>CM051629.1:4775000-7275000 GCA_028020825.1 Podargus strigoides
TAAATCCAGTTCTTTCTCCTGAATTCCGGTCTTGCAACGTGCTGGCAGTCTCGATTCTCACACCCAATGGCACATCAGCATCAAACTCAGCAGGGCCAAAGGCAAATGCTTTCCTCTCAAACCTTTTCCATGAGCATTCAGCTCTAGAGTGAGAACACAAACTCCTGAACCAGGTTTCCACCCCTCTCCCTCTTGGCAAATGCCTAAATTTTTAAACCCTACTCAAAAATATTGTCAAATATTTACTCCACATGGGCCCACAAATCATCAAACAAACAAAAAAGCCACCTTCCTTTATAAGCTCTAAATAAAGATGCAAGTAAAGAAGCAAACACCATGAAACTGAGCAATGCAAAGATTTCCTAGCAAGACTTCAGGCAATTTAACACGAGTGGTATTCAGCTGAAATGTCAGATCTAAAAACCATCTCAGCATGGTGCAAATGGCCTGGTTTTTCCTTTTGATTCTTATTGCTTTACTTTTGTTTATTCTTATGTAACCTGTCAGCAAAACTTACTCTGCTCCTGGACTGTTCGTGGTGCCCTGATATGGAGAAGGACAGCTTTGCTTCTGCTCCTGCCTGGTGCTGTTACCGTGTCAGCCTTCACTTGCTGGGCTGGAATCCTGTGGCTGTCTCTGTGAGTGGCACTAGTCACATTCAATAATACTTTGCTTTTGCATTTAGGCTGCTCATCTGCACAGCCTTTGCATACCTGCTTACATGCCTCTGACTGGAGGGATTTAGGTGGGTGCCGATAAATCTGCGCCCAATGTGTTTGTGCAGGAGGTAGGAAGAGTTACGGTGGTGATGGGTGCAGGAATGGCTGGGGCTGTGTCACACACTGAAGGCTACAAATCCTTGGAGAACATTAATTGAAAAGTTACACCAAACACATAGCAGGTGTTTTGGACCATAATGGTAAAAACTCAGCCCAATCCGAGGCAAATGAACTGCACAGCTGCCACTCTGGTAACTGGGGGTCACTGTGGGGTGGGTGAGGGGTTGCTGAATTAGGGAGTAGCAGGGCTGTGGCTGGAAGAGGGGGACTGGTGGCTGCCCTGGAAAAACTGCACTCCCAGGTGACTCAATGCCTCTACCTTTTCATCAGTTTATCCTTGGTTTTTGACGTAAAAGGGCTGTGGAGGCGACGGAAGGCTGGCCATACATGCCATGGATTTTGACATGATTCAGTGCTGTGGCTGACCTCAGGGTGTGTTCCTCCTACAATTAAAACTGCAAACTTGCCTCTGTGCGAAAAGCAGTCTCTGAGTCCTTCCCTGTTGCTGCCTTCTTCCATCAGATAGATGACTCCTCCTCCTGTAGCTTTCCTTCCTCCATACGCAAGATTTTTTTAAAAAAAATCAAGTTGTATATTTATATTTTGTGCACAGCAGAAATAACACCTTCCCCATTCCTTCATACACATACACACACAATTTCCTCTAAAGGAAGAACTTTCTCATTAGTCAAGCATTATTTGATCTTATGTGGCTTTTACCTTTCTTTCCTCTTTGTTCCCACATTTTTTGACACAAAAATACTGCTTTTCACAGGGATTGTGCAGATTTATGGAATTCAAGCATTGTGAGATTCTCTGAATCTGAAACTGCCTGGATATGGAACAGCAAAAATTACCCAGAAACATGCCGTGGCCTTTTTCCTCCCTTTCCATGCAGCTTCCCTAATAAGGCAGATGAGAGACAGATTTTGCTTAGAGCATTCATAGGTGGCACCGTGCTCCTAACCCTCTCCTTGCTCCCCCTCCCCGTCTGGGTGCTGTAAGCAAGGACACACAAGTCACACCTCAGAGGGCAGCAAACACTCTTACCTAATATTGCACTTCCAGCTTCTTCTGTGCCTTCCTGTCTAAGGTGACAGGTTCCTACTAGAAGTATTTGTAAACAAAGCTCAAGAAAACTCCAAACTTTGCCTCAAGTGCATGGTGAACATGATAGTTGTGAAATGAATGCCCCTAGGAGGAGCACAGATGTAGTCTGTAACCTACCCCATGGCACTGAGCCGTGCAGAGCAGGGGGAGCAGCAGCCATCAGCTGCTCTGTCTGCAGATGTACTGCACTTTGCCTTCTCTTTATCAGTGTCTAATTAAATTCCAGTCAACCTGAACACAAAGATCCATACTTGTTGCAGGCAGTAAATAAGGATGTGTTGGAAAATGAGTATGTATGAATTTTAGCCACAGGTTGAAGAATACATACAGAGCAGCTGAATTATCAGAGAACTCTTAGGAGCCATTTGATAGCAAACATTTTTAGTAATGCCTGGATGCAGTCCTGAGTGAGGTGCTCTAGGGGATCCTGCTTTAAAGCAGGGAAGTTGGACTAGATGATCTCTAGTCCAACTAGAGATCCAACTCTGACAGTTCCGTGATTCCATGACACAACACTTTTAATCATGGTTTGGTTATAACTAAGCACTTAAATACAGCATCAGAGTTTCACCCCTGCCTGCTTTTTCTTGGTATTATTCTGCTTAGGATGAATAACTTCTAGTTTGGTGGTCATAGTGCTTGGAGTTACAGATAACCAAGTTTTCCAAGCACTTTATGGGATCTACTATCCTTTTAGAGTTGATACCTTCCATATAGCAGCATGAGCCTTTCTCACTTCCTTGCTATCCCTAGGAGCTTGGATGGGCTTTGGGAGCAAGGCTAGAGAGGGTGACAAACCCCCAGCACGTTGTGAGGGTGGAGGTAGCCACCTGCTGGGTAGTGGACTCAGCTGGGCAATCCCAGACATGGCCCACAGACCTCACACACTTATCACCACTACCAGAAGCACCCACAGAGAGTGATAAGAGTTATAGTGCAGCATAATCCACCCTTCAGTCTTGGTGAGGATGGCAGGATCAGACTTTCATTCTCAGGTAATAGCCATTTCATGTAGGCAGTTAGAAGACCTATTTATAGGGATTATTTCAGCTGCCATCTCTACCCTCAAGAGGAAAGGACTGGTGCTTTGGACAAGTGGCAATTTTATAGTACTCACCCACCTCCATATCTTTTTTATCTGTGTGTGCAGTATGTGGTTATGTTTCCATTTGGATGACTTTCATGTTCTTTAGACAGTGAATGTTTCATGAAAAATGATGAAACAAAAGAAAAAGTTCAGGTAAACATTGAACTGAAACCAGGCTGGGATCCTGTGCCTAATGACCCACCTAGGCCTTTTTTGCCTGCTCCTGGAAATTTGGGAGAGGTGTTTATGAGTAGCTGTTTGTATAACCAAGCTATGCAAACTAGTAAAAACAAGTCATGTGAGAGAGAGAAGGAACATTGACTGCTTTGACAACTGCTTTACCATTGCTAAGGAAACTGCTCCCTTGGTAACCATGGTCAGTACATCTGTCTTATTTTATCTCCAGTTCTCACATAGACACCATCATGGAAAGAATATTAACACAACAAAAAACCCAAACATTTCAGAACAGGAAAAACTAATAAAAGCACAAGGTTTCTATTAATTTCTTTACTAAAAAGTTTAGGAAGATTCTGCTTTGTTGTTGATTATGGCTTTGCCTTGCCTGAGATGTGCTTCTTAAATATTAACTTATGCACAGTAACAATTTATTGTTTTGTTCTGCTTAGTATGTCTTTAAAATGTGATACTTATTTTCTGTTAGCTCTCCTAATTTACCTAATGCAATTGGACTTTACAATAGGAAAGCCTGAAGGCTGAGAAAGCTTTTGCATCTGCCAAAATAAGAGCTTGTATATTCTTCTGTTAAGGAAAAAACTCTTGCTGATTTGAGCAGAGTAGTACAAATGGAAGTCCTGATCTGAAGTACAACAAAAAACTTTTGAGAAGTCTTTAAACTATTTGGGTTTGGACCACATGACATCAGCAAAAGCTTTCTTGACAGTCTTGCTTAAATCCATTAGCAAGGATGAAACCCAGAAATGTGCACAGTGAAATCTGTGATGTCTTGGATGTAGTTTTTGCCCTTTTTTTAGTGGAATTGGGATATTTATCCTGTATCTACCAATAAATCAGATGTGAAATATTGATGGAAGTGCAACTTTACACACAAAAAAATGTTACTCCCACAAAACCCCCAAATCTAATGAAGCAAAAGAAATATGCCTGGTACATAGGATGCAAACATTCCTTAGAGCTTTCTAGCCATAACACCAGGCACAGCAAACATCCTTCAGGTAACCTTTTGTCTCAACTAAGATATTCTATTACCCTGAGATGTTAGCACCACCTGAGGTAGCCAGGCTCCTCAGTAACTTTACAAGAAAAGTATTTAAATCAAACCTTACTTTCACGTTAACAATGTATGCATGAAGCATCTCATCTCTCCTTCATACCTATTCTTTTAGGAAAGGTAACAGTGAGAGTTGTTCCCACTGATTTCTCACTGCAGAAGTCTTGAGGTGCCACAAAAATATCCTTTTACTACTCTATCGTGCCACTTGGCCTTTCATTTTTATGGGTAGTCCTTGCAGTTGCTTTATTTACCCAAGCTCATTTATTATAAACAACACAGCAATTATCACTTATGAGATGCTGGGTTTAACTTTGTCCAGAAGGCAGAAACAGTTGCACCAATACAACTGGCAGAATTACCATGAGTTATTTCTTCTAACCCTTTCCCTCTCACACCTCCAGATACAGTGGCACACCTACACCATTAGCACACCTTACCTGCATCAGAGGCAAACAAGTCACACTGCTAAGGAGTCATAAAGTAGCACCTTGCTCCGGATGCCCTGCCTGTGCTTCACTTTCCCTGCATGCAAAATGAGGACAACAGCAATCGCATCCCTCCCAGGAGCTGGGTGTGACTATATGGACTATCAATCCCTTGGGTATTGCCAGGGAGCCAGGAAGTCTGGCTGGTTCCTAAGGGACAGGAAGCTGTCAAGGACACCACATCTGAGGGGACAGCTGCCGTGGTGGGGAGGGGGTCCCTCACCAGTAACGACCCCTTTCCACAGTACCTGAGCGAGGGGAGGAGGCAGACCTGCAGATGGTGGCCAGGTCATAAGGCAATGTCGCAGTGAGGTCAAGCTGGGAAGTTAGTCTGTGGATCAGGATCAGTGGGTCCATGGCTGAGCTGAAGACCAGCATCCCCCAGCACAGCTCAGGGAAAGAAGCAAAAGTCATGGCTGATCTTAAATGGGCTCCTGGGCCCATGGGAGTGGGTGGAGGCACCAGGTGAGGCTGGTCAGGGCCATTAAGGCTAATTAGTGCCCTCAGGGCACAGAAAAATAACACAATAGCAGGAGTCTGCTAAATAAAAGGTATTTACCAACTTACTAAAGCCTTGACACTTTCCCCAGCTCAAATGTTCAGGAAGTTCTGCTGACAACTTCCTTTACAGCTCTTCCAGAAAGCAGGGCTAAGGTACTACTATGAGGGAGAGAGATCTTCCTTTTGTTTAAAAAAAATAAAATTACAAGTGAAAATTTAAAAATAATCACCACTGATAGACGTGAGGATCTGTGTACATGAGTGTATTAAAGGTTTTACAGAAGATCAGGTTTTGGGAAGCTTGTTCTAGTTGGTCTCCACAGCTCTACATTCATATGGGGTCCTTTGAGTTTGTATCCAGGCAGTGTAAAACAGACAAGTGAAACAGTTTAGCAGCACATGTTTCAGAGCATACTCACTAGTGCCACTGCACGATGGTGAACCTTCTCACCAGTCACTTGCTATGGGATAACTCTAAGATTAGGCAGGCGAAGGCTGACATGTGAAATCTGTGCCACTTACTTTACTGTGCTGTCAAAATGAATTGGGCTGCTCTGGCTGCATTAGCCTAGAGAAACAAGTGGTGAGGCCTTGTCTGGCATATGCTGATGGAGTGGGGAGTGAACCTGTCCCTCCACGTGGCAGGATGACAAAGCTTCCCCAGAAGGGAGGCACAGGGCTCTGCTGTGGTCTCTTCGTGTCAGCTGAAGACCTTCTCAAATGGATCTCTGGAGGCTGATGCTCCCACTCGGTCTGGTGTGCGGGAGCCCTTGGGTAGCGTGGTGCCAAGACTGCTTTGGAACTAGCTGGTCTGGTTTTGAGGGTGCCTGAGTGATGACTGAGATGACAAGCTGGCTGGACAAGGGCTTGCAGGAAAGTAGGCCACCAAAAGATTCTAATGAAGATAAAAATACCTTTGTAGTCTCGTAGTGAGGGAGAACTGTGGTACTCAATGTCCAAAGACTGAGCAAGAAAGAGATTTCTTAGATCCTTTACCTTTGCTGAAAAGAGACAAGCGGTCATCTAACAGCAGGTTTGTTAGGCTCACCTCCCAGTATCGAGGCTGTCATAGGAGCTGCCTGGACTTTGACAGCTGAACCCATCGCCCACACAGCCTGCAGCCACGTGCCAAAGAGCTCCTGCTACTTCCACACACGCTGCCCTCTCCCTGGACAAGATGGTCCTCATCTAAAAGAGGAAAACATCACAATGGCAAGCAAAATGACTGTAGCCTTGCTAAGAAAGAGCTTATTCCTAGATCTCTTTCCTGGGCCCAGGCACAAATCATCCCAAAATGTTGTTAAGACACTTGGAGAGCCATGCCGTGTCTGGCAGTCAGGCGCCCTCCTGACGTGGCTGGGAAGGGAGATGTCCCTGAATGTGCTGTGGAGCAGGAATGGTTTGAGGAACTTCTGAAGACGTATCAAAAAAGAGCACAAAACAAGTTTGGAAGGGACATGAAGATCATGCTTAACTTGAAGGAGTTTGCCCTTGAGACCCATGGAGAGCACATCAGCTGGCTCCAGCTAACATGTTTTCTCCAGCACTCCAGAAAAAAAGAGCCGAAGCACAGTATGTACTAGTCTGCTGAGACATTTAGATTGGCTACTGATACTCTGCAAACGTTTATAAAGAAAACAAAATGTGGATGATAGCCATTTTCATTAAAATGTGCAGATTCAGTTCACCCCAAATCACAGGATCCCTGAGCCATATTCTCACCTTTTCGGAAACATCAGCTTCACAACAGCTCCGAGGCTGTGTGGCTCTTGCTGCTGTTTGCTTGCTTCATGGGTCTGGTATGCACAGTTGCAGGTGGAGGCATTGCCAGGGCCAAGTATCTGCTCTGTATCTGCAAGGTGAAGGTTGATATCCCTTGGCCCTGCCATCTCAGTTTGATTTTAATCAAGTCAAAGCCAAGAGGAGGAAAAGACAGAATTAAAACTTCAAGCCTTACCAGCCCAGGGCAGAGTTCCCTCTTGTATACCATGTAAAATTGTCAAAAAATTTCATGGCTGGTTCCTCAGGTGCAGGGATGCTTGTGAGCTTCCTTTGGGCTAGGCAGCACATCCTCTCTCAAAACCAGGAGCACAGATATTTTTATGATGTTCTGGGTATGTTTCCTAGCTCTGTCACTTACTGCACCTCATCACCTGGATACATTTATGCCTGTAAAGCATGAGAATCCTATACTGAGTTATATACACCGTGCCCATGACAGAGCTATAATAAACATGGGAACTGCAGTTCTCAAACCACCACTCTCTGTAGCCATCCCCCACCTCCAAAGTGGGGGACTTTGCCAACCTTGCAATGAAGGAACTGACAACACTGATAAGAGCCGAGACATAATTTCATGTCCAGGCCAGTAATTCTATTTAATGAAATAATGTAACCTTGGGGATTAATTTGGCTAATTTTGGGTGAGTGCTGTCTAACTCTCCCCACTTGGCTCTTGCCAGGGATGTGAACTGCCAGCCTGCAAAGCCATGGCCTGACACCCGCTGGCACCTGGGTCAAAATGTCCTCATGAACTGTGAGACCGAAACAAATACCTGTGGGAGCAGTTGGGGCAGCAGCAGTACCGAGGTGCCTTCAGCCATCAACAGCATCCTTTCGCAGCAGTGCAAAAATCAGGCTGAGCCACGGCATGAGCCACAGAGGGCTTGTTTCTCCCATGCTGCCTTCTTGCATCAGTGACACTGTGGTCCAAACCATCCATTGAGGTATCAAGCAATCCCAAATCAGCCTGTGTCGTAGGATCTACTGTGTGCAGATGGGACAAACAGAATGCCCCCTCTCCTCAGCAGGACGTCTGCTAGCTAAACCTATTTTCATTCTGCATCCTTGTCATTTCACAGAATCACAGAATTTCCTTATCTTAACGCCTGTTTATGTTATGTGTGTGTATGTTCTACATGCTGGAAGCCTAATGTGAAGCCAAAAATGGTGTTGCCTATGTCTCATGGTGTCCCTAGCCACTGCACGTCCCACCCTCTCTGCAGAATTCCAGCCAAAAGAGTTTGCTTCCCTTTCCCTGCTGCAGTGCTTTTGGATGTCAGACCCAGCATCAGCCCTCTTCAGAGACTTGAGCAACTGCTGTGAATTTAAAACAAATATTTTTCATCTTAAATGCCATGGTAGGTCAGCTAAACAGAAAAGAATAGCTGGTAACAGGCTTGAAATGACAGCAGGGTGGAGTGTTTACAGCTCCATCAACAGCTCGGTGTTAATGAGCTGAGTCCGAAAATTACCTCTCTGTCAATGAAGGCATGGATGGAGCACACAGATGAGAAAGATAGTGATTGCCTCTGGCTGCAGGCAGAACTTGGAAAGCGTTTATTTTTCACTTTCAATTGAACTATTTTTTTGGAGAAGGCAGTAAAGTTCTGAAAACCGCAGTCATGCAGCTGCCTGCAGCCTGGCACATGTGTCAGCCCTGCAGCTCCAGCTCCGGGGGTGCAGGATTTCATCCTGTCCCAGGGAGCATCCGTCTGTGCATGAGAAGGAAAAAACTGCTGTAGAGTTAGCCCTGTGCTCTGTGTGCATGTGTGTACACACTCACACGTGGTTTTTAACCAAAACTGCTGGACAGGAAAGATGTAGTTGTTTTATACCGAGTGGATGTATAAGAGCTGCAAATACATCAGAGGAAAAATCTCTCCTGCATTGTAACTAATGGGAATGTTCTCATGGAAGGTGTTACTTCTGCCCCTGATTTTTCCCTTTCTTTGCTTTCAGTAGGAGGTGTCAGTAGTGCTATGGCTGAGCAAAATGGGAAAAGAAAGATGTCTCTGGAGAATGCTCCATTTCACATCCAATGTATCAGTGATGCACGCAAGGAGTTTTTCCAGGAGAAAATTTTTTTTGCCAATTCAAATTTTGGGAAATTTTTCCAGGTCAGCTTCTTCTGTTCAGTGCAGCTATTATTTTTGAGGGCCTTTTTGCACAGCATCTCTCTATAGATGACTTTTAATATTTTGAATTGTGCTGCAAGTAAAGGCTGATGTGTTCAAGGTGAATGGCAGAGTGCCACGCGAGCGGTTCAAGCACATCAGCACTCAGCACTGCCCTTTGGGTCCCTGCTTATGATTTCTGAGGGTAATTCTCTATGGTTGAGGCATTTCCATAGGTCAAGAGAGGGGACACCTCAAGAAATTCCAGTCTTCCGTATTAGTGAAATTCATTTATAATTTGTGTCATACATTTGGGTTAGTAAATGGATGATTTCTTGGTGTTTGAGGGTTGAGGGCTGCAGCAACCACTAGTGGTTTTTTGTCCCTGAAGGAAAAGTATTTATTATTTTAAACAGCACTTTCTGCTTATATGAGACAATTCAAAGTATATTTTTTAACTCAAACAACAGAAATAGTTCTAAATGCCTGAAACATGCTTTTAAACAATTTAGCAATACAGGGAAAGCATACCCTGTTGAAGGCAGACTGCAGAAATGTTAACATCCTCTCAAGGTAAATCAAGTAATGGACTGTTGGCCTATTTTTCAAACCGCTTCTCCTCAGTAACTTGACATTTGATAGGATTATCTATTACTGTTGGATTTTGGTTGACTCTCTGGTATGCCTGAGAAGATTGTCATCTTGTGATTTAAAGATAATAGAGCCAAGCATGTGAAACTGCACACAGAGACTAAACCTTTGACTCAGAACCGACTATTTTGTTAAAAAAAAAAAAAAAAAAAAAGAGGACGACTTTGTCTTGAGCTCAGTTTGATACACTCGCAGTTAATGAAATTATCCAGCAATAACTTTCCATTCTAAATATTGCTGTGCTATTTTTAAAAGGCTCCTATGGCACTCGGCAGAGAGCGGCCCGAGCTAACAATACCAGATATCTGAAGAGGGTGAGCTTGATTAAAGACTTGTGACAATAGCTAATGTAAGCTTTAACTAAAAATGTCAACTCCATTTGTTTTCAGCTTAAAGAGTTTCTGGATCAGAATGTGCAGGTAGGAGTTATAACAATTTCAAGATTACACTTGACCTAGTAGAAAAGATGATCATGTAAAAAGTGACATAAACTGGGACTCTGTGTGTGTGCACACGTGTATCCGTGTGCTTGTGTGTAAATATGTCAACACTGGCAAAGAACTTCACTGTTACAGTTTTCCAAAATATGCAACATCTATTTTTATTATTAAGCTTCACAATTGGCAATTAAAAAAAAAAATGGAATGAGCTAGAGTGGGCTTTTTATTATGCATGGTTTTATTTCTTTGAATTTCTAAATTACCTAGCATGCATTTTAAACTTTGGTACAATTTGCAGGCTGTTTTCATTTCTATTTAAAAGGGCTAAACATTAAGAATGTGCCTCTGCTTTGCATTCTAATTGCATGTAACTGATTTGCACAGCAGAACAAAAACCCAATTTTCAGATTATGAATCATGCACTAAGAAATAATTATTGTTTTACCAGAAAAAAAAAAATATCTTTCCCACATTTTCCCCCCTTGCCCAATTTATGAGAACTGTTCACCAGTTTGCAGGTTGCCAGCCTTCCCAGAACACCATCTATTACTCTTTAGAGACTTGAAAAAGGTAGACAAAACACGAGGCACGCAACTCTTTTGACTGCATTCTTTTGCTTGCAACATAACACTTGCCTTTTATTATTTTATCTTCAACAATCAAGGGGTGACTAAATGGTTGCAGGTGGTGATGAAAATAAAAGCCATCCATCATTATTTATTAGGCATGAAAAAGATACACAATAATGTAATTTAATCCCGGAGCAGACAATTATTTCCACATATTGATAATACAATGTGAAAACTGTCATGAATCCTAATGTGATGTTCGCCTTTATTAGTGAACCACTAGTAGCAATGCAAATAATGAAATTGTATCAAAAAGAAAAAAAAAAAGTAATTATTTGCATATACCAATAGTGTTGTAGAAAAACACATCATTACTAACTTTGGAAATATAATCATGCTTTGTGTGTGACTTTGGTTTTAAAGTTTGCAAATGCAAAAGCAAAATGTTCCTCAATGTAAATATTTTCTTGATTTCTGCATCATCAAAATAATATCACAAGTTTTGATAAAGGAACTTTAAAACCTTGAACATATAGCTGTATAATCACCACTGGTTTATAGAGACTTGCAGATCTCTCTGCTAATCTGTTCACATATTTGTGCACAACACTTCCTCCACTAAAAATAATTTAAGAAATATCTTCCCTCCATCTGATTCAAAGTCCATTTAAGTCCTGCAGAAAGACTTGCATTGATTTTGGTGGGTGTTAGACAGAAACCTTTTGTTGCTGCTTTCTATAAATAAAGTTGAGGTCCAGTTTGGGCAGAGCAGTTCTCACATCTGTATTCATACAGATGACATTCACCCCTGGGCAGACGCAAGCATGTGCCACTTAAGGTCCAATTATGTCTCGTTTTGAGGGGGGTAAAAGGGCCTTTTGGCTGGACAAAAATATACATTTTTTAATAAATAGGCAACTGTACATGCAAAGTATATCTGCAACTGCACTGCTAATTTACATTTGAATTACCATGTCTAGGCATGCAAATCAGGTAATTACTTGCTCACATATAACTGGCCATTTGCATGCACAAATACCTATTATATGCATTCAGTCACAGTAATGTGTCTGCAACATTTAGCTGTATCTGAAGAGGAACTACAGCAAGGAACTGGTTTACATTATATCTTATGCATTTCCTATCTTCTAGAGTGATGTAAGTGACATTTGAAATCATTAGGAGTTCTGTAAACTTGCTGCATGTGTTGTCCCTTAGACTGAAGTCTCTTAGACTCGAGTGTCTATTCCTGGAGCACTTGTGGCAGAAAAGACACTGAAAATCGGTTACAAATGGGGAGAGTCTCTTTCCCACTCTAAAAACATGGGCCATGAAATGGTAAAACACCACCCTGAGAACACTTTAAACCCAGGATGGCATTTCCAGAGGGCACCTTTGGGGAAGCTGTTGAGCACATCTTGGGCAAGTGACAAAGGCTGGGACCAGGCATAGAGCTGGGGTAGGGGGGAGGGTGTCAGGGCATCTCTGCTCAGCCACTCTTAAGTTTGGCAGCAGCTGATTTACTTCAGCACTCAATTTCCCAGCAATCTCACCTCCTACCACTCCACGTTTAGGAAGGAGCAGAGATGTCAAGTGTGGTTTCCCAAAACACCAGGCATTATCCATGTTACTGTGAGCACACGATGGGCACCAGCTGGTCTGAGCATCACCTGAAATGGAACAGCAGCAGCTGCAGTTTTCTCAGGCAGCACATGAACTGGAGGCTGTGGTCACAGTCAGGCTGGAGGGGCACCCACACCCAAAGGGAGGTGGTCCAAGCATGGCTCCACCACCCCTGGGCAAGCAAGTGTCCACAGGGAAGGAGCAGAGAAGAGGAACGGTTGCACTTTCACTTTTGCCTTGTGTTTAGGCTGTTGGTAGAAGGACAAATGGGCTTGGAAGAAAATACAATGCAAGTTGTTTTTCTCCATTAATCAGTGCATTATTTTTTTTCATCTGCCTGGCTTCATTACATTTGTTTGTCTTTCTCTCTCCAGCTGAGCAGGGGGATCTGATTTTCCTGAATTTGGCTGAAAAGACAAATTAAAGTTTTCTTTGTTTATAATCAAAGCAGGATTGATTATTTGAACATTTTGAAGGAATCACACAGTATTTTAAGAGTCCATAAAAAGACAAGAAAGGTGGTGGGAAGTCATCAGACACTATTTTCTTTAAAGCTGCGTGGATGGTTTTAACAAAGTGAACCCACGACGTCTGTAGAGTTTCACCAAATGGCCTGGGAACTGATGGCAAATTTGTGAAAACACGCTGGAAATGTTTTGTTGATATTCCTGCTGACATTAGGGGCAGATCCTGCATGTCACCACAAATATTTGGCAGTAGAGAAAACCCGAGATTTTGTTCAGCTCTGTTTGGAATCAGATAGCAAATTGATCTTGGAGGCTCTCCCTGGAACTCTTCATATTTTTGGAAAACAAAAGATTTTCAGAGGAAGCCCTGTTTTTATTATGCATGAGATTGTTATGGGAGGAGAAAAGGGAGTCTGTGACACACAAAAGAAGAGGGGAATCGGAGCTTTTGCTGGAATTGAACAGATTATTCCTGGCCTTAGCTTTGTGTACTTTTCCCCAGGAACATGGATTTTTATGTGAGAAAAGATTATTTCTGAATTATTTATTATTTATTTATTTATGGTTCTATCTTCTGTGCCTCATACAATGGGAGATCAGTTACCTGTGGGGTCAGTAAATGGTCCTGGTGGGGGCTGAGGGAAGGGAGTATGCCCAGAGCACACTGCAGTGCTGGGAAATGTTGCTGCGGTGGATGGGACTCACGGTCAGCTAAGACAGGACACATGGTCTTTCCTGGCAGTGCTCAGCCACCCTTGTCTCCCTTGCTCTGCTCTTGCTCCAAGTGGATGATTAGGCACAGAGAATCCTGACTGCTCCTTTTGATGCACCGTCTACATGACCTGGATGAAATCCCAGACCCGAAGAGTTTTTCCCTTAACTCCAGCCAACATTTCACCTCGTCTTCCAGTAAGTGACTGTGTGTCCTCTGTGGCAGCAGGGGTAGTGCCCTTGCTCACCACGGCAGTATCATCTCCCCATCTTTGAGGCTACTTCCCTTGTTTGTTGGGAAGAGCCCAGGAGAGCACTGGGTGGAAATATCTCAGCAGTGTTTCCACCCTCTGGCTTAAAAAGAATCCCAGGAAAGTGGGGAGCCTGGGGCTCAGCAACACGACCTGCCCTCCCCCCAGATACCACATGTTTCTGTGCGAAAGACCTCAACTATGAAGTAGCAAAATTTCCCAGAGGTAACAAGGGAGGACCTTTTGAGGGACCATGCTGTGTACACTTGTATGGTTTGGTGGATTCCAGATGAAGCAAAGAAAAACTCTCCATGGGAAGCCTCTGACTTTATAGATTGCTCAAACACTAACCATGCTTAGCACAGGGCTGGATGTGATAAACTAGATTCATACAGCAACCCAAGGAAAAAACAACAGGGGAATGTGGCAAGCAGTCAGTTTTGTGGTCTGAACCTCACAGGAAGGACATGTTTTTAGATCAGACCCTGGCTGTAACAGCTAGGCTGAAGTAGAAGGAGAAGCAGAAGAGTCTGCTTCTTCTTGCAATGCTTTTGAGTTATTTCAAGACTGCCACTTTTGCTTTCAAAGGTCCAGCCACAAGAAAAGGCTGATTTTCTGGTCCCACTGCTAGTCAAACCAGCTCCATGTCCCCAGATGGTCCTGCCATGCCTCCAGCCACTATTCCTGCCTGGAACAGACTGTGTATCCATGTTGCCTAGATTCTGTTGTCTTACTCTAATTTGTCCTGATTTACGTGGAGGGCGTCACAAGGCAGATGTGAGACAAGTCACCCTGCCATGAAAAAGGAACAATCATGCTCAGGGGGAAGCTCAGCTTGAATGTCATTGTCCAGTCTTCAGCATGGTGCTCAAGTGAGTGAGGACTAATGGGAAAGAATCCAGTGGAGACCAGCATCGGGGCTGAATGACCAGGGGAGGATGGGGAGAGAACTGGGGCTGGCCAGGGTAGAAACAGGAGATGCCAAATATGTAAAAGGCTGTTGCAGTGGGGCAGGGAATAAGCTATTCTCCCTGTCCATGGGGGATATAAGAAGTTGTTGCAGGCTTACATTTCAGTGAGAGAGTAAAAACTTTCTAATTATAAAAATAGCTCATAGAAGAAAAGTCAACAGCTCTTTTATGAGCACTGGAATAATCTATTAGTATGACTAAATTTGTTGTTTACTTCCAGAAAAATGTTGGAAAGTAGTTTTTAAAAAAGTTTTTCATAACTCACAGCAAATCTCTCTCAAGTAAACATCCTTTCCAATCTTCATATATCTGCTGCTTCTACCTCTCCTCCCAGGCAGTGATGAATGCAACAAAGTAGTGGGTGGGAGGAAATACAGATAAATATTTTGTAAGTAATGTGCTATATGCATTGAGCACAAATAGAAACAGCATTGTGCTCATTCTGTTTTCATTCTCATCAGCACAAATCAGGAATAAATCCAGTTGCCAAACTCTCTCTACATGTAAAAATGGAGAGAGTGAGTGGTGAATGAATGTGTGGCAAAGAGCTGGATGTGAATTTTTTGGTAAGCCAGCATCTTTGTTTTATTATCTAGTCATGCTTCTGTGCAAGAAGACTGAGTCCAGTCATTATATGCATTTTTCTCAAGAGCCAACACTATTATGGGATATACTGGAGACAGTGTGGGTGGAGCACAGTAATATTAAAAAATAAAGCAATGTCTCCTTTTTTGTTTTCCTGTATAAGAACAAATCATTTATTCCCCACTGGATTTCATGAGTGTGTTATTTACCACTGTTTACTGTAACTAGCTTCCTATTATTACAAAAGTTGGCAGAGCGAGCGTGGGTCTGTAGCTTGCCCAGTTGCATTCCAATTCCTTTCTGCCAAAATTTAAAAAATGGGTTTTCCATGTACCTATCACATGTAGGAATATATTTGACTGCATTTCTTACTCCTACAGATGCCAGCCTCATTGTCAGGAATATGCCTAACCCTCTCTCTCCATCAAAGCACTCTCTGATGGGCAACCTATGAGCACCCAGAGGAGAGGGGGCCATCACAGTGCTGTGGTACAGTGGCACAACACCCAGCCTAGGTTTAACCTGGTTAGCTTGACTACTACACACAACAGCACTTAACTCGACCTGAGCTAATTTATCTCAAGGAGAAGGTAACCAGATATTTCTGTGAGATACTTCATCACTTCTACATAAACAGGCTTTACAGGGCATCACTGCCAGGTGGAGTTGCCCAGCCTTGCCCTGGCAAGTGTTGCCCAACGCCATACCAGTAGGAAGGTGTGCTGAGCAGTGGGAAATATATGCATAGCTTGTGCCTTTACTTCCCCAGATATGCAAGGACAGGGATTATACCCAATCACAGCGTGCCCGAGTGTGGCAATGGAGGGATATGTGAAAGAGAGGGTAGATTTGGGGAAACAGCCCCAAAGGAACAGGATTACCTCAGGAGCAGCCCCATGCTGGGCACAGGACTAGCTTGGGCTTCTCCAAACAACTCTGGAGCTACATGAACTCGCTGCAGAAGGGGACTCAGTGGTCTGGGTTGTCCCTCTGTGAAGGATAAATAACGTGGCACCCAGCAGAGTTGAGCTGCATGTGTTTGCACTGGAGAATCTGTTCTGGGTTTCTGTTTCACATTTCCAAGAGGCCTGTGCCCTTTGTAAATAGAGGGGCTGAGTAAGATACAGGAAGAGCTGGTGTGCTTGTGAGAGCACTGGTCCAATAAATGGATATATATTTAACTCTCTGCTTGGTGTTATTTTCTCTCTGCTTAGGCAAACAATATTCTGACTGCTTCCTAGTCCTAATCAAACTGCAGGGTAGCAATAAAACAAATCCAAACTAATAAAGCACATTTCGCCAGTATTAATCCTCTTAAAGTTATCAGGTTTTCACATCCCTAGACAGGAGTGGTACTGTCTGACATAAAGTTGAGAGATAAAAGTAGGATAAAAGAACCATTACCATATAACAGCATTAAGACAAAAATATAATTGCAAAGGCTGAACTTGAATATTATTTAAAACATGTGTTGGGTGGAGGCACCAGCCGGCAGGAAGCATCTGATGCTGATGAACCCACACAACCTCAGCATGAGTGACTTTTGACTATGAATGTAAAAGATTTATTAATTTCATTTTTTAAGATGTTCTATTTGTTTTGAAAACATTTGGGGTTGCAAAACACATGAATCCTGTAACTATTTCCATAAAGTGTGGAACAGTGGAACAACATTAGAGGGGGTGGGGAACATTGGTATATTTTTTTTTTCTGGGAAGAATTTCCATTAAAATTAAATCTAGTTTAATTATAGCTCCTCAGCAGTGAGTATGTGATTTCTGATTATGTCCCTGGTGGATGCTCAGGTTGGTACTGCTGTGGTTGGATTGAGATCTGCTCCATTTCATTACTTTTTCCTTGAAGAGAAACCTCACTGGTATTCGTGGAAACCATGTGTTGGTTTGTGCAGTGTGTCATTATGCATTATCATATCATACAGTTTAAAAAACATTGCATTGTTGCTTCTGGTTGGATTCTCTTTATGTGGAATACAGATGGAATTATTCTAGGTAATTCTCTTTCTTAATTCCAGCCCTCAAGCCAATCAAACAGAGAGAAAATCGTAGATGGATATGAACTAATTTCTTGGTATATATCCAAAACCCACAAATAATTAGAGATGGGAGAAGCTCAAAAGCTCTGTAGATTTGGTTTGGACACACACTCAAGCTTGACTCTTGCAAAGCTGTAGGGGAACCTCCATAATTAAGGCTGTGCTCCATTACACTGGTGTAAACAAAGTCAGTGGTTACACCAGGGAAAGAGAGAGTTCAGAAAATGACCCCCTGGCTGAAGATCTCAGGAGAAAAGATTTTTTTTGTGAGATTTCTATTACTTCCTGTTTCTGGTCAGGTTCAGGTCAAGAACAGCTTTCTCACAGTGCTGGGGCACTGGTGTTCCCATCCCCGACAGACCAGGAAGCACTGGGGAGCACAGAAATAAAGCCAAGGCAGCCTTTCAGAGCGCAGGAAAGCACTGCTCCAGGCTGGGTTGGAGCAACGGGCAAAGGTCGATTTTTATTTTGTCTGAACTGGTTCCTCTGCCCAAAGTGGCAGTATGGAAGTAATAGTGTGAGTTATGAGACTACAGTCACAGGTGGAGCCACCTCACCTACATGGCATGACATGGAGATCGGAAACACATCTCATTTGCAAATGACACCAACGGAGCTTATTTCCCATTTTTAAGCACAGGGTGTCCCTGATTTTGCTTTTGATAGCAAGGACAGTTATTTTCTGACCCATGGCTGCTGCTTGCCCACACCACCACCACATGATATCACATCATGACTGAACTCAACAGAAAAACCAAAACGTGCCTGCAGTTCTTTGCACCCCAGGCTCAATGCTCAGACAAAGACAACCTCCTGGAGAGGCTCCCTCTCTTTTCTGCAGCCAAAGTGAAGGGAAAGGCTCCAGGTATGGGAACAGCAAGGCTCACAACATCAGATTTAAGTTGCCAGCTACACCACATTGTGTTGTACTGACTTATCTAGAGCTCTGTACAGTTATTCCAACATGAAAGGATCAGCATAGCTTAACTAATAACCTGGTCTCCCCTTGCTTTGGAGATGTGCCCCATCCAATAGACGTCAAAGGCTGCAGTCACTGTTCAGGGACACCCAATGCTTCAATGCAAAGGCAGGGGAAGTGAGCAATACAGAAGTGTAAAAGAGCTTTACAGGAGGCCCAGCCCTTCCTAAATGTCTGCTTTTGATAGTGGCATTCTGTGTCTTCCTATTGCTTTTCACAGGCTTTGTCACTAGTGCTGCAGCCCAATGCAATAAAGAGCAAAACCAGCTGAAATTTGTGTATTAACAGGCAAGCTTTACTGCTTGCAAGGTGAAAATACAGGATGAGTGAGGTTTTTATACGCCATCAGCTGCTCTGCTCAGACACACAGGATAACCTGGCAAAGTAGAGTTTTCTGTTGAGCATTGTAGGAGCCTGAAGAAATAGTGTTAGAAAGGGGTGCTTTCATCTAAGGAAATAACCTAAACCACTGATGATCAGCCTGTGTGAATCTCTCTCATGTCTGAGTAAGATGCAGCATCAGACCCTGACATTGATGTGGTAGCTGCTCTAGAAAAAAAGAAACAAAACCCACCCAAAACAAAACAGCATTTTAAAGCAAAGCCAGCTGGATTGACGGCAACCTACACAGGCAGCTGTGGCCAGCAGTGACACTGATTGAGGCAGACTTCTCTAAACTGGTGACAGACTCTGAATGCCAGATCCCACAATCAGTCCTAAATGACATAAAATGCAGCTTTCTGTAGCTGTTGTGATTAAGGAACTTTCTGTTACAGTAGGAATGTATGAAAATGTTAGATGCGTTGTTGGCCTCCCAACATTTTTCCTTCTTGATCCCTCAGACAAGGATTTGGTAAAAGGATAACTAATTTTAAATGGGAAACATCTTCATGGAGCTTTCCAGGGAAAATCTGCACTTCAACAAGGAACAGTCATCCAACTCCAACCGCTGGGGAAAAGCAGCATCCCCATGCAGAGGCTGCCTTTGGAAGATTTCACAGCCCCATGATTTCTTTGTTCATTCAGCTTTCATTTTTTCATCTTTATTGGAAAAATTTGTTTGTTTGGGGTTTTTTTGACCCATTTGCAATAGAAGGGCAGAAACCGGACCTCTAATGCCATTGAGGTTTCTGCCACACAACTGGTAATGAGGACAGTACCGGTGCTTTATGCTGGCTGGAATATCACAGCCCCAAGCTTCAGAGGACCTTGGGGACCTCTGTGGTAATGGAAAGTCCAAGACTTTGTGATCATTTCTAACCCGTGGTGCAGTGGCTCTTTGAGCACTTGTCCACAAGTATTTCACTGTAGCTCACATTCTGTGGGCAGTCTTTGGGATAAATGCCTACAAGGCCAGTGACTTTGCACACCTTTCTGGTCCCTGCAGAGGGGCCTCCACCATCTCTCAGTGCTGCCTAACACTGTGAGGTTGCCCTAAGTGTTGGTCAGTAATAATTCTCTACTTTTTTGTCCTAAAAATCTCACCCAAGTACCCTGTGATGACGTGGTAAGAGGTGTAGTTACGGGAATTTTTATCTCTGAAGACACTCTGGGGTCCCTTAAGAAGGTTATGAAAGATCTGCTTTTTAAAGAAGCAGTATTGATGGGTTCTTCCTGGCCTGAAAGATGCTTAAGCAGTCAGAAGCAACAACTGCATTAGAACCAGAGATTTCAGCCTCAGTGTTGTTGGGAGCAACTCACATCCAGATCTCTGGGGATGGATTTGAGATGCCAGAGATGTCTTCTAGTTCTCTTGCAACTATCTTGCAAAGATCTCACAATCTAAACGGTTTTGCTGAGGGTGTCAGTGCTGGAGGGGAAAACATGTGAAACGGTTTGCACCAGCCTGCCTTCACCCTGATTCCATAAAATGCCTTCTAATTCTTATTAGGAGGCTTATGTCATGCCTTAAGTCATTCATCCCACTCATGAAATAGTCACAGTTTCTAGTGGACATTACTCATATGCAGCACCCTTCCTTCTGTCAGTTTTTCTATAGATTCAGAAATTTTTAGCAAAGTCCAGGCCATAGTGCTTTTCAACTTATTCAGACTGAGGCCAAAGATTTATTCTGAATTCATTATGAATTCATATGTAGACTATCAGCTGATCCAAAGTCAGATAATTGACAGAGTACATATAATTATTCACCTTTCTATTTGCAAGGTCTCTGGATCAACAAAGAAACCTCTATTATGAGCCCTACTTGGATCATACAATTTACAGGGGCAATGTCAGATTATATACAGGCAAGAATAAACCTATGTCTGCATTGATTTATAACAGTGAGAAATCTCATCAGCCTCTTCCATGAGCAGTCTGAGATGTGGCTGAGGACATGCTGAGGCTCACTGACCTCATAACAACATGTCCTGATGCCACACTCTCTGCCTGACTGCAGTTTTATCTGTATAAGTTTACTGAAGATCAGTGTATCTATCCAAAGAGCACAGGAAAGAACAGTCATTCACAGTCACTTCTGCTTCCTCCACCCTTCCCCCTTTTCCAGAGTCCAATTTATCAGCTGGGTCAGTCTTAAGATGGTTTCCCTTTATTTATGCCACTCCATGCCAAGATGCACATACAGACATCTCCATTCAAAATTGGATATTGCCTCATAATTGTTTCAGAAACCAAGGACTATGACTCCAATGGATGCACATAAAGATCCTGGCATGCAGAGTAATTTCAGTAACAGAATCAGCTTTCTCACCCCTTTGTCAATCTTAGTGTTCAATCGGTGACTGATGATACTACTGAGGAAACCTTGGCAGATTTCCTCAACAGAAAAACATTGCAAACTTCTCACCAACAATGTCCTCTACAACATCTCCTGCAGACTCAGTTCCCAACATTTGACCTATCTGTAGCATCCAAACAGCAAACACGAGACACGTGGCTCCAATGGGCACCTGGAACCTCGGATAGTCTCAAAACCTTGTCCTTGGGAAGGTGGCCTGACTTTGGCTGGAAGTACTGGGGAATTATAAACTCTCCTATCTGCTTCTACTAGAAGAAGGCCAACCAGATGCCTCCCCGTTCAGAGGAGTTTTGTTGGTTTTTTTTTCCTCCCAGAAACCCCACTCCAACTACTTGGATCTGCTACAGGACAGAGCTGCTGCAATTTATACCAGCACAGCTCAGCTCACTCAATACAGTGCAGACATGGTGCTACATAACGGGCAAAAGGACGACCGTCATGTAAATACGTGAGCGATATTGTCAGCACTTCTAGGAGACTGTACACACAGATCTACTTAGTTAATAATGAGACGTGCACACCTTCTGTGCACCTCACTGAACACACATTTAAACATATGGCTGCTGAGATAGAATATATCCTGCCAGCCTTTTTTTCTTAAAGTTATGCGAGTTATGAAATACTTTCCTTTATAATAAGCTCTCATTCCTGTGGAGAAATTTCTATTTGTTTTTATCTCATTTGAGCTTCAAGGTTAATCTTAGTTTAAGAATCTCGCTCGCTGTGATAGCAACCTCACTGCGCTTCAGTCTGATCCGTGTGCGTGGGTGTGCGTGCATCCTTTTGTTTCATGCTGAGGCGGGATGCCGCTAGCTGAGTATCCTCCGTGTACTGGTTTGTCCTACAGACATTAGCAATAGGTGGAGGTGACTGTGAAAATGGTACATGAAGGATGTTTTCCAGATCCAATTTAGGGCCATAAAAAAAAAAACAACCTCAAAGGGGCAGATGCAGAATTTGTATCTTGTTTTGCAAGACAAGGCAAACATGAGATATTTCACTTTCTGATCTACTGTAAGTGGGAATTTAATTCTGGAATCCTTGATATATATTTACTTATTTTGTTATATGACAGCAGCAAGTGCTAATCTATTCCAGCATGAAAAGAGACATTAATAAAGGAGAAATAATAAAGAGGAAGGCATTTAGATCAAGTTAGTATACATGAAATAAAACACTTAAAATCCATGCTTTACACACAAATAAACTTTTCATGCCTTTATGATGATTCTCATGTCATATCTTACATATGTATTGGACTAGTAGCAGTACTGGAGTAATTGTTCACAGTTGTAGGCACTGAAACATATGTCTGAATTGCTTGTACAAGTCCATCTTCCCTTGGACCTTTGGATCTGCAGTAATTTAGGATAATGGCTCAGCTCTTTCCTCTAGTTCATCAGTATTATATTTTTGCAATCAGCAAAAGCTGTTCTCCTGCCTTTGTTTTTTTCAGGATATGTAATGAGTAACATTTTGTGGAAAGATAAAATACCACCTTTAAATGCTGCCACTACTGGCCACTGCCACCTTCTCTCTGTTCTTTGAAGGTTCTATGGTATTTCTAACTCTATGTCTGCTATCAAATTCTTCCTTTCCATGCATTTTTTCCCTGACTCCCATCTCAACCTCTCTATTGTCTTTTCCCTTTTGGACTCTAATCCTTGTACTGTCTCTCATGACAGTCCCTTGCCTACACATAATTGCTTCAATTCTCTCCTCATTTATCCCATTAGGTCTTAAATGGTTAGCCACCAGGTACTTCTGGTATGTTTTGATTCTATACTAAAATCACATTCATGTGATGTTCTGGGTGAGAAAAGAAGTCCTGATATGTTGTATGCTGTTGTAAGGGCCCTGTCTTGAAAATATCCTCTCTCATGTAAGGGGCTCAATCACAAAACCACTGGAATTCTTGTAAAATTCCTCTGGAGTTCCATGCATGCACAGGTGGACCCAACATAACATTTCATCTCTATTTGTGACACAGAGGGGTATAAGGGACTGGTGGAGAAAGTTAGCACATGGTAGGAGAATTATATTTACACAGTGACAGCTTTGGCAGCCTTTAATCAACACTTCTGACAGCAGAGTGGTTCAGTCTAACAGCTCAAGCTTTGAGAAGCAACAAACTTCAGCACCTGAAAATCTCAACCCTCCAGTGACCCTATGTTTTGACTACAGCACTTCCTCCTACCTTGAAATACTGGAGTACAAACTATCTTAGAAACTGAGGTGTTATTTATTAAGAATTTTTCTAAAGGAAGACAATATTTGGGGGCCAAAAGGTGAGCTCTTTGTTATACATGAAAAAGGCTCCTTCTGCCTTTATAGGGAGGGTGTGATTCAACGCGTCCATTTTATAACCCCATTTAACTGTCAAAAATGTTGCCGAGAACTAAAAGATAAAATATAGATCTACTGTTCATTTTTTTCCCCACTTGATCTTTTGTGTTTGATCATAAATGCACATTGTGAAAAGATGTCTTATACCTCCAAGCTAAACACTGTTTGCTACTCATTAGTGATTTATAAATGATATTTTCTCCCTGGTGACATATCTTTTGATATGATTCTCTAATAATAACATCCACCAATATTAAAATAAGAACATCCCCATGTATTGTGATCACCTTCAACCACATTTCCTCACTAAAATTAAATTTTAGCACACCAACTGATATTGTATGCATATATTTGTCTACCATCATTATAAATCTCCTAAGGGTCTCTATAAAATGATAGTTTTGCCTCTTTGCAGTAATTCTACCTAATGCTCCAAAGCAAGAAACTAATTACATGCTGACTTTTCACTAACTTTGATCTTTCAAAACCCATACTCTGAAGTTTCTATAGGTAATTGTATAATTACAATACACTAAGTGGGATGAAATTAGCATCAACTTTTTTTGTCTAAATAGCATTAACTCTTTTTACAAATAAACATTTAATTTAAAAATATTAATCATTCAGTAGCTCGCTATTTATGGTATGGCAATATATAAGTTTCCATATGTAAGATTTCAAAATAAAATATAATTATATGCACTAATATTTATAACAAACGTCTTTAACACAAAGAGTTTCAGTGGAAGGGGCTATGCTAAGAATTCTCAAAAAATATGTCTAAGGAAGGCCAAGGATAAACTATAGTAGTGTTAGGAAATTACTGAGATTTCTCAAGGGAATCTTTGAGTCTCTTGAAAAAAATGACCTCATTTGTATTTTCCCAATGAATTGGTATGATATTTCCTGTAAGAAAAATTGAAAACAATTGTTGCTTTCTGTTGAACTCTACTGCTATAGAAAAAAAATATCTTGGATTTCCTCTTTGAAAAATATAAGTTTAGCTTATTTTTATTTTCAAGCAAACTTGGATTTTTTAAAGAAAATAAATATCATAGCCTTCTTAGACAACAGAGAAATAGCTGTGCAGTTCAATGTTTTTTCCCTTTCTACTTTCAACCTTCTATTTTAGCTCAGCAGTAGAACCATAAAATCCTCCCACCCGAAATGCCGTGGCCTCTTCCCTGCACTTCTTGCACACAAATGAAGACAAATACAGATTCCAACATGCACAGAGACGATGTGCCTCTGCCTCTCATCAGGGTCCACACTTACATTTCCTCACATGTAGGTGTCCCACTGACTGCCGAGAGGTCAGGCGCACACCCCAGAGGAGACAATGAGGAGCTGAATCAACCGTCTTTCATGCCTCAATCCATTTCATACCCTACGGCAAGGAAGGGACTGCTCGGCATGAGGAAGGGTGGCAAAACACAGCCCTGTGTGAAAACACCCCTCCTTGATGAGCACTTAAAATTAAAGGAGAGCTCCAAGACGCTGCCTGGGCAGTGTCGGTATGCTGGGAGAAGAGGGATGCTATACCTTAAATATTACATCATGATTGCAGTTCTTGATGAAAGCAGTGGCCATAGAGCTGTGCTGTAGGTCAAAGTGGGAGGTTGCTCACTGCAGCCCTATGTCAGCAGATGCTGCAGCATCCACAGCTCGGTGCCACTGCACTCACCGGAGCACCGAGGCAAGAGACTCAATGTTTTGTCCTTTCCCTGCTGTTTCCTGGACCCACTGGCTCCCACAAGCCCAGCCCCAAGGCTGAAATACCTCCTAGCCCAGTGCACAGCCTTCCTGGGACAGTCCAAATCACAACTAAGACTTTGGGGTGCTAAAATGTCCCCGTGGTGGAAGGGGACACTGTGCCAGAGGCTGCCTGCCCAGCTTGGCTTTGCAGATGACTCAGCAGTGCCAAAAGGAAACACGTTGTTGGTGAAACGGGCCTCTACCTTGACTACACCCCATATGTGCACCTTGTTTGTCTAATGGCATTCAAAACCACAGAAAAATCTGAACACCACATTCACTTTAAAGCTGAATAAACAAAATTTGTTTTGACTTATCATCAATCATGCCATGTGATCACAGGGCATATTGTGTGCAAACGGCAGTTGTTTTATCTGGAGCTTCAACCTTTAAAAAATTCAAAACAGTAAAGTTGTTTATTTGACACCGGTCCTGACCCCCAGACTTTAGCACTGCATTCTGACAAAGTGAAAGAAAGAAAACACATTTTGCTTCTTCACTGCTGTGGCATAAAGGAAACTCAACTTCTCAGGAGACTTTTGACACATTCCTTGCATTTGAAATGTACCAATAGGAACTTTATCTTGTTCTTTTTTTATTTTTCTAGAAACCAGAGGAAGAAAGGTGTTTACATGGTATTGCACATGGTAGCAACTCTCATTATGAGGATCTGCAGACACACAGTATGTGCATTTAGCTTTGGGAATTGCATTACTTAAGAGCCCTGTGGTTAGAAAGATGAATTCAGACAGACAATAAGGAATAACAGTTTGAAAGCCATGCTCATAAGCCGCTTGCACAGATCCAGTTAACAAATGATAGGCTTGCAAATATTTTTTTTGGGAACTAACTTGAAAACTCATTCCAAACTATTCTTGAAAAACCACCATCTCTTCCTTTCCTTTGTTTTCTCCATCAATGAATAGATGTTGCAAAGAGATTGCAACGTACCTGTATCTCGTTTTGTGTTTACCTGTGTATCTGTGTCTCTCTGCAAGAGAGAGAATGTATTTTTGTCTTCAAACATCAGAAATGACAGAGCACCTAGAAAGGCTGCAGACCACTGAATAATATGTGGCCATTAAGTATGATAATGAAAGTTTCCTTCTTTTTTTATAACCTCTAAGATCAACATTATAACTCTCATCTAAGAATGAAGAGAAATCATATATCAGGAACACCTACAGCTTTCACTCCATTCTGTACAGGCTGTTCTAGTTTTTCTGTACTTTGTTCTACTTTAATTTCACCGTGCTGTGGACAAGCTTTCAAATTCATCATATGGTCCTGAATAAAACCTCAATGCTTTCTGCTGTTTAACTCCTCGGGCAAAAAGGATAACTGACTTCTGGAGAGACACTTGACTTACCCCTTCCATATGACAGGGCTGTGGCTAAGGAGAAGTATCCAGACTGACTTCTTCTTCAGACTTCCTATTTTATCTTGGATAAGTCTATTCAATTCTGTTTCCTCACATTTTAAAGATGATAAAAACCAATAATTAACTTCCAAATAAAGATGGTGTGATACTATCTAGTGTAATGTTTTTAAAGTGGTTTGAAGTCCCCAGTTACAGGAATATAAGAGCTACCATAAATGTTCCCAAGGAAAGGCTTGCTGGGGGAAGTAATGTGTTTTATTAGATCAACTGATACATTTGAAAAAAAATGGACCTGCTTTTGGGCACGTGCAGGTCTACTGCTTCCGTTTTAGCTTTGAAGAACCACCTATATACCCACATCTGTTGGTCTAATAAGGGATATTATGTACAAACCTTACTCTCTTCCAAGTCTGGACCATGTACACTTCGACCAACCTGTTTCTGCAACATAAATAATTTGTGCAAGGGTCTATGTGATCTCATAGACTGTCTCTGGGAGCAACCAGAGTTGGACACTTTGGAGGCAGGTGAAAGAATGTTTATATTGTGTTCAGTGTGGGATAACAGGCTCATCAGTGCTTTCTGCTTCATACCCCCAGTGAATGGTCTACCCATTTTATTTCTGCTTGATCTTTCTCCTCACTTTTTAAAGTTGATGCTCACTTGCTTTTCAAATTCTTATGCATGTTTCCATCTTAGATTTCATTTGCTGTGGTTTACATAAAGTTCTTGGGGACTAAGCCTTAATGTTAACCGGTTGGCACAAATAACCTCTTGAACTGATTAGTCTAATCTGTCTGATTCATTTTTATCTTTCTACTCACTCTCTCTTCAATACATCACCCTGTTACTGTATTGAGTGACTACCACAGAAATGCAGTCCATCCACAGCGAATGTATTGATGGAACTTCATCCAACAGAGTAAGGAACAAAATCACTTATAAAACAGAATAGAGGGGAAAAAAAAGAAAGGCAACAAGAACAGACCTCATTCCCTGAAGACCAAGAGTCTTAATGTCTTCTTTCCATCCTTTGTGCTGCCCTTGGGAGGTGGGGGAGAAGTAATGTGGAAGGGCTGTGGAAGACGAGTTGTGTTTCTGCAGTAAGTTGGAAGAAGCTTTGTTCAAGATAATGACACACTGTTGGTGTAAAGTTGGGTCAGGATCAGGTCAGACTCACAGAGAGCCACCATTCCTCCTCCCCACATATTGGTGTGCAGCTAATTGTATTTGGATGAATAATTCTAATAAAGATGTGACCTTTAATGCCAATTGGTGGTTTTAATTTTGATTCTTAATCAGTCACCTCAGTGTGATCCCTTCTCATGTGTGAGCAGCAGTGAGGCCACTGTGCATATTTACACACAAAAAACAAATATGGGCCCAGGGAGCCATCCCATGGGGTGAATGCATATATTGCAGATCTTAAAAAGAGATTTGTACATTACTGGGTTCTGAAGCGAATGAAAGTGCATAAATTCCTAGGAATCAAAGATAAGTCAAAGGGAAAAAAAGGCATTCGCAAGTAGAAAGCAACCCCCATAGCTCATGAATAGCCTAATTATGAGAGAGCCCCACAGGCAAATGCAAAGTTGCCAACACAATTGCCTTTGGAGCTCACAGAGGGGTCAGACACTACCCTCAGAATATTATCTTCTGTAGCACAGCACCTGGGTCCTGTGCTTTACAGTGCCATTCAAATATCACACCAAGGGAGAGTCCGAGGAGGTGAGAGCTGACAGAAACTCAACATGGACATTGTTGTAATGCTTCTACATTTGAGAATCAGTTGCCCTTTCTCATTGTAAAGCTTCTTCTCCTGACACAAACACACTCAAATTTGATGCAACTCTTCTTGCTGAAATTCTCTACTACATCCAAAGGTAAAAGACTCCTTTTGGCCTTCAGTACATGGTAATGTGAGAGACACAATGTAGACAGCATCATGTGGCAGGAAGACTTTGTGATACTGGAGGTGCCACCTTCCCGCCAAGCCACAAATTTCCCAATTTTGTGAAATCAGAAACAAGTTTTCTCTGCCACCTACCATGCAGCAGAAAGCATTCAGCCTGGAGATGACTATGATTGAAACTGTAATGGCAATTTCATTTCTTGGCCAAACATGTTTCAGCAAAGTTTGCAATATCCTCCTAAACTGCCTGGAGTCAACAATATGCAAGAAATGGCCACAGAAGTGAAAGGTACTGAAGGAAGGTGCTCTGACACAGGAACTTGGGCTCAGAAGGAAAAGGACAAGACATAAGCTTTGCCTGTTGTCCATGGACCTCAACTTCCTTTTCAAATACAATCTGATCTGATGAAGGCTGCTTTTCACCTTCCTCACTCACTCCAGCCAACCTGAATTTTGCTTTCACTCCCACTCCTATCTCCTCTTCAACCTCCCTTTCGACTGACTGTTACAATATGAGTTTGCTTTGGGAGATTTGTTTCTGGCTTTACTTCCACAGCTGCACCAAGCAGACTGTGGCCACCTGGCTCTGCTGCTAAGACTGTGCAGAGTAAATAAAGCTGTATGAAGAGTTTGTCTGTTCTGTACTGCTCTTCTCTTTATAGAAATGCCCTTCATAACCTGAGCATTAAAGTCATTATGCTTGTCTCCAGATCAATTAACAGGGCTCATCTCTTTTACAATGCTAAGAAGGACCACCTGCTAATTAAAGGTACAATACAGTCTCTTTAAATCCTTCCCGCATTTAATATCACATATATATTCATGTGCTTAAAGGATATACATATACCTGCATTTCTGAATATTTCTACCTCTCTTCAGATACTGGGTTTTATTTTGCCTGAGACTATGCACATCTAACTGATGCCCTGCACTGCATTTGTGAATGCCAGGAAAGGAGAGAAATCCTGTCTATATTTGTGTCCCTTGCATGTTTGTGTGTACAGGGATGTCTCCAATGCAGAGGTAGATAGAGATCAGAGATGCTTTTTGATTTGCCTCAGTAGTACACAGTTAATGGTTGGACTTGATGATCTTAGAGATCCTTTCCAACCAAGACTATTCCATGATTCTATATAATGTACCAGTCAGAGGTTTGAGCATTCCCTTCAAGGGACCATAACTTCTTTTAGCTAAGTATACCTGAGACTGCAGAAAGCTAAACACTCAGTTTGTCCCTATCATACTTGGGGGCAAGGTGGGAGCATGCTGACATTACTGTGTGATCAGTGAAAACATGCAGGGCTGTACATGCTTGCCTGGGATCCAGTGCAGTGCTGACTGGGTCTTTTGTATAGACATTGTAGAAATGTTTTCGATTAGCGGTTCCTTAGGAGGAGTTCAGGATGGGAGGATGTAAAAAAGCAGAAGAGAAAACTCATCAGTTGAAAATGAAGCTTGCTAGGCTTAACAGACTGGAGATCTCAGTCCCATGGTCCTAGAATTCCTAAACATAAGTATAAAGTTATGTCTTTACTTAATAAAGACGACTCATTTATCCTGTTAGACTATAGTCTGTTTCCTTATTTGCTGTGTTGAGATCGAGGAGCATCATATGGTTTCAAAACAGGCAGTTGAATCAGAATTCATTTCTCCCAGAGAGAATCTAGACTGAGTTGGTATATGTGGTTTTAACTAAAATAATATTTTGTTATACTCTAATACGATGTTAATACCCATATGAGACAGAGTAATACCATTCAGTGTTCATCTTAATTAACTAACATTAACTATCATTAGACTTTTATATGGTACAATGCACATTACTCCATAACTTCAACACAGATCACATACAGCTAGATTATAATGCATAATATCAATCATGGTTTTCTCCAGGCTTCCTTAGCACCTAGCTTTGATTTTAAAAGTTAAGGTCAATGTTAAGTGTTACACTTCAGCCGAAAAAGTTAAAATCAATGTTAATTAACAAAGTTAATTAAATGTTAATCAGTTAAATGAAAGCATTTTTCATCCATTTCCCTGATAAATTGTGGTCAGGTAATCTTGCATACATTGTTTCAGATGTCATATGAATGTGTCATCACCCTTGGGATGGCTAGGAGGGGAGTCCAAGACAACCATTCCCGCAAAGATAAAACAAATTGCATATCTCAGGACAAAGGTAACTAAATTGCACTGGAAATCCAGTCCCATGAATAGGAAATTAAAGGCACAGCAAGACAATACCACCATTACTAGTCTCGATGGTGGCAGCAATGGTATCCTAAATCTGAAGTGACAGAAGCTTTTTGGGTGGAGGTGCCTTTGGCTCCTCACCCAGCCATGTGGCAATGGGGTCCCTGTCCCTGACTGTTTCAGAGGCAGGAATTGTTAGAGTAATCTTCCTGTCCACTGAAGACATGTCTGCCCATACCAGCAGTCACACACAGGTGTTTCAGCCTCATCGCTGACTCCTGTGGTGCTGAGCTACAACACAGCATAAAGGATCCTACACACCATCAGTGCCAGAAATGGTCCACTATTAACTGAATAGCGGTTGAGTTTAAGATGCACTGGATTATACCCAAGAAAAAGGCTAGTAAGCAGTAACTTGTGTCCCACAGAGCTGGCACCTTAACAGGAAGGTATGTATGGAAGATGTGATATTAGGACCTTTTGAAAACAATGGGTACACACAACTTTAACCATAAACCACACTTCTAACATGTCTACCTAGTCAGGTCTGGAGCCTGTCAAGAACCTTCCACCACATCAGCATCTCTGAGTAGAACTTGTTAGCATGCCTATAAATCACCCGCTTACCACTTGTTATAAAGACGAGCCCCTCTCTCTCAGTCTAGTCATAAATCTGTCAGATTTCTAGAGCACTTGATGTCTACACATTAAACAATAATGTAGATAATGAATAATAGTTTGTCTGTGTTCTAGCACTGTCCTCGTGTTTCTGGGGGGTGGGCATTCATTTTCTTGTGTTTTACTTAAGTGCAGTGATTCCCTCCTGGGAAAAGAGGCATTTGGGATTAGTTTAGTAATAGAAACAAGTTATTTTTTTGTGACTGCAGGTCTTGCCTTAGATAATGTAGAATTCAAAACTGCACAAGACGACTGCCAGCAGCCTATGGGCCAAAGTGGATGGCCATGGATAGCCCTGAATTATCCCAGTTTGGACATGACATGAATCCAACCCTATAAGAGCATGTTTCATGTTAGTTATTATAAAATATTAGATGAATACTTGAAGTATACAGCTGCTGTACCATGAGTTTATCATGTGAGTGGGCACAGTCTAATACACACTCCTAAAGCTCACAATAATTTTCATTCAAGTTCAAAAATTTTGTATATAGTATTCTACCTGGTGTGTATATATATATATATACACACACATATATATATGTATCCACTGTGTATATATAAATATGCACTATTGTAATTAATATATATGCATTACAGACCTGGAAATTTTAAGCAAGACACAGTTCTTCAAATACCTTCAAGATATTGCTTACAATTAATTGGATTTGAAATTTATGCTCCAGCTGGATTTCAGTCAAACCCACAGTTCTTTGCGTGTTACTGAGATGGTTCTTTTGGCTGAGAACTAGGGGTCTACCCTGTCATGTAGAAAATCTATTTAAAAAATAAAATAATAAAGCAGTGACATAATTGACTGTGGATATCAGCATTTTGCATGCCAGTGGAAATCAATATTTAAAGTGTGGTTCCACTTTGAGAAAGGTCCATATAAATATATTGTGCCCTCCTCATCAGGTCTGTCTGGCCATGTGTTCAGGGAGACAACTCCTCTTTCTGCTGACCAAGTATTATCCCTTCCCTTGTCTTTCCCATCAATTAATAGTGAAAAGAATATGCAAGTAAAGAAAATTTAGCACTTCTACGAATCCACCGTGAGTGACGGCTTTCTGGTAAGTCCATCACAGTGGTTTAGTTGGTCTGATGTGAACACCAAGTGAAACTTTGGCTCTGCCTCTTCTCTGTGCTGCCCATTGGAAATGCTTGGTTGCAAGAGGAAAAGAAGGCTATGTCGTACACCTGAAGAGATTTATACTGTTGTCTTTCTTAGCAGAATCTCTTTTGGCACAGACACCCAAATCTCCCTACAAAGGGAATTTTAGGTGCCTGCAGTTGACCATCACAGGTGCTGTGCTGTATGGCAGAACCTACAGGGGTGAAGGTTTCTGGTCCCTTGTATATCCATCAGGACAGAACTCAAGAGATGCCAGCAATTATCCAGTTAATAGGAATTGTTGTCTAAATCCGACCACTTTCAGGAAGACAGGCAATTTAATTTGGACTGCAAAGTGAGCTCTACTCAGGATCCACAGCCCTGAAGGGAAATGTTCAAGCTGGTTTTTTTCTCCCTTGTGGCTCTGAGAGGCAGGAGACATCCCTGTGCTCACTCCTGCCGTTCCTAAGTGCTGAAGCTACCAAATAGGCTATTCCCGTAGTCATGCATCTAATGGATAGTTTGGGGAATGACTCTGGAATCTGTTTCCTTTTCTCTAACTGAGGAAACTATCTGGGTGAGAGCACAGTTCCTAGCAGGCTGAAGAGTTTGTTCCATGCTGCTGCTTCTGAATAAGATAATTCTGGGAAGAGATCTTTGGCAGGCTCCACCTGGGACAGCAGCAGAGCCATCGTTCCTGTGTGATGATAGAAGAATGTGTCTGAAAACCTCGAACATGTACGAAAAAAGACCTAGAGTAGCTTTAATATACCAGCTGAATACGAATAATTGGCTGACCATCATGGAAGAATGTAAGAAAGCATTTATAACCCATATAATTATTTCTAAGCAGCAGACACGACTGAGCTCTAGGAGGTACAAGACAAGAGGTACAAACTTACGCAACAGCTGCAGTGTTGTTGAAAGCAAACGACAGCTTGGGAAATGCCAGAGCACTCCTGCCCTGGAAATTTCACAATGACGGAGAGAGACTCCTGGCCGAAAAGAGCAGCAGCGTCAATGGTGGGAGAGGTGAAGATCACCCATGCTGAAGGCCAGCATGACCCCAGGGCTCCGCACAAGTCAAACTTGTTTAAGCTTAGTTTGATAAGAAAGCCTGGGTTTTAGCAACATTGCTGTGATGGTTGTTGCACATCCACAGCCTTTCTATCACATGACTTCAGTTCTGTCTCCCGGTCGTATCCTGCCCAATACTGCATGAGCGCAAAAAGAAATGAACGACACTGCTTTGGGCAAAAACACAGGCTTTTTGTGCAAAATGTAGGCTTCATTTATAATGCTATAACCCAGTGAGTTGGGTTATTCCATCAGGCCTGAAGTGGATTTCATGAGACACACGAGAAGTGGGCACACCCCCCCCTTGTCAACGCAAGCCATCTGCATTTGGGTGAAGATAGGAAAGCCAAGCCACGTCACCACCGACTTGTCATCCTCCTCAGCTGGGTGTAGGAGACACATCCAGTTTGGGAAACCAGCACAAGGGTTGCAGCTGCACCCAACCTTTCAGGATGTTTTCTCATTCCCAACTGCTTAGTGCATGGGAACTGCAGAAGCATTTTACTTTGGGTGAGAACAAACAGTAGCAGTATTTTTTCAAGAGCTTTGCTACCTAGCCATCCAAAGCTGGAGAGACAAGGAACAGGCAAACAAAACAGCTTTTGGGGTTGAAATGGAGGCATCAATCATGGGCCCATGTGGGATCGTGGAGATGGGAAGCCAAAGGGAGAAAAGACTTGGATTTGGATCCTCACTGTTTGATGTGCTTTTTCCAGGACTCATTTGGTATTTGAGGAAAGGGTACTTTTAAAATAGAGCACGTCATGCTGCCTGTATATTTGGGAGCTACTCAGTGCTTTAACAACTAAAGGACAAATTAAAAGGAAAGGCTGTCCAGGATGAGATTTTGAGGTGTGGGAATAGGGGAGCTGGCAGATGGGATGAAGAGGGCTTCACCCTCTTACAGCCCTGATTCATTCCTCTCAAAACTGATGGGACATAAAAGAATGTGTTAAAATTGTCACTCATTACATTGAAGAATCTCCTTCCTATTCTATACGGAAAGCTTTTTTTTTTTTTTTTTTTTAATCCAAGAGGACAGTGTAGTAACAAACTGCCAAGAAAAGAAACTGGTGAGTCACTGAGAGGAAATTTAGTAGAAATGATAACACTTCACAAAAATGAAAATTATTACATTTGCTGTGCATGGGAACAGTAAAAAGTCCTTTTTCCTTATTGCACTGGAAGTTGAATAAGAAAGGACTGACATTTCCACACTAGGATATAATATAATTAGCTTGCCAGCAGTTTGTTTTTCTCTTAAATGCAAATTGTTTTGACAAATTTCTTAGCTATACAATACTCTTGTCAGAACCTGTGCATGGCCATTGTGACTATGTAGGAGTCTCTTTTTCCGGCCTTTTTAATTTTAATAATCCAATATTTTATTTCTCAAAGGAAACTCTTAAGATTTCTGCCCAGCAGCATCTGGCAATTTCTGTTTTGCAATAATAATAATAAAAAACCCAACACGGAAAATACATGTAAAGTGTCTCTAACATCTTTTATGGCTGAGGATAAACAAAGAAATTATTTTCCATTCATCTCTTCAAGTAAACATATCTGAGTAATATCCCTGTAGAAGACATCAAAGTTTAGTATGTTAAATATATAGGATTTCCCAGCCCTAGTCTCAGTGGAACATAAGAGGATGATGCATGGAGTAAAAAATTTAGTTACCTTATTTTTCATCTGTGGATTTGGTTTGCCTTCCTGACTGTTTTTGCTATTTATGGAACTCACATTATAATGAAGCCTGTTTTTCAGCTACAATGAATAGGACTTTATGCTGTGGACCTGAAGCTTTTCACTCTGGTATCATAAAGACAGATGAATAATAGTAATTTTCTGATATTTTGGGTCAGTGGTCTGAAAATTTGCTTATTATCTGAAGATTTGCTCCTTGGGTAAAAAAAGCTTCCTTATAGAGGACCAGCACAGACTATATGCCTTATTGAGTCCTTCAGATAAATTCATAGTTGCAAGGAGTTAAGGGCAAAAGATTTCCTGCCTATGGTATTTGAGCTAATCAGCTTGGGAAGGCATAAGCAGGTCTTAAGAGGGTTTTAGGCCTTAGGTAGACAGTCTGTGTAGGTGAGAAATTTATATTCAGTCTTGGACAGACATATGGATAAATGCAAACCAACTTGTCTTGAATGAAGAGGGAAGCTCCTCTATATGCAGCACAGAAATATGTTCCTTTGATCAACATAAACTGAAAGTCCAAGCTGGTAAGTTCGTTAGAGCAGGGGTACGGAAAAGTTTAGCTCTGTAAAATGAATTATCCTATCTTGACAGAAGCCTTTTTCCTCATCTGTACCCAGATGGGGTCTTTCTCTTTTAATTTTTAGATGTAATTTCCAATAGTTAAGCACCTGGAGCCAGGATGCTCTGAGCAGGGGCCAGAGGACACCGGGCATGGAAGCTCACAGAGATAAGAGAAGATCTAAATAACACACAGAGAGTTTCTTTTGGAGACTCCACCTTTACCATGAGGAACATTTCAAGAAGTGGAGTTGTTCTTGAATAAATATAGCCCTAAGAAAAGCCCATTGACTGAGATGTGCTACTCAGACATGTTTAAATTACACTGCCCGACTTCAGAAAGAAGAGAAACTAAGAAGGGCAGGGAGCTCTGATATAAGGTATTAGTTAATCAAGCCCAAATATACATCTAAGCTTCTCATTCCTCCAGTTGTTTTTCTTTTGCAAAGTTTTAACAGCATTTTCTTTCCCATAACTGACTTCTCCTGGACTTTAATTTTCTAATGACAGAAACCAAACACACAAGTTAGTTTTACTGCAGAGAAGAACTAGCTCTAGTGTGAGAGATACATTACAACTTATGAGAGAGGAGTGTTTGTTTTTGTAAGGTTTAAAATATTGTTTCTTTATTTTCCACCCTAACTCTGAGAACTTTGGCATTTGACTAATTTACCGTGCGTTTAAGGCTGGTAGCAATATTGGAAAAGAAATATGATAATCACATGCTGCCACAAAGCATTCTATACCTCGCTCTCTTTTCCAGCTCTAGTTTCACATGTGTTGGTTCAATGGAATATTCAATAGACATTTATAGGAAATAAATTGAGAGATGAATGTAAACCATATGGCATCTGGAGGTTTATTTGTAAAGCCCCTGCATCAAAGCTTTCTCCAGATCACACCATATTAGCTATGTTTTTCCAGTCCAGCAGAATCAGGAAGGTAACCACAGACTTCCTTGATGGAAAACACATGAAAAACAGAGCAAATCTTAACATGTAGCTAGAGCAACTGTTCAAGTAGCATCATTTAGAATAATTTTATTACTAGTGTGTAAGGAGCATTGTTTAGTGATGGATTCCAAACCAGAAACTAAATGCAAGTTCATTTGCTAAGCTCCCTGACTGTTAATTTGTGGAACTCACAGGCCATTAAAATGTATCAAACCATACATAACTAGTGTTTGTACTTTTAAAGCACTTAGGACAATTAGATACTTTCTCAAAACAGAAATGCTGCATTGGATTTATAGAAAGAGACTTTTCCCACAGAAAACATTTCATAGCCAATCGCATCCTTGTAATAAAAACTATTGATTAGACTGAGTGAGAAGTTGGCTGTTGATCTTATTTATTTTTGTAGCAAAAAAAAAAAATTAGGTCACTCTCAATCCAAAATGCTTACTCTTTGCTTGAGTTTGGCAACAGCCAGCATTGCATCTGAAATCAAATTAAACTGTATTCTCATGCAGTATGTTACATAAATCATTAGGAAATGTCAAGAGCTCATATATAGTTGTGCTTTGTTTTTTTGTTTTTTTTTTTTTTAAGTTTCCACTTACTTTCCAAAATAGTTTCCATTTTTCAATGTCAACCCCTTTTCAGCCATTTAGACCAGCTGTAATGATTTGTGTGTTAAATTTGCTGGTCACGTGAATATTTTTTAATAACTCATTTAATATTTAATATGCTGCACATACTTGCTGGGCCAGTAAGTTACAAGGTGCAATGCCAACTCCACATTAGTACTCCCAGTGGTGCAAGTATTTACCTTGTGCAGCAAAACAGCACGCTCAGAGAGTGAAGTGAAGAAGACAGAAGAGTTTGCAGTGTGATTGATTTACATTGCCTTATGAAGCCTCATTCAGGAAGCATTTTTGCCTAAGATGAGACAAAGGACAAGGACCTGTTTCAATACTTAACTTCTGGTAGACACTTAAGTCTCTGACTTTAATATTAAGCATGTGCTTAAAGACAGACATAAAATGCACTAGCATCTGTAGGAATCTTTCCACTGACTTTAATGGGCTTTGGATTGCACCCTGATATCTCAGCTCAAAATAGATGTTATTACAGCAATAAATGATTTGTAAAGCCATTCTTTTGAATAGGTGCATTTATACTGCAAAATCATAATGACTTCTTTAAAAACTCTTACGCTGCAAATTCATACATTTGGGATAATTGCTCTTCTCTTCATTAGGGCTTCACACTTCTGTAACACTTTCCAGTCCAATAGTTTGAAATCTCATTATGGATTTAGATAAGTATTTCTACTCCCATGTTACAGATGGGCTGAAGGAGGTGGAGAGAGACAATGGGCCTCATCCAGTGTGGGAAGCTTCCCATTGACTCGGGTGCTGGACCATAGGGTCCAGCCTTCCAGAAGATATAAGGGTACCTATTTCACACTGACACCTATGGAGTTAAGTATCTAAAATCTTACGTATATTTATCCAAAAAACCTCATACTCCATCAAAGCGCAAGAAGTCAGATAAAGGTTTTATTCATAAATCCTACTCTCCAGTGATCTATCAAAAAAGTGATTATTTGGTAATATTCTAGAAACTCTGACACAGGGAAGGGAGAATGGTATTCTAAGATCCTAGTTAATGTCAAAAATGAATCAATGAGCGACATCTGGATCCCAATCGGAAATGCTCCCTAGTCTGGAGTGGAGGGAAGACTAAGGGCATTTGTTTGATAAGAGGCCTTTTAGGAAAGTACAATTGCCTAAGCACAGCCTCATGACACTGTATGGAATAGCTACTTTCTATTTTTCAATTTTTTGATGGGAAGTATTTCTAATTGGAGAAAAGCAGCAGTTTATAACATGGGACTGAAAGTGTTAGACTTCCCACCTAGATATTTTAATTCTTGCGTAGCACCCAGAGTCCTGAGTAAGCATTAGTGAAGTCAGAAATGAAATAAACCTTTGTGAAATCCAGCTTTGGTTGTTTGAATTTCAAATATCTTCAGAGTTCAGGTAATGTGTGGATTGAGCATTTTAGTTTGAGCCCATCTCTAGTTAAAACTCTCTTCTCCTCATCAATCTCATTCATTCATCAACATACAGGTTAGCCTTTAAACATATGGCAGTCAATGAATGCCACTCACAAACCTTAGAAAATAAGTATGCAAGCAACATCAGTTTAAAAATATGCAGCTAACTGCTGGAAGCTATTAAAATCCAAATAAACAAAAGAGATTATACTTCAAAGAAATGTCAACAGTTTTTCCTCTCTTAGAACAGAGCAGTTTTCTTTACTTCTATCCCCAGCCACATCTGGAAAGTGCTTACTGCTTTACACATCTCTAGCGATAAAATTAGTTTATTGATTTTTCAGAATTTCCTGATAGATTTATGCAATTTCCAAAACAAAGGTAAACTCACATCCCAGCTAAAAAAACCCTGGTGGTAACTACAAAGAATTCACAAAATCATAAAAACTGTAAGTTATGCAAAGGAACAAACCCAGTCATTTGCTAAATAACGCCATATCTCTGTGGCTACTGATAGACAGCAAGAGATTGCAATTTAAATAACTTCACTGTATACAAACAAATTAAAAAAAAAGTATCTTATGCCTAATTATGGCTAGTGTAAAGTTGAAACGAAACTCCATTTCCAAATAACTAGAAGGAAATTTTAAAAGGAAATCTGCATATTTCAAGGAAAGAATTAAGAAGAAAAAGGAATCATAAATCGTGACTACAGATTCAAAGGACTATACAAAAATCAGATCTATTAAAGGTGTCTGCAATGCTAAGTAACTGAAAATTTAGTCTCTCATTTCCACGATAGTAAATTGCGTCATTTTAGGTGGTCCAAATGTTGGATTTTTAATTTGCTTGAAATTCCACATTTGTAGCAGCCAAAACCTGCAAAGGCTGTTAATTTGATTTTGGTTTACAATTAACTAAGCAGTAGCAACTTAGTCTATACAGAACACTGCCAAGAAAAATGATATTTTTGGTAAATTACCAAGGATCAAAATGTGGACAACAGATTTCTCCCCTCCCAGCCCCCCCGCCCCCGACTATTTTTAACTAACAATGATAGTTTTGATAGAGTAAAAGTATTTAATAGAAAATATAACGACAAGGTGCAAATTTTGCAAAACAGTCCAGACTTTCAAAGTATCAGTATATGTTTAAAGGAGACCAAAAAAACCCCCAAATAATTTAAGCATTAAGCATACAGTAAGTGCTCTGTAGTCAAATAAAAAGAAAATAAACTCTAACAAGACTGCTGCAGAATGGGAAAAAGCAGGTCTAGTTTGTTTATTTATAAATTGGTAACAAGTAGATTCTTTTGCACTAACTAAACCAGACAGTAATTATAAACATAGATTGGTTAAATTCCCTGCACCCTATCAAAGGAAATGAGTTCCTCTCTTTTCCAAACATTGTCATTTGTTTATTGAGCCTCTTTCGGGCTTGATTTCATTAAAAACGATGTAAAGTCCACATCTGCAACCCCCAAAACAATGTTAACCTTGTTAAGCTGATCCAGAGTCCCCATTACAAAAAAATTTGCAGGCAACAAAACCAAGCATTTTAAAAGGGAGCCACTGGAATACTGAGCAAAGAATTTGGATTATTTTTGTTCCATTACAGAAAACTTATATTACCATGCAATAGAACAGGAAGCAAACAGTAACCGCCTCAGTAGTTCTGGATAATTAGTTACCTAAATTCTCTGAGGTGAACAAAATGTACTTAGATGGGAGAACATTACTGCTTGTATGCTGAAATAACAGAGTAATCTTGGTTAAAATGAAAATCACAAATACAGGAGGAAAAAGTCATGTTTAAAATCATTAGTCTTTATCAGTAAAGTACAACTGAGTTCCTCATTAAAATAACAGTTTTATTAAAAAGGGGATGATACTGCTTATATTAGCTAGTGTCAGATATCAGATTTCAACAAACTTTAACACTGTAGACACTATTAAAACATCATTATTAGAGTTGCCATGCTTGAATGATTTGAACTAAAGTGAATTTCGTGTATTTGTTGGAAGACAGCAATAATAAATCCTGGAACTCAAGCTGGTAAGTGCTGACCTGGACTGCAGGGACAAGAAGTTCAGAAGTTTTGCCCCTGGCAGCAGTGGGAGTGGGTCAGTGACACTCAGCCCTGTGCCTGCCACTGCTGAAACCCTGCCTGAAAGAGCTGGTATGGGGCTGAGGTGGCCTTCTGCGCAGGAGCCCCCATGCACTAATACTGTACATTCCCCAACAAGTGCTTTTGAGCCTGAAGAAGTGCCGGCAAGATGCTGTTACACGTGGTGTACATTCCCCTCGTGACGTTTGCCTTGTGGTAGCACAGCCAAAGCAGAAGAGCCCTTCTGGATGTTACCCCTTCTTGGGAGGGTAACGGGTTGGGTACCACGACTGCGGTGACCAAAGAGGTGCATGTGATTAAGGCTTGTTCCCATGACTTAAGAGAAAAATACACACTAGGGCAGTGGGATCAAAGACAGAGTAACGTGCATCACCTAATGCTCCCGAACCAATTAGCCTGATACACTACAGATGTCTCAGCAGAGCATGTTGTATTTATTTACTGTTTCATGGCAGGGCTGAGCAATTTGCTCTCACACAGCCGCATCCCCTGGCCAGGTACATGCTAGGTATTTCTCACCAGTGGTGAAGGTCAATCAAGGAAAAACAATCAGGTTCCCAAAAGGCAAATCCTCTTTCTGTCACTGTTTCTGCCCTCCTGATGTTCCTAGTGCCTGGGGTCAGACCCCTGACCATGTGTCCATGCAGCTTTTCATATGCAATCTGCTTAAAAATCTGATTTATGGCAGGTTCTCAAATGTGGTGAGTACTTTGATAAAATGAAGATGGTATTTGCTACTCTTGCACTCTGCCACTATTTTATGATACTAAATAAAAAAGCTTTTGATTTTTCAATGTTATAATGAGAGTAAAACTTAAAATATATTTGAAGTTTACATTTAAAATAAAGAAGGACCATCAAGAAGAGGCGAGAATATTAGCACCTCATTTTGATTTATTTTGGTATATTATTCCCTCTGAGCTCAAGTCTGACCCCATACTGAGATTTCCAGCTCAGCTTGTCACAGGGAATTTGGGGCAATTAATGCCTGGAAAGACTGTCCTTTCAGAGTAACCAGGTCAGGAACTTTGTCTTTCTAAATGCTCTGCCGTTTCTTAGGAGTATCTGTGGATTCTTGAAATAATAAGTTACAGTAACACTGGGCCAGATCCTCAGCTGGTGCAAAGTTGGGTTTTCTTCATTAACTTCAAAGGGACTATGCTGATTTACACCAGCTGAGGGAAGATGTGGCCCACAGTGTCCAGGTGGATTTAAATCATACACATGAGAAATACCTCAGTACATCCAGGTTTGTATTGAGGTTGAACATAAAAGGCCCAGGTAGCGGGAAATCCATCCCTTTTTATTTTTAAATGCTCAAATGTTTACCAGCTGACCTTCCCCTTTACTGCAGATCTGGGAATCAAGGTGCATACAATAAAGTTCAAACCAATCAACTGCTTTCAGCTGTTCTTGTGCAATGAATTTTTAAACATTTGATCATTAAGACCAATCTATATGCAGGTCAGTTTTCTGAACAGGATGGGAACAGTTTGGGAGCAGATGCCAGGGCACTGATTCATGAAGAGGGACTGCTAAAGAAACACAGAGAGTACATTTATCTTGGGCAACCCATCAGGCAAACACTAGCAAGATCATCTCTTTACTGGATGGATGCACAGATCAAAACGGTTAATCTCTAGTACAGCACCTTTGTTAAGTGAACAGCGGTGTGATGGCAGTGCAGTGCTCACCAGCAGCGTTGAGGTGGTTATCTTACTGCAAACAAACTTCTCTGCAGTATTTGGTCCTTCTCCAATTGGTAAATTCTCTAGAAATAGCACTCCATTCTGCTATTTACTTATTTATTCTACAAAATTGACTGGCAAATGCTCATAAATACGTGGACAAATTTCAGCTATGACTGTTTGTGATATATTCACTTCCAACACATAGCACCCTTAATTCAGAGTTTGAGGCTGAGCAGCCACCTCAGGGCATTAATCCCAATCACTGAATCACTTCAGTTTTATCAGTGGCTGTACTCTAAAGCCCACATTCACCATCCCAGCCACATCGTTGGGTACCTGGGTCATGCCTCTGGTCTTTATTTTAAAGCCCTCTACCTTCAAAGCTAAGGGGGAAAGCAGGCCAGTCCTGGCAGCACTTGGGTTATTGTCCATTTTCAGTTATTATATTTGTAGAGGGGATGATCACTGAAGCTTGCCTGATTTTATCAGGTATCTTAGAAGGCAGAGCTGCAGTGCTGAAAGCCCATTCCTAACGTTATATAGGAATGTTCTGCAATTTGCCTAACCTATATGTTCATTGATTGAAATCCATTTTTTTCCAGTTTAGTGCTCATGATTGTGATGCACATGGTTGCTTTCGTACAGATGTCTTTGCCTGCATATTTTGTTGCATCTAAACAAAAGCATCTAAACATCATCCACCTGAGTTGCTACATTAGTGCCTCTGGGAACACCAACAAAAAGATCAGAAGGGACAAACTGATGCATTTTACAAATGAAATGCAATTTACAAATCACAAATCTTTCCCTTCCTTATTAGCCTGATTCTACAGGTGAAGTGTAGGCAATAAATCACCCAAATATATTCCCAAACATCACCTACATGTACTTAGTGCTAAACCTGAGCCCTTGGAAATGTCAGCACCGGACTTGAACTACTTGGAGAATTTTAACAGAAAGATTTTTTTTTTTTGAGACTATTTGCAGGTGCTAAAACATGCCAAGGTATTTGTAGTGTACCCAGGCACAGTGGTATACTGGTAGCCAAACTAGAGAATATTTGTTCAATCCAAATGATAGCATCTGGGACAAAGAACAGGTTGAAAGATATGACTTGTTACTGCAGGCTGACTGAAAGCGCACTTGCAACTGTATGAAACAAAGAGGAATAGGAAACAGAAAGTTGAAGGTGCAAGTCTAATTCTAACACTTGCTGTACACATCACCTTGGCAAGTCACCCAACTTGTCTGTGCCTCAGTTACACTGTCTGAAACACTGAGATAATAATAATACTTAATCACCTTTGAAAAGAAGTGAGAGATCCTCAAACAAAAGCAGCGATAAGTGTGAAGTATTCATTATAATATTAAAGAACAGATGGCCGAAGCAGAGATCCAGTTAAAAGGACTGTACAGAGTTATAAGAAACCTCTTGCTGTGACGTATGCACTTTACGATGTGCATTCCCTCAGACAATACCCGATGAGTCGGCTGCAGCAGTTTATGTTCTGGATTAGAGCATACGCATAAATAAAGCTACGTTTTTATGTGATCCCAACAAATAAATGGGAAGCACGGACAGGAATGTCTAGCTGATGGAAAAATGAGACACCACAAACAAACCACAGCTTGATGATAAAAAAAAGAAGTCTAAGATTTATATGGCACAGCTGGCTATGTGTAGTTCTTCTGTAAGCCTACAGCATCTGGTCACTTGTTTTAAATGTCTGAACAGATAGAGGCCTGAACCTTGCACAACTGTGGAAAAAGAGGCAATGTTTCATAGTAAGCCTCACAGCTACACATTGCACAATGCCCTGGCGCACATGGAGATCTGCCTGACTTCAAACACCAGGTGAGAAGGGGGAGGAGGTCTCCTGCACCCACTGAATGACTGTCTGACTGTGTCTGTCCTGCATTCGGGATGCCACAGACATCCATGCACTTACATCTTTCTGAACAAGCTGTGCTTGTTCTAGGAGAGCATCTAAGCACAACTATAATTGACAGCAATTTTACCATCTCAATTCTGTAGCTCCACTGGTTTCAATGGAGTTATGCTAATGTACACCGCTGGTGAACCTGGTCTATCATCCTTCAGCAGCTCTAAGAAACCACCCAAAACCATCCTAGATATCTCTTCATGAACTAACATGAATTCTTCATCTGTAAAAAAACGGGTGAAATAATAAAGCCTGTTACAGAGAGAGGAGGAGCCAAACCAACTTCATGCTTTACTTGCAGAGTACTTGAGCCTTCCGTTTCTAACAGATGGCATTTTGACTCAGATGTTCAAAAGGGACATTGCACAATGAGTTGCAGGAAAAGCAGACTCCCAGCCTTGGTGTGAGTCACTCTACAATGGGAGAGCAGTTGAGCTGCAGAGCAGCACCATGGCAGTGGTGGGGATGGCCAAAGGGTGGTGACAAAGGAGGAGGGCAGGTATGTTTTACATTCGTATTTGAAAAAAGTGTATGGAAAGTAAAGTGGTTGAATGACAAGAAGACTAAATAAGGTGCCTCCTTGCTCCAGAGCAGAAACCAGTCCTTTGAAACAGCAGGAACATACTGAACACAACTAGCTAAACCCACGATTTGTGTAAGCTTTTGCAGTCAATGGAGGAACTTTCTAAGAATTGAAATATTTCTACAGCTTTTAAACATGCCGTGCTCTCATGGGAAAGGTAAGATGTGGTAGACACAACCTGTTATTTTTAAAAGTCTCACAAAAACCCAAAGGTTTGTGCTCCCTCTGTTGGTTTTAGCAAAGAGATTTGGTTTGGTTTTGTTTTCCCCACAAATATCATCCTTCATTTTGTTCTGACATCAGTGGAAGGACAAAAATGCATTTGTGTGACGAGATGTTATTTACACTGAAGTTTCACTTGTTTAAACAAGAAAATGGACGTGCTAATTTCAGCTCCATCTCAAATGCAAAGAAAATGAATAAACATTTAATAAACCAACTGCCAAACTGGAGGAAGATTAAAGTATTTCAGTTCTGCTGAAGGAAATACCACAAGCACATGGAGGATAGCACCACACATACACACAGTTATGTCACAGGTATCTGTCTGAGTGGGTGTCTGTGACATTGTTCTCCAGTATACAGAAGCCTACATACTCAAAAAAGTGCATTGCTCATAGTGTTTGCTATTGAACCTACTTTCCCTTTAGAAAACAAAAATAAAAATTGGGTAAGATGAAAAAGCCCAGTTGCAAAAATGAACTAAGTGAGTATGAGTCTGAGAAGATATGGAAGACAAGTAAGAAAAAAAGCATGACAGAAGGATGAATCAAATTATTGCATATTTTTTCCCTTTGGTGTTAATTATTTACAATATATGTTTCTTATCTACAATCTGTTTTTCACTGTATCTTTGTTCAGTGCAAGGAAGCCCAGATCTTGGTGGGTTTTTTGCTGCTGCTGCAATACGAATTCTGAAATATGATATCAGATACACTTGTTCCATTAGTAATTTTTAGGAACAGAAGAGGAAGTCCTTATTTGCAGAATATGAAACTCTTTTGGCTTAAATGAGACTAATGACTTAGGAGATGCTCGTTGGAACAAAAATTCTGCACTGTGGCCCTGAGAAGAGGCTGAATCCAAGGTCTCTGGGGACTGACCCCATGGCCTTACCCAACACTCCCAATTTGAATGGGGGAAAATTGGTAGGTGCAGGCAAGACGTGAGGCAAGGCTGCATGGCAGACAGTATTTGCTTTGGTAGCCTTGAAAGTGAAAGGTGGCTTCCCAGCCTCCATCCACAACCACAGACTAAGGCAATGCATTAAGGAAAAACTACCAGGCTATATAGTTGTTCTTCAATGCAGCTGTGGAAAGGGTGGCTGGGTGGACAGCCAACCCCCAGCTCTAACATATTTGACATACCCTGTTCGAACTGCTGGCTCCGTGTCTGTGCCCCTCCCTGCCTGGTTGAACCTGTTTGTCGCTGGCTCCCGGCCGGAGCCTTGTGACACTGCAGTTACACCCAGGTGGCATGCAGACTGTAGGTATTTTAGCCACTTTGCCAAAGCTAGAAAAATCCTGACTGAACTAGAGCAGGAAAACAATTTGCTGAAACATCACCTGGAGCAGGAAGTTATTAGATGCTTGAGTGACTTCTAGAACAGAAAACTATGTATGAATATGTACACGAGGCAAAACAGATGTTGTCTTGACCTCTGCACACTGGAATCTTATAGCTGCTCTGTTTACTCTCTGCTGTCCATAAAGCATCTTTAAGCCAGGTGCTGCCACTTATCAGGTATCTACATCTCTTGTTTAAACAAATGTTAACTGAACTTGACAGCAAAGGGGACCCCTGCAGCAAAATCAGCAGAAGACAGCTTTAAAGCTACCTTCAGTTCTTACTCCTGAAATAACTGAAGTTTTGTGTGACTAGGTAAGGAATGAGGGCAGAAAGTTAAACTTTTGACCCCACCTCCATGGGATTTCATACACCGTCTGCCTGGTTCTCTGCTGGGGCATAAGCTCAGCTCTGTAGGCAGAAGAAAAGCTGGTCTTTAAGAGCTAGCAGGCACCATGCTGTGGCTCTGTCCCCTACCCACCAGCCTCACCAGGGTCCCTTGAACGAGCGGATCCCTTCTATGGCTATCATTGTAACTACTGCCTGCACCATAACTACTGCTAGCATCATGAACTACTCCTTGCATCGTAGCAACTGCTTGCACCATGTCTACAGTTACCATCTTTCCCCACAGCCATGTCCTTGTCTCTATTGGAGAGAGCTGCAAGAGTGCACTGGAAGCTGAACACTGACTCCCCCATTCCCAACCTTGCAGCAGGGTGTCTCTTTAATTTTTTTTATTTGGGTTTTTTCTCAGTGACAACTTACACAAAAGCTTTAGGGCAACACAAGGCCAGAGTAGTCTAGTGTCTGGTGAGGCCCCAGTGAGATCTTATACCATGTCCATCATCATCACCATGGCAGCAGAGTATCTCCACCAAGGGCTGTGGATTTCAGCCATCCCCATGTTCCTTTGGGAAATCATACAGCTGCTTGCGATAGGTGTGAAATTAAACTCTGTCACTTCATTGTTGAGGGCAGCCCTATAACTGTTCATCCATGAAGCAAAGACAACAGGCACTGAGAGGAGGTTTTACAGAAAGCCTTTGAGCCTTGCTCCTTCCCTCTCTCCTCCCAGCTCCTGGCATACACAGCTGGGATAAAGGGTCTTCAGACCCACACAGGCTCCTTCAAGAGATTGAGCTGCTGAAGCTGAGGACACCCCACCGCTGGCAAGGAGCTTAGTGTGAGGGGTTTGCTGTCAGCAGAGAGCCAGACAGCATGGTCAAGACAGAACCAACCCACACTTACAATACACATGGTGAAAAGTGCCCTGGTTTCAGGACTGTTTTACAAACTTTTTGGTGCCCAGTGGAGGAGAGCTTGCAGGATCCAAGCATAGCTATTTCACTGTCCAAATGCTGCTGAGGAAATAAACACTCTAACTAAATACTCTTCTTATCAAAGCTTACTTTGGATTGAAGTTGGTCTTCCGATTGATTTGATTTAGTTTGTCTTAAGTGTCTATCATGAACTCCTCAAAACTGCCTCTGCAACTCAGAGGCAACACAGTATGCATTACATGAATACCTGTATCTATATTTTTGTCTACCAATCAACCTATGTGTGTTTATTTTAATTAAACACAGATAAAGGCCATAGGAAATAGGTACTGGTGGCACTGGCAACTGTGAGAGAAAATGATGAAACTCTGTCAGGATCCTGCTAATCAGCTACTTACAGAGAGTTTAGGAAATCCTAAAAATTGGAGGGTGAGGATTTGTATTCAGCATTAGAGATAAATCTCTGAAGTCCATTTCAGAAAACTCAAATGAGTGCGTGTAGGGGAAGACAAGGGAAGACACTTTTCTAAACTTTATAGAATGAGAAATAATGTTAGCTTTTTTCATGCTAACAAAAGAATAGGTCAGTCTAGTAAAAAGCATGTAACTGTCAAAAAAAAAAAAAATATCTTTTGACTATCAAAAATGGTTGTGGGATGAAATTTATGTGCTTTTCTCCAGTCCAGGAATGCCACTGGTTCACAGATAGAGCTTGATGCCCAAGATCTATCTTTTGCAGTTTCAGTGAGATGTGTCTGCAAGCAATTCCAAGTGCAAAGCTAAAGGTCATTAAAAAATAAACCATTTTGCCCCTGCAGAGGCTCAGGGTGTGTACATACTGAAATAATCACCTGGAGAAAAATATTCAATTAAACTATAGTTTTCTGTCTTACATCCTTCACTCACAGCCAGTCCTTTACCCTCCTGTCACTTCATCAGAAGACAGAAAGGGAAGAACGATGAGGTCAAATACCTCCACTTGCACACAGAAGACAATTTCTAGAACTCATTCCCAAGGTTCCTTCCTTAATGCCTTGCAGAAAGGAGGTCTGGTATAACAAGACTTTGCAACTTCTTTCATGTAACACAGATGCATGCAATGGAAAATCACATTCAAAGTGCATTGCCTGAGCTCAGACAGTAGTGGTGGACTCAGCACATCATTCAAAATGTGCTAAATTACTGCTGAAGCTGAATATTCCTCATACTCCTCCCTGCCTTTAGTTTTATAAGCACCCTTTTGTTCTGGTGTGACTAATTGATGTTGGGGGTTTCTACTGATGCATGTTCACAGATCTATTATACACTGGAGAAAACGTTCCTGTTTTGGCTGGACTACCCAAGCCTTTTCTTACTCTTCCAAGAAGAAAATAAGGCACACAGTTCCTTGGGGGGGGGGGGAGGAAATCTCTTTCTACGGTATTGGGAGGACTGACATTTTGCTAAAACGTTTAACTTTTCTCCCAGTATGCGTGGGGGTACACACAGCAATAATGGGCCACAAATGTGTCTGGTATCAGAGTTTGAAAGTAATGCCAGCCTCTGAGACTACAAACTTTCAGCGAATGCCTTTGCAGAAAGGTTGTGCTGCTCATCTCAAAAATCCTCAGGCTGTATAGAATTAGCAGTTGTGTATGCAGAACCACACAGCTAGTCCCTGCTTTAAAACAACAGCAGCGTAGAGGAAGAAATATGCCAAACTCTGAATAACACTGATCACAGAAATGAGTAGAGATTCCTTTCCCATTGAAACCTGCAGACAGATATAAGAGAGAACAGGGAGGTATTTTGGAAAACGTATTGTGCTATGTGAACATCAAGGTTTGAAATTTTCTGATGAAATGGAGTCTTGGTTCCCTCTGTCACACCGTCCATTTAATCCTGGCTGAAAAGGAAGGGGGTTGGTGAGAGTTTCCTCATCCTCTGGCCACCAGATCAGTCTGTGGGAGATGGCTTGTATAGCCATCAAAGAGAACAAGGAAGTCTGTAATGGACAATATAGTGAGTAATGCCTCGAAACAGAGACCAGCTCTAGGCCAGAAAGGATAAAATATTAAGCAGATGAAACAGGTTGGTTTTTGAGGATGCGCAGACTTCAAACATGGAAGTCTGATTCCTTATGTGATAAACTCTGCAGTCAGCAGAACTACAGACTGCCAGGAAAAAAAAGCATCACTAACACTCAGGAGGATTTTAGAACAGGACAGCTTGTTCTTGCTGCAAGATGTGGGAACACTAAACGAGCTCAATAATTTCAGTCTCTAAACCTGTCGTTACCTGCCCTGCTGCTGATAGTACGGTTATCTTGTTACTTCTGCATGCATAGTTCCTTCAAGGATTTTAGTGTTATAGCTCTGAAAGGATATTTTGGTTTGCTTAAACATCATGAGACTAAAGCTAAACCAAAACAAAAACCACATCTACAATGAGATGGAAAGAATCATGTATTTCAATGAATGGAGGATACACGCTCTGAGTAGACCTGAGTTTAGTTACAGAGCAGCTAAGAAGAGCAATAAATCCACTGCAAGTGTATAATTTACCAACCATTGAGACTTTGTTAATATTCCCCTTTTACAGATTTTTTTTTTTTTTTTTGCACTGGCTGATTAGCTAATTAAAGATGTAAGCTGTTTCTTTTCAATCAGAACTGTGAGCGTGTACCAGGTGCCAAGCATCATGACATGCAGAAAGGCAGATGAGCTTGGAGAGATGTAGGGATACAGAAGAAGCTCGGCCCTAGCAGATTACCCCATTGGCAACCAGTTAAAACATTGGATTTGCCCATTCATCCTCTCCTGGCATGAGGTTCACTATACCTCACTGTGAAAATGATCCAAACCCCATGGAAAAGTGGTAGAGCACTGGGTATGATGGGCAGAAAAACAAATATACCACTGAAAAATTTGCACCAGCTTCATGCAAGCATGGTTAAGTTAGATTAGAGGAACAACAACTTCTAGGTTAGCATCCCTTGGAGCAAATTCATCTCCAACGAGCTTTTGTTGGGTGTGCTGGCACTTGAGCAGAGACCTGAGCCTGATCCAGCTGGGCACAGTGTCCTCTAACCTGAAAATCCTTACTGACATCTTCACCTGGAACTATTCACAGCATTTGTAACAGAAAAGTGCCTTGCAAAGTGCTTTGGCTTGCTTTGTTACGCTACCAAGCAAATAAACTGGGTACGTCCTGAATATGGTGAGACAAATCGTTGGTCTGAAAGATGGTTAGAAGGTACTCAGTTAAGATTTAATTGTACTTGGCACATGTAAAAATGATCAGTTAAGATTTAAATGGAAGATGTGTTTTCAAAATCTATGTTCTTGGTTAGGAATTTTACATCGCAATTCTAAAAGAGGTATACAGGTAAAGAACTAATGGCACCTCCAAGATGCATTTGGCTGACAAAGAATACAGTTGGGGCATGGTCTACAACAAGGTTAGCTGAGGGAAAAATTTCCCACTCCTTTTCCAAAATCACTGGAAATTTTTTAAATAGAAATTGGCTGAGTTACCAATTGAAACAATTTGGATTGAAAAAGGCAGTGTGGTATAAAACAGATACACTTTAGATCCACTGGTAAGGTGACCAAAGTACAAGATATCAGAGAGGAAATGATCAAGGCAAGGCAATTTAAGACTTTCAAATTCAAGGGTAAGCTGCAAAATGCTTTGCAATGGGACAGAGAAGCCTTTAAATATTTAACTATAGTAGTTTTAAATGCATATTGGGCTACATTTTCTTGGCATCGCAGAATTCTTTTCCATTTTAAGGCTAGCAAACCTTTTGGAATCTTACCAATAGCCATGAAAGATTTAAAAATTGAGTAACTGTGGTAAGAATGTGCATAGCTGATAAATAGGAAGAAAACATTTGGACTCTCTTACAGTTAGTCCTAGTGTTTCACAAATTTCTTTATCTAAAATTATGGCAACTGGAAAACCTAAGCTAACATTAAAATGTTTAACCAAGAGTTCAAACACATATTTTATACAGTGGTAGTAATATTTCTTTTGCCCAATGGAGCTCACAATGTTAGTTTGCTTACAACCAGAGGGATCCAAAAAGAAATAATGCCAACACGCTAAGCATATTTCTAAAATATTTTTTCCGCTAAAATGTGCGTCATTCCAAAAACATGTCTGAGCGGTTTTATTTTGGGTGAGGAACAAAATCATAGAAAAAGTGTCAAATACATCTTTATACTACAATATTTCACAGTCTATTATATTTTTAAGCTGGTTATTTATACAAACAGAAGCTTAATATATACAAAAGGCAAGGGGGAAAAAGCTTATATTTAGGATTTGCTAAAGAAAACCAGCAAAGCTGCAGGTAAAATGGGTAAGTCATTTAGGTCAAACTGGGTCATCAGGCTGGCTAAATCCTGAGCCAGCATCACACCAGTGTGACTACAAAGGCTTCCACATTCATTGGACATCTTTAATTTTGTACACCAGTTCATCGCTTCTGATTTTTAATCAAGGCAATGGACACAGGCAACACAACTGCCCCCTCTGCAGTTCCTGTAGGGTCTCTTACTTTGATTGCATCAATCAAACCACAAATCTATTTGTTGCTCTCAGGTGGAGCTCAAGCCTGTGCATCCCACAGAGATCAATTTGCCCTCCCTGCCTCTCCTAATGGTTGGTGAGGTTGTGACGAGGCTGTGTGTGTGACAGGGCCCTGTAAATCCTTGTGCTTCACTTTCAGGGAGGGATGCTTTGCAGATCCATACCTACCTGTCAGTGCACTCAAGACCCACCTTCACCCCCTGCCCTAGGAAGGGCTTTGGTCCTACTGACAGCTCCCTGGACCCTGACTTGCCTAGGAAGCTGAGCAATTCCTGCTACCAGAAGTTTCTCTGGCTGCAGATTTTCTCTTATTAACTTAGCTCAATAGGTAACATGTGACTGCAGGAATTTTGGCAAGAGAATTAGGAGTTAACATAAGAGAGAGACTAGGAAAAAGGTCACAAGGCCTAATCTAGAGTGATGCTAAAGGTTTTACACAGCTATGATTAAAAAGGAGCTTGTAAATAGTGGTTTTGATAGTCTTTTCTGAGGTTTATAAATGACATTTCCTCTACTTCACCTTACTGCAATAACAACTCAGATTTGCTGTGCTACATTAGAAATCTTGCAGGACACTGAAAGCAGACTACGTCCTATTCAAACTTTCTGCATGCAGAGAAGTATGTGCTTGAAGTTTTAGAAGTTTTCCATTTGGGGGAGTAGAAATTTCTCCTCTAAGAACCAATTAATCATTGCATGCTGTGAGGCACCTCTAACGTACAGATTTAACGAGACAAGCCTTCCTGGTTTAGTTTTTTCCACCTTTGAATAAGTACTCCTTGACACATAAAAATCAAATATAAACAGCACTAGGACCAAAACCAGTGTTCTTGGAACTGCACCTAATTTAGAACTGTAAGAACTTGGGAATGTTTATATTTCATCCCTAAAGTCTTCATCTGTTTATATCTAAACTGCAATCTGAACTTAGACACAACTACAAGACTCAGTGAAATAGGAGAGTGTTCCCTTGAGCCATAGTCCTGGAAATCCACCATCTTTTTTCTTCATTAATATCTAATCCCCATTTAGTAAGAATTTAGCTACTTTTATCCTGATGTGAAACTTCAGGGCTGCCTATTTCATTCTACTGCCTGCTGCTTCTAAATACAGCAGTGCTGGTGGCGGAGGTGGTGACTGTGAGTCATAAACACTCTGTCATTGTAACATGTCAGATTTGTCCAAAAGAAACATATTTTTATATCTTAGATTATTTTATTATTAGTTTAAGAAGGTTCGTTTAGCTCCTAGCAAAGCCATGAGGAAGAATTATGCACTTAAGCAGTTCAATCTCTGATGTGTAATGCCTTGCAGTCATTTAACATGCTGAGACAAACAAGAGAATCCCCAGAGTGCTCATCTACTACGGGACTTATATCATACTGCATCAATAATGTAAATTGAGATGTGAAGATAGCTTCTTGTTTTTCTAAGGTATGATTACACTAGTGCAGACAACATCCACTCAGCTTCACTGGAAACATTGAAGTCAGCTCCCTGACAAAAACCTGGCCCATTCTTTACCTTAACAGAAGGAAAAATTACACTATCAGCAGGAAACTGTTGGGAGCAGAGTGGCTTTGTAAGATCAGTTGTTTGCTGTGAAGTTTTCCAAGCACCAGGTTGAAAAGCCCAATACAGGTGTTAATTTTTCTCACTAAAGTGACTTCTGAATTAGTTTTTGTTCTTCTTAGTGAACTACATGGTCCCACATGTAATCCCTGCAGTCAACACCGATTCATGTAAGTAGACCTCATACAAATGAAGTCAAATGGATTTTTTGAGTCTATAAGGGCTCACCCATGATAGACTTGCATCATCTACCTTGATGCTTTCAGTGGAAAATGGAAGTCACCAAGAAATTTACTTTTTCACAGTGTGACCTTTCATCTGCCCTAGTAAGACACACAGCATTATATCTATTTAACACACTGGTGCAGTGCCCATATCTACTATTGTACAATACATAGAACAAACACAAAAGACATCAATCAAAATCCTCAAAATGTCTTTTTCTGCCAAGATGCATAAACGTTTCCTATCTCCCATCAAATTATTTTAATTACAGCTGCTGAGCTTCATAATTATTTTTAGCCAGACTGGCTTTTCTGTTTTTATTGAACATATGATATGCAATATATTGCATTTATACATCCTATTGGATTTTGTTATAGCAGAGCAACTCCTGTAGTTGAGATGGAGACTGTTTGTCTGTTATTATGAAACCATTATGAACTCTTGCTAGAAATTTAACATCTTTGGTATTTTACTGGAACATGGTTTGGGGAGGGCAAGGCAGAGAGAAAGGTTAATTTTGTATGCTTTTGCAGGTTGTTTCCTCCTGCAGCTTTCCTTCTTCTCCCCAAGATGTTTCATACTGTTGAGGTGTTTTTATAAAAATTCTATAGCTCCGAAACAAAAGAAAAATGAAACATGATATGGACAGATTCTTACTGACAAGAGGAACTAAATCACTTTTTCATGACTTGTTATAATCCAAGACCATAGAACCATGACCTTTATCTTTTCATGATGTTTGTTTTCAACTATGCATCCTTATCTTTGCTTCAATTTAGGGTGTCTCCCTGCAGGCAGTAAAACATAAGGTAATTACTGAAAGAAATAAAAACTGTAAGCTTGGCTTGAGCTGAGTAAAAACAATTGGGTTTCAAATATATACCAACAAGAAGCCCGTATGTTTGAGTGCTACTGAAACACATGCCATTTATAGCACGACAATAGCGATACCCTTCTGAAAGACTCTGCTAAACATGCAAGTCACCCAGGAAGAATTTGTGTTGCATTTCTGAAAGCAAAATTACAACAGCTGACAAACATGCAAGTTTCACCATGGTGGATTAGAACGTACATGAGGAATTCAAAGGAATTTATCATTACTCAACATTTCAGCTAGTGCTCTTTAACACATCTTTGGGGAGCAGATTTGAAAGAAATTGAAAAAGATGCTGTATGATACAAAAGCTCATTTAGCCTAACTCTGAGGGGATCATGGAGCAACTTTATCACAGTCTGTAGGAATTAGACAGATGCTCTGAAAGGAAGGAACTGGTAAGTTCCCTGACAGCCAGACCACTTGCCAGCCTCATCTCAGGTTGCTGTGGACCCTCTGTTGCTACAAGTTTTTAAGCTGTGATTTCAGAACTGAAACTTCCCTAAAAATTTTGTCCCTGTTGCTGGCCTTTTCAGGCCCAGGCTACCCAGGAGGTCACTGCAAATGGTTGTGGTGGTCCCCTCTGCCCTTGCCTGTCTGCACAGCATCTCCAGCTCTCACTGATGATCCTGAGCATTTTTAACTTGCAAGAACCCCATTAAAAGACAATGGGCTACCGCAGCAACTCACACATGTCACCCAGAGTGGGTAACTGCTCCCACTGTCAGCAAACACTGCACAGCAACATTATTCTGGGGTCAGTCTTACCCTTCTGCACATGGTCACCTTATTCTGCTCCCGCTGACATGCAAGCAGGCGCTACTTTCACTGCCCAGGATGTCTTTGCACTAAGAAAGGTCTCAAATTTTTCCCAGATAAGAAAAATTCTCCACTGATCCCAAACTCTCCTGCCCTCAGGAGAATATCCTCCATACCTTCTCCAGGAAGGATCCCTGCACACCCTCCCATCCACGTCTTAGGAAAGCAACTGAATGAGGATGCGGCCCCACGCCTTAATATTGTATATAACACTTTTAATCATCTTACCTATAAAAACTGCTGTGCAAGCTTTTTTTGTCTCCTGGCTAGTTTCGTATTAATATATTATCTCCCAGCAACTCATGACTACTTCCAGCTGTTGCCAGAGAAATAGGAAACTGTTTAGATGCTTTCTCCTGTTCCTATGGCAAAAAAAGCAAAGAAAGAAAAGGAGAAAGTATATTACAGAGAATTGAAAACAGGTACCTTTTATTAGTGTAGCTGATAGTGCTGTGCAGTTCACTGTTCTTGTTTAATTGGACTACGTATTGATTCGATTGTGACAATGAAAATAGATGAATGTTCCTTAATTACATTTTAAATTCAACTTTCTGAGGCTGAAGGTGCTTTTGAAAATCACACGTAGCTGCTGGCCTCACTGCAACACGGGTTGACTTAAAGTTGCGCTAGCGCTCAGTGATTATGCCCAATGCTGAACCAGTGCAAAGCCTTCATTAAAATAAAAAGCAGCTCTATAATGATATTTACATGACATTCAAAGTGCTCTTTGTTCTTACAATAAAATACATTCCAGATAATTCCACACTACCAGCCATAGTTCCTATTATTCAATTTTGCGATTTTTCTTATGTAAGCAAAGTTTTTTGTAACATGTCCACTAATTATTACTTTTGTAAGGAAAGGTTCAGAAGTATTTAGACTCCTAGGAGACTGAAGACAAACGCATTATAGAAATAATGCATTTAGCCTCCAGGAGTAACCCTCAGCTCACTTATAAAAGCTCTTGCCAGTCAAATCTACAGAATACGATTTGATTCAACTCGAGGGGAGGAAAGAGAAACACTTGCCTGCCGCCAAAGTTCAAGCGAAGATGCTTGAATTGCAGCTGCCAAGATGGGAGGTGGCAGAAAATGGAGGATTTGAATCTAGGGGGAGAATAAGTGAAAAAAAATATTTATACATTCTGTCGTTCAGCTCTAATTGCTTCAAAGATTATTTATTTTTCATTTTTTTGGAAAATAGCTTGCAGCTTCTTAACATATTTTTCAAAGAAAGAGCTGGAAGGCATAATAAAAAGCAAGCAGGGATATGCTTTCCAAATAGACTGAAATAATTAATGTGAGAACGCTTCCGCTTGAGCATTTTTTATGAACAAAAAAATACATTATTTTTGCTTTTAAATTGGAGATAATTTGTTACACGGAAGTGGTGGTTTCTTTTATGTTGAAATAATGCTAATTACGATGGTATTTGGAATCTGAATTTTTGCAGAGCTATTCCCTTGTTTGCTGCTGACATAAAGAAGCTACTTAAAGACTTCAGAGCCTCGTGGCACAGTCCCACTTTGCTTGCCTGTTGTCCCTCCTTGGTTTCCCAGTCCCAGACCTCATTACTCCCCTGATTTGACCGTGTGTGGGTTTCATCTATTCTAGCTCACAGCCACTCTGCAAGCAGCTAGTTAGAACAACCCATGGTCTAATCACAATTGTCTTGTGCTTCCTTCATTGATACCAGCTCTTTCCAGAGAGTGACCGAAGCTCACCGTCACAGCTAAGCCCGAAGAAACAGCAATGTCTCCCCATACTACACCACACCACATTTTCAGGAGGAAGGTAGGAAGGTTTTGTCCATTTATTCTCCACTGAAAAGCAGCTTTTACTTAATTTTACTTTCGTGTGCTGTGGGACTGCCAGGGAGCTTAGTCACAGAGCTGCGCTAGGCACCTGCACAAACACAGAGAGCAAACCCAATCTTTGTCCTAAGAAGCTTATAGTCCATCTCTGCTCTGGTACATGGATATACCTGGACACTCCCTTAGCATACCTTTGATTTCAAATCAAGGTCAGTTTGATTTAGCACAGAGATGGCTCCTGAGGCTCCTTCACACTCGGCAGCACAGGGCTCTTCCCAAAAGCGTTTGCCATGCTGCGGGGCCGCACGGCGGGAATTCAGTGGGTGTGTTTGCCTTCTGGAAAGCAAATGTGGACACTGTTTCTGCAGCCACAGAGTTTCATTTGGCAGAGGAACTGGTGCTTATCCACCAGGCAAGCCTGACACTCCCTTGTCTCTAATCAGGGTTGTGTACACAAACAGAAACAGCACAGGTACACGTACACACCGTGCTCCCTTCTCCAGGCATCTTTCATTATTCAGCATGTTTTCACTGCTGAACAACAAATTGTTAGTGGTGCAACAAGACAGGAACACGTGTTTGGGTATGGTGTGTTACCTACAAAGCCTGGCACTTGCTCTGCCAAGCTGCAGTTCTCCAGTCTGGCACGGTCAGAGCAGCAACTAAGAGAGCAATGCAGCTTATGGTGCTATTGAAAAGGGGTAGATGAAAAAGCCTGCATTTGTCAAAGCTAGAAAACAAGATGAAGATGATGAGAGGACATATTTTTGAGTCATTTTGAGAGGTCAATATCCCCTCTCCCCCATAAAATACAAATATAGTCTGGAATAGAGAGCCAGGTGAGGTCCCAGGTACAAATGACTTCCAGGTTCTAGACCTGAGTTACCAGCAGGCTGACAGTGTTATTCAATGTGATCAAAGGAAAAGCAGATGGCAGAGGGAACTGATTATAATGATATATTTTTTTTTAGCTGTGCAAAACTTGGTGGAGAGCAAAACATCTGTAATGACGCATCAGGAAAACAGCCTGAGCTTTTATTTTGAAGAGTGGCTATGCCTGAAATAGGGAGATGGACAGACCTGTGAATCATCAGCATAGAGGTAGCAGTTTGTGTTTTCAGATGAAAGTGGATAAGGCCAAGTGTCTAAAAGAAAATCCCAGATAGATCTGAGTGAGTTGAACCAGCAGAAAACAGAGACATAAGACCAAGAAACAAGTTTTAAGGAGGATGTGGATGAAAGGTATTCATAGTTCAAACCAAGGGAGTCACGGGGTTCTCGGGAGGTCACCTGGTGCATCCCTCTGCCCTGCGGCAGGATCAATTATCCTCCTGTCTTTCCTTTCAGAAGTCTGTCTGCCCTGCTCTGGAAGGCCTCCAACAGTGGAGATCCCACAACCTCCGCAGGCAGACTACCTTAGTGCTTTATTATCCTGATTGTTATGAAAGTTTCCTGATGTCTAACCGGAATTCTTTGCTGTAATTTAAGCCCATTATGTCATGTCCTTTCCATTATGTACAGATTGTTTCTGTCTTCCCTGCTTCTTCTATAATTACTTTCATGTCCCCTCTCAAGTGCTTATTATTTAGGCTAAACAACCTCGTTCATCCCATCTGTCCTGCTAGGTCAGGGTTTCTAGACTTTGTCTTCAGCCTCCTCTCCAAGTAAGTGATATCTTTTTTTTTTTGAAATAAGGAATCTAACCGAGGAAAAAGTGCTCCAGACAGTGTTGAGAAGAGAGGCTGCTTCCCACATCTCACGGGTGATAGGTCTGTTTGAACACTGCTACTCAGCAACTACCTTTATCACAGGAGGATGCCACTGCTGACTCCCAGCCAGGCTGTGGTCAGTGATGATCCCAAATCAGTAATTTTTTTCTCTGTGTAATCAGGCAGCTTGCTACGTTTAAATAAAGTTTGCACCCATAATACTTTCATTTCTCTGCTCAGCTGCATTCTGGGCAGGGGTCTGCTCAGAAAGATCATTTAATTGAGGATACAGTGCATCTGCCCTCTGTATTTCCTATACATTGATTTTTGATATTGCTCCTTTGGAGAAAATTATAAAAAGCTATCAATCTAAAATCATATTTTTCCATCAGGCTTTAATGCTTATTGCATCTGGGCCCAAAAGACATTTAAAATTTCTGTTATTTACAGACTTTTGGAGTGTATGAACGATTCAGAATGACATTTTGTAAATAATATTTTCCATTTTTTTCTACAAATTTCTTTTTTGAAATGGGAAGTTCATCTATTTAATATGTACATGTTTTTTTAAAACAGCTAAGCATAAATCTTTTGAATCTATCAGTCTTTGGAAAAACATTTTCCATGACCAAAAGTGAATATTCATGTTTTCTTGTATAAGTATCCCTTTCACAAAACATCTACAGAAAAGTATAGATTTCTGACTCATGCAATGGCTCAGCATGACTTTATCTCTTCCCCAAACCACTTGTCCCATCAGACACTCAGAACAGCAGCGTAGTCTATTTGAGCAAAACTGCCCACATTTACAGTTTCCCTTTTTTTTTTTTTCCTAGCTGTTAGCTCTAGAAGTCTACTTCTGCTGGTAACTCCTACTGCTGTGTAATAATTTACTAACTACCAGCACTCCAACATGCCTGAGATGGTCTAGCAGCACAATCATTAGCTTCTATTCTGCAGTGGCAGGATGTGACAGGGAGTCTACGATTTCGGATGATTCTGGTGTCAACTGACTGTGACACTCCATCAAACCCTGCATCCTTAATGTCATGGAGAGTTACATCCTTTCATGGGTGATAAAACATGGGTATTCTGACAACCCTGGTTTAAGTGTCCTTGTTGGCCTCGCTAGGCTCATGTCACTTCATTGTTTTATAACTTAAATTGTCTCATATTGAAAATGAGGATTCAATTTGAGATTTTATTGTTAACCTTTAAGGGCCTTGGAGCTCAAAGTCTACTCAAGAGGTAAGTGAAGTTTATGCTCCAATTCTTAATCTACCTTCAGTTACAGATTTCTGCACACGTACCCCATCTCTTCCTGATGGCTGTCTGAAAACTTTTCATTTTTTTAGTGACAAAAAAGAATGAATGTATATCTTCAGCAGTTTCCAGGCATGTTTTTAAAGATAGATTCATATTTCTTTGGGTTTTTTTTTTGAATCTTGCCACTTGTTTCACCTCAAAATTTTATGTTAGAACTGCAAAGAATTGATCTTGCCCAGCCTACTCTTCGAGGAAAGTGCTGTTAAAAAAAACAAAAATTCAATGAAGCTTCCAAAGGGCAGATGCTAACTTTTAAATTGAAAATGCTTTAAATTTTAGTTTGTAACAGGAATCTTCTTTGTTCTTCAAGTGGTCATTTTTCTTTTATTAAAACCGGTTATTATCACAGAAAGCACGCTCTTTGTGAAATAACATTTCAGTAGTCAAACCCCCAATTTTCCCTAAGGAAATATTTCAAGGGAAAACTTTTTACACGCCCTACTTAGCACCAAGTCTTCCCATTTAAACACCTCCACAAGTGGCCAGAGTTTCAAAAGAGATGCTCTTCCACTTAAACACCTGAAGGAAGCGTTTGAATTCTGAGCAGCTTTTGAAACATCAGGCCACCTTGTTTGAGGTGTGTGAGAGAAAGATGTACCCTTTTCAAGATGTAGCTCCAATGATGGGTCCTTAAGAACTTTTGAAAAATTCCCCTTTAAGAAGAAGAGGATTAGATCAAGGTGTGAATATTCCAGACATAAATACAGATATAACTCTGAAATCCATCTCTATTGCACGTGTTTATACACCATTACAGCTTGCTTTATATTTGTGTTTTCAGTGCAAGTATTTTACATATGGACTTGAATGGATTACAAAGAAGCTGTTTTCAGAACGGCATGAAAATTATTGCTGTTGAGAAAGATGTTGGTTTTATTGCACAGAAACACATCTAATTTCTGTTTGTGCAGTTGAGCTTTCTTGAGGCCAAGGCTGACATCCAGCATGCCATTAGGTACGGAAAGAGGTCCATTGTACTCCAAACTGGCAGAGAGCTTGCAAAAACTAAGCTTAAAGAGAGGTGGATCCAAGCCAATCCCACTGTCAGCTCTCAGATCTACTCCCCTGTTCTTTCCCTGGAACAAGTAACCTTTTGCCCTTCCATTTTGTAAGGCATAAAGTAAGTTCTTAATTAGGATTATTTTTTTCCCCTGCTGGAAAATGTATTAACAAAGATTATTCTCAAAGCATAAAATTGTTTCCTCTTTATCTGGAACAATGCTGCTAAAGAGCAACCAAGAGGTTCACAGACCCCTAAGTCAAGATACTGTACAGTAGCTGCAATAATGGCTCAGAGAATACTATGAAATTAAGGGGTTTCAGTCATGTCAAAGACCACTCCTCCTTCTTGTGTATTAACTCTGCTGTAGGGACCCATCAAACTGTTATTTTTTCTAATATAATCAGGGTTGGCCACTTCACTATAAACCAACCTGTTGCCGAGAATATTATTTTGGATGCACTTCGTGGGATGCTAAGAAAATATTAAACTTGAGGAAGGTCTCCTTCCATTTCCACAAGGTTCTGCAGGCAAGTCAACAAAACCTCATTGTCAATAACATCAAGGACTGTTGACAGATCTAATAAAATCAACATAGATTTATTTTCTGTGGCCATTGCCAAGTAGAGATCAGCAAGAGATAACTACCCTTACATTAAACACACATCTAAAGCCAACACAGTAGGGATGAAGGATGCTTGTGAAAGACATAAACAACCTTCTTCTGCTTGCATCATCCCAGAGATACTACAGAGATTAAAATTCTTGTCAATATACAGGCTAAAATCGCCCACTGTGAACAAACTCATGAATTACAAAGAACTGGCCATAGCGTCAACAAACCAGAAGATTTTATCATCAGGGCACTTTGCTGACTCCTCTCTTCTGTAAACTCATCACACCAATCCCAATGAAGGCAACATCAAACAAAAATGCATCAAGGACACATGTGAAACCGGAAGGAAGATTTTCCCATACAACCCTGCTATGAAGACAAAGAAGCTGGTTTTGTGCTGCACATCAGAAAGCAAAGTGCTTTATCAGATCACCTAAGAGCCCTCCTGGAAAGATAAGCCCATCTGCTCTAGTAACAATACATAAGGAAAAACAAGCACAAACCCCAAACAAACAAGCAGCCCCTCACACATCACAGTGTGTGAGTGAGGAGCTAACAGGCTCTGGATATAGTTAGTCTGATTACCAGAACTGTTTTCCTGACATATATATTTATGCATACATGTATGTAATTATTTTCAGATGCTCAGTGCAGACAAGATACTGGACACAAAGTTCAACTGATTTTCCTGGTGTTCCTAGGTGCCATATTTAAAAGTGGCATTATGCTGGCTGCTTTCCAAACTTCATAGATATTCCTGAACTAATAACCTACTCTAAGTGGAGAAGATAAGTCTGGTGATGAAAAGGAAGAGTACAAACGTGTCCTCTCTGATTTGGAGTAGATCAGTTCAGACTGAATTCAGCTGACTCATCTGGATTGCAAAGGTAAAGTTGGAGATGCTTCCAGTATGGGCTGAGACAATTTTTTACAAGCAGAGCTCTCTCCTTTCAGAGCTGCAAAGTATATTCTAGCAATACATCTACTACTCTCATCAGCTAAACCATTAGTAAACATTGATATCAATGGGCAGAGAATGGCAAATTATTTCCCCTGTAGGGCAAATAATGCTGGAGTGTGCTCACATATTTCTTGACAGGAAATTAGGAAAAAAAAAGTGGTTTTTTAGTTTGGCTGCTACAAAACTCTACATGAGAATGGAAATAACCATCATCTCTAGAGATCCTCAGTGGGTTTGGAGAAGGCACCAGAGTGCCTGTGGACCAAATCACTAAACACCCTATGTCTCACTGTGTGCTATCTCATTGCTATATTCTCGATATCAAAATTTTGGTGACTGTTTCTATCCATGGCTCCTGGCAAATGCCATTAAATCAGCTAACTTTAAAGGAAATACAGAATAATTTATAAATTAAAATTAAATTTATTAATTAAAATTAATAATAAAATAATCTTAATAAAAATAATTTAGTAATAAAAGAATATTTAATTTCACATTTAAATTAAGGAATTTAAAGCTGGCAAACCCAGGCATTTCTTAAGTAAGAACACATGAAAGGCCATACTAGGTGGTAGCAAAAGCCTTTGTAGCCTGTTACCAGGACTGAGAGGAGAGGCTCTGGAGCAGTGTGCCTGAACAGGACCACCACACTCTGCCAACCTGGGATGCTCTTGCTGTGAACTGCAGCAAGATATAAAAGTGTTATCAGGAACAGCTTTTCTGTGGCACTTCCGGCACTAAGAAATAGATGTTTTTCTTTTAATGTGACGTCTTGGTGTGTGACCTCCTCACTGAACTAAACATTGTCTTGAACTACCTCTTTCAGTTTGTCTACTTTCTTTTCAAATTACTCTTAGTAACTTATATTAAATGATAACACACACCATTTAAAAACTGGTCACTCAAAGGCACTACAGGGGTGATGGCAGGAATGCCTTGCCCATTATCCCACCACACAGGCATTACTGCTCTCTTCTGTTCTCTCTGTGCTGTTTGTTGGGTCTGATCCTACGAGATCCTTTAGGAAAGCAGAGAGGTCTAATTGCAGAGCACTTTTGTGAGATATCCAGGACAGGGACTTCTTTCTGCAAGGCTTGTAAACTCTTGAGCACTATCCCAAAGGTAAATGAGATACTGCAGTAAAGAATAATGCTAATACATTAGCCTCCTTCTGCTCTGCAAGTTGTATAGTGTTATTCGTGTGTGGCTTTGACTTAAAAGCTGCAGCTCTTTTGATGGTCATGAACAGACTAGAAATAGCAGATCTATTTTTCATGGTAATTATTGTTTATCTGAAAAAAGATTGCCAAGGCAAACAGCAAAGTACAAGGATCACAGAACAGCCTTGGTTGGAAGAGACCTCTAAGATCATCAAGTCCAATCATTAACCCAGCACTGCCAATTCACCACTACCATCTCTACTGACTAAAAAGGGTCTTAAACATAGTAAGAGCACACACTGAACGTGAGTCTCCTTCACTTTTATAGCCTCTGGTAGAGCTGTGAATGTTCCTTTCCCTCATCATGAAAGCCCTTAGGTTGATGCTCCAGGAGGATGTTAAATAACTGAAGGGGAAAATCCTGCTTCCTCATGGAAAACAACAAAGTGTGAACTAATTAAACAGCATTTTGTGAGATGATGGATTTCTTCTTAGAACTTCCTACAGCTCCATGTTTCACTGTACAGAAGGATGGTGTTGAATTAAGATGCTAGGCTGATGCCACCTGTGAAAAGCAGACCAGTAAGCTGCTGTTGTCCCAGCAGTCAGTGATGTACCTAGAGTGTGGTCAAAGAGGACTTCAGCTTCCAGTAAGCTTAACCCCTCTATGAGTGTAAATTGATCACTTAACACTAAGGAAAAGAAAAAGTCAATTTTGCATCTGACCCGTTCACCTTCATATGACGACATGACATCTTAAAATCATAGTAAGTATTAAAAAAAATTATGTTTTAAATATGGGCCTTTGTATCTTTTACCACATTCTCTCCTGCAGTGGTTATTACCTAATAATTTTTGACACTTGTGATTAAATATAAAAGTTATACATTTTATGATTCTATTTCAAATACACAATCGCTGGCATATATATCAAGGCAAAAATTAAGCCCTTCGTAAAGAGTCTGTAATTATATTTATGCATTAAAGTGTCAACTGTTTAAAATGAATGATTTCAAACAATATTTTTATGTAATTGTTTTAAAAAAAATCAAACTATTCATCAGACTTTATTGTCAATCTCAACTATTGGCTTGCATTTCAATATTTTAGATCACTCAGGACATTCTCTAATTTGAGAAAACTGTATAAGTAATTTAAGCAGTTACTTAAACAACCACTGCAACTAAACTGGTGAGCACACTTGGTAAATAAAAACCCCTTGGCAGCAGAACTCAGGCTCCAGCATCAGCAAAAACCATCACCGAGAAAGCAGATCATGGCTCAAAGTTCTCTGCAACACTCAAAATATAAGAGGAAGGAAAAATGAGCCCTTTCTTGAGGAGTTCAGGAGCAGGAAACTTCTACAATTTTGTTTCAACAGTTGTTTTTTTTTTTCCTGGCCTCTCTTTCCTAGTTCTTTTTATACACTTGCTTGGGAGGCCAGATTCCCCTCCCCATCAGTAATACACATACAAAATAATCTTCAAGTTCTGTTCTTCCCTAAAATGGTGTTGCTTTTGCCACTTAGTGTATGTCATAGGGCAAAACTGGGTCCCTGAGTCAGTGATGTTGTTTACTCAAAAGCCACTGGGTATATGAATCACATCTGAAGTCACAGATATTTTTAATATCCATTTCTTAGATGATGAGCTCACATTGCGCAATAATTTCAGGGCAACAGCAAATCCCAAAGAACTTGGGATACAGCAGCCAGTGAGGATGCCTGGCTGGAACACCTCGAAAAGAATGATTTAAAAGAGGGGGAGTTAATTTATAAGTTTTTAAGCAGCGTGCCAAGGGAAAAATAACTCTTCTGTACATCTGCTTACATTTTTTTTAAGATCAGATTTCAGTCACTGAATTATAAAACAAAATCAAACAAAACAGAAAAAAAAAAAAGAAGAAAGAAAAAACTCAACAAAAAACAGATGAGTGGATTTGCATGGGAGATGATTTATTCTTTAGTTTGCCTGCGGAAAAAAAATAAAGTGATACTGCAATTTGATAGGTACATATTTTCAAATAACACATCTAGCTCAATCGCAGATACGGGCTTCTGGATCTTAACTGCAGCTTTTAATTCTGCTTTGACAAATTTATGTAAATACAGAGACCAGGAAGGGACAGTCACTGGAAGTCTAAATCTCTTTTATGTAATCTTTGCCTGAGCTTCCCCACTGGAGGCTATCTGTTAACTGGATGTGAATTATTGCTTATGCTTGTTTCCCTCATGAGCAGTACTCCAGGTGACCACAGCTGCTGTTTAAAGAAAGCAACTGTTTTTGCATGATTTAAAATGTAAAGGTGGCTGTGGCATGTGTTGTAATTTTGCCAATCATCCAGTATGATTTCTACAATTTCTCAGGTCCTTACAGAGACCCTTCCCCATGGAAGTGATCTTTGTGCAGGATCACGCCTGTCATGGAAATCCAACACCTTGAATTCCTCTATGAGCTTTGAATAAATAATACCCTAAAAAAGTAAATGGTGACTTAGTTAAGTCTGCCACATTTCTCCTGGGTTCACTTGATTTTCACTCAAAATTATAAATCAGTCCATATTTGTTCATACCTGACCTGACATCACTTGACACTCAGTCCATGTTTGCCAAAAGGTCCATGAACCTCCCTCAACCTGACTTAACCTCTGGATTTGTAACAAAAGCTCAAGCAAAGCAACTTTCACCCTGTTGCAGGTTTTATTAAGGAAACTTTAGTATTGCTCTAGGAATAACATTCTACTTGCTTAGAGGTTAACAAAAAGTTATTAAAACAATAAGATTGGAATTTACAGAGCAAATTAATCTGCCCAGAACTGGAAGATTGTTGGATGAAAATAAAGACTTGTAAATAAAGTATTTCAGAGGCTTTAAACTTGATACTGAGGATAACACTTCATGCTGGATTACAAGACTTCAACAGAAAGTTGCAGTGGCCCCCTGACAGATATCCAAGAGAAAAATTACAAAGATTTTCAGTTTATAATCTGGCACGCAGCAAAGTTTGATTATTTTGATGAATGAGGCTCAGACACTAAAGGTATAGCTGCAGGTAAAACACAACACACCTCTGTGTTGCACTTTTAAATGCTATTTTGTACAGAAAGACTGTAATAAAAGGAAGGGATAACTACATTTTCCAAGTGCTGCTGAGTTCCTTAGCCACTTATAGTTAAACTGAACGGCATCAAAATAAAAAAATAGTATAAGGATGAAAGTAGCACTAAAGAAAGCATCACCAGATATTCTTATATACTGCAGGACCAAATCATTTGAGCAGTAATAATTTCAGTACCTTTTGATTCACTGGACAGGCAATTCTGCTAGAACTGAACAGCATCTCCTGTTTACCCATAAATGTAGAATACACCAGGAAAGCACATTCTTGAATAGCCATCTGAATTACAAATGGTTCCCCTGCCTGTTGCAATGCCGAGTTTGCTTCATATATGATGAGGGGTGTGTTCCCTTTTTGTCCCAACAGTCATGGTAAAGCATTTGGTACATACTGCAAGTGTCATTGCTGACCAAAGGTGCAGACAGTTGGCTTTCCTAGGCGATTTCCTGACTTTTAAGACTCAGTTCTTTTAGCCAATCTTGCTGTAGTTTAAACTGCATTGTATGAGTTTCCCTTTCCTTTTTGGAATAGTATAATTTGCTTCATAAATTACATATGGTGGAAGCCTGTTGAATGAATAACCTTGTTGCGCAGAAAATTAATTCTTTTGACAGGTTTATTCCTTTAACAGATATTTGGTGGAGGATTTTACTGCATTATTGTATATATTGTGGCTTGCTGCGCAGAAAATGTTCACCGTATTTCAGCAGATTTATTCCTTTAACAGAAATAACTATTCCTGTCCGTTTACCATTTGTTACCTATGAAATAAATTTCTTAAAAGAAGCTCACTTGTTTTGCCCTTGTGTTTCATTTGAGTGCAGAGAAAATGCATTTTTCCTTCAATCAGCATTCATTTAAATGCATGGTAATATATACAGTTGTAATGAACCATATTTTGTTTGATTATGTTAATCTGTAACAGTGTTAATTTCCTTATATATATGTTTATGTGATTTTTTTTTTTTTTTAAATTAACATTTTACCATGCCTTACTAGAATATCTTGGATTATTTCAGGCTCCGTACACTATCTTGGCATGAGAATTACATAGCACAGATAGCACGACAGCAAAGGAAGTCAGATTGAATGCCACATGACCTGATCTGAGCAAGGCTAATTATGTAATTAAGATACTGAAACAGGAGCCAGAATATCTGAGTGCTGCTCCTAGTTTCTCCAAGAACCTCTGGTGGGACATTTAGCTTTTCTGTGCACTACTTTCTCCTGCTTTGAATGGGGGTACTGGTATTAAAAAAGTATAATACACAGAATAAAGCTGCTCTGGGTGCACTGCCTGCAGCACACTGTGGCTCAGATGTGCAAAGTGTTTGTAAAATAATTCCAGAATTTTGCACTGTTTCCTACTTCATTAATAACTTATGCTCAGAGTAGGTACTCAGATAAATCTGTAAAGGAAATGTAGTGCTTATCACTTATCCATTAAATTTAGGGAAGAATAAGTTGACTTTTTTTTTTTCTTTCCTTTTCTTTATTTGAATGCTTAATCTAGGGAAGTTCTGTTGCACTGAGATTTAGAAGTTGCTGTATATCCAACTTCACAAAACTGATATTGTGAGCTTGCCAGTGATATCTTCCCTACATTATACCCAAGAAATAAGAGACAAAGAAAATAGACATGACAGGTGTTTACAACTGACTTCTCACAAGATACCAAGACAAGAGACATTTGTGTTACAATCTACACAACCAATAAACTTCTCTAAATAAATATTTGTAGACCACTGGCATAAAAGAAGAGGAAAAAAAAAAAAAAAAAAAAAGAAAAGAAAAAGCCCCAGTAAGTCCTGGCAATTTGGATTTTTTTTTTTATAGTATGGAAAATTTTTAATATTTCCCCATCAATGCCTGTATACTTGACACATCCAAACTTTCTTGCCCAAAACTGTAAGCCTTCCTTAATCTGATCAACATCTGTAGAGTTTCTACAGACTGGGAAATCAGAACATGAATTTTCTAAAACCAAAACCAATCACAGCTTGATCAGAAAACCCTCTCCTCAAAGCTAGAACAAAATATATTTAAATTATAAACATAGATAGACATATAATCTTGTCTGGAAGGCTCCAGATTGACATTAATACAGTTCTTACAGAGCAGAAGGACAGTGGTATACATACAAGATCCCAGTTCATCATAAAAAAGGTCCAGTCCATCTTCTGCTCTGACCAGCAAATGATAAGCACAGCTTGCATCTGAAGCATAAGTCTCCTAAGACAATGGTGCAAATGCTTAACCCGAGTGAGTGAAGAAACAGAAGCTTTCTTAGGTCACATAAATACTTTAGAGGTGGGTGGGTGAGAATGTGTAAGCCATAGTGAGCACTTTGAATGACTTCCTTACTGTCCTGCCTAATTTAACAGCATGCAGACTCTTCCATACCAAAACCATGACCTCTCAGTTTAGATCACATAACTCTGAAGTAATACTCATTGCAATCCAGAAATAGGCTTCACACTCCCAATCCAACCTGATTCAGGGTAGGGATCTGTAAAATGATAATTACCCATGGATATGGCAAAAAAGAATATTCTTCTAACACCTTCTTGCTACATCAAGACAACGTTCTAAGTCCAATTAACTAAACGACTCTGATAAGACAGAAATGTTCTAGAAAAGAAAAGCTACACCAACACAAACATCCCAGCAGCTATTCAACATGGTTTCATTGAAAAAAGCAGAGAGCCTGACTCATTGCTTTATAAATACAGAAAGATTGAGTTATATGTCAGAGAAATCACCAAAAATCTAGGCTAGCATAAGAATGAATTATTCCCAGATACAGGCTCATGCGGCACCACATATGTGTCATGGGCTGTTTTGTTAATTACTAGGCCTAGTACAAGGGACACAGACAGCAGAAAAAAAAATCCAGTAAGCAGATTCTATTGCACATAGAGGAGTCAGTATATGGGGGATCGCTGGGGGTACAAACAAGACAGATAGATCACAAATAATAGATATCAACCCCAGCGACCCCAGGAATGACATAGCACGACCCATAATAGATGGAATAAACAAAGATACAAGGTAACGCATGGAGAAAATGGGAGACAACCACATCAATAGGCTGATCATGTACAATAGAAGTAGCCCCCCACAAAGCCCACGTTTATAAATGCCAAACCTGACTGGGATCCAGTTGCATGAAGAGTCAGGAGGTCCTTCCCCAACAGGAAACTCTGCAAAGTGCATCCACCTCACAGACAGACACTGCACCCTTCCTGCAAGTGGTCCCAGCTTTTATGCCCAAAGCAGGACACCTGGCACTCATTTACCCAATGCAGGGCACCTGGGGCTTGTTTACCCAAGGGCTTTCCCTGCAAGGTCAGCCACACCTTGGAGGAAAGCCAAAAGGCAAACTCATCCCCTCCTCTTAAAGGGCCATGGGGACCACCCATATGTCAACCTTAATTCAGGGCTCGGGGTTCAGACCCCAGCACTTCATGGGCTCAAGTGATTTTCTAGGGTGCATAGGGGAATAATATGGACAAACATAGTTTGGTTGAACTATAGAGAAGGAACCCAATGATGCTCCTAGTACAAAACCTAAATCTGCAAAACACATATACAAAAAGAACATGTTTTAGTCATGTCCCGCCCTACATCTTTTCTCTGTACCAAGTCTGTACTCACTGAATTTCCTTGAGATTAATGACCAACTCTGTAAGTGGCCACCACACACTCACCATCTTGCAATTTCTGGGGAATACCCTGTTCTCAATTGCTGTTGTTTAATTGTACTCTGGTAAAAAAGTATTCCAAAGCTTTCCAAGAGAGAGGCCAATAGATATATGGAAAACACATGAATATGTAATTTTAACAGCTGAAACTATATATATCTGGCAGGCCTTACCTAATGGTTCAACCGAATCCCCTTGGCAAGCTTATACCAATGTTATTTTTACTCTTCCACTGGTTTGTTATATATGTAAAAGCATAATATTTTATCCAAGTTCCAAGGAAGCCAGTCCATTCATGATAGGCCCAAAAGACAGCTTTGAAAAAGATTTTAAAAAATTATTTTGTACAGAGTAGCCAAGCATCCACTCAGAGAGAATGGCTTGAATTTGTCACCTTGAAAATCAAACAATCAACAAGTCACCCATCACTGGACTTCGAAATGGTAAATTATATTTCTCCAACAGACGAACTGGATTTAACAGTAAGGTGGGTTTTTTTTTTCCTTCACAGAGACCAATCCAAAACACATAATGTCAGGAAAATGCAAAATTATACTTTGAAAGATTTGGAAAAGACTATTTTGCAATCACAGAGTCTCTTTGGCATGCGTACACCTGCACGTGCGCCCCTGTGTGAGCACAACCTCGCATCTTTTTCGTTGGACTTTGTCTGTATTTGCACCCAGCTGTCTTCCTGCATGATAACCAGCACACAGGAAATTTGCTGAGGATGACATACACCATCAATGAGGAGATTTCAGTCACTGCATCAAATTAGAAAATTCTCAATCCTGACTAAGATGCAGCTAGGAAACGAGCTGCCAGCAACACCCTCTGAAGCAGATGGTTCCCACCACTTGGAATGCTCCTTTCTGCGCACTCCAGCAACTCCTGAAATAACAGAGTGCTACAAACCGGGGAGGGGAGATGAGTGGAAAGTCAGACACAGCGCTGAGCTCCACTTAGCAGCCTCTTACTGGTGGTTTGGTCAATGCTCCTCTGCCCACTTGAGAAAAATCACTCGTAGGTCATCACTAATGACACATCTTTATCCTAGCTGATGCCATGTTACAAGCATCTATTGGGCATCTCTCAGGCAGTATGACTCAGACTTATAACAAAAAAAAAGGGGATATTAGAGAAGGATGTCATAAAGCACAGGCCACCTGCAGATCTCAGAATAATTAGAGTACCAGACAGAAAAGAGTATATTATACAAATTGTTCAATAAAATAAACTACTTATAAAGCATCTCAAAACATGCTAGAAAGTAAGGAATTATGATCAATATCATACTGGGAATAAGGTACATAGTTTAAATAGTTCAGCTAATTAATGAAGGGCAGTTTGCCAGGAGTTGTGGAAGGTCATCAGTCGCATGACATTTTTAAGATTAAGATCTTGTGTCTTTCTAAAAGTGTGCTTTCTTGAGGCCATGAGTTACTGAGAGTGGTGAAGGAAAAGCTAAATGAAATGCTAGGGATTTTGCTCTGCAGGATGTCGAATTAGATTATCCATCCTTTAAAGCTATAAATACATGAATTATTACACTTGTTTTACAAATGAGAAAACTGAGGCATAGACAATATCAAAGGGCTTTAAAAATGTGAACGACTCAATAACATTCTGCTATTGTTTATTATCCATATTCCTGTTTTTAAATGACAGAACTGAGGCACATAGAAATGAAACGACTATCTAAAGTCACACCAGTCTCCTTCTTTAACCTGGTAAATGGGTAAGTAGGCATGCCATTTTGACATACTAATATATGTGTTAAGGTATTAATTTCGCATACATCCTGAATATACGGATCATTGGGGAGCAGTTTCTGTTGAAAACAGCAACAGCCATATTTTTCTCACTTCAAACTTTTTTCCTATAGTGAGACTTCTATTTAACTGGAAAAAGTTCCTGTTTTCCTTTAAGCTTGGCAAGAACAAAGAATAAAAAGTGTAGCAGTTTGGATGGCAGAAAAGAGGGATTTGGGGCTGGAATACACCGGTCGGAGCTGAAGGAGCGGGATGCCATCCACACACACTGGCCTAAGGAATACCAGTGGTGAATTCCTCTCAATCAATTCGGAGTGGACTATTTTTGGTGAGAAATTAATCAACGGTGTTTCAAGGTATTTAGGAGGGCAAAGAAGCAATGTCTTTCCTTTATGGCTACACTGCAGTGATCAGTGCCTCTGCAGGTGTGTAATTTAAAGAGGTGCTAGGAAAAAGATGAACATAAACAGGAAGGATACAGGGTGTATACGAAGGTTACTGTAGAGGTTGCAGCTGAATGACTGCAGGGCTGCATAATCCTATATCAGATAACGCTTGAGTTTATTTGCCTTATTTGAACTCTCTGCTTAGAGCCAGGACACAATGATCAGAGGTTAACGGGGCAATGCCACAGAGAACAAAATAACCCACACGGAGAAGTTCCTCACAGAATCAAGCATGACAGTTTAGATCCTGGCCACTGTAAATTACTGCAACAGCACGTATATTCACAGAATCTCTGTGTATTTCAACCATCCAGCCCAGTGCTGTAATACTGCTAAACACTGCAGCCCTTAAATCAATCCCAGAAGAACTAAACTCACCTCCCACAACCCACTAACCACCCAGCCACTTGTTCAGTGCTGCTTAAAAATAATTTTAAAAGAAACTTTCTTACCAATGTTGACCCCTCTCAGAAGCAAAGTCTTCGTTTATCTGTTTGCCTGCCTACCAGTGCTAATAGTCAGGGATATATCAGAAAGGAAACGTGACTCACTTATCACCATTATTTTCCTTGTTCTTGATCTAGGTCATCAAGTAGATTAATATGTAGTTGCAAGCTGTTCATTCATTGTAGAGGAGCATGTACATAGCAGGAAATATCTCCCATGGCACTGATAAACTCTCAGAGGCTATAGGCCAAGGTGTTTATGCTCCAATGGAGACATTTGTGCCAAGTACCTGCTCCCAGTGATATAGTTATAAGCATTAAACTAGAAATGTAACTTTAAAAATCTATTACGGTCTATAGCTTTTATTATTTCCAAGACGGACAACTGTGTTGGTTATTATCAATATGTTGAGAAAGGAGCTTTGACGCCTGGGATTTGAGGCAGGGGGATGGGGAAGAGGCATGCGGGAACATTAAGACCAAATGTTAACAAACTGATAAAGCGTTACAAAAATGTTTGAGAGAAATGTTTCCCTTTTCCAGCCCCAGCTTTCAGCACACACCCAGCAGGAGCTGTGCGAGATAACCTTTAACTGATAACATCTAAATGCTTCCTTGCCAGCATCCCTCTTTGGAGCTAGGATGGCAGCTTTTCCAGTCTCTGCATTTCTAGGATCTTCCTTCAGTATTCTCCTGATTCATTCATCTTTTGTCCGTGTGGATATATTCACCTCAGCCATCACTATCTCTGAATCTACTCTACCTGCTATTGAATTTTGTCTTTCTTCCTCTTTCCTCTGTAGTCATAACTCTGTCATCTCCACCAAGAACAAGTCTTTCTCACTTCGGTACTGAGTTCAGTCTGAAATACAAAGCCCTTTCTTGGCTTGGAGGCTCTCCACTTCACTGCCAAGCTCAGCTTTCTGCTGGGAGCATCTCTCATGAGCTCAGGCTCCCTCTTCCCTTCCTCAGGTTTTCCCTCCTGGCTCCTGACCTCACACTCAGCTGTAGCAGATTAACAATGCAAGAGGTACAAGGGCTGCTTCTGGCTGGTGGTTCCCTGTCAGGACACTTACTGTCTTCTTCCACACAATGACAGGGAAGGGGAAGGAGAGATGGCAAATGCACGGTTGTAAAAACTCTTCCAGAGCCAACAGAAATAAAGAAATCATGCACAGAAACAGCCTATAAATGGTAGGTCGCAAAGTCAGATCACCTTAACAAAAGGAAAATGTTTCCAATGCATTGAGACACTGGAAGTCAGAATACACCTAGAGATCTCTCAAACTAAATTTCTGCTTTAATTGCTTTGGAGGACAAAGACACAAAATACATATTCTGATAAGAAGTTATTTTTCTGGCCATATAAAAATGTGTAATGCTAACAGCAGTGGGTGTTTCAGACTCTTTAGGAAAATTCTTATTGTTGTCATGTAGTATTACATCACTTTAAATGTAGTGAGCTCCTTAATGTGAATTCTGGAGCAGCAGTACCCACATATGGCAATGGAGAACCTGGCCTTCAGTGTTTTGGAGAAATAACACAGAACCAAACCCCAAAAGGTTGTGATTTCTTGTCCTGAATGATTAGTTTCACAGTTTTACAAGAAGAGCTGTAGCCCACTTTCCCTATGAAAGAAAATAGGCAGTCTCAAAGCTACATGTTTGGATTGGAAAAACATTTACACACATGACCCTGTTATTGTCCAATGCTTTTAAGAAAGTAAATCTATGCTGTAAAATCCACAAGCATAACTTCATTGGGGAATGATGGTAAAAAAGAGATCCAGTAAAGAAAACATTCTGTTTTTATACAAACTCAGTCAAGTGACACACTTGTCGCAGTACAAAAGGTTCCATTAACTGACATAATGAAATTTTTATACTTTCTTATGTTTAAATTCTGTATAGTTTTAATATTTTGAGTGAAATTTATGATTCCTTTCCTCTGCCAACTGCTACAATAAGAAAAAAGTAAGCATTTGTAAGTCAAACTTAAAAAAAAACACCAAGAAAAACAAATCTGACAAGCAAAAAAAACCCACCAAGTGTTAAAAGAAAATTTCACAGATATCAGCAAAATTATTTTCTTACCTTGTTGTGACATTATGAAGAAAATAAAACTCAGAATGCAAGTTTTGATTTAAAAAATTGTCAGTCAACATGTAATTTAATATGGAGTGACATATACTGCTAAAAGATACATTTTAACATTAAAGACCAAAACTCCAATGATTAATATTACAGTGATGACAGAATGGGAGTGCCTGATTTTAATCCACTGTTTATCTCAACAGGGTAATTTATAGATCACTCGACATGTTTTAATAGCAGGCATAAAAAGGTACCCTCTAATATCCACTTGCTTGCAAGAGCTGACATTTGGAGTTACGTGTTCAGAAAATATCAGCAACTGCATTTGTTGGACATATATACAAATAACTAGTCATCCTACACACAGTTTATAAAAAGTGATCTATTAATAACAAAACAGCTCTAGAGACATATGGTCTCTTAACATTCAGGTGGAATATCAAGTGTTTAAGTTAAAATAAGGGCAGGAGCACAAAGAGTGGTCAACGCATTGATTTGGCTGCCAAATATAGTTTTTACCATCATAAATCTCTGGCTGACAACTGCACAAAGGCTGCTTTACCTAAACCCTGCCAAGGAAGGGTGTTTGCTGCCGGATTGCCCGATAGTCACTATGACAACTGATGCCACAATTAGACAAGTACAATCCCACTTTCAAACAGGCACACAAGTCATTAATTCAGCAGGACTTTTGTTGACAATATGTTATGAGGGAAATATTTAATACAATTCCAAGGCTGATATATTGTTCTGTTATCTATAGTAAAATAAATTGCAAGAACTGATGAAAACAACCATTTAATTAGTCTAAATTGAGTTGGGGAAACTACCCTGTACATTTTGGTTTAATGAACTCACAGGTGCACAAAGCTCCTTAGAGTTGGAGCAGACAATTGGAAGAACATGCTAAGAAAGATGTTACATTTGGGGGGACAGCAAAAGAGAATAAAATGTTCTGAAAGGTGAGCAAATAAATTGTGTCCTGAAGCCTCCAATGCTGTGAAGATATCCATGAGCACTTTTTCCCTTGTGCGAGGGAAAATCTCACAAGCACTCAGCTAGCTGATCTGAGCACCTGCAGATGAGAAAGACTCTACAGTGACCACCACTATAATGGTATTTTCCCACTTAGAAGAGGTGAAGTTACTTGTTTACAAGACTGCTTTCCCCTTTTATTTGTTCTTTGAGGCCACTGGGAAGTTCAGGAGGAAAGCAAAAGAGTCATAGAAGGAGGAAAATGTAGAATAAGAGAAGTGTCACACAGCTGTGAGTGTTAAAGAAAGGCCTTGAAGGAATCAGGGGACAAAGAGAAAGATCAGTAAAATATTGACTCATATATTCACAGTAATGATAGGGAGAGCTCTGAAACCCCTTGCAACAGAAGCACCATGAGACGTCCTTGTGCATAACCTATACATTGCTGTAAAGCAATTGCTATAGGAAGGGTGACACCAAGGCAAGGAGCATTTGACATTTGTGGGTATAGGTGGCAGGAGTGTGAATTGGGGCATGGACTGGGGGATCTCCTAAAGTCATTCCAGTCTACAAGAAAAAATTACGTGCGGGTGCTGACTCTGCATCTGAGTTGACAGAGAAGAAAAGTTTAGTTGCTGGAGCTGCTGAAGGCTCCAGGTGGTTAGAGCCTAAGCCAAACCCAACCCATTTCAGCCCCACATGAGCCAAATTTGTGAGGCCTGTGCATTCCTCCCTGTCCAGGTGCCAGTATGTTTAAAAGCTATATTCAACACTACTGGTGAGATTGGGCATGGGGACAGACCAAAGCGTGTGGATGATATTAATGTAGGCAGTGTGAAGCATTACACCTTTTCGAGAGTGAATCTGGACAACTTCCCAGGCGAGACATCCTTGCATCTCATTTCAGCTGCAAGAGTAGAACAAGGAGGCAGTGAGAGGCTGGTCTGGCATGGCAGCTCCTCTTCCCATCCCTGCAGTAAGTGGGCACTTTCCAACCACTCCTCACCTGAATGGCCCCAGGCAGCATGGCCAGGAGGCAGACAACGAAGGCATTTTGCACAGGGCATCAATGCCCTTATTTCTGAAGTTGCTGAAAAGGAAAAACAGCTCCAGGGCTGTTGGCTTGGGCGAGTTCTTCCTCTGGCGTCAATTAATTATTTCCCCAATAAACACTGCTGCTTACTACCTACCAACAGTACTATAGGCAAAGTGTTGGAAAGTTGTGCTGCTCTATTGCAGCCATGTATAGGCAGATGAGTACTCAGTATTTTGTGTCCTCTGACCTCAAATGTGAACACAGGGACACAGTCACAGAGACAGGTTTTCTGGCTGAAAATCTAATCACTCAAGAAAAAGGGATCTGTACAGATGATGTTTCTTCTCCATCCATCCAAATCTGAGATTTCTACCATAGGATGTGGTATATGTGCAGTGGAGATGTACCTGGAGATGTACCTACGCCTTGGCTGCCCCAGTCCTGCTCTGCTCTCTTCCACATCCCTACGCAGGAATCACTATCCCTTCTCCAGTTTCAGTTATTAATTTACCATGTAGAGACAGAAAATGAAGGGTTTTTTTCTGACCTTATTAACCAGAAAGCATAAGGCATTTCACCCTAATAGAAGTGGTATCAAAGTCTATTTGACAGCTAAATGTTACCTATGATCCCTCCAATAGACCAACTTTTCAATCAGCAGAGAAATCTCTGCAGCCACTATGGAAGACCACTATGGGCACAAGAGCCCCAGGAAATCCCTGTTGTACTGCTTAAACTGAAATTATAAATAGCTTAAAAAAATTTACAAAAATAAATCAGTAATTTGGTGCATGACACAGTCAAAATATCTTTGCACTTTGTTTTGTTTATACTGAAACAGGATATCTAGCTACTTGCAGCTGCTTCTGCGGTTCACAAGACAGAGCAGGATTGCACCAGTGTGTGCATTATAAAGAAAACTGGATATAAATCACAGCATGATAAACAGCATTAGTCATACTCCTTTCTTCCCCACATTCTAATGCTTTTAAAAATTGGGAAAATATACATCATTCTCATTTAACACACACACACAAACTGGTATACAGAAGTTTAACGACTTACTCAAGATCAAAATATAAAAGAGTGCAAGTTTGCTTCTCAGAATCTTCTGCTCATTTGTAAGAAATACTACATCCTCTGTCTAACCAATGTATGGATTAGAGCCAGAATAATTGATTCCAGTCAGTAACAATAACCTGATATGTACAGGCAGTTTAAGAACATGAGTGACATGTGTTTCACCAAAAATCGACGGCTGCATGGAAACTTCAACTTCCTTTCTACACAAAACTCCCCACATGCCATTCGCCTTCAGGGAAATTTAGTAAGGGCTTAGTCCAACTTCATTATGATTAATGAGGTTTCTGCCTACTTAGAATCAGTCCTAACCATTTTCTCCCTTTGCCTCCCTTGATCACTACTCATGCTGAAGACTACAAATAGTTCAACATCTATTGGTAGAGGAAACACACAAAGCTAAAACTATTGCACTGAAATAAATTTCCACGTTCTTATGCCTCGTTGCACTAAGGGAAGCCTGCCTGCATGGTTTGTTCTGTCAATTTTAACTGTAATTAAAAATTAACTCTGCAGTATGTCTATTTTCTTCACCCCATTTTTTTCCCCCATTGGATTGCATTTCACTTGCATCATGCCTCCTTCCTAAGTCTTCTGGAAGGGCTCTGCACATAGGCCAGTTTAACGATAGACACCAGTTTTCCATCCTGACTCTTATGTGTAATTATATCATCCTCTTGCAAATAAGTGTGAGTGTTTGTTAACATAACGACATTACTCTTCAATTTTAGTAAAGCAATTAAAGATGTATTTAATTTGAAGAATCTCGGTTGTTTTATTGCCTGTAATTAAGTATATTAACTTCAGTGGGAGTAGTAAATACTAATAAAAATGCTTTGCCGAACTAAAGTCTTTCAGAAGGATATACAAACAGAGCTGCATACTTTTATTTTGCAAATTCAACATGATTTTTGATGTATACAGTTATTAGAGTCACTTCAATGCTTGTAACACTGGAAGGATCCTACGTTACAGCAATAGACCACATTTTCACTCCCTACCAACTTGGCTTCAGGAAATGCATGCTTAATTTGCCTGAAAACTTTTTTGTTTCAACTGGCAAGTATTAAAAAATAAATCTACTCTGACTGAGTTGATAAGGATGCCTGCCCAAGACACTGTTAAGTGTCAATATCCACATTTTCTTTTCCGTGGGACAAGTTTACTGCTTTTTCAAATGAATCCATGATGGCATTGTTAGTGTCAAGTTCTTATGTAAGAGTTATTAGATATTTAAACAACATTTGAAAGTCTGGTGTACACTTAAAATAGATGGCTGTCAGATCTTGTAAACTCCAAAGCAAAGCTGAAACATTTATCTGATCTGAAAGCCATTTATTGAAACTAGATTTTGTGACTTTCAAATGGTACTGCTGTTATATAAGAGGAAAGCTGGAACTAACACTGCGAAACCCTAATGATCCTCGCGTGCCTTCCAGAAGTCCAGTGGACCAGATCCAGAATTCATCACAAGTGGCAAGTGTCTGCCAATGCCAACATCAATGCCAACTGGGCAGGGAAGAGGGTGAATGGCAATGATATGGAAATTCCAAATGGATTAGTGGACCCAGACATAGCTTGATGAGGAAAGGAGTGATAAGATTGACAAGAAAGTTCCCCTCCCTGCTCCTTTGGGTGATGTCTCCATTACCTGTGTTTTAGAGTTGCAGTATTATGATTTTGCTGGTGGGGGATTTCTGGACAAATAATATGTTTTTTTCTCAGTGCTGGTGGTTCAGTGACAGTTCATGTCATTAAAGACCAGAGAACTGAGCTGTGGCATGATTTCATATAGAGTCCCACCGTCTCAGGTGACCTCTTGGTCAACATCATTGTTAATGCTGTAAGATCTGTACTTTTAACATTTGGGTACTTGCGATTTCCTCAAGGCACTGCAGCACTGTATATTCCAGTATTTACTGAAGGAATACATCAGTGTTTCTGCACAGCCACCCAACAAGCAGAGCTATTAAAAAATAATGTTCATGCTGCTTTTATTTTGGTCTATGAATAAATATACTCTGCAACTTCTTTCCAAAACAAATGTCTTCTCTCGCAAGGCCTGCCATGTTATGTTGCATCTCTGCACATTAAAAGTTAAAAAATTATTTAGCTTGAATTGTTAAAATTTTCATTAATGGCAATTTATGTCACTCAAAGAAGCCTCCTTGGGAAGAACATGGCACACTTGTACAGACCTATTACGAGAGTTGTCAGAAACATTTGTCCTTATGAAATATAAATAGACAGTATGTTAGATGATTTAGTGAGGGATCTGTTATTTATTTAAAAACAAACATGTTTTTTTCATTTCTCCTTTCAGGAAATCAGGTCATGTAGCTTAGACAAGAAAGTTCTCAGGCTAATGATAGCACATCCGTAAATATTGCTTCAAACAGCTTATCCATCCCTCCAAACACCCTGCACCTGCAGGCTGCGTGGGTCGAGCTGCCCTGGGGCAGGAGACATCACCTCAATCTTAGCCCACTCTGCTATGAGGATACACCAATGGCTTCAGGAGGTCCCCACTACATCACCTCCATCTGCTTCGGGATTCCCAAAGCACGCACTGCTACAACACAGGAACGCTTTTGGCCAGCCTACCTTCTTCCCAATACCCACAGATCTTGCTGCCACCAAATATCAGGTGAATTTACCCCTGCAAAAAACAGGTTGTGCTGCCTTTGAGTTAGACCTGGGTGGGTAAACAAGGGTAATCTCTTTGTTCTTACAGATAACAGCTTAATAAATCTTTGCACAGAGCTCTGCAGTGATGTAAAACTTATTTTCTACAACTGCTGAGGTTTATAACCAGAATCCATTTCAGATGGACATAAAAATCCAGCCCAATATTTACTTGCCACTGGATACAAATGTTACCTAGTGAAGTCTGCACTAGTGTCAGAGAGGTGGATAAATCCTTCAACTTTGTTAAATGTGGAATAAAGGAGAGAATAACTTGAATTAAATTCCTGTGCCCACTTGAAATGATGTCTGGCTGTGCCTCTGTACCTGTGCCTGATTTTTGCATGAAAATATTCTCTTTGTCCCTATCTGGTGTTCTCCTTCAAAAAGGAATTGAGTTAAAAAAGAAGGCAATAATGTAAGATTTTTAAGCAAACAGTTCAATATTTCCTTTAAAATGTTCTCTGTATTCAAGAGCACTTTGATTTCTATCTTTTTTTTTTCCTCCAGGCTTTGAAACTGTACCTCTTTTAAAAAAAGACCATCCCTGATTTTAGTCTTTTGTTCCTTTATGAGCTTTGTCCCCGACTTTTAAATGTGGAGAGAGTTGAGAGGCATGTTGTGAGAGGAGAGAAAATAAAAAAGTAAAAAAAAAAAACTTGCAAACTGTGTTAAATACACCTTTTGTTCATTACATTTAATATAACATTCGCTATGAGGATTGATATTGAATTATACATTAATTTCAATGCTAAATAACTCTTCTATTTAAAAAACCCTTAGTTTTCTTATAATGTACAGTAATTAAAAAGTGAACCAAAAGAGGCAGCAATAAATCAGGGTGCACAATGCAGTAAAAATATTATAATTAATATTTAACATACGTTTTGATTACTTTTAGAATAAGTACAAGAAATATCAATTAGAATATATATTCAAACTTTGCTGCCTTTTCCCCATTATACTCTGGAAAGGGGCTATTTTTAATTCTGGATATTGCATACAAAATAATACATAGTCCCTAATTAAATATAAGGCTGCAATTCAATCGAGAGTTTCTGCTGATGTCATAAATAATAAGAGCACAGCTCGAGGTATCAATGAATGGCAGCCAAAGCCTGAGATTGAATTACAACTTCAGCATTCAGTCTGTGGATCTGTATTGTTATTTGTAATAGATGGAAAATGATTATTATTATTTTTTAAATACAGACAAAAAGAAGGAAATTTGAATTCAAAATCTGTGACTCGCTGGTAGAAGATTAGAAGTCTTGTGATTAGAGAATGCAGCGTACTGGAAATTGAAATGTACAAACGTGCCAGGCAGCAATCCTGCAGCCGAGGCTATATTCTGCCTTTTTTTGTTGTTGTTTTTTGAAGCCTGTGGGCAAATTTTTTTGCACTGGTGTAGTTCATAGCTACGAAATCAACCATGGGTGTCGGTCTCAAGTGTTTTGCCTCTGCCTACCCAATTTGTACCCAGCGCCCATAGCTGAAGGTGCCGGGATCTCATCCTGGCCTGGGGTTCCCAGCGGGAAGCAGAAATCCTAGAGACAGAACGTGCTGCCAGGGAGAAAATAGGTGACACCGAGTGCTGCACCCTGACCCTGCTTGTGGAATGAGGCTTCCACCCCTGCAGTCATTTACCCCCAGTGGGTTTTCTGCATAAACCCCAATTATTTATCATTTCCATTCAGGATGAATAAAGACTATACACCAACGTGGACATTTTCCCTAAATAAATGACCCCTTAATAACCAGAAGGATTTTTATTTATGTAACATATTGGATTTCAGTTATGTTATGGAAGTAGAAAGAAGGTAGTTAATCAATATGAAGGCTTGCTTTCAACAGATTGCACAGCACTCAGCATGACAAGATCCCCTTCTGCTACACAACAGGTCACTCATTTGTGTTTTGGGGCCATTTTTTCATGCCTACCACATCCATCTAGCCATGAAGATGTACACCTCTCCATCTGACTTTGGCAAGCAAAAAGTAAACAGTTTAAAGGCGCTAAAATGCCACAAGTCCTGAGCAAGGAGCAATACGCAGCTGTAATGCCTTACGCCTAAACTAATTTGTTACTGGCTCTGAATGAGTTTGTCACTTAATTTCTCCCCAAAACACAACACATTGCAAAGTCCGTTTTGATTACTCCATCCCCTGTCCTGCCTTGATTAGTGCAGATGGTTGGGGTCAATATTTCCCCCAGTCTCTGGAAAAACAACAGCAGTTCTGGCATGGAGCCTGGTCCCTTTGCCTGTGCTATTGCCTACGTAAAGGTGAAGGTGCCCCTTCCTTCCCTGGGAAGGTGTGTACTGATGGTTATATCCAAACCTTTTGAAAAGAAAGAAAGTTCATAGAATCGTAGAATTGTTTTGGTTGGAAAAGACCTTTATGGTCAACAAGTCCAACCATTAACCTTGTTGATGGTTTCTGGTTGTTAAACTTGTGGCTCCCTACATCTTGCTTGCTATAGTGATCATAGTGCCTCTGACACAGGTCGGCTATGCCAAAGCCCACAGTTATTTCATTAGAAAGTAAGTGTGCTGATGCCTAAGAACAAGTATTTTGCCTCATTTACACTAAGAACAAACAACCAAGCAAGCCTGAACACATACAATGTAGCTTCTAGAAACACAGTGATTTCTCTTCATACAGTAGTTTTCTTCAGTATTTTAAATATCCTGTTTTTCTTAAACACGTCAATTTTATTTCCTTTACCCTAAAAAGAATTACTTCCTAAACAGTCTTACACCACAGAATAATAATTGTCACGATAACCTGTTTATGCCTTCCACATGATTTTCTGAAAAGCAGAACACATGTGTTTCTTCCAGATACTTGCAGTTAACTCAAAAGAACCTGTAGAAATTTTGATGAGTCACCTTCACAATATCTGAATAAGCACTTGTGTTTAATAATGCCTGCAACTAACCATACAGACATGAGCCCAGTGTTTTCCAAAGAGCTTTGCACATGGTATGGAGAAACCTTGAGAGATCATGTGAAAGTAGACATGGGAGCAGTGACAACAAGGTGCAAAATACGGAGATGACCCTTCCTAACATGGCATACATCTCAACGCTTTTCATCAAGACCAACACATGTAACAATTTACTGCCGAAAGAAGCTTGACAAACACAGATATGACAATATCACTGATAAACAGGCATTTCAATTTCTAAAATATATGCTTACATCAATATGGGGAGATGTTAGTCCCAGGGTGATACTTAGAAAATGTAAACAGCTGTCTCTGTCCCCAGATACACATAACACGACAACAATAATCTTCCCCATGATAAGCTGCTATCGGTGTCTAAGTTACCTGTCTCCTATGTCTCACTTGATTCTGAATTCCACACCAGGATTGTGGTGGGTTTTTTTTTTTCATCTTCTTGGTTTTGAAGATTATTTCATATGGGTTAAGAAGGCTGAGTTCTATGATCTCTTGCATAACTCTTGAATTTAGACTTTCCTTAGATTTTTGCACAGCAAAAGGGAAATCTTTAACAGCCACATCTCTCACCATCTCCTCCATCCATCAATGATCCCCTGACATACCCAAGAAGCAGTGCCTGGAGGCAGAACCAAAGTCCCAACTCTGCCAGCTGCAGCTCGAGTTTAACCCTACCTGCACTCAGCTTCCACCTTCACATGTGAGGTTGGTGTCTTCAGCCACTGCTGCTGACTTTGTTCTGGTCAGGGCTTCATCTGCAAAACACATCAGTAAGAAAGAGGTGTTAGATGATAGATTCTGAGTCTATTTCATCTGCAGATGGAAGCAGCACTTCAAACAGAATGTCAGCAGAAAAATCAAGCAAAATAAACCAATGATCTGTCACCCTGCAAATAGCTGGTGCCGCTTCAGGGTGAAACATGTGTGCTTGGAGGAGGAAGGGCTTGGAGAAATCAGTGCTTTTCTTCTCTTTCTCCAAGATGGATATGGGATAAAGGGAGAGAAGGTAAAGGAGGAGAGCTAGTGCATCTGACTGGGTGTCAAGGAGAGCAGGCTTAATCTGAGAGTAGAGAGGAACACGCACAAACTCAGTGGTGCAAATTCACAGAAGGGTTTGGGAATTTAGAGGAGAAACAGCCTGTCAGGTCCACAATGAGCTCCTGAGATTATGATGAGTTTCTCTCTTACTATTGATTGTTGTCACCAAAATACATCTGCTGCTTTATGCAACTGAGGCTTCCTATGAAATGCATATATAGGCTCAATGATTCTTATAATTACAGGCTGAAAAGAACTTTGCATATTCATGAGTATCACACCATTTGTCACAGCTGTAGACCTCCAGTAAGCAATGCCTGTGATTAGGGTTTTGTTCTTCCCAAGTATATATTTTTCCATGAACCCTTATTGGTTCTGAAAAGTTATGATCTTAACTCTCCGCTCTTGTCAAACACAATTTTCTTTCCTTTTACTGCCAGCAGAACGAATGAATTCCTGCTTCCATAGCCAACAACAGGACTAGCCGGAACTGAGATTTGCATTGATGAGGCAGTATTTTATTTAACTGATGTAACAACCTACAAAAATCTATAGACAGAGTGACAGCAATTTTATTATCCCAAGTAAAGAGCTACCCGTTCATTTTCTCCTCTGTGATTTAAGACTACTAACCTCTAGACCATGCTGCTCATAAACAAACAGGTCTTGTGGACCTTCTTAGGTTCACAAAAGAGGTCAAATGAAATAATAAAGACCTGGTATGCTACAGGATGTACTAACCGTTAAGCAGTGGATTAAAGATTGAAAGTTTTTGAAAGCTAGACAGCCATGTATGAAATCTAACCCACCCCATGGACATTTCAACATAAAACGGCACTAGAAGTGAGAAAAGTAGACTTTTTTTCCTTCTGAAGTTATATTTTTCTAACACAGAAGACAGAGAAGTGTAATCAGTCATGGTCAAAACCCTGCCAGTGAGTATTACTTATTTAGCCTCATATTCCAGGTGACTCACAACTTGTCTACCTGCCAACATCTGAAAATAATAAGTTATAGTAAAGTTATTAACTAGAACTATGTGAACTTTGAAGTAGCTAAACCTAAATTAAATATAAACATACAAAACAGCCTGAGGCTAATTAATCTAATTTGGGCTCAGCCACCTCACTCCATTTGTGTTTGTTTGTAGTTGTTTTTCCCCTTCCTCCTCATATGTGGTCTGCAGAGAAGGACAATCTAGAAGCTAGTCAGAGGCAAAGACTGCGTCTTTCCGCTCCTTTGATCAGAAATATGTGGTCACTTTTCCAAGACACTGCTCTCCACAAAGGGCCAGTTTGCAACAAACCCCACATGCCCATCACTTCTTATCTGCTGCAAAGGAGGAGAGCTGTGCTGAGGCAGATATGTACCAGCTGAGAGCCCATCTCTGGGAAGCCTCATGCCCATGCAACATGTGTGGCTGGAAGGGGAACCCCGTCCTCCTCCTTGCTGTCAGATATAAATTGCATGCTGGCGGCTTTGATGACAACATGGTGCTCCCTCCAGGAGCTTCCTCTGAAGCAGCTCAGAAAGCTGAGCCTGAAAGCAGAACCAAGGGAATCACTTCTTGCTCATTTTTTAAAAACACTTTGAGCTCTTCCACCACTCATGAGGCTCTTCTGCCATCCTAGGGAGGCTGATAACATGCCCAAAGATTACACAACTCTTCAGTGTTTAGATGGGTTACATTGGCCAGGCCATTTTTGTTATTTTAGAGGTTTGAAACTTAAAAAGCAGAGGGGAAAAAAAAAAAGTGCTAAAAATAAGCTCTTGATTAGGTGTGGGAAAAGTGAAGATTCGAGGAAATCTCAGGGCTGCAGCCCCAGCACAAGGTAACAATAGACTTGAAACACAGAAAAATGTCAGTGCAGTTAGCTTGTAAAAAGAGGAAAATGCACAATAGCACAACAGTGAGTTCACCTATTATATAATTGGAGGTTGTGTGTACATGTGCAGACAAGACGACAGAATAAAAAGCCTCCTCTAGGAAATCCAAAACTTGGCAGCTTTGGCCAGGTAGAGTACGAGGCGGGTAGTGTCTAACAACAAAAAGAAACAGTCTGTAACTAAGGTTTGAATCAAGCTACAGCTCTTCTTGCTAAACAGCAGCCAGTTTTACTGCTGCAAAACCCATAAAACCAAAGGGAGAATAAGTCTGGCACGAGAAATAAGGCACTGGGAGAGAAAGGCAGAAAAAGAGATGCAGCATTAAATATACCAAGACTGAGCTGTGCATCTGATTTCATACAAGGATAATTTGGAGAGCTATACAAAAAGCAACAGAATTTCATTCATACTGAGTTTCCACACAATTTGAAGTGCCTTTCCCGGGGGGTCAAAGGAAACCCAACCTGACTGTGGGGAGGGACATGGGGCAGCCTCTGTGCCCTCAGCCTCCACCACCTCTGCACTTGGCCCTGACATCTGGAAGGGCTTCCCAGAGTCCTCCTCGTTCCCTCCCCAGAGTGGTCACCCCACTTCAGGGGGTGAGTGGGATCTGTTGGCTTCATGCATTCCATCAACAGTACAAACAGTCCTTGGTTTGGGCTTGTTTACGTGGATTTTTCTGACCCTTAGAGCCTGACTACATCTGAGACACTGACCAGGTGATGTGGATGTTTCGCACAGCAAGGAACAGGGATTCTCATGCTCTTATACAAACAGGATGAAATATTTCAATCAAAGTATGCCATACTTGTTATTTTACAGGGGAAAATGGCTTTAGAAATATATTATTGACCATTTTGGTAGAGTCTCTATGAGCTGTTCTCTTAATATCACTTGTCAGGTCACATCTACTCCAAAGGTATCACTGCTCTTTTCAGGCATCTTTGCTAATCCATATTAAAAAAAAATAAAGCAGAAAACACTTCCCTTAACATGAGTTTAGTGGTTAGTGCATTAATAATCCTTTCCTTGTTGTCCCTTACTCCTGCTCTGCATCTCCTAAAGCTCGTCAGGGTCTAATGGAGAATTTCCACTGCATCTGCTTGGTTTAGATGTTCGTGAGTGGGTGTAGAGCTAATGAAGAGCAGCAAGATCAACTGAGGTAAAAAACCAAAGGGTATGGAAGAGAGAGAGAGAGGCAGAGCAGTCCCTTGTGTTGCTTGTGGACAGACGAGATGCCCATTTTGGTGTGATGTCTGAACGTGAGGAGGACTGGATTATTCCCTGATTTCCAGAGCAATGCAAACACTAGATCTGTTGAGGTAACAGTTTCACCATCACTGAAATGCAGCTATTTCCGAGGTAAAAAACAAATCCTTTGTAACATGCAAACAGGAATATTGCATAATAGTTGAAAAAGGGAGCAACCAGTATTTATGCCACAGAAACGGTGATGGAGGGGAGGTGCTGTCTCTTCACTGCACTACCAGGCATTTACAAGAGTGAAAGCATAACTCAGCCTGCAACCCTGATGATGTTTTCCCTGAAAAACTGTGGTGTTCAGTGAGCTAATGTGGAGCAAGACTGAGTAATGACAGCACAGAGCTCTGCATGGGCTCATGTACTGCGTCTGCTTTGGGCAATAGGTGTAAACCCTCTCTTCCTCTGAGGAATTGCAATACTAAGAGCAGTCACAACTTTCTGTAGTTTAAGTCAACTGAAAGTTAGATACATTTGCAAGTCCTGGTGGGACTTGGACATCTCCTAAAGCACCCATTCCAGCAATTTGACAGCTACTGGTTCCATGCATGCCCATTTCCAACACAATTTGCCATGATCCATATATTTGCATGTTGGCCATAACAAAACTGCAACCAACCACTTCTCACCTGTTTATCACTTAGCATATTTAGCGTACTAAAAAATGCACTAATAGAACCTAAAATACATCAGTGTTATTTTTTATTTGACACATTTAATAGTGTTTTCCCGTCTTCAGGACTTCCCAAGATATCTGATAACTATAGCTGTGTCATTGTGATTTCAACCCTCACCCTGCAACCAAGCAGATGGGGAACTGGTCAGACACAGTGCTCTACCCCATCACTCTCACTGCACATGCAGGTTGTATTTTGAAATGTTACTAGATCATTTTAATATTCCTTTTGATCTAATAGAGTATTAACCCTTGGATTAATAACAAATGTATCTCTTGTTAGTTATATCAAGATTAAAAGGTACTTGAAAGCTAATAACTTCTTTCCATTTAAAAAAATATAATACAGTAAATACCTTACAAATGGTGATGCATGTGTTCATAATTGACTCATTAGGTATTTGCCCAAACAAAAGACACAAGGTCATTAACAACAAGCTCTAAATATTCAATGTTTTGGTGAATGTGGCCTGCATTTTAGGACATGAATGATTCCAAAACTTTCCTCCCTTCTCCCTGAGACTCAAATTCTTGATTTGCCCGCTGACTTATTAGCCAAGGGGTTGGGTTTTTGGGTTTCTGTTGTTTGGGGTTTTTTTAAGCAAACTAGATGACACAGATATAGGTTTCTTTTCATTCCCCAACTGCACAGAAAATTCAGTGTATTATTTTGGGTCTTTCATTGTAGCAGAAGGCTTTGTAGCCACCAGTGTTGAGACAGATCCTCAGGAGTACACATGTGGCAAAGAAAAAGAAAACAAAAAGGGAAGCATTTTTTTTTTAAAGATAGATTCAAACCAACACAATAGGCAAGCTCACATCAAATCTTAAGAAGGATTTTTCTCTAGACTTTTTGCACCACCAGCTTGAAACCAGCCACCTCTGAGGTTTGGTCATGTTTAAAATCACTGACACAAAGATGGTAGTTTAGACCTATTTTGTTTACCATTTCAGGCCAGCTCCTAGAGATATGTAAATACTTTACTTGTGTGAGCAGTCCCACTGGGTACTATTTGCATGCATAAAACTAAGCACACATAGCATTATTTGCAGAACAGGAATATGATTGACACAGTGCTTATGACCCTAAAAACTCATGAATGTACCAAAGGGTGTTAGCAGAGAATAGACCAGCAGCTAGGCAGCTAACTTGGTTAGCTTTTATAAATAATGACTAGTCATATATTCTCCTTTTTAATTGACTAAATACATTTGTAAATCTATCCATTAATAACTGAAGTTTAAGCTTCGGGGGCATATTCTCTAGAACAACATCATTTAGATCTCTCTGCAAAGATACTACTGTTTTCTGGAGAGTTATTAAAGTCCTGGCAAGTGCAGAATACAAATCTATACTGGTGAGGGATAGAAGTCTGTTCATTCCTATTCATGAACTGTGTATTATTTATACAATGTTTGTGGGCTCTGCAAAGCAGAGGATATTTTTTTAAATAAATGTTTATGTTCAAATAACTTTGCTAGCCTTATCTAATCTACCTTCATCATCTTAACTACTGTAGGTGATTTTTAAAGTTTGCAAAACATTCTCTCATCTACTTTTACACATTGGGTTTGGCAAAAACCAGTGATTTCAATATTTAGCAATTCTGACACACACACAAAAATTATCATGATACCATCAAGTATCTTAAATCTTCTGCAGAACAGTGTTGGTAATCTATCAGTGGGAGGATTTTTCCCCTCCCTCTGTTCCTACTCAACCCCTGACTCATTCACTTCTGTACTATCTTCAACAGGCTCATCCACGCCAGCGCTGCAGAGGACAGGTAATGTTAGGCTCTTCATTCTCTGGATGGAGAGATGAACAGCACAGACCAAGACCTTGTCCTTGGAAATGTTCACTCACTTAAGGTCCCCAGAGACTGCTGAAGGGTAAAGTCCTAAATATCTACAAAGATCTAAGTCTGCTCAACCTCCTCATGGCTTTTACCAGTGGAATTTACTATAGCCCCACGCAGGGGAAAAGGGCACGCTGGTGAAATGCAGTGTCATTGCCATGCTCCTATCACATTTATGCTGTCACTGAGAGCCCTACAGATCATATCATATTCCCAGGTGATGCAATGGTGTGGTTTGGTCTGCAATGTTGGCATGACCACCGCATGGAAGTGACACCAAACTCTGTGGAAGCCACCAGGAGAAAAACCCACATCAACAATCAGGCAAAGATTGTCTTGATTTCTTTAAACTAAATATCTACTTTTTTTTATTCACTGGTGTTTGATGAGAATGACCCATGCACAAAGTCAGGTGTAGGCTGGGAAGAGAGATAGGTGGAGGGGGAAGAGCTTGATCCTGTTTTGTAAGGAAGGTTACGCATATTTGGATGTCAATTCACATGAGAAGTTTCACTTGACATTATCTGATGTGGTCAAAATACTCAGCCCTAACAGTTGGGGTTTATAATAGAAATGCCCACTCAACCTTAACTCTAGCAGCCACAATTGTAGCAATATAATACACCATCAGTGGACCTACTCAAACTGCATTTTGATGATTTGGCTTACTCTTAACATGCAATCTTTTGAGCCTGCCAAGCGTCAGGGCTCTCCTGATCGTTAAAATGTTTTGTCTGAGCATGGCTCAGACTTGCTCATCTCATGAATGCGATCTTGAGGGCTACTTGGAAAAAAAACAAAAGTCCCTTCTTATTTAAAGCAACAATACACAGGAAAATGAATCTATAAGCTTATGAATAGCTACAGTGATTGTAGTGTTCTTTTTACTTATTGATTGCACACAAGAAAATTACCTTCCTCACAGGAAGCCTTCACTACGCCTTCCAGACCCTCAAACTCTGCACCCACGCTTCCCAGCTATGGAGAAGAAACTTCGATGACTTGATGCTCATTGTGCATTGGAAGGGGGATGTGAAAGGAGTGAAACAGGCTTCTTTGGTCTTTGGAAGCTGGCCAGGGATGAGGCCATTGGATCTATATTTAGGAGGGGTTTCACTTAATAGGGCTTGCAGCTGTGCATAGGTTGGGGTGTGAATTCCATCTCTCCCAGCATACAAAACCAAATCTTTATTAAAGAAGCAGTGACTTTGAGCCATTCTGAAGTACCCTATCATTTTCACTACACTGTTCATCTGTTAAGGCATTTATATGACACATATAAGAAATAAAAGCCATCAATAAATCCTGTGTTTTAAGTATACTGATACAATGACCAACAGCGTTTATAACCTGAAACAACGTGAACAGAAACAATACTTTGTACCAACATCATTTTTTCACAAATGAATGTTCAAAAGTATTAATTCCCTAGCCACTAGTGTCAGAGCTGGAAATACGATCACCTCCATTTTATACATAGGAAAATTTGGAGCACAGAAAGGCTTTGTGATTACCGAGAGTCATACACAGCCGTACCATATCCTTACATTCAGATCACTCTGTACTAAGTGTAATGCCAGGGCAATATCTGTTGCTATGTGTTTGTGCATGGCTGAATTCAGTGGGACCCTGAGCACAACCAGGTGCTCTCAGGAACAATTTAACACCATATAATGAGTTTCTCCCATGTTGGTCCAGCCAAAACTCGGTGCCCGAGCAAAAACAGGCAGTTGCCTAATCTTACACTAAACGATAAATCAGGAAGAGAGGACTTGCCCATGTGCAAAGTCTTTATTTTATGGATTTTCAGTTTAAGGAAGGCTTCAAAAAAAGTATTTTTTCCTTTTTCTCTATGGGTTGCTTTTTACTCCATATTTGTGCAAATCCACAGTTAAAAGTAGGAACTTGTGCTCTATATTTAATTGAGATTTTTCTCTAAATCTTTACACATGGGTCCAGTCTTGCAAAACATTTCTGCATAACAATTCTCAGACATGACCTTTCCTGCTAAGCCACAAAAACACAACCATGCATTGTGGTGCTCAGCACCTTGTGTTCTGTTTCTTCAGCATCCTTTTTCTTGGCCTGGATGAACACGCTCTTACTCATTTGTGATACTGCCACAGAGATCACTGCTCTAACACGAAACTTAATCACTTCTCTCTTTGCCTCTTTCTTCTGATTGCCCCTTCTCTTCCAATATAAAAATAAGTTGTTTGCATTCACTAAAACCCTTTACAGCTTTAGCTTCTCTTTCCCATTGTCTCTAGCTTGCTGTTAAAATGTACTAAATGCTCTTAGTTAGACCATGACGCAGTCTCCTTTGCTCTAGTTAAATTTTCCAACATGCATATTTCTGCTTTTCCCCAGTCTATCCCCACAGGGAGAGAAGCTCCTCATAAATACCTAAAGAGCATCCTCCTCCACTCAGTTATTTGTTATTCCTCTTCACCAGCTCAGCAGTGACAACAGGTCCGAATGAAATCTTTTTTCTCCTCCTGTGTTTGTGGTCTAATAATGGCCGTATGTTTGACCATGACTCATTGGATACCTATGTATTCTCCCTGGCAACGAGTGGAATTGCTCCGTTTTTGAGACCAGACTAGACTGGGTTTACCAAGGACAACATAGAAACAGTCCAGACTTTATCCTTCATAAAACATTTCACTGTTCTAACTAAAAACAAGAATTGTAAGTACTCTGGGACAAAGACGATCATTCTGTTTGGCATTTCATAACACCAAGCACAGGAGAGCCCTAGCCCTTGCCTAGGACTCCTAGCAATAGAAGTAAAATAAAGTAAAATAAAATAAAATAATAAAAGAAAATATCAGTTGTTTGAGTAGAGCCTGCATAATAAATCTGTCTTTACATGTACAACTGGAGAAACAGCAACATGCCTTGATACATAACAATTAGACAAGCACACAGTAATGCAAAGTCACATGCATACAATGATCACCATTAAATGCTTTTCAGTTTTAACCTTGTAAAGATGATTTTATATAGAACTGAAAGTGATGCAAAAATAAAGCTACAGTTATTCAAAACCCACCTCGCACAATATCACCTAACTTAAGTCGTTCAAATTACCTTGCTATAACTGATTTATTTTTTTTTTCCAATTGGCTAAAATAGCTATTGTAATATTTAGCTGTGAACAAAGTGCAGGAATGAAGGGCTTTGAATTGTTTCAAATTAATGGCTATAAAGTATGACTTAAATGCTTTTATTCAAAACTAATTATTTGAGAGCAGGTATTCTTATACTTCTTTAACAGCAGGATGCAACATTTTTAGCATTATGAAAAAGAAGCTTTTGCCATGTAAACTCATGGGGTGAAATCTCATCCTTGATCTTCAAAGTGTGACAAAGAGCTATTGATTGGGAGCATATTGTCATTTAAATTACAATTAGGGATGGGTGAAAGGTGGTTATTCAACAATTCAAATCTTTCAAAAAAATGCTGTCAAGGGCAACTTAACCTTAACCTAAACACACACTTTTAAAAACTTATGAGAGTTTCAATTATTTCAGATAGCAATATGATGTATTTAAAGCAACAAATCTGTAAATTTTGAGAGTAACTTATAGTGCACTTTATTAATGCTGTAATTAAAAAAGTCCTCGTGGAACACTTTCATTCCCTGTTACCATGAAGCACGTTTGCTCCAAAAGTGAGGGAGGGAGATGGAAAGGGAGGTCTTTGCAATTTTTAATCAAATTGTATCGCTCAGTTCATCTTGCTGGAAGAGCTAATAACATGATTTAAAATCCAGATCCAATTTCTACTATAATCAGTGCAAGTCTCATTCTCAGAGGAATTTGGTTTTGATCTCAAGAGCCAAGTGGAAAAGAGCACTAGACTGGGTGTCAGGAAAGCCAATGCAATTTTGCAATTGCTGCTGACCAACTGGCAACCTTCAACAAGCCACCAGTTCTGTCCTCCACAACCTCTCCCCAGCTCTCTTCACTGAGATCCCAGGAACTCAGCCTCTCAAGGAGTCTGCAGTTGCAGGAAATTCCAGTCCCTACTGAAGCCACCAGGGAGAGGAGCCCATGGTCAATGCTGAAACGTGCAACCCAGTGAGATTTTGCCCAGAGGCCAAAAAAAGCTAGCAACCTCCCCTGTCGACCACAAGCTGTTTGGTACAACCTGCCTCTCAGCAACATTTTGGGCCCTTGCTGGGGTCTAAGTCTACCTTCCATCACGACACAAATACAAGCCGCAGCGAGAGCCCCCAGCGGCATGTCGTCTGGCAGCGCGTTGGCAGGGCGAGGGAAGGGCTGTGCCAGTTACTGATGGGCTTTTCTTCAATCTCATTAGTCAGTTTGAGTTCAAGCAGCTCTCCCCTTTCAGCAAGGATTATGTTGCCCTGCCAAGTTAGGAAGAGCATTCCTAGCCCTGCAGGACAAACAGCTTCCCAGACCTGTGTTTATTTTCTTGGATGGCATATGTAGCCCATTGTGTGATTAGGTAGCACAGTGGGGTTTGGAAAGTGGTATTTCCCAGGGTGCTCTGGTCTCTGGATGATCGCCAGCATCGGGATCAGGGAGGAATGTTTTCTTTCACTATACACTGGTGGTAGAGTTTGAAAGAGGTTTTGACTTTCCCCTTTTGCACTCGGGAGATGACGACTCCTTTTCGCCACATATACAGCGGGAAGTTTTTCCTAGCCAGTATATTACACATTTGGGTCCTACTCCAAAATTGCAACAAAAACTGTGGATCCTGTTATCTTCAAGTAACTTTGCATCAGATTCCCTGTGAGCTTTTCTTCCCCTGGTGTGCCCGTGTTTTGGTGGAGAGGGCAGACCTCGGAAGTCTCCATCAGATTGTCTCAGCTATCTGTGCTCCTTGGGCAGGATCCATGGCACATGGGCAAGGACTGTAGCTAAGCTCAAGCTTCTCGTATTTTGAACTTGCTGGCACAGACTGGCTGCAAGAGGAGGAGGAATTATTTTGAACAAAAACCCCACTTATCTGTTTTGGGAGTGGTGATAATCAGAACATTCTATTTAACTTTTGAACCACAGAGCAAGGAAGAAGAGAAAGCAAGGTTTTAGGAGGGAGAGCGATTATATGTTTCTTTCTTCTGATGTGTTTTCACACAGCTAAGAAACAGAAAGGGAATTTTGGTTGAAATATAGTAATTACATTGGGAGCTATTCAACTGGCCCAAAGAATGGTAGGTACAGTCTGTATTTCTGGGTTTCAAAACAATCATGACAATTAGTGTGAGCAACAGAAAAAGATGTTGTATAGATCTTGTTCTTAAGTTTAGTAAAATCCTTTCAAACCCTGATGAACTAAAATCTTTCACAAAAATAGCCCTGCTTTCCTGGGATAGAGACATATGGCAATGAGACTTGCATGGCTTGCAGAGCGAACAATGTTCAGCTGGCCTTTGGTGACAGAGGGGCAGAGGGACATTCACTGCTGTTAAACTTCATTTCTCTAGTTGCATTTTACTACACGAGTAGGTGCAATGGGGAAACTTGTCCCCCTTACTGCTACCAGCAACTCTGTTCACGCTGACGGGACTATCTGACATTAGGAAAAATCACTGTTTTTCTATGCCTGCTTCTCTTCTCTCCTGTGTTGCTGTTTATTGACAGAGTTCAGTATTTAAGTAGAGCAAATGCTGTAGGACCTAGATCTCAGTTGGCTGTGCTCGAGTTTGCGAAGATGAGAAGTAGCTTCATCTCACTCACCAGCTGTGATCAGTGGGAAAAAAGAAAGTGGAGCACACAAGTGTTGCATCTATTTGTTAACACAAATCAATCAAATAAAACCAGTTTCTGTAACTTTTAAAACACATAAAGACCAGGAAAGAAAGTGTAAGTAGCAACTGGGTATCTATCACAAAACTTGCAAGTCACTGAAATACTGGAAAAGTGCTAGAGGAATATTGTTTGTCACCACAAATAGGCAATTTACATTATCATTGCTTTAACGCTCCTAGAACGCATCGTATCTGTTGTATAGGAAATCACTGACGACTCTTATCAAGGTTAACTCCTATTTTGCTAACCCGGCACTTTGCAGGGTAACATGAAAATTTAGAGGCAGAACAGTGGGTTTTTTTGATAAAACACATGCAAATATAATTTCTGAATATTTGGAGGCTGAGCACCCAGCAGGCGACGATCGCTGGGGATGCGAGAGGCGTCAGTGCCGCCTTGTGGAGGCTGCACACTCCGACCCAAACCCGGGTTACTCAAGCTAATGGCTCGTTTACAATTAAAAACCACCTCCCCAACGCAGGAGGCTCTTTCACAACATTCGTACAAAGCAATTCTACAGATAATAAATATAACAAAGGCAAAGGAAAGCTGGATTTCATTCCAGGTGTAATCCTGATTTAGGGCAGGGTGACACACTAGTTCTCACAGCTAGGATCACCAGGTTATTTTCCAGCTGCGCAGTTTCAGAGGTCTTTTTTATTTTCTCGGGAAATCGTGTTTCCGGTTGCTACCACCAAAAAATTTCAAAACATCAGCAAGAAAAACAGTAGGGAAAATTCAGCAGCTTCATTCCCCATCAGTGCTCCGTGCTCCTCTTTTGTCCTAGGGCAGTGTGCATGCTTAACCTGAGCAGATTTTCATGTCAGCTCTCCAGTCTTCTCTAGTTTGGCTTAGTTTAGCAATGGTCTCTCTTTTTTCCCCTCTGACCTAGCTATAATTGGAATGGGCAGATGAATATGAAACTTGCTTTTAAGAAAGTCTCCATTCTAATGAAAACAAAAACCATGGGTCTCTGACAAGTTTTTGTTTCAGATAATGCTTTTTACCAATATCCTATCTGATCTTTAGTTTACCTGAAGTCATTTTTCTCCATTCAACAGACACTAGTTATGTGACTGTTTTATACTGATTACTAAAAAGAAAATACCTTGCAAGACATTTACCTTAGATGGGACTTGAGTCTCATCTAGCTCATTTCTAAGGGGTATCTTTTCACTAGATGAGTCGGGCTACAACTGGAAAATGAAGGTTTGGTAGCCCCCAAGAGCTCTGATTCCTGTTCATGTATATGGCAGCAGCAGCAGTTAACATTTTCAATCACTTATATTCTTGGGAGCTAGGGAAGTGCTTATATATATTCTTAACCACTGCTGGTTCATTCAAGATTTTTCACAACATGTATTATTCTCATGGGATAAGTAGTTGGATAAGTGGCCACAAGGCTTCTGAATTATCACCCCCATGCACAATACATTTTATTTTAGTTTTAACCACATAATTTAAACTGCTTGTTTAAATTATAAAATATTCCCAACCCCAAACCCAATACATTTGCATTAAGTAACATTAATGCAGGACTGCCTTATGCATTCCAAGTTTTTGTGGTTTCCCAATTAGTCCTCCAGTAACAGTATCACATTATCATAATTTCAAGGTGTTACAAATATGATATCCAAATTAGAGATCAAATTCCCTGTATTATATGTTTCTTCCTTGAGGGCTTACCAACCAAACACAGACTCAGCAGAGTTATGCTGAAAATGCTTGTTCTTCATATTCAGTCCCTAGTTCCATAACAGCAAAGAGTGACTTTAAGAAAGGCAGGTTATGAATAGCCCTTAGATAAACACTTCACAGGGTTATTCCTGAAGAGTGGGGGAACCTCTAGAAGTGATCTTTAATTACCAGAAGTTCTCAAGTGGTAAATTTTCAATAATTTCACTAACATCAGCTTATACAACTGAGATTTGCTCAAATTCATTACTGGCTTACATATGATACTGATTTCATGTGCAAAATAACCCCCAGTGCAAAGCCTAAGTCAATGGAAACTGTAGAGTTTCATTTACTTTCACACTGGAAACGAGATGCTGTGACACAAGTAAGCCTTCCTCACCTCAAGATTGGAGAATATTATTGAAACTTTCATCAAACCGGATAATGATTTCCATCTGTAACTTAATTCGTATGGTGCTCTCCCAGTTCCTGGTAACTTGATTTTAAGACACAGAATATTGTAAATTTTTGGATTTTTTGGCTGCCCAAACTTTAAAAGGAAGAGAAAAGAACTCGAACTACTGTGTCAGCCTGAAATAGGAGAGGTTAGAGTTCTCAAAAGATATATAGCAAACCATTGAAAGGATGTATGCTAGAAAAATATACATATATTTGTTGAGTAAAAACTCAAACAACAAATCCAGATACACTCACAGCAGAGGTAATCCCAAAATGCCTCCAGTCATACTCAACATGTCTGTACTGCACAGGTGAAAAAGGAAAATGATAGGATCTTTTTTCCAGAACCACCACCCATTTCTGCAGCAAGATTTCTTGTGCATTGAGTTATTCAGCTCACAATTTTAGGTAGGAGGACAGTTTCACTGTATCTAAACACCAAACTTCCTCATCTGGACACTCCTTCCCTGCAGCAAAAATATTCAGTAACAAGTACCAGCCTCATCTGACAATCTTTAATCAAACCTGGCACTGGTTTAAAGATTGATTAGGTATGTAGGACATCAAAGAATAAACCTCAGGGAATGAAAATGAACAATGGCATTATTTTCTTACAGTGGGTTTAAGAATAAGTTGTACTTAGAGAATATGTATGAATCATATATAGCCACCTATTTTGCTTACACCTCAAAGTAGCATTAATGGACCAATATTAAAGATTATCAGAAAGATTATGTGCTTTAACAAAAGCAAGAGAAACTAAAACTACATTTTTCAGAAGAGCATTCAAACACGATGTTTTCTGTCCATTGCCTAATTAAAAAAATGATGGAGTACATAACAAAGTCATGAATGATGAAAATGTAGGCAAAATTTCAGGTCTAAATTATTCCATTAAGTTCAGTTCCAGAAATGTAATTTTACTCTGAAGTTTTTCCTCAAATACACATATAATTTACAAACAGCCTAATGTTTCCCTGTTTCAGTATTTTCAGACTAACTGAAGAAAATTACGCATACAGAATTTAAAAATTACAAAGATAATTTAGAGGAAATTAATTTTTCTCTCCCTTAGAAAAAGAGAAGGTTCAGCCCAACAGAGTACTGAGTTCAGGATCATATAGGCTCCTACAGCTCACTGGAGCATTAATAATAGCAGCTTCAAACAGTCTGCCAAAAAGACATGGTATTTTTAAGATGGCACAGTTTAAGGGGGGTGAAACAACTTTGCAGAAGTGCTGGCATCTGAGAAAAATGCCATTGCTTTCCAGTGATATCTGAGTTTACAAGTTGCCAAAATACAGTTCCTATAAGAAAATGATCTCTTTCATGGTTCCCACAAGTTGGTTTGAACTGGTCATTTCAAGAAAGCCACTATGGACTCTGCAGAGTCCCAAACACAGCCTTTTAATTCAGGAGGGGTACAAAGAAAAAAAGAAAGATAATGTGAAAAGCCTTTTTTTTCCTTTTTTTTTTTTAGACCTCTTGCTCTTTTTCCTTTTACTATATATTAATATTATCATTAAACTTCAATCATTCAGGTTAACCTGTACCTTGCGGGAGGTTAACCTATATTTGAAACGTCAGTCAACAAATTGCGTGACTAATGCCACAAAAATGTTACAGACAACTCACTACACAGATCCCTCCTTTCTTTGCTCTTAGATGATGCATTTCTACACTCCTCAAACCCCACCAAGGCTACCAGATATGTATTAAGACAATCCACACTTTTCACCTTCTCGATAGAAACAGCATTTAAGTGAGAAACAGGATCAGCAACCCCAAGCTCCACCAGCAGAAGCCCAGCACAGACATGGACCATGAACCCCATCTCTGCTACCAGTTAAGTATAATCCTGACTAAATGTATTCACCCTCTTTTCTATCTGCACCAGGACCAACGATGACTCCTGTGGGAAACTCAGCAGCTGAAGGACCAGGTGCTCGCTGCTCGGATAATTATTTTGTAGCTGTCACAACTGGCTGTTACCACATCTCTCCTGGCCTTCCAGCCCTGTGTACAGTTGACTGCACTGTTTTATTCTCTTAGATGTAATTTTTATTTTATTTTTTTCAGTTGATTCCTGGTGTACAGTTTCCATGGTGGGAAATAACAGTTCTTGGAGGGCTGTATATACAATGCTCTTTTAAGATTCAGAAAGCCTTCCCTGATGGCCACATGATATTTGAAGATTGTATGAAAATACATATAAGATGAAAAACAACATGCATCTTTTTTTTTTTTTTTTTTTTTTTTAACATTCAGTTTACCTCAAGGTCAGGGAAATTTTGCAGGGAATTCTCTTCTGGAGAAACTTTTCATCAGCTCACATGCCTAAACAGGGAACCTAAAACGTTTGTCCCCAAACTTTCAACTTGATTCTCTGTCCCATCGATAGCACTGTTAATACCAAGGCAGTCACCTATGTATTTGATATTGTATTCAGGGTTAATTTTTTTTGTCAGATAGCAGACTAAAATGACATGGTAGTTATTAGCCAGCTCCAAAAGTAAGTTATGGACATGAAAAAAAGAAAGAAATCAGATATAAAAAGAATATTTAGGAAACTAATGATTCTGAACAAATTAATGCCAGCAAACCCACAAAATATAGAATATTTGCTTTGCTCTTTTTCCAACATTTTCCATACTGACTTGCATGAATAAGTCAAACTGACATCTGCAGCTTGTAAGCAGAAAGGAGGTCATCAACTTTTGATAAATCCTTTTGTAATCAACAGGTTCCTTGGGCAGGTTTTTGAACATGAAGAAATATTGGCTCAATTTGCTTTTCAATATAACTCAAGCTTCCTTCAGTTCGGTAGCATAAAAAGGTTTAGCAAATTCAACACTCAGGCAGTGATGGTTTCTGCAATGCCCCAACATAATGTCATTAAGTGCTCAACAATGACTTTAAATAAGTAGCTTTTGGAAGTTATATGTCTTTGAAGTTTCATTAATTAGTCATATCATCGGGAATGTATGGCTAAAGTAAATTACAGTGTTTAAAATATCTACTCTTTCAATGTGAAAAATGAAAGGATCCAGCTACCTTGTCTTTATACTAATGAAGATATTATTAATTGGTTTAGCAAAAACATAGATCTAACCATAATGTGCAACAGTTATTAAAGATAATTAACTACAGATCATTGGTTTGAAACATCTAGTCCAAAATGATTTCTGAAGGGCACATTATTCTATGAGATAAAATAATTAAATTTCTAACAGCTGCATAAGACAACTGTGGCATATCTAGTGTTTTAATTTCTTTTGTTCTATCCTCATGGTACTCCTCTGTTTTAGATTTTGAAAATGCTACTAGTGTTTCACCGTGAACAGTCTGTACAGCATGTTAGACTGAAATATTTCATGTCTGAGGAAAAATGATGATTGAAAGAAAAGGATTAAAAATGACAGCACAGCTAATAATACACACACGCACGTGTGCACGTGCACACACACATCAAGTCAGCTACTTCTCTTCGAAGGAGAAAAGGAGACGGTAGGAATCAAACGAAGCAGAGGGTTAAATATGTTTCGGTTCTAACATTAGCTACACAAGTCCTACTCAAACTAAAACAGCACATTTGCAAATTAAAGAAAACCTTGAAGATGAAGCAATGCCAAATACTTGTAGATTAATTAATAACGGAATCATACACAGCCACATAAAATTAAGTTAAAAAAAAAAAAAAGAAAGGAAAAAAAAAAACAACTGAGGAGCTGGAACAGAAGTCTGTTTATTAAAACCCATATGTTCCAGGTCCAGAATTTCTGAGCTCACGTCTGCTCCAGTATCATTCCCAAAAATGTTTGTGGTCAGTATTTATTAATTAGCCGTGCTAATACTGGGTTCACCATCAACTTCTCAATCTCTTTTTTTTTTTAATAACAGTAACCTACAAATGTTTTCAATAGCCTGGATCTGCATTAATTAGAGTGCTGTTTGCTTACAGCATTAGATTTCTCCCCATGTTTTGTAAGAAAATTCGTGTCCCAAAATATTCCTCATTTGCAGCAAATTTAGCTGCTTCAGCAGAGAGTGAGATTTAGACAGGAAAGGCAGGAAGGCAGGAAATAACACAGTTGAGTCAAGATTAGGTGTGTTGCTAGCTAACGTTGATTTAGCAAAAGAAAGACTGGAAAAGAAAGTATCACACAGTGCCCCAGAATTCATACCGTATAAACAATAATGATACGAATTTGTATTTGATTTGGTTTCACACTCCATATTTTACTTTTATTATAAGAATTATATTTATTATGATCAGAGGGGTCCTCTATGGCTTGAGAGGGGAAAGAAGTTATATGAGGACCTCTCAGGCTCTAAAACTAATATTTTAAGAAGTCTCTAAACCAGTGGACAAACAGTGGCATCAATTGTCTCAGCTGCTATACATTACCCTAATAATGGATAGGAGCTGCAATACATCTGTAAATATGATTTGGGGTAAAAGAGGCTTAGAAAGGTTACCAGTGGTGTAAAAGAAAAATCCAATCACTGCATTTTAAAATAGAGATATTTGGAGGGTAATTTTGGGTGTTCCTTGCCACGAGGGACAATCCTATCCTTCAAGTGCTTAAGAACAGTTGAAACACATGCATCACTCTCGATAATTTTGGGGTGTTCTATAAAACACTGTCCACATCATAGAAATAAGAAACAATTGAACGGTCTCTGGGGCCAGTTCCCTCCCACCTTCCACCCCTTGTCAGCACTGGGACTATGCAAATGCTGCGAAATGCTCCCAAATAAGGACATCAGCATTTTCTACTCATTTGTGCTGGTCTAAAGGAAAGCATGGGAATATGGGGGAGGAGGTCCCTCCCCATGCAATGGTGGACCAGGCAAAGTGCAAGTGTGGAGCATCAGGATGCAGCCGCTCAGAAAATCCCAAGGTGGGAAGAGGCAGAGACCTGCCTGGATTGCCCATTGCTGCAGATGTGCTTCCACTCCAGAAATACACTCCCCCTGAATATCTTGTGGCTTGTTGTTTTTTTTTTAATTAAATATTCCTAAAAGAACACATTTTCCAGTGATCTAAGTTAAAAATCCTTAAGAGAATTTTAGAGAGAAGAAAACATTACTGTAAAAAGGAAGACTTTTCTTGGCAAGGTCCCCACTCACTCATAAGGGCACTGCGGTGTGAGACATGCTTTTGCAATCTTAGCTGACCTATTTGTTGAGGTATTTCAGGTAGCCAGATGTCCCAGTACTTTAGGAATTCAGAAGAAAATGATATTCAACTGTTTGTCCTGGTTTCGGCGCAGTCAGCCAGCTGGCTGTCCACTGTTCCCCTCCAGTCCTCCCTCCCCCACCGAAAGCCTCCAGGTCACTCTCACTGACCCACAGCACATCCCTCCCTACCTTCGAAGATGAACCTGGGGTCCAGCTACATCTGTGCTGGGGCCTCTTGTTGTGTGTCTGGCACACGAGGAACGTGAGGCTCTCCAAATGTCAGAGAATGCCAGCTGATGCACATTGAGATTTAGAGCATCACAGATTTCATTGCACAAACAAACGCTCAAGAACTTGACAGGGGAGTTACCGTTGTTACAAGGGAATGAAAATTTGCCAAGGGTAATTTAGCTACAGGTTAGGAGAGCGCTGAGGAGAGGAGTAATGAGGAAGGCTGACCAGGCACTGGGTGTATAGGGGGAAACAGAAACACAAGCAAGCAGTCTGCAACCAGGTAGATCTCCTGCCTCACCCTCCACAGGCTCCAGCTTTCTGGCTTTCCTGTTCCCAGAGGAAGAACTGCCCCAGTCCTACTTTCAGCTGCCAACATTTTCTCCTACCACTGTGAGTTCACACAGCTAATGATGCACTGTGCCTTGCAAGCACAGACATCTCATCTGCACCTAAGCGTGACGGCAAAATTCAGTCAAAAGATCTTCCTTGAAAATTATTTATTTCCTTCATCAGGAAAACCATTTTGCTCAGGCTAAATGACTCACATCCCAAAAAGAGCCACCAGCCCAACACATTCCAATAAAATTTATGCTCTTATCTGCTCACTCCTATACCCTTCAGCCTTTCCATCACTGTCCTTCAGACCACCACTCACAGTCCACACGTCCCCTTGCCACTTTGCCCACGGTTTGCCTGTTGGAACCCACAGTCCCAGGGCAACAGAGTTGCCCCAGTGCCTCTTCTTGCCAGGAGAGCATCTCTCAGTGCCTGGGGCGGTGGGGTGAGTAAACTGGGGAGCACAGCCTTGGCTTTCTCGAAGGCTCATGGTCTCCCAGCACCCACTCTTGTGAGTGGAGCACAGCATCTGGCAGAGCTGTGCATTTCCCTTTTTAACATAAACCTCCATCCCGCTCTAAGGTACCACCTCAGGAGACCAGAGGGAAGCAGCAGGGAGGGTGGGAGGATGTTCGGTGAAATGGTCTGGGCTTCAAGTGGGGCTTAGCCCCTCTTGTCTCTCCACTGCTTCCTCTGTCAGGGGGTTAAATTAAAGAAAATATGGTCTGGCAAGAGCAAAGCCCTGCTTTCTGCAAAGGAAAGGAACAGCTGCTGAATACCTGGGACAGCAAATGTCAACAGGGCTCCATTAGTGTTCATTCAGCTAAAGGACTGGATTTCCCTCCCCCCCAGTTGTATAACTGATTTCACTGACTACAGTGATTCCACCAGTCTAATTAGGCCCCCAGATAATAGTCAAAGTACTTATTATGTTATCTTTTCACTGATTTTATATTATACACATTTGTCTGTTAAATATAATGATTCGATTTCCCAGATTTACAAACTTTGGTTGGCAAACCACTTAAAAATCACAAGCTACCTGCCACTGGTCTGGTATGTTCTCTATTTACGGCAAGCCCAAATGTTTGCTTTATGCTGTCAACGAAGAGAAACTGTTTGGAAAAAAAAAAATAATAAAAATAATTGAACATCAGCCACTGAACCAGCAGGAACGCAAAATATTTCCATGAAAGGGAATCCAACAGGACCAGTGATCTGTATGGTAACTATTCTCAGTGTGAGGAGGAAAAGTGAGCCAAGTGCAGGAGCCAGGCTTGTTTCCTCTCTCCCCATAGCATAGCACTTTCTGAAAGCAGGGTACATGAAGTTCCTAGGCACAGCCATACTATTCCACCCCCTACCGGGAAGCTATTTATTTTAACAGCCGCAGAATCTTTTCATTGTGTTCTTGGTCTAAACAGTTGGCTGTGCATGTGAGAGAGGTACAGCTGCTCTTTTGCTGAGAACTGTGAGAGCAAGAGAGGAGGTGTCAGGAAGGAGCAACTCACCCCGGCGCTCTGCCCTCCTCCCCTTGCCTCCGCCAAACAGATATAAACAAAGTTACTAAAACAAAGGAACAACATCAAGTTCCTAGGTTGAAAATAGCTTTACACTCATTCAGGAAAAATTCCCTTTCTAGTTAGTGGCCCCACTCGAATCGTTGATGGATGGCACCGCTGCTGCTGCAGGGGCTCTCCCTCCCCAAGGCAGCTGAGCATCTCCCTCCGACCCCGAGCCCTGCAGCAATCTCAGGTTGGGTGCCTGAACCCTCTTCCCAAAACAGTTCCTGATGTCACTGGTTTCTACACAGTTGCTGGAAGATTATCCAGTAACACACTTGTGTTACAGAGATTTGAAGCTGCAACAATTTGAGGGGGGAAAAAAAAATAAGAAGTAGCAGCAGTCATCTCCATGGGAAAATCAACACCTCCTCTCTCATGGGCCATGAGTGCTGCTTCGCTGGCCAACAGACCTGCAGGTATCATTACACCTTTCTGATTAAAGTAAGGATACCACTGTCCCTTTGCCCAAAAATCTAAATTTAGATTGTGAAGCTTACACTCATTAGGACTGAAGAAAAAAAAAAGCATTGGCTCACTGAGATTTCGAAGATGTTATTCTTCCCCCTGTGCTTAAAACAGGTTAGGATAACATTTCTTTTCCCCATACCTGTCTTTCAGTGGCTTATTATGGGGTGCAATTTCAACAAATGGTTGTCATTTATTCACAGAAGCACAGTGGCACGCCTGTTTCCAAAACTTCACGTCACACCTCTTATCAGATGTCATTCCTAATGCAGGTGGGATTAGTTCTCAGAAATAAACAGGTTTTACAGAGGCTGGGTGCAAGGGATGGCTGCTTCCCATGGCATCCCCCGGGTCAGTGGGTGCCCAAGCCCATCCCCGTCCCCTCTGGGTACCATCCTCATTGAGCACAGGGAGCTGATTTAGCCAAGGAGACTCCCACTGGTCACAGGGGAGGAGAGAGAGCCATTTGTGTATGTGTTGCAGGACCTCAGACTGCCATGAAAGATGTTACTTAAAAGCTTGAAAGATGCTATTTATTTTAAATGGAAAGCAAAACAAAGCAAACATTACTTAACTGTGTCTGTTTTCCTGGTATCGCCCTAGACTTGCCGAGGGACCCTGGAACTACGGCAGACATTTTATCTTTCCCTCTTCTAAATAGCAAGTTAAAAATTAACTGCTTCATCTTCACATTGCTCACTCCTTAAGTAGTTTAAACTTACTTTTAACTGTTACATGCCAACAAAACAGGTTGCTTAATTGATTTGACCTTTCACAGTATTTTTTAATTTTCAATCTTAGTTTCATTGTTCCATCTGGCACTTTAAAACGGCATCTGGTTAACTGTACTTAACCAGCTGATCACTGTACAGTTATTTTTAAATGTAATGTATGCTTAAACAGATGTTATTTTTATAGATGTAGATCTAAACTGCACTTGTATACGTGCTATGTCTGCATAAGCTCTTTCTGCAATTCAAATGTTGACACCAAAAATTACAAGCCAGAATGCTTATGAACTTCACTATTATGTTACTGCACTTTTTTGCAGCTTGTTAGGTAAACATCAATTCAGTTCTTTTTTTCTCTGTTCATTGTACATAAATAAAACATTAGCATTTAGTTTATAAAGTGATGAACATTTTGCTGTGTTGGATTTAGCTTTATAAATACAACTGCTGTCAGCAAGAAAAAAGGATTTATTGAATAAATAATAAGAAAGCTAGAGGAAAATGAAAGTATATCTATTATGCAAAACACGGTGTCTGGCCACAGGTCACATAAGGGTCTTCCGACACATAGACATCCCATGTGAGAATATTTAATAACAGTGCATTTTTGCAAGATACAGTTACTCTCCTGAAGCAGGAGCAGATTGGTAAAATGGAGTGCAACACTGATAGCTGTAATTGTTAGCAGTAACTGGGGGCTCCGTTTATAACAGTGGAAAAGAATGGAAAGCTCCAGTTCAAAGGTCCTCTGAAGTCGAGAGTTTTACTCAAGTGATAAAAATGAAGAGTAAGATATGACTACTCTAACAGAGCTAGCATTGGCAATCTACTAAATACATGCATTTATTTAATAACTATTAAATTTTACACAATATTGCCTGATTTTACAGTTTCAGATAAATTGATCTTCATTCACTAAAATTAAGACCTCATTTCAAGTGCCGTGCTGAAAATAATGTTAATTACCAAGGTTTGGACAACCCAGAATACATATTTTTTTTCCATTAATTTAATGTTTATAGTTTGCTCAGTACACTACTGTTTTGGAATCTATATATTCGTTAGCTAGGTCTGGGAAACACAAAACATAATATATAAACACCCAACCCTGAAAACACAGCTTGATTTTGAGAATAGCAAACAGAAAAAGTTTTCCATCCTGGATACTGTGTTATTTTGTGGTGCCTTTTTTTTTTTTCCAGGGGAGTAATGATTTCTACAATCTCTAGTATCTTTTCTCCAAAAGAACAGAAAATGCAATATTAAAAAGAATTTGTGCGATATGCAAGGGCGTGTGTTACTTTGCACAAAGGAAGTGGTTACGGTGCTGAATATTTCACAGAGAACTTTTAAGTATCATTCTCAAGGTTAAAAATTGCTGTTATACATAATACCTCAGTAATTGATAGACATTTTCTCTCTCCAGAGCCCATTTTCTGTGAAAAACACCACATAACATCTGTTCATAAACAGTCCTTCTGTGAGAACACTGACACAGGTCTTGAGCTTCTACTGGCTCAATTCCCCTGCCATACACAGATGGCACGAGGTATTTATACAGCTGAATTCTTTGTAATACAAGCTCAACTATATCTTCAGGTAAGACTGTGGGCAAACATGTGCTTATACTATTCCGCTGACTTACCTCAAGTCATTTAAACCTTTCCCTCTGACACAAAGACAAATTGTATCGTACCGTTATGCAAGTGTTTTGTCTCAAAATCACCTTCAGCAATCAGCACAGAGCTCTACAGAGATAAGGACATTTTGGGACAGGCAAAACCCGCCAAGTTTCATGTTAATGAGCTAACAGTTATATTAAGATTCAAGACTCAGGGCTATTCTCTACGATGTTGATATATGGGTTTTCCTTTTATGGAAAATATTTGTTTTGTTGGGATAATACCTTGTTCTTTTGCATGTAAAAGGTTAAATCAAGAGACAAACTCTGTCATTCAGCTTTCACATACGTAGCAACCGAGCGTGTAGGTTAGGCACTGTTTTCTATATGCTATGTTGGTTATTCCCTCTAAGCGATTCTGAGTGAATAACACTTTATAATGCATTCAGAAATTGCTTTGCTATCTACTTCCATGAAATTATGGAAAGCTTCAGTTGACTTCTGAAGAAATCTAGGTACCATGACACCATCTGCCAGACGACATCCTAGTCCTACGCACACATATGCCCATGCTTTGACTGCGGTCTGTATACACTTAAGAAATAAAGCACATACGAAGAGATATGCAAGGTGAGAGCCTGGAAAACTAGAAGCTCCAAAACCAAGGACAATCTGTTGCTGTTTTAAATCAGGGGGGGAAAAATTAAACTTTGGCCAAAATTTCAAACCTACTTAATTGAACCTCCTTCAACTGTTCTTTCCATACCTCAACCCCTAGCAAGTTACTGAAGTTCACATTGGTGATTTCGGAGAATATCATCTACATAAAGGAATGGGAAAAAAAAAAATCAGAATTCTTGACAAAAGAACCCTTTAATGAGGATACATACTGATAAAACTTTGAAAAAAAAAAAAAGAGATATATTTTAGGTCACTCTTTCAATCAAGAGAAGTATATACCTGCAGGGGGCTGGCGACCAACAGCTTAAACTATACATGGATTCTTATTTTACTTATGGAACTTTTAATAAAAAGGTTTTTCTGGGAACTACTCATCCTGCAGAATAAATCAAAATGTACTTTTCCTGCTCAGGGAAAGTATGGGACGTGTTTCAAGTAACCTGTGTCAGTGTGCTGTTTGGGTGACCCAAGAAATTGGGCTACGCCATGGACAAGTACAGGGTGAAACTACCATGGAAGGAACAGGTAAAGTGATAGTCCTAGTGAGGAATAACAAAGCTCCTGCTGTGTGCAATGGGGCTGTGGAACCCTCCAACAGGTACAGTGCAATTCTGCTAATCCCAGAGCTCCATCAGCAGTTACATCTCTCCCTTGGCATCTTTTAAACACTGAAGAGGAGGCTGGATTTGTGCATTGGCACTCACAACTACGAGGTCTAGATGGATAGATAGGTTTATCAGGGAAGAGGCATCCCTTAGCAGGAGACCAAAAGCAATTAAAAATTTTAAGAGTGGCAGTTAAAACAGCAAAAGAAATCTGTTTTGTTTTCAGCTGTATCACAGATTCCCCACACAGTAGAGGCAAGTCACTAAATAGCACTGTACTTCTTTGGTCACTGCCTGTAAATGGGAATGTTACTAATGCTGTCTGGTCTCAGGAAGATGTGAAATAAGCCCATTTGTGTTTGTGATGCGCTTAAACATTATAGCCATCAAAAAGCCAATAAATAGCATGTCCTCACTAAATGTCTTTGCAATACCCTTTTTAAATCTGGTGTCTTCTCAGTTACTCTTGCTTTTTTTAAGCTGACGAGAAAAATACAGTTAAACACAGATAAGTTTAAAGAGAAATTATGTGAAAATGGATGTTACTTGCTTTCTTTAAATTTTATTATACAAGAATTAACTCAGAATGATACCAAATGCATCATTCAATTTAAATATTGTGCTTGCTTATGGCCTGAAATATGATCCGATGCATTGTAAGCAATGTCTTGATGCAGTGTATGTGATGAATACACCTCAGTGTATCAAACACCAACTGCTCTAAAACCACAGTAATGCCTCCTTTTTGTTAAGTTCTTTATGCTCCAGTAGTTTTCATTCTTTTAAGTACAAACCAAACTAACTCAGGATACGTTCTACCAAGCACGTGTTCTTTTGCAAGAATCAGTCACCTAATATTTATCAATTAAGACTTGTAGAATAAATAATGCAGAGAATAATTTAATGACACTGATATTAAGAAAACATAATTCTCCAAATATAATTGAACTTGGTTCTTTTAGCACTGAATTGTTTTAATTTTCCCTCTAAATTCTCTGCTCTGCTACCAAACATTATTTTGCTCAAATGGTGGTTCAACTGCACTTAATGCACATTACAATGATCATGTCTTTGGTTTTCTTTTGAAGTTCTTTTTAATTACAAAATAATATCATGTTTGAAGAACACAGCTTTGATTTCTCCCTCAGCATTTAGTAATGATAAACTTGTTCTCAATATCAATATATTTTGCATGTTGTTAGTTTGTTGTGTTTTCCTATTTTTTTGTTTTTAAATACAGGAAACAGCTTAAGTGACAAGAGGTTTTGATCGTGGATCACATAGGAAGTAAAAGTCCAATTCAGAGGTCTGATGTCCACAGCCAGGACTCAGTAATCCATGACTGTCATCAGGATAAAAAGCCTGGATCAGATATGCGAGAAATAGAGCAATATCTGGTGGCTGGGTTGTAACTGTGGGAGTTACAAAAGCCACCCTGGTCCATCAGTCCCACAGCATTGATCTATCAACTGGACTACATTGTAATTAACTGAATGAAAACCCAGCAAGAGACGTACTCAAAGCTAAACCAAGAATTAACGAAAAAGAGTGATTTACATTCCTCTCTCATCAGCATCTGAAAAGGCATTGGCAATCTCTAAGCTTCATATGTCCAAAACTGAGAGATTTAAGTTATTCACATTTGCCAGCATCTTTGGGACTTCTGAAAAAAGATGTTTCACAAATTCAAGCTATTACGACATCCAACAACATGCAACAACAAAACCATACGTTTTTAGGCAATGCAAATTTACAGAACTGCCACACTCATATTGAAATCTGAATAACTTTACTGAGAAGTGAAGTGATCTGCTGATATCTTCTGAAAAATTTACTGCAGATAGCAAGATGCCAGCTTCTGCCCTCCTAGACCTCAGCATCACAGTCAGAAATGCTGGTGATGCTCTGCATGACCTTGATGCATCAGCAGCAAGCACACAAACACAGAAGGGTTAAAAGAGTGGGATCTTAGGAAAGTCCAGGCAAAACTTATTTTAGTTTGGATTTAGACCAGAATTTGCCATTTGAATAACCCTAACATATACATGACAGAGTATAATGTATGTCCTTTTTCTGAGCTGGTTTACATAACTGTCTCTGTAGACCATGGTCCAACAGCAGGGCCGTTCGGGAATTTCACTGTGGTCAGAAAGATCTTTGTTTTAATAAAACTGCATAACAAAATATAGCTTTTACTGGCTGTAAAATATTAAGTGAGAAATACAGTGTAGGGAAACAAGAGCCACATATTGGAAAGGGGCGGTGTTTTTTTAATAAAACTTCCACACAATCATAAGGCACTGGAAGAGTTTGATCCTTTCCCCTTTATGTATGCTCACACTCTCTGATGCAGAGGAAAAATGTTTAGTTTAATTAGTGCTGCGGACCCTGCAGGAATGTCTTGTACGTAAGAAAAAAAAAAATCACTTAAATATGTGAGCTAGAAAGATTTCATGCGTATATAGTTAGTCATATAGTTAGTCATATAGTTAAGTGTTTGCAAGATCACCCCGGAGATTGAAGCCACTGCAGGAAAAGGACCTCATCTTCATACTGGCGTCTAATGCACCTAGCACACTGTTAGTGCTATAATAAATAATAATAATATGTTAGCATTAGGTGAGCATCTCTCGCATGATCAATTTCCTGCTGCTGCAGGAGGGTGAATGTTGGTGGACTTTGATCCTTCTGAGATTTTATGTTTCTATCATAAGAGAATCATAGCACATAAGCACATTTTTTACTAATGCAGTAAGGTAGGTGGCAATATATATTGCACTGACATTAAATGAATATTAAAAGGGACTGAAAGCATTTTCACATCATGAGGGGAAAAAAACCTCCAAGAATTAGATATACAGTAGCTATTCAACAAAGATACCACTTTTAACCTTCTTCGCAGATTAAAAAAGTCGAATGCATTAGAAAGGAAACCTAGTGTTAAAGGTATGCACTAAAGTATCTTAAAATGCGATTGTTGTTGTTGTTCCTCAGTCCTTTTTGCCTGCTGCCAAGTCTCCCTCACCCCCAGACACGTATCCCAGAGCTTTTCTGTTCCCCAGTCTCTCATCTCACTGTGACATCTCAATAATGTATTACAGCACAAAACCTAAATGCACGAGGACTTAGTTTAAAGGAAAAAGTGAGACACAGCACTTCTGTGTATAAATAATAAAGGCAGATGTTTCAAAGAGGGATATACATGGCAAAACATCTTATTTGTTGGAGGGAATCAGTTTTGTGTTCATCTCACACTTGTAATTTACATTACTTTCTTATTTTTGTAACATCTCTACACAGCCATGTATTAAATTAGAGATTTCAAACCAGACTGAACAGTCCTCTTTTTACCCCTATTTTGTTGCATCTTGCCAATTCAATGTTTTATTATGTTTTCTGTCATAATATTACTCTTGTCCTTAGAAAACATGTATTTATTCCCACTTGGAATATAGTGTAACTACTGTAAAGCACTGCTCAGAAGATGACTACAAATTCTGTCTGAGAATAGAAAACTTGAACTCTTCTATTATCCAAATATTTTTCAAAGATTTCACTTTTGTATGCATGGCAATTGCTGACACACATAATGAGATCATGGGAAAAGCTACACAGCTGACCTGAACTTTTGGGTATAGAAGTATAAAACTATGAGATCTAATAAACCCAGTGCATGACCCTGTGCAGTTTTTGGACTTAAAGAACTAAATGCTATTGTAAGAGGAATGCAAGCCTACGTATTTTTTCCTGTACCATGGCAGAGTTCAGATGTATTATATTCACAGTTGTCTATAAATGTAACGATATAGCATGGAGCATATAGACATCTCTGGTCTCCAGCCTCACCAAGAGAATATACCGACACCTTCTTGTCACACACAAGGCAGATATTTTTATGCACCAAACAGTAGGCAGGATGCAGCAACAGACTGACTCTGTGCTACCACAGTGTGTCTGAGAGGCTGTCAGCACATACTTTGCCTACTTAACGTAGCTCTTTCAAATAATATAAAAATACATTGGGCTTCAATTTTCCACCTAGCTCTTGATATGCCCAGCTAGTAAACAGGGAGCCACAGTCTGGTGCAATATTTGAAAAACAGCTTACATATAGAAATGCTGCTCTAGGAGACAGTGGTTGTGTATCTCAGCTGTTGAGCTCTGCATACAAGACTAGTTATTATATGTAAAGGAAAATTTAAGATCTCCTAAAGATTATAAACTACCCTTAATTAACCCCCATGGATCCCATCAACACTGGAATGGGCATGACTGTATGAAAGGCATCATTGTATGTAAGCTGGAAGCTGTGGAAATCAGAACTTTAGCATGTAAGTACATAGGAATAACTCCATCCTCTGAGACTCAAGGATTATTTTGGTATTTAGGATTTAGGTGAGCACTTCAGAAGAGTACTAAATTCTGAGGGAAATGCACAAGTCTTTTGCTGCTTGAAAACTGGATTCTTTCAAACATACATAGACAGAAATAATCCTTTTCTCCAATAGTGAAAATGATATTAACTTAGAAAGAATGCATTCTCATAATAAAAATAAATTCAAGCACCAACTTAGTATAAATGGCAATAATCTAAGGCATGACTATTCCAGTAAGACTAAAAGGGATTTTTATGTTAATTCTTAAAGATTTTTTAAAAATATTTTTGCTCATCTTTCACTTTTTATTTTCCATTAGTTTCCTATTGAACTATAAAGGATGAGTTGATGGTTGGTAATACAAACATGTTACAGTATAAAAGAAATAAACACTTTGATTAAAGTCATAGCTTGTATACCTAGCTTCAATTAAATAAAAGTTGGAGTGTGAGATAAAATATAAATACCTGCCTAAACTATAAGTTATATATTAATTTTAAATCATGGAAAAATTCTTCTCAGCCCTGTGTTAGCTAGTAGCTATACTCAACATCCAAACATTGTTTATTCTTTACTAACTAATCATCCTTCATGGTCTTTCAAAAGTTCCTGGCATTTCACTAGTTTACACATTGATTGAATACTATTCCCAGAACTGCTTGTGGCACCTTGCCAAATGCTGTGATAATCAGCTGGAAGATTTATTCCAGTTGAGGAGTGTTATAAACATAAGGATTCATAAGGCTCAGCACTGAGAATGAATAGTGATGCTTTCTTTGAGATGGCTGAAAACTTTGTGAGCCTTCAATAAGACGCAATGATAGTCTTTACAATCTCCTTCTATATACAGGCTTTGATTTGATAAACATATTCATTTAACTTGATTTGATATAAATATTAATAACTATCAGAGGTTTTAACAAATTAAAACATAATTTTGCAGTAGCATGTGCAGAGCAAATCGTACATGAAAGAAACCTTAAGGAAATTCATGGATTAACTACTGTGCATGGGATCAGACATTTGCTGCAACAGGATATATTATTATACTGGTAGATGGGTGGAGAAAGAATACAAAGGAAGCTGAAAAAATTCAAAGGGAAGCAGCTGGCAGGTAAATGCACTAAGCCAGAAAGAAATAATAAGGAGAAAGGCAGTGAGTGGAAAACGGAAAGGATAGTAATTTCTTAAATAAAGAAACAGCAAGTAGGGAGAAATGTAAGTTAGAACACTGAAAAAACACAGAATAGCAAACATTCCCAGTTAGAAAGAGGAAAATGCACTTTGCTTACTGGACTAACCATAACAGTAAACTAATATTACAGACACTGAAAAGATTATACTGAAAGACTATTGGCTTAATTAAGAAGCAGTGAAGCCATACAGCATGACTGAATGGCATGTTCAGTCTACAATGCTAAAAAGAGCTTAGAAATAGAAAGTAGAAATTAAAAGGAGTAGTAAAACAAATGAAGCAACTTCATTGCTTTGCGTGGCTGCTGCAGTCAGTGAAGTGATACTGACATCAGCTTAGGTCACTGCAAACAGCAAAGCCAAGATATTAGAAATTTGCAATTATGGCTATCCAGTTTGATACATCTGAGAGGTGCCTTATGGTCTTCCAAATTTCTTTGCCAAATAAAGAGATGTCACTTTCTCAGTGCATGCAGTAGTGATAAACTACCCCTTGATGATGAATTCCTCCACACCATCTTCAAAACTCTTTTGAGAAGCACAACTCTCTCGAGCAATGGGGTGTCTCCCTGCACCTTATAAAACTTCACCTCTTGCACACATGTTCAGTCACCCGTACACCAAACAACCAAGTATCAGTGCGCTGAATTAAACCTTCAGGCAGTCACTGGGGCCTTCCACACAATAAGCATCTTTAAATATTTGGTCATACAAAGCTTATTGGTGCTACTCCAGGATAACAATTACCTAATAAGGACTTCAGAGTCTTAAATGAGCATCCCATGGCAATGATTTCAGAACTATGATGAAATAATTCTAAAACTTATTTTTTTAAATATGGCAAATGCAAGAGATTGAACTCCACAAGTATTACCCTTAATTTAGAAAAAAAATTACAATGGGGAAGTTTTCAGGAATCTGATTTTGAAAAAGTGTTTACTTTTTCGTGCTTTGTCTTAGAAACAAGTAACAATTAAGTGTTTCATAGATTGGTAGAATGGAGGTGTCACTAATACCTAAAAATACCAGAAGCAGCATACTGCAACACAGCCTTGATCTCCAAAACTCTTGATATATATATTGTACTTCACTCAGATGGAACCAAGGTACAACTTGCACGATGAAAGCCTTATATGGTAACTCGTGATTTCCTCTTTGTTGCATGGGATGTGTTGATTCAACAATGCAATTTTGGGTGACTCTCTACAACAGTGCTGGAGCCAGGGAAATCAAGTGTTTTAGTGGTTATTCATGTGGGCAAAGGTGATGTTTCACAAGATCTAACAGAAGAATTCATTTTGAAAGCTGTTAAAATGTTACACAGCTACAGAAAACCAGAATTTTACCAATAGAAGGTCTTGATATTTTAATGAGTGCACATTTTGAATCGTTTGAAGAAATAAGACATAAGGAAAGACTTGCACGTTCTGACTGCGAACATCTAGATGTTTGCAGCAAGAAGGGGAATTGAAGAGGGAATGAGGAGACATGAATTACAATGTTTATAAGAAAACAGTTCCTTGGCAATATTTCATCTTTTTAACATGATGGCTATAATAATTAGTGGTTTGCCTTTCAAAAAAGAACAGTACGTTTTTAAAAACAAAATCAAAGCCTTCTCAGTCCACCTTGTAAAAGAGGTTTGGATATAGACCACTGACTGAGTATTCCTGAGCCACTGAGGTTCTGATATTTTATTCTTATGACAAAAGCTTAAATGAGAACAGGAAATGGCAAACCACAAAAATCCATTCCTTAACAGTGATTTAAAGGAAAGAGAAATAGTGAGAAGACAACTAATTTTCATAAGAACTTAAAATTGTAATTTTGTGGATTTGTTCAGGTGCCAAAGGAAGGCTTTTTAATATTGATAGAATTTGAGGGAGAGAACACCAGCAAAGCAGCAGTGTACTGTTGACAGCATGGCCCCCTGAAAGTGTCATAAATAGTGGTAATACACAGATCAGTACTGAAGATGAATGGCTAAAAACTAGTCTCTCTCCATTGGGGCTACCACAAACCGTCAAAAAAATAGAGGGGAAATCAAAACTGTGTCAAGAAGAATTATTTTTGTGTATCTGCTTTCTGCTGCATTGATGAGGACCACTTCTAGTTTTGTCACACAAATGGAGCAAAAAAAATTGGCTAAAAAGATTGCATTGCTTCTTGTGTCTCTGCTTGGAATCTCATGGGTATTCCCCATCCTCTTTGAAGTACAGATCCCAGTACAGGCTGTGTTGCCCTATTAGTGGTACTGACACTGCAAATGGGGTAAAACCACTTCTACTGTTTCATATTCCTTTTTTTCTGCTTTGCATTGGTGCTTTTTTCTCTACAGTGCCTATTGCATATTTTATGGAAAATGCTGAAGACATGCTCCCAATTTGCTAGTGTAATCTATACGTTAAAATAGAGAGGGGTGAATATGATTTCTATTCTTACATAACATAGATGAAGTATTCTGGATTAGGGGGCAGTTGGGGAGGAAGAGGAGAAGAGGGAAGAAATCTCCTACGTTGTGGCCTCCTCTGCATGAAGTAAAAAATTACAAAGAACAGGAATGAGATCACTTAGAGTGAAAAAATTAATAGAGATATGCTACAGATTAAAAGTCCACTCAAGCTTCAGGCAGCACTGTGGTGGTACATTTAAATGGCAAGAGCTTCAACAGCAGCTTCAAGTCACATTAACAGCAGCCACTTGTAAAGAAAAGCTGGTGATCCCCAGAGCCTGCTACCTATCTTTTGTGGTCAGAGACTGTACAGACACCAGGCAGACACAATTTGTTACTAAGCATATTTCAGAAACACAATTATTTTAAACCTTAAAGTAAGCATGTCTACCATTACCATACCCAATTGATACTTAGGTATCAGTTACAGAAGGTTATACTTTTACCAAAGAGCCTTAAAAATGAAATGAATAGCACCCAATCATTTAAAAAAAAAAAAAATGACAAAGTTATAAATGTCTAAAACTCCCAGTCTGCATTTGATTTCACATTTAAAATATTGATTATATCAAAGAGAGAGGAACTGTCAACGTCAACAAGAAGATTGTTCAGCAAATGAGATGTCCAGAAGGGAACAATACAAACAGATTTATGTTTTTTGATGCCAGAAAAGGGGTATCAGATTCTATTTGCATTGCTAACCAATCAATAGCACTTATTAATCTAATTCTGCTGGAGTACAGCACAGTGCACGTATTGATGTTATTCAGTGCTTCATTAGGAAAGAGATCAGAAGCTATTTGAAAATCTTTAGTAAACATTCACAGGTCATTATACTTGAAGATGATATTTTTTAAATACTCTCTATTTGAAGTATAGTAAACTAGGAGTGCCAAATTTATCAACAGTTTAAAAGGTAAGGAGGGAAATACTTCCTGTGAAGAATGTACCATAGATACAGCAAAAGCAATGCTCTCCAGTTCTTTCTCTGTAGTTGCACTTGGAAGTAGCTGAAGGGTTTATCAGCTTCATAAAACTAGTTTTTTCCCCTTATCAAATGGCTTAATACAGATTATAAAAAGGCTTTCTTGCTATTGTTTACAAATTCACGAAACACAACACTCTAAAGACCAGTCTGTTTCTAAACAAGAGTCTGCAAATATCCATCACGATGGCTCCCAGCCCATAGGTGATGCTGGATGGGGCAAATGACTCCCTGACCCTTATTCCATCAAGCAACATTTTGTGGCCTGAGACTTTAATTTTGCCTCTTTTGCAGCTGGAAATGTCACTGTTTTTACTTCACAACCCTCCTCTTATTTCTTCTCCGCATTTCTGCAGAGATTGCCACAGAAGGGGGAACAGTCTGGTGTCTGTGGTTTGTTCAGTCTTTTCCCCAATTTATCTTTTGGGCAAAATAGCATATATGCTAAAAGGAAGTTGGATCAGCTAAGGCAAGTCCATGTTTTGATAAAAATGCAGGGGATTTTTTGGTTTTCTTTTAAACAAATCAAGGCTATCTGGCAGTTATTCTCAATGTCTGAACAGTAACTGTTTCAAAACCATCCTTGACCGGATGAAATAGCTTGTTAGTCAGCTATCTATAGTCAAAGTACAGATTAGTAAGACTTTTTGGCTTTGCAGCATTTTTAAAGGGAGAAGCTCCATCAAAACCAAAACCAGGATGATGCAGAGCACAACACCGGCCGTATCGAAAGGTGCTGTCCTTCGCCTCTAGTAATACTCCTGTATTTTCCAAACTGACATTTAGCTAAATAATCCTGTCCATGCACCGAGAGCAGCAGTTTCCACAGGAGGTGAAGGACATACATTGCCGAGAGCAATTGTGAGTTGCTACCCTACAAGGACTGTGCCTCTGACAATCAATCCATAAACATTGGAGAGAGAGCGCAAAATTGGACCCTTTAAGTTATTTCCCCACATTTCAAATCTACTTGACAACAAATCTGAAAGTCAACTGTAATTTTAATCATCCAGTAATGTTTTATGTTAGCCAATTACAGGGCTCCAAGAGATTAGCTGAATGTTTCATGTCTGATAAATATGTGACTGGGACTAATTCATTGGGCCCTTCTCTAACCTGAGTTAGGTATAAACGAGTAGAGCTTCACTAAAATCAATCGAGCTGTATCCCGTTATACTGTCACAGAAATTGGTGCTGTAGAGTTAGGATAATTTTCCTAATAAAAATAAATTTTCACCAGTAGATTTTTGACTCATACTTGTAATCCAATATTTCAGGCAATATACAGACCTACTAAATCATCCGCTTTCCCTGCATGCATTCCAGATGAGCTTTGGCTTTTTACATCTCTGCCTACTAGCAAGAATGCTCATGAAACACCCCATAATTCAATTATAAGTACCTCCAGGAACCTTCTAATTATATGTTAGGCAGGTCAGAAATGAAATAGCCATGCTACCCCTTAGTCTTGGATAACAGACTTGAAACGGTGAAAAGAAAAGTTCATCTGTTCATTAAGAGGCCAATTGTAATACAGTTAAGGGCTTCAGCGAGCTGTTTTGTTGAAATCTGAATATCCGTGAAACAAGCCCCTCCAAAGCTGGAAGTTTAGTGAGTCTTGCTTTTCAGCCGCTGCATCAGCAAAGAATGGGGAGCTAGTCTGGAGAGTAGGTACCCTTCATTAGTCACTTGTTTTCTCTCACACTAAATTCAGTTGTAGGAGTTCACAGGATCAGAATGAAAAACAACTACAGGTACTTAAAGGTGCTATTCTTAGAGATTTCTGCACTGGTCTTAATTAAATCTCCCATAGGATTGCAGGGCTTTAAAAAAAAAAAAAAAAATCATACAAAACAAGAACGTGTCCATCAGGCGGGTTTTTCTAAGCTTTGACAGCTCTAAATGCAGGCAGCTGCAAGACAAGCTTGTCCTCAAATCCTTGACAATGACCTTAACCTCAGGGTGAAAGATAATGTAGTTGCTATGCTCATTCTGTGCAGAGTGTCTACTGATCAGAGGCTTGTGGCAAAATATGTATATTTTTTTCTTATGATACAGACTATTGTTCACCAGCAACTCAAGTGATACTGCAACATTATCTCTATGACAGTTTATTTTTTAAATTTATTTTTAAATGCGAAGGAACGGCACAAATTCAGGCAGACTTCCCCTTCAACAGCTAGACAAATGACTTTGCAAAGCCTTCCAAATTAACCCCTCCACAGCCACACAGTTGGAGGTGAAAAGAAAAAATTAAGCAAACAAACAGCGTAATGCCAGGTACTTTTCTGAGGGACTTCACACAGACACCTATGCCAACTACAGGGAGATCTCCCATATAGAGATATTCCTATTATGCTTAGCACAGTGCTACTTAAGAGCAGTATCTTCCACTGGTGAAAACTGTCACTGAATTGACTTCCTTGGATTAATGACAATTTACATCCTAAGGATCTGCCTCAAATGGAGAACCTGCCTTCACCATTTAAAGGCAGATAAGTTTTGAATGAAGAAGAGAGACAGTCATGTAGGAACACTATAATCCAAGGTGCCTACCTTATACTTCAATGACAAAGAAGAATCCCTGCATTAAAACTTCAATATTGACATTATTATTTTATTTTTTAATTATTATTGAGATTTCAATAATCATTTCAATAAGGTTAGGAAGAGCTATGGGAAGACATTCTGATGTAATGCAGGGGTAAAGGCCCCCCAGTGCCGTTGGCAGTGGGAGCTGCTGAGGGGAAGGATGCGCTCAGCTGCTCGGCGAGGGGGCAGCTGCAGCCCAGCTCTGCAGAGAGCCTCGGCTTTAGTCCACAATGACAGAACATATGGAAATTTTAGCTGCTAAATATCAAAAGCCTTTGTCGTTCAAGTGCAAACCACAATTTCTGTCAGCATATAACCTGGCTGGATTTTGAAGGTTTTCACAATAAAAGGCACGTTATGACATAAAGGCTGTACCCCCACCAACCTTCAAGTCCCTGTTCTGAAGTCTGGGCACAGCAGACCTGTTCAAAAAGAGCAGCACGATTGCACTGCTTGCAAATATTTCTCATAGAAGCACACAAAAATAGTAATTTCAAGTGACACTTGTTAAGCACGGTATTTCTCACAAAGAGGAAAATCTTTTTCCAAAGGCATTCTGAACAAAAATAGGAAGAGACGTGGATAGCACAGAATGCACTTACACTACACATACCTTTCGGTGGGTGTGCACTCTGTGAACATGTCTCTTCTTATTCAGAGAGCTGAGTTTTTTACATTACATTAGTCAGCTAAGAAATTAAACAAAAAAAAATCATTTTCATGCGGGAGCCAAAACTAAATAATTTAATGCTTAAATGAAAACATGAAAAGAAATTTCTTTTGGTTTTAATTAAATATTTTACCATAGGAAGGTTTGATTTTGACATGAGATTCTTAAAGAATATTAAAATGGAAGTAAGCTAAATTTGGCCTTGAAGAACTATGTAAGATTTTAAAAAACCAAACCCAAATAAATATCTCTTGTATAACAAAAACTAAGGTATTATGAAAATGGTCAAAAATCACTTATTTATTTTGTCCCAGATATGTAGAGATTTAACTGTTTTGTTACAGCTGAATATCTTGGTCAAAATCAGTCCAATCTGGCTTTAGCCCTGGTGGGATTCTGACGATCAGTCAGATGTCACCATAATCTTTGAACCGATTTCGAAATGATTGCCAGCCTACAAAATTTTTATCAAATCCAATAATGTGAGCTTGATTTTACATATAACAAATATTCAAAGGTGTGGTTGTTTCTTTTTTTTGACAGAGGCAAGGATACAGTTAGTGCATGCACAGAGAAACTTTGCATTCAAGTATTGACATTTTTTTAAAAAATTAGGTGAATAAAATTGTTCCCCGTAACTACAAGCACCAGTATGCAATATTAATTGTTTTTATCTATTCCCCTCTCTTGGTTATCAATACCTACTGAAAAAAAGACTGGCCTTCCCAACATGAAGGGAAAAAATTTGGAGGTACGGTTCTGGTCTTCATTCATTTTCTGTAGACACCTATTTGATATGAATAACAGCACACAAATCAGTAATCCCCATCTGTGGGATCTGATCCTTAGATTAAAATGGTCCTGCAGAAATCTATAGGTCCTCTTTTCTCAAATGGCTCATGCTTTTTCATGCCATCTCCCCACTTCAAGAATGTGTTTCTGCTTTTTTTCCAAGATGCTACCAAAGATCCTACCAAAATATTTCACTCCCTGTGTTCCATTAAATTCTCTGCCAATCAATTCAAGATTTTACTTTTTAGTTTCATCTTTTTTTTCTGTTAAATTTAAATCTCACATTAAAATAGGAAGAATAATAGAATAGAAACTGATACCAACTTATAACTAGCAAGGTATATTGAGAATTTGCTAACATGATATTGTCAGACATTTATAAACTTCTTCCAATGAACTTTGAATTACCCTGGTCCTTTCATATTTTCCAGTTAACATACATACATCTGCTCTGCCATGTAATCAACTGATTGTTACACAAGCATTTGCTAAAGCTATGACAAACTCAGATTTATGAGGCCAAAAAGTTCAAACTTAATCCATTCAATAGCTGCAATTTATCGTCTGATGATAATTGTATACACAAACATTGTAATGATTTAGATGACATAGTGTAAAGATGAAATCCGTTTATTTTAAAAGGGTTTCTAACCCCTAAAATACGTTGCCATGAACACCTTTCTAGGTCCACTTTTAACAACATAGTTATTATTGTTTTATTGATCAGGATTTTATTACTGATTTGACACTTATATTTCACACTAATCGAAAAAGGTGTAATTTTTCTACAGGAATAAGACTGTAATTAATTATATCATTATTGTGTTTTCAATTCCTTCCATTTAAAGGGGCCTAGAAAAGAGGGCTTAATTTATCATATATGTATTATAAGCAATATGTAAACCTCTTTAAACAGACAGAGAGCATGATCCTTTTGGAAATGATGGGATATGACATAGGCATTATATTTATAGATTCTTACCTCTATAGTGACCTGATTTTATAGTGACAGCTATTGTGGAATGGGTTAGTAAATTAGCAACTTAGAAAGCTTGGGTATCTAAACCTATCACTATTCATTACTTTTATAACACTTATTAGTGACCATTCTCTAATACGTTCAACAGACAAAAAAACAACCTGCAGAGAATGGTATGACAGAACAGTTTTATGTATACTATATCATGTAATAATCTTATAATCTTATAGATGTATTTATATACACACATACCCTCAGCTCACAAATTTAGGAAACAACTGCTATGAATGGACAGCAGCAGTATTCATCTATTTCTTCTAAACATAAAACATGTTAGTGATTATAAATTTCAGAGAGACTCTAAAACAAGTAGCTAAATGTGAAATTTAAATTGATCTTTGGTTTATTGCCATTGATTTTGTCAATTTTCTAAATGTAACAGTGTTCACCACTGGGAACAGAAACCTGTATATATATCAGTGAAATTTATGCTTTCAGCCAACATAAACTTCACAGGAGGAATGGCAGTCCTTGCTATATAAAATAAAATGCATGTGAAGTGAAGGATTTTCTTCTCTAATTAGATACTGTATATTTTTTTAACATCAAGTTAGTAAATTTACCACATAAATTTAAATGCTATTAGCAATATTGCTTGCCCATATTCAGTTCAGTTCCCTTACTATGGATTTTCACAATTACTTTGTGATAATGGTATTAACCCATATGCCTAATTCACACGTACAAAACAACATTATCAGTACTCAGAGACACACCTCTAAAGTGTTTTATAAAAATGTCAGCATAACCATAACCTAATCCAGCAGATACTTGCATTACTCTAATGTTAATTACTGTTTTCCCAATTAAAATACAATAGATTTATGTCTTCATACTGTAGTACCCACTTAGACCATGAGTCCCCAAACACTATGCCTATGTGCAACTTCCACTTGCGAGTGGGGGTTGCTGAAACTGATGTAAAAGAAAATATCCTGCATTTTCCAGGCTGCTTCTCTGAGTGACAAGTGTGGGATTCTGCTCACTGATGTAGCCAAAGTGCTGTTCCAGTTAACATTAGGAACCCGCCCTCATCAAACCCAGCTTGATCAGCCAGGGAAAATTGCACAACTGTCACAGAACGGCATTGAATATATTTATTTTCTTAGGATACAAACCAAACCACTTGCAAACTTGTTTCATGAACATTAAATATGGGGGGTGGGGGGAAGAAAACATACAACCTATTTTAAAACACTAAGTGAAATCAAATCAATGGCTGAGCTCATTTTGCATTAGTAGTCTTCAAATGCCTTCATTGTTTCACTGTTCTTGGGCAACACTCAAGACAGACACATGTATAAGGTTTTATATTACCAGCCTCAAAAAAAACCATTTTTTTTTTTGCTGGTATAATGTCTGATAAGATATTAGTACACAAAAACATTTGCCTTAAAAGACAGTGTCACTTATTTATCTCAGTATAGTAATCCACTGGGTGGTAAAAAGATGTCCCTCATATTAACGTATCTGCTACACGTGCACTTTCAGTCAGTTCACAGGAAAACATGTTTGTTTCCTCACAAAGCAGTTTTTAAACAGCATTATGAGCCTTACTGTGTTTTAAGAGCATCACGAGCCAACCTGCAAAACGAGCACAAAAAGGGAGCAAAGAATCAGTAACACTTTCTGATGTTCATATGCACATGACAACGTGCTGAGCCTCCAACGAGGCAGCAGCAGCCAGAGCTGCTGCTCATCACCACCAGCCCCCCAAAACTGCTCCAGGGACACAGACCAAGCAGCTCACTTGGGGTGCCAGCAGTACTCTCCCCAGACCTTCACTCGGAGGTACGCCAACTGGTACCTGAGGATGGTACAGCAAGACGAGGTGAAGAGATGCTGGTGTTGCCTCCTGCACTGGTGACGATGGCCAGGAAGTATGTTCTAGCTCTTCCCAAATGTGACCTGTCCCATGTGTCTCACCTCCATCAAGGCTTGCCAGCCACCATGTTGAGGATCTGTTAAGTTTTGGGGGAGGATGATTGGGGTGCAGTGCCCCCAGGCAAAGGAGACGTTTCCTGAGTGTAGCTTATTAGCAGAGAGGGCCTTTGCCAGTGCCAGCTTGTGGCGTGACTCACTGCTCTGCTCTCCTGCAAACTGAAGCACTGACTCTATAAAATTATTTGCAAACATATGCTTACAGGTCTGATCATAAATCAAAAGCAATTCCAAACTATACCTAGCAAGGAGAGACTTTTTTAACTGTGCCACCAACAGTGCCTGAGCCACCACCCTTGTGGCATTCACCCTGGGAGCACACGTGGAAATGGTTAACACTGTCAAGTCTAGGTCAGCCTTTGGCATCTGCAGAGGCAAAGCTCCCTCTGCACAGTCACCAGCTTTCTGTGTCTCCTGCATCAGGCAGAAAATAAATAGGAGTTTGAGAGTTATAATGCTTTAAACTCCTGGTTCTATTACATGTAAGTACTTGAGTCCATTATTGTATGCAGCTCCCAGGTTACCCCAAATATGGTACTTTTCCCACCTCTGGCCATGCATCAAAGGCAATTGGCACAGCTCCCTCCAAGCCAGCCTTTAGCTGAGGGTTGCTTTTGAAAATAGATTTAAAAAAAAAAAATAATTTCAAAATGCTCCAAGTAGAAACTTTGAACAAAACTAGGCAGAAAACATTCATTTGGCCCCATCAAAGGGGCAGAGAACGGAGTCCCCCAGACAGATAAAGACACTTGTGTTTGGCAAGACCAACTTATCTCCGATTCCTCCTGGGTGGGCTGCTGCTGTCTCTCTGTACTTCTCCACACACACGTTTCCCTCAAACACAAACCCACCCATTTGTGTTTTACACAGTAGCTGCTGGCAGAGCCTCTTACTCAAGCTCTTTCGATCTCTGTGTTTCAGAAGGGGCAGTTACAATGCAATGAGAAGATAAACAAGCTATAATATCTTGGTTTTGCTACCAAGCTCATGTTATCAGCAATGACTGTGACATTTGGTGGAGCTCTCGTTTTCATACACTTTGGTTCTATTGTGCTTTTTCTGATAAGAAACCTCAGTAACAGAAGTGTAATCTGAAAACAAGGAAAAAACCTCCTACTTTTGCAGCAGTCTGACTGTCCTCCCACTTTCACCAGTGCTACAGCAGCTTAGGAGCAGCTTCCAGTCACATAAGAAACTGGAAGGATCAGGGCAGTCTCCCAATATCGAAATAAAGTCAGTTTGAAGAATTTGGAAGAAACTTCAGTGGTAGTTTTCTTTTTACTAGATCAAAATGAACCTAGACTTATTTTCTAAAGTAAAAGGTAGAATTTATCTGATTGGATAAAATCTCTTCTCACTGGCTCTGCAGCACACATGGTCATCTTTGGCTTCAAAAGCACCACATTGATCCAAACAGCAAAATGTTGCTCTGCCAATTTTGAACACACATGACAAATCCCTCCACTTTGAGCAAGCATGAGGTGGTGGGAACCATGGTCCTGATTTCTGCAGCAGTGGGACTGAGATGGAAATCAAACCTTCAGTGGAAAAAGCCCACACTGCCTCTGTTTTCCTCTTTCCCACTCTCAAGATTTTTCAACAACTTATTTACTAAAGATTTGCTAACTACTGTCTCATTTCCTAGATCCCACATAGCCAGGGATATTTTCACCTTTCAACTGGGGGTATTGTCTTGGGGACTCAGGTAGAGCATCAAGCATCTGCCACCAAATTGAACAAGGCACTCCAGAGCCTTGGCAGCCTGCTTACCTGGAACTTGCTAGCAGAAGGGAAAATGCCAATTACTTATATTTAAAAATAGACTGGGAGAGCATGCTTTTATTTTTTTTCCCCTCCCCCTTACTGATTACCTGCTGGTACTTATGGCTGAGAGAAAAATCAAAACAGCATCACTGATTAAGCATTCAGGGCTTGTTTTTGTTTGGGTGGCAATCTAGAGGTGGAATGAGATGTTATCTGGTGACAAAGGGGAAGTACATCCTACCTCGCCTCAGGCACAAGACATGCTGCTCCCTTCCAACAGCAAGACTTATAAAAGCAACAGGTTGAGTTTAACAAATTTTACCATTTCACTAGAAAGATCCTGTGTGGTCTAGCCCACAGATTTCCCCTGTGCCAACAAAGACCCTCACTGCAATAAAGGAGACTGAAACAGAGCCCACAGCATCACAGCTGCAGCTCTTGGAGCAACCTTCATTTGTACAAAGAGAGACCAAAATGCCTTATAGCTACTTCACAAAACACAGAAGTGACCCTGTCATTGGCTACAGGTGAGCAAACAAGGAGAATTTAGAAACATCCAACAATTCATCTCAAAGTTTCACTTTGAAGAGAGAAGAATCCTTCATTTGTGCGAAGGATGTCGCATCTGCCTGGGGAACAGGTGCTCAGAGGACGTGGCTGAGCTCCTTGGTTCATATTCATTGGAAACCCTTTGGACTTCAAACACTTCAGTTATTAGAAGTGGGTGCCTCTGAGACAAACCTAGCTTCCTTTTCATTTTTTTTTCAGCTTTTGAAGCACATTTGAATAGTTCAATTTTACAGCAGTCAGAGAGGAGCGTTAGGACAGAGCCATGCTTGCTAAGTTATCTCCATGTCTCCAGATATATTTTAGGGTAACAGGAATTTTAGGATGGAATTCATAACTATATGAAAGAAAGACTTATGGGCTTTACAGCCAGTGTGTTAGGGTTATTAAAATATGCTTTGTTATCTTCACACATGGTAGACACTTTATGAATTATTCTTATGGAGATGATTCCTCGTTTTAATGTCTGAAAAGCCCTAAAGTTAGATGACACTTTGATTGCTGCTTTCACTGGGTGAGTACTAACAATAATTCTGCTTCTCAGGAAAATGAATAATCCCATATTTTCCCCAAACCATCCACTGCTGGCATGAAAGACAACAACAGAGTTTCTTTGTTTTTCAAAACTTGTCCAGGAAGCAACCCTGGACTTGCTGCACATACATCAAACCAGAAGAAAATCACTATCCAAAGCCAGGGATGAAACTTTACAGAAGACCCAGAAAATAAATAATTTAACATGCTAAAATACCTTCTGGAGATGTTTGTGCTCTGTCTGGTATCCAGTCTGCTCAGGGTATGAAAGAACAGAAAGAGCAAAAGGATGCATCCTTGCCCTTCTGACTCGGGAAACATTTAAAACTCTGTTATTAAGGACTGAACTGGCATCTTGCAACATTTCTTGAGATTTGAGGAGTATCTGCAGTGCTCTTGGCCCAGAAATGGCAGATGGAAATGCAAGCATACACCTTGGACGTTTACAGAGATTATCAGGAAACTGTGTCAGTGCTTCACTTGTTGCAGTGACACTAGTTCAGCTGTATGGAATCAAAGAAGAGGTAGAAGTAAGGGACCACCGAGTCACAAATACAGTGGGATGGGAGTGAAAGTGGCATGTCTATCACTGCTGCCACTGGCACATGTAACCTCTACAGGGCATGGGGACACATGTATCTCCTGGGTCCAAATCCAACCTCAAACCCAACAACCTTGTATGATCTTAATGAATTTCAAAAAACAGGGAAGTTTGGGTTTTGCTCAAACCCTGCCCCCTCCCCAATCGTTTCTTCCTGAAAACACAAGAACATCAGTACACATGTACAGACACATGGACTAGGAGTGATTTTTCCAAGTCTTTTTAAATGTTTGTGTGCCCCAATGGCTATTTGATGCTTGTATCAAGTCTTTCGGAAATTCTGGACATTCATAAAAAAAAAAAATACGTAAGGTTTTTGAGAGACAGAATTACAAGTATGTTAACATCTATAATAGATCCTGAAGGATTTAGTAAACCAAAACTCAAGTATAAGACACTGGATATAGGGTGGGTTTTTAATATGTAGAAAACAAATGACTGTTTTGCATAAAGGTGTTAGTTTAAAAGTGTTTTAAAGTTGCTGATATGGATGTTGTTCCATCAGTACTCATACAGGACATTAGTTAAGTCAAACTTTATTTTTCCAGACACTTGCAGAGCAAGTGTAAATTTAAACAATAAGTAAGCTATTCTCAATGCATTATGGAGTGCCTAACCACCAGAGAGAGCTGACAGATGCATGTGTACATTGGATGATTTCAAGAGATAAAAGCACATGGTTGGGGGTTTGGTTTGAGGCATACTTTCCACAGGATGAGATCTCTGATATCCATTATTTGTTTTGCTCTTGCCAAGCTAGAGAGGTTTCAAGCATGATAACAACTGTTAGAGTTTACTCTGCTAAAACATTTACTTAACATTAGCAATACAGAGTGCTACTTGCAGGCTATTTCTAACACAGAAGCGTATGGTATTTTCTATAAGAATTATATAAGTTTCCTTTGGTTCTTTCAACAAACAAATGATTAAGTAAGTTATTTAGCTGGTCATCTAAGCATCAGTCTATCACTAATGCAGAACATTGTGTTTAGGTCCAACCTACACCAGGACCAGAGCATCCTGACACATGAACTTCATGAGCCTGAGTCTTGTTTGCACCACACACCTTTACATTGCAATACTGGTCACTGAAACCATGCATGAACAGTGCAGTATTCCCTGACCTTGACCTGCTGGTTTTTATGTTAGTGTCTCTCCAGTCGTGACATATATAGCTTCACTGAGCATCATCAGAATACAGAGTAGTGGGGCTGTTTGGGTTTAGTTTTTGTTTCGTGGTTTCATTTGATGGTTATTTTTTGTTGGGTTTTTGTTTTGAAATTCTTTTAACTAGCTGCCTTTAAAAAAAACCTAATCTATGGGTTTTATTAAGATATATTTATCCAAGTTGTTATGGCAATGGTACATTAGAAATCAAATGAAATATTTGTTGGCATGACAAAATTAATTGTTGCCTAGGGTCTGGAACAAACACAACAGTAGAGATAACACACCACTAATATGGCTTGTTTGAAGTAACAATACTGTATCAATTAAATTGGAGCTAAGCTACGCAGCCTTCCTAAGCTACTTAGCTGATGCTTGGGGATGTGAAACTTTGCAGTCTATGTCAGGGGAAAATGGTTGGACTCACTGTGCTAATGAGTAGCTGGAATTTACCATTTTCTGTAACCAACACTCACTTTCTTGTGCAGTGTTTTGTACTGTTGCATCCTTCTTGAACTGGGAATGTTAATAGTATTTCTGTGCCTCCCACAGCAACAGCCATATGGGAGTATATTTCTCCTTTTTTTTCCTCCAAGTAGACTGTGGAGTAAACAAAATTTTGACTGAGCTTGAGATAAGCTTAAGTCTCAGTGTTCCAACATCTGGGCATCACACTCAAAGGAAAGGCTGGAGCTACAGAGTTACAGCCCATTTATGAAATGCCCTTGCTTTAGGATTCCTGATCCTGTCTCCAGTTTGGTGCCACTTGTAATCAATTTGTTTCAGGGTCATCTCCTGACTGAGATACAGAAAGACTGAAATTCAACTCTGCAAAGAGAAAACAAAGGCCAGTACAGCCCCCTTTTGGAGGGACATAGTCAGTATATTAGTCTTGGCACACATCTTTGGAAAGGAATTATTTTTGGCCCTAATATAGGACATAAATCTCTATAGGACATAGGATCATCACAAACATAACTCTTAGATGCTATGGAAGCTTTTAACCCTGCCCACTCAACCTAGTCAATGGACGAACTCAAGTTCCAAAACTTGCAAGGCAAATTGTGCTTCTCAGGTAAAGCATCCAGAAAGCTCATGGCACGGGAGAAGTCAGATGTCCCTGGTAGATTTCCCAGTGGAAAATAGCAGCTAATGGATCAACACACTACTAGTCCTATGTCTATCCAGCTAAAATCCCAGTGCATCCTGCCTTGAGGCATTCCACTTGGGTAGCAACCAAATGCAAACTGCTGGGTGCTTATCAGACCAGTCTGTGCAGCAGTGCAGCCTCTTCATGCCTGTGTGTTACAGAACTGAGACTTCAGGTAAAGTCACCAAGACCTGAGAGACTTCACACACCTTCCAAGTTCAGAGAGTCATCACAGAGACTCCTCTATAGCCCTAGGAAAACCAAAAAAGTGGATAGGAATGCAGTGCCCAGAGATCCCTCTTATCTACGGCCCCCTGTTCTCCAACGGTGTTGCAAAGGCTTTATCTGCACTTCTGCTCTGTGTGACAGGAGGGTCTGGCAGTGTAAGCCACACATTTCAGTGAAAGTCCCACTTCCCCTGAGTTTTAACCCTTGGTCCCATGGAGTAAAGGCATACGTGTGACCCACATACTTGTTATAGTGCGTTATCTTAGATGACTGACAGACATTGACATGAGATGCATTTTGATCTGAAAGCACCAAGGCTCTTATCTGTTGCCCAGAGAAAACACCTTTTACTTGCAAAATGCTTATTTTTATTTGCCATAACAGGGTACATCCGAGTCTTGTGAAGGAACAGACTTTTTAAAACATACGCATTCAAAACCAGCAATTAGCTGCTAGCGAGAAGACCAGTGCATACAGTATAAATGACTCTAGCCCACAAGTATGGCTAAAAAAGACTCAAACTAGAGCTGCTGTACACAATTGTATTTCACCCAATACCAGGAAAACACATGTTTCATCTAGATTATGTTATATGCAGCCAATTTTCCATACAGCTGTATCTACAGCATAATGTAGTCACTGAATGCAGCTATGATACTGTATAGAAACCTTTAATAAGACACCATAACTTTTGTGTCCATCCACCAGGAATGTGCTGCCAGGAGATATCATATTTACAATATAAAAGGGGACGTATTTTAGATTTGTCCCAATTAACCTTGTAACGAGATGTATTGGAGTGCTTATTAATGACAGTAATGAGATGCAGACAAGACAATGTATAAAACATCATTGGCATATAAATTAAATTCATATACACAGATACCTTTATGCCCTGGACATGAAGGGAAATTATTAAGAGGCAATTTTGTAGGAAAGGCTAATTAGAAAAAAATTCAATACTTTTCCTAACTTGTATCCATCAATGTTAGAAAACCTGTTTGCCCACTGATTGAGGAATTGTTCTCACTGGTTTTACTGTGCAAGTTAAAAAACTAATTTTATGATGGTTCTCTTGGAAGTATTTGTTACAAACAGCTACATATCCATTATCCTTGGACTATGTATCACTCTGTTTAATTTGCATTACTATGGATGCATGATTTAAATATAAAGCATCTTTTATATCTTTTGAAAACTACTCCAGATATAAGTTTATTTCTCATTGACACAAGTAACAATCACCTTATTTACAAAGATCCCATAAGTCTTAGGTTTTATAAGGCAGCATAAAGCCCCTAATCCCCAGCATAAGAACATACAAGCTTAAATTTTTAAGGGTGAATTGTCCACTTAAAATTTGTTGATCTGCTCACATGAGTGAAGTTACTCACGCACTCAAGTGCTTTGTTGAACTGTGACCTACTTTCCTGTTCTACCATCACATATCTTCATTAAAGTCATGGCCATATCCCATCCAACTTAGAAAAATTTAAGATGTGCCATTAGCAAAATGGAGACTTTAAAATGATTGCCATGACCAGCAATAACAACAAACTGATTACCATGCTGAGCTTTATAATAGCATTTCCCTTGCTTTTCATTATTAGAATTACAATAAACAGATAAATTACATCCACACATACACAAACAGCTATGTAAGCATGGCTGAAAAAATCAGAAAATCACTTTATCAGAGGAGTGATTGGATCTCAAAGGATACTAGAAATTATGTACAGAAAAAGTAATAGCTCATGCATGACTTATAGTGATCAGGAGAGGCAGGAGGCAAAGGAATAAAGCTTCAGATACCTCAGAGTTGTTCATATTATTACAATCGTATCCTGCCGTGTTACTTATTACTTCTTTAAAAATACTAAATGAATGGAAAGTAGCTTTTTTTCAGTGTTGTTTAACTCTGAAAACCACCACACCTCCCAAATAACTTTAATGTCCTATATTTTTTAAAAATTTGTTTGAAAGTGGGGGAAAATGAAGCCAGAGTGAACAAAGAACAAGTGGCAAGAGGAGGGGAAAGCAGCAAAAGCCTGAGAATGACTTAATGCACTAAATATGACAAGTTGCAGAGGTGGTACAGGACAGTCCTCCAAAACATCAGAGCCTGATGTCTGCCTCACCTCTCTCTGCAGGGCTGCCTGTGACCATGCAGACGGAGGGGACAGCGCTACCCACTGCCCAGAGATGTGCTCCTGCCGAAATGGGATGTGACAGCTATTTCTGTCTACCCACTCATTGAGCCAACACCATTGAGGTAGGATTGCTCAGCACCCTGGAGTCATCCCCTACTGTTTGCACAGTGTCTAGCAGAAAGGGGTCCTGGATGCTGATGTGAAAGAGCCATTGTCCTGAGGACTTTATAATCCAAATAGACAAACTATGAAAGGGGCCACCCTAGAGTCCCACTGAAAGCAAAAGGTAAAGTCTTCTGGGTCAGTGCACTACTGTAAGTCAAAGATCTACACTTGTACCAAGAGAGTAAAGCTAAAGTCATGCAAAATCAGTATTTTTCCCCTAACACAACAGCTTCTGACCAGCACAGATTGGGAAATCAGTGCTGTAAAAGGAGATGAGTCTGTTCCCAGAAACTCTTATCTCAGACTGATGCCTCTTTTCTAAACTGCTGTGGAGTTTTTGAAGTCTACAAAATTTAGCACGTGATCATAAAAGGTTCAGTATCACACCATGCACTGCTTCTTTCAAGTTTACCCTTTGAGTCGCCACAGAGAGGTTTAGTGAAAGTTGTCTGGGTTTTACAAGCTTTTACTACTCATTCAGTTAGAGCCTTAAACATGGTTTCTACTGTGCAGTGTCCTAACTTCTCCATTTTATTATACAATATTGCACTGGTAAAGTGATAAATGCAAAGCAAGAAATGGCTGAGTGACTTAAGTTCTGGGTTAAGACTACCTAGGCTTCCAGGAGCCACAAGATTGAATCTCAGCAGGGTCAAGCCACCTCTTCTCCCTCAATTTAAATAAATTAAACCCCACATAAACTACTACATGGGTTCTTTCACACAGGTCTTTAGAAAGAACTTTTGCAGAGGGTCAAATCTCCTCCTACTTTTTCTTTTTTTTTTTTTGTAGAAGAAAAATTTATTTTAGTGTTCTTGCTTTAAGTGTCACGGCCATATGTTATTTTACAGAAAGTTGTGAGTTTCCCTTTATCTAAACTACTACACACCTGCACTTGGCACATTGACCTACAGCAGTCAACAAGCCTGGCCTCATGCTGAGAATCAAGTGGGTACACCAATGTCTACTGATATCTCTCCAGCTGTATACTTTCAGTTTGTAAAAGTTTCACTTGGTTTCGACTCATTCAGTAAAACAGAAAGCTCTGATTACTACCACCACCTCCCCTTAATATCTAGTCATGACTGCAAACAGGAAATCCATTAAAGCAATTAGAAAATTATTTACTTCCAACTGATACATTAAATGCCAGGAGATGGGCAGCATCAGGAATCAAAATATATGTTCCATAAATTCTATTTTATAATTCAGGGATTTGTTTGTTCCTTGCTTTCGAAAACCACAGCTACTAGGTGAACTAAGCACAAAAATCTTTGTACCAAACAACAAGAAAAGCTAAATTAGTTACTGAGGATCCATTGCTAAGGGCAACATGTTCAACAGAGAATATGATAATGACAGATGAATCCTCACTAAAATCTCTCTCTACAAAATAAGTGCACAGTGTCTTAGATATTTTCACTCATGCTCGAGTCACCTTCCTTCCACAGCAGCTGCTTGCAGCTCTGTCAGTGAAAGCCAATAGAGGTATGGTCTCCTGTCATTAATATGACAGAATCGCCCCAATTTTCAGCTGACAGCACTGGATTTTTATGGCTCCTCATGCTTTTTTCTTTCCTGTTCCTCCTTTGTATTTAATTTTTTCCCTGAGAATTTAGTTCTCTTCCTTTCTCTGTTTCCCCTACCACTGTCCCTTGAGCCAACATAGATTCCTACACCTTCTACATCCCCTTTTCACCTTTCATAGAGGTGACTTTCTGTTCCAGACAATAGAAATGAAGCAATGACAGCACAAGGTGACTTCATTTAGTCCAGCATCTTTCAAAAGGATCCAAAACACAGTCTGGTGACGAACAACACAATCTCAGCACTAAGTAACAAGAAACATAAGACTTGTTCGTGAGTATTTAAAATCCCAGCAGGAGAACAAGTCTGTGGACCATGTGGTGGTGGGTTCTCTGGGAGGAGCTCATCTTCCATGGTGGAAGAAGACCAGGTAATCCATAAATACACTAACTATACCCACAAAATGAGATTCCTGCTGTCAGCCCTTGTTGACATGGACTCAGCATGGTCCCGCTATCAGTCAAACATTGTTATCCATCATGTACACTAAGGGACCATAGATCTAACCCGTCTCCACGGTTTTGCTTGGGATGTAAAAGTCCTGAAGCTGCTCATTAGCCTGGCATGAGAACTGCCCTGCTAGAACCATGCAAAATCCAGGTCCTTACTCATGCAGACAATCTTTTTGCCTTTCTCTCAAGCACAGCCCCAACCCCAGCCATGCCCACACGTAGCAATCACTTACTGTATTCCAAGATGCAAATCAAACTTTCCCTTTAAGTTAAGCAAGCACGTTCTTAACAAAGCCATCAAAACCATCAAAATGCTTTGTAATTACTAGGAAATAAAATCATGTTCCATGCTCCCAGGTTTCTAAAATTGTAAGAGGCCAACAAGCAATATCTAGCAAGAGGTGCATGAAAGTACCTTTGTTAATGTTCTTTTTATTCCTTCAACAAATTCATTTTGTTTAAGAAGAATATTTTTCCTTATTTTCTTTTGCCAGATAAGCCCAGAACTGGGGAGGTTTTGTAACACGGGCTAGCAAGCAATGTAGAGTGTTAGAAAGAAACCATGTTTAGACAGGCAAACCACGGATAACAGTGATATTGTGTGTGCCAGGCAAGAGAAAGGAGGGACTACGAACTAATAATGACAGGGCTATTTATTACTGAATAACTAGCCTCTAATTTTAGAAACATAAGATCTCCTATTTTCTATTGTTCGTTTTAATTAGTATATTCCCTAAATAGTCTCCCTCTTCCTATATGCCATTTATACAATTGCAAAGAAAATATAAAGTACATGAAATGTTAGCAGAATGGCAACAAAACATGCTGTAAGTGGTATGGTAGCTGTGCATTGTCTGGAGTGGGGACAATCTAGGGAATGGTTTTGTCTTTTGCAACAGGACATTCTTGTTTCCTTTTAGAGAAAATTTTCTGCCTTTAGCATCCCACCATATCATTGCATCCCATAGACACAGAGTTGCAAGCAGTACACTGAACCCTGTAAACAGGGTGAAATGTGAATATTTCGGTGAAGAGTAGCCTGAAGGAGCTGGAGGAACCCCTGAATTGGGTCCTCTCTCTTTAAAATGCCTTTTTTTTTTTTTTTTCCTTACAAAGCCACCAAAATGCTTGGCAATGGCTCAGGAACTGGTGCTCTGCAAGATACCCTGTCTTGCTGTTTCCTTGCACTTCCTTCATCTGCTGTAACCACTTGTTTCTTGGCATAAGTAGGCGAGAAACCTGTGATTTAGTATGCAGGGTCCCTCAGCTATGCCCTTGCACTCAGACAACAAAGGGCATTAGGGAAAGGGATATTTTCATCACAGACATACAGGGTTCACTTAGCCTCTGAGTATCTAAATGTACTATTTAGAATGATGTTCTATTTCTCCTTCCTATTCCTGTAAGATGGGACAAAACTTTCCGTCTAACAACAAGGAAGTCAAGAAACCATAAGGGTGGCTGTACTGGGCAAAGGTCCTTCTCACCCTGGGCCCTGCCTTCACCACCAGACACAAGCAGGGGCCTGAGCACAAATGTAATGACAGGTCAAGCTTATATAAAGCTTCCTCCCTTAAATACCTCTTAGCTGTTATTTTTTTCTTAGTCACATGTGATTTCTTTAATAGCATCCTGTGCATTCCTCTTCCAAGAACTTGTCCAGTCTCCACCTGGACTTGTGGAAACCCTTAGCATTAAAGTTATTCTTCTGCAGGGAGCTTCTCATATACAAAAAGCTACAATATTTTGTGTGCTTGAACTCAGCTCCTGCTATATTAATTTGATATTCACCTATCATGCACTTGCACTCAGGAGCAGATTTTCTTTTGACTACAGCAACATATTTTCTATGCACTCTCCAAAAGCACCAATGCCCTCACTCTTATTAGCACTAACTTCAAGTCAAAATAAAGGAAAACAGAGGAAATAGAGCTGGCAAATCTAAAGGTGAACACAAGTAAGTGCAATCTGGCCTCCCCTCTTTTCCTTTTGAGATTGTCCTGTAATAATGAATTTTAAAAAGAAATTGGTAAGTGATGCTGCAGGATTTAGGTGCTCATTTGTACCAGCACAGCTCCTCTCCTCACACAATATTTCCATAGGGAGTGCGTGTGCAACAGTTTTCACACTATCAGCTCGTACTAATAGGTATGGGAATGAAAGGTAAATTTGGTTCCCAACACAGGGGCACTGAAAAGAAGGTCCACCTAAACCTAAATTATACAGATCAATATAAACCACTGCCTTTTTCTGAAAAGAATACAAGCTCAGATATTTAAATTTAGTGCATCTCCAAGTCTTATAAATGCATATCTCAGGAGGGCAAAATAAAAAAGTAAAAATCTGCAAGAATGGTATAGATTTCAACATAAAACAGATCCTGGGCTCCTCCGACCCCCAAGACCCCCCTGCTTGCCTGCACTCCTGAGGGTTTGCAGGAGAGCATTACCCATCGCCAGGACCAACTGCAGTTGGCTGCTTGTCCTGAAGTAGCAAGAAAGCAGAGAAAGACAGTACATCGTGGGATGTTTTTCCCTTGGGCAGGGCTGAAACTCGTCTCAAAGACTCAAGCATCTTCCTTCATTGACAGACTTGCTTCAGCAGTCGCCAAAACTGTACTGCTTCTCTGTGAGAGCTGGCAAAACCCGGCTGAATATTCAGTTTCTGTTGAGTTAAGCCATGATCCTCTACGAACTATTGGTGCCAAGTTTTAAGCAGCTCCATGTGCAGCGTTTTGTAAATCACTTCCAGATATGCAAATAGCATCATTAAAACATTTGCATATACCCATAAGTTTCTAATTCAGGCCCATATGCCCAGGCTGCAGAAGAGGGCAGAAAATAAGACTGCAGCATGGCATGAGGTAGGTACCTGTGTGGAACAATGGGAGCGGGGAGCTGGAAGCCATCTCTGGCCACCCTGTGACAGCTGCTGCAGGAGCCCCTGGGAGCTAACATCTATTTTGCAAAGGAACAAAAGGCAAAACATACTCTTCTCCGCTGTACAGAATGAGCAACTGGCACGAGTGACCAGTATGTGACATCTCCAGCGATGGGGGGACATGTCCAGAGACATGCACAAAGGTAGAGTTTTTAATCCACTCATCCCACTGGCTTTAATACTCTCCCCCCTCTGCAAGACTTTTTAGCATCAAGGCTTCATCATCTACATAAAATACAGCATGGAAACTTGAGAAATGTATTTAGAGAAAGATGCAAACCACTCACATGCAATCTGAAGAGTCACTGCAAGGCTAGAGATCATGAGGACCTCTGAGGAAAAGAACAAACTGGAGTGGCTGAGCTTTTAGAAGACACATCAAACGGGGCATTGGAGAGCAGCCTTCAAACACAAAAAGTTGCTGCAAAGAAGAAGGGAGGAATCTATTTTCCATGCCCATGGCAGATAGGAGCAGTAGTAATGGGATTAAATTGCACCAAGAAAGATTAAGGTTAAATTTTAGGGAAAATTACTGAACAATGAGGCTAGTAAAGCACTAGAATTAGATTACTTGAGGAAGATGGAGAGTCTGTCATTGGAGATCTTATAGGTTAGACAAGTGTCTGTCAGATATGGCAGGTACAGGTGGTCTTGCTTTAAGGTGGAGAGATGGGGAAGATGGCCCCTTGAGACTATTACCTGTCCTGCAGCTTGAGGAAATAGGCAACATATGAATCATATCTGTGCATATTGTGCTTACAACCTGCAAAGATATTTTAAATAACATTTTAAAACTACTAAAAAGGATAGGCAAATTGCAGCCCTCTTAAAAAAAATTGCCTACACTTTTACTTGTAATGCTCTACTAATTGTTTCACAGCCCTGATTTTAGTTGTCACCAGTTCAGGTTTTTGTATCATCAGTTGTGGTCTGATGAAATCCTTGAGATTTCTCAAAACTATAAAGAGTTAATTTTGAAATATTCAATTTTCCAGCATTTTCATTATTATTTTTCCTAAAAAGAAAACATCAAGAAAATAAATTATTTCAATGACCAAATATAATGGAAGAAATATTTTTTCCTTTAATTTCATGTTTCCTTCAACCATCTTCAGTAAATGCCAGTTACAGACTTTCTTCACTGAAGTCATAAAATAGCAAAACAAGTTGAAACTGTCAAATTATTTGTTGAAGAACCATCCCTTAGCCAGGCTCTACAGTGAAATGTATATGCTGATCCTGTAAACCCTTCAGCACATGCCTAAATCCATAATAATCTCAATTAACCAGTCATAATGGCTTATTCCTGAACTTCCTATAACATGCATTTTTGATAAAATAAAATGGCCAAAGCCACTGTACAGAAAAGGCAAAGCAAACTATGCTCAACATGCTGACAGAAAAAAGAAGTTAAATACTTTTTTCAGCTTCTTATTCTCCCAGAATCCAGAGCTGTTACAGAACTTAGTATTACTAGCCATATATTTGAAGGATAAACCAAGCCTGTGCAGCTCACCCCATCCCACACAAGGAATCTGAGTCTGGAGAAGAAGCTGTCAGAAATTCTGGATGTGTTTAATTCAATGAGAATTTTCCTTCCACTCCCATGAAGCCAAGTTTTCTCCCCAGATCTGCTGTTGCTCCAACAAGTGAGGCGGGCTGTCATGTGGCTTCCCTTACTCAGACAGACAGACCTAACACAGTGAGTCTATTTATGGATGATTAGAAATAAGTCTACAGAACAGAGTACTAGAGGAAAGTACCAGAGAGATTTGCCAGTACAATCAGGTACAGACTAATCTGGAGGGGGACCTGCACTGCAAAATTAAGCACTTTGCAGGATGGCATTTGAGATAACACTGTAAAACAGTTTCAGACCAATGATCAAAGAAACCTAAGCAGGCTAGTGGAGCTAACTTGTGGCTTGGACATTCATGTGGAAGACCGTCAGGTTTACTGCAATGCTCATTAAGCAAGAGTAGTGACTAGCGTGGCTTCTGCAGACCACCTCTCCTGCCTGTGTAGAAAGGGTTGAACATATATTGGTTCCTTTACAGAAAACCACACGCTTTTATTGTCCAGTTACTGCACCTGAACTAATAAGATATAACAGACCCAAAATTCACACTGCCAAGTTTATAAACAAATCTTTAAACCTCAGCCACAAAACATCCACAAAAGAAACACTCCTGCCTGCCATTAACTTGTTCACATTAGCCCACTGAAGAAAATGCACCTTTCTACTAGCTTGTAGTAAAGAACATCTGCTTCAGCAGCTCAGCTCAAAAACAAACTGCTGCTGCCAAGATGAAGATACTAACCCACTACCTCACGGCAGTATTTCTACCCAGAAGGCACCTCTGCAGGCATGCACATTTTTCCTATCTTAAGAGTCTGAGACAACAGCAAGGAGCATAAGTGATAACAAGCCTAAAAAAGGTAAGACTGAATTACGGAATAAGGGATTTCAGAGAGGTGGACATCCCTGTCCTCCATTCCCTACAAGAACGTGGAAAGTTGACCTGGCATACCTCTCCTCTTTAATCAGAATAAAATATTTAAATAAGGGCATAACAAAATGGTATCATGAAAAAAAGTAGGACACACCAATTCTTGAGCAAAAATATATAATTAATAATGAAAGTTACTGATTTGTCAGAGACTTGAAATTCCTAATGCCCCAAATTCTGTGAGCCATGTCCTATATGACAAGTTCAATATGACACATCCCTGCAGGCCAACACAATCTCCTGCCTGTGCTAACAGGTGCAGTGGATAGCAAAAGGGATTTATGATTGGCCTTTCACAAGAAAACATGATTCAGATTACTCATCTAAGTGCACTAGTTATGCAAGTTCCTGTGTCAAAAGAGTTTCTGGAGAAAGAGTGATCTGTGAAAGCAACATTATAATTTGCTCTTCAATTAAAGTAACAGTAGGAGTAGACATATTCTCCAAGAGTGGGGTTTTGATAGGAAACATGGTCAACTAGCAGAAGATCTGGCTGTGGAGGGGTGACCAAGCCATTCCAGAGCTGTTACATGTGTGCAAATAGTCCAAGTAAAACTTATATGTGCACAGATTCTGTGACTGATTCTTCTACCAAGAAGAAAACATTCAAAGCCTGAGGTATTTGCTGTCACTGGACAGGAAGAAACATTGGTGTCATGCTGGTTTTAAAAGAAGCAGCAGATGTTTGCTGTGTGCAGAATGGGACCACCGCTGCTTGTGAGAGGACCTGGACTGGCTGGATCTCCACGGTGGGACAGAAAGAAAGACAAGAAGTTTGTGCCTTGTATCTGGTCATAACATGGACCAGCTTTGATGCTGAGCTTGCCTTTGCTTGGAGAGGCTTGGAGAAAAACAACCAAAAAATTAGGCCTTTGAGAGCAATAAAGAAAAAGGTGATGAAAATGAAACTGAATGAATCACTAAAGACCATGCAGAAAAAAATACCAGAACAGTTGGCCATCCAAAGCTATGGAAACATGAATTTCCAGTGTGGTAAAAAGAGCTAAAAGGAAGCATAACTACACCAGGAAAAGAATCTTATTAGTAACAGACTTTTTAAAAATAACCCTAACTTTAAAAGTAGTTTTCAACAGTGCTGCAAACATCTCAAAAGTTTAAAAGGACGATTTTTCTTATTCTCCATATGCATATATTACCATATCATTTACCATAGAATAAAGACCCATCAGTTTAACTATACAGGTAAAGACAGGTGGTTGTTTTTGTTTTCTTTGATGATGATGCACTGCAACAATAAACAGGCCTGTTATTTTTGAATTAGCATATGGGTTCTTTCTTTGATGATACAACACCTGTGGTTAGATTGTATGTTGAACTGGAGAAAACACCTCCTGGAAACATCTCCACAGACTTAAGATTTCAAATTTAGAACAACAAAAGCTCCACTTGAATCCCCTGTTGTTGGAAGGAACAGCAATTAATTATTAAAAAAGGAACCAAAACATTATCATCAATCCTGCTGACAAGAGGTGCTGGTGGTTACAGTGGACAGGGACAATTATGCACATATCACAGGGCTACAGACAACTTCTGAATTACAATTACACCAAGAAACTCACTACAAATATTACAGATGAATACCAGTGAAAAACATTATCAGGACTGGCTTGAAACATATGTTACATTAGTGCTGGGGGAAAATAAAGCATACACCAACTTCAGAAGAGGTGTCTGTCCTGTGAGTTAAAAAAGTCCTGTCTGTCCTGTTCCTGGGAGTTAAAAAATTCTGCAATTGTGGAGCATGTGCAAAGAATTTTTTTTTAAAATAATCTTGTATTGCGTTAACTGCTTTTACAACTGTAAGCAACTGTCCAGTTAGGAATTTTTCAGGTGCAAGAAGAATTGCACACTTGCAGGTTTTTTCTACTGATGCCAATCATGACCGTGCTGCTGAATGCATCAAAAGAGGATGACTAAAGGATCTTTGCAAGATGTGCTGCAACATGAACAAGCATTACTGCTGCAGATGAGATACTTGTCCTGCCCATCATCTGCATCGTTCTCAGGCTACCTCACTGACAATGCCAATGCCATTTGCAGAGGATTCTCTTAATTCAAGTCCACTGCAAAAAGGGAAGATAGAAGAACAAGAAGATCAATCAAACCAGAGAAATCATAAACCAACTGGGAAAAAAAAAAGCATCTTTCGAGGCAGACTCTGAGATGAGACACTGCTTAATATTTTACTGTCAATATTGTAGCATCAAGCAGGAAAAGGTCCTGAGTATTTGCTATAATGGGCTAAATTGTCTTCAGTAAGATGTAGAAGAGTAGTAAACTCAAATGGAGCACACCCTGTAAGACCCATTGAAATGACCCAGCCCTTCTTTGTTTTAGCAAAGCCTTGGGTGAACAGAAAAATTACTAAAGCACCATCTGTACACAGAAAATGGGGAACAATGAGGAATAAAATTGGAAGGTGATAATTAAAGAGATGTGAAGAAATCCTATAAATACACATTCAAAGATGGAAAATTCAGCAAACAAACTTCAATAGTTGGCATTTTTTTATTCTCAGTCCAGGTTTCCCTCCATCAGTGGATCTCAAAGCAGTTTACAAATATTAGCTGATGAAATTTGTTCTTCTGCCAAGTTCTCATTGACAAAAATCACATCTGTTAATGCAACCGAGTACTGGAATAGTTTAGTCATGAAGATTTGAAAAGCTTTGGGATGTTCAGTTTCAAAATATTGTATCTAAAGTTCCCTAAAGTAGCTGACCTGGGAAAGAAAAGCTTGCAGGCTGCTCTTGAAAAGTACAAGTTCCATCTGGAGGGAGTTTTTATCAATCCTCTGGGGTCCCAATAAAATATCAAGGTACTGATCATTGAGAATAACTCACATGTGATAGCCTAAGCCTACTAGTCTTTTAATTCAGTCCTTACTAATTAGATACAAAATAGCTCAGCTTGCAATTAAAGAACGCTTTAGGCTAGCTGATGAGATCCTCATCTGCCGTAAGTTGGTATTCTCACACTTATTTCAGAGCACTAGTACTTTATTCCAGTTGAATATCAGGACAAATATCACTTATGAATGTCTCCAACTACAGAATATTCATCTCACAGCACGTAATTTAAAACTCTCTTTTTCACCAAACTATTTTAGATAGTCAGTGTTAAAGCAAAAAAAAAAAGAAGATACAATATAGCCTGGAGTGGCATAATAGTATTCTGTGATTATGCTATCTTGACATCATTTACCACTTTTACTACAATCTCTTTTTTTGCCATGTTCCCATTCTTCCAGAAAATAAAATCTATAATATGTAATAATTTAGAATTAATATCTTGATTCCCTAGATCCTTTAATGAATTCAAATGCACCTAGGGAATCTAACCAAAGACATCTGTTCATGAATAGTGAGAATTATTACCAAGTCCTGGTGGAGACGGCAAGATGCCATCTCTTCCCGAAGTACCTCCCAGCTGAGAAATCAACTGTCTCCTGGCTGAATTTTCTTGTGTCAAGGTTTTACCGTGTTATGTCCCTTGGGATTACTTACTAACAAGAGCTCCCTCCCAAACTTTTCCAGCCCCCAGAAAGAAGGAAGATGAGCCTAGCATTTTTTTTGTTGTCCAAAGACACATGCATACTACCTTTATCATATAAATAATGATGGCCTCAATTAATACTAATTACTACTCCAAAGTTTCACAAATCCCTTTTTAATCATCTTTGAGTTTAACTGATTTGCCCTAAACCCTTCTGACTGCCAAAAAATTAACATTTCATTAGACAAATCATAACCTACTCTCTATTCTTCAAAATCCAACCCATCTGGAAATATTCTACCTCATCAAATGTCAGACTTGCGCAGTATAATAGAAAAAACTATTTTTATTTTAAAAACAACATGTACATACACATAGTGAGTGTGATATATCTATACTTATAGATACAGATCCAGAAATATCACCACACCCACATCCCACCCACCGCTCACTACCATCCAGAAGATGTCCAGTGCCTTCACCAGTTACCATTTTACTTCTTCCTCGCTCTTTGCAAATCTCTCCCTTTCAAACATCCATCACAGATTAATTTACCTCCACTGTCAGAAATGTAAACCATCAGCAGCTTGTTATATCGAAGAGGTTAAATGAAACTTTTGACATGACTTGTGTTTAAAATCCATCTTTAGCTGATGGCATGTCATCAGCTAGAAAATGTGTAATCAGGAGAGCAGACCTGAAAGTCTGAAAAGTCAGAGAATGCAAAGTTCTGCTGGAGGTTTTTTTCTTCCCTTTTTTTTTTTTTTTAGTTTAACAAGTTCTAAAATATATTTTCTATTTTTGGCTTTAACTGTGGCTATGGTCTGAACAGTGACTGTGTAAAAATGGCACCTTCCTACTCAAAAGATCTGCTCCCTGTGTGCATTCTGAGAAAAAAATAAAAAATAAAAAGCTGCTTCAGGAAACCTATGGACCTGATCTCCAGCTGGTTAACCAAGGTATGGGAATGCAACAGCAGTTCAAGACCTGTCCTATGGTTTTCCTGCTTTATAATTTCTTAGTCCCACATAAATAATACAGATGAAGATGCATATGTTTTAATCTTTCTCTAAATTGTCATTTTGTCTTTTGTTGTGTTTTCTTTTTTCTTTTTACAAGTTCCTGTTGTGCAGCTGTCAACAACACATCTGGTAGCACATGAGAGGATGGGACAACTACAACACAGGTCCATGTCTTGTTCACACACATTCAGCATTACATGCTAGCACAAAGACTATCTCCTGGTGCCTTCCAGCGCACAAAGCACTCAGACTCATGCAGATACAGTGATTTTACCTAAAATCAGCTCGAGATCTTATTACCTGAACATGCACCCTGGCTGTGCCTTTATGTCCCAAATGCCTGTCAGATCAGTCTTATTGGCAAAAGGTTAAAGTACAAGTAGCAGTGAGCTCCTCTTTATCTTCAGACTGTGCTCCAAACACGACCTCCTAACTCCCGCCGTCCTTCTGCAGGAAGCTGCAGCACCCTTCTGCCTTCCTCACACTGATCATACCATACATGAAGATAGATGATTTATCCAGGGCACTGCAGGTCCACAGAGGCCACTATATCTGCTTTAACCTCAATGTGCAAAGCCACTTGTTTTAGCTCAGCCCACAAGGGTTCTTATCAAGAACCTGAGGACCCTATTTCAGGGTCCACCACTAGCAGCACTGTAGTGTACAGGCTCACACTTACAAGACACCAGCTCCACATGCCTCCCCACTCCGGGAGCTCTCCCTGCAGGCTTTCTAATGAACCAGTGAGACACAACAACCACAGAACCCCAAAATATCTATTCCCATCGATTCCCAAAAGACAGTCATCATTTAACTCTTGCACCGCTTCCTCCCTGACCCCAAATCACCCCCAATTCATCCCTCTGCCTGTGAAGCACAAGGATGTTCAGCCCTTGTTTTATACCATGCGTATGTTCTGATGTGTTTGATGTTTTTTATGCTTTCTGACTCACTTTTAACCATAGTACTTCCATTCCCCACTAAATTATCCCAACACATTTCATTAAAATATCTCATCATCAGGCATATTATTCTCCACTTTCTACCTTTTTTACCTCGTGAGGATTGATTAAATCAGCATGATGGTAGCTGAGCAGTGTTTAGGACTCAGTGTGACCACGTCTGATTTGCTCACAAAGTATTTTCCTTTCTCTGGGTGCCAGAGGGGTGCAACTTGATGTTCACTTATTAGCACCTTTTCTATTTAGAAAATCAGCTACTGAAATTGTTCCAGATTCGTTTGTTTAATCAAAAGCACCAGATAAAATTAACAGAATATTGACAGAAAGAGAACTTTAAACTCTGCAGCTGTGCCAGTATTAGGTGCTCCAAGGTAATTCTTACAGTCTCGTTGCAACTTGCGGCAAACTTACGATAATAATACCTTAATAATAATAATACCTTAAGTTTATACAGCAGTTCTCCAGAACTATCCGAAGGCACTTTAGATCCTATATATAGTTATTACTTCACCTACCACCAAACTGTGGCTACCTCAGGGATGGAACAAAACGCTCGCTTTCAGCTCTCTGCATCTTTTAAAACATGATGGGAAAGGAAAAATAAATTTTCCATAGTTTCAGGTGAACAACTAAGTACACAGAGGGTGGATCTCCAGGAGAACATTCACAGGACAGCACACCCCAGTCCTGGTCAGAGTTTCCATACTTAGCTGGATGTCCCAAGTGCCTGGGATTATTATGTTTTCTATGTACGTAAAATACCAGTTGTCTTTCTTAGTGGAGATGTCTCAACCTGCAGCAAATTCATGAAGTGAGGATGATGCCCAGAGGGCTGAATTACACCACCAAACCCTTAGAATGAATATGTCTTTTCCATCTTTTCAGTCCACAAAGTCACGGCTTCCTGACTTTTGCAAATCCAAATTTTCTGTGTGTTCAGTTATTTTCATGATAATTTGCACCAGAATTTGATCCTTTCATCATGTGCTTGTCACTAGCTACCTTGCTGATAAAAGTGGGAAGATTTCATCTTCTTCCTAAGTCCCCGCTTGCAAAAATACCTCTTTTTTCTGCATGCAAACAGCAGAATTTGTTGAGTGAGAAGCCTTATTTCTACATGTGCTCTCTCTCTCCCGCCCGCCACATTCCCTACATGGCTACTCGGTTTCTTGGCTACAGCAGCCACCAGCAAGTTAACAACATGTCCCCCTACATGCTTGGCGGGGATCCACGACATATCTGCTGGCCCATTCTCTTGCTCGAGAAATGCTAAATAGCATTGCTGGCATTTACATGTCTCTCATCACTGCAATGCCATCGGCCCAAACACTCCTCCTTTCCTCTCCACCGGTTGCTGAAGCGACGGCAGCACCCGAGAACCATCGTGTTCCCAGTTCACATGGGAATTCAAGCCTTGGACTTGAGTGACTATGCTTGCTGGAAGCCTGTTTCTGGTGACAGTGATCTGCAGAGTAGAAGAGTGGCCTTTGGTGGAGTGGTCCATGGCAAAGATACCGGACACACCATGATTTACAGCACTGTATCCAGTAATCTGCCACAAGAAACTGTTTCAGCTGTATGGTCTCTCCAGAAATAAACACACTACACTAACTAAATGCTGTTTCTGGGCGTAGGGGAAGCTTTTACCCTGTGCAGAAATGCAATGTGCTCCGGGATGCAGCAAGAAGCCTGGGATCAGATGACACAGCTGTTCTACCAGGTGCCGTGGTGTCACTCTGAGCAGGTCCTTGTAAAATCCTTGCTTCTTTTTGTCTCCCCACAACCAAAAGGTCTTGCTGACTGAGCCTTAATCCAACTCAAATGTGTGCAACCAATGGAGCTGGAGCAAGGCTGTGTTTAGCCTTTTATGGTTAGATTGAACCAGAGAACAGCACACTCAAGGCATCTTTCCCCACAATCGAGGTACGTGCAATTAGATGACGGCAACAATATTACAGCACTGGGAAAATGCTTGCTTCAGAGCTCTTGTACCTGTTGGAGCAAAGTCCCCATGGGATGTTTACAAATGGTTTGTCAAAACAGAGCCCTAAGCACATACATGGTGCCCTTCAGAGACACTGGTTGCACCAATTAAGGAGAGCGCTGCATTCGTGACGCACTGTTTTCATGCTTGTGTTCTGCAGAGGGTACAAGGTGGCACCAAGCACTGGTGGCATCCAATCCGTGGAGGTACTACAAACATGTCGGGGGCACCTGATGCTGGCACTCCGTGAGCAGTGAGCCGCGAGTGTCGCAGGAGGGCTAGCTCTGCCTCCAAACAGAGCGAAACCTGTATGATTAACTCTTAAAGGAAGGCTGCATTGTGCTCAAAGGTAATTTTACTCTGGCATTGATTTGAGGTGCAATTTGAAATTCATGACAATCTATGTAAATGTGCTTGTGACACTGAAGAGACACACAGTGCGGATTATGCGTGACATCTTAAGAGCACACAGATTTTTTCATAAATACTCATACAGTGTCTGCCTTTTAGACATCCTGGATATACTCTGCTCTCAAGTTACATCCATCACATTTAAAATAACTCCCATGATTATATCAATACAAAAGGATTTAGTGTGGCCTCTAATTCTATCTGCGGATTTAATAATATTCACTGTGTAAATGTAACAGAGAATGAGAAATTTAAGGGTCACAGGTACTGATCAGTCATCTTTTAAACTGGGAAATATAAGAGGAACTGGAAACGGTGAGGAGGGGAAAGGAAACGCTGGAAGAAGGAATGAAGTAGCACCCCCTGTTCACCACTTATTCCTTAACACAATGTGGCCTTCCAAATGTCAATAGAACATCCATAAAGGGTTAGGGACAGATGCTGACATCCGAAAGCAGCCAGTGTGCTGACACTGTAGATAACCTTAAAAGAGTTAAATCTGAAGCGAGCCACAGAAAGAGGCTCTTCCATGAGTGAGATAAATATGACTAACGCACTTTTTACTAGAGACAGTTAAAAATAAAACCTTAAAGAAGAAAAACACGCATTCATTTTACCCGACAGACACTATTATTTCTACATATTTCAGATTCATTTGCAAGTTTGGAAAATTGTGATTAAGAAAAAATGTTAGCAATCACATTTACAAGCAGAAATTCTACTGTGTTGAGTCATAAACTGCCCCCTTGCCTCAGCTATATTACGCTCCAGAGTTAAATCTATTCCTGAGCTTTTTCTTCACCTCATTTAGCAGTGGGTATATCTTTTGGATTAATTAGAGCAATCCTCTCATTCAATAATACTCAATTGTTTTCTGTTCAACCATTATGCATAATTGTTTTTCTTTGATCCATACAAATGCTGGCTAGTTTTTATGCTTAATTAAATCAGCCACCCTTCGCGCGCGGAGGTGCGCGGTGCGGTGCGCGGTGCGGTGCGCAGCCACCCCTGCACCTTTCCGCGATGCCGGCAGAGGGCAGCCGAGCAAGAATAATCCCGGTCGAGCAGAGCTGCTGGCTGCAGAGATTTGTCAGCTCAAACAATTGGCCTCAAAAGCCTTTTTTTTTCCCCCCCTTCCTCCCCCTTTTTTCCGCCCCCCCCCATCTCCCCTCCTTCCTAACAAGCAGATCTTTGGCAGACCAGCTCACTGCTTGCTTAACCAGCTCTCTCCACCTGAACAGGAGGCACAGCATCGCCCAGAGATGAGATATTTAAGATACATGTCTACAGGAGGAGAGGAAAAAAAAAAAAAGGGAAAAATCAGAACAAGCGACAAATGGAGCAGTAACTGGTGTTTCAACAAGCTTCCAGTCTGGCTGCGTCATCGAGTTCTAGTAAACGGCAGAAATAAAGTAGTGCTTTGTATCTCCAAATTACAACATCAAATAAAGGGGAATGTATGTTTGTGGGGGAAGACCTGCTAGGTGAATCCTCATGGGAGGGCTAACAGCTAAGGCTCAATCTTGAAAACACTCATCCACATGAAGATTGATGCTTCTATGACTATCCTGCATAAGGTTACACATGTATATGACTCTATATATTTATAAACACAAACATAGCATAGCTCAAGTTGGAAGGGACCCATAAGGATCATCGAGTCCAACTGCCTGCTCCTCACAGGACTACCTAAAACTGAACCATAAGACTAAGAGCATCATCCAGATGCTCCTTGAACTCTGACAGGTTTGGTGCTGTGACCACTCCCCTGGGGAGTGGTTCCATAAAAATATACATACACATCCAAAATTCCTTAATCCTACTTCCTAAATAGAAAACCCTAATTTCTTAGAATTTCTGTGTGCTTATACAGACTTTTATATACCTTTTTAAGGAAAAGTTACCTTTTAAAACAGGGTTTCAGCCATTGGAAATGAATGTGATACGCACAACAGCAAATCAGCACTAAAGCATCATCTTAGGAGGAAAGCATTTGGACAAACCCCAGAAAGTTACAGGGATCAAACTGCAAGGCTCTCTCTGAACTACTGTGAACGTTCAGCGTAGGAGTAATCAGTGCGGCTTCAAATCTTTTACTTGAATGGGATGATTGCTTATAAAAGTTTCTTATAAAAAAAAAGTTTTTTCTTATAAAAGTTTGTGTGCAGCTTCAATGAATAGCCTCTGCCTCTTCCCAAGCTTTCTGCTCCCCACACATCTGGCTCTTTGGTTTTACCACACCATTCTTTAAACTACCAAGCCTGATTCTTGCCTCTGCTCAGGCTGTGTTTAAAGGCACTAAGGGCTTCCCGGGTATAACAACAAGACTCAACTCTAATCCTGCTTTTAAAGCATCACCTATGGGGATGGGTAAATCGAGGCAATCCAGAGCCTCCCTGGGAGCCAGTGCCATCCCACTGCACCCTTCCAGTACTCACAGAAGCAGAGATGGACTGTCACCCCTCAAACACCAGCCACGGACGTGGCCCTGCTCTCACAATACCACTAAGTTATTGCAAATTTTGGCCAATTTTCCAGGGTAAATCTGCTAGTTTTAGGGTTGTTTTTTTTTTTTTTTTTTTTTTACAGATCCAATACTAAGTGCATCCCTCTATATGAACTCACAGAGGATGGTGGCTGTTTTTTTTCTTCCTTTTCACAGAAACCTCTAAGTAGCAGACAAAGCTACTGTCAAAAGAATGTTTTTACAGCGGTGGAAATAATCAGTGCAAGGGTAGTTTTTAAAACCTACTCCTAAAGTGCTTGGAACATTAAACAATTATTTATGAACACTTGAAACATTAGCTGTTCCACTTGAAACCATTGGCAAGGGCTTTAATAACAGCCCAAGCAATGCTCTGGAAGCAACACCAAGGACTCTCACTAGTCACAAACCCTTTATTTCATTTTTAAAGCCGCTGTTGCTGTGCACCAAAATTAAAAGGTTTATCACTATGATTAAAACAAAATCTCATCACCAGCATGAGCATCTATTCCCTTCAATGCTCCACTGAGACATTCCCCTCACTTTTTGACTGTTTAGCATGCCTTTGCTTTTCTTCTGCTTCTTCCTAAACCAAGTTATTCCTGCAGAAAGATTGGCTGGGGCACTGCCTGCCCTCTCTCCCAGGATTTGGGCGGATTTTCACATCAAGGAGCCCAATTGACACCAGGTTAAATAGATTTCCTAATCAGGATTGCAAACTCTTTGATAGAGCAAGTACCCTAAACTTGTGTTATTTATTTTTTTTAAAAAAAATCATCTTACTGGTAAGAGAAGGAAAGGGGAATTCAATGACATAGTTCCTCAACAACAGGAAAACCACATTTATTGTAATTTGAACATGTGTTTTTTCCTGAAGTATACCTTTCCCAGGGAACCAAAAGTGTTCAAAAATTTTTAATTTATTTTTATTTATTACCATCAAGACGTTCCAACCCAACGCAGAATCCCATTACATGGGCTGCATCACAGGCATACAGTCCTGTCCTCAGGATAATACGTTTGGAGAGAAAGGAAAGGAAAGGAAGAAGCTTTTCCCCTTTGCAGTAGGGAAAGCACAGTATGGAGAGGCTAAGACCCAGGTATGGAGCTGGGTGCCCATCCCCTTGGAGTGAAACCCAATCCTTCAGCAATCTACTGGTGTTCCTGGGCTGCTACTTCCAAGCAAAATGTAAACCAAAATCCAGCCCTTACAGTATCCAGCAGCCTAAATCTTAACAAAGACTATACCCAGAAGGGAGACGTTTCACAATCCCCTTTTAAATTCAAACACATTTTTAGTTGAACAGTTTTAACCCAGGATGTCAGAAAGCTCTGCCCCTGCTCCTGGCTTGGGTGGACACAAGGCTACATCACTCAGCTGTAGCCAGCTACTGAGTAGGGCTCATCTGCCATTCTTCACCTAGAGCTTATGGTGTTGCTCACAATTAGGATTCATATTTTTCTTTGCACAGAGGGGGACAATGGCAGGCAGAGGGCAGGAAGGTGTTTCCCCATCTTGACAGTACGTGTTGTTGGCCCCAAAGTTAGGGAGTCAGGCAGTGATCACTTGACCACGCACACCATGACCAAGGCTAACAAAAAAGGCCATTCCACTGGGTCAAAGGAAAAGCAGGCTGCATGGTGTTAAGAAATAACTGAGGCAGAAAAAGCAGCATAAAGAATCTGAAAGACATGAATGCCTGAGGAAATGCAGATTTTGGGGAATCTGTGAGTAAACAGGCATATGACTGACTGAGCCAAAATATATACAGGATTTCACAATATTTAAATCATGTATCTTTGTGTTCTTAAAAATAAATTAAAACTATACCAAGGCTTACACATGGGGAACTGACGCACACTGGGTGCTGCTAAACCTGCAGCCAATGGCCTCATCCTGCAGCCTCCACACAGGCAGACCTGGGAGCCTGCACACAGCCCCAGGTCACTTAACACCGACACCAGTGGGAACAAAGGCAACCCAATTGCAAGTGCTTTTAGACTCTCACATGAAGAGCCCTAACAGCATTTGAGAATCACACAACAGAACAGGCATTATCTATTGTGGACCCCGTGCCCTCTTTTTAAGATGGCTGTTAACTTGCAAAACTTACTGTGGCAAAGGAGTGGAAAAACGATTTGATCATATTCAGTGATATTGCTAAGAGCAACAGGGAAAGACATTTGAAAAAGTGGCTTGCAGTCATTTATATACCTCTTTCCACATGTTAACCATTTTTACTTTCAATAACCATGCATCAGCGCCCTTGCTGCATTACCTTATAACTCCTTTTTTTCTTTATGGTCCTTTGTGGACACATTTTCACCTGCTTAAATCTCTGCATATCTACTAGGAAAAAAAATGTGAGATATACACACAGGTACTTTGTCCTAAGTTATAAATATATTAGGGACATACAAATGTCTTCACAACCCTCAAACGCAGCTTCACTGGCTCCTGCTAGAGACACATTGTGACTTGCTAGAAGTGCACCAGTCAGGGTCTGGGAAGGTTTCCAGGTGCTCATCTCCCATCCAGTGAATTTGTCAGTCAGAGTGGGCTGATCTTGTTAAAAGAGTTATTCTTTCCTTTATGACTGTTTGCTGCTATGCTAGTTTGCCCTGAAGAGATGTAAAGTCCACTTTGCTCATATTGACAAAGTGAGAGAGTAATTTTCTTGTTGCAGCTCTGGAGTTGAAACCCTGGACTCACAAGGCTGTCAACAACTATGTAAAGCAACTTCTAAAAAATTTACCAGAATTCATTTGGCCACCAAGATCACAGGCAATATTCTTGTAAACCATGAATTTGCAACAAAAAATAGGCAGTTACCCATGTTTCCTCTCCCTTCCTAGTGTAAGTCCATTCACTCCTCCTCTCTAAACTCCTCTGTCATCTCCTGGGGATGCTGGCCCCAACTCATCTTGCTCTTCCCTGACATAATTGTACAAACAACAGAAGTCTCTGCAACACCCCTCAGGCTCCGAGTCACCTGTCATTACTCTTGCTGACTTGGAAGAGATTTTGAATCCTTCCTGAATGATGTTTCCAGAAAGATGTTGGCCCTTCTCTAGACACATGTGATCACCACATGTTCAAAAGGGCCCAGCATCTGGGAAGGTAGGCTCTTTGGGAGCCTGGCTGTACCTAAAGCTTTGGTAAAGCATCTACACAGCAGCCAGAACTTCCTTCTGTCTGCTTGTATTGCACATCCCTAATGACTGCCCTCAGCAGAAGATTTTCCTACAGGATGGACTGAAAGTGCACACGAGTGGCTGTGCAGCAAATAGCTTCATCAATGATTTCATTTGCAGTCCAGACATACTGAAGGGCTTCAAAAATCAACATGTTAAAACACAATCCAGGGAACTTACTGCCTAGAACTCAAAGTATATGGAAAACAAAAGGAATGAATAAGATGTTTAGGGTGAAGATGCATAAACTAAAATTAATTTATCATATTTTAGGACACTAAGCTCTAGCTATGGTTCAGCTTTTTCCCAATTATTTATCAAGTTGTAACTTACTAGTTCTTTATGAAGCAGACAAGACCATTATATTACTACACATGTTTGAGAAATCAAAATATCACCAGCATATGAAGTAGTTGGATTTCCAGTTATGAAACATGCATTTGACTCTTAAGAATGCTGGAGGCTGAATAAAGGTTAAAAACTCAGAAATAATATTGTTCCTGCAACTTTTGCAAAAATCTTTGAGAGATGAATTTAGCAATATGTGGCTTTTAATGGTGTTACATTAAACAGCAGGATTTCCATATGGCGTGAATCTGCTGAATTGTATCGAAGATGGGGATTTTGTTCCAAATTTCTATGGCATTCTGTGATTGTGTCATTAGATACCCGCAAGTCTTTGCTACAATGAAGAGTACAGAATGTGCCAAGTAAAACAATCTTGAGCGTGTCTTCCAAGGGAAAATACTTAGACTAACGTTTAAAATTTCCTAGCCTCATTTTCTTTGAAATGCAGCGAGTTCTTTTTGTTAGAAAAGGGTTAAATGGAAATGTGTCATTTTCATAATAATAATGTGTTTTATATTGAAATTTGTTCTTCGCGTCTTTTCTTTTCAGTATAAGTGTTGGTGTGTATGAGTGATATGAGGATAAGTTTGTGAGGGCAATTACCCATTATTGTTGAGTAGCTGAGTAGTCCCCTGAGCAAACTCATGCATAATTTGTTTGTTCATAAGATACCGTAGAGCTGAGGCTGCAGTATCTTCTATGCCCCAGCTTATGGGAAAATGGAAGCTTTTTCCCACTACTCTGCATTTCTTACCCTATTGTTTGAACTCTGATCATTCTTCTTGCCCCTCTATTATGGGCACCTCTGCTGAATAGGAATCGCATATCGAGTGGGTTAAGGTCAGAAATACATCATATAAAAGGGGAAACAGTGAATCCCTTTTACAAGATTCATTATGATAATCATGTCTAAATACATTATTAGAAGCATTAAAGAAATCCTTTTCTAATTTATTTTTGTGCCTTATACTATCTACGTATCCCTGTTATCTAAGAGAAACAGTGTGGTCTGCAAAGTTGAGGTTACAAGCATGCAGTGGTCTTGGGATAGACAGGATCGGCTTGAGATACAACTTCAATGTTAAATAATTTTCCACATTTTAAAAAACTTTAATCTTTCCTTACATGATTTTCTCCCCTTACAGCTCTCTTCCCTTATCTGTAAGAAGAGTTGCCCTTTTCCTCAGGTAGCAGCATCCCTATTACCTCTCCCTTACACACACTAGAGCAGTGATTTCTTGCTTTACTGATCAGCCTCTTCTGTAGCTTCACCCTGGAGAAGCCCCACAATTTAAATGTCACTGTCTGCAGCCCTTCTCTAAAAAACTGCACACGTTTAACATCATACACTATGGGCTATGTATTTTGTTATTAAAATTACTGTAATAAGAGTATGAGCATTTTTAAATGATTCATGTGCACTAAGACAACTGCACACTTTGGTTTGTAAGGGTTTTCCTCCCACCTTTTTTGTTTTTAAGCCAAGACAGTTCTATGCTATACCATAAGCAGGGAGGCAGGCTGATAAGCAGGATATGTGTATCAAGACATACATGTCACTTTCTTGAGCTAATATTTACTGTTACCCAGAAAACTCTTGGTTTTTCACAGGGGTTCACAAATCTTCCATCAGTAGTAGCTCAGAAGCTGAAAGCAGCACCACCAGCAGTAACAGGGCCATAGCAAACCGTGTGTCTATTTGGGATGGCTGACATGCCATATACTGGAAACTTTTGGTTTAGGACACAGACATTTAAAGGGTTTCTACCAATACTGTTAAGAGATTACATATAAGACACATACCTATAATTCTTTGAGTACATGGCAATATTTCTGTAACTGATTTTGAGTAAGATTTTCACAAGAGATTAACTTTACAAAACAGATGCAGAAAAACTAACTATAGTTTTTTCCTTCCACAGGAGCAGTATGAGGCCAAAACAGAACATCAGACAATACTTTCATATTTGAACAAAGCATTATTATCTGGAATGAATTATATTTGTGTTTCACATGTACCTAGCAGGATTTTTTATCATTACAATTTGCTTCTTTTGAAAGTAATGGTACAAATAGGAGGATGAAGAATAAATTGATACCCAGATGTCAAAAATACGTATTTTTATTTTTTTTTAATCAGACAATTGTTTGGGGAAGATTCTTATTTCTTCTTTAGATACTTCTCACATATTCTCTCATGTTGGTAAAGTAGGTAAGACTTCAGTTGAGGCATGATGATAGGATAACTCTAATGTAATTTACATCAAGTCTTACTGCTTCGGTTTGGAAGAAATGCTGGACCAACATGTGCATCCGTCCCTATATAACTCTCCTTGGGAAACTCCAGCACAAGGAATTTGCCAAAGAAAACCCCAAATTCACTCATACCTGAAACAAAATGAGCTGAACATTCAAAAACATAACTCCATACAAGAAAAAGAATAAAACCAAAGTGCCTGAATTCAGTTATCAGCCTCTGCTTTTAACTTGTGGAGATGTGTTATTGTTTTGCTAATCACTAGGCCTAGTGCAAAGGACACAGCTAGCAGAAAAACAATCCAGTAACGTGATTCTATTGCACGTAGAGGAGTCAGTATATGGGGGATCACTGGGGGTACAAACAAATCAGACAGATCACAAATAATAGACATCAACCCCAGGAATGACACAGCACGACGCATAATAGATGGAATAAACAAAGATACAAGGTATCCCATAGAAAAAAATGGGAGACAACCAAGACAATAGGGTGATCACATACGATAGAAGTAGCCCCATGTTGTCCCCCCACAAAGCCCACGTTTGTAGGTGCCAAACCTGACTGGGATCCAGTTGCATGAAGAGTCAGGAGGTCCTTCCCCAACAGGAAACTCTGCAAAGTGCATCCACCTCACAGACAGACACTGCACCCTTCCTGCAAGTGGTCCCAGCTTTTATGCCCAAAGCAGGACACCTGGCACTCATTTACCCAGTGCAGGGCACCAGGGGCTTGTTCACCCAAGGGCTTTCCCTGCAAGGCCGGCCACACCTTGGAGGAAAGCCAAAAGGCAAACTCATCCCCTCCTCTTAAAGGACCATGGGGACCACCCATATGTCAACCTTAATTCAGGGCTTGGGGTTCAGACGCCAGCACTTCAGCTATATATCTTCATCCTAGCTCCACAGAAATTAAATACTCTAAGAAACTCCAATGTAGGACTCAGAACAGCTTTTTCCTGATGAAGTTTCAGAATAAATACATTAGTTTTCCAGGCTAATTTAAATGACAAAGCTAGTTATTAATTTTGGTACAAACTTTAGATGAGCCCTCCAAGGCTTTATGACACCTTCCTTCACACGTGGAACTCTGCCACCAGTGCTTTTATCTCCTCTTTTTCTCTGGCTGATGTTATTAGTATCAGAAATGCTGTTCGGATGGAAAGAGGAAATGGAGATATAGCTAATTTCTTAAAAGGTGGGGCCATTAATCCTGTCAGAGGAATATTTGGATCCTGAGGAAGTAGATACTCTCAAGCTGATAGCTGTCAGTTATAGATGAGCCTGAACACAGTCTCCAAAAGTTAGTCCCACCACTGCAAAGCCCTCAGGTAAAAGGTGAAGGCACAGCCTTTGTGGAAAGGATTAAAAAAATATCCTGGGAATACATGGCGCACACAGTACTGGTGCAAGAGCAACCCATGTTGGAGAAGACTCTTTCACCACCATAAACAGGAAGGGAACTGGTTAAGAAAAATAGCAGATTTCAGAACTTGATATATTTGAAGGAAGATGTCAGTGGTGGTATGGTCTCCTGGGGTCAGGATTGCCTGCCTGTGGCCCAAGAGGAACTGGGTCTCTTGTGAAGAGCTGCCTCTCTTCAAGGTCTGCTTCACTAGCTGACAATGAGCTGGCAAATGCATAAGCAAATATTTATAAAACATGTTGGTTACTTATAACAAGGAAGCGTGCCAAAAATTAAGAGATCCATTGAGATCCCGAGCAAGGAATAGGGAAGTGGTGGGACAAATAGGCCTTAAATGAAGAATTAAATACTGAGAAAATCAGCATTTTTGCTCAGCAACCTCTGGTGACCCTAAAAATGATTCCAGGAAGGGAATGATGTGTTCTTCAAAAGAGAGTGAGTCTGAAAGAGCTGTGCTGCACTTCGTATTTCCTTTCTCCATGGCTCTCTGGTACTTTGTGTTACTTGCAAGTCAAAATGTAGTGGCAGTAAAAACAAACCTGAGGTGCACGAGGCCTTCCCTGCTCCCGTTCACTGTCCTGTCATCTTTTCTCTCTCACACATCTTTAATTTAAATAAAATGCCCAACAGCCTGAAAACAAGAATGGTACTAATTATAACAGTCCTCGGGTCTCTATAGATTATTTATTTTTCCTAGCTAGATCAGAACATGTGATCACAGTCTCTCTTACAGATGGAAAAAACACAATGATTTACCCAGATCACTCACCATGCACATGGCAGAACAATGAAATGACCCTGTAGTTTCAAAGTCCTTAGCTGGCACTTGATACTTGCAATACCACATCTTAGCTCTAAATCATTAGTTACTTGAATTTTTAGTGTATTTTAGTATATTAGTGTATATTTATCACCATGAATCCCAAAGAGCAAAAGGAAGATCCTGGTATAATTTTTGGAGCAAGACCTGCTACTGGGGAAAAGAAAAATACTTAGCTATTACTTTGATGTGATCTAAAGACTAGAAATTTCTGTGCTACAGCTATGTGGGCTAAACAGCAACAGAAACACCCTGACATCTAAGATACTGTATCTGAAAACTTGAAAACAGTTCTTGATGTCAAAGACAGTTCTGTTCCTCAGCAAGAACTCGTAAGAGCTGAGAGGACACTGGGGAATCGCTTGGAAAATATGACTTGCAGTTGAGACCTTGATCAATCAGTGTAGTGAAAGGAGCGGTATCACTCTTCGGAAGTTAATTAGACACTAAGAGTAATACTCTAGAAAGCTTTGAGAGCAGATTGTGTAAAGACAGCTCCCCATATAAATCATTACTATACCTCAACTCTGAATTTCCATTAATTATTAAAGCTTTCTAGGCAAGCTAAGCAGATATTCTAAGATGCATATTTCAGAAATTTCCACATGTTAAAAATTAAGTACTGTTGAACAAGCTAGGCCAGACAATGAGAGCCTTTGGAGGCCCCCATCCAATGTACTCATGTCACTCATCATCATCTCCAAGGGCTGCGTCAGGCTCCTGCTGACGCACAGCACGGCCCCAGACCCAGCCAGCTCCCTCCGTGCATGTCACTGCCCTACTCAACTGATAAGTTTGGGTTTCTTTTCCATGTATTTGGGACAGACTTGGTGATACAGGAGTATCTGAGGATGTTCAGAAGTGCTCCTGGGTTCTCCAGTGTCCTTTGTGCCAGCAGGGTTTAAGATCATGACAAACTAAAGGAAATGGAGGTGCAAATAAAGGATTGGGCAGAGGGAGGCTATGGAGAGCAGCTTGCATGAAGTACCAAGGCCTGGATGGATGGTAGGAATGAGGTTCTTTCCCTCATTCTTCAAGTTTGTCTATGATGTTTTCCTTGGGTTTGTGATCAGACACAGAAAAAAAGCAGATCTGGGCAGAAGATGTAATTTGAATGAACCCTCCTGCGTTTTCAGACATCAGGAGAAGTCAGATCTCACTGACCCTTGGCTTTGTTTTGGAGTTTAATTAGAAACAGAAGTCCACTAAAGTGCTCTTGTTTGGGATGACTGCATTAAGACTCCTTTAAGTTTAACTTCCCAATAAAGTACTTGTTGCTATTTTTAATTATAATAATTATTTTCAGTATTTCCAGCTAAGACTAAGAAAAATACAGCTTAAAATATTCTGAAATAGATCTATATCAAACAAAAGGTAGATATTTCTCATATTCCTGCAGTAAAACACACAAACCAGAAAAAGATTGGCACTGAAGATGTTCAAAGGAATTGGAGGGAATGGCAGACTTTAGATTTATATGCAAAGCTTTCGATGTGATGAAATGTACCCAAATAAAGTTTCTCAATTTTCAATTATTCAAATCAAGATACTGCAATATTTTTGGACACTCAATATTTTGAGCTGTTTATTTATTCATTTTTCTTTCTTTACTGCCTTTGTCCCCCGAGAAACCTAACAACTGAAATATAGCAACAGTGCAGAATATTTATCGGAAAAAACAAGCACTCAACAGGACTGCAAAATTCCAAGTTCTCAAGAAGAAAAAGCAATAGGCACTAAACTAAAAGTTGCTGATACTTTACTACTTTTTAGTGTTACAGATGTCATCTTTGGCTTTCAAGAAGAAAACCAAACATACTTGAATAAGCATTAGACCTCTTCATCTAAATCACACAGAAGAACGAGACCTTTGCAAAAATACACAAATCCTGTGTTTTACCACCTAGGTAATATTTGAAAATACAATCACTATTGGATTAGCTAGAAACTAATGGTAGAAAAACAGTTGAGAAAATATAACAGCCACGGTGAGTAGTTTGAAACATTTTAGGCAGCTATCAAAAATATTTTCAGTTGCAATTTTGACAAGGATAGATGGTGTTCTAAACCAAGATAAAGATTAAGAGCTGACCACTCCCCAGAAGTCAGTGGATACCCATCTGGTCAGAGAGATTTTGCCCAGTGTGAGAACCACAGCTAAAGAAAGAGGTATGGGGACCATGAGGCTGGGCTGCCTGTGTAACCACTGTGAGGGTGAGACAGCAGAAGGTGAAGTGTTGTCCTAAGAGGGCACAGGGCCTCCATGCTGGGACCTCACAGCTGAGCAGTTCTCCTAAATGAGATTTCACTTACATTTGATAGATTTTTCAGAATGGCCACACACCTCCTGCTCCTTGCATTTTCAGCAAAGCATGTACAGTGTTTTAAAAGAGCTGTGAAACGCTGTCCCCAGGCTCTCCATGGTAGGTCAAACTGTCTTGCACAAGCCTTGTCTAAAACCAAGATACGGCCTGATTTAAAAATTAGTAGCTTCATTTCTATGATCACGTAGTATGTTAATGAATGAGGGAATAGAAATAAGGTTGCCTGAGCAACCTCAGTTCTGGCATTGCTTAATATCAGTACTTGGCTGAACAATGAGAATAATTTTCTTTACTACCAAGTGGGTTTCTTGGGCAGATCTGGAGAGCACATTGCCTCCATGCACTACTTGGAGCAAGGATATGAACATACACATATCACTTCCACTGCCTTGGCAGAACTGGAAAGGATCATCCCAGCTTCAGGTTTGAGGATGCCTGCAGTGCAAGCCAACACATCTGAAGTGCTGCTTGAGCTTGGACCAGGGCAAGTTGTTCCCCAGAATAGCTCCAAAACACATTTCCACTCTGTTCTTGCCCTTGCCTGGTTTGTCCTGCCATGAACCAACCTTCCCTTGTAGAGCATCAGAATGGGCTTGGCCTACAAAAGGAGTTGAAATTTCAGAGCAAATTTTAGTTTCCTTTGTATCATTTGCATAGGAAGGACTGATGACAATTTATTATCTGTGTTCAGGTCTAGGGTTGATTGCAGATATAATTTTGTTCAATTCTCATCTGCATGCTTTCTATATATAGCACTACTATTATTTTTTTTTCTTCCCTTCCAGCAACTTTGACAAATTCTTTTCAAGTTCAGGATGGAAAGAAGTGCTATCTTCAAAACAAAACGGGGGAAAAAAGCCCCTGTTTGAAATAAATATATGAATTTGATACTATTACACCTGTGACATACTTTCCCCACCTTCCTCCAGCCTGTTACATGTTTGAAAGAGTTTGATACTTAAAAACACAATGAATACATACAAATAACTTTAAACCCTATGATTGTTTTTGAAGTATCATGCTACATTGAATCAGACAATTCTCCTCTTTCATCTACACTCCAGAGAACTGTACTTTTTTCCTGGAATTCTATAGCATCTGAAAAGAAATTGTCCCAGTTTACAGTGATAGCGCTCCAAAGAGTTCTTGTGTTTTCCATTACTTTTCAGTTGTATTGGTATTCTGTTCCAATTACTCTCTGTTAGTGCTTCAAAGCTCTATCTTATCTACAGATAACATCAAAGATGAGAGCTTCCAGTTTTAAATTTGGTTTGTAGTTATTTTAAAGATACAAAGGCATCATTTGTGAATAGCTGATCAAATAGAATAAATACTTTTTTGTTTTGGCTCCAAAAGGGCCAGGAAACTACTTTTATTTTTGAACTTCAATTTTATTTAGACATCAGGCCTTATTTTCAGGGTGCTGAACTCCCAGAGCTCATGTTGGCTTCAGCTGCAGTTGTATGTGCTCAAGCAGGAAACGTTTCCTCTTCCACAAGCCTTTGCAACTTTACGATTTTTCTTATTTCAGCAGTCTAAATCAGACCTTTACAAAGCATTTCATAGAAGCATTAGCAAGAAAGATCCCAAATAAATCCCATAACCACCAGCCTACTGGTTCCTTTAGGATGAGTTCTAAGTCTCTCCTGTTAGACCTGTTCTGGTCCAGCTAGAAGCTAACATAATCATTCAGAGGGAGCTTGACCTGAGGTTTCTTGTAACCCAGGGAGACCCTACTACCTAAGAGTTCACAAAGTTGCTGTTCTCTCTACTGCTGCATTCTCTCTGACCTGATAAGGACTTAAACAAAGGCAAAGAAACTAACCGAAAGAACAAGAAACTCATTTCAGCAGTGGTTAGCTGAGAAATAGTGGAACTGAGTTTAAGGCAGCTACAAGTTCCCTTGATATCATCCTGAAATAAGGTAGAGATGTAATTTTGTCTTTTTCCTATAAGAGTAATTTAGACCAAATCCCACCTTCTCAGCTGTACCCAGCTGCTCCGAGAAGGCAACCACTTTTCAACCACGTTGGGAAGCTGCTTATTTACAAGCATGAAGGGAAACCGTTTAAGTCAGTTTTCTTTCTGTTTAAAAAGTGCAGTCACTGACATCTTATCTGGGACAGTGCTGTTTAGGGAGGTGCTGTTGAGCTTTGCCGGTCAACAGAGTCATCCATAAGGGCTTAGATTCCTCTTCATTAAAAAATACTTGCCACTGGATTTTTACACGTGATGGAAGACATAGCAAATCACTGTTGTGCCTACTTGGCTTGCAAATAATGCTGAAGACAGCGTGATGTGGCTGTCAGCAGCCCCAGTATACAATCTGCACTTGCTGAAAACATGAGGGATTTTTTCTCTAAGGCCCCACATATGTACTTACGCACACAGACATGTCATACAGGTACTCAAGAAGCTGCCTCTAATTCATCAAATCACAAAGACCCAGTGATTAAAGGTATTAATGGATTTCTGCAAGGGAGCAAAACTTGGAGGGGAACGTGTGCCATTCATGAAAGTGTAGTCTGGGAAATGTAAAGCTTCATTTCTGACCTGATATACACCTATATAGTAGAGGCAAGTGATTGACACAGGAGCTCTGGAAGCATCCACCAGCACAACCGCAATAGGTCAGAGCTAACAAGCACTTTAGAGGACAGGATGAGAGTTCAAAATGATCTTCCCAAACCAGTGAAGTAACTTGTCAATCTTTTCAAAAGCTTTTGGGTTTAAGGTGCTTTCCAGCCAAACATACCCACCTCAATGCCAGGGCAATGCAGAAGCATCTACAAAGACAGCACACAGAGAGGTAATGGAGAACTTGATGGACAAAACATGAAACAACATGGGAGGATTTTCTGCTTGAAGCCAGGCTATATGAAGGCACCCATGTTACTACAAAACCATTATAAAACCTGGGCATTGATTCTGACTGGGGCCTCTAAGAGGTTGCTGCTGGTGGGAGGGAAGATGACGAAAGCGTACTGCTGCATTCAGAGGCCCTTCCCCAGCTTGGAGGGGGTTGCATAGTTCCAGGGTTGGAGGCTGGTTCTTTCTGCCTTCCCCACCCCAGCACTGCACTATCATCCTCTTAGCTTTATTTCACACTTGCCCTTCATCCTCTTCTCCTAACATTGTCCCCATTATACCTTTTAGTGCAGACACCAAGTAACCTCCCTCCTGCCCTCTTGAAGATGAAAGACATGCAGTCTCTCTCTTTTCTTTATTCTTTAGTGGAAATATGGAGAATTCTTAATCTTACTGGTTTGTGCTTTCTCTATGTTATTAGTGACCTCTACACTAACCTGCCTTTGAAACCCTTTTCAAGCTTTTATTCCATCCTCCAGTCTAAGCATATTCCCAGACATTCATCGACCTACAGTGGCACTGAGTGGAAAAGTGAAATAAAACCCATGTCTCCCCTTGCAGGACACAGAGTTATTGAAAAATTATCTAGAGTGTCTATGAGGCAGAGTGATGGGAAGTAAAATCCTACTGTCTTTGTACTGCTCAGAGCCTCTGCAGCTTATAGATCATTTGTCAGTGCCAGTTTGGGGTAGTCTCTATAAACAGGCTGGTTTGCATTTGAAGTACTCAAAGGACATGATGGTTCGGCTAGAAAACCATGTATTTTACATGTAATCACCAGGATAATTTGGCCGTGTCTCGTGTTCCCACAACTTAATATTCTACCTACAGATGCATGATCAAGAAGAGATTCCTTAACTTTGACAGGGCACATCACATTATACTCACTTTATTATTGGAAATGATCACCCCAGGGTGCAAAAGGGAGCAAAGGCATAGTTTCATCATACTTTTTTTAAAACTACATTGACTGCAGTGTGGGTTATTCCAAAGCTACAGAGCGCCACTTGCCAGGGGACAGGTGGCTAAATTTTACCTGCATTGTGCAAGAAAGAAATAACTGCTTAATCTAATGCTGTGCTGTGGAAGATTCACACTGGAAAACTCAACTTCCAGGCAAACAGATCATATCCTCAAGTAAAAGCCACTTCAGGTAGTGAAATATAATGTTGTAATTGCTGTACCCATAAATGTAACCAAAAACTCTCCTGGCTGTGGTTACACATCCTCCCTTAGACTTGGAACAGGATCCGATTCTGGACTCCTGACCTAACATTAAGTGCACAAGGAAACCTTGACAGTTTCAATGCTTGCTAGGACCAACCATGAGATTTTAACTCTGCTTTGATGGTTATTACAACCTATTAAAGTTTCCTATTCTTCAACTCTGCAAAGACTTGAATGCACTCCCAGTTGAGCAGACCAGAAAAATATACTCTCAAATCTCAACAAGCACTTGATACAGTACATTTATCTGGCAACTGATTGATATCACATCTATTTTGGCATTATGATATTTTTTTTATCCTCCATATAAATGCCCTGTTTCACAATCTGGAAGGAAAAGGAACAAGTGATGGCCCATCACTATTTAATAGCTATAAAATAAAACCTATAAAATAAAAGTGAAATGAATTATCAAACCATAAACTAAGGTTCGGTGTTTAAAATAGGACATGGCTTTAAAAATTCAATTACAGCTTTAATAGAAATAAGTTTACTCTATATTTTAATGACCTTCTCTCAATTTTTTTTTCCTCCGTTGCAAAGCCTGGCATTACCAAGGATGCATGGCAAGCCTTCCTTTCCTCTAACTACTCTAAGATTGATTAGGAAACAAATATTGATGCGTTTATCCAAAATAACTTAATTAAATGAGGCAAAAATAGCATTAAGAAACATGTCTCAGAAAAGTGGAGTTGATCAAGATTAAGAAAGGTTACATTTAAGGTTCCTGGATTGAAAAGATTAGGACCACTAATTGAATGTCAGCAATGGAGAATACTCTGAATACAAAACTCCTTTAATGTTTTCTTAACTCACTGGTGGGCTGTTTCCTGAGGTTCAGGTTAGAACTTCTGGAGATTTGCATGATACCAACACACAGAGGGGTCCTACACTACACCTCAGCTGAGGACCACAGATGAAGAGATCATCTCAGAACAGATATCTGATCATTGTCTTTGTCAAAGCATGGATATAAAGCCAGTTTTGTGTTTGTTAAATTGGTATTGTCGTGGTTTGGGGATACTTGTGACAATGGACTGTCAGTGATGCTGGTTTTGTGCACTCCTGGTGACCTAGTCTGGACCCATTCCTAGCTCCTGATAGGAAAATAAACCCTTCAGGACAGGACTTCAGGGGCTGTTATTTCAAGCAATGGCAGCTTTCAGGACTGTGGTTTTGGAGGGGCTTTTCATGTCTGTTTTACTTTCTTTGGGACAGACCAGGATTTTGACAAAATCTTGAGAAAAACAAGGAGGAGGTGCTGAATCAACTAGAAAAAGAATTTTCTCTAGCTTGTTTTGGAAATAACCCATATCTTCACTTTAAACAGTGCTTCTGAAACGCACAGCAGCATCAGGTCCAAGTTACAATCAGATAGGTCCAGGCTGATCTGTATGGAGTCCAGCTGATTTTATTAGGACCACCAGGAGCTCTATAGACTGCCCTGACAAATCCAGCTCAAGAATCAGCACCACTGATAATTTTGAAGCATTCCAGGTGCAACAATGTGGAAAAAATTGGTAAGTGTTTCTGGGAGAAAGAGGGGAACTGCAGTTGAAAATACATGCTTCTCAAAGCTGCATCCAAGGGGAATAGAACAAAGATCTTAAAATACTACCCCTAGATGTTTCCCCCCTGTGGTTGCAATTATTTCCAAAGTACCCTGCTTAAAATAGGTTTTCAAACCTTGCAAGATTAATCATTGCAGTTGGAGATATAAGTAGGCACTTACCATGCAATTCACAATTAGCTAAATATGGTAGGAGAGTCTCAGTCATGTTGGCACAGGAGACTTGGAAAAAAAAAAAAGAAAATACTTTTTTCTTCTAAGAATGACATATGATGGGAGAGTAGAGGAAGATAATTGTCATAACAAAGGGAATATGTTATTGTTTATTGGCCACACTTAAGCACTGGGATCTTGGATTATAGTATCTGGTGACAAATGCTGCTTGAAATTTTGCAAATATTGTTTAAAAGTAAGATAACTGAGTAATTCTGAATGTGCTCTGCAACCAACACCTTCAAAATTCAGTTCTGCAAAGCAGAGTGACATTTTCTTTTTGTTTTATAGAAAAAGTAAGATGCAACATCTAAGCACCCTAAAAATCTTGTTCTCTTTGGGTTTGACTCTACTTGTACTAATAGATCAATATGACTGGCAATTATAGCAAGGGAGTTAATAAAGCCAACTAATAACCTTAAATTTTTAGTGCCTTCAAGGTATGAGGTAGTCCAGAGTGTCACCCTGCCCTCTGTGCTGCTGACTGTCAAGCCCACCCAGCCCAAGGGCTGTCCCCACCAGAGACCACTCAGGCTTGCTGCAATGGAGGGAGTGATGGTTCACCCCTACAGACCTGCCCTGCTTGGTGATGATGGATTTCACCTTCCTGAGGGTCTCAGCACTCAGCTCCCTACAGGATTAGACCTTTTCCTTGCCAAAGTGGCAGCTGTAAACAGACATTTCGGGTCTAATTTCTACATACTTCAGTATTTTAACTGACATTTAACCAAAACATTGACACATTTATCTAATTTGTCACTATTCATTTCCCAGTTCCTTTTTTATTTTCTTCCTCTTCTTGCAGATTCACTGGGTTAGAAACTGCAATAACAAACCTTTCCAAACCAATTTTTCTTTTTGCAAAGCTTTTGATTATTTATTTTTTTAAATCACTCCACTAGTGTTGGGATGCTGGTTACCCTCCTCCTCCCCTACCCTACAAAGCTCTAGAAGTGCATGCAAACAAAAAAAAAAGGGGGGGGAAAAAAAACCCTCAGCAGTAAGTTGGCTGATTCTGGCAGCAAGACAAATGTAGCACCACACAGCAGGCAGGCAGAGAGTGCACTGCTCATCCTTTCGGTTTTGTCAGTGTATGGGAATGCTGGACATCAGCACACAGCGAGGGATTCGGCCAAAAGCACTCCTCCTCGGCGTCTGAACCCTGCTGCTTTCACCCCCAGTTGGAAGATACAGGTAAAAATTGAGAAATACTTTAGCTAACTGGATTCAGTGAAAATATAAAGCAGTTAGAAGCAGCCCGGACAGCCTAATCTTATTCCTAGCAGGCAATGGAAGTAAACCACAGTGTACGGGCTGATAGCTCCTGATACATAATACCCTCAGGTACTGTAACTTGCATGTGATCCTTCCCATTACAGCAAATAAATTGTCACAAATGGCAGTAAAGTTTTTTTTTGTATACACTTTGTTCGAGTTGCCTTTATAAATGTTTGTCATTATTTACATAATTATACCTCTCTCTGACAGCAGGCTTTACAGCAACTTTGAACCACAATAAACAGGCAGACTGGATGCCTCCTTTTTAGCCAGAGTGTATCTATTGTCTGTTATATGTACATCTATTACCAGCATGCTATGAGCATACCACTCATTCATTTCATAATGTGATTTATAGTTACATTACAAAAGAATAAGCCTACAAACAGCAACTATGTAATATTGATAAAGCATTTAGGAACAGAACATAAATTTAATGACTAAGGTATTACATAGTATCAATAATCTGCAGGAAAAAAATGTGTCTGTGTAAGTAATCACAATTTATTATAGCACAAATCTAAACAGAGAATGTGTTTCTTTGTCAGAACCTTTCTTTAAAAGAACCTGACATCCCAAAATTTTCTCCCTTACAGATGTCAGAAGCAGAGACAGACAAGGTAAAAATCAAACCAGCAGGAAGTTTGGAACATGACAAGCAAAATATTTCTTGGCTGAAGAAAGGTAAGTTGCATTGCTGAGTTATTGGTTACTGGTTTGTGTTCAGAGATATTTCTCGTTTATTAAAAATTATTTTTTAAGAAAAAGGCACAAGAATACTTCACAGGCTTAAATATGGCCAGGAATTTCTATCACACAAACTCCATAGCTTGACTTTTACAAAACATGTATCTACGTTTCCTTACGGTAAAGGCCTACATTACTAAATTTTAAAGTAACCTGAAAACTCATTTTTTCTAATATCCTTGCATTCCTGGGGAGGTTTCATTTACCTGAATCATAAGCCATGAAGAAGTATGGACTGTCATCTTAATTCTGATGAAAAGTTTTTATTAACTCAAACTATTACTGAATTGGATTAATATTTGGTTGATTTTCTCAATCATGAGTAAAGATCAGCCCTGAATCTTTGGATTTGTCAGTGTGTTATCTGAGAATAAAGTAGTATTGGGTGTCAGCGGTTTGTGAAATACAGAGTCTCAGAAGTAGAGAAGTTATAAAAAGCAAGTATAGGAGACCTTTCCAGTTTTAAAGGCTGAAAAATGACAAGTATTAAGTAAACCATTTGTGTTAAATACTGCATTTCAAATACTACATTCTATTAGCTGAACTATTTAGAAGAAAAACATCCAATTGGAAACTTTTTCTTATCACATCTGCCTGTACGCATAGAGGAAGGTAGGTTCTTCAGATATATTTCTTGCTGGCAAATTTGATTTGCCAAGTTAGTACATAGCTTACTACATCTTTATGTATATTTGTTGGCCACAGCAGAGTTACTTTATTGTGTTTCATACACACACAACATGAATTAGAGTCTCAAAGCAGAGACTTTCCAGATGCACATGATACAAATTAAATATCTGTGGTTAGGTGCAAATCATGTTTTTTAATGAGAACAGTGATATTCTAATCCTAACAAAAGTATTTTGGGAAGACTCAACAAGTGACCTCATATTTTGAAATCATTAACCAGGGGAGTATTGAGGAAAAGGCTCATTTATAGCCTCTATTATGTCATCTGTAAAATGTGCATCACTATTTTAAGCTCATGTAGTTAATTATACGTTAGATCATTTAGCTGCAATAAAGTAGGCCTAAGTTAATGTCTCTGCCTTGCAGTCCTCATTGTTTATGCAGCGCTGCTGCAGAATGAAAATCTCATGCTCAAGCAGAGCTGACTGGCCAGCACACAGGCTTTGTTTGGCTGGACACCCAAAATCCTCTGCTTGCAGAGTGTCAGCTGACTTCAGTAAAAACTCTGCGAGCAGAAAATTTGCAGTTTGAGCATCACAGAGAGTGATAGAGCTGAGCAAGATCTGGTTATTTATCCTCTGGTCCAGACCTACTCAGGTAGCCAGGTGGCATCTCTCACACCTCTGTTTTCCTGAGGTCATTTCGCTTTAGTGATTCTAATCCACAATGTCTTATTTCTCCACTTCCTAAGGAGAGAGACTATCCAGGGTTTCTAGATCATTAGTAATGCTCTGATTGTTTTGTACTCAGAGAAGCTAATCTTTCAGAAAGGGCTAAACACTGTCTGTTGGCACCTCTTCTCTCTGGAGTGCCACAGAGCAGAATTGGGCCTTGAAGGTCTCCTACAGCAGCTGAGTAAATAAATAGGTGCAATGTGTCTCAGAAGGAAAGGAAATTTTCCTTGAGATAATAATATAGACATTATTTCATCTTATACTGAAGTTCACTTTTTAAAAATTTTACTATTTTTTCTTTGCTTGAAGCACTTCTGTGGCACACTGTGGGTTTTTAGAATATGGTGAACCAAATTGTCTAGAGCAGAAGCTTAACTTCTATGTTTAAATGTTTTAAAAATACCTCACGTATAGATTTCAGGCATTCCAATAAACAATGAATTGTGGAGAATAGACTTGCACTGTTTCCATCAGGCACAGTAAGAAGACTGTATGTTCTTTTAGCATCCAGTTTTAAAGAAAAGTTATTTTTATTCATGGTTTTGTATTGATTATTTGTTCCTTCTAAAAGAAACAATCATGAACCACATAGTATCAGAAGTAAACAAAAAATATAGACTAGGCTGTGGATTTAGTATCTTTCCTAGACTTCATTTTTTTCCGAATGCTTTGCAAAGTAATAGCTCATGGACTGGTAGTGCAGTGGGTCAGCATCAAAACAGAGTTCCTACTACTGTTTTGTTGGCTTCCGATATTAGAAGCAGAGGGGGGATTTTAATCTAGCTGCCAGTTATTTATCTTCTACTTTTTTTGGAAGAAGAAGTTTTGCTTCTGTTCACAAGCCTCTAAAAGCAAAAATCAAATCCTCATTTGTGAGGGAAAACTCCTTCCACAAAGCAAAACAGAAACCAAATCAGCCTTATGAAAAGTATTATAGAAAAACATTAGGCTCTGCATATAGGATTGTATCTTACTGTATCAGCAGGAAGAACATGAATGGTCCTACTCATGCCTCTATCTCTCAGCAAGTCATTTGCACCCAGTGCTGTGCTCCTGCACCCCTGACATGAGTGCAGAAGACTGATGTCAAAGACAATATGGGAAAAAATAACACTGCACAAGCCAGCACAGTCTTAGAGAGAAACACAGATATAATCACTGCCCTAGACTGTATTTTTAAAAAGAACACTGCCACATTTGCCCTCTCCTTTTACTTCTTACTTATCCTGAACCTTTTTTTGGTGGAGAGCCTAAGGTCCTCCCCATCATCTAGCAGACTGTGGAACTGTAATGAAGTAATAATAAAAATATAAACAGGGAAGCAGAGTGGTAAATGCATGCTCTAGGTTTGCTAGACTTTTAAGTCCTAGAATATCTCTGCCCCTCCTAAGGCACTTAGCACTCAAGTCTGGGTGTGGACAACATGATACTCCCTGGGCTGAGTGTGAATGAGGATGGTGAAATGATCACAGTCCTATCGCAAGATGTCTCAGGGTGAAGAATTTACACCAGCAATCTTTTCTGATAGTATGGCATTCTTCTCAGGACTACTATTTCTAAAGACCACACAATAGATGAGAAAACCTTGTGTTTGGAGGGTATGTGTCAGACCATCATGTATAAAGCAACCAGAATCAGTACGAATGAGCACTGAGAAAAGGCAGTCCTCAGCCTCTTTTTCTGCTTGTCTGACCTTAGCACTGTTGAGAACCAACTCAAAGAAAGCCTGGGACATAGGAGTAAAGCCAGATAACGACTCCTATTTTGTGTAGGAGTGGAGGTAGTTATTTCTGCTTGTTTCTCCTCCTTGTGAAAGAGCTCATCATTGATGATGGGAGGCAGTTTTGGATGGAGATAGAGAGTTCCCCCTGCCAATGCCTACAAAACATCAGGGCAGAGTGAAACATGGGCTCATTTACAAACAAACATTTTCAGTTATCTGCATTTCTGCCCTGAAAAACTAAAGCTGGAATCCTCAGCACACACATTATCCCCACTTAAACAGATTTTGCCCTGACATGCACAAAATGACATAAATGACAGTGTATGAAATACAAACATACATGTATAAGAACAACCAGTATAATAAAGGTTAATATTAAGAAATGTCCTCTGCATGGGCCTGTGTCCCCACCTGTTTCATTCACCCACAAGATGTGCAACAAACAAAGCATTACACCCTAAGCAAGAAACATCTCTGTGGGCTCCTAATCAAGCACAGTTGTTAGAGGGTCCCGTGGAATCTGGAAGCTCCACAAGACATGCCTTCAGAAATGCAGTACCCAAGGATGAGTAACACTCCCAGGGGCTGACTCAGGGATGCTCCCACCTCACACAGCACAGCCACAACCACAGAACTGCCTCTTCCACATGGACCTGAGAGTTCTTTCCACCACGGTGGTGATTTAGTGCAAGATTAACAGCCATCTGGTGGGAAGGGAGGTCAAAGCAGAGCTAAATTCACACCAGCCTCAGCATGTGGCTTTTGGAGTTCCTTACAAACATTTAATCTCTCGGTATCACTTGATGATTACAGCCATATGGATATGTGGGAGCAGGCAGGAGCTTATCTGACTGACATAAAGCTGTAAAAGGTGACACTGATTTTGCACAGGGGCCAGCAGTGGTCTGTTCATTATTTCTGCATCCGTTGCAAATGCAAGGGGAAAATGTGTGAGGACCTACTACTGCCCTCCTACGGTTTCACCCAAAACTGGCCACAGCAGCCCAGGAACACAGATCCAAGTTGTACAGAAATGAAATTTCATTTCAGGATATTTTCCACACAAAGCCCTCCTGTTTTATGCTGCCCAGCTGTGTACACAAATGCCCTCCATATATAACTTCCAGTTAATGAAATAGCTTCCTTGCTCCCCTGCCAAAAATATAACCGAAATGCTAATCTCAAGACTTTCTCCAAAATAGTCCCTTTCTGCACTAAAATTCTCATAAATCAGAAACTTTTTTTTGTCTAAAATAAACCTGTTTTCATTGTCTTGCAAATAGAAAAATTTCTAGCCCCAATTTCTTTAATCAGCTGCTCCAGCCAGCAGATTTTTGCTGTAGGGTGAAATTCAGCCCTGTACTGAGGGTTAGTACAAGGTCAGCACTTAAACCATAAAATAGGGTTTAAGTGCTAAATAGAACCTCTGTTCAGGATTATATTTCACCCCTTGAAGGACTACAGCTCATATGAAAGGGGAGATTTACTCATATCATAGACCTGGCTGTAGTGACATTATTCACATTATTCAAATAATACCTTATTCCAGAAGTAATCCCATTGGGTAAGACTGTGCCACATTTCTTAGTGGTGCATCCCAGAAATCCAGTACAGGCTATTCCTAACTGCACCTCACTGAAACATCCCACAGCCTGGTCTCAGAGTTATATTCCTGGGGGTAATATTAAAACCTTCCTATTTTGCAGCACTCAAATGCCTTTTCCCCAGCACACCCCTCTCACTGGTTACCCAGGGGCTTTAAGAGACTTTTACAAGAAGTAGTAAAGCAGGAAGGACATAACACTATGAGACTAATTTTGTAGAAGAGTTGTCCTGGAGACACTTGGGGAATTTCTGAGTTCTTTCACAGCCTTCCAGCTTTTTACCTGGTTTTCAAGGGCTAGAGTAAAAGCACAAGGCTTGTACTTTTGCTAAAATTATTCTCAGCAGAGTGTTCTGATCTGACTTTAGGAAGATAAATGACATTTTTAGAATTTCTTTCTAAAAACTCAGAAGTCAGTGAATGCAATTTTATATACACGCTTGGACACTTGTTTCCTGAATTTTGCTGTCATGGGTCCAGAAGGTTTTTTCACTCTCTTCTTCCAGTCTGAATTAAGTCATTGGATTGAAGAGCTTTATAGAAGACTGATAGCAAAGAAATACCTCTCAGTTTCATGTAACAGAAAATGTCAAATGCTTATAAGATGAATGCTGTAATCCAAGCAGACTGTTTCCAGATAAGAACCACAAAAAAAAAAAAAAAAGCACATTTAAAAACTGATGACAGGGATCCCAGGGGGCTCAAATTCCTGGAAGATGCCTTGTCAGCTTCAGAACTATGACCAAATGAATTAATCAAGACAACCCTTCCTTTAAGTTGTAAAACAGCAGATTTAAAGACTCTCTTCCAATGGAGAAAGAGTATATGAAATCTGCAATGGTCCCAGCTCACCACTCCTAATTATAGTTTTATAAACTGAGTGGTCCTTGATCTTTGAACTGGAGGGTCCTTGGAGATGTAAGACTTTGAATACTGCCACAAAAGTGGAATGAATGTACAGTAAAGACAGTGGTAATCTCTAGGTGATAGGGTTAAGTTCAAAGTCACACTCCTATTCTGAATATTGACTGTAAAAATAAGTGAAGTTTTATTTAGATTTGATTGCCTTAAGTGAATTTGTTCCACAAAGGAAGAGAAGAGTCTCTTCCATTCAACTGCCAGTGCTGGGGAAGACCTAAAGTTGTTGTTTCATTCACCCCTGGAAGTTTTCCAGACCAATTCTATTCTTTGTCATACTTGGGCAAAACATTCAGAATTTTGCCCTCAGTTGTGTCAGTAGAGCAAAACATGGAATAACAGTAGAGACACTCAGTTGTTGATTTGCTCAGCAACATACATGTTAGAACAGAATCCACATATCCATGGGCCTCCATAGCACTTCCTACTTAACAGGGCAAACTAACTGGTGCACAGAAAATCTTAGCCTAAGGGTCAGTTGCAAAGCAATGAGTAATTCCATTAAAGCAATGGAGCTGCGTTGGCTTGCAAAATATTTAATTTGTCCCAGGATGTTTAAGACAGATACCTGTAATCATCTTAGTGCATCAATGATGCAGAAAGAATGAAGCAACTTATCTCATTTTTGCCACTTCAATTCATAGAGGGAAGGGTCAAATGCCAAATCAATGTCTATGTCTAAATGGACTAATTAAAACTCATTGCTTCAGAGAGAGGAAAGGACACTGCAGCCCAGCAGGTAGGACACCTGCATGAAGGGCAGGAGATAGGCTCTAGTCCCTGCTACAGAGAGTATTCAGCTATTCAGTAAAAACTGGAAAACCTGTCAGACAGTCTCAATACCCTACTGAGAGCAAGCAGAGGGGTTTGAGCCTGTGCCATGCCCAATCCACCAGCTGCTCTCACCAGCAGGGATCTCAATCACATAGGTGGGGACTAGAGCATCTCCTCCTGCTCTGCCTCAGGAGTGGCAGCTAGCAGAGGTTCTCGATGCAAGTGGAGCAGCCATAAGCACATCAGGGTGGTCCTTCTCCCCATTTGTCCAGTAGTTTTCCTATTTTTGTTTCCTCACCTCTCCCATCAGCTTATTGTTCCCAGTTACTCAATCATCCACATGTGCTATACAGAAGGTTGAATCTGGGACGCTGGTGCCTGCTGGGCAGAAGGGCCTATGCAAAAATTAGGGGCTGAAGCCCCTGGTGTCAGCCAAGTTTCTTTATAGTTCTTACTACAACTGAGGTTCATATCTTTGAAGATATTTTCACAAGACCTCTTTACCACCTGTGTGATATTTAAGTGGTACAGAGATCCTTGCTATCCCCCATAACCAAATTAATTTTTATTTTAAAGGAGTTAAACAGTCTCTTAGGGTCTCCTAATTATAGAGTCTCATTCTAATTTCAGTCTTTAATATGAATAAACACATTAGAAAGACACAGACACAATTAACCTAATCATAAATTCAGATGGATTGTTTATTCTCTGTCTGTTTAATGTGCTTATGATTGCAGCAGTTAAACATGATAATGTTTTCTTGTCTCACATATAAATGAATATACACAGTACAGAAATATGTGCAGGAAGAAAAACTTCTGTCTGAATACGTCAGTAGACTCCAGAGATACAGAAGTAGATTTACTGCTCACTGTTGTGCTCTATAGAAAAAGACAAACATTGTCATGATAGTGTTGAGACACTCGAGAACTGAGTACTGACAAATTATGTTGTTCTTGCTGAAATATGCCTACATGCACTTTCAAAAGAAAGAAAATGCTATTGCAGAAGAGAAGCAGGCAAGAAAGTTATTTGGATATGCCACTGCCCCTGCAATTTAAAAGCAGAAGTGTAGATTTTGGGTAAATAAGATCACTTGGTTTCTTCAGAGTAAAATACAGGTCAAATAAATATGTTCCTACTGAAGCAAACTCAGATGTTGGATTTACAGAGAAGAGTTTTCAGCTGTGTGATCTTTGTAAAGACAGTTGTCTTAAAAAGGGGTTAAACCCTTTTAAAACCAAGTTGACTCCTTTGTTACACGCCCATGGCAACTTGCACATGTGCAAAAAGCTATCACATATCCACAAATATTCAGATGCCAAAATTAAAGTTGGAATATGATTCTTCCTGTTCCCACAGCATATTGAAAGTAAAGAATTATTTCAAGCATACATTCAGTTAAATTAGTGATTATTACTCAGATAGGCTTTTCTCTGTCATTAGACTAATTTTTTAATGGCCACATAGCATACCATGATGACGTTATATTTGGCTTTGGAATATTCAAGTTTTAGCTAAATTTAAAACACACTATGCTTCCCCCCCCCCCCCCTTAAACAAGAATCATTTATCATCTTTGTTCCTCACTCTTGGTTGTCAGATAAAGCAGCCCCAACTATATTTTCTTATGTATCACTACAGCTAAACTCAATCTTGTATATCCTATCTCTAGCCTTCCTAGGGCTTCCAACTTGTGTGTGTTGACAGTCAGAAAAAGGGTCTTCAAGGTTAACTTCACACTGTTAACCCATGCTTCATGTTGGCTCTCTGTGTGACACTCTTACTACATGGACCTTAGAAATAAGTTGAGAGGAATGAGAAAAACAGAGTGCATTCTCAGATAGGATTTGTAGGACTGCTTTGTGTAACACACTTCTATCAGATGTTGCTCTTTCAGCTTTCCATCTTGTGAGCTGCACTTGCTCTGCACACTCATTGAATACCAAAGTAGTCAGTACTAAACTAAACCACAACTTCGCACTTGTTGGTTAATGGAAGCCTAACACACTGGGCAATCCACACTCTTACATGTACAACAATTCTGAATTTGAATCTGACCAAGCTGAAGTTTAATGCTTCCTAAGATTATCATATAGACATACCACCTACAGTGACTGCTGGTCCTAAACTTACACCATTTCTGATCAGTCAGTCAGTATTCCTGACTGAAAAAAAGAGTCCACTGTGACAGTATGTGGGCAAAGGGGAAGAAAGAGGAAGATAAAGGAATGGAAACCCAAAACTAAATCTAAGCCTCTTCACTTCTGTTCACAAAGTTGTGACCAGATGTATCGTCTTCTTCAGGTATTTTAAGTGTTTTATATTTTTAAAAGATATTATTGCTCTTACAAAACAAGACAAAAAATCTAGCATAAATATTTTAAATATGTCCATTCCAGCTTTCAGCTAAGCAGTCATGGAGTTTTATTTCTATTTAAATCATAAATAAACTGAATAGTCAGGTAGACACCCACTTTGGGCAATAAAAGTTTCAGTATTTCTAGCAGAACACCCTGTGACTTTGGGTTTCACTTATTGTCTCTTCTACCTGGAAACATCATTCCTCAAGGTGCCTACTGGGGAAGGGGACACTGCAAAGGACCCCAGAGATGGGCTCTGCATCCTGCTGAACCCAGAGACCCCCACCGAAGCCAGTCAGCTTCGGTGTACCTACTTTTGGCACTGCCCACATAGTGTATGCAGCCAAGTAACAGGTGAAGCAAGTAGCAAGGTAGGTGCTGTGAATAACATCCTTATTATGAAGACCATGTACTGTTAAGAGAGGTTTCCTGACATGTAAATACACATTGCCTGACTTCACCCATGCTTCTCTGAAAGCTCATTCCACAGAGGGACACTCTGAATTCAGAAGATTTTCCTTGACTCACACTTGGTCCCTAACTTTTTGATCAGCCTTGTCCCAGCAGAGATGGCAATCACTAAGCAAAGAAAATCCAAACAGCAGTGGAAGTCTCCCCAGCTCTCACTTGGAGGGAATCACCAACAGCTGTAGAAGGATAGTACAGTCTCCGTGCCTTAAGATTTTTTTCATGAAAAATAAATAAAATATAAAACTAAGCAGCAGTTTTTACAGTATGACACAGCAGTATTACTTGCATTAGGCCAATTTACCACTTATGATAGCAGTAATAGCACTAAAAGCCAATAAAAGCGGTCTGTTTGTTCAGAGATTGGCTTTTATGGCTTATTCTAAATATTATCAAGTGAATCAAAAGCTGTCATTATAGTGTCTAAAAAGCCTTCGTACCTTGTAAGCAAACAGTGTGACTTTGACAAATAATCATTAATATGCCTGTGTGAGACCAGGGCTAAAAGAGAAATAAAAAGGAAAACCCAATATTTCAGTTTACGTAAGTCATTAAGATCGTTTCAGTTAAATTTCACACAAAATAAAACAGTTTTATACATAAAATGCTGTAGTTTTCCCAAGTTGTGTAGATTTTTTTAATCTGTGAATGTACGTTTTCATAAAACAAACTTGTCAGATAACTGAGCAATGAATGATTGAACTACAATGATATATTCTCATCAGCTTTGGGAAAACAAATGATGTGTGTGTCTAGGTAGTGCCTTTTGGGGCAGCATCTAACCTAACTGGTCCTTGGCTCCCATCATGCCTGCTAGAAGCCCCAAGCACAGCATCACTCTCCCTCTTCTTGCTTCACAAGAGAAGGTATGTTTCTATAGAGATAGAAAGGTGCAACTTAATTCATCTCCTGTCTTATACCTGACCAGTTGCTCTTGCAAGAGGCTCAGGAGGGCAGAGGCAAGGCTCCAGCAGCTCTCAGATGCACTCCACCCACCTCCTCCCCACTGGGATTACAACAGGAATGTCCAGAAAACCATACTCTATTGTGTGCAGGGCAGATCTTGAATATATAAGATTTCCTCTTCCCAGTACTTCTCACTACTGCCCAGCAATATTAGGGCAAGTCCTTGTTAAAGCTGCACAGCCCAAGTCACTATCATTTGCCATTTATTAGTCTTTGAACCTCTTGAATGGCACTGCCCAGTGTGCAGTCACCCACAACGGTTCAGGATGAACATTTGGGCTTACCACTGGTACCTAGGACAACTATCACTGGCAACATTGCAGTGACCCATGTAACTTCCTGAGGTGGCTGAATTTGAGAAAGGATGAAGGCAAAGAAACAATAGAAAGCACCCTTATTAGTGCCCATGTACTGTCACAGTGTCCAACATTGTCTTCATGCTCTCCTGCTGCACCTTACAGATGTGTTACATGAGGTCATACATCCCCAGCTGGGTAGCCCTGCTGGCTCTATAGAAGTGTCCTCATCTGTTTCAGATCCCTGTGGGTAGGCATTACCTGGGCTGCCTGGAGACAGGGTAAGACAGACAAGGTAGAAACACAGTAGAAGCTTCAGGATGTCACATAGGATGAAACATTATCTGGTGCAGGGATGACTCCATGGGTAGGATGAACACACCACCACAGAAAGAGTAGGTACTCGGAAGGTTATGCACTTGGAAGATTAGACATGGACTGTACAACAGTTCTGACTATATAATCAAGGCTTTTCTCTAAGAATTTGGACTGTTAAAACATTAACTGGGCTAACAGTGAATTCTTAGTTTCACCTAGAATGTGTTTCTTCTGCCCATAAAGATTTCTTATTGTAATGTCAGCAAGAGGATTTGGGATCCTCGATTATTCTCAGCACCCTACAAGGAGTCTGGCCTTAAGTCTGCTGTCCACAGCCCCCAAGCAAGCTGCAGTGACTTCTTAACCACTCTGGCAGGTATCCAAGCTCTGGACTGAAGACCAGAGTATGCAACTGTGGCGAGAGCCCAGGACAAACTAAGTGCCTTGGGCCAGGCATGGCCACCTGTCAAGCCTCATGCATTGAATACAAGCCTTGGGCAGTTGGCTCAAGCATTCATGCTCCCACAGCTAGTGCTGTGTCTCAGGGAGTTCTCTCGCCTATTGCTTGTTACAGCTTTTGGGGCCCCACTGGAACAGCAAGCTGGCGTGCTTGTAGTTGACAGGGTTATGTGATACGTTGTGCAGCTGCACAGAGTGCATGGGCTAGCAGAAACATGTGGTGCTGCACTGCCAGGGAAATTATTCCCCCAACACACCCCTTTAAGGGTCATGTGTGTTTTGCAGACAATTTATGTGAGCAGAAAACCAACAAACCTCCCATTTCAAGCTTCAAATTTCTTTGGCTATTTTTTTCCCACAGATTAAAGAACTTTCCAGAAACACTACATCAACAGTGAGGTATAAAGATCTCAGGTAGAAACTGATAGACCAGGTTTTGCCTAAGTTACCCTAAAGCATGGTAGGAAACCTGTTTGGATCCTCTGAATGTCTGCATTTACTCAAGAATGAGTGTACCTGATTCTATAAATCTATACCAAATGCATTTTCTTCTCTAAAAATACATACTGAATTATGGGTTTCATTATTTCAACCCAAGGAGTGAAACTGTAGGTAAGAGCAGTTTATCTGCTCACAAGAATAAAAGGACTTTGGTCCATTTGAACCTCCTTTTTTCAAGCAGTGTGTTTAGCAACTACTGAGCTCCCTTCCAGACTCAGTACACAGGCTGAAAATCTGCTTTTCTGTGCCCAGGCATAAACTGGTTCAACAGAGAGTCAATAACCAAGGCCTAGAAAGCATAAGCTGCTCACTGCAATTAATAGTGTCAGTGTTACTCTTCCATTTCCACCAACAGTATTGTGCAGTACTGACTTCAGTCTTGAGCACTCCTATAAAATGGTAAGAAAAGATTTTGTAAGCACAAAGGTTCAAGTGGTTTGGCCTATTTGCTTTTCATGTCACGGGTTTGCAATGTGTGTATTCATCATTTACAGTTCTGTATTATTTTTTTCAAGGGTTCAATCCTCCCATATTATAGCCGCACCTTCATCTCATTGACACACTGAGGTTCTTTAGTATTGAAGGAAATCAGAGCACAGGACTCTATGGGTTGCTGCACAGCCTGAAACAACCTACACAATGCTGACAAAAAGCAAATGTTGGATACCATTCTTTTGATCAAGATTTCAAGAGCCAAGTCACTAGAATCACTCGTCTGCTTGAAGTTAGGCTTGGGCTTAGGCATGTTGCCAAATTGGTTTCTGGTAGATGAAGACGATAATTCCTTGGCCTAGATTAGAGGCCACATCTTGGGTATAGTGTTGCCCTGTTTCTAATTGCTAGTGTAGCCAAGAAACTGTATCCTTCCCTCCACTTGAGGGACCACCTGGAAAAATAAATTTTTCCCCCTCAAACTTTGCACAAGAGCCCAAAACTTGGCTTTAATATAATACATATTTTCCATTTTTCCTTCCCTCTAATGAGATGCATTTATATTTTTACCTGCATGTTCTGTGTTTTGTTAATGGCAAGTCTTTCAAACACTGTGTGGTAATGGACTGTGGGATATGGGATTATATATTTATTATTCTCAAGAGCACTGTGTAGACTGTACCAGTGAGTTACAAGGAGATTGGTAGAACAGGGTTTGAATTCTGGCAGGAGATCTCTTCCAAGCTTGCCCCTTAGTCTGCATCTGGCTCTGCTTTAAGACTTCATGGAGACTAAGCTGTGGTTGCTTTGGTAAACTGTGCTACAAACTGGCTGCACTGAGCACCCTGCTCCAGGTCAGTTGTGTCAAAACTAGGGCAACCGGGTGGCCAAGGAGGAGAGTTTTGAGCAGCTGACTACTATGGTTTGTTGCATAATATAGAAAATGTTGCTATGTCCAGAGATAACAGCAAAAGTTGTTAGTCATGGTGTGCTTCCATTGACAGATAAAAGCCTTCTCTGCCCATGGAGATCGTATTTATACACAATCATATCGAAATCTATCTGTACATGAGTTTACCAGAGTGTGCTATGGTCAAATATACCCTCACCTTCTCTCCTGCCACAATAGGCCAGCCTGGATTTTTCAATGTGGTGGCTTTTACAGAAATGAAAGGCATTTTCTGCACAACTGAAAGACTGCCATTTTAAGATGAGAAAGCGTGTTTTCTCCCCTCAAGGGAAAGGGGAGAGTTTCATGGATTTGCCCTTTGTAATATTCTGGTTTGTCTGCAGCAAGAAGAGGAAATAAAAACTAATGGAAAGAGACATTTCTTCTTGGATCAAAACTGAATACTTGCAAAAATGCATTCTCAGACTGTGCTCAAGTACTTAGAAGAAACAACTGCCAGGTCAAATGATTCACAATGTCCAGCTCTTTCTTTTTCCAAATCAGATTAAAAAACTATGACAAATTTTTCCTTTTCATTTGAGTATCAAATCTTTTCCAGCCATCAGCCACTAAAACAGCCTATTTACTCCATGAGGGTGATTAATAGAAGCAGAGGTGAAACAATTACTTAGTGTGAAATTAATTGAAATGAATTCTTTCCTAGATTTGGAAATCAGGACAGGAACATACTCTACAGCAAATCAAGTGCAAGATTAGCCCAGAGACATTTTAAAGTTCAGAACAGTCCAGAACCTAACTTTGCAGGCTTGTCTCATCCTCCCGTGTGCCACCATTTATCTTGCAGAACTGAGGCATCCTACAGATTAAGGCAGTAACAAAGTAGATTTCATACCCAATGCTAAATTAGATATGTTAGATACACATAATACTTAGATATTCTGAGTATCCAGCTTTCTGGGCAGCTGGAACCCTTGACTGCAGTTGCCAGTGCCCAGTACTTCTTAATGAAGACCTCTGCATGTTTCCAAGAAATAAACAGAAATAATGGTAGCACCCAAAATTAGTAGCTGTAGATGAGGTAAAGACCACAAATGACTGCCATTGATTTTAATTACAGAAAGGTTGAGCCCTTAATAAAAATGTCAGTACTGAATTACTAGAGTCTGGCTTTCCCTGATTCTCAGCCTCATTTTCTAGTGTTTCTTTTATTATTCTTCCAATTCTCTTCCAAAAAAAAAAAACCAAACAAGTGGCAGCACCTTTTTTTTTTTTAGCCTGTGACAACCTAGCTTGTACAATGCCAGTCTGTTCAAAATATTCCTTCTAATTTTATGAGCTCTGATCTGTGGCCCTAGAATTGGTTTTAAAACAACTAAACTTATTCTCCAGTAAATACAACACTTCTGAGATAGCAGATGCTAACAGCCTTATACATAAGTTTTAAGAGGTCTCTTTCCAGGATTGGCCAGTCTGACCTCCTTCTCCCATTGGTATCCGGCTGGAATGTAGGTTTGTGTAAAATTAGAGCTGGACCCTGCAAGTACCTCCAAATCCTCAACTCCCTTTGACTGCCAGGAAAGTGACAGTAGTCATCATCAGCCAGGTACAACACTGGAGTTACTGACATGGAACTTGCCTTGGAATGCATTTAAACTTACCCTAAAGTTATTTAGGCAGCCGATTTTTGACTACTTCAGCTACATTGTCCAAAATGTACATCATAAAATCCTTATTTGCCCTATGGTGAAGACTATCTAAACTACAGCTGGATAAGAAGTCTATTTGCTTTGTCTAAATAGTGCAAGCTCTCTCATATCCAGTGACTATTGAAATTATTATGTGATCTTTCCAGCTTCTAATACATATTAATTTGTAATATACAAACCCATTCAAATAAATAATTGTGCAGACTGAATAAAAAAGCAATTTAAAGTTTTTTCTCCCTAACTGGAGACACTTTTTACAAATAGTTCTTTTAAGTAGTCTTAATAGTATCTCTTTAATATTGCCATTAAAATTCACCAGAGTTCAAGAGCAGAGCAAATTTACATCTGTTAAAATAATGGAATTGACACTGATATTACATCATTGCTATTTTAAATAATCATTCTTCATAATTCTAACCTACTTGCTTTAAGTTGCAAATAAAGGGCTTGTTCCTGCTTTCAAAGTCAATGGCAAAACTCCCTTTGGCTTTCAGGGAGCAGCACCTAGCTTTAAAGACAGAGGCCTCTGGTGATTTGCAGTGGGGTTTGACTGCATTCAGTAAAGCAGCAAAGAATAAATCCCACTGAAAGAAAAATTACTGAGGACGGTTCTACGAGCTCCAGTCAGACAGGATAATGGTACTGGACTAGCCTGTTCCCAAAAAATCACAAAGCTCTACAGCCAACTCTGAATTCCAGGGTAGTTACAGTTCTTCTGCTTAGTTTCACAAGAAAGCAACATTTCACGTAGGTGTTTTTTGCCATTTTAGTGCAATTTTGTGGTTTTCCTTCCTTAATATTTTGGGAGCGGTTGTTTGAAGAGAAGCATAATGGCAACTCTCACAAATTCACCTTCTCTTGGGAGAACATTAGAAGTTTCACTAAAATTACGTAAGTGTTCTTCTATGAAGAATTCAACTCAACCTAAAGGAATTAGAAAGATACGCTATACACAGCTGGAAAGCAACCTAGAAATTATATCAATATAGTCCTCTCCCTGATTACAGAAAAAAATGAAGCAAGTATTTGTAGGAAATAGAGGATAAATGTTATAACCAAGACTATTTCTCCTCAACTCTACTACTATTTTCTAATAAAAAGAATAAAGTTTTGTACCTGGCTATTCTTAGGCTGCCTTTGTGTTCTGCAGAAAAAAAAAAAAAAGAAAAAAATGCCTGTTTTTATATTGCATCTTATAATCTATAAAATCATCATGATTCAGCTACCTATGTAGAGCTCAAGTTTTCAGGGGCAGGAGCATTTCAACTGTATCTGCCCTGAGCATCTAGTCTGACAGATTTCTGGCCGTGGCAGAAATCACCAGTCACTACAGTTAACTTTCTACTAATACACTACTAAAATAAGTTGAACATTTACTAGGCAATAACCACCAGCTGCGTCTTAACCATTATTTTACACTACAGTATAGGGCCTGTTAGATGTTATCTGGAGCCAGAGAGCTTTATTAGCACTGTCATAAAAGCTAAAGCAGAATCAAACCCTTATTCTATCATCACTGACAGTGCCTATTTCAAATAAAATGTCTATCAACCTTAGCAAATATAGGTCCTAACTGAAAGGGCAATTCTGCCTCAGTGTCTTTAAGAGCAATTTGGTTTATAAAAACCAACACAGGGGAACAAAATATGACCCTTTACTGTGAAGAAAAGCATAAATAAGCAGTACCATCAAGACCAGGGATGAAACAAATTATTCCAGAAAAAAACCAAACCACCAAGTTTTGAAGAACATGCAGTGCTGACTGCTTTACTCCACTTGGAGTCACCCCATTACATTTCTTTCCACTTCCACAGGGGAACACCTGCTCTTATGCTTATGTAGGAAAATTAAAAAGTGTATCTTGGATGGCAGGAAAATACCTGCTAAGCAAGGACAATTAGGCAATGTTCTGCCTTAGGAAGCATTTCAAGCACTGTCACTTGATGGTGCCTAAGAAGAAATGAGAAGGAAAACACCTAAGGGATTAGCCTACAGGGATCTCCATGTCATGCAGGCTGGGACTAGCTGAACTAGGAGGTCTTCCCAGGTTCATCATCTGTAATTCTTTTTGGAACTGTTCCTCAGCTTTAAAATGCGCCATCTTTCCCCATGCCAGTGGAACTAACACAACATGAGTTCTAGTGCAACTCGGCCTTCGGAACAGTCTTGAATCATACAGCAAACCAGTGCTGTGCAATTAAATAAGATACAGATATGGCTTTTGTGAGCCATGTACTTTTATGTGGCTTTCCAACCATGTCAAAAGGAGGAAATAACACACCTGACATGGATGGCCAGTTGTTAGCACAACTCTGCTTCCTTCCCCTAGTGATGAATATTCACATCTGTCTATTCCTATCTAATCAAATATATATATTATACAGACTATTTTTATAATATAATTATATAGTGTAAATTCTTCATACTAACACTATTCTTCTAACACTAAAATCTGCTTATCTGAAGACTTCACATAGCTGCAGAAATCTTCATGGGAAGAAATATGTTCTCATGTCATCTATTTTTGGCTTTCCATGCCGTGACAACGGAGGCTGGCCTAGTGTTTCTATATACGAACACTTCTCAGGTAGCAGAACAGTTACTGCAGATTGCCTGGCACCTGCTCGAGGATGAGGTGAACAGAAAGTAAAGAAAAGTATTTTTGTTTCATCGAGTATATCGTGGCCAAGCCATATTTGTAGAAGATAAAAACCGAGGAAAGTGTAAACCAGTGGGGAATGGAATCTTTTGATATTTTGTGAGTATGAAATGGTGAAATCAGAGTTCTGAGCTTGAACAGGTTTAAGATGGTGTAGGAACAAAAGTGGCAGGTGCTGGAGAGAAGTATCCTTTTCAGGATAAGCAATTTCAAGATCTGGTAGTTACAGTTTGTTAGTTCTAATCTTCTTTTAATGTAATAACTTCTGAAAAGGGAATATAAAAATATGGAATCTAAATGCCAGCAGAAACATACTGTAAGTATAATACATCACCAACAAGTCTACCACTGCTGGGTTAACAAAAAAACCTAACACACTTAAAAGAATCTTCTTTTGCTTTCTAATGTATTTTTTTGGAAGATCTGACTTTTAATAGAGCAGCTATTAAGAGAAACTAATTATGATTTGATTTTTAAAGGTCTGGATTCTCTCTTACATGCATCATTCTAACTCAGGAGTAAGGCCATTCGAGCAAATGAGATGAGGTTCATGTGAACAAATTTAAATGTGATCAGAAACAGGCCCCAAGATATTTATGGATGGAATGAGTCATTCTCATTCTGGTTGGACCATTACATCAGCGCAGAATTAGTCTATCATCACACAGGGCCTGAGCCTTGCTTCTCTTACATCACCATACATAGGAAACTGTGTGGATTTCACCAGTATTTCTCTAGCTCAAAACCAACAAGATGGAAGAATTGAGCCCACAGTCCCAGTCCCCTATGCTAGTTGTGCATTGACTACAAAGAAGCTGCCCTCTTAATCAGCAGATCACCTGGTCCTTCTTCTTCAGTCTGTTTACCTGCTAAAACTTTCATACAAGTTATTTTAGGACTGGTTTAGCATTTAAAATATTAGTTATCTGTGGCCATGAAAGAGCACATGTTCTTTTTCTGGCATCACAGTCAAGAAGTAACTTACCCTCCCTCAGTCTCTAGTGATACATCTACAGATATGGTAAGATAAATTAAATAGAGAACATGAATTTGACTACTCAAACTCACTGTACATGAAATGCAGTTCTGTGAGAAATCTTTAGCAATCCAAGTCTGACACAGATATTATTGCAAAACGCTCAAAGTAAAACAACCATGCCAGACCCAACAGTATTACTTCTTTTTTTAGGCATACACCAGGTTTGCTGGTGCTAGAACAACATGTGAACCATCCATCTCATCTCTAAGAATAGGCAATGCCATCCACTGAAGAGGCCAGCTCAGGAAATGATGTGGTGGGCTGCTCCAAGTATCTAGAAGAGACTGAGGGGAAAAAAAAAAAAAAAAAGGCTGGAAAGTCTCCAGCAACCACTGGAATTCCTGAGAAGTTTTGCCCTCATGGCAATGACTAAGGCTAATTAGAGGTGGAAAACCAAAACGGCAGTCTACAAATTGCCCAGACACCAGGTGTTTACCAAAGAAATCTGTTCCCCAGCCACAGGCTGTCCCTGTTCTCAATGGCTTCCATGGGCCTCTCCCCCACCAGACATGAGGCAGTCTGTCTTCCCAGTACATCCGTGCACTTCTCACTTCTGAGAAACGAGGAGGACTAAAATCACCTCCTAAGCATAGAAACTGGGTGTGGTTGCTTCTTGGATCCAGCTCAGCACCCCCAGAAACTATCTGAGAACCACAACGATGTTTTACACCAGCTTCTTCATGCTATAGGTAACTACAGAGCATCATATTTTGCTGTCCCACCAAAGACACTAGACTGGAGAACACTGAATTTTAGTCATTTCCAGTGCAATTTTACTTTCTACCATTACAGCTTTTTCTCAAGATATTTATTCACCCAGCATTGCAGGTATCATGGTTTCATGCTCGTTTCATATTTCGCTCATATCATGTAGAGTTTCTCTGCATTAAGTGGTGTATTTTATCTTTTCCCACAAATAAGAGCCCTCCGCACCGTAACATATCCTATAGTCAGCTCTTTTTATATCTAAATCCCAAGGATTTTTTTTTTAAAAAAGAAGATTATATATTTATTCAGAAATTAAATGAGATTAATAATTTTGAAAGTAATTTACAAATAGCAATCAGCCTCTGCAATGAAGGTCAAAAGAAAAAGGACAAATTAGCAATTGAATATCTTCCCTCCCTTTAAAGTTTTAATACTGCATACCTGTTAATAATGGGAAATATCCTTCTTCAAGAGCAGCATTTTCAAGAATTGGTAGGATCCTTTTGCTAATTCTAATCTTCTTTTAATAAAATAATTAGTTAAAAAGGATTAGAAAAAAAGCATGAAAATGGAATGCCAATAGAAATGTACTGCCTACACAACAAATAGTTAATGTATTTTCTAAATGAATGATTTAAAATAGCTATTAAAGTAAAGAGAATGAGCTTATGTTTCTAGTAATGACTTCTCTGCCTCCGAATGAAATCTGTAAATCCCTGATTGCAATTTCACATCCCAAAAGAACAAGCAGTCCTGGGACTGATGCTTATTGCCTTTATCATTAATACTAGCATACCACATATGTGATTTTTATATCACTAGTTTGAATATTTAGATTTATACTTGTGTATTCTTTATATTTTAAATCTCACACAGCTATTCTGTCACAAAAATAAAGCTCTCCTTCAACAAAGCTTTTTTGTATGTACATGCACACATGTACACACAGACTTTCAGTATAACTACAATTTTATTCATAAGAGTGCATAATGATTCAGGCTGTGATTGTTAATAAAAATGCATTTCTAACCATCAAATTTGAGTCTATTATTCTAAGTTAATTGCATTTGCCCTAAAGAGACTTGCGACTGGCTGTCAGCCTATTTGTGTCAGTTCCATTTTATTCATCAGTCAATCTTGTCTCCTCTTTTTTCGCATCCCATATATTGATCAAATAGATTTGTTAGCATGCCTCTACAGCTTTAAAAAAGTTTTTGTTATTTGTCAGGTTTATTTGATTACTATATTAGTTTGTGTGTTATCTTAATTGTTATTTCAATAGAAAATAAATACCTTTTGATAGTCCCACAAGATTCCCATTAAATATAATCCATGTAATGAGTTAGTGGATGGAGTGAATGCGGTAAGAAAATAAACATGTTAAACCTATTTTAAAAGTGGCATCAATTGGCAGCTGTATTGTATGTGATCCAAAAGACAGGAATAGAAATAGGTACAGTGTGAAACAATTTTGATAAACAGTGCTGTATCACTGCATATTATGCTATGTATAAAATACTTAAAGAAAAAGGTGTGTGATGTAAAATAAACTGAGGACATATCTGAAAGAGTGGGTTTTGTGGTTAAGAGTGAAATGGAACGATATTATACATGGCTTTAGACACAAAAAATTAGGCTAGAGAGGCTGCAAGCAAAGGCATGTGGAAATGCTGTGTTATGTAGGGCAAACTTTTGATAGGGAGAAAAAACAGCTTTTAGGAAGGTATTTAGAAAGGATAAACATCTAAGCACATAGCTTCTTCTTCTGTAAAGGTATGATACACTGTTTAGTGAAGCAAGAGTTTAGCTAGATTAAAAACTTGAAACAGCATCTTGTGCACATTAGTCACTCGGTTTTGGTAATGACTTCACAAAAATCACAATTTTTACCTCAATCTTCTCAAAAGGGAAGGAGATGCAACCAGTTTTTCCATATGAGCATCTCAGAAACCTTCCTCCAATACCTTCATTATCAGGAAGACTGCATAACCCTGGCTCTTTGCTTAACATTTAATCTGGGATCTTCCCAGCAGGTACCTGAGCTTACCTAGTGTAGGAAATAAGTACTGTGGGAAACCAGCAATGATGTGTTTACCATCTCAGTAGAAAAAAAAAAAAGAATTCTGTGTGTCTGAAGACAGTCACATAAGACATAGAAGCATTGATTAAATAAAAATTTTAGGAAACAAAACCTCGTGTTTAACCTGTACTTAAGTACATTGACATTTTCCAAATTTCTAGTGAAAAGCTAAGTTCTTTCATTTCTTTGGCCAGAATTAGTATTTGTATTATCTAACTTTAGTCACCTAGAAGGTTGGTGTCTAGTCTGGGTAATTATCTATATTTTGTCTGTAGTCACCTGCAGGGGGGTGGAGTGAGAACAGAGGCAGAACAAGTCTTCCTAAGAATAATTTTTTACTGGCTTAAACTCTTTTGTTGAGAAGAGATGACTTGCCAGCAGGACAGGCTTGCCTCTTCCATTGACTATTGTAGGGGTTTAGGCCAGACTGAACACCTATCACACCAGCTACAGCCGATATGATGAACACCACCCTAAGGGGGACACATCTCATGGTAGCAGGAGCATTTTTAAATGCCAATACCCAACTGTGGACACTTGGAATGTTCAACTCCTAGATTATTATTTTTCTTCTGGAACCTCTTTAACAGTATCTCATACCAAGCAACCATGCTAAAGCTTCAGATGCCCTAAAATAAAGCTCAAATTTGCAATTGTCATAGAGCAGTTAGCAACACTTCTGCAATTCAGAAGCACGTGGCGTGATGATCGTTTCAAACTAAACTGTTATGACCAGCCAGTATGGAATATAAACAGGAACAGATGAGAAGAATACAGCCTCAACATTTGAGACAACAAAGAAATAGTGAAATGATTGCTACATAAAAGACATTTCAAAAGACCTCCCAGAAAAGCAGCCCAATAAAAAGGCTCAGCAAGAAAACTGTCACACCCCCTAACCCTCAGCAGACTTTAACAAGATGTTTGTATGAGCCAGAGACTGTCTCCTTCCCCAGAAGACAAAAGGCACAGAAAACAATACCGTCTAGCATAGGATTAGGAGGCAAGAGATAGATTAAAAAAAGATTCCTTAACTTTACAATTAGAAACCCCAATGCTCCAGCCAAAAGGATAATCAGAAACAGAATGCAAACCTGTGTCGCAATAATTGCTACATCTTTCTTTACTCTTTGAAAACTGATATTTCTTTGAAGAATTTTTAAAATTTATTGCCACTCCACGAAAGGTTTTGATGGCCACTTAACTACAAGACAACTGCTGCTACCAAACCATAATTCAGCACGTGTGGCAATAGCCTTTTATTTCCCATTCTTTATATTTCCACCACATCCAATCAAGCAAAAATTAGATTACTAATGCTTGTACCAACCTCCCAGTGAACTGAACTGTACAACTAAAAGCAAAATTCTATATCATGCACTAGTCTTCTAACAAATGATCAGCTTACTGTGCGCCCTAAACCAGACACATCCACAGATTCTTGATGCCAAACCTGACATAAGCATGTGCTCTGATTAAAAAGGAAAAAAACTTAGTTGTTATAATGAGCATCTTTAGCTTTATTTGGTATTACTAATGCCTTTAAACAGAAGGCAGGGTATTGGCAAGAGTAGAAAACAGACTTGAAGGGGGAGGAAAGAAACTACAGTTTTCAAAGTTTGACCCTCCTGCTGTAACTAACTGGTGACCATAAGCTGTAATAGCTGTAGAAGTTTGCTGCATAAAAATTTAAGACTCTTTCTGAAGCTGAACAAGGCAACCACAAGACATTGACAACTGCACTTACAGAGTGCATATTAACTTAGACATGACTTCAGCACCCAAACAATCATATGTGATCAGGAACTATACATGTCCCCACTTTCTAGGAAATTACTTCAAGCACACAAGAATTAAATGGTTAGTGCAAGCACTCATTGAGGGACAGCCAGGAGGTAAGCAGTCACCACCTCCAATAGGCAGCTGATGTACTAGCCTTTCCCAGCCTTTATGGTACCATCAGGAAAGGAGAAGACAAGCATTATTTTTTTTCTCAGGCACAGCACACTAGCAAACAATCACTCTGTGCTCTTGTGATCCTACTGTCTACTGCACCTTGAACTTCCTGCCTTAAGCTAATGTTCAGTGGTCTTGTTCCGCACAAGCTAGACACTACCTCAGAGCTGCCTCATATGCTGTGGCAGATGAAATAATCCCTCTAAGTAAACTACTCGAAACCACTTAGAGGTTGGCAGAGATGCAACCTTAACTATTGTCATTTGTTACGGCAAGACGTAAACAAATCACACTTCCCAGAAGAATCATGGCTTGAAATAAACACAGAAAAAGGCGTATGTTTCTGTCCTGGTTTAGTAAAGCTCAACGAGCATAAAACTTGACTTGCACATACTTGTAGAAGAAAAGGGAGAAAAGTTATCTACAGATTTCTAAGTACATCCCCAAAGCACATAGATAGCAGCATACCAGGCAGAGCAACACAGGATGTGCACCACTGCAGAATAGGAGCAGAGGGTAGTGTGGTCTGCATGGTGGAATAAACAAATTAATCTCTTCTCAGCCACACAGCACCCCAGGGACTCCAGGTCTTGCTTGTGGTGTGGTGTCAGAGAATCACAGGCCTTGGTCTACAAGCACACTTGTCCCCACGCCGTGAGGAGCTTTGCTGCTGTCCTGCTAAAAGGCCAGGTATGCTTGAATCGAGAGCCTGGAAACAGGACCATGGCACCCTACCTGTGGTCTCAAAATTATTTCCAGATCATATTTTCCTCATTCTATAAGCAAGCTTCTGGTAGCCACTATTACAAGCACAACTTCAGATTTACAAGGTAGGCTAGTATTTTTCACAGTTCTCATTCAGATTTACCAAAAATACTGCAGAACATTATTTCTTTGAGTGAGCTGTGTGGCACAAAATCCCACATCCAGTGGGATCACAATGCCATCAAAGTAGTCAGTCATTCAATCAGAGGGAAAATGCACAGTGCAACAAACACCATGAAGTTTTCTGCTTTGTCATCATTATTGATTTTTAAGATGCTCAGATACCATGGTGGTGAAAGACACTGCAAAGCCCTAATACACCTAAAAGCGTAGGAAGTATTACCATGCTGAAATAGAAAAATAAAGATGGGCAAGCTAAACTTCAACCTCCACCACATCCTAAAACCATGGTTCAGAAAACTAGTCTGCATGTACTACAGTAGTTATGCTTAATAACTTACTTGGCTAGCTTCAAAAACTGAAAGCCCAGCATCTTCATATGTACCATTGGTAGGAACACAGATGTGATAAAGCACAGAGTGATGAGGTCTACATTCAGGTTCATTACCAGTGCTTTCCTTGTTTGCAATTATTTTAATGAAGATCTTGCCTAATTAAGATTTTCACGATTTGGTGTAGGAAAGAGATACAACACCTGATATAGTATGCCCTGAAGCCAAACATTTCTATCAGCTTGAATGGGCATTATGATAGTCCCTTATGGATCAAGGCAGAGACATTTTGCTGCTCAGGTGCATGAGGACAACTCAGACATAAGCCACCAAAAAAGACATAGAAAAATCCATAAACTTTACTCACTCAGAAACTCTGGGATGAATGCTGCACTAGTGAGTTGGGATCCTCAGGCAGTCTCTGCTCCTCTGGATAAGACAAATTGTGTTGACCATATGAAAACTGGCTGTGTCCCCTGGGGGGAAAAAAAATTCTCAGTGAAAGATCAGAGGACTGTGGGTCCTTAAGGGGAAGGGTCTCTTCCAGCTTCTATTAAGAGCTATTTTTTCCATACTTGTGAAGCCAATTAGGAAACTAATTCTCCAGCCCCAGTAACCTGACTTTTCTCTTTCCTCTGATAATAATGCAGTTTTGAGCAGTTTACAAGACACTGGTGCCTATGTGGGATAACAAAGCCACCTCACCAGCTGAGGAGCTTTTCCTGCTTAGTGAAACCTTCTTCTCCCATTCTTGTTTTCCAGAACTGGAAAGCCCCATCCTACAGCCCCTTAGAGGCTCAGGTAAGTCCCTCACCTTCTCAGCTCCCTCTCCCCATAGTATATAGGGCATAGCACCTCATCTCTGCAGCTACTAAAGCAGCCCTTTTCATGCAAGAAAATTAGCTCAATTATTCTAATTCCATAGGGGAACATGAGCAACATTTTTTGCCTTAATACTGAGTCATCATCTGTTACAAATTTCAGCCCATATTTAAAGCGAGATTATTATTTATATTAATGACTTAAAGAAACATTTTAAGGTTTACTCAAAACAGCAGAACAAGCATAGAAGTACTGTGCAGCAGGCTAAGGCTACAAGCTTTTGAGTACATGAAAAAGAAGCTCTTAAGCTCACAAGCATTTTCTTAGGAAAACGGAGTAAGAAACCCCAAAAGGGTCAGCCTATGAGCCACCCAAAACACACTTATTTCAATTTGCATGAACTCAGTGGATAACTTTGGGATCAGACAACCCCCAAACCGACACCTAGCTACCTTACAAGGTGGTTCTACACCTTACCTGGAGAGCAGCCATGATGTTCTCTTCCTCATACCTGTATTTATCTGCTGAAGAAGGCCCCTGACCCCCTCCCTTCCCAGATGAGGATGTTTTCCTGAGTGTTCTCAAACCAACTGGTAGCACCTGAAAACCTTTAGAAGCAGGAGACACACCTGCTTCCTACTCAGCAACAGCAGAAGAGAGTAATACTTATCTATTCCTTTTACTTCTGATGATGACCTTTAATTGGAGAGTTCCAGCTGGATCCAGCCTAAGAGACCTCTCAGATTTTGGCAGTGGCCCTCAACAGTCTTTACTATGACCATTAATTGGGGTATTGCTGCTTAGAGGGTGAGCACACCAGTCTGTGCAGCACATATGGGCTGGGCTGTTGCAGTAATGGTGAGCAGGCTGTGTTAGAGACCATGTAATCTAAAAAAGTTTAGAAGGCACCCAAGACCCTGTTGTTGCAAGCAGAAGCCTGCACCCAATGGCTTTGTATTTATTTGTACTGCAAACACACACGATGCAAACTTTCCTTGCTAGTTAGAGGACACTGCTGGGGCTTTGGTAGGCAAGGTCAAGACAACGTTAATCTGCTCTGATAAAGTATGAGGAGGTAAATCATTCTGCACAACTCAGAAGCCATTCAGATGGTACTTTTGGCATTCCCCCCCTTCTGCTTTTGTTCTGTCAGTCTGAAGAGAACAGCTCATGTGAGGTAATTTAGAATGGAGCTTTTTTAAAGCTTTCACTCAGGAAAAGCTTCAGGAGCTCTGGGGGTACAGCTCAGCTCCAAGAAACAGAAAGAAAGCAAGTTTGCATTGACAGATTGATCCCAGAGAGAGGTGGCTGCCTGCTTGTCTAACAGGTCCTCTGGGTCTAGATGAGGCAGAGACAGAGGAGCAGTCATATTAAGTGAACGTGCGCTGCCAATGTTAGAGGAACAATTACCATTATTCTGCATAGTTCACTGTTTGCTACTGCTATTTCCTTCAATAAAACCTCTTTTCAGTTGCCAATTGGAGCTTGTCATGTAACAATATTTCTTATGCACAATACACATACTAAAATGCCCCTGTGTTTTTAATACATTTATAGTTGTTAACAATAGTGGTATAGTGACAGAAAAAATATACTTGCTTTGAATATAGAATAGGTTGAAAAAAGAACAAACCAGAGGCCCTGCTCTGAAGGATTAATGGGTGCTAGATTTTACCTGATCTTGGTATTAAAACAATGACACCTCTTCCATTTCATTGGCACCCACTTTTCCCTCTCAAGGCCTGGGCTGTAACCTCCTTCCTTGAAAGGAGTTGCACATCTGAGCCTTGAGCAAAAGCTTCAGTGAAAGTTTTGATGTGAGGAAGTGTTGAGGGTGGAGCTCTCACCTGTGCCCATGCCCAGGCAAGCCCAAGGAGGATGGACAAGGGGTGCTGCTCCAGGGGCTTTGGAGAACTCGGTGCACAGAATGTCATCCGACCAACCCTTTGGTCCTTGTGCGTGGTCTGCAGATGGGTGGGAGCATGCTGCCCTACCTTCTAGCAACACCTGAAACCACTGGTGTTCACTGCTCACATCAGACACTAGCAAAATTCTTTGGGAGTGTGATTCCTTGCAAAGCAGGACAAACAGTGGGAGCTGGGGAGAGGCATTTCACCGAGGTTGCAGGAACTCTGCAGATCTCCGAAAGGTCGTACAATGAAGACATTGTGCTAGTACTGCTTTTGCCAGCATTACAAATTCAGGTGGAAATGACCACAATGAAGGTGCCACGGTGAGAAAAAATTACGTGTTTGCACTTGTGAGCAGGCTGAACCTAATATTTCAAGCACCCAAACGAAGAGGCACCTGCTTGGAAACCTTTATAACACAGTCATGAAGGAAACTTTCTTCTACCACAAGATTCATATTTTCTTAGAACACTATTTTGTTCTGAACAAGTTAATATACGCAGGAAAAGACATCTTGAGTGTTCCTGGACTCTCCTACACTCTCCAGGAATAGTGATAGACTGCGAGTTTAAACACATCCTTCCACTGCAGAGCGAGAGAAGTGTATAACACTGTGAGCAGAACAGTTACCATGTTTGCCTTTGCCAGAGCCGGCAAGGCTACGCTGTCCTAAAAGTGCTTATTACATAATTAAGAAACAGTGGATGTCATCTGTGTGCCCCCAAAATAGATGTTCTCCATGTGTCCCAGGAAAAAAAATGTTTTGTGAAAAGATGTATAGCATGATAAATACATTTTCTGCTTCAGATATTGCTGACTGCTTTGTCTATGACTCTTCCTGAGGAAAAGAGCAAAGAAACCGAGAGAAAGCTCCCATATTGGAGGTTGTTTTGGAGCCTGATCAGTTCAGCTCCCTGGAAGTCTTTCCATTGATAAGTGCTGATACTGGATCAGGCCCTTGCAGACTTAAATAAATGGTTTTCCAGCATGGTCCAATAAAAGCTGTTCAGTAGCACCTGGGGAGGTGTTCAGATGGCAATAAGATTAATAATGTTTGCCATAGTGGACAAGCCCAGCTCCCAGTAGTGTTCCAGTATGGCGTGTAGATGAGAGAGAAAAAAAATAGAAGTGTTTGCTAGGAAAGTCTCTAGAAAGCATAAGACTCTCACAGATTGCCACTCATCATTGGATTTGAATCAAAGAAAAGCTTTTACAACTTATTAGAAGACATAGGTTTTTGTAGTCATATATTATCACATGCTAATTTACCACAAGTAGAGCTTTAAGGACCATCTATGAGAAATGCTGCATCTTCTATGATTTGCAGCTCTATTTGGCAGAATTTAAACTGTTTGGATATATTTTAAGAATATATGTGGTTTTGATGGTGTTTCCCCCCACCAAATCAAAATGCTGACAGCCTCAGAGCTCCTCTGGCATTAATGCTGTGCAAGGATATCTTTGTGACCATAACCGTGTGTAATACCTGCTTTGGGAATGAACTCTTGTCACATAACTTCAGTGTCATTCAGAAAGTGGCACAGTTGCCAAAGACCTTGGGACATGAAAGGAAGACACTGTGCTGTCTTCAATTTGGAAAGTTCACAAATTCTGCCTAGAGATCCCTCTGATATTTTCACTTTTCAATAGATAATGCTTACCAAAAATAAAACTGAGATTTTAAATGCTTTCCAAATCTAATGACACAGAGTTTTAAGTGGAAAAAAAATCTTTTATAATAGATTCAGCATTTTCTGGTTTACATTACCTATAAATTTCCCTAACTAAACAGAGTGAGCAATTACACAAGCATGTCCACGGGTGAGACCTGCCTTTATTTACTGTGCCAGTGTATTAAATAAATTCCTGTCCACTTCTGGCTACTTCGTTCTGGTTAGGAGTTTGTTGATCATATTGGCAGTCTTAACCTCATTGATGAGATGAGTAATTAACCGTGAGAGGAAGGAAGGAGGACTGAATTACTGCAGCAGTGCTGTCGAGACAAGGACTGTAAAGATAATATTAATGCTTGTTTTTTCTTTTATTTTAAAACAACAGGATCAATTCAGATAGATAAGATAATGCATCAAAATCTCCAGCTTCACGCTATGCAGTGAGGAATGAAGAAAATTTGAGTTTTGAGTTATCCCTGTGATACAACAAGCAGCTGCCCAGGAGTGCTGGGACAGACCTGCCTCAGCACCCAGTGTGGGATGTCCATCCAGCCCCATCGGTGGGATGGCCTCAGGGGCTCTGCATCCCAAATCCCTGCAATCTGGGGAAGGGACAGGGACTGGCACAGCCTTGTGGTGGCTGGGCTGACCTACTGACATTAATAAAAATTTCTAGATTCCCAGCCCTCCACTTGGAGGGGAAAGGACAAGGCTGTGTGTTTTCAGTTTGGGTTCAGTTTGAGATTTACTTGCTCTGAATTTGTTTAATTATCCCTTTTAGCAAAATGCCGGGAAAGTGCAGCCTTGAAAGAGAAAGAAAGAAACAAAGGAATATGGAAAGAAGAATATTTTTCTTTACAAAAGCTTTTCAGGGCTGTTTCATATGATAGATCTACCACATCACCTACAAGGTCCAAAAGTGCAATCTCAGGCTTAAACCCAACTTCAGAAATAGCCACTCCTCCTCAGAGTCTCCCAGAGAGGCTGATCTCTTGAAAGATCTGCTGGAGTAACAACAGGGTGCCAGGATGCCCTGATCATGAATCAGAGGAAATTAATTCAAAACAGGCAAAAGAAAAAATTACCTACCGGCAAGCAGTACCTGAAATGCCACGAGATCCTACTGCTCTCTGGACTAACTCCAATTACTATAATGGATTTATTTCATGGATGCCATTTCATACAGTCGCAATAGCCAGGACATAAATACAGACCTAAACAAAAACTTGATAGGAAAGAAAGCAGTGGTTGAAGGAGAATTTGGAAGAACCAACCTAGAAACAAACCCATGGGGTCTCTGGCACAGCTCTCCCAGAGGATGCACGGCCATATCCCACACACTGGCCCATGGGTTTCAGTGATTGCATTCCCTGTTGACCAGCTGAGGTTATGTTTCTCCTGCAGTTAACACTTGATACCAAAACTGTGAAGTTCCTGAGAAAACCCAGTGATATGTCTTGATGCTCGTCAGCCAAAGGCTCCTGAGGACCCGGCGCCAAGCTCTGACACAGAGCGATGGAGAGTGCAGGTCTCTGGGCAGGCACCTGTAAACCATCCAGAGAACATGCTACAAAAGCAGTTGTGAATTTTGCTATTGTGTTCATTGAGAGCATGAATTATATCCATTGTCTGATGCAATGGGGACTTTTGAATTAGCACATAAAAACTTTTTCATAAAGCATTTGGTCCCCCTTCTTGCGAAGTCCATTACAACTCTAAAGTGTAAGTGAGCAACATAAAATTCACACTGATCCCTTCAATTCTTTTTTAAGCATCCTTAAATCCAGCTTTTTTTTTTTTTTTCCCTGCTGTACATCTTACTTTTTATAGTTAAAAGTAATTTAAAAGCAAAAAAGAACATAAACAATATACACTGACTCTTGACACTTCATTGCTTTTTTAAACTAGAATAATAAAAATTTGCAAATGAACAAAAGAGTGGGAGGAAGATATCTGATTTACAATGTTTTTGAGATAAAGAACACTATAAAAAAAGATCAATGTGAATAATAAAGCATTGTTAACTGAGTCATGACATTTCTATTCTCAGTGAAGATTTGAACAGTAGAGCTCTGCAAATGAGCACCTTGTGCCATTTTCAAAGTGGGAGGAAGACATATAATTATAATTTTTAAAGTGAAGAGAATTTTAAAAAAAAATCTCTGTGAAAAAGTTTATTGAAAAACATATCGACATATCAATATGACATAAATTACTTTAATTTTATTAAACTAGGAGGGGGGAAAACCTCTTTTTGAAGACCGGCTGCAGAAAGCATTCCTTGAAAAGAATTTTCTTTATTAAAAACTCTTTCGCTAAGATGAAACAGCACTGCATGTCAGCACTACCGTATATTTATTCTGTAACTCTTCCAACAGCTGAGATCTATAAAAGAAACATATTTTCAAAACAGTTTTAACCTCCATTGTCTTGATCATTCGTATTAACATTTTTCATGTCACCTATTGAAATGCCTTAAAGAAACCTTTTATTCAGTCAAAATTAATGAAGCCATTTTCTTAAACAGCCCCTAAAAAGTGAAAAGGACGTAATATTTTGCATTTCATTTGACATACGTTTTCTGCCATTTCGCTTGTGTGATGAGAACGAAACTTCATATTTATGCTATCAAATCTGCAGAGAAAAGTGATTTTGAGAGAGAAGAAAACTAACTCTGCTCTTGCTGTGTGTGTGATTTAAATCCACAGTGAAAATACAGCATTGATCAGATTACTCCAATTGAGTCATTTAGTGTTTTGGCATTCCTGAAGTTAGGGCCCAGCTGTGAAATCATAGTTGGGGCCAAACTTTGCTGTTAGGTGAGTGCACATGGCTCCCATTTTCTTCAAAGGGAATGACACACATGGCCAATATTTAACTTTCACCTCTTCCATTCTTCAGCTAGCAAAGCCAGAACCGATGGACTATATGCAGGCAATTTAATAAAATTAAAAATATAATCGAGATTTTCCAGGACTTACTAGTGATTTGGGCTATATAATTCAACACACCTCAAAGTGCAGACACTCAGCATATTCTGAAAATCAGGTCATCTCAAATGTCTTACTTTAAGCAGGTAAAATCATAAATCACTTTGAGTATTTTGGCCATTGGGTCTTAACAAACAGGGCATAGGATACTTCTTCAAAATCATAAGCTCCAATTTCTGGATTGGCTGGGACAACTGGGAAACTTACCACCTCCCAGCTTATTTTGGGTACTTCATTTGCACACATTTCTCCCCTGCCATTACCATTACAGGACTTGAACACAGTGCAGATGCCCTTCTGCAGAACTCATCCCCTCAAGAAAATCTAGGTTCTGGTTCTGCAGACCCCTGGGATGGACTGGATTTCTGGGATGGGCCACAAGACTTTGAGGAGTAAGCACCACAGGGAGAAAAAAGGTTGCATCCCAAAATCTAGCTGCCCCATGGTGTATGCAGATCTTCACTTCAACTCAAGGTCAAGTGGAAAACTTTCCTACCACGCTTGCTGACTCTCCTCTTCGCTTTCTCCCGACTCCATCTGTTCCTCACCCATCTCCTTCGTTCCACACTCGCCTCCCTCTTCTTCCTGTGTCCATCTGTTCCCTTCTTCCTCAACACAAGTTGGGGAAGGGAAGTAAATTCAGTCATTCACTGAACAGATTTCAAGATGAACTCCCCTCCCTCTCCAGTTCTAACTTCATTCATCATGGTAAAAATTATAATGAATAGAAATGTTGAAGGTGAAAATTTATTGGGGATTGTGTTGCTTTCTTATATCAAAAGCAGTTAAAGCTGAATATAAACATTGGCTTCATTCATTTTTCTTAATATATGGTATAATTAGTGAGAAATATTAGTGGAAGTGCTTGCCATGCAGTCCATCAACACATGCCTGTCAGAGTTTAGGATCGGGGCCAGAATTTTTTGCCAGTCCTGTGATAGATTTATAATAAGCCTATAGAAGGCTTTACAGTCAGCTGGGTCACTAATTCATGAAGTTAAAACGTATGCAATGAGGTCAAAAATTCACTATTGGTAAAATACTCCTTCCTGGGATTGCTTTGCTACTGCAACAGCACAAAAAAGCAAACCCAAAGCTCCATGAATTACCAGTCCATCATCATAAATCTGAAGAGAAGCACTTGAACAAGTTCATGATGTCATGTGAAGTCCAATATATATTTATAGCCTTATGTACTATTTCCTGTTTCCTTTTGACAAAAATAAACAGTTTCTAAGTCCTCTGTATCCTTATGCCTGAGCTCAGCAAAATGTAACGGGCACGAAACTACGACAGCACCCATGATTTTATAGTCTAGAGCAGCTTGCTTCAGGTTGGCTGTGATGCCCGCTCTCCCTCTGGCCTCTCCTACATGGATGAGAGCAGTTCCTATGGAGTTTGCACCATCTGCTGCACTCACTGTAGGGATAGTCCCACCCCCCTCCTACTTTGCCTCCCTGACCGTGGGAGAGAGAAGGAAGGAAGATTTAAGCCTCCAAGCCCTGTGCATGGAGTGGATGGTCTGGCAAGCGCAGCAGAGGTGGAGGATCTCAGCATCCATGTGGGGACATGAGGAAGACCTTGGGCATCTTGTCCACCAAGTTGTGGAGTTTGGAGCTTGGGCTGCAATTTCCTCTCTTCTCCTTTGCTGGTGATTTCAGAACCTCATCTAAGGTTTCTGGGGTGTTTGGGCATGATTATTGCCCCGCATTTCATTGCAGACCTCCCAGTGCTCAAATTTTCCATACCTACCTGAAAGAGGAACTTCTGTGTTTGCCAGTCATCCTCTTCCCCTCTTCTCAGATGAAACTTTCTCTCTTATCAATTTGTTTTGGTTTTGACTTCCTTTCCAGAAATGAGACAGGGTAACAGAAGCTGTCCCATGTAGCCTCCCCCTGCAAGGAAGCATACTTGCTTCCACTTGCGTCCAGAGCAACAACTCCTGAAGTCAATGACTATCCCTAAGTGGTTGGGGGTGATACATGTGCCAAACCTCATTTATTTTACAGTGTACCTCTGTAATGTTGTTTCCTTCTTCCACCAAGACAGCTGCACCAGATCCCTGGCTCTCCCGGCGCTCCCTGGGGTGACACTGAGCAGTGAAGACCATCCAGGTAAGCTGCTGGCCCTGTGCATGTGTCACACCATGCAGAAATACCCCTGGCACCACCTCCTATTGCTGCTGGCAGAGAAATTATGTCCTTTAGATTGGCAAGCAAAAGTATTTTGTTTTTATTTTTATTTTTTCTTTTTTGAAACATGGCCATCAAAACTTGGGATTTGGGTTTCATTTTACTATGGATCTTTTCAAATCAAGTGAGTTCAGTTCAAGCCTTTATACTTACAAGTTATCATCCATCAGGTCTGATGTAGCTCTGCCTGCTTCATCTCAGGACTGAATGGACGTGGCACACAGCTCTTTCAATGATGAGTGTGTGATATATTAAATAGACAGGTAGCGACAGCGGTGCATGGGATAACAAATGGCAGGAAGATCAGCCAGGCGTTCCTTTGGTTCCTTCGCTGCACTGATACATGAAGATGCCTCACAGTGAAATTAAAATGTTACATGTCCTAAGCTGCTCGAGTTTTCCACACAGATCACCATTAACCCTTGGGACTCCTTGCCACGGGCGTGTGAGACAAAGGGCCACTGCCAGGAGGGGTTGAGAACAGATGCCACCTGCAAGTAGAGCCACAGGCTCCCCTGTCCTTTGCTTGTAAGATGCATATGAGCCCTACATAGGGTGACAGAACAATCCTCCTCCTTCTATTTCAGTGGCAAGTCCCCTTAACCAGTTGCTCCAAACAGCTCTTTGGCTTAACCAAATTTCTGCAGTCCCCATCTAGCAGAACAGCGCACCTCTTATTCCCCCATCCCTTGCCAAAAATAAACTTAGAGTCCTTATATACCACTATATAAAAAATAATTTCAAAAGCATGCTAGGAAACTCCACCCTCCTATTCTCCAGGGCTGCAAGACCCTGGTTTGTGCCTAAGCCAATGAAGAGAAAGAGAGGTCAGGGGACCTACTGTAAATGTCAGTCTTGGCATCACTGCTCCTCACAACTAACCAGAGGGATCTGGCGCTGGCATCAGTGGAAAGTGATTTACTTTGTGCCTTCATGGATTTAGACACTGTAGTCAGCCGCCTGAATCACTCAGCTTTAAAAAAAATAGAAATGTCATGTAAGTATTGAGACTATCTCTGTCTTTAATACAAGTATAGGTGAATGATCTCAGTCTTCTACTGCAAGAGCCAAGGCAAGTCCCATCTTCCCGGTATGAGGAAGAAAGTTGCTACTTCATGATACTATTTAAAAATGGCACATTGTGGGGGTTTACCTCTAGCTGCCTCTGCCTAACAGTCTAACACTGAATAATCTGAGCTTTCTTCATCATGATTCTTATTTTTCCCTTTTGATTCACTTCAGTGGATGATTTCTACACATTAAAAGCACAGCCATTTGTGGATATCTGAAGCTGAACACAGGCTCTTAAAAGACAGTAACAAAGTCTGACCCTTTTGCACATCTCTAATTGTAATTTAAATTTCATTCTTACTTTCTCATTTAATAGCAATCATAAATAAGTTGTACATAATATATTTTTAAAGCCTGTTGGGCTGTACTTGTCCCAAACTCTCTAGTGCTAGCCACTTCTTTTTTTTTTTTAATGCTGGTCTAGCATAATCTTTATTTCTTTAGACACTTTGTGCAAACATTAAATTGATAAAAGACATAATGTAGATGGACCCACAGCTGAACTGAAGGTAATTGCATAAAAATGAAATGGAGACCTATAATTGTACACTGCTTTAGCCTCTATCGCACTGTTTTCTGGAAGCAAGGATCTCGCTTGTCATAGCAAGTTGCCTGTTACAGTGATTGCATGAAGACTTGATCTAGCTGTACGAGTATAACATTACTTAAAGGGAGCTTTTCAAACTAAGAGTCTGACACTAAAATGCACTGTATTTTCAAAGATGTAGTATGCTTTAACAAACAGAAGAGTCCTTGAATGACAGCCTTTGTTACCCTTTTGTTTGATGGTGCTGTATTGAAAAATTCAGGTTATGTCTATGCCTTTCTATTTCTGGTTTTGATTTCTCTTCAACAGCACTTCAAGAATAAAAATTGACTCGAAGCATGAATAGTGGAAGTTGGTGGATACAGTAAATGTTAGTCTGGCATTTACTGATTACTTCTGTCTGATTTTTTATCAGTCTCATTTGTTGAACGCTTAAATGCTTTTGATGGACCATTGCATTGTTGCAGAAATGGGGAAGTCAACAGATAAATTGTGATTTAGAATATATCAGGTTTAGACTTTGGGGCCAATTTTGAAAGTGGAAAATGATAGAAATCATCATTGCCTAAGGCTTTGATTTCGATCCATGTGTATTCAACTACTCAGCTTGTGTGTAGCTCTCAGCCTGGACGAACAAAATTCATTTGTAAGACTGGCATTTGAATAACAGGTGGGGCATGTGTCTCTTGGACTCACAAGTCAATTATCATCCAATAAATCCAATGTATAAATGGGACATCGCTTCCTCCAGAGCTCTGTTACTTCAATAAGCACAACTTTTCCTGGAGATGCTGTTGTACTGAATAAAAGTGCAGGGAAAATTGTGGTATGTCATTAATTTATAAACACTGGAAAACTTTGGTTACTGTACATGTAAGAACATCCAAAATGCATGAATTCTCACATTTTGGACTCAAGAGGCTGGCCAAGAATTCAGAGAGGTAAAAAAAAAAGCTATATTTACTTACTCTGGGGGGAAAACCATCAACAAATTATCACAGATGGGCAAAACCAGACATGCTTTGCCCAGGATGCTGGTTTCCTATGATCACATGTCCAATCTGTGGGCGAGTACCGCTGTGCCTTGCACTACTGGCTCACATCTGAAGGAGCCACTGCCTCTCCTGCTCTTCCAAGTCTTGCCTGTGGCTTTCCTTCATCGTAACGCTCACAAAAACTGACAGTTATGGGTTTCTGAGACTCCTCTCTCTGCCACTGTTGTCTTACTGTCTCCTTCACTTCTCTCTATCCCACTGGTCGCTCCTTGCCTAAGGCCAACCTGTAAACTCTCCAGGACAGGGAAAATCCACACTTCCTTGATAGTAGACTTTGTCATTAGTACAAGTTCAAAATCAAGCCAAAACATCTGCCAACATACATTTTTAAAACAGTGATTTCAAGTTAAAATTAAAATGATAGCTTAGTATTTCTTATCCTCTCCCAAGGTTTTTCTCTGCTAACCTCTATCCAGCTTTTCTGCTTCTACATATTTCACCACAAGAATTTGATCTAGAGCTGCATGAAATCTGACTATGAGTAAAAATTTAAATGAATTGCTCACTCATTCTGTAAGTAAATAGAAACATAGAAATCATAGAAAATTTAGCTTGGAAGGGACTTCTAGGAGTCACCTTGTCTGGCCTTTGCCTCAAACCAGGGATAACTGCAGTAAGAACAAGATGCTGGGATCTGTGCCCAGCTGAGCTCTCCACACTTCACCAGCCTTGTCAGGGACTGCCCTGGAGCTTTACACATCCAATGATAAAGAATTTGTTCCCATATGCAATCCCAATTGCCCTTGCTGCATCTTGTAACACTGGCCTCTTGTCCTTTTACCTCTGTGCACTCCTGGGAGGAGCTAAGGAGCTTCTCCATTACCCTGGTTATGAAGTGGAAGACAGCATCCAGGACCATTCCTTGCCTTCTCTTCTCCAGGCCAGTCAAGCCTAGCTCCCTCAGCCGGTCCTCATACATCAGATACTCCAGACCCCTCACCACCTTGGTGACCTTCACCGGACTTACTCCAAATACCAGTTACATCTCAAATCCTTGCTTCACCCCACCTAGAGCCTGATCGTCCCAGCTTTTTTTTCACCTGCCTTGCATTCCACCCATCCTATTCACATTTCTTCCTTTTGGCTGCAAGGATGCAATGGGACACAACTGCAGCCTCATCAAGTTTCATTCTCTATCAACCTTTTCTTGGCTTTTCTTTGATATACATCAGGGGTCAACGGTACCTGAAAAACAAGAGATATGCAGGGTGTCTTCTGGCTCCTTGCAGCAGAACGCAGGCTTTAGCACTTACTGTTCCTCTCAGAAAGTAATGTTTTCAAAACTGAGGTGTTTGTAAAGATTGATTTTCTGTATATAGCTCAAGAGCAAGCATACTGCAAGATTTAAGTAAGATAAAAAGTGAGGCTGTGCTTGATGTGAGGTGCAGGAGTTAATCAGCTGTAGATAAGCATTGATGAGGTTTTATCAGCCCAGGCATAGAGAGAATGACTTTTTTTCTTGGCCTCTTGATCACTTTGGAGGGTAAGTGATCAACATATCAACCTATGTTTATCTGTACCTGAGAAGTTCTTCAAGAATAAATTGAGCTCCTAACTCTTCTTAACCTTTCCCCTAGTTGGAGTTTAAAATTAAGCTCTCCCTCTGGTTTTTGAGCTGCCTCTCTGGCACACTGACAACATATGAAGTATCCCATCTTCTAGTTGACTTCCAGGCCAACACCACAAGTGTGGATGAAGTTATGAAATAATGAATCTGGATGTTAAACAGAGATCATCTGGCTTTCTGTGCTACGAGATTATGAGCCATGGCAAGCTGGCACATCTGCATCTAGGTACCACCTACACACACAGGGTTGGCTGTAAGTTTAGGGAAACAGAGCTGCTGCTGAAAAATAACAAGATAATATATATAACAATAAAATTAATGATAATAAAAGTAACAAAAATAAAATATAGTTGTTTTCCCTTCTTTCATATCACAAATTGAAGTATTAGGAAATACACTCAAAATAGACATTGACTGAAGCAATAGTTCTGTTCTCTCTCCTAACCTGATCCCACCCAGTGGAAGTGAATTATTACTTAGCCTCTAAATCTGGGTTTAAGAGAAAATCTTAGCATGCAAGTTCACAAATACTTATGCTATGAACAAGTTTTACTTGAGTAAAGAGACTGAAATCATTCGGCAAGTAGGGTTAGGCCTTGGAAGTAAACAACTGTAGGCTTGGAAATTCTGCATATGTTATTCTTTCAGATCTCTGTCTCAGTATTGCAAACAAGTCTTTCTTTTTTTTTCCTAATCCCACCAGATAACCAGCTTACAAATGAAAAACATACAGATGAAAAGCCTATGAAAGGTATTGTTATGAGTTCTGTCGCAGAATTCAGCATCACAGGAGCTTCATCAAAGGGTACCAAAAATGAGAAGAAATTGTCAGATGCGAGTACATCATCCATTGCTTCCCTGGAGAAATGCAGAGAATTCACTTACATTGAAGATGACGCATCAGTACATCAGAGAGACAGTGACGGTATGTTTTATAAAACAGATCACATTTAAGCTGATTTCTAAATAATGCCTACTGCAAGAGCACTATGTGTATTTAACTTGAAATAAATGCTTTTATGCTGAACAGGAGGTTGAGAGCCAAAAGCAGCACTAAGTTACCCTGCAGACATTTTTGCGATAGATGACAATCTGTAGAAGATGGTCTTAAATTGTCAGTGACATTAAAGTCATAGAAAAGGAGAAAAGGAAAAAATTCTTGTATGGACCATTACATCTGCTGACCCATCACCAAACCTACCCTCTGCTGCCTGCACTGCAAAACTCACGTGGGTCAGGATGAGGAGGTCTCTTCACAGTCTGCCCTGATGTCTCTGATGACTGGGCTAGGTGGATCTACGTAGGCAGGACTTCTGGTTAGTTCAGTATGCTCTGCATTTTGAAAAAGCATATTTGAAAACAAAGGAATAGGAAAGGTAGTTACAAACCAAAACTGCAGCAGAAGCCAAATAGTACAAATGTATTTTTGTAAATGAACATTGCTAAAACATAACTTGCTCTGGGGTGAAGAGCTGTCTTACCATTTCCAAAAAGACCCTGATTCTTTTTATTTTGTAAAAGCACAAGTTAAAGAGACGAATACCTGCCTTATTTTTTGTAAGAGTTTCAGAGGCAATAGTATAACCAGGAGTTAAGGAATAGAATGGTTTGTGAATACTCATTACAGACCAAGGGGCATGACTCCTGAGAATCTAAATAACGTAACACCTCTGATTTTAGTGGAACTATGCTAAGAACCAGCTATTCCTGGTTATTCCAGTGGATGTGGAAAAAAGGGATTCTGCAAAACAGTTTTGAAGTTTCTCATGTGTGCCTTTTGCAATAATGGATTAGTATGTTGTAGCCAATGGATTTGGGATCTATCATTTATATCAATTAATAATTCATAATTTAAGAATTTCTAAATATAGATCAACACAATAAACCACCATGCTCTCCAGGAACCATTACCATCTCTATTGTATCACTGATCCTGTAATTAAAAGGATGTCTCTGATACATCTATTAGAAAACATTTAATTTCAATGAAGGTTCTGAAGTATTTATTTCATTTAGGGGACTTCTCTAGTCCAGGAACTCACTATTTTCTGAGTTTGCTGAATATCTGATTGGGCCCCTCAACCATTACTGAAACACAGGTGTGTATTATGTGATGCAAATAACAGATTTCATATTCCTTAAAAAAGCTAAAAGTGAAGGAAATTAACAAAAAAACAGTCTGTGCTCAATTAATAATGTTAAGGGCTGGATGGAAGCCAAGAAAACCAAAGGAAGCCAGATTTGTGGTTGTCACTGCATACTCTGCTCACTCTACTCTGACAAGTTACTGCTTATTCCACACATACGAGGCCAAATCCTGTTCACTGGTGCATGGAGAACCTCTGAAGGCAGAGTGATAGCTGAGGAAATCAGTGATTATGTTGTTCCCTGCTCGCAGGAGCAGATCCGAAGCTCATGGGTCTCACCAGGGCCAATCATCATGGCCTCAGCCAGCTCTGGACCAGGTGCGTTCAGAGCATCATCGGCATGAGTAGAGGGTGAGCAGCCACCAGACAAGAGCAGGAAAATTTAGAGATGAGGCAGGCTAGCAAAATTATTAGAAGTTCTTCTTTTGTGGTAATTAATCTACTAATGTAGAGAATGAGAGCTGAGGTCATTGTTCTCACTGAGATAAATGCAGTAACGCCGTTTCACAAACAGCAGGGAAAACAGAGGAGAAAACAGGAGACTGCATCTTCTTTTATGCAGTTTGTGGCTAATTTATTTTCAAATATATAAATGAATGCATAGGAATGGATGTTTAATTGCTAACATCTATTATTTATATACATTAGCCCACTTAAAACAGGACAAAAAAGCCTCACACATGCAGATTTTTTGAAATGTGTTACATCCATTATCACAGTTCATGGTGTGTGCTCTGATGGGAATTTAAAAGCATCTTTACTGCACATCACAGACTCCGTGCTGAAACATTACTTTATTATTAAAATCTTGTGCTTTTTGTGTGCTCTCTTTCCTGGATGAAGCCCTAAGAATCATATCTATTCTCTCCAGATTACATAAGCACCATTATGGTTAACATGGTTAGGAAAGAAACTGTTATTAGAAAACAGATCTTTGGAGAGGGAAAAAAAAAAAAAAAGTAAAGATCTTTAATTGATACATAATTTTGAATTTCATCTCTCATATCTATGTATAGGAAAGAAATTCCATAAACATAAGATATCTAAAAAGAATAGTCTTAATTACACCATGGACTGCTGGATAAAATGATTACATTTTCTACACTGTAAATTTCATACAATTAAATACAGTGGTGTCACCTTATAAAATGTTTCAATTTTATAATTATTTCAGTTCATTTAGTTAGAAAAAAATACAAGCATGAATTTACTAAGTATCACCAAAATCTAGTCATTCTTATTCTGCAGAACTGACTTAGAAGTTAGTTTTGCTTGTCTGAACTTAAATAGATCTTGACATATTTAAATAAGTATTAAAATTGATAACATTGGTGATGATATGCTACTTAGAAAGAAGCTCAGTCACATGCTATTTATTCTTGCTACCTGCTTTAACTGCTTTTATTTTTTCATAAAGAAGCTGGAATGATTTTTTAATTTTGTTTTTCATCATGAAAGCTTTCTTAAAAAGAAAAAAAAAAAAAAAGCATAATTCTGGAAAATTCCTGGCAGTGAACTTTATGTTACGTGATACAGAAAATGCCACAACAGAACCAATGCAGTTGAATGAGTTCACAGTTAGTCATCCTAGGGCAAGAAATGTGGTTATAACCATATGCTTTCCTGAAAGAACCAATGAAAAGGCATTCATATTGTTGAAGGCATTTTTCCTTTCCAAAAACAAGGAGGGAAAAAAAAAAAAATTAAAAAAAAATTGAAAGGTCTGGGTCTTTGCGCTCCAACTGGATTCACACCGTCAGAATCTCCCACCTGCTCCGAGCCCTGCAGCACCCGGAGGCGGCCTCCCCAGATGCTGTGGTTTGAACGGTGGGAGTTAATTAGTTGATTTTTGAGGAGTATAAATATAACACAAAGTTTTTTGTCATGGTGACCTGGTTTTCAGGAATATTCACTGGCTCCAGGCACACGTCCTACCTGATACTTTTTCCAAATCTTTGTTGCCTTTCAAAAATTAACAAGACTCTGAATGAAAAGGTAGGAAACTCATTTCACTGGGGAAGTGGAAGGACCCTGGGCTGATAACCAATCAGCACACTGCCCTGTCTTCTCCAGACTTGCTTTTCCTCCCTAGGCAATCTAGCTGTCCTTAAATATTTTTACTGAAACAAACTACTTTTAGAAATAAAAGTATAAACAGATAATGAATTTGTACTCTTCTCTGTGTGTGTGTGTGTGTGTGTGTGTATGGTCTTGTTCATAAGAACATCTCAATCCTTATCCAGAAGCCATATCAAATTCACGAGCCAGGGATGCACTATCCTATGCATCCAGAATGACCACATAAAAATAACCAAGAACTAAACCTGGAGAGTTTGAGGGCTCCATCCACTCTCCAGAAAGCTTTGGGTCTTTGAGCACTGACTTCCAGCAAGGACTGATTCAGATTGTAACAGACTGACAGCCCAGATGAGCATAGCTTAAATAAGAAGGAGCTAGTTCTAAACTCTTCATATGTAGGCAAAAATGCCCCTGCAAGTGTTCTGGGTTTGTTGAAAATTTTTTTATGCCTTCCTAGAAACAGCAGGAGCAGCCTGATGACTTTTATCTTTAATTGCAGACTCTTGTGAAAAAGAAAATAAACTCCAATGTCACATGTTTGTCAGGTAGCACATGTGGCATCACAAAGCAGCAGCACTTCCAAACTCCTGCAAGGCTGCAAACCCCCCAGCAGAGCATCCCTGCTGCATAAGAGTTCACTCCTGTGCTGAAATTTGTAGCCAAAACACTTTAAGACTACAGAATCATAGAATCATTTAGGTTGGAAAAGACCTTCAAGATCGTGGAGTCCAATTGTAAAGTTGGTTCAGGGTACCCTTTCCTCTGAACTTCATTGCCACAGAATATTCTCATTCAAATTATTTTCACAATGCTATTGTTTTTCTGGGAAAAAACAAAATAAAGCCTTTCATTTGACTTTATGGAAGTAGTTATCATCAATGTATTTTTAGCCTACCCTGTGCGCTCTCTTGCGTCTCATCTCTGTGTAGTCACACTAGCCTGAACCTGGGTAATGAAGCAAGCCCTTTGTCTTATGTCTCACTGCTTTTCCTTTTTCTTAGATGAATGTGCAACACTTATCCTGGCCTGCTTGTTCTGCCAATTTTGGGACTTTCTTATAATGCTGCCTGATACCTGTGAACATTGGCTGACAGATACCTGTTGTCCATCCAATAGATACTACCAGACCTCCAACGAAGACCACACCAACAATGACTGCAACTGTGACTGTGACATTGATTGCAGCCTTTTTGAGTCCTGCCACGAGACTGGTGAATGCCTGGAACTTGCCATGGAGATTTCTGAAGTCTGCTATCGCTAATTAGAAAATAAGCGACAAAACTCCTCAAAACTGCCTGAAACTGAACTGACAGAGTACAAAGCAGATTTTTTTTTTTTTTTTTTAAAGATAACAATAATAACCAGAGTGTTTTCCAACCAGGACTATGTGCATCATGCTGCTCCCACCCTGGAGGTCTGTATATCTGTACCGTTCTGGTTGTATGATTTCACAAACTGCTGAAACCAATAAAGGGCAAAAAAGGGTCTTCTCCTTTGCCATAGACAACAACAGAATTCCTAAGTGCCAAGTGTGCTCGATGCTTTACCTACTGTCAATCCAAGGCTTTTATAAACCTCTAATTGCTTTAAACACGGATTTCCCCATTCATAAACACAAGCCAAATTAGGACATTATTTTAGGACTGATATATATTAGTTCGTCTTCCTAATGGATTCATACCTACACATGTATTACACATTGTTGGTTATTATTAATAATGTATGATATAGCATCATTTTATAATTAAAAATTTATTTATTCAATCTCTTAAAACACACTTATATGCTCAGTTTAGGTAGAAAAGAAAATTAAATGAATTAGAAACCATGCTAGCGGTAATTACAGCAAATGTCTCTAAAAATCTCCAGTGAATTTTGTAGAGGAAGCATTTTAACAGAGTAGTGCAATTCGACAGTGTATTAATGTGCGTGCCTATGGTTATGTAATAACAGGTTATGCCTATTGTTCATTAGTTATAGGAAAGGGCTCCTTAAGTGTAATTAGCCTAAATGGGAATTGACTGCACACTTCCAGAGGAGAATTACCCTGTGGATAGCCAGTAACTCCTTTGCCTGATGTTCATTTGTAAGATTTCTGCAAGCAGCAGAATTTTGCCACTTATTCTAGTGGAAACAGGCATCTCCACCTGTGTACAAAAGATTACAAAATGACAGTATCTATCCTGGCTGTGCTTTCAAACTCCCTCTATCTCTTTTCTGATGGCAGGTCTGATTAATAAAAAGGAAATACATATTGCACATTACACATATGACAACAAAAGCATGTAAATTCAGCTGCCTGAGGGTGCAGAAAGCATGTATCAAGCACAGAGGAAAACAGAGAGCTGCTTGCTCACATTAGATATTTATAGACTAACACCAAAGGCAGTGTTTGCTTTGTATAGGCACTAAAACTTCTCCCTAGAACCCACTGATCTCAGAGCAGAAGTGCCTGGGGAATCCCAAAGAAGAATCCTGGACAAGATGCTGGGATACTCAGCATTGCTGAAATCATTGAAGCCACTTGTTTAATAATCTGAGTTTCAAATCTGTAGTCCTGACACACGAATATTTAATGGAAACAAAAATTTATGTGAATTTCCTTTATTTTTTTTCCCCCCACTGCTGGCAAATTCATGATTTCAAAAAATCAGAAAGTAATGAGTAGGTAGAACTGCTAACGATCTTTGTACAGGTGTCTTACAAACCTTAGTGACCAAAGGACAACGAACTTCAGAAATGCAGCAAGCAGCCCAACATACCTCGTTTGTGCGCTCCTTCCAGGACATCCGTGGGAAGTAGGATAGGTTTGCTTATTTTAACTGCAATGTCACATCATGAGTTGTAGCCACCTAAAGGAATAAAGTCATTAGTCCTTAACTGCCACACCTGCTGATCGGGTCTAGACCCAGCCCCAAAAAGCATCAACCACCACCATCCAGGAGGCACTGGTTTTGCACACCCTGGACTGGGCAATGCTCAGTTTTAATGCTCCAGTTTGCCCTCTCCGGTAGATCTTTGATCTTAAATCTCCCAATACTGAGCCTCATAACTAAACTCTCAGTGCAACGTATCAGGCCACAAAGTCTTAGATCATTCCACTTTCTACCACAGGTTGTCCTCAACAGAGTGGCAAGTGGGCATGACACTGATCCAAAGCATTTAAGAGTCAGAAAAGAAGAAAACTTGCCCCACGTACCATTTCTTAGAGAAGTACCCACAGAGATGCAGGTTGGCAGTCCTTACTCTCAATGCTGCCATCCAAAAGGGGAGATTTCATGTGCAATGGCTGGAAGGAGCCCAAGAGAGGAACTCAGAGGGTAGCATACTCCAAAATGATGCCAACGAGGGACCCAGAGATGAGGAACTTGCCTTGTAAGACAGGATGTGTTGTTACAGCTCTGAGCCTGCAAGGTAATACACATTGACCATACTGAGATCACCCATGGCAAGTGAGGTTTCCATGCATCAGCTGTGGAGATGAACTGAAGACTCCTGGCACTTTTTTTTTTTTTTCTTAACTCTTTTCTTAAGAATCATTATTCAAAAGAGCTTTTTTTTTCATGTTGTAATCCATAGGTTGGCAAACTGAGATCATGTCTACTACAGGGCATGGGTAAGGTCAAAGACAGAGTTACAATGGTCATGGCCACAGCCATGGCTAGACAGAATATTCCAACAGTACAAATTGAATCACACTGGGATATATTGAGAGCTGCTGTTGTACTGAACGGTGGTGTTTCAAATAATGTAGCAATATCTCCTTGCTTAAAATGTACAATGGCACATTGCTCATTTTCCTGTTTTAGGAAGTAGATTTTTAGCGGCCTTCTGTATGAGCAATGAAACCTTGAAAAATCTGTTCTTTTGTACAAAGTAGTAGAAGCAGCAGCTTATGATGACTTTGTTTTCTGTCATAAAAATGTTAATTGCAATATTGTATCTTATTGACAGAGGAATCCTTTAATACATTGACACCAGAGAAAGTCGGTCAGACTTTTCCATTAACTATTCCAGAAACTAGCTTTCCTCTTTGGAGAGCCATCCTATTCCCACACTAAACTGACTTCCTAGGCCAGAGAAATCCCCATTTATCAGATTTGAACATGGACAGACATTCCAGTGAAACAGGAATATTTGGAAAAATTCAAGGCTGTCTCTGTATTTTTTATTTACTGGGAAGGAAGGTCTGAGCACTTGAGTAGGAGGCGTTTGGGTGGATGGCTGTTCTGAACATGTTGGACTCAGCTGTGCTCCCAGAGAGACGTCAGCTCCTCAGCGTGTGAAACCAGCTCCTCAGAACAACAAATAGAAGTTACCATTTTGCAAACGGGAACATCGCTCCAACACGACGCCTCTCCTCAGCACCATAAATGCGCTGACAGATTGGTTGGGGGAAGAGAGAGACAGAGATAATAACAAAGAGCTACATTGCTACCTTCTACAGGAAGGGACCATGGGATGCTCTCTAAGGATCTCCTCTTGGAAATGACCCAGCAGCCTCATCCTTGAGAGGAAAATTTCTCCTCACCTTCTTTCAACCACGTTCTCAGGACACAATAAAGATTAGGATGTAAAGTCTTTATAGCAGGAATTGTCATTTGCTAAATATTGTACTGCACAAAAAAGAATGTGAAAGGTCTCAGGGTGCTTACAAAAGGTGAAAGACAAGTTATCCCAAAGGAAATGATATTCCCTGACTAAACATGAGCCCTTCCATGATGGCATCCTGTTACCTTACTCTTCATGCACACTATGAGCCCCTTTAAACGTGGCGCTAACAAAAATTAGCCCGTATACACCCCCAAATACAGGGATGGAGTGTATTATATTATCTCTTTTGAATTTCCTCTGCTTCTTAGAGTATTTTGATCATTCATATTCTCTTAAGCAATCACAACCAGAATGACCAACATCTTTCAAATGTCAAGACAAAACACAGCTCTGCCTTAACTCCAGTGCTGCTTAGGGGTTCAGGCTGAGTGCTACAGCTGAGCTCTGGAAGACTTTGGTTCTCAGGAAGAAAGCAAAATATGGGAACAATTAAGATATTAATAATTGTATTTCTCCTATTATGCTTGTACACTATCAAAAATTGTTCAATAGTGTTGGACTAAGAACATATGCATCTATTAAATTTTTCTTTTAGTTACATGAAACAGGTGGTTCCATTGCTTTAATCTTCATCTATGTCAAGCTATATATTAGGCCTCTTAAATGCAAGGTAAGTTTCCTATTATGCAAAAAAATAAGTTTACCAAACAGACTGGGATTTCCAGGCACTGCTCCACTATAATTCACAGTAACTGAGTATTAATCATGGTTAATAATCTATCATTCCTGTGGTTTAAAAAAAAAAAAAAAAAAAAGGGAATTGTTGAGAAACTGTACTTTCTCTTACCATACTTCATATAATTGCACAATGGAACAGTTCTATGGAATTCATTATTCTGCTGGTAACGACCTAGATTTCCTTAACATTGCACATGAACAGGAATCGTTGCCATCTGATGCATGTTCCATGGCCTGTGCAAAATGAGTTGGTGAGTGCAAGCCAATTCATAATGGATGTGTGCCCATATCACAAAAAAACACCATTATAATTGGTACCCTTAGGAAAAATGCCAAGGTCTGAGTGTAAACAGAGCACTTTCTGTCCCAAGAGCTAGCTCTTCCATGTTCAGAGTTGAAGCACAATAGAAAGAGCAATGCTGAACTGCATCTGCTGCATCTGTAAAGGGCTTCACTCTCCTGTGGCAGCAGTTGGCATCTCAGATCACCTTTAAAATAAGGAGAAAATTCACTCTTAAGGGACACACTCATTGTGCCTCTTCCCTCCACACCCATTAAAGTCATCATGGAGGTTACACAAGTATAAAATGAAACAGAGCCAGTAGATAATTTGTTGTCTTTCTAGGCGTATCCAGAAAAAAAAAGATCTATTGTGACTAAATAAAAAGTGTCTATTCATCAACCTCCATTTGAAATCTAAGAAATCTACAAATCAGAATATGCTGAACGTCACTGACTTATCATCTCCTAATGCTTTCCATTGGTGAGCCACCATTCCCCTTGTATTGAAGAGGGACAGTGGACTTTCAACAGGCCAGTTCACAGGCCACTAGAATATCTTGCTTATAAAATAAAAAGGCAAAAAAAGATGCCTCATGGGCATCCTGTTGATGGCCTGCCTGAGTAGAGCAGTTTAAGTGACAAAGTGGGATTGGAAAAGTCTGCTTCCTTATTAAAGAATCTTGCAACTGAAACAGTCATTCACATGCTTGTGTCACAGTATATTAAAATGACCATGGTACAAAGAGAAAAAAAAAAACCCAACAAAAAAAACCACCTTATGCAAGCACACAAGAAAATCATCATCAATATCATTAAAATGCAGACTCAATTTATATTGCCAGTTTTGCCATGATTTCTGCGAAGTAAAAGATAATGCCAGAGAGCAGTGAAGAAAATATTATTAGATCAACTGTATAAAAAGCATGAATGATTCCATTAGCAAGCACAGCTGAGAAAAGACAGGATTTAAATCAAATCTAAATATGATAAGATTATACAGCCAAAGTGACATGCCCATTTTAGAAAACACACAGAGCAGGAAGAGAAGCAGCAAAACAAAAGTCAAATTTTGGTTTTATGCTGTAAAACATGTTCCATCTTACACAGCATTTAAAAACCTGATGGAAGCATCCTGTTGGCTTCTCAATCTTATAATGTACATGTTCTAGGTAAATAACAAGTGTGCAGTTAATGTACAGTGACACCCTTTGTTCATCTTTCTTGCAGTATATTTGCATCATTCGTCCCCTCAGAGAGTGAGTGTGTCACTTGATACAGTCATACACACAAACTCTTCTACTCAGGAAACAGCAAAGCTGCCCACAGAACCACAGCTCCTAAAAACTTTTGGGGTGATGTAACTTGTCTTTGCTCTGCATAGAGGGTGAAGCAAAATGTGCTTAAGGTTGGTGTGAAATGGGACAGTCTATTGTTTAAAATAAAAGGATCAGGTTTGCTAATCTATTCTCTTTTGGAACAGGAGAGCTCACCCTGCACTTCGTGAGCCTTTTCATCAAAAATGTAGCTGGAAAAATCTCTCTCCAGGAAGCATTTTTTGGATAGTGCAGTGTCCAACAAAGTCTACTGCATCCATATATATAGAGATGGGCAAAGGATTAAGAAGCAGAAAGAGATGGGGTAGCTTTGGATAATGTAATTGGTAGCAGTTGGTACTAGCTCATAATCTCCAATTGATCCCTGGGACAGTTTTCTCCTGTCAGGGTAATCTTTGTAATTTCTGCTGCACCAGAGGCAAACAAGCCATGGTATGGAAGCAGGACAAGCATCAGCAGGCCTTTGCCCCAGCTCCTGGAGTTTTCTGCTGCCTCATGCGCTGCCCATTCCTGTCCTCACCTACAACCATATGGCATCTCTGAAATAAGTTTCATTTGTAAGACTTTTCAACACAGTTCAAATCAGGAATGGAGAAGGACATGTGTCAATATTCATCTCCTCAAAGATACGATCAAATATTAATCTATTTTAAAAACCTTGATTTTACTATGCATTTCAATTTTTCCTATAATCTATAATGCATACACACCATAAACCATCACTGAGAGGGGAAGCTGGAAAAATCCAGCTACCTTTCCAAATGGAAATCAGAAGATATATTTTTAGCTACATTAAGCCAACTGCATGCAGCTCTGCACACTTATGTAATTCCAACATAAAAATAATCCATAATATTCCAGAGGAACAAACCCAATTCTTAGCCATATAAATTTTCATATAAGTCCATCAAAACCCATTCCAAAAATGTCTCAGTCTCTCTGAGAGCTAGAGTTGGAACAAAAGAATGAGTCCTGTAGAATGCTTTTGGAGCTTCCAGGGATGTTAAATCTAATTGCCCTTAGCATACCACCAATCCAAAAAGATTTAAGTCATGTAAAATGTATTTTACCTTTATACAAGATATACTATGAAAAGTTTATCATGGCACAGTAAAGTCAGATCTAACTTTGTACAGATTTCAGATGGGAAGAAATTAACCTTTGATGCTTCACTTTAACTAATCAGGCCAGCAAAATGTGTCTTCTCATTGCAGACATGCAATAGTGTATTAAGTTGTACAACACAATAGGGTATGGTATGATAAAATATCAATTTGTGCACTTGAGTGTATATGTGTACATAGGAATCCATATTTATACTCACAGATATTTATAGTAATGCCTCTATGTTACAAGAAGCAAGAAATGATGGAGAGTGGGCAAAGATTAATTGTGATAGAAATTGTCATAAGATAAAGCCAGAACCAGCAGTATTTGTTAATATATTTAGAAACTGTATAATTATCAGAGCTAAAGTTGAGCAGAAATTTTCCAGTAAAAGGGTTGTTCTTGTCAGAGTGATCATTCACTAAAGCAGACCTTGCAGCGTCATGGGCAAGGCACCATTGGGAACTGCTTGTTTCCTTGGAGGGCTCCACAGGGTTTTTGCAGCCCACAGCAAGGAGAACAACCCAGGTGCTTTCCTGGGAGCCTGGGAAGTACTTGAGAATCAGGTCAACCATCTGTTCTGTTTCACTAAAATATAAAATAAGAACTAGAAGAGAATCCTTCCTTTTTTTCCAGAATGAGTTTTCTTTGACGATCCTTCTACATGAGTTTGTTAATTTTCTAACATTTATCTGAACTGGGTTTTTTTCCTCAAATTCCAGAATCTCTGGTGAAATAAAATCCTCTACCTTCACCTGTAATGGCTCTGTCACAAGCAGTGTTTTATAGGCATGGGAGGAGACAGTGTCTGACCCAGAGAGCTCCTAATTTTAAAGATGAAAGAGGGAGAAGTATAAGACTGTACAGTCTGCAAACAGGAAAGCAGGACAAAGGGACCAAGGGTGGATTTTTCCCTCTGAGAACTTTATTTCTCAGCTAGAAATGTGATCTGCAGTGAGGGGGCCAAGGGACAAGCCATATACAGAACACAGCCAAGGACGCTGTTCCCTCAGTCCAGTCCCCCGGTGCACTCAACACTCCTAAGCTGCGTCTGCTCTACAAAGGACCAAGAAAACTTAAACAGCCTTTTAAAAAAAAAAAATAAATTTGCAATGGCACGTCTTCTTAACCAGCATCATGGAAAAGTCACGCTGCTCTGCATATAGCCTTCAGGATTGTGTCTGTAACACTTGAAATCCTGCCCAAGTCTGGCTTCGCTCGTACTAACAGGTACTCTGTGTGCTTCTGCATCTTTTCCTACAAGCAAATGTTGCAACTTTCCTATTGCGACAGCTGTAATAGGCATTCACTTTACTCTGTTTTTCCTTAACACTCCCGGTTCCTTTTATATCTAGTTGGGAATATACTCAAGCGCTAATGGCACTTGTTCAGCCATCCAGAGAAGGCACAGCCTCGTCTTTCTAGCTATTTGTATTTCTTCATTTTGGAAATCTGAACTTTGCCGAGATCCAAATGCCTGATATGTAACTTAGGTTCATCCCTCTTAAGGTCAGAAGGCACCACTGAAATTATCTGGCAACACAAGATCGACATCTACCTGGAGAAAGGAGGTTTTAAATCAGTCATTCCTTCCTCTTCTGTTTGGGCAGTAAGAGGATTCCAGGTGCCAGATAATTAAGTCACCACTGACAGATGAGACAGGGGATAGACCTGGATCCACATGCTATCACTTCTTGTTTGGTAATCTCCAGGCATGTGGCTCACACTGCACGATAGTGATCTTGCTGGTGTTTGCTGACCGCTCAGCACAGGCTCCTTCTGCCACTCCTTGCTGGGAGAGTCCTAAGGGAATGAGCAGAAATGTAGCTTTTAAGGCTCCAAAGACATCATTCCATGGAAAAACACCTTCTCTGGGGGTTCAGGCCATAAGCACTTTCTGCTGGTCGCCCTATAGGGTGGTTCAAAGCATTGGGAACAGCAGCAGTGCAGTCCTGCACAACAGCAAATAGTCTGCCTTGCAAGCCACTTCCAAATCTTTGAAGCTACATGTGAAAAATGGCTTGAATGGCATAGGAAGAAATGGCATTAATAAGCCCTCTGAAACCCATTGGTAAAGCAAAGCAAGGAGAGCTGCAGTAAGGGAGTATGGCGACAGCCAAAAAATTCAGAAACTCCTTCAGCAAACAGAGAGAGAGACATACCACCACCCAGGCAGGTCTGACATAAGGGTTTTGAACAGGAGCCTTCAAAGTTTTATTACTAGGCTCCTTTTTGTAAGGCAGGGCATAGCAAATACTCCATTTAAGGCTTCTGTGGAGTAGAACCAGAAATATCCAGCCTTGCAAATATCCTCACCAGCCAAGCGCGGAGCCGAGACATGCAAAATGAGCGCCCGTCAGCTCAGTGCCAGCACAACAGAAGGCAGAAGTGCTTCAAGGAACTTGTGACAGGTTCTCTGGATGCACCAATTCGAGACGGGCCAATCCCTGCTCGAAATGTGCAAACTCTCACACTCCTTGGCATGACCGCGCAGCCAAAATGCACATTTTTTGAAAGGATTCAGAGAAAACACGACCAAAGGGACAGGAACGCAGAATTTGGCAATGGGAAGCAGATACTTCCTAGGGAGGAGACAGGACTTAGTTCAAAAAAGGTTTGAGGGAAACTTTATATATAGCAATGTAGTTGCTGAAGTGTATTTTATTGCAGAATATCTAACTTACAGGAAGGACTCTACTCTGAACAGTCACACCTAGGAAAGCAGCTCTGTGGAGATTCACTCCAGGGAGTGAGGCAACTTAAGCGGTACAAATATCAGTGTTCTGGTTACCTACAGCAGCTGCTGCTGGCAGGCACTGCAGCCATCCACCACAACCCAGGTTACCCAGGTTTTGTCACTCGCTGCTCTCTAACAACCCCTCTGAAACCCCCAGGGGTGATATACCAAAGAGACCTACAGCGAGAGGGTGAGCTGGTGTGGGAAAGAGAAAGTGAGGGGATCAAAATGCATATAAGGCACAAAAGTATGGAGCCTCAAGATGAACTCCAAAGTTGCTGACAAAAAAGAGAAACATGACTATCAGCTTTGAGGAAGGAGGTGGTACAGTCCAAGCTTGTTCCTGGCTACTGGGATACAGTTTTTAGTTGAACTTTGTCTGAGAACCATGATGGTGCTAAGCACTGAAAGGGATAGAAAATGAATGACAGGCTGACCACTGAGGGATGGAGTTACCTACCTAAGAGAGAAATTGGTCCCAGGACAGTGTAGAAAGTCCTACAAGAGAAGGACGAAAAAGAACATCCCTATTCTCTTTCATTGCACTAAAAAAGGGTTTGCCTCCACCCAAAAAGATCTTACTTTACTTTCTTCTCATATTTGCCTATGAAATACATTCTTCCAAATGGATCTCAGTTATATCCTGAGCTGAGCCTTTGCATCCTTCAGTTAAAAAAAACCTGACACTTGTGGTTCTCTGGGCTTCAGTCCTTTTCATACTGGTGTTAATTTTATTTTTCAGGCTGAACAAGATCACTCCTCATTCACATCTTAGGGCCTCCTTGTAAAATTAGCCTGGGAAAGCAAGATAATTGGACTGAAAATTTTTGGACTTGCCTTGGCTTTGGAACACTCCTAAAAACCTCATGTTTCCTTGGAAATACTCCCCCTTTGACCAAACTAAACCTGCTGTATTTCCACTAAGTGTCACAAGACCGTACCTCCCTCCAGCGGGACCAGAGAATTTCCTTCCTATAAAGTCAGGTTTAAAGGCCAGCTGCACTCCCAAGGCTTCAGCAACAGCCTCAAGTCTCCAGCACTCCACATGCCAGAAACCAGCATCTATATGGGCTCACAAAGGCTGTAAAACATCTTGTGCAGAGTGGGAAAAAATATGCCAGGGAGCTTTGCCAAACACTTTCTGCTTATTTGCACCTATGCCAAATGCTTTGCAGTCTTTTGCAGGGGGCATCACCAAGTTACCCCACAGCAGCCCCAGGGAGCAAGGACGTCCCTTCTGCCAGCTCCCTTGGAGAAGGACTGGGGTAGAGCTTGTGTTCCCAAAGAACTGCAGCAGTTTTGTGATGTCTGCATAGAGATTGGGCTGTCTGATGCCTTTGGGGAGAAAACTTTCATCCAAGGCACAATTTAATTCCAGTCCTGCCATGGAATCCATTTGCAGCCCTGCTGATTCACACAAGATTCCTGCCTCAGTTTCCCCATCTGGAGAAAAAAAAAAATGTTCACATAGTTTGGAAACCAAGGAGCAGAAAAACAGGAAAATACAGGACCTGAGCTATCCTCGTTTTGAGGAGGACTTGAGCTTCTACGGCAGTTTGGCATTGCTGCCCACACTGTCCCATAGAGACCTACAGAACAAGTTCTTCCTCACACCTAACAATAATCTTTGGCTTCAGAAGAAGGAGCTTTTCCCAGTCTGGGATGTAGGAGGAGGATCTTACAGGTAAGATGAAGTTCCTTCTTGCCCAGAAAGAACAAAACTTGGAGAGAAGGTGAACCAAGGGGAGAGCTGACTTTGGCTGTGCCCTTTGCTGCTTTGAAAGGAGATGAGAGGAGGTGCATCTGCCTGTTGCAGAGAGAGAAGAGACAAACACAGCAAGTTTTAAGCTGTAGAGAAAAGCCAGTGTCCTGCCTGGGGTGGGTGATCAGGAGCATCCTGCACTGCACGTGGGGTGAGAGAGACAGCCAGGCACCAGCCAAGCACTGGCCAGAGGAGGAGTGGTGAAGAGAAACACTTTGCAGATGAATAGACTTTACCCCAATTAACTTTCACCTGCTCTACTCTGTTTCTTTTGCCAGTGGTCATTCCCCACTGGCTGGTCCTGGCAGCTAGGGGTGAAGCACTGGGTGGTTTTGCCTCAGCAGCCCTTGCCCTGGCAGCTGGGCAGCCCCAGCTCCTTGTGCTGCTGGAAGCTGTGGTGATGCCTTTCATCGTGAAAGAGTAAATTCTTCTGTAGGGAGACATTCAAAAGCCACAAAGGGCCACATAGACATCCTAGAAGGCATAAGCCTGTCTGAGGAGCTTACAAATAGGAAAGCAAAAAGAGCATAAGACAAATGAAGGGAGAAGGCACAGACAGAGGGATACAGGATGCTCTGGGGTTCAGGCAGACAGTCATTAATTCCTTACTTCAATGTGGTTTTATTATTTCTCTATATAACCATTTGCTTAACCAGCCTCAAGTCTCCAACTGTTAGCTCCCCTTCCAACACAACAGAAATATGCAGTTTTGAAGGGGAAACACAAAGCACAAAGGTACCTGCCTGTCTCTGAGCAACCTTAGCCTCCCCCAGAAAGCATGGGCAAAGGCAGGTCCCAAACTGCTGCATTTGCAGGTCAGCCTAAATATGTCCTTTGCAAAGGACAGCTAATTCTGAGTTAAACACAGCTGTCCTTATCCTCTGCTCCTGCAATCTGGCATCCACATGCTGAAGTGAGTGTTCCTCCTAATGGCAGTCAGGGGAGGACCCAGTCCTCCTCATCCACAAGTGTTGCAGAGGGCACATGAGCATCCTGATGGGAAAGGACAGATGCTCACGGCCACCCTGTGACCAAAGGGAGATCCCTCCCTGCATGCCTGTCCTCATCCCTTGCACCACTTCCCTCTTGTTGTGCAGGCACGAGTGCAGAATCTGCCCCCATGATGAGATCACCGTTGCTTCTGACATGGGGCTGACTTTTGTCAAAGCCTATCATCAGGACTCTGTTTCCTCACTGTTTGCAACCTTCTTACGTACAACATTGAAACCTCAGATTTGTCAAAACACGCAAAGGTGCTGCCAGAGGCTGAGCAACTCATTTCAGTCCCTTTACAAAGCCATTTTAAGGAACGAAACAACATGTCAGGGCGATGCCAACAATCGACTGTACCAACAAGGAGAGGTTTGACATACTTTGCTATGCTGCAGTGACTGTTATAATAAAAGACAGCAGCGCATTAGTGAAAGATTTATGCTAGTATTTCAACAATGGAAAACATGAGCTTTGCTGTGTGCTCATTCACACCGAGACAGGCAGCGAGGGCATGTCATGTAACACCATTTCCAGGAATGATGTTACAATTGAAGAAATGCTGATTTGCTGCTACAGTAAGACAATTCCTGGAAGCAGGAGAGACCCTCGTATTATGATGATTGCAGAGGGAGAATTTGACTGCACAGCTTCTTGTCCTGGGCTGTTTAGGAGGGGTGGTTCTCCTGCTCCTGGAGGGCAGGAAGAAAAGGTGAGCCAGGAAGCCTGGGAGAGCTGCTGCTCTGCCGTGGCCCCCTCTGCGTGGCAGCAGCCTCCCTGGCACCGCCGTCACAGCCCTCCATGCCAGCAAGCACAAGTGCCAGCTAATTGAATTTGCTAATGATACATTCTCTCGAAACCCTTCGCGCTGCACCCACCATTTTGCGCTTGCAATTAAATTACAAGAAGGAGAAAAAAAAAAAAAAAAAAAGAAGAAGAAGAAGAAAATGCCATGTGGTGTCATTTGACATTTAGATGTCAAAGTAACTGATTGACAGGGGAAAAAATCAACAGCGAAAGGCCCGTTCCTGCCAAAGCCAGCGGGGAGGATGCCAGCGGCATTGGGAAGAGCAGGATCGGGGCCCTCGCAGGCCAACAGGATGAGGCAAAGTGGTGGGGAGGTGGAGAAGCAAGCCACATGCCAGGTTATCCCGGCCCTGAGAGGTGCAGGAAGAGGGACTCAGCCCCCTCTGGGAGCATCCTGCTCCATCCCTCATCCTCCAGCACGGGGTTTGAGACCTAGGGAGGGAGGGAGGGAGGAGTGCCTGATACCTTCACGGGAGGGTTGTTCTGTGCAGAGCCTGGGAGGATGGGGTTCTGCCACCTTATCAGAGGTTTTGACAACTCGGTGTTTTTTTCCTGCCCCTGTTCAGGATTAAAAACAAAGGAGAGATTTACAAAAAAATAATTTTTGAGCTGTTTGTTGGGAAAAAAGCAGAGTTAAAACAAATCACTCATTTTGACCATTTTTAAATCTTCTCTTAAATTGTTTTACCTTACAGAATATTTATTGGTTTTAGCCTGAAGACTAAAGTAAAGAAAATTTCAATGCAAAAAGGAAAATTTTAAAATGTCAAAACCTGGACAATATTCATAATTTTAAAAAGCTTTTTTACTCAAAACCTTTTCAAACTGAAGAGATTCACCCCAACAGGTCCCATCCTGCAAAAAGCCTCAGCAATGGTAAATACAATGTTTTTCCAATGGGATGAAATGTTCACACCCGATTCCCAGAGAGCAGAAGGAGGGAGAGGTGCCTCAGGGTCAGTGAGCTGGGAAGGAGACTGCTCTGCACACACATGCATGACTGTGTGCTCACTCCTGCAGCCTCCATCAGCATCCGTGCGTGGTCCAGGAGTGCAAAGCACAGGATGGAATTGCAGTTGCATCTTTTCTCTTTCCCAGACCTCACGTGGAGGTTGGGTAAATAAGTGAGGATTTGGGTCACCCACTGCAGGCAGCCCCGGATCTACCTGCAAGGTGCTCAGCTGCTGGAGGGGAACAAAGGCACAAATTCCTATAAGAGAGGAAGAATATTAATAATAGAAAATTAAAAGCTCTCTCTCCCTGAAACTCACTCACTCACCATCTGTAGCAAACAAGGTGCATCACTGAGCCTCCTTGCCTGCAGCAGCAGTCTCCAGCAGATCCCACTGACCACAGCTTTCGGTGGGCTTCAGCTCAGCCCCCTGCAGACTGGTGCTGGACAGAAAGTGGGCACTGGGACTTGTGTGTGTTATAATAGAATGTACTTGGAGTTAAAAATAAAACTTTGGGGCTATTTTCCTCCTCTTAGATGCAGGTGAGGCTATAAAACCCTCTTAGCATGAGTCAGAGAGCCAGACTTGGCGAAGCTTGGCTTGCCACTTTAAAAACAGAGTGCTAATTAAATCAAGTAACAACAAGGAAAAAAAAAAAAAAATATATCTTTTTTTCCAATAACTAATCCAGCCTGAAATGAATTAAAAATATTTTACCTGGACTCTATTCACGTACGGAATAAAGCAAAAAACACGCCTGAAAAAAAATTGCTTGGCAAAAACCTTATGCAAGTCACTCTAGCATGAAAGTACAGACTCTTTTCAGAGCAGTTTAGATAGACTTAATCATGAAGCTGAAATCCTCCTTCCTGAGGAGAGGCTGAATGAATAGCCCTTGCCTGAGTGTTCTTTGTAGGGGAGAGAGGATGGGACTGTTGGTAATTCTGAATATCCCATTGCAAACTGCTGCTAACAGGCAAAAGTGTATCCTTTATCTTCTGATGGATATTTTACATCCTATTGCTGCTGTAAGAGAGGCAGTGAGTGGGTTTATTAAGGTGATGTTATGGCAGAAGTTTAGGCTTTGGGCTGGTCCTGTATCCCCTGGGCAGAGATTTGCTATCGCTCCCAAGTCCTCTCTGGGCAATGCTGCTCTCTGTCCCAGAATCATCCCTGACACAGAGATGCTGAACCAATCCTTGCAGCGAACCTCATGGGCACAACCAACCTGAAGGATTTCAATAACCAGTACAGCAATTTCATTCTCCCATGTTCCTGCTTCATGCAAACATTTCAGGAAAATGAGATCCATTTTGAACTCACATCAATGTGGACAAACATTCATACTTCCAGTACTCCACAGTTCCTTGGCACTGTCCTTACAGATTTTCTTCCAGAGTTGTTTGTTTGGTTTTTTTTTTAAGTGTATGTTGTTTGTAAAAAAACATATTTTAAGAAATGTTAGTACCGGTGAGACACAGAAAATTAGTGGGAAAAACACTCAGTAAAAATACTGGAATGCGCCAGGAAATAATCTGTTTTTAAAAAGCAGCTAATTCCTCCTGAGCAGAATGAGTTAGCAACAGTCAGGCTTCACATAGGAGTCCCAGGACAAAGTTATATGGGTTGGTTTGTGCAGGACATCCGACCAGTTTGTCACAGGGTTGACTTGCCTATAAAATTACTGGGGGCAAACCGATACACAAACCCAGCTCACTGACCATGACAGTCGTGCCATTAACTCCAATAGAAATTTGCTCGCCTGAATAAAACAAGACTTGCTGGGGAATTTCTATCAGTGCAGTGAGCAGCAATAGACACAAAGCGCACAGCCTGCAGTTATTCACTCTGCAGATTTATTTTTATTGGGAGCTATTTACAGAAGTATCTGCAGCTGCACATCTGTGGACGCTCAGGCCAGCCTGGACCACAGAGATCAGGCTCCTGATCTGCTGGGAGGATGTTCCTATGGGTCAAACCAGGTTTGGGTACAGCTCACCAGCACACGACACCCTCAGCCACAGCAGCTCCAGTGGGCACGATACCAAGCCCCATCACAGCGTGTCCTCGCGCTGTCCCAAGCACCTCATCTGTGTGAACACGGCTCCGTGACATTTCTGCAAGGAACAGAAAACACAGGGACCGTGCCCAAAGTGACATGGGGAAAGCTGGGCTGCTTGAGACTTCCCAAGTCCCATCCCCTGCATCTTTTCACTGAAGGCATCTTTGGTTTTTTTCGGCGTGCTCATTTAAATCACATTTAATAAGATAGGCATGTCAGATTTTGTTTACAGAAGTTTACTGTTCAAGTCAGTAGGGAAAATAAAAATCTATCGACTGTGGCTTTCAAACAATAAGAACACATTTTTTTTTTTTATTAGCACTTTATTTCAGTGCAGACAGAAACATCACTGACTATCACTGTTGTTTACTGCTAAAGGCACAGCTCCCACCGCCTTTCCACACGTAGAATATTCCCATGGCAATCAATGGAAGTTTAGCATAAAGAGGAAAATATACTCCATCATGTTGTCTCTCTATATAGTAAATGCTAATTTCTTGCCAACTATAAACTTGAAAATTTCTTGCAGTACATTGCAACACAAACCTATACTCAGTGTGTAATTTAGATTTTCAAGATGTGTAGATTCCCAGTGGAGAGCCATTTGTGTGTGTGAGAGAGTGTATGTATAGAAGAAATGAAATGTTAATGACTTCTCCATCTACGTTTCTATACTTGTTAGCTTTTCCTACTAGTTTTCTTCTGCCCTTCAGAGTGCTAATTGTGCCTGTAAAAGTCCAGGAAATTTGTGTCATAAATAGTTTCTGCCTATTATAGCCAATGAAACACATATTGAGACAAATATATGGGACTGAATCACAAGTTATTTCACTGAAGTCAATGGGGTTACTCTGCATTTTGATTTCGATTTGGCAAAGCATGTGGTCTAAAGTCGGTCTTGGAGACAGAAATAAAATTAAGCACATACATAAATACTTGTCTGGGGCTTTTTTTTTTTTTAAATTGATTCCATACAGGGAGCAGAATTTAGCTAAATATACTTAATACAATTTCCCTCTGATTTTCATCACCATAGATAATATGTATTAGAAAAATATACCATAAATATCACACTTTTGCCAGAGAATGGGTGAATAGGAAATACTGATGCTGCACTTGAACCAGCAGCAGTGCTGATTTTGATAGTCAGGTTATTGCCATCTGGCCATGAATTTTACTGGTAGCTTGGAAAATAATATGCTTTTCTACGTTAACTAGTTAATTCTGCATTCAAGAGGGAAAAAAAAATCTTTTAGTTTCTCAAATGTTCAGAAGTCCTATCATTTCTTTGCCATTGCTTGTTCCCCAGTATTTTGAGTGTGTCTGTCTTTTCAGTGGGTGTACTCGACCCTTAAAAATCAGTTGCTCTTTTTTTCACATGGTTCAGAATTGTGTGCATGTGTGTTTTTAAACAAGGACACCTGCATAAAAAATGTCTATCCTCATTAGATCAATTTTCTCAATTAAATTCAAGTTTCTATGTCCAAAAGACATAAATCTGGGTATCGATTTAGTCATAAAATAATGAAACTCCCAGCAGTCTTCTAAACCCATTTTACTTGGATGAGTGTATAAGCTTTTAAAATATCAAGTTATTCCAGTATTTAATACACATAACTGCTTCCAGAGGTCTGAAGGCAATAAGGCATCTCCTTCCCACTCCATTTGAAGCGCTACAGTTAGAGCCAACCAGTCCCTCACTACCGCTTTTAAGGCTTTTGAACAATTTTATTCAGTGTGAGTTTGATATGTTCTCAACGGGGGCTGTATCCCCTGAAGCCAAAATCAATAACCTATCAAATCAAAGCTCTATAAAGTACCGATGGGCTCTTGGTGTTTTGCTGCCATAAATACAATTCAGCTTAACTCTACTCTTCCAAAACAGGATGACTCTACACTTACTGGGCTGTTCCAACGAGTTAACTGTATCATCAACGTGTATTTCTAAAAATCTCTTTTTAGGCAACAAATAACATTGTGTTCCTTGTAAACTAAAGAATAAAAACCAATTGCACTTACTTGTACTCCGAGGCCAACTCTGAATCTTTTTTCTTTCAAACAGGACAGGGTTTTGCTGCACCAGTGCATCCTTTACCTTGTTCAAAGTTAAATAAAATGCCTGCATGGAGATGACCCGAGTCTGGATAAAGCATTGAGATTTGAGGTTAAACCAAATTTCATAGTACATATATCAATGATGATAAACAAGCTTTAAGGTACATTGGCCACTTAGCCCTGTCTAGGCTCAGGCTAGTTTGAAAACAGAAAGAACAGTAAATTGAAACAAATTTTTAAAAATGCCTGTGTGTTTTATTTGAATCTTTTCCACTCCTCACACACATGCTGAAGTTGCTGCTTGATCAAACAAAGTCCCACAGAGATGAGCATTTTATGAGCTAAGAAACATTCTCTTTCACCTCACAGTTAAGTGCAACACTGCAAGGAGTAACTTACCTTGCTAAATCAAAACAAACTCTGCATACAATGTTTTTCCCCAGCTGGCAGAGCTTAGCAAACAAACTTGCCCTCCACAATATAACAAATATTATCCTGGTAACCAGGAACATTTCAAATTCAGTGGGTTTGCGAGGTGTTTGATCTGCTGATGCAAGATGAGGTTCCTTTCCTTTTCTTGCTTGTCTTTAGCACCAGAAAGCTCAGTTCACTCCCACATTATTCCAGGCTTTACACAGCTACACAACTGGAGCAAAAGATCCTTGCTGCTGGCTGTTTTCAAATGATTTCAAAAGAATTGAACTGTCAGGTTGCACTGAAATTGCATGCAGAGAAAACTGAAGTAATGTGGTGATGAATTATCCTCTAAATAAAAGTATTTTGATTATTAATGAATACAAAATACAACTACTCCTAGTAGTTTCTTATATACACTCTTGAGTCCTGTTCAGCAGCAAGACTAGTTTCTAAGTACAGTCTGGATGTCAACATGTAAAAAAATGTAAAATGGGACCACTTTTCAAATGCTGTTGTATATCACAAATGAAAATTAACACCAAAAACCTTCATCCAAATGAGTGCCTTTTGGTTCTGCCACTTCTCTCTTCCCTCTGATTAAGAGTTCCCTGCCAAATATAGCAAGGTAGTTGCTAAATTATTTTTTTTTCCTCTGGATGACATTTACGTACTTCCCTATGGCAGACATCACAGGAACTTATTTATGTATTCATCACTTCAGTGTCCTCCAAAACACCCAATTCTCTAATACTACATTATTCCAGAAGGGTCCTTATAATCTTGACTCTGTTCTTCAAAATTAGTAAGCACATTTTCTTTTATGTTATTTTTTTATTAAAAAAAAAAAGGTAGAGTGATTGTTCAGACCTGCTAATATCATCTGGAATAATCTCCTTCCACTATCCGTTTCATCCCTGTAGCTAGCAAGGACGATGTCCAGATTTGGAGGGCTGAACAGCTGCCGAGCAGGACAACAACCTTTGTTTCGTGACATCTCTTGCTTTGACCCCTGCTTTCTGGTCACCGGAGAGATGATTGACTAAGTGCGCAGGGAAGTCCATTTTTAGTACAGTGGACTGGAGCACGGCATGACAAACTGTGATGTCTGAGTTTTGCGTTACACCATCTGGCCTGCCATTTCCAGAGCCTCACATCAGAGCCCTGATGATGTATGTTGAAGCTTGGCACTATCATTTATCTCGTATCTTGTGTTTAAACAGATGCAAGCTGAATATAACAGAAAAGGAGACCTTGATGCAGGAGTCGCTGCAGAAAGTGATGCTCTTGAGCTGTCTACAGACTCCAAGATTAAGTGTAAAATCTGACAGGGAGGATATGTATTAAAAAATATGTGTTGACAGAATGATTTAACTAATATTTTAAAGGCAAAACATCAACTGAATTTCCATATCATTTATAACGTTAGTGAACAAGGTACTACAAAGCAGGCTATCCCCTTCTGTCACCATCATCTTATTCGCAACTTTATTTTACAGATCAAGAATGTTTTAATAAAAGCAAGCTCTGGGGCCTGATATTCAGCTGCTGTAAATCAACCCAGCTACACTGATAGCACCAGGGTAGCCACATTTAATGAAGCGACACCGATTTGCATCAGCTGAGGATCCAGTTCCTAATCCTGATACAAGTTCTTGTACACAGAGGTAACTTGCTGCATTGCCAGGAATGAAACACCTCAATGATTAAAATGAGCACTTGAAATGCCATGGGTGGGAAGCCATGACTGCATGGCCTCAACCAGATGCGTTCATCTGCCCAGGAGGAGGAGAGGAAATGAGAAGGGTCTGCCCTGTGCCACGAGGTCATGGAGGGTATAGGGTCCCCACTGTCCAAATCGTGCTCAGCTCTATTTTCCTTCATCCCACAACAAAATACATGTCTCCTCCTGGATCCAGCTGACATAAATCAGCAAATCCAATGGAGGAATGGCATTTCACACCAGCTTTGGATTCAGTCCCTGAAGCCTAGATTAAGTTCACCAAACTGTAGAAATTCAGATAATTACAGCGCTTAAATTAGTAGTCCAGGTCTGCACTCCTAATCCACAGAAAGAGGTAGGCACAACCAGAAAGGGATGCAGCCCATTTAAGATATGAAACATACCTCAAACAAGGGGTGAAAACCTCCTTTCACTGACAGCAAAGGGAGCGTTGGGCACTGTATTGTGTCTTGGGCACCTGGGTCACGACATCTAAAAGAGAAAATATCCCAGGGCAAACAAGCTAATTGATGCATGCAAATGGGACCTTCTGGGGCAGACACTGGAGGCTGGAAGGGGAAGAGAACATGCTGAACTGAATAAGATAAGTAGGGAGTTGGAATGTGAACAGTTTGGGAAGACTGAATTGTACAAAAACCAGACACGTCACACTCAGTTCCTCTACACTGCTGTAAGCGACAACAGCACTTCCACGATGTCCATGGGACATCCCAGTGCTGAAACTGGACTAGGAGCAGCCACGGTGCTGGGGGGACAAGGCAGCAACCCCTGAGTGACACATGCCCAGCAGCAGCTCCTGAGCAGGCAATTTTCAACCCTTATTAAAATGTTAGCACTTTATTTTGTGAATGGAGCGATACTTTTATTGCATGCACAATTAGCCTTTCGTATTAGCAACTTCCTAGCAACACTGTTTCTTAAAATAGGGACTTACAGTGCAAGCTTTTATCTTATATAATCCCTTAGAAAAAGATAGCTCAGACACCTTTTGGGGGTTTTAAACATCAAACCTTCAGCTTGAGACCTGTCTTTATCAAAGAAACTAGCAGCTCTATCTAGGGTTTATGTTCTTTAGAGGAATTCCAAATTGCCTGTTTTTTATAGACTACCTACATAACAACCTCCTACAGTATTTAAATTTTTGTAATTTTCTACTCCTAATGTGATCTTCACATTTAAATGCACACAGAGTATTTTACATTTATCTATTTAATATCATAGTTATGTCTTTCTTTAAATGCCTGTTATTCAACAACTTATTAATAGTGAACTGGTTTTTTTGAACAGAAGCCATTTAAATTTAGTTAGTTTATGATGATTTCTTGTATCTTTTTCAGCCAGGAGAAAAGCCTAATAGCCTAGAAGACTGTATTTATGAAACATGTTTGTCTATTTAACTTCAGATGTATCATCATTATGAGAGAACTAAAGCATTTTTCCTGACTTCTCTTTTCACAGATATTTCATTGCTGTGCATTAATAAATGTGACTCCTCTGAAACAGATTTGCTGTTCATCACCAATCCTTAAAAATGGTTTTGGCATTAAAAAGCAAACAAGTTCTCCCCCACAGAGTATTTCAGGAAGCTGTCCCAAAGACAAAGGTCATAACAGAGCTGGGCTTACCTTAGCTATGGGGTCCCAATGCAACAGTCTCTAAGCCGTCAGCTGCTAGATGTGACCCCATCCACAGTGGTATGGAGCACCCCAATGCCTGGGCTGTGCCTGTGGGGTGAGTGGGCTGAATATGGCTCAAAGAAAGGTCATCTTGTTAGTAAAGAGTATCTACTGTCTCCTGGGCAGGACAAGATAAGGGAGGAGAAATCAGGTGTAGTGTCATTTAGCATCATGCTCACCCCTGCAAACTTCTTACTCCTGTGGACTTGCATTTTGGCATACAGGTGGGCCATAATCCAGAGCAAAGCCTCTATACATGCTGTACTTGAAGAGCAGAAATGCTCACAGGGTTTCAAAGACGTCCTTGGCCACTGCTCTGCGTGAGGCCTCTGGAGGCACATGGCAGTGAAATGTGTGTTCTCCTGACAGGCTCTGGCATGCACAGAGAGAAGGAGATGAAGGCTGAGAAAGAAATAGGATCAGCTGAAGTGTTGTTTCTAATGACCTGCACAGGATCACCAACAGTAGGTCTAGTCAACGGTGTCATTGACTTCACCCGTGTTGTTGACTCCAGAGCATCTCCCAGGCAGGATGACCCACTCACTTCTGACAAGTGTCTGAACATCGTTTCCCGGAAACAAGCTGAGCAGGAGGAAATGAAAGGTTCCCCAAGGACAGAGACAATCCAGCTCACTGCATTCCTGCTGGGCCCAAAACATGGAGTGATGTCTGAGAAAGATTTGGCTGTAGAGGTAGACACAGGGTGGGTCTCAAACCAGAGCATTGCACCCACCACCTTGGGTCATCCTCCTCCCTGCAGGACCTGAGCTGTTCACAGGTCATGCAGCTCCTGGACTTCTCCCTTGCTGTGGGTACCTAACAGCAAAACTTCAAGGAGTCCTTTTCCTCCTTTTTATTTTTCTACCAAGCATTCTTTGCCAGGGCTAATTTATATTTGAGCAGCAGTGTGTATGAAGGTCTACACAAGGCAGCTCAGCCACCAGAGAAGTTAATATGTGCTTTGCATTTGCTGTCTCTAATTACAGGAGGGAAGGAGTGAAGGTGCAGCTCCGCCTGCCTCTGCATGAGCCACTTTGACTATTGCAAAGCTAATTAAATATGTCTCCTGTATATAAAATATATCATCTCCAGATAACAGCACACTGTTAAATTCTTCATCTTATTAAAAGCTTGCATTAATGCTTTTCCAACATAAATTTTAACTATGGACAGGTACTATTTGAGGAGCCTGACAATAGGACTGACCTAGATTAGCCTGACAGTGCCAAAAGATATATCACCTCTAGCTGTCCGGGGGAGAAGAAGGATGAGGAATACGTTCTCCATTATTGCCTAATGCTGATGTACCAGCATTATCTCCAGAAACCCGATGTTGCTTTGCCTACTGCTCTCTTGGTGCAGCAGGTGGCTATACCACGCCGAGGAACGATATCCTCTGCTTGCCATCTCTTATTTCCCATCTTATAACTCAGCTGCAGGGAGATTTAATGGGGTATTGGATAATGATTCTAAAGCCATTGATAAGTCACCCTATAGTTTGCAAAATTATGAGAAAAGTCAAATAATTCCAGGTGGTTGGGTTTATGCAGTGAGTTCTCGCAGACATTTAGCTCAGGGCTGTCGTCTGTACAGGAGTAGACAGTCTGTCTGTACCAAAACTCAAGCCTTTGCAAATTAATTCTTCTCTAAGGTTGCTTGGACTCTTCTGCTAGGCCTGAGCAAGCAAGGAGCAGTGATGACAGGTTTAGAAACCACAAGGAGTTTCACCACATAGGAAACATTTTGTTCTTTTAGTATATGTGCACAGAGCTGATCAGAGATCTTTCCAAGGCATGCTTATACAAAAAGGAGACAGCAAGTGGGTTCATAAAAAACCTTTACTGTCACGCAACTTCTAATGCAGAAAACAAAAGGCTGCCGAAGAGCAGCAGGATTTCTCACATGCATTACTGAATATTCAAAAGATATGAAAATAACTTTAAGAGTCTAAGAAAATAGAAAATCCAAATATTAACAGGAACACTGCCATTGATTTTAGCACTGAGCTTGCACTGACATTGTGAGATTGCTCAGTCTTAGACACTTGATTGACACAGTGATGGCTCATTCAAAGTGTATGCAAAGTCAGTGCAACTGTATGAGGCTTTTCTCTCGACTTCAGGTTTTTTAACTTTCTCCGTTGACATCCCAAGGGCCATTGTATTGACAGAATAATACTCCTGTTGCAATGCTGGTATATGAGAGACTTTCTTTTTTTGGGAAGGGGGAAGGGAGGACTCTTTCACTGTTGTCCTTCTGGACGAAGAGCTCAAAATACAGCAAATTAGGTGCAGCCAGAGAGTCTCTAGCACATTAAATTCTTTTTGGACTAATTGGCAGGCAAAAGTGGCCTATTCCAGAGGTGAAAAAAAATACCCCATTGCCATCTGCTTTGGCTGTACAACTGGGTGACAAAGAAAAGGAAGGAAAACTGATGAAGGAAAGTCCTTTTTAGGGGAAAAGTTATCCCTCAAGCACTAGGACAGTAAAGTAAAACTTACTGTATGTAGGGATTCTGTCTGATAAAAAGAAACTTAGGTGTCAAAGCAAAACTGAGAATTGGAAACACAATGAGCAAGAGCTGGAAGGGTCTTAGGATCACTTCCTCAGCAGAATGAAATGGCTATAACTGCACTGGATTTAATACCAGACAAGAATATGTCAGGGATCTATCAAAAATGTCCTACAGAAACAGATGTTTCCACCTACTCAGAGATATGGACAAGAGTCTCAATTACCCTAAATCCCTCTCATGCACCACTAAATATATACCCATCATACGCCCTTTAAAGTGTGAGAATGATGCAAGACAGACTTCACGTGTATGAAAATCTTATCCTGGATTTTTACAGGGAAGAGCATAACATCATTAAACTTTTTTCCCAGCAGTTCCACTGGCTGTGGAAATTCACTTCCTTGTTTTGGAAGGTACGTACAGAAATCTAACTCAAGGAAGAAAAATGAAAGCTGAAAATAAACCATCATAATATGCTTGATCAGCTGGAGCACAGAAATAAAAAATGCTGCCTCTTGAAAGAGCAGTCTGAATTATCTTGATTTGTACATAGAAATAAGTGACAACAACTTCTAGATAGCACCACTTCCTATTCGCATATTTAAACTCACAAGTCAAGGTTGAGTGAAAAAATATTGCTGCCTTGAAAGATAAATATATTACTTATATTAGCTATAACAGGAATATGTGCTACTGCATAAATATTTAAATTCAGATTTGGAAACTATATATTTTGAAGAAACCAAGGCCAATAAATATTGGATTACGAATTCATATTTACAATTTCCTTTCAAAAACCCCAAACTTATGATTTCTATTTCACTGAGCTGGGGTGGGAATCATTTGTCTGTGTTGTACAAAATCTTGCTTTGCACTCTGTTTTCCAAGCTAACGTTTCCCATTCCCTTTAAACTACCAGAAAAGTGAAAACACTGCCCTAAAATATTTCCATTCAAAACCCCTAGATTAAATCATATGCTTTTAAATCTCACTCAATGAGCAAGCACTCCAACCCAGCTTGTGGAGGGGAATGAAAAGCAATCGAGTTGTGCTAACAGAGCAACACTAGTTTGGAACAGATAAAACAGAAATGCTGCACAGTAGGCAGCTGACAAAGCCTATTGCCAAAATCATCCCTGAAAGAAGGATCTTAGCAAATTTTAAAAAAAAAAATAAATAAAAATGGAGGGTGGGAGGAAGAGGACATTTGTACATAGTTAGAGCAGAAAGGGTTTGAAATGTCTTATATTTTCAGACGTGCACCAGCCTGTAACGAACATGAGCAAGGAGGAGGCATTTGGTTTGGCCTGCTCTTTTGTTTTGACCTACTGTAAAGATTACTGCATTTAGCTCCAGGGCAGCTGTTACGGGTCATTTTTACCTACAAAATGAGACCTCCATAGCCCGGGGTCTCGTATGAGCTGATGGCTCCTACATTAATTACTGAAGACCAGGTTCTTCCCTTCTTGCTCGGGTAAGCTGCTGTTGGTCTCTGATGTGCAGAATTTGAATCAGAGGATTTGTAGCTGTGTCAGGGCAGGAGTCAGGAAATGATAAACCAGGAGTAACAAAGAAAAGACTGAAAATTAACCTGGCAACTGCTATGGTGCTAAAAGTCTAAAATATAGAAAGGAAGTTTTCATAAAGTTTAGGAAGAATATAGACTGCAGTCACATCAATTACACAGAACAAAATGTTTATGTGAGGTTAATAGTAAGTCAAGGAAGAAAATAATCTGGTCTCCCTATCCTGCAAACCTACATCTGCAACTGTTCAGACTGAGTAAGATCCCAGAGGTGCGAAAAATCCTGTCACTGAACTTGCAGTGTCCTGTCCCCTCATGCTGCACCTCCATGTTAGTTCATGTGGGGAGCCAGCACTTCACGTAGGCATTAGAGGAATGCTAAAATCCACCCTAGCACTTCTGGTGGGATGAACTGCACATCGCTCTGAATTTCAGAAAACAAGTGCTGGTTTGAGTTGCTCTTTTTGAGAGGCTGCCCAAGAGAATTGATTTCCAGAGAGCAAAGGCTTGGGCTCACTGTGAATCAGGAGCTAATAAAATGTCCCAAGGGACAAGTGAAGACGTGCCAATTGTTTTTGAAAGTGTAGGCTTTTAAACATGACATGACTCCCCACCCTGCCACCCCCCCCAAAAAGAAAAAAAAAAAAATTTAGAAAGAATAAAAATTAAAATAAAATAAGAATAAAAATAAAATAAGAAACAAGTCTTGTTCATAAAGCACAATAAAAATATCAGATTCCAGGGTGAAAAAAAAAAAACAAACCATATTTTTTGCAAAATCCCACTAGGAAATTACCTCATTTTTGAGCACCTTTAATGCTGAGTCAAATTTATCAGACTTATCTTTTTTTTTTTTCCACTGGGAAAACCTAGTTATCCTTTATGTTCCCCTCCTTTTCATTCTACAATTGACTATTGTGACAATGTAGTACAACTCTCACTGGACCATCAATGACTTTGTTAAAAGAAAATACCACGTATGGTTAGCGCCCTGATCCAAAAGGAAACAGAAACGACAAAGAAATTTTAAGAAGCCTCAAGTTAAATTCAGTTTTCACTGGATTTAAGCTTTTAAGCTACTTCACCACTCTTTTCAGCAAGGTTACCTCAGCACTGACAACTCACTGCATTCACATGAAGCGCTGACATCATGTCCATAACTGTACAATGAACTTTGACAGCACATCTGTCTCTCTGTGATGCAGCAGGCTGACCACTGGGTTTCCAAATCATCCCCTTCTCAGGAAGTTTTTACACTTGTTCATTAGTATTTAGCTTAAAGGGCATCTTGCTGCCCACTACTGTGTGGACAGCATTTTAATAAATAATGCATACTGTGTAATGAGGACAATAAAGGCCAAGGTAAAAAATGCAAAATATTTTAATGGCATGTCTTGATGAAAGCTTCCTGTCACCTTTTCTAAATACTTTACTAATGATCTTCTAGCTTGGGGAGATTATTCTTTTTTCTTAGAAACAAGTTCATAATGTACTAATAATATGCTGCTAATTGTTGAAGTAGCAAAGTTCAGATGTGTTATTCCAGCTGTTCCCACTGAGTAAATGTGCTTACACCCCACACCAAAAGCTTCAGTAGGGTGTAAGTGGTACATGGACAGGGTCTTCTTTGGGTCTGCTCTGCCAGGGAGAACTCCAGCCTCTCAGCACAAGGCTGGATTCCAGTTTTCAGGGATGGAATATGGAATAATGAAGTGAAATAATAGCATTAACCAATACCTAATTAACACACAATCTATTTAATTCCTAGCTCCACCATTAGGTTACTATTACAGTATATTTAGTCAGCCTGTGTAAAACCACATTATGGCAGCTTTTCAGAGTCAGGCTATTCACAGGCCATTTGCAATTTTCATTTCTCTTCTCTCTTTAATGTCATAGACTTAGCTTCAAGAAGGTCTAGAGCAGGTTAGTGCAGAAGATTGACGATTACAGACTAATAGGTTTTTTTTTCTTGGCCCCTCCACAGCATGTATTAGAAGCCCATACAGATTCCAAGCAGCCACGTCCCTGTTTCTTCCTGACCTCCAAGATAAGGGGGAAGCAGCATTTTAGATAAGAGGACCTGGGATTGTGGGCAGAGCTATGTATTTCTCTGCTAGGCAGCAAAGTATTAAATATATTTGGATACTCAGGCAGGTGAACAGGGGCAGTGCCCTTGGAAATGCCAGAGTCCCATCCACTGTGGGAGGACTTCACATCCAGTGCAACGCACAATGTGTTACATCTCTCTTATATTCCTGCCTCAGCTCCTGTCGAGGTCATGGCCAAGGGTGTACCTGTCCATAAAGTGGACAGCTCCAGTTTTGCATCCAGCTCATGCTTGGGTACCAGCACAGCTCATCCGCTACTGGGTATTTCCCCCGTGCACTGAACAGCAGGGACAGAGCAGTGCAAGCAGATCCACCACTGCAGTGAGCACTGAGGGGAAGAGTCTGTGCATGCAGTGCTGGATTTCAGACCAGCTGGGTGCTGAGGCAAAGGGTCCAGCCATACACATTGTGGATCAGTCCATCAGCATGTATTCCCTCTCAGTAAGGTCTGGGTCATGTGCATTCACAGTTAAACTCCTCCATCCGCACCACGCCTGACCAAGTACTGATCTCAGTCAGCAGCTGAGATCTCGGGGAGTCACAGTCCCCTGCTCTTCCCTGCCAAGAGACCCAGCAGCAACAGTCCATATACTTAGTTGCTAACTTTAGTAAATCATTCAAAATACTGCCTAGCCCATAGTGTGAAGGACAGCTGTGATTTAGTAAGGCTCTCAGGCTGGGCAGAGCAGACCTGTCTGTGTTACCTCAAGCTAGAAAAGGATGAGTTCTCAACAGACCTCCTCAGGATATTTTAATTTGTGTAAGTGCATTCAAAGCATGAAAGCAGACGGACAATATGTGAATTATGAACTAATTGGGGGAAGATGGAAATGAGAAGGTAAATTTCATTTACATTATCTCCCTTTTTACGCTTGCTAAGGTCTAAGGTAAAGGCTCGGTCTCTTTCTGGTCCATAAAATATGGATTGCTATTTTCAAACTACATCAACACTGCTAATAGCCATTCCCATTAGTCAGCCGTATAATAGCATTATGATGCTATGAAATATTGACATGATAAAACAATGTAAGCCAGAGGTTACTGACAGTGCACACTCTGATATTGACAAATAAATGCAGATTTTTTTAATGCACTCCTTTTGCCACCTTTCTACCTGGCTGACAGTATATAAAAAACATTTTTCCAGATCCTTCACTCACTATTGCTAATGCCAGCTGATGGCAGAGGACCTCTGAAATTAATGGGACTATTCCTGTTGATTTTTTCTAGTGTGGAAAAAAAATTCAGAAATGGGGCTAAAAGGGGCCCAGCACTGAAGATTTTATATCTCAGCCAGTGCAGTGTGAGGGAGGTGAGTTGGGAGTGGAAGTGCAAGAAACCAACCAAGGAGATGCAAACTGGCAGGACAATGCCCAGCTTTTGGAAATATGGGCACACAGAAGTGACCAGGAGAGAACAAAATGACAGACCCGATTGCTCCAGCACCTCTTTCTTGTACCCACACACCTTCTCTGGAAGGGAGCTGCCCTGTGTTGTATCTCCTTCACCAGCTAGATGCAAAGTCATCTTTCTGCAAAAAAAAATATACATAAACATACAGCTACCCCAAGAGAGTATTCTAGTGGGCATTTTTAAGTACTAAAATCATTTATGACATCTGTTCACTGCTTAATTTTCCACCCTAAATCATACTTACAGTACTTTTTATTTTGCTGGGTTTAGGCAAATTACACGTAACATTTGGTGACACAGTACAGATGAGAGGGCAACTGGACATTCTCAGATGTGAAGGTCCAGAGGCTCTGTCCTGCACATGGTTCAGGCTTCCTTTGTACCCAAGAGGAGCCTAGCACAATTTTGTGTTTCTCCTGGAGAACATGTCTGCAGGACTCACTCTCCACCTCCCAGGAGTCCATCCTAGGACTGAGCTTCCTTTCTCATTCCTCCAACCCATCTGTTCTAATGATGACTAATTTCCACTGCACATAAATCACCATCTCCCCCTCGTTTTCCTGGAAGTATCCTTATTCTGTGATACATACCTCCTTATCTGGTCCTGTAACCAGCTGTCCTTTCTTTGATGGTTTCTACCAGGATTGCTACACAAAATCCCCAGACTGCATAAATCCTGCTCTGTGGAAATTTTGCCACCAGGGTATCCAAGCCCACTCCTGAGATGACAAGACCTGAGGAAGGGTCCTTAACAAGCAGTGGCTTTGATGTTGCCTTCCTGCACGCTCCATTGCCTCATGTCTGAGGCTGTACGTACCGCAGGAGGGTAACAACAAGGGCAGCCTGAGGAGAGCTTGTCTGGTGGGGCTCCTTCCAGGAAGATGCCTGTTTTCTGGTCTCCATTATCTGCAGGAGTCAAACAGAGGACGTGTCAGTGCGAGCTGATGGGTAGTGCTGAGCTAAGGAGAACGCAGCCGCGTCTGAACAAATGCAGGTCCTGTGGGCCTTTAACAACTTACATTTCACAGGCAAGGTCTGGATAACACAGGAAATTTCACTGCCAGATGCTGTAGCCCCTACCTGCAGGCACAGACCACACAAGGGAGCGGAGCAGCACCGGGTGAAGAACGAAGGGAGGGAAGGATGGGTCACTGCTCACCTCCTGTGTGCAGCCACTGCTGGGACAATGAGATCTCCTCTTGCTTCCCACCAATGTGTGACACATCCTCCTGCTTAAGGTAAAAAGTGTAGCTTTTCGGTTACAGAGGAGTGTGGATGCTCCAAACTGCTGTGCAATTAAAACAACAATGAAACAGAAAAAGAGGAGCAATGAAGGGAACAATAAAAAGAGAAAAGAGAAGCTCAAGTTAGCAGGGGATGTGCTTGCTCCCTGGCAGTTGACAATGAACCTGTGAAGTGGCTCTCTGTTGTGCCCACATTACAGGGTGTCACTGCCATCCTCCCAGATGCCATCCCACTCCCAGACAGGACTCTGCCTCCAAACTGGAGACAGAGAGTCCATCAGTGAGGCGTTGTCGTGATGGGTGAACAATTTCCCCCTGCAGGCACAAGTGCTTCTAGAAATATCCTGCTGCCTCCAGTGATGCCTGAGGGTCACAGCCCCACATCCAAACAGGCTCTCTGGTTAGCCAAAGCTACCTGAGGGTACAAGCAACAGTTTGTAGCTATGACCTTCCCATAGGACTTAACATTACTGGATTTTAGCACAGGTTTGAAAGCTTGCTCAAACTAGAATACAATGATTGGAATATGCTCTCCTGAGTTAGCACTTTGCTGATCTGGCTCCTTACCTGAGCAATGCTTAATAGCCGGAAAGTAGCAGAAAGCATTCCAAGTTGTGTGCTATGTTGCTGAGCTGGTGGGTGAAGCACGGGCAATTAAAAACATCGTCAGTAAGAAGTTTTCAGCCACAATAGATAAGAGAAGTGATATGCAAAGCAGATGCTTGTCCTTACTATTTACCTTGGTTTAGAAACTGATGGCAATCCTCTAAAGAAATTAGTTTAAACTGAACGCTGAACACAGTTTAATTAGTTTAAAGGTATTGACACCGCAGCAATCATCATCAGACAAAACTTCAGTGCTTGATCAAACATACGGTTTTATCTGTGTCCGATGCGAAGCTTTTGCTGCCTCAACCTGAAAACTTCTTATCACTTAATGGCTTGGCTCGGAAGAAAGCTAATTTGGGATGGTAAGTGGATTGACTGACCAATTTGTGTTTTAAGACTAATCCACATGTGCTGTACTTCACAGTGCTCCTCGGTGAACTCCTCACCTTGTTCTGAAGCTTTCTGTATAAGCTATCTTCTGTGACAAGTGCAGGGAGATGCAGTGAAGAGTTAAAAGTGAATCTCCTGCCTCTTTGAACTGTTTTCTCAGTACTGCGTGTACACAGATACACTTTTGATGTGTTAACTAGAAAATCTGACTGAAAAAGAACAAAGCAGCTGTCACTGAAAGGAAGACACTGACGAAGAACCACACAGCCTTTTATTGAAGAACTGTCAAGATTGATCCTACAGCACTCAGTTTGTCTGTAGTATTTATCAAAGACCTAGATCAGATGAAGGAAATTAGAAAAAAATAATAAAATTCTATCCACTGGACATTTATAAATGGTATCTGAAAATGCATTACATTTAAAACACCTGTGAGAATGTTTTTTTTAACAGTTCACTGGAATATAAGCACACTGGCATTTTTCACAAGTCTTGGAAAATAATAATTTGTCATTGTTGAGCAAACCCACTTAATTGCTTGCAAAGTTTTAAGCAGCAAACTTGATTAAAAAGTGTTTTGTGCTAGTAAATAAATGAACTCATAGAAAGTTCAGAATCTCTTGCCTTTAAAAGAGAAGCAAAACATGCAATGCATCCTTGTAGGTACTGGCATTCATCTTACAGTGGCACTGTGAGAGCTCAAAACAAGATCAGGGCACAAGTGTGCCAGAACCTCCCCAAACATCTGGATGGGATGCAGATGGCCACATGAGCAGAGGGATTAAGGCATTTGACCAAGGTCACACAAGGAGGCCTTTGGACAGTCAGATCTGAAGCTCTGAGGGTTTCAATCCAATACTCTACTAATAAAACATCGTTGCTGGCCTAGGGACGAAGCATGTGATGCAACAACGTGAACTAGGGTGATACATATCTCACAGCACTGGCAATGACTGCCATTGAAAGGATATTAAAAGCTAAAAGCCTCTCTGGGTTAGTATTACAGGTCCTGGTCCTGCACTGAGCTCCTGTGGGAACCAGCACTCCCTGGTGGGTAGCATGGCAAAACCTGTGGTTACTGTGTGGTACCTCTTGGCAAACGCTGACAGTTTAATGATGTCTGGAGATACCTCCAACACAGAGCCAACAAGACAAGTTCTTCTCCATCAACCTCCCTTTAAAAGTAACAAAAATACTGTCCTTTCTTCCAAAGAGGAAATTGCTGCACAAAGAGCTCTGAAGTACTATGCAAGTGTTGATTAACATTCAAATTCTACTCAATTACAGACACACACACACTTTGGGAGGGGAGGACAGATTAGGCTTTCTGTCAGCGATGAAGTGGAAATTGCACTAAGGAGACATGGAAGCTCATGTGAAAAAAAAAAAAAGCTTTGTGCAATTGCCCTGTGTGGAAAAGTACCAGTAAACCCTGGAAATGCTGGTGTGCTATTCTGCATGCTGGGCCACTTCAGGTGCTGTTTCACGTGGGCTATGAGAGTGGTTGCCAGCTTTTCTTTAGCCAAAGCTCACCTGAAGAAATCAGAAAGAAATCTGCATCTCACCATATCCAGCTCCTGACACCACACTCACAAATTTCATGTGTGATGGTTAATACCTCCTAGCTACCAAGGCTGCCAACATTTCCACCTCTCCTTCCAGTAGAGTAAAACCACGTCCCTGAACAGGATAGGGCGTATGGCCAAGAAAGGGATATATATGGTACATCAAAGAACTGTCCATAGGGGGTTCATGCGCACTCTCTTTGCACTGGCAAGCAAGATGCCTGCTAATAAGGTAGTCAGGCCTTCATAATTAATTCATCTGCCTGCCGATGAACGCAGCACTGGCCTGACTCTCCCATGAGAAATGTCCCTGGGAGATGTGGCAGTGGGTTAGGCAAAGCAGGGGTTAAGGAGTTGGATTGGGAATAGACGTGTGTCTCAGTTTGACAGTCATACGCTAACTGGGGATGGCTGAACAGATGCTCTCCGAATGCTAATGTCACTCATGGTGTTCTACTTTGGGCAGACTTTCTCCACCAGCACAAGTCATCTGGGAAACGGCTGAGCTTGGAGGAGCTGGTGGCCGTTCTCCTGGGGCACTGCAGTTCTGCCCAGCCAGAGCCTGCCCCGGTGCACATGGCAAGGCTAAAACACTTTCCTCAAACATTATTTAAGTGCCTTAAACTACCATTGCCTCTTTTTGCCAGCCCTTAGCAAAGGGTGGATTTCTATAAATCACCTAGGGATGGAGCCTTAGCCATTCAGATGCTCTTGGAGGAATTAAAAAGCTACGTTGGACTTGCCATGTACACTGTTAAAAGACATTTAGCAAGTCCTTAGCCAGCATATCTTCATTGATTTAGACACTAGTTCTGTATTCAGACCGGCTCCTACTCAGACTCCTACCTCTGAAGCACCTTTTGAAGCTGAAGGGTCTGTGCTATCAAAGCCAGCACATGGTCAAGCCCTCAAATAACAGGCTGCTTAGATCAAGGATGTAAACAGTGTCATGGTGACCTGTGATGCTGTAGAGCAGTCATTAACAAGACTCAAATTGCACTTGGAGAAAACATATATTTATATAAAATTTGAGCAGAAGACCCTGGCATTTTAAAATCACCTTGGAGCTACCCATTATAAGCAAAATAGCAGAGTTCTTCCTTATCTCTACCCAGGTAAACTTTCCCTGAAATTAATCAGTAATTTGCCTGGGTGATTACAGAGATACAGGACTCTGGGTGTACACGCAGAAGCTCGCTCATACAGGATGCTGTCAGTGGAGTAGCACTGATTTACACCACCGAGAATCTGTCTCGGAGATTTTACTTTTTCTGAAAAAACACTTCCCGCTGTGGCAGACATAACGCCATATCAAAGGCATGTGCTGTAATACACAATAAAGATATAGCTTTCATAATTTTCAATTACACTTCCTCTGCAATGATGTTAGTGAATCTCACCCAAAAGTAAATTATTCAGTGCAGATGATATAGAAATCGTTTGATGAGTGTCACTTTTCCATTTAAAGTTTTACCAAGATCTTCTTGGATAAGGGGCTCTTTTTTTCACATGACACATTTTATATTTTGTTTCTGTCCCTCACCTTCATTCAGCAGGCTGTTTCAACTTTTTAATATACTTTTCTAACAAAACACTGCTTAGCCATTCAAATAGGTCTATTCAGAGGAAGTGCGCATTCATTCAGCCAGAAATACTGATATATATGTTTTATTTAGTTTTAAGAATACCTTTTTTAAAAAAAAAAAAAATTTGAGAACATTGAAAGCTAGAGCCAAATATGAAACGGCAACCTTCTTTCAAGGCAGGCTTGGAGGGAGAAATATCGTGGGCTGCACTGGGAATACTTTTCTTTCATGTAAATAAATAGTTCATTTACAAGAGCTTTTTAAATGGAAAAACATATCCAATACATCAATACATTTAAACTCAATCATATGGTAAAATATAGCAAACTGAAAAGCTGAGTTCCAGAATGTTTTTATCTTTCTTTTCATGAAGTTACAGATACATTGGAATCTAATTCCAAAAAAAAAATTAAATGTCCCTTTAACTTCAGTTATTTTCTACTTGCTGTTCTTCAGATATGTACAGCAATTAATCATTTCATTTTTCCATCTACTCCTTCTCTTCTATCAAGATATTCAGAACCCTGCCCATGTGACATGGCCAGCAAATGATGTCCTAGATTTATTTTTATACAATGCAAACGCCTACTTTTATGCCTAGATCAGTAATGCATCCCCTGTTACCTCAGCCATACTGGTCAAGAAGCACCAGGTACCAGTACTGTATGTGTTGCAACTATTCCTGTTTGGAAAAGGGTGGGTAATACCTAACCAAAGCCAGAGCTATCTTTGCCAGCCTGGAAGCAAGGGAAGGAGCTGGAGGAAGAAAACGAGGTTATGAACATTCAAAGAAGCCTCTATACCATCATATTGAGTTGACAGAAAAAGTCCCATCTCTATCTGCTGGAGAGAGGATGGTGAAATTTTGCTGACAAATAGATATATCAAGATAGACTAAGAAAAGCCTTGAACAGGAAAACCAGCAGCTTGTGTCCGAGACTAAAAGATGTAGCAGCAAAGGAGATAAAAGATGATGGAAGTCTGGATGAGAGAGATTTAGCGCGTGTTCATGTACAGGAAAGTCTGCATCCGCTGTGGTGGGAGGAGAGAAGACATTCTTCACTGTTTTCCTCCTTCTGCCTTAGAGTACTGCACTCGCCTGCATTTCCCTAATTTTTTAAAAAAGGCTTGGATCTATCTGCAGCTCATGACAGGTGACACATACCCATGCAAAACCCCAAGCTTCAGCATCTGTCACCGAGCACATCAAAAGCTTAACAAAGTATACCTGTTTGTCCTGGCATTTATCCTGCACTTGCCTGGGTTTTGGCACCAATTTGGTTCCAGCTTGTTCTAAATAGCCCACAAGTAAAGGTCAAAGGCAGTCTTTATCCCTTGTGCCTTACCTATTAACGGTATTTTCCTTGACACTCTAGAAAACCTTCCTGAAGATTAAGGCTACCCACTAGTGCACAGACACACACAAATTTTTGTCCTGTGCTAGCAATAATCTAGCAACAGAGACATGCAACACTACCTGAAAAGGAGTTTTCTAGGGAAAATACACTGCTGCATTACACCGCTGAGGTCCGTAAATCCAACTGAAGTTCTGCATCTGAAATTGGTGCACAGTCTTTGGGAGAAGAAGTCACAAAACTTGATGAATTATAGTGCCAGTGTATGGACCAGGCATTTGTACAAATTTCACTACCCAGAGATGTTCTAGCTCTGCTTAACAGCCATCTGGTAAACACAACACAGCATGATTTTAGCCTTTCTTACATTTTGAAATGGCAGACCAGCAGAAAGCTCATGTCTCCCTAGTACTGCATTTTATGTTACAAATGTTAGAGTTCGCAGACTTTGGGGGCTCATGAATCACTATAAATCCACTGGTATTCCTACTGATTCCCAGACTAGCAGTGGAGAACTGATAGACCTACTAGTGTTGCCATCTAACACAGATCCATACATCAGCTACAGATCATCTACCCTTGCCATATAACCAGATTGACAGCCCATGCTGGGAAAGCTGGTACAAACTTTGACTACTGTTGGCGTGCTCCTTGTACAGACTTCAATTCAAATGTGCACAGTACTCAAAGAAACAAGACCATGGCCCAAAAGACAACAGGACACCCCTTTTTGCAAGCCGGCTTATCTCTCTAAGCCAGCAATCTATCAGGAACACGATTCCTCTCTACCACAACCACTCATCTCTGAAAGAAAATTTGTAATTCCCGTTCTTGATTTCCCTTCAACCTGTTTCTCTAAAACAATCTTCCCCTCAGGCAACGTGAGTCTCCAGCCTTTGTTTGGCTGAGGATGTAAATATTTGGGCACTCACAGATTTGATATATATATACATATTTGTTGGAACATTTACCACCTGCTATTCAAAGTTAAATCCATAGATTACAGAAAACAAGTTCTTTATTGCTTTTTGTCTAATGTAAAATTAAAGACAGCTGAAAGCCTACAAGCTTTCTCTTGCTTGTGAGTCAGTTGTAGCATAATTACCCCTCTAAGGCTTGAATAGCAGCGAACAGCCAGATCTTCGCAAAGGCCCATCATCCCAGCAAGAGCTCCAGGAGCTTCTGTGCTCCTGAGGACATTAAATCAGAGATTGTTAAATCAGAGGCCACAGCCTAATGAAAACTCCTCTGCTGTACTCTGCATGAATTTGCATCTGCCAGTGACAAAGGTTCCTGAAGCAGGGAGACCCAGGGTCTCCATAGAGCATCATGTGCCTCCTTCTGAGATGAATGCAGATAACACTGTAGTGATGCATTGCACAGGGTTTTCCCAGCCCCATTCCCAAAGTTAAAAGTGAGATTTTTACATGGCCAAACCCTCCCTATGTGTGAGGTCAGGTCTACCAAACCTGCGTTGCTTACCCAGGGTGGCTTCTCTTTCGTAAGGCACTGAAGCAATACTAGGAGCAAGGTCCACCACTTGGCTATGCGCAGGTTTCTCCTCTCTCCAGGCATCTCAGAAACTTCTTCAAACTCAAAACTAGATGAAGCATCTGGGTGCCTGGTTACAGTCATTGAAGTAAAGTTCTTCCAGCACAAAAAACAAAACAAAACCCCAAAAACCCCAAAGCACAAACCCCCCCAAAACAATCAAAAAAACCCAAGACATGTTTGCCAGGAGAATTGTGCTGCATTCTCATGCTTATTGTTTTCATTAGATTTTTTCAGGTGATGACCTGGGGAAGTATGAGCAGAGGAGCAGAACATGTGTGGAGTATATACAGTGGTACAACAAAACTGGTACACGTGGTGATGCAGCAATGGTATGACATCCAGTATCAAACTGGGCTTGATTCTCTGCACTATGTACAGGCCTTTTTAGGTTTATTTCAGTCTGTGAGCTTTCAAAATATGCTTGAATAAAGAAATTACACCCCTAGAAGAGATCAGGCTTACTTTAGACATTACCAAATTCCCAGTGCCTTGTGACTCCTCTCAGTAAACGGGTACCAGAGCAGTTTCAACGCCCACATCCACTGCTGGCATCCAGGCTCCAAGCACAAAATCAAACTGTTCACCTCGTAACTGCTTTTTGCACTTCGTTGTGTATCTGAAAATATTTTTGAATACCTAGCTAGGTATATTATGAATTACCTGATGTGCATCTAATGGTACACACAACAGTAGAAGCAATATCCTCCAACCAAGAAGGTTTGGAAATAGGAGAAGCAGCAACAATGATGGCTGGTCATTAAACTGACTGTTTGGATCTGACTGCTACAGGAGAGGAAAGGTACGTCTCTGCTCCCTAATGAAAAGGATAGACAGATAATGAAGAAGAGTAAGCTGGACTTTAATTACTGGTTTTGATGTCTGATCTATAACTCCCTAAAAGTTTTCTACGGAAGTAATACGGAAGCATCAGAAAATTCCTCTGGGATATATATGAGGTCCAGTCTGCAAAAATATCCTCTTCATAAAGAAGCTCAATGCCCTCCTTTGCTTGGCAAACCATCATGAATTCATGATGCATTGCATTTGGAAGGCAACACGGCGCACAGCTGAGGCAAGTTACTGAAAGGCAGGGAGAGTAAAAGCAAAATGTTCTGAGAGTGAGGGTGCATATGGGGATGTATTTGAAAAAAAAATTATATATATATAAATATACACACACATTTGCTAGAGAAAGTGTATATGTATTTATAAAAAAATCTAAACTTCTCACCAGTCAAAAGTTAGAAATGATGCAAAACGCATCTGCTTTGATAAGCCTGTTATAAATCTCACAGCTTGAAGCTTTTAACTGACCCTTTCCAGTTCATGAATATTTTAAGTGAATCCAGTTTAATTTAAAACAACCCTGGATCAATATATGCATTTATTCTGGCACTGTCCAAATTTCAGGTCCTTGTATTGACAAAAATTGTATCATACACCTCCAGTTTTACTCCAAATCTAGGTTTTGTTCAAGGCTGGAGCTCAAATTGGGGGTAAACTTACAGACGCTTTTAGGTTTCAATCCATGTATGGAACCTGGCCAAGCAAGACAATTTGGCTAACTATATTTAGAGCAATCCCATGACATAAAGTCTCTCCTTTCGCCCAAAGATGACACTCAGAGAAACACACAAATGCCGTGGGGAATAGGTGGTTTCCAATATCATTTTGTGATGGTGTTCAGCACTGGATATCAACAAGGAGACATTTCTGCATGCTAAGGAAGTCCACACTACCTAGTTTCAGAAAACCCACCAGCTTGTTCCCCAGAGCACTGATGGGGGGAAGAGATACCCACCCCACTGAGAACTCTCACCTCCAACCTAGAAAGCAGCACCTTCCAAGCAAAAATAGTACTAAAACCCCAAAACTGCTACTGTCCTGAACACCTTTGGAAGAAGTCCTCTTGCCTGTATGACACTCTTCTTCAACCAAGTGTGCAGAGAGAGCCATATGCTGAGGACTGTGAGGCTGAGAAGTTATTCTTTGAAGATTTTTAGGACCTTGGAGCACTTGTATAACTTTGCAAGACTTGCAAAAACAACTATTTATAAAAACAACCCCAAACCTACTGTCCAGTTTAAATATTAATGGAATTAACAACTGTTCGCTGCCCCACAGACCAGTGTTCTCTGCCTCTCATCTTCATGTCAGTGAGAGGCATTTCTTAATAACTACAGTGAAAATTAAATCCTGCCTTCCTCTTAAAGTCGATGAGAGTTTTGCTCTGAGTCATAATTTATTGTGTACTTATGTTTTTCCTTCCTAGTACTGTTCATTTTTTTACAAAAAGTTCTCTTGAAAGACAGCAGCATATAGCGTGGTGCACTAAATATGTTTTTCATTTTAAAACCTCTCTTTCCATACATCTCCATCCACTGCAAAATTCATTTGGTGCCACAAACATAACACAGATCCTGTATCAATCCAAGCAGCATACTTCTATCGCTGTTAAATTTCATAGCAGTGGCAGCCGCCTGGCAGTCATCGTGTCACCTGGTGTCAGGGCCAGCAGCCAGAGCCCTGGCTGTGGTCCCCTGGGCTCACTGAGACATCCTTGTGAGAGCAGCACCCTTCAGAGATTTCCCAAAAGCATGGACATAGATTTACAGATGTCCATGGGAAGGGCTGCGGAGTTTCTCACTTCTCAAGCATAATTTTAACACCTGAAAAACATCCATTTCTGTAGGAAGGACAGCCTAAATCAGCTTTCAGTTGCTTTGGTAAAGAGAAAAGCTATTGGCCATTTAAAACGCAATGAATAACAGATACAAAGCTAAGACTGCATCACAACGCCAACCTTTCTACCTGATCACATACTAGCGGTGATAAAAAGGCAGAAACACAGACTGGTTTTACACGTGGGATACATTTGTGGGGGCTTGTTCAGTGCCTAGGTTGTCTGTATAACCAACCTCTAAGGAAATACCTGCATCAACATCCAGCCTGTGACTTCATTAAGATGCTCACTGACTCTATGGGAAGTCCGTAATAATCTCTATAGAAAGAGTGCGATCAATATGTTATTGAGAAGATAAGTCAGTGTCAACGCTAATGTTTAAATATTCATCTACTTGTACCAACATCTTGTCTGTTACCGAAACAACAGGAATATTCAAAGATTAACTCTACATAAAAGACTCGGTAATTTTTTTCTCCAATTCCTTGTTTTTCTCTCGTCAGTTCTACGAACAGTTGTTAAGTAGAACAGGTTGGCATTTTTTCATCAAAACGTTACTTATTTGAAAAATGGGTCTTGGAACAAACCAAGACTTTTGCAGAAAATTTTCATTTGGGGAAATTTTTCAGCTTGTTGTCAAGAAAAGTGAAAACTGAAAAGAACTCATTTTCCAGGATACACAATAGTTCTGAATATATAATCAAAAGAGCTAAAAGAACCAGACGGTATTTGTTTTAATCCAAAGAATTTGAAGGGAGAGAATATAAAAGGACTCATATTAACTGCAAGCACATTTATGAGGCGCTTCGGAAGAGAGAAGATTTGTTTCTTCCTTCAGGACCACTAGACTAACTCCAGAAAGTGCCGGAGGAGAGGAGGGAGGATGACTTCCTAGCATTCACAACCCACTCAAGCCATTTCTATCACTCAGAAGAGACTTCCCAACATTTCTGCAGTGAAAGAGCTGTTTAAAATTAGAAATAAAGAAAAAAACGTTATGTAGAAGATTAAGGAGCATGTGAAATACTTGGACAGAAAGATGCTGAAGTTCATCTAAGCTTGTGTTCTGCTTGGAGGCTTTAAATATAACCAATGTTTCTGCCACCAGAGGCAACAATCCCCTGCAAAAGGGGAGAAAATGATCTCCCAGATGATCGCGCTGCCCTGAGAAATCCTTCTGAAGAGCATTAACATGTTTTCATGCAGGATGGTGAGTACATCTACCTGAGATCTGGAAAAAGTAATATATGGTAGCGAACCTAGTCCCATAGTTAATTCATCTACTCCAGCAAAGGCACTGTGCAGCATACCAAAAGTAAATCAACACTTCCAACACCTTTTTCACAGGTAAGCATTGATGTGAAACCTGTTACCATTTCTTAGCTGGATTTTGAACATCAGAGTTGGATGAGGGATATGACAGTAAGAGAAGCAACAGAGACAAACCATACTGTCACCAAGAGAGGTTTGTAATGGAATAGCATAGTATTTGCCATTTCGCTATTTACCAAAAACCTTGTTTTCATCAGGGCTGTAATTAAAGCCCTTAATCATTCTAAACAGGTTCAAATGAATGGCTTCTCTCATGCATTAACATATCATTTATGCAACAACTGTACATGTGAGGTAACACCAGCAGTCTGTCTGGACATAGGAAGTAGACTATGGAAACATAAATCTATTTGTCAGTATTTTAATACAAATCTGAAAATGCTAGTTTACACATCTAAGAAGCTGTTATAAAACGTCAAGCAAAAAAAAATATGTATCTTGTGAATTAATGAGGCTTCCCAAAGACACAAACCACGTCTGTACACAGCATGTAATGTGAAAGGGGAGCAAATAGGGCATGGCAGGGAGTGCTTGCAGCTGCACTGTGGGGTTGCATCCCAAAGGACATCTTCTGAGGGGGGGGATATTGTCCCCGTGCCCAAGCCAGCAAGGGCTGAATTAGTCCTTATTGAGCCCCAGCTTGGGAAAGGACTTTAACAAAATTGAGAACGGGATCTACAGCCTTCTCTTATCCCTGGATATATTTTCAGACCACCTCTGGAATCAAGAATATATTCACGTATTGAAATAGGAAGGGATTGAGGTGGGAGTTGCTTGTACTCACCCATGAACAAGACTCTTCCTACATTTGCTACCGCCGACAAAGTCTTGGTACCAGAAGCTTCATGGATTGTGACAGAGTCATTTGGGGTGCAAGTAAATCCAGGCCTTGGTGTTGAGAGATATTTCTGGGTAACTCGTGTGTACTGTCAGCATACTCTGCTTGGCCCCTCTTCACTCTCCTCTGTTTGACTTGTTGCAATGGGGCGACAGAGGGAAAGAGGTCAGGTAGGACAGATGGGGAAGGGAGAGCTCTAGAGAAAGAGGAAAGAGGTACTGAATGGAGAGAAGACACTGGGTAGGTGAAAATCTAGCAGTAAACAGTGTGATCTGAGAGTTTTGAAGAACTTCAACTTGTTCTGGTGAGAAGGCATATGCTGTAGGACTCCATCAGGGTTCTCCAAGGAAGAGCATGTATTTTCCTTCCCTGCTTTAAAGAATTAAAATAACATGAAAATTAATGTATAATCAGATTTATAATTGCAGTGTAAAACACATGATATTAGGTAAGGCTGGGAAAGGTATCCAGTTCTCAGTCCTCAACTCCTTGCATTTCCCCTCCCAACAACTGTCTAACTCTCTCTCTTGAAGACCACAAACCTCTTGTTTCCAGGTGCTACCATTCTGTTCTGCTCCTCCATCAGCTGGAAAGGCAGCAAAAGCCTCCCACAGCATCTTGCTAACTAAAGGAGTGGGGAATCTGTTCCCTTTCTACTTTGTTAGCCAAAGGTAAACAGGAATTTACCACAAAACCTTTTGTCCTAAGGGAATTGCTGGTAGGTCCAGTTTCCTCCATGTGTAACAGAGCCCCCCGAGCACCACATCTCACAGCACAGTTTTCTCTCCAGCTCTGCACCAGGAGCTGGAATGGCCTGTACTACATTTCCTCCAGTTACGTGCTGAAACAGATAAGTAAAACGCACCTGTATGAAACACTTTACTGACCTGCTGCCCTTGGCTTTGCATACCCACCTCCTTGAGACACCCGCCTCCCAGATGTCCTCCAGCATGAGAAATGTCACTGTGCACTGTGGGTCTGCGGCATGGGGTGCAATCAGCAGGAATTCCACATCACTGGTCTTGGGTCACCAGATGTCACCTGCAACACTTACGCCTTCAGAGGTATCACCTTAACACATTTCTTTCAGGGCAACCAACGAAGGGTGGATGATAAAGGTATAAAATTCCCCTTTTTCCTCTCAGAGGCCATTATAACATTCAGTCCCACTTCCACGTCAAGCTTAAGTCTGCATTTTAACATATTCATCGAGGAGAATCTGCTAAAAAAAAAAATCTAATATTATGCTTTTGAATAGAGAATTTACCTAAGTAAATAATTATTTTTAAACCCAAGATTTAGGCAGCTTTAGTATTCCACATTATGCTAATGTTTGACAATTACTAAGTGTGGGTATCAGCCAGCATTTTTTTTTTTAAGTTTAATTTAAAGCAATTTGACATGGAAAGGTTATTACTTTAGTTGCCAATAAAAGCTGTACTTTTAACACAAGTGTACACCAAGCCCTAGGGTATATGACTATTATCTTTTCTGCAATTACGTGGTGTTCTACATAAATGTTTAAAAAAAAAAAAAACCAAAAAAAACCCACCACAACTTAGAAATATCAAAAGTACTAACTTAGCTACACTGTGGAAGTGGAAGAGCAGAGCCGGGAAGCCCAGCTCCCGCAGACACAACACAGGTTGAGGTTTCCTCCTAGAGGTACCGCCGGGAACGGCGCATCCTCCCGCACCTCCAACCTCACCGAATACAGATGCCACCATTTCTCAGCTTCACCCCCATACCCCAGAAAGGCGTCTTTTATTTCAAAACCTTTTCTTTCCAACCTCACCCCCTACCCCCCAGGTCTTCAGTGCTAAGGCTTTTCTTGCATCCCTCTTTCACTTCTGCATTTCCCTTATAAGGGGAAATCACTGCTTCCACTTGCTTTAGAGCTGTGTTGCCAGAAGAAACCCCATGACTGTAGCAATGAACCTCCCCTCTGCATAAGGCAGGGTGCCATCCTGCACCCCTGTGCCCAGGGAGCAGCCACCACGCAGCAAGGCACAGATCCCAACCCAAACGCAAAGTTTGGTCCCATCAGACAGAAGCATCACCGCACAGTCAGTCCTACCTTGAGTGGACATCAGCCTTTTGCCCCAGGAAATTACAAGGGAGACCACAAAGAGCCATAATGCCACTGCTGGAGGCCCTGAATGGCCGAAGCCCTGGGTACAGGTGTGTGGAGGAGAGAGGTGAAGGTCTGTCCTTAGGAGGGGACTGGCCAGCTCACACATGTGTGTGTGGGGGCATTTCCCTCTTGTCACCTGCTCTCCTCCAGGACTCATTTCTTTGGCCAAAGAGAGGATGCCATGCAAACAGAAAGTGAGGATGTCTTCCCATCACCCCTGGGGACTTGGCACGGAGCACTGTACTTGGGCTGCTTAATCTTGAGCCCCTCCTATATCACGGAGTAAGAGATGGTCTCTTCCATCAGCCCCTCTGGGCCAAGAAGAAGCAGAGCCAGGGTTCTCATGGGCACACAGCAGCATTTCCAAACAGGGTCCAAGCCCCACGTCAGCCTGTGCAGGTAAAACTCACTCCTCTCTGCTCGCTCAGCCCTTCAAACGCAGAGCCTGGGGGCAAACAGCAGAGCGAGACAAACTCTAGTCCAAACACTGGAGTCTGCTTAGTTAAGAGATCATTTTGATTTTTAGTGTTTTTCAAAAAAGTCTGGGATTTTTTTTTTTTTCTGTCTGGGCTTTGTTTTTAAAGTTAATTGGAAGCTTGCAAAAGTCACAGCACAACCCTTGCTGGCTGAAAATCTTACCAGTAACACCCAGCATCAGGGCAATGAACTTCAGCTTCCTTCAATGCCCCTCCAGTGTTTTTTGGTGCTAACCTGCAACCATCTCCCGACAGGGAAAGGGAATTCAGCCTCAGCAGCCTGTTCAGCCCTTTGTCTTTCTACTGAGAAAGTGAGAACGTTGGTTACAGTTCCAGTGCCAACTGCAGTTCATGTTTCAAATTAGCTAAAGTTTGTTATTTTACACTTTAGGTAGGAGCTGCAACAAACTGTTCAACAACAGTCCAAGCGATAGTATATGAGCCCCTCTAGGATCCCTTGGAAGAGCTCCTGATGAGTTCACCAATGTTTGCACATTAACCTCTGGGTGAAAAGCCAGCCAGAGGGATGTGAGAACTGCACTGAGCCCTCCAGAGCATGACACAAAATGATGCAAGTGTGGGAGCTAGGAGAGAAAAGGTTTTGTGAGCCCAGAAAAATAATAAAACCTTTAAATCCTTAATTGTTTTTCTTGAAGATTTATCAAAAATTGAGCTCTCCTTAAGCTTATGAGTTTGCAGAGCACTGTCAATAAATTAGATCATGCACACAAGGCAGGGATTTCAAGCCAAAAAGCTCTAGCCCTGAGTCGCTTAACAGCAACACTCCCCAGAAAAACGGCTCGAGATGAAACATGAGATATGTATTAATTATCAATGGTCTAATAGAAAATTTAATGAAGACAAGTATCTTCTTGCACTTTATCCATGATAACGATGATAGTACGTCAGCGAGATGCATACCTTACAATGTGGTGGTGAATGTCAAGTCTGAAGCCATTATAGCAATTCACCACAATAATGGCTAGCCAATGTATGGGCTTGTAGCACTTAATCAAAGTAATGACATTCATCCACAATTATTTATGTTATGGTAACAAAGAGCTGCCAAATGCAAAACAAATGACATGAGGATTTGCAAGTGAATTCCTTCCCGTAAATTCTCCTTAGGTTATGCTTAAAGGCCCTCAGAATGGAAATCTGTAAAAATTCAGTGTTATCTAAACTGTGGTGTTACGGTGCCACGTCTCACTGCCTGCAAGCCACGAACCCAGAGCTATTGTCAAAATGATCTCTTCAGCCAAAAGAACTGTACTGATACCATTAGGACTGGCCCTGATTTACACCCAAGGGTTGTCTTCAGAATTTTACAGGAGGAAAAAATATCTTGGAAGATGACCTTTGTTTACATCTGCCTATCAAGCAAAACAAAGACCCAGTTGTAGAAACACTTATAAATGCCTTTGACTTAAAGTATATGAGCAGTCCCCACTTACCTCAATGGGCTTTGGATTAGCGCCTTTATAATTACCAACTATGATTCTCTATTAAAGTGCAGCACTTTTCTTTCAGGGGCACTTGTGTGGGTGTTTGTATAAAAACACTGTCAAAAACTAAGAACACCAGTAAATATAAAATGGCAACATTCAGGTTCAAATGCAATGAACTAATTTATTTTATTTTTAACACTACATCCAACTGTTTTTCACCACTTACAGATATCGCTGGAACAACTTGAACACAAAAAATTGCCTAAGAACAGTATACTACACAGACCAGCTAATACTGATTGCTTTAAAAATGCCCCCCTGTTAAACTAAATAATAGCCAAATCTCACTGAAGTAAATGTACTTTTATATCATTAAGTACTACTTTAAAAGAAATCTGAATGCACAGTGAAAAACATGAAAAAGTTGAAAATAAAGGATTAGGGTTTTTTTCACTTTTTTTTTTTTTTTTTTTTTACATCATACGAGTCTCCAAAGCAGCACCCAAAAGAAGAAAACAATCATTTCATATTAGCTGGCCTCTCGCCACAAAGGTCAAAACTGGGACTAAGCTAAAATCTAATACGCACTTTCCAAAGTCGAACTACACTCCTAAGAGGGGAGGTTGGAGGATGCCCCTCACCACAGGCTCTGGCCGCCCTCGATGACCAGATTATGACCCGTCATGTAATCTGAGGCTTCAGAGGCCAAGTAGACGACAGCAGCCTGCAGGTCGGTGGCCTGAGCCAGCCTCCCGGCGGGGATGTCCCCCAGCCAGCGCCGCACCAGCGGCCGCAGCTCCTTGGAGCGGATGAGCGGCGTGTCGACGATGCCCCTGCAACGAGCACATGCACCAAGAGTTTAGGATGGAGTTTTTCCCAGGAGGAAAGGTTTGACTTACAAGTGTTTCAGGTATTAATTCAGGAGGAAAATCACAGAAGAGCACAAAGGAGAGGCACAAGTCAGACCTGCACCACCTCTGCTGGAAGTCATGGTATAAACTTCAGTGGCGCTTCTTTCCTATTGCCTTTCACTGTTCCTGGGCAGGCTTAGAGGTTTTCTTTAAAGCAAGTGCACACATACTATCTTCTTAGCTAATAGCAGTACCCCTTTACTTTTAGGTTACTCATTGTATTCACCAGTTTAATTGTTTTTTTACAGAAAACAAGCACGGTGTAGAAATCGGGTCTGTCAGTTCTTGGGAGCTGTCGTCCTTCTAATGATTTCAAGCCAACGCCTTTCCAGGCACCAGACCCTTCCCACACAAAAAAGGAGAGGCACAGATAAGCACAGCACACCCAGTGCAATTCTCCTTAAACCAATACTCCAACAAATCACGCTGCATTTACCTGTCTCACCTTCTTTACATTAACAAGCGACTACACCATTTGTTAAAACTCTGCTAAGTTCATTTTCTTCAGGTGCCCTAAAAATGAGTGATGCTCGGGAAAGCATAATGCAGGGCGAACATTTGGCTGGCTTTTATGACTTTAACTGTGACTGATTTGTCATACTCCTCCTTAACAACATATTTGTATTTTGCTAACTGTATAATTTTTTCAGCCCCTGAACAAATATATTTACATAACTGTGTCTAACGAGAAATTACATTTAACTTCTCAGAAATGACAATAACTAAAACCTGAACTGCCAATTCCACTTCATTAGTGCGGTAGAAATGCATTCCAAATGTTAATAAAAATTCCAACATGCTGATAAATTAGCGCTTCTAAGGAGCATGTGACACCTTGGTTAACATATTCAACCTCAATTATATTTCTCTTCAGCACCCTGTTATCTGGAACCTTTGCTGGCAATCAGAGGTGCTGTTTTTCAGCGGCCAATTTTCTAGATAATGTAGCTTATCAACACTGTGGGTAAACTTGCCAATGAAATCAGGCTGCACTGAACCACACACACGCTAATTGCATCTCTTTTTTATGCATATTTACAGACTGTCACTTCAAAGAAATCAGTGGCCCATTGAGGCAGCCAGTTAGCTGGAAGAATTGCCTCTTGCAAATGAAAATTAGCAAACAAGCTAGTGATAAATATGAAATGAACAAAGTATAAAAATACCCGTTTTGTTCTGAAACTTCATTGGCATCCCAATTTATACTTCCAAGGAAATAATTTTTTGAGACACACTGGATTCTGGGTATGAGATGTACCTTTTGTTTTAAATGAAGGCTGAAATCTGCTATTTACTCTGTTATAAAGTGGAGCTAATTCAGACTTTCCCCCAAACATTTCTGTTTTCACTAATCGGGCAGGATATAAATATCAGCTTTATTTTTTTTATTGTAATTGTCAATAAACACCAGAGCAGTTCAGAAACACCGAGCAATGCAGCTCGCTTAAGCTCTGGCAACATAATAAAATCAAACATATTCCAGTATAGGACTGCAGACAGTTCACTTATTTCCCCCAAGCACAACTCTCCCCCCTTGCTCACCCAAACTCCTCAAGAACTGGTTTTCTTCAGAGAGAAACATGCTTTGAGCAGCAGACGTGAAATGTATTGGACTCCTTTCCCTTACATGCCTCTCACCGTGCTTACAAAACCATCAACATAATCATTCTGGCTTTATTCTATCAGAGATCAGAATAAGATCCATATGGTTTTATAATTTTTTTTAATTTACATATATGTTTTAACCCTCAGGGAATGCAGATGAGGGAATACGACACATAGTCCTCCAGCACAACAGATTTTGCTAAAGAGAGGACATTTTTCAATCTGTTCAGAAAAATGATCTTTGGTCTGATCACTGCAACCTGTAAAGCACAGTGCTGTGCCTCTTGCTGGACCTTTCTTTAGGTATGCTTCAAGTAGCAAAAATTTAGACGTGTAACAAAGCTTCATTACAAATTTTTGTTATAGAAATGAGAAAAAAATATAGCACAAAACTTAAAAGTTGCAAACACACATACTGATGGCACTATAAATATTAGGCATGTCATTGATACTACACATCTTCTGGGAAAGCTTTGGTGCCAAGTTGGGCAATCTAATGTTGTCGAACCCTTTTAGGCAGATTTTAGTTGGCTTCTAACCAGTTCCAGCAAAGACAACTGCCAATGCATTAATTCCCTACCTCATCTCATATGCAGTGCTGAGCCTATCAGTGCTTTCTGTTGCATGTCAATGTAATATCAAACTGCTGGTTCCTTAACATTAGACATGAGCATCGATATTTCATTATTGATACACAGGACAACTTGAGACATTAGGAAAAAAAAACAACAAAAAAAAACCCAAGCCCCACAAAACAATTGCCTAAAACATTTCCACTTGGAGAGACACATTAGGAAAAATATCACTTACCAGATACTTAACTGGAATTGTTACGTGCGCTCAATCCCCAAATGAGAGCAAAAAAAGATTCCATCTGTGTGTAACTTGATTTCTTTCAGATGAGTTATTAATTTGAATGAGTTAAGTACACTCCACTTAATCAGGAAGTGTTTAATCAAGAGATCCACTTAATTGGGACATCTCCCAAGGAATTAGATCTAAGTCCAAAGATACTTACCAGCAACGACTGCTGCTTAATGGGTATAGTAATGCTGCTTAATTGGGATGGCTTCAGGTGCTGCTGGGGGGCTCCTTCTCCTGCCAGCTCTGCCTCTCCCTCCCCCATGATAGGGTACACCCAAAACCTGCGGTGATCCTGCACTACTTGCTTTCTGACCCCTCGCACCCACTGGGCTAAAAGCCCGGTACAGCACTGTACAGCTGCCTCTGTACTGTCCCCGGGGAGCAAGGCAGGGGACAAAACCTCTTTGCCCATTGCAGCCCAAGCATGGTTCATCCCCAAGGACTCCTAAGTTTCACGGGGTCCCCAACAAGCTGGTTTGACTGCGACTGTGGGTTGAGCTGAAGATCAGCTTTGAGCTGCCCAACCCAAAGGTCATCACATTATTGCATTTTTATGCCTTGCAAATGAAGCAGGGAGATGCAATTAGCCCAAAAGATGGATACTGAGTCAGTGCAACGCCTGAAAAAAGAAAGCCTTTCAATGCTGCACATGCCAAAAACCAGAGGCCCTTAAAAGTCCCCTCCTCCATCACACCCAACATTTGACATGTGGGGGGACCAGGAAAGGGACAGCCAGGTATCAACTACCTGTCAGTCCTCTGTAAAGGTCCCTATTCACACCCAGGTCCCCTCTGGAGCCCGACCCACACATCCCTTTTGGGAAGACCCCAGTACCCTTTTAATTTCACAGGGTATCAACTGTGCAGCAGGCTACAAGGCAATTGCACTGGCTGGTGGCAGAAGGGCTGAGCATGGTTTCCACGATACGTTGCTGCACAGAGCAACAGGCCAAGTCAGGCAAAGCATCCAGGGAATCTCAGCCACCTTTTCCCCATGGGATGAGGCTTCCCTGGCCAGCAAGAGAAGCCTAAATCTTCAATTTTATAAGTGCAATAAATTATCCTAAGGAGTCTGCTGTAACATTTTACACATTCATAACTTTTATGCATTGCTCTGCATAAGTTTTATGCACTCATTAAGAAATTAAGTTGATAAAAAGTGACCAGATAGGAAGAGGGAAAAGAAGGCCAAAAGGTTTGCATGGTAAAATAATGTTTAAGGCCAGACTGGAGTGTTTGGAGCTTCAGCCAGATGCATGCTGAGAGTGCCTTAAAGCATTAATGCAACTGTGAGTGGGAAGGGCAAATGACTTAAGGGCGTACTTACATATTTTACTTATCCAGAGATTATCTTGGGTACCATTATGTTCTATGTCTAAATCTGTGCCCTTCACACTCCTCAAAATCCCCTCCTGAGGGGGGGTGACTACATGCTAGGTTGGACATCCAAGCTCAGAAAGACTTGTGCACATGAGACATTCTTCAACCCTGCAAAGAACTCTTGCTGCACTGACAGACGGGCTGCTGCTCCGAGGGTAGTGCCCAGTTTTGGGTACTAAGCTCAAGTGGGTTGAAGATGCTCCCATGGCTCAGTGAGTTACGTCAAGAGACATGACAAGACCAGTGGGGTCCATGGTCCTAAGGATGAATCCAAATCAGCACTGAAATGCAGGTTCAAGTCTCACACAGGCAGAAGGTTAAACATGAATATCTATTCACTCAGGCATGTGTGGCTTTTGCTTCTGGTGAGGAGGGATCTGAGCTGTGTTGTAGGATTTGGAGCTCAGAGCTAGAGTTTGAGACAGGTAGAGATGATCAAAAAGCAGCCCCATTTCAGCTTGAAAAGCAGAAAAGGAGAAGTGCAACTACTTTTTCTCCATGCTCTGACAACTGTCTCCGGAAACATAATTTCTTCAAATATATGTTTCCAAATTATACAAAACAATGAGTTTTGATCATTCAGTGGATGTTTTTTAAATTTATGTAAACCCTCTAGAAATGGTTATTCCTCATCCAAGAGCCTCCTCATCCATGATTACTGTGAATGTGGCACTTCTGTTGGTAAAGATTACATGTATGTTTTCAGTCAATTCCTGCCAGGTCCTGCTGAGCTTCCCAAATTCCTTTCATCTCCCCTGGCTCCCGAAAGCCAGTGTAAATTCACTAGCACTAGTTGTGAGAACACTATTGCAGAGCTGATAGCATTGGCATGGGGAAAATCCCATTACAAAGTAACATACTGTTTAAAGAATCTGAGGATCACATAGAGCAATGGCTGGAGTCACCGGGATAATTAGTAATAAATAATCATAAGGAAGAGAGCCAGCATAAGGAAGTGGAGAGCAGACCGACACTAAAAACAGAGGCACTTGTCATGGAGCTCTGATATTTTTTTCACTCCATTTTGTGGATTAAAATATGTAATTTGTTTTTCCTAATTTGACATACATTGTATCTTCATTATTACAATTTAACTCCTGGGTTAAAATCCTGCCCTTCTTACTTAACTCTGATTGACTTCAACGGTCTATGGAATTTGACCGCTTCCAATTAATGCTATCCACTTGGGTTTCTGCTTAGCACTATCATGCACTGTTAATTATTTAATAAAATGACTGAGTTGGACACATATGTGAAAAAAGAAGGAGCAGAAAAAGTGTATGTGGCACGAAAATTTTGTGAATAAATACCATGAAATAAAGCATACATCTTTAAGCCTCTAAAAATAAAGAAAATGTATATATATATTTACAAAATTACACCTGACCTCCTGTGATTGTCAGAGCTGAACAGTATCTCAATTACAGCAATACAATGTGGCTTTTAAAGTGCCTATATATTTGTCTCAAGTAAAAAGGGGAAAGAAGTATTGTCTATTAAGTGTCAAAAGCCTTTTCTTTAACGGCAGAAGGCTTGGACAGACTAAGGAAATATTTCATCTGGAAGAGAAATGCTAAAAACTACCCTTCACGTTATTGGAAAACCTATTATCAAATGCTAAAACCTCTTCTTAAATCCTTGAGTATACACAGCAACAGAGCAGGCTTGGTTCTAAGTATTTAAACCTTTGTTAAGGAAAAGACAACATAAAAAGGGATGCAATCCACCTGCTAATTAGAAACTCTATTTGCCGAGATACTGTTCATTTGAGCTTTTTAGAACATTTCATTCTCTTTGTACTTTCAAAATGAGACTACATTTTACTTACGGGGAAATGCAGTTGACTTTTACTCCTCTGTCAATCCACTCGGTTCCTAATGTCTGTGTTAATTTTACGACCCCAGCTTTTGAGGTGTTGTACGCCAACTGCTTCTGTGGGTGTGGGACTAGAAGGGAGTCAGAAATAGAAAATTATTTATTCTCCACAAATTAAGATAGCTCAGGCACTACATGGACTGCACAAAACTCTAAATCTGTATTTTGCCATCTAATGCTTTTGCCTCAGCAGCTGGGCTACTGGAAAAAAAATATGGAGAATAAAAATATAGAAATAAAGACATTTAAAAGGTCCTGTGTTTGGGCAAAGCCAAAGACAACGTATTAAACATACATACGCAATATTTGAATACTCCCAAGAAAGACAAATAATCATATACATACATGCACACTCATATTATACAGATATTTATGTTTATACACAAAATACTTGTACACTGTAATACTAATAAAATATAGCATAGCATAGTGATGTGATATGACATAATATGATATAAAATATAGCATGATAGGATAGGATATAATATGATATAATATAAGCATAATGGATTTTATATAACATATTATATATAGCTTCTTGGAACAAACTATTCTCCTTCATTTTTAAATTATCCATAGTCTGAAGCAAACACATCATATTATCTAATCAGTGTTTGTGTGGATGTGAGCACAGGTGCGTCCCAAAAATTCAGAACTCCCACCACTTACAAAATCTGAAGCTTCTGAAAATGTTTCAGAGGTGTCACATGTCAGTCAGAGAGGGAAAATGATCGGCTTGCTGATTACAATGTTCAAGCTTGTTAGTGCTGTGTGCTCGGATGGCTCTGCCTCTCCACCAGCTCTCACATTTGCAGTATTCCCAGGAAAGCTACTTAAGGACAAATCCCCAGTGGATCTAAAGTGCTTTAAACCCAGGGGAGTCAAACCAAGTCAGTTCAGCTGTTGGCATTTACACCCAACAAAGTGCTTCTCCTTGGACTTTTCTGGCTGCCACCACAACTTCAAACAAATCCAGTGCAAAACACTGAGCCATCAGTAACACCACATTGGTACCGAGGATCACTGGGTTGCTGACACTTCCATGGAGGAAGCATGGGGGAAATCTGCTAAATATCAGTAATGACAAAGGTAAGCAATAGTAGGCTGCAGGGTTGGGTAGTGCTGAGCCCTGGAAGCAGGTGAAACACTGCATTTGTGTAAGGTACACCAGGCAAACCCCACAGCATTATGATAGAAGCACATCAGTAGAGCTGGTAGATGGCATTAAATTGGTCTTAATTTATTAAGTTAAGCTGGTCCATCGGTTCTAGATCACTACCATCCAAGGTATCACAACACATCCACTATGGCTTTTACTGACTAAAACCATTGGGTTTGAGTATGTCAATTTAAAAGGTGAAAAGAAGATGGCAACAAACTGAGTTATCCAAACTCTGAAAGAGCCAAAAGCCCCACTGCAAATTACTGAGCGTGTGAAGAAGGTCCTTTGCCTTGAACACAGATCTCTGTGAAGAGATTTAAAGCACGTGCATGATGGGAGCAACAATTAGTGTTTCTTCTTCCTGCTTATGCTCAAGGTTTGCTCAGAATTCGGAGGCCTTTTGCTTGCTACAAAGAGCACTTCACAACACAGCCCCCCTCTACCAGCATTTATTCTGCACTCATTTTTTGTTCAATAAGAAATAATTTGCATTTTGACCAGCAGAACCACTTTGCCCTCTGAGTGTGCCTGGCTGCCCCCCGACGCAGCACGCCGTGAGGGCTCTCCCAAAGATGTGGAATGTAATTTCTTGATTAATTGCTATGCATCAGCTCCAAGTTACATACAACTTCGGTAGTTAACCTTGTAACCTCCCAAAAGCAGTTCTTCGCTAAACTTCCCGAACGTGTCTGTTTGTGATAAATCATTCGGCATTTGCTAAGAGGAGGAGAGTTTCAGCACTGGCTCTGCACCTCCAGCACGCGTGGGTGAGAACAGCAAGTCGCGGCAAGCGATTGGAATCAGCTTTTTGGTTTGGGGTGGGTGCTCAGACAGGATTTTCAAGAGTCCTTCCATGTAAGTGCTTTTGTCTTCATAAGAATATCTAGGGAAGGTGGATCAGAAGGTGAAATTTCCCTCTCCTGAGACACTTGGTCCCTCTCAATAGGAAGAGCTCAAGAAGAAGCCAAAGAGCGTTGTGAAGCTCTGGCTCCTGGTGGGCTTTCTGCAGCTGAACACCCCACACCACCTCCTCTTCCCTCACCTGCAGTGGTCTCAGAGACAGAAGAGCAAATCTGCAGCCTTCCAAACTCATACAATATGGGGCTAGAGCTTGTGAATAAAGCTACACCTCCAGCAGTGTCACCAAAACACCTCTGAATTTGTAAGGCTTCTGGGAAGCGAGGACGCTCACTCCTGTTTCAGATGGAGAAGATAAGAGGGAAGCAGACAAAAATACTGCCAACATCAGCTGCGTTACATTTTAAACACCTGACACTATGTTTTTGTAACCTTGTTCGGTGCATGAGGCTTCCAGCCTGCCCTTGAAGCAGCCATGTAATGCTAATCAGAGGTGCTCACAGACAGAGAAGACCAGACCACTCACCACTAAAGGTACTCACTGTAAAAATTACAGATCTGAGTTATACCTGTGCAAACCGCAGAGCCGCAGCAGCCTCCCCTCCGCTGCTGGAGCATATGTCTGGAATAACTCCAGTGAAATCCCAGAATCAAAATGCACATATGCAAAATGTATGCAGCCTATCTTCAATTAATTAAAACTGATTCTGAGCAATGTATCTGGAAAAATCACAAACAAAAACCTCCCCATCCTGCTAAGAGTCTCCTCATTTTCCTCTATCTCTGAGGAAGGACTCAACCTACCAAAAAAAAAAAAAAAAATCCCCTAACTATTTCTAGAAACATTTCATACTATGCCAGTTGGCCAACATACTTAAATAACCAACCAACCAACATATTTATTTAACATTCAGCAGATGGACATGATATGAACATCGTGGTTTTCAGTCGTAGTTTTATAACTACTAGATTTTTTCAATGCCAAGATTCAAACAGGTTCAGAAGGTAAATGCACCCCTTCATCTCTTAACTTCTGGCCTAGCATGCCTTAACTTCCAATGACATTTAAACATATCTTGCAATGACCCTTCCAGCCTGCTCTCAGGGGTGTTTTCCAACATTCATTCCTGCTCCAGGACCAATACTGCCCTCAAACACGATCCCTGTGTGGGTCTCGGTGGACTTGGGGCTGCACCACCTTGGCTGGCACACCGAGCTGGGGCTGGGATGGACGCCGTGGTGGAATGGCATTGTCTCCCAGCTCAGCAGAGCTGTGCCAGGGCCTCATGGAGAATTTCCCGATGGGAAATTCCTCTGCTTAAGCAGCAGAGAGCACTTCTGGGCTGCAAGAGTGAGTGAGGCCGGGAGCAGTGTGCCAAACCAGCAGACCCCCAGCTGGTGCCAGCTTCCAGAGCTTCATAACTTTCTCCAGGGTGAAATACCTCCCAGTAAATTTTGCTCTGGAACAACGATGTGGACGGTGACAGCCCAAGCCCAGACCAGAGCCCCACAGAGCAGGAGAGTCTGGGGCATTTGAAACGTAAAGCTCTACATTCCTTTCAAAACTGTTTTTCTTTGGGAGATTTTGTAACTCTACAAAGCTAGGGCAGAGGGATGGTGCCTGTGTTTAAGCATAAGTAAAACAGCTGGTAAAGACCCTTGAAGAAAAGATTAACAACAACATTATAAATGCATTTTTGAAGAAACATTTAAAGTTACTGTGCAATAAACTGAGCAGAATGTCATAGAATGTCAAACTGGGCACAGTAAAAATAAATGTTATTCCCAAGGAAAATAAAAAGACTGCATATTTATGTAACATTCAGCAGATGGACATGATATTAATACAGGGGTTTGCAGTTGTACTTTTATAGCTACTAGATTTTCTTGCCTAACTTGGCAACCCAAAGCACTATTTGATTTTTGGATTTGGACAATACTGCAACAGATGTCCAGACCAATAAAATAAATTCCTAAAGGGCTATGCTTAATTTGTGTAATTGATCAATTTTTGTTACATGGGCCTCAGTTCACCAGCATGTAACTGCCTTCCAGATTAGCTCAGCAGTAGGGATTTCATTCCATATGTTACAATGGTTTATTGGTGCTTTTGACGACATTGCTGATTCAGCAGCATTGGTGGAGACACCTGTTGGCAAGGATAATGAAATAAAACCATGGGTACCGGGGAGAAGACCAACATATAAGCTTTTGGGTGGCTTGTAAACATGGGGACACAGCTTCCCGCAGGCAGACACATTTTCCTGGAATGAATTGGGTTTGCACCAGCGCCTCTCCCATGCCATCAGTGCATCGGAGTCAGAGAAGGTGACTCCACCTCTTCTATAAAAAGTAATAAGTATTCTAAAACATAGAGGACAGATAAATGTTGAAAAATTATATCAATAAAAATTTTGTAGTACATTTCCTCTAATACAAAATGTCAGTGATTTACTCCTTCCCAATACAGGTTTAATTGATTCAAATAGCATCAGTAGTAATTAAAATATGGATTCTGAAGCACAACTGTTAGCTCTCATCACTCACCTATTAAACTTGCCATAGATGCTGTGTTAATTATCTTCCCATATCCTTGATTCAGCATAATGCGGCCTGCAGCCTGCGACAGAAATTAAAGGAAAGACCAGTGACCCTTTTTGTGATTGTGCTAATAATGACATGATAATAAATTAGTCTTCACTTTTCAGAAGAGTTTATGTGCTAACACTTTTTTTTTTTAAGCACTTGATATAAAAACTTGGTATAAAAACGGCTGATGCAGGAAAAAAATCCCCTTGCCATTTCACGCCCTCTTCACTGTTGGCAATATTTTTTTCAAAATAATCACCAGTGTTGGGAATGGCCCCCCAAAGCTTTCTGGTTGTCAAGATGTGTCAAATAACCACCCTCCAAAAAAAAAAATCCATCCATTCTTAAATGCCTGGGCTTGGGCAGCCAGTGAGTACCAGCTGCTTTTGAAAATATTGACCAATATCTGTAACTGATATAAAGCAAATCTCTCCTCAACTCCACCAAACCACAATTTCATTGCGATAATTACTAGGAAAGTGTTATTAAATTGTGGTAAAATAAATGCTTAGAAATTTCTCACCCACTTGCAAAACAAACCAGTACAGCATTTCACACTTACTTGGCAGCACAAAAATAATCCTCGTAAATTAACATTAAAAGTTTTGTCCCATTCTTCGAGGGAAGTATCTTCGCTTGCAGAGTTCATATTGATTCCTGCGTTGTTACATGCAATGTGAACCGTGCCCCAGCGAGCTACGACTGCATCCACAATCCTCTGCACATCCTCGGGTTTGCTCACATCTGCTGCAAGGGCAATGCTTTTAATCCCTGCGTTACAATGAGAGTGATGTAGTCAGTACAGGAATTCACAGAGAAAGAAAAATCATCTATTTACGACTATTTATTAATTTGTACATATATTTGTGCTACTATAATTTGCTGTAGCAAAAATCGTAGCAAAATGTGTTTGTCATTGCAATACTGCTATCATAAAGTTGCTAACTGGTGCGAGGTTTGCTTGATGGAGGCAAACATAAAACTGAGGTATGAGTAGAGGCTGCCACTCCAGCAGGACGAAGCTTTGAACACTGCACCATCTTCTGTCCAAACCCTCAACTGCAGCTTCTCCCTCCGTGAGCAGCTCCAGAGAGAGCATCCATCACTCGTGGGTGAATGGGAACGGCTCAGGAACAAGAGAAAGCAAAGGACTCTCATTTGTTCAAATGTAGATGGTTTTAATGTCAGTTCCCCAGCTGATGCTACAGAAATCAAACCAATTTGTTCAAAAAGTGCTCTCTGGATGAACAACAGCATCCAGACATCTGGGACCCTCAGACAAAGCCAAACCAGTTTTAGGTGGGAGCTAAGTGGGAATACCTGTAGGTTTCCAGATATGGTAGTCATGGTGCCTGCCCTTATTTATTGCAAATTGCACTACCAGAATAACACAAGTATTCAGAAGTTAAGATAATTACGGGATTTGAAACAAGCAAAAGTTTTTTGGGGTTTTTTTCCTAGAAAAATTCAGACATTGGCTTCTGCACCAGTGCTGATCCATAAATAACTTCATTTAATTTACAATTGAAATCAGCTTTAAATACCCATATTATTAAACAAAATAAGTAACCAAGGCACCTGATGCCAACGGGATCACACCCATCCTGAAAGCCAAACAAGGTTACCCAGTAAGGGTGAAATGGGTCCTAACTCACAAGGAGAGGGGCAGCCACTGGAGTTGGACCATAGCTCAGCAAGCAAACAGTACACAGATAGGACATTACAGATGATAAAGAAAGATTTTTTTACCTCTATTTAAATGGAAAAATTATTTCCCTTTGGTCCCTCTTTTAGATCATTCTAATAAAAAAAATAAAAGAAGCCTTATACCTACCCTAAGAAAACAAGAGAAGACTGTCCCAAAATGAAGCTTAGAAATGGAGACTTCCATGGAAGCAAGGCAAAATAATAACTGCCCAGTGTTGTTTGAAAAAAATGACAGGAAAGCAGCTTTTGGATGGAAAAGCTCCTCTTGATCTCCAACGCCTTCAGGAGCCTGCCAGAGCACACGCCCCGAGGTGGTGCTGGTCTGGGGTGCTCCCCGTGCTGGGCCATGGGAGCTAATGTCCCCTCTGGCCTTCAGCTATGCCATGGTCCCCTTGCTTTCCATGGCAGAGAAAAGGGCAGACCCATGATACAACCACCTACAAAAACGAATGCATGTTCTGCCACCAAACAAGACCTTTTATTTTATCACAGGTTTTATGCTAAATATGCTGAAAGAATAAGAACAGCCAGACAGCCCCCATTGCTCCTCCTAATTGTTATCAAGACATGTAACGTACAGGGAGCTGCTGCAATCTTTCTTATTCAATCTACAGACAAAATGGGTGCAAGCGTGTTACTAATGGTAACAGAATGAGGCTCTTCACCTGCCCTCCAACTCTCACCCCGTTTATGGCTTCATCTTATTCAATAGTTCATAAAAACAAGACAAAAGGTGCCACGCGTGAGTGTCTAGCAAAGAAACAGTGAAGGCACATTCACTTCAATCCAGAGTCCCACACTTAACCTTAATCAATTTAGCTGATATCCCTGCACTCTGAGGGGAAAAAGAAAAAAGCCACAAAAACACTTTCTGTCTCTCCAGCCCCTCCCCAAACCATCTGTTAAAAATAAAAAATAAAATAAAATATGGAAAAATAGCTTAAAATCTGTAGTCCTAAACAGAGGTAAGAAACCTAAGATGTGACCACGCTGATACATGCACGACAGTACCAATGGATTTCTACAGTCCTCAGTTTACTTTTGTGATGCTCGTGGAGGCAGTTTGGTGATGAGAGGGGCAGGAGAGGAGCCCAATGGCTCTGTGCTGGAGAGGCACTGATGTGCCAAGTCTGCCCGAGGTGCCCTTCTGCAGGGGACGTGTACATAGCCCCCTGCCACGGGGCTTCATCTCTGGTCTCTCTGTACAAATGGAAGTAATAGATTGCATAAAGACAAGAAGATCAGAAGTGACATTGTGGGGAAGACATTTGCATAGTTTACAGCGAAAATGCACATTTTAAAAATCCCATCAGACTAATTCTTCCCTTAAGGTACAGGCAGTAATTCCCCCTGAAGACAGAGGGGTATGTAGTGAAAGGTAACCCTCAGGATTTTTTGGTTATGTTTCATCATTTTTGGTTCTTCTGTCAGGATCCATTAGCAGCTGTTGAAAAAGGTATTCACGCAGGATCTAAAAACAAAGACCCTTGTAGCCAAGGGAGATACACCCGAGCTGTCTAACAAAGCTAAAACTGAGATCACAGAGGTTCTGATGTTTAAAACTCATCATGAAATGATGGCGCCATCCCAAAAGACAGTAAAGGGCTCCTTGGTATAAGAAGTAAAGTGGGTTTAATGTTTTCAAAAGTATCTGCATAGGAATGACTTGGGGCACTGCATTTCCAACTTGGAGATCCACAACCAAAAAGGGGGAAAAAAAAAAAATTATCACAGCTTCTTTGTGCTTATTATAGCAGGAAAAATATGAAATAACACTATGATTGCTTCAGTTTACTCATGTGAATATTTTGAGAGTAAAGCTAGCTGAACCTTTTTGTCAAAATTTATTTCCAACAGAGTATGTTACTTCTTTGAAGCCAAAATGTTTCATGGAAACATACTGATTTCAACAAAAGTTTTCAAGGGGAAGCTTCTGAGGTCCAGGCTAGACTCTCTAGTTACCTCTGGAGAGAAAGAGATTGAAAACCTGACCTTTTCAGATCCTTTCCAAAAACAGGCTTTTGGACATAATTCCCTTTCACAAAAGCATTACAAAGTTTGGGGTTTGTTCCAACGAGGAACGACAATAAATTTGAAACCTCAAAAACCGTTATGAGATGGAATAGATGTGCCCTGACCAGCTGCACTGGTCAAGTTGATGGAGAATATTTGACCTCAAAGGATAAAGATGTGTAAAGACTGAGAACTGATATTTTCTCTACCTTACACTGCAATAATATCTGCTCTGCCTCATGACCTCTCTGACTGCATTTTCCAACACCTCTCCCCACCTCCTCCAGCCTTGCAGCCCACTGGTGAAGGAGCAGAGATATAGGGCAGTCATTGAAGGATAGATGATCAAACTCCTACTGGAAATGCCCTGGGGAAAAGTTAAGTTAGTTTTCAAATAGGCTGTTGGCATCCCAAGTCTCACAGCTATATCAAGTAGCCCATTTCTATCCAAATAGCTCTACTTGATATGCAGGATCTCACCGTGAAAAAAAAAAAAAGTACAAAAGGCAAGTTAACTTGTAGGGCACAGCTACTTTGTGCCAAGACCATATGGCTTCAGTGCATAAGAAAATGAAAAGCTTCAGGGAAGGAGGGACTGGATGGCTCAAGAATTTGTAATAGGAGCTGGATAATTTTTATTCTAGGTTGTTATTTGGGATCAGACCAGCAATCAAAGCTTTAACCAGCACACTGATACTCAGTGAACCATTCCTCACCCCTTCCTTGGGAAACTCATTGAGATTGGGTGATGGAAATACATGAGCAGAGGTTGGATTTGCTGGAGAATATGGTTTCCAATGGTCCAACCCCTCTCCGAGGCCAGAGTGGAAACAAATACTGGTGACTGTACCCAAATAGGAATGTGAAAATTTCCTGGGTAAAGCTCCATCGTTAGAGGCAATGAAGCAATGAACTTTGAAGAAGGTGTGGTTGTAATCTCACAAAAGGAACTGTAAAATGAGTAACACTTCCTTTCTTTTCTCGTTGAAACTATATTTCCAGTTTTCTTTTTCCCCTTTACACTTGTAGTTTAGCACAACTACAGGGGGAAATTCTGTTTTATGTTACATTTTCTCTTTTTACTGGTAAAATAGAAGTGGCTTGTAGAGGATTTTACCTCTTATTTGGGATTTTAGTTATTACGTCTATTAGTACTTTGTTCTGTATCTGATTTTGCATGCATGTTTGAAAGAACTATAGCTGAGGGTTTTGAAAGTGACTTTGCTTTAGTTTGAGGCCCCAGTGAGAGATTTAGGGTGACAATACTTCTATCTTGTATTGGTGTTTTGGTGCATGGTCCAGAGATTAGGTTTGGAAGAGGTGCCAGGGAGCAGGTGTGTGCTAATGACTTCATAGGCCATGTCTGTCATCCATCCTTAGCAAAGCATGAAGTGCCTTGGCTTCTGCATGATTTCCTCTGAGGAACACCATCTCTGTTTGTTCAATGCAGGTTATACAGATTTCATTTGCAACAAGTGGCCCTCCTCTGTCTCTGTCAGTCATGGCTCACCGCTCTGTTTTCTTTGGGCATTCAGGGCAAGGAATTTTGTTTGGATCACTTTGCCTCTCTGGTTGAGTTTGGTTGACCTGCAGGTCAGTTCCGTACTTACCTTTGAGGCTGAGCTCGCATGCCACTGCTTCTGCCTTTGCAAGGACCAGATCCACAACGGCTACTTTAGCACCAGCTTCCCCCAGTGCGTGAGCAAAGGCTCTTCCAATCCCCTGCCCTCCGCCTGTGACGTAGGCCACCTTGCCATCCAAACGCAGACGGTCAAGGATGGGGCGCCTGTTGTAACCCCAGAAGATGTCATCCCTCGTCACTTCTTTCTAAAATAAAAACATATATACATTACACAATAAGGTGAAAAGCTCAGGAAGTGACAGGTATGAAGAACTCTGTGAGAATGAGGTGGGAGCATGAACAGAGATCCAGGCTTCTTGGCCCATTATTTGATACCAAAGGTATGACTAATTCAAGCCAAAAAACATCCTTATCCCTACAGATATTGGTCTCAATAGGAACACTAAGGTGGAAGACAATGGAGCAGAAGGGCTGTGGTATGGGGAGATACATCGACCACTCCACTCCCATGAGAGTAGTGTATGATATTTCCTGACCCAGCTTCCCATGGGAGATGGGTCAGGTACAATGCCTTAGAAGATGACTAAGTCTTCCAGTCATTTCACCCCCAGGGCCCAATCCTGCCTTGAGGCTCAGCTGGCTCCAGGAAGGCAGGGAAGCAAAGAACAAGTTTCCAAAGGCAGGATTTGGCTCAAGTGGAGTGCTATCAAAATATCTTCACAAGGCTGGTGCGCAAATAAAGGCATCAGCCAATAACTTAAACCAAGCTGTCATCTGATCAGCTGCCATACATCATTTCCCCCTGACTGGAATCAAAATGGAAAATACAAGATGTTTAGAATATTGAGTTTGAAATGCCAGGAATTACAAATGGGTGTAGCTTTGGGAGCGCTCAGAAACTGCAAAACAATTGGGATGTTTTGGTCTGGATTTACCAAGTTAGGCCATTATAATTCCAGGTGGGGATTTTGTTAGAGCTGGATGATGCCCACTACATAAGATGGAGAAAGAGAAAGGCACCATCTTTTCCACAGCATAAGCGAAATCTAAGGCCGTGAAAACATTCAGCTCAGAGATCATAGGAGGGAGTCAGGCACTGCCTTTGGGCCAAAAAAGAGCTACTTCAGAAATATTGCATTGGGTCATTATGGCTGGGCCCTGGCTCCATCTGCCCACATTCCCCCACAGTGGGGGAAGCAGAGAGCACCGGGCACAGCCACCCAGCAAGCAGCATGCCAGCACTCTGGGGATTCATCACAGCCCCAGCATGGCTGTTCCAAAGGACTCTGCAAGGAATCAGCATTTAACAGCCTTAGTGTAACCCTGGACTAGTGAGGCTAATATGTGCCAAGCCCTGAGCTGGTAAGTCCATGCTGCACAGAGCCACGGCACGAGAGAACGTGAGTCTCTCACCACCAGACCCCTAGAAATTATTTTGTCATTGTCCTCAGTAGAGTCCAAAGTGCACACAGATGGGGAATACACACCTTGGAGTCAATCACTGCATCGGGGGGTACAGGGCTCCTTCGAATGATGCTCAGTCCACTCTGCACAGGTAAAATTATCTGCAAATATAATGCATATATACACAGCTCTCAATTGCTTTGTGCCTGGCTTTCTGTCGCCCAAATTCTACACTCCTTCCTTAGGCCACAGCAGCTTTTCTCTTATTCTTTAGCTGAAATTCCTTCCAACACAAATATGTCAGGCATTTGTATTTGCTCACATTCCTCTTCCAAACTCACAGCTTCCACAAATGCCAGGAAAAAAAAAATGCAACGTTGTCTCTTCGTTTTCCAAATCAGTGCCAGCTGCTGAGGTTTCTGGGTTTCCGCTGTCTGGCTAGGGCTGTCATGAGGATATTCCAGTCTTATTCTTGAAGCTCATGAAACCACAATAGCAACGCTTTGGTGTCCTTCAGCATTTACGAGAACATTTGTTCTGCACTCACATATCAGTGGGTTTTGCCACCTACCTTCCCTGATATCATTATCACACTTTAGTGAAAGCTGCACTCAGTTTTGGAGATACAACACCAATATGAAACTATTAGAACATTAGATATGGAAACAACATGTTATTTATATGCATTGAATGGCTAACAGTAAGATTCAGGACATGTAAAATTGTCATTAATCTTTCCCACTTCTACAAAGAAAAGCTGCTGCTCCTGGTACATTAGCTGATAGTTGTGTTGGTGATAGAATAAATAGAAAATCACAGGAGGCACCACTAGAGGCCATCTGACCTGCTGATGGACAAGAACCTTAAGCCTTTGAGGTGCACACCAAAACCATCTGGGCATGAACCTCACAGCCCAGTGCTGTGGAGAGCTATGGCAGGGGGGAGTGTGAGAGGAGGCACCCAGGAGGGATGTGGCAGACCTCCCCGTCCCACCATGGGACCAGCCTGGTGGTGCAGAAGGGCGGGCAGGGATCCAGCCATCCTTGGTGCTTCCCCCCAGCCATAGCAGACCCTCTGCCACCCCAGTGTAGCCATGGCACAAGAGCAAGCTTTGCAGACTGGTGGCTACTGCCCTGGGGTACCATCATTCACGGCTGCTTTTAAAGCCCTGGGGGATATATATATATGTAATTCTGCCTCTAAAACCACAGCATATTGTTTATGCATTCTATTACTTTTTTTTCTCTCCTGCTGGAGTAGGACTTTGTTGACTCCTGTTGTGCTGGTGATGCCCTACAGCCTCCAAAGCCTTTAAAGCAGAGCGGCGGTTCCTTGGTTGTACTGTAGAGCTGATTATTCACTCTTAAGTGCTCCACTTTTATCTTGCCTTTAACACTCTATATGATGTAGACAGAGAGTAGGGACCATTTCTGAATATAGAAACTTACACACAGAGCTCAAGTGAGGCGAATTATAATAAAATTTGAGTTCATTTTAGGTCCTCTGGATAATGGCACCAACAAAAGAGACCTTTTAAAGAGCACTTTGCAAAATCCATAGATACAGTACCAGAGGCACCTTAACCGATTGCATTGCACTAACCTGTTCAACACGAGGATCTGAATTAATCACTGTATTTAATTTTCTGACAGCTAGTACATTTTCATCAGACGTGTTCTCCAGGTAGACTTGTCCTTTCATGAGTGTATTCTCTACACAGATCACTCCATCCATTCTCAGCAAGTGGTTATCCATGACAAAGCTGTAGTAGTTAACAGCGTTCCTTTGATCAGCATCAATAAAGACTATATCAAAGTGCTCATCCTCAGCATGTAATGCCTGGAAAAAAAATGTGTTGGAGAAAATACTAATTATTTACCTGCAAATTTAAAGTCTTGCCATTAAAATGTCCTTTATATAAAACCCAAACCAGAGGGAAACTTGTTCTTTTAAGGTAACGTTGCTAGAATTACTTCTGGAGATCTTGGGAGTTTTCCATGCTTTGCAAAAAATTCTTCAGCAACGCTGGTGCCCAAAACTCTGAATCTCTCAAAGAAAATCAGGATATAAAACAGGATGGCTCATCTCAGCTTGTGGTGCTGAGAGTCACAGCAGAAACATCTGCATATCTGGAGTCAAAGAGAATAGATCCATCAGGGTAAGGGACAGGACTGGCATCAAACCCTGCAGCTGAGGTGCTGCAAACAGTTATCTCTTCTCAAAAGAGTAACTATCAACAAATTGAAGAGTGGCAATTATACGAGTCTGGGGAAAAGAAGCATAGGGCTGATCCTGGGAATTAAAAACTAGTGAGTCCCACTTCAGTAGCAGGGAAATGGTTGAAATCCCAATTAATAATAGAATTATAAAGCACATAAAAGAACAGGTCGTGATAGAGATAAAGCAGCACAGCTCCTATGAAGGAAAATGATGTTTCTTTAATCTAAAAAAAATGCTTTGGAGGGCTCCGCAACAGAGAGGATAAAAGAGAACTGGTTGCAATCATCTAATTGGATTTTCAGAAATGTGGCACACCTTCCCTCCAAGCAGGCTGCTGATGATAATGTATAAAAGTGTTGATGGATGACCAGATGGGAGCCTTTACAGCCTTCTCCTGTGGCAGTTAATGCACTCTCTGCCCAAGAGGCTGCTATGGAATATTTCAGATTCCATCTGGGACTATTTAACTGCATCTGTGTGCGTTGCAATGAAACAACAGCTCATCCACCTATCTCAGCAAGTAGAAATGCTTTCAAGTCTTGGCATTTTGAGTGAAAAGAGAAACAATTATGTTTTCCAGAACCCGGTGTTTCTACCACAACTTTTAACAGTACTTCTTGAGTCCAGATTTCCCTTTTGTGTTTGGAGACATTGTGCACAATGAGTGATGAGTGATCCCCTGAGATGTACAAGAGAAAGCACCAATAACAAATGGCAACAGAATGTGAAAAACTAATTTGTTTTTGAGAGTGAGGCTGATGGCTCCCAAGCAGAGATTTCAGGAGCCTTTCTGAAGCAGGGAGCACATCATTCAGATGAGGAAACAGTGGGAAGTGGATCACTGAAGCTCTGAATTTCTCTATTGTGCAAACTGGTGTCATTGTGAGCTTCTTAGTGGTAAAGAAATTAAGCCTGTGTGAGAGCCTGGATAGTCACACTTAACTGCAGATGTCTGATAGCACAGAAGCATTAATGAGTCCACATTTAGGACACCTTTTGATACTACACTATAATGAAAGATGACCTTAAGGCCAAATATATGCTGGATTATAATAAATGTAGCAGAAACTAGGACACTTGGTTTCCTGGGATTCATCTTTTCATTTCATGACCAGTAAGAAAATTTTGCCCTGGTTCCCTCTTGAGCTGTACTGGAGGAAAGCAGCAGGAACATTTTTGCTGCTGTGGAAGAATATCTTCTATCAGGTTGCAACTCAGCCAGTCTGTCCAACGTAGATACTTCAGGAAGGGTCAGAAGATGAAAGCTGGAAGGAGGAGTCCATCAGGAAGAGAGATTAGAGGTCTCATTCCCCAGAGAGAAAAGCCAAAGCCAAATTCAAGTAATTATCATGACTTATCACTACTTTCTGACTTATAACCTTCCTGGGCAGAGGAGGTGGGGGGCAGACATTCAGAAGCAGATGTGGCCATCTCTGAACATATGTTACTACTGCTCCGTGGTATGGCTCCCTAATGAAAAAGAATCTCACTTTTATGCGTTGACTTCATCAGGTCCATATGGAGTTGTGTAGCTCTTTGGATATTAGCTGGACTTCTCCTTTCAACCCTCTTTCTATACTATCTACCTGCTGACAGCTTATCTCCTTCTTATCTATCTTCTGAGACAGATAAACCATCTTTTAACTTCACAGCTTTCATCCCAGGAGGGTGCCTGTGTTGTACATGTGTCCTGCACACGCCTGTCTTGTCCTTGCACTGTCTGGGTGTGTGAGGCCACTGTTTGGAAGGCATTTCTCTTCTGCCAGTTCATCAAGTCCTGAATGGCCAGCCATGAAGATCGCTTGGGCATCTTTCATTTCTGCTAGATACCTAGTACTAGCCACCTACTTGGAAATGCCTGAATCTCTGCCTTGGAGGTCATATTAGGACCTTGCCATCATTTGAGTAGCTTATTTCTACAGCTTCAAAATTACCATTGGGTTTTCTGTATTTAACTGGGAACAGCTCCAGGCCTGTAAGGGGAATCTGTTAAATTCCTTGAACCAGCTTTGCCTCTAGAGCAGCCTCTACACAAGAGGATAATATCCATAGGAATGGCAAGGTGCTCCATTTCCTGGAGCTCATTGGCTAGCTGGGCACAGGTCACCCAGAGGGGTGGTCAACCATGGCCAGGGTACCACACTGGAGAGGGCTTTCTCACTGCCAGAACCCGCTGCTGAATCAAGACAACCAGAAAGGAAAAAAAGCTGGTCTACTGGTAACTCTGACTGCAGAGTTAAGCACTGGAAATACCAATGCTGCGATGGAGAGGAGAACTCACTGCTCTCCCTCTCAGAATGGATGAGGGTGTTTAAGAGGAGGGTTTGACCACCCTTGTCCTCCCGGGACCTCACAGCTCGTTGGAGATGCCTTTGTCCTTTGCTAGGAGAGAGGCAGAGCCCACACATCTCCAACTGTGACAAAAGCTGGGATCCAGAAGGAAATAATCTGCCTGCAAAATATCCCACTGAAACTAATTTCCTGAATGTTTACAGCACAGTCCCTGCTCCTTGCTACAGAGGCATCATAGACAGTAACAGATGGCAACAAGAAGTGTCTTAATTCAGAGCAAACTTGGCTAAAATGAATGATTTTGCTTACAGTGAGTCATTAACTTCCTTTTGGACTAAAAAAGAAAAAAAAAAAAGCAACTCCTAGCACTGCATTGCACAGAGGAGATGCACCAAAAGCGAGCACAAGAAAGGGCTCAGCAGCCCTGTTGATGGGTATGGCAAAAGACCAGGGAGAGGACAACCCGAATAAAAATATGAATGAATCTCCTGCCACAGCTCAGAGAAAACCTGATTGGAGTCCTGATCAGAGACAACACTCTCTCATAAGGCACACACAAACTCAATCAGAAAAAAAGAAACTGTCCAGTTCCTTTGATATGGATCGTACAGTCAGCATATTTGTAATAAAGATGTACTCAAAACTTATTACCTTCCCTATGCCTTGTTCTTGACCTAAATGTAATAGCAATCCATCCTTAGGGTACACAGAATACATGAAAACGTACAGCTTCCTTTTAAAACACCATTAGAATATTTTACTGTATGTGGACATACACTCTTGTTACTCCTAAATGCTATTCTATTGAGTACAGTTTATATTCACCGGCAAAGCGAAATCTCTAGGGAAGCTAGAGAGGGAATGCAATTTCTAGTAATAACAGCTCACAACAGTGAATACTATCCACTTATCCCCACAATTTCCAGCTATTTTGGACTCCTTTCTGAATTAACCTTTCATATCAAAAGGAGCAATTCTGCACACTAGAGACTCCGACACAATTTCATGCATAATTTATTCACTCAGTTCAACATTAAACGCAGAGTCCTTGACTTTGTCAAGGTGGATTCTGTTGGCAGACTTCACAAGCAGCAAAACAGGAGAAATGAGATCTGCAGCTCAACCTCTTCACCTATTCTGTCTGGTAAAAAAGGAGGGAAAAAAAGAAAAAAGAAAACCCCGACATGGTTACACAATGCCCTGCAATCAGCAGAATCTGCTGCAAACACCATGTTATTTTTTGTGTTGCATTTTCAATTTTAAAATGGAAGGATCAAAATCATGGATGAGAATAATTTCCTGTTAGCTTGAATTCCCTCCAGACTCAATCCTCCATCCATTGTTCAACTAAAACTCCACTGGGGATTAAAGGAAGCTCTTTGTGCAGGATCAGGCCTCTTGCTCACAGCTGATGCATGGCAAGGGATGTTATTCAGGCACAGCACAACAGAGTTTAGAATTAAGGAGCTTGTTGGAAAAGGTTTTTTAATGCTGGCCCAACATATGTTGAAGAGGTACCTAATTCCCACTGAAAGCCCCTGTATCAGAGACCAAACCCAAGGAAAGGTTTCCCCTCAGTCCACATTTCAAAATATTATGTAAAAATTACTGAGGTCATTGAGCACAGCAGTTTGTGCCGTGGTGTGTGTGAGCTACTTGCTTTGGTGGGGGTCTAACCCAGCTTGGCAATGTCTGTCCCTCAACGTGGGAAAGGTGGATTGTTCTTCCATTGTGCCCTCAGGTACCAAATGAACCCCCCTGTGTACCTGAGCTCTTCAGCTCCTGCCTGGTATTTAGCATCCTTTGACAGATCAAAATACCAGATGCTTTGCAGCTGGCTCAGATCTGGGACAAAAGACAAGGAAACTGGCCAACACCACCCACGCTGTGCAATAATGCGAAAATGCAGCAAGAGGCTTCAGAAAGCCTGGTCAAGGCACTGCTATGAGTAGCAGATAAGCAGAAATCCTGCCCTATTGCACTCAGCTTGGAAGCAAAATTCAGCCATAGTTACCACAGCAAGAAAGCTGCAGCAGACACCTCCAAAGAGCAAGTGATGGGTGACCATATCTGTCCTCTAATTTCTCTAGAAGGACAAGAATGAAACCTAGGGCTGCAGACATTACAGACAACAAAGACAATCCTTGCCAGAGCTTGTTCCAGCTCACCTGAATCTCACCACACTTTTCAACTACTGTTAGCCACCTCTGCTCTAGACCACACTCCCTGCAGACAATGGGGGACAGAAACACTGTTGTTCTCCACCTCCTTCATGAAGCTGAGCTGTGAGAGCTTGGCTGTGCCATCTCCAGCCCATCTCCTGCCAGTGACTGCCTTGTCCTCCTGCCTTTCTGCATGCCCACATGGCAGCGGAGGAAACCTGCTTGGTCTCCAACCTAAACTGGTCTTCTCTAGGAGGGAAAAGGCAGTGCACTGTCCACAGCCTGAGCCTCTTATTCATCCAGGTGTGTTCCCACACTGCTGCCCCACTCCAGCCAGGCAAACCTCAACGACCCCAAAAATGCAAAAGCACCAGAGAGGCCACCAAATGTGTTACTTCATCATTTACAGCCATTGTGGATGAAGACCTGTAGGACAATCCTCATTGTCCTGATACCAACGACAAAATATCTGTCACGTTGAGCAACAAGAGTCCAGAGCCCAGTGCAGAAATCCTGCACAGAGGTGTCCCCAGTGCTGACATCTCTCCTGCCAAACACGAGCATCTCCACTCCATGGGCTCCAAGAGCTATCTGAGGCCCTGAGTACCTGCAGAATGGGGGTCAGGATGTGCTTTCGTGTTGCAGTCGCAGGATATAAAATCAATTGCAACATTCTAAGGATTTAATTTTCATGTCTTTGCTCCCTTCTTTAATCTCTACACAGCATGTACTCTGCCTGCCTCTAGATATTTTAATTCAGTCACAGTAAGTCAGTTGCACAGAATGGGCACTAGAGAGCAACAGCAATTCAATTAATTTCACACTCACTGTGGGGAGCTGGGATTTTAAATGCTGCACATTGCAGGTGATCTGTAACGTTTATTCATATACTTGGCAAAGCTCTTTGTTTCTTTCTTATCAAACTTGGAGGTCATGAAAGCCAGAGGCCAGAAAGCACCTGGCCATTTCATTTTAGAAACAAACATGGTACCTGTTAATGCAAATACAGTTACAATCAAGCTCACACTGGCACATCCAGATTGAAAATGGAAATCAGACCAAATTGCTTTGCATTAATAACAAAAAGTCTATGTGTTTAATGAACCTGACATGAACATCACCCGTTAACATGCTGGACCTCCGTGTCCTGGAGATGGATAAACTGGAATTAAACGTAAAATTCCTCTAGCTGCTGGCAATCATAAGCTTTTCTCTTTCTTGGGTCAAGTCACTAGTCAGAATGACACAACTATAGCTAACGCATTCGCACATCTAAAGCTTGTCACATTGCTCTGGAAGTGAGAAATGTGGGGGTCCAATGGCCTGCGGTGTTGCCAGTTGGGGAAAATAGTGACAGGTTGTGGATGAATTACAAACTTCTGCAAGACTTTTCCAATTCTTGGGAACATTAGGAGCAAGCATGTCCTCAGGTACAAGCTGTCCTTCTCAAGGCATGCCCAGCAGGCACAGATACACTCTTTCAGCTTGTTACATTTGGAATTAGAGATCCTGAAACAAAGCCCACCTACATCAAATAAAACTGCCACCAAAGCATATTGATCTAAACTGAGAGCTTGTGATCCCTCTGATCAAAAGGTGCAATATTTTAGTTAAGAAGGGAAAAAAATATCTTGTTTGACAGAACTGTCCCATCATACATCATCATGAGCAGAAATAATTCCAGTGCAAGAGTGTGTTCACATATTCTCAAGCAAACTGGAGTCACCACCCAGCATCTTGTGGGTAGAAACTAGGACCTGCCTGAAACTCTTTAATCTGCTCTGCACAAGAGCTCCCAAACTTCCCTTCCAATGGACTTTACCTCCAAAGTGTCTGCTGTTGGTCCCACTTGCATGCTTATCTTTTTACCATCTGAAGAATAATCAAATGCTTCTTGGCTGTTCACTCCGAGATATGGCGCTTCTGCACATGCAAAGATTTTGCCATCATCTGGCAATTCTTCTGCAATAGCAAGGATACTGTAACCTTTAAGCTTGCCAATTAATAAAATCTTCCTGGCTCTGATCAGATGAACAAACATCCTAAAAATTTGGCCTGTTGAAAGACAAGAGTGCAGATTTAAAAATAAAACCATAGGAAAGACTGTACCGTGTTCACAATGAAAATTAGATGTACCTTTTAAGTGATCATTAAAAAAAAAAAAAATCTAATCTTAAAACACTTTCAAATAAAGGTTTAACAACAGAATCTGACAAAATTTCATCTAAAATGCAGCTAAAAGACAACAGAATAAAGGGACTGGTTTTAAATGTAGAACCTTTATCATCAATGCTGCTATTGTTCAAGTGCTTGTTAAATAGTGCTTGAAATATTGCATATTTTAACATTCCCCCCTTATGAAAATGGCTTTAAGATGTCTCCATATTCTTTCTGGAACCCGGTTTAAAAAAAATCACTACATTACCTTGCATTTGCTCTTAGAGTCATTATCCCTAGACAGCACCATCATTTAAGAAATTTATCATCAGTGGTGTCCTTCGAACAATGTATTAGTGTAATACATTATAAGAGTACTTCACTGTGATGATATATTACTCAAAAGAAGGGAACATCTGGGAAGAATGAATCTGGGAATAGATTTAGTGTAATAGGCTTTATATGGGGATACAAGCCTGGGTATTGTTACTCGAAAAGGTGCAGGGCTTGGTCACAGGCCATCTCCACCCCAAAAGCACATAAACCCCTATATCAAACACCATCAAACCAAAACCAGCGTGATTTTTCCCTTCTTTCCCCTTCCAGTGAGGACAATGATCTCTTTGCTGCTCACTAGGGATGGGGCTGGAACTCTGAATTAAAGTACTCACGAGCACGCATGTGGGCATGTGTACATGGGCACAAGGGCATGGGAGGCAGGGGCAGGGAAAGTTCATGCAAAAGGAAGCTCAAAGCCTACAGGAAGTTCACATCTCTCTTTTTAAGTAATTTTCCACATTTTCTGGGCATTTCCATAGCATACATCCAATCCCCACTCAAGATGGAGTAAAGGATGATGAACTTCAGCGATAACCTTTAGACCAGTCTGGAGGGATTTTATCCTCTTGGTTGACCAACTTGCCATTCAAAGAGCCAGAAGCACGTTCTTCCTGCAGCCTATCTCTGCTTTCAGTTCCTCCAGCATTCCCTGGGCCATGGTCAGGTGAAGGTTTTCTGGAAAAAGAAATTTCAACATTATGGTAACAATCAGAATCTCAGCATCCTGCATAAAAAACAGCGAGCAAGAGGGAACTCCTGGAAAAGGTCCATTTGTGAATGAGCATCAAATATCGGCCCAGAAGCATTGCAAGTATCTCTAAATTACATTCCTAAGAGGATCTGGCTTGGCAATAGGTCTGTCTTGGCACTGGCAGCTGCTCCAGCCATAGGAGCTTCGGAAGGAGTTGTGGGACCAAGGGAGAGTATTCCCCACTGCTCACCCCAAATCTTTCCCATTCCCAGTTGGCCCCATGTAGGTGTCTACCTGTCTTCTGGCTTGGAGTAGATGGTTCCAGCTACCCTGGTCAGGTTTTGTGTTGGGCTTTTTTCATTTTTTCAGTCAAAATAGGTTTCATTTCAGAATGGGGGAAAAGATGTAAAATCTAAAATTTTTTGCAAGACAGGAAAAAAAAAAATGGGTTTCTGCCCCAGCTGCTGAGGAGTGTATCTCCAGATGCAATTTCACAGAAGTCAGGCCTGTGACAGTAACTATGGATGAAGTGAGATGCTACCTATTACATAGAGAAGGGAACAGATGACTGGAAGAAGTCCATAGCCTCTGGACAGATTAGACTACCCTGTCTGAAGAAAGTAACCACCAGAAATGGCTGGTGATACTTCAGCGGGCCAGAATTTAGAGTCATTTCAGCTTCTTTTTTTTTTTTTTTTTCCCTTCCCAGCTCTCCCCCCCGACTCCTCAGTAAAATGAGAAGGAATTCATAACCCGTGTCAGCCACACTCAGATAATCCAAGACTTAAAGAGTAGAACATTTCATATAACCTCTTTTCTGCCCCTCACAAATGCTTTAACAACTTTAATAAGATAATGTATAGCTATTATCGTACAGCAAGCGTAAGTCAAACAACTATCAGCTATTATTTCAGCAACAGAACGAACGCGCAGCGTTCCCGTAATCCACAGCCTGGAACAGTTTACACATTGTCAATTTTAGACAGAACTGGCTTTTTCCACATATCAAAATGTACACTGATAAATGGGAATTGTTTAGCAGACCCCACATGGCTGGGTAATATACTGTAGCTCAAAAAAGAATAATGAGGGTATCAGTTGGACTTCTGAATTAATGATACCTTAAATTAGTTTAATTAATTAGTTTAGTTACTAGAGTAATTTAGTTAGCAGATTAATTAATGTTTGTTGAGCGCTTGGAGATAAAAGCTGCATATAAAGGCTGTTATTATAGGGTGGATCCAGGGGTGCAGGTTTTCTTCATTCTTTTTTTATCCCAGCACCAATTTGAACCAGGGGTTCATTCCTTGAGCCTATTAACAGGCACTGTGTTGAGGTTGACTTGCTGATTTTTCATGGGATATGGTCCAACACAGACATTGCCATAGTCAATAGTCGATTGGCAGAGTATCTTCCAAAATTTCAAGTTAGGATTTCTTGTTCTCACCTCCTCTGCTCGAGGTCATGGGTGCACACAGACACAGAAGTCTGTGCACATTATATATTGCTATATATTTCTTCCTTCCACTGTCCTCTGTGTTTATGGCATATTCTGAACAGAAAATCTAAGAACATATTCATACAATGACAGGAAAAAAGCACAAGGTTTCAAAGGAGTATCCGCACCTCTTTGAAGTTGCCATTGCATCCAGGTAAGGGTCTAGTCCAAGTGCAACATCAAGAGCTTCTTGTAAGTAATTCTTGAGCTGTTCAGGAACACGAGAGTCATTGAGGGCTATTTCTTTGGCTTTGAGAAGGTTCTCAGCAATGAGTCCAGCTGAGGATTCTGAAATGGGAAATAAAAGGAAGAACAACGATTTTGTAACTGCTCAAATCAGCAGAACAGGAATTTAGACCAAAAGAAAAGTGTGGTTTTTCCCTTCCCCCCCCCCCCATATAAAATACAGGTTTTTAAAGGAATATGAAAACTTTTTCAAACTGAAATTCATTTTTGCCTCCTTCATTCTCCCTTCTTTCTCCCCCACTGCTGATCCTTTTCTGAGAGAAAAAGGACAAGAATATTTCCAAAACATGAATTTTCACTTTTGAAGCTCTGAGGCAAACATTAAACACCGAACAAGTGCACATGAAACCCACTCTTCTGGGTGTTTTTTTTCCCGTGGAGAAAACAGAACGTTTCTCAAACTGCTCTTGCAAAACCAGACAGGTCCTCTCAGGCCAGGACACGCAGGCACCGCTAGCTTTGTAAAAAGGAGGATCTCCCCTACCTGTGTGTCAACAGGGTGCACGAGTCACCCCGACACGTGTCTGTGCCATGGAGGCTGCTGTGCACAGAGTAACCCATGATGCTCATGTCAAAGATACAACTACACCTGTCCTAATGCAGCTGAACTGACAAATACTCAAATAAAAAAATATTGTGCCAAATCCGTGATGGCATAAAATCAAAGATACTCTTCAACTAATGATTTTTAAGCAGGTGATGTAGCAATCAACCTGGCAGGAACAAAATCTCCTAACCCTTCTTCTGCCTTCTACCTGCCACAGTAGCTCGTGGTGGTGATGCACCACCCTGAAACCTCTGTTTCTCAGGTCACAAAAACTAACTATGCTTTAACTCATCAGTACCTCGTGGCAAATCTCCCAGCATCTCTTCACAGGCCAGCCCCTGCCAAAAGCTGATTATTCAGGTAGAGAGAGAAATAGTTATGCACAACACAACAACATGTCAGCATTTCAAAGGCTGTGAAAACATCTCTAGGCTCAAGGTAGCCTGTCCTGGAGGTAAAAGCAATGTTGCCCATGACACTGTACTTGCCCTGAGACCCCAGAAAACCCGTATCACCATGTGGCAGCAATGCAACTATGGGCCCTGGTGAGCTATGGCCCCACAGAGTGAGACATGACTCAGAAAACTCCCCTGCTCCTCAAGTGTAAGGGCACGTGCTGGGTTATGAAAGCACCAGGGAGACCAGATGTCAGAGACACAGGGCAAGCAGGCTGTGAGTGTAACTGGGGCGGAGCAGATTGCCCCTGGCAGGATTTTACTCCTTATGATAGGAAAGTTGCAGACAGCTAAGTGAGGCAGATGAAAAGAAGACACACTTCCTCTGGAGGACTGGCCCGGACCAGCCCAGCAGCCGTGGGGCAAAGTCCCCTCCATACGGAACTGCTGTTGCTGCAGGCACTGTGTCCCCATCCCAGAATGGGTTTCTGGTGGGGTCTTGGACATTGTAGAAGGCACCCAGCTGCCTCATGGTCTGCTGGCAGAGCTTTGGTACAAAGCCACTGAGAACATCAGAGCATCACCTATATAGCCCACTGTATGAAGGAGTGGACTGCAAAGTGGAGATATATATGTGCCTCTGACTTCTCTGTTCTTCATTTCTTTCTTTTCTACTTAAAATACCACCTTGGATATATTCCCCGAACACTGGGTCCTAGGGGTGTCCTAACCCAGCTTTGGTGGTGGTCTGGTGTCAGCTTCTAGCCAAGTGGTGGCATGACAGGAGGCTGTTGACTTTTTTAATGTCTTCTCTGTCTGAGCAACTCAGGGAATACACCTGAGATGGATACACTGAGCAGCTACACATCCACAACGCAGGATGTGAGAATAGTCAAGGCTCCTCATTATGGATGTGGCCACTTTAAGTGTCTCTTTCTACAAGTTCCCTGTGCCTCAAACTGGAACAAGATATAGCAGATGACTCCATCACCAAAAGAGCACCAGAGCTTCCAGATGCTGAGGAATCTGAATTCTCCTGGTACCAAGGGCCACCCTAAGAATAAACTCATGTCTTTTGGAATGGGGAAAGGTCTAAACCTCTCCAAAGGTCTGCTTCTTAGAGCAGTGTTTCTCAGCTTTCTGTAGCTACTAAAATGACAACTCTGTTGTTTTTTGAGACTTCACTGATTATTATTATCCAAATTACAAAAAAAATATGAAAGCAGACTAGAAACAAAATTTATGTGCATCTTACATGGGAATTGCCAGCCTGGACAAGACTTAGAGGTCATCTAAACAGCATCATGCTTGTGGCAGTAGCCCAGCCTGTCGTACAAGGAAGGTCGATTCAGGTTAGCTATAGCAGCCCCTGATTTACACCTCGTGCCAATCTCTCACCATCAGGAGCAGCTTATATCTCTTTCAGCAGTTTCATAATTAATTGCAAGTGCAGAACTAACCACCCCCTTCCCAGACTACATGTTAGTTTGTTGACCTCAGCCCAGCTATGTGTTGTGCAAAGATGCATTGTCTTTTTGCAGCATTTTCACTACTGGGAGCATCTCCTGGCTCGCTGCAGGATGCTGGAGGTTGGGATCTGCTCATCTTCCCTGCCAAGCACCCTGAGACTTTTTGTTAATTTAGGGGAAAAAACATGTTTATAATCCATGTCGGATTTTAGTAATCATCATGTTACACTTCTGGATGGGTAACAGACAAGGATCCCTGTCGCTCCAGGAGGGGGAAAAGAAGATTTACCTCCAGCTGTTTTGTAACCTGTGTTATAACACTGCCACAAGCGCCAAGAAGTGCTCCCAGGGAGAGGGAGCACGGGGTGCATGCCAAGACCAGCTCCGTATCTGAGATTATACAACCTTTTCAGCAAGTGCTGCACTTTTTACAGCCTGATGATACTTTGGGCCAACAGCAGAGGTCAGAATTGCCTTCGTTTATGCAAGCACCTGGCAAGTCAGAGCATCGCAGGGGGCATGCAGCTGGGCCCAGCCAGGCTGCACTCAAGCCCCTGAGCACAAATTTATGTAACTACTTTTTTTTTATGTTACTCCATGAAAAGTGCTTCATTTTAGTGCATAGTTTTGCACAACCCCAGCACAGCTGCTGGACTATATTAAGCACTAGATTGCCTGGGTGCCTCCCTACAGCTCTGTCTATGCAGACATCTCTTTCCCTTCCCCATCCAGTTGTGCAACATCTTTTTCATGCATACAAGGCGGGGGGGAAGAAAAAGAAAAAAAAGCAGAGGTGCAAAGCAGAGGAGTTCAAGCCCTGCCACAAAGGAGCAGGAAGAAGCTTTAAGCCTCCAGCAGCTTCATAAAAAAGATAAGGTGGTAGTTCTTAAAACAGACCACAGTAGCCAGCAGGATGGTTCCCAATATCTCCCTCAGTACATGCTGAGAGCACAGTCAGCCTGTTTCACTACTAAGTTGGATAACAGACTGCAGCTTCTGCTTTTTCAGAAATTGGGCACTTTTGTTTCAAACCAAAGTCAGGAGTTGGGAGTTCAGATGGGGGCAAGCTTGTCTATGGGGGACAGGAGCAGGCAGGCGATGCAGTGCCACGGAGGGACATGCTGCTCCAGGAGCAAAATTTAATTCTGCAGCTTGGGCTGAAATGGCACTTTTTGGGTGGGGGAAGCTCAGCCAGGAAAGGGGAGAGCACTGTCCTGCTTGCAGAGGGCTGCCCAGGAGAAGGTATGGAGCCAAGCACACAAGAAGGCTGTCTGGATATGGCAAAAACAAAGTAAAGATGCCACATCCAAAGATGCTGTACTAGATCTTTGCTTCTTGTTTTTGGGCTATGCTCTTTTCACTTTCCAGCCTCTAGATCTACTTTGCAGCCCCATCAATGACGTTCAGAAAGATCTCTCCTTCCCATTCAGGGCAGAGCATTGAACCTGATCCACCCAGACACCCTCCTGCCTCAGCGCTCAGGTATACTTGGAAACCCAGTCTGATAAAATCATCCCAAACAGTTCCAGTCATCATATTCAACCAAAACACCTCAGGCATTGACAACAGCTTATGACAACACTCACCACTTCATCTTAGCATCTAAATACACCTCAGCCATTGCATTCTACCAAGGAATCCTGTTTATCAAAACCACAATACAGTGCTCGAGCTCTTGCCTTACCTCACAAGAACCCTGTACACAAAACTGCATCCTCTTAGGAGACCCTATGCTACTGCTTGACCCAAATACATTAAATCCAGCTGTGACCTATGCCCACCATATGGATGGAGTTGTAGCAGAGGGATGCAGGAGTGAGGCTGTGGCACATCTGAAGCCTCAGTGGCTCCAAACCCATCACCTACGAGCCTATGCAGGGCCATGCACTGGGGCACAGGCATGTCATAGTCCATGTGGGGCCAAAAGCAGGCTGGCAACATGGGCCAAACCCAACTGCTGGGCCATTGAACATTGCAGGGGTTCCTAAGCAGAGCTCAGCTGATGCTTAGCCTCAACATCAGTACCGCCAGGGTCTGCAGCAAAGTCAGCAGTGATGGCATGGGGAGAGGCAGTGGCTTAGGAGTGGGGTGAGAGCATGAGGAGGAAGAAGCAGCAGGCATGGGGAAGCTGCTGCTCATGGCAGGAACCAGAGTGCTAAATTCTGCCTGAACTTCAGGGAAAGGTGAGGAAGACATATGCTGGCTGGCGAGTTTTCTATGGGCTCTACTGCTGGAAAAGAAGTAGAAAAGCTGGATGCTCCACAGTGCTCCTCTGTTTGCATTAGGGAGGCTCTGAAGTCACTGGCAGAGAGTATGCAAAGCATACATTTATTTTCATGCATAATAAAGGATGCTCTGTGTGGCAGGAATAAGCAGTACCCACTGACAGTCGGATCCAAAGCCCAAGGCAGTCAAGAGGAGTCTTTCAACAGCTTCAACGGGCTTTAGATCAGGCTGTGAGAGAACAAAGTCTCTCCGTTCAGAGTAACCTGCATTCCCACACTCAGCTGTTGATTTTAGAAAAGGGCCAAAAAAAGACAGCAATCATCTCACTGTGTGCACCACTCCAGGCACGTGTGGCTGTCACAGAAAGCATCAAGGCAAGGTTAAAGCTGCAGAAAAAATATTTCTAAAACAAGCATCTCAATCCATCAGAAATTAGTCATAGCCAAAGCTCTCTTGGCACTGCAAGTGTCCACCTTCCCACCCATTCCTTTCTCTTGGGAGTGTCCTCCTCCCTCCAACTTCAGGTTCCTGCAGAGCCACCTCCCCTGCTCATGCTCACACTCCTCTCCCCAATAAACCTTTCCTCCTCTCCTTTCTGCCAAGCCACAGAGCCTGTAGATCACATCTCTGTGGGGCAGTGGGGGACCCAGGACTGAGATATCACACAGCGTCCCCTCTTGTCACACTATCTCTCCTGGAGCTCCCCACCCCACACAGGGAGTTTACCTGCAGGATTATGCATGTTGCTTCTTGTCCTCCGGCCTCAGAGGATGCTACTGTGGGTTTGCTGCCTCTGTAGAGCAGCGGATCAGTGCTCAGGTGCCTGTGGAGGGGACGGGCTTCTCCACCCATGATCACCTGGGCAGAGTCCCAGCCCTGGGGAGAGGCTGCGCAGGCAGGATGGCCCCGGGCTGGGGCTGCACGTGTTCCAGCTTCACCCACCTGCCCCCACCCAGAGCACAGGCAGTGGGTGAGATCCAACAGCCCCAGACATGAAAAAAGGAGAGAAAAAAAAAAAAAAAAAGCCAACTTTGAATGCCTTTGTTTTACGTAAGAGCAATGTTCACATCCTGACCTTGGGAAGCTGCTGGCTCCCAAGGAGATAATCAGCAATTTCATAACCTTCTGGTTACATAGCACAGACATGTGTCCCAGCTAAACCATCAGGTATAAGGCCAAAAAAGTCCCAGGACGTTGAACCCCAGATTATCTACGAGTGGTCCATAGATATGAGGTCACCCTCTGCCCCATGCAGCCAAACGTCAGAGAACTCACTGCTCTCGGGTCCAACTCAGAGGCCAGGTCTCTACATGGGCTGGAGGCGATTGTGTAAGATGGGTACCAGTGGTCCTGCACCACCAGGAAAGGGTCCCAGGAATTCCCTGGCTGTAGGAGATATCAGGAGAAACCACTGGGAAACATCCAAGGTATCCAAGAGCCTAAATTGACCTACAGCAGAGTTGGAGCAGAAAAAGCTGGTGAGGAATTAAAGCAAAGTAGTTAAAGAGCATGTGATGGAGTCAAGGTCAGCCAGCCATCCCCTCTTCATACAGATGAAACACAAACTGAAGTCAAGGAGGAAAGGTGGACTATCCCACGAGCAGAAGAGCATCTTTCACCTCTGGGATGTATCACCCTGGGGTGGTTCAGTCAAGGACCAACTCAACATACCCACAAAGTGTGCTGAGAGAGCCCCGGGCCAGGAGAGGAGGTGAAGAGGCTGGGGGGAGCAGGTCTTCACTGCAGGGCTCTTGGCAGCCCCTCTGCAGGATGGATGGTGCGAGGACATGGCAGCCGTCGGCTGTGGCAAGCAGACAGTTGGAAAGTCAATTTGTCAACTTCTAAAATGAAACAGAAGACATTTCAATGCTCCCAGAATAGAACAGGGAAGTATAAATGGAAATTAAGTAAATGCACAGGACAAAAGAGTAAAAGAAAAGCAAATAAAATAAGTCCCAACTCTCAGTGGATTGCTATTAATCAAAACAAATAAGATGAAGAGGACAGACCTCCTTGCATAGCTAAGATTATTCCATTTTATGATTTAGTAAACAACAAACTGCATTAGACCTGCAGTCCCTGTGGAAAGCAATCCAAATTGTGTTTGGATTGGGAGTTAAAATTTCAGACAAGTATTTGGTAAACAGGCTAAGGGCTTTAGTATGCCATTTAATCCACCCTTCTCTAGCTTGGGAGGTGACTTTAGGCAAGTTGCTTCTTTTCTGGTGACTCTATTTTCCTCTTCTGTAAAATGGGGATAACAGTCTGTCCTCTTTGCAAAGCACTTTGCCATCTGGAGATGAAGCCAGCAGAGAGAGCTAGACATCAGGAGTTATTACCCTCCATGGAGCCAGGGATACATGGCATTAGAGTTTATTACTGTAGCTTTGTCACAAATAAAAATTTGAGACATATCTTTTTCACAAATATAAATTTGAGATATATCTAGGTTCCTAAGTGAGTTTGGCTGCAATTAATCCCTCAGTGCAACGAGACCTAACTCCTGTCCAATGGGCTCTTGAAGAACCATTATTTCCCAGCCTCTGCTTTTACTTCCGTTTTTGGTTTTCTTGATCTTTGTTTCTGAACAAGGACAGCTTTCAGAAACACAGACAAGGAGAAGGCAAAGACTGGTTTGTACCTTCAGGCACTGCTGGGGAAATCAAAGGAAGATCCTCCCCTGTGCTCAGCACAGAGAGCTCGTGTCAAGGCAGTGTTTGGTGTGGCGAGATGAGCCTGAGGCCGTCTGACAGCCCCAGCTGGAACATCACATGGAAAGGTGCATCCCTTGGACACGTGGGGAGGAGGGTGCTGGCCGCCACCAGCTCCCACCACACCATTCCTTCCTAGGGAAACATAATCCATCCCTCTGGTTGAGCCCATCCCACAGGATCAACGAGCCTTTGGGTCAGGGAGATGGGCTCTCCCTGAGTACACAGGGGGATCTGACATAGTCTTAGTAAGATAAACAGGTGACAATTGCAGGAAAGCCCAGTACCTAAAAAGGCAGGGTCATTGAGGCTCAGATCCCATTACCAAGACCTCACTGCTGATCCTGAAATGATGCCACCCCAGGGAAGCTTCAGCATCTCGGAATCCCACAGGCAGCTGGGCAAACAAATCAAACCTCAGCTCCTCCACCAAACAGCCCTTCGGGGCAAAAACTCTCTTTGATAATTTTTTTAAACCTATCATAAAAACTAAAAACAAAACAAAAAAACCCATTCTGTTTCTCAATGCAAAAGAATCCAGGGAATGTGAGCTCAAAAGAGGTTTAACCAGCTGGTATTGATCCCATCCCCATGCTCCTACTCCTGTCCCACCCCATAAGAGTGGGTTAGAGCCACAGCCAGATCAGAGGTTCCACACAGCAAAGGAGGTTCCTGAACGTCATGGAGAATCACACAAATTGCCTTTCATAACTTCAAATTTGCTGTAGGGCATCCTGTTGGAACTTAATGTATGCACTCCTGTTGTACTTCTTCAGCATTATAAAACTAGCTGATTACACAAACCCATCCTGGTACTTGCACGTGTCTTCAAATGTTCCTACCACCCCTGATGTGCACCCCAGATTAGGTAACCTTAGTTTTGTAATTCATCTCCCCCATGGAGACAAGACCTCGCCTTCCAACGCCTGGTCACCTGGAGCCTTTAAAAAGCACCTCAAAGGCACCCAGTTACAGGAGATCTCTTCACAGGGAGGTTTTACCTTTTGGAAGCATGCCGGTGTCAGAAGAGGCCTTTGCTCCGGTGGCCCCGGCCACCGTGCCCCAGGAGCCCCAGCAGACAGACTTCCAGCTGGTGCGAGTCAAGAGCACGTGGTGCCGGGTCAAGAAAGGAGAAGTCATTTCTGACTGTGAGGACAAGATAACTCTCTCTGAAGCAAAAATGTAAGTATAGGAGGCCATGTTGCTCGTTGGTGACTATGCCAATGGCTCTGGCTAGCTGAACTGTGCAGTCTGCCTGGTGGGATGCATCTCAGATAGAAAAACCATCTCGTGTGCCCGTGCAGCTTAAACCCACCATCACGTGTGCATCCTTACAAAAGTGGGTTTCAAAACATGTGCAATATGGCAGCACAGGTGTTTGGCATGACTAGGCTATGCTACAAAGGGAATTTTATCAACAGCCTGAATTTTTGTAGATGGGAAGTTTTTTAAACTTCTGGAAGGCTTTACACAGGGGCTTCTGAATGCTGCATTTGGGATGTTTTTCCTCCTGTATGTACAGAAAATCTTTATGTACAAAAGCTTTATGCACAGGCATGGGAGGAGGATACATTTATGGAGAGAGTTGCAGGTAAATTAAATGCCTAGGTGGGAAAAATTAACACAGTAGGTCACTGAGGGGAGCAAAAACCGTAACACATCTCTCAAACTGTAGAAGTCACCTAATGCTACTTCCGACTGGGGAGAGAAAGAAATTTCCCCCAGGGATAGATACATCTCTCTGCTGATATTACACCTCACCAGTTAATTATCCTCTAATTACAGCTGCACGTGGAGCCCTGTTTGCAGTGCAGGTCTTCCTTAATACAGCTGTTTTGCACGTCAGAAGTTTTCTAGCATTTGTCCTACTCAGGTTTTCATGTCACAAGTCTAACCCTTTTTCAGTCAGGTCCGAGGGCTCTTTGCTTGTCCAGCCCTTCTAGCTCTCTGTTTTATCATTATCATGTAGAAGTTCAGCCATTTGACTGTTTTCTGAGACGTGGGAGGGTTTCTCCAGTGCCAAGGCAGTTGAGCCCTGACACTCAGGAGATGCATCCCACTCTTGCAGCCCCACACTTATGCAGTGTATGGGCAGGAGACCCCATGTTCCTCATCACCCAGCTACATCCTTAAACTAGTTCAGACATGCAAAGTACAAAAGAGGAACTAAATGATCTCAAACCATGTTTTCTGATCCTTGCCAGAGGTGAATGCGTCTCAGAGGGTGGGATTTCCTGGACAATTGAAGCTCCCATCTATTTTTGCTACAAAGTGGTAGAAACGTACAATATTCTGGATCCTTCTAACACTACTCTGCTCTGGGGTCACATTACTGACTCCCAGCAACTCGAGCTAGCCACTAGTGGCAAAAGGAAGCTGAGGCGCTTTATTGTCATAGATGAAGTTGTTGATGAACTTTATGGCTCCAAAGTCAGAGAGTACTTTGAAGAGAATAACGTTCAGCACAAAATCCTCGCCCTGCCTACCACTGAAGAAACAAAATCCATGGACCTGGTCTTGAACATTTTGCAAGAAGTCCAGAACTTCAGCATCGACAGGCGAACTGAACCCATCATTGCCATTGGAGGCGGCGTCTGCCTGGACATCGTAGGACTAGCGGCGTCGCTCTACAGAAGACGCACCCCTTACATTCGGGTCCCAACAACCCTCCTCTCTTATGTTGATGCCAGCGTGGGGGCAAAGAATGGGGTGAATTTCCTGCAGTGTAAGAACAAGCTCGGGGGCTACACCCCCCCTGTAGCTAGTTTCCTGGACAGATCCTTCATTCAGAGCATTCCTCGGCGACACATCTCCAACGGCCTTGGTGAAATTTTAAAGGTATGAACTTTTGTAACTTTTGAAGTTTTCAAAACTGAAATCATAGAATGGTTTGGGTTGGAAGGGACCTTTAAAGGTCATCTAGTCCAACCCCCCTGCAGTGAGCAGGGACATCTTCAACCAGACCAGGTTGTTCAGAGCCCCTTCCAACCTGACCTTGAATGTTTCCAGGGATGGGACATCTACCACCTCTCTGGGCAATCTGGGCCAGTGTTTCACCACCCTCACTGTGAAAAATTTCTTCCTTATATCTGCTCTGAATGTACCCTCTTTTAGTTTAAACAATTACCCCTTGTCCTATTGCTACAGGCCCTACTAAAAAGTCTGTCCCCATTTTTCTTACAAGTCTCCTATAAGTATTGAAAGGCTGCAAAGCTGGTATGTCATCCATCAGCATCCATGGCAATGTATAAACTGCCCTATAGAAAGGGTGGGCCATCAAGGCTGCATGGGGACTTCTAACTCTCACTGAGCCTATATATATTTTTACAGCTGCTAAACTTGTTAGAATATTCCTGACATGCAGTGCTAACACTATGGAGTAAACTCCAAAACTCAAGACCAGGTGTAGGCACAGCACAAGCAGGGAAGAAAGCATCTTCCCATTGAAGTTGATCCATAGCATTCTAAAATGAACTACTGGCAGAGAATTTGAGGTTCATTATACTGGGGATTAACAATCTGCAAGACCATTAGCATCTACATCGCAGGGTATGTCGAGTGTGGTCAATCAATCTCCTGTGAGAAAAATTCTGCTTCTAAAATTACCTGGGAAGTGCACAATAAATGGTTTTATGCCTGAAGAGCCTTGAAAACTTTTGATAAAGCAGAGTTCAAGTAATTAAAGTGTATTAGAGATGAGTTCATCAGCAGCATTTTTCAGTGTTTGCATAGTGGGAACTCCCCAGGATATCTGCATGTTTCTGGCAGGCACTGGGAAACCCTTCAGGTCACCATTCCCCACTGCAGGAGGGGGCTCATGCCTCAGTCAGAGGGTGAAAAAAATAGGTAATTGTAACAATGAATCCACTTCTGAACCCTCATACCGCCCATATTGCAGTGCTTTCCCACCTTCCCTTGCCCAAAGAGCAATCCCAAGGATTAGATGAGAGTTATCCTGGGGATGTCCACCCTCCAGTCCCTGTCTTGGGGATGGCCACCACTCAGCTGAGACAGTCCCAAGTTTCCTGCCAGGTAGACAAATAAATTGCCAAAGCTCATTACACACTGTCTGCTGAACTACCAGATAGCATGGTCAGGGTGGCTCAGTAGCAAGGGAACTTGACCACCAGTGCTCCCATCATCTCTGCAATTTTACCAGAGCCCCACTGGGAACTTCCACACTGCCTTTGTCACACACCTTCACTTACTGTAGCCGACAACACGTGTAACACCACCAGATCACATTTCCTAGAGAACTGAATATATGCCAAACTCCTATGTCCTCCCTGCTCCCACAGTCCCAGATACATGCTAGCCAGGAACTGTGCTACAGAAATACTTTTGCATGTTGCAGAGGTAGAACTTTCCCATGTACCAAGTGTGTAGGTATATCTCTGCTAGTGTATAACATGATATTATAGTCCAGTCTATTGAAACACTCAAGTTTTCAACAGGACATACAAGGATCACATAATTATCTTTAATTACCCCTTCTGTTCCACCCTAGATGGCACTCATGAAACACAAAGGGCTCTTTGATCTGCTCAAGAGCCATGGGAAATACCTGCTGGACACCAAGTTCCAATCCTACAGTAGCTCTGCCGACCACAGGGATGCTGCACTGCAGACTACCAGGATTGCCATTGAAACCATGTTGGAAGAGCTGGCTCCCAACCTCTGGGAGGATGACCTGGACAGACTGGTTGATTTTGGTCACCTTATAAGCCCGGAGCTGGAAATGGTGAGTGACAGACTTTATATTTCAACACCTGTTTATAAAAAATGAGCAGCATGAAAACTTTGTGCAAAAGAAGCTGAGCTAAACTCCAGATCTGCACATTCCCTCAGACGATCCAACTCACCCAGCCTGGTCCTGTTGGATAAAGACACCCCTTTCCCTGCCCCGCTTCCCCCACACCTCCACCAGTGTCTCCTATTCAGACCACAGGCCAGTTATTGCATTTACCAAAGCACAAAGATGACCAGATTTCAGTGAGGCCATCAGAAACCACCAACATGAGCTACAACAGTGCAAAGGCACAGAGTCCATAGCCTGTATTACTGGGGAGAAATTCTCACTGAGGAGTAAGGGGGAAGGGACCAGACCTTATGCAAAATTCAGAGCTCTTCTCTCCATCCCCTGGTGCTCTTCATCAGTGATTTGAACGGGAAGAAATTAGATCCCAGATCCCTCTGGGAGATTTTACATGCAGTTAATCACCTGTAAAAGAGTTCATCCTCTGCAGCCCATAAATCACAAGATGCTGACATCCAGCCAATCTGTTGTGAGTCCAATGGCAATTTTCACACGGACTTTTAGAAAAAAGCCTACTTACTTTTTGTCAACCCAAACCTCTCCCCCCCCCCCCCACCTTTGCTCTGTTTCAGAGGGTTTTGCCATCGCTGATGCACGGAGAAGCTGTGAACATCGACATGGCATTCATGACCTACGTGGCCCATGCGCGGGGGCTCATCACTGCCGTGGAGAAGGAGCAGATCATCCAGTGCATGAGGGGCCTGGAGCTGCCAGTCTGGCACGGGGGCTGCAGCTGGTCCCTCATCAAGAGAGCCCTGAGGGAACGCCTGAAACACAGCGGGGGACAGCCCCGGATGCCTCTCCCCACTGGCATCGGCGTAGCAGGTACTGCAGGGAGCTCCTGGGAGTGGGTGCTTGGGGGGCAGCAGGCAGCCCCCAACAGCAACGTGCTGGAAAACGTGCCCTGCAGTTTTGCAGTCGTACATTTCTGGTTTTACTTGTGCTTTTCTTAAGTTCTCAATGAACCTGTTGAGACACAGGATCCTTCTGATTAGACTGAGATCTAATTAACTGCGTTATGATTGACCAATTCACTTTGCAAACCAACAGTGCTCTGGCAGACAAACCAACAATGCCAGAAGAGAAAAACAGTTCCTTTGTTATACTTGAAATATTTGTTAAATAAACCTTGGCAAAAGAAGAATTTAATATATTATGGTGCCTAGAACTAATAGCTGGAAACAGCATAGTATCAGTTCAGTATCTGGGGTGATACACACTTACTTATAAGATTTTTTTTAAAAAGCCAAATGATCCCTAATATAGAAGCAATGCATGGGACCAGGTTGTGATCTCTTGCATCAGCATCCACGCAGGCTATTTCCATGAAGCTCCATCTCTACACACCAGAAAACAGACTCTCAGGAACTGTTTGGAGGAGCAACTCTCCCCCCTAGTGAGTTAGTGTATGCAAGCAGGAGATGTTCAGCTAACTACCAGTCTTATTTTACAGAGATATTCAATGACACTAGTGAGGAGACTCTGGAAAGAGCGTACCAGCTGTGGGTCAGGGACTGCAAGCCAGTGCTGGAAGAGGAGCCAGCTGCCCTCTGAGAGCTGCGAGCCTGGGCTGACCATCCTGCCCCACGCACGGAGTTGTTCGACATCGTAAGTTAGTGGGCAGGACTGAATTTTAAACATGATAAATACAGCAGCACCTGTGAAACCACGTGCACCCCAGAGCTCCGTGGAACAAGAAGGATATTGGTGTCTGACCTGAGTTACCTCTTTGAATTGCTCTGTTTGAAAGGGAATTCATTAGTGGTCAAGAACTGATCACTCAGAAGTGAAACCACCAAAAGCCCATAGTGTAGTTTATAGTAAGCTGTCTCCTTTGGGGGAAAGTGAGTGGCATTTATTAATTTAGTTAACCCCCACTAGAGGCTGCCATGGCTTTGCACAGCGCTGTCCCACCACTGCTTGTTGCTGGACCCCTGCAGTCAGCAGGTGTATCTGGCTCAATGACATGTAGAAGAAGCGGGGGCATCCTGACAGCACCATGCAAAACCTCCATGCTATACAAAACACTTGAAGTGGATTAACCACTGGTTTTGGCATTCGGAGTTCTCCTTGTTTTCTTAGCTCACTCAAGCTAGCAAAAAAAATAAACTCAGCTGCCAGCCTTTGCTCCCAGTGCAAGGGGTGACACACTATGGTGGCAGGCTCCGTCACATAGCCGCAGGTCAGCAAATATCACTGCTGTGAAGCACGATGGGAGCTGTATCTTGACAGCATGGCAGTCCTATGTCTTGAGACTCTTAGGCACCAAGGACATCCTGGCAAGACTCACCTTGCTGCCAAAATGCAGAGCGATGATTTTACTGTGTAACCCCTGCAAGCCACCAGTGTGATGAACACACTACGATTTGCATCAGTGCTGGCTATGAGCAAATTTGAGCTCCAGGCTATACTGCAGAACCCCCTGGGAGTCCCCACAGGGCACCTGCCACGGGTCCTCGTACCTGGCTGCCCAGGGCTCCTTCCCCATCGCAGCGCTTTCCGGGCAGACAAGGACAGCTGGGGGAAAACCAAGGGAGATCAGGGGACACCAAGTGAGTTGATTATCTCCAGGCAGCCTCAGTGTCATGTCTCAGGATCCTGGCAGGCACAGGGGAGGTTATATATCAGATGCTGACTGTGAAAAAAGCAAAGGCAACGCCATCCTTCTCCCCGAAGGCTGAATCAGAGGAACCACAGTCAACAAACAGCCTTTGAATTATTTACAGCATCATTACATTTCATTTTTTCCCTTATGTCATACTGTGCTGATGTGCTGGCTTCTGTTTTGCTGAAGTAATAAAAACTATTAAAACTGGAAAACTTTTAAAATAATTATTCCATTTCTGCACGCAGTGCATGCCTGCATACATTTGCTCGAGACACAGACAGACACTGGAGGAGTGAGGAATAGGGTTGACATGATAAATCCCTGTTCCTCTTGAACCTGGAGATGTGTCTAAAAGTGCACAAAAAGCCTTCTCCAGAGCCATGAATTCCCTTAGCTTCAGGACAGGGTTTCACTCAGATGGTACCGCCTTACTCAGCAGAGCTCTCGTAGGACTCTCGCAGCAAACACCATGAGCACACCCTCAGAGCCACATCTTCCCACAGAAATAACCCCCGAGTTAGGGCAGCCTATGGTGCAGGATATCAATGAAATTTTGTCCATTTTACAGACCACCAAGCATAGGTTCATTCAGCCACCTCCTGGCAGCAGCTGTAAGGTGGGGAAAGCATCGCTGCTGCTTGCAGGGCAGCCACCTGCACTGTCAGCCTTTCCCCAGACCAGAAAGGGGCAGTGCAGCACGAGACCAGACGAGGACCTGAGCTTTTCAGGAGTGTGAGAGCCCCCAGGGAGAGCAGCACTGAGGGGCCATGTGCTGAGAGCCTCCGGGAAGGGAGGTGCGTGTTTGTCTCTGTCCCATCTGGTGCTGGCCACCCCTTGGAGATGATCCAGGATCTAAAAGCTGTGGCTCTGGTGTTCCTCTCCCAGAGTTTACAGTGAACACCTGGGAACACCTGTGAGTGGTTTACCTCCTCTCCAGGAGCTGGGTGGGCCATTTTCTACACCAGATAACCTAGAAATGACCAAAGCACAGGATTATCAGCTGCCCAACAAACAGCATCCTTCAGTGCAGAGCTCCTACTCCCATCTACCCACATGGAGGAGGTACAAGACAAACATCAGTGTCCAGAGAGGGGCCTCAGGGGGCCCAAAGGCACTTAGCACCCCAGTCCCATGGAAAGCCAAGCAGCAGCTTAGCAGGGCCCAGCCAAACCCAACCCAGACGAGCCATAAACCCACTCCTACTCATTAACAGCCCAACACCTAAGACTGATGTGCCATCAGTGACAGCAACGTGGCTGCGGGTCACCTGCCAGCCAGTCCCACACGCTGGCTTTGTCTCCGTCTTCAGAAGCCGGTATGTGTGTGTAACAACATATCAAAGGAGCTGGAGCACAATTAAGACTGAAAAGTGAACACATGATTATTATTTTTCACCCTCCCTTCTGCCGTGGGTGACAGAATACAATCAACCCCTGACATGCTTGGTTGCTTAGTAGCAGACAGCCACATTTTTAATTATATACTAAAATATGCTAAAGAACATAAAACGGCTGTGTGACTAATACGTGTATATCAAGAAAGGCATATGACAGCAGCTAAATTGCTTCAGTGTCTGATAAAGAGTGCCTCTGCCAGGCTTGTCATGGAAAGATCAAGGGAAGGAGGTAGAAAGTATTATTAATAAAACAGTGACTTTTTAAAATACACCTCATTGTTTGCAGTGCATTTTTTTTTTTCTAATGTCTAGCATGAATTTAATTCTTTTCCATTTATTCAGCTTTGATTTAATTCCTGCTTTTTCAAATGGAACTATTATCATTAGACCTAAAAATCTCTGCTTATTTTCTTATTACTTTCAATGATATATTACCCCAAAAAGTGGAAAACTGTCCGGGACCCAGCTGGGTTCTCCACAGAGCCAGTTTGTGGATTTGTTTCAACAAAATTAGTTCAGTGGTCAGAGAACAAGACGTTATTTTATTATTTACATGTTCTGAAGTAATTTCTTTTGCAACGACCTGCTCTAGAAACTGCTTTTCAGCAGAGAAAAATAAAAGAGAAAGATGATGAGCTCTGATATTTTTTAATAAAGGAGTAGCTAAGCAATTATTATTCACGTCCAGTCAATGGTAGCATTCAATGTACCCAATGTAAAATGAGAATCAGGCCAGAGGTCTTGAAGACACTAAAAGATTTTGACTAAATGCTCATAAAGTGGCTAAACAAACAGTGCTGAACACAACTGCCCTGTTCCTCACACAGTGCAACACGTGCTCAGAGGTGCTGTGCTCATCTGTCTGGAGCTGTTACTGCTGGTACAAATTACACACCGTGTTCAGACCAAACGTCCTGCGGGTGACAGAGCCAAATCACAGCGAGTCCGCTGGCCTGCGCCGGGATGGAGTCTGTGGGATCATCACAGCAACGGGGGCTGTGCTCACCCAGGGCAGCCAGCCCCACCAGAGTGTGCTGTTCCCTGCTTTTTTAATTAATGTCTAACTCTTGCTGCCATCAAAGGCAAGGAGGAAAGCCAGTGGGAGCGGGAAGCACTGCTGGACAAACACTGCTGGACAGTGAGAGTGGGCAAAGCACCTGAGCAAGAACAGACCCCCCAGAGCCGTGAGCCCCATGGACCTAACCCCACTGAGAGCCCAGAGCGATCCCTGGGTGCCAGCAGAGCCCTGTCCTGCTCCCGTGGGATGAGCACCATGCTCTGACACCAGGTCTTGGTCTGGACCCAGGCACTTGCCCTCCCTCCCAAATAATTGTGGGTGCCTGAGCGATGGCTGCAGCGAGGTGAGAGCTGATGGGCTGTGCCCTGCTCCCAAAGCTGCTCACAGTGTCCCCCAGCCACCCAGTGCAGCTCCTGACACATCAGGCATTAAGGGTTTCTCCCACAGCTCCTTTGAGACAGCATCCACAATATGCATTAAATAAATTAAATAAATAAATTAAAAAAGCAATCAATATTTAGATGCTTTGCATGCCCTGGCTCATCCCACTGACCATAGCAGCCTGCCCATCGCCTCGCTCAGCTCTCAGACAGCATTTCACACAGAGGTCTGTCATGGGAACCATTGTTTCCCTCTACAACCATGGAGCACAACAGTGCAATTCAGCAACTGCTTACAGCCATCACCCCCATGATGTGTTTTCCTCCTGGGCTCTGTGACCCAGCCGAAACCCAGAGCTGCTCCCACCAACAAGAAATTCTCTCCCAAAACACAGCACTGGCACAACTGAACACCAAAAGGAAAGCTCAAATACCTCTAAAAACTCAATCTTAAATCAGAAATTATATCCTAGGCTGCTGATAGATTTCCTATTGCAATACTGCAATGATCCGTTGTAATTCTGTGCTGAATTTCTAAAGAAATAGCACTACAAAGCCTGATGGAAACACTCACAAACTCTGGTATCTTCTACAAAGAGTGCAGGGCTTTTCTAGTCTATTCCTAACAGTCAGGTAGCTTTGCCCAGCATTTTTTGTTTGGTTTTTAATTGGAGTGATGCAGGACAGCTAGTTTTTTTTTTAATTGCAACTGAATTCAGTATTTTCTGCTCCTAACAGGTATCAGATTTTGAAGAGACAGGCCAAATTCAAAACTTCTGTTGTTTGTATTCAGGGCTTAAAGCCCAGGAAATAATATGCATTAACCACCACTGCTGCTGCAGCAACGTCCACAGAGACAGTGAGGACTCCACGCTGTGAGCACAGTGAGCAACAGCCTGTGGAAGAACAAGACCAGGAGGGATGAAAGCAACAGAGAGACAGGGAAAACTAATGAAGATGGGAAGACAAAACAAGACCCCAGCTGGTTCCTAACCAGCACCAGCTGCAGTGCACAGCACCATACAGGAGCAGCCCTTTCCGTGGTGGGTGAGCAGTTTCAGTGACCCTGGGGGTGAGCAGAGAGGAGTGGGATCTCTGTGCACAGGGTAACTGGAGAAGGTGGTGAGGTGCTTCCATGTAGGACCGCTGAGAGTAGGTGACCTCACAGGAGTGCCAGCATGGCAAAGAGGTGTAGGGACCCCGAGCCCATGCCCGACACAGGTGGAGGGCAATGCATCAGGGGGTGGCACAGGCAGACAGCCCATTGAGAAGGGAGGGAGGTGAAGGGCAAGAGCCCATGGGAGGGGAGAAAGGCAGTGACATTTATCCACGCCCACCTGCTTTGTTCCTTACGCTGGACCACAAGCTTTGTGTCTGTCCACTTTGGTGTGCATTTGCCAAGCCCAGGTGGGACCTGATCCATAGCTCCATCCCCTCCGTGCTCCCACAATACAAACACAACCGGACAGCTCTGGTGCAACCAGGACCGCTGACTGGCACCAGGTCAGGAACAGGGACACATCCACCGTCGAGTGACAAACACAGGAGCACTGCCAGGACTTCAAATGCACAGAAAAACAAGGTTCATTTACATGGAAAACGAGTGGCTTACACAGACGTATGTGAAAAAACAAATGCTTTAATCCATCTATCAAGAACAACAGTTCAAATTATTTCATTGGATACATTAATATTGATCCATAATTTACAGTGCTATGGACCATACACAAATTATTGCTGCAGTCAACAGCAGATGAATATCAACATTACAGTACCAAGCATCATAGCAAGAGGCAGTAATTAATGTCACTTTTTCAAGAAATATAGGTATTTATACTATTATCAACATCAGCTTCCCCCCCAGTGCATTTTATGTCAAACAACATAAATGTAAGTGCATTATTTTGTGCTTTGTGCTTTCCTTATGTACCTTCTTTTTGCTTTTACAGGTGTAAGTTAAATATTGCTTTGTAGGCCAAAAGCAGTAAGGAAGAACTTCATGGTACTCTGCACGTTCCTGCTTGTTGCATGGCTTTGGCAAAGTGAGAACTGGTAGGTATCACCTCCGCCCACTCAGGGAAGCCACCACTGGCCCAGTGTCACACCATCATGAGACTGGGAAACAGCTTCACCCATCTCACTCCACCTAGTTCATGCCAAACCCTGCCTCTAACTCCTGTCTCTGTCCTCTGCCCCTGTAAAACATCATGGGCACATGTTCTGCCATGTGCAAACAGGCAAAGACATCCCCAGTTTGCCCCTGCCTGGAGGTCAGTGCCACCCAGAGTGTCCCCACTGCAGCGTCAACACGCTTCCACTCCAAGGATACACAAACTCAGAGGAAGGCTGTTGCCTAAGGAAACACGGGGTGAAGAGTGAGCAGAGCACAGCCAAGCCATGTTACCCCAGAGCAACACAACATACAGGGGACAGACACCGTGGCTGCTGGGGCCACAGGGACTTTTATCAAGAAATCCAGCTCTTGATACTGCCATTTTCCTTGACTCCTAACTCATCCCCACACAGCAGGCAGCCAAAAATCGGAAGTCATGGCTGTCAGCGAGTACCAGTGTTTCACATAAGCTTGAAAAATATTTATATACCACAGTCTAGACATCAATTTCTGAATGCCCAGCATGAGCATCAAACCAAAAGCCCTACTCAATATATTCAGTGGTTTTCGGTTACCACACTCAAGCGTGCGCACCCTGATTTTGTACAATGCTGCAGAGCTGTCCCATTTTAATGGGGAAGGATAACCCAACCCTGTGTCACAGCTACAAGCATTTTACAGCCCTGATTTTCTTCACCTGTCACCATTACCAAACAGCAGCACCAGAAGCCTGTACCTGCATACTCGACTCGGAACTACCTACTATGGCACAGCTGCCCTGCAGGGAATTTCCCTGCCCAAGGGACCACCGTGGCTGCAGTACCTCCTCCCGGGTCCTGCCCTGGGCCAGAGCTTCACTACCCTAGGGAAGAAACATTCCCAAAAGCTGTCTGGGGTGGGGGGGAAAGGCATCATTATAATCTAACTCCAGCTCCTCCTTCAAAAAAAATAAAGAAAAAAAACCAAAAACAAGCCACAAGCCAGTGGTTGCATCAATGCTAACACACAGGTCGCTGCTCGAGCAGAAAGGGAGATGGCGGGACGCAGGCAGGACAGCCACAGGAAGAGCGAGGCGAACGCAGAGCCCAGGGTACCCAGCAGCACCGGGAGCAGCGGTGCCAGGCAGGGGACGCTTCACTAACCCTCCCACGGGGAAATGTCTGGGGGAAAGCTCAGCGAGCCGCAGGCTACGGGAAGTCCCGACGCTGTCCCCAGCTGTCCCATCACCACCCGATTCACATTTGATTTCTGAACACTACCTGCGGCGACCAAGGTTTCCTTACAAAGCCTGCCAAACTGGCACTCAAGTCACGAACCGTTTCACTCATCCTATGTAATGTCCAGTGTAGCACAAAGGAGTAACGGGAAGCTCTTTGTTTTCTATACGTAGGCACCATGCTACACGTCAAGGTCCTATAAAACATCACCCTAAAGCTCTTCTCCTACGCCACACTTCAGTCAGTGCTAGTCGAGGAAGACTACAACTAGAGTTTAAGGCACTTCATTCTGAACGAGATACGCTCGCCGGCCGCTCGCCAGTCAGCTGTGGGCTGCCGTGGAGAAATCCTCCTACCACCACGTGGCACCTCTGGAAAACACCTAGGCTTGATATAATACAAGGATAACTACCGTTATTGCATAGGACTACACTCGAGTAGATAATGCACCGAACTACTTTTACAACATCGTTGCATGTTAAAAATTAATAACATTGTTATCAAGTAACAGTTATTTGCAGATACAGTAATTTACTCTTTTTTTTGTTTGTTTGTTTTTTTTCTTATGTCAGCCCCAGTGCTGAAATAAAACACAAATTACTAGAAAGGGTATATTAACTACATAGTTATGTTTCCAAGCATATTACTACTTTTTTTTTTCCTGTATCACTAAAAATAAATACGTAAGTTCAGCTTCTCTACAGAGTTGTTTTATTATCTAACCTAAATTTGTACTCTACCTTAAATGTGTTTAAAAACATTTTCAAAGTGAGACTGTAATATACAAAATATTCTCAAAATCTCTCTTAAAACATAGAACCCTGCATAAAAGCTTCCTTTCAAGTGTTTACAAAGAACGCAGAAAACTTCCAATGAGTTTTAAAAATGTCAAAAAATTGTTGCAATATTAAGAGGCAAAAAAAAATCTCTTACAAATGAAATACAAACATATTTAAAACAAAAAGTTGAGGATAACTAAGGAACCCATGCAAATCAAAATAAACTGTACAATGCAATTTAAAAAAAAAAAAATAAAGCCAATTAGATATGTACAACATAATGTGCCCAGCTGATCAAACATACCCGTTGGTTTGTGTCCAACTTACAGTGCTCCTGCTCAGGTTGCTGCTGGGAAGCCACCACTGTGTGTTACGAAACAAAATAAAAACCTAAGAGAAAAAAAACTCGAACCATGATCAAAAGGAAACCCCAAATCAGCTCAGAGTCAAATTAAACGGCACTCTGAGAAAGAGACTCCCATCTCCCTGCAATTTTCAGCAACGGCATTTTATATCACAATCAACACAATCAGGATGTCTGAACACTTTGTTTGTCTGTATTCCCAGCGGAATAGGGTAAGTACTTTTCCCTAAACACTTGTCATGTAAAGACACACGTTCCAGGGACACTGTATCTTTAAGGCAGCACTATTCAATTAATACAATTACAAATTGGACTCTTTTTTTGTTTGTTTGGTTTTTTTGGTTTCTTTACATTCTTTGACTTTACATTTTGTTTCCAAGTAAATAGGTTGCATTTACAAGTCTACGATTTCCCCTCTCCCCCCCAGTAGAAACAGACTCTTCATCTGTACTATTGCTTTGAGTAGATTTGACCAGTCCAAAGTTCTTGGCGAATCCAGTTCACAGATACTGTACATACACTGTACAATATTTTGGAGGCATTGGTAGTTTTAAAATAGAATATACAAGTTTCTTCACAAAAATTCTAAAAAAAATCCTATATATATAATATATACACACACGCACACACACTGGGCTACTGATGAAGCACAAGGGGAAAAAAAAATAAATCAAAAAAATTCTACAAAAGGTAAATTATTTAATCTACTGATCAAGAAACAAAGCAGTTTATGAAAGGTGTGCCAAGTGTATGCTAACAAGCATGGTCGGTGTCCTCCATGCTCACGCTGCTCCGCCTGCTACTCGTCTTCGATGCTCCGGGAGACACGGAGGAAAGTAGTGGGTCAGTGACTCCAACAGGGGAGAGGGTATCGTCCATCAAGATATCTTCCAGTTTGGATCCCATTTTTGCAGGAACACTGTACGTGCCAGTCAGTTCAGTCACATTGCCGAGGTTGTCACTGAAGGTGATGGTACCGTCAGTGAGATCGAGGGTGGTAGTGCAAGACAGGTCTGTGTGGTGCGGCATGATGTCTTGGTTGCAGTTGTCCAACACTGGTTCTTGTTTGATGGCCCTGTTGACCATATCAGGGGAGCAAAGGCCTGTAGATGGAACAAGGGACAGTCCATGTGCCCGAGCTTGCATCTCAAGTTCCTGTGAAGGAGGATAAAGGACAAATTAAAAGAAAATCTGAAAGCAAAATCTGTCATCTTACGCTCCTGTGTGCTGCAACCTACAGTTCCCTTCTGTAGGACACAAACGGCTTCCTCCCTTCCCAGTAGCAACAACAGCTTGTACCTTGTACACTTCTGCCCTGCAGACATTCACCCAAACACTATTTTCTTGAAGAGGTGGGTGAGCATCACCACACACAGGTCCTTCACACTCCTCAGAGCCCACACCAGAGCTGAAACCCAGCACCCTGCAGAAGGGAAATGTTTCCCTCAGGCTCTTTCTCAAGCCAGTGCCACAGCAGGCAAGTTTGGTATCAGCTCAGGTGAGGAAAGTATTTAAAAGTTGGGGAAACAAGTGAAACAGCAGAAGTGTACACTTAGTACTTTTTAGTCACATGTGAAGGCACAACATGTCAATATGATGCTTGTCATTTCCTGCTCAGACACTGGAAGGGACACTTCTCACGCTAGGAGTCTGGCAGAGCTGGAAGTAAAGAGGTCAGCCAGAACTGAGCAACACTATTCCTGCACTGAAAAACCATAGGCAAGTCATCGGAAGGCTTTAGACTTCACATACAGCCAGGTCTCTTTGAATCTTCATTCAAAGTTTAAATTCCACCTTCACATTTAATCATGTAGACACACTTGACAGAAGACAGAGAATAGAAGAATTCACTCAGATGCCCTTTTTTAAATGCAGCATAAGAGAGATGTTTTCTTTCTACTTATGCATTACATTAGGCAATCACAATCGCTGTGGTGATTGTACTGTTCCTGGATAGTCCTATCACTGAGGCCTTTTTTCCATTTCCAAGCCAAGGCAACAAGCTTGTAACAGCACATTGCAAGATCAACGGAGAAGGTGGGAGAAGGAAGCACCTCTTCCATCAGCTAACGTGCCAAAATGAGGAGTTCCTTATTCTGTGCTTAATCAGAATCAACACAAAAAGGGAAAATATATACTTTAGGTTATCTGCTGCCAGATGTATTGCCCGTTATGCAAGGGTCTGTTTTTTTATGTTATTTTGATTGCTGGAGGAGCCAGAGCAGATGGATAATGCAAAGGAAGATGAAAGATGTGTAAAAAGCGATCTAACTCAGCTTTGAAATACCACTTCTTGATGCTACTCTGCAGAAGGGTCGCATGTCTTGATCATCTCACTCTAGCAAACAGATTGCTCAACAAAGTACAAGAACTGCACTGAAGCTCATCCCAGTCTGTTCTATTTTAAAGCTGTTTACTGCCACACTTGACTCTCAGGTATTTCTGGCTTCATTATCTACTCTGTGGATGAGCCCTGCTGTGGTTCAGGGTCTCCTGACACAGTAGCCAGCCTGGCACACTGCAGCCTGCATGCAGAGCTCAGCAGGTCGTGCTGCAAGTAGCAACGTGAGATTATCTCAGACATCACTGTCTCTGTGTTTTACAGTCCTACAGACTTCAAGGAACAAAATGAAAACAGCTCAATGTCCATAGCTCTCGGCTGTCTCGCTGCAGAAACTCTTGGAGCACTTGCATTAGGTGTGCTTCTCTGCAAGTGCTCTCAGACAAGCCAGGGCTGCCTCAACTTTAAATACAGCTGCCAGTCCCCAAGATACCAATGGGGAACTCAAGATACAGTGCTGCGGTGTCTGTCACCAACACGGCCTTCCCCACCCACTCATCTTGCCCTGCCAAGCAGTGTTCACCCTCCGCCAGAAAGCAGATGACTGAATCCTGCAGAGCATCAGGGAGAGACTGATTGAGAGAAGAAATAAGAGATCAGATACAGAAGACTGCAGTCTGCAGAGCTCCTCTGACAGACAGGGCTTACATTGGTCCCCACATGATTTAGAAAACCTCACAAGCACAACTATTGCCATTCATCCAAAACTCCTTCAGAAGAAAACAAGCACTAAAGTTACAGGTCAAAAAACACTTCACAAACAAGACAACTAAAGTGAAAGTACTCCTGAACAGCTGAACTGAATTTGATCACTACCAACAAATAAATGAAGACCCAATTCCTTAGGTCTGGCACCCCCCAAAAATATTACCATATAAATCTTTCTGATAGTATGGTTTACAACTTATGTTAGCCATAGCAGAACAAAAGCAGACCAGCCCTAAGTGCTTCACTAAAGTGTTGGGATTTTATTTTGTTTTTTAAACTAATGAATCCTGTTGTTTTTTCCTGGAAAAATCTCTGCAGACATCTCAGCATTGGTCACCATTGATTAAAAAGGTGGTTCCTTCTAACCCACATTCCTATCCTACAAACAAGCTTCAGTTACCATTATTTGCAGTCACACACTGCAACATCGAGAGCATTTGCAGCTTATTGATCAGCAAACCTGTATTCTGAGCAGCAGGTGCCTGTTGGCATGTTCCAACTTCTTCTGCCTGTTCTCAAGCTCCTTTGTGCGTTGCTGCTCTCTTTGCAGCTTACGGATGTAGTCCACTGATGCTTTTAGAATAGTTCCCTTATTCCAGCGCATATCCCTTTGAAATCAATAAAAAAGGAAGAGTTAAGGCTCTCAGGGAGGATTTATTTTATAGTCATTACCTTCATATCAGCAGCTATGATTACATCTCATACACATATAACACCTGGCTAATATTTATTCTGAGTTGGTGAATACAGAAGGCATTTGAAAAGCACCAGAGGGGGCTGGAGCGCAAGTATTGTGCAGTAGCCTGTGGCCAGCCCCAGCCCAGACACAGGGTACAGAGCCCAGGAGCTGTCCCATGGCCACCCAGACCCCCTGCAGCCCCCCAGGGCCAACTCTCTGCATCTGCACAGTCTGGGACCAGCACTGTGCAGAGTGACTGAAGATCCAGGGCTCCTTTCATTGCCTTCTGGCAAGGCTGCAGACAACAAAACACCACAAGACTTCTCAAAGATGGCACAGCTTGCTCTCTGGGTGATGACTGATTTCAGCTGGGAATTAAAAAAGGGCCATATATGACCTGGTGCTTCTGTGGGAGAAAGACCTGAGGCCCTCTAGCTACCCAAGAAACTTCCAAGAAGCAGGAAGCAGTAGTCCTCCTGGTGGCACTGTCTCACCACGGTGTTATGGTCAGAAGAGAAGAAGAGCCTAACAGAGCAGCACATTCAGGTGCTTTAAACTTGGAACTCCACATAAAATACAAATGCCACATTGCAGCCTAGGGGTGATGGTTCTTCAGTCAGGGACGATGTGGATCCCATACTGCTTCTCTCACATTATTCCTCCCACACCTGCTGCCTGCATCGTCCTCTCCCCCACATCATCTTACTTTAATTAAAAAAAATAGTTTACTGCAGACTATCAGACCAAAGATCCACCCACTGATACTGTGCAACATTGTCTTGCTTGCCTTAGAGGAAGCTAAAGAGCCTCTCTGAAGAAAACCTCTGAGTTACTCTGTGAGCAACTGCCTTAAAATAATGGAAACTCTCCCCCAAAAGCATCACAGGGCATTGATTCAGATGTAAGCAATACTTTCAAGCTCCAGAGCAAGGGGGGTTCCTTCCTATTGAATGAGCACTGGAGAAGTGTCAGGACAAGTTAGTAACAGTAAAATTACCTAAAAGAACTACTGGGAAATTACCACAAACACTGGCAAACTATCAGTGAACAGACACACAGCTACGTTCTTTATTTTTCTTCTGTTTTCTTGGAGGGAAGGGGATTATGAAGAGGGATTGGTTCTGTTTTGCCAAGCTATGACATCTAATAAATCAACAGAACCATTTAGGAAGACAAGCAGCCAGGCTGTGTGAGACTGGACTAAGGTTTTACACCCTGACAACTCTACCTCTGGCAAGGCAGCCAGTCCTACCACCAACCCGAACCATGGGGCCCTGCTGGATGCTGAGCTGCTGCACAATGGTATGGTGACCATTTTATAACAAAAATCAAATTAATATAAGATTTTTTTTCTTTTAATACATCCCTCCCACAGTCTCCTTGGGCACATTATACTTACGGGTCATTTGACTTGGGTATCAAAGTGCCTAGTTCTTTTATGCGATCATTAATATTAAATCTTCTTCTTCGTTCAACTTTAGGGAAAACAGCACAAATGTTACAAGTAATATTCACACTTAATTACAATATACAAAGTGTTTCATCAAAAATTTCTTTAAGCATCTTTGAAATGTTCACCTGAAACTTAAAATCCAGCGACAGAGTAATTTATTTTGCTCTCCTACACATGGACACACTAAGACAGAAGTTCTGTCTATACTGTAAAAATAGGAAAAAAAAAAAAAAAAAAAAAAAAAAAAGGACAAAATGTGTAGTCTCTTTTTCAAAGTACTCTCCCAGGTGCAATATTTTGAGGATCCAAAAGTCAAACTTCAGTATCAGTTTTCCTTCATTAGCTTTACATGCTATGGAAAAGGCTTCTGAACAGCTCAAGGCACAAAACAGTTTCTTTTTTCTAGTAATACAAAGTATAAAAGGAGAACTTAAGGATCCTTTAAGTCATAACATGCTCGTTATTTTCAATTGTTTTTTTTCCAACTTGGAAATATGCATTCCCTTCAAAAAAAGGAATTTACAAAATTGCCACACACTGATGTTTAAAGTCACAAATTGACCACACATCTAAGATTTTAGATTAATTTTTTTAAAAAGGAAAAAAAAAACCCACAACAAAAAAGGGCAAAATTCTGCAAGGTGGATTTGTTAAATGCACATGGATCAAATGTTGTTGCCAGTAATTCCATTAATAACAACCACACGTTTACTCAGCTCATTGAAAAAAAAAAAATAGGGTTTAAAATTCAATAGCATTCAACACTCATTTCCCAAGAATTCAAGATATTTAATCCATGGGCGTAAGATAATGAACTGGTGCTATATACTACATGCAGTGTCTCATTCAGCTTTAAAACACCAACATTCAAACACTTAAAGCCTAAAATCATTACTAGACTTGGTGCAAAACACGAAGAACCAAAACTTACTCAAGTTGTGATTGTCTTTCTTTTGCCTCTCCTTAGCCAGCGCTCTCGCTTCTGACTCTGTAGGAAAAATACATGCTGTGCATGTGAATGAAGTAATTAGAATTAAAGTAATTCAAACACAACATTTCGGTCTGTGAAACATTTGTGCAGGAAGCCTGGTCCATATTTGCCAAATCAATTATTAGATCCCTTCCAATGAGTGTGAAGGGCCTGTCCAGTAACCTGGTGTTGAACTTCACACCCCTGGGCCTGAAGACCATCTCTTCCCACACTTCCCATGCTGACTTATGTGATGAGAACGTTTCCCACGGAGGCCCTGATTCAGCAAGGTATTTGAGGACACCAAACTGCTGAATCCAACATACCTTCTCCTGCGTTTACGTCCAGCCAGCACGCTTACGTACCAGGCAGAAGCTGAACCAGAGGAGCAGCATGCTTACTGCATTGCTCCTGTGCAGGATGTGAAGCAGCCAGGAGTCACAGGCTCTACTCACCGGAATTAAAACTACGTCCTTTGGTGGCACGTGCATGCACATCACACAAGACTCAAGGTGTAACTTAAGTGACCTATTAAAAAAGCTTGTATTTTTCCAGCTACACTAACTGTTCTCATTATATGAAACAAATAGGAAAAATTCAACACCTTTATTAGCAATGCTGCTAGAAAATAATGGTCCTTGCTTCACGAAAAGCAAAATAATGACAACCATGCTGCACATCAGTTGTCTCCTCAACTCAGAACTGTTCTTAACCTTGCTCCACACACTTATTATTGAACTTCAGCATGCAATAGTTCTGGCAAAAGCATAACTAAATTTGTTATTTTCAGTTCTCAATTAACCTTACATTTCTCAAGCAATTTTAATTAATTTTTTTTTTTGTTTCCTCTATCCCTTTTAGTTTTTAAAAACGGTGAGGTCATATACCCTTGCTCTGTTGCATTTAAATCTCAAAACCAGCAAGCATTATCTAGTTTTGCAGTCAGTCAGTAAAGACAAGCGAACATGTGATCTATTATCACACTCCATTATACAAAGTCCCTCACTCATTCCAACAAGTTTCTTTACTGTATTCTTTTATTTTATTTTTTATAGTGGTTTCTGCACAAAGGTTTGGACAGATCAGTGTCAAAGTGGCTGCTGTTAAATTTGAATTTAATTCCTAAACTTCTAATAAATGCAATCTGCTAGCATATATTTTGAACAGAAAAAGCACTCATCCAAGTTGTTTCTGTGTACAGATGAACACAGGATACAGATGTTTAACTTAGTTCAGGTCTGTTTTGATGTACTGAGGACTTCAATAAGACCACTTCACTCACTGATTTCCCCTCTCTTTCTGCCTTCTTTGCCTGAAGTCTTATACAAACCCCTGCAGTGAATCCACCAGCCTGGACATTTGACAATTTGGGTGTTTAGTTTGCAGTTTACCTTAACTTTCTATGACTGAGGCAATGAAACTGTCTGTAATGCAGGACTTGGATTAGTTCTCATCCTCTCCCACCCTCCTCTAACATAGTTCCATCACTGTACAAGCTTTTCTTTTTCCAGCAGTCATAAATCATTGTGCAGTATGTCAGTGTCTTCATTTAGTGCTGAACTCAGATTTTGTGCAGTCATATAAATGCAAATATCCGCCAGCTCAGAGATGTGGCATTTCCTCCTGAGAATCTGACTCCTGGGTTATTAAAACTGCTCTCCTTTAATTCCTGCCCAGAACCTGCTTTGCAACTGAGTCAGCCTGTGAGTTCTCACAGCAGAAACCCAGAAAGATGACAGACAAGAAACTATGCCTCTACCATACTGCATACAGTATGACTACTATTTGGGCTTAAGAACAGCCATTTCTGGGTATTTTGTCATCAGTTCTAGAATGGATGTCCATTTGCTCTTCATGCAGACAAGCTTGCCTTGTATACTGTACCCTATATGTGGTTATATCCGCTCAAGTGAACCAGAACAGCAAAAATAGAACATGCTCGACAAAACAAAACTTATTTCTTCCTTCAAAGAAGGAAGAGAAAAAGGCTTTAAGCGTTCCCCTTCCCTCCTAGAGTCCCATGGCTTATTCAGAGCACTGCTGGAAGAACTGACATGACAATGAATTTACAGGATATTTCATTTTCATCTTAATTTAAGAGATGCATACTCTCTCTTGAGTGCCTAATTCTACATTTCATAGGATCTAGGTGTCCAGATTTCTTATTACAACAGGCTACTTGTTCATTACTGCCCTCCCCTCCTAGTGTAAAGCCTCAACATGTCGCATTCCCCAACACAAATCCCACAGAGACTCAGATGTGAAGTTGTTTAAGTTTGGTGTTGATAGAGCACACAATAAGCCCAGACTAGAAACCAGCTCTGCAAGAGATGCATGGAGGCTTCCTGTGACACAGCATTTTCAATGTGCAGACTTCACTACAACAACTAGGGACTTTTATCCTAATTTGTCACAATGGACACATGCATGCCCACACATGAAGACAACTGCATTGCAGGCTGATATGTCTATTCTCATAACAGAAATTATGTCCAATATCACCTGAACTCAAAACAACTAAACTACTGTTCCGAGGTGGTATTATAGACATATTTACCTGTGAGCTCCCTTTTTATATTAGGAAGATTAGCTGGACATGAGTTGCTGATGTTTAGTCCTGGAGGAGGCATGCTTTGGTTGCCATAAAGGTCAATCAAATTGCCAGACACAGGCAACTGGAAAAGATAAACAAGGAAAAGGATCATTTGGTTTGCCCTTACGAAAGGCTTTGTACAGAGGAACAGAGTTAGGATCTGCTGAGAAATCTGTGCTCTTTTCCATGTGCAAACAGAGCATGCAATAAGGTCAGCAAGAGTCACAGATATGCACAAGCATGAGGAATGAAAAACCTACATTGGCAAAATTCTCCTCAAGCTTATGCAGACAGAGACTATGCAGAAGAGGCAACATGCTGACATTATTGCTGTATTGTGGCTCCTTATTTTCAGTGAAACTATTACATCTGTACCCCCATCACTTCTCTTACTCAAAAAAAATCTGAACAAGCCTACAGAACACTCCCGGAGGAAGCCCCCATTTTTCCAGGAATACGTGAGTGAAAGTACTTAGCAAGTTGTCACATGCCTGAGGGAGAACACTGTATTAATCAACCACATTTCTCATGTGATTTGAAAGCTACCTACACAGAAAACATTTCAGTTTACTTGAACTTACATAACAAGAACACGCACCAGTAGGAGGAAGATTATTTTGACATTAAGTTTCCTCGATTACTTGTTCATTCTGCTGTTCTTATTTAGGTATGTTCAAGCAAGGAGACTTATACATCAATAGGACAGTATTCCAACAAGACTTATCAAAGCTATCCCTTTAAATTGAAATGTATTTAAATACAAGTTTATGCTGAGTGGATTATTTGACCCATCTCTCTTTTTTGTTTTCAAACTAGGTTTTGAAAAGACAGGTATAAAGCACTTTGATCTCTTATCTGAGTAGCAATACTTATCACCGTGGTTGCTGCAAAGAAAACCAATCTCTCCAAGACACTGATTCTGCAGAGATTAGAGGATTAACTTTACACCCATGTAAATAATGCTGCTGAATACAATGGGGCAAGCCACAGCCTGGACTATTGAACTCCTACTGATGGTCCTTGCCAGACTGAGACCCAAGAAAATTTCTCTGCCATCTGGAGCTACCATAAGAAGCAAAGTTGATGTGCATCCATTAAAGTACCACTAGCTAGAAGCCATGCTGATACTGGTCTTGAATGGTGGCCAACAACAATTAAGTTCCCTGACTCAATCTTCAAGTGACAGAGGAAAAACGTAACTGAATTCTCACAGAGATCCAGCCTTACAATATCTCACCCTCCCCTGAGCTCTTGAATGCAATATAAAAAAGAATTTTAAAAGGAACATCTATAATAAACCTAAGGTCACAACTGTCCATCACAGACTATGGTCCACGTTGTGACATACCCACATTAACATCAGAGTGAGCACTCTCACTACTCTACAAGGCTGATCCTTGTATCTTTTGGACCCTCAAATGCATCCCTGACACAGGCACAGCAATAGCGTCACACACCCTTCTGACTTGGATGCTCTTTTTCTATTCATGCTCCTAAGCATGGAGCGAGCACAAAGACCTTGTTTGTAGCCCAGGGACTTGAAGTTCAGAACTAGACATGTGAAATCTAATTAGGAATTTTTTTAAAAAAGACATTTTTTCCCCCCAGAAATATAGAAACTAGCATCTCCAAGCTGGGGTAAAGCAGCTTGGGGAACAGTCAAGGTCACCAAGATACTTTAGTTACTGCAAGATGGACCCTGCCTGTTACAACAGGTTTGTGATTTCTTATTATAATCTTTTTTCAAAAGTGTCAACACTGTGCCAAATTTCTGTGCAAATAAACAGGACCTGTGCAAGCAATCGCCACAAAAGGGGAATGTAAGGCAGGCAGCAGCTGCTGAACGTGCACACTGAAGTCCTGCAGAGATTGTAAGCACCAGAGGAACCATACCAAGAGCTGTGCAACAACCAAAGCACAGGCACTGCTGATGCAGCATTAGCTAAATAAAGGAAGATGAAGGGAGAAATTTGCAGAGCTGATAAATGTTGCAGGTTTGCATGTACACATGAATGCTTATCAAGGAAAGTTACATTAGAGGCAGATGCCAACAATCTCAGTTTAAATCACTGATCCATAAGTAGAGAGACTGATCAGCTTCTTTCTTTGACTACTGAGCAAGCTGAACTCCACAAGTCAAAACTTCAGTTCTAACATTTTGCTAGAAGTGGGACTATGTATATGGTCCACACTCAGTATGAGCCTCTGTGAGGCCTCTTCTCCATGATGGCTGCAAGTCACACCTTTGGGACTAACTTTACAGAGCCTCTTTCACCTGAAAAATATAAAGTGCATACAACACTTCAGCTCATTTCACATGGCTAAAAGACCTGCAGTTCAAGGTAAGTTAAAATTGAGGCACGTCCTCTGTTCCCAGTTCTATTCCAGGTCCCAGAGGAATATAAATAAGTTGACTTGTAAGGTAAGACCAATTGTTATTAGTGCAGAGTTCAGGGAACTGCAAAGGGGAGAGGATCTCTAAATGCTGAGGGCACTGACTTGAGACAGACAAGCTGGCAGCTCAATTAGGACACAAAAGCAGTCACTAAGTGAAATGGGGCAAAAAAAATCCAACAAAAGGAAGAGGCTTATACACAATGCAGATTTCACCTCTAAGCTTTTACACACTGGGAGGGATTCCATTCCCCAGCTCGTGCAGCCTGCAAGGTATTGTGTTGTTCCCTTACCTACAAGTACACACTCAGTGACAGGCCCTGAAATAAGACCCCTCTCTACTTCTGGAGTTAAACTTCCCCAGGAAAGGCACATTTAGAAGTGGAGCTGCACATACTCACACAGCTTTCCATGTCAGACTCTTGCTAGAAATGCATTAGTTGGATGAATTAGTTGTCATCTCAACTTGGCATACAAGAGTACTTTACACAGTACCTAGCAATTCATTTACTAGGTCACATCTGTGCAGAAAACTCAGCAAACTAGTGACCATTTTGTGATACCTTTCACCACAGAAGCAAAGCCACTTAACTTGTGACCCAATACCAAAGTTTACAAACACTTCCACAAGCAGTTGATTGCAATGAGCCCTTTTCAATTAAGAGGTACTTGGAAACTTCCCTTAGCTCGCTCTACACAGAAATCCCTGGGTTTGCTTATCAGTTAAGCACTGTTACCAAATGTAACAAACTGGTCCTTTTGTTCTTTGTTGGTTATGGAACAACAGCAGCCTTTGTAGTAGTCAGCACAGCTATTTATAGATTGTGTCTCTTTAAAGACTATTTCCTCTCTTGATTTCTTTCACCTCTACTTAGCTCAGTCTACAGACATTAATTTCTTATTAGTCAAATGTTGAGTGTTTTCAGAGCTAAATCCTGTTCCAAAAGAAAAGTGTCTGTTACATCAGGTTCATTTTTTTTCCCCAAATCAATTGATGATGATTCAATTTTCATCTCTTCAAGACTGGTGCCAGGTTAACTCAGAGACTGAAATATGCTTTTTCCCTCCAGCAATTTAAATGTATTAGTAAAGAAGTCTAAATTCTACTGTTTCATATCCTTATTTTCCAGATTTCACCACATAGGGTGAGCAATTTCTGAAATTTCACAGGAAATGTGGGATGGGCAGTCTTTACAAAGCTTGTAGTCACACACCAAGCAGGAGGGCTGCAAACTACTCTAAATATTGACCACATGGACTCCTTGCACCAAAAGAACGCAGAGTACCATTATGTGCTTGTCTAGAAGCAAACAGCCACTGCTGGGGTCCCTGTAAAATGAGATAGGAAGAAAAGCACAAAGAAATTCAAGTCCCCTCTAATTTACTGGGTGCCAATCCAATGGAACTTCAGAGAAAGGACTCCAGAAAAACCTAAACCCTTAATAAAAAAAAAAGAATAATTATCTTGAAAGCCATGTTTTTCACAGGCTTTTAAGTTTTCCCTCTCAAACTCCAGGACACTTCTTAAGTCATCTTAGATTAAAGGAAAATTCCTTCTTTCTGGTAGGACTCTGCTGTTATTTCTCCATCTGCTCACAGGGCACTATTTAGCAAAGGATGCTGGTGGGCTGTTTTCCTGCAGCATCCACCACATCTCCGAGAGGGCTGTGGGAATCTGTGGCAGCACAGGACTAGGTTAACATGAGATCAGACGAATACTGTCAGCAAATGTAAACCTATACTGCAAGATTGATGCTATGTGGTAAGCTGTAAATTTTGGCACTAGATTAAAAAAAAAAAAAAAAAAAAAAAGAAAAAAAAAAAAGAAAAAAAAGAAACAGATGCCAGCCCTGGCAGACATCTACTCAGCCAGATCTAACAGCACTTAAGCCTAAGGCAAAAAATTTACTGAAACTACCCTCCACAAAAGATCAAAATAAGATTATGCCAGAAGTACGATTATATTAATGCTCACAGCAATGTGAACCAGCAAAGAGAAACGGCAACTCCGAGGTAACCTGCACCTTCCTTCACTCGCTGCCTTTCTCACCTCTGTGTTCTTGTCTTTTGTCACCTTCTGCTGTTCAGCTTTTAAGCTTCTTTATTCCTTCCCCTTGGTTTGTTTTGAAGTTTACTTTTTAAATCAGTTGTTCTCCCCCTAAGTTTTGTAACATGTTTGCTGCCATCTAGCTAGGGACTCCATTTAAGATCAAGTTAAGCTAAAGCCGTGATGAGAGCTAACAGTTAAACTAGAGCATCTCTGGACAGGGATGCTAACACATGCTTAAGCATGGCATACAATTTCTTACTTGAACAGGACAAGAGACAGGGTTCCAGAGGCTCCTTCTAGGCTTTCTGAAGCCAAGTATTAATGTCCATGGCCGATCTTTCAGATCGATGGGTATAAGCTCACTTCAGTTCACTCCTCTGTTACAGTCCTCTCATGGACTAACTTGACTTTGAAATAAGAACAGCAAAATTGTCCCTTGTATTCCCTCTACCTGACTCCAGCTTGTGCTTTAAATTCATGTTTTTCACTGCAACTGTGTATCATAAGTTCTTCAAAGAAAACCTAATTACACTCTATGGGACAAAACAGTAATTGCTACTACTTAATTGCTTGGAAAAAATGTCCTATTACAGTTTTGTGTTCTCTCAGGGAAAGACAATTAGGCTTAACAGGGGAACCAGAAGGAAAGGACCACTGTACCGTATTTGCCATTTGCAGGGCTGGGTCCATCAAGCCAAGGATTTCTTCATTGTAACTTGATTCCAGACTAATTATGTCATCGATCACATCATCCATCTGCAGCAGAAAAGGTGGACAAAGAAAAACAAAACAGTTATCAAAACCACTAGGACATGGACGCCTGACAAAGCCCTTCAGCCACACCCCGGCTCTCTGCAGCACACACCCAAACAGAGGTGCCTGTGCAGTTCTGCCACGCTCCAAATCCAACCCCTCAGCCATGACTCCCGCTATTCAGCCACAACAGTGAGGTCATGACAAAGGAGAGGTTTCATGGTCTAACCCACTCCTCCCACCAGCAGTCACCCTGCACTACCTGCCTACGGACATGCCATTCCTCCCAGGAACAGTGGAAGAGACAGCTCCCTGTAGAACAAGCCACACTAACAACATGAATCCCTCTCCCCCATGCAGCACTGCCTGCCTGCTCTCCACCTCCTTCCTCTAGTTGTGTGGTCAAATCTGTGTACAGACAGTAATGCCTGAGCCCCTGACATCTGCAGGGGAAGGAGGGAACAAAGGCTTGCTGCTGGGTGACAGGACGCCCACCCTTCACCACTGAACTGCACCACCCAAGAGCAGCTCGGAGATGATTTCAGGTGGTACAAATCATCTTCCTTCTGGGGCTGGGATGGAAGGTGCCTCCCTAAACTCCTGCAGTCAGGAGAAACAGCCCTCAAAGCACCGTGCAGGTGCTCCAAACTGTCCTGTAGGATTGACCATTTCCTTCTTGCTCACTACAAAATAGGAGCTTAAATGACAGTCATCTACAAAATCAATGCATAACGTTGATGGTGGAAAGAATAGTATAAGGGATTTTTGTATCAGCTCCAGAAAGTGTGATCAGAAGGAATTACACTGACTGGAACTGAAGGCAAGAAAGGAACTAACAGGTACAGCCCATATTTGAAGTCTTGTTACCAGAAATAGAAAACTTAGTTTAAAAAAAAAAAAAAAAGAAAGAAAAAAAAAGAGATTAAAAAAAAAAAAAAGGATAACTACTGAGGACAGATTACCAGGGATGGATTAAAGCTTTCTCTTATCATTTTTTTAAGTGCAAGTGTGATCTGCATAGAAATATGGTCTTAGAAACTATTAGGACAAAAGCACATAGTCTTGGAAAAAGACGTGGGAAAAGATTTCCTGAAGTGAGACCTTAAAGCATGGTTGATATGTTCTTCTGCTAGAAAAGCACTGGCCCTCTTCAGATGTCTTAGAGCACTTTTGACATCAATGCTAATAACATTCTTGTTTTGCTCCTTAAATACATCTTAGATATAAATTCTTAAAGACACTATGGGACAAGTTTATTCTTCAACATAACTTCAGAGAAACACGCTCCTTAGAAAGGGGACCTGTGCTCCAACTCCTGTGTCATCCAGTACCTGCATGCATGATGCTCGTGAGTGTGTATTCAGAGCCGGGCACTCACTCTCAACCCTGCTTTGCTCTTCAAATTTATAAAATCCCTGCAGAAATAAAAAGGAGAAGAAAAAAAAGAAAAAAAAAAAAAGCAAAGCATGGATCTGAGTTCATGGCACAGTCTCAGTTCCAAAAAGAGCACGATTGAAACAATGTCATGCACACATGTGCCTGATGACACAGCAAAGTGCAGCTCTAAATATCTTGAGGGGAAAGAAAAAAGGGTCCGGATACAACTGGAATGGCAGGATGGAACTATTTGATATTCATTTCTTTTGAAGCCATGGAGCACGAGTAATTTCTCTTGCATGTGCAAAATATGTTCTGTAATAACTGTTTCTCAAAGTTGCATAACGTGTTCCTTACAGAGTGCATCTGTATTAAAAATCTGGCACAAAGTTTTGCGGGGGGAGGATAGGGGGACACGAGGAGCTCTACAATTGTCTCCCATTTGTCACGTTACAAAAAATATCAACACGATTCTTACATTTGTTAACATCTTTCAAATCGTCTTCCTTTGGCACCTGAGCACACATGTAACATCCAATTAAGCTTTCACCAGCAAAGATTAAGACAAGGTTGTGAAGGACTTCTAGGCACAGGCTAGTGAAGTTTTGCATAACTGAGCTCATCATGAAACAGCAATCAGTAACATTGGAGGGTATATTAGCTGGGATAATCTGGCCTTCCAGCTAAGCAAGAAACTTGTTCAAATTTTACTGTAAAAATACCTAAAACATCTCAAAAATCTTTGTGTTTTTCAGTTATTTTTGCTATGCTCTTTGCTCTTTCTACATGAACAAGCCATAAATAACATTATTTCAAAGAGCTACAGCTTACAAAACTGCTTTGTATTCTCCAAAGGTCAATTATTCACTGCGTGCATCAAGCAAGTTGGGGGGAGGAGTAGTTTTAATAAGCTTAAACTAGCTAAAATAGTTCAGTAAAGAGGAAGTTAGAGGGATGAAGTTTTTTTCCCCAAAATGTTCCATGCAAATATACATTAATCAGGCAGACACAGATGAAGTAGTTGCTTTTTCAAAGTGAAGAGTTTGAAAAAGATAAACATAACCTCTTAACAATGAGCAAATATGGTTTAAAACAGTAAGGAAGCATACAGTAATTCCATTTTACCAAAGAATATGTTCAGTGAGAGCGTCTTACCTCTTTCTCACAGTTGGAGTTAAGGGTGAGCATAGCCATGGGGCTGTTGGGTGCGCTGCTGCCAGTTCCAGGTGGCATGACATGATCACCGGGCTGGTTTGGACATGGCAAGCTCAGGGCTTGGCTGGCATGTTTATTTGCTAGAGTGGTAGAGAGGTACTGCTTTACCTGCTGCCGCTGGGCTTGCTGGATATGGTACTTGGTTGGATTCTCAAGGTGAGTCTGCACCTGTGTGACACAATTTGAAAAGTGCTTTATTGTTTTACGACATCATGATACGTGCTATCGATTTGAGCTGTACATTGGTGACACATATTACCAGCTAAGCATTTCACTTAAAGCACAAACCTGGGCAGCTCCAAGGAAGTCAATAGCACTTCACTAACTCACATTCGCTGGCAAGAAATCAGTTCATGAGTTAGTGTTTCAGTAACTGACTTACTAACGCTAAACCAAGAAGCTCCATTTATTTTCTACATGAGATTTCTCACTTTAAGACCAATGCTCAGATTTTCCAGTGTATGCAGATATTCCAGAACAGATGGTTCTCCATGCAGACCTTCATCTACGCAACATCTAGGCTTCACTAAAACATGGAGAAACAAGATGCATTGCAGGACTCGTTTTACTGGCTACTAGCTACAAATTCAACTCAAATAGTATGGACTGCTATCCTTTATCAGGTGTCAAGTAACAGAGAGATCAAAAGGTTTGTTGTTGGATTTATAGATTTTTGGGTTTTGGTTTGAGTTTTTTTAAAGTAAACATTGGTTTTTAAAAAAAAAAAACAAAACAAAACCCATCATTTTTTTGCTTACAAATTATTTATATCTCATATATATGGCCTGAATCATATACAAATAAGACAGCCTGTTTATAAACACATTATGCAAATAAGATGCAAGAAAAGAAGTGTTTCAGTTCAGATCAATCACTGCCCTCAGCAATAGCTATTTTGGTATTTAAGATAAGTTTTTCAGTACTTAGAATTTTTTTATATATAAAATATGAAAAATCTCGTATCAAATTATTCTCACGCACCCTAAATAAGCAAGAGAGGAAATGCAATTTTTTTCCAAGCAAAATTTTCACCACATCCTCGAAACTCTGTGTCATCTTTAACGTTTTTATCGGAAAGTAGAAAACAAACCAAAATATAATAATACTCTGTGAAGTGTTTTTTGTTTTAAAACAGTTCCACTAAAGTGACTCCTGCTGTTAAAAGTGACAATGTACATTCCCCGCTTATTTTTGTGGAAGAAATTAAATAAAGCATACTAGATACCAGCAGAAAAGGATTTCCTGTATACTGTAAGCCTTCTTAGCAAGAGGTTTTAAAATAAGTCTGCGATAACGACTCACCTGATAATGGTTATACTCAAGCATTTCCAGCATAATACTTATAGGTTGAGAGAAGCGACTGCAGTATCCTTTGCTGTAAGCTACTCCAGTCTGAGGGATTCACATATGGAAGTACCATAAACACGCTACCCCAAAAGAGCAGAAGAAACTTGAATGCCACTGCTCAGACTTATACTAACCTACGCTCATTAGCCACGCATGTAGAGAAACAAACTGTTCACACAGGGGCTCTTCTTGGAAGCTATGCAAATTTAGCCCTAAGTATTGGTATTATTTTTTTTCTCCCTGGCTTTGACGTCATGCTTTTTCATAAACATAAAAGGACCTTTTAAGTGATGAGCTATCAAAGTCAGATTGACAGTTTGCTCAAGGCTAATTCGCTATTCATCTTTCGTTCCAGTCGTACTAATAGACAATGGTATTTTTCTTTAGCAGTAAGGTTAAAAGTTTTTAAGTACAGAGTAAGAAATAACTGAACAAATGCCCTAAGAGCCCAATGCGTCTTCCCTGGCAGTGGGGTGCACTGCATAAACCCATGTGGGTACACCGTCCTGTCTTCAATTTCCAGGAGTCTACCGCCCTTGCCCACGCAGCCACCAATTCACCCAGGACCTCTACCTCATCCTCAGCCTCCCTGGTGCTTCAGAGCTCATTAATTCTGTCCCAGTCTACAGCTGGAAGAGTCTTTCCAGTTAAGGAACGGTTGACAATGGGTTGACATGTCCCAAAGGCACTTATCAGCACTCATCCACAGGCACAGTACTGTGCACACTCCCTACACCTTCCAGAATTTGCTTTTTCTGTCTATCCAGCTTCTTGACAAAAGCTTGTACTCAAGTACAGGCATCAAAAGCTGCTCAATGTGCATTATTTTCCAAAGTCTCTGCTGCACAGGGAAGAACACTTAAGATAACGTTTCTAGAGAGTTTAATCTGATTTGTTGCACTAAACTGCACGACAACATAATAGAGAATGTGTGAGAATAGTTATCACTGTGATAACTACAGCACTTGCTTTGTCAGCCCCAAAGTGTGTTATCAATTTTCCTATCGCCACTGGTAAGAGTTACGCTACCCAGATAAGTCTATTTTTCACTTAAATTTTCATCTTCCAAGTAGATAAAGTTATCAGTAAATGAATTATTTTCTTAACACTTATCTTTGAATGTGTTATTTTAAAAACAAGCCCTACTTGTCTGAAAGCATTTGCACATTTCTTCCACAGGCATCAGACACCACGGCTGCTCTCCCTTGACCCTGCCAGGGCAACAGGATGGAACAAAGCCTCTCTCCTCTGCACCCATCTCCTACCTACCCCCCATGCTCCCAGGAGAGGGACCAGCAAAATTCCAAGATCCACATCTCAACTGTGCATCATCAAATATTGTATTATTTATAATACACTAACATATATTTTAGTCCACAGCTGGGCAAACATACTTTCACATCTGAATACAAGAACATACAATTATTCTCCAAATGGAGGAGAATGTGACATAACTGTTCCCAACCTGCATGTCAGTGCAACAAGGACAGGAGACCCCACAGCATGGAAACACCTTCACAGATGTTCCTTCTTGGACAGATGTACGAGTTTCAGCTACCCTTGCCCTGGCCAAGTGTGAGGTCCAACGGGCTACATACAAGGCATCTCAGAAACTTCAGTTTGATTCTTTGTTGGGTCACTTACTGCCCTCTTGAGCTGTCTTATGAGCTCCATCACTGCAATGTGGTAGGGGACTACTTTTATGAACTCAGTGCTTTTTGTTGAGACTAACTCTGTCTTTGGCCTAGAGCATCCTTTCCTGCAGTCTCTCAATCAAAGAGAGCCCAAATGTGCCTGGCTTGGGCAAATGTCTCAAGATGTACCAGTCATGGTTAGCCTGCAAATAAGCCACAAAGCAGTCTTACTTTTTGACAAACAAGCAAGGAGCTGCAAAACAAACCCTAAAATGAAATTCCACTACCCCAATTTTGAAACCATGAATAAAAGCTTTAACTTAATTGAGATCTAATTTTGGTCCTCAGCCCCTTCTTGCCTTCAGGGTGAAGAATAGTTCTCATTGTTCTACCAAATTCATGAGACAAAGTGCAAGACGACAGTTTATTGGTTTGGATACCCTCCCTAAGAAATGTGCCTAAATGGGGACATGCAAGAAAAACAGAACAACTTGAAACTGAATGCTCTGGATCTCCAGCCATTGGCCTCCAGGAATCTCAACCCAGGCTTTGCTGTAATATCGCTAAACTGAGTAGAACATCGGGTTTGGGGCATTTTAGTATTGGCAAGCAAGAAGCAATGAAAGTATAATCTATAGAACTTTGGAAATTATTTAAGACAAGATGGCAATACCAGCTAAATTTACCACACCATAGTAACAGAAGAATTTGGCTGCAAGGAACTACAGATCAAGGGTGGCCAAGTGGCCACCTACAGCCTGGACTCAACAAAGAAACACTGGAAGAAGGCTGTATTTTCAATTTGTACCAGGTACATTTTCAGTTTGCTTGGTTATCAAGGTTCTGCTTACATGGGTAATACTGAGTGACACTGCTTCAGAAGGAGAGGCCCAGAACTGGTTCCATGCTAGAACAGCCTCCAACGCCAGCTCAGCAGCATCTCCACTAATCTCCATGAGCTGGCTCCATGCTCGTCCCTCGCTCTTTGGTGTATCCTGGAGAACAACATTATCTAAAGCAGGGTAAAGCTTTCTCATACCTTCACTAATCTCAACATCTGACTGCTAATTCCAGTGCATACATCCAGTTTGAGTATCGTAGTATGGGAAAAGCAGCTCCTGAGAAGCTGCCTGTTTTCTTCCACATCACAGAAACAGTAATAATAACCCAGACATGTAGAACAGATTTGTCCCAGCCCTTAGAACTAAACGTCAATCAAACAAACATTTAATCAATGGCTTTCACTAGCTTTAAGCATACACACCATATCAGTGGGAATTTTGTATGTACTTCAGACTAGATTCTACAAAATCCTTGTGTTATATTGCACATCAGTGACAGGACTCCTGAGTAGACTCACGTACTTCCTTCAATTTGAAAAATAAAAAAATGTTTCCCGTTAAGGTTGATCAGGGGCTCAGGGATTTAAACACAAATCATAGCTGCATGCTTAAGCACAAAGCATATGGCTCAAATAGTACCTCTGTATGGAGCCAACACAGGCAACTGAAACAATACTTCTGATACTTGCTCCTCCTGTCAAGTCTTGCTGGGAATCACTCAGGCTTAATTTACTAATAACTTGCTAATGATGGCAAGAACTTGGAACAGTGCTAGGTGGCAACAGAACAATGCAGTCCCCAGAATACAAATTGAAACTCCAGCCTTCTTGCAGTGTTTCTTTGCTGAATCGAGGCTGTAGGCAGCCACTTGGCCATCCTTGATCTGTAATTCCTTGTAGCCGTAGGTCCTGCCCAGGGCCAGCTGCTCAGACAGGAGCCAAACAACAAACAGCTTCCCCTGCTTTCCTCCTCTCATTTGAGCTTACAAGACAAAACACCCACATCCTAGCAAAAAATGAACTGCTAGGGACCAGGACACGGAGTTAAGCAATGGAAACCTCATGCCTATGCACGCAAAGCTGAAGATGCCCCAAATCCTCCACAGCTGCAACACAAGTGCCCTATTGCTCTGACCCCCACGAGCTAGGAAGGAGCATATTGCTGTTCCCCAAACCACACAGAAGGAGATTATTCTCACCAAAACCATCACTGAACCTTCCTGTGAAAGGAAAGCCAAACCATTTAATGCTTCATTTAAGCAGAGACAGGCTGGGGGCACAGGGACTTATCAGAGATTTATGGAGGACAGCTAACCATGGGGGAGGATGACTTCTCCCCCCACCTCGACTTTTTTTAATTTTTCTTCTTATTAAAAAGACCACTTGTTTCATGTAAATTGCCTTAGGAATTCCGGTTTATAATTACAAACAAAACACTTTTTGGTCAGTTTTCTTGGTTCAATAGAACTTTTTATTGCCTAGACAGCTAAATGTCATGGGATCCTTAAGAAAGGTTAAAATTCTGTGTCATTTCACAATTAATGGTACCCAAGAAAACCAATACAAAACCACATCCACTGAAGTGTTTTGCAAGAGCTACAGGCTTCAGTTGGGTCCAGTTCAGCAGAAAGCCTGTTCAACACACTAGTCCAGGGCTTCAAGGCTGCTTTTTAAAGATGCTTCAACCCGACACTTTCAAAGATAAAAAAACAACAGCAGCAGCAGCAAATGGTTTTCCAGTATTCTGAATGAAAACAGAAAGTTGTATAAATATGTATGTATTCTTTCAGGCTAGGAAAAAAAATCTGAGAATGACGACATGAGAAAGACAATCAATTAGTGCTTCTTGCATTAAGAGTGATTTATTCTCCTGAAGTTTTCTAATCCAGGTTCAAGATTCTGCAAGTCATATTCACCACAGTTTGATCCACTAAGCCTGAAAATCCTGAAGACCATAAAAAAACCCCTTGAGTTATTTCATTAAAATATTGATCATGGATTTCACTGCAATGCCAGGAAGAACCCTCCCACCACTCAACTCTGAGAAATCCAAATAACCAGCAAGACAATGGTTTAACTCATTCTCAAAGACATTTTCCCACATGCAGCATTCAAACACTAAGCAATGGCATCACATTTTTCCCCCTAAGGACATCAGTGGCCTGAAGTAGCTTCGCATGAGAAGTTCAGTCCTCTTGCTTTCCAAAGCCTTTCTAGTCCTCCAAAGCAGAACAGCTATCTCATTTGAAATGTAACCAAAATTAAGTTGATTGGGTTGTGAAATATCATTCCCCATAGGGCCACCGTGAATTTAGTAATAGATAAATCTATTCAGTAACTTCTCCAGATGCCATCTTCCCCTTCCCTCCATCTTTTCTGGATCATATTTGCTCCCTTTTCTTTTAGCCCATAACTCAGGAAGAATGAAGAATGGCCAGAAGAACACTGACCAGAAAGCCCAAGAGCAGGAAAAAGGTAGAGAGTTTCTTGTATTGACGAGGGAATGACAGGCAGGATGAGCTGATTCCAGCATTTCACCTTAGGACATAACTAACACAAGGAAATGACATCATTTGGCATGATAAAAGCCCCTAGTTACTTAACGCATAGAAAAAACCCTCTGAACTTGAAAACCAAGGCAGGTATGAGAAAGTTATTTAAGATCTGGCATCATGATTGCAGTCTAAGTGGATCCAACAGTCATCTTGAAGCGCAAGTAGTTATGAAAAAGAAAAGGCACATTGTAAAGAATGAACATCATTTATACAACTAGGGGTTGTTTTGCTCATTACCAAAAATTCCTCGGTGTAACGTGACTTTTTATCCAAGGGAAGGACACAAAGCAGACAAAAAGAACAAAATTTTTGTGGATTCGTATTTTAAAACTATGCTTCAGCTATAGAAGCACATGACAACAGTATCTATGGAAATTAAAGATAAGTTAGCCAAATTTGCTTCAGGCAACAGGAATTGATGTAATTTGCAGGTTAGTGGCGTGCTAGCTGCCATTCCACAAGTGTGGCTTTCAGACAGAATTCAGTCCTTTGAACTCCTGCTTTTTTTTTTTTTAAGGAAATCAGCATTTCAGCTGTTTACTTCCTAACACAGATGCCATAAATTTTTATTTCATACAGTTACTGAGAATGTACCAAAAAGCATTGCAACATTTTAGGACAGACAAGTAATTGACTCCATAAAATGTCAGACACAAATCTTTTGCTGTGATTTCACCTACCCCAGGTGCTTCAGAGCGTAAATATTTTATGACTAACGGGCAACAATATCAGCCACACAACTGCATCTAACATGAAAGTTTGAATTATGGTGCTGTCACGCTATAAAGCTTAATTCAAGCACCTCATATTTACATCCACTTCTGCCATCCTCCTCTCTCATAAGGAAGCTGGGCAGCACTTTCATTGGCATAGAGGGTTTGAGATTGCTCACAGTAGGATATGAATGACTCCTCTTTACAGGAACTGTCAAAGATAGACATAGAGTTGCTTCTAAAGTCTCTCCTGCAACACCTGGCGTAGAGATGTGAACTCAAGAGGGAACAGTCGTAGGACTACAGACATTTCAGCTGCCCAAGAGCCCAAAGCCAGTACAGACAGTCTGAAGCCATGTCTGCTCCCAGCTTCCTCTTGCAAAGCCTTTCATAGCACAAGCACAATCATCTGCCCTTCCTACAGCCCAAGCAATACCTACACAAGATTTACCAGACCACTCTAACACAGTTCACTATCGACTTGAGAAAGTCACTTTAGAGAGGTAAAAGTATTTGTCCAACCTTATCTTACTCCTAAGGCTGCCAAGCACGGTACCAGCCAGTGCCAGCTTTGAGTTGCAGTCACATATTTAGAGCCTGAGCAAGACTATCAGTTACATTTCACAGGGGTTACTAATCCAGCCACCGTTCCAGCCCTCAATAACCCCTGCTAGACCTGCATGACAGAGTATTTCACTTCCAAGTCTCTGGTTCACTGCAAACCTGTAGAAAAAACTGGTATCTTTAATGACTTCACTCTACTGCACTTCCCATGGCAGAGAAGAGGTGCAGAATACTGACCCTTCTGCCCAGCAGGGCCTTGACAGGTCACACTATTACTTAAAGCAGATCAACTTGGGCAGATGATTTAGAGATACTGGGTATATTTGTGGAGCCCACACCTCAGACAGTATGCACTTTGCTATACAAGAGGAAGACCATGAGTTTCCTCAAGTCCTGCAATGCCCTGAGGAGGCAGTTTCCCCGAGTGAGACGCAGCATCCTTCTCCATGCCTGGTTTTGCTCAGGTTGCTCATCGTTACTCATCTATCAAATGTGAACAACACAAATAGGATTGTGTAGAAATAATGGCATGTTTCATAGAAAATGAACAAAGTAGGAAACAGAAATCAGTTTTAGACAAGGTTTTAAGTAACCAGAGCTAAGCTTAAATCAAAAGGAGAGACAGCACATGCTGACTTGAAAATAAAAATCCTTATTGCCAACTTCCTAGAGACATGGATTTGCCCACACACAGAATGGGACAGGTTGTTTGCTTGTCCAGACTTCAATAAATAAAACTCAAGAAGCTTCAAGTCCCCATGCCAAAAGCAGATTTTAATGCAGTAAATCTACATTGACCCCGCATGGACTTGTTTTAATGTGTGTCATGCATCATTGACCGTTCATGGCTAAAATTTAAGCTAAAATAGGCTATTTTGCCCAAAGTGTAAATAAAAAGTATAGAAAGGGGAAAAAAACCCAACCTGCTACTTTCATAAATTTAAAAAAACCCATATCCTCAACACTAGTCTCATTTGTCACCATGAGGTTCATAAAAGGTCACTCAATTTTATAGCATATGAAATGCAGTTTTGAGCCAAGATAACTTCAAATGAGTAAGGAAAGTAATTACTAAGGAAAGTAATCTTTGGCACTTTAGGGCTAAGCAAGAAGCAAGTTTGATTTAAAAGTCTTTCAAATCCACAATGCTAGCTTGTGAGAAAGAATTGGTGTTCAGAATATTGCCTGTGGGCTACTGAAGTATTTATTTACAAAATTTCAACATTCAGCACTGAAACACAAGATAAGGAGAGAGATGTAAAGACGGCACTAGATCAAAATATATCAAATACCCCAAAGCCACAAAAACAGTTGTACCCTCTTTGCTGTGTTGTTGTTTTTTGTTGTTTTTTTTTTTAAAAAAAAGCTCTATTTGTAAATTTGAATGTAACTCTTGGATAATTATATTCAAGGGAGAAACCTCCCCACTTTGGAGGTACACTGCACATCAGAAGGACATCACAGAATCATAGAACAGTTTGGGTTGGAAGAGACCTTTAAAGGTCATCTAGTCCAGCCCCTACATCTTGTTGCATTTTTGTCTGAAGATATTTACACTTGTTGCATACTCGTCTAAAAAATGATCTGTGCTCATTGTCCACATAATTACATGGGCTCTGCGAGGCTGGCAGCATGCTCTCAAGGTCACTTACAAAGCACATATCAAGAACATACTATTAATCACAACCCAAATGTGAAAACAGAAAACAAACACACCAAACCCAAGCAGTGCCACGCAGTGCATGCTGGAACAGCTTGGCCTGTGCATCTACTGAAAAGCCCTTCCTAGCAAAACTTTCAAAGAAGTGTCCAAAAATAAGAGTGAAAATAATTTCAAAAGGACCATTTATTTTAACAAACCACTTGGGAACACACTGGCTACAGCACAAAGGACACTTGTTCTGGAACATGCCTGTTTTGAGGCTATCTGCTTTACAAGAGATACACAGCGCCACGAGAAGAAGTTAACAAGAGAACAAAGATTTTGTTAATTCAAAACAGTTTTAGACTGTTAACATGCTCTGAGCTTCTACATGTCACAGTTAATAAAGAATTAAAAAGACTTAGCTGGGCTCTATACCATTTTGCCTACAGCTGATGATGTCTCGTGTCAGCCCCACTCTGGAAGGCTTGATCAAGCAGAAGAATAAAGCAGTCTAGATACATCCATTTTATTCACACTACTAATATGATCATTAGACACAGCCTAAAATAATAATAAATCGCTGACTTCATTTAAGTGAAGGAAATGCAAGCTGGCTTACCACTGAACTCCTTCATTTTTATCCTTCTGCTCAACGAGCTGTGATGTTATTTATGACTGTATTAAAACCTACTGAGTTATAATAAAACAGTTTCAGTACCTCAGAGTGCTTGATCATCATGTTCACTAATGTAAAATAATCCAAGTCACCTTCATGCAAACTAAACTGGCTACAACCTGAAGCATTCTGCTAAATAATATCAGAATTGGGATTCTTTAGGGGGACTTTGGCAAGCCACAAAGGTGGGTACACTCCTTGGACTGGGTGACAAGCCACCACCCTGGAGGAGAATTAACCCAGGAGGCCAAACTTGATGCCATAAAGCATCAAAACTGAAAGACAACTGTGTCATGGTTACTTCTGAATGTTGGTGGCTCTTCCTAGGGAGTAGAGTGCTATGTCCAACACTTCCATTAAGCAACACTACATCTTTATTTCCTGACATCTCACTCACAAAGTAGGTGCTACAGCATACATCACAGGAGCCACAAAAGATTAAAGGTAACTACAGTAAGAAATTGTGTTTATTCCAATCTAATTGTAAACCCAGAAACCATAATGAAACTTCATGTTTTAGTTATTTCTTAGCTGAAGGAATGCTGCCATAATATTTTTTCAACACAAAGAGGTATTGAAGGCAAATAGCCATTAGGTTGCATGACCTCACCTCTACACCCCATGATCTTATTCCCACAACAGTCAGACAGAAGCTACCGTTTGGCTCCCAGGAAAAAAAAACAAGCAAGACTAGCATCAGCTCATTTATTAAACACGGGTGTCAACATCTCAGCCCTTCTGAGATCTCGGTCCTTACATAGATGGAGACATAGCATCACGATCTATTTTATACTTACAAAAACAATGTTCAGTCACTCGGCCATTTTGGTAACCTTCCCCACACCTGCCCCTCCATGTCTTCCAGAGACAAGCTGTTGAAAACCCTTCTCCTCATGTTATTTCACATATGGTACACAAATAATTAGTTAAGACTGTGAAATGAGAAGCTCCTGTCTACATAAACGACCCTTGATCAGGCCAGGGGAGGGGGCACTTGCAGGACCATCACCTGAACCGGTGAAATCTTTGACAAAAACCAAGTTAGCTGTCAGTAGCCTTGTTTATATCTGAGTTGTAACAAAAAATTGCAGTCAGGATCGTTACTTCAACGCATATGGAACAGGCATGTTCCTTATAATGAAAACTTAAAGATTGTTATATAAAAAGATGGTCTAAAATTCTGCCATGATGCTCTTCCAGCATATACACATACCCTGGCACAGCAGCACTTGCAGCATGTGAGCATGTATACAACCTCCAGCCTGCAAAGCAAGGGACTATAAGGTCTTGATTCTCTACTGTGTGAAGTCCTACCAAGGCTGGGGTTAGACTCTTTCTGCAGGACTAGAATCATATTTTATTACATGACGTCAGATAAATTCCACCTTCCCAAAGAGCTTGCAAAAGATCTTTTCAATGGTTTCATCTGAACTTGAAAAAAAGCACAAGGCAGCAACTCACCAGGAGAGGCACATTCACAAGACACAAAGAAGAGTGTGTGTTATCATTCCAGTTCTCCAAAGGTTAGTAGCAAATAAGAATTGCCAAGAAATTCAGAAGTAATAGTTTTGTCAGAAGATCAAAACGTCTTTTGAGACAGAAATTCAAGGCCTCCAGGCTTGGTCTCAGAAGAATCCTATTTTAAACCGCACTTGACCCACGCTAATGTAACCCTTCAAATGCTATTACCAGAACAGAACTATGTTCACAAGGGGAAATATGCATAGTATCTTCTACTAAAGCCATATTTATTTATGTAAAAAACCCATACATCTCCTTTCAACACTGAAAAAAATACAAATAACATGACACATATTTTACAACATACCTCTCATCACCGATTGGTAACACACACAATGTTTTAGCTACCCAAGAAATACTATGGGATCATAACACAATTCAAGGCAAACAGATGCTAGAGTCAGATGGATGTAATTAGAGATTAGACATGGATTAACTAGATTCTAAGTCAATCTTCCCCACCTTCCTCACCCTTTTGTAAACCTCAGATATAAGCCCATTTTAGCATACCATTACTTTATAGGATGGAATAAATATTTTTAGTGATCTTAATGCTTCAAAAATGCAAATAAGATCACACTGAATGGAGTTAATTTTCAATTAAAGAAAGTTCCAACAGAGGAAAAGTAAAAAACGAGAAGTTTGGGGGTTTTTAACCTCTGCTAGGAGCCAGAGGAGGTGCCAGTACATCCACAGCAGCAAACAGCTGGGTTTTGACAATGGCAGATACAGTTGCAGCTAGTCCTGAGGACATCACATCCTCAAGCAGCATGGTGCAAGACGTGGGACTCCATAGGGGAACGCTTCAGAACACTGCATGCATTTCAAGCCATTGATGTCAGACCAGCTCAAGTCTGCTCCAACAGACTGAACTCCCAGTAGTGCCTGGAGAACATGAGGACTTCTTGTTTAATTTCCTCTGACAAGAATCTAATTAGTACTCATCAAGAGCACTGGGCAAAAATAAGCTCACATATAATAAGTGGGGGCAACTGGGAATTTACCTCAAAAGCACATTGCTGCTTCATACTACAAGCCCCAGAAGGTGCCGGCGCTGATGTCCGGCTGCTTGGCCTACACCAGCTCACTGCTCTTCCCCCTCAGTTATGCAGATACAGCTGTTTACAGGGCTACACTGACCCAGGCAATCAAAACCACTGAAGTGATTAAAGAGTCACTTTTCCAAAAAGAGGTCCTTTTTTTAAAATCTCAAACTGTCTCAGCAACCTCACGTAATTTTTAGAGTGGCCCCACAAATGCACATAGTGGTGCAACCACAGGGGTAGCAACTACCTGGGCTGCAAGGGACATCATCAGCCACAGTTAATGTATCATGGAACCATACCCAAAAAATAAAAAAGGGCACAAATAAGGAATTTACTGAGTAACAGCCAAAGCTGCTTCTGCCTTACCCCATCTGGTGGCCTACTGCTTATAGACAGCTGGCAGCAACATCTATTTAGGCATGTTATCTGGAACTGCAGCTACTAAAGAAGAAAATGCAAAGTTGGATTAACTGTGTTCTTCTAGTAGTTATCTGTCATTACTCCCTGGGTCCCCTAGCAGCCAGGACATTCCTCACTCCACATCCAAAGCGAGCGTTAAGACACTGCGTGCTCCAATCATGCAGAGCCACCAAGTCCCGACTCAGGCCTCACAGCCTGCTACCTTTAATCAACGCAGACAAATGGGATTAACAAATTTTCTTGGAGAAGGTGCAAGTTCAGAGAAAAGTGTTTTCTAAGGATAAATCCTGGGAACCAGCAGAAGTCCTGGCTGGAAGTTTTTCCCTCATTACTCACATTAAACACTGCAGGGAAAGGTAGAAGGCAATTCCAAGCAGTGACTTGCATAGGAAGCGGCGCTTCACATAGAGCCACCACTTATTGAATTGGCAGCAGAAGGCACCACTTTTCTTCCCTCAGAAAGCCAACGTACATTAGAAAAGGGTAAACTCTTTTGAAAAGCCATAGTAGCATGATTAAATGCTATTTTTCCTTTTACACAGCAAACCATACAGGACTGAACCCTTAAGGAATATATGAACTTTCATGTGAATGGAGCCCATTAACTGCTGTGCAATGAATGGTGCCTGTGGTCCAGAATTCATTTCCTTTTAGAAAGCAAAGGGGATAGAAAGCTTACGATTGCCATACACAACTGCTGACTCATTCAAGGTCATTTTACTCTTTCCCCAACAAATTGTTTCTTTGAGACCCAGGCTATCATGGTATTTCAGAAAAGTATAGTTTGGTGGGAGTCAGGAAGCAGAATTGTAAAACAATCAAATTAATACTAGATTAAAATACTACTAGACTGCCCAAAGGATGACTTTTCGGTCAGGAAGTTATGATAATATAGATGATTCCCGTATTTTTTTAAACAGAAGTCTCACTTCTCAGAATTTTCTGTTTAACAAGGCAGGAACTAACTTTAAAGGAGCTCCTGAAATGCTGACACTGCTTTGACAGAACAGCCCTACTTCGCATGAGGCTGCAGCAGCACTAAAAGCAGCTCTGTCCCACCGCAAAAAAAGAAGTCTCACCACCAGCAGATTGATCAGGCAGCTGCTATGGGGACAGCAGTGCTGGGTAAGGGCAGCAGTTCTCTGGATTGCTGACAGGAGCAAACTGGAACAAGTCTACCCTGAGAATATCACTCTCTAGCCAGGGCTCCCCAAACCCAGAAGAAATAAAAAACCCACACACATAAAGAAAAAACACAAGCAGAGATAAGTCACAGCCTTAGGTAGTTAAAAGTAGTCACCTTAAAGACAAGGTTTAGTGTGCTGCCTACAGGTCCCTTGACAGGACCTTTATAGAGGCCTGGGATGGGCACATGGGCTGTTTTCTACACCTCCCTCTCGGAATGCACTCCTTGCAAGGAAGGGTTTTGGGTTTTTTTTGAAAAGGCGAATTTCTGTTAGTTGCCTGTTTATATTTTCCTCTGAAAAGAACAGAAAGTTTTAATTCATAGGCAACCGTTAAAAAGTCCACAAACTGAATTTTGATGGGTTCAACCAGGAACTTCCTGGCGATTGTTAGGAAGGAAGCCTGAAACAGAAGCTTCAATTCTCTTGACATCCAAGCTTCCTCCCAAATTCATGAATTATTTTTGATTCCAGGTCAGAATCACTTGTGGTTTGATACCACTACAGCGTATTTTAATACAGAGATTACTGGCAATGCCTAGGAAAGAAACTAGGAAAGAAAAAGAAAACGTCAGTATTATATAGGGAGGGAAAAATACTCTGAAACTCACACTTTGGATTTTCTAGAGCTTGCAGCAATGAACCCTCAGGCCCAGACCTGTTAAAGATGCTCAGGTGCCTGAGTGCTGCTAAGACTCCAGCTCCAGCAGCAGCTCCCAACACTGATGTACATCCAGAGTCGCAGCACTCGTGGCCTGGTTTGCTTGGCAAGCGGATCTGCTGCTGCCCATGTTCAAAAGGAGAGGGCAGTTAGATAGATAGATAGGAGGACATGGCCCCAGGACAGGACAGCTTTTTGAAACACGCGTTTCTTTAAACACACAAGACACGTTCCTGCTGATGTCAATGTGTTCATTTGGAGATATGACACGCACTCCAGTCAAGTGGGTAACAAAAATGCTGTTGTCAGAAGCCAGGACTTCAAGTAGGTGGGTTGCCTTAGAACAGCTAATGGCTTCAGGGTTTGAGAGAGCCACATTCATTTAGAAATACAGTCGTATTTACTACTTTTTTTTTTCCCAGAGAGCCATCACATAATGCAAGTGATTTTTCCTTCACTAGCTCACATTTTCTACAAAAATCAGGATTTCTAGCACGAAGCAGAAGGGAGATATAACTTAACACAATACAGTTGTGTCTTAAATAGCTCTGAGGATAGGGAATGTTCAATGAAAAACACACTCCACTTTTATTGCTTAAGCTGTTTTAGCACTCTAGTCTTACTTGCTGCATAGGTTTATTACTTCTACTGGATGCCAGTAGCAGGTTTATTTAAAAAAGGCAGCCTGCCTTTCACAGACTTTCTAGCAGTAAGTGGTTTTTTTTCATCTAATAACTATTAAATACAGCATCTAACTGGTTAATGGCTTAAAGGTACCTCTGAGACATTAGCTGGTGAAAATAAAATACACTAAAACAAGCAGACAACACAATTAGAATAACGTGTCAAAACAGTTTTTAACACCCGAGTATGAGACTTCATTGGTGAAAGGAACTGTCCATAAAAACAACTTCACCAGCAGCTGAGAGCCTTCCCAAGCAACACACACACTCTTGGAAACCGTCATGCCATCTGCTGAGAGATTATGAAAGTGCAACGCAACGAATGACAAACCTGAATGAGCTCCCAGTGCTGCCGAGCGTTCCGTGTGCTAGTTTAATTACTGTAATATTGATGTTGAAATGCACGCTGCTCGTAATAGAGTTCAAAAGGAAAAGAATTTGCTTGAATTGTGCAAGTTACCCAAGAATTTTCAGAGAACTAGCCGGGAGCTCAAGTGTTGATATTCAGCAAGTTGAGGACACTAAGTCACAGAAGTCCACAACAAAATATTGTTCCAGTATGTTAAAAATGCAAGAACATGGTGTGGGAAACAAACTATTAATTTGGCTTGAACATTCTAACTCTGCAATACCATCAGTATTAAATAGACTTGTGTTTGTTGGTTTGGTTTTGTTTTTAACACATACTCAATTTTCTGTTCCCAAGCACTACAAGCTAGAAAAAACATATCTAGTTCTAAGTCAATTTAAACTATAAAAGTTCATTAACAAACCTAAAAACAATAAACAAGTGGGTGACTGGCATCCAGTGGAAGTGCTTCTAATGCAGCCTGCAGGGCTGAGCTGTTACTCCAATACCTCAGCACTCTTCCTGCAAGAGTGTGGGGGCAGCAAACTATTTTCATAGTTGGGTAACAAAAGAATTGCTGAGAAGATTGGCAGAATAATATTTCCACAAAGGCCATAATTTATTTTTTTTTTTAAATAAATTTACCAATCTGACAAGCCTATGATACATCTAATTCTGCCCCAAACAATACTGAGGAGTTAGCAGAGGTTCAGAAACAGTCTTCTAAAGGATTCAAGATCTGGTAAGCCTACCGTAAGCAGGCACAGCCTGCTTCTCCTCTAGCCCACAACAGTTTCAAGAAGTGTTGCAATCAGAGTCTGACATTAATTATTAAAGGAAGATTTACAGTAATAGGAACTTAATTCTTGAAGTCAGGCAGACAGACCTAACCAGTTTCGCTGGCCAGCAACTGGTGGCGTAACAAATTCAAACTGGATGCTGCCAAACAGAGATATTCTCCCAGGAAAGTGCAAAGGCAGCAGTGTATTGATCCAGTTCTTGCCTGATCCTCTCATTTCATTTCCGAGTAACGCTATTCCTATCTATAAAGAAAAATAAAGAATGCTGCAAGAATATTTTCCTATGCAAATACAAACCAGATGAGTTCTGTCCTCAATTTGGGGACAAATTTCCACTACAAGCACTAAAAAGATGTCCTACTAAAATGGATCATTTTGCTCAAGGAACAAGACATGCAGCTGGCACTCATTTCCAAGAGATAAAGGGTTAAAGCAGTTCCCCATTTCTTCAACTGAAGGACTACTACTATTGTAAAGTCTGTATTCAGCTGAATTCCATCAGGCTGTACTTTCTTAACACAATCTGACATGGACCTCTTCAAGATCTTGGGGTGGTTTTTTCCTCCTCTCTGCCTCTCAGTAGTAGTCACTAGGAATAAATACACCCAAAAAGCCAAATGGTAATCCAAACAAAATAATATTTAATTATCAAGTTGGAGAGGCTGATGATGGGACTCAATAATTTATTAAAAAACAAAACCAAAAACACCCAACAAAACAAAAGACACTTACGAGGTCCTTTACAGACAACACAATACTGTTTTTTGTTTCAAGTTCATAACTTGGCTCTTAAAGTAGTTGATAATGAACCAGCAGGCATTATTTTAAATCAACCAGTTTTAATAAATGAGCCAGAAAGGAAAGAGGCAGGGCTAATTACCAACATTCCTTGATGAATTACCTAGCGGTGTGTGGTAAATCTCCGGGCGTCTTTGTCTTTATCCCCAAATTTATCCCTTACTTATTTCTCAAGAGGTTAAAGGACATGAGGCTAATTAAGGAACCAATCCAATGACAGACAGAATCATTCAAGGTAAGGCTGGTTTTTACTCTTTCAAGCTTTTGCAGCTCTGCCTGGTACTTCTTAATCTAATTTAGAAAAAAAAAAAAAAATAGTACTGCTGGGGAGGGGGAAGAAAAGTGCTAATCTTGTCACGGTCAGGCAGGTTGAAACTGCCATGCAGTGCTGGGCAAAATGCTGCATATTTGTAATTTAGCCAATAAGAAATTCCTTAAGCCTCTCCTGAATGGCAGGAATGTCTCCAGCTTGTCACTTTCAATTCATTCACTACACAGGTTCAGCATCTTGGAGAATAATGCTGCCAAACTAGCTGAAGAACTGAAATATTTGTGAGGATACATAATACCAAAAGATTACCTTAAGCAGATCTAAATTTTCACATTTAAAATTTAACATCTATCAAAGGCATCAGCAGAGGCCTCCCTAGACCTCCACCCAATTCCCCTGCACTCCAGCACTGTGTGGGGCTGCAGGCACAATTTTCTGCCTAATTAAGCCATGGGCTCCACAAACACAACTGCAATGACCAGCACTCGCCCTCCTCACCTGTCCTTGGCTCAACCAGGAAAGTGGAATAAGGTGGTTGTTACATTAACGTTGACTGAAAAAGGACTTAAGCTGTTAAAACCTGCTAGCTGGTGGGCTTTTAATACCCACAACTATGGGCACCTACAAATCTTTAGGAAGATTAACTCATCTTCTGCAGTTCTGAAACAGTCACTGACAAGTGGTGAACCACCATTTTCCCAAGGTCTGGTAACTCAGCCATCAGATAATACGTCTAGACCGTGGAATAAAAAAAAAAAGAAAAAAAGTGCTTTGAAGCACAAACTGAGCAAGCTCTCTTTAACTTTGTGGATGTTGTCATGCCAGCCCAAAGACTGCAAATCTTCAAGACCACCAACTAGGGTATAAACCACCAAGAACCTTCTAAAAGGCAATCAAGAGCTTGATGATCTTAGAGATCTTTTCCAACCAAGGCTATTTTATGATTCTATGACCTCCAGATGCTTATACCATTTTGTGTGAATACATCCTTATTTCCTCCATGTCAAAAATGTTATGTCAAACTACCAGGTAACTACAGTGAACTTGCAGGGCAACAGCTCTACGATAAGAACAGTTTCTCAGCTACCTTTCCACTCTGCTCACAGCATTGTTAGCCCAGGAAATACCCTACCCCTCCCCAGCAGCACCCTTTGTCTCACAACTTTTGGAGCTGTATTTTGTGCCACGATGACCACAGCCGAAGAGCCAAGATGGAAAGATCAGACATCTTCATCAGCAACAGCATTCCTCTCAAGAGCTAAGCAACACGCATATTTGCATCCACGGGAAAAGGACATTTGGGACGAAGGGTGAAAGCAGTGTTTTGCACTAGCAGCCAAGCAGACAGATACTTGTACACAGAAGTATGTTGTCCCTTTGAATTCCATGCATTTTTAATGTCTAATAACCCAGGTGTTAAGCAAGAGTTCACATTTTACCTCTATTACTAACCACAGACATCAAGCACCGGTGCTTGCTTTGGAATAGCTTTCAACCCACTAAGCAAGCAAAAGATTTAAGGCCTGAGAGATACTTTTACTTACGTGAAGGCTTAGGAGACAAGGCTGGCTTTAGCAGTTCTGTAGTTAAATGCAAGTTTTTCTTTACGAAGAATATGCTGTAAGCTTCAGTGACGTATACCACAGTCACTGCATGTAAGTAACCTCAGTTTAAATGTTCGATCTGCAGTTCACCAAGACTCTGGCAAATCACTTAAGTTCTCAATTGCAAATGCACTCCACGGTTACTTAACATACGGGCACACACTACTATCTACCATTGTCAGGTTAGATTAAATTAACTTTTAATCAGATAAGTGTGTCCACAAACACCAATTTGCTGTAGCAGACACTACCACATGTTTATCTCGACATCCCATTGTTCCTGCTCTTCAGAGCCATGAGATAAGCCCCCCATAGAATCAAGTTTTATGGTAATTATCACACCAAGAGCACTGTTGCTAACTGCACAGGCAGGACTGCATTACCACCACAGGTCACTCTGCAATAAGCACACTGGAAAGGGGCTAGGAGGAGGTATTTTTTTTATTTATGTCCATAGTCATTAACATCACTCAGAAGGTATGCCTGGCATTTCAAAAACGAAGAAATACGGGGTATCTGATGCAAAGAGCTTATCGTGGTGGCGCATTTAAAATCTGAATGAACAATGACACAAGGGTGAAGGCAGGAGGCCAGCCTGGCTGCCTGCACCCTTCCAAGCAGCACGGCTGCAGTGCTGCACTCCTCTCGCCATGGAAAAGGCTGCTTTAAGGGGGAGGATGAGCATGAGCTACAGCAATGGCCAGGATGGCATTAGGGAAGAGACGAACAGAACCACTCTGGAATCAGTAGTGATCAGCCCACAGTACAAGATGAGCTCTTGCAATAATAACACTAGAAGAGAGGAAATCCAGTGAACAGTATCTGGTTCTAGGCTATGAAAAGAAGAAGTTTCAGCTTATTTAGGATCCCAGGTGAAAGAAGAAAGGTCACAATGACAAAACACAGCAGTACAGAGCTGTATTTCTAGCACTAAAAGAACAGTTAACATCTACCATGAAGACATCAATCTAGGCAGTGCAGCAGGAGGAATCCAAAGTGGGGTCCTCAGTGGCAGATAAATTCTAAAGCATCCAGCATATTATAAGCATTATTGCATGCAAATACACTATTAACAATTTTTTAATAGCAAATATTAAACATGGGGTTTTAGCCTGTATTTCCATATGTACGTTTGTATATATGCATCACATTTTGGGGTAAGCTGCCCTGTTCACGAGAGCAGATGCTATGTGGCAGCATAGAGAGGAGAGGCCTCAAGCTGTAGATCACTAAAGCAGGACCCACCTTGTCCAGATCCCCTGAAGCAAGGGAATCGTTTGCCCACTCTCTAGAAACAAGGATAACAGGGATGTTCATATCCTGAAAGGGACCTGTTATACCATCTGCTGATCAGGAGACCTGCTTTTATCTTATTACCCACAAAGTATTTATGCAGTGTCCCAAAGACATTGCACCACTGCAGGAACACACCAGTTGATGCAGCAAACACCCACTGCAGGTTCCCACCCCAGCAGCATCCATGCAGCAGCATCCAACATGGCTGTCTCAGGCAAGTATTTCCCACCTCAGCACTTGGGCCAAATGGAACTTACATTCTTAAATCCCCACAACACATCCAGGTTAGGCTTCCATCAACCCTTGTGCCATGACCTCATGCATCGCACTAAAACATGACAGCACAAGAGTCACAACCACACACCAACTGAGGAACACAAACAAACAGCATGGAGGGGCAGAGGGAAGAAATGTTCACCCTCAATTTTCCACCTTCCATCTGCTTAGCGAGACATGCAGAGGGATGGATGTCAGCTGCCCACCGGTAATGTTTTCAACTCTGCAAGAACTGAACCCACTGAAGACATCTTAATACAAACTCCTTGCAAAGAAGTTAACTCCTCTAAATAAAAATACAAACTTACTTTGTACCTCTGGAACAGATCCTGATCCAACATTGATAGTGCTTGGAACTACTCCAAAGACCAACATTTTATGTTACATGCTCCTATTTCCACAGCAGAGCAAGAACTTGAACTGCAGCAGAAGCAACCAAACTCTTGTGACATCTCTCTGTAGTGTTTGTCCTCAACTATCAACAGGAGATGGACCAGAAGGTGCTTAAAGATAAACCAGCCTGTATGTCTGTGAAGCTAACATCAGCTCCACAGAAAGATAACTGAAAGCCATAACAAATCTTCCTTTTGCTATTAGATTCAGAGATACTGTATCAAATGTATTAGACCTACTCTGAAACATCTCTTAATTAGGCTGCACAAAGCAACGCAAAATTGAAGTTCCAACAGGTCACTTCCTACCTTGCCAAGCTTCATTACTTGGCAGAGAAGTGATGCAATAAGAAGTCATTACTCAAGAAAATGAAATTCTATTTATTCATATGGCCTTGAGCATATCCCATTATGTAATTTGGAGATTCCTATGCAATGTGACATATTCATACGTATTCCTCTTTCTTTCTGTATTGTTTCTAAATTAACATCCTGAAAACAAATTTAAAATCCAAGCTCATTAACACCCTCGGCTTCTTTTTGTACTAGTCATAAGCACCATCCTCAGCAGACATGCAAGTATTATTCTCCTTCTCACATTGTGAGACAGGGGAGAAAGGGCAAGTCACACAATGTAATTAAAAACACAAAACACTGACAAATTCAACAGGCTCAGAGTTGGGGTTTTTGATACTAAGTTGCAAAACAAACAAAAACAACTACTACATTTGGTCTCACTTGTTTGTGAAGTAATATTCAAGAAGATCTCTTTTAAAGAAGCTCGCCTTGCAGATTAACATTTCTGAAAGTGTAAAAATCCCCTTTTTGTCTACCTCATTCTTTAAGGTCACTAAATCCAGACCATCTGGATAATAAAGTTACCAACTTAGTTCCCTATTTATCTAATTAAAACTTCTGTACAGCTCATATGGAAAATTTGTCCACAGCCAAAACACAACTGAAGTGTAAAAAGCAGCTGCAGGAAATGATGTCACTGGTCCAGCATTACAGCAGGCAGAGCTGGCTGGCAGTGTATCAGCACCGGGAAGATCACAATATATTGCTAATCTCATCTTTTAAGCCAAATAACCTATTTAAAAAATTAAAATAAAATAAAATAAAATAACCTTTCAGCCAAATCCTACTCTCACTGGAGCATCAGTGGTAAATTTTCAACAGGATCATGATTTCAAGTCTGGTATTTTGTACTAATTTTATTTTTTTACAGAACTGGTCCACTTTTATCAGTAAGGATAAAAAGGATCAATCTTTGGTTGCTTTCCCCCACCAAAAACACAAGCAGCAAAACTACACAAAACAGTCTCTTCTCTCATGCAGAGAGAGACCAAGAGGACTTGTTTTTGCTAGTTTTGACTGTTACTTATGTAAATGCAGGTACTAAGACATGCATCACTTGGTTCAGCAAGTAGCTCACAACCATCACCTTGAATGCACGATTCTCTGTCACCAAAAGGTAGTTGTTGTCAGTTATTGCTTTTGCCCGTTAAGGATATATTCTCTTAATTTTTTGCTCTACAGGGTCACGCACATTGCCATTTGGGCCAAAGACAAGTGCAAGGGAGGTGTCCTCCCTCTTTCCAGGAGACCCTCCTGCATCACAAGGAAACAAGGGACAGATACTTCTTTTGCAGTTCTGAAGGACAAGGATTCAGGTTCAAGTCCTCAGGGTGAGGTTCCCTAGCAATGCTCCAGCAGGTTATAGATCCTCTGACAAACCCATTTGTAATAACTGAACATCACCTCTCGGCCACAGCTCCTTCTGTAGTTTGTCCCTCAGAAATAAAGTGCTGCCTCCCCTCCTCTCTCATACAAAGAGGCAAATGTAAAACGAGCACTATAGACAACTGCTAATGCTTCTTCAAGACATTACACTCCTTCCTTAATGGTAAAGTATCATCAGAAGATAAACACTTTCCTACAAGTTTTCAGAGGTTTAAAAAAAAAAACCCTAAAATTCACATCATAACGTATTAGGATGAAAGGATGCAAAAATCTAACACACACTCAGTTAACTAAGTGCATTACAAATGAAAACACTCCTTCATAGCACCGACACATCTGCTGGACCTGAATTCTAACCTAGAAACAAGTTCAACAAATCCGTACACACAAACATCGCGCATAACGCACAAACGTTACACAAAATAGCTCTTCCCAGCCAATTTTGGCCTCCTCTCTATATGCACATATGCTCAAACCAGAACACATTTGATTTTTAATGGAAATGTATCTATACATAAAAATTTAAAAACTCAGCTATCACCTTTTTGCTCCTCGATCATAGACCATACTTGACCATGACTCTACTGTCCCAATTACGTGTTTGGGCACTATCAACTCAATACCATAATACACATTTAATAAATAAAAGCACCCTACATTTCTTCCATAAACCTGTCACACAGACTGCCTTAAAATCCTCAGCCTGCAAGCCTGTTTTAAAACTGAACCTTTGAATACGTATCATCGATCTGTAACGGCGACGAGGAAACTACAAGCCTGTTGTAACCAAGCTCAATTAATTTGTCTGGTAAAAATATGCTTACTGACTGAAGTGGTAATCAGATTGTAATAAAAATATTAAACAATAACACAGAGGAAATAGGTAACTCTTTAAAACTACTGAAAATTTTGTTTTCATTAAACATGTCAGCAAATTTCTCCAAAACATTTTGTGTTCATTTACTCACACATTTCGCATTGCTTTACTCTACTTGGACTTACCCAGTGCATGAAATTATCTCTTTTCTTCTAGCTGTTCACGTTTCTCCCCCAAGTAATTAGCAAGCTAGCTCCCCTTTGACAGAGGGTACTAACAAGCTCCTACAGTTTCCAGTGGGACAAGGAATCCAAAGCTACTAATAGCAAACAAGTCATTTAAGCAAAAAAGGATTACGAAGGCTTGTTGCAAGAGGCTGGAAACTCACCCGTATTTCAGATTAAGGCTTTCTGAGGAGCTCTTTTGTAATGAGTTTTGACTCCATTTTACAAAAATATTTCATTGTTTTCTTTTTAAAACCAAAATATTGATTTGAATATCTATTAATAATTTCTTCTTTTGGAAAGTAACTAAGTATTAAAAGATGAAGCAGTGTTTTCTAAAGGCAAAATGATGGAAACATTAGTTTTGTAACAAAATCTCTCTCCTGAGATCTCAAAGTTTAAAGAAAACAAAAGTCACACAAACTTTTTTAATGAAGACTTTCCACTCTTTGCTACCAGGACACCAAAACAAGCTGCAAATCAAGCCAGAGGACAGCTTATTTGCAAAAACTTGTTGCCAAAAATGCCTATATCTACGTCCCCATTAAATAAAGCACATGTAGATGAGCGAGAGCTCCTAAACAGAACGGCAGAGAGCGGCGTACCTTGAGGACCTCCATGGGTACCTGGGTGGCGGGGGGCAGGCTGGTGGGGACGCTGACGTTGATGGCAGGTGTCTGGCTGACGGGTACTCGCTGCTGCATGAACTGGGCTGCTTGCTGCTTCTGCTGCTGCTCCCGACGCTCCTGCTCCTGCATCTGCTCACGCATGAGCTGCTGTCGTAGCAGGATTCGTGAGGTCATGCTGGAGGAGCTTAAGGGAGGCTTGGAAGCGCCAGGATGCTCGGAATTGCTGTGGGAAGACCAGAGAGAGACAGTTCAGCTTCCACAAGCAGGATTGTGGCTCCAGCAGTCGGAACTCATAGAATTACACCAAAACATGGGGTGGGATGGGTGAGGATACGCCGCACCACGCGAGGGGGAATGTGGAGCCGACCTACTTCAGGTACTTAGCAGCCACATTAGGCTGCCTTAACTTGACTGCAGCTAACCATTTCCAAACACCAATATCCAGCTGTAAAGAGTTATTTGCTGTTTCAATTTTTACAGCAACCATCCACAAGAAAAACAAATGCTTTTATAGATAGCAGCAGGTATTAAAAAAAAAAAAGGAATATGAATGAAGTGACAAAGGGCCGTATCAAGTCTAATGATAGGGACAGATAATAGTCCAGGTCTAATGATCTAGCTCAAAAATAAACAGATAAAATAAATCTACTTCTCCCATGACAGCACAACATAGCAAAGTTCAGTTATTTTCTGCAAAATACTACCTCAGAGTTGGATTTGCTGAGTGGCAACATTCTTCATAGCTAGAAACCAGACCCAAAACAAAAAACCCCAACGCACACTTCAGGCCCACTGGCATTTTCTGAAAGCAGTGAGACACAATAACAGGCAGAATAAACAACAATAATGGCTTTATTTCAGTAACACTTTATAAAGCGTATCACGCTGCACTGCTCCACCACCTGAGAGCTACTTCTAAACCATTGGCAAGCAGAGCTTCCTACCAGACAGCACAGGACAAACCATGGGACTTTGCCATGTACTACAGGGACACCTTCTGAAGCAACCCATCATTTTGTTCGCCCTCAGAACTAAAATCCATTTATAAGACATTTCTGTAGCATAAAGCAGAATAATTAGGGTATGCAAATACCAAGCTGCACAGCCTTCGAGGGAAAGATGTTGGAAGTGGATACATGATTCCACATAAGAGCTACAGTGCATATAATTCAGGATATTTGGGTTCTGATTCTGCTTGCTACAGCTGACTGCTATCAGCCCATGGAAAGAAAGGGCCCATTAGGCTATAATGACACAGGGCCATGGCTGGGAAAGCTGGCAGTAACCCCTCTGGCCCTAGGAAGAGCCTGTTCTTGAGAAGCCAACTTCTGGCTCCAGTGTTTAGGTGCTACCTGCTCATGGGACAGCTTGCAAAGGAGCCTAGGAGCCAGCAGCTATTCCAGGTCTCACCTGGAGACTGTGAGCATAGAGAGCTACTTGTGCTTGGGCAACCAGAGCCAGTGCTGCTAGAAGTCCTCTGGCTTTGTTTAGGACTGATGTTGAAAACAGTTCAGAGCAGAAACGAAAAAGGAGAACCCAAACTCACTCTCCCAAGAGATCAAACTCTGCTTTTCCAGAGCACACATTTTGGGGGCAGGGAAGGGACCATCTTGCTATTTAAGACCTGTCAGGTTGAAACATTCACAGAGACACTGATCCTTTTGATAAAACAGGAGAAAACCTTTGTGGTGAAACTAATGCAGCTGTGGAATAATCGCACTAATTAGCTGCTCAGGACAAGTCATTGACTGTGATACTTGTAAAAAACACCACCCTTTCAATTAAGGGCGAAGCATTCTCACATCTAAATCCAGCAGCATGTTTCCTGGCTGCACATCTGAACAGCTTGCACATTTCTAAACCAAGGACATGCTTTATGTCCCTGACAGGATAGTTATAGAGCAGTGGATTCCCAATTTTTTTATCAACTCTACCAGGAAAAAATGTTTGAGCATGCACTCCCAGTATATGTATATTTATTTATGCATTATACACATACATTACTGAAGGACTAATACTTTCTTCCTGCCCACCAATAATATTGCACACCCCACTTTGGAGACCACTGTAATAGATGAACAAAATAAGTCACTCAAATGCTGCTTTTAAAGAAGGATTCATTCTCCTCATGTTGAGGAAAAGCTTATTTTGTACCCTGTAAACAGGATTCTCATTTGTGTGTTACTGGCATTTTTTATAGATACCTAATGCTGCAAAACTGGTAACCCAGCAGTTCCTCCCACCTTCTTTCATTTTGAACTGTTTCTCTGCCTACCAAAGCCAAGTGTGCTGAAAACCATCTCAGAAATACCTTCACTAAACTCTCGGGGAATGCGAGGGCTAAGGAAGGAGAAATGATTTCCATGGCATTTCAAACAGCCCCTGCCCGGAACCTCATCTTGCTCACGCGATTACTGTACCTACTCACACCAACAACTCAACAACTGTCCTTACAGCTTCCCACAGATGAGTCAAGGGTCTACTGTTGATAGAAAACTGTCAACAAAAGCCTCAAATATTTTATCTTTAAAAGAAACAATAGCCCTAGAAAATGCTGTTCTGCCAAATTCTTCCCTAAAGGGGAGAAATGCTTCTAGGTTATATTTCTTTTTCAATTCTGCTCAATATTTTAATTCTTGACTGGAAAAGAAATGGCTTAGATGTAGTTAGGCAGGGCAATGTACTTTTTAAACAAGTATCAGAAGAAGAGCACACACTAGCAAAGGGAAGAAGAGTCTGACCTTATTCACATCCAGAACACCATATTTTGGTGGCCAGATGAGGGAGGAAAGAAAGCCTGAGAGGAGATTATGGAACATACTACTCATCCTTATTTCAAAGAAGCAGCTAGAAGCCAGGATGGCTACAACAGAGCCAGGAGCTCAGCAGATGCATGGTTCTCTTCCTTGTGCCCGTTGAAATTTTACACAGTGTGGCGTCACACAAGCCCTGAACACGGGCAGCATCAGCAGCAACGTGCTCCCAGACCACAGCTACTGCCATCAACATGTTTGAGTTCAAATAATGCATTTGTCTGGGATAAAAGCTGCTGCACAACACCTGCCGGATACTGCTGTCACAAGCACTGGGAAGGAAACTGGACAAACACAAGTCAGCCCTTGCCATGCATACTGCACAGCCCTCAGGGGATAAATAATGGGAAGCTCTCCAGTGGGCAAGGTGGTCTCATCACACCAGCCCTCCTTCCACTCCCCATGAGTGGCACTGACCAAATCTGGAAAATGGTCTGAAACTTAGGTGGCTCATCCTCTAAGCCTATCCCATGCATGACACAGACTGTCCTCCCACTCAGCTTCCCTTCCCCACCACAGCCATTCTTCCTCTCAACTGTAGGACGCTCCATGCAAAGCTCCAAGATGGAATAGAAGATGGTTTGAGTTTCATCATCACATACCCGCCAGAGAGCAAACGGGAGCAGCTTTGTCAGAAACTCAGTTTTCCAATCAAAAAAGCAATTAAAAACTGTTTATAACAAAGGTTTCACAAAAAGAGTTTTGAAAATTTGTATTTTTAAAGCTTCTTGATCTTGACGTGCTATTGCAGAGGCAGATCTTCTCCCATGACCAAGTACGATCTAGAACCTGGACACGTGGATTCAAAACTCTCATACGTGAACTGATTCACCCCCAGATTATGTAGAACCAGTAACAGAGCCCACACACACACAACTGATACATGATGTGATTTAGACACTTCCTGCAAACACGGTCTATAGATACCATTTAATTGCAATAAACGAAACCAACTCATCCTTTTAATTGACATATGATTAAACCGGTTATCCATTAGCAGTCTAATAAGCATAATATAACACAGACCAAGAGTTATTAGTTATGAGTGTCATGTGCCAATCCAATTAATCATGAAGTGATAACGTTTTATTAAATAAGTTTAAATTACATATCATTTGCACAGATGCCTGGGAAATGTTAGTTACTGCTTACATAAGTTATAATGTAGATGGCCGTTGCATAATAAAAGACAACTGATCAGATTAAAATCAAGTTTGATTTTGTTGCCATCAACTCAAGAGATTACAGAGACTGTACCTTTTAGAGCCTAATCTACTTTCCCAGATGTGTACTGATTATTTTATCTCTGTCTCCTCGGGCAAAAAGACAAACTACTCTTTTGTTGGTCAGTTTTCTTTTCAGAGTCTTATAAATTGATCAAACAAGTTCTCTGGTTCACATGAATTATTTACATGAGTTGTCTGGTTTTCAAACGTTATTTTGCATTAGTTATGTATTTGTCAGGAAACTTCTCTGGAGGTTCTGAACTGGAAAAATTATTTAACTCAGCTTTGCTTGTAATTTTTCTTTAAAAAAAAAGTAATTCTATAACAGTAAAAGAAAAGCCTCTAATGTATGGTTTCTTAGGCAAATTAAAAGAATTAGAAACACAGACCAACTCCTCAAACCCAAAGCTTCCCCCAAACAGAGATGAATAAGAATCAAACAAAATGCACTTTAAAATAATAAACCAACACAAAAAAACCAACCAGTTTTCAAACCCCTTGCTCTGGGAGGATCAACGGCCCTGCTATAAACAGAGAAATGGCACACAAGAGGGAGGCTATTGCTCTCCTCCATTCATGCCAACTGTTAATAGGTTACTCCATAGAAAAATCAGCCAAGAAAAACAGATTTAGCACCTCAAGAAATCCACTGAGCTGCACCAGATCTCAGAGGTCAGAGGTAAGAAATAACACAGGATTTAAATGCTTGTGTTTCATGTCTTACCTTTATCCCACTCCTAATTATTTATAGAGAAAAGAAAGGCATCCACATTTAAGTATCTAGCATTAGCATAAAGCCATCTAGATCTTTAAAGCAAGCAGATGAGAGACTGCCAACATTACAACTCAAATACTTGGCTTGACCACCAGAAGGCATCATATCATAGAATATCATATCATAGAATGGTTTGGGCTGGAAGGGACCTCAAAGATCACCTAGTTCCAACCCCCCTGACACGGCAGGGACACCTCCCATGAGATCAGGTAGATCATCATCAGATGATACCACCACACAGCTCCCCTTCCAACACCCCTCCTGTCCTAAGACCATCAGAGTTTCCTCAAAACTAAGTTTATTTGTACAGATTTTTTTCAGGCTCTCTACAAACAGTAAAACCTCAAGAAGCTTTTTGTTGCCTGTACTACATATGTGGCTGAAGCAATAACACTTCTCACAGCATCTAACTTGCTTGCCAGCATCGCTGTTTGCCAGAGAGGAGTGACAGAAAAGGGCAGGATATCAAAAGAAAAAAATAAATGTAAGAGGGAGTTGGATTACCCCCCTCCAAAAAAACCAAGCCCCCAAAACCAAAAAAACTCACAAACAACAAAAAAGTCCCCTACACAACCTCTTTTCACCTATCTTCAGCCAAAGGAAGGGATTCTAAGTATAAGAAAACTACTAGGGTATTTTCCCTGGAGCACTTTGTACTTCATTCCTAAAACTTAATAACTGATTGTGGGTTACAGCAATGCTCTGCTCACACACCAGCTGCCTGGTGCTGCTTAAAGTACCAATGTAAAAAAAAAACAAACCCAAAAGCCACCAAACCAACAGCTGGCACCCTCATATGTCCTTTCTTGCCAAGGACAGAACAACTACTTAAACGGTGTAAAGAACTTTATCAGCCCTTGTAATAAAGCGAGGACTGTTTCAGGCCTCTGCATGAATAAAGGTTCCTGTGTTTGAAGGTTACACATTTAAAAAGCCACAACTGCCTGCTGCTGCATCTGCTCCATCATCAAGGCAGACGTTTTTCTGTCCCTCCAGTGCTTTCTTATCCCGACCTGAACCAGCTCAGAGCTGCTCTCCTGCAGCAGCACCTCTTACCTACACCACGGGTTGCACCCGTAGACCAACCCGCAGCCCAACTGGCATCCATTCATCCATCCACTCGAATGCATTGAGTGCACCTGGCTGGCAGTGGGAAGGAGGAAAAAACCCTCAAACATCCACATGCAGGTCCACTACACCCAGGAGCTAAGGGTTGAATTACAAATTGAATGAACTTGTCTTTAAAAAAAACAAACCAAAACAAACAAAAATCCCAACACATGAACAGAACACACTATTTAATCCTCAGCTAAGATTTTTTTTTTTTAAGTAGCTGTACACCATTTAGTAGTTTTCCATTTTTCTTCCTGTCTTTAAAACACACCTTCACAAGCTGCTGAACATAATGCTTTCTGAACTTAATGAAAACCTCTCTCATGACCCAGGAGCACTCAGTAAATAATTATTAAGCTCTGGAGGTGGCTTTTGCATGAGTGTTGACTTAATGAAATGCCGTCAGTTGATCTGCTTGAATGCCCATTTACTTGGGGACACAGCTTGCCATACAGCTTGGAAAGCTTGATCACCACTCACTTAAGGAACAAGGTAAAACTAAAGAGGTTCAATCTAGAAGCTGCAAAGGTCACATTTTACAATCCTTGACTACCGTTCCTGTTAAGAGGGAGATGAATAACTGCAAACCTAGGATATGCTCAAGGACCTCTATATAATAATCGTGATAATGCACCAAGTCTTTTTATGCCTAAACTAGACCTCCACTAGCACAAATATGTGTGTTTGCCATGAAGCTTCAGAATATATATTTATATTTTCTTTAAACATGGAGTATTTTAAAAGTCTTCCCCTCCTGTAAGTCACCATCATTATCTCAGCTGGTCAGCCACAGCTGCTGTGGCTCTGCAAAAGACCCAGCCACAGCGTTTTCGACTCCCAGAACACAACCTCCATCACAACAAATCAATCACACAACCTGCTCACGGTGCCGTCGCTCCAGGAAAGCGCCACTTACAGACAGAAGCTGTCAAAGGAGCAGAGCATGAACATCTCAACGCTAACAGCTGCCATCTTCCCCCCCACCCCTCCTGTCCAAGGGCTTTCGCAGAGCACCCTTGGGTGAAAGTCAAGCGCGTCGCAGCCAGCCGTGTCTCTAGGGGTGGCTCCAGATAAGGACCTGGCAACTCCAATCCCCACGCAGCAGCAACGCAGGCAGCGGTGCCCGACGCCTGCCAGCACTGCAGACCTGTGCAATCCAGCACCTACCGAGGAGAAGGGAAGGGCAGGTGAAGAAGCCATGCACAAGGTCTTCAGGGATCATGAAAGGACTCCAAAAGAGCCCAGAAATTCAGAGTCAGGATCTCACTACATCTTGTCTCACTGCATGAGAGTATTGTATAAACTACTGCTGGAGACAGCCCAGAGCACAGACAAACGCCCGGTGCTACCAGGATCCTCGGACCCGTGCCCAGGTGGCTGTACCACCCTTTTCATCCTGCAGACGGACGGCCCGCTGCAGATCTGGGAGGAATGGAAGCAGTGGGTTGGCACTGAAAGTGTTTCTCCCATTCATTAATTGAAAGGGGTGTGATCAGGCCATTAATGCCATCAGAGGAGCGGATAAGAGCTGTCTGTAACGGCACAGTTTTCCCACGATCTTTATCACCAAAAATACGACAGGAAAGGGTGGGTGCAAGACAGATTAGTTTTCTGGAACATGACTCCTTTTCATTTAAGGTTCACCTAGGTGAACCTCCACGCAGAAATCACTCGAGATGCATCTCACAAGAGCTAGACATGCATCTGTAGCAGTACAGAGACTCGATGTGAGGGTGTACACACTGTTTCACCTCTGCTCAAACAGGCTAAATCCCTCAGGCAGAAAAGGAGCAGGGAGGTGAAGACACCTACACACACAAATACTTCAAACTTCCAAAAAGGTTCCATGAAGGGTTAAAAGAATTTAAAATGTAGCTGACTGTGTTACGCAATATTGGTTTGGTGTTCTACCTCAAACTTTCAAAGCCATCACAAACTTAGAGAAGGTACTACAAAAAAACATAGAGAAAAATCAGGCACGAGGAAGATTTGTCTTTCACTTGAAAGCCTGAACAGTCACCTTGTCAAAGGCTTTGTGAACCATTTTTCAGACACCACATCTATAGGTACTTCTCTCTCTAAAGGGCTCTACACACATTTGCAAAACAAAAAGGCAGATAGCTAAAACAACCAAGAAGTGATAAAAGAAAAAGCGAGGAGATAACACTCCACTAACAACCTCTGCAGTTCTTGATTTTGTAATATGGAATTTACCTTCTTTTATCTGGGTAAATAGAGAAGATAACACTGTCGCCATGAGGGAAGATGACGTATGATCACCACACTTTTTGATACTTTGCAACTATACAGTGCCCAGATCCAACTCCACATCACCTTTCCATCATATCTTGGATTAGAAATTATCTGTCCCTTACACCGCTGGATGGTAAGTCTATTCACAGAGGCAGCCCTGCAGAAAAAAAAGACTCAACCATGTTGTGTTCACAGCTTGTACCTGTCATTCACAAGCTCAGAGTCCCACCCAAGTCATAAAGCTACTGGGCTCCTCCATGCTTACAGCGACCCAGCAGTAGTTCCCAGCCTAAACCACTCCACTGAGGTTTTCTGCTTATTGACTCCACTGTTACAGCACTCTTCAACTCTTTCCAAAGACAAGGAGGCAGCTCAAAGCCTCATCTCTGTACAGATGACATCCTTGCTCTGGTATGCCGAGCAACCAGGATCTTAAGGAGCAAAAGGGAAAGTGTTTATGGAAGATTTGCTTTAAATGATTAAGAACCCTAAACAGTCATATTGTAAACCACAACGCAAATTCAGTGCTTGGTATGTGATGGGTCTGTGTTATCAGCAAGTAGGACTTGCTTGTTACATCAGATACTACATGCAAGGGGAAAAAAACCAACCCCTAACACATTACTGCAACAACTCTAACATTAAAATAATCTTGGACAGACGTTATGCAAACCCTCACTTCAACCTCTAGCCACAGCTCTAGCTGTTCATTACAGGACCTGATCAGATCAGAATGTCTTAAGCAACTTTTCTTTCTAGCAAAGCAGCTCTCAGGACAGCAGAAACCAATTCCTCAGCGTCCACACATCTTAAAACAAACTTCAGTTTTAGAGTCCTTAAGCATTGCTCAGAGTTCTGCTACATTTTTGGCTATTTGTGGAAGATTTATTGGGGCAAAGAGGATTGTTTTACTGTGCAGGCTAAACGACTGGGAGAGGGAAAAAAAAAGAAAAGCCTTTATACTGCAACAAGTTACCAACCATTTGGCTATTTACACTGCAATTGTGATTCGAGATTGCAGGACAGATGTGACCAGCTTTGCTGCCCTGAGTATTCATAGCACAGACAGGACCAAGGGAGAAGCTCCAGCTGCCCATGTAAGAAAGCATCAGTGATGTTTACAAACTTCCTAATGGCGGCCAAGCAAAATGACAGTCATTCACTGGAGGAATTGCCCAACTGCAAACAGCCAGAGAAGAGATGGCTGTCAATTCCCTTGTTTAGGCCATTCAATACGACCTAAAACATCCCTGCCACGGGGTAATCTCAAACCAAGGCTCCTGGAGAAAGCAAACCCCAGCAGTCCACAGTGCTGCTATGCTACCACAGGATCCAACAGCATCCTCGGCACAGCCACATCCAGCAATAAGGTCCCTCTGTCCCCAAGTTACCTATCCCAAATCCCAGCCATTTCCAGTTCAGGGATTTCAACAATGGGTGTGATTTCTGTGTTTACAGCCTTCGGGTATACACTGTGGGCAACATCAGAACACCTCAGGGTCTGCTCTGCAGCTGGTAGAGGGTGGCTGGGGTAGGCCAGTCTGCGTGTTGACAAGAGGACCTCTTCACCCACCACCCAACAGCTGTAAATTCTATTTTAAGTTCCTGACATCTGTATGGACCACAACCTTTCACAAAAACATTTAGTAATGATTTAAAGGCTGGAGTACAGGGGAATCAACCTCTCCAGGGACTGTTCTGGCAATTCTCCCTCTGCCCCCAGTAAAAAAAGTAATAATTCTGCACCTTTTTTCTAGCCAGAAACTGCCCATGAACATCGGGGAGAGGAAAAGAGGAAAATAATTACTTAATCGTAAGGTTGCATAGAAGACATACCAAATCAAAACCATGATACAGAACGAAGTCTCATGTCAAATAAAAACATGCAAGCAACATTTATACTTTCTGATTTCACAAAATGTCAAAATATAAACAGAAAGATCCTCCTTAATCTATTGATAGATCTCAAATACAGCCCTGCTAATACACAGCATTCATTTCCTTTTGCAATCACCCTTTTGTTTTGCATATCTTATGTTGCGTGTGTAAAGCAGAAGCCCTTCTCAAATAAGAGATGTCGAGCGAAACCCTCAAACAACTTCATGCAACCAAATAAATTCTCAAAAATTAATACAGCTGCTGCAGTTCTAGAAAAAGGCTATTATAAAGTAAAACTACTCAACATGCACTATGTTTTCAACAATTTCACAACTGAGACATGCCATCCAGGTAACTTGCTGCAGCCTAACACTTCTTTTCAAAATACATTACAGCTGCTGGTTTATTTTTGAAGAAAAGCAGCCAACTCAAAACTATTTACAAGTCTTTTTGTTAGACCCTCTTAATCTCTTCTGCACTGCCAGAAGCATAGCACTTGAATGGCTATTTCTGTTCAAAGCTATATTTGTTGTGGAACTACTGCAAACTCCTGAATCATGTAAACAGAGGCAAGAGCCAAACGTTTCACTGGACTTGAAGTTCACATCTGCCTTAGTTACTAGGGCAAAAAAAATAAAGGCATGCGCTTAAGTTTGTAACCAATAAATCCTGCAAAGACTACCGTTAATCGTGAATTCTTGCAACAGGGTTTTGTTTAATCTGGTTTATTTCGCAGTATTGACCTTGGCAAAGTACCTGCAGGAGCACCCACCAATACTGCAGAGCAGCAATTCACACCTGTTCTTCTAGGCTACAGCAGCCAACTGTACAGCACTAAGTTTGTCAACGAGGTTTATAAACTTGCAGCAAAAGTCACCTGGAAGTGATGCACAGTTCCAGACCTGCAAGAGCCCAGCAGCCAATGGTATTGCTGTCCCCAAAAAGCCATTATTATAACAGCTTTCAGCCTGGACTTACTAGCAGTTGCAAGTTTTTGCAAAACAAATGCTTGGCAAACGTGCTGCTGGGAGCAAAATGACCCTCCTGTTTCTTTAGCTTCTTGGTTGAGAAATGTTAGCACTAGAAACCAGCCCCCCATCTCAACCTACCACTTTGGATGCAAACTTCACCTTCTCTTCACTCACCTTCTTCTATTCTTCCTGATCCTCCTCCAGCAGGAAGAACTCCCAATATTCCCAACATGCTGGAAATTATGAAAAGCCCCAAAACAACAACAAAATCTCACACAGGTGCTTGATCCCAACTTCCCACAGATTTCAAAGAGTTACCACTGCAGGAGGGACAAATTCTGCCAAGTGGCCTTTGGCACTCAACTGCAGAAGACATACTACAGGTAGGAGGAAAAGCAGCATATTTTTGGATAAGAATGGGACAAAGTGGGTGGATTAAGGAAAACCAAAAAAATGTTTCCTTCATTATCCACAGAAAGAATCTGGATTAATTCATAGTAGCCTGTTTTTGCCATACAACCATTTGCTGAGTTCAGAAATTTAGTAGCTGCCTAATACTGAGTTGCCAATATGTGTCTACTACACTGAAAACATTTTTCCCATTGCTCTAGAAAGGCTGCTGCAAAGCCACATTCAGGAACTGCGATTGGTTTCCAAAGTACTCAAAGAAAAAGAAAAAAAAAAAAAGAAAATATATATTTTAGCATCCTCCAGAACAAACAAGATAAATTGTTATTCTTGTTTTGTTTTTAAAAGCAGAAAATAAAAAGCCTTGTCCATTTATACTTGTATTATTTGCCACTTACTGGAGCTTAAGATTGTGCAAAGCAGTCAGGAAGAGTAAAAAGATATTAAGATACTTTGCCTTAGAAGCATTAACCTTGTATACCATCATAATTCTGTGTCCCTTCTCTTCACAGAGCTATAACCTGGCTATACAATTCCTAATCTTAATGGAAGGATATGTATTTGGTTTTGCCTAGAATTGACATTACAGACTACTTAAAACTGTATTAAAGCCAGTATTAACCTCTACACATGCCAGGGTACAGAAAATGAGCATCAGCTGCTAGGATGCCAAATTAACACCTGCATAGTTAAAGCATTTGCAATCCCATTCACAAGTTACCAAAAAAAAAAATTTAAAAAAAAACCCAAAAAAAACCCCATGCCTGGTCTAGGGAAAGCCATCTTCTGCAGGGTTTCTCCTTATTTTGCTAGCTCCCAGACATCTCCCTTTACACACTAGATGGAGCTTTGGCCCCTGCCTCCCAGCCAGCTGCCTGGCACTGTGCTTCCTTAGGGATAAAAAGGGTAAAGAGGCAAAGGGCAAAATGCCGACCTCAGCCTGGATAAAGAGCGTGCACAGAACAGCTTCAGGAACGACATGACACCGAGCGAGTCCCCGGGCTCTCACCGTACCCCCCGCCCCCAGTCCTGCTCCCCTCCCATCCCCATTAGTCTCTCATTAGTCTGTTTTGTCATTTTCAAAGAATCAAAGATTTCAACAACTCCAAATCCTGAGCCACGCTGCAACTTCTGCCAGCCTTTGCTACGGCCACGAGGCACTGCCTCGAGTTCCCACCACGTTACAGCTACGTTACTTTTTCTCCCTTTATTAAAGGACAGCATTTAAGCTTATTCCCACATTACACACCTGAATTGCTCACTGGCTTTCCTGGAACCCTCTTTATATTCCCACTTATTTTCAATCTTCAGTCTCCTCTCTAGTAACCTGAAACATCCATACCTAATGTCTCTGCTAAGGCTCCAGACTTGGATCCATTGACACTTCTGGGAAACAACTCATTAATTAAAGTGAAATTCCCCTTGACTTGTGTCTGCTGGATTTTCGGCTGCGTTGTTTCAGAACAAAGTTCAGGAGAAACAGCTCATCCTTCTGGTGAGCTGCCACAAATCCATGAGGATCTTTCAAAGCACAACAGGATATGGGCCATCATGGCTATTTCTGTGATGAATTTAAAGTCAATGGGACAGAAGAGAGCCCAGGGGACTGAGTCACTCCTAATGTCACCAGTGGCCAGCACTGCAACTCAAGCGTAAAAAGCAGCAGCCTCAGGCTGTATGGGACAAGGTAATAGCAGAGAGGATGAAGAAGCACAAGTGTCTGTAGTACAAGACTTCCGTGTAAGACCTTGTGGGCAAGGGTGCCTGCTGGGGCACCTCTGCTCAAGGACAAGGAGCTGAAATTGAAGTGATGAGAGAAACAAGAGCCCACTTTATAGTGGGAAGCTAAAGAAAAGTTTGGCATTTTAATCTCACAAAATGGAGGTTGATGGGGATGAGTGTTGCTGTCTATAAATACAGCAGAGAAACAAACACCCAGGAGAGAACAACCCTGGCACTTCACCAAGCAATATGAACCAGCCATGAACAAGATTTAATGGGTACCAACAGTGTCATTCTGAGAAGTCCAGTCCCAAAACAGTTTCCAACTGGAGGACTGGGGAAGGAACAACTTGCTTCTTTTCAGATAAAGAGTCGTTGCCTAATCAAAGTAGGTCACTGTGGAACAAAGCAGCCAGTAACAAATGTCAGGCCACAGAAGACACCCTCCAGCCAAAAGCTCCAACGGGACAGATGCAGGACAACACAAACTGGCAGAGCATACGGATCTGAAGCAATGCTGGAACATAATATTGCGCACAGCAGGAGCTGTTGCCATCAGATACGTCAGCATGGCCAAATGCAATCCTTCTGGAAGGTGAGCATATCTTGAACAGGCTTCTCAGTGGGCCCCACCAAAACAAAGATGCTGTCCAGCACAGGGCCACTAAGATGATGAAGGGACTGGAGCATCTCCCATATGAGGAGAGGCTGAGGGAACTGGGTCTGTTTAGCTTGGAGAAGAGGAGACTGAGGGGGGATCTCATTAATGCTTATAAATATCTCAAGGGCGGGTGTCAGGAAGACAGGGCCAGACTCTTCTTGGTGGTGTCCAGTGACAGGACAAGGGGCAATGGGCACAAACTGGAACACAGGAGGTTCAATCTTAACATAAGAAAACACTTCTTTACCGTGAGGGTGACAGAGCACTGGAACAGGCTGTTCAGAGAGGTTGTGGAGTCTCCTTCTCTGGAGACATTTAAAACCCATCTGGACATGTTCCTGTGTGATCTACTCTAGGACCCTGCTCTAGCAGGGGGGTCGGACTAGATGATCTTCAGGTGTCCCTTCCAACCCCTACCACTCTGTGATTCTAGAGCTACCAGCCTATCTGGACACTAATGAGACACTCGTATCATTTGGCATACTAGGTCTGCTAGAAAGCAAGTATCAGCAGTCATCATGCTGCAATTCCTTGGAAGTCCTCTCTCCCCCCTCACCCCCACCTTCAAGGATGCCATTGCCTGTACTCTCTCCCACATTAGCCCATCTGAGCAAGCCAGAGTTCAGAAATGTTAAACTGCAGTAGTAAATAATGCTGCAAAAATGAGACCCCTCCTTTCTAACTAATTTAGAAATAACTTGAGTGCCTATGTCACCGCTTTGCAAGTAAGTGACTACAGTTTAGCTGACCCCACCTTTTGTGTCTGGCTGCTACACTATTCCTCAGATTTCTGCACTGAACCATGCAGAGACCAGAGGGGTCCAGTGCTTCCTTCAATTGGGGCATTCCCACATTCAAATAGAGTAAGGCAACAGATAAGACTTAATTTCAAGTACTAACATTAGGAAAACGTCTGAAAACAGGTTCCAAATAAAGGTCATTTTTGTCATGTAAAACTTCCTGCAAGTCACTATTTCTTAGAACAGGCACAAACTCCCATCAAGCAGTACAAATAACTGACATAATAGCGCAAAACAAAGCTAGAGTTAGAAAACTGTGGGAGCAGGTGATGAAAAGGAGAGGCTGTTATTTATTCACATCAAAATGATCAGCCTCAGTCACTGTTTTCCTTCTGTTGACCACACCACATTATTCAGTTTAACTGGTGTGCAGTCAGCGTCAAGCTTTGCCTAAATCAAACGTTCAAGTAGGTCACCAGTTTTGAGCAAAAATATTTGCTTCTATATTCAGTTGAGGAGCAAAATAAAAATAGGAAAATAAAAGACACACCCACCATGCTTTCGTCACAATGGGTTCCTGACCAGCCCAGGGGTACCTCCAACAGTCCACACTGGACAGCCAAAACTAATCAGTCAATTATTTTTTTCAGGTCAACATGTTTATGACATGAATATAACTTACAGCAAACTGACAGAGGAAGAAAACTCACATTCTCTTCCAGGGACTTTGCAAGTCAAGCTAAGCCAATTTACCTTCAAGAGTCTTAACACCACAACTTCATTTGCCCACCACTTTCTGCCCCCCTGGAATGCGGGAGCCCCCATGCTGAAAACTACCAGACCACCTGGGCTAATCTATAGAAGTACACCTGCCCTTCCTCTCCCAATTGAAAACTGACAAAGATTAGAAGTCCTCCCCAACACAAACATAAAACCAAGAAACACACCTACTACAAAAAGAGACATCTTGAAGTGGACAGAAGGCATGCAGAGAAAAAGATTTATCCAGAGCAGATATATGAGAGACACCATTCAAGGACAAGACAGCAGCTGAAGGGTCCAACAGCCAAACATCATTTGACAAAGATGCCATCCAGCACAAGGATTTTGAGCAGAGCCTCTTAGGGGATTTACTTGGGGACACACAGCCTGGGCAGTAAGGACAGGACTTGAAACCACATCTCTCAGTCCCAATAACATCCATCCTCTGCAGCCAGTCATGTTGTGCCTTTTATTATCCTACCTAGCACTGACAAGCAACACAACACATAACTGCAAGTGAACCTGACAGGCTCTTGCAACACCTACTCGCAAGTTTAACAAAATATAATCCTTTCAGTCCATTATACCAATGTAAAAAACCCAAACCCTTGGCATCTCGCTGCTCTTCCTAGACTTGCCATCCAAAATTTCCACTGAAGTTCACAAGCGGAGCAGAGTGAAAACACCTTCACTGGCCACGTTATTTCCAGCCTGGGAACAAAGAACTTCAGCCTCCAGTGCTCTTTGAATGCAGTCTGAAAAAAGTAATAATTAAGTAGTATACAAAACCAAAGTATGCAACCTGAAAAACCCTTCTGTCTGGCAGATCAGGCGCTTTCTAGAGACACTTACATTAGCTCATGCTGTTAAAATTGTTTTTTAAAAATAATTGGGGAAAATACACAACAATGTTAAGCTAAAAATGTTCCATTGAAAAAGATATTAAGCAGAACAAATGCATTAGGTAATATGTGCTAATTATTAAGTCCATATACAGGTTGCTTGAAACCAAAGTCTTCAATATTTGAATGTTTACATGTAAGTTCGTAAAAATACAAGTGGTTAGTATTACTAAAAAGCCAGCACATTAAATCTTTCCAGACTGGGAATCAAAAATTCCCTGAAGGAGTCCCAGGGGAAAAGAGCAGGGAAAAAAAAATTTTACAAGTATCAAATTTCACCATCCATCCCACCACACACCTCCACAGAACCAGCACCTGGTAAACTGGGGATTACAATATCAGCCAGAATAATGCAGATCCTAGGCCAAAGGAGTTTGGTTTTCAAACAGGTCCAAGACTTTGGTACTGGCCTGGAAAAGGACTGCAGATGGAGCATTAGAAGTGCCTGCAAGGGAGGCACTTGGATACCAGTGAGCTTACTAGCAATAAAACCATGTCTCTGTTACTGTTATTACTTCATGTAAGTTCTATCCTTCCTTATTTAAGGAAAACCTCAATATACTGCCATTAAAAAAGGTCAATAAAAGGCCACAGCAATTCCAATGAATGCACAAGGTAAGTTTGAGAGAGTGAAAAGCCTTCTCCATGCCCACATGCAAGTAACAGACTGAGGTTGGTAGGAATGGTCTGATGTACCTCCAGGAGAAGACCACGGCGCTTCCAACACAACCTAGGGAAAACAAGCTGAGAGAAGTGTCCTCAAAACAAAACCAAGCCACAGAAATCCACACCACTCACCGCACCATGGCAACTCCTAATGTATTACTGTAAGGACATATCACTACAGGGATAACTCATGGATAAGACCCATTTTCCAGTATCATTCTGCTGTGCTGATACTCTTCCCCCTAAACAAAAAGATGCATCCCCTTAGGGGTAACACGTACACAGAGACCATGATAAAGTCAGTTTTCTTTGAAACTGGCCAGTATGTTCTAGATGTAGCTGATGAAACTTAAAAATCCACTTTTTAAAGTGACTTATCATTTTCTCACTGCATTATTCAACAGCCGCATCATGTTATCAACTGTCCAAGTACTACCCCCCAAGAAGCAATATCCAAGAGCTTTTCTGTAATAAGTGTTTTCCATCATAACTAGAGCAACAAAACAAAAATTGATATTAGCAGAAAATTGCTCAAGTTTTTTATACCCAAGTCCATCTTTAGAGTTTGTCATTTGAAATTAAATGCTATATAACTCTTTCGAACTAATTAATCAAATATACAAATACAAGGTGGGACCCACACTGCATGCATTCTTATATCAGTTAATGTTTCACATGCATAAAAATTTAAACAGTGAACTTCAAGCCAGAATTGCCAAATCATCTACTTCCTCCATTCTAATTTAAAAGGTAAATATAACTATTTCCGATGTGGTTGAGAACCTACAGATGCATGGGAAGAAGACAAGGAAATATCACAAATAAAAAAACCAAACCAAAGTACCTACAGAAAATACATTTAAAACTGCATTTCCACATAGCAATAAAAAAACCACGCTGCTTGGAAACATCCTTCCATTCCTATTGAACACAATGGTGGTATGAATTACTGCCAAAGTAAACTTCAAGGATTTGTTTGCCATGCAAGAAAACCAAGCAAACCGAAGTTCTATGCGCAGAATCCTGTTTCAAGAGTGTGAAGGTTCCTTTGTTCCTTTAGTGCCAGGTCATTTCAAACTTCTGTGTGTACATATTTTATTGTGCTTGCAAAACGTATATCCAAAAATATGGAAGATTATAAATTTTAAAAGACCACTCCTAAAAATCAAAAAAGCCCTTCTAAAAGTCCTGTGTAAATATATCTCCAAGAGCAACACTTTTCCTATTCTATCAGTGTACATCCAAACGCTTGGCATCTGAAAACAAAATATTATTTTGTGTAGCAAAGAAAGAAAGTATGTTTTTTGAAAAAAACATTTGTATAAAATCCAGGAAGAAGAAATATTTACAATTTTAATAGTAAAAAACACAACTAACTTAATCTATACTCATAAATGGCAGTTTCTGACCATGACCAACCGTAAATACAGATAAGACCTTTTATTCAACTATCATGCTAAATTTCAAGTTTCTATAAGCAGTCCAATAAAGCAGCCCTATTATTCCTTCCTTGCTTATATTTTATGTAAAAACCATAGACAATATAATTTCAGACACTAGAAAAATACTTGGAACTTTCTAAAACCTGGCTCAGCCACCCCAACAGATCTCTATGCAAAAACAAGAGCTCTCCTTCTCCATCCTTGCTTTCCATTTAGGTCTTCTGCATTTCCATGGCTTTAAGTTCCTATTTTCAGCACATCTAAACAAAGAGCAAACTCTGAAAGTTACTTCAAAAAGTTTATGTTATTTATTCAAGATATTTCTCGTGGTATTTGTCCTAGTCGCCTTAGAATTGAAACTCAATTCACAAGGTCAAACTCTTAACTGCTGCAGGATTGGGGAGAAAATGGGTGATTTTAATGAGACTATTAGACAGCAAATTTTCACTAAGAATCTAATTACAACATGAAATTCACACATATATTCAGTGCCTCATCACTATATTTAGCTGAGACATGGTCCCAAACCCAAGGAAATCAACAGAAGTATTTAATTCTTGCTTCCCATGGAATAATGCTCTTTTGGCACAGACAGTATTTGACTACAGTATTTTCAGCTGAAAACTCCTCTGCCTTTGCTGCATCTGAGGAAGCTGCACCGAATCAGCCATCGCAAGGCAACATCAACCCCACCACATACAGCATCAGTTCTGCACTCCCCGGTGTTTGCCACGGAGCGAACCATGAACCAGCTGGCTGAACATTAAAGCACATACAAAGGTCTTGTGCATGCTTGTTAGACTGTTTCATAGGAGAAAAAGAAACAAGCAGAGAAATATTTACCACCCTGTGTGGGTTTGGGTTTTTTTTGTAGTTGTAAATCAGATAATCTCTTAAATGTTATTCCTACCTGGGCCAGGAAAAAAAAATCCTACAACACTGCTTGTTCTCCAGCTCCTGCAAGGCAGCTGCAGGAGCTGACGTGCAAACGCAACCCGGTGCTGGCACCACAAGTGACAATTGCTCTGCACCACTCTGCTGCAGTTCAGAGAACAAAAAGGACCCAGAACTTACCCAGGGGATTCATCCTTTCTCTTTGCGATCCAGCAAGGCAAGAGCTCACCGGGAACCGTGCTCCTGATGGCCACAAAACCAAGACTAGACAGAAAGGTCTTAGTAAGCACCGGCTTCCAGAAACTGCACTTCCACTCCTACCCATCCACCTCCTAACCCTGCCGCTGCATTTGTGGCTGCCTTTGTTAGAACACTTCTGCAAATGAAAACAGATGAGTAACTATTGCTGCTTTAGCAAACTCCCAAGCCCATGGTCACTAATAATAGCTTTGTTCCTTTTATTACTAAACAAAACCAAAAAAAAAAAAAAAGTTTAAATGCTTGTATAAAATGCACATTGCTGAATGTTTTCTTTCATTGATCCGGTGCCATTTCCCATACAGGCTTAGGCCCAGGTCTCTCGAACAATTTACGTGGATCAACACAATGTGGACAATCTCAGGGCTGTTAAGGGGGATCCCTCGCAAAAAAAAATTTAAATAATCAGGTTTTGTGCTCCTTCGCTTTAGCTATTAAGAGTTTAATCAACACCAAAAAATCCGAAGAGAGGCATTCCCACTTTCTGCACAAACTAAAAGGCAAACGCAGATCTGAGCTCTCTGGTATGCGACATCCCGGAGCTTATGAATTCAGAAAGGCAAAGGTGCTTTGGCAGGCTGAGCTCCCCGCTCCCACCAGCCCCTGAGCCAGCCATGGCCCTGCTCCAGGAACAAACTGGTGGGACGGGAGGGAAAGGGCCTGGTCCAGGGAAGAGAAAGTGGAGAATGGCAACACAGGAGGAAGAAAATGGAGAGGGTATGAAGCCACTGCTGTACAGTGACGGGGAGAATGATGACAAGAAAGCCTTCCCTTGCACAAACACTGACCTGCTTCACCACTGCTAAGGAAAAAAGAAAAATCACCACAAAAAATACTTTTGTTTAAAAAAAAAAACAAAAAAAACCCAAAAAACCCAGATTTTTCTCCCTAGGATCAAATAAAGTACAGGAACTCCTAAAAGCAATAAAAATAACTAGCTTCCAAATCAGCCCTTTTTATCAGAAAGTCTGTGATGCTTCTACCTAACACAGTGACACGACATACCCCGTTTGGCCAGGATCTGCTGTAGCCTCCTGCACCTCCCACCACCATGCAGAGGCTGTGCCTCGCAGCTGCTCCGGTCTGGTCTGCGGGTTGTCACTCCGACCTTGGCTTTAACCATAGCACTGCCAAGCCCAGAACCTCCTTAGCCTGCACCATGTTCCTGGGAAATGACTCAGAGCCACCGTGGGCTTTATCCACCCATGCTGGAAAGCGAGTAGACATCAAGAAAAATTAAAAAAAAAAATATATATATATAGAATATTGAAGTCAGGCCACAGCATTTTAATATTATCAACAACCTGAAGCTTCCAGGGGTTTTCAATTTATTAATTTCTATGAGTAGGTAGACTGTTGCTGAATAATCCTGAGCGCTGCATAGCAAGTGATGTTTTTTTTCTTTCACAGGAAGTAACCAAGCCAGAAGCAGCGAAAGCATCCTCTTGTTCTTGTGTGAGCCCTTTTTTTTTGTTGTTTAGTTTATTTGAACAATGGCACCATGAAACTGCTTACAATAATGACTGTTACAAAATAGGAAGCTGAATTATTAGGCAAGCTTTGTCTGCATAACTCAATCAGCCTAGGGAGGATATGACAGGCACAACCAAGACAAAGGACTGGACTCGGTGACCCCAGGCATCTCTTTCAGGACTCAATTTCTGCAACTGAGTTATTTAAGTCTTGAGGTTTGTGTTTGCTCCTTTATTAGATGCACCACTCCTGTAACTGCAGCAGCAAAGCACATGCATTTTGCAAGAATGTGGATTACCAAGTGTGCACACAGAACTTCCTCTGAAAATACGATTCAATATGGACAAGCAAAGTTTAAATATTTAATCTTTTCAGTGTACAAGAGGTACACACAGCAGGACAAGTAAATTGTGAGTTAGTCTTTAAGCAAATAGCCAAGCATAGCTTTTGCAAACCAACAAAAAATAACTGTTAAAAGTGGTCTTTAAGTAGCACTAATGTTATTTTGGTTGCAAGGTGCAAAGGCACAGAACTTCTACAAGCCTGCTGAGAGCATCATTGCTCTGGGGTGAGATACTTTGGACTAGCTGATCAGTAACCCAAGGCAGACACTCGCCATCCTGTCATTACAATAACCCTACTGAACCTAAGAAAATCAGGTCCAAGTGCTGCTCCTCTAAGCAATACTTCTGTGGGTAACAGCAACACAAGTGACTGAGCAACAGCCATACGGGAACCTGTAAGTGAATCATTAACGAGCAATGATTTCTCCATTACTCACCGTGGATACACAGTTACTGCGGGTAAGATTTGCTTCTAAAAAAAGGGAACAGCCAACAGCATGAGTACCAACACATTCATCAAAGCTCAACACAACGTGGAAAGGAAAGAGGAAGGCACGGCGATCAGCCAGCCTGTGTCCGGAAGAGCCATTCGTTGAGGAAGGTTCCGTGGAGCAGTGTGGCAGTACTGGGGACAGCATCGCCCACCATGTCCCTCCACAGGGGTCATGTTTGGGGGCTCAGGTCAACTGACTGTTCATTTTGCATTACACCAAGAAATTATTAACTCATTCTACAAAAGCTACACATCTGTCAGACTGCGATACAGATCAATAGCCAACAACCTAAACATCAGCAGTTTGACCCCAAGGCAAGAGTTTCCACACCCCTTTACCCACACTCTACAGTAAATACTCCTCATACATTTTCCCCAAGCAGCCCATGCTACTGAAAATAAGCAAGAGGAGAACCCAGCTGACATTCTCAGCGAATCTTTGGGCAAGATTAGCAAGCAATTAAAGCTGTTGTATGAGGAATTTTAAGTGCTGTACGACTTCATGCCAAACAAGAGCTACTCAAGCACTGGAATTTATTTTTTACAATTCTGTTCTCTACAGAAACAGAAGACAAATTTAAAGAAAGAATTTTCGAAGCACAGATTCAACTGATTACCAAAACATCTATTATAGTTTAAATACTAATATATGTTGAAAGAAATTCTGCATCAAAAAAACGACAGGCAAAGCATTCCAATTGCTTCCTACCAAAACCATTAAGTTAATGTATTCCTACAAAATATTTCAATTTCAACCAAACTGGGGGGTGGAGGTTAATAACTTGTTACTGTTTTGTTGGCAAAACATAACTAATCATTAAGATAATTGCAGCCCAGAGAGTTCGGGTGCAGCACATCCTGGGAACACTTTTAAGTCCCAGAATTAAATCTCAGCTCCAGAAGCAAATGAGTGCTTTGCCACCCAGTGCCTACAACCAGGTCCACCAGGACAGGTAGAGCAGAGAACATGGTTTGGGTCCCAAGTGTTGATTATTTAGTACCAGCTATACCTCTTCACTAATCTGCCAGGAAAGTCAGACAAAACAACAGAAAAAGCCATGCATTTCATGACGGCAAAAGTTACAACAAAAGAAGCCTGGGTTTGTATACAACAGGAGATAGAGTAGATTTTCTAAACTGTCATCCACAGCCACAATTGCACAGCTTGTATGGGTTTGATAATATGGGTTGAAATTAATGATTTTCATAATCATACCCACTGGAGCAGAAAAAAGGTCACAATGAACAAAGCCAGTAAAATAAGTTAAATGAGGCAACTGAGGCCTGAGCTACAGTTTCAGACTGGTCTGCTTTTCGTATAAAGAACGCTCTACTTGGAGATTAGGGGTGAGAAAGAAGAACTCATTAGCTCTTCTTCAGGGTTCATGATTCAAATCTGACAAAACACACACTTCAGTGTTTCCAAGCTTAAAGAAAATTCCAGCAGGGTCACAGACGATGCTATTTATAGCTGGCTTAATCTCTGTGCACTCAAACACACTTTTGTACATACACATATTTCGTTAGCACTTAAAGAAAAAAGTCTCTTACTGAAAACTTAATCATGCACAAGTTCTAAAAATGCAAACGAGTTTTTCCTCTTAATATTAGCTACTCCTGACTGAACTGCACCAAAAACCCACCTATAATTTTTTCCAGCCAAACTGTTACCAGGAAAAAAAAAAAAACAACCAAGTCCTGGAAAATATTCAGTGACAAAACTGAGAAAGAACAATGTGGAAAGTTACCAGCAATTAATTTCTTCAATAGTAAACAAATTCATCCCACCCTCAATGTACCTATCAGTACAGCTGAGACTGTTGTGAAACCTGGAACATTCAGGCAGTGAAACACATTGGGAAATGCCCAGCACTGGCAGCTGGAAGGAAAACCAACACTGCTAAGCCCTCTGACAAAAAGAAAACACACTAGAAATCAATGGTCCTCTGCTTTGCTTTGGTTCTTGACTGGCTGCTTATTTGGGTCTGAGGCTAAGAGCTCAAACAAATGGATCAGACACCTGTGGAAGCTACACCAGGATCAGACAGAGGAGATGGGATGGCTCTCGTGCCAGGCAAACGGTGCCTCCCCAAAGTGCCTGCCTTCCACAAAGAGATGGCTGGCTCTGTGGACAAAAACAGAGGTGCGAGGAAATCTGGAGAGACTGCCCGGCTCTACAGGCAGCAGTCACAGGTCAACCCACACATGGAGGGTGGTTAAAAGAAGCAGTTCTCAGGGGGTCAATACTGGTATCAACACAGTTCAGTATTTTCATCAGTGATCCTTTGGAGATAAGCAAAGCTTGACTAGACAAGGCTGCTTAGAGCCTTGTCCAACTTCGAACTTGGGACATTGAAACATGGGGTTGGACCAGAAGACTTTCAAGGGATCCCTTCCAACTCAAATTGGTTTTGGTCCAGAAACACTTAAGTTTAGTTTTTGTCTTTTAATTTACTGATCATATACTTTAAAGCATGGAAAAATACAAGTTTCAGCCATAGCAGATGGTATCAAGAATGATGTGGCCCAGGCACTGCACCACCCCTTGGAAAGATACACAAGAACATTTATAGTTGCAACAGGAGCCTCGCAACTCTTCACTAACTGCTCTTGTGCACTTATTGCCACACAGGCTCCACTCAAGTCATTTACTTACAGAGGTTTTGTTATTATATTCTTAATTAACCCATAAAACTCAGTTTGTTGAACCACTGTAGTTTTCAGAAATTCAGAGGCTGAATGTTCCTACCAGCCAAACTCTTTTAATAGAATTAAATAGAGATTTCATGTAAGCTTTTAATAATGTTGACAACTGCTAACATTCTTAGCTGAGCCAAGAAGAAACCACTGAACCCTTACATATGTTCTCCTTTCCCCATCAAGCATGCCCAGTGCAGAACACCATGTGGAGACAGCAAATTTCCCCGACTGCCTTCTTAAAATACTAACGGGTCAAATCTGACTGTAAGATTTGAGCAGCTGAACCCCTGAAACAACATTCTGGTGAGTGAGCCCTCAGCATTTTCCCTGCTCAAACCCAATACATGCACACACACAGGTAGTTTAGCATACTGCTTTTCTGCAACAGTGCCCAGGATCAGTTTTATTACCTTTAAACAAGTTTAGGAAAAGATTATAGGTTGGAAAAGCATGGCAGAGCACCTTCTTGACCAAACATGATTGTCAATGACAACTCCACGTTATTGACATGCTGCATTTAAGGCTTTGAGTTAATAGCTATTCAGCACTGAAAACAGAAGTACCTTACCAATGTACATGCATCGGAAAAAATTAAGCAGAATCAGTCAGATTCTCTCCTTGTTAGTTTTCTGTAAGTGATAGAAACCTTCTAGCAGTCATAATTCATAACCAGCCATCATTTCTCTTAAGGTACACCTCAAGGAAACTTGATGTACATCCAAGCTTCTGCAAGCTTGCTGCTTTCTGCAGGATGCATCTTTCATTTTTCCTAAGAGTGCAAATCATGTTCTGGAAAGGCTACAGCATGCCAGGGATACTTAAAATAGAACGGCCTGTAGCTGGTGATACCGCAAATATAAAAACAGCTATTGGTATAGCGGTGGGAGTAATAGCAGTGACAGGGACCCAGAGCAGCCCTGTGGTCAAACTCTACTGGCAAGGGGCCGGCAGCTCCCTAAAACACAAGCAGAAGAAAGGGAATGGACGTTTAGCAGTTCGAATGGGCATAAAACAAACAAAATGAGCTGTGGCAAATTCACAGCACAATTCTAACACTCAGGCTTTAAATTTAGGAGTTTCAGTGCAGGAAGGGTGGTAAGAGAGCTACAGAAGTAGTAAGGTAATAGTTAGAGAGGGAGCTGATTGCAAATCTGTGTAATCGTGACCTTGCAGTACAAAAGAAAATAAGCATTTTCAGTTGGCAGCTGGGGCATTGTGCCTAACTGCCACTTTTGTATGACCAGGGAAAAACATAACCATGGCTTTCTGTAATTGCAGAGTTTAGAGAAGGATACAAACACCAAACTAGGAACCTCAGAAAAAAAAAAGCTGGACTGAGAAAGGCTTAGCCACCAAACTAGCAAAGCCGACGAACCTTAAAGTCCACTTAAAAATATTAGATGTCAAAGTTATCAAAGCACACCACCACTCAGAACTGTGTCCAAGTCTAACATAATAATGTCATGTTTATTTTTGTCCCTGACTCCAGACTAGGTGCTCCAGCTATATTTGTGCTCCTTGTAGCATTTTAAAGGAAACACACACTGACTGAGCAGAGTAGAAGAGGATATACGAGATTATTTATTTCAGAGAACAGCCTTGGTGCATCACCAAGTTAATAAGCAATTTCAGGTCACCAGAAAGACCAAAGCATAAATTGAGATGTAGTTTTCCACATATTTTTAAATAACTGTTTCTATTGGACCAAGAGCAAACAATATTCCATAGATTTTAGAATAATTTAGTGAGCCTTGTTTGGTAAACCATAAGAAAAAATTATTTCAAAAACTTCATCTAGTAGGTGACTAAGCCTTTAGACATACAATGACCCAGCCAGTGGTCAGAGCCACTTGAGCATACAGTCCATCTGGCAGTGTCATTCAAGCCACCAAGCACTGCAGCACATATATCTTCACAGTAAGTCTTCCCAAAGCTTCTGAAGAAAACACTCATGATCTCTCCAGTTACTGCTGAGCACACTTCACAGAGACAGCGAGGAAAGGGGAGGCACTAGTGTCCCAGCACTTGCCTCTGATTTCAGCTGCATTGCTGTTGACTAGAATACAAGTATTAAATAATACGTAAAAAACAGACAAGACAGCAAGGCTTAGGACAGAGGTAATAAAAAAAAAATAGATTGATCCCAAAGGATGGCTATTCCCATGACAAATAACACCTCCCAGTAGCAGCAGTCTAGCTTCAAGGACAATTAAAGTATGGATCTCCCCCTCAGAGAGGGGATCACTCATTTTAGGGTAATGCCACCCCATGCAGGCAAAGTCAGGCCTGGAGTAAATCTGCTCATTATAACAAATAAAAGCACCATGTTACTGAAGCTCATTTAAAGTCATTTCAAATAGACAAAAAAAATGGTAAAGAAATAAATTCTGGGCAAATAATTAATTTTATTTCTTAGTCTTAACAGGAAAAAATAAGCCTATCACAAGGACACAAGGCCAAAATTACCAAATTCAAAGTATTCTGAAAAGAAGCCTAGCTAACAGCTTGGGACATCTCACACTCCAAAAATAAAAAAAAAAAAAAAAAACACAGCTTCCCATTTGGTGAAATAACACTGTATCTGGGAGATCTGAGAGAAGTCTGCTCCTGACAGAGGCCACCAGAAGTTGCTGCAGGAGAGGTCCCACTGCATTTGTTTTCAAAGGTGCCAGAGATGTAGAAACCATCCCTTGCTAGTTTCTGTGCCCACCCTGTCCTCAGACATAAGGCTGAGCATTTGGTCTGTAGGAGACAGTTTCTTTCAGCTTCTCATGAGACACCCCACACAGGCAGTGGGGACACAATTCAGCCCTTTCAGGTCCAGTGCTCCCTCCAGCGCTCAACCTAGATGCCACGAACACTTTGTGTTTCTAGAGGTCTTCAGGAATCCACACAGAAAAAACATTGCTTAAAAGGTCTCGGGCCAGAACTCAATAGAGACTCAAAGCAGATGTCCTGGACCACCCTCGATCAATCCTAACAGTACTCGGTACAGCTCCTTCGCCTTCCCTAAATATAAAAGAAATCAGGACAGATGACCGTGGGATGCATCCACAAAGTGCTTGCTAAGAGCAGCTGATGAACAAATCCATTTGTCTGAAACATCAGAAGTTATATTCTTGTAATAACAAAAAGATATGTTCTTGCAGCCATGATGATCACAGGATATGAACAACTCAAGAGTTTATAAGGAGACTACTTCATTAGATCAACAACACCACTTGGGGGGGAGGAGTAAGCTTTTAGTAGACAAATTCTTCATTAAGCTTCCAGGTGCTCACACCTACCACCACTCAGACCACCACCAGGCTCCAAGAAACACTGCTGTCAAACAACTGCTATTGATTATAAACTAATAATTTAACCATAAAAATACGAACTGATTCCTTTTTACTACATTTTACACAAGTCCAAATCTTAGATGAAAAGCCAAGTCTGCTTAAATTCAATCAGTTTTGAGAGGGAAGGGGGTGAGGACACAGGAAATAATTATTTAAGAATAGAAAAGAAAAATCTTCATGCAAACAAGCCATCACTTCCAATTCAGTTGGCAAATTTTTCTCTATTGTACGACAGGAACGTGCTAGATCACGTCACCACATCTGAATTCCTTCCCTTCCACGAGAGGCGTGTAGCAAGGCTTTAATATCATCAACGTCATGCAGTACAGCCTTCACGGTAAATTCTAGTTATCCCACTGCTAGCCACAGAAGCAAACACTTTTGAGTAAACAGGAAGAAATAAATCACAGCGAGACGTAAGCTACAGAGCGCACATCATGGCTGATTTGAAGCATGGACATAAGGATTAATGGACAGTCAAAGAAAGGATAAAAAGCAAAAAAGAGGCACAGAAGTCAGAACCACTCCTCACCCTCTCCTGAATCCAAAGCAAACCCATGTCCTATCACAAGTGCATGTTCTCCCATCCCAGACTGGTCTCAGAAACGGCCAGTCTGCAAAATTCTTACAGGACAAAAAGCCTTTGATACAGGAGGCATTGCTACAGAAGGTGGGCTCTCCTTTTCCTGCTACCTGTACCTGTAACTAATACTACCATTCATTGTTTCTCTATTACTCACTGTCTTACCCCTTCTTACCCTACCCAAGCCAATTAAGTTCATGAAACTAGAGTTCTGGGGATCATCCTTGAATTTGTGCTGTTCAAAACACTAAGAAGTACAGAGATATATCTGGGATTCCTCTGTACTTTTAAGCTACAAAGAATCAAGATCTGTCTATTAGGCATGAAGCTACAGAAATTTCATTTAGTTTTCAATGGTACAGGGAGAGGACAGAGAGCAGAATAAAGTAAAAGACTTCACATCCAAAGAAAGAATATAGTACAAGAGGCCTTCTGCTTTAGGAGAAAGAGGCACAGGAAATTGAAATAAAAACAGAGATGCAGAGAAGAAGCTGCAAGGACAAACAGTCACTGTGCAAGATACAGCCTAAAGGGATGCAGCACAGGTGGAGACTGCAGCACGAAGGTAGAAGCCAGATATTGAGGCCACGTAATATAAGTGACAAGAAAAGACAGGGCCAGAAAACAGTGTGGGTGGCAAGACCAACTATCACCCTAGTAAGGATGGAGGAACACTAATCTCTGTGTATGTAAAGACAGGTGGGGCAAGAGATGCATATTTATGGGCCCAAGAAGAACAGCACCAGCTCTTAAAACAAAGAGAAGTAAAAAAAGAGAAGTAAAGAGACTATTGAAGAATTGAGAAAATAAGAACAAGAAGCCCCAAAGGTTTTTGGTTTTGTTCTTTTTAAGGAAAGGTCAAAGCTACAAGTGTTGTGTAACAAGAACTAAATGACAGCTTCAAGAAGTGAGCTGGTCAGAGTTCACTCCCAGTGCATGGGACCATGCAGAACACTCCCCAGACCCGGCCATGAGCAGGCAGCAGAGGAACCTCCTTCTCCAGTAACCTGAAGGATGAGAAGCAGCCTGTTGTATGTGTTATTATTGCCTGTTATGTCACTCCAACCCTACAGCTCCAGCACTGACTACTGAGCTATTCCTACCTGTCAAAGAATGTCACTGCCAGTAGCTTAAGGCCATGATTATTGGTAATTGCAACCAAGGTAGCTCTGTCTGCACAGAGGGAAGGGTTGTTTATGTTCTGCAATATTTGGTAATAAACTCTTATTTTCAGAAGCTCATGGGAAAGCTTTGCTTGGCGACACCATCATCAGATTAAATAACTATAGGACTTGGCAAGGAAAATGGCTCTGGTTCCTGACTGCTGCTCATCCACATCACCCGAGGGGAAGATGCTCCCTTTTCTATCTCCACACTTGCAAGGCAGGAATGATCATAAAGGCCTCTTCTAAAAGGCACTTTTAGAATTAGAAAACACAGCCACTGTTGTCCAGGCACAAACAATGGTCCCTGTTCTAAGGAAAACAGAGAGGCTAAGGACTGGGATGTATAATCCAAGCAGAGCTGCACTGAGGGTGTGAAGGTAGAAGGTATATGACAGGCTTGGAGATCTGCAGCAGCACCAGCTTTAAGGTGATGGGAGTGAGCACACACACCCTCGACTTCTTTCTCCCTCCCTCCCAGCACCACCCACAACAACACTCTATATACTTATCATTTCACTGCACAAGCAGCTAAGCATTGGCTGCTCTTAACTTTCAGACAACAAGGAAAAATCATTATGAAAACTATCTGGGATGCTGGAAGATCTGCTTTCTTATTCACAGCGTGTTCTATTTGCCTCTGCAGTTTTTCCTTATGTCTCTGCCCAGATGAGAACCGAAACTAGTTAAGTAACAGTAGAGTTCACCCTGATGATGCAGTTTGTAATGAGGGACTTCCCAAGAAAATAATACTCAGACTTTGAGTAATAGTTATTCATACACGTTATAAATAACACAGCTCCTAATTAGACAGTTTCTACCAAGAAGTTACGTTCCACTTAAATATTTACATTGTAAAAAGAAAGCATACAACATTTTTCCCAGTGATGGAGGAGCTGAAGAGTGGCCTAAGTCAAAATGGACTTAATGGAGACCCCTCTTATTGCAGCTTTCTCCTTTCATACTAGTTAAAAATTAGATGAATATCAAAAGCATTCATTTCTTCTACTGTACACATCTGAATACAATTAATTGTTTTAAGTGGATAAAAGTTTTGCCCATCTGCATTAATCATTAAAATTACATTTTAAAGTATTAAACGAACCAGCTGTTGAATGACTTGCTTCAGCAACTCCAACAGTGTGTAACCCATACCCAGAGGCTTCTGTTTTGCTACATTCCCTTTAACATATGGGGTATTTTACCCACTGTTGGTGGGATTGCTCTGTCTCCCTACCTGAAAACAGCTTATTTATCAAAGTCACAAAACTTAAGCTTTTTATACATCTCCCCTCCCCCCCATATATTAGGATATCACGGGTTTTGTGCACAATCACTCTGAGTGAATATACACCAAGCCTCTACCTGCCACGTATAAGCTACTTAATTATTTGTTTGCACTGCCACAGCACACGGGAGCAGTCAACATCAATCAGCATCTTGTACAAACAGCACTACACAAATAGCAAACATGACCACTCATGTCCTGAAACAGACAACTTAGGTAACATGGAGGGAGACAAAAGTGTGCCAGGAGACAGGAGCAGTCCTTACAATAAATGCCTGTCAAAGCGTTTTGTTTAAAATATCAATAATTAAAAAAACCCAACCAATTCCTATCACAGACCTCTTCTTCCCTTCGAAGGAAGGAGAAATGCTTTTCCCATACTAAAGTTAATGGTCATCTCATTCTGGTGTGACTAGGCCACCAGGCAGAAGCTTTTATTGGAAACTGTTGTGAGCTGGTCGTCTTCCCTCTCCATCCTCTCCAGGCACTGCTCTGCTGAACCTTCCCCTTCATTTTCTATGAGCCAAGCTGATTTTATGTAATGCTGCCACAGGAAGTGTTGCAGCAGAAAGCATCTCAAGATCATCTTTACCTGCCAATTTACCCCTGCACTGGCAAGCTGAAGATCACCAGGGAAAGAATGGAAGACAGAGACAGATGGAAAATACAAGCCAATGAGACTGTTTCTATTAAGAGCATCTCATCAAAGAACGGCCCAAAGAAACTGAAGAGATGGTGTAGAAAAAAACCCACAAGAGACAAGAAAGCAAGATAAGCAGATCCAGTGAGACACCTGCTGTAGAAGCTTTGTGAGATGACTCACCCAGTTCTCTGCTCCTCTTTCCAGCTTAGCTCCACACTGGATCAGAGGGAAGTCCTACACATCAGGAAAAAAGGGTGGAGTTGACAGAACATTTCCTGGGCAATGGCAGGAGCAATAAGCAGCCTGTTTGTCCACCCAGTGCAAATTACAGGAACATCAACACTGCTCAAACACACAGAGCATGCAAGAGCACTCTGAAAACTGCTCCATCAGCCCTACACTGCAGGGATGCAGGCAGCTGGTTACAACCTGTCCCTGTGATAGCAAACACGAGTCAGTGTCATCCACTGGGAACACTGCACAGGTTCCTATGGGCCACCACGACAGCACTAAAAACATGACACCGACTGACTGATACTTTCTTAACTTACAGTGCAGTTAATTCATAAGGCCATTGTAAAAGGCTCATGAGGATGATGATCATGAAACAGTGTTCTGTTGGGCAAGGTGGATGAGCACACAGCAAGAGCTTCGGGAAGGAGAAGCAAATGTGCTGTAACACAAGACAAATCTACAACACTGACTTCCAAAGCGGGAAGGGGAGAAGGTAAAGGACATGTATGGTATTGTGGCAGCCAGTTAACGTTACCAACAGAAACATCTCCAGGAGAGAACAAGTATGGGAAGCAAGGGAGGGGGGAGCCTGTTGGAACTGCTGAGGGATGGAAGATGGATGTAGAAGGATGAGGCAAGTTCTCACAGGTAAAGATATATTTGACATACCTAATTTCAAGCAAGAAAGAATGGACAAGAGACAGAGCCTGAAGGCTCTGAGTTCCCCTCTGCACTGCACAAAAGACCAAAGGGTCTTCTAGAGATATAGTTTCACTTACTCTATAAAAAGGGCTAAAGGCACATATGTAACAGACTGCAGATGGAGCAAGATTAAGCAGAAACTCACCTCGATGTCAGATCCCAGCCAGCTCCTGACGCCTGCCCTAGAAACCCTCCAGACAAAGCTCCTGCCAGGCCAGACTGTCTCACGCGTCCCTGCTGCCTCGCTCCCCCAGTACGCCATCGCCTTCCCTCGCGTATCCAGCCAATACCTTCATATCCTGTGCTATTCATCTTTCTCATCTTCTTCTCATCCTCATAGCAAAGCTATTACCTACAACGCTCCTAATCACATTTAATTGGTGTATGCTATATGGAAGAGATCCATAATCTTCAAAGCATCTTCCAAACAAACTACAGCAGAGGAGATTTCCCTGTCTGCTCAAGGCATTTGGCAAGAGCATACCAGTAGACATTACACCAAGTGGCCTTTTTGTTTCCACTCCCTGAGTCACAACCCTATGCATCAAAGATTGATTTCACGCCTACCTGGGATGAACGAGCTTTGCCAAATGCTTATGACATGCTAAAGAAAAAAAAAAAGCAGCAAGGGGAAGGTATGACTCACCAAGTATTTGCTAATCTATAGCTGATCTTCAGGAGTTATTACATTGGTATCATGTTTCAGAAATAAACACTCAGATTTCCAATACTTATCTCAGACCTACAGCAGACAGCACTCCATCTTCACCGGCTACCGCAGCTGCTGGAAGGACAAAACCATGCAGAGCAGCCTCCTCCAGGAGACAGAAAATATCGAGTTACTCAGACCAATCAGAAATAAAAAAAAAGGTGTCCTTAAACAGTAACATAACTCATTGATTAAAGGCTTTTTTCCTGAACTCTATTATTATCATCCCTACTCTCTTCTACTAGGTGTAAATCACAGAACAGCCTTGGCTGGAAGAGACCTCTAAGACCATCAAGTCCAACCATTAACCTAACACTGCCAGTTCACCACTACCCCATGTCCCTCAGCACCTCATCTACACAGCTCTTAAATCTCTCCAGGGATGGGGACTCCACCACTGCCCTGGGCAGCTTATTCCAATGCCTGATAACCCTTTCAGTGAAAAAAATTTTCCTAATACTAATCTAAACTTCCCCTGGCACAACTTGAGGCCATTACCCCTTGTCATGGCAGCACAGACTCGGTAGACTCAAAATCTACAAGTTACTCTCTTTTTAGCCGCCAAAATTGTTCTCAGGTTTCGAGAAGGACCATGTTGTCTCTTCCCATCTCAAAGGTATTTGGCAGAAGAGGAGGCAACGCCTATACCGTAACTGAACAGATAAACGGTCTCCCTTGGCTGTCTGAATCATTGTTCTAAATTAAGCAGAAGAATATGGAAAATCCCAAGCCTTCCTTTGCCTCCCAATATTCCTACTCCCTGTTTCAAGGTGCAAGTCCTACAGAACTTCAGGGATCAGTTTTGCTCCCAGGTACAGACAAGCCAAGTATGCGACAGCATGATCCACGCTACTTGGCCTGGCTATATTTTCTGCTCCCAACATCATTTTTTATAATGACTTTAGGAGATGAACCTGGGCGAAAGAGAGAGATTTGCATGGTGGCAGTCGTTAGCTGAGGAAAGGGGCTGCAACACTTAGAGACAGACTTGGAGTGGTAGCTTCAAGTTTAGGGAATCTTGTAAATACTCCAGCACAGATTTTTTTCCTCTGCTTGTTTAAAAAATTGTTTGCACCACAAACGTTGCTGCAGTCTGTAAAAGCTGAGTAAGACAAATGCCACCTTCAGAAAAAGTTTTAAACGGTTAAAAAAAACAGATCTCAGTGAAACCACTGGGATGTGGAGGGGATGACGCCCAGGGAGGTTGGACCTACCACAGCAGGTGATAGTCAACAAACAGAACCTTGGATTAGGACGATGGGAACTGCTACTACAGACGACACCATCAATGCCACCATCCTTCACAACAGCTATTATCAAGTATATTAAAAGAAATTACAAGAGCCAGTTAGTAGGGAAGCTTATTCTCCCTGCTATTCCCAAAGCATGGAGAGCTGCATTTACTCTTGAAGATGCTCTTTCCTCAGTTAGCCAAGTGAATCCAGTTCTGCCAATCCCATAGCATCAATGCAACAGCAGTGATGTTTGCAGGCGAATTACATCACATACAAAGGGTTCTTTCTCCTGAGCAAAGCAATACACATTATTCCATATACTTTTAATAAAAAAGTGAGAGTTTCTGATCATCCAAACAGTTAAGACTGTGTTGTCCCATGCACAAGAGACAATGCAGTCTAACAGTGTAACCTAAAACATGCACAAAAATACAAAGACACATAACCACAACACCAACATTTCCTTTAAATCATATCCATTGATAAGTTACTGGACATCAAAGCAGAGAGAAGACAAGTACTCCTGCAGCATTCACACCTGATGCAGAACCTCCATGTTCCACTGCCACCTGCCAGATGTGATGGGAACCAGAAAGAACATCAGGGCAAATCAAGTTACCTCCCCTAACCTCCACTGAAATCAGTTATTTTTTTATTTTTCCCTCCATTTTTTCCCTTTTCTGGCTTTGCTTTAGCAGACACGAAGTCTTTTTGCTCGTTTTCACTTTCTTTTCTCCAGGCCACATCGTTTTGTATGTGAGCACTTAACTTCTGTTTGATAACAAAAGGAATTAAGCACTCATCTACCTTAAAAACTGTGTTTCTTTTCAGCATGTTGTTCCCATTGTATTTCTTTTATGTTCACCTTCAATGCCTGCTAACATGCCAAGCCCAGGTCTTTGTTTTTTTTAAATGAAGCAAATCTCCTGACATCATTGGCAACAGAAGCATTGCTTGAACAGAGAGTAACCAACAGTTACTCTTAACAGTGTATTGGCAATGAATGAGACAATCCCCATTAACTATGGTTAATAATCACAGTTTCACACCCTATACAAATTCCTCTGCTTAGCAACCTTCAATTAACTCTTTCTTCCTTGCTTAAATACGATTTTGTGTGCTAACTGGGGACCAGATTCTGCTTGCCTAACTCATGGGAGCACTTTGTTTCTTTTAGTGGGAAAATTCTGATAATTAAGCTTTCATTCAAACTAATAAATCGTTGATCTGACTTCAGGTGCTCTTATGGCCATAGTATCATTAGGAAGGAATCTGCATCTTGTGCTAAGACATTTTATCTTCCTCCCCACCAGGTCAATTCTGCACTGGGTAATACCAGCAAAAGAGCTGGATGACTAAAACGTGAATATAACAATTGAAAACACGCAGATTGATCTGTTATTCCCATTCTTGCCAGCAAGTGTTGCTGTTTACCAAGGCAATGTAAGAACAGGGAGGGGAAAAAAAGAATTAAAAATGATACTGCTAAATTTCCTTATTCTGTTTGTATTCAAAGCCTTCCATGCAGAATTCTGATTCATCAGTTGAAACTCAGTGTGGCTTCAGAAGAGCAGGCTTTTGATAGCTTCTGAAAGCAGAAAGCTTACAGACTATTTTCTGCAAAAAACCCTGAATGTGCATATGATCTTCTGCAACGTTGATAAGCACATCGCAAATGCCCAAGGAGAAAATTTGTGTGGGGAGATAAATGCAGAAACTATTCTTAGTAACAGAGTTCTGCATCTGTTAAACTAACTCTGCTGGCACTGCGCTGAAAATTTATATTCACAAACACGTGCTCCAAATGTTGTAAAAAAGATACTATTTTAAATTCTGTTTTATGTAACCTGAAACATCTCTGAGGGCTCATGGAGGTATTTTCATTGTGTAGCGAGAAGGAGAAAAGTCTGGAGCAGTGGTCCTCAGCACAGCGCTCATGAACAATAGCCAGTGGTGTGTGGGCATCAGAAGCCTTCAAGTTAAAAGCACTGCAAAAGGCAGAGCAAAGCCTGACCTCCCACAGAAACACTTCACACAGTCCTAGGCTTAAACGTAGCTCAAACCCACAGGTTTAAAACTGGGTTTTTGCTGGCTAAATGACTGTCACTCAGCATGGGGAACTGATCCTAAGCACAACATTCAAGCAAACCCTTAATGGTCACTATAGGAATTCCACTTTCTGATCCCCTCATGCAGGCAATATAAGACTCAGACAAGCAGTAAAACCCCTAAGAAAACTGCAGATGAAAATACAGTGCAAACCTTGTGTGCGTGGCAGTGAATGAGATGGGAAACTTGGTCTGAAGACAGAATGAAGCACCAGAGCCCCAGTTTCCCATTTTCATAGACAATTTTACTGATCAAACTGTCTTATTTCAATTTGAAAACTAACTTTTGGTAGGGAAAATTCATTACAGACATTTTTTTCCCCTTCTAGCATCAGCTAGTTTAAGTTCTCCCATAGCATTTTATTTTTGGACACTGAAACACTGGGCAGAAGCTTGTTCTCTCTGAGCCCTGATGTATCTTCAGTGCCTCCTAAGTTAGATCAAGCAGAAATCATGGCAAAGTACACTCCTCCTAATATAACTTCTTTATGGTTATACCAAACAGAACTGGAACCCTGGATGCACTTATAAATAACTGGTACAAATAAAGTGCTGTCAAATGGAATAAAACCATCCACCTCTAAATCCATAGCTGGAATCTCATCCAAAGGCTGAGAGGAGTCTCTGTGTTTGACATCACCTGAAGACCACGCTGCCACCTTCCTGCCATACTTAAGTTTATGAGTGACCACATGAAGAAGTCACTATCCCACCTGGGAATAACTGGGACCTTTACTTGTAGAGCAGCTATAGAGACGTCAAAGCCTGAAAGGATTCTGGAGAAAAAAGAAGCCTGCGAGTTGCAGGGACTCCAGCAAAACAATTTTCTAGTCAGTTAAACAGCCAAAAGCAGTATTAGCCTGTACCACTCACACCACACTTACTCATAGCCCCTTCCTCTTAGCTCCCAGGGGCCATATTCTGGTACTCATTCTAAAAGGCAGCCCCTCTCTTAAATCATCTTTTATTAAAAAGCTCTTCTTCAGACCTGATGGTACAGACAGGGCCCTACAGTAGTCGCCAAGAAAGTATTTTTTCCTGCTAACCCATCCTCATGGCAACAGCCAGAAATACCCTTCAGTAACCCGGACGTGTCAACAAGCTCCATTACAGCCCAGGATGTTTGGTATAGCAGTTATTTCACAAGCCTCTGGTGGGACTGTAAATTCTGGCAGTGTCAAATACATTTCCTTTTATTACAAAACCCATTTTGAAGCCATCAGAAAGATGGCTCATTTGTAAACTAGCACTTCTATATTTAGAATATTACTTGGATTACAGATTTTTTTTTCTTCTTCCTGACACTGCAGAAATAGAGAAGAAAAAAGACAGGAGCACCAGCACAGGCAATTAGGCAACTTTTCAAATAATGGAAAAGGTTTTAAGTTCTTGGAGAAGGGGACTATTCCTCTGAACTTGAAGGAAAGGCCTGATTCACAGCTTCCAGATTAAAACACTGTCCCTGACTTCACCCCTCCCTAAAATGGAAGCTCTTCCTCTGGCCAGGCTCACCTGCAACGTGATTTATGATCTGCTTCAGATAGCAAAGGGTCAAGGTGTTGCAGAGGTGGGGGGTGAGAAACCAAAGGTCCATCGTGTATCCAGTGAGGTACCACTCACCTTCATAACTCCCTGTTTCTTCTCTGAAAGTACAAATATTACCTATCGACCCCGCAGCCAAATTGTGGGGAGCAGATCACCCTCCCAAGGCATCTGCTCCCCCAAGGACAGGCAGCCTTTCAGAAGCACTGGACTAAGTTGTTTTAATATGTACGCTATAGTTCATCACGATGTGGACTTTGTGAATCAAATAAAATATGGAGAAGAGTTGATGGAAGCACAGATTTCAATTTACTTTTTATTTCTTTGAGTTCTCCCAACACAGATGAGCTTTTTTTCACCAATTCTGGATTAACTTGCTCATTTATCCACTCAAAGTAAATGATATCCAAGCTTTGATTTCTTGACTAAAACCTGCTCTGCAGCTAGAACTAATATCCAGGCCTACCCAAACAGCTTGGAACAAATAAACTGGGGGAGGGTTGCATATATTAGTTCCCAGATCTTTAGATATACTTTTTTTTTTTTTTAGGAGGAAGGCACAGTTCCAATAGTTTCTTTAAATTATGGCAGCAGAACAGAGTGTGAAGCTGGGTGGCATGTAGCTGCCAACACATCAAGCATTCGCAATGATTCATTAGCCCAGGCTTTGATGAGTTGTTCCTGGTTTTGGAAGAACTAGAAAAAGAAGGAACTAGACATCCAACTTGCCAGAGCTCAGCTGATTGGTACCCAAAGTCCCAGTGTAAGCCTATAGTATTGCACTGCGTGTACTTGCTTTTATTTTAACACAGGTAGCTATCTTGTCAAACAATGGAAAGGTGGTCTGCATCTTGAAAATATATACATTAGCTGGCAGGGGACAGAATAAACCAAGAGAACAGACACCGAAACACAAACATTTCAGCACTTGCATTCGATCATAATCAAATTCTCTGTGTGTTTTCCTTTGAAGGAAAGCATTTTATATTTTTTGAACCCTAATCTCTTTCTCTGTGTTTCCTATTAAACCTTTTTTCCAGGCCTCCAACCTCCTTTCCCCAGAGAAAGGGTCTTTGAAAAGTTTTTATCAGATATAATGTACAATTTAGCCTGCTACAGCTATTTCCAGATGGCCTCCAACATGACAGATTTATTCACTCTCCATGAATTTTCCGATAGTGAAGAAATAAATGGAAGTGAGATGGGATTCCTAAAGCAAGAACCTTGCTAGCACCTCAGGAATTATGATACTTCATTTCTTCTAATAAAATCACACACAATTGGATCCAATTCACAGGGATACCAGACACTCCTAATGACTTCACCCTTGTCTCTAACCCAAACAGCTTTTTCATGGAAAGAGGGCCACAGCATAAGCAGGTACTCAGACTGTTGGCACACCTTACTGGAACCTCTTGCCTGAAATTCCAGCCATTAACATATGGAGGAGTTGGAGCAAGAACTTCTATTTCTCAATTATCACCATCTTTTCTGAATTATCGTTTTCCCTCCATTACAAGGTATTTGGCAAAACAGCCAGAAAATCAAGAATTAGGATGAAGAATTCCAGAACAGACCTTGGCCTTTCCATCAGGGTGACGGTACTTTTTTCTCTACAGAATCCTTGTTCAAGTTGTGTGTTGCACAGTACAAATAATTGATGTGATTACATTTCAGCCTTTTCTCTTCTTTGGAAGAAGAAGCTCCTCTACAGCACTATCAGGCAGCTCTTATATGAGGATAGTCTGGAAGGTCAGGAGAGAGACCTCCAGGTTCCTGTCTAATACCAGAAGTACCAATAAAGCCAATATTTTTCCTTTTTGGTTACAACTGGTTTTGTCACTTCTCCACAGATACTACTTCCTTGGTATGTCACATCTTAACTGAGACCCTACACCTGTCCAAGGCTCTGCTACCACATATCTCTGGGCCATAGTGAACCATCACCACCAACCCAAGGAGATGGGGCTCGGATCCAGAACCACAAGCCCCTGAAGCCTGGTTAGAAATGCTGCAAGTTGGTCACCAACAACATCACATTTCTCCAACAACATCTACTCAGTGCTGTCTCCTATTTGCAAAGGAAGGTCCCCAGACATACCTCCAAGCATACCTGCCCTACCATACTCCATCAAGTCTACCTCAAGAGCTCTTTCCTGGGCAGGACACCGACCAGGGTTTTGACAGCAGAGAGGCAGTGGGTGCGCTAGGACTCCTTCCCATCATGCTGACAGCTCTGCCTCATTGTTTCCCCCTGTAGCCATCTGCTTCTTGTGTCTTATTCTCAGATTGCAGATCTGCTGTGAAGCATCCCACTGCCTTCCTTCATGCTCACATAGCACCTACCAGCAGCACGGGATGCTGGGTCCCAAGCAGGGATCCTAAGTGTTATAGTAGAATAAGTCATAACACGCAGAACAAAAGCTGTTACAGAGGACTTTGTTGTCGGAGCTCCCCAGATATACTGCTGGAAAAATAACGTCACATTTCGAAATAATTTCCCTGACGTGTGCCAACTACAGAGGAGCCCTCTTGAACCAGTACAGCTCCAAAGTACCTTGTATCAAAGTCCTGGGCTTATACAGAATGCTGCCAAGGAGAAACAAGGTTTATATTCTGATTAATTGGTCAGGATGAAAATATGGGCTCTGATATAATGTAATAGCTATTTTGGCACGACTTTTGAGGAGCATGAGTAAGCAGCCTCTCCTAATTGATGTGCAGATCCTGGAGTGGGTAGTAACTGCATAATAGCTTCATGTTGTCTTCTGAAAGTTAACACAGATGTGAACCCCATCAAATTAGTCCACAGTCACCAACAGTGGCTACATACTGGAAGAATTTAATCCTGTTTCATCCATCATCTACATTTTCTGTCTCCCATGGAAAACAGATTAACAGAGGACAACTTGGATGTTACAGCTGCAGTCAACTCAAGTAATTCCAGGTCTCAATGGTGGCAGGAAGACTCATGCAGCCATCAAAATACCTTGGCTTAACACGTTATCACTCAGCAGCTGAGCAGCGAGAGCAGACGTGTGCTGTTAGACCATAGCCAACGTGTACTAAGCTTAGGTTAGTCTACAGTCAAAGAGGTTAGTGTTAACTTGCATTACATCATATTTGCTACGAACCAGGACTTTGCACACAGATAACTACTGCAGTATAGCTGACATCAGTAAATTATTACACAGAATTCACTTAACTGTGCTTGAGCCATAAGATGATTAGCTCAGTGAGCCAGTATATTTGGGATGTGGCTCCTATGGACTAAGCAAAAAAGCTCAAGAAAAGAGTCCTGGCAGGTTACCAGACCACTGGCATTTCTGCTGATTCATTTAAGAGATTCAGTATGTTAAGGATTGGTCACACAAAGTCACCCAACTGGACTTATTGGTAAAGATGTCACCAAATGTAAGCGTGGTATTTGTCACACTTTCTACTGGAACGCTGTTTTTAAGGCAGCAAAATTCAGCTGCATACAGAAAACCAATCACACACCAGCCACCACACAACTCACACATTACTTTTACCATGTTTTTCTAAGGTCAGTAGTAAGATTTTATGTTCAGTCTAACCCAACAAAACTGCAGGCTGCTATGGAAGGAGGAGTCCTGCCTTCCCACACTCCAGTTCCCAACCCTTCCCTGGGTTGGGTTTTGTAACTGTGTGGCCATAGCACAAGCCAGTTCTGGAAGTAGGTGGAAAACCTGTTTGTTTTTTGGGGTTTTTTTGAGCATGTGTGGTCCTTTCCCATTGAATCTGCAAGATAAACCAACTTTCCCTGCAGCCATTCAGCAGCCAGCTCCTTCACTGGGTGCAGACTGTGACTCAAGGCACAGCTGGACACGGCCATACCTTCCAGCAGCCTGCAGCCAGACATCAGGTGTAGTGCAAAACCACACCCCACGTAGTGCATAGTCCTTCTGCTGGCATTCATAAGGTGAACTTTTACCCCACATTGCTGCCTTGGAAATAGTTAAGTAACTGATAAGAGGCGAGTTTTCCCCTTAAATCACTCAAATGGCAGAAAAGACAAAGTCTCTCATTCCACATATCTGAGCTACAGAGGAGATGGCTGGGCGAACACCGAGCCTCCCACATCTTCACCCCTGAAATCTCCTGCAGTAGACGATACCAAAGAACCAGTAGAAGTGCACTTATGATACTGCTCTGCAAATGCTTTTGGGTTCCCCAAAACTCAGACCAGAAAAGATGCATAAACAACATTTTGTGCATGCCATGTTCAGTAAAAAAAGGGAAAGCTGTCCCGTAATCCCTGCAGTCACCCAAAACCTCAGGGCAGCAGAAACTGGTACAGTTTTCCAGGCTGTTTGAAGGCCTGGAATATCCAAAAGCAAGTCAGCCCATAAGATGCCAGCAGTCCAGTTCTGAAAAGCACAGGATTTACCAGCTGGCATATATTCCACACATACATGCAATAAGCCTGATGGTTTCTGGGGAAAATTAAACCCATTTCCCCTTGCATAGCAGCTCTGCTCTTGTGGAGGGAAGCAGCAGTACACAGCTATGCTCCAATGCTGGGAGTAGCTAAATAGTCTCTTGCCAGAAAAGCTGGGGACCACTTTCTTTGTAGCAGTAAAGGCTGTGGTAGGATTTAAAATATGGGCACAGCAGCACGAAAAATGCTACCAGACAAATCACAAAGGCCAGGCCAATTTTTGTGAAGCAGCTGTTCTGCCTGCAGGTATAATTCTCCTTCCATATACCTTCATTCTGTACCTCCCTCCAACAACAAACTCAGCAGAATATGTTGGAGTTTGGATTCAGTCTTCAGTCACAGCAGAGAAGGCAATCTCAGCTATTAGTCTATATCACCCAGTTGAACCAGGGCTCTCTCCATCTTCATACACTTTTCTCCCAGCCTCTGTAAATGCCTCACACCTTCTGGTAGTTTTACTGTCACAGCCACCCAATGCCCACATTCAGAAAAAGCTGTACAATAAACCTAAGCGCAATAAAAAGTCAGTGTGCAACAACAGAAATCCCAACTCCATTACTAATTCCCAATTTAATTCAGATGCAAATGCAGAGGTAAGGCAGTGCCTTCAAAACGCTTTTCATTAAGAGCTCAGCATCTAGCACAGCTCCCTGTAAACTGCACATAAACTAATTTCTGCACTACCCTGTTTCAGTTTCTCATTACTGAATATCTTTCATGTTTTAATTCACATGACATTAGATCTGCTGCACTAAATGAGCACCTTCTGAACTCCAGAATAAAATGGAGGTTAATTACTAAACCAGATTTTTAAGTGAGAGTAACTCTATTAATGCCTAAAGCAATGCTAAACTTGACAACTTAATTGAAGTTAAGCATTGCAGAGTTAAACTGCCCCAACAGCTTTATTCAAGCAGCAGCTCACACAGTGAGACCTCCCAGCATCTTATGTTTTAACCCAGATGACAGAGAACAGGACTCTTCCTGCTCCCAAATCTTGCATTTGCAGTGAGATACTCAAGTGGCATTTTGAGATGGCCTTGTATTCCCCAACCTGCTCCTCCTCATCCCCCTTGTTCACATCACTGAGCCTTAGAATAAACAAGGGGAGACAAACAAAAGTGATGGGGTAAAGAGAGCTCTCACTGCATGTACAGGTAAAGGCAAAAACATCTGACATTCACATATTAATTTTATCACCAAGACACATAAAAGCTAAGCTGCCTTGCAGCATCCTGGGAGTTCAGATATTGCTGCATCTGAAGTCACTCATTTGCATGAGAAAAGCCCAAAAGGACCACACAAATGTGGACATGATCCTCATCTATAAACTTAAAGAAGGACCATTGATGCTATTGGTTCTCAGGTTTGCTTGGAGCTTCTAGATATCAATAAGTAATCACGCCTCCTCCCCAAAAAAGTGCTACTCTGTTAAAGCACCCTTAACCTTTTATTTCTCAATGTTATTGGAAAAGCAAAAGGAACAAAGTCTGGAGCAGTAAACATGGTTTACTTTCTATACTTGATTTTTTGCTACTGCCAGTCAACTCCAGTTACCCAAACATGTCAGAGCTTGACAGTACGGAGAAACAAATGAAGTCTTAGAAAATACAAACTGGAGGCTGTATAGTCTGCATGTTCAATTCTCTTGTCTGATACCAAGTGAATCGAGACTGCTATGGCATGGCACAGCACTGGACTCTTGCTATCGACAGTGTTGTTGAAGATTTGCATTAAGCTGCTACAATTTATTTTACCCTGGCAGGAATATCTGAAGTCAACTTTTCCTGTAATTTCCATAAATGTTTTTTATGCTAAAGAACATATTCTGTAAGATCTCCAGTTTCTTGGTCCTTGAAGCTGCCAAAAGCAACCTGCAGGAAACTGTAGTCCCAGATAACTGCACGATGCAAGACAGCCAAGGCACAATCAGTCCTGACCAAAGCTTAGATAATCAATTCCACATGCAATTTATTTAATATAGCTTGGTACAAGTGTGTTGTACACTGTCCCAACAAACACAAACACAGTTGCAGGTTACAAAAAGGCACTCTGTGCACAGCACACCGAATTATCCCTGAACATGAAATGGCCAAAGTTCATGTTTACTATTTTAGAAGTAATTTCAACTTTAGCGTATGAATTCATAGCAGACAAGTTAGTGCTGGTGCATCAAAGAACTGGAATATTTTAGTCAACAGCCTCATGGACTTACTGTACACATTAAACAGACCAGATAACATCGCAAGCGATGAGCATCTCTCAAATGGTTTGCACAAACAACACCAAGGTACAGCTTTGCAGCACTGGACACAACCTCTGCACCCAAGTTGAAGTGCTTATTAAATGTAACATAATGTTGTAGGGTGTTTTGCATCTATCCCATCCCCAAGGGGGAATGACAAAGCAAAAAGCTAGTTTGTGTCAAACAAGACTGAATCAAGAGGAGGGAGAAAACCTGGCAGCTTCCAAGCCAAGACTGAAAAGGATGTAAAAGTTTTGCCCACCAGGTTTTCAACTATGTGTGTACCACAAATTGCTTTTAGGACAAATTGCAACAGTTTAGATAAGCAGTAACTCCCCCCGTCTTACTTAGAAAAACAAAGCTGAAAGAGTGCAACTTGGAGAGGAGGTGTGCAGCCACGTGCATATTTCATCTTGCACACACTGAGATAGACAAGTCAAAAAACTGTTTATGTATCAGTTATGTATAACTCAAAAAAACCCAAACAAAGGAAACCCACACTTTTTTACTCAGAGGGTCATCAGTGCTGGAACAGGTCACCCAGAGAAGTTGTGGAGCCTCTGTCTTTGAAAATACTCAAAACCCAACGGGACATGGCTCTGAGCAACCTACTCAACACGACAAGCAACAGAGCTGGACAAGATGATCTCCAGAGGTGTCACCTCAGTGAGACTGTGATTCCATACAGCCACCGGGAAAAGAACTTAAGACAGTTGAAAATAACCCTATTCCAAATCAGGACATCAGAAACTAAACAGGCAGTCAAGTCTTTCTTTTCAGGGGTGGGCAGAGGGGAGAAAGAAAAATCTGACTGGTAGTACTCTTCCTCTGTTAAACAAACTATACCAAAATTCAGTTAATTCTGCATCTCATGTTGAAAGGATTATGCATTTATCTTCTTCTAGTGTGATTTTTTTACTTTCCTATGTAATATTTCAGCAAAAGTAGAATATATTAAAAACACATTGTCAGGCTCAAAAGTGCACTGGATTTAACAGCCTGCTCTATGCTGAATACTCTTCTCCCAGTCCAGCAATGTATTCAAACCATGAGCTGCAACTTCAGCACAAATAGACTTGAGCAGCACAGTTCACCTGCTAAAGGTTTGCTGGATCAGGGTAGAGCAATCCTGTGTTTGTCACAGCCCTCGGGCTGCTACAAGTTTAAACCTACGAGTACAAAACCAATAGAATTATTTAGATTCTGAAATAAAGAATACATGGAAGTGTTTTGCTGAATGGAGGTTTGATCAAGGGAATCCTTTAAAAATATGCTTAACTTTAGCTGGTGTTTAAGTCTGATCTCTTTCAAAGAAGCCTCAGCACAAATGCAGGATGCTGTCTTTAGCTTGCAGCTCCCACTATGCCGAGGATTCAAAGTACATTTGGGGTGGGGAGGAAGCCTATGGCAGACATTTGCTCAGGGAGAACGCTTTTGTGAGAGATTGTATATCATTTTAATATTTCGATTACTTTTACAACTTTGAACAAGCCCAAGTTGTTTCTAACATTCCAGGACATAAACCAGCACATTGTTACCTCCCTGAATTTTAACTTGAATTCTCATCTGCATCTAACAAGATTCCAGGAAACAGAAAAGAGCCTGTTACCAAAAACTTCAATAAAATTCAGTTAAATTATCCAGATGGTTTTCATTCCAGAGAAAATACTAAACCAGCAGTTTGCAGAGCATAGCATTTTCTAAATACACAAAATAAAGAGAAAGCAATACACAAGTGGAAAGTGCAAATGCTGAACCCGTTATATTTTTGTTCCAGCAGAAATGCAGCACAGTCAATACAATCTTGCAGTTCTACAGCACCCATCTTTCTGCTGCCAGGGGTGCTCTGCAACTGCGTGTGCCACTAAATAAAGTGCACACAGTTCTAGTTCTACCACTTATTTCTTCCCATGCTACATGCAGAAAGGAGGAACTGTGTTTCCATCACATAGCCCCCAAAAGCCCAGCACTCCCTATAGCACTACAAGAAGCCAAAGAGCACCTACTGAACAACTTATGTACTGTGGATGACTCTGCAAGCAGCCAAATTTAGCATTTCCCCAAAGCACAGCCTGATTCTGTAGCTCTTAAACGCAGGGAAAACTGCCTTAGATTAAATAGCGATTACAGACTTGGAATTTCAAGAGCTGTGAAAGTCCCTGCCACACAAAATAAACCCACTGAAAAGAGAGCAAGAAGAGATACTGCAATTTTCTGCACTGTGTTATTTAATAAACCTCAATACAACAGTATTAAATTGCAGATGGGAAACACACATCAGAATTGTAGGACAACACCAGAAATCATTCAAATCCACCACCAGCAGAAGTGGCAAATCGATCAGAAAGACCAGCAAGAGATGAGCCATGGAAAAATATCGTTGCAGTTACAGATGGATATTCATCCCTTTTACATGGCATCTCACTAAAATGTTTCATAGCAACGGGGCAGGAGTTATCAGATAGATGGGGATGAGACTGGTAACCGCACAAACCAGTACCATCCTCTAGCTCATCGCACATCTCCAGGTTGCAGCTGACTGCAAGAGCCACCTTTTCTCACCAGCCTCCTTTCATTGAGCTGGTATGCAGCACAACACTTGGCACAGCAGAACGGCAGTGGGGAACACGAGATCATTGGACCTGTTCCTCTGCAAGTCTATTTATAGTCTCAATTGGTGCTGTAAGGCAAAAGGCCAAATGGTCAACAGTTGCAAAGAGCAAGTCCCTAAAGATCCCACCTGAGAACCAAGAACACACACCCCCCAGATCAGTGCAAGAGATTACTGTGCACACTGAGGACCCAGAGTAAGGAAATTTTGTGCTATGGAGACTGTGGTACCCCAGCACAACTCTTACAGGCACCTTCATTAGAAAGGCTAAGTAAGGGATAATTAACAGTCTCCTCCAAATGAGGACAGTAATTACCACCTACTCAGAGGGATCTCTCCCAGAAAGCAGAAGGCTGCTGTAAAGGCAGAGTGGCCAGTTCCTTTGGGAAATACCAAAAAGGCTGCAAGAAAGACCCTCCCCAGCTCTGCAAATGTGCAGCAGCACCAGGCCTCTTCCAGCCAGCCCTGTTTGCTGTGCAGGGGCAGCTCCAGCACCTCCAAGATCCTCATAAGAGGCACATCCATCTCACGCTTTTCTGCATTACTTGATGTACTGGAAAAAACAAAGTCCTTGCAGGCCCGCACATCTTCAGGGCAAGCAGCTCCTACAGCACAGCTTGGTATAACAAATATCAAAAGCTGTATTAGCTGGGAACCAAATTATCACTTGCAGAATAGTTTTGTAATTAGATTGAAACTGTAAATTGTGCAACAAGCAAAATTAAAAAAAACTTCATAGTAGAGACAGTCTTATTTCATCTCCTGCCTTACTCACTTTACTCCTTTGAAATAACCCACTTCTATGCGGATTTAAGCTTCTCTTGCTGCACCAAGAATGATTTCACATTCCTAAAAGAATTTAAGCACTCTCAAGAACTGATGTATGCTTGTCTTCACTGTTGATATCCACCTTCGCCTGACAGCTTCCTCACCAATATATACCACTAAGAGAGGCCCTTTGGCCACCAGTGCCATCAAAGAGTTCATATCACTTTTCAGCTTCCCTGTCCTCCTGCAGCAATTTAGGAACCTCTGGTTCCTATAACCTTAAAGACATTTTCCCTTCATCCAACTACCTGTGCCCCAAATATCACCACTCGTATTTCAAGCAAGTCCCCATATTTCGTGCTGTGACCCCAATTACAGAGATTTGGACAACTGCCTTTTAGAGACAGATGGAGCTGAAAACGATGTAATTTCTGAGCACATCTTCCTTCCTTCCTGGTAGAGCTGTTCCACTTTGTAGAAATAACTGTATTCTGGAGCAGGGTGAGAACCATCCCAGGCAAATGCTCACTCCCTTGTGTTTCACCAAGCCACTCCTGCCCCTACCAGTTCAATGAATACTATACAGGGCAAAACAGACTCAAAAGACACCTCAAAAATCCCATGGTTTATTGGTTTGGGCACTGCAAAGGATGGTGGACATGTTCAGTCCCATACTTTGAGTCACAGTCAGGACTGGAACACAAAACTTCTGTGTCCTGAGTGTATAAAGCTGGGGATGTTGTACTACCTGCTCTTCCTCACCTCTTTAACAGCAGACCTGTCTTTGGCACATTGCTGCGAGAAAGGTTTAGCAACACCTCACCAAGACCAGACAACCACATCTTCAAGGGACAGCGTTCCAACACCCACACCAACCTCTTACAGCCTTTGCTGGATGACTCAGGCAATCCCCCACTCCACATGCCAGTTTTCACAAGCCTTCTTTCAGGCCACCTTTCCCCCACGCATTCTGTAAGGAACCTAGACACCTACCTTGTGGGGTTTCTTTTAATTCCACTAGGCAGCAGAACACATAAAAATAAGATGATGCAACACTAAACCCAAGTTCCCCTTATGAATATAGCCCTAGGTGCCCAACAGGATGTGACAGGTGGACAGGCAGGCGAGCCGAGGAGGAGGATGAGGTCACAAAATGAGCAGTTGCACAGCATACTACTAATCTTAAATTCCAAACTCATTATGCACAAGCCTAACAAACAAAGGAGTAGCTTAACAGATTTACAATGTGCCTTCTCCAAGGGTGGAATAATTATTTATCAGATAGCAACCTTCATGTTACAACAGCAATAAATAAATAAATGATCCCAGCAACTCTTCTGAACTATGCCACTAGACAGACATCTGGGATGTGCCTTTATCATGGCTGAGCTTAGGTAGAATTGTAAATATTTGGTACAAACAAAATAAAACTTGCCAGACTGAGCAGAAACCCAAACAACACAGATAATGGCATCCCAGGGGACCCACTGCAAGAGCCCCACATTCCCCTGAACTCCTTCCAGCTTTCCATAAACAGCCCAAAAGAGGTTTTTCCCTTTGCTTTTCTGTAAGATCATCCCCTCCAGCATGTGTACACATCTCAGTATCATTCGGATTTCATTCACTCAGGTTGCAACTATTATTTATTCAGGCTGAAGTCTACAAAGATCATAAAAAGGGTTTGGTTTGTTCCCTCTACTCCTGTATCCCTAGCTTGGCTTTACAGCTGCGTATTACCATGCAGGGACACAACCAGAAAAAGCACTTCCAAAGTCAATCATATTCTATACAAACTCTCTCTTTCTTTAGATAAAACCCAAAGAATCCTGAAAGGAGATAGTAAATGTGCACAAAACATGCTCAGCCACACTCTCCCCCTCAGATAGCTCAGTGATCCTTTTCCACCTCTACAGTACTATTCTGACTTCCCAGTTTGACCACCACAACCCCCCCTTGCCCATATTCCCCATCTCCTGCCATCTGACAGCTTCCAAAGTCTGCGCCCATCTTCTCACCCTGAAACAATTCCCAGCTGATTTCACTCCATCCCAAGTTTTCTAGTTTGCTGCTTCTCCTCCAGAAAGGATCACAGTAATTCCTAATTTCTGTAGGTGTTTACATGTTACAACAGGATGGCTGGCAGTTAAGATTAGTAACCAACATTCATCGTTCCTGTCTCCATTCTCTGAAGCTTCCTTCATTCAGGACATTCCAGTTGTTCCCACTTCTTGTTACTTTTCTCCTGTCCCCAGATCCCAACACCTCTGCCCTACTACATTTCTACCATTCATACAGCAGTTTGTGTTGTCACATGCTGCGAAGACAAGGAACAACATCTCAGCATCCCAGGGTTACAGGCAGGCTCTGACAATATAGTACCTGTTATTGGTGTGATGCTTTAAACACACTAAACTTGGCAAGCTTCCAGTGCCTAAATATCTCAAAGCTGATCAACATCTTAGCAGGTACCCAAAATACTCATTTTCACCATGTAAAGTCCTTATCATGCAGAATTCATCATAGATAAACTCTTTAATGTAACAGCAGACCAAACCAGGCATGTAATCCTTGCAGAGAAACGAAGCTTGCATTTGTAGGTCTGAACAGATACAAACCTCCTTCCTACTCCCTAAAACTTCAGTGGGGGGATTCACAAACAGTCTCACAAGATGGTCTGAGAAGACCAGACCCCCCCCAGCACACTCCATCCAGCCACACCAGCGTCAAGTGGGTTCAAGCCCATTTTGTGTCCAAAGAACAGCACAAACGGAGGCGCAACGTACCTGTGAAACTAGATCAGCGGTTTTTTGGGGAGCATTTAAAAAGCACAAATCCAATTCCTCCAAGAGATGGGAACTGCCACATCGTCTCAAATGCGTCTGCTCCCCTTAGTCGAAAAGTCCCTACAAAACACCAGCTGCAGGACTGATCTCCAGCCGCCCGACACCGTACCTGAGGTATTCTTGAGTAAGAGAAAAAGAGTCTGAAAAAGAGGTATATGTTTGTTCCTGAGGCTCATTTCTCCAAATAGTACAGAAATCAAACTCCACATCTGCAAATGTATGTCTGCCTACATCGTAAAGGACTAATCTTCATGGGAACCGATTTAAAAAAAAAAAAACCAAAACAACTCAACTTGTTTACGTTTAGAGGCTGTTAATTACAACATTAAATACTAGCCCGAACCCTACATTAAACTTGCATTCTGTTTTACATAGCTGCATACGTAACAATCATCACAGCAAGCAGCTCTGTTGGCTCATGCTGGAAGAAGTAATTATATATCACAGCAACACATTTTTGACCATCAACCTGCCAGTCCAGTCCAAGCAGCAGCTGTGAGCAGCAGGTCAGGGTGGGGGGGAACCTACAGAGGGTTTCTACATAATCACCACCGAAGGAAAAAAAAAAAACAAACACAACCAAAAAACAAAAGCTATAAACCACCAGACCCTGGCTTGCATGCTTGGCAGAAAGCTGCTAACACAAACATTATAGCAGCCCTTGCAGCAGAGATGTTACCAGAAAAAATGAGCTTGATCCAAAGGCACTATTAGTGGTTGAAGTATTAGCTAGCAGTTGTATTGCAAGCCTGCCTTACTAATTTTCACAGTTTTTATACTTGTGATATCCACACCATCTTCTTTCACTTGGACACTCCTACATTCTCTTTGACATGCTTATTTTCAGGTGAAGCCCACAGACATCAATGACTATGGTTTCTGCAAGTCTCAAGCTGAAATTCTGGCCAAAAAGTCTGGGATAGAGCCCTTTCAAAAGGCACCCCAAAATTGCTCGTGCCCTTTCACAGCAACCAAACCCTTGGCATATCCAACACAAGAAACCAGACATAACTTCCACCTCAGTGATGGGCCGGAGGTCAGGCTGATCTATTTCAGGCTGTATTACAATCTTTGTTTCCAGTGAACCTAAATACTTCAATCTTGACACTCAAAGCAGCATCAGCTCTTTTACAGCTGTGGCAGATAAAGCAGTAGCATCATTATATTATGAATATGCAACAATGTTCCTTTTCCTGTCCTGTTTTTCCCCAGTATGAAATGAAGTGTAAAACTACATGCAAGACAACCTGTCCTATCACTGTTTAGCTGCTGGGATTATTAAAAATAAATAATCATAGTTCTAGTAGAATGATTGTGATGCAAGAGTTAACTGTCCAGCAAAATCTGCCATGCCATGCTGCTTAATCATGTTGTCTTTGTTCCAGCAAAAATATTAAAAGACAGTGAATTTCACCAAACAAAAATGTTACAACCAAAGTATTTCAAAAAACCTTTTGAATCCAAAATAGAACGAGACAGACAATAATGGCCAAGAGCCTGATCAGCTTAATTGAAGTTGGACTCTCATGTTGTTCTCGACACTGAAACGGCAGATCGTTCTCGGAAGACAATTAACAGCCAACGTGCAATTTCAATTTTCTGCAGAAAAATAAACAGAAAATTACTCCTTGTGTTTCATTTTGAAAGTCTTAGAGAATGTTGCTTTGGAAAGCAAACCTAGAAACAGGAGGACAGCATAGTAAGTGTCAAAACAGGTTTCTCCTGTACCCTCATTTTTAAGCAGCTGTACAGATTTCTTCCCATTAAACTTCTAATCATAGAAGAGGATGAGAGGCTGAATTTGTTTATGAAGTAACGCATCTGCACGTCTCTTCTGCTCTTGTTTCCAAATTTTCTTCTAGATACTGCCCAAATCGTACAGCAGGGATCGGTCACGCTGCCTACCACCATGTTGGAGGGGACCTCTGATAGATCACCTTAAAAAAAACATACACAATGGAGAATAAGCTCTCCAATGACTTGTTCGTGACAACTGGTAGGTTCGCCAGCAGCCCCAAAGATTCTGGTCCAGAAGCCTGTGAAATACCCTGCACTACACATAGGGAAACGAGCAGTCCCAGGGGCACCTCAGCTGTTCATCAGCAGGGCTGCGCCGGTTTATTTTCAGCCATTTAAAAGGCAGAAGAATATACTGATTCAAATTATCACCTGGATTCTGTAAATCAATAGTAGCCAGCTAGGGAAGCTTCCTACTCACCAGAAAAGTATGGATTTATGTCAAGCAGAGCGCATACCTACTTACACATAACTAATACAGCAAGCAGTCTGATAAATAAAAGAAAAAAATACTTGTGCATGCTAAAAGGTGCAAAGTCAGTGCAGTCAGCTCAGCCTCAAAATATCCATGCGCTCTCTGATCAGCTTGGCAGACAAACAAAACCCTCCCGAGGAAAGCAGGCTAGGGAAGCAAAAAGGCGACGTTCAAGAGTTCATATCAAAGCAAACGCTGAACTGAATTTCATGGGCTATTTCTGTTTCCTTGCTAAATAGCAAAGGCCTACTGCAAATAACAGAGCGAGTTTCGCAGAAGAGAAAAGGTCAATCAAGACCTCTCACTATGGAAAATGTTCTGCTACAGACAGCAAGCAGCACTAGCTCCCAGGATAAAGAAATACAAAGAAATAGTGCTTATTGTCTCCACATGTTTATACAACAGACACCCCAGTTGCAGCCTTTCCTTTCAAGACTGTTTCCAAAAATGAAATGAGTACAAAAAGATGTGGCGAAGGTTTCCTTCCCAGCTAAGTGAATTTGAGGTACAGAATAAACATGGGATTATTGTCTCACAAAAATGTTACCGGACAGATTTCAAAGATTTCTGGCTTAGCTCTACTCCCACTGACGTCGGCCAAGACTTTTACCATTGACTTCAGTCAGTGCTAGCCTACGTATCACTTTAAACTCAGCTATTATTACCTTTTAGTTTAAAATACGTAATGTTCCTCTGTAACAGACGGAAAAATATTTCAGGAACTTTTTAAATCTGTTCCTCCAAGACACATTTTTATTTTTTTTTTTAAACACTGAGACGCGGTTCCTGGATGCAAGCACATGTGACCTGTTCTAAATAAAGGATATTTTCCACTTCTTGCACAACTGGAACAGATATAAGCAGTAGCTTGAACAAACTGCATTGCAGAACCCAACCAGAATATAAAACACTTGAATAAGATCCATAAATAGCAGTAATATGAAAAGACTACCTCCAATAAGGCACAAACTCAATCAAGTTCAAATTTAATCACGCTGCAAAGTTCATTTGCAAAAATTAAATTTGATCATCTGCAGACTAAGGCACTTCAGAAAAGTCCTTTTTGGCTCCAAAGTACACAGTTTAAAAATGTGTGCCTCTTTGGTGAGATAAATATTTCCTCAACAAACACTGTGTATTAAAAGGGAAGTTTTTACTAAGTCAAGACTTCATTGTTTAGCACAGCAACAGAGGAAAAAAACCAACATCACTGCTTTAATAATGACAAACTCTACATCTCAATGCTATTGCTCATAAAGCAAGAATAAGCTCCCTACAAAACTATCACGTAACTTAAAAGCGTTTCCTAATAATTTTTTATACTGAAAATACTTCAGTAACTGGATCATTCAGATGCTTTTTGACCAGTCTGAAAATAAGTAAGCTGGAAAAGGGCAACAGAAAATAGCACAAACAGCAGTAATTTACCTGCTGGTACATGGTTTTATTAAGAGCAAGGTAGTAAATTACAACTGGCAATAATTTGCTGGCACTTGCTAGGCCACGTGTGCAAACCAAACGGACACACATTACAGAGAACCCAAAAACAGAGAAAAGCAATTGAATGTAGATTTTTTTTCTGCTGCATTTAGCACATCTGGGTTAGTTCAGATTGCCCCACGCAAAGACAGACTGTAAAGTCTTTACTTCCAGACACCACTGATATAGAAAACACCGCTTTAATAAGTCAAATGTTTTACAGAATCCACATCAGTAGTATGATGAACGCAACCTAAGCCTACAGCGCCCCGATGACTGCGTGCAGACATGTCAGGAGCTGTGTTTACCTTTAGGAATAACTGATTATTTTCTTCAACTGACTGCCTGAAAAGAAAACTCCATCAATTTCATCATGCACTGCTTATACCAGAAATTTTATTTACTTGTTCATTACACATTTAAGTGTATGCACTGATAAATTAAAACTATTATCCTTCAAAAATATGGCAGGAGAGGAATAAAACATGAATGTGAAAGGGGTGAAAAAAAAAAATCTCATTGTCTTACTGGCTAGTCATACAGTCCAGTTTCCTCCCACAGTGAAAAGTGACTCTGGAGAAACCAAAGAGACTGAAACATCTTCTCAGTTTTCAAAGACATTCGACCACAGCAAATTCCAGAGAACCCTTAAATGCATCTAGCACTCAGCACAAGAAACTGACTTCTCCTGGGTCTGAGGGGTTTAGGAAACATGGTTGGAACTTATGTATCTCAGCCCTATGTATTCTCTCCATCCCTTGTGATTAAAGCTTTTTGCTGGGCTTACATTTTTCCTTGGCCTCTAGCATTCAGTTGTGGCTTGGCCAAAGTTAGTACAGTATTTATGGCAAAAAGCTTTTATTATCAGACCCCTCGCGGCTTCGGATTGCAGACCTGACTTATGAAATATGGATGGAGCAACTGTGAGGGCACACTTGAAGAGGAGAAATCTTGAACTGGATGTCACATATTGGAAAACAAGCAAATCTGGGAGGAAGTGAACAGGAGAGCTCCACCGAGTGAAGGACAGCAATACCAGCAGGGCTGAGTTAAACCGGGCAACAAAAAAAGTTTCTTCTTGGTTCAGAGCACTGCCATTCTTACATATTTCTGAGCTGGATCGCTTTTGCTATGTACTCACAATCTCAGCTGCTATGAGTAAGCCAAGGATGCTTCTCAACTCTTATGGCTAGAAGAGATCAGAGAAAGCCCTGAACGTTGCTAGGAAATCAGCAGTTCTCACCAGGGAAAAGAGCAGATTGCAATTTAGACTCACTTAACATCAGCCATCACCTCTGGCTTGCCTGCTCCCCAGGCACCTTTCCAGAGCAAGGCTGCAGAGAAGACAGTAAGAAAGCAATTCCCATGGCCACAGTCCCATCACTACACCATGCTGACCTGCTGCTACTCCACCTGCTGCTTTGCAATTACTCCCAATTTACATCCACAAGGGAAAGCTGCAGGGTGATGTCAGATACCCTTGATAATTATCAGTCAGACTGGTTACAGGCCTGAGCAAAGCTGGAGGACTACAGAAGTCCTCTTAGATTACTATCTCCACGTCAAGAAGCAAACAGGTTTGTGAGCAACTTTTGCCTCCTGTTATCGTCAGTTTTATCAGCCTGGCTCCAGGGACAGGTTTACATGGACCTGGCAGGGGCCAGTGGCTTCTTTGCTTCTTCATCTCCCGCAAGGCCAAGAACACAACTGAGACTCTACCTCGAGGTAAAAGCTGTACGTGAGCTGGGCAGGCTCCACGCTGAGGTTAGCATGTCAGTTTGCTATCTGCCAGAAAAAACATGGGTTGTTATTCCACCCTCGGGGCTACCTCTTCTTGTATGTATGGGTACGTGTGGAGGGACAGGGAGGTAGACTTTGGCAAGCTGGTCACCTCTCCTATCCAACAAGCCCTCCTGGAAACACCAGATGCTGGCCTGAGGCACCACCAAGATGTCTGGGTGACTCTCACAGGGGACCCTTTAAACCCCAAGGGTGGGCAGTGCTGGGTCTACAGGAGTACCAGCTAAGAACACACTGGGGCAATTCACAGTAGGGAAGTTTTAAGTGTCAACATTTAGTAGATGACCCAACACTCCAGTACTTCATTACAGGGTATCTTGATTATCTCTTACCCCTGAGAGAAGCGAACAATGCAGGGATGCACCCAGGTCCCAAAGCATCAAGTCACAGGAATTAAAAGCAGCTGGAATACCTGTGCAAGGTCAAATGCAGAAATGCCATCTAAGCTCTATGCCCACACCACCTGAGGGCACAGACAAATTGTTGACTAGAAAGCAGACAACCATGAAGGGACAACTCCTGCACACCATTTAGAATCTGTGGCTGGTGCAAGCAGATCTATTTGACCACGGTGTGAGGCATCAGTGCTTCACCATCTACCCTGCGACTGCTGCACTCCATTGGCAACACTGAAGCCAACGCCCCACGGATCTCCCATCACAGGTGGAATCCACCACTGCTGCTGAACCCATCTTCTCCACACTATCTTCACACATCAGCCTGGCTCCCAGGTAATTACCTGGATAATGGCAACTTCCCCCGACAGCCTCAGAGGGCAGAGGGGTTCTGGCAGCTTAGGTTAGGCTGGCTGGCCCATCAGGCTGTGAAGGGCTGCACATGACCACCACTACATGCACCATTTCTCAGCAGTACCAAAGGTTCAACCTGAGACAGAGCTGCCATGAAGACAGGCCACAGGAGGTGGCACCACATTTGCCAGTCCTTGCAACAGTGACCGAATTTTTAGCATCTTTTATTACAAAGTATTCAAGGTTTCTTAAACATACAGAACATGATCAAAAATGCATTTATTTACTTTGAAGTCTGTCTGACAGGCAGCACAACCTGAGTTCATTCTAACACTTTTTTGTTTAAATATTTACCTTCCCATTCATTTTTCAGCTGCACACACAGACTTACGAAGAGCACTGTTCAAAACTAAAAGCCATGAATATAAGGACAGGCTTACAACAGACTTGATTATAATTAAGGCACACTGGCAGTAATGACCTTACAGGCAGCCGAGGACTGCTCAGGAGAGTGCTGTGATGAAATGGAGGGTTCGTAACCACCGGAATACTTGGAATGACAGCCCAGAGGAGGGAGAAACATGCCACTGCTGACAAGGGAGATGCTCAAGACGCGGGACAGCGTTTGTTTTCTTTTCCCAGGACGGAAAGCGGGTACCGAACACCTCTCCAGGGAGAGGAACACACACACCGCCTCATTTCCCGTTAAGGGCCCTATCTACACGACCCAGCCGCTCCAGATAAGAATAAAGGGTATATCTCGGGGAAAAAAACACTTTTAAGAAGAGAGTGACGTACCGAAGCAAAAAGTTTCCACTCCTCACGCAACTGCGAGAGACAAACCTGCTCTCAAAGTCAAAAAAATAAATAATAAAACCCCCCCAAACAACCTCACACGCCACAAGACCTTGTCAGAACTCCGCGGCTCCGCGCTGACCCCCCCGGGGCCGCCGCACCTGCCGGGGGGAACGGGCGCGCACCGGGGCAGGGCGGCGAGGCCTCGCTCCCCCCCCGCAGAGCCCGCGGGCGGCAGGGGCTGCCCCGTCGTGACAGCCAGGCCCCGCACGGCCAACAATGCCCTTTACATAACGCCACCCGGCCCACCTCCCGCCCGACAACGCCGCTATTATAGCAGGGAGCGCTAAATGGCCGCCCCGCCGCGCGGGCTGCGTCCCCTCAGCGCGGGGGCGGTGCGGGGGCTGCGGGGCCTGTCCCGGCGCGCGGGGCACCGCGTCCTCCGCCTGTCCCACCTGCTCTTGAGGGGCTGGCTCTTCAGCTCGTAGTAGGTCTTGGGCTCCTCGTGGAACTCCTCGCCCACCTCGAAGTCCGGCACGATCCCCGACTCCGCCTGCATCGTCGTCGCCGCCGCCGCTGCGAGAGGGAGAGACGGGAGGTTACTGCCGCGCCGAGCCCAGCCGCGCCGCGCCGCCCGCTCCCGCACACACACAGCGCCGCCGCCCGCCCCGCCTGGGACTTGTAGTCCGCCCCGGGGCCGGCCCGGCCGCCTCCGCCCGCTGCGCACTACAACTCCCGCCGGGCCGCGCCGCGCCGGGCAGGGCTGGGCCGGGCCCGCCGCTGTCAGCCGGGGGCGGGGGGGCCCAGCCCAGCCGTGCCCGCCACCTGCCGCCCCCCCTCCTCTTCCCGCCCCACCCCGGGGTGACGTCACGCGGCTCTGACGACACGCAGTGGCCAATGGTGCCGCGCGTGACGTCACGCCCGCTCGCAGCCAGGCGGGAGCGGAGGTCGGGCCGCGCCACAGGGCACCGGGCCCGGCTGGGTCACGGCAGGGGAGGCTGTGACAGGGAGCGGGACACCTGCGGTCACTGCCGGGGACCACGGCCGTGGGCACTCCTGTCCCAACGCTGTTTGCACTTTGCAGAAAACTCACAGCTCGCAGAGGCTTCCTTCAAACTTTACGCGCCTCTAAAAACGGGCAAACGCTCATAAACGTTGCAAGAATTTTTTTAAGGCCGCCTCATCTCCCAGGCCGGCTGCTGCAGGAGGAGGACACTCAGAGCAGAGTGTCCACGCAGTCTCTGCCGTACTGCGGGTGCCGGAGAGCAGAGGCAGGAGGCCTGGGCACAGAGGGACCAGAGCTGTCCCGTGCCTGGGGGTCGGTCCCTCACTGGGTCTGAAGGCCCTGGGGTGAAGGATCCCGTTCTGGACTGGTGAAACGACCCTGGCTGGCCTTGCTTGTTCTCTCCAGGTTGGGGTTTCGGAGCTGGATGTTGGGAGCAGGGCTCTCCTCCTGGGCTGTGTGGCACCACTGACCATCACCACGTTCCTCTTCACAGCCCACAAACCTTCCTCAGCTCTGTCCTCTCTCCTTACCTCCTGTGCTGTTCAGGTGACAGGGACTTTCCAGCTCAGAAATGCCACAGGAAATTTCACTCGTGGCATTTCCCCAGAATTTTGACCTCACTAAATGGAGCCACAGCATAACTCAAACACCCAGGAGATTTGAGGATGCTGTTGATAACTGATGCCATCACACCACTCCTCTTGTATCAGTGCAGCACCAACTCCTGCAGACCAGATAAACCATAACAGCTTTTCCACACACCCTTTTACTGGGCCACAGCTGCCAAAGCTGCTCAGGGCTGCACCAGGGACTGCTCCCCCTGGGACAGCCAGGACCCCTGCTCAGTTCAGGCTCTGCAAGGTTTGATAAGATAAAACCAAGGTAGAAGTTCAGCTTCATTTAGATATTTAAGTCCCAGATTATTACACAGCTGCCAAACTCAAAGCAATGACTTAAGAGCAAGAGTAATTACTTTAATGAATCAGATACAACAAATTGGATAAGGCCCTGAAGAATGTTCTTTTGAGCCCACATTGGCAGATGGCTGGGAGAGCTCAACAGAGGAGTAGGCTTGCTAACAGCACTTTGGGAAAAAAAAAAAAAAGCAACCAACAAACAAACAATTAAAACCAACTTAATAAAAACCCACCGCTAAGCTACATCTACAGCCCGAGCCTCTGTGGGTTAGAGGGTGTTTCTGATGAACTCTGTTATCATGAGTGCAGAAATGCTACGTGATTTGATGCAAAGGAGCACGCAGCAGGACTTGTCTCTTTGCAATGACTTTGCTTCTATTTTTCCAGGTGTCAAAATGAGATCTTATCTTCTGCTGTTTGAAATGTATAGCTTATGAGCTTTCAGCTCTGTTTTAATTATAGCTAGATCTAATATGCAAATACACATCCTAGGCAATGCTGCTTCACCAGAGATACTGCAGCTTCAGTGGGGCTGGCGTGCACAGCTCACAGGGAGAGAGGAAACTGGTTTTCTTTTCATCAGACCATGAAGCTTTTATTTCTGTCTCTCCTCCCTCCTCTGTGCAATGCCATGTTTGTATTTGGCGGTCAGATAGGGACAATTTCTCCTTGCACCTGGGCTAATTGTGACCTTCACACTATTTTGCCAAGTCATACAAAGCTTTCTTCTCTTCATAATAGATGTCATTTGTGTTCATAATATTTTTTTAGAGTTTATCTTGCAGGCTGAAGGAACAATACTTCCACTGTGTCTAAGAAGGATACTAATACATAAGCATACCCCAAACCAAACATAATGATTAAAGGTGAATCCTATTATTATTATGCCAATATTGCAGTTTGATTGCCATAAAGAAAATTAAACCCAAAATACATATTAGGTGAAATTAGATATGAAGTGGCTATTGTGTTGATGCAGGGATTTGATTCCTGTATAGTTTTCTATATGGCTAGATTTCTGTATAGCTCTGATGAGTGTTTTCTAGTGGATGTCACTGCTTTAGGGAGGAGAGCAAGAATGATTATCTCATTTAGCAAAGTGAAAAGCAAAACACAGAAAAGGTCATTTGTCAAACATCAAATCAGTGGCAGAATGTGAACTTTCATCTAATGGTTGCATTAGGGGCATAACCCTATTAAGACTCTTACCAGGTAGGATTTCTGTAGCCTTGTCACTCCACTAAGAGCAATGCCCTTGAGCGAGTCCTAAACATTCTCTAGGAGGTAAAGTCAGGTTTCACTGGGGGTACAACCACATCATCAGATTTAGAGATCACTGGGAATTCACAACTTGGTTTTGTATTGCCTGAAACTGCCTTTTTCTTCAAGAATTATTTAATATAAATTATAGCCAGAATAAAACGAACAACTGCATCTATATTGACAACTACATGTTCATTTGCTCACTTGAAGATAATATTCCATTTGCTCACTTTTTTTTTTTTTTTAATTGTTCACCCTTTTTTCAAATGGAATTAGATTTTCATGCCTTGTTAACAATTTCCTAGAGTCGATTGCCCATATCTAGTGATACAGGCAGTGCCTGTATGACACTTCTGTCTTATGCTTCACCCAAACAAAACCCCTTCAAAAGCCATAAGCTACTTTGGGCTCCTCAGCATCATGCAGGTATCCTCTCTCTGGTCAGCATTGTTCAGTTATTTTTCAACTGATGGATCTGACATTGCTAAAGCTGTTAAAATACGCGTCCAGCTCATTAGACAAATTCTCTTTTTTCAGCTGGATTCTCATCAAGTCTCATAAAGAAGCACAGAGGTTCAGGAGACTGAAGGACTTTGTTTGGCCCTGCAGTGCCCGAGGAGAAGGGTTTATCAGGAGACACAGCTCTTCCTCATTCTGAACCAACATTTCCTGTGATTTCAGCAATGATTTTCAAGATACTGTGGGATGCACAATTTAATGTGCAGCAAGCACATTGAGCAGAGCTGCTATTCCCTCACGCTGTGATTACTCTTTGCAATTCCTTCATTTATGGTACCTTCACTTACAATTCTCATCATTTGTATTTTTCTTCCTCTGGCCTACAAGCACCACTTAAAATGGTTGTCCCATCTGTAATGTTACTCAAGCCACAGTCTGGGGGTCTCTAGTTGACAGCAGGGAGCAGCAACATAGATGGATATCTCTTTAAGCAGGCAAAAAAACTGACACCCGACTCAGCAGAGTTCCCAGTTTGGAAGAATTCCCCCAGACCAACTATTTGTGCATTCATTTGAAGGAGAGATGAAGCAGTCAATGCTGCTATTCAAAAAACTAACCAGACATGTGACTTAATTTTGAAGTTCCCAGACCTTTGAATTCATACTCTTTATCATACACTATGAAATTCACAATGCAATTTACTCCTGCAGACTAAAAGACAAAAAGTTATCACTCTTCATCTCCTTACAAGGCAGAAGACTTGTTTAAAAGCTTTCAGCACTGACTGAGGAAAGAAAGGTGGTATTTAAATGAGAGCTTCCAGTACCCACGGAGAGATTATGTACCGTCTCATAGGAACATCCCTGTCCCATTTCTTTGCCTTCCCAGCTGCATATATTCCCAGTTAAATCTCCCATCCCCAGTATCTCATCAAAATTGTTTCACCCTCCCAGGGCAGATGTAGCAGAAAGCACCTCTCTGCCCATGTTCTTTGTCATTCTGCCTCATTCCTTGTCCCAGTTATTTCCAGACACCTCTGTTTCTTTGCAGACCCCCAATCTGTCACCCATTCTCCTGCCCTCCCCAGCTGCCATCCCATCTTTTTGCCACGCAAGATGCATTCCCCCTATTTCAGACCTCAGCTCCCTCCACCTCCCAGTGATACCCTCACACATTTATTCAGGATTCAATCGCAGTTTCTGCCTACCTTGAATGCCGTTTGAGCTTTGTCTCCTATAAGGTGTAGTTTTCCTCCTCTCTGCTATCAAATCAAGGGGTTTCCTTCTCCCCACTCCCTGCACTCAGGAAAATAAACCAAACAAGCATCTCTCAGCATAAGCTTCCTGCACACAGCAGCTCCAAAGTGTAACAGCAGGGAAATCCTGCTCCTGTTTAGGATGGAAAATTCCCAAGAGGGATGAAACCCATGGAAATGTAACTACTGCTCTGCTGTGCATATACCAGTTACGGTTTTTCAAAGAATCACCGTTTAGCCTGATTGTCACAAGAACAGCACATGGCATATCTCTGACAAACATGAAAACCCGCAGCCACATACTGTGATATAATTCCTCTGAGCTTTGTCAGTTCGCATGCAGGGCTTTGTTAGACAACCAGTGGCAACCAGATGTTTGGAGAGGGAATCCAAAAACTTTTTTCCAAGGGAGAACAAGGCAGCTACCCCCCATCTCTGCAGGACAGCCTTGCTCTCTGCAGCCTGCCCCACACAAGATGCTCTTGCCAGGTCTAATAATTTCACTGCAAGGTTTGCATCTGCTTCTCTTAGAGAAAGTTTTGAGTTCTCAGATTGAAAATGGGCCCCCTCGTTACATGAAAACCCCAGGAGAAATGAGCAGAACTCGTATTTTATAATACAGTTTCTAAGACTGTGTCATCAGTTTGGAACAAAGTCAGAAAGCCTGTCAGTCCCAGGGTGGTTTTATCAGCAGAATTAAAGGTGATTAATTCTGCAGCTGGGGCTCCTGAATGATTTGTGTTGCTCTAATGAATCATTCACTAATTCCTAGTCCTGCCTCTCATCTCAGTCATATTTAGATAGGTAACAGGAGAATTCAAGGGGGAACTGGACAATCTCTGTTGTTCAATATCCTTGTTTTGATTTTTACATGTTCCTCTTTCCAGGCACTAACTTACGACACAGGGTAGCAACAGTGGCACAAACAGAAGCTGCAAGAGCAATGTCATTCTGACTTGGCTTTGGTTAAAAAAAAAAAAAAAAAAAAAAAAGACCCAACTGGGGATCAAGTCATTCCCTCTGGTTCTTCATCAAAAGCATAGCCTTCATGGTTTCCACGTTAGAGACTGAGCTGGGTACTCAGGGCAGATGTTCCTAGGTCCAAAAAGAGGGTGTTGGGGGTCACAAGAGCCTCTGCAGGGACAAATGGTCAATCTGCCCTGGTCTGGGGAGGTATTCAGGGAATGATATGGAGAAGAGGTGCCTGAGCACTCTCACCTTCAGTCCATGGCCTGGAGAGGAGGAGCTGACAGGCGCTAAACCACACTCCCAGCCAGTAACAACCAGTCACCCTTGGATCTGGTAGAACGTTTGCAAGCTGAGAGGTAGGCAGTTGGCCTTTCCTTTAAGTGAAATCTGAAATTCTCTTGAGCTAATAAAACTCTAAGAAATACTGCCTTGAGAAAGACAAACCCAAGGTTAAAAAGGTCAGAAGAGCTGGCAGTGGGGTACATGTGATTGGCTCCTCCCAAGGACCAGAGGGTTATTCTCCCAGTGGGGCATAATTTGGTTCTTGGTCCTCAAAGACCACCACAAGAAGGCATGGAGACTCATCCTGCTGAGCTCTGCCAGGCTTTTGCAGGCTCCCTGGGAGAGGGAAAGGCAGCAGGAGGAACAGCTAGAGCTGGACCCCAGCAGGTATCACCAACTGGCACTCGGACACAGTCATAAACAGGCTGGGAACAACTGCTGGAAACTCAGTAAAAGTTCATGGAATAAAGTTTGTGAGGGCAACCTCATTTGGCTAGCACAGCACTGCAAATCCAGTTAATTAAGCTGGTGCAAAGGCCAAAGCAGACATAGAAAAAACAGGTTAAACTCTCACTTATGCTGACTGAATGTAATTCAGTGCAGTATCAGTGCTAGTTAAACCGATTAGAGTTAACTGGTCTAAATACATTTGCCCTAAGCACTGGTTTAACTAGACTGCTTTAAAATCAAAAGCAAACTATACACCTCTGCCAATTTTTCCCTGTTGTATTTAAAGCAGTACAACCTGTAGAGACATGTAAGAAACTGCTTCTAATGAGGAGCAAAGTGCATCAAGAAGAGAGGACTTGGCCCAGCAACACGGGTCTCCAGCAGCTTATTCTCAGCTTTCCTGAGAAACTGTGTCATCTTCACGTCAACAACACTTAAGTCTAAATTTGTATTCTGAAAATCCTATTATAAAAGGTGAGACCAAAATCACAGCCCATTTTTTCAAAATACAGATAATCAGTTTAGGGGGAAGGTGCTTGTTTTCTTTCCCACTGTCCAATAATAGTTTTGAATGGAAAAAACACAGATTTTTTTTCAGTGAAAACTTTCCCAAGCTTTCTATTTTGATACAGTCCCATGAATGCTTCCTATGCTTTGTCTGTCTTTTGAGAGAGATTTCATTGCAAGTGCTATTTGAAGAGAACAAGTTCAGATTTTTTTAACATTGGAAGAAGTATGAACGTTTGTATTTAGTAGTCACAACGAGCTCAAATACCAAGACCCTCATATTTCTGCTTTACTTCAGGCCTTTATACATGTGTCATGAAACACAAACCTTCCCCAAACATCTTAAAATACTCATCCACCTGAAATCAAAGTAAAACATTAAGTCTTATTCTATTAAAATATTCCCCCGCTGAAGTCCCTTTGGTTTTTCTCATCTGCGGTATTTCTACTGCAATTCATTTCTGTGCCACCACCTAAAGAGTTTGTCTTCAAACAAGAACTAAGCAGTAAGAGAATCAGAAATCCAAAGCAAAAAAATAAAAGTCTTCAGTACATAAAGCCTGCTGAGACTTGTAGGGTTTTTAAAGCAGAGGAATTAAAGGATAAGGGCCAATTTGCAGAATTTTTGTGTTACCTTTCACACTTGTGGATGTGCAAAAAGGATGCCCTCAGCTAGCAAAACAGTCCAGCAAGTATTTTAAATCCATATTATACTGAGATAATTGGTAGCATCAAGGGCCAAAACAATGTAAAGTTGAGATCAAAAGTGCCCATACAAGAAAAAAAAAAAAGGATTCCCAAAACTCTTATTGAGTGATCATTAAATGCTTTACTCCTAACATGTACCTACTTCAGAAACCCCACAATGATTTAATACTTTTTTCTCCCTTCTTTTCTCTCAGCAGGCTGCCATTTGATCTGAACAGGCAGTGTAAGTCTGTGTCATTACCTCCATCTATCTGGAAAGGATAATTTGCCAAAGGATTTATTTCTTTAAAGGCAAGAGGCTTTGTTGAAAAAAGGGAAGTTAAAGGCCTGATAACCCAGCCAGACATGCTAAACATAGGTCTGTCAGACCCATAGCCTACTTGTGAAGGCGGGCACCTGATTCATCAGCTATGAGGAAAGGATGCCCCTTCCCTCAGCGTAAACCCAGAGATGAGTTTTAATGTTTACCACAAGTATGTACGCACAAGAAACGGAAAATGAGGCAACTTGCCCAGTAATATGCCTCTATTTTTTACCCTTCTATTTGCATCTCTCCGTCAGCTCTTACCTCATACTTCTTTTTATTCTGTGTTCATCCAGCACTGGTTCCTATCAGTTTTGGCCTGGGAAGAGGCAGGGCACAACGCTCACATCAGCTCTCACTCAGATATTTGTGGTCACCCAGCCAGCACCAGGGCACTCAGATGAGGGAGCAGCGTTTAACTGCTCAACAGCCCTGGTGTCCTTTCACAAGTGTCCCTTTGACTGCAAGACCACAAAGCTAATGACTGGCATTAGGTTTGAAACCTTGGGGAACATCAGCGTACACAAAACACGTAGCCATGACCCATGGGCCAGCCAGGCACAGCACAAGGACCACAACCTCTATAACTTGAACCACTGCTGCTTCTTTTGGAGGGTTCATTTTGTCAGTCCTTTGGCAAACACCAATACCAACACTGCTTTCTGCATTAGGAGACTTGATAAAGAATAGCACAGCCTGGACCAAACTGTACACAAAGTGACTCTTATACTTGAACAGACACATCACTTAACCTTCCACACCCTGCTAGATGATGTAGTGCATGAGAACAGGGTATTCAAACTGCTTCAGATGGCCTCAATTATTTGGCACAGTGGCTTTCATGGATATGGCTGAAGTGAGCTGACTTCTCTCCAAGGAGCTAGTCAGTGAGAAAGCCAGACCTGGAGCTCATGTTGTCTGCTTTTCCAGAAGTTAATGCCATTACTGTGGCAAAATGGAATAAAAAGTACACTCTGTACTGTTGTGGGAGAATGGAGAAAATACCCTCTAGTGACTTCCAAGAAAAGTCATTGCACAGCAGGCCTTAACCCAAAGGCCTTACTCAGCAGCAAGCAAAGTCTGCTTGGTAGGTGTTAGTCTAGAGCAGCCAAAGTTACCTGATTGCATTACCTGCCCATGGTCACTTGGTCTGTCTTTGGCAAACAGAGGACATATCTGTCAAACCACAAACCTCTGCCTATGGACATTCAAGCAGTGCAGAGTAGCCACTACTTCTTTGGTCCAAAACTGTAAATGACTATCAAGGAACCCAGTACTTGTGCCACACCTATGACTGCATCTAGCTAATTAGCCCTGGTCATTGCCAGAACCTCCATAAGTCTTTTAAACTTCAATAAATGCAAAGAGGAAGCTCCATGTTGTAGCTCACACAGCTGTTCAGATATATACTGGCAGGAGTTCCTGCATCAGTTATACCTGATCCTTCTCAGGTGAGAGCTATTTCTGAAGTAGATTGATCTGTCTGGTGATAATAAAGTCTATCCCTCTTAATTTTTCCTGACAGTGTCCAGATTTACTGGAACCAGGGATCTATCAGGGGCTATGAGTACTGTAGGATCAGAGCTCAAGATATGTGGAAAGCCTGAAGAGGTGCTTATCCAAGCCAAGGCACCCAAGTCTCACTTCTTATAATGAGCTCAATCCTGCCCCATTCATGTCACATGGTCACAAGACATCCTAACACCTTTCTATCCTTTCATGGAAAATCACCTTCTTCCCCATGAAGCAGTGTTACTAACGAGCTACCACATGCCTCATCTACCACAAGTGCAAAAGGGGCTACCTCAAGCCGCTGTGATGTCCTGTGTCCTGCTGAGACAATCAAATATCTGGTTGAGGCTGACTCTCATAACCCCCTGCAGATCAATGCACACAGGGTCAGTTAGCGCCCCTGGGACAAGGGCAGTCATGTCCACTCAAGGCATGAAGGCCCATCAGTTCTCTGCTACCAGGGCTGTTGTGGCACACCTGGAGTTTTCACTATTGCCTGCAAACCAGCCAAAGGCCATGCACCCCTTTTCCACCCTGTCCTCCTGTAAGACACTGGGCTTGACTTCTGCCAGATCTCTAAACAAGCAGCACACAGTCACTGTCCCTGCTCTGATATATGCATCAGAAATGTCAGGACTGCTGGATGCTGCTTTGAAAGACCAAGGAAGAGGACCTATTGGTGGCCCCAAGTTGTCACAGATAGAAAATAAAAATACATTATAAATAATTTCTATATGTTATTAACAGAAGCAGCAAAAGGTGCAGTCACTGGCACTTCCCTGTACCCTCCGTGTTCATAAAGCTTTCCTTGATGTTAGCAAGTCTATTAATAAAGTGTTGCAAGCAATCAGAACTGCTCCACCAGCCTGGGAGGAGGAGTGTTGGTGACATCATGTTCCAGCTGAAAGTCATGTAAAATCCTCTATACCTTCTTCTGAAAGACATCGGCCTCATCAGCAAATGTAAACATGCAATCACAGCACCTTGTAATTAACGGGAAGTCACAGACCCAGTTTGCACTGCAGATCCTCTTCTGCTAGCGGTGAGTGAACAGGATTGTCCAGCTTGGGCATTATCAGTAAAGTTCAGGAGCACATTCAAATGCAAAGAAAAATACTTAACTGTATGCTGACCTTCACAAGTCTGCTGTGTCCTCTTGATTCTGATCGTGTGGCTGAGCCTCGACTGAAGCTGTCATGGCCTTTGCAAGCAGAGAGGGCTTTGCTGTGGGTTTCAGCAGGGTTGTACCTTTGCTGACTGCAAACATGTTAGAAACCCCACGCCAGCACTCTGGGGAGATGCTGTCTGAGCTCATTGCAGAGTGTTAATACCGGGAAGATCATGTAGGCCTCATTAAGAAATAGTTTTGTTCTTGAGTCTGTCTTGTTTTTTAAAGCACTCAGGAGACAACAGATCCACCACATTTCCTCTTTACACTCAATTTTCTGATCAGGGGCTTGAAGTGCTCACTGCCAGATGTTGCCCTGTTTTCATACAGTCCATGTGACACAGGCATCAATGCCAGCAGCTACGATTGCCTATGATGACAAAGCACACAGCAGCCAGGAAGAAGTTCCACGGGTAGCTAACCAGGGCACACATGCAAGATCATATATTTCAGATACAGTACTTTGGTGGGATTTCTAAACATCTCAAGCTGCATGTCTTGCTTGAACCAACAAACATCAAGCTGCCCCTGCTCAGCATCACACCACCCCCATGCTTATTCTTTGTCATCACTCTTGCACAGGCATCACGCTATCTGTGATACTTCGATATATTATTTTAAATAAAGAAATAAGTGTGGGAAAAACAAACAGCTATTTCTTTTATCCAAATTCTGGCCTGGATTTCCATAAGATTTTCTAGAAGAATGCATTATTATGGTGAAGAGAGAAGCATGTTAAAACTGTGCCAGTGCATATGTTTATGGTCTCTCCTACACTTGGCTTTAAGAAATAATTCACCACAAATAATGACATTCTGTTCCCACTCCAGCAGTGCCCACTTCCTCAGATCTCCATACAGCTGCTGCACAAGAAATCAGAAGCAAGAAACATTCAGACCAGAGAAGGGCAGGGAGAGCTTGGCACAAGGCATGGGAGGGCAGGGGTGGAGACCTCACCACACAGGAGGTTCTACATCTGTCAGGGGTTGTCATGCTCTCTGCCCACCCACAGCTTGCAGCCCAGGCTGTCCCCTAACAGTGCTCCTGACCTATTTGATTTTCATTTCCTTCACTGTTTAAGTAAAGACAAATGGAAAACCCTCCTGAAAAACATTCATTCTAGCAGCACTACCAGCTGCTGTCAGGTTATAGACCCATCAAAGGCTTTGAGGGGAACCCCCCAGTACCAAACCAGAATAGACCAGCTGCAGAAATATGAGGAGTCTTGAAAGACTCTCATCAGGGAGACAAAAGGACATCCTGGTGTGCTGTAAATGGATTGAAGATGCTAAGCAAGGAGCTGGCCATAGGACCTCACCAAGTATGTTTCCTTGGTCAGAGAAAACTCTGGACCTCTTCTCATCTGCTGGAAAGGGAATATTAAAAATGAGAAAGCAGCAAAGGGGAATTCCAGAAAACCGAGACAGGGAGCAGAGAAAAAACTGTGTTTATTGCATGTCTGGCATGCACCTGATTGACATTTCACTCTTCAAAATGCTCCCAGTAGATAAATTCAGATAAAGGGGTAGAAGTCTTATGATTCAAACACGTGTTGAATAAGAAACCACATAAATGAAAATATCAAGGATACACTGACTGATGAGGCAATGAGCTCTATTCTGTAAACATTCTTTCAAAGGAAGATCATGTGCCTTGTATAAAAAAGTTGCTTTCTTTTGGCAAAGCCCTATTCAAATCCAGTAAGCCACATCCAGTTACTCACAGTGGGATCTGAAACTTGCTTTAGGCTGCTTTAGATCCTAAGGACCTATTTTTTTTTAGCAACATTGTCAGGTTCTGTCCATTAAGTGTCACCTTGTCCATGCACATCAGCAGTGGTGGGGCTCCCTGGTGGGAGTTGTGGGGCTGCTGAACCATGTGCCATCAGGGAAGCTCTGGACCTGGGCTCCTGTTCTTGCTGGCTCCGAGCTCCCGTTAGAAAGTTAGGCAGGAAACTCCCTCCAAATAGTTGCTCACTCACCAAAATTAGGTCACTAAGGGGGAAGAAATGTCCCTGCAGACTGTAATGGTGAGAAACTTCCTACATGAATTACGTGGGACTGGCAGCTTCTACGAACGCCACTCAAAGCACCCTCCCACCTCCTTTGGAGAAAGCATAGGCAACGGGATTTTTCCATTCTCTTAAGAAAGTTTTTCCTTTCACCCATTCCCAGCTTCTCTGTAACACCTCAGAGTGGGATTTATTGAGATATCCATGAAATGGGTGCCAGAGAAGCCCAAAATCTGTGCTGTGATGGTGTGCATGCAGTTGAGACTTGCATATTTGGCTATCAAGCATCTCTCTTGCTATGGCTTTGACTACACAGTCAACCCATGATGCCACAAATATACTCTCTAGAATCATCCCCAAAGTGGCAAAACTAATTATACCAATATACTTGATAATTTTTCCAGTCTTCAAGCACCACAGCTCTTTTGCTCAGTACTACTTTGGCTTTCATTTCTCCCATCTGATATACACTGTCTTTTTAGATTATCTAAACAGTCTTGCTGTGATTTGCCTCTGCATTTCATTTTCCCTACTATTTTAAGGCATCTGTGCAACTCTCACTGTCAACAACGCCTTGCCTTTGGCCATCCCAAAGTCAGCTGCCCTGTGCTGTTGTGGAGGTTTCCGCCAGTGGCGCTACCAGTCCCTCTCACCAACTACATGAGGAACATTGAGGACTCATTTTAACTCAACATCTAAGTTGCAGAGCAGCTGAGATTACCCTTACCCTATGTCTTTAAAGCATCATTGTGAAGTTTACATGAGACGTGGGACATCAAACCAGCATGAAGCTAACTCCATGTTACCAAGGCACTGCTTGCCATCCTCCAAGCTGCAAGTATGGATACTTCCCAGGATAAATTCAGATGCCATGAGAGCTATAAAAAAATATTTTTTGTACAGGTAGTTACTTCCTAAGATCAGCCAACATAACCCCGGCAACAACGAGAAGAAAATTAGTTTAGAACAAAGAAATCTTTCCATCTAGAATTACTGAAATGTCTTTGTGTTTAGCTCTGCAGACATTTCAACACAACCTTGAGGACATTTATTTGGTATTTCGCACTAGTACGCATGTATCCCTAGCATTGCCCATGGGCTTGCAAACCACAGGACTGTGAGCAGCTTCATATGCCCCAGCACACACGTATAGCTGTTGACTCATGTTGAATATTAGTGCCTGCCATGAGTAGTCCTACTGTAAGCAATGGGACTATTTCTTCAGACATGTACTACTCAATGAGAGTAAGATCATTACAGCTTGACAGAGGGTGAAGATGTGCAAAGAGACCAAACGTCAGTATGTCTCCAAAAGGACAGATCATCACTGCCTCTCTGATACTCTTGAAATCCAGTTGACAACACCGTGTCAGCAGCTCTGTCTGGATGTGGGGCCAGAGAGGATGCCCCAGTCATTCTCAGAAAACAGTTTTATTCTTTTTCAAGAAGTCCCTTGCCCCATTGCCAGACACCTCCCTTCCTCCACCCTCCTTGAAGGGCCTCAGACAGAAAGCTGTCTCTTACCAAACCAGCAGCTCATTAGAGCCAGCAGAAGGCTTCCTGCAGCAAGGTACCATTACTCCCCAGTCTGTGTCCACAACCATTTCAAGCTTCTTTTTCCTACAGGTGTACTCCCAAGCACTCAGCCCAAAACACAGAGGCACCCAAGCACAGCAGCTGACTGAAATCAAAAGTGATATCTCAACCATCTGTTTAAAAATGTGAGGCCATTGACTCATTAGTTTCATCTAACTACCAGCACAATAAAAAAACTCATGCCTTCTGGAGAACAATATCAACACACGTGGGAGGATCATCTCTCTGCAAGATGGGCAAGGGAGGTGTTACAGTTAAGAGCATCTCTTTAGGGATTTGCACTGAGCTCTGTCAGGTCAGAGCTTCTGTATATTGGCCCTTGCCATGGTTGTATTGGGGTCTGAGCTGTTCCCTCCCTTGACAATGGGTAGTGTTGTTTGGGTCCTCTCCTTTGCCTGGGGTTTTGGTGATATAAAGCCAGGTGGGAGTTTGTCTGCTTTTACTGCTCTATTTTAGAGCACTTTTTAAGCAATTGGTTTCTGAGACAAAGTTGTACAAAATGACCAAAAAGAAAATGTAAGCAGCAACCTCTCCCACCCCCGACCCCGTTCAGCTGTCCCAGTCTCATCTGAGTCCCAATTATCTGGGATTGTAGTAAATCTGGGGGATTACTCACCAGCCGACCAGAGCGGCTCGCAGCAACTTTTCCAGACAAGGAGGAGTGAAAGCTGGAGAAGATTAGTTTAACAGAGTGTGCCTCAGTTCATGGAAGCTGCTGAAGAAAACATAAATAGAGGGAAATCAGACCTCTGTTGAGTTCAACATATGAAAGTTGAAGTCTCCTGCTTATGAGCTCACCATGCTCTGCTGAGCAAGGGGAAGGAAAACATTTTCTCGCCACAGCATGACTTCGAGAAAGGAAGTTGTGTGGGCAGAAGCACTGGGGTGACACTAAATACAGTGATGTCTCCTTCCCCAGCACAGAGGCTTGGGAGCACTTGCTTTCTTCCAGTTGGGGAATTTCAATGGCAAGATGTAGGGAGGAAAATATTCAATACCTCCTGCTTTAGAGCCATTTCTTTCTACAGCCAATTATGACTCCAGCCATAAACTTTTTATTGCTACCTCTCAGGCAGTTTATTTATTGTAACTTCCTTTTTTGAGTGGGCTGTTTATTTTTAAGCAAGTGTTGTTACATTTTTCACCAGATTACTAATAGCCACGTGCTCTGGCTGCTGAAGCTGAATAAGCTGATGTAACTGTAGGTCAGGATCTTAGCTCCTTCCTTAGCCTGTCCCCAAAGTAAATATACCAAGGATGAACTCTGGGTTTTCTTTAAGAGCCCTGTGCACTTTCCACTTGAAGGACAAGGCAGAGTTCCACTTCCAGCCTGGCCACCAGACCTCTAGGGTGCAACAGCTGGGCCCAAGACTTAATTAAAGTGAAGTCTCTACCTACCATCAATAGGGTTAAGGCAGAATTTTGTCTTTAAAATTACTTTTGCAACAGCCCCTTATTTATGATGCAGCTCTTTCAGCTAACAATAATTCAAGTAACCTCAACAGCTTTGGAGACTGCTTTCCAAAGCCCCAGCAGAAAGTTTCTGCACTCTCTGGCTCAGCTATCAGCATGTTATTCCAGCATACACCCAAACACTCTCCTGGCATTGGCATTTCGGGCTTCCTTGGTCCAGCAAGCCCTTGCCTATATGACGTGAGCCATCTCAAAGCCCTTCCTAAAATACCTCTCACCAGGTATTTTATTCTGCTGAAAGTTTCTACCAAAGTCTTGGGGTTTTTTTGGTGCATGGGAATGAGGAAATAAAATTGTTCTGGGTTTTCTAAACATGCCTTCCTCTCATGAGAGGAGCTTACTGGAAGCACATGTTCCTGGATAGGGAAAACAGCCCTGGGCTGCCCTTGCTGGGTGCAGAATAAGTCTTGTTGAAAAACAGCTGCGACAAAACGTCTGCTTTGGATTTCTTACACTCGTCTATGCTTTACTCTTGGGCATTGTGCAAGATGGAGCTGAGCCAAGGCCCTCCGAGCATCACCAGCTTCGGAGACAGCCCATCTCTCCGTGCCCCACTTTACCAAAAACACTTTGTTCATCAGGCTGCTGAGGACCTGGGTATTAAACATCTCCACTCTTACCAGAGGAGAAATTTTAAGGAGAAAATGCACACCTACTGGCAATTTTTAGGTTATTTGTGTTTGCAGGTCTCACTGAGATAAAATGCCCCTGTCCTATCAAGAACACCATTTCTATGGTATTTTCAGTGGCTGAGATTTATCCAAGATGTGGTACCCAAATTTTCAGGCGATTGGTGTATCTGTCTGGCACCTCCTATATATTTGCTGAACAACGAATTTGTTTTCTATTGTTCAAAGTGAAGATTATTGGGATGAGACTACTCCAAATTCCTCCGAAGCCGAAGTTTCGGGATGGGCTTTGAAGCCAATGTGCTTTGGATCAAGCCTTCAGCACATTGCTCAATTTTCCATTCTTTTGCAGGAAAACAGTTTACCAGTTACAGGGTGTAAAAGGGCAGCAGAGTGGTTTCCAAAGAGCTCTCAGCTCAGCAGTGGCAGTCCTCTCATTTAAGGACTTCACTGGGTGCCATTACAGCCACCACCCACCCACTGCTCTGTCCTGCAGCTTTCAGATGCAGAGGGCACATCTGAACTTACTTCCTCTCTGTCAGACCGAATCAGGGGGGCTGACCAACTGCTATAACTAGGGCAGATGTATTTCCCTTTACCACTTTCCACTTGAAATGCCACAAAGGCTCCGTCGAAACTTGGCATTTCCTATTTTAGCAAGACAGATGAATATTCCAGTGTGTCTTTCACTCAGCACCAGCTTAGTCCATTGCTGTTCACTAAGAGAGCATGAGCTATTCTGCCAAGCAATTTGTAATATTTACATTATTTATAGCTCGGTCTGCAGTCAGTATCTAAGCCCTGATGTCCATATTTAACCCCAAATCCTAGCAGGAGATGAGATGGAGACTTTAAATCTATTTTTTTGCTGCATTCAGTTGCAAGAAAATAATTTGCATGCAAGCTTCCTTTCCAAACGAGGGGTCAAAACCGTTTCCCAGCTTCCCTGTGGACACATGTCCCTACCCAGACAACCTGGGGAGCCTGTGGGAGCCCGATGTTCCTCGCCACCCAGCCGCGATGACAACACGACAGCAGCCAAAGGCCGCCGCTGCCGTTCGGCTCCGTCTGCAGCAGATGGTGCTGCCGGCTCGCCCGGAGCCGCTGCGCCTCCCACCCTGCTGGAGAGCACCGGGACACTGCAAGGGAGTTACGGTAAGGACCCAGAGCACGATGCCTCCCACCCATCTTTGTATTTGTCGCACGTCCAAGGACCCTCTGGCACTAACTACACCCCTGCTGTGCACAAGAAGATTTTAGGATGAGTCAAAAAAACCTCTGTGCAAGCCATTTATTTGCTAACATCTGTAGGATTGGTTTTGGTATTAAGAAAATAGATTTTTTTATATAAATGTAAAAGCATCCTAAAAAAAAAAATAAATTACTTTTGGTCTGACATTTTCCAGTTTTCAATCAGAGATGCTGCCATGTGCTCATTTCTAATTTAAATAGGGTACCACCTTTTCCCCCAGTGAAAGCAGGGATTTAGGGCTTTCAGAAATGCTAGGAGAGAAGCCTTTCTGTATGACCCATCTCTGGTCAGACCATGTCTGGGGCAGCTGCAGCCTCCATACAGCTGATGATGGCTCTTTTCCAAGCTCTCGTGGAAATAGTCAAAATGACCCTATGATTTTTCACCAAATCAATATCCAAGACCATAAATTCCTCACCACATAAAGCAACATATCAGTCCTAAATAATAAATGAGGTAGAAATGTACAGCTGGTTTAGAAAGACCAAAGAGACAAAGCATTACAACATCTACTTCAAATTACCTGCTGTTGGTGCATTCGAAAAGAGCCTTACCTTACGATCAGTCAGCAAATCCCACTTTTCTATAGCATAACTCAAAAGCCAGGACAGTTGTTTCATGTCCTCAGAGGGACCTGAAGTAACTATTCAATGTATGCTCCTTTAAATGAGCCAACTCCAGTACCACAGCAGCCAAGTCCCACCCTAGGCTGCTCCCTTCCACCAAATTATTTGGCTCAAAAATAATTTGGGCAAGTCTCTGTCTCTGACTGCAATGATATATATATAAATTCATCATCACATATGACATCAGCTGGTGATGTAACACAGTGTAGCAGAGGTAATGCTGCCACCCCACTGCATCTTCCAGTCCTGGGAGGGACAGACTGAGTTATGGGTGGCTTTAGGCAAAGGAAAAGGCCCTCACAGCCAGGGCAGCAGCTAAATTATTTTGCCCCTGCCTTTTTCTAGCAGGCTGCTGGGAAGCCCTGCAGATCCAGCCAAGCCTGTATCAGCTGGACAAGGCACAGGCTTCCTGCCATCCACTGCCCATCCTATCCAGCTTGTTTGGGGCAATACAGCCCAAGCATAGAGGCAGGATTTTAGGAATAAGGTCCCTAAGTCATCTAGATTTCTAAGGAGCAGACAAGACATTTAACACGCAGTTTGAAACTCCCAGGGAACGAATGCACACCACAGAGCAGTGATTGAATATGCCAGTTGCAGGTTACTGTTTACCAAGCAGATGATTTCCACATCAGTTTCTGGATGGTTTAAAGCTGTCAGGTGCAGTGTCAATAGTTTTTAGTCTTATCATAAGCCTCTTTCCCTCACATGAACTCTAAAATAGACCAGTCTACATTTGCAGAACAATGACAGAAATCCCCAGAGCATGAAAATTCTTATTTGGGGTAAAGATTTGCTGAATTCCCTTCCAGCCCAGCAAACCCATCTATGATCTGACCCGTGCACCGAAGCAGAGCCTTGCTGAAGTGCAGCGAGCCTTTTTGCCTGTGCAAAGCACCTTTCAGCACAAGGGATTCAGTCAGCATTGATTGATGAACAGGTAGTTGCTGGCCCATAACAGGATTTAAGAAGAATATTTTCCATTCCCAGTATTATTTTAATCTAAGTTACCAAATCTAATTCACCTCTTGCCCCCTCCGATCAGACCACAAACCCAGCACAATACCAGAGTACACAAAGCAGAAGATGTGGCACTTTTGCTCATGTTTGTGACATTCCTTTTGCAGATAAGTGACTCCTCTAGATTTATGGCCATGCCCTCTCCTTCCCTAAGCAAGCAACAGAGAGGATTTGCTACTTCATCAAAATGTGCCCTTGCTTTCCTGCATAATTCCTTGTGGTTTAGAGGGTTAAGAGTAGATGATTAGCCCCATCTTTCACTGATATATGTCATTGCTCATTCCATATTAGCACAATCCTTATCCTGGAAGCAGGCAGGTGATGGCAGAGAACAGGAAATATGGCTGCAGGGACTGAGCTCAAATATTTAAGCAAGTAGCTGGATTTGGGGTCTGGGGAGACAAAACCAGCTCCAGCAATGAGTGCATGAGCTCTGCTAAGGACAGCCAAGCACAGCAAGGAAGGTCTTTCACTCCCCAGCAGAGATGCTGGCTAGATGTGTTTGGACATATCCATTCTGAAATGCAGAGGAGCCACACATGGGGAAAAATAAATGTGATATCTATGCAAGTGCTATTTGAGAATGGCAACTTAAATATTAAAAGCATCCCTGGCTGCAGGTGCAGCACACTGAAGTTATCAACATTTTATATGGTACCCAGTGAGCTGATGTTGACCCTAAGTCTTAATTTAGTAACAAGATTACTCAGAGAAAAATAATGTACTGAAAACCTTTATGGGACAAGGAAATATGCTAAAAGTAAACTTGGCCAGTGTACTTAATAGATAGAAACCCATTTGGGTTTTTTGAGAACTTAATTAAATTTCCCATGAATTCATTTGTAATAACAGTAATAAGCACCATATATGGATATCTTCAATGAGCTGTTAGCAAGGTAATTTCCTGAATTTGGCTTATATCTATAATGTCTAAAGCCAACTAGATTTTAAAATACAGCTGGTATGCATTATTCCATCCCGACTACGAGGGTGTGTATGGACTTACTTGTGAACCTGGGTGTGTAAAATAAATTACTTTGGTGCTGCTTGACACTGAATTTTATTTATGTAGAACGATGCTTGATCATACTCTGAAGAATGGTAAGGAGAGAGTTAACATGATTTCTTCTTTTTAACAAAGAAGCCTTCAGGAGGGCAGTGCACATACCTTACACACTCTGACATGCTCCTTCAGCAGTCCTCGGATCACTGTCAGTAACCAAGAAGGGGGGAAGTTTTGAACCAAAGCCACCTGGAATCAAACAAGGCAAAGCTGTAAGTTCTGCCATGCTCTACAGCCTTCGTGGTGAAACGCAAAAGAGAAGGAAGTTCAAGGGGGAGCAGTCACATGTCATCAAGAGAGGGGCACACACCCAATTCACAGCCCTGCCTGCTTCTCAGGCATTTGCCCACGCTTCATGTACACAAACATGGTAAAAATAAGTAGTTAAATGGCAAAGAAGAAATAGTTATTGCTGACTGAGGCTGATGAGCATATGAAGGAAGGAGACTTGCTCCCAGAGAGGATGAGCTTCATCGGTGGATGGAAGGAGCTTTCTCCAGCAGCTGCACATTGTACACAGAGCCCAAATGCTAACATGGGAGCTGTAATTAAACCCAGAACTTCTAAAACCTTAACCTCCCTGCCATTAATTTTGGGTGGTATTAAATAAGTATTCCAATCCTGACAGGGGTAGGGTAGGTCACAGTACAAGCAAACATCTGCGATTATCTTGGGGCGCGAAGCTGAAATGAAGTGGGTGACAACAGTCACTGCATACAAAGTATGCGGTCGGTCCCTGGAAGTGCCATGGGAATGCTGGGGAAGAGCTAGAGGAATGCCCAATGAAGAAAAACATAGAACAGACATCTGCTGCAGAGGGTGCTGATGTTCCCACTCATGCCCCAGGCAGAACTCTGTCTAAATAACACAGAAGGAGGCTTCTGCACAAGGAGTACAGCAGCCCAAGTATAAACTAAATCCTGCTTAAATCACTGGACTCATCCTCATAGATTTCAGTGAGATCCAGACCCAAGTGGGATGACCCCTATGTTCAGCAATGCCAGCTACAAAAGAGCTCACATACCTCAGAAAGAAGTGACAGTATAGTTTTCATCATGAATATATGATAACAAACCTGCTCTCTGGGAAGCTTCCTAAGCTCACACAGTGACTCAGTTCAAAAGCTAAAATCCTGGCAGCATAGCCACTTCATCCACAATCTCCTTTTTACAGTTAAGCCAGCACTCCTCATGTGGTAATGCAGCTGCCTCAGGGGTTGGCTTGCAGGTCTGTAGCCCCTTAGAAATAGAGGTGAGGATCCCAGCTGGATCTTCTCTCTTATTCCTGACTCATCTGCTCCTCCTGAGACATCCAGTGGTGTCAGTGCTGTGGGAAAGTGCTGCTCTTCAGAGCACCTCTCCTGAGGACTTCCATGACTTACCCTTTGCCCAGCAGCCTACCAAGAGCCCTACCCTGCTCCTGCCTGCTGAAATACCCTGCCCTCAGCACTGGCCAACAAGAAGGCACAGCTTGTTCTCATTAACTATGATCACTCCATTAGATTTGATGTCTCTCCAGCTTTCCAGGGATACCATGGTCTTAACTTATCCCACCTGCCCAAGCAGTATTATTCTGCTGTAACAAGCCTAGGGAGAACCCCTCTGTTGATGGGGGTAGATCTGCTACACCCCAATGTCCTTCTCACCCTGCTGGGGGTTTTGCTCTCAGTATGAGATTTGTTATTGTTTTAGAAGCTTTACTGCTGCCCCACTGTTTTGTGGACATTTACTCAAGAATCTTTAAAGCTTCCTTTACCTTCCTTTACATGCCTGCAGAGGTAACCTCCAATTTTGCAGTGGCTTCTGTAATGAGGTCTGAGCAGTCTAACCAGTGACAGCTTCAAAGCAGAGTGTGAGACCTGGGATGCAATGAGGGTCACTACCGCACGTAAATGACTTGCAAGATTAATATAAAGAATTCCCTCATGAAACAAGAAGCTTGAGCCTGCACTTGTGCCCAGTGAAAAGCCCCACTGGTACTTGCTCCATCCTCCTCCTCTGCAGCCCCCACCACCCTGCCTGTCCCTGTCTGGCTGCACTGGAAGGCTGTGCTGGTGGGAGCATGCGTGGCTCAGATGTCCAGTGTCTCCTCTGGTTGATCTCCTGACTCCCAGTGGTCGGGGGGAGCTGAGCTGGTGGTGCAGGGCCACTGCCAGTCCTCAGCATTCTGTTGTTCAGCTGAGCTCCCCATCCATCAGGTTCCCCAGACAGTTTTGGCAAGCCTTTCTCGTAACACAAACTTCATCTCAAGGCCTCCTTGCTGAAGCATTTACCCTTTATTTCTTGTTTCTTAGATCATCTAGGTGAAAATGGGAGAGATTTTCCACCCTGGGAAGCTCTGCTGTGGATGGGTTTCCTTTGCCTGTCCCTGCAGGTTGTCCTCCCTGCCCATCCCCAAGGAGTGGCTGCTGTGAAGTGCTCGCCTTGGGAGAGCTGCTCTTGCTCCAGGGACAATATTCTATTACACTGAGTAAATCCAGGCTCTGAAGAGAAATAATTAATGGATTATGGCTTTGCTTTTATGAGCAAGAGACAACCAATAAACCTACAATATTTAATGGTCACGAAAATGATCTAAACAAAATTGCCATAGGATATCACGAAAGCTCGATCTGCTCCTGTTAATTTGTTCTTGGAAAGCAGCACACATAACTGATACAGCCACAAAATGAACAGGAGCTTAGCAAAGACTTTGTGCAAAAGGGACCCTTTGCATTTGACATGCTCTGTCACATTGAATTTTAATTACAGCTCCCCTCTGGTGCTGGCGCGGGAGGGGAATGCTAATGACATGCAGGAGAGGCAGCACTGGGAAGGGAGCAGCAATGGCAATCTCCAGCCTGGTGCTTGCACGAAGGGCAAGGTCCTCAACCTGATGGCAGGGAGCAGCTAACATAGATGTAGTCAAAGCACAAAGTTTGCTGGCTTAGTTCCCCCTTTAGCTCCTACTGTTTCACTCCAGGTGGTGGGCTACTGGTTGGATTAAAACAAATTTAAGTGAATTTAATGTACTAAACCACTGTGAGGTACAGCCCATTTGTGACAAGAAATCCACAGGAGGAAATCAGGGTTTAGCTGAACAAATATGACCACAAATCATTTCTCTGATGATTAGTAAGCTGTGTCTTTGAATTATTACAATGTAGTGATGCTGCTTGCTCAGTTTTATGTCTATCAGGATCCCATTTGTTGAGTTTTATAAAAATGCCTTTAGGAAGCACCACTCAAAAAACATGTCACCATGGTAGGTCCATAGCTCAAGTAAGTCTGGCAGCAGTCATGTGTAGGCTCCTTGCATGGAGTAAATGTTATACACACACTTAATGCTCTAAAACAATTACAGGCAGCATCAGTAACATCCCTGCTATATAGAAAGAGAGAAAACATCATAATCCGATGGTGATCATTAAATACATGCCAAGTATTAGTGCAGCAAAAGCTTCCAAATGCATGGAATGCTGATACATATCTCAGCCAAAGGTTATCAGGACATCAGGGGTCTGTGTAGAGATTCAAGAATGGACAGAGTGAATTTGGAGTACCAAACCCATTTCAAAAACTGTATAGATATTCAGAGGCTTCCCAGAATATTCCGTCTCCTTGAGGTCTAGCTGAAGTCAATCAGAGACATTCGCAGTATTCAGCTGGGCATCCTGTGCATTGTGAAGGTATTTCAGACTTTTTTTTTGCTTCGTACCCCCCCCAAAAAAAGAAACAAAATTCATATTGATGAAAATGATCAAAAGCACCTCTCAGATTTTTTTATTACGCTATTCAAACATCAGGCAGCTTTGGCAGAAATGCAAAGTCTGCTTATCAGGACGAACGGCTGATCTACATACATTGTGTGACAATTCGTAAAATCCCTGGGGATCAGAACAAAGACTTTCACAATGCTTTTGTTGTGAGAGTGCAATCTATTCCTGGGGGGAAATTCTGTGTTATATTGCTGTCTGCTTGCACAATAGAAAGATGTTTTTCCTGCATTATTGGGGCTAGTAATGCAATGTTTGCTATTTCATCGCTGTATACTCCTGCCAAAAGAATCTGCATTACCTCACGTACTATTGATAAAATAGAGTTGCTTAGGAAAAAGAAAATTTGACCCAGTGAAATAAATCAGATAGGAGTTTTATAAATGAAAGTACCGTTTAAAGCTATAAATTACTTGTAAACAGCAACATGTGTTGCTGTGCTCCGTTCTTGTTTTCTATAGCCTATTCTCATCTTCTTTTTCTCTTTCTGTCTTTCCATTCTCCTATTCTGGAAGTAATAATTAGCTCATTTAAAATTTCCCAGTGGATAAATGTGACTAGTTTGTGCCACTTAACAGTAACATAAGGGAAGGGACGATCTGTATCTTCTATATTGCAGCAACACTTCTAATCACAGTAAGAGCTTCTTACACTTTAGCATCGAAGGTACATCCTCATTTTCTTCAGCCACATTCCTTTCTGCCTTTTGCCAGAACAGGATGTTATCAGTAAAGCAGCAACACAGGAGAGAATGAGCAGCGTTATTCCTGAAGCATCTACAAATTCAGGGTGGATAACTAAATTACTTATTCATCCTAAAATGTTATAATATTTACATTTCTTTCATAGCATATAAAACGTGCCCATCATTTTACGTACTGCAACATTTAGGGGCTTATTTTTGCACAAAAAAAAGTTTAATGGAATCTGGAGGGTTGATAAAGTCCTTAAAAAGGGCTGATAGATTTCACAGAGCAATAAGGATCTAAACTTTTAAAAAAAAGACTTAAAACATTTACTTCTTCCTCATATTTTTGAGGGTGGTTTTCAATACCCTGATATGAAGGCAGAAGAGCTGCTGGCATAGCTCAGAGTGTGACTGCATTGATGTAAGGGCATAAAGGCCAGCTGGGAATGTCTCTGGATTACAGAGGTTTTTTTCAAAGAGATTTTAAGTAAAAAACACTCACCCTTCTACACACTTATATATTTTTATATATACACACGCACTATATTAATGTATAATTACTTTCCTCACGGTGCGTGCTCAGCAGCATGGCCAGCCCCAGGCCAGCCCGCGTGGCTCCAGGCAGGCTGAGACACTCTGGCTCACAGATACAGCTTTCATGTGAACCCTGCTACTCCCAGGTTACACAAGCAGTGAGAAAACTGAGCACTAATGAATGGACTCGCTGCCCCTCAATACAGCAAAAAAAGAACCATCCAATTCTACAGCTATGTTTGATGCTATTTTCTCCTCCAGTATTTATTTCATGTGTTTCATGTTTATAGCCTATCTGACCAGGATGGACTCCGAGCATCCGCCAGCCATCAGTGCAAGAGGGAAAATCAACCTTTAAGTTAGCACAAATTCCCATCAGGAGAACCTCTAATTCTTTCCTAATTAAGCTTGGCAGATGAAGCTGAATGAAAACCATGTTGTGTTCCATCCAATGTTTCAAGGGGTCCTTGCTAAATCAGAAATAAGTACTTTAATCTGTGTAAGGAGATACTTTAAGTACAAAACTGTGTCTGGAAAGTCAAATCCTTTATGCATCCCTCAGGAACATGAAAAGATCCCCCCTGGCAGAGCAGGAGAGCACTGAAATCTCCTATAGCAACTGGTCACTAGCAATGGCAACAAACAGTCTGTTGTCTGATTATTTCAGCTTTCTGAATTATTCCATGAGAGGCAAAGAGAGCAGGAGGCTGACTGTGCACGGGGTTCAAATTTTGCACCCTGAAGGTCTCAAGCCTTAGCTTGGCTGGAGACAGAGAAGATCATGAACTTGATACCTTTGTGCCTCAGCCTCCCTTCCCAAAAAGAGGAATAGTGTTTCCTTTCCTTTCTCACTCCCGTATGGGATGCAGAAGTCCAGGGAAGTGGATAAACCAGAGGCCCCACATGAGTCAAAATTATTGCTTGTACATATTTGTGCTGCATTTGCAAGGAATCCTCTTGGCTTAAGTAGGAATAAAATGCTGGACGAATATTTCCTGGCATCTTGAGCAAATGGTCTTAGTATTTCAGTTGGTTTTATGTTCTGAAATAAAAAAGCAGGGTTATTTCCACTCAAAGGGGCTCACAAAGCTAGGCAGCTTCATCAAGTGAGGTTTCTGGGCCACTACATTAGAGATAAAAGAGTTTACACCTACGCTTTTGCTACATGATCACTGGGGCACCTGTGTGTGCTGGAGACCTGTGTGAAAATAAGGCAGACCTGAGCATTTCTGCAGCTTGTGAATGGTCAGTTCTCTTCAGTCCACACCTTTCTTAGGATTATCAGCGTGGGGAATTATCAATCAAAGCTCACCTTTTGAAGGAAAAACCTTCTACCACCCTCAAATTTACTATTACCCTTCCCTATTTACTACATTTCTCCTCTATTTGCATTCTCTACTTGGGTTTCCCCCTGGTGCTCCTATAAAAGCAGAGAGGACCCATCTCCCCATGCTCCTCAGGGAGCTCCCTCCCTCCAGCCAAGGAAGAGGCTTGAAAATCCCCACGAAGTGCTCAAGGATCTGCTTTTGTGCAATAAAAAGATTACAGTTGAAGCAGATAAACTTTTTACTTGGTACCTGTGATGCACATTACCTGCTGCCTCAGGCAACATCATGAGCTGCTGCTTGTAATGGAGGCTTAGTCTACAAAAAATATAATGGATTTCATCTGCTCTGCTGCCTGGAGGGGAATGGACCATCCACCTTAATAGAAAATAGATCTATGCAGCCCTTGAAACACCTGGCTTGGTTTACCCTCAAATGCCACCAAAATATTCACGTTTAATCGGGAAACTGTCAACACAAATGTCAAAATGCCTTACCGTGAGAAACAAGGGCAATTTACTTAAAAATTAACTACTCAATTGGTTTTCATCTAAAAAGCTATGCACTGACTCCATTGTGACAGGCTTGCTCATTTTTCATCTGTGTTGTCTTATTATGCAGGATCCCAGCAAATGATACCGTTTTCTCTCCCCACAGCAAAGCCCAGGAAAAAAAAAAATACCCTTTTCTATGCTAACATTTCCCATGTAGGACTTGCCCAAAAGCCAGAAAGCCAGAATAATATAGTAGCGATGAATAATACATAGCCAAAATGGATTGGTCATACATAATCTGCTGTGTTATGAATCTCAGCTTTACAGCTCTTCTTTAGAATCTTTTCTATTTTGTTGGTTTCTTCTGACAAGGTTAAAAATAATCTTGTAACCCCAAAATGGCATTTTCTTCCCATTGGTCACTCCTCTGCTCTCAGTGGTATCCCACTATCACAAAAGAGCAAAGCATGGGAAGGAGTCCACAGGCTTTCCTTGGAGAAAGTGGAGGTCAGTGGGAAATGGGATTTTGAAATGAAAAGTAAAAACAGTTTTAACTAAACCAAGATGGAGCTGATGTGAAAACCCAGCTGCAGGAAGCCTGCTGAGCAAACCCTGTTCATAGGGGAGTGAAGCCATGAGGTGCTCAGGCTACATCAGGTGTATCACTGTGTTTTGGAATCAAATACTTTGACTTTTGGTGTAAATATTGGGGAGTACGATCTGAATTTTATTTTAAAAGCCCTTAATTTTCTACCAAAGGAAGAAGTTATTTTGTTTTTATTAAAACATCCAGTTTTGTCAGAACACTTCTGCCAACTTAGCTCCAACTTCTGGACCAGAATGTTACAAAAAGGCAAAACTGGTCCCTGCAAAACACAGAGCTCCCATAGGCTCCCACCACTACCACGGCCACATCTGCTCCATCTGATGCTGCCTGAGAGAGGATCATATGTGGTGAAGGAACCCAAGGCAATAGGCTAACACATGCCTCTTTCCTACTGTGCTGTCAAAAGCAGAGCACCAAATATACCAACAGCAACCCCTCCCTGCCCCAGGAACTTTGTCGTTCTCATAAAACAATTTATGCACATTATAGCAACATCAGTGCCTTCTGAGATGTGCAACATCTTGCTGTATGTCAGAGCAGAAAACAATTATAATATAGCACATGCCGTCACAGCTGGAGGTCAACCTGTGTAACACATGCTAGGACTATTGCTAAGCTTTCTTACAATGCATAATCTGATATGTACAAAAATGTAATATATGGGGAAGAAAAAAAAAGTGTCAGTGCTCTCTGTTGGCCTCTTCCTTAAAGATGAAAAGAAAAATGCACAAAGTACAGAAGAAAATTACTTGAAGCGAGTGACCTGATCTCAGAAGAATTCAGGTGCTTGTGTTCTCCATCACATTTAGAAACACAAGAGGAAATCTGATAAGAAGAAGAATGGGATTATTGTAATTTGATGGTAACTTGACGGCTGGCCCCAGCCCATTCCTCTTTGAAGTCAATGGAAAAATGGCAATTTCATTAAATCAGTGACAGTTTCATGAAGTCCTAGTGAAAGACTAAAGCATGTTACTTGTTCACCCCTGGTTTAAACCATAGGATGGATCACAGTTCTGTAAGTGATTCACAGCATGTCAGAGGATGTGTTCCCAAGACAGGTATGGAGGTGCTGCATAACTCATAGTGACATATCACTTCCTTGATGAGCTGCTGCTTTGACTTTTTTTCACTATTAAAACACTCTATTAGAATATGGCTCTTATAAATACATATATAATCTAAATGAGCCATTATCACAGTGACAGTTGCCCTGGGAAGTGAAGGAACCTTTCTGCTGGCTGCCTAACAGAGCACTTATGGAACCTCAGTTCATCCAGCACCAAGCAACGCTTTTCAATTCACCAAGAAAATTGGACCAGGCTCATTTCACCACACATCCAATTCATACAGTCAGGTTAGATTGGATATTAGGAAAAATTTCTTCACTGAAATGCTTATCAGGCACTGGCACAGGCTGCCCAGGGCAGTGGGGGAGTCCCCATCCCTGGAGGGATTTGAGATGTGTAGATGTGGTGCTGAGGGACATGGGGTAGTGAATTGGCAGTGCTGGGTTAATGGTTGGACTGGATGATCTTAGAGGTCTCTTCCAACTAAGGCTATGCTATGATTCTGTGATTTTATACTGTTATCTGGAGCGATGATGTGGGGTAACAGGCTTTGGGTGATATGGCACCAAGGTACCTACCAGCTGAAAACCATTCAGTGCAGCCTGTAACTGGGTCTTCTTCGTTACTTAGTGAAGTCTGATCCTGATGATTTCTCAAAACAGCTACAAGGAGATCATACACTATACACTATTATATCTGAAGGAAGAATAAATGAAAAAAAAAAGATCTACATCACAAATAACTGTTCTCCATGATGGATTACATTTGTTTTGACCCTTACATAACAGGGCTCCTAATCTGAAATGTGATTAAAATTTTTGAGTTTTATCTCTGATGTGAAGAAATTCAGATCTGAGAAAACATTCCTGAATGGTGCTGGGAGAAAAGGCAGCATTATATTGCTGTGATATGAAAAGAAAAATACTTCTGAAGTCCAGAGCCATTTGCACCTTAGAGTTGGGACTTAGACATGTTTTTAAGGCCATCTTTTTCACAGTAGCCCATTGATTTAGGATTTTGAACAAGCCAAGAACTGAGACCTGAATTTCAGGTAAGATTCCAGTCTCAAACCAGCAAACCCAAAAACCAGTGACCAAGCTGGACAATGCTAACACCTGTCTCTGCTGTCTACCTGCCCTGAAAAAACAGCTGTAATGCTCACCTGGACCTCAGTGGTGCTCTCAGAATTAATGCCTGGAAAGGATTTAAAAGATTATTTAAAGTTCAGTGTCATGTACAAAATGAAGCCAGGAAATGTAGATAAATCATAAGGAAAATAATGAGATCCTTCAGGAGTATTTCTATTACTAGGTCTTCAATTTAATTATTTTCCTGATTCCAGAATACAACCCAGAAACCACTTCTGATGCAAGCTATTCAGTAAGCAGAAGGAATTGTGCATGATTTTGATGTATTGATTAAACTGCCACAGAATGATTTGAGATGAAAATTGAATACTCTGAAAGTAATAAGATATGATTGAAGCCGAGGCCTTCTATGGATTAGAATGGACGGCTTTTTTCTGCCAAACTGCTATCATTTATCAGAACACTAATAATGTTTATTACTTTAAGACTCACAGCTCACTGGTTAGATTTAGATAAAACTAAAGCTGCATGGACTGAGCAAACCCATTTACTCTTAGGCATTTAAAGCTGGACAAGGCAAAGCGTATGAAAAATGCAGTAGAGAAAATCAGTGCTACTGAGATAAATCTGAAACTGAAGCCTGGTCTTTTCTGGACCAACTAACCCCAAAGTAAGGTACGTGTCCTTCAGCCCCACTGCCAGGCTGTCTGCCATACACCAACCTTTGCACCCATGGACATGGAGCATCTTCACAGCACCCAGCTGAAAGTCAAGAGCCCACGACTCTCCTCTAGACATTGCTAGAAAAGCATGGACACATTATTCAGAATGAAGGAATACGGTTACCTTTACACTTTAAAATACAGATCCACTTTGCCTTTTGCTGACCACGCTCCCTGCTGCCCCTCAGCTGGTGGAGAAGACCCAGTTCCCTCTCAAATCGTGTATTTCCCACACAGGACCAGAGAGAGATGGATGTTTGTGTCCTTAAAGCATCTGTCAGCTAAAATCCACAGAAAGAGTTATAAATTACAGACTCATTTTTTATCTGAAAATATGCTGAGTTTAAATTTTCTGTGCTCCTTCCCTTCCTTTTACAGAGTTTTCCTGACAGCTTTCCCTCTCTGATTTCAACAGATCCCAACAGTCGCAATCCTGAGCACTCTTCCAACTAATTACACAGCTCCTCTCTCAATAATGTAATCTCTGTTAATAATTTATTAAATATGTTTGAGTCATCAGACCAGAAAGGTCATACAAAGATAGTGACTATGAAATGGAAAATGTGTTGGTCGGGTTGCTTAATGAATTGCACATGCATGCTCATAACTTGGAAAAACTGAAGCACATCACATTTTGGGGACAATAAAGCCTTGAAGTACATTATGGATTTACGACCACAAGCAAAGTTACAGCATAAAAAAATATTGTCATTACCTAAATATGCAAATATTCCAAGTGTTCAGTATGCAAGAGAGAAGCATATCTGTTTGTCTAGTCTTATAAGCTATTTGCAAACTAATGAAAATGAACTTTTCTGCTTTATATGATCACGGAGCATGCAAAGACCAATTTGTACTTCCATAGTGGTACTGTGGAGTTATGATTTGGGGGTCTGATTTATCATCCCCGCTGGCTCTGATGGGGCTCAGCAGCCCAGGTTGTATGTTTTGCAGTCTGCATGTCTCGTCCCATCCCGAGCTGTGGCTGCCCCTGGCTATTAGATAAATGAATATATGAAGGTAAAACACTTCTGGAGGAAGACTGTGCATTTTTAGTCGATCCCAAGGGAATTTTAAAGGTAGCATTCCCTTCCATAGCTGAAACGTCTACACTGAGAAGCCATCTCTGTCTCATAGCAAGTGTGCAACGCAAAGCTGTGGATTGGAAGACAGTCTTTGAGGAGGCTCCATCCTGAGCACATTCCTTGTGCCTCCTCTTGCTTTCCAGCAGCCGCTCTGCCAGTCGAGGACGGGTATTTGCTACGAGGAGGCTCTCAGCTTGTTCAGCTCTGGGTACATTGCTCCAACGATACGTCCCTGTCAGTCATGCCAAGGGTGATCGGCTGGCAAAGTCAGCTTCATGGCAGTCCTCTTCTGCTTACTGGAGAGTGAGGGGAAAAACACATCCCCCACGCTCAGATTTGAGGACGAACAGTTTAATGGAGTGCTGAGTCCACACCTCTGACCTCTCATGTCTACCAGGGGCCCTCCCAGTGACAGCGTGTGTACCCCTTTTGACGAATAAAGCTTTAAGGACATAACTTCACGTTATCTAACATCTAAACTAAACATTCTCTGTGTTACAGGGCTGTCATTTATTTAAATTTCTCGCTCAAGCATTACACCATAAAAGTCACAAGCACTGAAGGCCCCATCTGCCAAGGCAGCCAGGTGTGCAGAAGGGAGAGGTCACCAATATGCTGAGGTGGCCACTGGTAACCCATGTCTGGCTCTTGGGGAGCAATCACAGTTTTCCCTCTCCTGGTTACTCTTTGCCATGAGCAACTCGCCACTTGCAGCAGTGAAGGAATTTCTGCCTCCCAAATCCATAAGGTGACCTAATAGAAAGAAACAAAGAGGGCAGCACTGCTTTGTGCCATCTATAACAGCTCTGGTGTCTACAAACCCATGCTAAAAAAATCGTGCCAGCTTTTGCTGGTGGTGCCCATGACAAGCACCCTGGTAGGAACAGCTCTGCCCTTGGAGCATTTGAAGTGAGGGGGTTTGCTTCTTAGAGGTCCCCAGGCAAAGCTGTCGGCTTTCACAGATGTTAATTATTTTCATCTACTGTTAATTAGCTGTCTGCAGTCGGTCATGCCGGAGCAGTGACAGCCTGGGAGCCTCTCCCGGTGGCACAGCCCGTGGGCTTTGTCCCCATCCCTCTCCTCGCCCCCTCCTCAGCTCCCAGCCAGAACATTTCATTTTAGTCACGGTGCCAGAGGCCAGACCCCGGAGGACCTTTGAAATTAAACACGTATGAAGTACAGTGGGCAGAAAAGGGGGGAGAAAGGGGCAATTTCAGCTCCTCAAGAGCACAGGTCAAGAGCTTTTGTGATGCCTCTCAATGTGTTTTTTTCAGCTGGCCACAAATCATGTCCTTGGCCATCCAAGGGAACCTGTCTTTATGATGGAAATTTCCACACTTGCCTCAGTTGGTGTCCAGTTCTTTGTTGTTGCTTTGCTGCCTTCAAGACATTGTAAATAATTGAATTTTTACACAAAGAAGGTGTTTTGTTTTTTTTGTTGCAGAAAAAGAAATTAATCCCTGATGTGCTAAGCTCAGAAATGCAACATCCAGGGTGAATTCTCCTCCTGATGTTTGCACTTACACGGAAGCAAAAGTTTTTCATTCACCAAAGACTCCGTAATTGGAGACACAGCACATAATTTTCAATAAAAGAGGTTCATCACAGGACACATTTCCTAGCTGCATTAAGTCTGAACCATCTTTCTTTTGTTAGGATGTGAAACAAAAATAAGTGGTGTGGAATTTCAGCTAAACAGCTGTGAAATAGCCTGGGCAAAAAAATTCATGGGGAATAATTTATTCATCCCTTTCCACCTGCAAATTGCCTGAGAGCAGGTTGAGTTCTTATCCAAACGTTACAGTGATTATTAAAACGTTACCAAATGATTTTTGAAAATGTTTCTTCCTTGGTAGTTTCTTGGTGACCTAGCCACTGTAGATATTTGACAGTGGAAATTCAAATTTCGGGCCCTTTTGATGGGATGCACAGGTTGCAGGAACAGACCTGTGCTCTGCTGGCTGAACACACCTCCAGTCTCTGTTGCATGTGGTCTGATGACACAGCCCCAGCCACGACCTCTCACTCACAGCATCCCAATGTCAGCACAACTTCCATCAGCTCTGAAGGCAGCCATCATTGCCTGCTTTCCTTCTCCAACCCCTTTCTCCCAAGCTTCAAGGTCATCTGCCCAATCCCTCCTTGCCTGCCAAAACTCAGGAGGACTGAATCATCATAGAATCACAGAATGGTTTGGGTTGGAAGAGACCTCAAAGATCATCTAGTTCCAACCCCCCTGCCATAGGCAGGGACACCTCCCACCAGACCAGGTTGCTCAAAGCCCCGTCTAACCTGGCCTCAGTGTGGTATGAACATAGTGATCTCTCTGACCACCACTGCCAGTGCAGTCTCCTCTTCCCTGCAGTTCCCCAGCAGCTTCTCTCTCCCATTAGCTCACAAGCTCCTCCAGGCAAAGGTTGTGTCTGTAGCACCTAACTCATTTGGCTCACGGATGTAACTCCTAGGTGCAATGGCAATGCATGCAATAAACAATAACAACAAATCCAGAATTTCCCATCAGAGGGTACTCTTTCTCCTGTGTCTGTCAGAAACTCATTTGCTGGTGCATTCAACCAGAAGTGAACACAAAGGACACGCAAACACAAGCATGCTTAAAAATTCAAATGAATATTCATGACAATGGGATTTTTTTGCATTGCTCAGCCCCCTCTCCTTCTGTCATTAAGACATACCACTGGGAGGAGCGGGGGTTGTGGCCATCTAAGTGTTTGCTGCCTCAACCACCAGCAGATGCTCTGATATTTGCATGTGATGGACCAGCTGGCTGGAGAGGACTGGCACTGCACACAACTGCCACTGCAGCTCCTGCGCCTCTGCTGCCTGTTGCACTCTCCAGCCTGGTGGAGCTGGGCCATTGCATTTCAGAGAGGAAAACCTGAAATGAGATATGTAAAAGAAGATTTTGAAGGACTTAAAATAAGTGTTCTGCATGAAAGCACCCAAGATTTAATGACTAATAATGTCCTTGCTGAAAAAGCCCTGACAAATCCCACTGTGGGTTGCTCTGGTTGGGGCTCTTTGGTAGGAAACCAGTGTGATGCTGTAGTTACATACGTTCCTGCCCTTCTCCAAATTAGGCAGTTCTGGTCTTAAATGGTTCTTTCTTTTATGTATAATACTTTTGTTTCTGTGAGACCTAAAATGTTTCCTTTTAAAAGAGCTTTTCCTTTGCCCTCTCCCCAGATTTCCCATTGCCGCTTCCCAAAGCAAAGCAGCTACACAGCATTTCTAGCACGAGCGCTCCCCAAAGCTCCCTGTGTGTAGGTTGGAGTGTTTAGTTGTCATTTACAGACTGCATGAGGTTTAGAAACTTGGTGAACCAAACACGTGATGTTTGGAGTCCTGGGAATTGTAGACAATCCCTGCTCTCTGGGAAATGGCACAGATAGGATCTCCAGGGCTCCCTAGGGTAAGAAATGACAGCACATTCCAGCATCCCGCTTCTCTTGCAGCGCAGGGAGCAGAAGTGCTTCTCGTCAGCTCCTAAATCACCACTTTTGAGACACCCCAAATGATGCTGACTTACCCCAAAGTGCTGAGTTATAAGCTACGACCTCTCAGGAGCTGGTTCACAAGCAGCCAAAGCACGGCTGGAACAGAGTGACGGGAGAGGCTGCAGGAGATAACCTGGCAACGAAGCAGAAATGTTCCCTGGTAATAAAAGTGAGGATGTAAAAGCCTCTTTACTATCTGCAGAGCAAACTGAGAAGGGAGAGCAGGGAGCCATCTCACTGCAGCTGTACACTAAATGAATTACAGGAGAGAGTGAGGGAGTAACATTGGAAATAGAAGGCTTTAAGGTGGAAAGTGGCAGCTGAACCAGGAAAGCAGGCTGGAAGTGGAAGGGTGTTTAAGTGATGTTAAGAAAGCTCGAGGGACAGTGAGGGCATGAGGGCTCCTAAATCACCTTGAGAAACTGCTGTGTGGAGGAGAGGAAAGACAGCAGCACAGCTGTGGCGGTGGGGTGGGAGATGCTCAGCGACAGCAAACTCCCACCACGGGTAGGGACATCAGTGGCTGTGGTCTGACTAGTTTGGATCAAATTGTGGAAAACATGGAAATACAAACCAGCTTGAGTCTGATTAGTTGCCAAAAAATCTTAGCACGGCTGAGAAGACAGTCTGGATGGCACAACTGTCCTGGCAGTTGTCTTGGCTGGCACTGAGGGTGCCTGGGCAGCATGAGTGTCAAAGATGACTGAAATAAGTTAATGGGTTGGACTGGGTTGTGCTGATCTCTTTATATTGTCATCGTGGACCATCAGCTGTCAAAAAAAGGAAGTATTACTGTACAATGTATTTGAGGCAGTTTGATTTTGTGGATACAGCTATCAACAGCAATGAAAAAACCCTTCTGTTACAAAACTAGAAAATTGGGCCCCAGGAAACAAAATGCTCGAAGGCCATAATAACCATTTCAAACCTTCCATTTGGGGCTTAGTACTTACTCATTTCAGGAGGGAGAGGAGAGGAAAGAGTGCAAAACTAAGGAGGAAAGGGTACTACATGTGTTAATCTTGCATGGCGTGGCAAGTGGATGATGGAAGAGTTGGGGAGGACTGGGGAGTGGGCATCCCCCGGGACCCCAGGGGTTAAGGCCAGGCGGGCGCAGGTGCAGGGGACGTGTGCTGACATCTGCATGCAAAGTGAAAAATCACCTCTTGCAGAATCTGGTAAGCGGCTGGGGAAGCTCGACTGTGCAAGGCAATTTAAGCTCAATAAGTCTGTGAGAAATAGAGAGATAAATCAGCACAATAAAATACGATGCAGCAAACCTGGGTGGCTGCTGTGGCACTTGATTGTTTTGCATGTTGGATTCTGCTGGCACTCACAGAGCCGGCGAGGATGTGCAATTCAAGGACCTGTGAAGAATAGTTCCCAGGAATGGAAAATACTGAATGATCAGCTGAATATGTCCCACATGAAACCTTTTCATGCTGCCTTAAATGAGGCAACATTTCCCTGCGTGGAGTTATTTACAGCAGCATTGTGCCATTTGACAGCGTTGTTTTCTCACTGCTGGCCCCTATCAGAATGCCCCAGGAGCATCCGAAATAGAAAAAGGAGCACCCTCACTTCCCAGCAAATACACCACTGCCCCATGGCAGGGCAGGAAATTAAACAATCCACTTGTCATCTTCCAAGTATGACGTGACTTGTGCATCGTAGGAAGATATCTACCCCATAAGGTTAAATCACTACTTATCTGCTTAATGTCAATCACACATTAAGCAGATTGACTGGGAGATTTATTTATTTTTAAATGGGAACCCAAACAACTTCATACTCCCTCCTTGACTTAATCCTCTGGCAGGCTGGGTATCCAATTTATTGTGTTTATTTATTTCTTTATTTAGGCCTTTTTTTTGCCTTCGGTGGCCTGTGGGTTCCTATGGGAGTGGATGCTCTGTAACTGGGCTGTTGTAGCAAGGGATGAAACCCACACAGAGATTATCTTTGATGTATAGCCATCTGCATTGGCTGCACTCACTTTAGCAGAGATTTTTAAGCATAGGCTCTTGTGGATTATCCTCATGCTTTGGTGAATACAAATCAACTTGCAGTTAAGATTAAGATACGATTCCCATATCTGGAACGTGTATGATTATTAGCAAAAAAAAAAAAGTAGTAAAGTGGCATAGGGGTTGCAAGTTAGAGTCAGCAATTTGAACAAATGGCTACGTGTGGAGAACACTGGAATTGGGAACCCTTTATGGTTTAAGAAAGCAGAAAATGTAGATCTAAGATGGCCTTCATTAAACACAACCCAGACTGTTCTAATCCTTTCCCATGAAATCGTCATCTTCTAAGCTGTAACATGTTAAGTATACCTAAGAAATAAAGCTGATTTAATACCCTTTTATACAGCTGTACCCCTCAAATGAAGGGCAGTGAGTTGCCACCTCACTTTTATTCTTTTGATCTGGGTTCCCTCCTAGCTTGCTACAGATAAAGGAGGTTCGAGAGAAACTAGCAATGACCTGATGACAATTTAATCACTGTGGTGATTACCATGTGGTAATTAAAGGCTTGCTGCTGTGAGGTGCTGTATGCTTTCAGTGCCTTCACAGACGAGTTTTTCTACTGGTAGCAGATAGTCTTTTCTAAATGAGCAGGGTGGGATTTTCAAAAGCATGTGTGGGAGCCCAGGTAACTTGAGTTTTAATGAGGCAGGTGCTTGTGGATAATTTCTGGAAGCCCCATCATACTGTGGTCTAATCAGAGATTTTGTTTGTTTATACAGTATAAACAGATGTAAATGCTAGACATAAAAAATCTATCAAATCCAGCCTTCGATGCTAACCTGCATGGGCCAGGAAAAACTAAACCCTTTCTTCTGTTTTTAAATTCTACTCTCAGTTGCAAGAAGAGAAGAAAATGAGGCATACTCTAGTTCAAGTAGTCTCATTGCAATGCTCCCATCTCTGTGAAGCAGTTAAATTGTTCTAAGGTCAGATGTTAAAAATAATAGCTGGCTTTAAGGTTTTTTCTTGATGCAGCCTACTGTCCCTCACCTTTCTCATACACAGATACCTTCTGTATTACCTAAATCCTCCCTGCCACACACTTTTCTGACCTCTTCCTTAAACCTTCTGGAAGTGGAGATGCCTACATTATCATGTAATAAGGTGAATATTTGCAGAAAGTGCAGTCTATTCCAACTGTGAAACAAGCTTTAAAATCACTGTATGAAATTGTCCAGAATTGCTTTGAAAGGGTCTCTGACAGGGCCCTGAGGGCACTAATTAGCCTTAATGGCCATGAACAGCCTCACCTGGTGCCTCCACCCACTCCCATGGGCCCAGGAGCCCATTTAAACTCAGCTGGGATCATTATGTTTGCTTGTGGAGCTATGGTGGAGCAGTGTTGGTTCACAACTCAGTGATGCTAGGCTGTGGATGCCACCACAGAGACTGAATTCCCTGCTTAACCATGGACCTGTTTCCTTCATGAATTTGTTTCATGGTCTGGACTCCCAGGAACTGCTCACCAGCTCTGGGCCTGCCTTGCTCAGATGCTGAAGGGCTGAGCCCTGCTCTGCTGTGATGCTGTCCTCTGCTTCATGTCCCTTAGGGATCTGCGGTCTGTCTCTTCTCCCTCATGGTCTATTTGCCAAAGGTAAGATCACATGTATCAATTCTTTCTTCAGTATACACTTTCATAACCTGTTCTTTAATTCTTATGGAGGATTTTTGCTGCTATGTGAGGTTTTGAGTGTGTGTTGCTGATGCAATGTCCAGAGGCCTCATGCTGTTCAGCTTATCTCATGGCTTTGGTGAGCTTTGTACTAATGTCTTTTCGTTGATGCTGTGTAGATTACACACAGAACTTGAATCGTGGAGTAAATGTGCTGCTAAATGTGGTTTAGATAATGAGCTTTGTCATGGTTGTTCTTACTGTGGGTTTTTTGAGAATGCTTAATGCATGGCTTTATCTTCATGGAGTTATATGGCATTCTCCTTTAAATCATAGATGTGTTTTATGAAGGACATGCCTGTAGGCTCTGTCCCTTGATGTATGGAGATGCCAAGACTCTCCATGAGTGTAATTGTGTAGTTCACTTCTTCACCAGAAGTCATTTCAGAGTATTTATGAAGAGCACTCTGGAGGCTGAGAGCAGTAATGGAAGGTCAACAAGTTCAGATTAGATGGCTCAGGGTCAGAGTCCAATATAGGTTGCATTACTGAAGAGACAGAGCAAATCTCATAGGCTAAATGTCACTAGTCCTCCTTGACACCAGCATAACAAAACTGGAATGTACCCTTCTGAGCAGTTTCAGCTCTTATGATCAAATAAACAGTTTCCAACAAGCAGGACTCTGTGTCAGAATTATGTCCATTGACCCTCTTGTAATATTTTTAGCTGGTTAAATGCCTCTAGTGTTATACTATTTTCCATCTTAATGTCTCTTCCTAGACTGGCTGGTGGAAAGGCAAAACAAAAAGCCCTCACATCAAACCCCCGGTGTAGCCATCAAGATATGCCTGACAGCCAACAGAGTTGCTATGCTGCTGTTTTATGGCTGTCAGAGGTGTCTGTAGATGGGAGTGAAGTAGCCTCGAGCTCTGGCCCTGATATAGGAGAACTAACATAAGTATAGAGCTGTGCTTTTCTTGATACATCAGAAAAAAGTTTGACAGTCTTTCCCTAGCGAGCAAACAAAATCACAGGACAATAAAGTGGTGGAGAACAGACCTGGGCACACTGTAAATTATTCTACAGAAAGAGAAACTAATAGGTAAAGTTCTAAGAATATTTATCTTATGGTAGGATGGAAGCTTAAACAGTGTTTTGCAAGCAGCCTTTCCCCTGCATTCCAGAAGTGCTGCAGTTGCAGCCACTACCTTTGGGTGTGTGTACAGTGATTGCCCTTGCAGCTTGCCCTGCCCATCCATGAGTGTTGAGCCTCCAGCAAACCAGTGCTTCAGGGCTAATGAAAGCCCTTCTAGAGCCTCATTTTATTACATTAATATACTGGAGTAGTCCATAGTGAGTGTGATTGATCATTGGGCTTGGGGTTTAAACTCTGTAGTTTAGCAAAGACTGAAAGGGAAAGTAGGTAAAATTCGGGAGGCATTTTGAGCAAAAGTCAACAGAAGGTGCCTGTGCATGAGGATGGAGTTGTGAGGAGGACTGGGACTCAGAAGTAGCATTCTTGCTGGTCAGCCTGTCCTCCTTTCTGATCCTCACCTATCTCCAGCTATAAAATATAAGGGGAGCTCCTCCTACTTACCTTTGTAATGTGCCTTTGGGTCTCCTGATGAGACAGTGTGGTGTTTTTATTAATACATGACAAGATCTATAGGTCCCCTTGGCATGAGAAATACAGACTTTAAACAGTTTGGGTAATATTTTGAAATACAGGGGACACAACTTGAATTTTTATGGGCTAATATAACTCCAGGAACAAATTGGAAAATTGTTTTATAAGTGTATTGAGTATTCAAATCATCCCGAATGCACAAATGTATCAGTAATATGAATGTAAAAACTTTTTGCAATTTCTGATTAGATATAAATGTATAGGGATGCAGAGAAATGCTCAGAAGCAGAATCCCTTCTAGCACTAATGGTGCTGCAGACATAGGAGTGTGTGTCCTCTGGAAAGACACGTTCTTGCTCAACAGCAGTGAGGAGACCTACAGTAATCAGCAGATTGCAAGGTGGCTGGACTGAGTGACTGGAACGAGCCACTCTGCACTTTGTTTTTAAATTCTGTGGAAACAATAATAGGATCTGTGAACGGAGCAGGAGAATGGCAAGATTGTGCTATCAGCCATCAGAATAACCATTGTTTCTCTGAGAACAGTTTTAATGATCAAAGGAGTAACCCTCATGCCTTCAGCTTGTTTTCTCTTGTTGTTAGTGAGCATAGATAAGGGGAAGGTCTGTGAGAGCGCGTGTAGGACGAGGGTGTGTGGTTTTTGTCCTGCTGTTAGCCTACAGAACTGCTTCTTATTTAGGAACTAGAAAAGTTAAGGGCCTGGAAACCAGAAATTTGATTGTTCAGCTCCTTTTGCAGACTTTTTCTGCAGTCTCTGAGCTCAGCTATTGTCAAGGCTGTGTAGGAGATAGTTTCTCTTCTGTGATATAAATGGATGATATGGGTAGATGTGATAGATCATTGCAAGCTCAAGGAATGGATGTGCAGGGAGATGCCATGAGTAAAGGTCAGGGTCACTCATCTAATTTTAGTCCCTTAAGCTTTGACATCAAAGTCAGTCTGCATGAAGGACAGAAAAGTGGGGATTTATCACCAAGTCATTCCCTAAGATGGGGGAACTAAAACTGGCAGTGGGGCGTTGGTATAAGTATCACTCAGACATAGGAAAGAGCAAATCATCAAGACTAATGGTAGTTAGTAATTACCATTTCTAATTACCTTTGCAGTATTTTAGAAGGATATCTGCTAACAGAACTGCATTTAAATGAAAACTGAAGATTGTGCAGCAATATTGAAGGTATTACTTACTGGACAGAATTAGCAACCCTAGATTTTGCCTGTGTTTAATGTCATATTGATATAGCTTAGTGTCAAGGCATCCATGTACCTAAGTTTAGTCAAAAATAATCTGAAAACCTTCAAGTTTGATCAATGAGCTCTTTAAAGCACAGGTATAGGCAAGGCAACTTCTTAAAGTTGTGTATGGGCACATAGTATAATAAAAAGGAAGAATGTCATCTGTTTAACTTCTGTTTGAAGCTAGGCACAACAAGCTTTCTGGCACTTAGAAGACTTCAAATTTTAGTTACTTCCCTGCTAGTATGGTAAGACTGGACAGTGCTATTTCTCACCTCCCAGTTTCCCCAGTTTACAGATAGAAAATGTAACAACCTTTGTGAAGTGATTTGCATCCCTATGAACCCTGTGCACAAGCCAGGGTGCTGTTACAGAAGTGCTGAGGCTTTAACCTTTTAAACAGTGTGACAGCAGCTAAAAGGGCTTTCAGTTATTACTGAAAGTAATTAGGGGGATTATTGAAACTGGACAAGGTACCAAGAGTTATCTTAATAAACAGATCTCATTTCAGCTACAAAAAAGGCAGGAAAGACTCTTTGTCAGAGAAGGGTCAGAAAAGCACTGCTGATACAGGAGGGCTTCTCTTGCATGTGGTTACTAGTGCTGAATGCAGCCCACACCTTTATTTGATAACTGGTGTTAAGGGAACCAGCTGGAAACAAGGCAATCAGGAAAACATGGCTAATTATTTTGGTTGATACACAAGGACCTACATGTGAAAACAACAGGAGTTGTGTAATGGTGCAGAGGTGGAGGAAGACCCTTTACTCCTGTCAAGCTTTGGCTGGTGCAAACATGCTGTTTGCATCAGGAGTGTGCTGGTGCCCTGTGTATGAATGTATTTGCTGAATTTGGACCTTGGATTTGAATCCCGGAATCTAAAAGCTGGCTTTGTGAGGAGTTTCTCAGGGCTCAAGTCTGCTGGTATATTTTTATAACAATGCTCTGTGTGTTTTGGCAGTTAAGGTAAATTACATCATTTTACTCTATCTTTTTGCATTTTTATTTACCTCATTTCCTTTTTAAAAATAAACTAAAGTTGCCTAGTCAATGATATGAATCTTAAAACAGACAGACAAAAGCCAGCAACCGCTTGTCTTCCACTTCTTCATTTAAACCACATCAAACCACACAAATAGATGCTGCTTGCAAAAGGTCTTGATAAGGAACAGACCCCAGGATGTTTTGGAGAAGCAAAGAAAGGAGGAAGGAAAGTAGGAAGGACAGGGGGGACTTCAACTTCCTTTTCTTATGGGGGAGGGTTGTGCCCAGGATGTCAGCCTCACCAAGCTCTGTACAGATGCCTGAAGCGTCCTGGAGACTCCAGTCCTCTTCATGATAGAAAAATGCGAAATCAGTTTGCAGCAGCATGGAAGGAATGTGTATGGTAAAGACTTTTCTATCCAGCTCAGCAGACCTGTTCTGAAAGGGGGGGGAAAAGCCCACCTTATAACTGGGAAATTACTTTAGATGGGAATATCCAAATTGTTTCTCAGGATTGAGCAGCTTTTACAATCTGCACATTCTGGTTTAGATTTGAAACATAACAGGTGGCTTGTGGCATTTCTGCAGCTCATGTGAGGTGGCTGTGGGAACTTGGAGTTGACTATAGTCTACCTTGGATTGTTTCTAACATTGCATGCTTGTACCATAAAAATTTATGCACGTATTTGAAGCTCCCCCACTTACAAAATTATCATGGATCACTTCCAAGCTGTTTGCAATCGTTCTGTTCAGGAGGTTTGTGCTCTGCTGCAGGTGCACAGCTCCAGCATGTGAGTGGTCGTCTTGGCTTCAGGATAAAATCAGCTAACTTTGCTAAAATCAACAACAAATCATTTTGAGGTAAGCTGGCTGACTTTGCATGAGAGTAGATTCTGTTTTGCCAGTTAGGCTGCAAGGAAGAAGCCTTCAGCCATTGAAAGAGGTTTATGGCTGGAAAGATAATCTATTCCCAGCGTTAGCAAAACCCAAAAGGGGGTTTTTGGTATCAACCTAAACAGCAGCTCTTCCCCCAAAGTCCCCCAGAAATTGGATTCTTGCTGCTAGCACACCTGGGTGAAAGCTGGCTGTGCAGAGGGCATGAAATACAGTAACTCTGTGCCTCACCATTGCTCAAGTAATGTTCATTTTAGGATCTGTATGTCAGTGCCAAACTCCATAAACAGCTTGTCTTTACTGGGGTCTCCCAGAAGAGTGCTGCAATGGGTTAGACCAGCAGTCCATTTAGCCTGGCATTGCATTGTTCATCCTAAATAATAAATGATACCCACTCTGGCAGTTTGTACAGATTAACATCAGTGGTAGATCTCAGCAGAGAGGCCAAGTACCTTTTTGAACATTAACATTCCTCCCTTGCTATAAAGGGATTTTGCCAAGGCCTGTGTTCAGTGCTGGGGTCTAACTTTCATGTAAGGAAAGCAGCATAAATTCAGGTTTTCACAAGTGATCTTTAACCCAGTCTGACTCATGTCCATAGGCTTTAGATAATTACTTAAGTTGATACCCAAAAAATAATGTTTCAGGGCTAGGAATGCAGGGTTTTTGTTTCAGACTGCCAAACTTTCAGGAAATAGATATGTTGACTAATTGTGCTGCAGTGCATTTGATCTCTGGAGTTTGGAGTTGTGTAAATAGATGTTGGCCAAGGAAGGCAAAGGGACTTAAACAAATCCTACATTGAGTTCTTCTCCCCATCATGGACTAGAAGCAGGATTTCTCATCAAACCTGAGAAAACTTAATGTGAGACACTTAGTCTGAGCTAGTTTGGTTGAAAGTGAGAGAAATTCTTTGTGGCTTGCTGTGAGACCCCAGGCAAACCACATCTTCAGGTTCTTCACCCTGTTTCACTTGTCTGGTGTCTCTGCTCTTGAGGGCAACAGACCTTGTGAATTTGTCAAACATCTACCACAACAGGGTCCTGGTGTAGACTGGTATCTCAGGGTCAAGTTCAAAGCCAACAGAGGCTACTCAGCTGGAGAATTTTGCCCTGCATCCCTTCATCAATCACATCAGATGGTCTTCCCTGCTGTCATGCACTGCTATCACTCATTTTCTGTACACACTTGGTTCAGGTGCATCTGCACTTTTTTCTGAAAGCTTTTGATTTTATTATAATACAGCTATAAACCAGATAAAGAGCACTTATTTCAGCTACTATAAATATTGGCTGACCTTTCCTGTTTAAAGGAAGCTCACTTCTCTCTCTGGACTTTGATTTAGGATTATTTGTGGAAGGCAAATGGATGCATACATCACATCAAAATATCTGTCAGGGTAATTTCCACTAACAAAGTATTGCAGGCAGGAAGGAGGGTGTGGTGAATTTTAGTGGTTGAAGTAGTAGGTAGTGTTAGAATTTCTCAAGATATAGAGCAATCTTTTTAGGGAGATTGCATGGTGGTTCATCTTCTGCAGTACAGAGTCCACTGGGGATTGATGGTAGATGGAAAATAGGTAGGGATGAGACTACTGATATAGTGGTACATGTAGCTAAAATGTACTTGCTTTTTCTAGAGAGCAGATAAACTGTCACATGAATGTGCAGGGAACTTGTGAGGTCCTGTAAGGCAAGCAGACAGGATCTGTGGGATGCAGAGTATACAGAAGAAAGTTTGAGGGTGATGTGCAAAACCGGATGACCTGATGTTGTATTGCACTGCTCTTGACTTGTGACAGCTGGGAGCAGAGGAGGCAAATGCTGCCACCTTCCTGGCAATGGGAAACATCTGGGGGCACTTCTCAGTCCCCAAACCACAGCTGCAGAGGAAGTGAAGGAAGGAGAAACTTGGAAGTCAGATGGCAGCAAAAAACAGGTATTGGTGTAAGCAGAAATGAGGGGGGAGAGGCAAAAGAATGAACTGGATGAACATTAGCATGATTGATGCAGTTAGTACCAGGAGAGCCTGAACAGATCATTGCTAAAACGTCATGGGTTCAATATAGCCAAGGAATGCTCCATGAGTGTAGATGGAGATGCATGCAAAATATGTAAGCGAGTCAAGCTGTGTTTATTGCTCTGCTTGAAGAAAAGCACTGGGTAGCTTGTAGTCTGTAGATGTGATAAATGGGAATACCTGGCAGTGCTGGGGCTAATAACTATCATTTGGTATGAAAGAGTTCTATGGCAAAAAAATATAAATATTGACCGCAGGGGATCTTGTGAGCCTCTTATTTTGGTTAAATGGATGAACATGGATTTGTGAGATAGCTAGGAAAATAACAGCATACTCCTTCATAACAAAGTATTAGAGTGAATTTCCTCACAAGTGCTGTTAGCTGCAGTGATTTGTTTTGTGAAATATACAGGACTTGCTATGATGCTGCTCACTTCAAACGCCAAGCCTGGTTTCTAACATCGTTTGCAGCACCTCCAGTTTATCGGACACCCCCCATACCACAGCCAGACTGCTCTTCATTACTGTACTTCAGGCAGCCCATTTCCATATGCTAATTAGAAGCCTGCGTTTGTAACATACCCGCGTGGATATTCTTGAACTCGCCTTATTGTTCTGTTTCGCACTGCGAAGATGACAAAGGGCCCTTACGAACAGAGATGGATGGGTTTAGGCAAATCCAGCCCCCTTCCCATTGCCCTGTAGAAATCTCTATGTCACCCAAGAGGAGGTGACACGGGTCTTTGCCAATGCTGTGAATTGCAGTCGGGAGTAAATCAAAGGCGGGGGGAGGACCCACGGCGGCTCTGGGGAACTGCCGGTGTTGACCACGCTGTTTGTAGAGAGCAGGGCTGGCCACGTCCCTCGGCTGCTCCGGCTGCTGCTGAAGTTGAGGATGAGGATGCTCTAACTCACCCGTGTCGCCTCTCCCGTGCAGGGAGGCGGCTGCGGCGCTTTGTCAGGGGTGAGACCGCGTCTGCGTGTGCACACACGGATGTAAACATGACCTGAGCATCCATCGCCATCGGGTCCTGCGCTGCTGGGAGTGGCTGCGGATCCATCACAGCCCCCGGGGGGAGCGGGGTCCCCGCAGCCGGGGCGGAGCTGCCCCTCGCACCCGCCTCGGAGGGCAGCGCTCCCCCTCACGCCCCGGTGCGGGGTGGGGGGAGAGCCGGGCCGGCGCTAAGCCAAGCCCTGCCCCCGGCGGGCGTGCGGTGAGGAGCGGGGAGCCGCCGCGGGGGTGGATGCGAGGGGAGCGGCGGGGCTCGGCCGGCAGCCCGGCTGTCCGCACCGCGGGGCCCCAGCCACGGTAAGGGCACCGCATTGTTCTCCGGACGGGGGTGGCGGCTGATGGGAGGGAGGGGCGGGGGGAGAGCCGGGCGGGGATGCGGCGGTGCGGGGCGCGGGATGTACCCCCCCACCCCCGGCAGTGACAGCGCGGGTGGTGGCGGGGGGATGCGCGGCCACACCCCCGCGGGAACCGGGGGCTCCCCACCCGCACACCCCGCATCCCGCCCGGCCGAAGTTCGGTGCGTGGCGGCGCGAGGTACCGCCGGGAAGGACAGAATTCCCCGCGGGACGACAGGAAGAACTGAGCATCACCACTGCCATTGCGCTCTGCGCTCGGGCGGTGACAAATCTTTGCTCCCTTTCAGACAATGAGTGCCATTTGTGGACAGAGGGGTCCCAGAAGTGTTCCCACCCGAACTTACTCCGCCGAGCCCCCGTCATCTTCCCCTTCCCCTCCAAGACTGAAGCCGAGCAGCGCTGCACCCGCAGCACGGGGTCTGTCAGGGCGGGGAACGGGCAGGTTCGGACCCAAATCCCTCCCTGCCGGACCAAGGCCCCGCTGAGGAAACCCAGGGCGCTTCCTCTGCCTTTGTTACACTTGTTTGCCTTCCCGGCTTGGCCTCGCATCCTCCCTCTCGCCCAGAATAGTCCCTTTCCCCGTATTGTTCTCCGTGGGTTTCCTCTCGCCTCGCTCTTCCTCCACCCCTCCTCAGCTGCGGGTCCTCTGCGGACGTGGTACCCTGACGTGGGTTTTCCCTTTCCCATACGGAGTTTTTAAGTCTAGACCTATCATTTTTGCTAAAATTCTTCTTTTTGTGAATATATCAGTCACGTTTCGATTTGATCTAAATTTTCCTTGAATGGGTTTGAACTAAATTGAAATAAACTTCCTGCGTGGTAAGGATGGGATTTCTGGTTGCCTGTGTACCACTTTATATCAGTTTAAGTTATATTAAGTCACTGTGTGCTTTTAGACTGAGCTTTCTAATGCAGTCATTGGTATGATGTAAAATAATGTAATGCTTTACCTTTGACCTCACTGCTCCCTTTTTTTATATGTGGGACAAGGTGGTCTTAGACTAAATGAATTTGTTTAATGCAGCTGAAGACTCTGACATGAACTCTGTTCCTGGGAAAAAAGTTTTGGAGTGCCTGTAGTGGCTGGAGGATAGGAGCTTGTTAGAACAGTGTCTCCTAAAGGGTCCAGTCTCAATCTTCTGTCCTGTATTGGTTTTCAGTCTTAGATCCATTTGAAAACGTTAGTACATCTCTGCTGGAATGGAGGGCAGTGCATAACTGCTGCCTGGGGGACTTGTTGGGTTTTCTTTTAGGGGATTTTTTTCTTTAAGCTCTGCCTTTATTCAGAGTTTTGCCTAATGGGAAGTAAAGAGTAGCTGAGCTCATTCTTGTAACTTTTGCAGGATTCCCAATAGCTGCAGTGAAGTATTTAAGCCTTTAATCAATTTTTACTTGGCTATAACTTGGGGAAATTCTTGAGCAGCTGCAAGGGCACTGGTTGGAGAGCTGTCTGCAGGCTGGGGAAGACTGCAGTGCTTCAGTTATGTTCCTGCTGCTATATGAACCAGGCATATCTTAAGAAAAATGTACCTATTTTCACTTTGTAAAAATTTTCTTAAAGCTGTCTTTCTGTATTTAAGAGCTTGTTCTGCAGAGGTTACCAATGCTTGCCTTGGAAATACTTATTGCCTGCAACTGCATGAATTTCAAGGTTTGCTCTATTTTATAGAGATTCATCTTGCTGATTTACTTAGACCTTCATGGGTGCAGCCATGTCAGACTTGATCCTTTTAGTTTGCTTCTGATGTATAAAACATGTCAAAACCCTTATTAAGAACATGCACTTCAGTCCATTAGAAATATACATGTCATCTTAGTTAAAAGACAGGGATTGTACAGAAACCTTTCAGTGTATTAACAAGCTCTGGAATCCCATAATTTTGAAAACATGGCAGGAGTGAATGAACTCCTGAGGTCTAACATGCAGGTGACCATTTTTCTGTGGTTTATTGTGAGGATGCTGGGTTTGTATTCACTGAAGTGAGGGTGTTTTCTGGCTAGTGAGATGAAATTGCTAGAGTTCCCTAGAGTAAAGGTGGTGAATAAGGCATCTCAGCTACAGAAATAGGCTTTCCTAGGCTTTGTGCTATAACATTAAAAACAAAGCTCCAAATGCCATCTATAACGTATTTTCAGTGCATGTTATTTGGTTCAGTTTTGTGAATGCCTGGAAGTGAAGTGTGGCATGAAAAGACTCCTGTGAGCATGGCTCTGTCACCACTGTGGGACTCAGCTGAGGTGGCCATGGATGGGCATTCTTGGTAGACAAGTCTGCTCTTAGTTTCTGGTAATTAAAGCAGCAGAAGGTAAAAAGGAGGCCCACTGAAGGGCTTGCATAATTTTCAAAGAACTCTTGTACTTTTTCTGTATCCTATTTTCTTCTTCCAATGCTTCTTAGCATCCACTGAATGGCAGGGGGAGAGAGAGAAGGACCTGGATAAATGGAGTATTCTGGGACCAAAAGACTCTGTTCGTGCCTGTTGCACCTTCCCAGGGAAACAGTGGGCCAATGTGTCAAATACATTTGCAAGTGGTAGTATAAATTAAAGCTGGGGGGTAAACAGGTTAGAAGGTTAATGAGATGTCTCAACTTAATTGATTTTCCATACAAATTGGCTATAATGCCTTTTGTTTGCTTTTTCCCTTTCTCTGGGGTGCTGTGTTACAGCTGTTACATGAATATAAGGAGTGGCAAAAGGAGTGGGGGAGTCATGGCTGTTTGGAGAACATGGCTAGGAAACCTGGGTCATACTCCCCTAGGGTGGGCTGATGTGTGATTTTTGGTAAGAGTAAGGTAGCTCTGAATTAGGACCCTGTACCCCTGTGTCTTCTATGTCTCGGTCCCGTTGACTGTTGGGGATCGTGGAGCCACAGACAGCAGTGTGCCCTGGCTGTCCTGCAGAGCTGTGCCATCCCAGGGTTAACAGAAACCTTTTACTTGGATGTGGTGGTGTACAGGCTAAGTGAGGAATACCAGTAGAGCAGGAGCTGTAGTATGGCATGAAATGATTTCTAGATCCTAAAGTTGTCAGGCAGCATCCCAATCAGGGTGTCACTGCTCTTGCTATAAGCCTGTGCCTAGCTTTAAGATGTACAGTAGTGAAGCTGAAGGGGGATGTTGGCTTTACTCATATGACTGGAGTTGCCTGACTTAACAGTCAGATAAATGGTTAGGCCACCAATTTTTAGTCTGTCTTCTTTGTTGATTTCCATTCCTATTGGGAATATATTTGAGTTAATGATTGGAGCCACCTCGGTGCCATGGGAGGGTGAGAGGAGCAGAGATCATTCCAGCTCTCATGGTTCCTCAGTCAGTGCTTCTTGCCATCCATGCTGGTTTCAGCAGACAGTGGGGGTGGTCAGCAGCACCAGGCTCTGCCTTTCTGTGGGTCTGAGCCAGGTGGCACAGCCAGCTCTGAGAAGCAGCACACTGGAGAAGCAGCTGACTTTGGAGATGCTCATGGTCACCCCTTCCAGGAGTGGTATGGAGAAGGAAAGACATCCTGTGTTCAGGCTCCATGGCAATAAAAGTTGCAGGTCTTTCTGAGCTCATTTGCTATGAGACCCTTGTGGTTAAATCGCATTTCAGGCTTTTTCTCTCGGATTATATACCAAAACCTAAAAATAAAATAGCAAGTTCTCTCAGGGGCAATACTAAGTTTTGATTCACGTTGTGTTTTTTTCCTGAACTGGAGTACCACAGTGAAACAGTTTGCAGTCAATTTCCATGTTAAGCACGGAGTGAATGGGAGAGTTGCCTGCAGACAACACTTTTGATAAAGCAGTCGTGTTTTGATTTAAGAGTTTCTGAGCAGCCAATGACAGCTGTAGAGCACATACAACCACACGAGAGAGAAAAAAAGATCAAGGTTTCTAGATCACCACATCATCGCAGGACGGACTGATTGACAGAAGGCTTGGGCTTGGCACCACTGTTTGTAATCAGGCTTCAGATAAACCAGCACATGCCATATGCTGCAAGATTGGTTAAAACTAGTTGTTGAGAATATGATTAAGTCAAGAGCCGAGTGCAGTAAGTAGGTTGCTGGGCATCATTGATAAATGAGCTACGTCCTTATCTTGTGTACGTCACCAGTGGTATTGTATGACAGGGTTTAGTTACAGGAACAATTCATTGGCTGGCTTAGAGAATGTCTATCTAGTTTTTAACAGGCTAAGCAGTTTGCATCCAGTGTAATGGTGAAAAGCCATAGGCAAAGCTGCTGTTTGGTTACAGCCATTTCAAACCTTTAAGGCTTCCTCTTGCCCTTAATCATAATGCATCAGTGCTTTCAGCAATGGTTAACAGTTCTGTGGTTAAATGGTATAGGTTATAGAAAAAAGGAATTTTTGTTTTCTTTTGCTATTTAAAGCAAAAGATCAAACCATCAAACTGTAGTTCATTCAGAATTGTAGTAATTTTTGGAAAACATAGACTGCACATGGGATACATGCAAACTATAATTTCAGTCCTTTGTTTTCTGTATAGTCTGTTTACAGGGCAAAGTCATGAGAGGATACTTTTATGCAATGTCCTCTTTGTTTAGAGACCAGACTCCTAATAGGTCAGCAGTATGTAGAGCTGACAAGAGCTTCAGATTTTCAGCAGTTGTCAAAACTTCAGCGCAGAGGAAGGGGGATGCTGAAGGGGAAGAAGAAATGCAGTTCTACTGGGGTTTCATATTGGTTATCTGTCAGTTTAACCAACTGTTATCAAAACTGTTGTCCAAGAGTGTTTGCCAAGATGCCCCAGAACTCCACTGTATGAAGCCCCAGTGCACCTGAGTCCTTCCATTCCTCTGCCAGGACAGGACTGGTCACTACTAAGTTCTTCTAGTTCAAAGCTGATTTTTTTTTCCAACCCTTCAGGTATGTTTTGAGATTGTATGGTCTTGTTACTGTGCTAAAAGAATCATTTCAGCCACTGCTTGTTGGTCTTGGAGCATGCAGGTGATGGGTTATTGCAGTTACTGATCAGCAGCGATTGTCACAGCCTGGTCATGCTCTGCAGGGTGGCCATGCCTTCCATGTGGGAGATGAGTATCTAAAGCCCTTTCTAATATGTGTAGAAAAAAAATAAATGCAGCCCTACAATTGTTATCATGCTAATGTCTGAGCTATCTTTCATTCCTCTGAAAGAGTTCCATAATCTGGTTAATCTCCCCATATATAGATCTTTCATACAATTAATCCTTTAGTTTTTTTCAGATCCCGGTGTAGGAGAGAGATGGTTTTAGAAACAAATCCATTTACGTTGTGTTGGATTGAAAATAAACCCTTTTTACTTGAAAGTGGAAATAGAACAAAAGTACAGACAGTTTTCTGCATGATCTTGGTTATTATTGCTGTATGGTGTTAAAATAAAATATTTCAGACAATTGTTCTTTCCCCAAAAACTTTCTAAGAAAGTACTTTCAAGGCTTTCAATCCTGAAAAATGAAGTGATAAAAGATGCAAAATTAATGAAATCTTGACCCTCTTCAAGTAAATAGGAATTTTAACGCCAGAATTTCACCTGGACTTTTAATTATGTCCTTGGAATACTGCATTTGTGTGCATTTAGAGATGTGGAATTGCAGAGTTTAACTGAAATACCAGTTCCCAAGTGTTCTAGCTCTATTCATAAATGATCCAGCTCATCACCCCCCCCTTGAAGTGAAGCATGAGATTAGGAAACAGGCTGCTGGAATATTTCAATTATTTTTAAATAGTAGGTTAAACAGCATCAGCAGAAGTTGTGCCTGGTTTTCCTCCTTTCCCAACAAGTCCTAGAAGGACTTGGAGAGACCTAAGTATCTTGGGGCAGAGACCACTTTCCATAGCTTAGAAACAAGTCTGAAAGTAATAAAAATAATCAGTGGGTATTTTGGAGAGTTTTCACTTAGGTGTCAGACCTGTAGAGTAGTCTCATATGGCAATGCTTGACATGCTCATTCCTTTGGTTTAAGGTTCATGTAAGGGAGATGCAGAGGATGATAGATGTAGTAGAAAGTTTAGGGTTGTTTTAGAGCAGGAAGCCAACTCAAGGTTGGTAATGGAGTCTAGAAAGCCAGGAGGAAGAGGAGAGCAGTAGGCAGAGTCATTGTTCTGGACCAGGCTGGGCATGGCACAAAAGGTGGCTGTCATCTAATCTAGCCTGGGGCTGAGATCATACTGTATTGATGTATTTTATGTGACCTAATACCTCTAGAGGCATTGCAGTGCTAAACATAGGTTATATGAACATGGTTACTGCATCTGTCTTAACAGGTCTGCTTGGATGTTATGGAAAGCAGATGTATGCATGTTTGGTAGCTATTGTGTGCAAGAGAGCTGGGACTGGATCAAACCAGGAAAAAAAAGCAGTTCTTAAAAGGTAAAATGTCTTAAGTCTCAAAAAATGTAAAATAGAGGTGTGTGTAAGATTAACCCTTGACATGGTATGTCATACTATCTGTCCCTCAAGGTGGTAATGATGGAAAATGTGTGTCTGGAGCTTGGGAAGCATCTCTAAACAGTCCCCAGTGTGCAGGCATCACTGCAGTTGTCTAATGACTGTGGATTTTCTCCTTCTTGTTTTCCTCTGACATTTTCTCCTTACTCTATTGTCATTTAGACTTCTGTTCCTAGTCCAGGAAGCAAACTACAAACCCCTCTGGAGTGCATGTGCAGAAATTTAAGTGTATTTAACTCTGACACTGAGTTTCCTCTTGTGCATAATATGAAGGAAATATCTTTGTTTGCAGGAATGCTGCCTGAGAGCAGGGACTGGCTGAAAGCAAATTTAAAATGACCAAAATTTTAATAATCCTTTCAATAAAATGACTATACCATATGATAGCCACGTATGGAGCAGAAAGGTGAAGCGTGGGAAATGCAACAGGATGCAGTGCAGTAGGAGGCTCTGATCTGTACCATATTACTTAACTTTACAGTAAAACAGAATAAGTGTTTCAAATCACTTGTTCTTCATTCAGTGTCAAAAAAGCTTAGCAGAGTTGATAGAATCTAATGTTTTAGCAACTAAAATAGAATTGACATTTATCATAAGCATCTTTCTTAGTGGGATGCAGAGATGTTTATATATCATGTAGCTAATGTAGTAGAGATTCTGAATGCCTGGATTTGGTTTGTCCTTCTGCTTCCAAAGTGAGTATTTTTTAAATCTAGGTAACTGAAATTTGTGTAACTTTGTCTCAAGCATATTGAAAATCAATTGCATCTCTATCTGATCTAATAGTCTGTGCTCTTGTTTGGAGAAGTAACCTTTCCTAACCACTTCTCCAGCCCCACCTGATGTCACTTCCATGGGAGGCAGAAATAGGAAGCTCCAGGAGGTGTCTCTGGCAGCCTTGAGGTTAATGCATTATCTGGCACAGAGCAAGTGGTTATGTGCTTATCTGTCAGCATTTCCTAATGCTGACCATGTGAGTCTGCCTCTCTTGGCAGCAGCATAACTCCCTTCCCATGTTTTAGCTTTCATTGCACTTGCAAGTAAATCGCCGTAAGGGTTGGATGAGAGTATCTGCTGGAAACAAGGAAGAGGAGTCACCTAATGACAGGTTTCCATGAGACAGGAGGTAAATTGAAGTTGAAATAAGTAAATGTGCCCTAGTTAGCTTGGGATATCCAGGGGACACCAGCAAACATGGCCTGTACAGCTGTTTTTGTAGGCAGTAGTGTGAATCTGAAACATACTAGTGCTGAGGATTCCTAAGTTTGTCACTTAAGTGAATTGCCATTGGAGGAAGAAGAAAACCATGGGCTTTCTCAAATTGGCCTGAGAGTGGGTGTAAGGAGGGAAGGGGGAATGTATATGTGGGTACTGGGGGTTACTGGTGTGATAAGAGATCCTAGTTTTCCCTTGCTCATCTTCACAAATATTGGCAACCACTACTTCAGGACTACACACTTGCGGGAAGATTTATTGTGCAGCACTACACTACTTGTTTTAATTGTCTGTAGGGATGGGGATTTCTTGATTGCCTGTTCCTGGTCAAGGGGGAGTGCGAGTCAAAGCCAAGTGGATACGTGGTATCTGGTGTGTGTGTGCATAATCTAGATCTCCATGTGACAAATCAACTGGAGGAAGAAGAAACCTAGAAAGAAAAAAGGAAAAAGTCCTGCCATGGTGTCTGGTAGGTCTCAAGTTATCATTAAATAAGCAAATTTTATAACTAAGGTATTTGAAGAAATCTTTAAGGAAAAACTATTCAGCCAGGCTGAAGTAAGCTCCTTTAACCCTGTTTTGGAGAACATTGAAGGTATCTTTCTACCTTGAGTTTAATTAACTTGGCTGCTAACTTGGTTCTTTCCACTTCAAGCACTGGTGAGCTGGTGGTGGTAATTTTAACCACCTCATTCTCAGCCTGAATCTTTTTTTCTTCAACCCAGCACAACTAGTTTTTTGCTTAATATCAGAAAGGGCTGTTAGCAATGCATTACTGTCTCACCTTTCAGAAGTTACACCCTGTCACGGCGTCATACGCTTGTTGGGGCAAGCTGTGCCTTTCTTCTCCCTGGGTGAGAAATCCCTTCCCCTACTTCAGACTCCCCCATATTACTTGAATGGAGCCCGGGCTGTGCAGCAGCTGAGTTACGGTATGTTTATTCAGCTACATTGGAGTGTGTTATCCTTGCTCTCAACTAAACCATAGCTGCGTGGGATTTTAGTGGCACCAGGAATAAGACTCCCAGTTTGCTTTAACAGTTGTTGTCTCCAGCTCTGCTGTTTAAGTACAGGGTGGCGGGTTGTGCTGTGTGGCAGACTGTGTGTCTGGCACTTCCTCTGTGGAGCTGTACTTGTTTGGTTTTGTTTTTACATACTAGTGGTGTTCTGTAGTCCTGTCCTAAAATAAAACGTGGGGAAAAAAAAAAGCCAAGAGCAGCTAGCCATGGGTGGGACTGAGCTGGAAAGAGCAGCCAGAGGAGAAACAAAGGCGAGCGGTGTTAAGTGAACGTGGTGGGGAGCAGCAAGTGTGGAAACGCTGCAGGGGATGATGAACTGCCTGACAGTTTATCCTTAGAAAGTTTCACCCAGTGAGTCCAGGTAGGTGGAAACTTAATCTGAGATTGGTGCTCCCAGAACATGGCTGTGCTGAGTGTGTGCAGCCCTGCTGAAGGTGGGGGGATGTGTTTACTGCTTCTGTGGCTGTCTCAGAAAAGATAGATGTTGTGTCATTCCTTTCCCTTACGCATGCAGAAGCATGAAACAAGCTGGGGAGTTGTGGACTCTTGGCTGAGACCTGGGCTGTGCAATGTGCCTGGAGAGATGCTGCTGCTGGGGGCAGGTGCAGGGTGGGAGGCTTCAGTGTGGGACTGACTTTAGCTCCTACACAACAAGGTTTTTTAGAACTGTGTATTATGAAGAAGCAGTACTTGCAGTCTCAAACCTCTGCTTTGAGATACCAGAAATTGCATTTAATATTTTTTTCTTAATGTGCCAGTAACTTTTCTAGTTGCAGTCCAGCCTTTTAAATCTTACTACGGACTACTCAGAGTCCCCAACTAACACCTAGGTGTGTTCTAACAGCTAATACTAAACAGTGGGATCACTTCACTCAGTGGTGGAGCTGGTAAGTGCCTTCAATGTACAGCAGGGAGGTAGTAGGTTACTGGGGGAGGAGGAAGGTTGGAGATTGTCTTCTGGCTGAGTTGTGCAGCCTTCCCCACCTCTCCATCTGCCATACAGTGGGACCTGGCCTTCACACACCTGGGTTTTAGATATGAGCTGGCCTGGATCCCTGTGGTTTTGTAGCCTTGGGCCACAAAGTGGTGCTGTATGGAACTGCTAGATGTAACAAGGAAAGGGCAAATGAAGCTATTTTTGCAAAAATTAAGATCCTAATTCCTTTCTCACAGGAGAAGTCTTACTTGCTTCCTTGAAGTTGGGAGGAGGAGACAGAGCCACAGGTATAAATGCAGCCCTTTACCTTTAGATGAATGTACTGGTGGACATAACAGTGTCTGCTGGTGGCTGTGCTGCTAGGATGTTCCTGCAGTGGCATGTTCACCCTACTGAAACAAGTAGTCAAGTAGATTGTTTTACCCAAAAAAACAGAGAATGGGGGTAAAAATGGGATTTTTGTTTCCTGTTAACTTTGTACAGGACAGTATGGCATTTGTACAGGACAGTATGGCATTTGTACAGGACAGTATGGCATTTGTACAGGACAGTATGGCATTTGTACAGGACAGTATGGCATTTGTACAGGACAGTATGGCATTTGTACAGGACAGTATGGCATGTAGTTATAAAATATAGCATAAGCATGTATACTGTATTTTGTCCTAAAGGGCAGTTAGGGATGCTTCACCAGGATGCCAAGATCATACTGTGGTTAAAATGGATTTTGCTGGCAATTTATCTGCCAGTTGTGCCTGTTGTCTTCCTCTGCAAAATTTGACCATCAGTACATCATGCTGGTAGTGCTGGGCCTCTGGAGGTGTCAGGGATGTGCTGCAAGAATGTGTGTGCATGAATGTTGGGTGGGGTGGAGGGAGAGCTCTGCCTGGTGCCATCTCCAGCTGCTCATCCTAGCACTTCCTACTCCTGTACCCTGCAGCCACTAAACCCTGGGGACTCTCCCAGGCCTGGTAAGGGGGTTCAGGGCAGTTCTGCCTCCTTGGGCAAGTAGGAGTGGAAACTCCTGTTGTGCAGCAAAAGATGCATGATAACACTCCAGGTACTGCTCTGCCCAAAGGAGCTGGTATCTCATGCTTCTGGAATAGAAAGTCTTGGGAGGAGGAGGTGGTGTCTGACTGGGAAGCCTGTAGTAGATGGATTGTAACACCTGTGTGTAGCCTGCTTCCTTCCTCTGGGGATAAGCCAGGTGTAAGGGTAGCTGTCAACAGCAATCCCAATCAACTTTTCTTTTAAGGCTGCACATTGCATTCAGTCCCTGGTGTCACTGGCTCTTTTGTGGGGCTTGCCTGGGCCCACACAACTCACACCATACCCCCTCTGAGCTCTGGGGGTCCCAGGGTCAGTCCTGATGCTGGTTATCATGTTGGTTTAGTGTTGTCTACCTCCCAAAAGGAGAGGGAGTTAGCTCATCCTAACTGGTTTCCTTATCCTGGGAAATTCTGCATGTCTGTGACTGGCACCTTCATTTGTGGAATGTGAGAGGCTGTCCTGAGGCTTGTCACTTTAAATTCAGGGGTTAGTTCTGTGTGGAAGAATAAGGAAGATGAAAGATGTTTGTGCCTAGGGAGAAAAATCATGGAAACATAAAACCAAAATAAAATCTGGCTTTTTTTTTTTTGAGGAGTTGGAAAGATCTGCTGGAAATACTTCCATGGTCTCTTATGTGAGCTGGTTCTTGTAACTGCTGTGGTAACTCCAAGATAAATGACTGAGGGCTGCAATTCCGAGTCAAGAGCTGCCCTTCACAGCACAGGCCAGGTCTGTGAAGAAACATCAAAGCAAGAGGGGGTTTGCACAGGGCACTGCAAAGAAACCCTATGATGGATGTTCAGCGGGTGCAAACGTGAAGGCAGTGGAACTACTCAACATAGTGTGAGAAGGGGTGATAGCACAGAAAGCTGAGATAGCAGGTACAAGCCTGGTTCAGGCTTGTTCCATGCTAGGGAATTCTTCAGATAAAAATTCCTGCCAGGCCCCAGAAAGTTGGTTTGAAAAACTAGTGGAATGTTCAAGGCAGATGTGTGGCTTTAAAGCAGGTTGAGTTTGGAGCAGATGTACTGATGGGACCCAAAGCAACTGGCCTGGGCTGAAAAAATGCATTTGCACTTGTAACTGTGGCCATGGGTAACTGTTTCAGTTGTGTTCTGTTTTATTGTGGCTGGTTTTTTGCTTGAAACAGTTATTCTGTGCTACTAACTGGTATTGTGCCGAAGGAGGGTGTTGGGTGAGGTATGGATGGCACCTTACTCTGGTGGGAGGAAGGATTCTGAGATGTTTATTGATGCTGCTTTGTGCCCTTCTTGAGCACATGATGTTGTGAAAGTTTTGCATTTGCCACTTCAGTGTGCAATTATTTCAAGCAAGCAATTTCTCTGCAACACCCGTGTCCAAGAGGAAGGTAGGGAAAGGCAGGAAGGAAAATTAAATTAAATATTACCACTGTCCAGTAAATTCTCAGTACTAATATGACAGTAATACAACATTAGCAATGGCTTCATTACCATAAAGCATAGTTCTTTACAGGACACTTTTTAACCTGTTAGGACCTCTTGGCATGGTTATAGCTACTCTTTTCGTCTAGATAATAGTTTAGAGTAACCATTTATTGTTAAATTCTCAGATTTATCCCAGTAATGATTAGCAGAGGCACAGTTAAGCCATGTCCTTGGTTTTAGTGAAAACCAGGCAGCAAGGTGATAGCCATTATTTCAAACTCTGCTCCTGTGATTAGAATCCAAATAGTTTGTGTGAGCTGGTCAGGAATGTGCTGGTTTTTACCCAAATTTTGAAGAAGACACTTAACAGAGGAATGTGCTCTGCATGCTCACCATTCCTCTAGGAAACTCTGCATATAAAGCAAACCTCAAGCAAATATTTGGAGGGCTGGGGGGGCTTCAGAAGAACAGCATGTCCTCCAGAGTTTACAAAGAGCAAATCATCCCCACATACTCAGTTGTGTCTTGTCCTCTCCGTGAGCTCCATCTTAAACAACGCTGCTGCCTGGGTGGCTACAATAAACCTCTTTATTTCATTCTAATATGTGTCTGAGCACCTGATATTCAGAATGGGATTAGGAGAGATGAATTGCTGCTGAAATTGGTAATAACAGAAAGCAAACCTGTCTGACAGCATCTGCCCTGTGATCTTCTGAAAGCAGGTAAAAGAATCCTTAATTAACTTCTTGCAAGGGTGGGGTAGTGTTTTTGTGAAGAATTCATTTCAGAAAGTTACAGCATGAGTCCTTGTGGCCCGACTTAGAGTAGCCTAATGGATTGCTGTAAATTAGCTCCTAGCCTATAGTGAATACTGGGTTTAAGGTAAAAAAAAGCCATGATGTTTGTGGGCTGAAGGGAGGGAGCTGATTTGGAGGAACTTGTTAAAGGTAATACAAGAGTGCTGTGTTTTTCAACTTTTGTCAAAACATTTCCAAAAGCTGTTTGCATTGCTCCTGTCTTGCTGTTCTGCCTCTTGTCTACATGAGACACCTCAAAGCTGGTCAGAGGCTCTGGTACAGGTGTGATGTGCCTATTGTGGTTGCATGGGTCCCAGGCCAGGTACTCCATGAATATTCTATCTGACCACTTAAAGCTTCTGGAACTGACCCAAGTCAGAACCAGTGTGAGGCCTGTAGTGTTTTACCTTCCAGCTTCCAAAACACTGGAAGTCACCTAGTTGGTGGTTATTTGTGTGTGCAGCCTTATCAAACCCAGAGCAGTGGAAGTAGTGGTGTGTTGAGCTGGTCTTGCATGGTACTGAGGGCTTGGTGCAGAGACTGTCGTTGCTAATTGCTGTTGTGGCAGGAACACGTTTTCTTCCTCCAACAGTGCTCAGTCAAACTGTCATCAAATTAGACTTGTGTCTTGGGTTGCTGCAGATTCCTTAGTAAAAAGTAGAGCTGAGTGATGAAAAATGGGATGCTGTTGTAAAGCAGTGGATAATTAAATACTTATCTCAGGACTAACTTCATGTTGTTCCTGAAGAAAAAGCCTTGACAGACCATTCTGTCAGCTGCTGGAGTAATTAGAAATGGGGACTTACCATCAGTAAGGGCTGGGCCATGGTTCAACAAGGGTTGCTCCAGTTGTCTCTTCATTTCAGCAAGATTGATAAGCGTGTCCCCTTGGTGGTATAGAGTTAGCTGCTGGTCAGGAGGGGCAAGCAGATTGCCATCATGGGATGAAGTAGTACATTTTAATGCACATAATCTGATAGTTTGCATAAAACAAGCGTGGGGTGGTTTTGAAGGCAAGTTTGGAAAAGCAAAGGCAGGGGGAGTTTGGGCCCCAAAGTGAGTCCCCCTCTGTATTGTCCATGCCCCAAGAATGGGTCTGGGTGGCTTTACCTGTGGGACAGAACTAGTCAGGGACACTGCTTCCCAGGAACTTACTGTCCCAAACCAAGGTACTCCTCTTCCCAGATAACAAAACCATAGATGGCTATCTGAATGAGAGGCAACAAGTACTTTTAACTCAGTACAATTGCCTGGGAGGCTTAGAAGGTTTGTAATGCTTTTGTTGTAGTGAGCTCTGTGCTGCTGTATTGGTGCACCATGAAATTTGTGTGCTTCTTGGGTTAAATGCTCTTTCAGCTTGGCCACTGTGAAGGTGATGAAAACTGCATACCAAATTTAAAGTCTCAAGTGATGCCTGTAGAAATTATCTGAATGGATTGGGCAGTTTAATATTTCTTCACGAGCTGATATTTCAAGTCCTATGTGTGTTGGGATGGTTTTTCCCAAGAAATTTTCTCAACTGTCAGTGAGAAACTGGCTCATGTCCAGAAGTATCCAAGTGGCTTCAAGTTCTGGTAAAACTCTAGTTTACTTAGACTTTGCTTTGGAGGTACAAGAATTTCATCATATGAGTGTTTGGCTTGCTGGAGGAATGCAGTCTGAATTGCTGAATTCAGGGAGGGAAAAAAGCTGTGGCATGAATTAAACATAGCCAGTATTTCTGAAGGCATGATGTCTTGATTGAATGGTTTTAATCAGCATCATTTAAATGCTCTGTCATTGCTTAGCAAACAAAGTTGTAGTTGGCTCACAAATATTGAAAAACCACACTAGGCAATATCCCTGCCAGGGTATTTTTATCATCCCAATTTCATTTCTGTACACAAGCAGGATGAAAATGGTGCACGTGGAGGAGCAGGTAAGGGGAGATTATCTATCTACATGGGTGCAGAGGTGTGTTTGAGATGTCAGTCTAAAAACAGCTGCCTATCTGCAAAATGGTTTGAGGCCCCACTTCCAGAAATAGCCCCAGGCACCTCCTGTTTTTTTCTGTGCAAGTTACTTGGGATTAAGCATGTTTTGAGCAGGCAGGGTCTGGTTAAAACAACAGCTGGGCAGAGAGGAGGAACCCTCCAAGATGTATCTTATAAAAATTCATTTCAAGAAGAAAAATTGCTAACATAAGGCTGGTTATGCATTCTTAAAATGCATGCACAGCTCTGCAGTGTAAACTACTACTTCTGCCCCTTGTTTTGACAGTCTCTGCACGTAAACCTCGATTCCTTGCCTAGCCATTATTCTAGGCAGAGTATTGAGTTTGCCCTTTCTGTGCTGCTCTTCTGCTTGCTTAGAATTAAATGGGAAGATAAGTCCTGGAGGAGAGGTGTTACTAGGAGGGTATGGCACATGACCTCTCATTCAGTGGCCTTGGAGGCAGCTGCTGTAATAACTGGCAGGCAAGCCATAGCTTGCTTTTGTGTAGGGATCTCGGCACTCCTAGAGGTGTTGGCACTCTGTTACCTGGCTGCAGGGAGAGGATGGCCGTGTGAGATGGGTGCAGCTCCCCAGATCGGAGTGCAGTAAAGCAGGAGGTTTGTATGAATCAGTGCTGCATGAAATGAATGCAAATAGTAGAGGAGACAGAGGAGGAAGAATTCCCATGTTGACGTTGAATCGGCAGGCAGGTACTTGTTGAATCCTGCTCTGTAGTTGTAGTTAATCCCAGGTCTGAATAACAGACCTGGTGGTCTTGGACCCTCCTGTCCAAACCAGGATGTATAAATGTAGATTCTGAGCCAGGATTAAGCCTCAGTCCTTGACAATCTATTTCACTACCTCAGCTTAAAGGCAGTTTCTCTTAACAGGCAAACACCTACCATTGGGATGTCGTGATGCTCCATGGGGACTGCACATCAGTGTGTGCAGGAGCATGTCTGTGCAGGAATAACTGCACCACTGCTCTCCAGGAGTCCCATAAATCTAGCCACTTGTCCAGGGGGTTGTGGTGGTTGCAAAGCCTTGTGTGTAAAGAGTCTGATTTCTTCTGATATCCCTGTATTTCTGAAAGTTGATTGTTAAATGCCCAGTAGTGTTAAATGGAGTACAAATTCTTGAGGCTTTCCCAGCATGTTCATGCCATTACACAGGGGTGTGTGCCAAGGTGCTCTCACCTGAGCTGAAGCTGTTTGGAGCTAACGGGTTTTCAGGGTTGCTCTGAACCAATGAACCTGGGCTGCTGCTTTACTAAAAAGGTTGCTGAATCTGTTGCTCTGTTAAAGAAAATCTAAGCCAGCTCCAAAATAACCCCACAAAAAGTGATGTTGCTGCTTTGAGGGAGGAGAAATGACAGACCAGTGTCTGTCTTCACTAAATTATACAAGGAGCTATTGCAGTGAGCAGGAAAACTGCCGTTTGCTGATGTTTCTGTGAATTACGACCGCATTATCCTGGTGCGTGCGTGCTGCTCCTGCAGATGCTCACAGGCATGGTGATCACTGCTGTGGGAATACAGCTTCTTGAGTGGCTCTGCTTTCCTGGACTGCTCTGCTCACTTGAAATCTTCCCATATGTTTTTCTGGTTGCTTATAGTCTCCATTCTGGTGTCACCTTTTTCCCTCCTTGTTTTAGGCTCTCTGTTTTAGAAACTGTCACAAAGTATTTTCAGATTAACCCTTCCCTCTTCACCCCCCTGAACCCTCCCCATCACCATGTGGTCTCTGAGTCTCCTCATAGCTGTTCTGCTTCCTACATTGCTAAGACAAAGGAAAACCTATGTTCTGTAGGGCTGGCTTCAGGCTAAGCCTTCCTTGTTTAAAAATCAGTGCAGGTGCTTTCAGAAAAGGAACATGAAATCAGTGTTTGAATTACCACTGTGCTGCCCCCAACTGAAAAGGGAAGAGACATACACACAGAGAACTGGTTGGTGTTTTTATGTCTAGCTGTGCATTTACATAATACAAAAGTTTATAGCCATGCAATGGGAACCCAGCTGAGGTAGGTACAATATATTCCCAGGGAGATCTCTGCCAAGGGAAGGAACAGGAGCAATATATCCTCTGTATTTCTTGGGCTGCTGGCAGGTAAGAGCAACAAGGTCACTGGTTTTCCCAAAAGGTTTTTGTTTTATGAGGATGTTTGTGGCACGTGTTCTCCCCATGTCAATGGATATGAAGAGCAGGTCAGCCTTCCCTTGGGGTCTCCTTGCCACAAGTGAAGTGTCTGCACAGCAATGCAGGGAAGGGTTTGGAGAGAGGGGGGAGAGGGGCTCTGAGGTTGTAGGGCATGTCCAAAAAGTCATTTAGTAGCCCCTTTTCTTCATTTAGAGTAGCACAGGGAATAAAAACACATGACAAGTCTTGAGCTGGGTTGTTTATTAAATGGCTAGTTAAGTCTTTTCGTGACAGCTTGTTGCTGCTCTGATTTGTTGGTAATTGTGGCCCTTTGCCCTGGCAGGTAAGCATGATGCTGTGGTAGGAAACAAGATGTGTGCTATGGCTGTAGAAAATTTACTTCACTTGTTCATCCATCCTGTCTTCTGGATGTCTGTGGCTGTCTGCACTGGGGCTATAGCACTACATGGACGGACCCTTTTTTCTTGTTTTGGGTATGAGTTCCTGGCCTGAATGGATGAACAGCTGGACAGGCACTGGATGTTGGCTGCTCCTGCTTCCACACAAGCTTTTGGGGGCAGCTGTTATCTACCCTGCTTTGGGCTATGATGTCCATGTGCTGCTGTAACCCATCCCCAGTTCCTTGTCCTGTGGCAGTTGTACTTTCTTCCCCTGATTTGCAAAGGGGTAGGCTTTTATTTTTCCCCTTTTGAGAGTGGCCTTGTACCCCCATGAGCCCTTTGAGGGAGCCCTGGCTGGTTTTGCCTGGGCTGTCCCTTAAACATCCCTTGGTTAAGACATTGCAGTACATATTGCATCTTCAGCAATGATAACAGGTCCCATACCTTGGCCCTGCAGCAAGAGCAATAGTAAACTATTTCATAAGTCTCACTAAAGCAGGACTGATGTTTGATGCCCCATTAAGGGGAGTAAGTGTCCTGGTGCCATTTGTTGCAGGGATCAGCACAGCCCTCACTCCTGGATCCATGCAAGCCCAGGCAGGGGCACAGGGAGCATGCGCTGCCGCAGACTTTGTTCCTGGTTTATTTGACCTGTTGAACAGCAGAGCTGGGATTTGCTCTGCCACTGTTTCTTCTGTCTACTTAATAGGTGCTTGTAGGCATCTAATAATCAAGCCCAAAATGAAATGCATAAGAAGGTAAGGTTGCAAACAGGAGATGCATGAGCTTTCAACTGCGTATGCGTGGGATTTGCATCTCTGGGGATGTATGTTCATAAATGCTGGATTTGTTGATGGCACAAGAGAGACCTAATTACAGGTCTGTTCTCTGTCACAGCTGTACTGTCCTCTCATACAGACCAGGCATAAATTTGGACTTCCCAGGGGAAAATACTGTGTGTAATTATGTGTGTGTGTATTTTTATGTTACCCATGTAAGCTAAAATAAAGAACTTCCCCATCTTTTACTCTCTATCCCATCATCATGCTTGTCCTTTTCCCACTGCTCCTTTGCCAGTAGCTGTGGATTTTTAGTATTTTGCTTTAAAATTTTTCCCCTCTCCAATTTGGTGTTCTGTATTCCTAAACATCAGAGTGTGCCTTTTTTCTGGGTCAGACCTGGAGAATCAGCAGGATCTGTTCTTTTTACTCATTGCATCTGCATGCCTCAGAAGTCAGCAAGTCATCTGTCACTTTTTCCACAAAAGTATTTTAAAAAGTCATCTAACAGGATTTCTTGCAGTAAAAGTGGTTTTAAATAGAAGCCCCCATTGGAGCTTCTGAACCTCAGAGCTTAATGCCACCTAAAACTGTAAAAATAAGGGTGTGGGGAAGATATCCATGTTAAATCACAAGAAAGCCAAAGCAGAGTCCCTTGAGTATCTGTAATGTTGTGTGATAGATGAGGACTTCACCAAATAGACATTTGGAATTTTTTGTTTTTAAAAAAGGACTGTTTACTATGCAATTGCTGGCAGTAATGCAGAAAAGCAATACATGGAGCAAGTTCTTCTCTTGTTTCCCTGCCTGCCTAGAATCTTATTCTATTCTAGAGGAATAGAATAAAACCTATTTTGGATTCATCTGTCGTATTTTTTTACTGAGGCAAATGTTTAAAATATTCCTTTCAGTAGGCATTGAGCCTGACTGCAGTTACCTTATGCCTGTGCAGAGTACCTGGTTTGATTTCAGTGGAGCCACTTGGGATGCAAAATGAAGATGTGAGCTCAGAGCATCACCTTCCCAAAGACCATGGTCATAGAGAGGACAATATTGCAATGCACATTGGTTGTGTTGGCTAATTGTGGCATACAGTGGACAATGATAAATTAAAGCTACATTTTAATTTCTGCTTTCATGCTCTTGCTTTTTTTCCCCCCCCATACCCTTAGGACCTTTGCAAAGACTTTATTTGAGCTGTGTTGTTAGAGGTGTAGCAACACCAGGTGAGGCATCTTTGGGGGACAGTTGGTTGCTCCTGGTCACCCAGCCAAGAGCCTGAGCTGGCAACATCTAAACAGACTCACAAATTCCCAGCTCTGTAGCAGGAGCCAAGAAATTGGCAGAAAGAAGGACAAGAGTTGAACCAGTAATACAGATTCTTACAAACTCAGCTGCTGTGAATGTATGCAGCTGACAGCCAGGGCTCTGCAGGGTGGAGCTGATGTATTATAGAGTGAGGGTCTTGGATTATGATTCTCTCTGAAATCAGTACAGTACATCCTGAATAGCTTCCTTGCTGTTAGTGAGCTTGTGCTCAAGGTGTTCAGAACTTCACACTGCTCACTTCACTTTTTCTTGGACTCATTTGAACCTCTCTGGTTTTACTCACATTGTTTGATATATTTATTTTTAGTGATAAACCATAAGAGTACAACCCAAAATATTTTTAATGTTTTTTTCCTAGAAGATAATACTCTTTTTCAGAGGAGGCATAATCCCCCCAACTTATCCTGTCCATTACAGAATGACTATGAACTGATCTGTTTCTGGATCTCATTTTTCTATGTGGCTTAGACTATCTAATGCCTTCAAATAACCTGTATGTTTGATCTTGGACTCCCAGGTCCATCTGAAGGAGGGAATGGCAATGGGAGTGCAAATCTGAGAACATTAGCCATTAGTGGCTCAGTTTGTGTGAAGAATTATAGTTGAAAATCAAATCATGTTCATTGTATCTGGCCACTTTCCAGTCAGAAGTGTAGACAGCAGAGCTTTGAGAACTTCAGGTGGAGAGAAACAAATTTGTTTGTCACCCATCAAGCTTCTAGAGGATTTAGAGTTCAGACTCTTCTGTTGAAATCAATGAAGAAACTTGTGTTCCTGATTAAAAACAAGGAAAACTTCTTACAGTGACAACAGAAGCCTATGTGTGTAGATGTCATTTACATAATGCACCGTATCAAGACATCTACTAAATTGAAAGTGGCTTCCTCAGCTGTAGTCAGCCACCTTATTTTCTGCTATAATGAATCCATTTTGTGCAGCAAAAGTAATCCCTTTGGGGAAGACTGATCAAGGCCATTCCCAGGGTCTTGGAGCTTTTACTGTGTTTTGCAGCTGGGCTGCTCTGCCTGTTGTGCTGGTCCTCAACCCCTGGCTGGCAGTTGCACAGGACTAAAGGTGTATGCTGTAATACTGTCAGTGTTACACAGACCTAGTGCAACACATTCACCCTGTAAAGCTGTAAGGGAACTAGTCTGAGTCACATCTTGGGCTAAGAACTGGTGAAATCCAGGAGCCAGTTCCCACCCATCACTTCCAACATTGCTTCTAGTGGGACAGGAGTGTACAGTAGTCTCAAATGCCCTCACTTTGCCTGTGTTGGGTATATGTTACCCTTCTCGACTCTTGAACGGATCATTATTTGGTTGGGGTTTGGTCTGAACTCATTGATGTTTCTAAAGCAGTTGGTTTCATCTTAGTAAGAGATCAATGTTTTCTTATTGCTGTGAAAATGTAGCTGATGTTGACTTTGAATGCAGTAAGGCTTCTGCCCAGGAAGGCTTTCTTGACTCTGTCCTGATGATAATTTACTTTTTAGGAGTGCTCTGTTATGCAGGGTCAGGTGGGTGGGAAGACTCAATGCTGTGGCTGGTGCTGTCAGCCTGAGAAATTAGAGGTAGTCAAAAGTGCAATTTTAAACACATTTCTTGGAGGGAAGGTGTGGTGTTAGCTGGTGGGTCTTGCTGAGAGGCAGCTTGAGTTCCTTCAGTTTTTATTTAAGCTTTCATGTGAAACAGTGGTAAAGGTTGGGGCTGCAGTAGATGTAGTGATATGTGCTTGAGCCTGCAAGCAACTGCAGGGCTGCTTTCAGAACTGGATCATTTTTGCTTTCATTGATACTGCTGAAGCCTGAGAAGTGTAGCTGGAATGATTAGATGTGCAATTACCAAAATCCAAATAGAAAAGAACTTTGTTTACAGTGTACAAGAGAATCTCAGCCAGTAAATAACAATGCTTTTCAGTCTTGGAAAACTTGCAGAAAGTGAGTTAAGTGCTTGAGAGCACAGGAACATCAAAGTTACTGGGCAAAACTGGAACAGCCTCCTGTTAGAGTTCCTGCTTTCCTGCTTTGCTGTATCAGGGATATACAGGGAAGAAATCCAAGGGTTTGGGAGGCAAAAATCACTTTCCCTGGAAAAAAATGAAGAAAACCTTCTGCATTAGCTGTAGTTGACTTAAGCTAAAATCTATCACTTTTAGTAGTCAAGATTGAAGCTATTTACTGATGCTTGCTTAATTCATAAAATGCTGAGGAGATAATACTCCTTGGATTAAAGCAGGTGGTTTTGCAACTGAAACAGATAACACATCTGCAGGAGCTTGGACTAAGCCTGGTCCCTAAACTCTGCAGCAGAAAATCATGTGGGTTGTGTGCCTACATGGATCAGAAGCCTGTGTATTTGGTAGCATGGGTTAGAGGGTCAGATGGTGCAAATGAGAAGCTCCAATAACTTAATGCTATGCTAATGATTTATATCAGCAAAGGATCTAGCTGGTTATTCCTTAAGCAGTGTGAAGGACAGGGAACCAGGAGAATGTCGGTGGTTCCAGGTGAGGTGGTGGCTGTTGTCAGTAACTCAGCTTAGAAAGGAGACCTGCTGACCCTGTACATGGGGTAACACTTCATGACCTTATCTTGTAATACCACTTTATGCCTCAAAGTGTGAATCTGAATTACCAGGGTGAGCAGTGTATGGTAGCTATTGCCTGAGCTGGGAGGGGACAAATCTGCCCCCACCTATGGTTCAGCTGCTCTGAAATGGGTGGAAGTGAGGAGGATGCTCTGGGTATTGATGTGTGAGTAGTGAAACTCCTGCTGTGCTCAAAGCAGAGGTGTGAATCTAAATATATAGTCTCTTTGCTCTTCCACCCAACAGAAGTATTAAATGGTGTGATATATGTTGTGTGTGTGCCCTGGGCTGGGGTGTGTGTATCATCCCTTTGTGGCAGCTCTGTCATGCTGGCCATAGTGTACTGACTCTTCCCAGTAATGACCTGCAGCATCTGTATTGGCCTTTTCAAAAGCTGACCCTGACACTGCTGCACTAATTCTGCACTATGGGGTGCAATGCTCTGCCAAAGAACTCCCTTTGCATTCCCCATACCCCAGGACACACAGGCTGCAGAGCGGTGGCAGGCGCTGTGCTTGCTCATGTTGGTGGGTACCATTGCTTCTGCTGCTGTTCTCATTTTAATTGACTCCTACTCCAGCTTTGCACTTTAAATACTTGCAGGTGGAATGGGGTGGACTTTGATCTAGAATAAACATTGTACAGCTATTATGAATGTCATCATAGAATTTGTGTTCCCACCAATGGTAGGTGGGCTTAAACAAAAGAGCAAGGGGATAAAAATGGAACAAGTTTGTATTTAAAAAAAGTCTCCTTCAGGGCTGCAAATCTGTTTGTCAAATCCATAAGTGCTTGGATTCAAGGCAGAGCCCAAAGATACTGAAAACTAAGCTTTCTGTTGCTGCATTGAAATCAAACTGAGTCCAAAAGTCACAGAACCAAATTAATCATCTTTGAGTTAAATCTTGCAAGTAATACTGTATAAACACTTTAGATCCAAAGGTTATTATAGGCAAATACTGAGCTGATGGAGGCGTTTAAGGATGTTCTGAATTGTAAAGCAGGCTTTTAGAAAGCATTTCTGGAGCCATGTGGGCTGGGAATGCATGAAGGGAGGGATAAGGTGGTGCTTAGGGCAAGCAGCTAAGAGGAAATTATGCTTTAGCCTGGAGAGGCTGAGTGAGAGCAGGCGGCCACAGGGAGAGGGAAGAGAACACTGCAGATCCAAGAATGGCCAAAGGTGCATGGGTCAGCAGTGCCTTACCCCCTGCTCCATCCCATTCACTCCCATGTGCTGCCTGTGCCAGTGGTATTTCCTATGCTTGGTTTGCTCAATGGGCTTTGGGATGTTTTCTGTTGGGTATCATGGTTGAGTAGGGTGGATACAAGCTCTGGCTGCTCCTAGCCCCAATGTTGACTTGCTTTGTGGTCTTGAGCAAAAGTATTAATCTTTATATGGATCTGCTTACTCATCTGTAAAATGAGCATCAGCCATAGCAGGGAATTTGTATCAACTGATCATCAGGAAGTACTTGGGATGGTATTTTACTTTGAATCTGTCTGTGAAACAGTGGGGTATGAAATTCTGTGTAATCATGATGTACTATGGATCACCTCACTTATTGTGATTGGAGGGGAAAGGGAAAAGAGCCACTTTTTTTGTGGTGAAAAACAATAATTAGTGTGTCATAGTTTTTAATGCTGTCACAAGGAGTATCTCCAGAAAAACAAGTGCCAGACTCATCCTTGTAGAAAACAAATTGAGTTCTTCATCCTGTTTGTATTTCCAATAGAGTATACATGATTGAGGACTTTACCTCCAAAGAACAGTAGACACATGTAGAGTCTCCCTTAACTTCCCTGTTCAGGCACCTCTAACAAATTTTGTATTTAAGAGAAATGATTTGAAATAGATGTTTTGTTTTTGTAGTATTTTTGTTTTTCCTGTTTGAAATGCTTTGACTTGTCTGTTGTCACTTTTACCTGCTGTGACTTGTGGTGCAAGCTCCCTGCACAGTTAATTTCCTTGGATGATTTATTTACCAGTGATACAGCAGAGCCCTCAACATAGTAATTGCAATGATGTGATCATCAAAACATCAAAGACAGGAGCCCCTGGTTTCTCATTTCCCTCATGCCACTGCAGTCCTCCCACCTCTCCCTTTGTGCTCCCTCTTTGTTGCTTTAATCCTCTTGGGGAAGGAAAAAAATATATCCTGTAACTAGATAAAAACAGGGTGAGTGCTGGAGCAGCTTTCTGTACATAACTGCTTACATGGCTTCCTTCAGTCAGAGTGCCAAATGCTGTTACACTGCTTGGGGTTTGGCTCTGTGTCCCCTCCTTGACCCAGTGCTTCAGCTGGCTGTGTCCCAGTGGAGATGGACTACATTGCAGCTGGGCTGAGAAAAGGGCTGTGCTACCCACACTGCCCTTCCTGGAGATGAAGTGGGAAAGTGGAGGTGGGCATGTGGGGAGAGCCCTGGCTTGCTTCTTCCCCATCTGGTGAGAAGCAGCTGGGTTTTTATGTGTTGCTTTAGTATGGTGCAGCAGAGTGTTTGGAGGAGGCGATGTGGCTCTGGATGGGGCACTGGGATGAGATGTAACAATGCTCCCAGCTCTGAAACTGGCTTTTTGTGTCATGTCAGGCCACTGCTCTGTGCCTCAGTTTCTCTGTGAGGAGGGAACTGGGTCTGTGAGGAAGTCTTCCTAGTGATTGAAGAGCATTTATGATCTAGTTTTGAAACAAGGGATGTTTTCTGTTTTGCCTTGGTACATTGGTTTGAAAACATGCTGACTTTCATATGCTGCAGGTAAGCACATCTGTCTTGGTAGAAAGGGTTGGTGGCTTGCTGTAAGTCAAATACTACAGAATCTGCTGCAGGGGGATGATATACAAACCAATTCCTGAGCACTGGGATACCATGACCAGCTGTATGTGGTACAGGTGGTTTATGTCCCTCTGCACTACATCATTCCATTTATGCAGGGCAGCCTGTAATGTATCTAGTAAGTGGAGTAGGAAAGTGTTTGGGTTTTAAGTACTTCATTAAAAGGAGTAGCTGTTGAATGTCACCAAACAAAATAGGAAGAACTACAACTTAATTGTAAAATATATCAACTCTAATCCGGTCTTTCGAGAAGCATCCTCAAAGTGCATTGAAGCTAAGTTTTACTGTGTAATTCAGCCCTATACACATCAAGTCCAGCACTGATTGCCATCCTAGAGCAAAACTGCTTCTGTTCTTGTTCTCTTCTGGCTAAGTGCTTCAGAATACACAAGAGTCCGTGGTGTGTATTTGGAGGTCTTGGGGGTAAAGCTCTCTTCTCTGAGGGGATAACGGGATGGGATGGAAGCAGCTTCTAGATGGGAAATGTCTGGGACTGTCCTAAGTGCTGGCTAGCTTTGCAAGGTTTGGTGTGTTGGGAACTAGTGTGAGGCATGTCCTTTGGCCTTAGTAAGGTTGGTAGGACCCAGGGAGGAGCCATCCTCTAACTTATCCTGTAACAGGAAGAAGGATTATGTTGGGAGGCAACAGTGATCACCATCTTCCATGCTGAAAAAAAATAAAAATGGCAGGACTGTTTAAGTCTGTGTGCAGATCTATAGGGCAGCATGGAAACCATTCTTCCCAGCAGGGAATGCATGGTGGGGTGTGGAGAGAGAGAGGATGTTTGGTTGTAAGGGTTTTGTTTATGCCAGAAGCTTGTCTATCAGTCTGGGTGAAGGCAGATGGAAGTAATTTTAAGGGACAGGAGCCAGCTGACAGTTGCATCTTGACACAGAACAACAATGGGCTGGCCAGTCCTTAGAGGAAGCTTTTATCCTGACCCCTGTCATTTAGTGGTTGGTCTATGCCCTAAGAATGGGTTTTAATACACCCTTAGTGTCTGCACAGGGTTTTTAGATGCTGCTGCAACTCCAACCCTCCCTGGTAATGATGGGGAATGATGACCTTCACTGTGCTTGCAGCTCTTCCAGGCTTGTGGCCCTTTGGTTTTGTTTTCTCTTCTTGTGTCTTAAATTCCAGACTCCTGGAGTCCTGACATTGCAATAGCTGCTCTCTTTGGTAGGCTTGTAGCTTTCAGGATAGCTGAGGAGATCTTGAGATAGGAATCTCAGAAGGCAGATGGAAAGAAGCCTAAATGATAACTTTATAATGTTTCTCACTTCTTTATGTGTTATCACAAAGTGTTATCTTTCATCCTGTAATTATGTGATTCCCTGTGGGCAACTTAATCAAAGTGAGTTTTTGAAAATGTTAACTTATCTATTAGATGCTCTTTATGATCTCCAAGTGTAGACATTGGTACTAGAAGGAAAGTTTTGAGGGCAAATTCCTACAGTTTCAGTAAACAGCACTACGAGACTAGCTTTGAGCCTGTTTAACAGGATCATTTGCATTTGTAAGTGATATGGACAAGTAATGTGCTGCTGGAGGGGGCTGCTGCTTCTCCCCACCTTCCCCTTCAGTTTAGGCTGTGTTGAGTGTATTTCTCCTATTCTGCCATTTTTGCAAGAAGTGCTAAACTCAGAAATGGCACCATCACCTGTCCAGGGGATGACAACTGCTGAGTTTTCCTGTCTGTTGTGAAATTAAAACATGTCCTCCTACTGCAGTCCCATCATGTCCCTGTTTTGTGCAGTGGGGAGTGAAACCAGCTGAGGTCTCCCACCCTGGGATGAGCTGGGAGCAGCTGGAATGTGTCATTTTTCCAAGGGTGTCAAGTGAGTCTGTGCATGTGTGAGCTCTTGTCACTGATTTAGATCTCAGTCTTCTCCCCAGCTGATGCAGGATACTCATCCTGAACAGACATAACATCAGTACTTCTTTCCCCCTTTTGTTTTTCTTAAAAACAAACCACCAAAACCCAACCCTAACTCTGGATGTGTCATGTAACAGAAGAGAGCAAGAACTGTTGTCTTAACCTCACCACTGCTGCACTCATGTTCTGTGCCTGGTTAGAAAACATCATTTGGAGAATATAAGGCTACAGGATAAAGCAGAATCATGGCTCTGCAGGAATGTGGGTTTTTCTTTTCCTGAGGTAATGTGGCAAAGACTTCATATGGTGCTGTGTATCAAACCAGCCTCTTCAGTGCTTAGCAACTTGAGCCAGATCCCTGCTGACTTGTAGGGTGCTGCAGATTAATGCTGGTGCAAGATTGGGCTTTTACTGCAGTCTCAACCCTTTAATTAAAATGATGTGGAACAAAAAGGGAGACTTAGTTAAAAATGAAAGCTCTTAGAAACATGGCTTGTCTTTTTATTAGGCTTGTCCTCGCTTTCTCTGCTGTTCCGATAAGGATATTCTCCCTCTGGGATGGAATGAATAAACTGGGATGAAGCTCATTTGTTTGGGCATTGTGTTAATTAATTTTGAACACTAATCCCTTCCCCATACACTTTTCTTTCTTCTGTTTTTTTTTATTTTAGATAGTGGAATACAGTCCTGTTCCATGGAGAGGATGGGCAGGTTTTGATGCGTTGTAGAAGGATGAAGGTTGTGTTGTCCTCATTGACCACAGGGATGGAGGTTTTGCCTAGCCCTGGGCACCAGGTCATTTCTGGAGAGTCAGGAAGTTTCCAGAAAGCCCATCCAGAACATACTAAACTTAAATTCACCTGAAATGTTGCCTTGACCCTCAACTGTTGTATTGCAGCATCTTGATGGTGTGATTCCCCTGGGATTAAGGTGAAGGTGGTGTTCCTGTGCAGCATTGGACTTGGGCTCCTCAGCAGGCTGCAGATGCTGCATCCCTATGTCAGCCCTAGCAGTGCCCATGGTCCTGTACTGGGCAGAAAAGCACTAGGGTCACTGCCAGATAATGGTTTTGGTAGAAAAAACCCACCATATACACGTTATATAAAATTATTTTTATAAATAATAAGCTGGTATGATCTTTGAGCCTCTGGACAATGTGGCAGGTTTTCCTTTTGCACCCAGGCTTTTCTACTCTTCTGATGGGAGAAATTTTGGGTTGAAGTGGTCACTTTAAACTGACAGGAAGTTTGCCATTCAAGCAGGGGAAGACATGGACTCCTTCTCTGATCTTTCAGTGATTTAATGATTTTTTTTCTTCTCTTAGTCCTTTCTCTCACTCAGCAGTTAGTCCTGCCTTCCACCACATCCTGCTTACTTAGCTTTGTCCATTCTTTCAAAATCAATATATGCTGCTAAAGTACTGGAGTTGGAGAGTAAAACAAAAAATCCCATCCATGACTTTGGCATGTGAGTATTGCTTATAAAATGATAGGATGGTTTTTAATTGAAACTGGCTTTCTTTTTCATTTCTAATCTACACATAAGTATATGAGTGAAGATACGTGTTCAAGGAGAGGTAAAATAATAATAGGCAATCCTGGAAAAGGGGTAATTTTTCATTCTACTGCTGCACATGTCTCACAGTGACTTCATGTGCTGCCCTGTAAACTCTTTCCCACAAGGTGATTGTGCTGGGCTCACTTTCCAGTAACAGAGTAAAGGGTGACCTCTATCCTGTCATCTTGCTATGATTTCAGGTGAATTAAGGGACAGACTGGGAAAAAAAAGTCCATGAAACAAATTCCAGCTTGCCAATATGCTCTTAAAATACCATAGCAGGAAAACAGCAATTACATAGTGACTGGGAAGGGACTGATTTTTCACAGGGAATTTCTTGGATATGGCATATTTCACTCCTTAGATGCAAGGAGACACTTGGGATCTTACTTAAGTCTAGGTGTGGAATTGGGAGCCCTGAAGAACTGAGAGCAGCTTATAAAATAAGGAGGAAAATCATACTCTAAATCAAAATCAATGGGTTTTTTCGTGGTGAATTTTAAATTATGTTCCTTTCTAGTCTGAGAGCAGTTTTCTTCTATTGGATATCAGTTTGTGAAGACTTCAGCTATAGTAGAATTGTACTTGGTAAGTTGTAGGCCAGGTTGCTGGTCCCCTCCCATAAACAACATGCTATCAGAAAAAGGTCCATTGAGAATGTTTGATCTGATTAGCTATTGATATAAGCAAATCAGTCCCACTGGAGGTCATTAAAGCCTGGTGAGAACTTATACTATCCACCTTAAATCCCTATTCCCATGGTGTTTCCTAATAGGATAATAGATTGTTGCCATACAAAGGCAATTACACCCTTGGTAAGAAATTACCAAGAGAATAAATACTTAAAATACAGAGTAAATCTCCCAACAATGGGGTTAAATCTCACTGTTTCTGGCTGGCTTGAAGGAGTTCAGCAGGTGAGGTCGTAGGTATTCCCATGCAAGAGAGACTTTTCTGGGGAGAGGGGGAGGTGGTTGTTGGTGATGCTGGTGCATTGATTTATATATGCCTGGCATAAGCTAGGAAAAAAAACCCCTATGGCTTGTTTTTTTGAGTTGTTTGGGTTTTTTTTTCCCCCCTTTCCTCCCCCAAAGAGTCTAAGCCTGTGTCTGAGCCACACCACACATGTAAGGTTAATATGGTGTGGTGAGGGAGAACTAAAAAGCCTTCAGTTGTACAAATTCAGTTGTGCTGTTTATGTTGGAGCCCTCCAAGGCTGTGCAGGGCAAGGCTCTCTGCTTGCAGAGCTCTGGGGTGATGGAGCTGAGCTGTGTGCTGGCTGCCCTCTATGAGCCACTGCCTGCAATAAATCACTGCAGGAACAGAGCATGGCTCTCCCTCCGTAGCCTCATAACTGGTGCAAGTCTGGTCTGCCAGCTGCCATCATTGTGGTGATCACTGGGATTCACAATACAATTCTTAAGATGTGGTTGGCAACACTGAAGTCCCCGAGGGGCTGCCTAGGCAGGGTGTTGGGGAGTTCTTCCAGGCTTGAGGCTGATGCATGAGCATCACCATAACTATAAGCAATGTGTGCTGCAGCCTGCTGAGGAGAGAAGCCAGAGAGAGGAGTCCTCAGCAGTGCTGGATGGCTTTAGTGCTAGAGCTGCCCTCTCTGAAGAGCAGGTGTGTGGATGCAGGAGGGTTATCAGAGCAAAATTCACCCGGGAGGTGAATTGGATGGATTCCCTGCATAAGAGCAGGCTTGAAACAGGCACCCGTGCCCTGGGCTGTTGAAAGACCAGTCTTGCAGCACCAAAGTGCTGCTGCTTTGAGGAGCTGCTTGTAGGGGATACCTGGGGATAGGATTGGATAAGTGGGGTTAGAAGAGCTTAGTCAGGATGTGTTTGTTTAAAGGATCTGCTGCAGCCTGACTCCTGTAATTAGGTAACGTGTATGTTTCTGTTCCTTGGAAACACATCATTCATTAATCTAATGGGGGGGGAGGATTATGCAGAGATGAACTTAAAAGATGTTAAGCAAGGTTGGGTTTGCATCTGGAATGAACCAAGACATGCAGCAGTCATCTATATGCCCTAGTGGGAAGTAAGGATTAAGCAGAGACAGAAGACTGCACCAGAGCTACAGGTATGAGTTGATCAAGGCTTCTCTTAGAAAAGCAGTCCAATAGCATGCCAGAGGTGCACCTACACAGAGATGTTTCGAATTCTGTGTTGGATTCTCCATGCCAAGCACTCTGGATGCTGTAGAGAAGCCAGTGGCCCCTTTGGGGGTGCTGGTTTTACATCCTGCAGGGATGCACAGTGAAGTGGGTGAATAGCTCCCCAAATAGCAACAGTTCACTTCTAGAATGCAGTGGTAGCTGTCGTGCAGCAAACAGACACTGACAGGGCTGCAGCGGTTGAAGAATGAGAGATCTAATACCTCGATTCCTCCCTAGGAAGTAATTTTATTGGGGGAAGGAGGAAAAGTGACCTGAGGTCTGAGGTTCTTGAGCTCAGCCACAGCAGCCAGTTGCTGTGTGTTTTGGTGCATTCATGTGGTGCATCCCATATGCAACAAAACAGCTACTTAAACCTGCAACCATGGGAACTGAGCTATCCAAGGCATCACAGCTATCACAGGTTGTATTTCTAGATCACATGGAACTTTCGTGAAATATTTATGGATCCTCTCCTTTCCTTCCATGGGAAGTTAGGACATGGGGGCTGGTCATGTGTAAAGTGATGCTGGTTGTCTTGATTCCTTACAGCCTGTGTGGTAGGTGAGTCTGGAGGGGAGAGGACTGGAAGCAAGACTCCCCATTCCAGACTGAACAGTAAAAGCAGGGCTGGGGAAGAGGAGGTGTGTATATGTAAAACAGTCTGGGAGAAGGAAGAGCTTTTGTTACAACTTTGGCATTGAAGTTCTAACTCTTGTTTTGTTCTCTTTTTAGTCATCAAATATCCCCTTTGAAAATCATTAGGTGAAAGTCTTGAATCCTCTGAAGCCACTTTCTTTGTGTTTTTTTTCTTTCCCAGCTGGGGCAGGAGCAAACACATGACTGACTTAAACACCTCCTGTGCCGAGCTGGCCTTCAGCTTAGGCAGCAACAGGCTGAACCAGTTTGCTCATTGCTTTCGTCTCCTGACAGGCGGTCTCTTGTCCCAGATGCCCTGGGAGGTGCTTGGCCTCTTTTCCCTTCATTGCAGGAATTCCCCTGCCTCCAGCCACCAGCTCGTGTGTGGCCAGCAGCCTTCAGCCAGTGGCAGCCCCACAGAGGAGGCTTTGCAGAAGACCTGAGCTGAGGTTGGGGGACTGAGTGGAGCATCCGGATACAGAGTTAAGGAGAGGTTTTTATGGCGTGTGGCAGAGGGTGAGGTGTGCAAGCAGCTTTCCCCTCCAGAAGGTACCTGTCTCTTGAGTCTCAGGTAAGAGAAACTTGTTGTTTGAGTTGACAAGTTGCTTGAGCTTGTGAGATTTATTGCCTTTTGAGTTGGGGGGGTGTTCCTGCAGTCCGTGGAGGTGCTCCTGGGAGCGCACATCAGAAGTGACTGAGCATGAAGGGTATTTGAAAGCTTCTCCTGAGATTACTTTGTGTGGGTGTTGTCAGTGGCAGACCCGCTCCTGGTGTGGTTCCTGATGCTGGGCTGGCTGGAGGGTCAGGCATTCATTTGGATGCAGTGTCTACCATGGATGTTGAGGGGCACAAAGCGTAACCACATGGAGATGCTGCCCTGCCTTGGGCTGGGTGCTGGAGCCTGTACTGAGGACTTCACAGGCTGAAAGCATTTGCTACTGCAGAAGCAGCCAGCAGTGCTCCAGGTGGTGGTGGACTTTGCTGTCCTTGCTGGGCACAGACCCTCAACAGCTGCTCTGCAGGCAGAAGAGCAGGAATCTGGGGCAAGTCAGGGGGGTGGGTTTTGCTCTGTTGCCTGCAAGGTCTGTCCTTACCCATACCTGTACCCAGCCAGGGAGCTGCAGGATGGGGCAGCCCATCTTCACTCCACACCCTGTGCCCCATCACTGGGCCTGGGCACCCACTGAAACCCCCTCAGGGCCACTCACCTTAAGCATCTACTCTATACTGAGCTCCCTGGTGCTTTGGCTGCTATTTGAGTTCTGCTTGAAACAGATAGATGCAAAAAGTTGAAAGCTCCCCAGTTAATGGCTGACTTTCATGTGTGCTTGTGTACAAGTCCCTTAAATTTCAATCTAAAGATGTGAAAATGTTGGCTGTTTTTGTCCTCCCCCTTCATCTATCATAATGGAAAAACTTGCAGCAACCCACAGAATATTTAGCAATGTAATTGCTGATATAAATTTGCTTTGGCATAAGGCACAAACAGCTGGAAAACGTGCTTTCTCCTGCAGTATTTTAAGGATGTGTGGCATCATCAAGGGCTATTCACTAGAGCTGGCACTGTGGGCATATCTCGTATATCAGAATATAAAAGATGTGTCCCCACCTTTCGGTAGGGTATATCCCAAATGTGCAGTGTGCAGGTGACAGATCCCTTTCTCTGGTGACAGACGTTCTGCCATCAGCTCAGCTGTACCTCGAAAGGGATATGTGAGTAAATCCTCACTATGGTAGCTGGCAGCAAGCATATTGAGAAACAGATGGTGCTGTGCTGCAACTTTTACCTGCTGGAAGACCAATGCATAATTTAGCAATACAGAAACATGACTTGTGTTCCAGTGGTTGCTGTGTTCTTGGAGGGGGGAGGTTTATTTGGTTTAACAATTGGCAGGAGAAAGGGGTAAAGGATATTATGCGTAACTTTTTTTTTTTCACTCCCAAGGACTTGGAAATGTATCATCCACTAGATTTGTTTTTGAGTCCCTGAATTTATTTTCCCCTTGCCATTTCTGTGTGAATCCTAAGAATGAGTTGTGTGCTGAAGAAGCTTTTTGCCTCTGTGGAAGTGGCAGATGTCCCTGTGTCCTGCTGAGTCCAGTTAGTGCATAGGGAGGGGTGGGAAGGACCGGGCTTTGTAGGGGAGGGACAGTCCCCTCTGTGCCCATAATAAGAGATGTTCTCCTCTCTACAGGCAGCCTATGATATATTGGAGCCCCTTTCAGCCTACAGTTGTGCTTTTTCTACCTCTGTAAGGGCCCAGTCCTGGAATTTTTCCCACCCTAAAGCTACTGTCTCTCTCCTGACAGTTCCTCCAATCCTTGTTCTCCACTGTGCCTCCTTGAAGGATGAAAAAGGTGCTGAGGATGTAGGAGGAAAGAGCAACCTCAGCTTTGGTGGATGCTGTAGATGGGACAGAGAGGACCTGGTGACCCACCTGATACCCTGTAGTCCACAGTGTCCCATATTGAGAGGGGCAGGTGCATGTAAGGAGAAGGATGCTTGGCCCCTCTGTTCCTTGTGTGGCTTTTCAAGGCTTGAGAAACAAGTATATGGAATAAGAGGTAATGAAACTGGGTGTAGCAGGGCCCAGTCTGCAGTAGCTGGAAGTCTCCTACTGAGGAAGAGAAGGACTGGGTGCTCTGGCTTCCCTGAGCTTGATGTCTCCCATCCCCATCCCTTCCAACCACATGAACTGGATGGGAGCAGGGCTCCTGGGAAGCATCCTCTGGGAGCAGCTGAGCAGGGTGGTGCAAACTGCTGAAACAAGCAAAGGGTTTTTTGTGCTACAGTTTTGCCCATTAACCTGAATGAGGATAGCAGCTACTTTTTTTTTAAACAAATTTCAGTTTGATCCTCTGACCTCAAAAAGGACCTACTATGAGCACTCCAGCTCTGTTTCCAAGCATCCTCTTCCTGCTCCAAATGGCTTCCTTTCCCTGGCTAACCTCACATCATGTCCTCTCCAAGGAGGATGGGAAAAAGTCATTATAACTTTGTAGTATTTGCAAATGAGGAGTCATGGCCATGAAAACAAATACCTGTTAATTAGGACTGTGAAATGCTCATTGAATCAGCTCTGGTAATGGCAATGGCAGTTTGCAAGCCTGCTTTATATCCCAAACTGAAAAAAAAAATAATAATTTTTTCTTTTAGAAAGCCATTTCAGCCACTCCTATCCATTTATTTTCAAGTTTCTCTGCCAACAGGTACTGCTTAGTTACTGCATTGTTTCCATTTGAAGTATGAGAAAGACTGAAGTTATTGCCCAGGATAATTGTTAACAAATGCTGATTTCTCATTTGTGCCCATTATAGCAGGAATAACTTTTTTTTAAGCATATGAATGGTCTCAGATTGACCTTCACTGGGGAGTTTATGTTGTTACAGGATGGCCAGAAGAGAGATGGGAAACTGTGGGGAGCCTGACTGGGGTAAAGCCCTGCTCTCTGTGTGTCTGTTCAGCTTCCCTCTCTGCCAAGGGAAATGTTTAAAGGGGTTCAACCAAACAAAACACTGGATCCAAGCTGTAGTTAAAAGCTGTTTTTATTCTGAAGATGAGTTTTAACACTGTGCTATACACAGTGAAGTCTGCTCTCCCTACCTGCCATCACATCTCCCTTCTTATTCTCCCCATTAAGCTACAAAACAAGTGACTCTACTTGGTTCAGTTGTATGCTGGGGTAACCCATCCCCTGCACCCCTGTCACCACCCTCTGATGTACCAGGCTTGGGGCTGCACTGCTCTCTCTGCTGGATGTGGCCACAGCTGTAGTGACAGATGTGCTGGGATGGGCGAGACCCCTGGTGCTGTGCCATGTGTGTCTGGTGGGACAACAAGGTGTTGTCCCCCACCTGCACCTTGCTTTCTGAAGGGCTGAGGTCCTACTTTCTTCCTGCCTTGGACAGGCTGACTCAGCAGCTGGGGCCACAGACACTACAGCCATCCCACCACCCCCTCCATCCCCTCTGCCTTTCCCTCCCCACTTCCTTTCTCATTGTGTTTGAGTTTCCTGATGTCATCTGATAAAGCATCAGGCCTTTCTCTTGATGCTTTATTTTACCAAGGGAGGGATAATTGGACTGGAACTCCTTATGTTTGTTCTTGGAGGGGCTCTGCTCAGCTTGAATGTGCAGAATGTGTTGCCTTAACTTGGTCTTGGTAAGAGGAACTTTTGAATTTCTGTAGTATCTGTGCAGATTTCTTAGTACTGAAAGCTTGAGGATGGTAACTGAGGGAGGACTGACCTGTGGGAGGGCTCCAGAAGGCACATCATGAAGGATGAGGCAGAGTTATGGTTCAGGCTTTCATTGCTGATATATCCTGTGGGCCCCAGCTATGTGGGTGATTGATTCCTGACCCATCCGTGTTCATGAATTCCTGGGGTTGGGTGGAAAAAAACTATTTCAAAATAACTTTAAAAATCTTATTATATTAATTTAGTGTGGCTTGAGTAGCTAATAATGGCAAAACACCTGCTGGGGCCAAGGAGACAACTGAGCAATGGCAGGAGCTGTGGGATGTGGCAGCAAAGAGTCACCGTTGGGGGTCAGCATGTTGGTGGGGCAGCGCGTGGAGCTCTGGTGGCATGCCCGGCCTCACTGCGAGCCTATTGAGGGCAGTTGGAGTCTTTCCATTTATTTCAATGGCCTTTGGATCAAGCCCATGGCATGCTGCTTGTTTATTTTGGAGGCCTTTTGAGGAGAAAAGCCCCCTTTCAGGGCTGCTCTTTTTCCCTCTCCTTTGGTTCAGTTGCTCCTTGTACCCCATGGCCTCATGCCACTGGATGCACACTTAATTTTTGAGCAGCCAGCAGCTCGTGTGCTTTGGAAAGCTTGCTTTAGTCCTGCTCGTAGCAATGTTTAGTGCCTTGTGTAAGTGATGTGGCCCCTCTGGGGAAATGCCATGGGCTGCTTGACTTTTTCCTTTTCCATGGTCAAACACTCAGCACTGAGGATCACCTTCAAGAAATGTTTACGTGGAGCACTTCTGCTCTAACAACAAAACATACTGATTTGCCTCCTGTTGAATTCTAGATGGTGATTCCCAATTTATTTGTCCAGAGTTGGCAAATGTGCACTGCACTGGTAGTTTGTTAGTAAAACGAGGCACTAATTGGTAGCAAGAGATGATACATTGTGAAATTATAGTTTTTTGCTTCCTAGGTGGAGAAGCGCAGTGGCAGGAGACCTGCCTTCTCCAAAAACATCACTCCTTAGCACTGAGAGTGCTGGCAACTTATCAATAGGTTTTGTTACAGATTTGCTGGGAAGATGCACTGCTCTGCCTTGAAAAGCTCTGAAATGAACTCTCCTGTGGCAGGTGGAATGAGATGGGCTGACTTCAGGGTTGTGCTGGATCAAGTCCAAAATAAAAGTGGCATGAGAACTAGTCTCTTATTTGCACATGCCAGAGCTGTGGGGCTGGATACTGGTGGTCTGGTCTGGGGGAGCATCAGCTGCCTGTGCCACGCTGCTGCCTTCATCCCTGCTGACCTCTGCCAGCCAGCAACAGTGGGGATGGGGCTTGGTTACTTGAAATACAGGTTTTGATGAAAAGCTTGTATTGGAATTGATGCTTTGGTGTGCCAAATACTAAATGGACACAGAAATGAATCTTGCTCTGCTGGGTTTATGGTCTGAAACTAGGGGAAGGGAGAAGTGCAAAGGCATCCAAGATGGTCTTTGTTCATGTTTAATTGTTACAAGGGCATGTAGTGATAGGATGAGGGGTAACGGTTTTAAACTGAAAGATGGGAGATTTAGGGTAGACATTAAGAAGAATTTCTTGGCTGTGAGGGTGGTGAGACACTGGCCCAGGTTGGCTGGAGAAGTTGTGGCTGTGCCCTCCCTGGAGGTGTTCTAGGCCAGGCTGGATGGGGCTTGGAGCAACCTGGTCTGGTGGGAGGTGTCCCTGCCATGGCAGGGGGATTGGAATGAGATGAGCTTTAAAGATCCTTTACAACCCAAACCACACTATGATTCTATGAAAGTGTCATTTGAGCATGTACGCAGGGAAGGACGAGCCCTTTCCTGGGTGTGTGCCTTTCCTGGGCTAGGCATGACCCATGAAGCCTAATCAAGGGCAGAACATTGCTTTGAGTCATGATTTTTCTGGAGGCTACAGCATCCTAGGTTACTCATCCTGAGAGAATGAATGCACTGAGGATATAATTATAATAGTTAGGCATCATTTATTCTCACTCTTTAAAAGAGTCTTGTCAGGGGTCTGATAGGTTTGGGTATTATTTTTGTCTTCGTGGCCATATATATCATTCAACTTTACTATCTCATTTATGCTGCCTCTTACAGCATTGTAGATCTCTGCTCAGTATTTAGGTTATGTAGTAATTCTACCACATTTGCCATAGATTAACGAGGCTATAAAATAACCATAAAGCTGGGGCAGCTCTGGATTTTCACGCTCCTCACGTATTTATATGTACCACAAAATATTTCATCTGAAAGTAATTACCCGACTTCTTCAGTCTCCCTTTAATACTCCCTGCCCACTTAATGCTGGAGACACTGCCCCATTTTTGGCTGTGACAGCAGCAGGGTGATGCTGGCATCCATTGTGGACTAGTGCCTGAAGGAAGCCAAGCAGGTTCAGTACCTGTCAGGGAGTGTGGTGCCTGTCTGAGTGACCAATGGGCAGAGCTGGGGAGGAAGCCCTCCTGCTGCTCCTGGGGCTGTGGGAAACACAGGACAAACCAGTGGGGCTGGATGTGTTGTCCTGCCTGGTGCTCCAGCCCCTTGGTCCTCCAGACTTTGAACCTGACACTCCTGAGCCATGAAATGCTTTGGGGTCTTCAGTATGGTGGAAGACAGGAAGAGTGACATCCATCACTGAAATGTAAACCACAGAGGTGTGTGCCATTGGGAAGCTGCTGCAGCAGGTTGAGGTGGAGGTGACTGCTGACCCACCTGAGTATTTGGGCATGAGATGGAAATTCTGTTGGAACATGTCAATGCACAGAAGCTACTATAGTTTTGCCTCCCAAACTAGAATGCTAGAAGTATTTAGGGCACTTTGTACTCCCCTGATAGTCTGGGGGAGGTGGAGCTATGAGTGCTGAGACTGCAGGTGTAGAGGGAAAACATGGCTTTGTCCTTTCCTATCATTTATTTCTGTGGCATGTGACAGCTGACTGTCCCTTTGCTCTGCCCAGTCTCAGCTGCTTTTCTACAGAGGCTCCTTGTCCCTTTTCAGGCTTGGGGACCATCTCCATGGGCTGGTTATTGGGAGTGGAGGCATGTACCCATTCTGCTGCAGGGTGGGATTAGGAAGGCAAAATCAGCAGCTTGGAGAGAAATTGCTGCTCCTGCCACAATTTCCAAAGACAGCCACAGCCTCTCCTCTGTGCCATCACTTCCTGTGGGTCCTCCCTGCCAGTGTGGAGGTCAGGGGGTGCCTCTCTCTCATGAGGGCCTGGCATGGCATGAATCATTTCCCTGCAGCCCTCTCACCACCCTCTAGGCAAAGCCCTCTCCAGGAAAGGTGGTGGTGGTGTGGCTTTCTCTGCAGCCCTAAGGATGCTCCAGGTTTCCACCCTGTGCTTGTTTGCTCTCGTTTCCTCCAGATGTGACTTGGGAGTAGCACTGAGTGCAGGATAATTTCCTGTGTCACTGGTGGTGACTCTCCTCTCCTAATGAAGCCCTTCCTGTGATGCAAAGAGGAGGATGGATCTCCAGGCTCTTGCCTCATCCTGGAGCGTGGTCATGTTATAACCTCATGGCCCTCCCAACACACTGTACTGTGTTCCTAAGGCAGACAGCAGTGCTGGTGACTGGGTAGATGCCAACCTCCCTGCAGGTCCCCAGCCTGCTCACCTTGCCATCACCTGTGCCACTGAGAAACAGCATAAAGATGCAGCTTGTCTGAAAGCATTCACAGACTGAGATGGAAACAAATTTTCTTGCTTCTTTCCCCAGAAGTCTGGGATGGTGCTTCTTATGTATCTTTTCTGTGCAAACTGACTTTATGGGACTATAGACTTCTACCTACTTAGAAATATGTGTGTATAAACAGTTAATTACAATTTGTATATAGGTGTATGTTAGTGACATATACATTGTCATTCTCACTGATGCCAAATTGCATGTAGACTTCTTGAACTACTTCCTCACCTGATTATGTGTGTTTGGATGTGTGAGGTTTCACTGAAGTCAGTGGAGCTCTGCCAGGTGATAGCCCTGATGCACTGGCCATAAGCAACTGCAGGAGCTAGGTTTGTTATAAAAACTAGGTGACATGTTCTGATGGTGACAGCATGGTAGTGAAAGATAATAAACCCTGACTTGTGAAACTGGAGCTTATGCTACTTGTTTTGAACCTGACCTGATTTTGTAGTTCTAGGTATAGTGGGTATGAAAGTTTGTTTGAGGAATCAGACTACAAGCTGTTTCATCATTTATAAAGTTAAAAGGCAGTGGCACTTGATTTCTGATGTGAAGTGCTAATTAGTTTACTATGAGATACAGAGTGTAGGAAATTCATGTTTCTGGCACAGTGGATGTTCCATCTTTAAATATGTGTTTATTTGCCAGGGTGTTGTTTATATCATTAGTGTAGAGCAATATATGTACAGCCTGAGCTCTCTGAGAAGGGAAAAAGGCAGCACTTCCTTTAGAAGTATGTAAGGCTGCTGTTAAATGAGGCTGTGCCTCACCTGGAGAGGAGAGCACTAGGTACCAAAGCCTCCCTCTTCAGATGTGGATCCTTTTGGGTGTAGTTGTGCCTTTTGGCTACATCAGCCACTTGACTTTGGGGCAGTTCAGTGGGCAAATGTTGGGAATTGAAATTCCTGGTGCAGCACCTGGGGCAAGGGTGTGTGGGGTGTCTAGATACCTACATGGGATGTTATTACCAGCCTTAAAGGAGGGTGGCATGGCCCTTTCTGGCAGACTTAATTTGCTTCATAAATTAAGGTTTGATAACATGCATGGTGGTAGATAAATTCTGTCTGTAGACTGACTTCTGAGAGGTGCTCAAAATTCATGCTAATATAAAGGATTCAAGTAGGTTACTAATATTTAGTGATATTTTTTTTTCAATAATCTCAAAGAATAAATTTAGTTTGCAAACACCTTTTGCTAGACATTGAATTTCTCTTCAAAAGCTCTTGATCAGGGCAGGTTGGATTACAGACTTATCCTACGCAGCGGTGCTGCTTTGTAAGCATCTTATGGCCTGAGAGGTTGTAACATCAAAGAGAGGGTGCATGATGACTGTATTTCACTTTATCTTTATTAAGGTGCTAATTAAGGGCCAGAGTGTAGCAAGAATGATTTTTGAAAAGTCACTTCATCTTTATTTGGGGTTAATAGCATTAATGCTCATGGTTGGAAAGGTTTGTTTCATGATAGGAATTTAAAGTTTCAGCATTGTCTGTTCTAATTCCCAAGTAATCCTGTTGTTCATGCTCATGGAAACTCATAAACCAGCATCACTGGGCATTTTTTAAATGTATTTTTAAAAGTAGTGTAGTCATGTGCTGTTGGCTTGTAAGTGGAGCAAAATGGGGAAATGTTGATGAAAATCTGCACAGAGATTTCTGCAGAAAGGAGAAATGTCTGGGTGTAGCAGGATGAGGTGGCAGTGCAGCTGGTCACTGGTGGGAATTCAGTGGACAACGTGGTACCACAGCCCTTTGAGTCCTAACATGGACCTCAGCCATGTTTATCCTTGCCCTGAGACCATGGCAGGGTATCAGGGCTTGGGGTTTGAACCCTGGGAGTTGAGGTAACAGCAGATTTCAAAATAGTGATGTATGCTGTGAAAGAACTGTTTCTCATAACCTTAAGAGGGCTGTCTCTGGTTTTGGTTTTCACTGAACTTCACTGCTTGCTCTACAGAATACTGTGAATATTGGTTGCAAACATGTAGTCACTATATGAGGACAAATTATGGATTAAAATGTGTTTGAAAGCACTGATTAGGACAGACATCTGCTAGCCTGTATAATTAGGCAATTTGTGCATCTGCACAATAACTCACCTTTTACTGTTGAAGGTTCAGAGACCAAAAATGATCAAAGCTTTAATTTCATTACCTGCCACTAGGGACTTTGTGTGTCCTTTTTCCTCTGTCTCATCAGAAGTTGTATCTAGGGGCAGTACTGCTTTGTAGATAGAAGGGAAGATTGATGCTCTTGTCCTGTGGTCTCACAGGTAGATGAAATCTCTATTCATGTGACTTCATATGAGCTACTTTGAAAAGAAAAGCAGCAATGCAGCTAAGCCTTGTTCCATTCAGCTTGGCACAGACAATAACATGCAAGGAAGCCTGAGAATCCACTTGGGATCATCTTTTCCTATTATGTCGGTAGCAAACCTTTGTTCTCTTTTAATACTCGTTATTCTGGAACTACAAACAATGTAAAGAAAAGCATGAATCTGCCACACATCAAGTGTTCTGTTGTCATCTTAAATGATGATCTCCTTAGATTCCTGTTGTGTAGGCTTATTCTTCACCAGAAATGAATGTTCTGCTCTTCATATGACTGTACATCAAATAGATTTGTAGCAGCTATCTCTCGTGTTCCCTTGGTAGTGGCATCTACAAAGACATTTCCCAAGATACCCACCTTCCCCCCACTTCCTTATTGAATAGGAGTTTGGATGCTACAGCCTGTGGAAACCATCTGGGTATCCTACTGGCTTTCACTTGCTGAATTTTCTGTGACCTCTGTTCTGACTCTGGATATTACTTAGGTATTTCAAATTAACCCACTTGCAATCAGGTGGTTCTGAAAGTGGAAGTCAATCAAAGACTAAGATGGGTAATTGATCAGCTGCATATTAAAACACCAAAATTATTGAGTTGCATTTAGCTCTTTGCATCAAACTTTTTTGGTTTTTGTTTGTTTGGGGTTTTTTTTGTACTATGGGTGTTCAACACTGCCCCATATGGATTCAAGGGACAGTGCACCATGGTATGGGTACTGCCTCATGCGCTTGGGTCAGCTGGGAAGGTGAAGTCCAGATGCACTTGCTTTGTATTTCTTTTATCACCTGCTTTGTCTGCAGAAGGGATGACAAGATGTGTGTGAAGCTTTTAGTCATGAGACTGGACTAAAAGTCCATGTACCCTAAGTAAGGGTTGGGAAAAGGTTCTTACCTTGCTCTAGCCTACATGTGGAGCTATAACTTTACTATAAAGCCCGTATAAGGTAACGGAAATATTGATGGGTAAAATGGTTGGGAGTGCTGAAGAGGGGAGGGCCTGAGTATGTATGGCTCCGCCCTCTGGGATGGAGCTATCTGAGCCCATTGCTTAGGCACAACAGTAACTTGTGAAGCATAAAGAATAACTTTGCAAAACATGTAAGTTCTCATTTAAGGATATCATGGATCATAGACTGACTAAAAAAAATAATCCCTGTGCTGTGTTAAAGGAGAAAATCCTAATCCTTATTTTTTCCACTCTAATTAGGTGATAAGGAAAACAATAAGGCACTGAAGACAGCAGGCACAGCAGAAGCATTTAGACTTTTCAGTGTGGTGGTTGGATTTTCCTGGCTCAGGACACGGCTGTTCCCTGTGCTGTTTCTTCAGCTACAAAGCTCCTTTTCTTTTAGAAATGAAACTTGAAAATTGGATTTTCTTTTTTATCTTTGTGTTTAAATTTGGGTATGACTTGACCATAACACACAGATGCCATTGGAGATTTTCCTGGCTGGTTCCTCTCTGAAGTGTTATCTGAGGGAATGGCAACTACCCTCTGCCAAGCCTGGCGCTGGTACTGCCTTACGTTATTCCAATAACTCTCTAGATATTTGTCACCACACTCTCCCGGTGGAATATGGAAACTTTTTCCGTTATGTACATTTTTGTGAATGTTAAAGTCCTCTAAACACAGGACAGTGATGATGGGCAAGATTGGAGGAGGAGGAAGGCTTCCTTGTGGCCACAGCATTCAAAGGAGCAATAAAATTCTTGGGGTGGATATATGGATGCTGGATTGCAATTGTGGAGCCTGAGTCTTTACTTGTATCTTGTTATAACAAGCTGTATCTCACTTTGTAACAGGTTCTAATAACATTTGAAATATCGTTGTCATTGTTTTCCCTGTGTGAAAGCAAGTCTTGGAGAGATTTAAACACCCTGGCAGCAGCATAGCCAGTGGGTAGCATCACCAAGAGATGCAAAGCTGCTCTTCATTTTGTGTACAAGGAAAAAGCATGATGCTTGGAGACACACAGGTCTAAACCTTCAAACGGGCAGTTGTCTGTCTACAGAGTTAAATCACGTGAGCATGACACAGGAACTGACTGTGCATCAGCTTTTGCAGTATGAAGAAGGTTGATTAATAAGGAATGAAATGCTTTTTGTGAATACTCGTGCTGTGCTATGAGCATGTAGGGTGTCCTCCTCCCATGAAGAACATTTGGGACAGGGCTGCTGCAACTCTGATGTAGAGGCTGTTTGCAGACAGTGCCCTTGAGGAAGCAGTAGCAGCACCACTAGGATTTAGCTCTCTTGTGCAGCCTTTACACAAGCCTTTCCTACCTGTTTCATTCATTTCATTGCACAAGAGAAGTTTTACAAGACAGGTTGGTCTTGCTGATGGTTTTAGCCAAAAATCTGCTCTTTGAGGAGTTTCTTCAGCAGTGTGCTGATGGTGGCATGTGGGGCAGCTTTTGTCCCAATAAAACTTAGGAAATGTCAAATTCTCTGAGGGGTCTTAAAGATTAATTACCCCTTGACTTTTACCCTCCCTTAGCTTTTACTAGGAAAGAGCTCACGAATGAAAGGTGCAGCTTGCTGGCATTCAGAGTTTAATCCCCAGAAGGAAAGAGTGCTGCTTAATTTTACACTGACTATCGAGGCAAGGCTGAAGTCTCTTGTGGGCTATTATTTCAGTGTTTATTTGCTGAGGGCTGTTTGTGAAGGGCTCAGCTAGCACCAGCAGCTTTGTTTTTCACATGCAGCAAGTGCTGCATTAATGGAGTTAGGTTAGTTTAAGAGTAGAGCAAAATTGTCTCTTCAGCAGGTATTGGATGTTTAATCAGTAGGATGCAATGACCAAGTGGGAGGTGTGGAGCAGGGAGATGGCTCTGTGCTGTGGGCATCTGCTGCCATCCCAGCTGGAAGAGAAGTTAGTGCATCTATTTCTGCGGGAGTATTCTGGTGCTTTTTCCAACCCCCTCTCTGTTCTCTGGCTCCTGAAGGTGCTTTTTTTTAAAAATAGGATTTCCAGTGTATAATTTGAGCACGGGACCAGCTGGGAGAAAAGGATGACAGCTTTGTTCCCTGTGTGGCAGATAATGAGGTGTCGGGGGCAGACAGGGCTGGGTGTTCGGTGGGAGCTGTGAGTGAGGCTCCTGCCTCGCTTACTGAACTGCGGCGGTGATGAACACTCGTGAGCGATTTCCTTCTTTTCCTGCAGCATCTAGAAGGGGTGGTTGTTAGGGCATATGGCAAAAGGGTTAAAATTTAATTAGAAAACATAGTGGCAGCTACTGGAGCTTAACAGAGATTTATATAAGCTGCTAAGAAGGACAAGGCTGCTGTGTGAGCTGCTGGTAGGGCTGAGCTACTGCAGCCGCTGGCTCGGGTTGTGCCTGGGAGCCTGCCCAGGAAGCGCTGTGAAAGAGGAGTTTGTTGGAAGGTTTGACCCTGGCGCTGCGCAGCACCCCAGCCCTCCGCCCGCCGGATAAAGCCGGGCTGCCGGCGTGCCAGGGGCTTGAGCCGGGGAGCGAGAGCCAGCGGGGACACAGGGGTTGTGTTCTGGCCGGCAGAGGAACTCATGGCTTCGGTGTTCATGTGCGGGGTGGAGGATCTGCTGTTCAGCGGGAGCCGCTTCGTGTGGACGGTGACGGTGGCCGCGCTGAGGAGGTGGTACGCTGCCCGGCTGCGGGCTTGCCGGCAAGCCCTGCGAGCGTGGTGTGGCCTCCAGGATGTTTACCAGGTAAAAAAAAAAACCCTCAGGAATCACCCCAGGTTTTGTTAAAGCATTGTGCTGGCTGATGGGCACGTGTCTGCTCACCTCGGTACACCCCAGGTGAGGTGGTGGGATGGGATGAGGGGAAGAGCGTGGTGCCAGGGCCATGGCTCACGCAGCCCTGGTATTAAGATAGCCATCAGGTTTACAACCCGAGTCTGTGCTGACTTCAGTATTGCTTTCACACAGTGCCATGCATCTGCCTTGAATTCAGAGTTTGGAGGAGATATTTTCTGTGTTAAATGTGTTTTACCAGCTAGTTTATCTAAAACTCTTCCAGCAGCTGACTGCCCCCATATCCCAGGGAGCTCCTCTTGCACCATACTTGCACTTACTGTGGTACCCAGTTGCAGTTAGACTCCAGAAAGAGGGACACCACACTGGTTTTGTTGGCTGTTATTTATTTTTGTTTGTATTTTTCTCTCCTGTGAACTTGTGATGTGTGCCAGTCACAGTGTCAGTGTGCGTGTTAATGATGTTGAACATTTCAAAACTGTTTCTCCCCTCTCCCTGATGTGTTGCAATACAGAGAATGACGCTGCTTGTAGCAAATAGCTCTCCCAAACCATCAGGATGGAACTTCCATGGGAAAGTCATGCTAAAAGGACATCTGTGCCTATTGAATCCCAAAGGGATCTGTTGCTACTTAGTTTTAAGGTGTGCCCAGGAGTGGGAGAGCAGCTTTATGGTGATACAAGTGCTTCTGAGGGCTTGAGTTGATCTTGGCATTTTGTGCAGGTGATGGATGTAAACACATCTTGGTGTGACACGTGTGTCGCTTGAACATGGATTGTGTATAGTTAAGGATTATATATAGTTAATGTACAAGCATTCTGCTCCCCATTTGCCCACCTTTACTGACCTAAAGAAATGTGGGATGCAGCCCTGGCTCCCTTCTTTCTCTAAAATAAAATCTAGATGCACCTGTACTGTGTGGGAGTTATTTTTGGAGTCTGTTCACATAAAGACCATGCAGCTCAGACTGCCTTTGCTCCCTGCTGTGTCCCCATAGAGGCAAGCCCCATCCCTCCAGGGCTGGAATAGTGGCTCAGTAAGGACAAGCTCTGGTAACAGCTGTATTCAGCCTGTTCAGCTGTGATTCTCTGACAGTTGGCTTAATGTGGAAAGAGGTAGCTTTTTTCCAAAACAAAGCATGACTGTACCTCTGTCCAAACTTTCTGTCATACTGGCTGTTGGTGGATTAATCTTTTGTCTTTATTAAAAGCATCACTGACTTGTCCCTGTGTCCTAAAGTGGGGATGTAAAAATGGGTAAAAGGAGGAGATGCGTCCTTGCATTGTCCTTCCATGCAGCCCATGAGCCAGGGGGTGGATGGGGAGACTGCTTCCTTGCTGCCCCATAGCTTGTCACAGCTGTGAGGAGAGCACAGACAGCCTGCTGGGGACATGCAGTGACCTGTTGGCCTGTGTTCACTGTGCTGAGGGTCGGACTGTGCCATGTCATCCCTGGGAGATGAAACTGGGCAGAAACAAGGGGACTCACATTTTAATGTCAGGAATTTCCTAGTGGTAATTTGGGGTGTATTAGAGATGGCGGAAAGAATGCCCTGCAGCTCTTCCTTGGGTTGTGTAACACATTGCTTTTTGTGCTGAGGTCTTGGCTCTTTGCTGTTAAAACCACTGGCAGTGTCCTGGCTGAGTCCAGTTGAGGACTGAGCACACAGATTTGAATGTCACTGGTCTGTTTGGATATTGGAGTCCTGTAAGAGCCTGAATCAAACATGACGTTTCTTTTCCTTGTTTTTTTTAACACTTGAAGCTATGGAATGTCTAGAGACAGTAGCTGGATGACACTTGCATGTGGAGATGTACTCTGAGCCACACTGTTATGCTTGTTCACCTCAGGCTTGGTGGAGCAATAGAGGAGCAAAGTGCACAGTGCAGAGCTCTCCATGGGGTTGTTTCTCTGAGGAGGTGGGTGTTGTAGTGTCTGGGGGTCCAGGCTCTAACTTTTAGATATGGAATTTCATGTCCCATCGTTACCATAGACCCTGCGTTATCCTGGGCAAATTGTCTTCCTCCTCTGTGCCCTTGTGATTTGTCTATAAAATGGGTATGACAACACTCTCCCACCTGCCAGGGATGCTGTTTGTCTTAAGTTCTTGCTAGAATAACTCCTGTAGTTAGTGCAGCCAGATGAAAGCATGGTTTTGCCTTGTGTCCTTTGTTAAGCACCTGTCCAGGTGCCAATATTAACTCCTTTACCACTTTGGCTTCATCAATAATGTTCATATTTCTATAACGCCTTCATATTGCAGATGTGAAAAACACCACAGGTTGTATATGAAGGCTCCTATGACTAAACTTACTTTTGTACCCTGGGCTGTGCATGGTGTAACAAATCAGGAAACAAGTTGGAACTTTGGCACTGAGCTATGTGCAAGGGACATGCAGGGAAGGGTGAGGTGACAGGCACTCGCACTGCTGGTCAGCCCTGGAGGCTTCAGTTGGCTTTGATCTGTATTTGGGATTCACATTGTTTTGTGGGTCAGTGACTATTTTCAGGCGAGTTGGACACTGCTAGCAGGTATCTTTTTAATCATCAGTACCTTATTGTGGTGAAAGGAAAGCCAGTAGGATTGCTTCTCCCTGGGCTGGTAACTTTGGGAATTTTTTTGGTTGTTTTTCTTTGTGTTTTTTAATAAAATGCTTGCTAGCCTCATGGGAGACCTGAGCTTGAGTTCCAGCAGAGAGGCCACTGACACCTTCATGCTTCTACACAGGGCTCTCACCTATGTCTTTCAAAGTTGGCAGGTGCAGAGGTTGTCACATGAGCAGAACTGTCGAGGCAGGGGAGGCTGAAATCCTCTCTGCTAGCTTAAAGCCCTTACCTGCCTTAGCACCCTTACAGAAAAAAAAAAAAGCAAACCAAAATAAAACATCACAACCAACAAGAACAAACCAGCCTTTGTCAGTCACCTTCTCTTGAGCCACCTTGTTTCTAGCATGTGTGTGTAGGAAACACCTTCCAAAGTCTTACTGGCTGTTGTTTTACCCTGTTGGGTGCAGGGACTTTGTCCCTAGCACAGCAAGCCAAGCTTAGGCGATTTCCCAAGCTGGTCTCTGCTCCAAGGTGCTTGACATCATGTGTCTCATCTGCCAAAGAAGGGATGTCCTATTTGCTCAAGCCTATTCAACTGGAGGAGTTTGTGAGCCAGAGTGCTGACGGGGAGTCCCGTTTTACTCTGAAGTAACCTCTGGACCCATGCAGGGGGAGGAGGGTTGTACAGAATGTGAATTTATCCTCTGTGAGCGCTTGGGTTGTACGCCAGGGAACTTGTCCAGGGCAGGGAGCACCTGAAAGCCTGTCCTAGAGAAACCATAGACTTGCAGAGAGAGCTGATGGAAGAGATAGCACAGATCTCCTAACTGCAGCAAGTCAATACAACCTGTTAGGGCTTGGAAAAAGTCCTAGGTGTGAAATCAGCACAGAAGCCTTCATGCAAGGGTATCCATTTCCTGCAAGGAAAGGGAGTGAGGGCTGTGTTTTGTGGTGGAGATCTGGAATGTAGCACTCTGGTCTGCCAGCTGGGCTTTGGGGGTCTTCCAGAGCCCCCTCTGATGCCCTCAAAGGGACATTGTGGCACTTCTGGGTGTCCTGATACTTTTTCACAAATGAAGCTTTTGGCAGGGCTCTCCATGTGCTGGTTTTATAGGCCACCTGCCTTAGATTTTAATTATAGAGCAGTAAAACAGAAAGTGATATTTTTATATAAATGAAGTTAATAAGCAGTGGCAAAGCCAAAAGCTTTCAGGATCAACATCTGTCCTGTGTTTAGTTACTTCACCACTGGCCTGACTTTCATTGGGGTGTTAATGCCACCATGTACTGGTGCATGTCTTCCCTTGAGGTACAAATATATTTTTTCCTATAAATCCCATGGCACAGTCATTCTTTATTGGCTCCTGTACTTTAAGCATTGAAAGAAACATTGCATCAAGGTCTATTTGATAATGCAACTAACTTCTTATAAATTAGGAACTGGTCAAGTGACTGCTTTAATGTCACAGTTGATGTGTGTCAGTCAGGCTGCTACTTGCAAAGGGGAAAAGAAAACTATGCAAACTGTCCCCAAACTCCCTGCAGAACACCATGACATGATTAATATCTGCTGGATGTGCAGCTGGGTATGGGAGCATCTCTGCAATTAAGCTATTCAGTTAGACTGGTAATTTGGGTAACAACCTCTGGTGTGAAAGTGTAAGTTCAATTCATGTGGGTTTTTTGGACAAAGTGCTTTTTAACCTCTGAAAGGTCATTTCCTCTATGTGAAGTGAAAAACTTTTTGCTGACAAAGCACAGTAAATAAGCTTTGTACATGTGTCCATCCCATATGTACCTGGGGTGGAGGAGTGAGAGAGGAAGTGGTTGACTTCTGTTTCCTTTGGTGCTAACGTAGTTGGTTTGGATAGTGAGCCCATGTTTCCTCTGCTGCCACACCTTAACTTTTGGTTATAAAAAATGCTGACAACAGAATTGAAGATGCCTTTTTCCTTTTCACAACAGTGAACAGAGCTGCTGGAGTGGTGAGGGGGAGTGCTGTGTTGTCAGGGCAGAGCTTTCCTTCCTCTGCATCAGACAGACCCTGGGAGTGATGCTCAAAGGAAGCACCTCAGGCGTCCTTATGGGTCAGAGCTTTCCAAAGGAAGCTTGAAGACCTTTTTAGAGGATGCTGAATATGTGACTCTTCAAAGATTTAAACTTGTGCACTGGGAATTACCAGTCACTCTGGAAAAGCTTTGCTCTGACTTCTTTCATCCAGCTGTTTTTCTTTTAGAGGGGATCTCATCTATGCTGTGACACTGCTCATATATCACCTGCGGAGCTTTGACTCTGCTTGAAACCTTCATCATGTCCGAACATGGCATATGGAGGCTTCCCTGGGACTGGGGCTTTGGGAGAGCCTCTGGCAGTGCTGAGAACAGGACCAGCTCTGGGCACTGCCTCCTGACAGCTTAGAGTTAAACTTGGCTTTACACGCGTCCAACAGCAGCTTTCCAAAGCTCTCTGCCAGACGTATTTCCACCCGAGCTCATGATATAGCGTTTTCAGTTTGGGAGAGTTTATTCTAACAAAAATATGATTTTTGTGCTGCTCCTCCCTCTTCCCTAGCAGACAAACTTCACAACCAGACTGTGAACTTCATTTCATTTCCTTCAGGGTGTCACAGTGCCAGTTTCAAACAGTGCCTTCTATTCACTAACCGCTTTGGCCTGTATAAATATTTTTTTTCAGTCTGACGTAGTTCACAAAATACGTTAGATTTCAAATGCTGCTGGCGCCACTTTGCAGAAGCAGACTCATGTACACAGGTATCACTGCATGAACTTGTCCCATTTCAGTCTTGTGCAGAGAGGCTGGCCAGCTTGCTCTGACTGGACAAGAAGCTTATGAAAAAGCAAATTAAAGGTGTTTCAGGCACATGCTGTTTTTTCCATACTTCGTTTTTTTGTCTTTCTGAGCGTTCAGCTTTCTGTCACTCCTTCTGCTAGCGCTGTCACTGCAGTTCTTTGCAATCTTGGATGGACTGACCATGTGCTTAAAATAACACTGTGCTATCTTTGTCGCCTCATTTTCTAAAAATCAGGCCACCCTTGCACAGTCTGCTTTGCTCTAAAAACCTCTGAGTCATAATTAGTGATTAGTAGTTCCACTAATCTTCTGTACAGATGGAGGCCAGTTCACACTCTGAGACCTCAAAGAGGATAAAGCTATCAGCACTGGAATATATTAGCTTAAATACCCTCCCACACACAGATACACATAGAACGCTTTTCCCTGCTAATTGGTCTGTCATTCATTTAAATATGCATCAACTCTCTGTTGGGGAAGGAGAGATGAGGAGAATAAGGGTCATCAAAATGCTAAGAATAGCCTAAATGTGCTGCTGTTTAGCCATCACAAGCTATCATTGATGATTCAAGCAACATTAGACTAAAGACTGACATTTCTGTGGTTGTTTTTCCAGCTGATGTAGAGTAGGTGCTGTCCCAGTGATGGGTGACCCAGTGTTCGTGTTCCTGCTAGCTATCGAGTGCAAACGTGTGGTACCAGCAGAGCTGGGAGTGGTGATGGAGAAGTTACTGCTTATGGCACTTAAACCACATGGCCACTACTAATTATGTGCAGTTTTCTGAGCACCCTGGTTTTACATTTCATTGGGTCAGTGGTTTCTAGGTATGAAAAGTATGGGCTGTGCAAGCAAGGAAAGAGGGGGGAGAGGCAGGGGAATAAAAATAATAATTCTGACCCCATTCAGGTGTATGTCAACATCCCCAGTACTGAGCACAAACTTGTAAGTGTGGGAAAACAAACAGGTAAGAAAAATGCACTAGGAGTGTAATGGGAGAGGAAAACTGAGGTGGTAGAGGCAGGAAAAAAGTAAGAGGGGAGCAATCTCTCCAGAAAGGTGGCTGCCCCAGGCAGAGAAGTCCCTGTCATGCTGAGTGTAGAGCTGTTTGGCTGGCGCTGGACTGGATGTGACTTGTTGCCACAGTTGTTTTGGCAGAACAAGTATGTTGGTGTAGGTGAAGCCCATTGGGATCTGGTTGGGCTGGAGCACTTAGCAGGTGTGTAAGTTGGTGTTTGCAAAGCTGTGGTGAAAATGGGAGTAATTGCTCTCTCACATGGAGCACATTGCATCTGCTGACCTCATTGCAAGAGGCTGGGGTGTGCTGCAGGGGTACGTACCCTTTGGTGGGGAGTTGCAGTGTTGCCATCCTCAAACCCCAGCTCAGAGCTCTTCTGGTGGCCTCTGAATTGCAGAGACTTTCCCCCTGCTCACATCTTGCTGCTCTAAGTGCTTCCGACTGCTGGAACCTCTCATGGGTATGCTGTATTTCTTCTAAACCCTAATTTTTCCTCACGTTTAGAAAAATTATCTGTGGCCCAGGGTAGAGCTGACTTCCACAGCCCAGATCTGTATTTGTTTGGAAGCCCTGGATCCTCTGAGGAGCGCTGCTCTTCCTCTCCTCCAGCTATTCCTGTCCCTGTGGTTATCCCAGCAGGGCAGGAGTTGGCACCACCCAGGTAACCTTCACGTCATTTCTCTAAGGAAAAATGACTCACTGTCTATTTTCCATCTTATTTTGGGGCTTTGGATTCTGTGCTTTGGAGACAAATACAAGTTTGTTACTCTGAAATACACTCCTAAAACTGTTGCTGCTACAGTCTGAACCAGCTGGCTGGACTTGACCTGGCATCCTCCTGCCTGGTGTGGGGCCAGCTCATGGTTTTTTCATGAAATCTGTGACATTGAGCATTGTGTGGAGAGCTTTTGTAGTCTCATGATGATGAGAATATTAGCTTCTACAAAGTAACTTTTAGGGGTGGGGGGAAACAACCACCTCTTTGTCTGCAGGTGGTTAGAAGGTGGATGTTTGATCAAAGCAGTTCCTCTGCATTAGAAAAGGAGGGCGAGACACTCCTGGCACCTCACTGCATCCCAGGTGTCTGGGGTAGTGGGGTGAGTTGCCCTCTGGATGTGTGTCAATTGATGGTGTTGTCCAGAGGCACCCCCAGTCCTGGCCCAGGCGAGGGCAGTGGGGCTGACTCATGTTCTTTGATCCTGTAGACCTGGCAGCCCTGCTGCTCTTCCCAGCAGCATTGGTAAGGTTCTGGCTTTACACTGTGCTCTGCAGCTTAACAGAGCCTGTTGCTGGCCTCAAACTCTTGGTACATGGAGGCTCCTGTTTGGGGGGTTTAGGAGGACCAAGAGGGCTCAGTACCTCTAAGAAGTGGGAGCTGTGTGTTTCGGTCTGGGTGTCGCTTTCAAAAGTTTGACCCTGAAGTTCTTGCTTCCTGTTCTGATAAAAGCAAACTAATTTGTTCCAGTTGTTGAACTTAATTTTTCTATTAAAATGAATCTATGGATTATAAAAAATAGGGTGGAAAAGTCTTCATAGTTTGTCCTCTCCGTGCATAGTCGCTGCTCAGTTTTGGGGAGCATAAAGAACCGAAGGAGAGCATCCAGTTGAAGGGAAGAGGTTATTCTTGCTCCCAGGTGAGGTTGTCTTGGTGTGTGTCCACAGCCTCTACCTGCTATGGCAGTATTTTGTGCTGTTCCCCCTGGCCTGTATCTTCCAGCCCACAAAGGATGCTGTGGTCCTCGGCTGTGTTCCCTTGGCATCAGTCTTCCTACCATCATTTCTGCAGCCAAAGAATGGGAGTCAGTGTGTGATTTAAAAGCTTGAGTACCGGTAGTGACGTCTCGTAAAAGGATATTAATAATGCTGAGCTGTGTTTGTGAAGGAGGAACAGGCTTGTATTTCAGATTTTGAAGTAACTGCATGTGTAAATTTGAGATCTTGTGCTTCTTGTACGCATGCCTGGAGGTCAGGTTGGAGCTCTGGAGGTTACAGTCTCCTGGATTTGGGTGCACAGGTCATTGGTTTTCTGTTCTATTTTTTCCTGTTTTCAGGGGAGGCAGTGTTATATAGATGTCTGATGTCTCTTTTGGGGGACAGCTCAGTTTTTGTGCCTTTGTGTGATAGCTGTGGTCTGCCACAGTTAGCATTGCTGCGTCAAAGCCCAGAGGTGTGTGAAGCCTTGTAGGTTGATGTGCCAGAAGGGAAGAAATCAGGGAGATGTACTTGTGTTCTGCACATAAAAACAGCTCTGCAAAGGGAGCAGTGGAACAGCAGGTGGGTGATTTACTCCTGTACCTCTACCAGCAGCAAACTGCTGGAGACCAATCCTGACCCCAGAACAAATTCAGGTTGATGGCCAAGGGTGTAAACCCTGTCTGCACTCCTGGTTCCCTCCCTGACCTGTGGTAGAACATCAGAGGCAGTGGACCAAACTGTGCTTTGGAGAGGAGCTGGGGAAACCCAGTGACACTCTGTACCCAGGGGAACCTGTCCCAGCAAGGGGCTATAGTGATGTGAGCATATGAAGTGAGGGCAGGTGTGTGGAGCAGGCAAGCTCTGGTTATCTTCATTTGCCCATATACCATCAGATCTGTAGATGAGCCTCCCTGCTGCCATGAGGCTAAGCCCCTGCTCCGAGGGGTCAAAAGTAGAGGGCTGAAGTTGCTTCAAGTTTTAGCATAAAGGTCCCTTCAGTCCCCTGGCTGGGGATATGTGGGGAGGAAGAGTCAGAGGGGTGATGACAGCTCCCAACAAGCACAGAGCTGTTGGCATGGGGGTCCTTGGCCGGTGGCTGTGGCGCAGCAGGGCTGGTGGGGACCTGTGATCCCACAAAGTGTCTCACTGCCCCAGGGCTGGCACCTTGTGCTGTGCCTTCAGTTGGTAACTGCTGGTTTTTCACTTGGTTTTGTTTCATAATAAAGGACTTAATATTACAAAGGGAAAAAAAAATAAATAGTAAAGCTTTCCAAGCTTGCCTGCTTTTTTAACAATCATGTTTCAACTTCTTGTGTCCCCTGACTCACACTGGAAGGGCTTTTGTTTCTGAATCTGTAATCAAAGCAACAAATGTGAAGGTCATTTCCTTGAGATTATATGGCAACGGAAGAAGTCCGGGATCGTGTCTCCCTTCTTCCCCCAGCTTCAATGTACAGAAAACACAAAGGCTTAGTACATGCATGCTGTTGGGTACTACTTTGGTTTCTGCAGTCCTCTTAAACCAGCAGGGCGTGTGGTGTGGAGGTAAGAGGCTATATTTTAATTTCTGATGCTTAGCAGCAGCAGATAAGATTGTTCAGTGCTGTTAGATTGTGCCCCAACTGAAACTTCTCACGCAGACCTGGGAGCTGTGAGTGAAGGAGAGCAGGCAGCCAGAAAGCAGCATGGAGCAAAGCGAGTTTGTTGTGGGTTACTTCGGTAGTGCAGGCTGAAACCTTTTTGCTTGTGCTTTTCTTTGCCCTGAAAGATCAGTTCATAAAAATTTTTTGCATCTTTTGCACTCCATTGTGGAGATAAGGGGTTGTCTGCTTATTCCCAGTATTTACAGCTGCTTTTTCCTGCCTTTCTTTAAGTGGTGCTTTGGCTGCTGTAGGAAAGTGCTAAATGTAAGCTTGATTCTGGTAACTTTCCTGCGGCTGGAGAGCAGGTCTGTAATTTCTGTTTATAGAGAAAACCCATATTCAGAGATTACCTTTATTGGCTGCTCTGAGATATGATTTAAACTGAACAAAGCACAGATTCATAAGTCCAGAGAAAAGGCAGTCAGTGCCTGGTACAGTAGCTCCTTTCAGTGTGTAACTATTAAATGTCTCATCAAGGTCCCCACCCCTCTTGCCCAAAAAGAAAACCTCATGAAGAGGTTGGCACTGGAGATGCAGCAGTGCACATGGAGTTCGTTAACGGCTGTTGAGAAAGAGCCTTTGATGCCAAATGCTTGTTTTGCTTTAAAAGCAGAGTGTGGAGCAGTTCAAATCCATCCAAGCCCCCGAGTGCCTGGTGAGGTGCTGGCGGCCGTGCTCAGAAACACCCTCAGGGTCTGCTGCAGCCAGTGCCCATTTTTCTGACTTCTTCCAGATAGCTCATGATTTCAGGATTTTCTTGGTTCATGTGCTTGTTCTTTGCATTTTTTAAAGCTACAGAAGTTCAAGGCAGTTCTGATGGACTTGTGATAGTATTTTTTTAAAAAAAAAAATTTTTCGTTGCCTGCTTACCTAATGTCTGTTTGAGGCTGGCGTATGGGTTTCCTGAGGAGCTGCTGCCAAGCATGAGAGCAACTGAAAAGGCCAGGGGGAGGATGGGGGACAGGATGGGGCATGAGCTGAGTGCAAGGACCCCGATGGGGCAGGAGGGGAAGCAATCCCAGGTGCACTCAGAGGACATGATGCTGCATGGAGGGGATGACAGGTACTTGGTCAAGGCTTGTTCTACCTGTCTCCTGCCTCAGGAGCCTTCTCTCAAAAACCCAACCCTGGGGTGAGGAGGGGGGTGGTGAAGCAAGAAGTGCCATAGGGGGCGATAGAGGGGGGCAGCTTGTGAGAAGCCATCAAAGAGATGGGGGAGAGCTTCAGGGCTGGGGAAAGACAAAGAGGCATCAAGGGCAGGGGATGGGTCCCTGGGGATGGGAAGCTCTTCTCTAAAGGGATTGAGTCTTCTGTAACTATTCTTGTAACAGGGGAAGCTCATGACAAAAGTTTGTTTTGATGGGGTCAAGGATGGCTTCGGGGGGGAGTAAAACACAGGAGAAGTTACCAGAAGCTCTGCACAGAGTATGTCCTGAGATTTGTATTGTAGAGACTTAAGCAAAGAAGCAGGAGCTTAGCTGACTTGCTTCCAATGTCCTGGTTGAAGAGTCAAGGTCAGAACAGGCTGCAGGAGGGCAGACATCTGGTCCTGCCCCATGGTAGGTACCACTGGTTCACTGCTGCCTCCACGCAGTGCCCTTCCCGGGGCCAGCACTGCATTTGCTTTGTTGGGTAGTGTCAGGAAAGCTCTCGGATCCCACAGGATCTTTTTTCCCCTCTGAGTTCCCAGGAGATTCCACTGGAACAAAACATCACTGTGGGCTTGTGTGCAGTAATGACCTGACTGCAGTGTCTCAGCGCTGCTGGTGATAAGCATGTCTCCACCAGACACTAATTTATTAGCTGTGTTCTGCCAAGGAAAGCAGATGTTGGACGAAGTATTTCATTGACTTGATATTTGTGGCAGATTTGCACTGATTGTTTCCTATTAATTTTCCGGATTCTTGGGATTAGCTGTAGAGCTCCCTGTCTATTCTTTTCTTGCTGTTATTTTAAATATGTTGCAAAGTGGTAGGAATGGGAACATCTGCACTCCTGGAATGACATCACCTGTTGGAGAAACATTTCAGTTTTGGGTATGAGACGCCTTTATTTAATATAAGGAGAACACTGATGCACCAAGGGGGCTGTTCCTTCCAGAAGATGGCTAACCTCTCCCCCTCTGTCAGAGGGACTTGGCACCTACTGATAACACTGCTGGCAAGATCCTGTGGCCTTTGGCAGTATTAGGAGAGGTGAGATGGTGTCTGGATGCTGCTTGTCAGCTGATAAGTATGGGGCTAGCAGAGCCAGCAAAGGCTCTTCGGCAGCAGTTCATCCCTCTGCCTTGTGCCACAGGAACCAAAGCTGCTGGTGTGCTTGGAGTGTGCTCATCTGTGTACTGGTGCCTGGCTGTGGGTGAACAGCCCCTGCACCCCCATGTGGGAGTGAGAAGCAGCAGGTATGTGAAATGGCAGTCTGTAGCATCAGGAAAGGCAAAATTTCCTTGTGGGAAGAAGAGGGGTTAGTTTTTTACTATTGCATGTTCCCAATAGAGACCAAGAAGCAGCAGCTCTCCTGTTTATATTTTGCTTGTGACAAAGGGCTTTATTTCCTGGCTGGGATACTGTAATTATCATTTCAAGGAAGACTGAATTAATTTGTTCCCAGGAGTTTCATTTGTCACTGTTACAGGTTTTGTTTTCTTTATCAGTGTGCTCATCATTACTTCTGAGCATTTGAGGATTTGGGGAGAGGAGGATGAGATTTAGAGCCCCACGACCTGCTCCTGTGAGTGGCATCTCTCCGATTCACACAAGAGGCTGTGCCTCTTGTCCTGTACCAGTCAGCAAACCACTGATAAAGCAAGTGAGTTCCTTAGATTTGCCATCCCCTGCAATAAGAAATAATAGAATAAATGGGGAAAAGGAGAATCACGTGGGAAGTGTGTTGGCACTTGGCCCTGAAAAGCCACAATGCCTGCAGCGAGGGAGAGCACTTGGTCTGTTGCATTTGCCAGATTTTTTTTACTGGCTCAGCTGGTGGGGCTTAACATGAAAGTCAGTTGATGCTCTGCAGGAGCCAGTTTGTTCATAGTATCTTCAGTTCATGTGGCTATTTTCGGAAGGTGCCATGCAACCCAGAGAGCCTCTTGGCCCCCTGTTCCAGGCACTGTGTTTTATCTCTAACTCTTTGCCAAACTTTAGCAGAGCCAACATTTCCATGGAAAGCATCATCAAAGGGACATTTGTATCAGCTTGCACTTAAGTTTTATCTAGCTTGTCTCATCTTAAAACACTAACTCTGTGCCCATTGTGTTCTTTTGGGTCTTCAAGTGTCTGTCCTTGCCTGACTCATCCTGAGGCAAGAAGCACAGGGACACCCTGAGGTCAGCAGCAGCTCTGTACAATCCCTGCAGTTGCTGCAGGTAAATACCCCATGAGTGTTAAGATGGGAGCATGCAGAGCCAGGGTGGGCTCTGCAGCCCTTGGGAAGGATGGGGGTGTAACTTGGAATCACCCTGGAAAGGTGAGATGGGTCCTATGAGGTGGCTTGCCCTAGCACAAAGGATGAGAGACATAGCCAGCCACTTCAGTGCATCTCTGTCTATTTAACACAAAGCAGATACTGGCTTCTGTGAAGCTTAATAGCAAGATAAGTGATTTAAGGCAAAATCCTGGCCCTACTGAAGTTAATGGCAAAATTCATTGACTATATTAGAGACAGAACTTCTGCCAAAGGTTTCTTTATGACTTGAAGATTAGGGAGGAGAAGCAGTATGTCTGGGGATGTGGTTTGCCCCCTGCAAAGGTGGTGGAAGCTCTGCTGTTGCCTTCAAAGGGATCATGGCAACTTTATTGCATCTGCATGAGCCAGGCTGCAGTGCCATGGCAGGGAACCCACCAGCTTCCTGGGCTGGCCTGTGCAGAGATTGGGTGGGGAAACCTGAGTTTTTGGACCCAGAGCCAATCCTTTGTGTTTTGCAGGAGGTATCAGTGAGTCCAGGAGACTTCCAGGGAAGGGTGACCATGCAGATGAGGCATCACTTGAGGGCTCCTGTGCTGCACTCTTTGCTGGCAAAGGAGGTGATGGAGAGGTGTGCAGTGGGATGTGGTGTGGCAGTGGGATGGGGACATGTTTCCCTTTCCCAGCATTTCCAGCCCCCCTGCGCATGTGTTTCCCCCTGAGCACCTCCTACCATGGGACACATGGTGATGGGCATCTACATTGGGTCAGGGATGCCCTGTGGGCTGCCAAAAGCTTGACAAAAAGTGTGCATCAAGGCATTTTTTTGGAATCCTGTGTGGATCCTTTAAAAACTTTCCATAGAAATGCTGGTGTAAAACCAAACTCCTGTTGGTTATTTTCTGCTTATTCCTTAAAGTTTTGAGTGACTGAGTGCTGGAACACGCTGAGGCTCTGCTCTCCCAACAGACACACCAGGAAACTCTGAGGTCATTTCAAGCATTATAAGGTTTTCCTTCTTCCCCCTGCAGCTGCATGCAGGCCCCTTCCTTACAGGAGGACAGGCAAAGGCTTTTGTTTTCTTGAGATGTGCCTAGTTAGGGCAGCTCCATATTGCAACACATTCTTGCATCATATTTTTATCAGGCTATGCATGTTTATGGGCTGGACATGAGGCAGCCAGGTGTATCAAAGTCAATGAAGCAGTGCTGATCTAAGGCAGCTGAGGATCTCATCCTATATGCCTTCAGGACTGGAGGAAAAAACCCAACACCTGAATGCCAATGAAATTCTGGGGTCAGTGTAGGGGCTTCTATGTTAAGCTTTGAAATCTATTTTACAGGCTTATGAGTTACAGAAGAGAGGCTTGGAAAAAAAAACAACCAACAAACCTTACAGGAAATTACTAGTGATGCTTTATAGCTGGTTAACTGCAGCTCAGGTAGGGATTTTGAGATGAAATTATCTTTTCAGTGCAAGGCTGGTTCTCTGGGCTCCTGCACCTGCAAAGCAGTGCTGCTGGCTCTGTGTCACTGAGCAAAAACAGGATGGCAGGGCATAGCCCCCCCATTCCACAAGCTTTGTGCAGGTCAGGTCTTTGTGGCAAAGGGACAGCATTTGTGAACAGACCAGGTGCATCTTGTGGGAATATTCCTCTTTTTTTATCCATATGATTTTCTTCAACTCTTTGACTGAGCCACCATGCTGTGATGTGCCTGTTCCAGGAATAAGAGATCTGACTTTTACAGTCTGTTCTAATGATGCACTACAGTCTCTCTCACCTCTAAACCTGCAGGTGTAAGACTTTATGTGCCAGTCACTTATTTAGTGAAAATGGTTCCCCTTTCTTTCTTGTTGCTGGATGCATCAGTGCAGGGTTTTTTCTGTGTAAAACAGAGCTTATTCACCTGCCAGTGAAGTTTAATTTCACGTGGTTCTTCTGGAAGGAGCTTCTGGAAATAACATGAGCAGTTCTGTGCAGCTGGGACAGAATCCCTGTGTCACCCCTGCGGGTGCTCAGTAATACCTGTGACTGAACAAAAGGACTTCCCTTAAGAGGAAGGGAAGAAGAGAGCTGGGGGAAGAGGTTTGCTACTTCCAAAACATTTCTCATGGAGGTTGGGGTATTAAAGATGTGCAACCTGCTTATATACATGGATACAGGACCCTGACACAGCCATCCTGTCTCTGGCAGGTCATGCCAGAAGCGTGTGCATGTGGGCTGCTGAAGTCCAAATCATGGTACATCCCAAGTGACAGCAGCTGGGATGCATGCACAAACCTCCAAGCGCTTCAATGGTAAAAACAGTTCACGATTTTGTCTCAGAATTATGTGCCACTTACGTATAATCCTTTCTTGGCCATGGAGTTAATGGTCTTTTTCTGGCTTTCTCTAGTCCTGAAGACTCCAGACCTTCTTCTTAAAACAAAAAAGGCTTAAAAATAGGAGTCAGTGACAGATACAGCCAGCTGGGCTGAGTGATGGCTCTGTAATTTGCCTGGGTTTGGGAGGTGAAATATGGTCTGGAGGGAGTGCAATACATTTGGGTTTGCTTCTGACCCAAACTCTTCATGATTTCCCATTCCTAAGCTGTGCTTCAGGAGGTATGTTACTCTGTCAGCATTTTTTTTGGCTTAAGTAGGTTTTTTTGAGATTTCCTGTTTACACCCTGTCTAATTATTTTTTTTTCTTATTTTTTCCTAACTGGATGACACACATGAATGTCTAAAAATATTGCATGTAACAACCAGCTTCGAATAGGGAGGATATTTCTACTGAAGAGAAACAGCATAAATATCCTGTGTATGTCTTTTTTGTTTAGTTTTTTCCTCCAAATAAACACTCAGGCTCAGGATATCACAGGGAACTGGCTTAAGTAGCCAAGAAATAGGCTTTTTTCTCTTTAAAGGACTGATATTTTGGAAAATCTGCCTTCATGATTTTTAAGTGGAGAATTTATCTTAATTTTTGTGTCACAATTAAGATGAAGGAAAAAATGAGGTGGTTTTTCCAGCTGTATGAAACCTTTCTGAACATTTTAATGTGCTGTATAGAATTACAGTCTCACCCTGTACTTTAATTTCCACACACGGAGATTCTGAGAATCATGCATTTCTTCTTCATTATCTTCCTTTTTCATTTAAGATCTGGGTAAATCAGCTTCTTGCTGAAAGCCTGCTGCCTGTAAGTGAGGAGGGCTGCAGAAATGCAGTGATACCAAAATTACACTGGATAGTGTTTGGCTTCCTTTTCATTCTTTGTGTGAGTTTTTACTGCTTATTTGTGCATAGAGCTTATGAGTGACTTTGGGGGGAAAATAAGTCCAGCATCCCTGTATCTCAGGGATGAAAATGAGGCTGTGTTACATTGCTCCACCGATTTCCTATTGGGAATGAGGCAAGATATAGAGATACTTAATGCATTTTGTGCTGCTACATCTTTTACTGGACAATAGCTTAAATAGCAGGCTCTTAAAATTAACTGCTAAAAAGACCATCTTGTAGGCATGTTGTGAAGCTATAACATTATTCATTTGTACAGACAATGCAAAATCAATGAGAATAAGCTGAAAACATAGATGTATGTATATATATCTCAAGACTGCTTACGCCACCTCTTAACTGAGCCAGACAGCTGTGCTCATCTCATGATGGATTGGTCTAACTACATAGAAAATCAATTACATTGTTGAGATTAGCAAGGCGTACTGAATTAAAGATGAAAATGTGATGTTGTGTCTCTGAGGAGGAGGAGCCTAGTGCCCTGAGAGCTGGGGAGCCAAACACAGATCCCTTCCCAGAGCCCAAGGAAATAGGCCTGTGAGCGGATGTGCTGTGGGGAAATAAATCTCATCAGTGTCACTGGGGGAGTTAAAAACAAGTCCTTGGCTGCTTTGGCTCCAGAAGCTCAGGGTCTCCAGTCACTGATTTGGAGGCACTCTTCTGTGGCCAAAATCCTGTACGTGTCGATGATGCTATGGTGGTGAAGTCCTGTTTCTGAAGCTCCCCAGATCTTCAAGCAAGAGGCGAGGACCAGACTATTGATACCTGTGTTGGAGCATGTGGCATTACTGCACCACAGTCATGTCATATCTCTGTGTCACTGTGCTGGGACAAAAGGGGCTGGTGGGAGGTGACTGATACTCCAGAGTCTGAGGTGGTCTTGTGGCCACGATAGCCTCTGAAGCTTTTGGTTCTGCCCCTTGTGTGAGCAAGGCTTGGAAAATGTGAGTGTTGTCTTGTATACAGGAGCCCTGTCTGCACAGCCAGGCAGCTCCATGTGAGGAGAGAGTTGTTTCCTGGAGATGACCTCTCTGGTGGGTGACATTCCTGATGCAGGATGGGCTTGTGTTGCTCTGTGGTAGTAATTGGGAGTGATTTGCTCCCGATGGTGTTTGTAAGTACAGGATAAACCAAGTGAAGTGCTCTCTGCCCCATCAGGAATGGGGTGGGGATACTTGGAGCGAGCTCTTGTGCAGCTGCAGAAACCAGTGTGCTGGTTGCTGAAGCTTTAGCTCTGCAAGAGCAGGAGGAGGGCTGATGTTTGGACCATCCCAGGTAACACCATTTTCCACAGGGACTGGAGCCTGCAACTACAAAGCTGGTAGTCACCCCGGCACGTTTGCGTTCCTCACCCGGGCTGTGGTACCACAGAGTGAGTATCCATGTTGTGCCTCTCGCCCCAGGTGGAGAAGGCATCTTAGCAGGGATGTAGCCCTTAGGTGTGCATGCATGGGCTGGGGGAGGCAGAGGGGTGCAGGCAGCAAATCAAGGGCTCCAGAGACTCCCCTTCTTCCTTCAGCTATAGGCAGCAGCAGACACTTCATGGCCTTGGACACTGACGTCGTGTCCTGCCATGTGACTGTTCCTGGAGCGACACAAACCCATTGCCACACAGAGCTCTGGGGTTGTGCACAGGAGCTGGCAGGTTTGTCACAGGAACAGCATTTCACTGTGCTTTATCACCGGACAGCCTGGCATCTTCTGCAACTTCTTGATTGAGCTTTCCAGTGCTCTGGGAGGCAGCTCTATGATTTCTCCTGAGATGAGATTCCTGGAGACTCAGGTACTAAACGTTATCTGGATCTATACATTTAAATTAGACTTCTAAGCTGTGTCCTAATATTTTCTCATCAATAACATTTGCGATAATTATATCTTGCCTATCTTCAGGGGTGTCATGAGGTTTAATTAGTTTAAAGGTGCTTTGCAATTACCCTGGATAGCTGAATAGAAGCACGGATTATGGTTGGTATTCCTTTTATGTTTTAATCTTCCCGGCAACCTTCCTTTCTCCTCAGCATAAGGCTCTGTGGATGTGTTTGCTATAATAGAAACCTTTTTTACTCAACAATAGACAACCGAGGCAATTAAAACAGTCAGAAGTGATTAATGTGATTTCACTGGGTGAAAGCTAAAGCAGCTAGCGGTTAAATAATGGCAGCCCTCGTGCTATCTCAGAGCAACAGATGGGGAATGATTTTAAAACACTATTGGATCAGACACTTCACAACAGGGGTGGATTGGTAACAGTATGTCAGAGCCAGAAATATGCACCACCTTGAAGGGTGTGCTGATGAAATGATTAATTGATGGTAACATGTGACTTATTTATGACTGTGTGATGGCACACCTTCAGCTCTTGAGAATAAATGGACCTGTGATCAGATCATAATGGATTTAAGGGCTCCAGGCAGTGTTTGGTGAGTGGATAAATGCAGGGAGTGTGCTGGAAGCTGGAATCAGAATGCAGCAGCTTTGCTTCCAAAACGTGAAGGATAAAGTGCTGGAAGTGGTACCCTGCTGGGAGCATGGACCTGGGCTAGTGCAGCTCTGGGCTGATGCCCTTGGGGTGCTGTACCATGGGGTGAGGCTGTGGCTTGCATTGCTGCTCTCTGATGGTGCAGTCTCTGCTCTGCATCCCTGCAGGCACAAGTGACTCTTCATCTGACACTTCTCTACAAATTCATGTTCACAGCAGTAGGGGACATGAAAAGGAGGGGGGTTTCTTCCAGCTAGACTTGCTCTGTAAATGGTCCTTTTACCTGCCTTGCTGTTTTGATGAGCGATGCCATGATGTGTGTTTTGTTAGTGCCATGAGTTGCCAGTGCTGGTGCCACTGATGCCATAGCCCAGTTTTCCCAGACACTAGTCAGAGTTGTGCCTGCAGATGCTCATCTCTGACCTGTTTGCAAAGCTCCTCAGGAGGGGGCTCCCTCCTAGGGTATTGGTCAAAATGAGCTCAATTAGTTGAAACAATAAAGCTTTGTTAATTTGGCTTCTCATGGCTGAAGCAGGCTGACTGGTGACAGAAGGGGCTGTGTCTCAGCCCTTGCTGTGCAGACAGCCATGTGTGGAAATGGGGGCAGCAGGCAGGAGGTGCCTTTTCAGTTATACTGCAATCGTGGATAAATTGTATTTACTTTCAAGTCTTCATAAGGTTTGGATGCACAGCGTCCCAGGGCAGGAGGTGATGAGGGTGTGCTGGTGGCAGTAAAGCTCAGCCCTGTCCTTGTTCCCATCCCTGTGGAGCCAGTGGGATGTGAAAGGAGAAACCACTGTGTTACTGTTAAATCCCTCTGGGAGCCCCTGTCGAAACAAACCTCCCTCGGCCTCTGCTCAGAGCTCAAAATTTATAGTGTGTGAGATGCTTGTGCTGTCAGGAAAATGAGTTATTGTGAAGCTTGGAGAATAAATAGAAAAGCAAGGTTTCCTTCACCAGCTCTTGCCCAGAGAGCATGGCAAAGCCAGTCCTTGCCAATGCCAGTAAGAGATCCAGAATTAGAACAGATTTTAAATAATGTAAAAGCTTTTGTGGAAACGTATTAGATTTCAAAGGGCAGATATTAAAAGGACATAATGCACAGCTATTTCTGAATTGCTCTCCTCTTAAAGAGAGAAAGACACATTGTTTGCAAGAGAAATGTGACACAAAGTGGGAGCCAAGGTGGTCCAGATATAATGGTAGAGGTTTCAAAGCTCATCCTGCTCTTAATCATTCAGTTCAGGCACCTGTCTTGATGCATGCAAGCACCTATGTAAGAATCCTATGGAGGCAATGGCATCTAACACTTGAGAAAAGCTATCCAAGGAAGAGCATTAATGTCTTGGTAGAGATTGTCTAGACTAGATACCAGGTCCTCTGTCAAGGGACCACGTTTTGGCTGGCCCTTCTGCAGGGAGGGTTGGACAGATGGGGAGTTCATGGGTCTCTGGTCATCTTTGCTCCTCACCGGAGCGAAAGGCCATTGCTGCTGCTTGTGGCTATGGTACTAGCCAGGCTGGTTCATCCTCAGATTACATTCTCACAGCACTTATGTTGTTTTTATCTGATCCTGAGTGCTGCTAAAAACCCTCAATTCCAGCTTGAAGGTGATGGGAGCTGAGTGCTGAAGCAGCTCCCCAGACAGAGTCCTTGGAGAAGGATGCTCAGCTGCAGTACGGAGCCAGTTCCCTTATCGGTGCAGATTTAACACTGAGCCTCACGTGTGGTCCTGTGCACGCCAGGAAAGCCACGGATCCTGCCCTTCCTCACAGGGCTGTGTTGCTGTTTTTGCAGATGACAGAGGGCCGGCACTGCCAGGTGCATCTCCTCGATGACAGGAACTTGGAGCTGCTGGTTCAGGTACAGACCCCATTCTTCTGGGCACTGGTGGCACTGTGCCACATGTCTCTGCTTATTTTCTTTAGCAGTGCTGTTAGCAGCTGATGCATAAGTCATGTTTGAAGAAAAGTTATCTCTTACTAAAGCAACTCATGAAGTGGAACATCCAGGCATGTTTTGAGGCACACATGCTCCTCCTTAGACCTGAATTAGCAGGAGGGTTTCCCTTGGGCATCAGGGCATGGTTGGCAAAGCATCTGCCACCAGTTCTGCACTCAGTTTTTCATCTGCTTTCACCAGAATTTATAGACTTGATGATCTTAAAGGTCTTTTCCAACTAAAACAATTCTATGATTCTACGAAAATTCATAAAGTGTGTTAAACATGCCCCTCATAGTGATGGTTTTTTTAAATTTAGAAGGGAAGAAAAGCCTGTATTTTTGCAGATGTGTTTTATTTCCATAACAGAACCCAAAGCATGAGATCCTCTAGTACATAATACTTCTTTAATTGAAAAATCCCTCCTGCTCGAAGTGCAGGAAAGCCTGAGCTGCTGTACTTCTCCCCTGGAAAGAGAAAAGCAGCAGTCGGTCTGTGCACTTCAGCTTGATGTCACGGGTTAAGTAAGTAATTGCCTCTTCGTGCTCTGCACGTCCCGTGGCTCTGGAGACATGAATCAGAGTGCCCCAAGTTTGAGGGAGCCACTTCTGTGTTGAGTTGTACACCAGGGTTTTAACTTGGCCATGTGTACTTAAACGTCAGTATTTGCACAGAAAATTTTTATTATCTATGAAAAGCCTGGATTGAGATGCATTGAGTTATTTTTATTCTTTCAATAGCCCAAACTTTTGTCTCGGGAGTTACTGGATCTGGTGGCCTCACACTTCAACCTGAAAGAAAAGGAGTACTTTGGGATAACCTTTATAGATGATACGTAAGTATGCTCATTTATTTCAAACATCTGTGTGATTATTGCAATGTGAAACCTAGCCCCGACTCTGTGGCAGCTCAGTGTGATGGAAAAATGACTTTCTTTTGAAGAAGAAAGATTTTCCTGCTTGGCTGAGGAAAGGGGAAGGCATAAAATAGAAAATATTTGGAAAATATCTTCTGGGCACAAATCAGAGAATACTTGTAAAATACCTTCCTGATGCTTTCACTTTTCATGTTTGTCTCGCAAGGTGAAAAAATTGATTCAGCAATAACTTTGTGAACACCCTCAGATTTCCTACTCTGCACTTTTTGTAACAACTTAAAGGTTTTGCATTTATTTTCAAAATGAATTGCTCCTATTGCTTTGCACTTTCATCTCAAATGTATCTTTGAGTCCTTTAAACCCAAACTTCCCTCGCAGCAGTGAAATGAGGTTAGTCCTTCCCATGAACAACTCTCCTCAAGCTTCGCTATTACTTTTAAGTATCCAAGCTATTCTGCAGACTACCAAAAAGAGCTGCAAAAGCAGAACATGCTCAAAATGCACAACTCTGCCTTCCCAGCAGCTGGACCATTGCAAGCATGTGGCGGTGTTGGGTGCAGGTTGTCGCTGCTGCTGATGTGAGAGGGGCAGCTCTGCCAGCAGATGCCCACCTCCTGCCACCCTCTGCTGGTGAGATGCTGTGGCCAGGCTCTGGAGTTCCATGGGAGACCTTCTGTGGCATTAACCTGAAGTCAGCTGGGTTAATACAAGCCTCAGCATTGCACTGAAATGCTTCCCCGTGTCTGCTGGGTGCAGGACTCTGCTCCCCAGGGCCAACCTCTCCAGAAGAGTTGCCTTCACCCCAAAAAAGCTGGAGCAGAGCTGCTTAGGGCAGCGGGGCAATGAAGTTGTGCACTAATACAGCCCCTAAATAAATCTCCTCTTGTCTAATGGGAATAATATTAGTCCCTGCTGCTCTCTGTTACTGCTTTTTATGGTGTCCTGGATGGAAGCCTTCACTAACAAATCACGTCGGGGCTGTGTTTGGGGCCACCCTGCCAAGGCAGTCCCCATCTGCAGGTGCTGGACTGGCCCTGGGGACAGGGCTGGTGTTTATGGGGCTCGTAGGAGCTGCTCGCTCCAGGGCCTGGACTGTGGCACTGTTGTTTTTACCAGCCACTCTCATCTTGGGCTCTCCCTAGAATATATTTGCCACATCCTCGTCCTTTTAAGTGTTGGAAACTCCTTTTCTTCCAGCTCTCCTGTAAATCCCTTGAGTATGCTGTTTGCTCTTGACTTATTTATTCCCCCAGCAGAGCTGCCATGAAATTCTTCTGGAGGTTTTTGGTTGCATGGTGAGCTTTAAAGTGGTGCCAGGGGAATACCTGAAAGCTGTTGGCTTCCCCAGAAACACCAGTGGGACTCCAGAGGCTGACTTGAGTGTAGGGTGCTGGCCTGGGTGCTTGGAGGGAACATGTGGCCTCTGGAGGGCACCCATGCCCCAGCCTTTCAGGGCAGCCACTGGCTTCTGTGCTGCCCCAGGGTACTCAGGGAGGTTATTGGGGTTTGGGGGGCATTCTTGTTTTCTTTCTGGCTTCCTTCCAGTTTCAATCAGGGCAGCTGCTGCAGAGAACCATGATTTATAACGCTGCCTCATTTAATGAGTGTGCCTGTGGTGAACACCTCTGCTCTGAAGTGGGGTTTTGTGTCACGCTGGGACTGGGGATGGTGCAGAACAGACGTAGTGGGGAATATGGCAGCAGAGCTGTGCAGTCCCCATGTAGCAGAAAACAGACCCATTTCTGCTGCAGGCAAACATCCAGCCTCTGCTACAGATCATATCCCCCTGCTAGACATGTAGTCAATGGAAGTGTCCATATCTATAGCAAAGAAGGGTATTTCAAGAGTGTGTAGTTTTTCTGGGTGCTGTGCTACGACTTTTGTGCTGCAGCTGAAAATATGACTGCAGAGAATGCTCTCTACCATCCAAAAGTGAATTACATCAAAATCTGGAAGTCAGGAAGAAAGGAGATAATTTGGGATGTTTGCCTGCCTTGGAGCTGAATCTCACACTTTTTAAAGTAACACTTGGAGTAAACACAAGCACTGAAAAGACCCCATTTCTGTGTTTTCCATCCCAGTTTTTAACCACCTCCCAATCTGTTTCTGCAGAGGTCAGAGTGTTTGGCTGCAGCTGGACCACAGAGTCCTGGACCATGACTTGCCCAAGAAACCAGGCCCAGCTACTTTGTACTTTGCCGTCAGGTGAGTAATTGTTTCCACAAAGAAAACATTACCACTTGGGTTTATTTATCACCAGGGGGTTTTGTTTAAAGGAACTGATTACGGATTTGATAAAGGAAATAAATGTCAAAGCAGTATATTATTTTTAGAAGGAGATTAGGTCCTGGGGAAGTGCTGCTCTCACTGCTCTTTGTGTTTAACTATGAAATAAAGTAGTTTGGAACCTGCTACTTTTTAAACATTGTTTAGGGACATTGTTCCTAGGGTTGTGTTTGGTTTTGTTTTTTTGTTTGTTTGAAACCCTCTATTTTAAATATCTTCTTTGCCTGACTTGTCTTTTAATAGTGCTAAATTTTAATACAGTTTGTTTAAACAGTTGAACTTACTTTTCTTATGTTGACTTAAGGGTTGTCTGTACTTGAAAGGGATTGCTGATGGCTTCTTTGCTCACAGAGCTTAAGCCAGTCCCCAGGAGAGAATAAAAACCTTGGCAAAGTGATAATTTTGGCCAATGTAATTGCATTACTTTAGGGCTTTTGCTGGCATAGCTCTGCTGGTTAAGGGTCTGAAAAAAAACCCACGATGTCCTATGAGACAGAGCTGTGCTGGCAGAAAAGACCAAGCACCATATTCTTAATATTGTTGGAGTTTTTGTTTTCCTTACAGTCTAGAAGGAAAATGAGAGCAGACTGACCTCATTTGCTTTTCATATCTTGGTAAATTTATGCCTTGTGTGCTTAATTATTTGAGGCACTTCCAAGGCAGAGCCTCTTGCGTAGTTGGATCGGTTGGCACCGTCGCCTCGTCACGTCCTCCACACCCTGGTCACTGAGGGACGGGTTCAAACAAGCAACACTTTGTTTTTGTCAAATATGTGCTTATTTGTGATGGAGTTCAGAGCTTCTATTCCCCTCCTCAGTTCTAACAGAAAGAGAAAAAAAGTCTATTTTAAAAGAGATGATGGGCTTTCCACTATATTCACTGTGTTTGAGGATCTGGGAGGCTAAAAACTATGACTGCCCAAAAAAGCTGTGAAGGCCATCATATGACTTGAGCACTTCCTTGGTTGGGATGAATGCTGATGAGTTATGATGTTGAATTTGGCTCCCACTGTTGCAAGGTGATCCTCTACAGGACAGGGTGTGCAGAGTTCTGGGCAAGAGAAGGTGTGAGGAGTGGGCTTGGAAAGATCAACTTCTAGAAGCTAGTTTTAAGCTTGATGGCTCCAGTGTTGTGAGATCCAAACCAAGCAATTAGGAGCTGAGGAGGTGGGCAGTGAGTGAGAAGCAGAGCAGGAGAGGAGGCTACAGAAATAATTAGCAATATAGAAATTGTCTGATATGTAGGAAATAGATATTCCAGCAGAAAATCCACTTCAAAACCTGCCGCTCTCCACTTTGTTACAACTTTTTTGATAAATGAGTGACTCTGGGCCTTTGCTCCTTGGCATATGCCTTGGGCGGTTAGTTCAGTCACTTATCTTGTGTGAACACATTTGCCTTGTCATAGCCTATTCCTTAATTAAACTCACATGAGAGCAGCTGAAATAGTTGCAGTTGTGTGTGCCCATGGCTTGAGCAGAAAAGCATAGCTGGGCATGGGGCAAATGGCATGGAGGGGCTGGGCAGAGAGCCCCAGCACTTGGCTCTCATCCCCTGGGGCTGGATGGTCTCCAGCCATACATGACATGACAGCGGTGGCTGCTGCTGGGGCAGGGTGTCCCTTGGGCTGGGCAAGCTCTCCTGCATGGGCCATGCCTTCTGCATGTTTGAAATAGGTTCAGCCATGAATAGAATAAATACAGCTTCAGTGTCCCTTTCAGCTGAGATGCCAGTGTAATGCAGCAGGGCACTGAGCTGCTGTTCTCATAACAAGTGGCAAATGTGCAACAGCATCAGTTCTCAGTCTCCTTCAGCACTGCTCAGGACAGTTACCAGTACCAATACTGGAAATGGGGGAGATCCCCAGATATCTGATTGTGACCCTCCCTTTGTCCATAACTCCTCAGCCCTGAGCTTTTGTTGTTCAGTAATGACACATGATAATCATTTCAGATTTTAATCATTTTTGTTCAGCTGGCATAAACTCAATCCAGTCATGTGAGTTTTCATATGGTACATGCAGCTGTTGAAGGGCTCTATAATGCAGATTTAGGACTTATAAAAGTGTCATTCTAGTTTTAAGGATGCTGACAGCAGTGGAAATAAAAGCAGAACATATACTTTATGGTGTTCCCAAACATGTCTGTCATCCCCTGAACGTCCTTATCTCTGTGGTCCAGTGTTCCCCATCTGTATTGTGGTGATAAGAGTGTACAGCTTGTACCACGGAAGAAATGGAGCATGCAGACCTCATTGGGATGGGGGGCAATGCCTCCTCAGTGTCCTCCCCCTAAATCCATACATCCTACAGTCTTGTGCTCTGTACCAGCAGTGACTACCTCTCTTCAGAGCCAGGGATACTATCCTGCTTCTAAGGATAAATTTGACTCTTAGGTGAAAGAAACTGCAAGTGCAAATGAGGTCACTAGTTGAGGAAAATCACCTTTTTGGTGCAGCAGAGGGAGGAATACTTTAGCAGGCTGAGGAAGGTCCATGCTGTGAAGGGGTTGGTCTGGCAGCAAGTTGGGAGAGGACAAAGACTCAGGCTTCTGCCCTCTGCATTTCTGGAGAGAAACACTCAAATGTATTTAAAGTGAAGTTTAGCAAAGCTGTTGAGAAAGCAATTATCAGGTGTGATCAAAAGAGGGTGGAAATGCCTGTGGCTCCTACAGTTCTCAGTGAAAGGTGAGTCAGAGGTGTAAAATAGGTTTTCAAATGTCTGGGGCAGGCTGCTGGGCTTGGGTCTGCCCCTTGGACAGGGCATGCCTGTAAAATGGGTAAATTACCTCCTTATCCTGCAGAGGTGTTCTGGGGAGGGCTTTAAAATTAATTTGATGGAGCATGCTGTAGGAATGTGAAATATTAAAACAATTACCATTTAATGTATTGCTTGTCTCAAGTCACAGCATAAACACTGCATACGTTCCGAACAAGTGCAGCAGGTCTGACCTTTGCTGCTTCCTGCCACGTGCCCCATGCTGCTGCTGTGGACTGCTTCCAGTGTCTTACAAATCATCTGCACCAAGAGTTCAGTGGCTGGAGCTTGAGCCTGTGAGGAGCCTTAGGGGTACCGTGGGGCTGCGGGAGGGATTGATCTGGTTCTGATAAACGCAGTGGGCTGCTTGCCCAGTGTTGGCCGTCCAACCCTCCTGCTATCAAAGGCAAGACACTGAGAAGCCCTGGTGTAGTCTGCACTGCTGGGGTAGTGGTAGCAGTGGCTCAAGTATTTGCTTGGCTGGAAAATAAAGCCAATTTGTCTACCATCATGTGGGAGAGTCTGGACCCAACGTATTCATCCTCTGTAAGGAGCTGAAGCACAAGCATCCTGCTCTGAGATCCAGCTAAAGGAGGACTGACAGCACCACGTTCACACAAATTTGTTTCTCTTCAAACTGGCTTGACAGCTCCATGCTTCTCAAATTATAGATGTTCTCTGCACCATTAAATGTATCTTGGCGCTGTTTGGTTTGATGCCCCAAGTGAGTCAGAGAAGCACACAGACAGGTTGTATGTGTTTTTGCATACATGATTGGTGTAGCTCTGTAACAAACTGGGACCCATCTGCTAATCTTGGCTGGGCCAGTCACCAGTAATGGGGTTGCTGTTGTTGGTATGTGCCTCTGATGTGCCTTTTACTCTGGGAAGAGGAAGCCAGGGACAGGATGGGGAGGAAGGCAGTGAGTGCTGTATGGAGTGGTGGTTGCAGCCCTTCCATGTAAACCCCTGGTTTTAGGGATTCTGTTGTCATTAGGATGGATGTGTCCAATAGGATGGAGCTGACCCCAGAGCATTCCTCGTGTGGTTTTTTTGCTTGTCCCTGTTTGCTTGGAGCAAAGTTAATGTCTCTGAGCCTGTGGCTGCTCTCTCCTCCTGGAGGAAGGATGGTCCTGTGGGGCTGCCACCAGCCCCTCTCCTCCAGCACAGCTCCACACCAACTTCCTGACCTGCAACGGGCCAGCTGGAGTTACCTTTTCTACTTCTGGGGCTTTATCTGTGTAGGAGGGATGGGCTTTGCTCCTTCAGCAGGGTTTTCAAATGAGATGAAAAGCCATCACATATCTATGATGTATTAAACAAGCAGTTTGTTGTTCTCTCTGTGCTGTCAGCCCACGATTTTTCTGCCTGTTCCCTCCTAATAGGCAGGAAATTAAGTGCAGTAGCTCATAGTTCCTCTGTACCGTTTTATTGCTAGAGAACAAAACACTGAGGAAATAAAATGCTTTGGAAGGAAGATGAGACCTATCCAAGAAAGTAACTGGGTTGGGTTTTTTTCTAATTTTCAGGTTCTACATTGAAAGCATTTCCTTTCTCAAGGATAAAACTACAGTAGAGCTGTTCTTTCTGAACGCCAAGTCCTGTGTACACCAGGTAAGGCTCAGCATCCTTCGGAGCTCCTTGTGCATCTCCCTTTTATTGCTCCTCTGCTACCTACACAGTCCTGCAAACTTGCTAGGAGCTGCATCTGATTTCTAGTTCTTATTAAAGTATTAAGATCTTGGTGTGCTTACTCTCCTCCTTCACTTAAATGCTGATGCTTGAAGCAAATGGATAAGGATATAGTTTCCCTGTCTTGCTTTCATAGCCCCACCACACACTAGAATAAGTCCTAAATACTCAAAAGAGTTGTTTGAAATGTGTATTTACTCTGTGGTTAAGAAGCTTCCACTGTTTTCTTAACATGTTCGAATTGTATATATATATATATTTAAATGTTAGTTCATGGTATGGTAGTCAAAATCTTGAAAAATAAGGTTGATGTGCTGCAGATAATGACTTGGTCTGGTAAGAGTGGTGTGGCAGCCACCTTTGCCGTGCCCCCAGTAACCAGCAGTGCAATAGCAGCTGCAGTTCAGTGAACTTTACTCCAGCAATGCCTGATGTTTCTGGGATTTTCAAGTTAATGTCAAACTCGGGCATCTGCTGCTTTTTTTTACTCATGCTTCAGTCAGTCTAAGGGTCATTTGGTTCTTACAACCTTTTCTTGGAAAGCAATGCTGTATCATTAGCTGGTTGTGGAGCTTGGTGTAGCCAGCCAGAGTTTTCACCTTTAATATGCTTCATATTTTAGAGGGTTCTTACTCAGTATCTAGTATTCATTATTTTATGGTGGGATCAGAAACCTGATGTGTAAGTGATTAATGGCAAAGTTCAAACTGTGCTTTGTACAGGAATTGCTTTCTGGACGCATGAAGGAAATTGGTGCCTTTTTACAACATGCTGAAGTTTAAAAGATGCTTGGAGAACTTGAGGCCTCACTGGTTAAAATTAATAAAGAGGAACTCTCCATTGGGCATATCTGCTACTTTAAGTGAGGGATCTTGGCAACTTGCAGTGATTCTTTTAGGGAAAACTGGAGTGCTCAGACAAAGTACAAATAATTTTGGAATTGGAAAACGGGACTGGTTTTAGGATGGAATGTGAAAAATGCCACTACTATTGAAACAAATCCTAATTTGGGTGCAAGCTTGTGTATGTATAAAGCATAAGAGAAAACAAAGGAGCAGCATAAGAAACCTGCCCTCACTAATTGTAGACATGCATGTCATCAAACCAGTAAGGAGTCATTTCTGGCTGGATAAATACTATTATTCAAGCAGCGTAACTTCATATTGCTGAAATGAGGTGCTGATAGCAGGTGAAGCTCTGGTGATGCATGGAGTGCTGCAGTAAGTGGACTCTGCATCATCCAGTTGAGTTCAGGGCTTCAGGAGCTGGGAGAGGTTTGGATGAAGGCTGGTCTGTATTCCACCCCATGGCTTGCAAGGTGTGTGCTTTAATTGGTACAGCCTAAAGTGCTGGCTTCCCTGTTCCTGCAAGCAAAACTGCCAGAAGCAGAGAAGGATTTCTGTCACGTCCAGTTTCTGTGGGTAGCAGAGGGATGAGGAGCATCGCTTCCTCCTGAGGGAAGGATTGCTGTGGGCAGTGCTCAGCATGTAATGAAAGCTGAGAGCCCCTGCTCTGCCTGCAGCACTTTCTATGGCAGGCAGTTTCCCAGCCTGGCTTCAGCAGAAGCCTGCAGCTACTTCAGCAGAAGCCAGTTCATTTACTTTCAAGATACATTTGGTCCAGCGGCTTTTAACCGTCAAATTCAGCCTTTTAGAAATCTTCTGTCCTACTCGTTAAAGTTATGGTTGGTCTCTAGGTTTCAAGTAGTGCATGAAGTGCACATGAGACCAATTCTCATATTTAAGCCCATGGGATGTGGACAAGAAGATGCACAAAGGCTCCTTGGATGTGCTCCCACAGTGTGTCCTCCTGTGGTGCTGCCAGGCTCTGTGGTGCTCCTGGGAAGGACGTGCAGGATGCGGGACAGGCACTGTTGGGTTCTAAAAAGGAGCAGATCCCTGGCTCGGGTGAAGCAAGTGGCTGATGCTCACTGATGACAGCAAGGAATGTTCCCTGGCATCTCTCAGTCGTTAATCCAGCTCCAGGAGGTTAGGCCTGCCTCAGTTTAGGGTGTTTTTTTCCACACACATACCCCCCCCTTCCTTTTCCTTGCTGCATGAGTGAGGAAACCCCAGTGTCTCAAAAAGCAGCAACCTTCACCCAGCCCCTGTGCTCAGGGGGTGCTCTGCGATGCACAGGGTGTGCTGGAGGATGCCCTCCCAGAGCCATATCCTAACCTGGATCTTGAAGCTCCATGAAGCTTCTGCTCTGTGTGGGCCAGGAATGTGGCTCAGAGGATAAATGCTGCAATACTGGGGTGTGAGAAGACCTACGTGGATAAGATTGCTTAAAAGCCAGTTGTGTTTTCTTGCTTTCACAAAGCTGTTTCCAAAGTTATCACGGTAGGTTGTTCCCCACAGGGGACACAGTGTGTGAAAAGCCCAAATCCAGGGTGGTGCAGAGGCCTGATGCTTGGAGGAGTTGGTGTTTGTGCTGTTCTGATATTCCTGAAGGCTGGCGTGTGTTGACAGCACAGCAGGGTGTAGGTACCCACGCTTCCATGGCTGGTGTGCTTTAAAGGAAAAAGATGCTTTCCTGAGCAGTGGGTGAGCGGGTGACGTTGCCTGAGTGTGAGATGGTGCATGTCAGGGCTTCTGGCACGTGGAACACCACGAGAGCCAACAGGCTTGGGTGAATACAACTGGTGTGTTGGCGAAGTTCTGTGCTAGTCCCTCCTCTGGAGGGGTTTATCTGTGGATTACGATGTTCAGAGGCTGCAGCAAAAATTTTATCTGCAATATTCTTCAAGAGTCCTGCATGTGAAATCCTGCAATCCTCTATCTAATCAAACAGAATGGTGTCCCCCTAATGAAATCTGGCATCTCTGGGTGTAGAGAGCTGCTGGGCAGCTTGCATTGGCTGTCTTGCCCCAGATGACTCCAGAGGTTTTGCTCCCAGCTGAATAAAAAATAAATATACCATATTAAATACATTAATATATTTCAAAATATGGCTTCTGAATAATAATGGAATAAAACCCTGCATAAAAGTTCTGAAAAGGGTGAAGGCTGGCTTGGTGCTCTGTCATGCACAGCCATGCCTTCCTTCACCTTTCAACTACACATTCCTTTCTGCAAATCTCTCTGCTCCTTTCTGCAAGTCTGGTAGCACTTTCCCCTGACAAGGGTAAGAGGAATCTGGGGCTTGAGCATTTTGCAATTTCTGTAGATGTTTTGGCAAGGGAGAAACAAGATAGACAATAAAATCTCTGCTGCCAAAAATGTCTTTTTCTACTCCCCACCCACCCTCCACCTCTGTACTCTTCTATACACTCAAAGCTCCTTTGTGCTTGTGGGACGTTGCTGCCATGCACCAGGCTTGTGCATCCTCTATTGACCTGTGGCATTTTCTTTGCAGGGCTCCTCTGCCTTGCCCTCATCCCCTACAAGGAGCCAGGGGAGACCCCTTTGCCCAAAGCACAAGAGTTGAGAACTTATTTTTACTTTAGTGAATCATGTTTTAGCAGTGTTACAGCTCTGCACCAGGAGCAAAGAATCACTGTCACACAGCAGGAGGTGTCCATGTCTGCTCCATTCCACCACACCCCATCTTTTCCAGTGCTGATAAGGTGGTGGGTCTCTTCCTTCTGCACAGTGTAACTTAACACTGCTTTACACACCTGGAGAGTAAACTTCCCATGTTGGTTCTGCCAACATCCATTCAGTGGTTGCTGGCCTTGCACTCTCCGTGTCTCCTCACTCATGAACTGAATGCGATGTTTGCTGTTCTGCTCATAAGAGCTCCTGGTGTTTCCTCACCACTGGTGCATGCATAAACCTTGGCCCCCAGCCGATACAACAAATGCTGCCAGTGCTCTTGCCCTGCCTTCCTTTCACGTTCAGCTGCCCATATTTTTTCCCTGGTCTGATGCTGCAGTCCCCAGGCCCTCTTGGTCCTGTGTGGTCCAGCCAGCTGCCTGGCTGCTCCTCTCCAGCATCCGTGTTCTTTGGGATGGAGCTTGGAGAAGCCATATCTGCTGCCAGGAACAGCTTGGGCCACTGAGCAGGAGGTGGAAGCTGGTAAAACTTAGATCTCCAGGTCTATGGAAGGGCCTCCCAGTGACTTAGTTATAAGCTCATTTATCTTTGTGTATTTCGGGAGAATTCAGTGACTGGAAGGATGCTTTATGTATGTCTGGGCTCTGTTTTCCTTTGTGCCTCTCTTTTTCAAGGCTTTGAGGACTGCTGCCTGAAAACCTTCAGTGGTGACAACTTCAATTTAAAAGCTTTCTCTCCTGTCACTGACTGTAAGAAGTTGGATTTAGATTTATAGCAATCTCTGAAATCTACTCTACAGCTGGAATTTAAAACAGTGAAAGCCTAGCACTTGGTTTCAGGTGAAATGGGCATCTCAGCGTTGATGTGTTTGCACAGGGATAGGGGAGCTTTGTAACATGTTCAGTGTGTTATTGCACAGCCCATGACCATAGCTGGGATGCTTTTAAGGAGGTGGGTTGGAACTGGTCACGCACATGTCGATGATAAATTTAGAAAGATAAATTAGTCTTCTTTCAAAACAGCCAAGTTTGGAAAAATAACACCCTACTTGGCTAGTGGAGCACTGTCAAGTTCCTTATGCATTAGAGCTAACCTCCATATAGCTCTGCAGCCATACGGTTGATGCTTTGCCAGTCCTTAAAATACATTCTGTAAACTAAGATCTTGGTCAAGTTGGCTGTATTCCCCTTTTCCTCTCTATATTTGATTGTCAGGGGAGGGAGGTTATTTATTTAATTTTCATTTTGTTTCAAGAACTTGGAAGAATTGCTTTTAAAAAAAAAAAAAGAAAGAAAAAAAAGTTAAAGGCACTGGAAGATTTCAGAGGAGTCTGTAACCGTGATAGCTTCATGAACGGTGATGCTTGTAAGCACTTGGCAGCCTGAAGACCAGTGCTTACCAAAAGGAGCTGTTGAAACAGACCCCTAGTGTGAGCATAAAGCCTGGCTGGCTTCCAGCTCACGGAGAGCGAAGTGGTCATATATCAGAGAGCTCTCGAAAGTTTTATAACAGATATTTCCTAATTCTCCCCCATCTCTAGGGAGAGGGGAGTGTTCCCATGCAGCCTCGTAACACAGTGTAGTCTGATCCTCGCCAAGGCTATTAAAATATGCTCTGTCTATTGCCTCTCTTTGCTGTTCTGCTCCTGAAGACAGCACTTGTAAAGCCCAGGACAAAGATCAGCAGGACCAGTTGGTTCTTCTGCACCTTCAGGGCTGTTATCTTCCACAGAAGCTGGCAGCCACCTCTGTGGCCCAAACCCCCCAGCTCCATGTCAGCAGATGAGAAGGATGGAGCATGGTTGTGCCTGTGAACAGGAAAAGGAGGCAGAGCTTCCATGCTGATGTAAACTGGCAGATCTCCATGGGCCCCCTACTCGTTATTCCATGAGACCTCACGTAGGGCTGTGCTGGTGGCTCGGGGAGGGGCTTGGCCATGGTGTGGGTATAGTCAAGGCACTCCACGCAGTCCTCAGAGTTGTTGATATTGGTCCAAGGCTGCCTGCTGTAAAGGGGGATGGTGCCCCAAGGGACCTGCTGAAGCTTTTACCAGGGGAGGTGCAGGTTGTGTCCCAGCTGGGCTGGCCTGGCCCATTGCATATGAAGGCTTCGTTGGTTTGTAGCCAAAGTTTCATACCTCGCATCTTTTGACACAGGTAACTCCTCCTGTGTCTAACTACTCCATCTCAATTAACGCTAGAGTTTTGCACCTTTGATCTCCTGGCCACAGGGTAAAGATGCTGTGACAGCTCAGCCAGTTCTGTTCTTGGTGTGTGTTGGGTGTCTCACTGTGGTGCTGTGGTAGGAAAGTGAAAGGCTGTGATTATATGTTAAGTCTAATGACGCTTGCTATATACCCTGGCTTGCAATCAGGGGAAGTATTTGTCCTTTCTCTCTTCTATGCTTGCACTTTTACATTAAGACAAAAAAAAAAAAAAAACAAAAACAAACAAAAACAACAGCACTAAACGTGCTCTTGTTACACTGAACTGTGCTGACAAGTTTCAGAGCAGCTGCTGCTGTCCCTGGAGTTTCATCTGAAGCACAAAACACAAGCAAGGGAAGATGGATGAGGGTGGCTGGCAGAAACAGCAAAATAAAGGGTGTAACAGGGAAACCTGAAGCTTTTACTCACCATGAGGCACTACCAGCTTTTTTTTTTTTCAGCTGGGTTGGCCTAAGCTGCTGAGGTGAGAAGCAGTGGGTCCTGCCAGGACCTGGTCTCAGATTGTGTGCTCTCTCATGTGGGTGGGAAGGGCTGTGGAGCTTAGTGGATGAGATGTCATAGACCATCTAGATGCCGTTGAAGCAGCTGTGAGGCCTCCTGAGCCATCCAGGCTATACTCCCCATGGGGTAAATGCAGCATGAGTGCAAGTCTGAAGTGCCCTTTTGAGGAGGGTCAGAAGGACCAGCCTTTACTTTGCTATTTTAAGGGCTCATCTTCTGCATCTCTTGCTCGTTTAGTGCTTTACTTTCTCTCCTTAACATACTGGGGGCGGACGCTTGCTTTGCTGTGCGTTCTCTCAGCCCAGCATTTCTGTCTTGGGGAAACTGGTCCCACTTGAGATGCTCAGCAAAGTTTGGAACTTCGGATGCAGGATGGGATGAGGCATCCGGTGCATGGTAGGGCAGCGTGAACAGCAGGTGACACCACAGGGGCTGAGATGTAGGTGTGAATGCCGGTACTGGGGACCGGAGCTTTAAAGTTAGAGGGTTATTCGCTTGCCATTGTTTGTTTGCATCCTTGGTGTAATCACCTAGCACAGCCACACCAACACAACGAGTTGTTGCATTTCCCTGACCTAGTTTCTCCTGTGCTGCTCAACTTGTGTTGTGTGACAGGCTGTGGCCAACAACCCCTCCCCAGCCTGTCCCAGGAGCTCAGGCTCTGCTCCCAAAGAAGCCTTCAGCGCTGAAAAGCTAAGCTGTCTGCACTGCAGAGACCTGCCTGTGCATCCTCTGGCTGTCTGGGCACATCACGGGGGTACTGGATCCCTTGTGGGAAGCCATGGCCGTGCTGGGAAAGGGCATGGGCGCTGCCATCGCTTTCTTCACTTGTGCTGGGTCCACACCCAGCTAATTGCCACCCTTGGTTCGAACACCTTGTTGTACACACTCAGGTTCTTCTTTTCCCTCCATCTAATTGCATCCTTCTTCCTCTCAGCTTTTTTTTAATCACCTTTCAGTACTCATGGGTAATTATCTGCAATACTGCGGCTGTCTTGAGACTATTCAATCATAGTGTGTGTATTTAGGGGTGTCTTTGGTTAATATAAATTTTTAAAGGGGTTGGTTTGAGGGAAGAGGTGTTAGTATCTCGATTCTCAAATCTCCACATGAAATGTTTTTGTTGTCAGTCTTTAACCTCTGGAGGCTCTATGTGCTCTGAACAAACCGTATCAGTTTTCACTTCTTGCTCTGGCTGTGAAGAGTTAAATGTGATAGTTCCTGTGTTGCTTTTTTTTTTTAACATGAGTTTACAGCCTAAAGATTTGCTTAGCACAGTTAATGCTCATTCTGACTATCATCATTCTTGATCTGTATTTTCATCAGGATTTCAGACTTGTATTTCTATGACAGTAAATTCTAGTGTTGTTGCTGTGTCTAATGAGGGTTCACCGCTCTATTCATGACCGAGCCTTGTTATTCTTATCACATTCATAAGTCTATGTCTGTGCAGCAAAAGACTTGAGCTCCTATCTGAATCAGGGGCTAAATTCTGCCCATGGGCACTGAAGGCAGGAGTTGGTCTTTACTAGTGACCTATTTCTTCTCCATGGTAATTGCCACCCAGTAAGGACATCTGTTACAACCTTTTATTATTCTGATGTTTGTCAGTATGACAAAAGCCACCACCTGAATCTGCTGGACCAAATGCAGTGTTTAGATTAAGCCAGTGGCCTTTTGGAGAGCTACACAAGGGGCTGAATCTGTCCTGCTGGTTGAAATGTTTGGTCCCTGTGCAAACTCTAATTGAAAATTCAGTTTTACCCTCTCCCAGGAGCTGCACTCCCCTAGTCTGTTTAAACTTATTTACATCTAAAATATAGAAGGCTCAGATTCCATTATCTGAATTGCATCCATCTACTTAACTTTGCACTACTGACCCTGTTCCCATTTGGGATAAATCTAGGAAAACCTTCCATCTTCTTCAACACGTGGCCATGAAAGCACTTGCTGCCTTGGCTCCCAGGGCCCCCTACCTGCTCGCTGAAGTCTCTGCTTAAATTACCCTGGCAATCACAGACATGATAAATGATTTTTTTTTTTTTACAGCCATTTTCCCCTATCTATTTTTGAAATTTTACCTTGCTGTTAAAGCGATGCTAAAACGAAGACTCTTATCTGACAGCCTCGGGGGCAGAAAGATGGTTATAAGATCCAAATACTGCCTGAGTGGGAAGAGTTGTGGTCCTGTGCTTCTGTCTGAGTGACATGTATCACTATATGGATTTGTGTCAAGCCAAACTCCTTGACAGCCCAGGGCTGGATTACATTACAGCAATGGCCAACTGGGGAACCAGATGGCAAATAATGTTATATTATGATGGAAAATAATTCCAAGCTCAGAAAGACTTGTCCAAGAGACTGTCACTTATATAGTGTTAGTCTCTTAGATAAAGGCTGAGCTGGGCTTTGGGATCCCTTGCTTCAAATCCTTGTTCTACTACTTAGCTACTGTCTGACCTCAGGGCAGCCTCTTTGCCTTCCTGCATCTCCCCTTGATTTTTAGCCCCTTTGAAGAGTAGGGTTTCTCCTGATGGCTCTTTGGGGTTTTCTTTGGTGTGGCCCCAGTCTCCTGTCACTCTTGTTGTATGGCGATATATGATAGATTACTAGAGCTGGTCCACCCTGTTCTGAGGCTCCCAGCAGCTGGAGAGCTGTGATGGCAGCCCTGTGCCTGGGGTGTTCTGTTTGTCCCTTTTGCTCTGGTCAAGACACCTTCAGTGTCTTATTTGAGAAAGGTGAGGTTAGGAAGGACCTTCCTGCCTGTCCACTCCTCAACACAGCTTCTAAGCAAACATGTTCAAAACTGAGGACACAGGCATCACAAAAACACTCATCATGAAAGCAAAGATGGAAACTTCATCACCTGAAGAAGGCAGCCTCCCTCCAGCTGGTTTGGTCTCCTAAAACCCTAAAGGAAAGTGGTTTGTGGGATCACTTTTGGCACTTGTGGCAACGCCATAGTAGTGACCAGAGTTTCTTCATGCTTGTATTTAGGACTAAGTAAGTAAACGCAGAAAAGCAGCCTCATAATTACTATTGCTAATTAGTTAATAGTTGTGAGGTGCTTTGAAGATGAAAAGTGAAGAGGTGCTTGGTTATTAAGTCCCAAATGCCCCTGTAACACCAGCAGCAGCTATTGCTGTGGATCAGCAGAGACTCGCTGCTGCAGTACCTCACCCAGTGTTGCAGAGTTTTTCTTGGAGCCAGCAACAAAGCAAAGAGGACCTTTGATGTGAGAATTGCATTTGGATAGATAAATCTCTGAGCTGCTTGTACGCTTAAAAGGTGATGAGCTGCATGTAGCTGATTGTGCCTTGGGGCAGGGAGATGGTCTTGATGAGCTTTTAAGGTCCCTTCTGGCCCTGTTTTCCCCGATTTTGTGGTCCAGGGACAGCTTTGCTGAGCTAGAGCCTGTCTTTCCTGCTGAGCAGAGGTTCCCTGCGTTGGCATTTTCTCATAGCTGGGTTCTCTGTGTGCTGGTGCAGAACGTGGTGTTGGGATGACCTGATCTCCTGTAATCCTCCTGCTGCCACAGTTGGCCTCGGAGGATGTTAGAACAGATGCAATTTAAGCTTAAAAAAGGCAGCTCAGATATACATGACAAAGACTAACCTGCTATAGACCTGGAAGTAACAAAGCACCTTAAAATTGCACCTATGTGAAGAGTTTCTGGTCTGTAATCCTTCCCTTTTTTCTTAAGCACCAACATGAAAGAGATCTGAAGGAAGGATGAACTTGAAGCTATTTTTTTTTTTTCTTCCTAATTTGTGATCTGCCCCTCCTATTCTATTAAAATATGTCTGGGAATGCTTTGGAGGCTACTTCTGCATAGCTGTTGCCACACCTGTTGGGAAGGGGAAATTCCTCTTGGTCTGCTGTTGCAGAGCAGCCCGGGGGAACGCTGCTGCTGGAATGTTTTATTGACAAAGCTGGCAAAAAAACCCCCAAAAAACAACTTCCTTTCCATGAAAATTGAGTTATTTGTTTGTTCACTTTTGAATTTAGTCTCTGTGAGCTGGACCTGCAGCTGTGGTTAATTAGCTCAGCTCCAGATGTGCCCTATATATTTTGAGATGTCACTTGCCTGTATCTGTATGTAATTCTGTATCTCTTCCTGCTGCCCTGGTTTTGGTATTGTTTCAGCTTCTGGTCTGCATTGTTCCCTCGTTCAGCCAACAGAGCCTGGGGACAGAGGATGCGTTGGGATCTTGGTGGCAGGATACAGACATGTCCACTACCTTTGCTTGCAGAGGGTCAATAAGAAAATCTCTATTTGTGGGATGGTTTCTGGGCCCAAGTTTTGTCCTTTATACACAGTTTGCAGGGTGCAGTCGGTGTAAGGGGTAGATTTGACAGCACAAGAGTCCAACTGGAAGTGCATCTCCTTTACTCTTCCAGAGTTACTGCTGGTGCCAGGGTAGAACCAAGACCAGGATTTTTGTTTGTAAAAAACCTAACTTTGAAAGACTGCACTTAAGCTTGCAAGCAAGAATAAAGGGATCCTTGTGGAGTTTTGATGCTTTGGCATTTATCAGCTGAAGTCAGAGTGCATAGTGGGGATAGGACTGATTTTGGACTGGAGTCAACACGTAGATTTTCAGCATGGAGGTCCATGCAGTTTTTCTGAGACAGCTCCAGTCTACTTGCAAGAGCTGGAGGCTGTAAGATCCACACTGTGTGGGGCACAGGAAGCTTAGTTACATTATTCTTGTGATTAATATACTTATCTAGCATCAGGGGTGCGCATACCACCATCACAACAAAGAACTGTGTGCTTCAAGCCATAGAAATACCTCTCGTTCAACCCTGCCTCCCTCCTTCCCGGGAAGTTTTCCGTGTGTTTTTGCAGCGTGCAAAAACGTGTCAGGTCCCTGACGGCGTGCGGGGTCAGATGCAATATCACAAAGCAGCGTCCGGTAAAAATGCAATAAAAGAAAGATTTGTAAAGAAAACATGGGAGGGTGGGAGAAGGGTTTGGGGGGAGGAGGAAAGGCACAGCTATAGGTGGTGTGTAACACGCATAAACAGGGGATTCAGGGAGGGGACTCTGGCACTGAGAGCTGCCTCCAGAGCCCCCAGCGCCCCCCGCATCCCGTCCTCCTCCCCAGCGGAGCGGGTGCTGGCAGCGCTGGCGTGGCGAGGCGGGGCGTGCTTCATGTTCTGCTCTTTCCCTGCACAGGGGCAGATTGAAGTGGAAAGTGAGACCGTCTTCAAGCTGGCAGCTCTGATTTTGCAGGTAAGTGCCTCATCCTCCCAAATTTAATCAGCTTGCTTGTTTTAGCTCGGCTGCCTGCTGCCTTTCTGGGCTCTCCCCCTCTAGAAAGACAAGACCATGCAGCATTGTTTGTGGTCTCTGTAGTTGCAGGGGAAGAAAAGCTAAAAAAGTTGGCAGGGATTTTTTTCCTCATAGACAAGTGAGAAGCACTTATTTCAAGAATTTTAAATTGAAAGGGGGAAGGAAAGAGGAAAAACTCAAGGGAGAGCATTTATTTGGGCAGGTTTACATCCAATTTATGACTTATTCTAGTTTAAGATGAAAAGAGTGTAATACTGTAGCTAAATTTGTTATATTATGCCTGTGAATCTTTCAATGCATGTTTCTGATACCTCTTATGTTGAAATATGTTTGGTGTTACCCTTCCTAATCAAGTTTTGCTGTACTTAAACTCTGGTTATTTACCACTTTCTGTGAAATCAAATTCTACCTTTAAGGTGTTGGGTTTATTTCCTTGTTGTTTTCTCAGTGACAGAGTGCCACAGCAAAGCTGCAGTGGCTTGATCTGCTTGAACTGTTGTTTTCATCTCTAGTGAGCACAGTTCCTCTCAGCTGCTGACCTGTTTGTAAAGCTGAACTTCAGCTGGATGTGATTGGCCAGAAAGAGAATTTTATTTCACTTGTGCAGTAAAAGTGACATTGATTTGCAATGTGAAATTCATCCCCATTTTGGAAGCGACTTTATTTATGGTGTGGGTGGATAATCTACAGCTACAAGAGTAAAGGATTCTGTTCTGGAGGACATGCAGGCAGCCTCCATGGTTTGCACTGAGTGTAACTGGGGTCAGGATCTGGCCACAGAGCTGTGGGAGTGGGGAAGTGAACAATGCTGGGAAAATCGAGGACTTTTGAAGAGATGGTGTTTTAATCCTGTCACTGTTTTTCAATTGTAGGAAGCTAAAGGGGACTATTCCAGGTAATAACATTTTCCTTTTTAATACTAGTGTACTTGATGGATGTGTTTTTCTGTGTTGGCATTGTGTTGCAAACAATCAAAAATGGGGGTGAAGTCCAGCCTCGAGCAGTGGCTGAAGAAAGTGAAATGCGCTGCTGGGCTGGATAAAATCTGAGTCTGCAGGGTGAGTAATGCCTCTTGTGAGCAGGCGCTGAGTCAAAACAGTTCTTCAGGCCATCCCACTTTGCTCCCCTCCCCAAACACGGGTGCTGAAGTGGGATGGGGAGAAAGCTCCCACTCTTTCCTGCCAGCCAGCCTGTGATTTGCACTGTGCAGGCAGGGTCACCCACATGGACTGAAGCCACAGTGGCAGCACATGCAGAGGGACATGGAGCCACTCAGCTGCCCCTGCCAGAGATCAATGAGCTGCTTTCTTCTGCAGCTGCCCCACGGGGCCTCCCCCTTCCCGGGTCTGACCCGACAGTTGTGCTGTAGCTGCTGTGTGACCCGGTTGCTGGGCTTTAGCTGTCTAAAGCTGCATCATCGGATGGGGCTTGCCCTTGGAGATCACTTTTTAGCGTGCACTGGTTATGATAACTAGCTGTGGGGAGGAGGTGGGGTCACACTCAGACCTGTTAGAGCCCAGGAAAAGACCTTCAATTAGAAACAGCTCACTAAGCAAATAGGAATTCAGAAAGGTTGGCTTTGGTCACGTTAATATTTTACTACTTGCTGGGTTTCCATATGGGAAGAGAGGTGTGTTTACGCTTTAGCTACAACAGCTTTCAAGAACCATGCTTTGGAAATGCTGGGTAAAGAGCTGTCTGCTCCAAAGCAGGGAGCAAGTCATGTCTGACTGCCAAAGCCTACAGCAGTGACATACTCTGCTTTTCCTTCAGTGCACAGTTGTCAAGTAAGTGCCAGTGCTGCTGCCTGAGACCCCTCCTTCTCCACTGAAGGACACGCTCTGTGAAGTCCATCACAGCCTTCCCCTTTTTGTCGATGTGCTCTCATACCTGCAGGGAGGAAAAGATGTCCTTGTGACTAACATCAACTGGATGGACTGGCTGTACAGACAGTTTCTGTTCATCTCTGTGCTGTAGACCTGCTTTGTGACTCATGGGATATTGCTTATATTGTTCCTCTTGCCTGATCTCACAGGGACACCCTAAGACACCCTAAGCTTAACTTGGTTTAGGCACAGATGACCAGACAACCACTGTTCACTTGACAAAAAGTAACTTGTTAAGCTGGAGCAACTGGTGGCACGTGCTCTCAGCTCTCAAGAAAAGGGGTTAAGGTTAAAAACTACCTTTGATGAAAACCTCCCTTAGGTGGTTTAAACTTAGCACTGACTACTTATCATTTGCCATAAATAGGTTTGTAAGTATTGCTTCTCATGCCCAAGAACTGCGTCCGTGGTTATTTTCCATGCCTCTGCAGACATGTTGCAGGGAGTGGATTGCCCATGGTTACCTTCCAAAGTACTTAAAGAAAACTGGAGGGAAGAATACTGTGCTACAAGAGTGATCTCCTTTACCAAAGACAGCCTTTCCCCTAACAGTTGCATGTAAATAGCTGCAGCAATTGTTTCCTCTATTAAACAAAACATATGTTATGCCTCCATAGCAAATGAGCAGGGCCAGCTGTCACAGGCACAGTCAGCGCACCAGAAGTGAAGGAATTCCATTTTACATATCACAAGTGGTCGTTTGGACTGCTGCTGATAAAGCACTAGCTTAATTACCAGTGTATCTTAAAGATACTGCGGGACTGGTCTCCCCTGCCAAACTGGCCGGTGACACAGCGCCCGTGTCCTTGCAGCGGTGCTGTCTGTGCGGCGCAGTTGTCTCCGTGTGCGGTGTCTTGGGTTTGGCGTGTTCCTTGTTCGCTGTCATTTGGCAATTCCACTTTGAATCACTTTCTGGAATGTGGCTCTTGCACCATTTCTGCTTACGTGAGAACACACAGGTTAATTTTTTTTTTTTTATATTGGATTAGTGCTGAATGAATGCGGGTAAATACAGGAATTGCCTGAAGTCCTAGAGATTAATTTTCTGGAAGTGAAAAATGGGCCAGTCCAGGCAATGCTGGTGATCTCTGCCTGAATGATTTTTCACACATCCCATAGGGAGCAGTTCCATGGGGACACGTCCCACGATGGGGTCAGCATGCAGCATTCCCTCTGATGTCAGCTGGGAACAGGCAGATCAATACCAGGGTCCGAACACTTCAAACTCTTGCAGCTCTGCAGTACCCCCTTTCCCAATCCTCTCCTCAAATTCTCGGATAATGTCTTGATGGCAGAGAGCAACAATCTCCTGAGAAACACCATCCCTTACCCTATGCTGAGTGGGTGAGCACATTCTTCTGAAATCTCTTTATTTTCAATGAGCAAACCTGACATGTGGGTGCTTGGAGAAAGTCAGAACTTTTGGTTTGTCTACTACAAAGGTCACTCTGGAGGGACTTTGCAGCCTGGTAGCACTGACAGCGTGAAAGTACCAGGGTCTTTGGGGTTTGGCCATTGCAGGTGGTTTGCAATAGGACCCCAGGGTGCTGGGCTGTTAGGATGAGGGTATGCACCTTATCCTTCAGATAGAGACTTTATGTAAGATAAACCACCCAAGTCCCACTTTGAGAAGACCTTGGCTTTTAAGACATTTTGATAAAACTTAAGTACATTCTTGAAAATTGCACCCGCACTGTGTCCAGTGCATATGTGCCTGTTTGGGACAGCTCTGGTTTCTCAAAGGTAGTCTGAAATGACGAGGAATGATTAACGAAGACGGCAGTGGACCACAATCAGTGTCGCTCACTGCACACCAAGTTTTTTCCTGTTTACTGAAGTGGTGATCCCAGCCATGATAATCGCCTGCGGTGCGTGATGAAGCGCATGCTGCAGGAATGCTCAGTGAGCCCTTCCTCTCCCTCTTACACCGGACAGTGTCGGAGCTGCCACGGGCAGAATGGCTCCTCCTGAGAATCCCACACTTGTGACGTTCCCAGCAAGTCTGGGATGCTGTGAATCCATGGGTCTCTGCTGTCCTGTGCAATGACCAGGCACGTTTTGCTCATGAGGGACGTGATACTTTGCTTGTGTTCACTTTTCACAACTCATTTGTGGCCTCCAGTTGACTGCTGCTCTGTTAAAGCTGAATTCCTATCAGTTTTTCTCCAGTTCCTGTAGTAAGAAAAAAAAGTATTAGTCATTAATAGTAGTTTCTAAATGGCATTTGTTAATTGCACTCCTCCACACTCATATTTGCAAATGAAACAGGAAAAGCTGCAAGCCTGGTTTTAAAAAATCTTGGTTTTTAAACTCTAACCAAAGGCTTTAAAAAGAGAATTTGTTTCAAGTTGCAGCTCCTGGCATGGTTTATTTTTTTTTTGGAAAAAGTCCATATTCTATCTATTTTAGACATTTAATTATTAAAGAAAGCTAATGTCTTAGCAGGCAAGTGAAGTAATAGATCAGCCTGGTAATAATTCATCATGTAAATAGGCAACACAAAGTCTTGCCTCATTGTGAAATATGATTTAGCTGGTTTTAGTTTACAGACTAAGCATCTGCCCTCAAAACCACTGTACAATAATATACAGTATTTTTCTTTGTCACTTGATGGAGACAGTTTATAACTCAGATGAAGTCTGACAGTCCTAAATGTTGTCCTTCTAGCATTAGAAAAAGATTTATTAAACTCAGATTAGCTACAGGGACTATATAAGGAAAGTAACTTTTTAAAAAAAAGTTTATTTTCTGACTGATAATCTTGGGTCATATTTTCCCCAGTAACATTTCCCGGACTGAAACCCTGCCATGCTCCCTGGAAGTTAATTAAATTGCTGGGGGAGGGCTTCCATTTTCTTTAAATAGCTGACGCATTCGATTTTGATTCTGGCCTGTGGGCTGCAAAGATAACTCCCGACTGGTATAGCATAACACAGACAAAATAATGAATTCCTGATAGCTGACATGTGTGAGGCACCGGGGTTTATCATTACATGGGTGATAAACACAGTTTGTAAAAGGAAGAGGTTTGTGTGAAAGATACCCCTGCAAACTGTGGCTGTGGAGTAATTGGTTCAGAAATGCCTGAATTTAAAAACTTTACTGAGGAAAAAAAAATGAAGTGTTTGGTTTAAGTGCAGAAAACTGATATTAACAATTTGTTCCTAATTAAGAGCAAGTGCTCACTCATATATTTAGGGTAGTGGTTGCTTTGGAAGGTGACTATCTTGCCAGGCAAACTGGAAAATCTCTTGGTAGAAAAGAATGTGGAAATGATAACGTGAGCAGTGCTAGAAAATAACTGCTTGAGAGAAGTTAATAATTGATAGCAAAGCACCTGTTGGCTGCACTGCTTACCCCAAGGTGAAGGGAGCTTCAGAAATGGGACATGCTGGAGATTTGCTGGAGGCAGCTCGTCCAGCCTGTTTTTGGAAATCTCACCAGGTTCATATGATCAAAACTCCAGGTGTGGCCATGTTCAGGACTGGGGTTGGAGCAGAAACACAAATTTGGACCAAATCTCTCAGTTGTTCCTACTCCCCTCTCTCAGGTTTGCATCCTGGAGAGATCTCAGAGGGCTTGAGGTGGGTCTGTGGGGCATGAATGGAGCCCACCTCATGGGTGTCACCCACTAACAGGTGCTCAGGCCGTGGGGCCAGGCTAGAGCTGGCCTCAAAGCCCTAACATGGGTACAGTGTGGGTGTCAGGTCTCCAGCACAAACCCTTTTGCTCCACAGCGCTGCTGCTCTTAGACTGCGCTGTTAAGGAAGGAGACCTGTTGTGAACTGTTCACTGGGAGCTCTTTTCCAGGGCCATTGGGATTGGGCATGGGTTACAAGGGTTGGTTTTCATGCTGGTCTCATGTGGAGGTCAAAGACCTCAGCACAGCTTGGGTGCCTCTTCCAGTTCCTGAGGGTTTCCTTCCATATATACCAGTGGGTGACACAAAAGAGCAGGTGGATCACCATGGGATTCACTCTCAAGGCACCCATTTGATGCCTGTCCTAGGCAGTGCTGTACTTTAGTTTTTATTTTCTTACCCATCCAAGTGCACTTTAGAAATGCCCATACACTGACAGTGACCCAGGCTGTCTCCAGCGTGACCCACTGCTCCCCGTGGGCTGTGTCTGCCTGGCTGGAAATCAGTGCTCGGCACTGGCACTGCCGTCCTGCTCCTTGTGCTCCACGCCTGCTTGTTTGCTGAGTGAGTCATTGTGTATTTTGCCTTTCAGCTGGGACTCTGCACACTTTTTCTGTAAATACCTTGCTAGGCACTTGCTTGTGAACCATTAACTCTGTCTTGGTCAAACCCAGCTGTGAGCTTTCCTGAGCTCACTCTTCCGTAGTAACTTTTTGAATTTGAAGCAAGATGAGCAAAGATTCATTAGCTTAGAGCCTGTTTGCTGAGGGGTTTGATTATTTATTTCACTGTATTTGGGAACATCTAATGAACCAAGGTACTACATAAGCAAGCTTAGGGAAAATGATGTTTGATATGTATTTCACACAAAGATAATGACTCCCCTACTTGACAGGTATTGGATACTCACTTTCCCAAAGAGCTCTCTGCTTAATTGAGTTTTATACCTTCTTCAAAGAAAAGCTGGCTGAAAACTAGCTGGTTGAAGAAGTAATTTTTCTATAGCAGTGTGCAAGTCTTGTTTTTCTTGATGAGTCCCTGAAGTTTGTTTTTGGGTTCCTACACCCCAGTGTACCATGAGGAATGGGTAGCTGAGGAAAGGCAGCATGTGGAGAGGTGGTTGTGTTTTGTCCTCTTTAAGTGTCCCTCCACAGCCCTTTGTTTTTCTTTTCCTTTAAGGCATTTTTAACTCGGAGAGGCAGTGCTATAGTGGGTACAACCCAGCCAGTGAGGGAGGGCTTTTGTGTGCTCTGCATCCAAAGCAGATGAGAGACAAGGCAAGCATGGTTCCAGAAACATCATCGTCCCCCAAGGTGTTCCATGCAGGGGACAAGTTGGAGACATGTTGCTTGTCATAGCTGTTAGGGTTGGAGTAGCATCATGGCATCCACAGCCTTGTCCCTAGAAATTCCCTCAAATAGAGTTCAGTATTTCATGGCTTTTGCACTATAAAGTATTCACCTCCCTTCTGTTGAGTATCTGGCAAACTTTGTCAGGACTACAGAGTTTCTCCAGTCTTGCGCTGTCAGCTGTGAGCAGGAGTTTGGGTTCTGGTCTGACTCTGAACAACATCCTCACTTTAAAAAAGCAAAAATAAATATCTCTTGCTTTTCCTTCCTGTGATGGTTGGGATCTGTCACATGGGGTGTGTTTTGTGCTTTGAGGAAATGGAAAGACAACTTTTCAGCCTCAGCTCTTTTGCTTTTGCAGACTTGTCAGGTCTTTATCATTATTTGGATACTTTATTTTTCTTGTGGTTCCATGTATCTCTGTATCAGCATGCAGGGCTGTGATAACAAGCTTTAAACTTTGCTGCTGTACTCAGACATGCTAAAACCCCACAACTAATAAGGCTAAGCTGACTTTTGTGTGAACAGGAAGAAAGCGTGAACGTTAGAAATAACGGTCTGTTGTTGTGGGGAAGGGCTTGGGATCCTTCAAGCGTTATCAACTGTGAATAGGGATCTTTTGCTCTGCAATAAATCCCCAGGTAAAGCAGAGCTGCTCTGCTTCCTGTCTGGTCTGACAGAGAAGCACTGCTAAGGCATGCTGTCAGTATGGCTGAGCAGCTCTGTAAATGTGGATATACCATACGGGATCTGTGGGACTGTGAGCCATCACCGGTGGTAGGTGTGTTGTTGAAGGACCAAAGGGTTTTATCTTCAGAATATTCATATTTCCAATCAAGAACTGTAGAAGAACTACTGAGAATTTAGGGCAGGTTCAGGTCAGATTTCCCCTAGCTGTGAAGAACTCCTTCCCCACCATCCTGTTCCTTGTCTGCAAAGTGAAAATATTAATAGTGGCTCTAGGAGCAGCTCAAGCTCTCTTTTGTCTGGTAGCCATGTCCTCAGAGATGTGTGTATATAGCTGATATGAGAAATGTTGCTTTTTCCTTGGTGCTCTTGGTTCATCTTCCACAAGTGAATAAGTAGGGTCACCAGACCCCTATGAAATCAGTAGGCACTGCTGCTGCTCTTTCTGAGAGTCAGGTAGGGCTTGCAAAGCAGAGAAATTAGCCTAAATGAGCAGGGCTGGAGGTGGAGGTCAGGCTTGGGGGTCCAAGACTGTAGTCCAGCCTGTGCTAAGTGTGGGGAAGGGTTGTCTCTAGACCCAGCCATGCTTTGTGTTTGGTGCAGGTCCTTCGAGCTGTGAAACTAAAGCTGTTGCAGCACGGCATAGGAATCCACAGCATGGCTGTACAACAAGCCTGGTGTTGAGAAGCCATCTGCACTGCTTATCACGTTCCTTTTCACGTACAAGGTTGGGAGGCTCTTAGAAACGCTCCTTCAAATACCTTTCTGAGCAGGCAGTTCTTATCTGGTATTCAAGTGGCAGACTTTGCAGCCCTGCCCCAGGCGAAACTCCCCGCTGGTGAAGGGGGTGAAGGTTTGGCTTTGGCTGTCCTGTGCCTATGGGAGCCCCTTGTTCATGGCCTTTCCGCATCCTGGTCTTCCTTCAATAGAAAAATAACTTTCTGGAGTGTGCCAGCAGACCATAAACTGAAGGGTTGAGAAAGGATGGGAAACGTCTGGCATTTGTCACAAAAGAGGATTTGTCAGAGTGCGTTTCAAAACCCTGCTGCCAAGATCCTGCTGCTCTGACATACTCGAAAGCTGCTAAATCCATCATCTCTCCCTGTACCTTCCCCTCTCTTCCTTCCCTCCCTTTTTTCTCTTGCACTTTTAACCCCGCTCATTTTTCCCCCTCTGTTGCCTTCCTGCTTCCTCCTCACACCTGTTTCTTGTGGTACCCTGAAAGCCAGACCCAGCCTCCACAGGAGCACGAGGTTGCCATGCTCTGCTCTTCCATTTATTAAAACAAACCAAAACCCTACAGGAAAGGCACCTGTTGCTGAAGCAGTCCAGCTGCAGTGCAGTGGTCCGTGTTGCCATCACTCATCTGTGAATGTATGGAATGGGGGCACCTTGGAGACCTCGGTGGTGCTACCCTAAGTCTGGAACACAATACAGTGTACTTTCCCCAGTGATAAATTCCTGCCTTATAAAGTGTTATCAACACGATTCAGCAGAGGTAGACACACCTACCATCACTTTAGTCAGTTAAAAGTTGACTCAAGTCCTATTCTTATCGAGTTGTTAATATTTACAAAGATGATGTGGGCTGATAAACTTTTATGTTGTAGTCCAGTATATTGCTTTTGCTGCTCTGGGTGTGTCTGTTGCTCTTCACGTTTTATGGTAATCTCATTAACCACATCTTATTACATCTAAGCTCTTACCTGCCTTAGCAACAGGCATAAGCTCTTTCTGACAGTGGGCGCAGGGCAGCCATTGACAAATGGTCCTAATTAGCACAGTTCTGTAAATTTTTGCCTAGCAGGGAGTGTTGTATCACTCTACTACAAGCTGTGAAGCTGTACTTTCTGGGAGAGTAAATATATAAGTCTTTTAATTTTCAAAAATGTGCTTTAGGCAGAGCATGCCATGATAGTCTGGCTTGGTTCCTTCCCAGATTTCTGGTGGGGTTTTAGCAAAATGCCTAAAATTTCACTGGAATGTCAGTGGGTTGTAGGAAGCATGTGGGATTGGTCCTGGTTTGCTGCTAGAGATAGTAATGTGAATGTGGGAACTTCTATTTGTAGTATGGTACGTGGTTAAATATTGTTATTGGTTATTTCGGAGGCATGCTGCCCTTCCATCTTCTTAGATCTGGCACTGATGATGCTGTCCCCATGCTGCCCTCTTGCCCGTCATTTGTTCACATTGGGTCAGAAAATTAAATATAGGCAGTACCAAGAATACAAGCTGAGGTTTGGCTTGAGGATTTTCATTTACATTGCCCAGATCAATTCGAGTTCTGCTCGATATCTACCAGAGAGAAAACCCCTATTTAGAGGGTGGAATGGGAAAGAAAGGGTCCATCTGCTGGTTTTCTTTAATTCTTCTCCATAGTGGAAAAATACTTCAGATGAGTTTCCTATATTCTCCTCCTGGGGAATAAACAAACCTTTTGCCAAAAAAATATTCAGTCCCATTGACTCTGGGCAGTTTAAGTTTATGTATTGAAATTTTGCCAAGAACCACCAGTCAAGAAGCCCCCTCCGTAGCAGAGGTCAGATTAAATGCACGTGGGCCCCGACAGCCAAGTCCTTCTCCTGCCCTGACAAGAACCAACCATGGACATGCCAGATACAACACTGGTGTGTTTGGCTGGTAGATAGCGTAGACAGTTGGACATCTGGAGCCAGGGCTGTCTGCCTTGGGATTTCTCTATCGTCTTGTGGTCGTTGTGAAACCAAACAGGAACAGGTAATAACTCAAACCGTCGCTCCTGCTATCTCGAGTTGTCACCTCAGGCGAACAGCTGGGTCTCTGAGGGCTTGGGAAAGTGATCCTGAAGGTCAAGGGGAGACATGCTCGTGCTTCTCGGTGCAGATAAAGTGATAATGAATTCTGTGGAAGGAGGGGGAGGACCATTTTGAGGCTTTTATTATCCCTGAAGCCGTGAATCATCCCAAATGCTAATCCTCGGGCTCACAGTCAGCAGATCTGGGCTGCTGCGTGCCAGCCTGCGCTGTGTGAAGGCGTCCAGCGTGCAAGGAGCTGTCCTCTCTTTCTCCCAGGTCTTTTATGTTTTTCTTGGATTGTTTCATACTTTATCTTACATTTATGTAGGAAAAAATAAAATCCTTGTTGCTTCTCAGAGACTTTCAGGCCTTATAAGTGCCTTTTAATGGACTCCCTCCAGCTGCAGATGGATGGGATGCTGTGTCTGAACCTCAGGGTATGAGGTTGGGTCCCTTCAGGAAGCCAAGTCCGAAGGGCCATCTTTGCCTCATAAAATAAGTGTATTCTCTGCTATTGTGAGAAGTTGAATGGGTTTGTAGGTTGGCAGAACAGAGAAGATCTGGCTCCACTGCAAGTTATCACAGCTCCATGGACTCTTCCTGCTAATGAACTGCACCAGGACCTGTGGTGCTGGGTCAGCACTGGAGGGATGTGCCCTGTATCATGGCACAGACATGCTTGCAGCCCTTTGGTCACTGAGCCCACAAACTTTGTTGGGGAGGTGGGTGCGCTGGCTGGCGCTTGGTTGAAATTCAGTGGTTGACATTCCATATTGATGAGGTGCTACTCATCACTCAAGCTTAACTAATACACTCGTTTTGTCGTTTGATGGGGATAAAGTAAGTAGATACCAGGTCCAGAGGTGAGTAGTTGTGCTGGAGAAAGGGAATTGTACACAATGTGGCATTTCAGAGCATGGTAGGATGCAACTGCCAGGATTCGTGGCATTACTGCAGAGTGTCGGTGACAGTGAGGCTACTAGCCTGTAATGGTTGGTGAAGGAGAGCTTGGGACCTCTCCACCTAGCTGTGGTGGTGACTGTTGGGGGGTCACGTGTCCATCCTGCCCAGCTCCCTGTGCTAGAGTTCAGCTCTCACCTCCCGGCATCAGTCCCTGTTAGTGCTTCAGCCCTTGCTTGGGCATTCTGCTGTTTGCTGGCAGGGAGATTTCTAAATAAGGGTGTAGAGACAAACTATAAAACCTCTGATTATGAACATTGTGGGCTGAGAATCTATATTTAGAGGAACAGCCCTTTTGTTTGGTAAAATGAGCTATTTTATTATTGCTTCCTTCCAAAACCTCTCCTACTTCATGACATTTCCCTGCCAACCCTGACTGCTACGGCAGCCATTGCAGTTATGAGTCAGGCTTAAAAATGGGAGGAAATTTTGATTTCAATAGTCAATTATCCTATGAGGCTGTGATTGAAGTTGGAGGGGACCTCAGGAGGTCATCTGGCCAAACCTCCTGCTCTGAGAGGAGTCAGCTGTGAGATCAGGCCAGGTTGCTCAGGGCTTGTTTTTTTAATTTTGGAGTGGGTTTTTTTTTTTTGTTTTGCTCTGGTTTTTGAGGCCTCAGGAGGGTATGCTCTGTCTTAATTTTCATGTGTCCCTACAAACCCTTGGTAATCTACCTTCTCACTGCAAGCCGAGATGTCTTCCAGCCTTCTGATCCCATCAAAATGGGCTTTTAAGGGGTGAATAAACCCCCCTCAGCTTTTGTGAATATTGAGCATTTGAGCATTGAGAGGAGAGATCCTGATTTTCTACCCAGCTTTGTGGCACTTGGGTCCTGGCCAGCTTGCAAAGAAAAGTCTATATTCCTGGCAGAAGAGCACTGGCCCGGCAAAGCTCAGCAACAACAGCTCCTCGGGGCTAATTGACCCCCTTCTTGGCAACGTCATCAAAGACACTAAAGAATAAATAAGCTGTTGATTGAACTGTTTCCTCGTCCCCAGAGGTGGTCCCTCTTAGTCAGGGTTGAGGCACATTGTCAGGGCTGGGGAAGAAGCTTGTGGAGCGATTAGCCTGTGCTTGCCAAGGAACAAAAAGCTTTAATATACTGCGCCTTCAATGTGACATCTGCCGGGTGAGATGGAACTGTGGTAGGGGTTTGCTGCCTCAACCATCTGCAGAGGTTGACCCGTCGTGCCCATGGAGATTTCTGTGCTGTCATCCTCTCCACTCACGCACAGGGTGCTGATTTTGAGGGAACAGAGCAGGAACGTAGCTCGGATTAAATCTCTAATAGTGGAATCTGATGAAAACACAGGTTGGGAGCAGGAAAATACCTTCAAGGAAAGCCTGGATGCAGAAGTCAAGGCGGATGCTGATGGACGTGACTGATGCATTCCTTACATAGGAAAGTCGTGTTCGTGCTTGTTGGTGCTGCTGCGAAGGCATGCAGAAATCCTGCAGAAATGAGGCGTGCACCTTTCAGCTGATTTAATTAATGGAGCATATAAGGAGAAAATATTAACCATTTTACTGATGCCTGTAAATAGGCTTTGAATTATTCTGCTGGGGGAGGTTGTGACAAATGGTGTTCACATACTTCAACTCCCTTTATTTCGTTCCAGGCTGGGCCTGGAGTCCAAAATATTTGAACTTTCTGTAGAATGAGCTGTCCAGGAAAACTATTTTCAGTGAAAATATTTTAAAGTATATGAACTGAAACCCTTTGTTTTGAATTTGACCAGTGTTAAACTCTGAGATTTGACAAATACCATCCTGCTTCATGAAATTTATTGTCTAGAGGTAGGATTTTAGCTAAAGATAAAGCAAAAATGAGCACTACTACAAGCTTTGCTTTTGGGCAGAGGCTTCCCTTCTGCAGCTGTTTCAGAGCTCGTTCTGCACTCTGCAAATAGAGTGTGTGTAAAATAAATATTGATACGGTGCTCCTGCCGCAGTGGCCCGAGAATCACGTGTCTGTATAATGAGTTATAACATGAGTCTGTGTGACACCATATACATCACTGTCATGTGAGAGGGCCTATAGAGTTACATTGCTATGACAGCCTGACATGGGGCAACGCTCCATGTTCTTGGGCAGCAAATACAGCCCTTCTGCTGAAACTAATGATTGCATCTGTGACTCACTAACAGTGACTCTGTGCCATTTTTGGTTTTAGTGATGAAAACACTAGGAAAGACTTGAAGACACTGCCTGTCTTTCCTACCAAGACGCTGCAGGAGCATCCATCACTTGCTTACTGGTGAGCTATTTACTTTAAAATGTAACTCATTGCTATGAATGGTAATGACAAGATCACTTTTGAGCAGTTTTGCTAAGTTTTTTTTAAAGTTTTCATCCCGTATGTTATAGGACTTGGAGTTAATTGCTTGCATTCAAGCATTTCCAGTTTGTACATTGTTATAAATTATGCAAGATCCAATGCACATCCCTCATTGAAAGTTTGCTGGAATTAAATTGCTGGATCAGACGTATGTGGGCACCACGCGTTAGAAAGAGCTGAAGCCTGAACTGCAGCCAAGCCTGGGTTTGCAGAGAGCACTTTTCAGCTGTCACACAGCAGAGCCTCTGTGGTGGGCTGACCTTGGCTGGCTGCCCCGTGCCCACCCAGCTGCTCCCCTCAACAGGACAGGGGCAGAAAATAAGCTAGAAGAGCTGGAAACAGAAAGGCAGGTCTAGTTTTGTGGCTTGAATCTGCTGTAAAGGAAACACAGCATTTGGGATTTATCAACGATACTATTTCCTTGGAATTGATGCCCTTTGTGCAAGTTGGACTTCTGCATTTGTTCCATTTTTTTTTTTAGGCTTGATGTGTACCTGATGGATTTTCAAGTATACCAGAACTTGAATATGATTTGTTGTTTTCAGAATGAATACTGCTGGGTTTTTTTTTTTTGCTCTCAAGTGTCTGACACTTAAATACATATTGTATTTCACATTCCACTAAAACAAAATGTTCAAGTATGTAATAGGAAAAATGCAAAAAGGTCATTGCTGACATATCTATATTTTTCACCTATGAAATGTCAGGGGAAAAAATACACTGAAATGAAAACATTTTTGGTTTAACTTCCTCTGTTTTGCACATGCAGCATTAACTGTCCTTTGAAATTTTGGTCCTTTAGAACGTGCAAATGAATTTATACAATTAGTACCGTTATTCTGCAGCAGCATCTGCAGCAGAGCAGGCTGACCCGAAACGATTCGTTAATTAGCGTGGAACATGGCATGCGATGGCAGGGATCAGCCAGGCAGCTCCATGCTGCTTAATGAAGGGTGGGAAAGAAATCAGTAAGAAACAGAATGTAAACCAGAGCGAGAAATGTACAGAGGGATGCTTCTCTGCATGCTGAGCAGGCGTCTGAATTGCGACAGATGCTGTCACACATGAAAAAAGTCACTGAGCCTCTAAATCGGGTTTTGTGCTTGGTTTGCAGTGAGGACAGAGTAATCGAGCATTATACACAAATTAAAGGTCTGACCAGAGGACAAGCCATTGTTCAGTGAGTATGACACTTGTTAATTCATGAAGATGATACTTTTACTTTTTTTTCTTTTTTTTGGAGAAGTGGCAGTGCAGGCTGGCTTGGTAATTACTGCTTGCAAATGTTACCATTTGTATTTGTCAGATTCTTTTTTTTTTTTACTGAGTTATATTTCTAACTTCAAATAATTTAAGTTTCAGATTTCACAGGCTTGTAGTTAGTGTTGTGTGTCCTCATTCAGAGACTTCAAATATAAATGAAATTGTTTGAACTTTACTTCATTGGAAGACTTTTCTCTATACCCTGCTTGCTATCAATTAGTTTCCACACCAAACTCTTAAGGGCGAGAATTACCTTAGGTCCTGATAAAAAAAACCCACAAATGCACGTTTACTGAAAGGTACAGAATTGGGCTTTCAAAAGAACAAGGTCTTCAAGATGCATGCAGAGCCTGTGGAATTTTATTTTTAATTTACCATTAATGTAGCTGTACTTCCTACAGGCAACTGTAGTGGGATGTGTTATGAACCGAGAAGCCTGAGATGATTGCCTTGGTTGCACGATGTAGACAACTTGTAGATTTTCTTATGTACTTTGATGCCCATAACTCTGTCTCAGCAATTCAGGGGCTTCTTTCAATAGGAACAAGGGCAAAAATTGTCACTTCAGTGGTTGTCTGAATTGTCTCCTGAAACAGTCATACAACTGCATGAACACTTTCATTTGGAGCCTGTCCGTTGTAACCAGAGCACCATAATGGAATAATTATAGGCAGGTCTTTACCACCAGCATTTCCCAAAAGGCTTACGTGTTCACTTCAGAATTTTTACTTTCAGTTCTCTGACCTTCTGATAAGAGACTGAATGTTTTGTTGTATGAGAGATTTCTCTATTTGCTTTAGCTGGGCCAAAATATCACATCTTTCCCCAAGCGAGGATGCTAAGTTTCTCCTGAAAACATGGGCCTTCAATTACTAAGACCTTCAAAATACACAAATGATAAATGACATGTCCTGAATGTATGTGTGAAAAAAATATGTTAATAGATATTATTCCCTCCAGAGAAAATCATCTGATATGCTGTAAATCTGTCTGCAGGTACATGAAAGTGGTAGAAGCTCTGCCAACATATGGAGTTCATTATTATGGAGTAAAGGTTAGTAAATGCCCATACATAATGTGATTGCTTAGCTTATTATGTGTGATTACATCCCTATAGGAGTAGTTTGATTCAGTACCCTTCTATATCAGTATTAAACCCCACATTTTTCAACCTCTATAATTTTTCCCCCTTCAGTATTCTTTAAAAATTGTTTCCAGAGAGCAGCAAAGCATTATGTGCTACAGAAGACAGAAAGGTATCTTTGTAAAACCTTCTGTAATCCTATCAGGAGCTAAATTCAAATCAGCTTAATTAAACTGGATATCACTTCTAGATCCAAAGCAACTAATAGTTTCCCCAGAGACATTTCTAATCAAGACTGGGGGGGAGGGGGGGTGTGTAAATACAATGTGGAAAAGACTACTTCTAAGTGGCAGGTGATTAGTGGGTGTGTACCTTGGAGTGGGGAAATGCTGAGAAATATTTTTGGAGAGTGATGGAAATACACCATTTATTCCCATTTGTAGAGGAGAGCCTGGGCCAAAGTGTTTTGTGCAGAAGAGCTCAGCAGAGATGTCTCCTTACTCTGAGTCATGGCCATGACTCTGGTACCTGAGAAGCTGATGTTTTGTGCTGTTCTCTCCTCTTGCAGCTGTCCATGCCTGAGTTTAGTGGATGTAGTCATTGGCCACAGTTTTTTTTTCTGTCCTATATCCTTTCCCCCTCACAGCCACTCCTGCAATGAGTGACACCCCCTTGTTTCAGCAGCACTGTTGCTTTTTTGTCCACTTTGCACAACCACCATGTAGTTTCTTGCCTATGCCTGAGAAAGCAAGGGGAGAAAGTTTCAACATTTGCCCCAGCAATCCACTTCACATCAATTTGTTTGCAAAAAATGTCCTTGTTCTGTACCTACTTGTACTTGTCACAAAATGAAATGGGCTGTAATCTTGGAATTGCTTAATTCTGAAGTAGCTCTTGGTTCACGTAGACGTCTGTTTTTCAGGATAAACAAGGAATCCCGTGGTGGCTTGGAATAAGTTACAAAGGAATAGGCCAGTACGATTTACAAGACAAAGTTAAGCCCAGGAAAGTAAGTCTTTGGCATCTGATTTCTTTTTTCTGGGGGGAGGCAGGGGATGTTGCATGTCAGAGTATACTTTGTGAAGCTGTTGCTTATTAGGTTAGTGAGGAAAAGACAAGGGGTTGGAGAGAGAAGGAGAATTCTGCTGGCACCAAGGTAGTCAAGCTTTCCCTCTTGCATAGATGGTGGAAACTCCCTTTGGGAGCTTTGGCTCGTGTGTTGTTTTGAGTTTGGTGGTCTCATGACAGTTTGGACAGGCATTTTGGCAGCCTCTGGGGATAACTACAGGAGTATGAAGCAACTGGATTTCTGCTAGTCCTTAACTAAACACCTCGTGCTCGAGCAGTGTTTTCACTTGGCTTTCATAGGTGTTCTTTGTGTGTGATAGGATGAAAAGCTCCACTGATGTTGGTGAAATATGAGGGGAACTGTGTGATACTGCAGGCAACTGCATGTTTCCATGATGAAATGAATTTTAAGGGGGGATTGAGAGGAAATGCCAAATACTGGAGGTTGTTCTCTTTTTCCAACCTCCTGCTCCCCAGGGTGTCTCCTGTAACGTGAACTCTGCCAACAACCTCCCTTGTTGTTTAGACAGGGCAGAGGGTTCCATATGGCCCTGCTGGCTCCCTCAAAGCCCCCATCAGCCAGTCCTGACAGGCTCTTCTGCTGGCAGCTTTGGAAACCCATCATGCAGCCCAAGCACACAATGTGTTGGGAGCTCGCCCAGTCCTGTAGATGCATATGTATCCCTGCGACAGGACTGAGCCCTTGATGGTCTTTGAAGAGTTACTTAACCCACTTGGCTGGGAGGAAGAGCTAGGACTGCAGGGGCTGTGCCATTGGGTCTAGCGTGTGTGGTTTCTTTCTGCTCATGTCTTCGTTGGAGCATATAAGCCATGAGGAGATGGAGACCTGGGGATTTGCTGTTCTCCTTCCCAGGGAATGATCTGGGCAGGAGTTCACATGAAGTGTGTGCTTCCTGCCAGGGAATTTTACATTTGCAAAATGATATTGTTTAGTGTATTTGTGCCAAAAACCACAGCTTAACAGAACTTCCTTGTTAAGAGTAATTCCCCTTCAAGCTCCCAACTTGATCTTCTGTTTTTCCAGAGCAGGCTATGACTTGGTTTCTTTTGGTGTATTTATATATACCTGTGTGTCCAAGGTTGAATTCCTATGTCCTTCCTTTGCTTTCTTTAGTAAAGCACTTAGTTTAGCCCCAGATCCCTCTTACCATCCCTGTTCTAAAATGACAATGACACGAGAAAGCCTAAAAAATCAAGTCAATGTTGATGCAGCCATTGATTGTTAGAGAACATCAAAGAGCTCCTCTTGCTCTTGAGCACTTCTGAGTTTTTTAGGCAATATCTACAAGATTTTTCCAGTCAGGTCAAACACAGATTATTCTCTATCCAAGATGTCCAGATGTGACCAGCAATGGTCTCCAAGAAAATGCAGCCTGCCTGGCTAGAATCATTGCTTCACCAAGCACTTTTTATGCTTGTGGGATTTAAGTTTGCAACATCAACCAGGCAGATTAAGAAAAATTTTTAAGGTCAGCAGGGCCCAGATACCAAGTCACACCCTGCTACAGTTAGTTACGAGGCGTTGCCTTTGAACGCAGCAGGAGCTGTATTTAAGAAAAATAAAATTAAAAAAGAAGTCACCTCTGCAGTGGAAGTGTTACAGTGGAAATTAGTGGAAATTATAACAGTTGTCTGCTTTACTGTAATTACAATTATACAACAGAGGATAGAAATTAAAAGGGAAGGTGGGAGAGAGAAGCCTAAATGCAGAGGGAAGGTTTAATGCCAATAAGCTGATTGAAAAAGTGGGGATGGATATGGCTGTAGTATCCTTACAGATTTGTTTCTGGTGTTAATAGAAGGGGACAAAAATGACTTAAGCTACAGCTTGTCCTGAGTCAGGACTACTTTTAACATGTGGATAAATATGCAAGCAGTTTCTTTACACAAGAAGTGTTTCAGGGGTTGAAATACAAAGTACACTTCTGATGTGATCCATGGAAGTAATTGCAATCAGACTGTGTTTGGGGGGGAAAGCAGATGGTGGGTCTAGAGAGGCACCCTTGTCCAAACTTGGTTTTGGAGTTAAAACATTGAGGTCCTGCTGTTTATTTCAGTGTAGCTATAGTCTTGCTGCCTGTGAGATGCAGCAGGCAGAAGTTTCCTTTTAACCAGTATTGTTGGTTGTTTGTATTTGTGAATGTATCAGAAATATTTCAGAGAGAAGAGTCTGTAACAGCTTGCCTGAATCTCTGAGGAGTCAGCAAGCACAGTCCTTTTTGAAGCAGCAGGCAAGAGGAGAGCAGGCATGTAAACTATGGCTGTTTTTTGGAGTAGAGGTGCTTCGTCTTGCTGGATTTAGCAGAATTTTCTTGCTTTGCTTTTCGGGATGGAGCCAAACTTACAACTGCCATGTGCTGGTGTTATCCTGCTGTTTATACTGTGGATCAGAAGTGCTGTTGTGTTTATCCCTAGCCATCTGGGAAAGAGCATCCTTACAGTGCTCCACTTCTTCAGTTACTGATGTTTAAATATACAGGCAGCTGATTAACTCAATAAAAGGGAAAGGCTGAGTCCAAGTCTGACGGAGACCAAGCTGGCCTTTCCTAATTTTAAAGATACAAGTGGTCTCTGGGTGTGCAAACCTCTTTGATACTGGCTGCAATGGAGGTTTTGAATAAGACCTCTGGTGCTTGTGTTCCAGCTGAATTCACACCAGGGGGTTTTATTCTGCTTCCTCTGGCTTTTCTGCAATGCTAATGGCTGCATTTGTTTAATGTGTTCATCACAGGCATCTGGCAAGAGCCAAGTCCATATTCAGAATAATTTTTTTTAAATAATAATAATAAAATAGTATATATAAAATTAACTACACCCATTAATGCAATGTCAATTAAATCCCAACAAATATAACCATCCTCCTCAAAAAGTGAAATCTTTTGGCTTTCTCCAAGTAGGTCTTTAGGCAAAGAGACCAAAATATGAGCCTTGGAGCACAGTGGTTATCCCAACATTTTGTTGTTGGATCAACACTGTTGCGTGAAGTCCAAGGCTGAGGAAACAACTTGCACGACAGAGCTGGATGAAGCAATCTCCAGATCCGTATCGCCCAACCTTGCCAACACTTGCGCATGTACCGTCGGTCATCTGTGAGGGGAAGGTGTGTTGTTGGAGAGGATGGTGTGCAACTCGGGGCTGGACCAGGAGAACCTGCTGTGTGTGTCTCTGCAGAGCTCGCTGAGGAGGTTGGAGTTGGGCTATTAATATTTTGCTGGTTGACCTGAGATGGTTTGGAGAAAGGAGTGTTGTTGTTTTAAGTCACTCCTAAAAGCTTTGTATTGCTTTGGGAGCGGTTTCTAGCAAAATGAGCTCACGTTTTACCCCTCGCCCGGGACTGTGAGCTGATGGGCACTGAGGGAAGCACTGTAATGGACTGAAAGTGGAGAATTATTTTTTGTTACTTATGAAAATTGCCTTTGTAGATAAAAGCAGTGGCTCCACACTGGCTGGAGGTTACACTGGGCTCAGTTGATTATAATCCTGAAGTCTCACAGGGCATAAAAAAGACTGGGTTTGGCAGCCCTTGTTCACATTTTAGCTCAGACCTGGGATTAACTCTGCAGTCCTACTGCTTTGCAGACATACTCTCCCTTCAGCTGCAGTTAATATAGAGGGATGCCTCCTGCTTGCTGTGGGGTGGCATGCCAAGATCCTGTCCCCAGTCTCCTCTGAATCCATTAGGAAAAGCATAAAGCAGGTCCCAGGGCTTCATATGCCATTTCAAAACAGAATATAGATCTCCCTTTTATCTCCAGCCCTATTCTTCCCACTGGTGAGATAAACAATGCCTCGTCTTGTTTATGGAGCGTGTATGAGTTGAGTTTATTCTGCGTTCAGCCAACGCGTGGTGATCCTCTGAGGGATGGGAATTTGAGAAGGCAGCTTGCTGGCTTTTTGACTTGTTCTCCCACTTCATTGTGTTTCTGTGGGCGACTCCCTGGTGATAAATGAACTATAATATCTGAAGAGAAGAACTAATCTTGCTATGGTATTGTTTCAAATCTACAAGAATTTAAATTCTATTGCTGGCTGTCTTGAATACATTATGTTCTCAGAACTGTTTTTGTTAGAGTATACTAGTTTTGAAACGGGTAGTATTTATGATATTTTTTCTTCTAATTCAACATCTACTTAGAGCTGATGCTGAAAGTTTTCCCTTGCAGAACATTCACTTAATGTAAATTTGCTGACCTGCTCTGCTGAATGGTTCAGAACATAAGAGCATCCATACAAGCTTCTCAGCAGGCGGATCTCATTAGGCAGAGATTTCTTTTACGGTGTTTATTTCTCACCAAGTAGAAGCCATGGGTTTAGACATAAGATACTAAGCTCACATCATTATTTAAAATAAACACGGAGCTGTTATGAGACTGCTCTGAAATTCAGTTCCTTCCAGATGTGTGGAAAGTTGCTTGAGCATCACCTGCCCCAAAATGCACACACTTTGGGACAGTTTGGTGCTGAATCTCTGATTCTTGTTAATGCCAGTGCTACTGAGAACTGAGCAAGGATGGATTGTAATGCATTACCAAAAAAACTGCAATTGAAGAGGATTTTGGAGGAATGGCTTAATATGTAAGAGATGAAGGATGCCTCCAGGTGAGCTTTGCCAGTTTATGCTGGCAGAGGTGGGACCGATCTGCTTCCTCCTCTCAGAAGCTGGTGCAGGTGGGGCAGTTTGGCTCTCCTGCCATCTCCAACCCTCCCTCTGTGGCCAGGCATAGCAAATTAAAACAAAAAGATAGAAGTTGAAGGTAGCATGCCAGAGAGCGAACTGGAGGGGCTGAAACGCAGCCCTTCTTCCAGCGTTGCCGGCAGGGCGGTAATTTCCTTCATCGGGGTGGGGTGCATTCCTGTGGGCAGAAATCTCTTATGTTTCCTTGGCCTGAATTGCCAGATTTGTCTGGAGATCGCTGTTCCCAGCCAGTTGCTGGGATGCTGGTTGCCGAACCTCCCTACGGGCACTGCATGTATCAAGAGGTGCTTTGAAAGTGCTTCCCGAGGGAAAGGCTGCTGCAAGCACATTCATATGCATGGTTTGCACTTCCACACTGACCTCACACAATGATCCCTTGGGTGGAAAATCAAAGATTTGGGTAATTTAGCTGTTGGTTAGAATTTGCCAACAAGCTTGGAAACATCCTGGGTGCAACCCTGGCATGTGCTGTGCCTGAGGCTGGTGCTGCAGCAGTGCTTGGCCACACAACCCCTCCACAGTTCCTCTCTGGATTTTTCACCCCATTGAAAAAAAAAAAAAAAGTATTTTGTAAACAAAATGCATTAGGCTGATAGGAATATGAAGCAAAGGGCCCCTGAGCACCTCTCCTGCACGTCTCAAGGTGGGGGCTCTGCCAGCTCCTGCCTGCAATCCTGATGGGGCTGTTTTTCCAAGGCAGTGACCTCCGGCTGTCAGGCCCAGACAAAGTTGCATTTTATTCAAAACTGGATGCAAAAATCAGCCAGGTTAAAAAACCAGCTGCTTCTTTTGCTAAGGTGTCTCACTACTTAAACAGTCTGTGTCTGCTTTGTGTTTCATTAGACTACAATTAAAGCTTTTTTTTTTGTATGGGAAAGAGAGTCAGGAGGGCGATGTGTTCTGTTCAGTGTTCTGTGGTATCCTGAAGAGGATCGCATGAAGTAGAAGTGCAGGAAGCTCCAGCTCCTGGGCTGGCAGAAGCAGCAGTTGGGTGGTGGGAGACTGGCTGGAGCACAGAAGTGCCTGATTAATGAGGTGTGGTCAGAGAGCTCTGCACCTCTGCCTTCTCCAAAACAGACCCAGAAAACGAACCTTGACCAGGCCAAATTCTGCTTGTAGAGTCAGACTGGCAGCCCCTGCTATGCTCAAGGGGAGTTTTCAGGAGCCTTTAAGGATCTGGCAATCTAAAGGGATGGGAAGGCCATTAAGAAAAAACATTCATTAGCTCAGGTGGACCTAATCATCTGGTTGAAGGGGAACATACATTGCAAAACTTCCACAAAAACATTTTAATTGTTCCTAATTGTTCTTCCAGCCCTCAAACACCAGTTTCGGATTTCCAGATTTTCTTTTAAAACTCCTTTGTCTTTTAATATGCGTGTAGTTTAGGTAAGATGGAAATTAGGAATGATTTAGAAACATGTCTGTACAGAGTTAGGGTGTACTTGAAGGGAGCAGGAAACCTCTAGTGCAGTGACAGTTTCCTGAGTATTGCCTTTTGACCATAATTTAGAAAAGTGTATTCAAAGTAGTTTATATAATTTTGTTTACTCTGGTTTATTCTTTATTACTTTTTGCTCTTGTTTGTATTGAGGCCTTTTTTTTTTTTCCCTCTTCATGAATCCAGACACGTTAGGCAGAAACTCATTAATACACTTGTTCATGATTATTTTTAAGTGCACCTCCATAAATATTATTAATCTACAAATTATTCTGAAGCTACTCATACAATCATTGGTCTTTTTTAAGGATCTGAGTGCAGGAGTCTGACAGAGGAGTTGATTGTTAAGAGCTTATATTGTTCTCAAGTGGGATAGCTGAAGGACTGGGCACTTTACAGTCTGTAAAAGCAAAAATGTGACCTGTGTGCAGAATTTCCAACACTGCTTCCCCATCCCTCCAGCCGTGGAGGAGCAGGGGAGTGAGCTGGAGTTGTCGCAGTCCTGGGTGTCATTGGGCAAGGAAGCAAATGTCTTTGTGCTGAATGTACTCGGCTGCGGGGCGCCCGTCAGCTCCTTTTTGGGCTGGGATGGATCTCACAGGGTGGGGAGGAAACAGGGCAAAGCTCTACCCACATCCTGAGGCAATGCCGTGCAAGTTTCCTTATAAATGCAAAGGCTTTTTTCTCTTTTCTTCATCCTGGCACCACAGATGTTCAGGGATGCATCTCACCGGGGGCTGGTGTTTGGGCTGGCATCACCCCCCGGGGCAGCTCCTCCTGGCATGGTTTGGGTTGGGGGCTTACCTCGTCCCCAACCCCCCTGCCATGGCAGGGACACCTCCCACCAGCCCAGGTTGCTCCAAGCCCCATCCAACCTGGCCTGGAACACTGCTAGGGAGGGGGCAGCCACAGCTTCCCTGGAAGGGTCCCCCCAGCCCCTTGGAGTGCTGGTGTGTGGGCAGGGGCTGCTCAAAGTGGTGGGGCAGTGCCTTTTGTCCTAGGGACAGGGGGTGAAGAGGGGGACAGGTGCCCCCTTCTCCCCCAGCCCTCAGGAATGCCGGTGTGTCCCGAGGTGGGAGAGAAACCCCCCCGCGGAAGTGATAAGGGACGGGGAGCCCTCACCCGCCGCCGATAAGGGGCGCAGGAGGAGGCGGGTTTTTTCCAGAGGCCACGCTTGAAGCACGCCCAAGGTTTTTACGAGCGTGGGAGCGAGGCGATGGTTCTGGTCGAACCTGTTGCCTCTCGGGCGTGAGTCAACGCCGGCGGGGCCGGGACTGACACCGGGGCGCTCTCCGGTCCCGCCGCCGCCGCTCCGCCTCAGCTCCCCGCCGAGGCCTCGGGGTGCTCCGAGGGAGCGCGGCCCCGCGGTAGGAGCCCCCTCGGTGGGGTGCTGCGCTGTGCCGGGTGGGCCGGGCCGGGGCGGTGGTGTGGGGCGTGTGTCAGCGGCGGGAGGCGGCCCGAGCCGGGCGGCGCGGCGGGAAGGGGCGGCCGGTGCCGCTCGCGCGCTTCGCATGGCGGCCCTGACGCCCCCTGAGGGGCCGGTGGTGCGGGGAGGTGAGTGCGGGCATGGGGGAGGCGGGGATCCCACCGGAGCCCGCTGCTCAGCGCCCTGACACACTGCGTGAGCGGTCTGCTGCTTAATTTATTTATTTCTAATGCGTTTATGTAAAAGCTCGCTGCGAAGTTAGAAAGAGGGCGCTTCTGAAATGAGTGTGACTGGGCAGGGTGCGTTTAATGCGAAGATAAGCTTCAGCAGCAGGGTGAAACTTCCACAGTCTTTTAGAAAATGGCTTATTTATAAAAATGGCAGTTCCCCTCGCTGCGTTTTCATATAGCAGCGTCTAATAATTAATTGTAGTACTGGAGAGTTTTAACTGAACGGAGGGGAAGGTGGCTGTGGGGAACAGTTTTCCTCACAGACACACGCACCGGGTTACATTTCATTTACGATCCATGTTAAGAATGTTTCAAATGAAGCGTACCGTGATTTTTTTTATTACAAAACTTTTAGTTTAGGCGTAGTCGGAGAGCAGCGTGTGTGGTTTTGGCGGCGGGCAGCTGGAATGTCGCCTGTGCCGGGGGCTTCTGGTGTGGTGGTGGCAGCCTTTGAAGGCTTTGGAAAAGCTGCTGTGGGGAGGGGGGGCACTGTCAGGGCCCTGGTACCTCGGCTGGATCGGTGGTGTTGGAAGCTGATCTCTCAGGTGAGGCTGGCCCTGCCTGCCCAGCCCGGGTGGAAGTACCTCAGGTACCTCCAGCTGGGCTCTGGCTCCGGGAAGCAGCTGTCTGTGAGCTACAACGTGTGCTGGTGCACCTCTGCACCCTGTCATCTTCAGGTGATGTCCTTTGGGACACCTGTACAGGTGGCACTGCTGGAGACAGGGCAGGAGGTGATGCAGAAACCTGCGCCAAGGGGCTGGGGAACACTTCTGCTACAGCTGGGCTGAGAAAATGCAGCTCTTGATGGATCATCCTCACAGGGTGGCTAATGCTGCTGCAAAGGGAGAGCAGATTCGTATGAAATTCTGATCCCATGGGTGCAGCTGCCAAGTCCTGGTTGGCTTTGATCTCTTCTCCCAGCAGGCACTTTGCAGGAAATCTGCGGTTTCCTTACATGCATTGTGGGGTGGCTTCCTCCTGTCGCTGCTCTTTCTCTGTATGTGTTGTACCCCTGCTCTGAAATGTCATGCTGGATCTCTCACCCGGTGTCTTCAGAAGAGAAAGGTCTTGGTTTTCCCTGAGCTGCTGCCGTTCCCTGGGCACTGAGGAAGAGACCATAGGTGTCTATACAATTACTTTGTATAGAGATTTTTGCATTTTATCAGAGAGAAAAGGACTTTAGCTGCCTTCCCACGGTCTCTGTGAACTAGCAATGAAATTAAACGTACTGTTAATGGAAATGGATGTTGTCACAGACAAAATCTTTAATCTGCAATGCACTGTCTGTAAGAGTGTGAACTTACTTGAAGGGCATCCTATATATTTATACTTATGTGCTTTTTTTAATTGATGTTATGAATGTTGTTATTGCTGAGTCTACATAGCTGAAAATACACAAGAATTGTAATTTGCAGATATTGTATAACCTTGGGAGGAGAAGACTGGTGATTCCTGTAGTGACAGTGTTCTACTTCTCTCTCCCAATTTTCCTAGCTTTTTCAATGGAAACAGCTGGAAAATCTCTATTTCCGTGAAAAGAAATTTGCTGTGGAAGTACATGATCCTCGCAGGTAAGGCTGGAGGAAGCAGTTGTAGCTGCTGGATGAGTCTTTACCCAGACTGGGGATTCATCATCTCGTGTTAATGGGTGGGAATGGGAGGTGCCTCCGAGTCAACACAGACCTGAGTTTATTCTGAGCTTTGCAGTACTGAGCCTGATCCTGTGTTTGGCAGGACCAGCCGTGGCTGTATCTGGTCTGTGGGTGATGGACTGAGGGAAGGTTACAGTTATAATAAGCAACCTGGACCAACTGTGTGTCCTTCTCTTAAGTTGCCTATGATGTCCACCCAGGGGGTTCTTAGAGCAGAGGAGGGACTTTTTGTCATGTCAAAGATGCTCACAGGACTGCTGTGCATCTCAGCTGAGCCAGGAGGAGCTGTGAGACGCCCTGCTGATCCTTCCCAGTCCCCCATCCCTTCTTTCAGGGTCCCGTGGGAGTTTGCTTGTATTTTCTAGGTTTATAGCGTGTCCAACAGTTGGTCTTGGCAACACTATTGTGCTGCTGAACTAAAGGCACAGCAGTTGCTGCTGCCCCATGTTGCTATGCTCAACCAGGAGGGGCTTTAGCTTTAACTTTGTAAAATGAAGGGAAGGTTAGGAGGGAGGAAAGGCAGCAGCACTGGGTGATGGGAAGAAGGAAATCTGAATTTTCACATTTCCAAAAGGCTGTGCCTTGCCTGGTTGAGAGAGGCATTTGGGACTTTAAACCTCAAAGACGTGTCTTGAAACTGCATTTCTCTTCATCTTCTCAGAATTTCAGTGTCGAGAAGGACCTTTGGTCAGAGTGGACTGGTAGTGCAAACCTGGTATGCAAACACTTCCCTGATCAAATCCATCTGGGTGATGGCAATCAGTCAACACCAGTTTTACTTGGACAGAAAGCAAAGCAAAGTAAGTTGTAAGGCATTTTACTGTAGGCATAAGTTTCAACACCTTTCCTGTATATCCTTCAGCATATTATTCTTCCATGGATAAACTAGTCTCCAGAGAAAAAATACAAATTGTTGTTGTCAGCTTTTTGAGCAGGCTATTAGTGATGGTATTGTTATTCGATCCATTCTAGCCTGCCTGCAATTAAGGGCTATGGAAGTGTAATCGCAGAAGAGGGAATTCCCACATCTCAGTGTTTAATCTGCTTTTTCTTTTGTCTCCTTCTCGTGTTCGTTTTGAACATGGTGCAGATAGCAAAGAGATTTTGAGTTGGGAAGTGGTTCAGGGTTTGGGGTCAGAGGGGGAGAGAATTACCAGCACAGCCCTGTGCTCTATGAGCTCCCACATTATGCTATTGCTTTAGCCCTTAATTTTGTGTGAGATGAGGTGCGAAATGTCATCTTCTTGTGACCTCATGCTCTGAAGTTAATTAGAGGTAACTCAATGAGGCTGGATTGTTTTGTTTTATTTTTAAAACTCCTTCAGGCAAAAATTCCTTCAGCAAGAAGTTTGGACGATATCGCCATGGATCTCACAGAGATGGGAACACCAAAAATTTCAAAGCTAGTGAGTGTGGAGGCAAAGAACCAGCTTATTATGGCCAGCAATGGCAGTTTGATCTCATCAGGTAATACTTCAAGTATATTGTAGATATCCCTAATGATTTAGATGTCCCTAATTGATTTATATTCCGGGTGGTGGGTTTTCGGGGTGTCTCCTTGGGACTTATCATGCAAGTATATACATTGTGAGTTTAAAAAGTGCAAATTTCCTAAAAGCCTGTTTGCTGGGTGACACGAGAGCTGGATGTTGCACTTTGAATAACGTGTTGTTTTGCTGGGCTGGACTCCTTTGGGGAGATCTCCGCTTACCTGACCAGGAGAAAATGTTTTACCTGCGATGCCTCTGATACAGAGAGTGTATTTTTCAGGCTCTCAGGATTCAGAGGTCAGTGAAGAACAGAAGAAGGAGAAAATTATGGAACTAAAGAAGAAAGAGAAACTCCTTCAGGAGAAACTGCTTCAGAAAGTGGAGGAGCTGAAGAAAATCTGCCTGCGAGAGGCGGTGAGAACTGCATCTTATGCTGGAGTTGGGGTGGGTAAGATTCTTCCTCTTCCTCTGGTCCTTCATGTGGAGCCCTCTTTTCCCAGGAGCTGACAGGCAAGATGCCCAAGGAGTATCCTCTGAGTGCTGGAGAAGAACCTCCCCAGGTCAGGAGACGTGTTGGCACGGCGTTCAAGCTGGATGACAACCTGCTCCCAAGTGAAGAGGTGAGTGCTGTGATTTGTTTTCACAGCAGAGGTGGGGTGGACAGACTGGTAGCCAAAGCCACTTGTAAATAATTCAGCTCTTCCCTGACTGTTTTAAGAAGAGGCAGCTGGGATGGTCACTTGCATAGGCTGGGACGTTTGATGCGTCCGCCCCTGTTTTGGCCATGCTGCCTTTGAAAGGACCAGGGAGTTAATTGGCTGTTTCAAAAGGCCTTAAAATCCCCTGACCTGAACCCCTGATTTGGCCAGGCTGCTTGAATTTTAATGAACATTTTGCTGCTAATTAGAGAAGAGCAGGTGCATAATGCCACTTGGCAGCCCATGACTATGAGCTTTTCTCAAGCATTGATTTGTGTTGGTTTGAGATTGTGTTTGAACCCAGAAGGTGACAGGGGTATGCACTGTCCCCCTTGCAAAATCATCTTTCCATGAGCATAGTGGTGTGACAGGTGACAGCAGGAGAAGATTTCCCTCTGGCTTAATGCAAGTTCCACCAAAGTAAAAGCTCTGTATATTGCTCAAGAAGCTAGTATGAGCTTTGCTGGCAGAGACCAACTCAGGAGATACGGTAATTCGCATATATGCAGTTTCTGAACACATACCATTCCCCCTCATTCCTTGTTAACAAGCTGTATCATCCAAATAGTAAGTAGGTGTTGGGCATTTTGCATCTGTCGTTCATCAAAAACTCGCTGCCCTGGCTTACAGGACTGGTGTAATCCATGTCTGCAGCAAACTGGTTTTATGTAGACTGCTTAAATGCTATTGAAACTGAATTCTACTGACCAGATTTAATGAAGTGTTGCTTAACACCTCTGCAGCACCTTTCATCTGAGCCTCTCAAAGTTGTTTACAAACAATTAATTAAAGCCTCCAACTCCCTCTTACGTAGGTATGGTGAATTCAGTTTTCTTTTTCTGTTTTCTCTAAAGCAAAGAGGTATTTTTGAACAGATATTTTCAGGCTTGGACTTGGAGCAGGATGTTTAACAGCCTGCAGGTTGGCTTGTGTAAAAGAAGGGTCCAAACCTGAATTTAGGTGTCTATTTTACATCACCCAGGCTCGAGAACTTTGGACCTTTCTCAAGAGATCTCCTAATCTTACATTTGTCAGAAAAGTAAGATGTAAGGATTTTATATGCTTAGATTGCTCTGGTATTTCTGTGGCTTGTACTCAAGATTTCACTTTGCTACCACGAAAATACATCATCTATCCAATAACCTTCATGGATAATTTCTACCCAGAGTAGAAGCAAATAACTCCTTTCACAAATTTGCAGGATCCCACTTTGCAGGACTTGGAGAGCAATTTTATCATACAGCAAAAGCTGGTGGAAGCTGCGAAGAAACTTGCCAGTGAGCCAGACCTCTGCAAAAATGTGAAGAAGAAAAGGAAGCAAGAGTATGCTGATGCTGTAAAAAAGCTTCAAGAGATAGAAAATTCCATAAACGAGTATAGAATCAAGTGTGGCAAAAAACCAACCCAGAAATCAACTCTTACTCTACCAGGTAAACAAGAGAATTCCCTATATTCTGATGGAAATATAGAAGAAAAAAGTCATTTGGCTCAATTACAAGTTTTGTTTACATCTCCTCTATATGATTTTTATCTTCTCCAAGGCAGTTAAGTAAGAAAAAGAGAGGTGCAATTGCTGCATCTGATAGTGTAAGTGCACTGCTTATAGGCTGAGGGCAGCATAAGCTGCATTTTTAGGAACAAGTGGAGACATGTTCCAGCAGCAGGTACAGACCAGAGGTGCTATACGTAGAAAGACTGGCAGGAGCACCTCAGCCAAAGCTGGTGTGGTGTCCAAATTTCGAGGGTATTGAGTGGCATGCAGGTTTTTGACTAAATGCATTTGCCAGTGATGAGCACAGTGGAAGCAGATACCCTTGGCCCCTCCATTCTGAAAGTGTGATTTTCCTAAGGGAGGTGAGATTCTTCCTGCTTTACACGCTAAAGCATGGAAACTTGCTGGTATCCAAGCCAACTGAAGGAGCCTGGGAATAGTAAAAGCTCATAGGTGTTGCAGGCTTTTCTAGTTTCTGTAGTGATTAACAGTTGTAGGACATGTTTTACTTCTCCCCTCTGAAAATGTGTATGGGTGATTGTTAATGTTTAATTGATTTCTTTCTGCTCCCTTTGTCCCAGAGGAAATACTATTTCATGAGGTTAGTGGGATGTTCCCTGGGAATTACAAAGTGAGAAATAAAATGCAAGATTTCTCTGTTCTTTATATTGATACCCTCTCACTGACCCTTGAGATGAGATCTCTTGCCAATATGTGTTTTCCATGGAGGAGATCCTTTTCCTGTGCAGTGCCAGGTCTGTTGGGGAGACTTGCCATGTCCCATTCCCTTTGAGAGCTTGGTTTGGATTCTTACCCAGCACAAACCACAGCAGCCCTGGGCAATCCATCATCAAGTGCTTATTCTGAAAGGTTCATGATCGCTATTTAATGTGGCCCAGCTAGTTTCTGATTGACAATGATGAGGAAAAGATCTGTTTTTCCAGTCTCTTGCTCACCTATCTGGATGCTAATTGTGGGAGGTCCTGTATTACCTGGGACACATGGTGTGTAGTAACAACCAGGAGGTTACCAAAGGCCAGTGAGCAGCAAGAGCCTGGCGAGGCAGCATCCATGCACAGACACGGTTGGTTGTTGCAGATGTTTTTTTGTCCTGTTGTGCAAACAAGCAACTTAGGAGTTGGTCCTTATATATTTAGCCCATTGTTTTGCAACATCTGATACATGACATCCTTGTTTGCTGTCTGAGAAGGGGGACACAGGCAGAAGGGACTGGACTCTGTCTTGGAGGGTCTGTCTCCTTGCAGGTAGGGGCTGCAGGACAGCAAATACTTAGCCAGCAATAGGTTAGCTGTGTTCCCTTCCAGTTCCTGACTCTTGCAGTGCAGCCTGTATTTGTTTACACTACCTGAAACAGAACTGTCATCTGCTCCAATAACTGATTTTATGTATAGTCTTTTCACCATTGCTGACTGTACTCTTGGGCTGAAGGTACAGGGTTTCAGAAAGCTGAGCAGTGATGAGTCACTTGCAGCTGTGAATTTGGGGAATGACTCGTTGGAAATGACATGTTAGATAGTAACATTGATTTATTGAATCAAATCCATAGAAACTCTAATACCAGTCCCCAAGGAATGGGAGGTAGGCATAACTGGACTGGTTCCTGCTCCTGTTCCATTCTCCCTTTGCTTTGCTTCTCTTCCTCTGTAGCCCAGAGTTTCTTCTACTTTTGCAGGGAATTGCACAGATGTAGGATTTAAATTCAGAGGTCCCCCATATGTCAGCATTGCAGACCCCACATGAATCCAGCAGTGTAGCTTTAGACTGACTTTTTTTCTAGGTAGGCTTCTTTCCTCCTCGCACTGGGCCCAGTTCCATATTTTACCACCACGTGATCAAATTCATGTGAATTAGCTCCCCTGAGGCTTTTTCCCAGTGTCAGGTTGCAAGCAGAGCTACCACCCATCCTCGGTGGTCTGACAAGTCCCCTCAGGGCAGGGGCCAGCCCTGATGTTTTGCTGTTCTTGAAAAGCTGCTCTATTTACTGAATTCTTGTAACCAGACCTTTCATCACAGCAAAGCACGACAGCGGGTGAACAGTGTATGTTGCGTGTGCTCGTAATGAGTGATGGAGGAAGCAGGTGTCACACACAAAGTGGCTGCCACTGTCTTCTTTTGTTCCTTCCTTTTTCTTGTGCGTGGTGGTTCATGTAGACTTTTTGCCCCACCAGTGCTGTGTCTTACCAGAAATGGCCTAGGAACAGATTTTTTTCTGGGTTAATTATCTCTAGTGCTGCTTATTATCACCAGCTGAATTTCTCTGCTGCTGCTGGTCTAGTCTAAACCTTAGCAAGGACAGGATATTTCTGAGTGAGTAGCAGTGTGTAATATCAAGATGAGAGGACAGGCAGGTGCAGTGAAGTGCTTTGAATAAATAACAAAGCAGAAAAGAAGCAGAAAAAAAATTGCAGTGTCCATACAACAGTTACTGCTCTCCCTGTGGGAATTTGCAATAACTTGATTGAAATCAGTGGAATTATTCTGGATTGATTTTAACTTAATGGAAATGGATTTTGTATGCTGAGGAAACATTCAAAAGTGAATGCCAAATTTCAAAAGGCAATCCTGGTGGGATTTCTGACGTACCTAGAGGAGATCAGATGCTGGCAGCCAAGACCTACATGTCTGTTTAGGCTCCTGACTCCTATTGAAGCACCAAAACACCCTGTGAGATCTGATGGAAGTTGCGTGGAAAACACCTTTTTGCAAATCTTGACCTGATTCCTGCTGCAGTTAAAAAAACAAACCTTTGGTAATTACGTAGGTGGCTTGCTGATCTGTAGTGAACATGACTAGGTCGTTAGATACTCCAGAGCAGGACTGTCTTCAGGCTGTCGAGGGCTAAAGTATACAGATTGCATGGTTACGTGTAGCAGGTGGCTCTGAAGCTATAGAAAATAAACTATGTGATATTTGGAAATTAATGTTGGGTCTTCTATGCTTAAAGTGCTTGTTTTCATTCACAGATGATATAATTCCATCTGAGAGCAGCTCCCTGTCCGATACAACAACCTATGATGATGGTATGTTGCTTATACTTTTCTTCCAATGAAGTGTGCTTGTTCAGAGACATTCCTTTGACTTGATGTCCTTTAGCCAGCTGTTTTGGTGGCTTTTGATGACAAATTACCTTACAGTGGAGGAAAAAGAGCTTAATGAGGAAGGTCTAATGGTTGATTATTGAAAGTTTCCACTCTGTGAGCTGACCTGAGTTGTCTTTAGAGAAGGTGATTGGTTTTAACACAACCAACCTGCCAGCTGAAGACTTTGAATTTCAAACCTGGGACCTGGACAGAGGTGGATGAGCAGCTGGAGGAGTTATGAGCTGGGAGGGTTTGCCCAGCCCTTCTGTCCTCACAGCTCCTATAAAACTTACAAAAAAGTAGAATAGGCAGATGTTAATGATCTGTTTACGTTTATCTGTTACCTAGTGAGCTTGCATCTTGCCTGGGTATGGTGTTTGCTCAGCTTACTCATTTCACACACACACCCACAGACACACACATTCACACCCTGTCCCACAAGGTGGGAAGGACTTGGCTGGCCTCTCCCTTAAACTGGATAATCATCATGTAGGGACAAACACTATCTAAATTATTACTCACTTGTCAGTTGGGACCCGATTCTGATCTCACTTTGTCCCAGTTTTAGACTTGTACAACCCAGCTGGTGCTTTAAAATGGAGTTACACCAGATTCCTGCTTGTACAAGTAGAAGTAGAGCCGGGGCTTTGGCTTCTGAAAGTGTTCTCTGTGATGCTCATCCTGCATTTATATGTGTTAGTTGGAGTTTCCTGTTGGCTCTGCTGGGGCCTGGGTTGTGCCCTAAGCAAAGTGAGAACAAGGATCAAACCAGCGTCTTCCCAGTTGCCTTCAGCCAAATTTGTCTGTCAGTTGTCTTTGCTCATTCAGTTGCTTTTGAAGTCAGTCCCTTTTAGGTTATATTTCAAAACGTAATTCGTAAAATGTCATTTTCAAGTAAAGAGCTGGCAGGTGAGGAAGAGGAACTGGCTTTTGCAGAGGCTGAGCTTGCCTGCTTGGCTCTGGGAGGCATCGGGCTGCAAACAGGTGTTTTCCCAAGGAAGTTCCACTTTGTGGATCTGGCACAGCCCCAAGCTGTGTCATCTCCATAGGAGTTGGTGCTGCTGAGATCTGTACGAGCCTCCACGATGTCCTGTCTGCATGGAGGAGAGCTCAGAGCAGGCAGCAGAGTCTTCCTAGGTTCACAGCTTCTGTCCTTGTCTCTGCAATGCAAAGTGTTTCTGCTTAGGGGCCACAGATTTGCATACAGAGCAAAAATATCAAGGATTTTGCTTTACAAAATACTTATTCCTTTCCAACAGTCAGTGAATCGCTTCCTGTGCCAGCACAGAGACCCAGCTCTGCGCAGCTTTCTCCAAGGCTTCCTCCACCAAAGTCCCTCGGGGTGGAGAGAATTCATCTCAGGAAGTCATCTATAAATGAGCAGCTCTTGGAAACCAGACACTCCAGGTAGGGCACATCTCTCTGCCACCCTGCTTTGGCGTGAGCTCTGTCTTGTCCCTGCCGAGCCTCCTGTTACTGCAGGCACTGCGGCAGAGCCTTGTGCCTCCACGCTTCTCTGCAATTACAGAATTTAGTTTTGGGAGCTAATTTCCCTGTTTAGTAACAAAAGTATGTATAAGTAGTTGTCACAGTCTCTGAAATTGTGGGGTAGTGCAGCCTTTGTGAAGAGGTTTGAGAAGGGTGAGAATTTTAATAGCAGGGGCTACATTTAAGGAACTGCTTCTGCCCACCAGTGCTGTTGCCCTTTGTCTCCATTTCTGTGGTTTGTTTTCAGTATTAATTAAAAAACTTAAAGTTTTCCTGATGACTGTGCATAGTGGCTTCAGATAACACCAAACCATACCCATCCCTCCTGATGGTATTGGTATTTCAGCAGGTACTAAGCCCTGATGGGGAATTCTCCATGTGAGAGCCGAGTTACTGGGATTCAACCTGCAACCATCATTAGTGCCAGCTGCAGTGACTGGCTGAGGTTCCTGTATGTATCCGTGAGATTTGGGTGCTTTCTGAGCTAGAACAGTTCCATGGAGCGCATCGATAGCAGTAGCTCTGCTGATGGTTGTGTGATCATGTTATATGGGTCTGATCTGGTGCTAGTTGTTCTCAGTGTAAGGATTGCCACTGATGTGGATATTTCTTGGTCTGTCGTGTGAGCAGGCTGTTGAAGGCATGCTTAAAAATGTTTTGAAGTTCTGGGCAATGTCATGTCTTTGTGTTTTTCTCATCTGTCCCTTAAGACAAGCAGAACACTCCTACATGTGAAGTTCAGAAGTTCAGTTACAGCCATATGTAACCATTTAGCTGTGATGTGCTTCGTTTTAAAAAATGATTATTTTGCTTCTCTGTTATCTGCTCTCTCTCTTCTGCTTCATACTTCTGTCCTTTGGCAGTAGCTTTTCCTACCGGTCATCCTCTAAGGACCTCCCGTGAACCACAAGAATTTTTCTTCCTGTTTAACAGTGCTGTTCTTTATATGGGGAAACACATCTGGTTGTGCCCTCACTTGTTTTTTCTGCCATTTGGTTCATTTCTTCAAGCCTAGTGTGCATGTATTCTGTGTGCTGTGACTTGCATGGTGTTTAACCTAACTGGGGTTGTCTCCTTCGTTCCAGGGACCCACTTTCGACTCACAGCAGTCCTTACCGAACCCTGGACCGGCCACCCCAGCCCCATGGGGGCAGAAGCATGCCGACAACCCCTGTACTCACACGCAATGCCTACAGCAGCAGCCACTTACAGTAAGGGGGCTTTAAGTGTGATGTCCATCTTAGGCAGCAGAAGAATAAAAGCAAATGGTGTTAAGAGCACAAAGGGTCCTTTGCCGTGCAGCTTTCCTTGCAGCAGGGTCAGGCTCTCAAAATGTCTTTCCTGGGTATTGAGGCACAAGGTTAATATCAGCCACTGTCTTCTGGCACAGTCCTGCACCAGCTTTGTGATATGAGAGCAAGTGTTTATGTGAGCACAAACCTTGTCTGGGCAAATAGCAGCACACACAAATGGGTGTCTGCAAAATTAGGAGTGAAGTGGAAGCTGGCAAGCAAGTATTGCCAATCTGATTGTGAAAGACTGTAGAAGGATCATTTCAGGTAGATACCTGTAAGGAGTTTTTACAAGTAATGCTTCTTCAAAAAGTTTCTGTGAAATACTTGTAAGATAGGCAGCCTAGGCTTTGTGACAAAGTGAGGCTTGTGAAATTAGATTGTCCATCAGCTAGTGGTCTCCCCACAAAAATTTGTTCGTGAGCTGACAGATGTCTGCTGTGGATTATATTCCTACAAATCTCCTGAAAAAGCAGCCAGATAGAGGAGAGAGGTCTGGATGTGTTTCTGTGTGATCTACTCTAGGATCCTGCTCTAGCATGATCTTTGGAGGTCCTTTCCAACCCCTGCCATTCTGTGATCCCCTAGAATGAGAAGAGAGCTGCAACATGAGCTCACTTGTATTATTAGGCAGCCGAGAATCCATGCTGGGGAAGGAGAGATGCTATAAATCTTACAATGTCATCAAGAGCTGATGGTTTACTTGGCTGTGGTAATGCAGCCTTGAGAGACAGAGCCACAGGAAACCCATCTTCCTGTGTTCTGCTCCTGGCTCAGTTTCTTGTGTAGACTTTACCTACTTAAAATCTGAGAGCACTCCTGTAAATCATTAGAAAATGTGAGTTTTTGAGCTTAGCTGCATGTATCCCTGTCACAGATGAGCTCTGCTCACCATGATAGATTTTTATAAGAGATCTCCCACTGTTGCAGCAAATGCAGATACCCTATGTGGAAAGAAAAGCCCGGGTTAGTATTGTGCTTTGGTTGGGGAGGCAGCATGCCTGACTTGCCCATGTGTGTTCTCTCCAGCTCTGTGTGTATGTTTGCATGTGACTGCCTTTAACCAACCAACATCTGTGTTGTGGCAGGCCAGATGTTTCCCCACACCATTGCCGGCAGCGCAGCGGAAGTCTGGAATCCCAAACCCACCTGCTGGCCGAGACTCCTGCTGAAAAGGCAGCCTTCACCCTCTCCAAGTCCCAGCGAAGCAGCAGCACAGAGATCCTCGATGATGGGTCGTCCTACACTAGCCAGTCAAGCGCAGAGTATTACTGTGTGACACCTACTCCCAATCCATATTATACTACTCAGACGCTCGACAACAGGACCAGGGGTCGAAGACGGTCAAAGAAACAGAACATTTCTGCTGCAAGTTCAGGAAGCATGCCAAATCTCGCCCAGAAGGATGTCCGCAATGGTGTCTACCACAAAAATCAGGAGCAGCCTTCCTCTAGTTACTATATTTCTGGATATTCCCCATACACCGAATCTGACGTTTATTACAACGGAGGATACGTTTATGAGAGTGATACGGAGGGACAGTACAGTGTCAATCCTTCCTATCGCTCGTCGGCACACTACGGCTATGACCGTTACAGGGAATTCAGGTCTTACCACGAGGATGAAGTGGACAGAGTACCGCACAACCCATACGCAACCCTAAGGCTTCCAAGGAAGCAAGTTGCTAAAACGGAGCATATAACCAAAAACATTCACAAGGCCTTAGTAGCAGAGCATCTCCGTGGCTGGTACCAACGTGCCTCCAGTCAAAAGGAACAGGGTCACAGCCTGCAGGCAGGCTTTGAGTCTGACAGAGGATCTCAAAGGAGTTTGGGCTTTGCTGGTCTGCAGGTGCCGTGCTCTCCTAGCAGTCGAGTGTCGTCTTTCTCTTCGGGTAATGTCTGATTTCTTCTATGCTGAGTGTTTTTCTATGTCCCTGCTGTGCATCAAATTCTTCCCCACTCCGCTGCCTCAGTGAAGTCAGCAGAGCGGAAGGAAGGCTAGAGCTGTCCTGAAAGGTAGATGAGCAACTGCATAGGATCTTCTTCCATGCTTGGGATGAAAGGCTTGCTTGTTGCCTTCTCCTATGGGTAAAACTTTTACTCTTTGTAAGTGCAGTAGTCCAGAGAAGCACAGAGGGCTATATGGGTTTCAAACAGGCGTGTTTAGCAGCTAGTGCAAAACTCCATGCTGCGTAAATACAGTTCCTGTGGTGGCTTCCAAAATACAGTACAACAAGCATCACTGATTGGGTCAGAGAGTCTTTTTAAGGAGACTCCCTAGCTCCAAAGCACCACCCACACACTGCTTTCCTCCCTTGGAAATCGTATTTTGTGTTTGCATTGTCTGCTTGTGTGCCCTGCAGAAACCCAGCGAGATCGCTAATGAGGATTGTCTCATTTGTCTCAGCTGATTTAGCTGGAAGAAAGATCTAATTTGCTGTAATATTTTTTTTAATTCCAGCATCTTCTGCAAATGCTTCTGGGAACTGGCGAAACCCACTTGCACTGGGACTTTCAGACTACGATACGTTGTCTCATTCCTCTTACACCAGCTGTTTTGGGAATGTTTATGGCAACCTTCCTCTGCAAAGCAGGTGAGTAGAGTATATCAAGGTGTTCTGCCCTTCCTGCTGCATTTCACAAACTGTGAAAACTTGTGAGAAAATCAGCTTGATTTCAAAGAGCCAGGATGAAGGGTAATTATAAAATTGAGTTTGTGAGGGCAGGTCTCCTCCGTGTGGAGGAGATCAGCTGTACCACCACTGTGGTACATAACTGTACACTGATATTTGAGGAGGGGAAAGCAGTGATGGTGAAGGATGAACTCATTTGTCACACAGCCTTTTCCTCTGGCTGATGCTGGACCATTGAAGATGTCGCTCTCCCTGGAAGCTGTGACAGGAGGTCTCCTGTGCCCCATCAGCAGTCTGGCAGGACACAGTCCTGTTGTGTTTCTCAAGCTGTAGTGCCTGTGTTGATTAAACTTTTGGAAAAACAAGGAAAGGAAACGCCTCACTTCAACCTCATGTCTGAGTGCTGGTGTTCAAAGGTGATACCACATCTGCAGAGCACATCTGGCTTGGCAGAGCTTAGCCCAGGAGGCAGGCGAGGAGCCCAAGGATTGCGAGGAGCCCGGGGTCTGCTCTGCCCTTGCAGAAATTCCTGCAGCTCTCTTGCTGCTTCTACTCAGTGTTTTTGCTCTCTTCCCCTCTTACTATACGCCTGCTCTTATCAGTGAGAACAGAGACCTCTGCCCCCACAAATGCCATTACGTTTAAGTACACTTAAATGTTGAGCGTATCCAGCTGTAGTGAGTACCCTGTTTGTGCCTCCTGCTTCGTGGGTTGCACCTTGAGCTTGCTGCCAGGCTGACTTGCATGAAATTACTCAATTTTGAATTTTGTTTGGTTTAAAATAAATGAAAGTGTAAGAAAAGGTATGAAAACTGCTAGATCCTTGTTTCAAAGCTAAATGCCACAGGCTTTTTTATTGTAGTGATTTAAACAGTTACTGTAGATCCTTTAAAGTACAGGTTCTATTCATTTCTTCTCATAATTGGGCTTTGGAAGCCCTGCTTATTTTGGCAGCCTTTTTTATATGAAGTTTATAGCTATGAATTTTCCATGTTGTGAATAGTTTGTCATTCATCTGTTTTATTTTCTATTGTAATGTGATTATGGCAAACGAGCAATCAATACGCCCTGCAGTCCTGACAATTTTGAGCAGCTGAGATCCTGTTGCACACAATTTGACTAATTACAGTACAAAAAGCGGGTTTGGATCCAAATTGCACTGGAGTGAACTCGCAAATAACCAGCTTCAAACTCGAGGGGGCTGCATGAGTTTGTGCAGCACTTGGGGGTGTGGGGGAGACCCTCAGCTCTCGCTGCTCCCTGAGGCCGTGTCTCTCTTGCAGAGCGTACGCAGAGACGAGCCAGCTGGGTGGTGACAACGAGGGCCACTTGGAAGAAGACTTGCACAGCAACGAGCAGAGGTTATTCTGGCACGAGGATTCAAAGCCTGGGACGCTCGTGTAGGCCACTCGCAGCCCCGCATTCGTACCGTGGCGTGCCTTGCACAAAATGCTGTGACTCCGAGGCAGATCTCGGGTGGAACTTCCGAACCAGATGAGAAAAGACAGCAGGCTGTTTTGCTGGGAAAGGTTAAATTTGGGATTAAGAGGGACTGTAGCAAAATGACAAAAGTCTTAACCACGAGTGGCGTTTCTTTCTGAATCCAGATAGCCTACATGAGCAAGGGCAAGCCACAGTTTAATCTGTGACTAGATACAGCACTTGGTTGAAGTATTTATATTTAGCAAGCACTTTTTTTGGAAGATTGGAAGATGTTGAAGGCAAACCTCAGAGGAAAAAAAAAAAAAAAAATGTGAAAAGGAGACTCTGATGGAAAAACCAGGAATTCTAGGAGCACAATTCTGATGTCTGAAAGAAGAAATGAAATTTTATTCTGCCATGGCTTATGATGACCTGGAAGGACTTTCGTAAGCTGATGAAGGATAAGATACTGTGTGTGTGAGTGAGGCAAAGGGTGACTTAATCAGTATTGGAACATTACTTGAAGGAAGGCTGGATTTTTGTTTTGTGTTATGGAGGTTTGAATGAGTTTATCCATTTTTTGGGGTGTTGTTAAGAGTGTTTGTTAGCACCACGAGCAAGTTCTGGAAAGAAAAGGATTTGCTGACACTATCATGTAAAACTATAGGCAGTTGTGGATTTGGGGAAACAGGAGCAGTAAACTTTGAACTCTCTTTTCCATGATAAAGTATAATTAATAACCTCCCACTTAATGGTCTTTCCATGGTACAACTTCACTGTGCGGAGGAGGAGTAGACAAATTTTCACAGTGGCTGCACAGTGATCCCCATTCATCAGGTGATGATGGCATTTTGCTCTGCCACAAGGAGCCGAGGGTCCGTGGTGGGGAGCTCCAGTGATCACCCAGGGAACAATTTGATTGTCAGGGCCAGTATTTTAAGGTGGATGCAAACACAAACAGCCAAGTGGGTGCCTTAAAATGAGGGGCATTAGGATTGTACCGCGAGTCACCTGAACTGCCAGGTGCATTGCAGAGTCACTGAGTGACACAACAGCATTTTTCATGAAACCATTTGTGTAGGGGGGGGAAAAAGTGCGACTGCAGTCTTGATCTAAGAGGGCTAAACCTACCTCACGTCATCCATCCGTAGGAACCAATTGGCATGGGTTATCTTGCACGATTTCCAGCGACTCGTTTGCATATGGTAAAATCTCTCTCGTTTCTCAGCTGTCCTGTGCTTCAGGATTCCATAAATGGTGCTCTCTTTTTTTTTTTTTTTTTTTTTTTCTCTCCCCTCCTTTTATACAAAGGATTAGTTACTCCTTGTTCATATTGTGAATAGAAAAGTTTCTGATCAACTTTTTGGACTTTTTTTACCAATATGCCAGAGCATGTAATATATATATATACAGAAGGACACACTTGTTAAGCTGGTACTTAGTTGTTTGTATTATTAGAGTCGCGATTTGGAATTAAACACACACAAAAAATTAAAAAAATAACTTATTTCCTTGGTTTTTGTATAGCCTTCTAGAAATGCGAGAGCTCTTTTTTGCTTATTCTTTTACTACTTCTGAATATTTTAGACCTATTATTTTGTATAGGTCAATAAACTAAAAAGTGTGTTACCAAAACCACTTCAGCATTCCTCCTGTTTCTACACGAGTGCTTGGAAAAGTGCAGTGTGTGGTATTTACTGCAGGGCTTTATCACTGTGGTTTTATTTATTTTGGCCTGTGGTGGTGGGTTGGGTGCAGAGGGTAAGTGGCCTTGGATGGAGGAATCTTGGCCCAGGGCAGTTCAGACCCTCTCAAAACAAGTCTGTAAGTCTGAATTTCTCACAATGCAAGGGGAGGGAGGAGTGGCACTCAGTGCCTTTGCAGGGGCTTCTCCAGCACCACTGCCCCACGGGGACCGAGCTGAGCTCATGCAGCATCCCCACGGGAGGGTCGCTTTACCTGGACCCTCTGCCCAGCTGCAGCTCGGCACTGATGCACACAGAGATGACCTCATATTTCTGGAAATACTTCTTACTCATCTATCTACCAAGAAATTGCTGCAGCCTCTCCTGCTTGGAACATGGCACTTGGGGTTTGTGTTGCTCATCTGCTGGGTCCTCTTTTGAGATTTGTGCCCTCTGAGACACCCAGCTTTCTGGAAGAGTGACTTGATTTCTAGATGTACAACTGCTTTTGCACCCTGGTCACCAAGCAGTTGAGGTTATCTAATCTCACTCTCCTCTTTTCAGAGTTATTTCTATTTCCTACTTATTGTAAGCTGCTTATAAGCTTCACCACCACCACTGACTTTCATACTTATTTCCAGGTTGCTGGTAAAAATAGGTATTAACAAGAACTTGCAGTCGTGCCCACTAAAAATACCCCTGTGTTGCTGCACTTTTCCATTTCTTCAAGTAGTTTTTGAGGTTTGTCTGTTTGCAAGTTCTTTGTTCACTGACTCATGCTGCTGTTATAAAACGTTGGTGTTTTGAGCAGGAAGCCGAGTGGTACAAAGTCCAAAACCTTACCCAGAACTCATGGTATTGATGTAGGCTGGCGGTTATTTATCAGCACTCAAAGGTTTCCATTTGAAAAAGGAAATGAGGTGTGTAACAAGGTCTGTGCCCCATTTAAAGCCTTGTTTGCATTCCTTTATTTTAATGCTGTAGCCCTCGAGTTTTGTATTGGCTTTTCCATTAGTGTTCAGGATTCAGCTCAGCCTGACACATCCGTGTTGGCACAGCACTGGCGCTCAGCCCGGCCCCCTGGATTGCTCTGCCAGGATCAGGACAGTTTTGGATGATGGTGTTGAGAAGATGGGAATCGAGGTGGGTTTGCTATATTTGGGGATATGTGGCGTAAAACCTCTAGGGCTGAAATTCAGAGCCTGACAGCAGCTTCCAGTAAACAAGAGCTAAGCAGCAGAGGAGCTGGGAACTGAGGAGCAGTAACGTGGCAGGTGCAGTACTTGTCACCCCTCTTGTTCTCCGCATGCCTGGTCCTGCAAGAGTGGTGCTCTTAAAAACTTCCATGAAGGATGGAAGTACAGAGTGAAGAAGGAGGCCCAGGAGGGGAGAGAATAAAAAGATCCAACTTCTCTATCTCAGGTGTTGCCTGGGTCAGGTAGGAAAGGGCTGGGGTTGGCCTCGGGTGGCACAGGGGAGGGGAGAGAGAAGGCACAGCGCCCCCTTGGGACCTCCTGCCTGTCCCCAACAAGGGAGCTGGCAAAGCTGCACAGCTTGTGCAACACCTGAGTTTTGCCAGTGGTTCTCCAGGACCATTAATTTTGCCTGTTGCAGACCTCCAGCTTCTTACTTGGTTGCACTGTGTTTCTGGAGCGATGTTCTGGTGCACGTGTACAACTGTTCACAGAGACCAGGTCTGTATAACGCAGCTGAAGAGGTCATAAAGACATAATTATTATCATTTGTTCACAGCTGAAGTACAAGTTACCTGTGCTTTGTTCGAATTGCGACCTCATCTGTGTCTTCTGTTTAACCACAGCCTTTCCTCTGCAGGAGTGGTGAGGACATCTAGTGACCGACACCAGCATTGACGAGCCTTCGTGCTCCTCGGAAATCCTTCCTGCCCCTTCCCGTTTGAAGAAACAGTTAGAAATTCTTCTCTAGTACAGTCCAGAACAAAGCCAAGAGGTGCACAGTGTGAAACACTGATGTAAAACACCCACAGACCCGCAGGGTTCAATTTTCCAGTGCCACAAATGCCTCTCTCTTTAGAAGGTAGAAGATGCTGCCGATGAGAAGAGAGTGTGGAGGAGAAATAAAAACTCACATAAACCCATACGTAATGGAGCATTTCTGAGTGCTTTTTAGTTGATGGATGAAGAAGAAAAACCAGTCCTTGCCAGGAATCCTTAAAAAGGCATTAGGGCACTGTGCTAAAATAAGCCATGCCTGATGTTTTTAATTGCTGCCTGCTTTTTCTCTGCTGTTTTGAACAGAAACACTCTGAGATGTGGGAGGACAAAGTCCCGTGGGAGTTGCCACAAGCCGTGTCTGACATTCCTCCCGTGCAGAGACCGGGGAGGGACGAGGCTCAGACCTGCAGCCCCTTCTCCAAGCACAGGCAAATCTTTAAATTCATGAAACTTTTAAATTTACCCGAGTATACTTATGTGAAACTTGTTGGCCAACATGACTTAATACACAGTGTGACTCTTGCAGGTGTCTGCTGGCTTCTCCTTTATGATATTCGACTTGTTCAGCTTAAACATGAGCAACATCGCAGTGATGTTTCATACACAGCCATGCTGTGTGGCTCCTGGGTGGGTGAGAAGCCTCCACCACGGCCCAGCCAGTCCCGAAATGTTTGCAGGAAATCCTATAAAGGCTGAAGGTTTGCTCCATCTCCTGGGCTTTGGGGATTAATGCAGGAGAGTTGCTTCTGCAGGCAGCTTCTGTGCCTGGGGAGAAGCTCCCATCACCACACATGCCTGGCACTTTCTGGATAAGTTAACACCTCTCCTAGGAAGATTTCTGCTTTCTACACTGTTCAAGCTCCTTTGTGCTTTTCTATCGTATTTATTAAATTTCTAAGGTAGAAAGCTGAGAACTTCAGCTGTAGCAGAGCCTCACACAAATACTGGAATCACAGAACAGCCTTGGTTGGAAAAGACCTCTAAGATCATCAAGTCCAGCTGTTAATTCTAACCTTTCTAACCATTAAATCTATTAAGTTAAAGCAAATAGAATCAAATGTTTAATTTTGTTTGCTTTAATGGTTATTAATTTAAGTCAAATTACCTGTTTTGTGTGGCTTTTTTTTTTCCTAGGAATCTTGTGCTTGGGGAAAAACTCTGCGTCCTTAGGAATGTTTTATCTTGTTGGTAATAGAAACTTCGTGGAGTGGTTTTCAAATTACTTCTGGTGCTTTTTGCAGCTGTTTGAGATAAACACCGTGGAAAAAAAGTCTTGCTTTATTTTGCAAATGTGTGAAGGCATAAACAGTTCTGTGCACTTGTTCTCATCACACTACGCTGGGCATCGTGTCTCTCCCTGCCATGTCCCCTGCTCTTGCCCTTGTTCTCCTGCTGAAGGCACCAGGCTGGTGGCACCGTCTGCACAGAGAGTGCCCCTCATTGTTCCTCAGATCAGTCAGAGATAAACTGACTTTCCCATCAAGTGAAGCAATGAATATGGTGTTTGTGCAGAGCAGTGTGTCCATAATGCCTGGCTGAGCTTTCCAAAGATGACACTTTCCCCTGTTCCCAGCGTGGCTGTGATGCCCATGCTACCAGAGGTAAGGGTGATGACACCTTTCTGATGCACAACCCCCTGCCTTGTCTAGCAGGACCTTCTGCTAGACACAGATTCAGGACCACATGGATCATCTTTCAGGGCAGGATTTACCACTGAAGACAGTTACCTCATGCCCTGATGCAGCAAGTCAAACCTGATTTGATGTTTCCTCCTTGGAAGAAGGGACGGTGTGAGATGTGATCAGTGCTGGTAGCCCAGGAAGACACAGGACACATGTCGGGGCCTTTGTGAAAGAGCAGCAAGACCTTTAACAGAGTAGAAGCTCCTTGCCAGCCACCCAGCTTTATCTGTGTCTCTCCCTCATGAAGGGAATTGCCATAAATGCTTCAGTAAGTCCTTGACTGCAGAGAGATGTGCCCTGTCTTCCAGGGCATCTCCTGCCAGTCTCAAGCACAGCAGGCTCGAGTCTCAATTTATATTTTATCGGAGTATCATTGAAGAACTGCAGATGGAGAAGAGTTCACAGCCAGCTGGGGCTCAGCTGGAGTAACTCTAGAAGAAACCCTTCCACCTGTTCCTGGGCTGAGGTTAGGGAAGGACGTGCCCTGTACGTACATAACAAAATCACTACGTGGCCTTGCCGGCATCATTGCCCGCGGGCACGTTTTAGTGGCAGGATGATACAAGGTATGGGACTGTGATAGGTTTGAACTCTATAAAAGAAAGATACACCCTAAGTTTAATGTGAAGGGTGACATTGTTTCCTGGATTGACTCCATTTCTCATCATATCTGATCTGGCCTGTGCAGAATTCAGCATTTCATATAAATGTGGAGGCAATTGCTCATTGAAAAGGTTATGATGATGGCTGTCGCTCCTCCAAGAGTCCTTGGCATTGTGTTACTGCAGGTCTGATTTAATAGTACTGGTATTCACCATTTCCAGGGAAATTATAAACTTAACTGCAAGAGGGAGAGGACATTTTAAAAGTTTAATTCTAGCTGCTGGTTTTAGTATGAGGCTTTTGTTGCTCCTGACCCTCTGCAGCTCCCTGTCAAGCAACTTGGGCAAATACCTCTAGTCAGATGTCCTCACTCTATTTAAGCACCAAACTTAATCTGGGACATTTATATCTGTAACAGTTTGGAGGTGTGGTGGGTTGGGTTTTTTCCCCCAAGATGATCCCGTGTGTTTTTCCCACAGGGTATCTCTCTCCAATTGCTCTCGTTACTTAGTGGTTGTTATTGTTAAGATCCCATCATCTGACCCTTTATAATCCCCATATTGCGTTACGCTGCCTTGCTGGACATACTTGGTGTATGCCACTGTCAATTTTAGACTGTCCCATCAAGGCTATGGGTTTCTTAAAAGTGATGCAAGGTTATGTTACACTCCGACTCGTTCCAGTTAATACCTTGGCACTTGGAAATGCCATGGATTGGTGATAAAGGGAAATAAATGTGTGGGGTTTATAAGCAAAAAAAAAAAAATGAAAGGCAACATTATAGAAATTGCTCTCAAGCATTTGTCATCAGCGTGTGTCCCATCAGTTACCTTAAAAATAGAATGTTTCAGGCACTTGAAGCATGGTTTGGTGGCCTGCTTCGTGTCAAACGGTGGCACGGGAGTTGGCCTGTCTTGATATTTGAGTTAAAAACTTCTCAACCCTTTTGCTTTCAAGACAGGTAGGTTGGAATTTTTGAAGAAAATGCACAAATGAGAAAAATCAATGAAGTGACACAATCCTCTATGAGAGCCTGCTGGGTTTCATGCAGGAGTTGATCCATACACACCTGCCTACACTGTGAGTTGTTCATTACTGAGGGTGGACCTTGTCTTCTAACAGTTTTCTCCTAAAGTGCTTTTATTTAATACCTGTTAGGTACCTACTTAGCATGAATTTTGAGGTGCTACCCATGGGGATCACTTCAGGTACCTTTTGTCTTCTGCTCAGGCTTTGAGTGGAGCCACTGGCACAGCTCTGCGCTTGGTAACAGAGCACCTCGTGTGGCAGCTTATTAGTCCAGGGATTCCTGAGCAAGTGTCAAATTGGCATGAAAACAGTAAGTGCTGCTGATGGAAGTGGCTAATGAAGGCTGAGGAATGAATGATAATTTTGGAAAGCTCCAAGGGGAACACCCACAAACGTTATTGGGAAGAAAATGGGAATTTTGCCTTGGAAAGGTCTTCTGGATTTGGCCATGAGTGCGTCCCCAGCCTGGAGGGTGTCGTTTGTTGCCTTAACGTGTCGTTTCCAGCACACCAAAAGACTAAGCAATGTGTTAGGAAAGGAAGTGAATCCTGTACTCGAGGTGGTTTATGGAGGAGACCTAAGGTAGGCAAAATGTGATACCCACCTTGGAAATCTGTGGGATTAGCACCTGTGTCACCAGGAGAGGTGCCACCAGGCAGCCCTTTGCTCTGCGTCTGACGAAGAAGGCATTGCTTCCAGAAGTATAGTGTTTCCTAATCGTGGTATTGACAAGTGATATATTTCTACTTAGAAGATAACTTGCTTTTCAAATATCTGATAGTGTTCTCAGTATCCCTGTTTTCCTTCTCGAGAGGACTTCATGCGTTTGACCCTGCTTAGATGACAAGACCATGGCCCAAGATGGCCTGGCTGAAGATCATGGAAATATAAGAAGGTGGTCAGGAGCTTTATTTACAGGAAAGAAATTAGCAAGCACCAAGTAGCCACTGAATTGACAGCTTCTGTGACCCAGACAGCATCGTTTGGGAGAATAACATACCAGCTATTGAAGAGCAATGATTTATTTGATAACATCAGGAAACCATTTATAGATTCTACTATGGACAGCAATTGCTGGGGGTTAGAACTGCTAGACCAGATAGATTGATGTATGGGTCTGCTGTTGTGCTTGCTACTGCATAATATAAAATAAGGATGTCCCCTGAAATACCAAAGAGGCAAATGGAGCCATTATGTTGTTGGCTTGAGTTATTGTTATTTTTCTTTACCACTTATTTCATTCTTAAATTTCTGCCCTCTTCCCTGCTGTGTAACAGCATTAATCAAATGAGGACCTTTGGTTTATGGTTTGTTAATAGAGGTTAACAGGGCTTTGAACACCATGTTTCTTGTTGCAGAACACAGCAAAGGGAGACCACTGTCATGCAGAGACTATTTTGCTGCTGGCAGATGCCAGCAGAGTGTGGTTAAGACTAATGAGAAATACAGCTTAAAAATTGGTGAGGTTTGGTTTCACAGCCTCTTGCCTGTGGTTTCTTTCCTATGAAAGATGCAAGGTGAGGATTTGATATCCCCTGCAAAGAATATCTGAAATTCTGAGAGGAAATCTTCTTGATCAAATGAACAGTCCAAACTGTGGCATACTGAAATCAGACCGTAGTGGTTAAATTACTTGCCCACGTTACTCTGCTTTTACACAGCAGCCAGGAGCACAGTGGTGCCAGTGATAGGGCTTTCTGGTTTGCCATGTAAATTTAGAAGCCTGTATAATGTTCTGAGCAAAGGAGGAGTTACTTCTTAGCTGGAACGGACATGTAATGAAAAAAAAGATTTCATGTAAACTTCTACAGTTATATCAGTTCTACGAATGTTAGCAAAGTAAATCTTTGCAATTGCTTATTAATTCTGTTAAAAAAAAAAAAGTAGGAAAAGGATGAGCCTGAGATGAACTGTCAGCCAAGTTCTGTTGACAGTGCAAATAATATCCATGACTGAGACAGACCAGCAGAGAAACAGGGCATTGGCATTGCCACTGGGCAGACTGGATGGGAGCAGGACATGGATGGGCTGTGGGAAATGCTTCCTATGGGGCTGCTCAGGCTGGTTCACAGGGCTGGTGCCTGTCCCCACATGGACCCCTGTCCCCAAGCACAAGGTGTGTGTTGGACTGACTGTTCAAGGATTTTACCTTAACCAGGATCTGGCATTTGGAAGAGCTCATCAGTTACGTGGTGGCTGCACTCCAACCAAAACCACCTGCAATATTCAGTCAGCCTTTAGACACGACTAAAGACAGCGAAGAGCCTGGTGTCACCTTTGGAGATATCTGAGCCATTATGGATACAGAGACCTTGTGCTGATTCTCCCCACGGTGCTGAATTTCACCCACACACCTCGCAGGTACCATTAACGTCGCTCCATCCACACACGGGGTGCAGCCCTGAAAGGCACAGGGCCATGGGAATCCTCTAGAAAATGGCCATCCCCTGCCTCGCTCAATGGGGGACGCGCCAGCTGCACTGACATGTCAGAAGGGTTTGCACAGCTGACAGGTTGCTGAAAATGGAGCATGGCAGCATCGCCATAAATTCTCTTTATCCAGCCAAGTGCAGCTTAATATAGACTTAGCCACACGGGCTGTCTTCTGCACTGAGACCGAGAGCTGCCACAGCTCATGACCCAAACATGAAGTTGTTGATGTAACCGAATGAACTACTGCTAGTGGGGGGGGGGGAAAATCCTTAAAAATCCACCTGTCCCTTCAGGTTTAAAAAGTAATAGAGGCAGGAGAGAAGAAAGAACATGTCTGAGCTCAGCCAAAACCCTGACGAAGAAGTGTGTCCCGAGGACATCGATGAAGATGAAATCCTGGCAAACCTGTCCCCTGAGGAGCTAAAGGAGCTGCAGTGTGAGATGGAAGTCATGGCCCCGGACCCCGAACTCCCAACGGGGATGATTCAGAGGGATCAGACGGAGAAACCCCCCACGGGGAGCTTTGACCACAGGTCCCTGGTTGACTACCTGTACTGGCAGAAGGCATCCAGACGCATGCTTGAGGATGAGAGAGTTCCTGTCACCCTTTTACCCCCTGAGGTAACAAGCAAAAAATCACAAATATTTATTATGCATCTGCTGTGGGATTTGTTTTATAGCTTTAATACCTTAACCTGCCTCTGCTTCCGTCCCTTACGTAAGGTACGGTACCACAAATTTAAACTCATCCTAAAAGCCCCAGCAATGTTAGGATCCAGCTTGGACTGACTTCAGGGTTAGTAATATTTTAATTTCTTTTCCTAACTATTTACTTAAGCTTTTTAATATAAGAAAATCCTAATTCTGTTTCAGTAAAGCAAATCACAGAGAAACTGTCATAAAATCAGTTTGGAGGATGCAACTCAAATTTGTTTGTATATGGAACAACACCATATTGCTTCTCCATAGAAGACTTAGTTTAATACATATGATTAATGTAATAATTTACAGAATTTAATGTCATACTGGGAAAAAAACCCCACAAAAGCAAACACATGAGTGTATGTTAACAATGTGAAACATTCACTAATGACCAGGCAGGCAAACAACTCGAACTATTCCAAACCTTTTCAATACAGTACTTAAATTTATTCTGGTATCCCTATGACTTTGAAATAAGTTAGGTCATACTTAGAGATTTTCAGGATGAGGGCCACACTTAAAAATAGGCTAATAGAATAGAAACTTGGCCAGACAAAATACATTCATAACTGAACCCAAGTGAATTTGAGGTAACCAATTGTTATTTTTCTGTAAACAACAGTGGTTTTGCTAATACAGAACAGCACAGTACATCATGAACTTCCCAGGGCAGGTTTCATGGGCTGCCTCTGGAGAAGGGGAGAAGTCAGTGTTTTTTTTCCCTCCTGCAACACTATTACCTTAGAAGAATCTTTTTTTTTTTTTTTCAATCGCTTCTGAGGTTAAATCTGGAATTTGTGTGTAGAGCAGCCTGCTGCATTCACAACTGCTTGAGTGATCCCTGTACTAAACCCATCCCCTCCACAGAAAAGAGGAACCACAGCCCTGAGGGCAGAAGTGACTTTGTGACCATTTTCTCTGACTTTTGGTGAAGCACAAGCCATGACACTGCCCTGCCTGAGCTACTGCAAATCTTTTAGGAAAATACTTCGATCTTTATTAGCTCTTTATGAGCATTTCTCAGTGATGGAGGATCCATTGCAAAAATATGCTTGGAAAAAATTCTCAGCTAGGAGGGTATCTGGAGATGGTGGAAGTTTGCAACTAATTTTTTTTATGCTAGAAGCCCCACTGCCTTGCAGAGTGTGCAGAGCCCAGTTTCCTGTCTCTGGTCTGAAAATAAAACGGAGCTCATATTTTGCTTTATAATCTTCAGTGATGTTCTTCCTTAGCTGCGATGCTCTGGCAGGTACCAGAGCATGTGGCCTTGTTGTCTCACGTGCTGGGTGACTCCACTGTTGTTACAATGTGCCCTCTTCACTCCTCCTTGGGCTGAGTGAACAGTCAGCAGTTAACATTAATTTCCAGTGGTTTGTGGCACATGAAACAAACTTTCTCTCTTGTCAAGAAAACGATAAAAATTATACAAAATCCAGAAACAGACTTTAAATCAGAGATTGTTAACCCTTAGCAGGGTTCAAGGACCACCTTAACTTAGCGTTAAACATGTACAGAATTTAATTGTCAAGATTCAATTTAATAGGCAAAGATGAGAAACTGGTTTGCAGCCACTTTGAGAGCAATTGTTCCTGTGCCCCCAAGCAAGCCAGCACAGCCCTGACTTACAGGCAATGACACTCTTAAGGATTATTCTATAACATACAGGCATAGAGGTATCTATAGCCATGTTCAATTATTTCAGCTGTGAGTTTTTGTCTTCCTCAGAGAAGCCCTGCAGAGGAGATGGAAGGAAAGGCCAGCGGGGAGGCGGCCGGCGGGAGGGTGCCAGGAGCAGAGGGGAGAGAGAGACATTACAAAAACGAGCACTTGTCCAACTCGGGAATGCAATTTGGGGAGACAAAGAAAGATGGAAGCGATAAGGAGAGAGAGGAGGAAAAGGAGGAGGAGGAAGAGAAAGATGATGAAGAAGAGGAGGAAGAGGAGGACGAGACTGAGTTGGAAACAAAGGAGACTTACACCAATGAGAACCATCACAACGATCAGATAAGTAAGAAACCAGGCACAGAACCAGGAGAAATCACAGAAAAAACAGATGAAAATGAAAAGAAAATATCAAAATTAAACATCCCTAAAAAGTTAGCACTGGATACCAGCTTCATGAAGCTGAGTGCCAGGCCTTCAGGAAATCAAACCAATTTAGAAGAGAGTTTGGAGAAAGTCCGAAAAAACAACCCGGACGTGAAAGAGCTCAACCTGAACAACATCGAAAACATCCCCAAAGAAATGCTGATAGACTTTGTCAATGCCATGAAGAAGAACAAGAACATAAAAACGTTCAGCTTGGCCAACGTGGGGGCCGATGACAATGTGGCGTTCGCGCTGGCCAACATGCTGCGGGAGAACAGGAGCATCACCACGCTGAACATCGACTCCAATTTCATATCTGGCAAAGGGATTGTTGCTATCATGAGGTGCCTGCAGTACAATGAGACGCTGACAGAGCTCCGCTTCCACAACCAGCGGAGCATGCTGGGCCACCAAGCTGAAATGGAGATCGCCAGGCTGCTGAAAGCCAATGCCACCCTCCTTAAAATGGGGTACCACTTCGAACTGCCGGGGCCCAGGATGGTGGTGACCAACCTGCTCAGCAGAAACCTGGACAAGCAGAGGCAAAAGAGGCAAGAAGAGCAAAGGCACCAGCAAATGAAAGAGCAGAGGGAGTTGATAGCCGTGCTGGAAAATGGACTTGGATTGCCTCCCGGGATGTGGGAGATGCTGGGGGGACCGCTGCCCCAGCCCAGGGTGCACGAACCCCCCCAAGCCCCCAAACCACCCGTCCCCACGGCTGTGTCTCTGAGCACAAGGCAGGAGAGGGCGAGGCAGCCGGCCCCCGAGCAGCCGCGCAGGGAGAATCCCATCAGCTTCAAAGTGGTCAAGCTGAAGAAGATTCAGCGCAAACCCCCCGTGCCGGAGTACGTGGAACCCGCCGAGAAAACCAACCTCAAAGACGTCATCAAAACACTTAAACCGATCCCCAGGAGAAGGCCACCTCCCCTGGTCGAAATAACCCCCAGAGATCAGCTACTGAACGACATCCGCCAGAGCAACGTCGCCTACCTGAAACCGGTAAGTGCTGAACCCGGGCGCGCGGGGAGGGAATCGCGCTCACCCCAGGGGGTGCTGCCTTGTGCGCCCCCGTCTGCATCCAGAGAGGGAAAAGAAAGGGAATTCACTCAGGAGGGAAAAAAACCCACAGAAATTCAACATTAGAGTACTAGTAATGGCGGGTTAGTTTTGGTAGGTAAATGCTATTAGAAGATGTTTGCTTGAGGAGAGCCACAGCTATTATTTTTCACATTAGTCTCTCCTCGTTCTCCCATAAAAAACGTTTCTCTTTTTGGCAGCCCTGCTTTTCTTTAGCTCTCACTTGACACGGGGAAGCACCATCACTTGGCCCATTTGGTAACGGGTAAACTGAAACACAGGCAGCAAAATAACTCACCTGAGGTCACTTAAGAACCTGCACAGAGGCAGGAACTGCATTTTCAGTAACACACAGGCCTCCGCCTGCCCCCGCGGGGGGTGCCCAGGCCCCCGGGCTGGCCGGGGTGAGTAGCCACGCTCCTTCAGCACTGCCACAAACCCACCAGCCCAAGGCTGCAGGAAGCAAGAAGGGTCTGTGGTACAGTCATGGCCTGGGACTGCTTTCAGTTCATCTGGTTTAAATGCTGTTAAAAGCTTTAGTGTAAGGGGGAAGTCCCAAACTGTGATAACTGCCTCTTGGTGTGATGCTCTGACTTGGGTACCAAATTCATGGGCCACTTCTCAAAATGCTGGCCACCAGATTTAACCTTTTGCTTCCCTGAAATGTTCTACTGCTTTGCATTGTACCATTATTCAGGAAACACTAGAAGCTGGCTGACCTATTGGTCGCTAGTGATGTTGATGCATCTGTTTGTGTTGCTATGGCTAGAGGAAGAGGACAGAAAATCCTATGCAATTAAAAACGGTCAAGTAGTATTTTGTAATTCATATTTTGTTTGTTATTGACATTTTTACATAGTGGGCCACATTTTGCTTTCATTTGTACCTACACAGAAATAATTATTCCCTTATTAATTCCAGAGAGAGTAGCTGGTCCTGAAATTTGGGCAGGGGCAGGTCATGCAGTGCTCCTGGTCCTACATCTCACTCTAGGTTTTGCATTTCGGTGCCATGTCTAAGATGACAAGATCTGCTCTCGTAAAGGTCATGGTTTATCTGTACATGTCGTGACGGTGCTTGTGATGGCAGGTTGATCCATCACTGCCACTGGATCTGCTGCCTCCCCTCCTCTCAGGAAGATGGAGGATGATGGAGCCAGGGCTCTGCCAGGCACAGCCCTCACTTTGCACAGTGATGATTAAGAAATTTGGGTGCCTGGGAGCAATAGTGAACCCCAGCCATTCCCCACAAAACCCTCCGGAGGGTTTTGTAAATGAGGGCTGTGGGGTTTGGGGCAGAGGGATCAATTCAATGAGCCAGATCACAATTGCCATCAGGGCCCATGGAATTTCTGTAATTCTGTGAAAGGTGAAGCAATGGACACGTGTTGGGGTTTTTGGGGTTGTTTTTTGTTTGGAGGGTTTTTTTGGTCCTTCATCATTGGGCCGAAGGGCTTGGATTTGGGGCATTAGGGTTTTATTCTCGCCTGCCTGTGCGAGGCAAACCCCTTATTTGCTTCAATATCCCTCAGCTTCACCTCTAAAATTATGTCTTACTGCTTGAGCCAAGCTGTGTGTTTGTTCTCTCTGTGGTGGGACTCATTGCTTGCAAATTGATTTCCCAGGCATAAGAATTGCAAACAGCAAGTGGGGAATGACAAACAAAAGAAATTCCCAACCAGAGCTCCTTGGAGCTCCTAGCTGTTATATTTTTGGATCTTTTTAGAGTTTATGAAGGTTGTATTAAACTAAATTGGTTTGGGAAATTTCCTCCTCCTAATACTTGCTATCCTTGTCCAGGTGCCATTGCCAAAGCAGCTGGAGTGAGAGGCCAGACCGACCTGAAGAAAACAACTTGGAATAAAGACTATTCAAGTTTTGCTTACAACTGTTTCAGCAGATGTTTTCTGCAGAACCCAGGTGGTATATACGACTCTTTGGGAACAAAGCTGGCCACACACGCTTTCGTAAGCGCGGTGAAAACGGCTGGCATGGGAAAAGTCAGTGCTAAGCGTTTCCATCAGGTATCAAACAGTCCCGGTGCCATCTGTCTGCCAAGTGGATTTGAAGCTCCGATTTGTTGTGGGAGTATTTTCTCAGAGACATCAATAACCTTGTCTTTCTAGTTTGTCAGCAAACTATTTTGCTTCCACGTTGTCCTTCTGGTGCCAGATTCTGCAGGAACATACTGTGCTTTATCTTATCTTTTCACACACAAGCTCCTTTATTATTCTCTTGTCCGTGAGAAATGTATTTGGTTTCCATGTATACAGCTTCATTTTTTAGGCTAAGGAAACAGAAATGAAATAAAGCTCTCTCCTTAAGATGTGTGCAGCACTTCCATGGCTAGCAAGACGCTCACAGAACAGAACGACTGCTCTGGTTGACCTCAGCTTGATGGTTTCAAGCTACTTCTATTTCAGAACAGTCTAGTTGGTATTGTACCTGATCAGCATATAAAAGATGATGCCATGCTCTGGGAGTTGCAAACTTCATTCCCTCTGACTCACCTCTGTGCCTGATGTCATCCTTCATTACAGCCACCTTGGAGGGCACTGAAATGCCATTAAGCAGCAGGAGGATGAGCCTTACCCCTCTCATTGCCAGGGGTTTAGGGAACTCACTCCTAGTATGGGGCGTGAATAGCATGTCTCTCCCCTAGTAGAGATGGATATGATGGGGGTTAAATCTGCATATATATATATATATATAATATTTTCCTTAATACCTTTATGATTTTGTTTTTCCTCCCCTTTTTAAATCCCATGAGATTTTTTTTGCTGCAAGCCTTTTTTGTAAAGCAGCTACAGGTAAGTCACACTGGATGTGGAAGACATCAGAAGAGACCAGTTGGTTTTGGTTTTTAGTTTTCTGGGGTTGGTGTGTGTTTTTTAAGGAAGCCATTTAAAGCTATAAGGCATAGGGTAAGAACAAAGCCTTTCCCTTTGCTAACATGCAGCTCCCCTGCCTTCATGTAGCTGATACACTTGCTCAAAAAGGCAGAGCTTTGCAGCTCCTGGCAGGATTTCCTTCAGGTGAGTCTTTCCATACTCCTGCTTATAACTCTTAGCAACCTTCTCCTGGCAGCTAAATCCCAGTCCCACCCTGCTCCCCCTCCCCACATTTATTATAATAGTCCTGTAGTATCAGCAATGTCCAGGACCTCTTTGAATCCAACGTATTCTCCACTATCATTAGTTCAAGTTTTCATTTATCCTTGTCCTTTTTGTATCTATCACCTGGTCTCTTTCAGTTCTCCATCTTCCAGACTTGTAAAGCTTCTTCTCAGCTGTATTTCTGTCTGCAACTGTCATGCCACAGACTTGGGCAACGTGGTTGTTGTACTGCCTAAGACAGAGCAAGTAGTTTTTAAGTATCACCTAAGGGGCAGGGGAGAGCCTGCCCCCATTTCTGCATGGCAGAGACATAAAAAAGGAAGTAACATTTTCATTGCATGTCTTTCATACAGCCTTCTTTCTGTAAAGGATATGAAATAGGAAAGGGAAGGAACTTGGTACTTTTACCCAAGCCCTCACAAGCAGCATAGCAGCAAGTGACAAGTGCAAACAGCAACTCCCCCAGAAAGCTCTCAGAGCACGCTGCTCTCCATACTGGCCTCAAGGCCAGGCTCAAACGGCTAAGACTTCAGCAGAGGAAAATAAAAGATAGTGGTTTACAGTCCACAAATCAAGCTGCCAGGTGTAAATTACTGCTCCACCCAAAAGCAGCCAACACATGTTACCAGGGTATGTACAGCTCTGCTCTGATCCCCATCTGAGCAGCCCCTTGAGTGATCACAGGAGGAGGGAGGCAGCCAGATAGAGACAGAACTATCAGTTTGACCGCAGCAGAGCTGGCTTCCTAGCCCTGCTGAAGACACAGATGCCAGTAATCTTAGAAGCAGAAATCCCTCTCAGATAATTAGAAGAAATGTAAAATCCCAGTTAAGTAAAGTAGAGTTATATAAGAGACTGAAACAGCATGAACAAATGCTTAAGTACTCCACCTCTGTAAAGGAGCTTTTGTAAGGATGAAAGAGCAAAGCTGTAACATTCCTGCAGCTCAGAGGTCCCTCATGCCTCAACAAAATTAACACAGAGAATTCAAAGCCAGCAGCTCATCACAAGCACGGGCTTGCAGCAGGAGCTGCAGGGTAACAGCAGATCTCCCACCACTCCTCTAGCGACTTCCACCAACCACAGAAACAGAGACAAGCTCAGGTTTCCAACCACTTTTCCCAACCTGAAATAAATGCACTCAGTAATCACCATTAGAATTTATTTTTCTTCATAACTGTTCAGTTTTTAAAATTCTACAGTAATGATGAAGTCATAGGCTACTATGTTCTTTATATGTGGAAACAGTTTTCAAAAAACAAAGACCATGCGCTACAAGTGAGGAACAGGCCATTGACTCTTCAGCTGGAATATACAGACATTTTCAATAAATACTGATCACTTCAACACTTAAATGGAATGACGTGTTCAGATTTCTACACAGTTCACTATGAAAACAGCATGGTAAGTCACATAAAAGCTTCAACTTTAAGGATCCTTGCTTTTTTTGTTAAATTAATTACTTTGTTAGAAAAGAGAAATGCAAGAGTATTTGAAATGGAGTGTCACCTGGACAACTTTTTTCCCCCCATTGTAGGTAAGCTCCTGTTACCAAGATAATTCCATCAGAGCTGGCAGTTAAGATAAACTATATATAAAAGAATCCCACGCACCACTTTCAGGAGTTGTTACAGACAAGTATCTTCATGAATTTGGAATGGGTTTTCAAAAAACTGTATCTTGACATTGATTGCTTTTACTTGTAAACCTGAAATCCAGTTTATTCCTTTGAAGAGTGTCAGAAGTATAGTCAGCAAGATGCATGTTTACTTATATCTTTGTATTCTGGTTAATAAGAAAGAAAAAGATGACCCATGCTTGAGAACACACATAGACCTCCATCCACAAAACAGCCTATACAGACTAAAGCAGAACAAGGTAAGTTCTAAAGCAGCAGTACTTAAAAACATCAATAGGGTAGAAACTTAGCTCATCCAAGGTATCTGAAAGCTTTTTTCTCCCTCCCACGCTTAGCCATAGTTTAGCTGGTATGCAAGGAAGTTTGGCTGTCCTGCAGAGAGGAGCAGTTTCTATAGATTAATTTCAGAGAGAACAAAGGTGCACTTTACTGGAACTGACAGAGGCACAGTGCCCTATATATTCTTCGTGATTAGATCTATTTAGACTGTTTCCCAGCTGCTAAAGGAGGAATGTGAGGTGAGGAACCCCTATTCATTACAAGTATTGCACAGTTTTACTGCCTGCTAGTTAAGCCAACAACGTGGTCTCAATACAGACCATTCGAGTGAGAGATCTGGAGGATGCAAGAGATACCTACTTTTGAAACATTCCAGCTCACCTGGAACATTGCCAGCTTGAAGGTGCTACCCAGCATAAACTGGCCAAACAGCCATCTTGTAGAACTGAGATGAAAGGGGTGTTACTCTAACACACAAATTTGCTACGAGTGAGTTTGAGAGACTGCATTCCATAGGTTTCAAACTCTTTCTCCTCTACCCCCCAGAAGAAGAGACAAGCAAACACATTTTAGTTATGTATTTGTGTAAACACCAGAACATTTTGCTATACAATAGAAAAAAGCTGCTGCCTTTATGTTCTTAGAGGAGCCCTGAAGACCTTGGGATACCTGTATCCTGCAACTATTAATCTGTACCACGTGCATTTCCTGTTTTGTACACAAACTGAAAGCAAGCTTGAACAATAGTAAATAGCAACTACACTCCTGCAACAGGTAAAATGCCACGTTGCTGTTGCTTACTCCTTCACTTTCGATATGTAGTCAGCCAGTTTGTTGATACTATCCTCTTGCTGTTCTAGAGCATCCAGTATGATGCCCATTGGGGTCTTCTTCAAGCCTATTCCTTCCATCTTGTTCTCCAGCTTGTTCTTTATGTTCCGGAGCCTCAGAGAGGCATGGACAAACATCACTGCATGACAGAAACACACTTATGAATTGCTAATGCTTTGGAATGCATAGTTCTTGCAGCATTCATCTCAAGACATACTCCAGTGCCATGATGTCACTGGAAGAAGAGGAAGCTTCAGTGACCACTTAAGTAACAGCAGGTACCCATTTAATAATAACACTGAGGATGGCTTGTGCTGTTTTGTCTGTCCCCTTCTCCCCAATTCTGTTTTGGGATCATTTAAGTAGAGATAGTAAAGGCAACAGCCACGTTAGACTCTGCAGACTTATTTGAGAAAGCTTATGTCACATACCCCTAGACCCCCAGAGAAGAGGAAAAATACTTACAGAGGAGAGGAAGTGTGATCCCAAACATGAACACCATGACATCTCCCAGGTAAGAGATCAAGAAGTAGCTAGACAGCATGATGACCACTACAAATGTGGTTGGGTACTGCTTCTTCAGTCTGCGGAGTATATCCTTGTTGTGCGATACCCACACAAACCCCATGAACATCAGCACCACCACAGTACCACCAATAAGCATGTTCAGGGGACTCAGAAACCTAGAGAGAGAGGGGAAAAAAAGAAGAAAGTGGCTCAGGATAATGAGAGTTACTGCAGCACCTCACCAACAGAAGCACTTACCACCAGGACCTCTTCTACCTCTGCAGTCAACACATTCACTTGATATCAGACTCAGAGTTAGCAAATCCCAAGAGCAGAGTCAACAATCAGTTGCCCAAGGGACTGATCTTTCCCTTACACATAACCAAAACCATCAACTAGCTTTTCATATGATCTTGTCTAGGTTTGCAAAACGGGAAAGGTAGGGAAATGCTGAGTAAAGGAAGGTGCTTCATTATTTGTTATTTCTGAATAAACCTTATAGGTTTACACCCAAACAAAAAAATTTTATGAACCTGCAGAAGGATCTTACCACCATCAGCACAATAGATGGGAGCCCAGTCCCCAGCAAACATGCCTGAGAGTTGAAGGAACTGGAGTGTGGGATAAAGGTCTTGCAGAAAGAAGAGCCAGGCCTGGCAAGAGGGTCACGCTGAGGTTTGTGTTCTATTATTGTTATGGGAGTTACCAAGCAAACCAAGCCATCGAGTGGATCAGCTCTGGACTATAAACAGCAAGTCCTTTTTTTGGACTAGGGCAAGAACATCACCTGCTCAAAACACTTTCCCAAGAGCTTGTTTCGAGTTAAGCTTTCAGCAATGACTTTGCTTAGTTTGTTTCTGTAGTCACACAAAGTCCAGGCTCTGTGTTATATCACTTATATAGTAATAAGAGGTGTGATTCCACGTGCGTTCTGAGTCATTTGCTTGTATGTGCACTGATCTAATTACACAGCAGCTGAGGGCTCTGAGCTGCTACAACTATGACAGCAGCATAACACTGCCCCAGTAAAGCCAGATGTAGTCAAGATTTCCTCTTGTAGACTTTCCAGTCAGTCTTACTAGTTCCAAAGCTAGCAGGCACAGTGACTCACCACTCCACCCCACTGCTGAAGAGGATGCTATGGTTTGTGGTCTGTGCTTCATATCCGGCACAGGCAGAAGAAATCTGTGGCTGGACTGGTATGCCAACACTCTACCTGCACTGTCAGAGGGCATTTTCCTAGAGATGGAAGAATTGTTTCAGAGCAGAGACTGGCTCTTGATTCTTTAAGTCAGTTGTGCCAATAGGAGACAGGACAGCTGGATGGCAAGAGATTAAAACTCAGGCTAGTTCCTCACCTGCTTCTGCTACTCATGCTGAAAAGCTAACAGGGCTTTTTGGGAGTGGTGATAGGGCAGACTTGCTTTTTGCATCTGAGTCACTCCCTGTAGCCAGCCAGATTATTTTTAGCCCTGAATGGTCAATCTTAAGTTTCCAGGCTGGAAAAAGTGAACAGCACTGCTCCGGAAATAAATCGGTTTCATCTGTGCTCCTCTGCAGCAGGAGGAGGAGGGTGACTCATAACTGGACCACACTAGTGCCTGGGTTATAGACATACTACTGGACACGGGAGATTCTTAAAGTAGAAGTCACCTCCACATCACAGCTAGCTTGGAGCAGAAATGGCCAAACTTACTCAGACAACTCACAGCAACCAATTTTTTGTTCCCAAAAATTTACGAACAAGAGAATCCTGGAAGCAACAAAGGGCTAGGCAGAGCTCCACTCTGTATTTTCCATGTGTCTGGTAAATACTCCCAAAGCTTTATCTTCCCTGCCCTTCCTCTACTTTCATTACAACTTCAGAAGCCGGTGGTGAAGAGCAATCCATCCATATTTATAAGGAAGAGACCAAAGACTTCTCTGCTTTACACTTTTTTTCTGGTATTACACAGGTTCTGGCTGTAAGGGATGTGAAGAAAAAAAAAATGCTTCAAGAGATCCCACTTTCCTGGGGAAAGTTATTTGAATTACATATTTCCTGAAGTGGGCTGCATTCCAACGCGTACAAGGAACCGGTGAACATAAGTATCAAACGAAGTCATTCAGAGCCACATGAAAACAGATGGGGATAGCAGCTGCCACTAAAAACTGGTATTCAAGTTATCAGCCATGTGTCCACAGACTTCAGTACTGTTGATTACAGTACTGGGTAGGGTGTCATATGCCAAGCTCCCCTTTACTGCCTGACTCACCCACAGCACAATTCACAGCGCTATCTAAGATTCTCCTAGAAATTTGTATCTAAAAACTTCTCCAGCAATAGCATTTTTCAGGAGGCAGACCTCCATTCCTCAGTTTCACTCGGATCTGTTGGCACACCGCTCTCGATAACACAATAGCTAAAGACTGAAAAAGGAAAAAACAGGGACAAGTTATTTTAGAACACCAGTATCTGGGGAAAAGAGAGCTGCATTAACAGCCCTAGCAGTCACCTTATTGTTGAACAACCAACATTGATATTGGCCTTATTATGTACAGATCAGAATACAGTATGCCAAATGCATACTGCATTCAGGCAAGAAGGCTGGAAGTCTTTCAAAGCTGCAGAGATAAGGTAAGTGACCAGCTATGAAGTATGTTACAAGATACTTTCTAAATATAATTCCATTTAGCAGGGATTTATGAGACCTCTCAAATACCTAAAAATCCATGGAACTATTAGCATGGCAATGGTATGGTAACTTGAGTTTACATTGCTCAGATGACTTAGGGGAAGAAAAACTCTTTTGGGGTTGGACAAGAAAAGCACAAACCCTTACTACCCTGAAAAGAGTCAGTTTAGCAGGATTAAATAGCATTTGGGGGTGCTAACAGCCCAGAGGACCCTAGCTGAATGATCTCCTTCATTGCACTCTGTGGTGGAAAAGGTACAACCCCAGTAGGATGCCGTGACCTCCAGGACAGCAGGGACAAACTGGCAAGGAAGAGCTGACACCTAGATTCAGTTCCAGCAGTGCTGCAGGGTGACTGCCAATCACACTCCTGCTGCCCTTCAGAGACCAGGTTTCCTTCAGCATCTGCCTTGATACAAAGTAAAGAGATGAGAAAAATAAATATAATAACAGAAACATCCTGCTTGGCTGCAGGGACAGGGGCATTGTCCTGTGCCAAGTAGTGCCATGGGACACTTGTATTTGTGGAAGAAGTATCAGAAGACAGCAGAGATGCAGCAGCTGGGGGTGCAGTTGTGTGGGAAGAAGTACTGGCAGCTACCTCTGGCCTGCAAAAACAGATTAAGATGAGATACTTTTTTTTTTACTGGATTCATATTTCTAGACTCTGCCCTACATGCATCACAGGACAGGTTATATTTCCCATATAGGTGCAGGAAAGCCCAGAGAGCTCTGCTTTCAGTGACTTACCATGCCACCTCTTCTTGATAGGTTATTTCATATCTGCATACTTGTGCACTGCCTTAGAGGAGGGGAGGGGAGCAGTTACTTGCAGAATACACAGCTATAGTGTAGGGAAAAAATTGCTAGGCAAGATGTATCCTTTGTGCAAGACAAGAAGCCTCCAGCAGCATGTGCCCAGAAATAGGACAGGCCACATAAAAAGCAAAAGCAAGCTAGCTCCATCCTTAAATCATCTCAATTTTAGATGACTGTTGTAGGGTGATTATTCAGCAGTTGCTGTCACATCTGTTTCTTCTGCATGTGACCAGGCAAGACTGAACAAAGGCACGGAGTAGGAGACTTGCAGTCACTGAGAACATCTTTTTACTTAGAGCAGCTCAGTTAGGCCACTACATCAACTAAGCATGAAAATTCCCTTTTAGAAGACTTCTTGCTCTACCACATTCCAAGTCATAGGCACGTTAGAGCACTTAAATGCTTCCTTCCTCATTTCTATTAGTTCAAATAACTTTAAAGTTCTGCCTCTTCTCTCCCCATACTTTTAGCTCCACTGAGGTTATATAGCTATAACTAGAAGTAGCACATAGAACTATACATGGCATGTTGTCCCAGGTGACAACCCTCAGCAGCCACAGATTTAGCAATGTTGCTTTACTTACTGTTGTTCACTTGCATTGCTTTGACAACAGGAGACAGATTCCTTTCTGCGAGACTTTTATAAAGTTCTGTACTAATATCATTATGTAACATGTTTTAAAGCGACGTGTTTTGCTCACTGTTTCTTAATCTTTCATTAGGCATTAGAAAGACTAAGCATTTTGCTGCTCTGGAGTCTTTGTTTTGGCAAGGGAATCACTACAAGCACATCAGCTAAGATAGTGGTCTGTTGATTGCTAGGGGTTGTGCAGAGGGACAGAAGATGTTTTAGAGCTGAAGTGGCAAGAGATACTGGACCACAGACTTCATGGAAGACCAAAAGAGAATGAAGACTCTCTTAGATGCAGCACTCTGAAGTCCACTACCCCTTTAAAAACTGTCAGATTTAGAAACTAATTTTTAGCAAGTACATGGCAACAAAAGCCCAGAAGGAATTACGTCAATTTAAGTAAAGTTTGAACTACAGACAGAGAAGCCTTGTTGGAGTAGGTGAAAGCACAGACAAATTCCATGTATTAACCAGACTGATTGTTTGAGGGAGAGCTGCAAGCTGTTGTGGGAGGCACTAATTTTAATAAATATCTGTACAGCACTCAATGACAGGGCCCTGGCTCAGGGTAAGAATGGGCAGTCCAGTTCCTATGCAACTGGAAGAAAGGGCACAGTTCAACTTAATAAAGATCTTGGGTTTTATCAGCAGTTTACTGCAACAGAGCTGTAGGGAGAAGAAAAAAATAGCACACTCATCCAGATTCATTCCTAAAGGAATCTTCAGGGTGGGGAGGGAGGAAGAGACAAGGCTGCTACCATCAGCCTCTATTAGTGGAGAGTGACACTAGTTCAGTAGTGTTAGTTTCTTGTTCACTGATTAATTACATCCTACCCAGTCCTGCAGGCTGAAAGTGAAATCTACATTATTATGAAGCACAGAACATCATTTACATGTAACAGTAGCTATCATAGAAGGAAAATGGAGGGAGAAAGGCAGGGAAATGATACAGTGGAGACCGTTATAATTCCACTACACTCATAGTAAGGTTATTTCATACCTTGTAGAGAGATGGTAACAACCATAGCTACCAAGTATTACAACAGCTGAAAATATAATCTCTGCATTACAAGTCTGTCTATACAATTAGATGGTTTAAGAACAGGTCGAATTGGTCATGGGCTAAATTTAGTTTTGATCACAGGAAGACCACTACATGAGCTGTTTCAATAATCCTGCCCTTAGTGCTGTACACAGCCCTGGAGCTCCTGAAAAGCCATGATTCATCATTTATCTCTCAGAGATTCCTGCCCATTACAGAATGAAGTACAAGACAACAACTTAGTCATCAATTTAAATTTAGCAGGAGAACTTTCTTTACCTTTCTCCCAAAGCCACAACCTGTCCAAGCAAAAAATCTTTTATTAAAAGTAATGGATAGTTTTTCTCTATTTAAGTGTTATCCTGTTTTCTTTAGAGTTCTTTTCCCATCCTCTTTTACTTCAGTGTTAGAAAACTCAGATTCCTCATATATGAAAGGCTGCAAGACACAAAAAAAATATATTTGAGATCAACATCCCACCCCAGATGTTCCTAATCTGCAAGTTTTCAACTCAGAGGGTTACCACTCAATATATTAAGATATTAGAATTGATGTTCTGATATTAATCTCCATCTCCTGTGGCTTGCTTCTTCTTCCACCTTCCACTCCAGTAAAATAGTGGGAGATATATCACCCTTGATCTGAAGAAAAGAGATCAGAGTTCAAAAGGAGGCATTTAGGAGACTGAGTAAAAGCTGCTGCCATCCCAGTTTTCCAGCCAGAGATATTGAAACTCTTTACATTTTTTTTCCTCACCTTCTTGGGGAGAAGAGCTGTCCCCCTGCTTTCGAGGGCCACTGTGATTTACCTACTCATTGAGTGCTGGCTACAGCATCACACTGCTAAACAAGAGTAGATGAAGACAGAAGTTTAGACCAAGGTGATATAGGAATGGCATGACCGTCAAAGTCTCCTTTTACCAGCTGAGTAGTCTGTTGAGCTGACTGTAATATATCCACCAAAATTAAGAAGAAAACTTATGCCACTACACCAAACCTTTAACCATCACATGCATCAAGAGGAAAAAGCAGGGTTCTCAGCCTCTCTTTTTGCAGAACACAGGCCAAAACTCCCTGCAACCCAGAGAATCTTCATCAACTTAGACGCTGGGTCAACAGCTTCAGAAGCCCTAACAAGATGCAGATTCCTTAACAAAAAAAAAAGAAAAACTGATTTAGGTGAAGAATTTTAAGCTTCTGCAACATATGAGATAAGATGCACTTCAGCCAAAACCACTCTGGCCTAGTGGCTAGGCAATTCTCCAATTTAAGCATTTGCAAAGAGTGGAGTATTCCAGCTTCCTTATTGAAAGCTTAATCATCAGCTTCTGTTCATGCCTTGCTTAGGAGCTTTCTGACCAAAGACTAGAGCAATGCTTGAAGAAGACTCAAACAGGCTTTGATTCAAAGGATGATTATAAGGTTATATCCCAATTCTCTTCAGGAAAGCTGGGCCTGACAGAATGTCATACCATACTTGAGGTCCTGCGTCAAAGGTCTCAACCCTGCCCACCGAAATTAAATGAGTGGGTACCTTATTTATTTTACATTCGAGGTTTTTCAGCATGAGCTAGCTTGGAAATAAGAAAGGCTCGCTCTGTCCCCTGGACAGACGCTTAGAACTGTACCAGAGAGCAGAATTCCTCTCAGCTCGAGCAGCCCCCCTGGGCAGGCTGGGTGAGGAAGCACAGATGGCTGCGCAGGATGCGGCTCAGCCTTCCAGAGCAGCGACATCCAGCACACAAACCCATCGCTGCTCCCGGCCAGGCGCTGGGTGCTGCAGCCCCCTCCCGGGGGCCAAGGGGCTCCGTGAGCACTCCTCGGAGGAGAAGAGGGCATCCCCAGATTTGTTAGACCCCCACCCATAAATAAACAAACCCTAAACCCCACTCCTAACCTCACAAGCCCTGTCTCCACACGGGAGGCTGCAACCGGGCCTTAATTTGTTTAAGCGACGCCAAGTAAAGCAGCGGTTTAGGGGGACAGGGGGAAGGCAGCGCCCCTGCCCCGCCACAGCCCCCCGGCAGCGCCGCGGCCGGGCCCGACCCCTTCCCCCGGCACCAGGCCGAGGCACAGCGCTGCCCGCCCGGGGAACGGGGACACCCCGGGCCCGCCACCCCCGGCCCCGCCCCGGAGGGACAGCGAGGCCCGCGCACTAACCCCACGATGGAGACGACGGCGGCGGCCACCATCAGGTAGTTGGTCTGGTAGTAGAGCAGGTTGCTGACCACCCGGTTGTTCCATTTCGAGATGTCCTTGAAGTCAGGCCGGGCGAAGCGATCCGAGCCGGGGAAGAAATCGTCCCAGGCCCGCAGCGGCGCCACCTGCACCTCCATGGCTGCCAGCGCCCCCGCCCCGCCGCCGCGCAGGCCTAAGAGCGTCGCGGCACCGCCCCGGGGCGGCTCTTGCCCGGCGGGCCCGGCACCGCCACCGCCCGGCCCGGCCCGGCTGAACGGTGCAGCAGAGAGGGGCAGGACAAGGGACAAGCGTGTGTCACACTGCGCCGCCCTACACACGGCTGGGAAAGGCAGCGGTGAGGGGCGTCTCGCTGGTGCTGCTGTCAGGATAGGCATTGCTTCTTCAGCAAAAGATGATGTACGTTTAATATTCACAAGGTGGATGGAGTTCGTGTCCTCTGTGAAACAGGGAGGGGGGGTCTGAATGCAGAAGGGGCTGCCCCAGCTGAGGAGGCATAGAGCCATAGAACAGCCTTGGTTGGAAGAGACCTCTAAGATCACCCAGTCCAACCATTAACCCAGCACTGCCCAGTGCCCACTGCCCCATGTCCCTCAGCACCTCATCTACACGGCTCTGAAATCCCTCCAGGGATGGGGACTCCCCACTGCCCTGGGCAGCCTGTGCCAGTGCTGGGGAACCCTTTCAGTGAAGAAATATTTCCCAATATCCAATCTAAACCTCCCCTGGCACAACTTGAGGCCATCACCCCTCATCCTGTCACTGTCACCTGGGAGAAGAGACTGACCCCCCTAGCTACCCCCTCCTTTTGGGGAGCTGTAGAGCAATGAGGTCTCCCCTCAGCCTCCTCCAGACTGAACCCCCCAGTTCCCTCAGCCGCTCCCCATCACACTTGTGCTCCAGACCCTTCCACAGCTCCAGTGCCCTTCTCTGGACATGCTCCAGCCCCTCAGCGTCCTCCTTGTCGTGGGGGGCCCACAACTGAACACAGTATTTGAGGTGTGGCCTCACCAGAGCTGAGTACACCCCAAACCCTCCAGCTTTGGAGGTGAAGGCCGGTGTCAGCAGCCATAGCGGTTCGAACCCCCGCAGTTCGTGTGAGAACAGTCGCTCTCTCGGTGCTTTCACGCTCCATCCCCTGCAGCTTGAGCGCACGCTGTCTGTGCGTGCCTCACCCAGCACCCCGGGCCTGCTGCACCGCCATCCCAGGCACCCACGGCCTTCTCAGAATGGAGGTCAGCAGTACGCCACAACCAGAGGCTGGCAGCTGCTTCGCACAGCTCGATCTGCAAAGGATTTAATCCCTAGAGCTCGGGAGCCTGAGGTGGGAAGTGCAATTTTCACAAGCCCTGCTCTTCTGCTTCCCACCCTGCGCTCAAAGGCCGTTCCCCGCGTGCTTCGGAGCGCGAAGGCCCCTGTGTGTAGGAACTGGTTACGTGTGCTCCCAGCACAACCCGTGGGCACAGCCACGCCACTGCGGGCCTCCACTCGGGACTCCATCCACAGGCCTACGAGCGTGGCGGTGCCCTAGCAAAGCACCGCCCATAGACGCGCCGCGGGGCATTGTGGGAAGCAGAGGGAAATATGGCGGATGGTGAGGAACCGTAAGTACCCTGTATGTGTGTGCTCGGCCGCCCTTTCCCCCGCTTCCCGGGGACGGGTGGGCCCCGGAGTCTCCTCTCCCTCCTCCCCGGTCTCTGTAGCGCGATACTGACCCTTCTTTTATTCTCTCTCTTTTAGGGAGAAGAAAAGAAGGAGGCTAGAGGAGCTGCTGGCGGATGGGTTAGTGCGGGGCTGCGGGCGAGCGGGCTCCCGGCCCGGGGCAGGGGCAGGCAGCGCTTGCTGAGGGGCGGCTGGTAGGTCAGGGCGAGCCGCAGCCCCGCAGGAGAAGTGTGGGCTGGGAGGAGGCTGCGGGTTAGCTCAGGGCTGCGGGGCCCGCTGGAGAGGCGCCGGTAGGGGCGAGCGTGCGTGAGAGGGCCCCGGCGGGCGGATAGGGCCGGGGCGGAAGGAGGGAGGCAGAGGAAAGGTGTTAGGTGGGTCAGTGTGAGGAGGGGGAACGCGAAAGGGCTCTTGAATAGCAAGGACTGGGGAAGAGGAATCTCCCGGGGAGAGGACCAAGGGGCTCACCCGGAGCGGGGATGGGAATTGCGGGCTTGGAGCTTGGCATGAGTAAAGGCTGGTGTGCTGGAGAGCTTGTGCCAGGAGTGGGAAAAGCTGCATTGCTGGTCAGGGACCTGCGGAGGGCCTCTAGGCTAGAAGCAGGTGGCTAAATTTTGGCTGAGAATTAAAAATTCAGGCTACAGAACAGTTGCTTCTGCTTATTAAAACCCTAAATTCTTTGCATCTGTCTTAATGGCCTTGAAAACTAATGCTCAGAAATCCTTAACCTCATCTGCTTCCATCCCCTAACTATTCCTGTCCATCTGCTTGTGTCCCGCTTCCCAAAGATCACAGAGCAGCCCTGCCTGAGCACTGGACTCACAGGCGGTGCATGTGTGTCTTGGGGTGAGGGTCACAAAAATCCTTGGGCGTGTTGGAGTTTGGGGGATGCATGCCGAGTCCCTCAAAAGCATGGAGCTCTGGAGGTGTGAAGGTGGTAGGGAAAAGTCTGGGCCTAAAGCAACATAAGGACTGTGGTGCTCTGATATTTTAAACAAGATTTAAAATTAATTAGATGAAATAAATAATAATTTTGTTAAATAATACAGATACCTGGTAATGCTGTAACAACACAAAAATAAACACTTAAAAAAACCTGTTGCTGAAGTTAAACATAAAATTTCAGGTTGAGTTATTGATGTTTTTCAGATCTCCACAATGTCCAACCCTGTAAAAACCAAAAAATCGCAAAAGTGAAACTAGGTCTTATCATTTTATCACTTATAAAGGAAAATACACATCTAGACAGAAAAGGAGCACTGCTCCTTAATAGCTGTTTATATGGACTGTTTAAAAGGATAAAAAAAAGTTGTTCGTAACGTTACCAGGCATAACTTCTGCACTTGTTTTCAGAAGTTAAAAATTATAATATAACCCACTGAAGCAATTATTGTGATGTATATAGACCCATTTTATTTGCTGAAGTCAGTGCCTAATGCATATCCTGAAAACTGGTATGCAACAGATGAGCCCAGGGTTCAGCAGTGAGAGTGTTGTATTTATTCACGCTATTTTACGTTGTTGTGAAAACTGGGGGAGGTACAAAAGTTCAAGTCGGAGATCAGAAGGCCTGTATGAATTCAAATAATTTTTTAAGATCTTATTTAACTGCCAATACAGAAAGTTAAATTATCTAAAGTCAACAGTTAACCAGAAGTGAGTTCAATCTGCAATCAAAATGAAGGCAAATTTTGATGTATTTATTTCTTCACTTTAGTGAAGTTTCTCCCTGTTATTGAAAATACTTTGCAAAATTATTGCCCATAAGTTAAAATTACTATGGCTTTACAGTGTTGTTCTTCTGAGTTCTATGAGAATAAAGGTATTCGCTGTCTAGATGTTTTCACTACATTTTCCTTTTATTTAGAGATGTGTCACCAGGAAGTAATAATAAATTCTAAACATTTCCCAACAACAGTTATTGATACAAGTGTTCTTCATATTACTTCATTGGAGGAAGCAAATAACACTCCTTATCAGTGATGACATGACCTTTCATTCACAGGGTTGGCAAAGTGCTTTTATTAGCAGCTTAGTTTTGTATTAACATAGAACATAATCGTTCCTATATAATGAGTGGAGCTCCTACTTAAAAAGGGAAGTGCACTCTGTTAAGGAAGGGCTTGTTCTGTGTAGGTTGATGGTCTTACATTAGAAAATTACTTTGAGATGATTTGAAACTTTGAGTACATCTCTTTAACAATTCAAATTTATAGTTATGCACTACTAAAAGTGACCTGCAAAGTGGAAAAAGGGTAGTGGAGTATTTGATGTCAAATTATCTTTTGAAGATTTAAAACAAGATAACTGCAAACATTCCTCTTTTTTTCAAGTCAGATTACTACTGCTGACATGTTCAGGAGATGACTGGAAAATGGGGATGTTCTAAATCACGTAGTACTGAGATTCAGAGTAGACAGCGTTGGCACACGTTACTGCTATGTGTTCAGTGCCCCACAATTGCAGTTGCATACTGGTAATTCTAAATATGATTTATGAACTTCAAAGTCTGTCCAAAAAAAAAAGGATACAAGACTTGACTCTAATGAAAAAAACATCACCTTCAAAATCTAAAGGGACAACCTCTTTTTGTTTGTTCTCTTTAAATATAAGGAAAATAAAATTTAAAAAGCCAGAACCTTTTTTTCACTTCAGGTCATCTTTTACTAGTAACAGCTAAATCAGTGGGATTTATTGAAATGCCTGTTTTTTTTCCCCCTCCATGTGTATTTGTAGTATTGCTTTCTAGTTCCACAAATAAAACCCACTCATGCAAATGTTCATGCACATAACTTACAGGCATAAAGGATATGCAGGTGCATTTGTATGAATGGTCAGTAATTTACGTGTTTTTAAGATATATATATATATACATAAAAGAGGTGTGGCTTTTTCTCTATGGTTTTGCAGCTGAATTTACTGTGTTCTATGCAGAATGGCTGTTGATGGTGGGTGTGGGGACACTGGAGACTGGGAAGGTCGCTGGAACCATGTAAAGAAGTTCCTCGAGCGATCTGGACCATTCACACATCCTGAATTCAAGCCAGGCACTCACGTGAGAAACGCTTACTTTAAATAAGAAACTTGTAGCGTGTGTTGCAAACTAATGTGAACAGTACTTCTAAATTGTACATTGTCAACTACAAGCTTGCTGTCCTATATAAATATAGAACAACGTATGAATTATGTTCTGTCTTTGAGTTCCACATGAAAAAGAGCAGCATTTATCTCTCTGTTTTTAAGTAAATAGATACAGTAAGGAATTTCTTGTTAATATGAGTACTTAGAGAACTGGGAAAGATGTTTAGTAGGGAAAAGTGAATTTTAGACTGTTTTGTTTCTTCTGCTTTCCTTTTGTGGTACATTTTGACTCAGAGCTTACAATTGCATGTGTTTTACTTTTTTAACGTACTGTTACATTATTTACTAGTTTGAGGCTGGGATCTAGTAGAAAGTTCACAGGAAGCAGTTACATAGTTAAAAATTTCAATTATTTTTGACTATCAATGTTTTCTGTTTAGATTTGTTTGGTATTATATATCAGTAAAATATTTGGAGGAAGAAAACATTATCTCCTTCAACTGAATAATAGTAATAATAAAGGTGGACCTTGCTTTTTTTTATGGTCAAAATTAACATAAACAGAATACTGATATCAGCAAAGGTCTTTCTGTAAGTTGGGATGTAAGAACTGCATGAACTCAACAACCAGTTAAAGTCCGCTATGTAATTACTTCTGCAAGCACAAACTGCTTTATTGATCTAAGTTGTTTTCTGTGAAACTTACTTGGCACTGAAAATTTACAGTGTCACATTTATAAGGGTTGTAAAGCAAAGGACAAATTATGCTTTTTCCCTATTTAGTGTATTAATTTTTTGTTTTCTGTTTTCCACAGGGCCTTGAGTTTTTGTTAAGCACGTGTAAAATACTGGTTATTGGAGCAGGAGGATTAGGATGCGAACTCCTTAAAAACCTGGTAATTACTCAGTTTTCACTCTTTGCTTCTTAGAATCTTCTTTTTTCCTTGAGAAAATTATAGTTTCTGCTTTGCTAATTTGGTGATTTTGATTGTATATATCCACTAAATTTCTGAGTTCTGATCAAAATATATAAAATACATGACGGTACGGACAATAACCTTGAAGAATGCACTTGATTGATGAGCTTGAAAGGTGGTATTCTAATATGTTACATGTTATTTATTTAGCTGTCTCAGAGCTTGTCATGAGGGACATCACGGTGCTGTTTATGAAGTGTAGACAGAAGTTCACCTGCAGCCTTAGATATGATCTAATGTTGGTAACTTTCCCTAATTACCAGATTTAGGGAAATGAAGTAAACTAAGAACAAACCGTGCTCATAATGATATAAGGAAGTGTTGTTTGGATACAATGGCTGCAAATTCTCCTTATAGATCAGTCTACCGTTGAATTCCCTGTGTTATGATTAGGTAGGCTAAAGCAATACTTCGTTCAGTAGAACATTGTCTTTGACCATGGAAATGTTACTAATTCCATCTGTCTAAATACCAGCATTAGCAACCCAACAAAGAATGTTCTTTTAACACCGAACAACCATACACCTGTCTGCACAGGGAATGAAGAGCAAATATGTTTGTTCCTCCAAAGGTTGCTTCTTTGGCTTGTGGGATGAATTCTGGAGCACTGTAAGCATTTAATTTCCTATTAAATGGACTGTCTCTTTTCACAGGCACTTTCTGGGTTTAGACAGATCCACGTTATTGACATGGATACTATAGATGTTTCTAACCTTAACCGACAGTTTCTGTTTCGGTAAGTGATGCCTTCACAATTCGATTTTAGGATTTTTAAATGCACCTAAACTAAATATGTGAATTTGAGCATTATTTTGATTGAACGAGATGTCATTAAAGATTACTGAACTTTCATATCACAATAGTACTCTCAATTAGCTAAATGTTGCATGTCATTCCTCCTTGTTTTGAGATCTCTGGTGTCATACTTTGAGTGTGAAGAAAATGAACATACATTCGTTACCATTCAAATACAGCTCATGACTAATGGAAAAGGTGATGTCAAAGAATAATGCACACAGATTGAGATATCAATTTTTCTGGTCCCCCTTCCAAGCAAAATGATTTTTTAAAAATTTTTTTTTGGTGCTGATAGCTGCAATTACATGGACATATTTTAGATAACTGGGGCATTCACATCTGATTCTTTATAGGGATGCCTTAAGATTATCAATAAACTGTCCTACAGTGACAATTAGTCACTTACTTCAGTATTACAATGCATAGAGTCTGGAAAGATTGAATCTACTAAAATAATGCATTTGGAATGGCTTGGGTTTTTTTTCCCAGACCGAAGGATGTTGGGCGACCAAAAGCAGAAGTTGCAGCAGAATTCCTGAACAGCCGCATTCCCGACTGTGCTGTCGTAGCGTATCCTTTTAGAGAGAAGTAGAAGCCCTGAATGCTTCAAAAAACCTAGAAAACCCTGTAGGTGGTAAGACTATCTTAAATATTTTGCTGCCATCCTCTCTTTTTCATACAGTGAAGAACAGATTCATTCAGCTGGTGATTGAGAATTCTTTCTCAGTGCCATTAGCATACAGAAATATGCATGGGGAGAGAAGGCTGAGCTTTAAGAAACATTTGGTATGTTTCTACTGAATCTTTTTATTAAAATACAATATTCTGATATTCAGTGAGAGATTAGAATTACAGGTTTATTCACCAGAGTGTTTTGAGTATGTACTGGTAGGAGGTGGTAGTTTGTAAACATAGAGCAGCACTTACTGATACAGGACTTTGTGAGAGCATGTTTTGAGCTTTATAAATAGTTTGCCTGCTGAGCTTTCTCTTGTGTGTAACTATTACGTTGTGTCCCTTACTTGTTTTGTCAGATGCTACAGCTTCAGCTAGGGAAATTTTAAATCTTTTTAATACTTTAATTCATTACTATATAAAGTTATAGTAATGAATTAGAGAATGTTTTAGGTTAGCAAATAGAAAACAGTAAACTTAACTGCTTTATAAATATATTCCTTTACGGGGCTTACATTCAGATATTTTAAAAAGATTCAAGACATGGATGAAAGCTTCTATCGACGTAAGTGGTATTTGTTTGCCTGCCAAACACCCACTGGTGCTTTAGGGGGACACTGCAGTTGTTGCTGCTCACTGCTTTTCCTGGCAGTTAGATTGCTGATTATTTTAGTCTTCTACAGTCTACTAGAAGAGTACAAATAGACAACTTGAATCTATCTGTCATACAGGTAATCTAGGGGAGACAGTGAAACTACAGTCAGTTCCTGTGGACTGTTATGGACAGAATACTTTGCTTGTCTTACGTATGCATTAGTATAGACTTTAAATTACATTTTTTTCCCCCTAGAGTTTCATATTATTGTTTGTGGGCTGGACTCTATAATTGCAAGAAGATGGATAAATGGCATGCTGGTAAAGTCTTCAATCTTTTTAAAGCCTGGTTATTGCTTGAGTATAGATAACTAAAATTGAACAGAGTGGTATAGAGTGTGTCATTGAAATGAGGGCTGTTGAAACTCACAGATTTCTATTTTTTCTTTTTTCTTTCTGTGAACAGGATAAAATGCATGCTTTCTTACTTGCTTTTTTCTTGAGGAGTGTTAGCCAACATTTGTGCAGTGCCCTGCAGGGGCAGTTTCAAAGTTAGATTACATTGTTTGTGGCCTTGTGCAGTCAGCTTTTGAAAATCATAAGGAGGGAAGGTCCACAGCCTCTCTGGAGTGATAAGTACTGTGAACTGTACTTACTGTGCTGCAACTTGTAAATGTCATCTTTTGGAACTCGGTTGTTACAAAGTAGTAGAAAGGCAGTCGTTCAACTAGGTAGTTTTATCATTGTGAATTTGTTTAGAAAATAATGATTTTGAGTGGTTACCAGTATTTAAAAAAAACCCACCAAAAAACCAAGAATCAAACCCCTGAATCCTTCAAAGCAACCAATCATTTGTTCTGATACACTATAAGGAAATAATGGTAAGGGGGGGAGGAGGTGAAGGGTAAAGGTGGTAGATGAAGTTCTGTGCACTGACAAATAAGCAGTGTTTTATACACTATGCACCCTTAAAATAAACTGCATATGAAGCATTAAGTCTTAATTTTAGCTTTTCTTTTTCTTTCTGCAACTTGTTTAAAAAACCCAACAAAATAACCCCAAAACCCAACAAACCTCCCTGCCTTTATTCGTTAGATGTCTTTTTTACGTTATGATGATGAAGATGCAGTGGATACAAGTACCATCATACCTTTAATAGATGGAGGGACAGAAGGTTTTAAAGGAAACGTTCGTGTGATTATTCCTGGTATGACAGCATGTGTTGAATGCACGCTTGAGCTTTATCCACCACAGGTAATTGCAACCAGTGATATTTCCTTTTTTTTTTTTTTTTTTTTTTTTATTCCTCTGATTTGCTTGTTTCTTTTCCTAGTACTGTAGATAATGTGGTACATGCTTTCTTCTGGTTTTCTTCCCCTGCCCATACCAGGTCAATTTTCCCATGTGTACTATTGCATCTATGCCCAGACTACCAGAGCATTGTATTGAATATGTCAGGATATTGCAGTGGCCAAAGGAGCAACCTTTTGGAGGTAATTAGTATATTGCACTAGTGCTAAACTGACATTTCTCATTTTAACTAATTTGTTTTGAGTTAGGTATACACAGCTACTTCTAATAAAACAATCCTACCTTTTAACTTTATGTGGCTCATTGTTGTATTGAATCTAAGCCTCCTCTGAGCTGGTGATGGATTTTTCTCTTCTTTGACTCACTCTTCTGTATTTGTTCATGTGTTTCTCTCTAATACTGCACAATGTATTTTCTGACTCAAAGTATAACCTGTAACAGGTTAATAAATCTGAAGTTAAGATATTTTTTATATAGAATGTGTTAGAACTTACATTTAAAGTGTCAAGTTTTAATAGCTTTAATAGTTTAATAGGTATTCATTTTAACTCAAAACAAAAGGGTTGTTTTAAACAAAAAGAACTCTGTATTTCTGACGACCTCTTATAACTGTAACTTATCTGTAAATTCTTAACTTTGCTGTAGAAGGTGTTGCCTTGGATGGAGATGACCCTGAACACATACAGTGGATTTACCAGAAGTCTTTGGAAAGAGCATCACAATTTAATATTAAAGGTGTTACATACAGGCTCACCCAAGGTAAGGGTATGATGTTTCACTAAGTCTGTGGCATTTGCAGTTAGGCTGGACTGACATTCTTTGTATTTGTTATGACTAAGCTGGCAGCTCTGCTGAGAAAGAGATAGTTCTTTCCTCCCTTAATGTCTTAAAACAGAAACAAGCAGTTTGTTTCCTGTGCCAGCACAAATATTTTTATGATGAATCAGATGTTTAGGCATTCATGATGAATCAGAGGAACTTATCTGGAACAAAACTGAACATTCTTTTTGCCATTTTATTTTTAACCTGGAGCAGCTCCATGTTTTACATTAAACTGTGACCACTTTTGCTAGGTCAAAGAGTAGGAACAAAAGAACATAATTGCCTCTTCAAGCAGCAGCAACACTTAGGTCAGTTTAGGCTGGTGAAGATTACAGCATCTGTTCTTTACTGCTGTATATGCCCCTGTTCACATGCAAGTGTAGAATGCTGCCACTCATTTAATCATTTAATCAGCATTTTAAATGCTAACCAAATAGAAAAGAAGTGGAGAATCTCATACAGAATCTCCAGAATTTTTGGTAACTTTGATCTATTTGTTGACTTGTACTATTGAGAATGGATTTGAAATGCTGGGCTTGAAATGCTGCTCTTGAACCTCAGTGTGCACGTTTCTATCAAGAAATGGTGAACTGATTCCTTGTGTATCTTCCTTAGATTCCACCTAGTCTATTGCAGACAGTATTTTTCTTTACAGCAGTTTATACTGGCTTCTCTAGTAGTATTATTTTGATACAGATAAATGTGACCTCCAGTTATGAAATATAATTGAGTACATGCAAATGGCTGTGCAGTTTCCAGCATTAGAAGATGGCTTCATTATAAAATGCATAGCAGAAAGAAGGCAAAGGTAAAAGTTTTATGTATGTTTTCTCAGGCATGAAGGGATAGAAGTCAATAATGAGAAGCCAGAGGGACCTTCAGACTACTTAGGAATTTGCTGCCTTTTTGGCAAGCCTGAAAAAAGGAGTGAACGTCCTTGTTCATGATGTACAAACTTGTATGCATAGGAAATCTCACTTTATATGTATGTACTATGCTGTTTGGCTGGATGGGCTCAGGAAGAAGAGTTGGGTGAAGATGGCAGTACGGTTTGGCAAGCCTGTTCTTGCAGAAAGGATACCAAACCCAAACATCTTTCCTTTATGCATTTCTCCAGCTAAACAGGAGTAGTACTGAGTTTTAAATCAATTTTCAGTGCTAAATACAGAATACTTGGGTTTAGGATTTGTTCACTCATTCTCTTTCTGTGATACTTTCTTTTTCTCCACATAATTGATCCATTCCTAAAATTCAAAAAATGCCAAAGTGCTTGAGGAGCATGCCATTATACCTTATTGTTATAGAAATTCCTGGGAAGTGTTTAAAGTACCTTTGGGTACACCCTTCTGTAATTATTCTGGCTAAAAGTAATCTCTCAGTATAGTTTATTGAAAAAGACAAAGCTGCATGTTTTGTTTTTACAGGGGTGGTTAAACGAATTATTCCAGCAGTAGCTTCTACAAATGCAGTAATTGCAGGTATGTTAAAAGAACTCATTTCACTTCTGCTTTATAGACTTTAGAATTTTGTAAGACAGCAGTTTGGAATCGAGAACTCGGGGAGGATAATAGGAATTTTAAATGTGTCTGATTTATTCTTACAGTCTTATTTCTGTCTGCCATAGAGAAACTGCATGTGACTGTATAAATTATAAGGTCACATAAGACTCGGAGTGAGCAAAAGCATTTGAGACTGGGAAAAAAATAATGGTAAAACATGGTATTTAAACTTAACATTAGAGCCGAATCGATGGTATTAATGCATAGAACTACCAGCTGCCTTCAGATGTTTGTTTTTCACTTTACAAATTGTTAAACTTGATTTTTTTTTTTTGTTGTCACTTCATCTTTGGTACAACTCTGTGCACTAATGTCTGCATGTTCTGAGATAGAGCTAGGAAGTGAAGAATTGTGTTTGTTTTCTCATTCCAGCTGTTTGCGCCACTGAAGTTTTTAAAATAGCCACAAGGTATTTTGTTTCTTATTAATAAAATACATGATTTCCAAGATAATGACATATATTAACACTAATGTATTTGTCATTATAGTGCATACATTCCTCTTAACAACTACTTGGTATTTAATGATGTGGATGGATTATACACATACACGTTTGAAGCTGAAAGAAAGGTTAGTGCCATTAAAGGCTTGCAGGGTCGTTTCCTTGACTTTTATTGAACTTGGTTTGTATGTATTTCCAAAACCTAATGTTGAATCTCTTGACCCTTGGCACTGAAGAATATTTCTGATGTTTTATAAGGAGAAACTACACTGTTACTAGTCTGCTACTTCTCCAGGGTATTGTTCTCAGCATGTAGGTTTGTTTTTTTTTTTCATACTTCTGTAGTTTTGGAGTCTAGTAGTGCTGACAGTGGTGGTCTGTCCATGTAGAGCAGAAGGACTGTTTACCTCCAGATCAACAGATGTTGATCTGAAAGTTTGTAGTGTTAAATTTTATGTCACATGAAATTTGTAGTTCATAAATACTTAGCTGCTGTTGGGAGGCAGTTGAACATTGACAGACTTCACGAGGAATTGGGTTTGTCATTAATATTTGCAACAGTATTAACATTTCTAGAGCTAAAACTTATTTTTAAAAAAAAAAAAACACAACACAAATAGTTTTGAGACCTCATTAACAGCATTTTAAAAATAATATTTAACGTAATGTGCATTCTTGTGCTGCTTTGTTGTAGGAGAACTGTCCAGCTTGCAGCCAACTTCCCCAAAGCATAGAGATTTCCTCATCAGCTAAATTGCAGGAGATCTTGGATTACTTGACAAATAATGCTTCGTTGTAAGTGTGCAGCTATTCTGATCTATTTCATAATTTTTGGTAGTTTAGTGTTTCAAAAAGGTAATTTCTAAATGTATTTTTACCTGATTTTCTGTTTTTTTTAAAAAAATGTTTTATATATAGGCAAATGAAATCTCCTGCAATCACAGCAACTATGTACGGGGGAAATAAAACACTTTATATACAGGTAATCTGAACATACGTAATTGTCTTTAATAATCTTAATTTATTTAAATTTACTTGCCTGAATTTGAAATGAAATGTTTTGGCTTTTTTTTTTTCCTTTGCAGTCAGTAGCTTCAATTGAAGAACGAACAAGGCCAAATCTTTCCAAGACACTAGAAGGTATCGTGCAGTTGTCATGTGTACATTTTCAAGATACTGCTCTAAACAATCAGTTTCAATGTTTAGCTTTATTTTGCACTGTGCAGTAGAATGTGCTTCATTACCCTTTTGTGTGCAATATACCTTTCTCAGCTTGCTCAGGGATGAGCTTTGCATTGCTTAAAGGTGAAGTGTGGGCAGATGTCATCTGGTGAAGAAAAACATTGCAGGAAAGCAATAATAACTAACGTAGATTAAACATAATTCAGTTGTGTTTTATGTATTTCTTGACGAGGTCTGTTTTCTGATTGAATTAGGTGAATATAAGTTTTAGGTAGTGAGCTGTATGCAGCTTTATTTCATTGTATTTATGGTTTGTGGGAATGGCACTCAAAACTATTTTTTTAAAAATTTAATTTAATTTTAAAGAAGAAAAAACACCACATAGGTTTTCTGTACTTAAACTTTCCGTTCTGTTTCAGAATTGGGGCTTGTGGATGGCCAGGAACTTGCAGTTGCTGATATTACCACACCGCAGACTATCCTGTTCAAGCTTCACTTTACTACTTAATTTATTCATAAATAAACTGCGTATACAGTGAGAGAAATCTGTACCCACCTTGTAAAAAAAACGGTGTCAAAGCCACCTGAAATGTTCATGTTAGTACTAGCATTGTTGAAGGTTAGGTAATACGAACCAGTCACCATATCTCACACTTGTACGTGGAAGCCAATACTCGGTGGATTATATTTGTATAAATGCTTATTAATGTACAGAACTCTGATGTATAGGAACAGGCTTTTTTTTCCCTCTCAGTTTTTGTTGTTAAAATGTTTAATGCGGATTTTAAGGTGGCCAAAAGTCTTGTTTTCAACCCAATGTACGTGCAAAGACACCCTTTGAAAGGAGCCACAGCAATCTGATTGTAAATTGTAGCACTCCTACACCCGTGCTGGGTCACCTTAAATAAAAAGGGGGCGGAGGTGTGAAATGAGCGTTTTCCGCTTGATATCGATCAGTTTTATGGAAGGTGTTAAGGATGGAAGATAACTTTGTTTACAAGCAAACACGAACAGCTGTAGGTGAAAAGCCAGGCGTCCCAGGCAGCCGCTGTGTACAGGGTTACGTTCAAGTATCACTGGTGCTGTTGAGGTATTTATTAATAAAAAAATCATAAAGACGCCTGAGTTTATGGCTTATCGGTGGGCAGTCGAGAGCGTTTATAACGTCGAGTAAAAAATCTAGGGCGTTACTTGGCTGCTTTAGGTACGGGGAGGCGGGCTGACCCCCGCCATGACAGGTACCGAGGCGGAAGGGGAGGCGGGCTGACCCCCGCCATGACAGGTACCGAGGCGGAAAGGGAGGCGGGCTGACCCCCGCCATGACAGGTACCGAGGCGGAAGGGGAGGCGGGCTGACCCCCGCCATGACAGGTACCGAGGCAGCCGGCTTAGCCCCGGCCCCCGTGACGTGTCAGGGGCCGGACGGCGGCTGCGCGCGGGCGTGTTTGCGACGTGGAGCCCGGCGGCGCGCAGGCGCAGTGCCGCCCTCCCCTCTCTCCCTCACCGTGCGGAGCGGAGCCGAGCTGCAGGCCGCCGGGGCGCGGGCTCTGAGGGCGGGTTGCTCCCCGCCCGCCTCAGTGCTTGTGGCCCGGTGTCGCCGCCCCAGCGCGGGACCGGGCAGCGCGGAGGATGAGCTGGTTCAACGCCTCGCAGCTGTCCAGCTTCGCTAAGCAGGCGCTGTCTCAGGCCCAGAAGTCCATCGACCGTGTGCTGGACATCCAGGCCGAGGAGAGCCCCTGGCCCGACGCCGTCATCCCCGACTACGGTGACGGTAAGTGTGGGTAACGGCGGGCGGCCCTCGCCGTGCTCCCAGCCCCCCGTGTGGGGCGGGCTGAGCCCCATCGCCTCACGGCCCGGCCTTCGCAGCGGGGCTGGCCGGGCGGTGCCTTCCCCGCCTCCTCCGCCCCCTCCCCTGCCTCTCCCCTCAGCTCCGGGTGAGGGCTTACACCTGCGGAGGTTTAACCGGCCCTCCCTGTCCCGAGCCCGTTCTGCAGCGCCTGTGGTGCTGTTCCTGCCCTCCTCAGGGGCGAGGGAGGGACATCACCGAGGAAGAGCTGAGGAAGCCTCAGCAGCACGCCCAGTATTTGGTGGTTGTCACTGTATGGCTCCCACTGCGCTTTGTACCTGTGCTTCTCAAGGCGTTCCTTTTTTGCTGAGGGACTAATAGGTGATAACAAAAATTCGGTTAATAAAAAGGGGGAAGTTATGTTTTTTCTGAGGCGTGTGTCCTCTCTTTGTGACAGAAGAGCAGAGCAGAAGCTGAAAGTCAGGTCCACGTACACCAAGTGAAGCTGGTGTTAAGTTCATGGCTCTCCAACATGTGTCCAAAGGAATGCGTTGGTGGAAAAGTTGTCGTGCCTTGGTTGTGAGGAAGCGTTTCCTCTCTCTGTGTGCTAGTGTAGAACCTGAAAGAATGATCAGTCCTAAATTGCTGTTTGGAAATGGCAAAAAGAAGTTTTTTTCCCCCCATAAATTGTGCCTTAATGATAAGAGTGAATAAAGAAAAGGAGAGGAAGTCATCTAGAATTAATGTCCTTCTTGCAGCTCTGTCTGTAAGATATGTGTAGGAAGAGGCTATTTCCAGCTATACCTACAGCAGAGGTAGTTTTCTGAAAATTGAAAGCTATAACAGTTAAAAGTGTTTTCTAGGTTGGTTACTCAGCAAAGCATTGGGTCACTTTTGCATGTGTGTCCCTTTGTGGGAGCAAGGGCTTGGCAGTCACGTAGTCCAGTGTTGTCTTAAATTACAGGAATTGTTTATAGAAGACTCTGTCTTGCTTAGTTTCTTAAAACTTCAGACTTTGCCAGACTGTTTCTTAATTTAATTTATATCTTGGTATTTATAGTAGTTCTGTAATTCATAAGGAAAGCAGGAAAGATCAGCCCGCATCTGTTTTTCAGGGAGAACATATTTGGTTTTAAAAGAAGTAAAAATATTTTCTGAATGTTACAGTTCACTCAGAGGGTTTTTTCTGAAGCCATTGAATCGTGGACAAAGTAGTAATAAATAAGATGTTCATAGTATTTTTGGCAATGAGAGCAGTAATTATCTGAATTTGAGTTCTTGAGGCCAATAGCTATCAACAGCCTGGAAGCAGTAGTCTGCTTTAAATATTATAACTTGGTGTTTTTAAATAGATGCTGCTGCATAAAGTGAGTTTACTTTTAAGTAGCCTCAAATAGTTATGCTATCCTGGTTGTATTTGTAGATACAAAATCAAATTGGATGTTATTTTTTGATTTATGTTTCTTATTTGGGATGCTACTGAAATGGGATGCTGAAATTCTTATTATCCTTGCTGTTGACAAGTCCTGGAAAACCTGCAACAAATACTTTAAAAGGAACTGTTGATGTTTTAGGGCAGCTTCAGAGCTAATCAATTCAGTATTTCTCCAGAGAAAAAGAAAATTATCATCTTAGCTGGGCTGCTGACAATGTGTGTTGTCAGCTTCAGGCGGTTGTTGGTGTGTGAGATAAAACACGAAGCCTGTCACAAACTGAAAGGGCAAGAACCCTTCTTATAGTGTAAATCTTACAAATATTTAAAGCTTTCCTCCTCTCTTAAATGGTGTGTGAAATGTTTTTCTATGTGCTACTGGCAGATAATATTTAAGACCTAATACTTGTTTACTCCTTTTGTAATCTGTGTAATTCCTTACTTTTAAATTACAGCTTTTTAAATTGTTTTGCCTAGCCTCCTCTCACTACAAGAGGCAGGAGGTCACATTCCCTCTCCCTTGTTGCCTTCCCAAAAGAAATGCTTGCTTTTTGTGCCCAAATAGGCTTCAGACTTGCCCTTATAGCTTTCAAAATGCTGCATGGGCTCACTTTCCCTTCCCAGACATTTCACCTTATTTTTTAAATTCTCAGTCTTGGATTTAGTGGAATAATCTGTGTATTGTTTCTTTCTGCCTCTGCTCAAGTTACTGGGAGAGAGCAAGTTGGTTCCATTCAGGTACTCATATTTTCTGGAGATGTCTCTGTCCACCTTAAGTCTTAGAATTACTTCATGTCTCTGATAAGGATTTTTTTGCTTTGACAATCAGTGCTGAGCTTTGTAAGGAGGTAGTACAAAAATTATGCTGTTTGTGTTCATGTGTAATAATAATTTCAAGTTATATGATATTGAAAACATTTCTTGTGATCTGTTGCATCTAAAAAGACAAATATTGGAAAGTAATACATTTTAAGTGTTCTTGGCCTATCTCTTTTTTAAATTGTTTTAGGAACAAATTCTCTCATAAGTGGAGGATGGGATACATCTTCCTGGGGCTCAAGTTCAAATACAGAACCACAGAATCAGCCATTATCACCAACAGCAATCACTAAGCCAGTGAGGAGGACGGTAGTAGATGAATCTGAAAACTTCTTCAGTGCCTTTCTCTCTCCGACAGACGTTCAGAGTATACAGAAAAATCCAGTGGTGTCCAAACCTCCAGCCAAATCACAGCGACCCAAAGAGGAGGTGAAAAGCACTTTAAAGGAGCCTCAACACCCCAGTCAGCTGGAAGTACCAGTGACGACAGAGGCAGAAGTGAAGGATTCCTCTGTAGCTGGCCTAGTGGACTTGAAAAACCTCAGTATTCCTGAGGAGAAATTAGAGGAGAATTCTGTGCTTACGTCTGATGCCAAGCATGAAGAAAGCACAGATGAAGTTACTGACAAAAAGGTGTCTGCTCTAAATTTGGAAGTACCTGAAGATGCTCTTAATGAAAAATCCAGTGTGGGAGGGGAGGGACCGGGAGGTGCACCCGACAGCACTTCACAACCTCTTAATGCAGGTACAAAAGACACGGGTTTGGAAACTAAGGAGCGAAAGACTGAGGACAGGCAAAGCAATACACCATCACCTCCAATTAGCACTTTCTCCTCGGGGACGTCCACAACCAGTGATATTGAAGTTCTGGACCATGAAAGTGTAATAAGTGAGAGCTCAGTAAGTTCAAGACAAGAAGCTGTAGATTCAAAATCCAGTCTTCATCTAATGCAAACATCATTTCAGCTTTTGTCTACATCTGCCTGTGCAGATTATAATCGTTTAGATGACTTTCAGAAAATGACTGAGAGCTGCTGCTCCTCTGATGCTTTTGAAAGAATTGATTCATTTAGTGTACAGTCTTTAGATAGTAGAAGTGTAAGCGAAATAAATTCAGATGATGAGTTATCAGGCAGGGCTCCTGCTTCAGCATCTGTCGCTGTCAGTCCTTCTGCGCCAAAGACAGAAACGGTTGATGCCCTGCAAAATAAATCTGAAAACTTGAATGACACTCCAGTTTTACATGCAGAGGAAGCTGAGATGGAAGAGAGTGGGAGGAGCGCGACCCCTGTTAATTCTGAGCAGCCAGATGTTTTGGTTGCTGCTGTGCAAACTGTTGAACAGGTTGTGAAAGAGGAGACTGAGCCACAGCAGGATACCGCTGAAAAATTGGTAGAAGAGGACACTGAAAAGCAAGAGCTTAAAAAGGTAACTAAAATGTGTTTTGCAAACACACCTTTTAATTACAAAAGGAACTTCTGTCATCTCCTTGTATAAGTATTAGCTTCACCTTATTTGAATGAATTAATTGATGGTGAACTGCTTTACCATGTAGAAAACTGTTCTTGATATTCTGCAGTATTAGTATTTCAACAATAATCAGGATAATACTTTGCAAGCGTTTTTTTTCACAGACTCATAAAACTGTCAAAATTTGATTACATTCCAGGAGCATTATGCATATTTTTTGAGGATAGTAGTAGTTGTCCTACTCCTAAAAAACCTCCTTTTTACTGGACAAATTGTTTGTCTGTAGCAGAAATAATCTTTACTTTTAAGAAGAAGGTACACTAGGCTTTTTAATGAAGAAGCTAAGCATAGTTATGGATAGCAAATAGATGAAAAGAAATTTGTATGGCTAGTTTAGACAGATGGAATGACTAGAGATGTGGCAATGTCAGGTGTATGGAAGGCTAAACTGGAGCTTTGAAACATTTTTTTGTGTCCAGTTCTGCCAGCATACTGTCTGCACTATCTTTTTTCCATTTCCTTTGTCACCTTCCTGTCCCTCTAGTCTTGTTTTTAATTTCTGAGCTCCGTCGACATGTGTTTTGCTCTGTTTCTTTGCATTTTGCTTTGCTTATAGTCTGTGTGCCCAATATGTGACATGGATGGCCTTGCCCTGTAGGCATGTTTGCAATACTGGTGCTGTTTCTGATGGTAATAAAGAAAAAGCAGTTGCTCGTGGGAGTTCATAAAACCCCAATGTAAACTGTGTTTTAAGGAAAGAATTTTTTGTATGAATTTTACAGAATATCAGTGTAAATTCCTTAGGGAACTCCAAAGCCATGGGCTATTATCTATTAGTTTTCTGAACTTAAATGGTTATACATTATGGGAAATAGTGATAATATATCACACTAAATTTTGTCTTTCATTGGCCATATTGACCTGCATTTATAGGATCTGTTTTGTTTGTGCATATTTGCATGTATGTTTGTGTTATTTCTCTATATTTAGCTTTCCAAAATCTGCTATTAAGAAATTATTTGGATGATATTCTTGATCTTGCCTGAAAGTTTTCTTCCCTCATCTGATGCTGTTTTGCTGCTTTGTGCTAACGTTTCACAGAAGAGACCTTCCAATGTAAATTATTCTGTGATTCTGTAAAGAGTGTTATTCGCAACACACTGAGCATCTTCATGGTTGATGTTAGCTATAGTTTTATAGGCCATCAGCTCTCTTTTAAAACTTCCTTTATAATAAAATATAAATGATGATGATTTTGTTGAGGAACTTAGCTGAGCCACATGTGCTTACTTGGTAGGGTTTTTTGATAAAGCTCTAGGAAAACAGCTGTTGTGTTTAGATATTGTTTAGTTCTAAATTCATGTGGCAGAAACATTGTCATCTTCGCCGGCTCTTACCTCAAATTCCTAAAAACTTTGAGAAGTTCAGCTTTAAATAGTGTTGGGAGGGAATGGTGGGGGGAAAGGGGAAGCCTGCCCCTCTTGTGTTTTAACTGTCCCATTCTTCTGATCTTTCTCTGTAAAAACATTGTCCAGATGATTGATTTATTAACTGAGAAACTGGAGAAGAGGGAAATACAGTTATTAAGTACGAGTAAAGAAAAGGCACGCCTGGAAGAAGCTTATGATAACCTAAAAGAGTAAGTATGAAAATATACACAGTAGTGGGTGTAACTGTAACTTTGCTGTAGTACAATCAGTAGACAATATTGTAAAACAAGCAGCTTTATAACTAGAACAAAGGTTGCAAGGCATGTGCACTGTTTGTGAAAGGTGGAAATAATGACTGCATGTGCTGTGATGGTGGTTTTATAAAGACACGTTATTTCTTGGGGCCAAAATCTCTTTTGGGAAGAGACTGGTGAAAGATTTTTCAGTGAGTAAGCAGTAGGAATGACAAACAGATGTTTAGAGTCAGACTTAGTTATTAATGAAGGTCTTTGTCATAAGACTGGATTCAGCTGTTAAAGGAGACTGAGTTTTCTGATACAGGTGGATGAATCTGGTTTACTAATTTGCTGGCCAAAATGTGGGCAGTGAAAGTGTGGTAGAAGGGTGGGTTCTAGGGAAAAACTTGAATTCATGATTTAATTCAGTTAAAACTAAAAGGAAAAAAAAATGAAAAGCTGGATTTATCAGTTTACTCATCAAATATCAAGTCTAAAAATTTACAGATAATATGTGAAGGTATTATTTAATAAATAAATTCATCTTAACTGAAGCATACATTTAATCATTTGCCCTGTATATGATACACACTATGGTTAATCAGAAAGAACTTGATTAAGGGGCAAAACATTTAAGGTAAATCAAGCATTTAATTGTTTTCATGGACAGATTACTTGAATTATTAAAGATCTTTGATTAGTACTTCTAGTATGGATGTGGTTTTTTTGATTTATGGTTAACATGTAAAATAAAATTAAAAAACACAGCACATTTTAAAAGCATTTAAGACAACCTGTTGCAAACTGCTTGGAATGTTATGTAACCATGCAAATGTTCTGAAATGTTAATTTTAAATGTAGTGAAATGTTTAGAACGAAAGAAGAGAGCAGTAGCCTTTCATCTCTCAAAGAGGAGTTTGCTCAGCGAATTGCGGATGCTGAAAAAAAGCTCCAGGTAGCTTGCAAGGAAAGAGATGCAGCTAAAAAGGTAATTTGGCTTTTTAGTGAAATCTTTGTTTATTATTTTAGAACACAATTGGATTTCTTGAAGTAAATTCATAAAAACTAAATGAGGGAAAAGCATGAGACCGACAGGTGCTAACTCATGGTATTAATAACTATCATAAGCTGATTCTAGCCTCCCAGGCTGCTTGCTATTTCCTTGTGTTGACATATGGATTCTTGCAGATGTGTTGTGAACCATGTCGGGGAACTAATTTAAGTCAAGGTTTGTCTGGCTTGGGGGAAAAGAAAGGTTTAACATCTGTTCTCATTTACCTTGTACCCATATATGTAATTGCATTGGTGTGAGGAAGAAGAATGGCCTGGGGATGTGAGGAAGTGGCAAAGATGGGGAGTGGTTTCTTTAGAGGATTAACTGGTAGGAAAATTAGGGGCTGATGACAGATTGGTTTGGAATGAGCTAAGAAGTCTGCGATGACAAATTTTGTGGAGTTTAAATGTTCTTGACCTGATATCACAGCATTACATTTCTTGAGCTTATTGCTAGTCTCAAAAATAAACTCTAATCTATAACTGGGGAAAAAAAAAAATCACAATTATTTTGTCACTGTATGTGTCACATCGTGTTAGCGCAGTAGTAAGCTGAAATAGGAAAATTATCTTATACCTGGAAAGGGAAGGAGGAGTTGGAACAAATTGTACAGAGAGTTTATGGAGTCTCAATTCTTGGGGGTTTTTAAAACTTGATGGAATAAGGCTCTGAGCAATCTGATTTTATCAGGTAATCTCCAGAGTTCCCTGCCAACCTACATTATTTTCAAAGAAAAGCCCTTTTGAGAGGAAGGGAGGAAGAAAAAGGGGATCAGCATAACTCACTGTGTGATTTGCCCTAAATATATTTTAATAAATGCTCCTAAGTATTTTATCCTATTATTTAGGAAGTAAAGACTGTTAAAGAAGAATTGGCTACTAGACTTAATACCAATGAAACGGCTGAATTACTGAAAGAAAAAGAAGAGCAAATCAAAGGATTAATGGAGGAAGGTGAGAACTAATTTTTTTTTTAATAGTAAAAATTTATAGAATAATTTGAAAGGTGCTGCCTTCACATATGAGCCTTCTTCATGTGGGAAAAAATACATCATTTGAAGCACGTTGGATGTTTCTGAACATTTCAACCATTTAGTTAATAGTAAAGAGCAACAGAGAGGATCAGTCAGATATGGATGGCTGGAGGGGTGCTGTCTGCAGCAGGCATTAAAAGGTGCTGTGAGACAAAACCAGCGTGCAGGACAATTCTCCATGTTCCATTCAGCAGAAATCTAAATAGGACATTGTTCAAGGCATTTCTACAGTGACTCCCTTATACCTTTTAATTTTGGAAGTAAAATACAGTTAAGTAAACTGGCCATTTTCCTTCTGTGCTTTTCTTTCAAAGCCTTTCACTACCTATCCTATCTCACTATAGCTTAATGTAGCAAGGTCATCTCAGGATAAAGTACACTTAAAAGTTAGGAACTTGCATGAAAAAAATGTAAGAGTAAGTATTTTGATATATATTCCATTATTACTTTTACAAGACTGCAGAGCAGGAGGCAGTGTCATAGAATAACAGCAGTATGCACTAGCTTTATGTTCATTTTCTTCACAGGAGAAAAGCTTTCCAAACAGCAGCTGCATAATTCCAACATTATTAAGAAATTAAGAGCCAAGGAGAAAGAGAGAGAAAATACTAACACAAAACAGAACAAAAAGATTAAGGAATTGGAAGAGGAGTTGCAGCATTTAAAACAGGTTAGATATTTGTTTTGGTTTGCTTTTTAAAATTAGATTATTTTTTTTCTCAGTGGTTGAATCAAGACCTTGGAGGCAGCTGACCCAGTATGAGGAAATATGTGAAACTGTGGTGAAGAGCCCTCTCCTCTGGGGGAAATAGGGAATAAAACCTTTCTCTTTTGGCAAAGTGTTAGATCAGTTTAGTGGTTTTGTGTAACTTCATCCTGAATTGATTGCCACAGTTGTCATTGTCCTTAGCTGGCACTGTCTACCCCATGTACTGGGATTTGTCTCACGCTTCTTATTTGCACTCTAATAGGTGCTTGATGGCAAGGAAGACCTTGAGAAGCAGCATCGAGACAGCATTAAACAACTGAACAGTGTTGTAGAGCGACAAGAAAAGGATCTTGCTAAACTCCAGGTGGAAGTGGAAGACCTTGAAGAACAGAACAGAAGTGTCCAGGCAGCACTTGATAGCGCATACAAGTAAGCAAGTATTTGTGTGCCTATGTTCAACCATACATTCAGCTTCTGTGTCTTATTTTGTGTGCAATGCTTGTGAAATGTTCATCTATAACAAAGTTCTTTGCAAAGTCGCCGTTGGCATTGTATAAATTGTAAATGGATTGCTGATTGTTTTTTTTTCTTTTGTCCCTAGGGAACTTGCAGATCTTCATAAAGCTAATGCTACGAAGGACAGTGAGGCACAAGAAGCAGCCCTAAGTCGGGAAATGAAGGCAAAGGAAGAGCTTGGCTTAGCTCTGGAGAAGGCCCAGGACGAGGCACGGCAGCAACAAGAAGCTTTGGCAGTTCAGGTAGATCTTAAATGCAGTGAATAAAACTTCTCCATTGAACAAATGAACATACTTGGATGGTGTGTGCATGTGGCGTAATGAAACAGATGCAATATAAAGTGGAACTCATTTCTGTGTATTTAACTAATATCCAGTGGATTTCTTTCCTGTGAACTTGTTCAGTCTTTAGTGGTAGTTGTGCTAAGCTTTAAAATACTACTTTTATTTAAAAATACTTTTAATATTACTTGTCTAAATGAAATGACTTTGACAGGCTCTATGTTAAGTTTGTAGTGCTCTTACTATGAAATTTAGTTGGACAAAATTCTTAATGATAGATAAATGAGTGGAACTATTTATGTGCATGCAAAACTTGAGCCTTTAAGTTGTAAACACACATATTACGTCTAGCAGTGCTTAAAAATGGTATAGCACTGGTGGTACTACAATTTTTGCCAAGAGATTAGTGACAACGTCTTGTTTATTTAGGTGGCAGACCTGAGGCTTGCATTGCAACGTGCAGAACAGCAGGCAGCAAGAAAAGAAGACTATTTACGCCAGGAAATCAGTGAACTACAACAGGTACTACAGCAAATAGATGATGCCAACTTGTATCTGAAAGGAAGGCTTCTAAATGCTGAAAATGAAATGCTAGCATGACATTAATAGCCAGAAAAAAGGCTTTGTTTTCCTAGTTACCTGCATGATTTGTACTGTGTAGAACAATAATAAAAATATTAAAGGAAATGGTTTTTTTAATCACATACTGAAAAGAAAATAATAATTTTTAGGATGCCTTTTAAATGTAATGTTGTCCTTTTAATATAAGACAAAGTACAGCCATTAAGTTTTTAATAATCCTCTAAAAGTGCTAGCAAATATTTTTTTAAAGTATTTTTTTAGCTGCCACTTAAGAATATTTTTCTTGTTCTTAAGGTCCAGAAGATAGAGAGGGTGTCACCAAAATGTTTCAAGTGATGTCCAGAGGGCTCTTGCAATGTAAATTTCTGGGCCATTGCTCTGTCATGTAGGTTAGGCTTCTAGCTTGAAATTTCACACTTGACTGTGAGTTTGAACACGTGAATTTTAGAATGTAAAGCAGCTGCTACATGTTTAGTTGAATTCTGTATTAATATTTTAATCCTTCATAAGATTTTAAAGCTTATTTATGTTTAATTTGTGATTTTCAGAGACTCCAAGAAGCAGAGGGCCGGAACCAAGAACTGAGTCAAAGTGTTACATCTGCTACACGGCCACTTCTCCGGCAGATAGAAAATCTGCAAGCCACTCTGGGAGCACAAACCTCTGCATGGGAAAAACTGGAAAAGAACCTTTCTGACAGACTTGGTAAGATGTTTCTAACTTTTACTGGACAGTTAGGCCCTTGATGAAGATGTGAGATGGCTGAAGGTGAATGAAAAGGGCTTGATGCTTGCCCAAAGCACAGATGGTGGGACAGGAGAGATTGAGCACAAAATGCATTTCTGTAAGGAAATGATACGTGGGGTATTCTGCCAGGGTGCCTGGACAGGTAATTCACTGACACTCTTTAAAACACTGTGTAATGTAAGATCATAAGATAGAGGTGTTAAGGTGTACATGTCCTTACAGCATCCCAAGGAAGGGTGGCATTTGGACAGTGGGAATACACCAGTGTTTTCAGTTGTTAAGCCTGGTGCTTAGATTCTGTATTGTAAAGGTTCAAGTCATTTACTTACCTAAGTGCAGGAGGTGATACAGTAGTAATCTATTATAAATGAAAAATGCATAAAATGCCCAGAGAAAATACTTCTTTTCTGGAGGCAATCTCTAGTTGTATATTGCATTCTGAAAGAGTATGAAGTCTCCTTGTTTTACATTGCTTTGTTCCTCTTACTGTATGGTTGAAGAGACTTAATTTCCTTTACAACAGAAAACAATAGTTTTGGTGTTGTTGTTTTGGGGTCCACTTTTTTTGATGCTTAAATAATTGGCCTGTATTATAGATGATCAAAAAAGTTAAATTCCATGTTTTCCTTAATGTTAGGTGAGTCTCAAACTCTTCTGGCAGCAGCTGCTGAGAGAGAACGGGCTGCTACAGAAGAACTTCTTTCTAATAAAATTCAGATGTCTTCTGCTGAATCTCAGAATAGTCTTTTAAGGCAAGAAAATACACGCCTTCAGGCTCAGCTAGAGGTGGAGAGAAACAGATTAAAGAAAATGGAAAATGAAAACAGTAGGTGAGTTGCATTTTTGGTTAACAGTCTCTCTTTAAAATTGTAGTGAAATGGAGTAAGTGGTCTCTTACGTAACCATCTGCAGAAATCTCTGCATGTTGGAAGACTCGATTCTTTTGAGTGTTGCTATAACTGCAGAATGATGGCAGCTATTGATAAAGTTCCCCAGCTTGTTAAGATATTTTGTTTCATGCTAAAGATTGTCTGAAATATATTATTTGTGATGTTTTAAAGCCTTGAAGCTATGTTTGTTTTAAAAGTAAACGTGGAATACTTATTTACTGACTTTCTTTACCTCTTTCTTTATTCAATGTAGGTATGAGGTTGAACTAGAAGGACTCAAAGATGAGTATGCAAAAACCTTGGAAGATGCAAAGAAAGAAAAGGTATTGGCTGCTTCAGCTGTAAGCCGTTACTTACGAAGTTTGAGCTAGCAGGAGTTTACCAACCTGTATTTATTTTTGTAGACGCTGCTAGCTACTCAGTTAGAAATGGAGAAGATGAAAGTTGAACAGGAAAGAAAGAAGGCAATTTTTGTGCAAGAAGCAGCAAAGGAGAAGGTATCAAAACCTAACATTTCTGTTCAATCGTATTGACACCATCATTATTTTAGTAGATATCTAGAACCTGCAACTGTCACAAACAACAAAGTGGCCTGAGAGCAGTTTCATTTAGGCATGAGGGACTTGGCTTTGTCTTTATTGTGACTGCTTTTGTTCCAGTGAAGTGAGTGCTTGTGCGATGCTCACGGAAATGAGTATTGACTGGTAGTCTGTTTAACCTGAGAAGAGATAAAATATGGATAATGATTGTTTTAATATTCTGATTTTTCTGAATTCTCTTTGATTCTTTTTCTTCTGAAGCTACTTGTTTGCTTAGATTGCTAGCATTGCTTCCACTGAATTCCTGTTTTGCATGTGTGGATTCATTTGGTGTGGTGTTTTGTTTTTTTTTTTTTCTTTCAGGATCGGAAGTCATTTACGATTGAAACCGTTTCAAGTACTCCAACTATGTCACGCTCTAGTTCCATAAGTGGAGTTGACATGGCAGGTCTTCAGACATCTTTCCTCTCACAGGTATCATATATCAGTTATATTGGCTTTTTTTTTAACAGACTTTTTTTTTTTTTTTTTTTTCCCCTCTTCAAAAACTTTTATTATTGTAGAAAATTACTCTTCAAGAGTATATTGGCCTTGGACGAGGTAATTCCTATGCAGCTGTGTCTAAAACCTGCTTACAAGGTGTCTGTGATGGTAAAACATCTGTGAAAGACAGCATGAACCTACAACTTGTATTGCAGTGTAATATCTACATGCATTGTGCTGAGTTCACAGGTCTAATTTCATCTAGAAGAATTGATTTAACACTAGTAGGAGTCAAATCAATCCATTTATTTTTACTAGCAATCCTGGTGTAGGGCACAACGCTGCTCCCTAGGTGGTATCATTGACTGTGGCGGTCTGTGTGAAGTCTCCTGCTTCTGTTGCTTTCCTGTGGATACAGTTATTGATGTCCAAGTTAAATGGCAGTTGTATAGGTGACACGAGAACTTGCCACTAAGGAGCTGTCTCAAATTGTACCTTTTCACCTTAAGCTTTTGGTTTAGAAAAAAACTTTAAGCATTGTAATCCCTGACTGATGACAGTGTAATTTTAAATCTTAAATTAAATACTACTTTGCAAGAGGGAAGATTGCAAAGGGTGCGCATTTTTGTCCTATTTTAAGCTTCTCTAACCTTTTGTTTGTAGGATGATCCTCATGATCACTCATTTGGGCCAATAGCTACTAGTGGGAGCAATCTTTATGATGCTATAAGGATGGGAGCAGGTTCAAGTATAATTGAAAACCTTCAGTCACAGCTCAAACTACGAGAAGGAGAGATTTCACATCTACAGGTACTGGTAGCTGATCCTACATAACCAAACATGGCATTTATAATTGTAACTACTAATGCAATCAATATTATACTGAAATTTTTTATTCAATATAAAGTATATGTAACCAATTTTATATTCAGAAGGCTTGGTCCCTTTCCTCACAGCAGAGTGCATATACTGTTCCCCTGTTGTGACAGTTCTATTAACCAGGATACCCACTGGAAGTATGTGTAGGGACAAGCAAGAGGAGGATTTGCTGCTTCCTGTTGTGTTTTGGCAAGGGCCTATCCAGGAAGCTTAACTTGTCTGTCTGAAAAAGACAAAAAAAGAAGAAAACAAAAACCACTGATCAGATTTGAGGAGAAAGTCAGACTTTTTCCAGGCTGTGCTGTTTCATAGTCTGACTTAAGAAAAACCCTTAATTACTGTATCAAAATACTTTGGTACAGTGTTTTATAAACCTGGTAAATTCTTTCCTCCTCCTAATTGTTGAAAGTGTTTACCTTAGCTGGAAATTGGAAACCTTGAGAAGACTCGATCAATAATGGCAGAAGAACTGGTTAAATTAACAAATCAAAATGATGAACTTGAAGAAAAAGTGAAGGAAATACCAAAACTACGTGCACAGTTAAAGGTAGGTGTATTTCTATTGTAAATCTGGTGTAAAAATGAACATATTTGGGGTGTGCCCCTGTCAATTTAGGGTTATATTCAAATCTGTCCCTAATCATAAATGCCTGGACAGACTGGGTTTTTTTTATATAGTAGAATCTGAAATTGCCTACTCCATGAGTAGTCACTTCAAAATGCAGTTGTTAGAAATGTGCATTGTGCATAAGATTGCATGCTCAACCAGGGAGAGAACATATTTTTGTTTTGTTTAAGACACTTGTCTGGAAGGAACCTTTTTAGTAAAGGGGGTGTTTTGATAAATAACATGGATTTATGAGAGTGATGCAGAAGCAATACAGGTTGTAGGACAAATATTTTAATCCTCTGTATGTTTAAGAACTTGAAATATTGAAAACAGTTTTGGAATAATTTTGGAAATTATTTTTTTTTTCAATAAATACAAAATGTTGCATTTCCCAGTGGAACATCTTGCACATTGTGGTCATTCCCATAGTGAAACTTAGTGCAGTTTGCTAACTGTTTTTTAGTGCTTATAACAGTTGAACTTCAAGGTGCTTCTGAAGCCAGCACTGATTCTTTGAGGTCAAGGATCTTTGTCTCTGGAATATTTTCCTTTTATATCTAGGGTATAAAAGTAGCCACATTCAGAGAGTCAAAGCATAAAGTATTTTTGCTTCATTGTAAAGTAGTTATACTTTGAAACAATGCTACGCTTATTTTCCTTAGTAGTGAAAACACTGTCCTAGCAGCAACTTTTTTCAAGTTGAAAAGCAGTCAAGTAACAAAGCATGTGTTTCTGCAGGATTTGGATCAAAGATACAATACAATTCTTCAGATGTATGGAGAGAAAGCAGAAGAAGCTGAAGAACTCCGGCTGGATCTCGAAGATGTGAAAAACATGTACAAGACTCAGATAGATGAACTTTTAAAACAAAGGCAAAATTAAATCCTGCTGGAACCCTTAACATTATGTGATAACAGGCTGTAAAGATAATGGTTTATGTAAATGCAGAATTTAAATGTCTTGTAAAAAGATAACTGTATTATAGAAAATGTGACTATATAATAGAGTTCATATGTTGACAAAAAAAATCAGTGCTTTAAGTGTCTTGTACTGTCTGCAGTTAAATTATTTGTGCAATATTTAATTTTTTTGCAGTCATCCCTTTAAGTTTTTTGCTGAATGGTGGACCATGTTACTTGTGACCAGTAGCAGAAATGATGATTGTTACCTCACGAGACACAATGGGAAGGCATGAGCTTTACTAAAGCAGCCCTGATTCATAAACTCTATATAGCTGTGAGAATGACATTAGAAGTCTTTCTTAAGTGTTCTTAATATGAGGTTTTTTTAAAAATCTCATCAGTTAATTTTTGATAACAAAATAGCAGTGGCTTGCTGTCTGAAGCATAATTGGTGGGTATTTTTAGGACAGGAAGATCTTGTATTTGTACTTGCAACACCTGAATGTGTTAGGTTGATAATCCTCAGACAAATCAGATTAGTCTGGCTATTTTACACTAATTCTCTGAAGCAGAGTGTGAGACTCAGATGAGACTTCATAAATTAGAGCTTCATCTGGTGTATTGCTTGTGTTGTCTCATGAGCTGTCTAGAGGCAGCAGCTCTGCTTGTCATTCTAGATGTGTTTAACACCAGAAATCTCAACTATTTGATATTTGTCCTAGATTTGGATGCTGATTTTTAACAGCAGCTAAAACAGATTGAAAGAATGCAGAAAAATGATTTATATTTTTTTTTTTAAGTTAGTTGCTGCTGCTACTTATATACAAGGAACCGTGAGAGCAAGGTTTAAATTTTTGCAAAATTGTGCTTGTGACTTAATATAGTTTTCAAGCAAGTCTCCAGTGGCTGCAAAGTATTTCTCATGCCATTCCTTAAGCAAGGTATTGGTCAAATAGCATTCATGTGGCTTGAAGTTCAGCTGCATTTTTGGTAATGTCAGAGGAAATGTTTGAATCGGACCCTTGGGAATGCTGAGAATTGGGGGAAGAAGCTTGTGTCTTCCTCACTGCATTCCAGACAGCAAGTATTTTGCTGCATCTCAGAACTGTAGCTGTGATAGGCACTCATGTGAAATACAGTTGAAACTCTTTGCCTGTCATAGCATTGCCTCTCTTGTGAGAGGGTTTTTTTTTCCACATCTCTGTGTGTTGTAATTTGTTAGAGAATCCTGCTTGTGTATTCAGTGGCCTGAGAGAGACAAGGGATGTGAATGATGGGAAATTGCTTCTGCAGCAAAGCCTCTCACTAATACGGCTTTCCTGTGGCTGTTAGGGATTTGTTCCTCAGGGGGAGAACAGGCACTGAGGTTACACAGGCACGGGTATGTTCCTGGAAAAACTTGTTCAATTTGAGTTTCAGGCAGTTACTCTGAGGATTTCAGTAAAGCCATAGAGCAAGAACACTAAAATTTGTCTTGCCTCCCATCTGTCATAGAAACTTTAATAGAATAAAAGACTACTTCTTCTTCTTTTTTTTTTTTTTTTTTTTTTTTAATGGGAAGTAGGAAGGAACAACCTTATTGTCTTAGTTTCAGTTTTGGAAACCAAGATGAAACCATTTTTCTTCTGAAGAACTCAGACTTTAACACTGCCTTCATATTGAAGCATGGTTGGCTGCTCTGTTTCAATTAAAAAACCCAACAACCCCACAAAAAACCCAACCCCACAGTCCATATGAAAGCACTTATTGGAACTTACTGATGTACTGTGTGTTAGAATTATGATGTGCAAATGTTAGAAGTTTTTCTTAAAAAAAAAAAAACAACCCTTTTCTGATGGTCAAAGATTAGAAATTCTATTCAGCTTTTATCTATTGCAACAAATCAATAAATTGCTAATTTTCACCATTTTTTTTCCTTAGAGTCTTGGTAGACAAATGCAGCAGCCTTCAAAGGATTTTTTTCTTTTTTTTTTTTTTTTTAAACTTTTCTTTGGCCCTGTTGCTGGCAGTGCTCTTGAAGGTAACATTTCTGTGTAACGTGGGAGCAGATACTCCTTAAGGGCTGACAGAGGTGCTGCTCTGAGTATGTCTCAGAGTGTCTTGCATTTTCACAAAGACCTTAGGTACATGGGAAATTTTAGCATGCAGCTAGCATTAAATGTTTGAGATAGAAAAGCACTTGTCAGAGTGTTAGGGGTTTTTTTAAAATTTTACAGAAGTAGATATAAATATTTGTATTGACTGGTTTTGGATTCTTTATTCCCATTTAGTGCAACCTTTACTATCACACGAGAATCAGATGGCCTAATGTGTCTTAATCATCAAAGCCTTAGAAAACAAAGTGGCTGTTGGAAGGTAACGTAGACTTTCAAGTATTCTGGTTTGGTAATCTTTGATATAAATCTTGTATGTTTGTTCTGAAGAAACATTAAGATTAATGTCTGCTTGGACACCTTAAGTTCATTGCTACTACTGAGGTTGCCTGGAAAAGTAACATGCAGAATGAAAGGATTTAGGTCAGAGTACTAACATCCACTTCTCTATAAACTTACTATTTTAGAGTATTCATTCTGAAAGCAACTAATTTATACCTCATTTTCACTGCATATGCAAGTGTGAAGAAATGTGATTTAAAGGCTTACTCAAAGTATACTGTTCAGAGGGGTTTATGTCCTCATCTGTGGAAGGTGAGGGAAGGGCCTGGGTTGATGCTGGTGGGTTTGGAGGAGGTGCAGACTGTGCAGGTACTTCTCTGGGCAGTGTTCCATCCCTTATCCCCAAGGGAGGTGATGCGCAAAATCCTGGGTACCCACACAGGGGAGAGAGGTTTCTGTTAATGCTTTTATCCTGCTACACGTTCGTTGCAATTTATGTGTTATAAGGGCTATCATGATCCTGAACAGGAACCGAGCTGGGTTAGCGCAGGGTGAGGTTGGAACTCTGGGTTTCTAGTTGTAAAATGTGTATAAACTGTAAAAAGCATGGGTCAGGGTAAAATAAAACTTTGTGCTAAGAGTGTGCTCTGTGATTCTCTTTGAGACAAGACTTAAAAATAGTTGTGTGGTGGGGGTGTGGGGGTGAAGCTAGTGCTGTGACCAAACCATCGCTGGATGTATCGTGTTGCTGGAATTCGGGGTGACACGGGCCAGTTAGCGCCTTGTGCTGCCCCGGGTGTTTGGGTGCAGGGGGCTGCTTTGTGCTTCACCTGTGCCCGAGCGGAGAGGCGGTGATCCTGGGGGGGAAGGAGCCGAGTGCTGGTGCCTGCGGGGATGCTGCGCAGGATGCTGTCAGCGGCAGCACCGGCCGTGCGGGAGCGGGGTTAATGGCCCCCTCCGGCCCCGCTCCCCGCCGGGGAAAGGCGCCTCGCACCACGGGGTGCCGGAGGCTGCGCTTCCTGCGGAGCGGCGGCAGGAAAAGGGCCTTTTCCTCCACACCCTCCGCGCCGCTCCCGCTGCCAGACAGCGGCAGCGCGGGGTTTCCGGCCGCGGGAGGCAGCGGCACCGCCAGCCCCCCCCGCCCCGCTCTCCCTTCGCGCGGTGCCGCCCCGGGCAGGTGCCGCACGGCCCCGCCCCGCCCCGAGCGGCGCTGCCGGGCACCGTCCCGGCTCCGTTTGGCGGCCGCCGGGCTGAAACGCGGAGACGCGGCAGCAGGGACCGACCCGCGCCCCCCGCCCGCCTCGCAGCGAGCGGCTCCGCCGGCCCGGCCGGGCTCCTCCCTCCCTTCCCCGCCCGCCGCCTCCAGGTGGGGCGGGCCCCGGCGGCCGCAGCGCTCTCCTCCGGCCGCGGCTGTTCCCCGCCGCGGGGGACGGGGCGGGGTGTGGCGGTGTGAAGGAGGGGCGGGCGCAGCCCCCTCACGGCGGCCGCTTTTCCCCCGCCGAGCCTGGTGGGGCCGGGCCGTGCGCTCTCCCCGCCGCCCCGCACGGCCGCCAGCTGCCGCGGCGGCATGAGGATTAAGGCTGTCGGCCAGCTCGGAGCGGGCGGTGGCCGCGGGGTCTGAGGTGAGGCGAGGCGCGGGCTCAGGGCGAGGGGTGGCGGCGCCTCAGGGGGCCTGGCAGAGGCTGCGGCCAGGCCTCCCCAAGCACTGACCCACCGCGGGGACCGGGTGAGGGGCAGCGCTGCTCGGGGGAGCCAGGCGGTGCGGAGGTGCGGATCGCCCCCCGCCATCCCCCGGGTGCCCAGGGGGGCAGCAGCGCCCCCGGGCTGTGGTCAGGGCGCTGTCACTGCCGGGACCTGCGCCCGCTGCCGGCTCTGCCTCACGGAGCTTTCCTCCCCTCAGGTTCGTGTGCTTGGGACACCCGCCGCAGTTCTCCTCAGGCCGAACAGGTAAAACTGCTTACAGCGTAGGAATATGGCTAAAGGCTTCAGCTGGAGGCAAGCATGCAAATTTTGGCGAGTTCCAATGCCAAAAAAGGATTTTTGGATACAGGCCATCCGTTTATTTTTTTCCCCCCCTCAGGAAGTCTAATGATTCAAAGCAGGGGTGTTTGACGAGACGATTGTGTTGCTGTAAAAATATCCAGCCTGCTTTAGGGTATGTAGATACGTGTGGGCCTGTAGCTGATTTTAAATATATAACTCAGCATTAAAAGTTCCTTTAACGTGATGTTAACTGCTGGAAATGAACATCCTGGAACAGACTTCAGCTTGGCCATTTATTTATAACTGCATAGTTTTCCTGCAGCTAGCGATTAGTTTCTTCCCAAGTGGAGAATGTATTATTTTTGTACTTATTTTTAAACTAAAATTCCTCCTTTTCTCACCCTTCCCCCCCAATACTTCTACACTCCCTTCCCGCTGTCTGGTATTATATGCTCTATACTTAGCTTCCACATTTGAACTCTTAGGATCCTTTGGGATTTAGTTAAAGTAAACACACCCATTTTTGTTTGACTGTGAGCTGGTAGTGCGGAGTAACCCGCAGTGACTAATGATTCAGAGATAATCCTGACGTTGTGCAGCCTGGTCTCTTCGTGAAAGTTCACTTTTCACAGCATAAAGAAACCACCCCAGAAAAAACAAGTACAAATCTTTGAGTGTACGACTGATTTTGGCTGAATAATGTCTAGTATGCTTGAAATGTGCTAAGTATGCTCCAGATATGTTAAGTGTCTTTTTTTTTTTTTTTTTTCTAATATAAATATAGTACTCATAGGTTGCCATGTTCATGTTGCTTGCGTTTGGATTGCTACTGCAAGAAATTCTGGCTAATTCCCAAGCTGAAAATCTTACTGAATTCAGAAACATTCCAGAAGAGCCATTATATAGCTACAAAGCCATCAACTTGCCAGATGAGCATATTCCATACTTTCTGCACAATAATCAGCATATTGCTGGCATCTGTAAGCAGGATTCTCATTGCCCATATAAAGTAAGTTTGCTTTTGTTTATTTGACTGTAGTGTTGGGGAGGTTTATTCTTGGGGTCATAGCAGTTAGAGATGGTGATGGATTGATTTCCTTGCCAGTGAGTCAGTTTCACTGGGAATTGGAATTGCTGCTCTTGGAGTAGTTGTATGGGACTCTTCCTGAATCTGAGGCTGTCACAAGGTTGACCAAAAAAAATAAGACTAGATTTATAAAGTACCATTTTGCATGCATTTTTTTCACCCCTCTTTTAACTGTTACAGAGCGGAAATGATGATCTTAATCTGAATTACTCTCACGCATGTGAAAGGTGTTTGAATTAAGTACAGTTAGTAGTTTCTAGGCCTGTGAGTTTTAGCATGCTGTAGTGCCCCTGCGGAAGTGCCAAGGGTATGGGCAAGTCAACGGAGTGCTGATTTAATCTTACCCTGTGGCTGTGTATAATTCATTCACCCGATGAAGCAGGGACAGTGAACGTGGGCCTTGTGTGGCTTGGGAGCAATTCTGGCATCTCTTCGGCTGGAGCTGCTTCGTAGAGCTGGAGGTGGGAGCTGTGCTCCTTCTTCTCTGGCTTTCTACAGCACTCCAGGAGCCAATGTTTCTAGATTGGCCTGGGGAGCAGTGGTACACTCAGGCTGGAGCACTGAGCTTTGTGTGAGCTGGGCTTTGCCATCTGTGTCTGTCAGTGCTGTGTAAATTTTGGAATCCTACTCACTGGGTCAGGAAAAGCGGTTGTCCTGGAACAGACTTGTTAAAGATAACGTTGCTGTGTATGTGTATCCTCTTTGGAGCCTCTGTTCTGCATAAAAAAATCTGAGTGTTCTTTCTCAAACTCCGTTTGAAAACGGACCGACCCGAAAGCCTTTTGTGCAAGATTTATTAGCAAGAGATAGCTTATAAGCTAACAACTAACTCAAATCATTTCCCATTTTGCTGTTGCATAACCTGATGGCAGTTATTCTGTGTTACAGAAGTACTTGAAGAAACTAAAATCCTGCTGGGGTTATGAGAAATCTTGCAAATCAGAGTACAGGTTCAGTTACCCAGTGTGTGATTATGTTGAAACTGGATGGTAAGTTTCATTTTAAATGTAGGAGTACAGTATATTACAAAAAGAGTATAGTGCTCATGTACATGTTAGCTGTGAAGTTAACATTACTGTGATACTCAGAGTTAAAAGGGTGATTCTCTGTGGAGATATGTGTGTATATGTGTGTATATTTATACATTACATACCTCTTTCAACGTGATTTTAAAAATTTAACTTTTTAAGGAAGAAAATACTGTTTGAAATGTTTCCTGCCACAATGTTTTCATTATTCTGATTTAGCCTTGAATTCGGATTCCTAAAATAACTCTGGATTTCCTTTCTTAGCTTTAAAACCAGAGGAAAAACTGTTAAAAAAAATGTATACCCTTTTATGGGAGAATAGCTTTAAATTGTCATTGATCTTTTCACTTACATGCAGCTGATAAGTTGCTTCCTGTTTTGCATCTTAAACGTCAATAAAGTAACTGGCTGGCTCTTCTGTTCCACTTGCAGTGGAAAAAATGTGTTATGTGTTAAAGTTATTGCTAGAATTTAGCAACGGACCTTGATTTTTTTTTTTTTTTTTTTTTCCTTCTCTCCTTCATACATCAGGGCAAGTGACATTGAGACAGCCCAACAGATTTTCTGGAAACAAGCCGACTTCGGTTACATTCGAGAGAGGCTCAATGAAATGAAAACCCATTGTAAACCTGCAGCAACAGTAGGTATTTGATAGATATGATACTTTTCACTTGTTTTTAAACATAATTTTTGTTATTGATGAAATCCTACTTGTTTTTTTCTTAACAGGGAGATTCATCTCTGACCTGTTCTCAGTACCTTCAGCATTGCAGAGCAACAAACCTGTACATCGATTTACGAACTGTAAAGAGAAACCATGACAGGTCTCTGGTTTGCTTATCTCACAGTAAAACCAAGGGATGGCGGGGAAAAGGACTTCAGAATTTGTTTAACAAAGCTGGTGTACTTGTTGCCATAGGCTTTACTGCCCATCAGACACCTTGTTGCTGAAGTCCTGTTGAGGTCCACACCTCTTGATTGCCATCTGCTGCTGCTGTCAGCAGTACAGGTCATTTAAAAACCTAAGCTCTCAGTTTTATGGAATGATGATGGGTGATTGAAATCCTCCCTTTGGGTGGAAGAGAGGAAGACTTTTCTGTGTCTTCAGTCACATCCTTTCTGTGTCTTCAGTCACATCCTTTCTTGATCAGGTGATGTGCAACGTAGAATTGTTTTTGTCTGAGGCACCAAGAAGACACTTCCTATGCTAGATGCCTTTATACCAGAACCAGGAATTGCATTTTTAGTGAAACTAAAGGGAGATCTGAACTTCGATCTCCCACATCCCAATTAAAATGCTGCATATTGGAAAACTGGGTAAAAACCCCATACCACTGATGCTGGCATCACTTGTATTTCTTCTGCCTTATCTTTGAAGTCAGTGTCTGGGGCACCTGACTTGAAAAGAGCTGGTTTATGACTGTGACACTGATACCCTTCAGAATAGGTTTTGTCACCTTCCCAGCCTATCCTAAAGCTAATTTAGACAGTGCTTTTAGTTGGCAATTTGTTTTCATGAAACCTGTTTTTGCACCTCACTCTTCCTATGTTGTATAAAATCCTTGGGTTACTAACTGGATTGTGAAATCTGTGGTGAATTTCAGTGAGAAATTGCTATTTAAAACAGACAAAACCCCCAACTAATGATGCTTCTGTAGGTAATCGTGTCACAAAATCTCATTAAATTACTTGTTTTGGTATGTGAAAATGATTCCTAAAAACATTCTGGGTGCATTAGTGCTGTTTTCTAACTTGATGTGTAGAACTACAAGGACACTACTACCTTTATTTGGGAATTGTGGGAAATGGTTGATTGATGCTGAAGAAGATACTCAGGTTTTAAATATGTATGAAGTACCTTGCTGAATTGAGACCAACTAGCACTGGCTTGAGTATGTAATTGAGATTGCAGAGCACTTGTAGCACAGTTGCACAAAAGCTGACAGACTTTTACTGATTTGCATTAGATTCAAAGAAGACTTTTTCCAGAAGGGAGAAATTGGAGGTCATTGCACCCTTGATGTTCAAGCATTTTTGGCTGAAGGTCAGCGCAAGAGCCCTCTGCAGTCTTGGTAAGAATCACTTGTCAAGGCTGCTTCCAAGTTCATCTACAAATTATTTTTTATTTTTTTCATTGGCACTAGCAGCTATGTGTGAGGGATTTTGTACTGAGGAAATAGTTGCTCTTTTCTAAGGTCAATTTGAGAGTTCGTATAAGATACCTCTGGTATGTTGTGAAATGCCTTGAAGTTTGCTTTGTGTCTTAGTTCACACAGTCCTTGGTGAAGTTGGGGCTTATGCAGCACCCCACCTGGATATGTGTTCTTACAGTGTTCCCAGGGAGCCTGCTTGGAATGTGGATTGGGCAACAGCCTACAGGCTGAGTAGGAAGTACAGAGGGTGCTTTGCAGTACCTGGTTAAGTATCACAAGTTGCATGTTAGCACTTCAAAGCTGCATTGCCAATTAATTGATGAAACATGAAGGAACTGGAGCCATTAAGGTCCATGTAAGAATTCATTTTTGTGCTTTTCTCACGTTTCCTTTTTTTTTTTTTCCTCATTTTGCATTGATGGTCAATTTCAGTTAAGAATAGCTGCAAAGGAGGAAAGGACTTTTCTTCTCTACTTGCTACTGTCATCTTAACTTCTCATCCTTGTTTAGATCCAGGAATAACAAATATTTCATCTACACTCATTATTCTGACCAAAGCATGAAGATCTTTCTGAAGTGTCTTTGGCAATGCAGATCAAGGTGGATAGACCCACAGATCTAGGCTCTAAGGCTCTTTGTTACGTCTCTGCTGCCTTGATTTGTAGATCAAAGATGCTCTTCACTCCTGAGATCAAAGGCAGTGTTTAACCTCTTGTAGCTTATAACCTGAAGAATATTTCATTACAATTTCTAATCATTTTAATTGTCAGACTCTATCAGTTTTCAGTGGTCCTGTTAAATCAAATGGATTGGATGAACAGTTACTACATCTTAGATATATGAAGTACATTTGCTTAAATGTGTTAATGACAAAGCATGTTCTGTGTGGTTTAATCTTTGTAGGTTTGCAGAACTCCAGACATTTACTGCATTAAACTTCAGGCCCCTAGAAGATGAGAAGTGTGATGTTGTCATTGAAAAGCCAACATACTTCATGAAATTAGATGCAGGTAATTGGTCTCTTTAGTTTATTTTTCCTGCAGTACTGCAGTAAAAAGACCTCGTATCCAACTTGACTGTCTACTTTATGCCTTTGTGATTGTCAAGTTCACTTGTAATATATTTTTATTTTTGAAAAATGATCTGACTTTTAAGTTGTGTTTTTTTTCTGTAGTTCCATTGATGAACTTGAAAACTTTAGATTTAAATCCTTACATTTTGACACAGATAGATAATAAATAAATGAATCGGAAAAAATTTCCTGCCACTCGTTCTGCAGTCACAGAATGACTCTTGACTGTGTTTTGACAGTCTTTGACTTGGTGTCAAAGACTCTTCTGTACAGACTCTGTGTTTGGCTGTGTTTCTGGGTGACAGCGCTCATACCATGTAACACCAGGTATGGGTATATGTGTCTTATAGTATGTGTTCAGTAACTGAGGGTTTTATGCATATTGAATGAAATAGAAGACAAAGCACTATTCAAAGACAAAGTTCAAGGGAATCAGTTTTGTTAATTGATTAAAATACTTCCCCTCACCCACCCCAGAAAAGCCAAAACACACAAAACTAAACACAGCCCTGTTTTAATCTTAAAATTTCAGATTTAGGTGAAAAGCCACTACAGGAAGGAATTAGCTGTCTCGTTACAGAGAGCTGTGGTGAATGCTGTGCAACACTGCCAAATTTCATGAGAGGGGCAGCACCCAAACATCTTTAGGAATCAGCCAGTGGTATCTGCCAGCTTTTGAAGTTCACCAACCTTTTGTTCATGCAGCATATTTTGCAGACAAATGTTGATGAAAGGGGGTGTTCAGGTTGTAGACACACAAACAAGCTGCTGTGGTGTATGCTATGCTTTAAACTGGATAGTTGTCTGCTGTGTTCTGACCCTGTGACATACTGCAACTGTAAAGGGGACTGCCCTTCTTCCCCTGCAGGCCAGTGTCTGATGTTTTAAGCAAAGTTGTTGCAGGCCCCTGAACAGTTACTGTGGAGGAGTTGCTGTGCTGTCCGTTTGTGCCTTTGGGCAGGGTGGTCTGGCTGGTGGTTTTGTCCAGCTGCTTTGTTCTAGGGGACATAGGGGAGAATTGCTCTTTGAGCAGTATAGGAAGACTGGCAGCTAGCTGTCATGGCAGCTCTTTTTGGTCAGAAGCTTAGAAACTGGAGCTGTATGTACATAGTCCCAAAACTGGGGTCTAATCTTCACTGGCAGGGAAGCTGGACCATGTTACCTCCATTGTTTCATGGTGGTTTCTTATGGTGTTAAGGTATTAGCTTAAGAAACCAAGAATGAACAAGAATGCTTTGAGAAAACACCTGAGGAATGATTTGGGCTTTGGCTCATGTGCATGTACAAGTTCTGTCTTGTAGTCTTGCAGACAAGAGCTTCCCTTAACCTTAATAAAGCAGAACTAAAATTGGTGCTGAAGGCCTGTTTTTAATGTTTCCTTCATGCCTAACTACCTATTGTTAAAGCAGTAGTTGCTTTCATATACTTCAGAAAGCAGCTGCAGACTGCAATGAGAAATAGCACATGAAACTTATCTTGTGCTATCTTTTGGCTGCTCTTCTAATTTCTCTGAGCTTTTTAAAAACACCTTTTACTTCAGATTTCTTACCTTGGTTCCTTCCCTTTAAAGGTTTGCTTTTTTAGGGTGTATAAGAAGCATTCAGTCAGAAACGGGAAAACTAATATCAAGTATAGGATACTACTAAGGAAAAAATGCATGAACCAAGAAAAAGTGGAGTGGGTAATGTAGTATTTTGCTAACAATTCTTTCTTTCTCAGGTGTTAATATGTACCATCACTTCTGTGATTTCGTCAATCTTTATATTACACAGCATATTAATAATTCCTTCAGTACTGATGTCAACATAGTCATGTGGGACACTGTAAGTCTACTGTGCTTTTAACCTATTGGTAAGGGGTTGTGTTGCTGCTTTATAGAGGCTCTGGAGCTTTCAGTAGCCAGTCTTTAGCTTTCTTGTGGGCTTGGGCATGTGGAACTGATAAGGTTTTGGTACTTGATAATACAAGTGCATAAGTAATAGGTAATATGTTTTCTACAATAAACGATGTGCTGTTTGATTACTCCATAGCTCATCTTTTGCTAGTACATGTCTATGCCTTTTTTTGGTGTAACCTGTCAAATGACATGATCAGTGTTTCTAATATGTGGCATTTGAACATTTTGTGCTATTTTCTGTAGCCTTTTTTTCTCTGAGAATATTGAAGTAGATTTACTGAAAACTGTTTCTTCTATGTTTAAAAAGAAATGCAGCCTTGCATCTTTCTAAAGCAGTAATGTGCAGCCTGTAATAATGAAAACAACTAAATTAAATCCTTAAATAAATACCAAAACAGGCTCTAATACTTAATTCCTTTAAATAGCCTTCTTGTAGTTACTTCTCTCAAACATCTCTTAGAATGCCTTGATGACATATAAACCAAGCTTTTAAGTGAGGCTCTTTCTGCTGTACTGCTGTTGAAACCCTGACTTTGTTTAAGGGTAATATTAGTTTTACTGGCTGGTATGTAAGTTACGTAGGAGTGTTAAACTAAACAACAAAAAACTAGGCAATCTGTAACATGCCAGATAACATGTATACTCAGGTCCAGAAATAACACAGTTCTTGACTATGATATGGTCCCACACCTCTCTTGTTCTCGTGAAGTACTGGGTTTTCTCTCTGAGTGTTACTGCTAGGGCAATTAATATTCAACAGAGAACTGCAAATATCCCCTGCTTGCTGTTTCATGGGAAATCTCTTTGGCTGGAAGAGACCCTTTTTTCTAGTTCTCTTACATTTGGAAAGCTAAAATAAATGTGCCTGTCAGATAAGCAAGCACTCTAGATGTTATACCTGCTAATCCAGCTCTGATGACTTTCTGAAAAGATCAGATGTGTCAGACAGCACTGTAAATTACTTTGAAAAGCAACTCTCTTTCCTCTATCACATTAGTGAATCAAGTAACTCTTTCAAACATACCATTCAAACTGCTGTCACAGTGGTGTTTTGGGTGAGTCTTAACTGCTCAGTCTGCTTGAGTTCATTACCATTTAGAACCAGATGATGGCACCAGCGAACCGCTGACAAGCTGCCTATGCAGATCGAAAGATGGACTTCAGCTTATTATTCATTCTCTTTTTTTTTTTTCCCTTTTTTTTCTTGATGTAATTAGATTTGACCATACTTTCCAGCTACTGCAGAATCAGTGCACTGATCATATTAAACAGTAATGCCCTTAGATGTAGGTTAAACAAAGCAGAAAATGAGTAGGAAATCCACTGGGTGTTGCTTTGCAGACTGTCCCTGCAAATGCACAAAGCAATGTTTATAAAGCACTTTTAAGGAGAACAGATAGGGTTAAAAAGTAGTACTTAGAGCTTTGAAGATCAGTTCTCACTTCTAATCTGGAAGAGCAGTTCTTGTAGTAGATATGGCCAGAAAGTAGTATGGAGTGTAAAATTCATTAAAACTTAATGGCAGAAGAAGGGAAAGGAAGCACCTCTTTAGCTGAAGGAAATCTGGCACCCTTTGGATTATTTTACACTTCACTAGATGTCTGCTACTAGAGTAGATGGTTCTTTAATGGTTCCACAGAGCATTGCTGCAGCAGGGTAAGTTTTATACTGCCCTGTAGAGGAACTTCATGGTAGCTTGTCAAAGTAATGCAAAATATTGTTTCCGGGCTACTTCTACCATCAAATCAGATCATTGCCTTTAATTTGTGACCATCCCAAAACAGAGGCAAATGTGAAACAGACTTCTTGTGACTTTTTACTTCAAGCATTACTGCTGCGCTTGAATACCCAGGTGGTTTTTTAGTCTCAGAAGTCAAATTTCATACCTTCTATGTTTCTGTTACTTCAAATTTAACTTGTGGTCTGTTGTCTCTGGGGAAAGTGGTAGGCACTCCTTGCTCTTAACTCAGAATTTCTAATCTGCTGCTGAAGAACTGGCCTAGATTGCTCATTTATAGGACTATTTTATTAAAAATTAACTACCTAACAGGTAATTTGAGTTAACTGCCATTGTAAACACAGGGTTTGACATTCTGTAATGTCTGTGTTCTGTGCTAGGCTGTCTTAGGTCCCATGATGGTGATGCACATATGAACTGTATGTTAAGGCTCATATATAGAGCTTGTAAATCATGAAGAGAGTTTTTAGATGCGTTTGTGTAATTATTGTGCCCTTGTGGTTTTTTCCTTTCCTCCTAGAGCTCATATGGCTATGGTGACCTGTTCAGTGAGACATGGAAGGCATTTACTGACCATGAAATCATACACTTGAAGACCTTTGACTCTAAGAGGGTATGGAATTTTATAGTTTGTTTTAATTCATTGTCACTAGGTAGCAAGTACGACAGCTTCTCAAGCCTCTTGTGGATATGGATGTTTCGGAGGAAAGCATTAATACCTTCCATGCATGTTTAATTTGTGTAATATGAGTATTCTACCTTACAAACAAGTGACAGAGCTGTAACCTAATTCTGTGGCATGTCTATGCTTTATATAGATGGACCTAACCTTTGTCTCTTCTGAGAGGTGATATTTATGTATTGGTTTCACTTCTGCAGGACCCACTGTTGAAGTTAAGGGTTTTCAAATGGTGCTGTCAGGCTTCTAAGTCTTCTGATTTTTACTGACGTGCTTATCTTCCCCTGCAACTGTTAGTATACCTGCTGCTTATCATAAAAAAAATTGGTATTCCAACCAAAAAATGTACCCATTCATTCAGAGCTCATTTTAGTCACTTAAATCCCTGAAAGCTTGCCTTGACACTCTACTCTCTAACTGGTTTTGTTCTATTTAGTTTATGTTTGTTCTGGTTTTGGAGTGGGTTTTTTACCTCTTCCCACACTTGCATCTGTAGCATCCTAAGTGAGAGCTCTTTTGGGATCAGGATTGTCTTTGTTCTGTTCATTTGCACCATCAAGGAAGTGAGGATGTTCTTGACAGGAGCATGTAATTGCAGTCTTGTAATAAGTAGTGTTCCCACGGAATGAGCGTGGGGTGTGCCAGCGGAAGGTAGCAGTGCAGTGTAACTTCTTGTGATCTTCCTTTGCAGGTGTGCTTTAGAGAAGCAGTCTTCTCATTACTGCCTCGAATGCGATATGGCTTGTTTTATAACACACCATTGGTGAGTCCTTTATATCCATCCACTGTGTTAACTAGATGTGTGTGTGACAGTATAAAATCCAAGCTAATGAATCTCTTAAATATCTAGCTGAGTTATCATGAAACGTACTGTGTTGAAAGTCTGTGCAACTCCAGATGAAATTATCTTCTCTAAAGACTAGGATTTTGAAGTTGCTTTAGCTGGTTGTTAGTTGTGTGCAATCTCCTATGTCACAGTTCATGAGATGCATATTATTCCTCTTTAATGGGTGAGCACTCTGAACTTCCTGGTATTTTTGCAGAGTACAAGAGCTTGTAACACTGACAGACTTTCCTGGGGGTATTAGCTGATGCATTCAGGCTGTAACACTGTAGGGAGAGTTATATTTGTTTCTAAATGAAAGTACCACTTGTACTGCAGTGAATGGTGCCATGTCTAGCACAGTGCATGATATGAGGCTTTTGTTCCCCAAGAATGGCAACAGGCTGATCACAGAGAGAGATTTTATGAGCAAAATAACTTTTTGTTTTAACAATTGCTTTTTTAATTTCAGATCTCTGGCTGTCATGGTACAGGGCTATTTAGAGCATTTTCTCAGCATGTGTTACACAGGTTAAATATCACACAAGAAGGACCCAAGGTATGATAACTAAATAAAAAAGTTGTAATATGGAGCTGATGGCTTTTACCAGAGAAACAGCACTAGCAAGCTGGAGCCAGTGGGGAATAAGGGTATGATGCTTGGGATTTTTGTTCCAGTAAGTCAGCCTGTCCTGTGAAGGCCTTCAGCAAACACTTGTGTATGTTTGTGAAAGTTGCTCTCATGTCTTATTTCCATAGGACAGACTTTAGAACATCCTCCTTCCAACCCTAGTATCTCTTCCCTGTCTCCATTCTCTGTGCTCAAGGCCTTTGTGTCCTCTCTTGTTAAGCAAGACACATGGTGCATGGCCTCTTCTGAAGCATGGTGACAAGGTGCTGTCCTTGTGTCCAGCAGAGGGGATCCCACAGAGCAATGCAGAGAGCTTGCTCTTTATTGATCCTCATAGTTACTGCTGAGCTCAGATCCGAGGAGGAAATGATTGAATCTGGTCCTTCCAATCCCTGCCTGGTGCCATCTCTCTGGCCCTGGGCTTCCCTGTTGTATGCACTGGTAGATTTTGCAGACTGTTGCAGTGGCTGCATTGATGGATACGGCAGTTCTGGGGTTCTTGAAGGATTTGCTAAGGAGTAGCCTGCATATTATCGCTGAGGGGCACACATTCAAAGCACTGCACAGGCATTTGGTTATGCTTCTCCTGCTGACACTAATGGGAGTCATGCAGTTAAATCTCTTTATTTCACTTGGAACACTTACCCCTGTGAGTCCAATTAATTTAAAGAGGCAGAAGGAGGAACTGTTAGAGAAGTAAAATATTTTTTCCCAAGGATCTTGTGCACAAGCCATCTTGAAAGCTGCTTTCAAAAACTGCTGTATAATGTGTAGTACAAAGGCTCTTTTGTACTGAATAAAATAAATCTTTCAGAAAACATTTTATTCTTTGTTAAAAGTCAGACTTTCAAAAAGTTTTTGACACTTTTAATGTGTTGGAAAATACGATGTGAATTTTAAGGTGGTTACATCATCTATTACATGGGGAGGGAACATGTTGCTAAAATAATTGCTAAAAGTAAACATGGAAGTGTTTTTGTTTTGTTTTGTTGTGAGGTCTGTCTCATAGCTAATATAGTGCTGCTGCTTTCTTTTTAGGATGGGAAAATTCGAGTCACAATACTCGCACGCAGTACAGATTACCGGAAAATATTAAACCAGAATGAGGTGTGGTCCTTTTCATTTTTAAAACAAACTTATCTGAAGTTAAATTTTGCACATTGAATTGGATTTTTTTTTCAAGTGCAGCCAAGACATCCATCTGCTGATAAATCTTGGACAAATACTTTCAGTGCTAATATTTCTTCTAATATGTCTTCTTACCAGTCTCTATTTCTGTACACCAGACATTGAACCTTGCTACCCTTTCCACATATCCAGTGGAAGACTACAGATGTAATACTACAAGTATTTCCTCTTAACAAACAGACAGTGCAGAGCTTCTGATAATTTGAAAGCAAAATAATTTAATGTTATCTCTTTTATTTCTAGCATCCCCAGTGTTGAAGGCTCTAACAAAAACCTTTGTTATGATTGCAGATTAAAATGCATAAGCTCTTGTGTCTGAGTATGTGCATTCAAAACTTAATGAATTGTCATTTTGATTCATGGTTTTGAATCATGCAACTTAGTGGATTTATGGTGTTGCTTTGCTTGTGGTAAAAAGATCATATCTGATGTTTTCATACCTGTCTTCATTCTTAGCTCTTAGTACCTGGCAAAAATGAATTTGTTTTATAATCCCACCTTATGTAGGAAGAAACTGAAGCTTGTTTGATGCAGTAGCTCAGTGGCAGAATAGACAGAGTGCAGATAACTAAATTTGTGCCTTGTCTGCCAGGCTGTTCACAGTGCATGCCTACACTGCTGCGTGCAGTGTGTTTTCTGGTAATGAGCATGTGACAGAAAGGGAGAAGTTAATCTTATCTTTACTACACTTCTGTAAAAGAAAATACTTGGCTCCTGCAGCATGTAAATTCAATAGTAGCCTCTGTGAGAGTGCAGGAGATCGGAGTCCTCTCCCAGGGGTTGCTTTGCCAGGAGTAATGTATGTATCATAGGTGGGAAGGCACAAAAGGAGGGGAACTGCTCCTTTATATGGCAGTGACAGTGTGTTCTGTCTCATTGTAATTCCCTGGTGGGGAGGAGTGTGTAAAATCATCAGGAGTGCAGGGGAGGAATTAATTGAAGGAGAACACCAAATCATTGTCTCTTTGTTTTCCTCCTTAGCTTGTGAATGCTTTGAAAACAGTATCGACGTTGGAGGTCAAAGTGGTAGACTACAAATACAAGTACGTAAGTTGGTAGAAGAAACCAGTGTGATCTCATGCTGCCTGTGGCTGGTGAAAGCTGTTTGCAGGCAGAGCTATGTATGCCCCAGTGTCTAACCTTTGCAAAATCCAAGGAGGAGGAGCGTTACTGAGGGGAGTGGTGGGTGAGCTAGTGAACCTCTGGAGTTAGTAGGCTCGGGTTAAAGCTATGATATGATGAGCTGTGTTCCCATCAGATTTGGTAATGTTCTGCAGTAACTGTTAATCAACAGGGATTTCTCTTGTATGATGCTAGTGTCTTATTTTATATTACCCTTAGTTTAGTAATGAGTAATAACTCAGCTTATTTGCTGCTCTCTGGTGTGGTCCCTGAAGACACCACTTGAGGTCAGCTTGTGGTAGTTCCAGGAGCTGAAACAAGCCTTGTCTCCTGATGCCCTATGCATAAGTTCAGGTTAATTCCTGCACCTTAGGCAGGAATTGTATACTTATATGTTACATATAAGTAACAGTTTAGGTCCTTTATTTTTGGAACAGACTCTTTAGAAGTTTTGAAACCTGTCTGCATTTCTTTTAATTCCATGCTGAGTTATTGCTGGTTGCAGCATTTGTAATTCATAGTATTGTTCCTAGAAAAATCAATTCTCTCTTTCAGTATTCCCTTAAGTTAATTTTGCGCTTTCTACATGTAACTAATTCTTGCTGAGATGGATAGGCATGCCACCTCACCAGTTTGGTTGTGTTGTCTGCAGGGAACTTGAATTTTCAGAGCAATTGAGAATTACCCACAATTCTGATATATTCATTGGGATGCATGGAGCTGGACTTACCCATTTGCTCTTTCTACCAGACTGGGCTGTTGTTTTTGAACTGTAAGTATGTTTCTCTCTCTTTCCCTTCTATTATACACACAAGTCCTAATGTCTATTCTTCTGTGTTAATGGAGCACTCTCCCTTGCTAGTATTTGACCATGAGTGTTTGTCTTGTGTCCTTGTTTAGACTTCATTTTTGTCAGTCTCCTCTTCTGTGAATTGAAAGTGAGGAAGCTTTTGTTGTAGAACATAGTGTAATTATATCATACAGGTTTAACCTGTGATTACTAAAGATGTCATGGTATAAACAGAATTCAGCCTGGTCAATAATTCCTTGGGGAAAATGGCAAAAAAAAAAAAAAAAAAAAAAAAAGCCTCACTAGTCAGATTCTGCCTGGTAGGTCTGAGATCTAATGGTATTTCAGTGATTCAAGTGAATTGATGACATAAAATGCATGTCCAGGGTGTTAAAGATCCCCCTGAAGGTTATTTATATTCACCTTTCTATGCTCAGGACAGGAGTACAAGCTTGCTGGCCAAACTCAGCTGTGTTTCATTCTATTTTGCCTAAATTTCTCTAGTATCATCCTTTTAAACATATTTTGTCACCAAGTATGGTTGTTAATAGACACTCCAGTTGTATAGAACTGAACAAAAATGCAGCACGCTTCTGAGAAGAGCACTGAATTCTCCATCCTGGGAAATTCTGCTGAACACCCCTGCTGTGGGAAGGCTGTGGAGCTGGTGCTTTGCAGCATGATCTTGGCTTGAGAGTATTCTGTCCAGTCTCCAAATAAGTTCAGAAACCCAGGGTTGGTTTTCACATGTCCAAGAGCTGCTGCAGCTGGATGGGGGCATGTCTGACATGCAGATGTGCCTCAGACTTAAGAACCACTTAAGGCCATATCTTAAGAACAGATGGCAGCAGGCGTTGTTTTCAGTGAAGTAGAATTTGTCCATGGTTTTGGTGCCTTAGAACTAGACAAAACCATTTTGGCCTAGAGGGGTTTTTTTTGCCTCTTTCACCCCAGTGAACTTCAGCACAATCTCTGTAGGTAAATATGATTTGTGTTTTAGATACAATTGTGAAGATGAGCGTTGTTACCTGGATTTGGCAAGGCTAAGAGGCGTTCACTACATCACCTGGCGAAAAAGGAATAAAGTATTCCCTCAAGATCAGGTAATGCTGGCCACTGCTGGAAGGGTGGGGTGCTGTCACTTGAAGCATTTAGAGGTTAGCTTGCTTTCCCTACCTGTGTTCTGATATTTGAAATAAAATTTTCATTCTTTACACCAAATTAACTTCCCTCTTGTGAGTAGGAAATCATTTGATATTAATGGCTGAGGGAAGAAGAAAAATGAAATTAATTGGCCATTAATCCAAACCATCCATAGCATTGCTGTTCCTCAGTTACTTTGACTCTTTTGCCTCAGAGCAGATCAGTGGATCAGAAATAATAAATTAAAATGGCAGAAGTTCAATCTTTATTTCTTGCTTTTTGAATGGAAGATGTATTATTTTTTTTTCCTGTCTAAAAGTCCTTATTTAATTTTTCTAGGGACACCACCCAACACTGGGAGAACATCCAAAATTTACTAACTACTCCTTTGATGTGGAAGAATTTATGTACTTGGTGCTTCTGGCTGCGAATCATGTTTCACAGCATTCCAAGTGGCCATTTAGGGTAAAACATGATGAGTTCTAAATTAGACTTCTGACTGAAATATTATTTTTAAATAATGCTCCATAAAAATATTGTAACAACATAAAGCAAAATGCTAATGTGAAAGACGTAAACCTCTACGAGGGAAATAACCTAATATTAGCTTGTCAAACCACTTCATAGCACCATACCTTGTCTTTGTATTCTTTATCTTTTAATTCTGGGAGTTTTCAATATGTAAATCTATTTTTCAGAACTCTTTTTGGTTTTTGCACTGCATTTTTTGCATTCCAAATTCTGATATACTTGTACTGATACAAAGATATGTCCATCCATTTCATGTAAGATTTTCTGGGGTAAATACTAATTTTTGTAATAATTTATGCTTACTATCATGTGAGGAAATGCTAGAGGATGGAGAGTGTTACAGCTTGCTTTCTCAGTGTATTCTCTCTGGGAGTGAAATAGGCCTATCGGAGCTCCTCAGCTCTTCTTTTTAAACACCTGGATGCTTTTATACTATAGTCCTGTACCTGTAAGTAAAAATCTGATTAGGAATTGCCTTCCTATTGTCAGACACTGCTCAGTATGTCATTTGCAGTCGCTACATGATGCAGTAATTCCGGGATGGCTGGTTAGTTCCTGTCCATCACCATCCATGTCATTGCTGTGCTTGTCTCTGTATTGTTTCCAGGTTTGAAGATCTTCCTTTACAAAACAGTGTTGTAGGAATGAAGTAGTTAAGTAAGCTTTAACTTTTGTTGTTTGAGTCAACAGACGCTGCAGACCTCTATTTCATGTTCAGAAACATTTTCAAGTTAACAGTGTCTTAAGTTTTTGCATTTAAATACAAAGTTTAACTCCTTTCCCTGTAGTCTTAAATGCTAAAATGTAGCAGGTCTGCTCTGCAGGTTTAGTCAGTCTTTTATCTAAATCTTTTCCTGAGTGAATACTTAAAACTTCAGGTAATCTGGATGTTTCCTACTTTTCCACATCACTCTGCAATGGAAAAAGTGAGCAAATTGGAATAAAACTTGAGTCTTTTTGAGGATGATAAAGGGAATGGACTGGTAGGTTTTTATGACGAGTTATATGATGTATAGGGTGTCTTTTGGCTGCAGCTGAAAGGAAATGAAATCATGAGGAGCCTTGATGCTGGAGTCATTAAAAATCTGTGTTCATATTCTTGTTTTCTCAGCATGTGGAAGAGTCAATCTAGAAAACTTTTTCAAATCCTTCCAAAGCCAGTAGCATAGTTCACTGTTTTCAGTGAAGGAAATATTAAGCCAAAGCTGAGTTCTTTATAAAATCCCCTCCAGAGCTGACTTGTTGGTGCTAATGGGGGGAAGACAAAAGGGAGTAGTTCCGTTGTCTTAAGTGGGGCCAGAAAAACAGAGTTCTATGTTAAATTATGGATTTTTTTGAGAATGTATTCCCATGATAGACTTGCAGTATAATCACACAGTCTCAGTGGCTTGAAGCAGAGCATTTGTGTGCAAAAGCAAGACAGTTACGGTAAATATAAACTTTTCACTGGTGTAATTGTAGATATTATTGACTTCCATTCTCCAGCAGTCATAGGCAATTTCACAGAGTGTAGGTACATTTACTGACCTGCCTATACTGGTAAAAGATGAGTTACTGTAAGCATAATTTTCATATAGATCTCTCATGACCTTAAGCAGTGCATAGGAAAAGCTGAATATGGCTGAGACACAGGGTGTGTTAAGGTATCTGGTGCAATTCTTAGCGTAGCGTGTTGTTCTACTGATGGATAAAACTGTTTAAAGAACCATAGAAGCAAAATTGCACTTCTTGACATGAAAAACAAAGAAAAAAAAAAAGCCCTTGAGAAATAGAGCTTTCTGTATTTGTGTGTGTGTGCTTTCTTTAATATTGTGGGGTTTTTAAAGAAAAAAAAAAAGTATAGAATTTAAGTGAGTAAAATGTCTGAGTTTGACTGAAACCAGCTCAAAATAAAGATGACATTTATGAACTGTGCACAGATATTTGATAACATTTTTAATAAAAAGCTTTTTAATTGAAAAAAAAAAAAAGTGTAAAAATTTTGGTCGTAGTTTGCCCAGTTTTAGAGGCAAATGTTTTCAGTACTGTTAATTGCATAGTCAGGTGTGTCTGCTTTGTCCTGCTATGGCAACCTGATGTTCTGAGGTCCAAACTGATAATCAAATGTATTTCTCTGGGAATAATCATTCTAACAGTATCACCTTGCACTGATGCTTTGTCTCCAGGCATTTTAAGCTTGGTTTGTGAGAAACATTGATGTCTATTTAACTTTCTGTGCTTCAGATGCTGCTGCTGAAGCCAGCGTGTGAATGCAAATGTGTGCTCGAATCTGTACAGAAGCAGCTAATGAGGAGCTTCTCTTTCAAGCTGTATTAGGACTCACTAAAACAAGTGGTTGAACATATGCCTGGGTGTGTGGAGGAGAGGCTGTGGGGACATCATCCAAGGGCAGAATACCCTGCCAGCATTCACCAGTTTCAGCAAATTTGAGTGTAACATCAACAGTTGACGGCCAACATATTCTTCAGCCTTTATGGCTTAATATTACTGGGATGAAAACACTATTTTGGTTGATTAGCTTTACAAGTAGTTGCAAAATTGTCTTGGCAGCAGAAAGAGGTTCGGTTGGATTAATGGGATTCTGCCAATAAATCCTGAGAGAGAGTTTGGACAACAGCAAAGATCTGGCTTGTGGCTTTCTTGAAGAGAGTCTGGGCCATCTTGGTCTGCCTCAAAATTGGAATCTGAGGGAATCCGTGGTGCTTTTGGGCCACTTGTTCTTTAGGCAGGGTATAGCTCTGGGTTATATTTTCCTAACAGACTATAGGAGTCTTTTCCTTGCTATTTCTGATTTTTTTTTTTTTCTGTCTCTCCAGTTTATTTAAGTTTAGTCTGTGTTTACCTGGCACATCAGCATCAGCGTGATGAGTTTAATTTTGGGACTTAGTGAACATTGCCAGTCCTGAATGCTTACGGGGTTGCCTGTGTTTTGTGTACAATGTAAACCAAGAGCTGGATTTGAAATAAAAAATAATTTATGGATGCACATGGTGTCTTTCCTTTTTACTTCAGAAGTCCTCAAGATGTGTTTTCAGTTTTTTCTCTGTGAAGTTCTGTGGAAGTTGGGTGAGTGTGAGAAATGGTTTGTGATGGGGAGCTGGCAAATCAGGATTATTAATCTCAAGAGTACAATTATAAATATTAAGGCAATAAATTTTTAAAAACAATTAAATAATAATGGAATTGTTTAATTTTTGCTGTTCATCTTGCCAGTTCTACCATTAATGAGATAACTCAGGGTTTAGAATGTCTCTTAATCTTCTATTTTTTTTTAAGCAGGAGAGAAACTGGAGGGACCATTCTCCTTGAGAGCTCTAATCTGCTCAGAAGTGTGAGGGGATAATTTTCTTTGATTTCAACATTGAATAATTGTTTCAATTTGCAGTGTTTGCCTTGAAGTTGAGCTCTTACTTCCATTCCTCCGAACATGTTTCTCATGGAATGGGATTTTTGGCAGAAATAAAAGAACTGCTACTAACTGTTCTTCTGGCTTGGTGTTGGTGAGCCCAGGTCTGAAGTTTTAGTGACTTCTGTGTTGGTGGAATTGCACAGTTTATGGTAGGGGTATCTCAGAGTGCAGCTGATAAGTGTGTTTTGTGGAGGTGAGGAGGGACATGCACAGAGGGAAGGAGAAGGGGGAGAAGGAAGGAGGAATGAGTAAAGGCTGCAGATGGGTAAAACGGGCAGAGAGCCATTCCTAAGCCTGAGCCTCACAAGACCCCCGTGACCACAATTATAAATCCAGTGAAGTGTGTGGAAACCCCACTGGGACAGGGCCACGAACAAGGGTAGCGAAAATATTGTCATAAACTGCAAGGAGGCACAAGAGGGAGAAATGAAATTCCCCTGGGTCTGAGCTGGCGAGGAGGGGGCAGCACCCCCAGCCAGCTGGGGCTCTGGGGAGAAGGGCCAGGGCTGGGAAACTGCGTGGTGACTGGGGAGCTGTGCCAGAGAGGAGCTGGGAGGGGCGGTGGAGGTGGGCTGGGGGTGTTTTACCACAGGTTGAGAGCTGACAGCACATTCTCATGTATTTTTATAGGCTGCTGTCCCCTTTTAGAACAGGGAAATGTTTTTATAATATAAATATATAGTATAAAGAAAAATGTATTATAAAATAGGTTTGCATGCAAATAAATATATAATAATTATTAGAAATGAAATATTTTATATCAATATAAGCAAATGTAATATATAAAATAATGTAATGTAACTTCAGCTGTTCCTGTTATTCTCTTTGTCTTTTGGATAAGGAAATGCAACTCCAAAATAAAGAGCAGACACTATCTTTTACTTTCATTTATATTTTCTTCTGGTTTGGTTTTTTTTTTTTTCATTTCCCTTCTTACCTTCCCATGGCAAATCAAGAGGAGGACAAGTCACAAAGAAGAAAAATGACACTGTTACTGAGAATAAAAGTCTTGAATTTGTTTTGAATATGCATAATCTCTAACATGGCATTGTTTTTGGTTTTTTTTTACTTGTGTTTTTTAAAAATCAGGTCGGGTTTTGACCCTTAGAACAGCATTGAAATAACACAGCACACAAAGTGTCCGAAGCCTTTGCGTAGAGGGTGATTAATCAATCCTCTAAAGCTCAGCTACACCATAAAATTTATGGTTTATTTTGTGCTGAACATCATCAGTTCAGAACTTGAAATCTGCGTTGGCTGGTCATGTGTTTGCTGTCCGTAATCGAGCTGTGTGTTGTTTTAAGTCTTGTTGCTCTCCACAGCTCTTCAGAAGAGCACACCTGCGTTCCATGCGCTGCTGTAAGGTCACAGCGGTGGCTGCTGCTTGTCCCCTTGGTCCCTCTCTGCTGTAAATGTCTCTTGGAGTGGACATCCCATTTCCAGGTAAGCCAGAACAGCATTTACTGCCTCTTACTTAGCAGAGTGCAGTAGGTGGCACTAGAGCCCTTTCCAATATTGTCGTGGCTCTTCAGAGGGAATCTCATCTCAAATGCAAAGACTCAGCTCACAGATGAGTACAATAAAGTAACTGCTCCTGTACATCATGATTTTGTTTCCCCCCCTTCCTATTCGTAGAAAGAAATGCCCCCAAAAAATGTATCCAGGGAGGTTCTAGGTTTTAGTGTAGGATTATTCAGGTGCTGTAATGTCAGAGTGGTTTTTTTTCAGTTTCTCTTTTAGCAATTCAGTCGGTGTTGGAAAAATAATTTTCAGTTAATCTTTTGTAGAAAAATGCTGTTTCTTATTTTCTTGTAAAAACATTTTGTGCCCAACTGTCACTTTTTAGCAGTTAATGCAGTTCCTGTTCTGCTGCAAAGTCTTGACTGGTTTATGCAACACATGAGTCAGTTGTGCTATGTATTGTGCACCTTCCTGAGCACTTCTCGTGTTAGTTCACTGGGGTGTATGTGTGTATGCATCTGGTGTTGAAAATGTAGACCACTGACACTCAGAAAATAGTAAGAAAATACTGGAAAATAGTGGAGCTGTTCTTCTGTTTAAAAAACCTAACTAATTACCATGAGGCCGTTTGTTTTTAAAGAAAAATATTTGTGCTTTGCAGATTGCCCCTTTTCCAAACTTGTCCTACAGCTGGTCATTAAAAGTGGAATTGATTGACTTCTCTTTGCAGCTTGGAAACCCTTTGAGCTGCCCCAGGAGGGACGGAGTGTCCCGTGTTGCCGCTGCTCGTTGCTTAGAGCTGCTGGAGCCCGTTTCTCTGCCTGCCGTGCAGCCCACAGCTTTCAACAGCTGAGCAAAATAAAAGCTTTAAAAGTTAATACAGGGTGGTAATTGTCTGAATTACTGTGGAAGAGGGGTAGAAAGCAGGTGAGTTTTGTAACCTGATGGAAGTATTGAAAGAAGGCAGATGCTCTCCCTTTGCGTGACTTAGGAGCAGTGCATCCATCGTTGCCTTTGGTGGTTGAATTGGGGCTCTGAATTGTGTGGTGAAACCTGGAAACTGTCATTTTCCTTTCTGTGGTGCAGGAGTGGGACAGAGCCTGTGGGAAGAAGGCGGCTGCCATGGACAGTGAAGGTCAGTAACTGACTGCTGCTCGTCGGCATCGCTCCACCATCGCCCGTGGCTGTGTGTCAGGTGAGGGACACGGGGCCGTTCTGAACGCGCACGGTGGTTTGTGTGCAGCTCTGGTGGAGACTGCAGCAGGGCTTATCCCTGTGTGGCATTTGATTTTTGCACCGTGCAGAGAAATAAAATCCTCATTGTGATCACATGTGAGGTGCAGGAACCTACTCCAGCCTTTGGGACGTGTTTGTGACGGGGAGGAGTGGTCATGGTGCTCAGGGCTTTGTGAGGATGGTGTGCAAGGGGGTGTGAGCGCTGCTGGACATCGTTCATCACCCCGTCAGGCAGTCAGTGAGAAGGCGTGTGTATGGAGCTGACAGCTCGGAATTGTTTCTTCACCAATTACCACGCCAAAGCCTTGATAGCGTAATGAAGTGTGCCTCCTTCCTATCACTTCATCTTTGTCAAACTGACTGGGTGCTCGTAGTTTGTTATGGCTGGGAGAGCTTCAGCAGTATCAGAAAAATAAGGAGGCTTCTCTCTGGTGTAAAAGGCTCAAAGGCAGAATGGAAGCTGTTCAATAAAGATGCATCAGTCCGCATGAAAACGTTCATGGAGAAAAACCTGGTGGACTGGCTGAGCCCTCAGCTCGCTCTGTGTTTGGGACCCAGTGAAGGAACTTTTCTTTTGCTGGACATCTTTATCCTCAGTAAAGTGTTCAGCCTTTCTTATAATTTATTCATTGTGGTCTAGCATAGTCTAAAATATCAGACCTTCCCTCTGTCCTGTTACGTACGCATTCTTTGATACCTCGTAATTCATTATTTAAGCAGCCCGCGTTCTGCTTTACAGAACTCCCTCCTCCCTGGTGGGCTGATGTTATCAGTGTTCTGTGGGTGTGTGTCAGCAACTTTCGGGCGCATAAGGGACAGGGTGGGGTGCCCTGATCCCCCTGCCCTTGCTGAGGGCTTCGCAGTGAGAGGAGCTGGGCAGCCAGAGCTAGAGCTCCAGCGAGGCACTCGAAGTGATGCTTGCACATGTGTGGCTTTGAAGCCTGGGAGCTGTTCTGGGCAAGAAAGTGGCTCAGTGGCACTTTAGGAAGGGTGGGGGGATGCAGCCATCTGGGTGGGAACTCGGCTCCTGCTGGGACATGGAGTCCCAACGTCCCACCCTGCAGCAGTGGCTGCGTTAGCGTTGGGGATTCCTTTGCTGGAGGTGTGTTTGGAGCACAGGGTATTCCCTGCCTTCTCATTAATTACAAAGCTGGGTAACTGTCAACGGGAAAGGTGTCTGTGTGTGAGTGAAGCCTGAGCACTGCTCTGATTGGAATTCTCGCAAGCAGCCTGCTCCCTGGGCACGGGGTTTGCATCCCTGCCAAATGTGCCATTTTCCCTCCCCCCCAGTTTCGGTGTGTGATGTCTGCAGGGCAGGTCTGCACCCAAATCAGTGAGTCTGGAAGGCATCGTGTTGTTCACAGCACTACTTCTCCCTAATGAAAGAAAATGTAGTTAGTTCAATGCAGAATATTAAAACATTTAATTTTTTTTTTTAAAGTACATTAAGTACATAAAGTACATTTTAAAGTACATTAAGAGGAACGCAGATACTCCAAACCTCCTTCTGATGCCCTTGGTTGTAAAACTGCCCTGGATATTATCTATTCAACATTTTTAACATTCCACCCAAAGAAAAACTTAGGAATATTTGACCTTTTAATGCCTGCTTCAAAGAAAACATTTCCAAATGGTGTGCAATGAAGCAGTCATTACTGACTTAATTACCATAATGCTTTCCTTTCAGTCAGGAACTCATGAGAAAGTCTAGGATTAAAACCCCAAAATTGACAGCTTTCTGGTCATTTAATGTAAATTGTATTTTATTGATCAGATCTGAAAGCATTTAATATCAGCTTCATGCAATGGCATCATCTGGGGATGCTGCTGGCACTTTGCAGACAGTAGTGGAAAGCACAAACCGTGTCTGCGTGGCAGGAGCCTGATCTCAGCAGAAGGAACCTGGCTGAGGGTGTCCCAGTGACTCAGTGCTCAGCTAAATTGTTTTGCCTTATGTTTTACAAACATTTAACAATTTTGCTTATTTCTAAGGCTTTCTAGGTTTTGTCCCCTCCTGATAAAACAGTGTTTACTTCCTCTCATTTCTACTTCTTAACAGCTCACCCATCTCATATTTACACAGTTGGTACTTGTTTCTTGGCAAATTATTTTTAATAGAGCAGTTTATAAAGGCATCTTTTACAAGAATACATTCATTGCAATGCTGCATCAGAGCATCATCAGGGAAAGGTTTCTCCTGAACACAATGATACAGTGACTTGCTTATCAAATGTAGTGCTTGGGCCATTAAGTGAAGAAGGATAAAAAGGAACGTGACTGCGGATCCTGCGTAGATCCGTTTGCAGATCCTGATGTGGGTGAAATCCTGCTGGACATCGACACCTTGTGAAGCAAGTACAGCATGTTTCTTGTTGATTTGTTGTTCCCCAGCATCTCTTTCCATCACTTGTTAAATTCCTATTACCCACGTTGTTCTTAAGTCTTTTTTTTCTTCTCTTCACTGAGAAGAGATGCCCAAGTTTCTCCCCCTGAGGACAGATGCCAGTTCACCCCCAGTATGTTCTGTCACTTGTCTCCTTTTGGCCTTAACCAGACCTGGACTGCTGCTTTTTGATGGCTTTTTTTTTTTTTTTTTTTTGCTACACTTTGGATTTTTGCCATTGGTCCAAGCTGGAGGATGGGGGCTGGCACTGGGTGCACCAAGCTCCACCACTCACCCCTCCTAGGACTTCAGCATCGCTAAGATTGCATCTGGGCTGGGGGCTGGTGTCATTTTACACAGTGAGACTTCTTCTGGCCAGCCACTCTCCCAGCCAGCACTTCACAGAGAAAAGTCTTGGCTGTTGTAAGCAGCTCTGTTTTATTCTTTTTCACTATTATTTATTATTGGAAGCAGGTTCCAAAGAATTAAAAGCCTTGTGTCTACCGAGCAGTAGGGTGGCACGGTGCTCTGGGCGTGTTTCTTTATTTTCTGTATGTCTGTGCATTTAGATTTCCTGAAACCCTGGAGTTTTTCTCTAGCTTCTTTCTAATATTTGACATTTATTCTTTATGTGCTTTTCTAGCTCATTAATTTATTAAACATCACTGGTGATGCAGGCCTTTGATCCTCTTAAAAATTAGCCAGCTATGCCTGTCTCTTAACCAGTTCTTGAGCCATGGCAGTACTCCCTCTCTCCTGGATACTTAACCTCATCAACAGACACTTGCCAGTGCCTTTGCCCAAGATGTTTTCAAAGATGGTATGATTTATATGTGAGTTTCTGTTGTTATTTTGCAGATTAGGCTGTGGAAAGGAACAGTTTTTCTCTGCAGAAATACGTTGTTCACCTTAGTGTGTGTATCTTTTAATGACTTCTCAAAATAATTAATTTCTTTGTGCAAGAAAAAAAAAATCATTTCTGGGAAATGGATTTGCATTGAGCATTTCTCACGAAAGGGGACACCTGATTTTAATGAGAAGGGATCTCTGCACTTGCAGCTCAACTGCTCTCACCTTGCAGAGCTTTTGGGTGAAGCCACCCGGCCCTGGTAACCTGCTGGGTTTCACTTTGTGCTGCCAGCTCTGGTGATGCTGCACCCGCTTCTGCCAGAAACATTGGGCATCCCTGATGCCAAATCCGTGATTTGAATATCCTCATTTACAGGACTGCTTGATTCCTGTCCACGTTCCCAAAGCTTTTTTTGATACCTAGGGGAGGTAAATTGCATCCCTACGATGTCCTGCAGCCCCTAAAACCTAATGGTCCAGGCAGAGTTTATCGCTAAACTCTGGTCCCCAGGAGATGGGAGCTTATTTCCCTGGAACGAGCCCTTCCAAAACCCAACTCTGAGTTGCTAAGAAACAGCTTGTCACTGTGGCATGGGCTGTAATCAGTTGTATACAGGTAGTTAGAAGTCACTGCTGCTTTATTATTAACTGTTTGTTGATTTTTTTAATAAAATAATTTTCCTCTCTGTCCCCGGAGCCAACCGCACAACACTCCTGCTACATCTGCATCAATTATGCATTGTCTGTGTGATTTTTCTTCCTTTGGAAACTTGGCTTCCAGAGGCTCTTTCTGGTGCTCTAGCCATGACCTAACCCTCCTTCGCTGAATAATTCCTACCGAGACAACACAGTTTCCCCGCTGTGTTTTCCACGCTGCCGTGTTTCAGCAAGGCAGATAAATCAGGCTGTCTCCCATCACCGGGCAGCCTTGTTTGCTCAATTTTGCCATTCCATTTCTTGCTTTATTGAATAAGCATCTATTTATGTACCTCGTGTCCTTTTCTCTGCCTGCCCGTTTTTATTGAACTTCTCTATCGGCCGCACGGTTGGGTTTTCCTGACAGGGTTTTGGATCTTAAAATGCTATTTCTTCAGACCAGCTGTCACTTCTGTCCTAACCTTTTCCCCTGAGATCTCTGTGCATCGCTTCCGTGTCTAGCTCTGCCTGCCTGATCTCAGTGCCCCCCTCGCCTTCTCCTCAGCTCTTTTAGTTTTAATAGCTTTGCACATTAAATCTCACTGGGTTTCCCCCCACTCTTCTCTTCAGTTAAGGTGACCCTCTTCTTTTTGGCACTCTCCAAAAACCAGCACCCATACAATAAGGTTCCCCCACGGTCCTGTGGTTGAACTCCTCTTCCTGCTGGTACCTTTCACAGGCAGCGCTGAGCCCACGGCTGACTGGGAACCAGCAGTGAGGACATGACTACACTGGCCTCAATCTTAAATCTTTTCCCCAGTAACAGAAACGCCGTCTCCGGCTGCAGACCTGTGGGTTTGTTTTAACACAGATCAGTCTGCAATAGAGCCACAGGGTGCTTTTCCTGGGGCAGTGAACTGTGAGCAGCTCATGGATGGGCAATTGGAGGGAGCCTCGTGCTCTGCTTTGCTGGAGCAAACATGCAGGGGCAGGGAGGGGGAGGAGCTGGGTGAGTGTTACCCCCACAGCAGGGACCCCCTTACCTGATGAGTTCAAACTTCAGGACTGGAGAGGAAGATTTTTCTGCTGATTCACCAGTTTGGGAACATGCCACTTGGTGGGATTTCCCCCCACCCCAACTCCCCATTTCTCGTGGGAGGTGATTATGGAGCTTTTGGGATGTAGGAAAGCAGAAAAACCTTCCCCTAATGGCTCATATTGCTGCTTAGTGACTGCCTGCCAAATTCGATGTTGGGAGATGCTGAGGTCTGTAGGGCTGAACGTTGGCATCTAATGAAGGAGTGTCAGGATGCGAATGAGGTTTCTTGTCCTGCGCAGCCGAACGCGAGGGTGTTATTTATAGCCGCTCACTTGCACCATAAGCACCTGTAGAGACTTTATTCTTCAGCCCCTGAGTGGAATCACAAATGACAGAAAGAGCTGAAGATGTAATGACCCTTGAGGTAGGAGAAATTATTTACCAAACCGTAGATAAGGCGACTGTTATCTCCTGGACTGTATTTAGGGCACCCAATCTATTGCAGATGTTACCATAGTCATGCTGTTTAATTTAAAATTGTCCTGCATTCCTTATTTCTCAAATTCTTTTCTTGGGAAGCTAAATCCTTTCATAACCTAAATGCAGCACAGGAGATGAAAACGACTGGTTTGTGGATGTATGTGGCCATTCCGAGGGAGCTTTATGTAATAGTTTTTTAAATAGAAATGCTTGCTCTGTTTGTTTTTTTGTGGGTTTTTTTGGCCTGGTTCATCCTGGTTTTGTTGTTTGCCATATGTTTTCTGACATATGCTCCTTGTCTAGCGATAAAAATCTACCCAGTCTAAGAAGCCTTTGTTAATTAGTAACGGGCACAGTAAGAGATCTTCTCATTTTACTGACTTAGCAAATTCAGTAGCAGATATAAAATAATACAATACAGGGATTATAAAGGAGTTGCTACCATTGGTTTCCTGGAATAATTTTCTTTGTGCATGGGTCAAAAGGATAAGGATTAACAAAACTATTAGGAACAGGAGACAGTAGCCTTGTCTGTTTGCCTTTAGCTTTCAAAATCTGTCTCTTGAGAGGGCAGGTAACACTGGAGTGAGAAGACCTGCCACTCTTGAATTGAACAGGGTCCCTACTTCCAAAAAACTCATTCATTTTGGGAGAACTCTCTCACCACAGAACACCCAATAGGTCTTTCTCTGCTGAAATCAGGCAAGGATCTCAGCTTCATCTATGTATGAGGAAACTCATGCAAGATATTTTACGGTTGGTCACGTTTTTTACATGTGCATTCAGCTGCAATGCCGAGCAGCGAGTTGTGTATGTCTCTCTAGTGTGAGCTTTATTTATCACTTGTGAATCACACCTGAACCCTAATTTTAGTTTTCCTTCTTCTGAGACAAGGTTTTGGAAGCACTTAAAGGATGTCGAACACACGTAGCTGGAGACAGCCCTGGGGATGAATTTCACCCACAGCTTTGTCATTCCTCTGGTGAGACCCATGATACAAGAAGGAAGGCCATTTACTCACAGATCCTGAACTGTTCTTCCTGAGACCTGGCAATGCTGCACAGATCAGGGTGTTTTTATAAACCGATGCTGCGCAGTGATAATCAGTCACATGCTAATGGAGTGGCAATCAAAGCTGTCAAGGAAAATGATCTACATGCAATGGCTTGATTATATTTGTCCTGAAATACTTTTATGCTAAAGGATTTTCAAGTTTTAATCAGGCTGCATTAACTGTGATGCTCTTCCAGTTGATCATGGAAAGAAAGCAACTGTTGATTGTACTAAAAGCATTAAGTGACCTCTGCTAATTAAAAGATAATGTCAGTGCAACTGAGTGGAGTTCCTGGGTCTTTAGCCTTTTAGATAGACATTAAATGAAAATCAAAGCGTTTGTAGGAAATAAATGTGGTAAAGGTAAGAGTCTTGTTTGTGGAAATAGCAGGTCATGTTTCAGTAAAAGTTATTTAGTCCATTAATAATACCTAATGCTCCCTGTAACCAGCAATTTGTTGAAAAAGAACAAGCTCTCTCCCCAGCTGTGAGATGTCTTCACTGGCTCTACCTTGACTGGAGCACTTTGCTTGGGAAAGCCTATGATATAGTGAATCCATCGTGTCTCTTTGTTGTCCATAAATAAACTAAATGCATTTTCTCACAAATGCATGTCACCTTTTAAATGACCCAGACGTTCAGGGTTAAGTTCTGTGTTCAGTAATAATGTAGTCAGCGTCTACAAATGCAGCCTTACTTGCCTTTTTTTCTTTAATCTCAGTGTCTGTGAGAGAAACAAAACAGGTGGAATAACTATGTACAAGCACATCCCTTACTCCTTGGAGACTATAAATGGTAAATGGCCTCTTCTGCTTTGTACTTTTATATAGATGCAGAATGAAACCCTGTTGGACAGAGAAGCAGTGGCACAAATTCTGTGTGAAATCGCCTGAAGATGCTGCCTACCACTGTCCTCTGAGGAGCCATGGTAGCCAGAGAGCTCTTGAAGGAGATGCCAAAGCAGTTGGTAAAAGTTTGTTGTCATTTTCCAGGTTTGTGTCTCACTCTTTGACTCCTTTCTCTGAATAAGAAACAGAAGAGCAGTTAAAATAATTTTTTTCCATGTGGAAGAAGTTAAATCACATGAAGGAATATAGAGAGGAACATAATGGTTCAAATTCTGTTGTCTGAGAATGAGGTTGGCTCTGTCTGTAAAGCAGAGGCTTCATGGGGAGGAGAGAGGAGGTCTCTGCTTCTCTTCGGATTAAAAGAAATGTTCTTGAAACCGAAGGAAATCTCTTCCCAGGCAGTTTGTAACGGAGCTTTACAGCTGCCAAATTGTATTTGATCACATTCAGCATCTCCAGCTGAGGAGGCTGCAGGGTGAGGGGCAGCCACGCCACCAAGGTGTGAAGGCATCTGAGCCAGCCCTGGCTTCGGTCTCTGTCAGAGGCTCCATCCAAAGTGTCTTTCCAGGCAGAAGATGCTTGGTCTGCCACTGCACTGAGAGCTACGGGGTGAGGTGGGCTGAGCCCACCTAAGCTTGTGAGCTACAGACCCAGCTAGTGCCACTCACAACGACTGTGGTGTCTGTGCCTTTCATCCCCTGGCACCGTGAGTAAGAGATCCCCTTTGCTGGCACATGGCTCCTCTTGCCCTCGGTGACAAGTGCGCGAGGCTGCGGGGGTGGCACCACCATGTGATGTTCACCTTGGAGGAGGCAGCTCTGTCATTGCCTCTGACCAATGCAGCTGGGGCTGATGGGTACTGACTGGGTCAGTGACCTCGAGCAGGAGTTATGTGCAGCTCTCAGCTTGGTTGTGCTGGAGAAAGTCGGAGGCACAGGTTGGTTTTAGGGTACGGGGTGCAGGAGAGGGAGCAGCAGCACCAGCGCTGTGTCCAGCACCCTGCCTGCAGGCTGAGAGAGAATCATTTCAGGGCTGGGGTGTCCTGTCAGTCAAAGACAATAAGAAGATGAAGGGGAGATTTTCAAACAGAAAACAGTGATTTTTCTCAGTGCTAACAATCCATCTTACAAAAAATATTGTCCATCTGAAGGCAAATCTGAAAGGGAGGTTTTACACAAATACCCTCTTTATAAAAGCTTTTAGTTTTGTTGTGGGTTTTTTTTCCCCAGCCTTCTTGGCAGTCAAAAATTACATCTACTTATGTGAAGCCCTAAGAACTTTCACTCTGAAAACTTTCAACTTTAAAAAAAATGCCCTTTCTGTTTACCCTAAGCCCTGAAATGGGTGCAGTCTGCCCCTTTGTTGTACCACGGTCAGAGGCCACTGCTGGTGGGCAAGTCTCTGGTCTCAGCAGTGCCTGATGCCTCATTTCTCCCTTTGGTGTTTTACAATAAGCTCTTATTTTCAGCATTTTTTTTTTTAAGAGCAGTGTGTACACCTTTTAAAGGAGCTACTTAAAAGGCTATAAAAATAAAATAAATACTTGGCATCGAGATTCTTGGAGTGCATGATGAATATTTTAATAGTTAAAAATCTAGCCAGAGAGAAATGAAATGATTTAGTGCTCTAAATAAATCTCTTTGTGGGTTTTAATGTGCAAAAATGGACAACAATGGCTTTAAAACCTCTCCACAAATACTTATATCTGTGCCTGGTATACTTTGTGTATGTTATATCCGTAGTCAGTAATGGTCTGTTAGATCTTTTTAAATGCTGAGGGAAGGTTTTTCTCCTCTAGGACTTTGCATAATAACCTTTAGGTTTTCAGCAGAGAGTTTGGACCTTTGGGAAAACGGTCGTGGTTGTAAAGCTCCTCCTCAGCACCTTAATTCTCAGAGTTTTTGTATGCTGTGTTGGAAAGTGAAAACCAGAGAGAGGGAAGTTTTGGGGAGGCTGGAAAGGGAAGGGAGGTCTGGCAGAGGATCCTTCCCACACAGAGTGGCTCAGGCAGCGAAAATTTTGGATATCTTTGTGCTCACATAACTTCTAATTGTCTCCTGGCTGGAAGAAGTTTCAGACCAAAATCAATAATACTTGGTTGTGTCACTGCTTAACATTTCCATTTCTTCCTCTCCTTCACACACACATCCCCACATAGCTGTAAAAATAATAAAAAAAAAAGGCTTTTTGTAATATCAGCTATGGCAGAGGTGGAACACTGCTTGAGATGTTATTCATGTGATTGATCAACATGCTAGCTAAGAAAGCCTTTATTTATTTATTAATTAATTAACCAAATGTGTTAGTGGCCATGAAACATATATCCCTGAGTTCCATTTCTGTAAAATAGTCTCTCTCACCTGAACGAGAGTCCTCCAGTCCTGCTGTAAGGCTGCCTTGCTGCCAAATCTGCCTGCTCATCGAATCTTCTGTGTTTTCTTCCTTGCTTTTATAGTAATTCCTGTTGCTAAATGTAGTGAATGCAGTTGCTAAAATGATGGTGCCAGTGTAAATTATTAAAACTGCACGGAGTAAGAAAAATGTGTTGTGCATAAAAAGATACAGAACAAGGCAGTAGGACTGGAGCTTTGAAGTTACTTCAGAAAATTCTCTAGTATCTATAATATGGGCAAAGTATACATTAAATACAGGTGGCTTTTGTCTTTACATGTTTCCTAAAGCAAAATGTTTGGATGCCATACTTTTTAAGCTTCCAGCCTTCCTTGAAAGAATGAGATGGTGAGAGATCTGCTCACAGGTTTTTGATAATTTTGGAAAGCATCCTGGGTTGGATGTTTAAAAACGGAGTGTCTGATATCATAAGTCTCTTCTGAAAACACATGTAGTATGTTTATAACAAGGAGCACTGAGAAGATTTAACTGTGTGAAGTCTACTCTGTACCCAATCCATAAAAATCATTAATTTAGTGCATAACATCTGTTTTCTTTTTTATTAAAACTGAAAAGTTACTGAGAATCAAGGAAATAAAGAGAGCCTTTGTCACCTACTGGCCCCTTGACCTCGTATTAATAAAAATAAGCAGTTTGAGTTTTTCCTTTCTTTTAGCAGGCACTCAGAGACTGGATATGGGAAGTGTTATGGATATTTGGAAAGAGACATCAAACAGCACAGATGTAAGGTCGGTGTTCTATGAAAAAAAGAGTACAGTGCATAATCTCAGCCCCTGATGGAGAAGATATGGTGAAATGTTGACTTTAATTGCCATGGGACATAGATTAGCAGATGGTCCCATGAATAGACTGCTCTCCATGTCTATAAATAGCATAAGGTAATTTATGCAAGATCTTTCTCTTCTTTTATAGCTATCCCCAATATGTCAATATCTTTCTGGTGAGGAAGTCTCCAGCACTGGAGCTGGGATATAGGTCCTGTTTAAAGCCCTGGTGTCATGTGATTATGTTACAGCAAAAAAGCATCTGATTGAAAAGACAGGTTGTGACAGCCTGATCTGAATGCACCTTCATTTCAAAAATAACTATTGGGTATCTTCAAGTCAGCTGGAATAATAGCTGTGAGGAGTGGGGAAGGCAGCATGGCTCCGAAGGGGGTCAGGGAGCTGCCTGTGGTTTCCCATCTCGGGCTGGCTGAATGGTGTTTTGCTTTGCAGATCCTGTCTGCCTTCAGCTTCCACCTCCACACTGTTGAATGAATTTCTTTGCTTGCAGACAAATCTCATGGCCATGACTTATTGCTTGTATCTTGCTCTTTCTAGCTTTGCTCGATTGCCTCCTCCCTCCTCCACTGCCGTCATGCCCAGGTTTTTGGGCTGGTCCCCGTGGAATGTTTGCCTAGATCAGGGCCACCATATTAACTGAACCCTGTTGGGGTGCTGCTGCTCCTGTCCAGCAGCTCGATGCTCAGCAGGACCAGTGCCTGCTTTCTGCCATCTCACAGGCCGAGCTCTGCACCTTGGGTTGCACCACGGTCATTTCCAGCCACAGTTAGAAGGGGTGAGTGGTCCTGCCAGAGCGGGTGGAAAACCTCCTGTCTCTGAGTACCCTCCTTTGATCAGGCCAAGCAGCAAAACACTCACAGGTAAGTGGCTGACGGGTTGGTAGGAGGTACAGGAGATGCTGCTGCCCTAAAATGGGACCTGCCAGACGGAAGGACCATGACCTGCCATCTCCCACACCAGGTTGGCAGCGCAGCCCCTGCTCCTGCCCATGCAGCAGCAGCCAACCTACAGTCTTGATCCCTTTGTATCCCAGGTTTTCCCTCCCTGATGTGTAGACCCCAGGTGCTACAGCTGCCTCTCAGCCCCACCTCGTGGCAGGAGCTCATTTCCCTCGTTACTGGGCTTTCCCAGGCCCCCCATTCAGTGTGTCTCTGTCCATAGTTTCTGTAATGGAAACCTTCATAGCTTTTTGGCTTCTCTGTCATTCAGGAAACCTCATGTTAGCAGGCTCAGCTGCAAATATCACCTAGCAGTCGGCTACCAGATTCCCCCTGATATTTATGCTCTTGGGCTTTTTTTTGTGGCATTTGTGCCTCATCCCAAGAACTCTCAGAAATCCCCACTTTTAAGCAAATACATCCATTGTTGTGCAATATTCAGCATTATAAATCAGCTGAGTCCAAGCAAGCTTTATGTCCAGTTCTCCCTTGCTATTACATCACATGAAAGAGGTACTAGTAAATAAGCAAAGAATTTGCTAATCTGTATGTGTAAGTACAGGGAGTATTTTAAGACAGAGCACTTTCTTTTCCCAATGGTAGCACAATATCTCTTAGCCCTGTAGAAAGGCTGAGCCATCCCTTTGCTTACCACCTGGGCAGGCAAATGAAAACATGACAGAGGACCTGCAGAGTGACTGGCTTTGTGCCATCTCGAGCCTGATGCCAATCAAAATAAGCCACCAGAAACATGCATCAAATGATCAAGGTTCAGATCCTGCTCCATGATAAATCTAGACCCCCTGTGGTTCAGTAGGGATAGTCTGGATTTACCTACGTGTAATTTAGAGCAGATTTTGGACCCTGCTCATGAGCATTATGCTTTTCCCTACAGGAAGGAAGATTGTTTCTGACCTTAGTTAAACTAAGCAGCTTTAATCGTTCAGTATGGAAACACCAAGACTGGGCTGGGGGCTGGGGACACAGACATGGGAATCCTATAATCTTTGGTTAAGTTGTAATGAAATTGTCCAGGATGAGAAGGAAACAGATGGATTCTGATTAATTTCTCACAAATGTAGACCTCAACATCCGATGTAACATATGTGGTGAGCAAATGTCACTCATGCCTCCAAAGTGCAGAAAATACCACTATTGTCAGGATATATTCATTGGCATATTGGCTGCTGAACTCCCCAGTGTTTAAGGATGCTGCGCATTACATTTAGTCCTGAATTAAATATTCAGAGGCAGAGATACCTAACCCTTTCCTGTACGCCTCACTGGTTGTCAGAGTTGAACTTAATGAATTGGAAGAGGGAGGGGAAGGGAGGTTTTTCCCCCTCCTTTGTAAATCGTTATTTACTGTGGAAGGGATATCAAGATGGCTTGGTATTCCTGCTTTGCAGAGTTCAGTTGACCAGAGATACAGCCTGAGTGAGGGAAAATAACACAGCTTTGAGCTGTAAATGAGCAGCTCCACTACTTTAATCTCATACTGATAGAAATCAGAGCCCAGCTCTGTGTTTGTGAAGTTGTTCTGGGTTTTGTCACTTCTATAATCTATTTCATGTAACTGCATATTTAAAAAAATGAAGTTCATTTATTGATTGCCACTATATTGTTTAAGGCAGGTAAGCATAAGAGGCCAGAGCTACTTGCTCTTGTCTCCATGCAGTCTTAGGAAGTGGAAGAAGCCATGCACGGGAGTAAAGTGAGGCCCCATCTGCGCCGAGGAAAGAGATTCATTACAGCTGACTTGTCCTGTGACAATTACTGCCCCAGACTGTTTCTCAGAAAAAGATGTCACTAAGATATCTATTAGAGTATTTCATCACCAAACTTGGGAAATGAATATTGAGCAGTGGGGCTCAGGCTCTGCCCCAAGATGTAGCTCCCCCCTTTCAGTCAATCCCTCTGCAAAATCAGGCAACGTGTACACTAGTGTCTTCTAAAAATGAATTCCTCATTAGAAAAATGGGGAAAAAAATAGGTATTTTGATCTCTGCTTCACTGGATGTTGATATTATATCTGTCTTCACTTGTACATTCCCCTCTCCCCCTTTGACACAAACTGCTCTGGCTTGCATTATGGGCTGGATTGTTTGTCTTAATGATCTCCTTTTTAACAAGTGAATGTACATCTTCTTTTGGGGAAGCTGAATCATCTCAAAAGGAGCTTCGTTTCTGATTGAGGCAAATGTAGCTGATGATAGGGCTGGGGAAAGTCGGCGACATCCACATTTGCTGCTGTCATAAACTGGCTAAAGCATGCTCTCTCTCTCTTGTAGAGTGTTTTGTTCTAAATTGAAGATGCAGCAAATTTCTGTAATAGCTGGAACTATACTACATGGCACCCGTGGCACTAAAATCATAACCTTAATTTTAATTAAGAACCCTGGTTTTGGAAAACTTGACCTGAGATTTTTGTGTCTCTTTTACTGTTTAATGTTGTGACCTGTGTTGGCCTACGGGCTCCTCTCGGCTTGCGAAGCACAGCAGTATTTTGTTTGACTTCTTCGCTCATTAGAGACAACTAGTAGTCTCTGTGCTTAAACCTTTAAAAATTCTGACAGGACAGCCAGCCTCTGATTCTTGAGGAGGCTGATATACAATGGGGTGTTGGTTTTGCTGAAATTCCTGAATTTTTGCTAAAATTGGTTGTTTTCCGCAGTTTTCACCTGTTGTTGCTTTATTTATGTGCCAGAAGGGAGGGAACAACTTGTGCATCTGCAAACTTTTTGAATAACAGAACAATCCTTCGTCAGCTGGAAACTTCTGCTCACTTTTTCTGTTTTTATCATGATTCCATTCCTCCATGAAGAAATTATCAGTGCTAATGGGGCTAGGTGTGATCACTGCTTATTGCATCAAGTCTGCACAAAGCAAAATCACATAAATCCTCCGCTGATGTCCAAAACCACTGAGGAAGGTCAGGCTGGCTCTTTTTCCCTTGTTTTATCATATGGCATATGGAGTTTTCTTGAAATGTACAGTCCCCCTTCCTCTGCCATCCTGGGGACTAGAAGCTGTGCTGGGACTCCTTGGCCCGTGAGAGTTGTGACACTGCAAAGCTACATCAGGATTTTCTGACCCAGCTTGTGTTGTGTGAAAACCTCAGAGGCTCAGGATGCCCTATCCCACCTAAATACATGGTTTGCTGACTGAACCTACCCGCTGCTCGGCTTGGCAGAGGTTTTTGTGGATAACCAGGAAAGCCTGAAGCCGCAAGAAGAGGTGAAGCCAAGGAGAGAGACAGGAGATGGATTTATAGGGAAGCTAAAATGGTGGGTGTGGAGATTTGTATTAATTAATTGCAAAGCTATGGAGAAAAGGAATATACAACCAATACAGAAATAGCTTGTGGGTAAAAATGGTTTCCTAAATCAGTTTACCTGAGATATACTCAGTCAAGTGAAGCCATTTCCAAGGTGCAGCATGATGAGAACGGGACCTGAGTGCACGTTGCCTTTGTCTCTTCAGCTGAACCATTGCACATGAAAGTCCCAATTGCTGCTCCCTGTGTACAGCAAACCAGTATAGATATTAAATTGGGGGATAATGAGGAATGAAACTGTGGGATGTGCCTTGATTATCCCAGGTTTCTAATGTATAATTGAATTATTTTGGTAAGTATATTTCAAGCCCTTTGATTTCTGGCCTCTGTTTTTAATTACTCAGCCCCCTCTTGCCCTTGTGCATTATTATGCTATTCATTAGCATTCAGTGAGACTACAGAAGTTTGACTTCTGAATAAAGTAGCGTACAAAAGAGAAGGGATGCTTTTTATCTCACCACTTAATAATTTAAATGGAACCCTTTTCTTTAATCAATGTTTAATAGTACAATAGTTGTTTATTTAGACTGCGCGTTGCCTGATTTTGCAAACAAAAAAGCGAGGAAGGATAAACACGTTTAGAAATAATGAGCTTTGTAACCATTGTAATCTTCAAAAGGTTTAAAATCTCTACAGCACTTAAAATGTCGGTTCCTCTCGAGAAGACAGTAACATGGGCCTTGAACGTATCTGTATCATTTATGCAGCGTGAAGTAGCACGAGCCTGTTTTTTATTTGAGGGAAGCAGAAAACCTTGCTAATTGCAAAACTGAAAGCTACTCAGCAGCGTTATTGTTGGCATGACCGCCAGCTGTGATGATTAGGATGTGTGACAGAGGGAGAGATAATTTGATCACAGGCCTGGGGACTGGTAGCTCCTGTGTCCTGCTCCTTCCCAGTACACCTTTGAAGGCAAGGAAAATATAGAGAGGGATTTAGTTCAGCCCCACAACGCCCACACTTTCTGGAGGGGTCCTGCAAGATACAACAGATGCCAGAAATACGTGTGTGGCTCAAACATACATGGGAGCTCAAACCTAGGCATTAACTTGTCATAGGAAATAGCTTTATAGGGGGTTAGTAATCAGGTGTGGTGGCACTGCGTGGATGATGTGTGTTCTGTCACTGGCAAAATGTGTCTTTGGATGGCACTCAGTCGCTGTGGGCCAGCAACTGAGAGCCTGAGCCACGGCAAGGTCAGGGGGACCTGCAGAGCCTGACATAAAAGAGATGGGCTCAAGCATCCGTCCCTCTGCTCGGCTTCCTCATCTGTAAAACAGGAATTGATCAGGGATTTCTTGAGGATTTAGAGATATCTGGAGACCGCTTTGGAGGCATTAAAGCTAGCGAGCATAATATCTGCATTTCAAAGTACTCTTTGGACATCACTTAATTCACTTTGACAGCAGCCCTGCACAAGAAATGCGGCTGTCTCCATTGTCTGGATGGGAAAACTGAGTCTGAGAGGGGCCCGAGACAGAGGTGGCTGGGGAGGAGTGCGAGTGCAGGATAGCACCAGAACAGGGGGGCAGTGAACTCCTGCCTCCTGCAGCTCAGCAGCCCTGTTGTAAGAGCATCCACGGCAGGTGAACTGCTCTGTCCGCACATCAGGGGGTGTTGTTCCTACATAATCCCTGTCTGATGCCCTGGCTAGCCTGCTTTCCAAAAATTGTTCCCCAGGCAGCAAGACCAGACCTTATTTTCTTGATGATTTGTGTCTCCTGTCCTCTAAATCTTTCCCTTTCTCCCCAGTACATCAAGTTCTCTCCCTTTTCCCCAGATCTACATCTCACAGTCCTTTGTGCAAGCTTGGAGCTCCTTCTCTGCCTTTCCTCTGTCTCCTTTCCTAAGCTTTGTGAAGGTCTGGAGGGGTGTTAAGTGTCAGGAGCAGCAGGCAAGAAAGTGGTAGCTCCATGTGTAAGAAATGACATGGACAAATATGATTTGATGTAGTGAGATTATTTTGTCCTATTTTGACTCTATTGTAGCTTCTGTTGATTAAAAGATCATAGCTGAGTTGTGCTAACACGAGATGAGGGAGAGCTAAGGCTGGGGGTTTGAACCCTTTCTTTCAGGCTGGATGAATTTATGCAAGATGTGAGAGTCTGCTGCTGTATTATTAATTTATAATCAGCTGTGGTGTGAAAGCTACTGAGATTTTTACTCTTTTTCACATGTGTGCTAGAAAAGTTGCACACGGACAACTTGAGAGGCAGAATGCCATTCCACATCAGTAGCTGGTGGGAGATTTCCTGTGATAGAAGTAGCCTGCCCTGTTCCACAAGGCATATTTTCAGTGGTTCAGTGGTTTTAAGGCACGTTTGTCCAGGATGATGATGATGATTTGTATCACAACAGCATTTAGGGAATATAGCCAAGATCAGCCCACCATTGCACTGAGCTCTGCGATCACTTATGGTGAGACACTGCCCTCTCTCACAGAAATGGGACTTGTACTTATAGATATTTAAATGCCTGACTCCTGCTGAGGCACATGTTTGGACATCACTGCTTAAGCAAGCGCTGGAGTTACAGGAGAAACTGAGGATGTAAAGTGAGTTGATAAAGGTTGTACAGAAAGTCAGTGTCAGAGCAAGAAACAGGTTCTGTTTCTCAGTGGCTGCTGGAAAGCTGTTGAAGTGACCCCAGCTTTGTAGTCAGTGAAACCCCATCTTTCACTTTTTTCCATTTAAACTAAATTTTTGAAGATGATAATTTATTGATAACCCATAGGACGGTGGCGTACAGGGCAGCAGGGATCAGACATGCAATAAGAGGCGGGGGGGAGGTTGTGGCCCTGACCCTCTGCACCTTTCTCAAGTTGCAGCTGTCTCCGAAAGATGCTGCGAACTCCGGCCCGGCTGCGAGCTGAGGAAACGTCTCCTTTCTCTTCCCTCGGCTGAGCAGCGACCACTGGGATACTGAAATAAGGTCAGGGCTCTGCTGGGCAGGCAGAAGCCGGGGCTGAGCCCGGCGTGCGGCTCTGCCCCCGGAAGGCTGTGCGATCCTTCCCCTGCAGCATCCTCGCTGCCCGGAGCGGAGGGAGGAGAGGGCACTTTGCCCAAACAGTTTCAGCTCCGCACTTAAAGGTGCGCGGTGGAAGTGAGGGGTGGGAGCAGGGAGCCCCACGGAGCTGGGAGAGAGAGAGAGAGACAAGCCGTGACACTGTGCTTCCTCCCCCTGTCTCTGAAGAGGAGGAGTGGGAGGGGAAGCTCCAAAGCCACTTTGGGCGATGCGCCGCTACGAGCAGGAGGCTGTGCGGAGCATCCTCCTCGCTGCTTGAAAGCCGGGTGCGCTCCCCGCTCTCCCGTGGATGATTCCCCTCGTTTCTGGCACGGGTGCTCCTGCCTCCGTCGCTCTTCATCGCAGCATCTCCCTGGAGGAGATGGTGGGCAGGTAAGCAGTACCTGGGAATCTGAGCTGGGGCCGGGGCACCGGGAGGTGTGGGGTCGGACTGCCGAGCCGGGGGTCTCCATCAGCTGCCCGGGCTGGTGGAGGGGGAGGCAGCTGTGCTGGGAGAAGCATGGCTTAATCTGCGAGGTAACTTGTATTTAGGAGTGCAATTACCCAAAGTGTGCTGGATAATAGTGACTTATCTGTTCCTGAAGTGGCCATCTGGGTCTGGCCAGTGGCCCCAGCAGGGGGACAGCGGAGTCCTCTCTGCACAGCCCGGCACCAGGCAGACCCCCCCCTTCCCGAGTGCCTGGGATATTTGTGCTGTTAAGTACATCTTTATGTAACCCTGAAGGCTGGGCAAGCTCTGGCCTTGGGAGTGTGACTGAGTGTCAGTCTGTAACACTTCAAGTATTTGTGTTATATTTAAATATATCTCTGTAGTAGTGGGTGTGTATGTAGTTCATGTACTGCCACAGCCACTCCAGTGCTAAGGATGTCACTAGCAGTTGGACAAGCTTGCTTTGTAGGTATCACCCTTAGTTTTAAATTTTTTTCCTTTTAAAAAATGTTTCTAATTTCAGCTTCTGATTTTATAGCTCCTGAAATATTTTTATTTCTCAGATCAGTTGGTTTCTCACCACTTCTGCCTTTTTGAGTGGGAGATCTAGAAGATTTACTTTCTTTAAAACAGAGTTGTAACAATACCCACTCCTTTCAGTGAAACGTGTTATTTCCCAACCCCACTAACTTCACTTTGACAAGGGGAAAAAAAAAAGAAAAGCAGCTGGAAATAACTGTTTAAGAGACACAACTTTCCCTGTTTCAACAAGTTGCTTTATTCTCTGCTCTGGTAATTTCCTCTAAGACTCACGTTCCTTGTCGTTATGTAGACGATGTGGTGATACGTGTGATGCTAAACCTGCAGTCACTGGGGATTAATGCACGGGCATGACATCATCAGCAGCCAATGAGGTGATGGTTTTGGACACGTACTGACCCAAACTGTCTTCCAAACTGATGTGGTGATCCTGCCATGCTCCTAAGGAATAACGCAAGTCTGGACAAACGGGGTGGTTTCCTAGCATGGTTTAATTGTTTCTCAATGTTGCACCCTCCTCCAGGATAGGCATGGCTCATTACACAGCCACATGTCCCTGCTTAGTCTGTTTGATCAAAGATTTCACTTCTGGGGAAGAGATTATTGAAAATGGACATATTAATTCCCTAGTATAGAGAGAGGTGATGTGACTGAGCTAGTTGCTGGCAGAATACAAACAGCCCAAGAGTTCTCAGCCTTTGTGGCAGGAAAGCTGCCTGAACAAGGTGTTTGAGCACACGGTGATTTACCTGTAGTAAATTGCCTTCTCTACCTTATTGCTTGGAGTAGAGCTGCTCACGTGGAGGTCGGCACAGGCTCCGTGTCAGGGGAGCGAGGAGGGAAACTGAGCAGCTAGGTGGATGCTGCCGTAGCTCATCGGGCAAGGAAGCGTGTGTTTCCCCCGCCGTGCTCATGGCTCCTGCTGTGCTCTCGCCTTCACCCCAGGACCTCGGTGGCTCCGTGCTGCCAGGGTCTAGCAGGTTTGAAGCCCTTGGCCTCAGTTCCTGTTACATTGCTGCAGGGTTACTCAAAAACTCAGCTGGTTTGGGTAGCTTTTGCAGAATTACAACAGATGTTGCCAAGTGCAGTCCTGCTCCTGAAATGTCCATTTCTGAGTTCAGGCTGCCTCTTCTGCCTAATGTCTCCTTAACCTTCATTGTTTCGCAGGAGACTCATTCAGGTCCCCCAGAGGTCACTCGGGGGCTTCCCCGCAGGCTGTGTGAGACCCTTGGTGTCACTATCACAAATATTGGCACACAAACCACTTGCATCAGATTAAATATTTTCTGTTTGTTAAAGTTCTTGGTGTTGGATGTAAATTTTTGGGTCTAGAGTTCCCCCCTGGACTATTTTAATGTTTTTGTTTGTAATATGTATGTGTGTACACACACGCACTCCCTTGTCAGCGCCACTGCGTCCACGGCCGTTTACATTGAGGGAACCATATAGAATATTAGCAGGACAACTGATATGCCTCAGAGGTGTGTATGATTCTTATGCCTTCGATGCCAATAAGACGTGACAGGACACATCTAATGAATTACCTTTAAATTAGGAAGCAGTAAACAAGCCATTATTGGATTAGGGGAATATTAAAATTAGAAGAACGTTACTGTCTTTTGATATCCTGTGGCACATTTTTACTAGCTAGGAAATGACACGGGTTACTGCAGAGAGAGAAAGGGTCTCTGGAGAACTGTAATGATTTTCATCTGTGTGAAATAGATTTTTTTAATGCTATTACTTACTACCCTATGTTTAGATGATGCTGTACCAGATTTTTTTTTTATCTTGCTTTCTAGTTTCACAGTGATGTTTGCTATCATTTTTCTGAGTGACTTCAGTGCTTGTGAAAAGTACAGGTTTGATGTACTCTGATAGCTAAAAGCTCCTAATTATTGAAGAAAAACACAGGTAAAATGATACAAGAGGCTTGGTAGTAGATTTCAGTCCAATACTGAAGAGCTCTGTGCCTTGCCAGTGTGCAGAGATAGTCTGGGTCCATGCCACCTATTCCATGGACCCTTTGCTTGGTTGCCTAGAAGGATGCTCCAGCTCTGGTAATTCTGGGATGTGATTTAAATTGCATAAAAAGATTCCCATTGACTTCACTGAGATTTATATAATTTCATAACTAGATTAAACTCAGCAGTTCTGGTCATACATCTCACTGTTCAGATGTCACCTGTTGTTGCCTTCCAGATGTGACTGCTCTGGATTAGATCTGAATTGGCAACCAGTTGGTGGTACTCGTGTGGAGCAGCTCCTGGTCTCCCCATGCCAAAGTTTTATTAATCTAAGGCCAGCACCTGCTGTCCTCTCTCAGGCAAACTGCCCAATTAAGGACTGGGCTTGGAGTGAAAAGGGCAGAATTTGGCCAGTACTCCTCAAGTGTTAGAAAAAAATGTGTGTTTAAGAGGCGAGCAGTAAAATATTTGATGGAAAGCAGTTAATTCTCAGGTTCATGTAAAATAAAGTTTTCCCTGAACTTACTGCGTTCTTGCAATACCACCTACCTCTGTTGGCCAGTGAAAAATTAAGCTCTTAATACAGAACTGAACTTGAATTTGTGGGTGCAAAAAATTTTGTTTGTAATATCCATCTTTAGTAACACCCTAAGGCAAATATTTTATTCTTTTTAACTCACTATCAATATGAATATGGAGCAACAAGACACCTTGGAGTGCTAAGCCTCATTCCAGTGTCTTGAGGAAACTGGTTTGTCCTGGGTTTTGGAAGCATATTCAGAATAGAGAGCTCTCCTATGTATATGCTTTTAGTCCAAGGTACTGGATTTTCCTTGTCTCACTCTCACAGTTTATGGCCCTGGGACTCCTTGCCCCCTCTCAAGGTCTAGTAGGAGAACTCCCTCAGCATCTTTTTTTCTCCCTTTCAAATGTTTGATAAACGTCATGCAAGCGGCTGTTTTGAAGCCAGTGCCAACCCTGCAGATCAGAAGATCACAGCACACTTTCACTTGAGGTTAGGCAGTGCGATTTGAGCTGCTTTGCAGTGGCAAAGCATCCTGAATAGTTGCAAGCTATGGGGATTTCTATTGGTGTGTTTGCTGAAGCTCTTTGCTATTCTAAAAAGGCTCATAAGGAGGAACAAAGGACAGTGGATTTCACCAGTTTTGCTTTATTTTATTTTTTCCAGCAATTATTTTGGAAAGGCTGTGAGCTGAAAGGCTGAGTTTCTTGAACTTGGTACAACTATGCCAAGGTAAAGCTCAGATGAAGGAAAGTACTATCAGGTATCTCAGTGACTCAAAAGGTGACCTGTTGTTTTTATTGCCCCTTTCTGTTGTATTTCAATTTCAGTTACACTTTACAGGGAACATCTGTGGAATAAAAACTCTGGTGGGGTCAGGCTCTCTCCTTGAAGGATATTTTCCCTCTGCACAGCATCAGTACAAGTTTCCTCCTTCCTTCCTTTAAAATAACAGTTGCGTTACGAGTGCTGCAAGATATAACAAGCAAGGATAAATATATTAAGGGGCAGCACTCCCAGCCTCGGTGTCACATGATGGTACAGGTCTGGTTAAAGAACATAGTCCCCAACCCTTCATGCAGAGCTCGTGCCCCTTTCTGTTCTCCAACCAGCCACTTGCAAAGCACCGCTCAGCCATGTGTTACCTCCCTCTGAACTGAAGGACAAGGTATAACTGGAGTCAGCCTGAACTTGCTGGTTCTGGAAGCAACTAAACTCTTAAAAGGAGAGAGCAGAACTCTGATGCTTTAGCTCTTAAAGCAGTCATAGGATTTTTCTAGCCTGCAAGAAACTGTTAACTAAACCAGAATCATTTGAGTAATGCCTGGACATGGATAAAGCAGTTAACACGAATTCTTTTAGCTTTTTAAAACAAATTGCAAAGCTCATGTTCATATTTGCATAATTCAGCTTATTAATTCATGTGTTTGCATTTCCTAAACTGTGTGCCTAACTCCCATTTGGCACAAGTTTCAGAGTGTGAATCTGAGTGTAAAGGGGAAAAGAAGAAAATTTAGTTGTTGTAGCAGCATTGAATGATTCGTGATTTTTCTTTTCAACAAAAATAAGCAAACTTCTTTCTTTTTTCGGAGTCATTTCAGTGTCACCTCAGGTATTCAGTGAGAAATTTGGAAATTCTTAATTGATAGGGTACCCCGTCTTTCATATGTGCGTCTCTGGGATTTACGTATGTTGCAAGTTAATAAAGCTTCCAGCATACATTCTGTGCACGTGTCATTAAGGAGTGCCTATACTTTGATGTCGTTTGCTGTGTTATCTAGATTCCAGTTATGGGGACGATGGTATTTCATGTTGTCATATGCAAGTGGGAACATCCCTGTACGAGTGAATCTGTTTGATGGACCAGGCTGTGGCTGTTTTAGTCTAGAGAACATAGTTACCCTCAGATTTCTTTGCTGCTTCCATTACTCAATGAGAATTATGTGTGTTTATGATAGTCCGATCAGCAAATAAGAGTGCATTGCAGATGTAGATATATTGTGAAGTACAGAGGTTTACATTAATAGGAAGGATTTATCTTGTTGCAGTATTGAATTTATGATGCTAAGCTGTGATATTTTCCTGTTTCAAAAATGTTATATTGCAGTGAGCTGATATCACAGTGATATAATAAATGTTTCTTTTTTAATGTAGGCCACTATAACATGTTAATAATACTGGAGACAGGGAGAGAAATGCTCTACTTCAGAAATGAATATAACGCATCCGTATTATAATTTCGTAGCAAAATTCATTTAACTTAGACACCTAAATAAAACTTCTTGTTTTGTTTAATCCAGAAAACAGATGTGGTTGAGGTCTTGAATGGAAGCATGCTTTCAGACACAAGCCATGGGGTTAGTATGCCCTACTTAAGTCAGTCTTTGGGACTCTTTGTTCCCTATAATTCTGAAAAGGAAATAGAGCAGCTATAGTTGCTGGTGATGGTCCCTTTGCTGGGCGTTCAGGCAGTCTGCACTCCCTGCTGGTATCCTTCCAGTTTCCTGGCAAATGCTCAGCAGATGGGGTTACTAGGAAGGCTGTTTGCTCCTCTTCTGACCACTGCTAGGGACTGTGGCAATGCCAGGGCTGCATTCAGGGTATCTGGTTGCCCTGTTCCCAGGATATGTGATAGAATGTGAAGGAAATCTTCATGATGCCCCACAGCTCTTTTTCCACTGCCACCCATGTGCTATGTACATCAGCTCCTGAGGGGAATGAGGTGAGCCTAGTCTGCTTTGAAAACCAGCTCTGGGGCCACGGCACTGCTTCCTCCCCATGGAAAATGGACGTGGAGTGAGCTAGTTAAGTTCATGCTGGTCAACTGATGTTGATATCGTAAGGCTAAACCTCTTCCTCTTTGCATACATGCAGCTTTGCCTCGCTCCAGAAGTGTTTTACAGATTGCATTGGAACTGGCCCAGCATGACTGCAGGTAGCTGTGAAAGGCTGATCCTGACTGTCTGGTGGGCTCTTGTTGACTACGTTGCTATTTGTACTGAGCACTGTCAGGTTAACGACTGTGAAGCACCACGGTTAGAAGTTAAGTGCTATAAAATTTTCCCCAAACACATGCCTACAGCAGTGAGTGGACTTGCACATAAAAGAGGCTATTGAATCTGAAAAAAGGATTAGGAATTTTGTGGAAAATAGGAAGATTGTCATATGTGTGCGTTCCTGTTACGTTACTCAGTTAAACAGTGTCTCTGGTCCTTTGAGTTAATATCCATTATTTGGAAGAATATAAGAGAGTATTTGACATTAGCTTGTTCAGCTGAAAGGTACTACTGGAGTAACAGTTTAACTGGGGAAATATTTACCAGTTATAGGGTGTATAGGCTTAACCCGGGCTGAAGAGGGAAAAAGCAAAATAGTTATTTTAGTGCTAAATTATTCCCATATTTTTTGAATGCTGCTAAAGTGATTCATTCTGCTTGTGTTTAATTATAGATCTATTTCTGTTCACAGACCATTAAAAGAACCAAATTTTGTTAGAAAGAATTACTTTAAAATGCCTGTACTGGTTCTCCTAATTTAAGAGTATTGGGTAAAAAGGATTCTCCATCCTTTTCTAAACCAAATTGACATGGCAGGAACAGGCTGCCCAGAGAGGTTGTGGAGTCTCCTTCTCTGAAGACATTCAAAATGTGCCTGGATGTGTTCCTGTGTGACCTGATCTAGGTATTCCTGCTCTGGCAGGGGGATTGGACTAGATGATCTCTTGAGGTCCCTTCCAATCCCTAACATTCTGTGGTTCTGTGATCTGAGGTGAAGCAGGGCAATTTCTGGCAGAATTAGTGTAACCTTCCACCTGAGAGAAGAATAGTTTCATTTGGCTCATTAAGTGTTAGAAATTAATTGGTATTGAGCTTGTCCACGTACTTAATGGCGTTTCCCTCCAGAACATTTCCTTCCTGTAGACGTTTCTAATGTATTTTTGTGATATATATTTAGGTTTAACAACAGAATAGACCTAGAAGCCCTAAACCTTTGAGAATAATTAGTGTTTATAACTCTGAAAAAGGTGCAGTAACTTTAAATACAGTTACTCTGCCAGTGTGCAATGTTTGCCTACAACACACTTCAAGTTGTGCTCTCTAGTTGCACCCCAGACTGGGATGAGCTGTGTTGTTGAGTGGATGAGCGGATAACTGCATTCACTGTACACAGTGCCTTTGCAGATGGCTGTAGGAATGAGAAGGAAATGGGATATTTGCAGCAAATCCTTTTTTTTTTTTTTTTACATGTGTTATACATTATTCTTCTTAGGCAGAATCTTCAGCAATGAATAAACTATTAAATCTTGCTTGGAAATGTAGTGGAGTGTGGCAGCTATTTGTAATTAGCATATTTGGAATATATGTAATTGTATTATGACTAAAAACTTGATACACCTTTTGTGTTTTCCTCATCTAAGAGGAAAAATAAAGAGTGAACGAAGGCAAACTGGTCTTGTTTTTAATACCTTTGTCTACAGTAGTAGCATCCTCTGTTGCAGTTAATGATCATTGTTGTCTTTTGTTTAAATTCTTTGTTACAGAGGCTTGAGCAAGAGGGCTCTAATAATAAAGAGGCCTTCTCTGGAATGTCTGCCTGATAATAGTCTGTGAGATTGAAGAATAATACTGTAAAATAATTGGTTTTCAAATGAATAATTGTGTATAACTAATTGGAGGGCAAATGGAAATTCTGCATCCTCCAAACAAATATAGTGTGTCTCTTTAAATAGCCAAACAATTTTTCCTTCTATTTTTCCACCCTCAAGACAAAATAATATCAAATCTCATTCAGGTTGTACTTAAATATGACCAAACTGATAATTACATTATTACAGAGAAGGGCAGGATAGCTGGAGGATATGTACAAGGTGCATTAGTCCCACAGATAGAAGCTGATTTACTTATTGATAGTAGAGACACGTTTTAGTCACTTTATAGAATTAACAATTGATCAGCTTGTTAGGTTCTAGTTCTTCATAAGCACAGCATGTTTATTCATTATTGTCATTACATGGTGCAAGCGGCTGAGGTCATCATTAGTAAGGCAAAATCTAAAAATATTTAAACCTGCTTAAATATAAGTTTTGCAACAGGCAGTTTTTGAGCAATGCACTGATTCTCACTTTTCAGAAATAAATATTGCTTATACCTGCCTGGTTAATTTGCATTTCATTTACATTTTTCAATACCGTAAGTTCTATTTGTTTTCCAAATGCCAATGATTCAGGCTTGTAAAACTGTAATAAGATGGGCAACATAAAAGCATTACTTTCAGATTGCCTTGGTCACTGTAAATATACACCGATATATAGTACTGCAACTGATAAACTAAACAAGGTGCTGGAGGAGAATGGAAAGATGTTATTCCAAGAAATATGTTTGTGATTGTTTGTTACTAAGTGTAAGTTATATTTTCTAAATCAGCATTGACTTAAGCTTGAGCAAACTCGATAGCAAAAATTCCCACAGAGGCTTCTCCTGCTACATATGACTAATATATTAAAGAAGATAAATAGTCATTTTTAAAATTTATTACACAGTAGGATTGAACGCAAGAGGAAACCATTTTACAAATCTGAAAGTTAAGGTCACCCTCAGAAGAAAAGGACACTTAAGATGACTAGGAAAAGGCTGCTTCCTCAAGAAACTGAGATTCAAAGTTTACTCTTTTCACGGTGTCTTTTATAAAGCTTTAGGATCCCCAAGTGTAAAAGCAAAGTCTGTTTTGATGTGCAAATATTTCCAAACTGTATAGTGGATAAGTGTTTAGACACTCGCCTCTAACCAGTGCTACAGATTAGCTTCCAGACTCTTAATTCATGATGGAATATGAAGCTTTTTGATAGTGGTTTTTATAATATAATTCAATATTAAGGTTGAACTTTCTAAAACATTTCATTGGACTCTTTTAATAGTTTTCTTCCTTTTTCTATTTATAAGAATTTTTTAAAAATCCATTATGTATATTTTAGTCATACTGAACACTTTTAAGCTTTTGGTTCATAATTCAGACTTCTAGGAGTATGAAAACCTGCTCAATAGCATTTTCTTAGGGCTTGTTAATAAAGTTAATGAATTATTTTTCCATTAGATTGTCTTATCTTAGCTAATACTACTCGCTTGTTTGAGCTGTAGCAAATCAGGACAACATTGATTTTCTTTAAGAGATGAATAATGAAAGATCTACATTCTTAAATATGTAGATAAAGATAAGTGACTTAATTAAAAAAATTATCAGTGGAAGGTAGTAAGATGAATTAGCTGTTTTAATTCATTGTATATGTCAATATGCTGTAACATAACCTGGAGTATTAGATAAAATCCATTTATGATGTCCTTTAATTTCTGGTAATTTCCAGTGTGGTTTCATAGTGTCTTCAGTTGCTTATTCTTTTGAAAATTTCTCATGTATTGGGAATGTTAAATTATTGGAACTATTTACCTCAACTTCAGCTTACGTAGGCCTTGACTCTGCAGATGTTTAATGTCCAGTGCAATGCACCCTGATGAAAATTGTTCTGCTCTGATCAATAGTAATGTTTGCAGGCTTTGTCTTCATTGGTGGAAGTCAGGTTGTGAGCTTGAGGGTTTTTTTCCACTGACTGGCAAATTTTGCTCTTTGATCATATGTGCTATGAATATCAGAGCTGGCAGAATTCCAGGTTAAATTGCTTGCTATTTTTTGACTAGCTTTACAAATTATACGTGATGAAAAAGGGACATCTCTGGGCCTCCGCCTTTCATCCAATGTTGCTTTTGATATAGTGCAGCTCTTGTCAGGGTACACAATGTAGAGGAGGAGCTGCTCTATTAAGACACGGTAGTCGATCTTATTAAAGGAGGAGATAAACATCCTTCTGCTGGAAGGGCTGCTCTGTGTGGCAGACTCTTTAGTGGTTTGTTGTTTTTTTTTTTTTTTGTCTCACTTAGCAGAGCAAGCATCCACACAAGTTCCACTGGTGGATTCCCTGGTGGGAATAATTATGTGTCTAGTACTGTGCCTTGAATAAAACTTTCACAATTCTCAGGCTTAAATTCTAAGTGACTCCCGAGTCATGCTGGTTTTCAAGCTTCAAGATCCTGTTTTTCAGAATATATTTTCTCAAATCTCAGTGCAGCTACAAATACAACATTTGGCAAGCATGGCTGAGCTTCTGCTTCAGGTCCTTGGGTCACTGCCTTTCTGTTGCAAATGCATTGTCCAACAGTTTTTTTTTTTGAAGGTTAGTTATTCTTATCTTTTCTAGACATCCCTGTTAGCTTTCTAGGGTAAGAAAACAGCTGGTTCACAAACATTTTTGGACTTTACCTTCACTTGATGCTAGACTCATGGCTGCCCTGTTTGAAGTAATTCAGCTGGGTGATGGGAAAGAGGAGTATGTTATAAGTAGGTTATAATGGGAAGGGATTGGAGAGAGACTTTATAAAACCTCTGGGTAAGGTATTGGTTGGTAGATAGGATATGAGCTGAGAAGTCTGTCAGGATGTCTCTGTAGAGCTTCCATGGGACAGTTTGACAATACAGTGTGTGATTTGGGCAGGCAAATTTTACTCTTTGAGTTTCTGCCCAGCAATGCCCTGGCAAACTGTGAAGCATTGAGGGTAGACTGGTGCTTCAGGTTTTATCTTGTTTTATTCATTTTTCCTTGCTTCAGCTTTCGATTAAATATAATACCTGTGTAGATGAAATGAGTAGCAAACACCTGCCACATTATGGATTTTGCTAGGTTAGGAGTAATGAATGAGAGCCAGTGTTTCTCATTCAGAAGAGGAAGACTGCCAGAATCAAAGATGTAAATAAGAGCCAAAGAAAATTAATTGTAAACCTGTCAAGTCTGGTCTGTCTTCATCTTTATTACATGGTGCTCAGCAGATCTTTCTTAGCGATGTTTTTAAAAAAATAAAATCCTGCTCCTTGTGTGAATTCAGATGAAACTCACCCAGACACAGTGAAGATACTGTTATTGGTCTTCTGTGTCAGGGGAGCAACCTCTGGATTTTTGCTTTCACTCTGAAAAATTTTTGCTCAACACTGTACAGCACACAGACAGGATGTAGCTGCGATTCTGTGCTTTGGGGCATGCATCTCAGGAGAGAGGCTGGCCAGATGTCTGTGGTGGATGAAAGCTCCAAGAGGTCCCAGATAACCTACAGCTCTGTCTAGACTGTTGTGCTGGAGCTTAAACCAGGCTTGAGCATCGTATTCAGAGAGCTCTGCTAATCTAGCATAGATCCAAGCACTGAGCAGCAAAAACAATGCTAAAACCCAGCCTGCTATCTCCTCACTGCAACACTTGTGCTTGTAACCTGGATGCTGACAAACAGCATGCAGGTCTTGGCTCTTCATGTGACAGCCACCCTGCTCTAGATCTCTTCCCACACTTCTGGGTCTCTGCTGGAAGAGGATGCATTGTTGTTGAATGATCTATTTGACCCTAAATCCTCCTGAGTGGAGAACAGGAAGCTTCAGAAAGTAATACTTTCCAGTTAAGGAAACTATCATAGTAATATTCCATTATTAAATTAGAAATTTTTCATATTCTTGAAGGCCAGATGCTGAGACCTTCAGGTTAAAAAGGCAATAGATTATTTATGCAATGATGCTATTCTCAGGTAATAAGTTGGATGGTGCTATTACAAGTAGAGAAATAATTAGGAATTCTTGTACAATTGAGTAGTTAAAAAGGATAAAATCACGGTTTAAGAAACCAACTGTCTTTGACTGGAGTGCAAAAATAATTTAAAATGATAAACCATTCCCTCCACTGGCCATTTATTCTGTTTTACGCAGTAGTGTCGGTACACCAAGCGAGTTATGCCTTCTTTCTGCCCTGCAGATGCTCTAAGCCACTTCATATGCAGAAATATCTCCTCAAAATTGTACAATTTGAATGAAGCTGAAGAGATAAGTACCCAAGTATTTCTTGGACCAAGAGGGTAAAATAAGGGTGGTTGCACTCTCTCAGAAATATCCTTTGGGTGCTTACCAAACAGTATCTGAGAACAGAGAAGGGGATTTTGATCGTAATCTGTGAATTTTTGGGGAGGATAGAGCTGGGCAGGACTTCATCTCTGCTTTAAAAACAAGTGTTAGATTAAATTGGCAGCAAATAGCTATGTTGAAAAAAAGTGGGGTTTGCCTGAAATAGTGCAAGGCACAGCTCTAAATTAAAGGTCAGTATCTTTCTTCATGGATGTAGTGGTACTCTCTGGTGAGTGAAGGTTCAGTTACCTGCAGCCTTGCTTGCTAACCTTGGCCAAAACATTTGTCATTTGCAAGGAAGCAGTTTTACTTGAAGAGGGGAAAATATAAATCCAGTAAGTGATTTTTTTCACCAATCTCCCCCCCCTTTTTTTTAATTAGTGTTGCTGTTTTGCATTTAATTAGTGGGTAGTAATAAAGTAAAAGGCCTAACAAATTCCTGCTACGGTCCCTGAAATGTAGTGCATTTTTAATAACAGTAGTTTTGAATTTAAAACAGTCCTGTGACTGTCCTTGCTAACGGCCTTCTTTCAGTTCATGTGGCTGTCTTGCCTGTTGCCAGGCCATGGAAATACTTTGTGCAATAACCCTAGAATTTGAATCAATGATGCAACCACTCCATAGGCCTCTTTAAAAATGTATCTCACAGTGCAGGAAACTCAGATGGGAACAGTTAAAGTGAGAGTTTCACTTTTGTGTTCCAGTTCATCAATCTTTAAAGAGACACTAGTAGGTCAAATGGGTCTAACGCTGATCGATTTACAAGAAGAATCCCTTTTTAAAGTGAATCACAATTCATCTCCAATGGGTAATTGAAAAAATAAAATAAAAAGATACAGCCACTGGGGTCCTGGTGGGGGGAAGTACTTAATTAGCTCAGTCCCTCACACACTCTTTAGTTAGTCGTCCCTTAGAATCCATAATCGAGTCTGTTCTGGTTTTTACAGCCTGTTACATTTTTGTTCAGTTATCTCTTACTGCGTTGGAGAACTTGCATTTGTCTAATGCCTACCATCAAGAAGAGCATCCCTTCTTGGCTCTGAGGACAGGTTCCCTGCCATGTGATAACAACAAAGCAAGTCTGTCCACCAGTCTTCTTACCAAAGTCTGCTTGGTACTTAACTGCACCTTAGGAGCGCACACAGCACATTATCTTGTCACCACCTGGAAAGGCAAATATCTGTTGAGCAGCAGTTCAACAATAGCACCATGGCAGTTGTCTCAGGCAAAGTGCTCATGATTGATCATGTTTTCCTGTAAGGATGACTGGATTTGAGTTACAACCAGCGAACTGGTAAAGGTGTGTGTGGCAATTGGGTGGACATAAATGAGGCACGTTGATGGTATATTTTTATGGGAGAATTGGTGGGGAAAACTTCAGGAAGGTTGTGTGTGAGGTGGGGGATCTCTGTTTAGTTGCCTATCTGAAAACACAGAAAGGTAGTATCTGCTGAGACATTTCATATTTGTTCCTAATTCTAATATGATTGAAATTTGGAGGTTGCTCTCTTTATTGTAGTTAAGTTCAAGTACTGTTTTCCCGAGGACAGTATTCACAGTTCATTTACTCAAAAATGGAAAAAATGTGTATCGTGGGGACCTGAAAGACAAGATTCTGTGAACAGTCAGAGATCAGAGAAATGGAAGACTCCTGCAATCAGTTTCCTTAAAAAAACCAAAAAAAGTTCAGCAGAAGTAACTGAGTATCCACCCAAGGTGGCTTAACATACTGGCTCTTATTCAGATGCCAATATCCATGACATCATACAAGCTCAGGAAGCACAATCCACAGAAAGAGAAATGGCAGTTACTTTCCTTAGCTCTATTATTGTGAGCATGACTGCAGACAAATTGTATTTGGGAAAGGTGAGGGGAAATAACTGGCAATTTTGGTGGGAAAATGTTACTATGCTTCAGTTTTTCATGTTTTGTTTCCCCACCTCTCTGGCAAACAGTATCTCATTGTTAAGAGAGTGAACTAAATGTGCCACCAAGTTAACTTTTTTCTCTGAATCTTGAGTTGTTGTGGCTTTTTTTTTTTTTTTTTCATCAAGTCCCGTTTTCCTGGATGAAAATAATTGGAGGATATTTTTCTTTTTTGTTTTCTAATTATTTTTAAGACAGTTAATAGCTCTCTAGTGGTGATGAAAAGCTGATTAAAAGCTGATTGTTGTCTACCCTGAAAATAAACAAACAATCAACAATTTATTACTTTTAACAGATCCCGCATCTTTAGGGCAATCATAATTGCCTTCAAGTGAGGTAGGGAAAGTGGAGGGATCTCATACTTAATTTCCAACCCTGAGCATTTCAAAGCATAATCAAAATCATGCCACTTACCCTCCTCCCAGCTCCTCCCATCAATCATGCACATGGTTACGTGATCATGAAGTGGCTTGTGCATGCCTGAAGGTGCAATAGAAAAATAAAAATCCATCCTAGGCAGGTTAGGAACTGAAAGCCTAAAGTTCAGCCTTCTCTGAGCTTTGCGAAAAAGATTTTTTTTTAAAATATTTATTTATTTATTTATTTATTTAAAACAGATGAAAAAGAAAGTGTGTAGCTTTAGCCACAAAGAGGACATGCTGTTACTCATTCAAAGTCTGGCTGTGGTCTTCCTTCAGTAAGAGTAACTGACTGATCCTCCTGTATGGAAACATGTCACTTCAGCTGTGACAGGTACTGGAAGGAGGACTCTCTGACAATTCAGGTACTGGAGGGGAACATACCATGCTATTACCTTCCCTTATTGTTTCTGAAGAGCAGTTATCAGCTCGTTGTGGCTGTTGCTGTTCTGCCTTGGTAGTGCAGTGACAGAAAGGTGTCTGAGACTGTTTTCTTTACCAATCTCTCTGCATCATTTGAGGTTTGCTCCTTTTTCATTGCAACAGAAGCCAGAGCTCTATCTGGTTTCCTCATACCTCTGAAGGGTTGAAAGCAGCAGCCAGCAGATAATTAACCGCTGTCAGGAATTAGAAAACCTTATGACTCCTGGTACCCAAAGAGCACAATACAAGCATTGTACAGGTACAACCTCACCCAGCTGTCTCAAACTCAAAAGTTAAACCCAAGTGTGCCATGCCCACACTGTGATTGTGGTGCTCCAGTTAGTTCCAAACAAGCAGATACTTCTCCATGGTACAACGTCAAGCAGATGTCAGAGTTCAGGACTCAGGACCAGTGCCATCAGTGCTGGAATAAGAATTAGGTTATCCCCAGCTCAGACAGTGCTGTGTGAAGTGCAGGTGCACTCAGTGTGATGGTCAGAACTTCCATCCAGTGTGATGTTGCCAAACCAGAGAAAAGCAAGTACAGCTTTGAGATTAGTGCTGGATGTGGTTTTGTTCATTTAACTAGGGATCAAGATTGAACAAGATGGGATTCTCTAAGGTTCTCTTTGGTCTGTGCATCTCCCCTCCTGTGCAAGTTTTGTTCTTCACTATTGCCACAAGCGATTCTATACACTAGGGACAGAATTTTCAACCAATCCCAAGATGACTGTGTTATCTTTGTACAAAAAAGGGAACATCAGAAATGTTATCTTTCAATTTGCTAGCACCTATCCTATGTACTACCCCGAAACTGACAGAGAGAACAGAGATAGCACACCACAAGGTATTTTTGCTATTGTCTTATGTAGTTGATAGCACAGGTACTAAAAATGTGCGTTCAGCCCATAATTACACTTCTGGAAATTTAGTGCTGTATTTATGAAATGCTTTTCCTTAGAATCTTTTAACAATTAGCTAATGAGTCTCAAGTGGAATAATTATCCCATATACCCAGACAGTTGGGATTCTTCATCAGCCAATGTGCACTCGCTGCTCATAAAACATGTTTGTGTTCTAAAAGCAAAACTAGCTATTCTGTGCTTTCCTCGTGGAGCGTTTCATGGACTGAAACAAAAGCAGAGACCAGGTCACATTGGTGACACAGAAATGGACAGACCCTATTGCAGTCAGGGCCTAATGCAGCTTAGGGAAGCATGAGTGGACATGCTGTAACTGTTTAATGTGAATGACGTGTTTTGGAGAATAATAAGAGAATATAATATTGTAATGCAGTAGAATCAGAAAGAACTAAATTTGGTTGCACAAGGACCCTCAGAACCACCAGAAAGATATCTAAATATAACACAAACTGCCCCTGTCTGCATGAAAAGAAATCAATATATGTAGGAGGTATTTGCAGTCTCTTTCTGCCCCAATTTTCCTCCACTAACCTCTGACTTGATGACTGTCTGTGGTCAGGGTACTGAGGATGACACTGTGAACAGTGACTATTCACCTTGCATTTATATTACAGTGCTTTTTTTTAACCCCAAGGCATAAAGGAGAGGTAGTCCTGTTACAGGCCCTGAGCAAACATGTAATCCAACCCTATGGATTGGCTGAACCCCATAAGTGTTCAGCCAATTAAAAAAAATCATCAATCAAAGCAGGCTCCAGAAGTTTTTTGAGCATCTTATACCACCAGTTCCCCACACTTAGATATAGATACATCAAATTATCTTTGCAGGACACTTAATTTATTTTTATGCTATTTGCAGTAGCTACGGAATACCACTTCCTTAAATCGCTCTCTTCTTTAAAGGAAACGTCTTCAAGGAGACAGTTAGCATGTGTTCAACAAACTCTCTTTTCTTGACTAAACAAACACAGCTTCCTCATCCTTTCTTTACTGCTTGCACTTGCTGAATCTCTTAATTTTCATGTTATTTCCTTGGGATTGACTCCTATTCTTAATTTTAATGGTCACCCATAGTCAGTTATCATCTGCTTGTTGCATGTGAGCCCTGGGCTGGCCACCAGGCACCCAGAACAGGCCTGGGAACTCCCAGCGCATTATCCAGAGGCACAAACTGACATGAGGCTCCCTCCTTCATCCCTTCCCCAAAGGGAATCCATCCCTCCAAGGGATCTCTGCAAAACAACCTACCAGCTCACCGGGGTCCCTGATGAGTGGGAAGAAAGGTGAGTGACCTGCTCTATAGCTACTGGGTTAGTTACCTTTTCCTTCCATGGGAGAAATCCTTCCATCAATCTACAACTACCTGAAAGGAGGATGTAGTGAGGCAGGGTTTGGTCTCTTCTCCTGGGTAACGGTGATAGGATGAGAGGTAACGGCCTCAAGTTGTGCCAGGGGAGGTTTAGATTAGATATTAGGAAAAAAATTTTCACTGAAAGGGTTGTTAGGCTTTGGAACAGGCTGCCCAGGGCAGTGGTGGAGTCACCATCCCTGGAAGTATTTAAGAAACAAGTAGATGAGGTGCTAAGGGACATGGTTTAGTAGTGAATTGGCGGTGCTGGGTTAAAGGTTGGACTTGATGATCTTAGAGCTCTCTTCCAAACAAGACTATTCTGTGATTCTGTAATTCAGGGTATAGAAAACTGTGCCTTATTGCTTGAGATAATCTGTTCAACAACTTTACTGCTTTGCTACCTGGCAGGCAAATTTTGCAGTAGGGAAAAAGGCATATTTGCCTTGTCTGAAACTTCCTGCTGAAGAGATTTCCTTCAAAGGTGTTTCTTTCCACATTTTTTGGTGTACTGCCTGCTTTACGTGAGTACTGTGCTGCTTCTGGGAGGTCAGATGGGAGTGGAGCAGGGCACTGCCTCTGCTCTGCCTCCTCTTTGAACAGGGCTGAAGCAGTTCCTGTGCTTCCTTGAATACAGTGCCTGCAAGTCTGTCCATCTCTTAAGTAGGCCATACACCAGGGGATGGGGAAGATTTTGACATGTAGTGAGGGACTGAAAGAACCTGGATAATCACAATGAAAAATTCTCTCTGATAAATGTAGTTGAAAGAGTTGAAGTGCTGGGCTGTAATGAGGAGATATGCTGTGTTGGCTGTCCAAGTTGGGCAGTCTGCAACCTTAAAAATCAAACCTTGATAGCGATACTTACCACTTCAGAAGTTTACTTTGGCAGAAGAGTTCTCTGTAGGATGGTGAGGAATAATAAATAATGCTGTATGGAGAAAAGGGTCTATTCTGACTCTACTTCACAGCTAGAATAGCTGTTCTTTACTCTCTGAGCAGTCCTGTTGGTCTGGGTGGAATTTTTCCATGGAGGCATTTAGTTTGAGTTGAGAGAGCAGGTTTTAAAACATTTTCCTAAAAATTAATTTTCTAATGGAGATTCTATTTAATTTAGGTGTTCCTCTTGTACACAGAGATTATACTTTTGAACTGCAACTGATCAGTTATTTGTGCCAGCGTAATTCATACACTTCATTTGCAAGATTACTTCTTGCTACTGTGAGATTAGTGTTATGTTTACTACATGCAAGCCTTTATTCAGAAGACCATCTTGTTGCCTTGGGAGGTTTAGATTGGGTATTAGGTAAAATTTCTTCACCAAAAAGGTTGTCAAGTGGTGGAGTCACCATCCCCAGGGGGATTTAAGAGATGTGTAGATGTGCTTAAGGACGTGGTTTAGTGGTGACTTGGCAGTGTAAGGTTTACGGTTGGACTCTATGACCTTAAAGGTCTTTTCCAACTTAAATGATTCTATACCTTTGTGTCCTTCCTCAGTTTGCATAACGCCTTCCTACCTGGTGTAACTGTTACGTGATGAGAGTAATGATGGGCAGAACTGAGGCCTGGTGTGTCTATTCATGATGCGCCAGCCAGGAGAACAATCATATATCAGAAGAGAACATGAGGAACAAGCTGGAAGGTTTGTTCCCTCTATTTGTGGTATTGACAAAGATAATCTCTGGTTACTGTATCTTCTGAGGTTCACTTGAACATACCTGATGCTAAGAAATCAGTGATGCCGAGAAGAGCTGCATGATGGATTTAATAGTACAAAGCCATCTAAGAAGCTTCCTCCATCTCGCTTCTGGGATGAGGCCTGATGAGATCAGATGCTTAGAAGCAGAAGTTGGAGAAATTCAGCTTAGAAATTGGGTGCAGCATTTAAAGTGAGGTTAATTAGCTGCTGGAATAACTTAGCTGTGGTGAGTGTACTGCCACTTGAAGTCCTCAGATCAAGCTAAAGTTACCTGACCTGATGCAGAGATGTCTGGGTGAGGGTCGAGGGACTAAATTCAGACTCTAAACTGTGTTATTTCCCTCTGTCTGGGCCATTTCTTGGGGCTCACAGGGCACCCTGAGGAGCCGGGGCGCAGCCTGTGAGGCAGCGTTGGGCAGCCCACCAGCCCAGACCTCGAGAGGAGGCTGAACGCAGGAATCCTGTCACAGCAACGTCTTAATGTGATTAACGATAAAACTTAATTTGCATGGACAGCTCATTCTCGCACAAAGGAGCGCTTGGAAATTAGAGGCTTTGCGGCAGGCAGTTCCTGTGGAGGGGATCTCTCTGAGGGGCAGCATGGCTCCGGCGGGGAACAATGAGAGGGTTCGGCAGAGCGATTGGTGCAGGGATGAGAGTTAATGAGATGTCCGAGTAATGACACAAGCTGGAAGTGTTTAATAGCTCGCTGCTGAATTATCCGTACGGCTGGGCCGCGGACAGCTCCGTCGGAGCTGCTGAGGCGCTGGGCGGGCGCCAGAGGGCAGCAGCGCCACGCCGCAGGGCCGGCGGCACCCGCCGCCTTCGGGGGAGGCCAGACCCCCGCCTCCCGGCCTCGTTTTCCCTCAGAGGCAGTTTACAACAAACAAAAATAAAGTTACTCCACACTGACAAAACAATTTCCCCACTCGCGGCCCTAAAACTGCTGTGGGCTGCCAGGCCGGGCTGAGGAGTGCCACGACTCAGGGGTCGGCTCTCCCCTGAGGGGCAGCGCTGCCCTCCCACCTGTGGGCCTGTGGCAAACTTCTGTGGGATAAAGGGGGCTTTGGGGGGTACTGACAAATATATTGTAAATATATGTCCCGTTTATAGCCGTTTATAGTTGTCTAGCCCTAAATGGATGGTCAGTGTCGGCTGACTGGTGTGGAACAGGTGGACGTGGCCAAGCAGGTGTTCACTCTTGCTCTTTTCTTGATTTTTTTTTGGTCTCTATTTCCCCTCAAACTCAAATAGCAGCGCTTTTCAAATACACATCGTGACCAGACTGGATCTTTTTTTTTTTGCCTCTTCTGAGAAATTTCAGATGTTGCTCTGTTTTCTCTCAGTTCTTTGTTCCGTGGGATAGAAGAATTTAACAGAGCTCTCAGGCTGGAGAATTGCCCTGTGCAATCCGTGGCATCTGTACTCCCTTCTTACCAATTTTCTTTACAGAAGAGGAGTTTTTTAAGGGATGCACTATCTTTATTTTAAGTGAGGAATTATTGAGAATGGAGAAATTAAGGCCCTTTAAATATTTAATGGATGGAGGTTTTCTAAATTATTTAGTAGCTTATTATAAAAGATGGCACAAAATGGTTTAGTAATTCATTCTTTACAGAAAGTAGCCGTAAGAAGAATTTTACAACATGTAAATATTGGTAGAAAAAGTATCTGATTTAAAATGCTGTCTTATTCCATCTGACAAAGGGATTATACAGTACCCATATAGTTTTCAAATAACTTTAGACCTTTGTTGTTTCTGCTCTGGAAATGCTTCTCTGGCATAGAGAAGTGCTATTTATACCCATTTTACTGGAGCATAGAGGCACAGACTGTGCTGTGACTGAGGTGCAGCAGAACTGAGTATTGCAACTCCCTTTAGACTCCAGAACCCACAATCTTAGTTCAGGCTCATGGATGCTCTAAATACTGACAAGGTAGAGTTGTGTGGCCTGCAGTGGGGTCTAGGGCAACTAAGGTGCAAAGCAGGAGTTTGTTCATGGCCAGCCCATGTGTAAATACTGAGAGTGGAGCCCTTCCCCTCTCCCCCTTCCTCCTTTTCTATAGCTTTACTAGAGATGGAAGTGGGGGTTCAGTTGCCTCCTGCCTAGAGCTCGTTGTAGAAAAACGATCCCTTCATAAGACTGCTTTCCATGGGTAACTTCTGTTCAAATCCCTCTTGTGTAAATTAACCCTGCCGCATGGAAGTCAAGGACTTCATCCACAAAATTCTAGCTGTTGTCAGATGTATTGGTGTCTCTTGGGAGGTGACACTGATTTTTGTGTTTAAAGCATCAGAAAGCTCCAAGATGTGCTTGCTGGTGGCTGTATCATCTGCTGCTTCTGCTGTATCCATTTAATGGGAATGAGTTAGAATAATCAATACTTCCTTGTCTTTTACCAGCGTTTAACATGTGTTTACAGCACAGGTTACACTAAAGTTAGTCTTTACCTGTAGATACATATACACAGGTTTTTTTTTCCTCTCTAATAAAAATTATGAAACAGATAAGCACTAAAACCTGAGTTAGTATATTGCAATATTGATTTCTACAGGAGCACTGTAAGAATATATTTATCTGTCTATTATGGAATGGGTAAAAATATACCACACAACCATTTCAGTCATTCAATACTATATTGAAAAGCCTGTTTGTTTGCTTTTTCTCAATAAGCCTTTTGAGGCACACTGATTTTTTTTTATTTTATGTGTATTTGTGGAAGACAGGATTATTACAGGATGGTAGTGCTTTGTCTTAAGACATCTCTTTGCCCACACTTTGGTTTGATTAGAACTGCTGTGTTGTGATTTTGGCTCACTCTGAAACTCTCCACATTGGAAAGCAAAGACAGAGTAAAATGTGATTAATTATAGATTGCTGGCCTGGTACCTCTTTAATTCCAGCAATTACTCTGTTTTCTCATGGCATTCTGAACAGAAAGGAGCTGAGTGTATTGAGCCAGGGGCTTTCCTTCTGAAAGGTGTTTGCCTCTGTGCTTTTATGACCTCAGAGATGCTTTGCCCTCCAATGTGATAGTGTAATTTTGTGTTTCTTGCAAGCAAATTTCTAACTGATCAAAGGAAGAGTGAAATGAAAAGAGTGATGGGAGAAGATGAGAAAAGGCTATTGTGCTCACTCCATAGGTGAAGACCACATTATTATTACTCTCACAAATTGCACTGTGTTGTGTTTTCAATAGCAGAAGATCAAGTTGAGCCCAGGGATAGAAGTGAGAGAACAAATATAAACAATAAAAGCAAAGAGACTCAAAATGTCTATGAAATGGAGTGTTTGAGCTCATTATTCTGTGCAACGTGTGTCAGTACTGCTGCGAAAGTGTCTCTGTTTCGAAGTGTTGCTTCTGGAAATAGGTGGGCTGCGTGTGAGATGTGATGCTGGAAGCAAGTAGAGACAAAAGTGTCAGAGGGTGCTATAATGCATTGATTACACAGACACGACCCTATGGATGTGACCCTACAGATGCTCTGCTCCTGAGGCAGCCGGACTCCAAGGGCCTTGACCAAATTTTTTTGAAGACAATTAAAGATTTTCCACCTATCTTTAATAATCTCTGGATCAGACTATTGGAGATTTTGAGTAATCATGTGGAAATCTGTTTGCACTAGGGTGGTGTCTTAGACCTTACAGCTTGCACAGTCGGGTGGTGGGATGGCACGTGGTTATAAGGGCACAGTGAGCTACACACATTATGTTTGTGATTTCTACTGTAGTGAATTCTGCCTTTAGCTAATGTAGTGAAATTTCATAGCTGCCTTATCACAGTTTCTCTGTGTTCTTGGAAACAAGTGAAAAGAACAATGTGACTGCTGCCTTTTGCCTTGGATTGCACTGTAGATGGCACTGTGAAACAATGATTTTAGCAATGAAGATCCATTTCACAGTACTATTCCAGATGTTAATTGCAGTGTAATATGGCTTTCTTTCTAGGTCCCCAAAGCGAACAAAAAATTCTGAAATGCAGAAAGGCTTATTTGCTGCTGCAAATGGGAATCTGGAATAACTATGAAAAACACACTGAAATAATTGTGTTTGACTGGAACAAAATTCTTGCAAAGTCCCCAAGGTAAGAGCACTTTTTATCTTTCAAATGACACTGAAGATTTGCTGTTCTGGTTAGCAACAATATCCACTTGAATCCAACAGAGAATGAAGGCTTGACATTTCTGAACACGGCAGCCCACTGACGCTGAAGGGCTCAGCACCCCTTGCTGCATCTGTCTGCCAAATTTCATTTTTTTCCCTGCCTTTTTAAAGATCCCCTTGTACTTCTTTATGTTAGCGGGCTGAAGACTTGTGTCCTGTCTAACTGCAAGGCAGACTGAAGTCTGCAAATGTATCATTTTAATGGCACTGGATGGTTTTAGCAGCCTTTCAGTTTGGATATATTTATGTTGATGGTTTGTAGTGATACACTTACTCCTGGACTTGAATATACTTACAAAGGGGTAGGGTTACCCTGTTAACCTGGTGAAACCTGGCTTCAAAACAGTCAAACTCATAATCTGGGAAAGGTTTTTAAATGAGGTCAGCACACAACCATTTCCACTGAGACTGGCTTTGCTCCTGCACTGGAAATGGTGGGTACATCTGATTTCACTTACATGCTGAAATAGCAGCTGTTGAGCATGTGGTGCATGATTAGGGACTCAATACCTGTCCCTTCCATCAACTCACACCAGAAAGGGCATGCTCAAAATGTCTGAGCTGTGGTATTTAATTCCAAGGGTTAAATCCTGCTTTCAGTGACACCTCAGGAAACCTGAAAGAAGGTTCCTGTCTTCATTATGATACTACAGAGTGACACCAGAGCTGGGGTCTTCACTGGTACTTGGATCAGACTTCTGTGTTTGCATTTAAAGCAACAGAGGGATGGTATTGCAAGATGAGCAGATGATGACTTCCTATTTAGTGGTAACTGGTGCATGAGGTGTAAACTGTGTGTTTCTCGTGGAGAGAGCAAGAAAACTAAGGTTAAGTGCAGCTCTCTCCTCAAGAAAATGAGGTTCAGTTACCTGGGAAATATTTGAGTGACTAAAATCTGAAATGGTAGGTTGATTTCAAAGCCTGCTGGGCAGTTTCCTTAGACTAATATTGGATCAACAACAATAATAACATTTATGCTGGTTTCACAGTGACTCAATCCCATTAGCTGCAGTAGCATTATGTGGTTCAGCTGGGTGCAAGAGGTGAATTAGCTCCATGCCTATTAGCTGAAGTGTAGCTGCTCTAAATTAGCCTGGGAGTGCTCCATAAGAGGATACTTGTAGGGTAGGCAAGGATCAGTGACGTCTTTATCTTCTGGGCTTGATTCATGCTTACAGAAGACTCCTATATACTGCTGTAGAAGAGCCTCACTGTGTTTATTCCTGTATGGGTTCAGTGATGTTCAGAGTCGCAGCATATTATGCTCAATAGAGAGCACCTTCTTAATGCAAGGAAATGTACCTTTTTCCTAAATCAGTTCTTAAAATGTGACTAAATAATTTTTTTTTCTTAAATCTGTAGTTATAGTGAGTTATATTTTAGCAATATTTATGTAGCTTTTTAAAAAAGCTTGAAGCTGGAGTAGAGTCTACAAGGACAGCTGAAGGTGTTGAATTTTTCATCAATGTGTTTTTTTTCTCAAGTGTAGAATAATGTTTGTTGCTAAAATATATTTACATACAACAAGCTTTTGGTCTCTTAACTTTTGACACTAATAAATGCGTATGTGATTTGTTTGGGTTTTATTGACATCCCCATTTATACCCAAAGAGAGAACAGAATTGTTTTGTGATGTGTGAAAGGGAAAAATTATGTAAGTACTTTTAAATGAGAAAACATGAGATCTGTTTTGATTTCGTTTGTAGATGGTTATCAAATTTAAAACAGGATCCGAGTGCTTCACCTGGCTTTCACAGTGGAGCAAAGGCAGGAGGTTTTTATTATTTTATTTTTTAGACTATCAGCCTGTTCAGATGTTGATCATTGGATAAGCTGAATAGTCTCAGGTATTTTAAAAATACACAGATAAATTATTTAGAAAATACTTGGAAAGAATCAGAAGCGTGATCTGCAGAGGAAGGAAGTTCCTAAAGGACTTTTGGTGCAAATAAGCATGCTTATGATAGGCTTGCCAAATCCCAGTGTGCTGATTAAGTGCTGACTAACGTCACTACTATGAAAGCAGTATTTAGTTCAATTTATGCAAATCTATAAATTGCCTTTAATTAATTTGATATATTTCTGCTTACAGCATTTGCTGAAAGTGTGGAACATTGTATCTAAGGGTTCAACTGCATAATGCCTATTTATGTGTCGCACAAGTAATAAATCATCATAACTGAGTTTAAGAAAATGATTAGATTACCTTTCTATATGATGAATAGCATAACATAAGTGATTGAGGGATTTAATTGTAGATATTTACAGCAAAATTACTGAGGTTTTGTGGTCTTGGTTCTAACACAAACATGAATAAGACTAACAACATCCGTGTTCTTCAGAACAAATGTTTTCTGAAATGCAGTTTTTAACACCCTGGCAGAGCAATGAGGCCTCGTGTATTTGACTGAGGTGTTGGTTTCATGAGCGTTTAACCCTCAGCAAACTTACTGATCTCCAGAAAAGCTAGCAGACGTGTGCTTGGGAGATCCAGCCAGTTCATGTACATGGCTACGTGGGAGTTGATAGCTTTAACAAATGCATCCTGAGAAGTATTAAGTAAAAAGAACATTTTTTCTGTGTTGTTTCTAGGATTTTGAGGCAGGTGCAGTTTAAAAATACACAACTTATAAATATGTATATTTAAATTTGAGTATGGATGGATCTTAATAAGAAAATGCAAACCAACCTCATATCTCAGATTAATATACTCATGAGGTGTTATAAATATGTGTTTGTGGGTAACATGATGTGAGATAGCTGTTGCATTGCTTCTAATTATAGAACATGCTTAACAAAGAATTGATCCCAACCAAACCATGAATATGATTTTGTCAGTGTTGCTGTGTAATAAGCCATATTAGTTATTCTTCAGCATCTTTTCAGCTTTTCCTTCCCTGCATCATTTTTATGTTATTCCTGACTCACATTGTTCTTTCATTCAACTGATTCTTTTTCTGCCTCCAGGATGAGATTCTGTGCCAAATCAATGCTTCTATCTGACTGGCTCTTTCTGGTCTATGTGTTAATGGTCTGCTGTAAATTGTTGTCCGCTTCTAGCCACCATCCCCGGGGGCACACAGGTAGGAGCTTTTAAACTCATTATGTGCTACTGAGACCAATTAATACCACTTTTTAACTATGGATAATTGATGAGACTGTTGACAGCACGTTATAATCAGTGCAATGGGTTAAAAATACAACAACAAGAAAGAAAAAACTAGTTATTGCAAATTCTTATGGTTTTTCTATAGTAATTTTATGTACTGAAGCTCACCAGGCAGTTTTTGGAGTGGCTTCATGACTATCAGGACTTGGGATTTGTTTGTGTCCTTTTTCTTTATCCTTACCCAAAGATACTCTAAAATGTGTCTTTATGTGTGATGACTGCATTCTCAGTACCACTTGATGCTGGCTTGGGGATTTCTGCAAGTGTTGCTATTTCTGCAAGTGTTGCTATTTGTGATGTAGTCTCATTCTTAAATTAGGTGTAATGGCTTAAATCCACATATAATGTTATTAGCTCTGAGACACTCTTGTGGGTCCAGGTCTAATGTCAGCATCAACTTCAGCTCAGCACTAGGAAGTGGGGATGCATTTGTTAGAGGCTCCATCCTCTAGATGAGACATCCTATTGATCTCTTTCCTGGCTGCTTCTGGCGATTGTCTAGGTAGGAGCTTAAGGCTCCTCATGTGCTTGCCAAAATCTCTTCAATCCTGTCAAGCAGGTCACTGACTGAGACCTGCATATAGCTTCTGTGTCTATCTATGTGCTCACAGCACATCAGCAGTGTATGTATCCGAGAGCTACACAAAACACCCCCTTGCTTTACCCCGTCACCAGCTCTGCGTTCCCTGGTGCTGTGGAGCACTCATATATATTTGCCATAAAATGTAGTCACAAGTTGTGGAGAATAACTGACACATTGCAGCAAAAGCCCATAAATACAGTGTTAGAGGATGTTTGTGTTACCATTTTGCAGGTAGCTGTTATGGAAAGTCGTTGAATCACTTCACTGAGGAAGGGGTTCTATACAAAATGGCAAGTTAAATTGGCCCTCTTGACCTTTCCTGTAAACAACTGCTGCTTAGCAGAGCATTTCAGAGCTGACTACACAGCCTTCTGCAGTTTTTGTCATTCAGGGAAGAGTCTTGTAAAAAGAAAAGTTATTCTTGTCTTTTAAAGATGCAGTTTGCATGTGTACCTAAGGGAAATATCTGTAATAAGGCAGCAGCGATCCTGTGTTGTGGGGCTCCTCTGATGAACACTCATTATGTGTTATGTAAATGATGATAATCTTTTCAACATAACATTTCAGAATGCTTGACTGCATACTTTTAATTGACACCAAGAATTCTTTCCCCTGTATCAAAGAAGTGCTTTGAAACACAATCAGTCTGCTCAACTGTTAAGTAGATTTGTGCACCCTGCTTTCTCTGGTAGGCTAAAGAAAGGTTCTGCTCTTCATGAATAGTTTGGTCAGATTATGGACCTCCTTTTTCAAAAAGATGCCCTTGAAGTTTGAGCCTTCATGTACCTTTTCAGTCTGTGGTGTCATATTCTTCCACAGACATTAATTTCCTCTTATGTGTGCAATAAAGTGATCCCCATACCACTTTATGATTCCATGTAGCAGATGAAAGTCACCCCATTTTTGATTCTCCAGCTCCCCATGTCTGACTTATGGTACCACAGAGCATTTAGAGGGCTTGAGAGGCCCTCCTCAAGGGGCCTGTGTTTCTCAGCCTTATCTTATATTTCCTGTTTGATGCAACACCTAGATTTACTTTCTAATGTATCACCAGATCTGTGATGAAGTCTGATATGTGAGCAAGAACACGTCTTGCTCATCAGGAAAGCAAATCATTTGGAGCTGCTAGTGTAGCCTGTTTTGTGGAAAGCAAATAATTATCCTCATTTGCTTAATACAAATTAGCATGTTCTTGGATGACAAGTGAGATAAAATTTTTGCAGTCAATAGACAACATTAACATTTTTCAAAGTGTCCTGAAGCACATTAGAGGAATGAATTCAAGCTTTGGGTTTAGCAAAGGGTTTTTCCTGTGTCCCTTGGGTCAAGCAGCTGTGACCTGGCAGGTACGTCCTGAGGAGGGACGTACATGCTGTTTATGAGATACCTAGCCTGGGATGCTTTTGGAGAAGCTGGGCTTTAAGAACATGTTCCTGAAAATCAGTGTGTTTCAAGCTATGCACCTGACATCACCAGTCACTTTTGAAAAAATGCTTACTCGTTAAAGCTAAGAAAGTTTATTAACCAGGAGCAGACAATAGAATTTAAGATGAAAAGTAGGGATTGACTTTTTTTCTTTTCAAACTACTACCATTTTAAGGAGCCTAATCTGGGAAAAGACAGCTATTGACTTTGGTTACATTAGATGGTGCCTGAAAGAATAACATTTGACAGCTGCCTCTGCAATATTCAGACAGGAACAGAGACCAGATTCTTGAGGACCCAAAAACCATCCTGTTGCTGAAAAGTGGAAGAGAATGCCATTGAACAATCCCTTTGACAAAAAGGGCCTCTTCACTGTAATAAAGTGTAAGACAGACCTGGTTGGTTCTTTTGTTCTGCAAAATATTCACCACCATCAAATAACCGTTAGTGGAGAAAGAGACTGTTCAATCTAGCAATTGCTTTGAAGCAGAGTGGGTCTTGAGCCCAGCTTGGAGGTCGCAGCCTATTTTTCATTTGAACACTGTAGTTGCTTTGACTGGCAGAGTTAACCAAGCAAAAGGTAGAGGGATAAATGTTCTGTCTCATTACCATTAGACCACTAAAGATGCCGTTCATGCAGATTATTTTAGCAGGCTCCCTGTACATCTATGTAGAGAAGACACCTCAGAATATTCATCTGACTTTGTTTCTCTGAATTACCCTTCTGAAGATTTTGTCTTTTGCACTGACAATAGCTGAGGAGAGCATAAGCACCACCCTTACTAGAGCTATTTAAAATTAGGCAGTATTTCAGGCTCCCAGAGTACCTAGCTGATACTGCCATAACTATTAATTCCATGCTGTGCTGAATGAAGCAACATACATTTAGTACCAGATAAGATTTGTTTTCACCTCACTGCTGTAAGTCAGGATCCACAAATGATGAAGCACTGAAAAGATACTTCCTCAAGTCACCTCACGTGGAGGCTGGACTTGTAGACCATTTAATTGATATAGCCAGCTGTCATGAATTACCAGAGCAACTTGGCTCTTTTGAGGCTTCTGTGTTTTATTTTTATGTGATGATGCTCACCTGAAATGCTTTCAGCTGTCTCCTGCTTGCTGAAGGGTCTAGAGTTTTGGAAGGTCCATTATTATTAACATGCCTGGAATCGATGTATTTAATAAATATCTGTAGCTTAAAGCAGGGCCAAATTTGTCTCCAAGATTTCACAGCTTTAAGGACTTTGTGGACAAAATCCTGTCCCCATTGGAGTCAGAGGAAAAATTCCTCCAGTACACAGGCTCTAGGACCACATCTACTTAAGTGAAGGCTGTGTTTCTGAAAAATGCAGCTTCTTATTGGGTATATTGCTGCTTTCAGGGGAAAAAAGGAAAAAAGCAGGCTTCTTGTTCTCCCCTTATTTTGAGTTGGAGCATCATTCTTTCTAGTTGTGCTGTTGGGTTGCCATGGGCTCAGTTCCCAGTTCCACAAGAGGGCCCTGCAACGCCACCAAAGGGGCTCCAGCACACAGCTGCAGACAGGCACCACACTTGCTTTCTCATGATTTATATCATAACTGCATTTTACTAATTAGAATTATGAGTCCTTTTGTATTTCAACGGGTCAGACACGGTTAGTGCTCAATAAGCTTTATCCCTTTGTTCTATTTAACTCCTTTTATGTCTTAATGTTTTATTCAGTGTGTTATTTATGTGTTTTATTATCCAGCTTCTAAATATAGGGTTGCTACAATATACAGCCCTGGCTGCAATCTCTTCAAGTAATAAGGTAGGGTAAGCAATTCTGTTGAGCAATAGGATTCCTTTAAGAAAAAAGGAGCAGAGTTCATTGTGTGAAGTTTGCTGGTATATTTATTTTTGAGAAGACAAAAGAGGAAAAATTATTTTTATTTTCCTGTTTTTTTGTGTGTTGTGTTTTTGCGTGTTTTGTTTTTTTTTTTTAATTTTTTTTCTCCCCTTAAATAACAATGGGAACTTTTTAATATATATGACAGATTTTGAAAACGACTTCAATTTGGATGCATAGCTACGTTACCAGTAAGGAGCCAATTCAGTATTAATTTAGTCTTTTCTAGAGTAAAATGTAGCTTCTGGTATGGTTTTTCATGAATGTACACTTCAACTATGTGGAATGTGATTGTATATGAAAAGATTTGTGTATTTCAGGGAGTCAGGGGGGAAAAAAAAGGGTGACTGTACAGGTTTGTGTATCATATTTCATTGTGTTTCAAAAGGTGGGGGGAAAGTTCTGTACTAAAAGAAGATAGAGTATCATTTAACACACAAATGGCCAAGTCCAGTGTATCAGTCTGTATAGCAGGAGGCTGAGACCAATATCAAAGTGACCTTATTTTAAAGTCATTGGGGGAACTTGTGAAAATACTGTCTTTATTTTCCTCATTTTACATTGACAGCATCATTTTTTATATAGCTGCAATCTGCAATAAATGATAATTTTTATATTCTATTGACCAAATTTCCAAACAAGAAAGCTTTGTTTATTCCTTGTCTTTTTTTTAAGTCTACTTCTCCAAATTTAGAACTTCTATTATAAAAAATTATTATAATTCAAATAGAATCATAGAATCATTTTGGTTGGAAAAGACCTTTAAGATCATCAAGTCCAACCATTAACCTAGCACTGCCAAGTCCACCACTAAACCAAGTCCCTAAATTGGGTAGGCTTGTGCTAATGAGAGAAGAAAGAAATAGTTGGATAAGTGAAAATCCACAGACAGAATGCAAAGCATCTTGTCCTCAGTGTTAATTTGGGTGAAATGATGCAAGAAAAATTGGAACACGTTCTACTAAGGAGCTCTGCTCTGGGTTTACATGGAGTTCAACACTCCGAGTCCTTGGGAGGATGGATACTTGAGTGATGAAGGCAATAGATTGAAATGTAAAGGACTTGCATTGAATTCCTTGCTCTGAAAAGATTAAAAGACCTGCCTAAGATGAAGTCCGGACCTCACTGATATGGGGGTGTGTGATTCTTCTGTGATTTAGTTTCCAGCCTGCTCCGGATATGTCATATGGTTTTTGGTCCCAGCAGAAAAGTTAGACTTCATAGTTATGATTTTATTAACGCTTAAGCCAGTCATTCTTACAGAATTCATCATTCAGTGTTTTGCAAATCACTGCCGTTTTGAGGGATGGAAATTGCTTTAGGGCCTGTTCTGCTATTGATCGACATGTCTGTGCTTACTGCATGTGCTGCATCGCCGCAGCCTTACAATTACATTAATTGTAATAGCAGCACAGAGCCTATCCCAAACTTAAAGTCCAATTTTAATGTAATTGTAAGGCTTTGTGCTACTGGAGAGTTTCATCCTAAATGAGTGACTGCACAGGCTTGAATAAAAGTCCATGAAAATTAATAGCAGTTTCTACTGATTTGGTGATTTGGACTTGGTGTATATTTTTGTCTGTGCTACCAGGGGAAGGGTGATTCAGAAGTAGGCTAGGACATGCTGACCCTCTATGCTGGCTTCCATTTGCCCATGTTTTTGGCTGTAGGTGGGTACAAAATATTCACCCTGTATTTAAGAGCAAGAATTTAGTTGTCGTACTTGGCTGTAGCATCAGACATGCCCCACCTGTGCCTAGTCCACTCAGACCGCATGAAGTGCTCAGCTCTGCTCTCATGCCAAGCATGGTACTTTCCTCTGCCAAAGAGCTGCCCCTTGATGTTAGTTTAGAAGTTTACAGTGTTGATGTGTCTGGTTTCAAGGACATGTTTGAGAAAGCATTTTTTCTTGGAAACCAGGAAATGTTTAATTAATAATAGAAGAGCCTGGCGATGGATTTTTTTTTTTTCAACTAACATTTAAGTGTTTTGTTGGTGAAGCATCTCCAGATTGTTGCTGATAGCCCTTTGCTGTAGCTGTCTGGTTTTCAGTGTTTGGCAGCGTTCTTGCATTCCTTCAGGAGAGTGACAACTGGTAGAGGACAATGGTTTCTAAATCGGGATATTAAAGATGTCTTGTAAGGTTCAGCAAGGTAATCTCTCCTCTTCAGACTGGAGATACTGTCCATCAGCACAGAAACGGAGACTACACCTGATATTCATTATCTTCCAGGGTCTTCCCCTCGCTTATTGTTTTTAAATGAAGCACAATAAATAACTGGTCACTCAATGGAATGGTGCCTGCCCTCATGAAAGGGAAAATCTTAGACTGTATATCATTACTGATGTTTGTTGCTACTCCTAAGAATACTTAGATTATCTTTAGAAAATATACTTTACTGAAAGTATGAAAACCAAGTCAGAATTTGGTTTGGAAAAAGTGCAGATTACATCAGTCAGCAAAAATCACCCTAGCAATCTGAGAGTCTCGCCCAAATTGTGAATATGCTAATGATTTCTCTCTGTTGAGTCCTCTCAGTAGATGCTGGTATTCCTCAAACTGAAAAAAACCTCAAAAAAACCCCAAACTAAATCAACTGAACTTTCTCATCTAAACCACTTTGAGTGTAGAAAGAGGTCCCCACTGTTCTCTAGGTGCACCCTGTTGGAGTTAGTGCTGTTGGGTCACTGAGGAATTAAAATATAACTGATATTTTTATTTTCAGTGTTTCTAAATGCATCTTGCTTAAAAAGGAAAAAGAAGCCTGATTGCATTGGAAGTTGCCTTTTAGGACTGATGCTTGATTGTGTGTCCCAACGAGTTGTCTGGTTTAGGGAGTGCCCACTCATAACAGAGTTGAATAATTTACTTGCATTGAGTGAAGTGCTGGGGTCTGAACCCCAAGCCCTGAATTAAGGTTGACATATGGGTGGTCCCCATGGTCCTTTAAGAGGAGGGGATGAGTTTGCCTTTTGGCTTTCCTCCAAGGTGTGGCTGACCTTGCAGGGAAAGCCCTTGGGTAAACAAGCCCCAGGTGCCCTGCATTGGGTAAATGAGTGCCAGGTGTCCTGCTTTGGGCATAAAAGCTGGGACCACTTGCAGGAAGGGTGCAGTGTCTGTCTGTGAGGTGGATGCACTCTGCAGAGTTTCCTGTTGGGGAAGGACCTCCTGACTCTTCATGCAACTGGGCCCCAGTCAGGTTTGGCATTTATAAACGCGAGCTTTGTGGGGGGACAATATGGGGCTACTTCTATTGTACATGATCACCTTATTGACTTGCTTGTCTCCCATTTTTTCTATGGGATACCTTGTGTCTTTGTTTATTCCACCTGTTATGGGTCATGCTGTGTCATTCCTGGGGTTTCTGGGGTTGATGTCTATTATTTGTGATCTGACTTGTTTGTACCCCCAGTGATCCCCTATATACTGACTCCTCTACGTGCAGTAGAATCTGCTTACTGGATTGTTTTTCTGCTGGCTGTGTCCTTTGTACTAGGCCTAGTAATTGGCAAAACAATTGAGTTATTCAGTTTTTGTTCTACTTCCAGTGTTTCAGAAATGGGGAGGGAACAACGTAGTGGATTTTACTATCAGACCTATTGTCCTGGTTCCCCAGGCACAGACCCATGTACCAGCCATGCAGGCAAGCCATGAGTAGCCCTGAGTCAGCTGGGAGATCCAATCAAGGCAGTGACTCACAGCTGTATCCCACACCACTTCATCATGCTCATTGTAAAAGGAGGGAGATCAGGGAGAGTGGAGTTCCTCTTCCTGGGGCTCCTCCCTCCTGGCCTTCTGCTCCTGCTGCTATCTCAAGGGCCAGGCTGAGTAGAACCTTGTATACTTTGTCAGTTGTTGCATTAGTTTTGTTATTTCATTAAATCTGTTTCTACTTCAACCCATGGGGTTTCTCCCTTTTTCCCCTGATGCCCGTTCTCAGCTGGGGAGGGATCATCAGGTGGTAGAACAACTGCTGCAGTTTAGCCCTGGGTACTGACTAAATGTAGACACCTATGCTCATTTTTTTTTTTGTTGTTGTTTGAACTACATAGGAAAAAGCACTAGTCTGACATTTCATTTGGTAATACCATGGCAGGTGTGCTATTTTTCTCACCCTGCCACACACTATTTTTTCTGGAAGTACAAAACACCCACAACTTTGTGTCGACATTCTTTAGAAATGGAGTAAAATTGCTGCCCTCAGCAAAATGCAGTTTACTGCAAGGGATGCCACAGTCCCCAAACAAGGAGCCAAGGTAATTAGTCTACAACTGACAAATACGTCTGCTATGCTAATGTAAAGAAACATCCTTTTATCAGGCTGTATCATATGGTAGTTTGTGCCAAGCTAGAGGGAAAAGAGAGTTTACTCTGAAAACACGTCCTCTTTTGGGGGAACAAATCTAATCCAACAGTGACTATGGAAAGCATTTTCCTGACCCTTCGCCAGTACCAAGGGATTTGGATTAACTGAATTCTGGATCAGAACCAAGACCTGTGCAGGGTTTTTTGCAAAATCATTTCAATTTTTCTTTCAGCTGTAGCAAGAACTGTGTCAAAACAGCATTGAAAAGAACTATGGCTGCAGAATGACCAGTTTACCAGAGGGATAAAGGTGATCCAGCATTCTCTGTATTGCCTCTCAACAAAGAGAAGGTCTTTGCCTCAAGTGCTTCAGCCTAGATAAACAGTGATATGCAGGAGTAAGTCTACTCTGGCAGCCAGGCTCACTGAAATCAAAGCAATACAAGGTGTTTGTCAGTAGAACAGGATGTGCTTTACAAATGAAGTGTGATTATTCTCATTTAACAGATGGGGGTTGAAACACATGTGTGTGCATGGTGAATGCTTCCAGGTCTTGGGAACAAATTGGACTAGGTTGCAGAACAGTGCCAGAGGTTATATTTAGATTGCCTTGCCTGTGACTTGGTGGCTGGGCTACTATTATGCAAACAACACAGAGCAGTACTTAAATACCTTCACTGTAGCTGGCCAGCACAGTGCAGTGATGGTATACACCTATCAAAGCTGACAAGTGACCAGTAAGCTCTTTCCCAAACTTGTTTCCTAGTTCAGAGTCTGTTAGATGTTAGTCAAAAGGCCATGCAAAGAAACTGCATTTTAAAATTATTATTAATATTTTGCATTGATTGCTAAATACTTTATTCTTACAGTTATTAACTTTTGCTCACTATATTTTTTTAATGGAGTATGACATAGGCTTTCAGTCTGAGGTCTGTTAGATAAAAAATAGCATTAGCAAGATCATTCCTTGACCAAGGAAAAACTGCATGTTGTGAAATGATGCATTCAGTCAGGGGACAAGCAAGGGAGGGATGTGTCTTCTGTGGCAGCCTCAGCAGATAGTTTTAATGACACAATGGATATTGCTAATTGCCACTGCCCTTGTATTAGCAGGTTCACAAAGAACTGGTTTGCCACTTGCCTGTGGAGAGAAGTGGGGTCCTTCTGCCTCAGATGAGGTGATAATACAGTCATTGCATACCAATAGGATGATAGAAACCTTAAAAATACAATCAAGTCTTAAAACAGAAATAAGCTGTGGAACATTCTGGTTCCTATAAAACAATAAGCCATTTTTGGTGAGACACCATTCTTTGCTTTTAAAGTTGGAGTGAATGCGTAGTTGAAGAATGAGATTACAGGCTTAAATGAAAGCAAAGGTACTTTTGATCTATACTGGAGATACCACAGGGTGAGAAGCACAGAAGGAAGATGCTGATCACTGGAGTTATCTGGGTGCTGTGGTGTGTTTAGAAGCCTGTGTTTTAACAGGTGAGTTACACTAGCATATGAGTATGTATTTCAGATCATAGTTCCGTTTTGTGTTAATGGATTTCTTAAATACCCCTGTCTTTCCATTTCTTCTATACCTTTTCTGTATCTCTTTGAAAATCAGTAAGTAGTTTTTTTTTTGTTTTTTTTTTTTAAAAAGTCACTGATGTTATAACATACTGTAAGGAAAGCATTAAGCAAAGAATTGATGAATATAAAAAGGTGGGAGTATGAAATACACATAAATACTGTGCTTCAATAAGAATGTGTATGAAGAACAATATCTAATTGCAAAGTGCTCTCTGGGGCAATGAGAGCTGCTTGTTGTTTTTTGCATAAATCTGATGACTTAAGCTATCTGCTCTGTGAAAGGAAGATAATGTCAGGCTGATTGATAGAGCAAACAGGACACGACAGTCTTCAAAGAAGAAGGAAGGCAGAAATCATTTTCAGTAGAGACAGGATCTCATGATGTCGTTGAGCACTTGATAAGCCAATTGAAATTCAAAAATCACATTTAAATTTCTGGATGATGAAATGAGAGGGAGATAAATAAGTCTGTGCCAATATCTCTGCTAATGATTACGTACTCTCTTGACTAGAATCAGAGATTAAATAATATATTGTACCTTTTAAGTTAATTCTGCTGTCCTGTATCCAAACAAGTGGTAAAGTTTAAAACACAGTTAAGCAGTAACCTGGTAGAAATGTGCAAAGGCTGAGATTATTCCTCATGTTACATGCTGTGTAAATCGTGTCCATGCAAACAAATTACCAGGGCTTTGATGCTACAGTTAATTTTTTAAAAGGTAAATTAGGTTTTTGTGTTTTGGTATAGAAGCAAATCAAGGTTATGTATTTACTGACAAAATGTAACAATCTTAAATTAATCCTCCTGAAATTAAGCACTGAGAGGGTCGTGGGCTTGGTGTCTTGATCAGACAGAGCTGAACTGAACATATGGCTGAAAATAAGGGCAGATTTGCTTGGAGATTCTCTATAGAAAGCTGACTTGGTGCCTGGTGCAATGTATAGTAAGTAATCACAGGGCAGCTCTAAGTTTTGCCAGTGACTCCAGTAGAACATTATTTCTAGCACACAGGACTTACTGAAGTGTAGAGGAGTTCTGTTTCTAGCCCAGTTTTGGGGGAAGGTTAACTGTACAAGGAGGACAACCTGTGTCTTTCCAACTGCTCTACAAATCCCAAAATAATCCGAGCTAGGCTGATGTGGTTAAATTCTCAGTAATCGGAACAGATGAAATCACCATTCTGCTGATGGTGTAGTTGAATGTCAGTACTGGTAAATGGTTTATTGGGCCACAGTTCACCCACTTCTGTACACCACAAAGGAAGGTTGAAACCCTTCTTTTTCTGCTACACCACTATGGCTGTTTGGGAGAGCTCTGTGTAGTGGGATTTGGAGTAAACCCCACTGTGGATCATTTAATCCCTGTGGATTAAATAATTTAATATTGCTTGTAGTAATTTTACAGGAAATATGATGAAGGTATGAAAAATGTGGACATAGATGAACAAGAGTCAGTCTCAGCAGCATCCTGTGTTCTCACAAAGCAGTGCTGATTGTGCAGTTGGACTGCTGGGTAAAGCTTTGCCTTTTCCTCTCTCCTAGTCCCAAATTGGTCCACCTCCTCCTGCTTCCCTCCTGTTCTTCTTGATTTGCTGGAGGAGTTCTTGCCTATTGATGTCTTGCTGTAGAGTCCTATTAGCATTAGAAATTTAACTCCTTCATAAATTGCTCTGTAGACTGTACCCTGACGATTTGAGTTGGCTTCAAATTGTTGTCACTGCCTCTGCTTCATCATCCACAAGTAATGATGTTGATAATGAAAATGTTATGCTATTATTTATCAGTTCTGAGGCCCTCTGTTATCTATGAGGGGATGCTAAGTAGAGAGCAGAGTATCAGAGACTTATTTTTTGCTCTACACATCTATGTTCTGAGCTCCCAAGTACTGAAACAAGACAGATATGGGCTTTTAAAGCCAGATTTAACAAGATATTTAGATACCTATCACTGCAGATTAGCAACCAGTAGGATTTTTCAAATGTGTATATGCAAGGCAGTTGCTGAGCTTCCATTTTAACTGCAATGACACATGTAGATTGGAAGACTTGAAATTTGACATGGTATGAGATCCTGCATGTTACAAATCTCTGTGTAACCATCCCTCTGTCAGCTCCAGCATCTTAAAACAGCTAAACAGCTGCAGGATCGAAGCAGATCAAGTCCGTAGAGTGTTTTCACAGGCAGCACCAGGAATAAGCAATAGAGTGCCTTTTTTGTCCTTGCACAGGAGGTGCAGACTGTTACAACGGTTTTTTATTCAGCACCTGCTATATTTTACTTTCTCTGAAAACTTTTGTCTTGGATGGCATTGGGAGCAAGGTACAGAATAAGTGTCAATCTGACAGTGGCTCGGACTCAGTGCTTGTTAGCCATCGATCTTTACTGAAGTGCTTTCTACCCAACCTCCCCACTGGATGGCAGCAGCAGAACACATCCGTATATTCCCTGTTTTGTCTAAGTGGTGGGACTGTCCAAGTTAGAGCATATTCTCTCAGCTTTCATCTGCCTTTCTCCCTACCTTATCTTCTGTTGTTTGCCTCTGTGTATCCAGGAGAGGCACAGCTTGGTCTTCAGGATCCTCTTCGCACAGTGTCCAAGAATGTGTATTGCTGTACTAGCTCTTTGAAGGGCCTGGAGGGTCGGGTCAGCCAGTGAGCAGATGCTGTGGCTGCGTACCTGGTGTGGGTCAGACTGCAGCAATGACCAGCCCAGATCGCTGAACGTCAGGCAGAACTTTACCTGAAAAGGGAACTGATACTGAGCATGAGCGTTTCCCTTCCAATTTTTATTAGGCTATATCAACAGCAATTAAAACAGGCAGGTATTTACTGCCAGACAGCATGAACAAATAATTTAATTTCCCACTACTTAAAAAATGATTCTTATCTTAGCAGGCTTTGTAATTAGATTTGACCTTGAGTCATCCCACATTCCTCATGTTACTTGAAGGAGTATATGAATTTTTGAGTCTCCCTAAAATGTAAATTGTGTTACTTAAAATATGCAACAACATCTTGTGTAGCATTGTGCCTTTATAACATAACATTCTTAGCTAAATGTCATGGTTTTATGCTGAGTGCTCAGACCTACAATACTTTATATGTGTGCCAGCATTTAAACGAGATCCAGTTTGCCTGTGAGGCTAACAATCCATTAGTATGAAAGTGTGGGCAGCTCACCTCAGTGTCAAAGATGTATTTTTCAGCTATTTATGTGCCAAGTCTGTACAGTAAGAGGAAAGAGATTTGCACAGTTAAGGCTCTTGGCAGTACAAGAAAGTCCCACAAAAATTAAAATTCTAATGATGGTGATATTTTTGGGTCTCTAGGTAGAGACTGAAGTTCAATCAACACAACAAGAGCTTTTTTATTTTCAACTTCTGGTCCCTTGCAACTAAATGTTGAGAGTTTCTATATGTTTTTTAGTTGTTCTTGACTAATTAACAAACACTGTAGTTGAAATGACAGCAAGGTATATTTTGGAACATGTCACACCTGCTTTCTTTGGAGGCGACTCTAAGTTTAAGAGGAAATACTTGTATTTACTAGGGGGTGAATATGGTATTAAGTGGGTAGGATAAAAATAGTGGTGGTGTTTCCAAGCAAGAAATAAGAGATCAAAACACAGACTATTTCCCAAAGCAGCAGGACCTATAAATGCCATAGCAGTGACACCCAATGACTGGATTGTTAACAGTAATTCCACAGTAGATCCTTTTGGATATGTAGAAGAGACTTAATCCCAGACATAGGTTTTAGAAATGGTGCTAGGCAAGAACTTGGAGATAATAAAGTAAAGGAAAATTATGATGTGGGGAAAAATGCAAGCTTGGAACTGGTACAGGCTTGACCTCTGTTATGACCCTCAATCTTGGAATGAAACAAGATTTTGGCAACTTGTTCACCTCCTCCTGAACTTACTTGCAGATATAGTGACACAAACCTGTTTGAAACTTATCAACACAAGCCACGTGCACTGGCTGAATGTATTATCTGATGCTGTGGTATGGAAATCGGGGCTGTTTGACTGATGGGACTGTTCCAGCTGTTGAATTTATCTGGTTGGCTTAAAAGCCTAAAGGAAAAATCACTTTGAAGGAGGATTTTTTAGAAATAAAGATATCCCTTTAATTAGGGTTAATTGTGTCATTCAGAGAAAGTAACTGGTTAGCATTATTAATCTAGCTCTGTGATTGATCCTTTGGGAGTGGTGTTATGTGTGCCCCAGGTGACAGATGATGGAGAGCCACAGAGAGGACAGAACATCTCTAGCTGGCAGACACATGAAATAATCCATACAAAATCGGGGAGTTTAAGGGGAATTTGGGAGTTTTAAGGGCACAGCATAGATGTGTTCTGGGATTCTCTTCTGTACATTCATTAGGAAATGATACTGCATAATCAAGAGGTAATTTATGTAGTTGTAACGGTTGTGCAAAAAGGCTGCTGTTAAGTAGATCCCTATGTTGGTGTCTTGTTTCAAGTATTGGGATTAGCCACAGGTGGCAGGAACAACACTTTGGTTTTTGTCCTGAGCAAGTCGTTTGTTCTTTCTCTTAGGTTAGTCTGTTCCATTTCAGTTTGCTCTTGTGTTTTGTGATACTTGTCAATCCAATAGTCCAACATGTTCTGAATTAATTATGAAATGCTTCAGAGTAAATGGAACTTGGTCTGTTGCAGAGCAAGAGATGACTGAGTGTTACTGTGTTTAGCGACACAGTTTAATTCACAGTGCTTTCCAAAACAGGAACCATGTGTACATCTTGCATTTCAAACACCTCTTAACCTTGAAGGACTAAAAGTTCCTAAAGGAGCAAGACATACACAATTTTACAGTCCCTCTAACTGTCACTGACTCCCCAGTGATGTTTGGAAACTGCTGGGCCGAATCCAACCAAACAAACGTGGTAGGCTTTCTAGGAATTTGAAGAAAACCAACAGTGAAGTACATTATTTCCCCCACTAAGACAAAGCTGCAATGTAATTGTGAAGGTTGCCTGCCCTGTGTGCCCTGGCAGCTTGTTGATTAATACACCTCTATGTTGGAACCAGTGCTAGCCTTGTTGTAGTTAATGGGCACAGAAGATGCCTGAACACTGTGAAATGGATGAGAATGGAAGCCATGGCAGTGATGTGGGATGGGGGTAGAAAATAGATGTGTGTCATGGATGCTACTCAGTGAAATGGCACAGTCACCAAGGGATTATTTCTTGCAGCAACCTCAAGAAGCAATGGTCACATCTGAAATGGAATTTGTTTTTTTTAATGTCAGAAAAATCGGTTTCTTCTGATAGGAGATGATGATGATTGTTTGAATGCTGGTTTTCTTGGCATTGCCACTGTGAAATGGGCTAGATGTAAGATTGTCTGTGGAGCAATTCTGTCTTGCCTGCGGTGATAGAGGAGCAGGAGCAAGTAATGTGCTAGCTTGAAACATCCAGTAAATGCACATATGTGGGCAGCTGCTTATGGCTGTGAGCTGTAGCTGTTGTGTCAGTGTGGACCATAATCCCAGCACTGGGGTCCATCTCTCCCAGCACAACCACTGCCATTCTCACATGTGAGTGTCCAACTCGCACTTGATTTCTGTTCCATTAGATATCGTCCATTTGAGTTAGCAACAACAAGTTCTGAGCAGGAAAGGTCATTGTTTTCAATGCTCCTGGGTCACCTTTTAGACAATTCTGAAAATTCTATCTCCAAAGTCTGACTCGTGTTAGCCACTTTTATTATATGAGCAATGTCACTCCTTCATCCTGAAATGACAGGGAAATGTCAGTGGCAGCTTGCCTATTGCATCTTGTTTCATGTTCAGTGCCAAAGTTATAAAAAGTATTTAGCAGGGTCCCAGAAATAATTGCAAGCTAAGAACAGAGCAACCATGGAAAGTAACTATTTAGTTAGCCAGATCATGTAACTGCAGTGCTATGTGTTGCCAGGAAGAATTTACACCAGGTTGCTTGCAGAGTTCCTGTTTTGAACCTCCTTGAAACCTGGAGGAAGTCTAATTTGAGAAATTTTATGGATTTCTTTATGTAACAGTTCTAAGCAGCCTTGCCCCCAGTGACCTAATTATGTCACCTGCATGCCGCACAATTTTGTACTCAAGCAAGACTGCCACAAGGCATGTGAGCTTTGTAGTGAAATTTTTTTGTAAATTGGATTCCACCTTTTCTTTCCCCCCTTCCCAGTACAAGCTGCTGACTTCAACATTTTACCTGAGTTTGGAAGCTACACTGATTCTTGTTTTATTTTGGGTTTGTAGTTTTTGGTTTTTTTTTTTTTTCCCCTTTCCAAAAAGCCAAGGATGCAATGATAAAACTCATTTGTCTTTTTAATCTTTACCTTGTAATTAGGGCTAAGAGTGGCTGGAAAGAGATGCCAGGCAAGTAAGCTCTTTTCCTTTAAAAGCTCTCCGGGCACGTAGCTGAGTCTTGGGAGAGCTTTAAAGCAAAGCAGTAATGAAAATTCTGCAGAAAAGGAAAAATAAGCCAACAAAATTAAGATTTAAGTGTGCTATTTTTATTCAGGGCTGGGGGTAAAAGAGACTCTGATACCTCCTGGGTTCATTGTCAGATAAAATGTTTGAATCGCTAATTATTTTTAAATGTTCTTTTTGTATGGATGAGTTTCCCTCTTTGTTTCTGCCCCACTGATTTCCCCATTACTGAGATTTGAGTTTATTGAAGATGATGTTGATCTTTTTTTGGAGGTTTTAAATTTTTTTTGCCTCGGCTTTGTTGGAAAATCAGATTGTTTTACTGTGAGATCAGTCATTTTCATGAAGTTTTGTTTTTCTAGAAGACAAAGCCTCAAAACACGAAATTCAACTTATTTAAATGCTAGAAACTAAATAGCTACGGTATTTAGGAACCTGGATCACAGAATGTGTTTTAAAAGGCCACACCTTTCACTTGGGCAGAGCACTGAGTTAGAAACAAAGCAGTCATGACCATCCTTGTTTATAACTGCAAAGAAGATGATTGTAGTGGGGAAAGACTGAATGGCAAAGAGTCAAGGCCTCAGTGCTGGTCTCCCGAGGACCTGAAATAACAATTTATCCTGGCTTTGGCAGGATTCTGCAGTTTTAAGTCAGTAGATCTCCAATGACAGAGCAATGCAAAGCTGTGTTCATACATGGATCTGCTGATAGGATTGCTCTAGCACGACAGATTCTTTGTTTCAACTTTTGTTGTATAAATACTAGCTTGTAGAATCAAAATGATGACTCTAAACATTGCTCTGAAATAGTCAGTGATGTTGCAGAACTAAGCCACTCTTTTCATCGACACATCATGCTGTGCATGAGAAGACATAAGGAAGAGATGTCCAGGTGAATACACAGGGCCTTAGCTGATATTGCTTGAAACCAGATTATTTCTCCCACACACACTGTAGGGCCATGGATGGTTACCTTTCCCACGTTTCTCTTTTTTTTGATTGGACGTGGAAGATTGCAAAAGAGATAAGGCTGAAGATCAAAGTGACATGTCATCCATGGTCTGAAGACAGGGAAGGACAAATAGCAGTTATGATTTGTGAGCTGAATGGTAAACAATGGTAATTTTTATATTTGTAAAACTGGATTTGGAAACTAGCAATATCCCTATCCCCCATCATAGAGGGTGTTTTCAACTGTGTGCCTCACTCACACGTATTAGTTTTTCCAGTGCTGTCAACAAAGTCAATGGGCCTGACACTTTACTACCTGTGCCTTCATGCAGTCACTGCCCTGGTATAAATGCTATCATTTGGACGTTAGCAAGCAGCTGTAAACCTCTATTTGTTATTGCTCCCTTGTAACTCTGTGCTACGATGCAGCTCAGCATGCAGATTTTTGAGTAAGGAGAGGCAATAGTTTTCAACATAAACAAGTCTGCTGGGTCACATTAACCTCCTTCAGTCTCTGTGTTAAATAATTAAAATAAACTAGGTAGTGTTTAACTATACGTATTTAGAGGCTTACTGGAGGAGCTTATTAGTTCAATATCCTAACACAGAGTCTTAAACCTTTCTGAGCTCCAGGATCCCTTATTAAATATTTAGTGCATATTGCTGAAAAAGTCAAGATTTGCTTTATTTTTTAGAGGCAATTGCTATTCTCAAAATTCTTTTAGCCCTTAAAATACTGGCCATCTATAAATAGTACTTTTCTCAAGTTGTCATTTCTTGCCACCAAGGAGTGTTTTTCATTTGTACTGATCTTGATAGTACCCCAGGAATTAATACTTGCAGAAGGTTCTGCAATGCATCCTTACCGTAGTCTATGGAACCATCTCAAATACCTTTTTAAGCAATTCATTTGACAGCAGCTCCTTGGGAGAGAAAGAAGATGCATGTCAGCTGCTGGCTGTGGTTTGGAGACGTTAATATTTCTCCTCTTCTGTTTCCAAAACTGTCAAAATGAAATTAGTTAATTGGGGGGTATTTTTGTGTAGTTGCTGTGGGATAGTAATTATTGGTGACAAGGGCTGCTGGATGTGCACTAATACAGTACAGCAAAACCTAAAATTTGAAAATATGAGGCATTATCCTGCACTGCTATTATGACTAGTCATTTTGCCATAGTCTGACTTGCTGTAGATTCAAAACTTCAAGTTCAAGGTCGTCTTGCCAGGAGAGAGAAGATTTTGCTTTGTACGCAGCAGAGTTTTATAAGACTTGCCATATAGCTGAGCAAAGGCAGCTTAGTGGATTAAAATAGCATCAGTGATAACTCATTACCCTAGAGACAAGAGATATGAGCAAAGCAAAGACCTCCAGGAAGGGACTGTGTTTCTGTGGAGTCTCTATTAGATGATACTGTATAGTAAACAAATAACAAATTGTTTCACTGAGTCCATTCTCATTTTGACTAATTGCCTGTCTTGATTCCGTACTGGTGAAGATAAGACATAAGCCATGTTATATTTACTTTTACACCCAAGGACTGATTGCTTACTGAAAGAAGCTAGGCTATGTGTTTTCTCTCTGCTTGTAGCTGGAATCTGGTTACTCCTTGCTACAGGCTCTTCTTTAAAGATTTTAATTTAGTACTTTCCATGTTGTTCCATGGTTCAAGGTGGCAGCTGAGAGAGAGTGTCTGTTCAGCTTCAGGAGTGGGCAATTGGCAGTGTTAGGTTAATGGTTAGACTTTGTCTTAGAGGTCTCTTCCAACCAAGGCTATTCTGTGAACTTTGTAGTGTGAAGGTATCTGGGCAAACTTTACAGACTCCTGCAGACAAAGATGTTTTCCATTTTTAACAGTAAGCCTCCATATATTATCTGTGTGCCTTGAAACATAAACTAATAATCCACCTCTATCCAAATGCTTAAAACTACTTAAAAGCTGACAAAGGATAATAAGTTGTACTGGCAGTATGTTGGATCTCTAATATAGGCACTATTCATCCCAGTGATTGCCATCCACCTCTCATCTGAAACTCACCTGTTCTTTAAGCAGTAAATCATCATCAGTCCATAACACTATTCTCACTATTATTAGGAAGGATGTATGAGAAATCCTTTTAAAGAAGATAGTCCCAATTTTGACAAGACACTTCACATACAAATTTTTTCACTGTAGTATTTTCAGGCTCTATGAGGTATACATTAACAGACTTTTCCTCTTCTCTACTGGAAGTTTTACTGAAATGTGATGGACATGTAAAAAGTTCATTTAAAGAAAAACCCCTCTGGTTTAAACTAACAGGAACATTAAAATAAATAGAAATCTAGTCTCTCTTACCCAATTTCAATGGTTTTTTTAATAACAATATATTACCAAAGTTCCTGATAAAATGTCAATGATTTAAAATAAGAGAAAGGAAAAACGAGTTGTGATTTTCAAGAGACTGCACCTTTTAATTTTAGAGTGCAAAAGGCATTCCTGCAGGAGATAAATTATGCTGCTTTTTCTTGTCCGTTGAAAGTAGCTGCCAAGTTTGTTGCCAAATAACATGTCTGATTTCATGTCTAATAGTTAGCAAAATTTAATGAGTACAAACTGCAAAATGGAATCGTTCTCAGTAGGAGAGTAACTTGAGTTCTTCTTTTGACGCACTCTGTTGTTCCTTTGATTGTAAAAGATGCCTATCGGTGGCCATTCAGCGCTCTCAATGCCTCGGCTGTGTTAAAGAATGGATGTCAAGCCAAGGCACCTTGGAAACGAATCCACCCCAGCAAAAAGTCTGAAAAGATTTCAAGAGGAGAGAGAAAGGGCAGCCTTTGTAGCTAACAAGAGGGCGTTGGTGGTCTGATATTTAAGGTACTTGTACCTAAAGCTCAGGAAGGGAGTGAAATTTATACTAAATACAGTGATTCAGCCATTCAGGTGCCTAACTGTTGCAGTCAGTTTGGAAGCCATACTTGAAAACTTCTCCAACCTTTTTTGCTGGGAATTGTCTGCCAGCTGGAATCATCAAAACATAGTATACTGTGGCCTGAGTGGGCTCTGTGGAGAGGCAGCAGAGAAATCCTTGTGAGAAATATCATACTTCTGTTTGAGTGTCCCACACCTGACCAATGCAGGCTCTCGTGGATGTTATCTTTCTTCAAGTTGTCGTGGTACTCAGGGGAATGGCATTTGCCTACATCACTGTGATGGTTCTGTTGTTCAAGGCTTGTGGCTAGGATGTGTTACAGTTAAAATAGTCCGTGAGGAAAAGGTGATGCTGAAGTGTGTCATTTAGCCACTTCAGGTGGAACTGTAAGTGCTAGGAATGGGTGCATGTTATGGTCCTTCCCTGCATTTTAGGGAACTTGCATGGCAAATTTTCTTTAGTAAAAGTAAGATATTTTAAGTGAAGTGTCACATGTTTTCAAGGACCATATCTGAAGGTCTGAGTCTCTTCAGTGCTGAGCCCTGTAAACCAACACTTTGTGTAATTTAGATTTAGGGATACTCTATCCGTGGCCAGATCAAATTCTGACTGTGCTGACTGTGAGCTCATTGGTCTAGCTTGCTATGTAGTTCTGAGTTGTTGTGATTGAAGATAGACCATTATTTTTCAGCTTTTCAGAGCACAGGATGCTTGGAACTTGATAGTGGAAAACCCGCTTTCGTGTTTATAAGTGCATTCTTTTTGGGGTTATGTTCTTGCAGACAGATACCTTCTCAGCTAGAGCCACTTCCAAAGTGTTCAGATTTATGATAACCTCAGGCTATCTGCCACCAATTTCAGCATGAATAAAAATATTCATCTTAGATACATCCTTCCTTATCACAGCCAGTGATCCACAGCAAAATGTATCTTTTGCTGTATTTTATTGTTTTAAACCAAATAACTATTTTATACTCATTCTAGAATCTTTTAAATCTTCCTCTTTTGCATCTCCCTTTACCTTTGCCCAAAAAAAAAAGGAAATTCTACCTTGACTTCTGTAGTGACATTTTTACATTCTCAGAAGCAACTTGTTGGAGACCTCAATTAAAATTTCCTTTTATTTTGTATGTAATGAATGAGTAAAAAGTAAATGGCTATTTAAACAGGAAGCTTACAGGCAATAAATAATATATAACGTGACAAAAAGACTTTGAAAAGCCATTTCTTTGTCAGCTTTTTCATGCTGAACAATGCCATGTCTGTTGCCTAACAATAAAATTATATAATATTTTAAAAGCTAAACTCAGATTTTTATTAACACAGAAATGTAAATATTTTTACATTACAGAACTCAGAATATTGCATTAAAGAAGCTATGGCATGGCAGTCCAGGTGTGTGAATTATTTTCCTTAAATATTTTGTTTTCCGAAGTAGAATTAAACTGGGCTAGCCAGGACTATCAGTGTGCTGACAATTGAGTTCTCTTCATGGAGTTGTAGTGCATAAACAAATATGTTAATTATATTACTTAATCTCAAATGGTCAGGTCTGCATGCTCCAAAGGTGTATAGCCACTATAAAGAAAGTCTTGTAACTTCTTGTGCTTGAAAGAGGCACTTGGAAATAATTACAAGATGCAATCACAGGAGAACAGGAAGCCTCAATGGATTAGTAATGAGATACAGAGCCTTTCACCTCAAGGTCGTTGTTTCTAATCCAGATCTGCTTGGTAGTGTTTGGAAGAGCCACCAGACAGGTGGTTAGTGTGAAATTAGTTGGAGTTCTCGGGGTTGTTAGTAAGTACATATCCATCTGAGGAAAATTGCTGTGGCCGTGGTTTTCTTTCTGGCTGTCACCTTCCCTCTTATCTAGATAGAAGACAGAATTTCTGCTGGTTTCTTGTATTGAGCTAGCTGGGTAATATTAATGTGATTCTGGCCAGTTTCACTGCTGCTGAAAACTACCTGCTAGGCAGCAATGATGTGGTCAGACATGAGTCCTCTAGTGTGGGCACTGGAGGGATGTCAGCAGAGGGAGACAGAGTAGTTCATGTTTAAAGGTAAGGCCAATCGAAGAGCAGTGTAAGGGAGGCACTCCAACCACACACAGTGTCCCAGAAAGCTCTGAAAATAACTGGACTTGAACAGGCATGAGCAGAAAAGTCTTTTTCCATGGCCTATTTGGCTAGTGTGCAAGTGTGTTGTATAGACTGTGAAGGACTTCATAGCTCATTAATGACAGTGATGCTAAAGCAGTTGTCTGTCTAATGCACTAATGCTGACTTCTGCTGTTGTTATTCACCACAAATTAAAGTGACCTTTCCTTGGGTTCCCAGGAACTGCAAGCAAGGGGTCTTGCAGAGGAATCTGCCTTTATGAAGCTGCTACTGCTCTGTAGAACAGCTATCATGAGCAGTGCCTGTTGGTCCTTCTCACTGTGTCCCTGGTGGGGCACTGAGTTAGAGGAAGTACCAAAAGGACACTGTACATAAACTGATGATGTCCATAGACTTTTAAAGTTAGTTACCATTCTGAATATTTATCTTGCCAGCGAGGCAATGCATCTTTTAAGACCAAGAAAAGCCAACCACGAGAGCAGAAACTGTTTTCTAATTAGTTAAGTCAACACAGTTTTTAAAGGTAAGAAAAACAAGCAGTGTAACTGGTGATTTACTTTTTTTTTTTTTTTTGAGAATATGATCAGAAGAAACATTTTAAGTTTCCCCTTTGTAAAGTGCACAGTGCAAGAGGAAAAACCCAACAGTTTTAGAGTACCGTCTTTGTGGAAAGATAATGGAACTAATGACAACTGTACCAGGTCACCTTTAATCTTATTCAGACAGGGGAGATGGTGGAGCATTGCTGTTAAAGTCAATGGCTCTTGGGGGAGTCTAACCAGCATTGTGTAAGTTAATGGAGTGCCCTCTTCTGCCACCTATGGCTGCTCCATTATCCTTGAAAGCAGCACAAATTTGCACAGCTTTAACAGGAACATCTGCTTCTCTCCCCTGGTTGTTTTCTTCACATCTGCAGTGGTTGTGACAGGGCACGTGCTCTTCTCCATTCACCCTCGTTGCTTTGACCTTTCCTGTGGCTCATTTTTTATGCTCTGTCTCCTTAATGACTATTCTAATTCATCTCTGCGTTTGCTCATAATCTCATTAGGGCCAAGGGAAAATTCACTGGGTGAGGAAGCCTGTTGTTTTCTGGCAAGAATAAAAGTTTGTCAAATCTGACAAGCTAGCTGGGATACTTTAGAAAGACAATTTCACTACATTGTTTCTGGAACTTGCCTAGTTGTGACAAGTATTCCTGCTAGAAAGGAGAATCCTTCTTTTCTGTAGTGAATAAAGTACATCCCCTTTTCTGGCTGAACTGTTGTGGGTTTTGTTTTTCTTTTTTTTTGGCCATGATCTAGAAAGATATCCAGGTGTCGTCTTGCTATTTAAACATCTTATTTCCATTGATTTCTAAAATAGATTGCAATGTCAACATAAGAACTGGACATCTAAAAGCCCTTGAAAATCTGAGGCTTCCCCTTCAATTCTACCTCCTTTGAGCCTCCAATCCAAATATACTTTGTCAAGTGTCCTGGAACTAAGCCACTGGCTGTCTTGCTACATTCAGGTGTAGGAAAGTGCTGTTATTGCAGTTGCTACCTCACAAAATAAATGTGCTCAGTTATCAGGGAGCAAATTTCCATCTCATGGTAGAAAAACTCCTTCCAAATACAATAACCTGCAAGAGTCAAGAACTTCCTTAGTCCTTTGAGTGATGATAGTGAGGCTTGAATATGATTCAAGGATTAAACTGTCGGACTTTCTCCCAGAACACTATGTAGTCTCTTTCTGTCAAAGTCAAGACGTGTGTAGGGAGACTTTTGACATTACTCTCCGGTTTGTTCCTGTTGTACAGGTTTCAGGATACAGTAGCTTCCGTACCATTTTAAAGTTATATTTTCATTTTTCACTTTAAGATGAATGGCTGAACTATAATAGATAATCTACATAATCTTTGCCAAGGACTGTTCATTTTAATAATAAGGGAAGAAGTATTGGGTTCTCAAGTACTTGGAAGAGGATGTGAGGAACAGGAAAAGAATGTCTTAACCTCAAGTGAAGACAATTGTCTGTTAACACTTTATTTTTGCTGATTCATATAGCTTTTTCATAGCAGCTAACATGGTAAGCCTGGGTGAAATATCTTTATCATTGCCAAATGAAAAAAGCCAAATTTAGGTAGAACAAGCAGTATACTGACTGCAAAAAGGCCCTTTGCTGCATAAGATCATAGGGCTGATAATATAAATAACATGGAAAAAATAAGGTGAAAGCATAGGATGTGTTGTGGCATCACTTGTTTGTGCATGCACTTAGTTACGGAGCACGGACCTCCAGATTTGGCTTTCCGAGCTGCACCTCTCTGGGGTTTTCTTGGGCTTTAGCCTGCAACTGAAATGTCAAAAGTTTAGATTTGTACCTTTTAGGTAAAGATTAAAAAGTGAAAGTTGAGAGGCTTGAGAGGTCTGTAGAACCTGGAAAAGAAAAAAAAAGGTATTAATGGTGAAGCTTTGAAAAAGAGTCATCAGTATGAAATAGGAAACATACAGACCCTCATCTTCTGAATTCTGACCTCCTTTTTAAATGTTTTTACTGTTAGCAGTATAAGTCAGGGTCATGAGTTATAATGTGGGAAAATATATGAGAAATTATCAGGTTCTTTCTCATTTTATTTGATTGTGACTATATTTTATTGTTGTCTCTTTCACTGTTACAGTGTAGCATAAAATGATAGGCACTTTGCAGGGTTATTTTTTGCCATACTAAAAAAAACCCCATTATTCGGTAATAGTGACTAAAAAAGTCTGTGGGCATTTTGGAAACCTCACTTATGGTTTGCACTTATGGATGTAATAGTTAATAAAGCTTAAGTTTAATTAGTTGTTCAGCCAGGTTGGATATGGTCTGCACCTGCTGAAACCATTTAAAAGTCCTCCTGCCACTCAGAATTAAAAATGCATTTGTGCAATTTAGTTTTATGACCTGTTATTGCTTAACTGGCAGCTGGATCTTGTACTTGAACTGCTGTGATGCTTTCCTTATCCATTCCATCAGAATAAACCCAAGATAACCATTACAGCTATATAAAACCTGATATAAAATGAGGAAAACTCTGAAAATAATTAATCAGTGGTGATCAAGACATAGGGGCTTTTCCAGGGATTAAAGACCAGCTGAGGAGCTGATGGCTTCGTGCCCAGTGCATTAACCAGTCTGATTGCTTGTAAGGTTCCTCGAAATTCCATTTGCCTGATTTGCCTATTGCATGAAAATTTCATCTCACTTCAGCAATGAAATGTATCTTTCAAATTTGCAGTCTTATCCACTAGTCCTGTTTTTTGCAAAAGACAATTCTAGCGGTGACAAGTACTGCTACAAGACTTTAATAAACACAGAGCAATTAATGGAAAGAGAGATTCACTGCTGAAGCCTTTTAAATTAAGACTGTCAAATAGGACAACCAGAAAAACTTTCATAAGCCACACCATTTAATGACAACAGTTATGTCTGGATCTTTCTTGAGCAGATTCAGATGAGGGTTAACTAATGAATAATTATTCATTTGCCTACCTCTAGCCACCAAATTCAGGCACAGTCCTATAACTTTACAGTCCCATAAAAGTAATTTCCTTTAAGGAGGGAAACACACCTTTGCATTTAAAAAATAAAACCCAGAAAAGCAGAAGTTTTGTACCTTGTAAATTTGAGCTGTTTTGAGTACTGAAACAGAACAGAATATAAGTTTCCTTGGTTGGCCTACCTCAGTTTTACCCATTTTATCATGGACACGAGAATAAAGATTCAATTTTCACTTGAAATGAAGAAAAAAAAATCTTTCCCAAACTCCTACTTTATTCTCTGGCAACTGCCATTTACTTAGTCTGCAGAGCCTAATGACTTAACTGACAATTGCTATTTCATATTCTCTGAACAAATATCATTCTTGTCTGATTAATGACCTTGGACTGGGTTAAAAATACCTCTGGTATTTAGTAGGTTATAAACATTTGTTTTACACAGCTAAGCCCCAAATGGTCATTTGATATTTCAGGTGATGGAAGAATGCTTGGAAGGGCACAAGACCTAATCCTCAAAATTTCTGTTGTTGCATATATTAGACAGGCTTACGGATTTTTCTTTCTTTTTTTTCTGCCTTAAAATTTATGATAATATTAAAGGCACTTCTGGCATGCCGTAGATGTGAAGTAAGAAGTTGTACAAGTACAGTACTGAGTTTGGGTGTGCTGAGCACATGGCAGCAGGGTGCTGGGGACAGCGAGCTCACCTGGGCCCTGGTGCCCGGGTTGCATTGATGATGGCTTGGTCAGGAGGGCTTCTGCCATTGATGAAGAGCCAGTTACGGATGTGGCTGGCATAGTCCATCCCAGGTTGTGGTCCCAGGTATGCTACTTTTGCTTTCCTATGGCAAGAGTGACCCTGTTTTTAAAGGCTATGAGCCCTCACAATTGGGGCAGAAAATGTGATTTTTTGCTTACAAACTGGTGAATAGCCATAAGCCTGGCCTACACAGGTGTGTGTGTGTACCTACTTTCTTCAGGCAAGCAGAAGTCTCTCTAGAGAACTAGTTTCATTCTTTTTCCCTTTCTCTTGTGGTGAATTTGTGAAGGAAGGAACAAATGAGAGAAAGTGTGGTCTGCATGTAGCAGCAAGAGTGAATGTTAATGGGACATGTGGGAAATACTTCTATATTACAGAGCACAACGTTGCTCATTTGCTACAAGTTATGATGGAAAACCAAATCTCTCTCGTATTTGCTTCTCTGCCTCACCTAAAATAGCCACACAGCAGAAAGTTTCCCGCAGGAAATGATTAGCACCACTTTACTCCAAGGTACTTTATGAAGTTTTATGCTCTTAGATTTCATTTGTACAAGTGATATGTGTGCTTGAAGCTGGATGAATATTACTGCATGGCTGAAAGGCAGTCCTTATTGATTAACTTCAGCGTGGCACCCCAGCAGGTAGAGAGGCTCATGTTTTAATTTGATTTTGCTTCCAGGTCACTCACTCTTCATCCACCTTTCTCTTCATTTGCAGCAACTTTTCCCTCCTCCCTCGCCCATTTACACTGCCTACTTTGGTCTTGGCTGTTTTGATTTATCGACCACTCGGATTTAATGCTTCATTTCTTGGAGAAGTCTCAGTGCTTGTGTCTGATCTAAGGTCACCTATGCTGCTTATTCCAGGGGACTTTAATCTCCATATGGATGTGACCTCTGACACTCGCCAAAGAATTCACTGTATTACATGATTCACTCCAGCTGTGTCAGCATGTTCTTCCACCTGCACTGAAAGGTTATGCTTTTGATTTCATTAACTTTTTGGGTCTCATTATCAGGGTTTGGGGTCACTCACCTATTTTTTCAAACATACATCTAGATCTACTGTACCCATAGGGTTCCTCTCAAACTGATTGCTTGTTTTGAGAGTTGTTTTCCTCAGGCTGTCATTTCTTCCCCAAATTAAGTTAAGTGTTTCAGTGATGGTTCCCTGGTTATCCAGTTAAAATGCAGATTGTGATTTTGCACATGCTATACTACTGGTGTCCACGTCTGATGAAGGACAAATGTCTTGATTGGAACAAAGGCTGTAAATCTATGGAGTGTAAGAAAGTCTTTGGTTGGAAACCTGCACATTGTGGGAGCAGCAACCTCAGTTCCTTCATCTGGGAGATCATTGTAACTTTGCTTGCTTGCTTTGTTGCAGACGTTAGCTCTAGTAATCGCAGTACCACCCTGTATTTGAGGAATGTGAAAGTAATGGATAGCAAGCTGGATTCCTTCCTCCATTTTTTTTTTGTTTGTTTTTTGTTCTGTTTTGTGTGTTACAACCTACTTTGCCTGTTATCATAGGCAGGTGATTATGGGAAAATATTTCTTGTGTATTTATCTGTAGAGCAGTTGAACTGGCATTTTGTGGCAGTTCTGGACTATCTCTGAACAGTCTCTTACTGCCAAGAAGTAAAAGGTAAAACTCTACTAGTGAAACTGGACTGAATTATATATGCAGGGACAACTTATGAGAAAGTGTATATATATGAATATTGTATATCCTTAAGGAAGGAGAGCATCTAAGTCAGGACTTTGACATGAATGTGAAATTATTATGAAAAAATCCAGTGCCTGATGGAATGGCAGTAGAGAAAAGCTCTGCTGAAATTCTCAGCCTAGAAGATGGTGTGTTAACTTTACTTTTCAAGTAACTTTTAACTAATTCTCTTGAGAAGTGGTGTCATCTTCAGAAACACTGCTTTTCCCCTTTCCCCCCAAAAAACATGCCATGAGCTGGGGAGGTTCTCATAAATATGTTTGGTAAAAAAACCCTTGAAAAATGTTATTTCCTTTAATATTTGCTTCTTGGCATATGCTTCTATGTGTTCATGTCATGATGGCTTTTGCTTACAAATATATGAAGGTGAAGCAGATGATGAACTGACGCCAAACTTTTTAAGAGTGCTTTCCTTTTCCAAACAGCATCAGTGCTGACTTCTAAACTGTTTCTCTTACTGTTGTCTGCAATATTAAGGTCCACAGCCATTCATTTCCCTATTGACAGACATCCTCTTACCCTTTAAATAAATGATGCAGTTTATTTTGTGTAGAACAAGCTCATTGGTTTTGAGGCTTCCTGAAGAATGTGCTGATCCAGGGTCATATTGTCCTGCTGTCTAGATGTGCTGTTCTCCACAGTACTAGTTGCTTTCTCCATCAAAGAGGGTAGCTTATGGAACAGAGATAAAAACTCCCTTTAAATGTGTCTTTTCCATATGTTTCTTAGCTAAGAAATTAGAAAAAGAGGAGGATTTTCAGGATTTTTGATAAAGGCATACTGCCTGCATGTAGATTGCATTGAAACAGTACTCCTTGGGAGTGTTAAAAATCAGTCACAGAGATGAAATGGATGTGGACAGAATTGGCTAGGAACCTTCTGAAAGCCTTCCTCTGTCTTTGATATTTTCCTTGTAGTTTTGAAGTACAGCACTGTGATGTTTGATATTTTATTAACAGTAATTGTATTTCCCTCTTTTCATTTGAGGATTTCAAAGAGTTTTAGAAGAATTAATTGCATATCTGCCCCCTGACTTCCATGAAGAAAGTGAAAATAAGGTCTCGTCAAATAAGTTAGTTAAAAAAATGTATTAACCCAAGAATAAATAGTTCAGTGGTGATTATTCAGTCAACTCTACTCACAACACTTGTGCTGGCTTGTAATGTGCAAGCCTAATAACTTCCTAGTTTGTACTTTCTTGTTCTTCAGAGATGACAACTGCCTTCTCTGAAAACTGTGGAGGCTGCCTAGCAGCTCTACACATTCTACCATCTTCTGGGTTGGAAAGCCCACAGATAACAAAGAAATGGTCACAGAGCCTTCATGTGGCCAGTCAATGAGGTCATTATGAACTATTCTGGATGTGAACACCAGAAGGCTGTTTTTATCTGTAGGTATCTCATTACGAAAGGTAGCAAAATTCATAGCAGGGAATGTCCTGCAGGTTGCTTCCATTGGTGAGCCCTGTCCTATTATGACCTGGATGGAGAGATAGGGAAAGTGTCCTTAGTGAACTTGAATAGACTCAGTATTTCTAGGGAAGTTAATCTGTAAAGAAACTGTGATATGGTGAACAACATACGTGCCAAACTCCCGATCAGAGGTAACTCAGAGCCCCATAGTTTTCCACATTCGTCCTCTGTCCTTCACAGTGCTTGGCTGGCAGACAACATCTCTTCGATATGCAGAAGGTGTTCTGCAAGAGGAACCTTTCTCTGGTACTGTTGCTGATAAAATGTATCTCTCCCTGGAGAGTTCTCTTATTTAAATGTGAAGATGTAACTGAATTTCAACTGCAAATATTGACAGCCCTTAGGCTGCAGATCTGAACAGGTTTACAGGTGAAGAGCTATGAATTTATGGGCTTTTTATAAGTGAGCCCAAAGGGGCTTTGCTCTCCAGAGCCTGGCTTTCTCCCTATCTCTCATTGCAGTTCTCCCTGAAATGGCTTTCCTGATGTGTCTGGCATGGAATTCACTTACTATGATCTTCACACTTCAAAAATTCTTCAGTCCCTGTTCCTGTAATGCCTTGCCTTCCTGAGAATCCATTGATTATAGAATATTTTAAGGCTGTTCTTGAGTTTTTCTGTCATTATGCTCTCAGCTGTATCTCAAATGTATTTTAAACCTGAGCTGAAGGTTTATCTAGTGCAAGATGGAGATCAAAATGTGCAGGAGAGTATTCTTATATTCTTTCTTTTCACTGCCTTTGGGCACCTGAATGTAGATAAAACAGGTTTCAGTAGATCTGGGCAGAGAAGAGACCGAGTTGATGGTTAGTTTTTAAGATATTCTGTGAGTTTTCTTAAATCTGAAAGCTGCACTGCAAACTGAGTGCTTGTCCTCTAGATTGCTGAACACTGACAAAACCAGGACAGAAAGCTAGCACGTCACCACTTCGCGTTTGTTCAGCACCTGTTCACAGATGTGGCTGAGTATTAAGAAGAACTGCATATGATGTTCAACAGAATAAAAAGTGTTAAGATGTGCGTGAACAAGCAGGAGGAAAAATATAGATGTGAATATGTAGGAGGGGAAAGACTATTACAAGGGCAATCCAATTAATGCAAATGATGCATGCAGATGTCTTTGGCTTTTGAGTACCTTTCACTGTTATACTCCATAAGAGCTGTGCAGTAGGGATGAGGGAGGAGAGTGCTGTCTTCCTTTGCATGGCAGCAGGACTTCCAAACCTTAGCGTCCTGCCCCTGCCAGCAGACGAAGAGGGGACACCTTCTCTTACCTGCTTGTATAGCTGTGAAGCATGAATAAGTGTACAATAAAACAGATACTAAACCAAAGGGTGCATTCATGAGGCAACTTAATTTTGCCTTCTGCAAACATCTGTGTGCCTGTTGACCCCTGGCACTTCTGGAGAGCACTGTCACTACTTTAAAATTCAAACAAGATAATTGGAAGCGAGTCTCGGGTTTTTTGGGCTGTGTGCTCAGGGCTAACCTGTTTGATTTATTTTTATATTGACTTAAAAGAACTATTTACCTAAAGGAAGTGGAATTTGAGCTTGAAAATAGACATTCTTTCAGCTACATATTGATCATTGGAGCTGGATCTAGTCCATTCCTATGATATACCTCTGAAAAAATGGCTTCTACTCTTATCTTGGCATCTGATGTCTGGTGAATAATGTCTTTAATTAAAAAGAAGATCTGGCCACTTGGTCTTTCAGATGAGATACATGGCAAACTCAAGTATGCAGCCTGACCAGTTCCAAAGTTTTGCTTTTTCTTCCCTCACTTACAAAATCTCCTCTCAAGAGAGTCCAAGCTATGACCTTGCTCTCTTGAAGTCAATAGGTCAATAGAAATCTTGGTGTTGACTTAGTGAATTCAGGACCACCACTTTAAATACCATAGGAAACCAATGGAATTTCCCCTGTTTACTCCAAAGAGTTTTGAACTAATAAATAAATATATTCTCTTAAATGAACAACCTCATTTCACAAAAATCTTTCTGTCAGCACCCCTGGACATCTGCTTATTATCTCCAAACATTGTCATGTGAGATGCTTTTTAGAACAATACTTTGGAATGAAGTGGCATGGCCGATGTAATTCCTCTATTTGTGTATTTATTTTCCATTTTGACTTACAAGGAAGCTGTGGTCCTATAAGCTGGCAGCAGTTTTCATTTTTTTTCATGTTTATTATGATACGGATATTAGGTACTTGCATGAGAATTCAGTCTGCCAAGAAACTTATTACAGTAGCTATGTAAGATACTTTTATGCTGTCTTCAACATTTTTCCAGCTTTCTGTAAAATACATTATGCATTTTTCTGCTGTAGCATATTTTGTTTAAAAGTACAGCGTAACTTTTTCCTCAGAAAAAACCCACAAAAATAATCTCTGTGTACATGATTTCTTTTTACATGTTGTGAGTACACAAGTAGAAGACTAAATTTCCTTTCCAGGATTGTGTCTGTATAGTTTCTCGTCCATTGAGGTTGTGAATACAAATTTGACAACAAAAGTCAGGCAGCCCTTTAGCTGTGCTTGAAATATTTGTGAAACCAAACCACACACAACAAAGTAACATTGCCAAGCCAACCTTTTAAGAAATTATATATGTATTTGAATACTCTTCTTTACAGTGTTCTTAATCACTCAATAAGATTTCATCTATAAGGATGTAAGCCTGTTGTGTCAGAGAAAGGTGATCTCTATCTCAATATTCTGTATCTGATACTAGTTAGTAACAGATACTGGAAAAAACCCAAATCAACAACCCCCCCCCAGGACCCCCAAACAAACAAACAAAACTCAAAAAACCTCCACCAAAACAGGACATGCATGGAATCAGTAGGAAACAGGACAATCCTCCAGGCTTGCCACTTGGAGGATTGTCTGTTTCTGAAGTGTACTCTCCCTTTCACCTGCCTTTCTTTATTCTGTTGTACCTTTGATTTTACACATACCTACACCAATATCTGTACTGTAGTCCCTTCTTGTATAAGGAGCTTGTGCTGCTTTGATGGTGAATATTTTTATTATTCTCAGCGTTGTCTCTCTGTCTAGCTCACTTATTAAAAAACCCACCCTGTTCTGTAGTGCTGTTAATTTACAAGGTGCTTTACAAACACAGATAAGAGCCATCCAAGGCTCTACTCTAAATAAGATGAGACAAATGCAAGATGAAGCACTTGAAGGCTGTTCAGGAAAGTGAGGATGTGGAAATGACTTACAGAATAAGGAGAGGGGTTTTGTGAAGTGAGGTTTCTGAGAAAGGGTTTTATGCAGGGCAGAGAGTAAGTTTGGCAGTGGAGGAAAATGGTCAGGTGCAAGGAGCAGTGGAGCTAAGATGTGAAGGCAGGAACAAGGAAAGGAGAGGAAGGGAAAAAGACTGAATTGTGAGGAAAGGCCTTTGAGAGGAAAGCAGTAAGATAGGGTGTTTATCACTAGTTTCTTCAAAATGGAGAAATCCATATAGTTTGGGGTTTGAGGGTTTTTTTTTGACAAAACTTGACTATCACAGCTTTTCAGCCTACCTGCAAGGATAGGCATAGCAAGCAGTGCTTACATGTTGTTATGCTAGAAAGTTTCCCTACTATTTAAGATAAGTCTCCATTGCATTAAATATTATCCTGTCCATTGTGTCCATTTACGAAGGGAAAGAATTAAATATAAAACCTAATGCAAGACAGGAAGCCATAGAAAGGAGGAGTGTGCTCTGTCTCTGCATGTCTTGTCTAATCCATCTAATTGACTACTCCAATTTCCTTTTCTCCGTATGGCTTTGTAAGGGACAGGAAAGATAGATTGAAAAATTGACTTGTTATGATGAACTAATCTTTATCAGTAAGAACAGGATAAACTTGGGGAATAGGCCAGATCCTACAAGGTGCTTTGCCCCTTCATCTTCCTGGGATTTAAACTGGTGGCTGAGGGATTTGTTATCCTGTAGGACTGTATGAACTGGCTTTTTCTTTACGCGCTGCTGTTTTGTTTTGCTCTCCATCACTTCTCTCTGCAATTATTAGGCCAGCACCAAGTCAAGCAAGGGACATGTGAAGTTGTGGCAGTGCATCGTTGCTGCAATAAGAACCGTATTGAAGAACGGTCACAAACAGTCAAGTGCTCCTGCTTCCCAGGGCAGGTGGCTGGTACGACAAGGGCTCAGCCCTCGTGCGTGGAAGGTAAGCAGTCTCCCGCTCGCTCAGGGTTCATTACGATTGTTTGAGAAGTTTAGTCTCCTTGATTGTTTGACTTCCCACTGCCTCAAAAGCATAATCCTTCCTTTTGTTAATTTTGGAAACATCTCTGTGCATTGATGATAATGAGTCTGTGCATAAATCTGGCTGTAATTAATCCTTTTAATATATGTACTCGTCCATTTCATGTCTGTGCCAGTAAACCTTCTTAATTTTTTTTCACAGAAGAATTCTCTTTTAAACCTAGTCTGAAAAAAGTATAAGCCAAGAAATTCAAGCTTATGATATTAACCCTTCCAGTTGTCTTTGTACTTAGCAGCTTGGCTAAAAAGTCACTGGGTAATAAATACATCCCTTAGACTGGACGTGCAGATAGTGCTGGGACATCTGATCTTGAGAGGTGTTCTCTAGATGGATGTTTTATCATTTTATGTGTCTAGTGGTCTTGTATGCTGGACATCAGTGCTATAATGATGCTCCATATCTATCCAATTTCATGTGTTGTAACCCCAAATATATTAGAGTTTGGAGAGCAGAGCAAGCATAGTGCTGCATGGGACACAGTGTCTGAGTGAAGTCACCTACCTGATGAAGGGAAAAAAGTGGTATGCTTGCCTTAGTCTATCACCTTCCTGGCTAGACATTGAAATCCTTGCAAAGTTCAATATTGCCATTCTTATGCTTTTAGCAGTATAACTTATTCAAAATTTAATTAATTATATACACTAAAGCTAAAATCTTACCTTGATTACAATGTTGACCAGGCTTTCTGTGGCTGTATAAAACTTGCCTTCTTGAAGTTCACTCTGTACCTCACCCCAATCATTTTCCTCTCTGACTTACCAGCAGTTCATAAATTGTGGGCTACCCTTTTTCCCACTAGCAGACACTGTTCCCTGGAGAGGCTGCTGCTCTTGTTAACTTAGTCAACAGCTACTAAAAGACAGATTTTTTTTTTTTTTTTTTTTTTTTTTTTAAGAAAATGTCTAAAAGTGACCAGATCCCTCATTTCATTAATTCATAAACAAGACCCTTCTGTTTTCATTCCTTTTCACACAAAATTGCTACCATCACAAGTTAAATATAAACCAGAAGTTTCAAAATCCAATTTTCAGTCTAACATTCAGAAATATTTAGTTTTAAACATTAAACTCTAAATACATGCAACACGTCTGATTTTATTTTTTTTATCTATTATCTGTTAAGAAAGTAGATTTATATATATGTATAATTTTTTTTTTTAAGATACTTAGTCTTTTCATGCCTTGTAACTCAGGAACACAATCTACTTCAGCTGTGCGATTTATGAAGTAGTTTTCTAGTTAATTCAGAAGTACCTTCTGTATTTTTCAGTGACACATCAAACAGCAGAAACACTTTTACATACAACAGATAATAAAAGTCAGGCACTGTTTTAAACTCGCTTAAGGATTGCAAAGGTGTCACTGTCTTTCCATTACAGAAAGATATAAATGCATGATACAATAGCAGCTTAATTCTATTTGTCAAAGCAAACAGTTGCTGAAAGAATTTAGTAGCTGATTTTTCTTCAAGTACAGTTGAAATTAAATACTACAAAATATTACGAATATAAGATTTTGGTTTTTTAGAGTGGAAGCCTTTGATTCCCCCTCACCCCTTAGGGTAATGCCTTAACATGCTTCACTTATTTTTGCAAGCATATGGGACTACAGTAAGTGTTATTCAGCTGCTGTAGCACAGAAACTATAACTGTCTCCTTAGCCTCAGGATTAGATGTGTTTTCTCCCACTCTACACATATCCTTCAGTAGGCTCCTACGCTGTGGGAGCCAGAAACAGTTTATATCTTGAATTTGCATATTTCAGTCTGATACAGACATTTCATTTTCTTTTCCTGAATGCAGGGCTGTTTAATTTGTCTATATTTTGCCCTGAGCTTAAAGGGAAGGACATGCCCAAAGCACAGAGTTACATTTCTAACCAAAATAAGAGGTTTTATAGAGCAATTGGCTTGTAGTAATCTTTTAAAGTACTTTCTTTGAATTTCAGACTGTATCCAGTAGTAGTTATAATTTACACAAGGGCAGAAATTGTCTCTGTGCTGTTGACTACGCATGACATACACATGGTGGCTGTACCTAATTTGAAGGTTGCAGAAGTACAAATCTACCTTGAAATTAAAAGAAAAAATAACGCTTTACAAGAAGTAGACTAAACTATTTTTGTTAATCTCTTTCAGATGTGGTATCTTTTAAAGCATGCAATTCAATATTTTGTGCACAGAATAGCATAATACAGACTAACTCAACGTTTTTAACGCTGTTTTATTTTGAAATCCAATTTAGATTATGTAAGATTGTAAACTGATATATTTCATAATAACTTTCTGGGATTTGATGAATCCCATGAACAATGCAAACCTGAGGAATGCATGCATATGTTTGCAGCCTATTGTGTGAAAGTATATCTGTTGTTAACAGCATTGTTAAAGTCATTTTTGTAAAAATAATAAACATGATCTTATTAATGGAAATTGGCTTAAGGGTAGAAAACTAATAAATTTGCACAGTTAAGGTGTACTACTGCAGTCTTGCAAAACATACTGGAAAACTGGCAATGTAACTGCAAGTAGATTTTTAGTTAATAATCTAATGCTTTCCAGGGATTTCCACGTTCTTATCTGCACTATTTGCTGACAGACCTCACATGCTTAGATCTCTGTGCAATTCTATTTTCTCACCCAGTGAAGGGAGAAACTATCATTTTTTCGTCCAGTCTCGCATATGCATATCCAGGTTAAACAAGAAGCCTTAGTTTCATCTGCCTTTACAGCAGGTACTTGACTGAAGCATGTAAATGAAGGAGGCAAGTCATCTTTGTAGTCAGTGGACACGAAAAGGCACTTCCAGAGGTCAATTTCAATGTTGGAGGCAGTCTCTGGCAGTGCTTGCCTGTCTTCACCATTTGCACATGGCATTTACCCTTCTGTGTGCTGGTGAAGTTTTTTAGGTACTTTTTTAGCTCAAACACAGTCAGTGTGATAAGCTATAAAAACAATAACTGTTGGTTTCTACCTTCTGTAATCTAATAACTGAACAGCACAAAGTCTTCCTACTAAAACAGTATTCAAAAGAAGATTGTATTCTGTTTCTCTTTCCTATTTCATTTTCTAGCTTCCATTGTCCTACAGAAGTGGTGGTGTCATATGAACCCCTGTTTGGATGGAGAGGACTGTAAAGTGCTACCAGACTATTCAGGTTGGTCTTGCAGCAGTGGAAATAAAGTCAAAACCACAAAGGCAAGTACAGAGATCACCTATATTTAAAGGTGGCAGTCTGCTGATAGCACTTGCTTATTGCATTGCATCTGTGAGTGTGTGCACCAGTACTGGATTCCTCAGTGTTTTGGAGAGCAGTGATTAATGCAATTGTTCTTAGAGAGGGAGACATTGGGTAGGAACTGCTCCTGCACTGCCAGGCTAGTTAAGTTATTGGGTGCTGGAGTCAAACTGAAGAAGGCCCAGCTGCAGTCTTTAGTGAGCAAAGAAACTCTTCTGTTGTGACTAGTGCTGGAGGGATAATCATTTTCCAGGATCAATTCTTCAATTTGCAGACTGAGTACATGGATCCAAGGTCTTTTTCAATGTCACCTAAAGTTAGATTCCTGTGCTACTGGAAAGCCCTTTTAGCTTTTGAAAGTAGCAGCCTATCTTGGGAGTTGTTGAGAATCTGCACTGATATCAGTGGGAACTGTGGGACACTGAGCACCACTGAAAATCAGGCTGGTTCAGATAATTTCTTATTACAAGCAACCCTGTAGATGGCCTGTTTTTTTAAAAAAACACTTTGCTATGCCATCTTGTTTCTTAATTAATGGCCAGCAGAGAGAAAATACCATGTCCTCTGTCTGCTTAAAAATCTGAAATGAGTTCAGTGCATTGTAGTTCAACAAGTCATAGCAAACTGCATATCTAAATATATCATAAACCAGGAGTCTTCAGCAGGCAGTAGCAAGGAAAGACATATGCTCAGCTTTTCCCTTTACAGCCTCTTCTAGTTTGGAATGAATGTTGTTGATTAGGTTAGTCTGAGTTAAGAAGCAAATACTGACTCCAAATGTTGTTTAATGATGGCTGTTCTAAGGAGAGAAAACTGTACTAATTTCTGGATGACAGAGAAATTAGATGGTTTGGGCAGCTGTGATGTATATCAATGGTGTAAAGCCCAGCTACAGACAATGCATGGTGGCAGGCTCACTGGAAAAATCTAACCAAACCAACCAGTCTGAAAAACCCTATTCCTGTTTTTAAGATCAGGGGAATTGTTGCAAATCCACATTATTTGTCAAATGCCAAAGATGTAGTCTACAGTGTGTCTAGGTCCTGATGTTCTTCTGTGATGGATACTACACCTTAAAGTTGACCTGCACACTCTAGGATCAGTATGGGTAACTGGTAGTCAGTTATTGCAAGATATAGATTATCCTCAGCCTTTAATTTTTTTCACAGGCACTGACTTTTAACTACTCATACAAAGATAAGGGGCAGTGTTGTAGCATTACACTGAAGAGTGCAACAGGTGAAGTAGGAGTTGTAGACAACATCACCTCTAGACATACCAGAAGAGAGCTGGCAATTTATACCAAAAGGATGTTATTGGAAAAGATCAAGCCAGGGTTAAATATCCTTGCTGCCCTCAATAGATACTAGAGGAATGAAAGGTAGAAGAAAGAACTTTATGTTGGTATTGATAACTGAAAGCCTGAGGCATCAAGTCCTCATTCATGCAGCTGTCTCTTCCTTCCTATGAACAATTGCCTGTTAGTTCATTGAGGTCAACTGACCACAAGTCATATAGCCTGTGTTCATGACTTTTGCTCTTAAACAATGAAAAGAGGCAGCCTGAGTCAGTGGGAGTTTACAAATAGAAGGGTAAATTTAGCATGGATCATTTATTTTATTATCCATGACAAATATTGCAACCAGTAAACTGCAGAATATGGTAATGCATTCTGATGAGTTTAGGAGTGTCTTTATAAAGCTAGAGTGGGACAAATCATCCTGCCTGCAATTAGACCTGTGCAAATTCATCAGCTCCAGTGAGGTTGTGTAGATTTGTCAGAGGGCAGAGTGTAGCATTATGAGTGCAAATGTTACTTCATTAAACTCTTCCTCTACTTTGCTGGGATGTGGAGTAATGCATTTTGCATTGATTTTTATCACCATAGGAGATTTCTTTGAAGGGCATTTAATTGAAAGGATAAGCAAACAACTGGCACTTGTGCTTAGATGTGAACCATCCTACTGTATTACTGACATGAGAACAGTTCATTTTCCTTGTGTGGTTTTGTTTTACTTTTGCTCTCCTGTGTTGTTCTAGATTTGGGCATGTTAAGGTAGGACTGTATTTTCTCGTACATGTGATTAGCAACAGCATAAGGGAGATCCTGCTTCTGATTGGGGTCTTGGAGTACTGCAACAAAATAAATGTAGATATGAATTGTGAAGTTAGTAGTTAAACTTGACATTGAAATGGCACAAGAGAATCCTAACCTTTAACTACTGATTGTCCATGTTAGAGAAGGGAAAAGGCAGACTTCCTTAAAGGGCAGATCCCTTAAAAAGGTGTCTCAGTTTCTTAATTTTTAATTACTCTATACTAGAAATTCTTCCATTGTTTGCTGTATGTGTTTTATGTGTGGATACTTTCACACTTTTAAACACTTTGGTTTTGACCCATAACAAGTTTTTCCATGTGTTTACCTATGTTGTTATTGAACCCTGAAGAGTTAGTTACTTTTGAAGGCTAGGATTTAACATAGCTATCTCCTCACTAGTAATGACATTTCTAAAAGCTGAGGGTTTGTCCTACTATCACCAAATTGTTGTACTCCCGTAGGTAGCTTTCAGTATTGTATCTTGAGAGAATCAGTCTGAAATCATGACATTTGTCTTTATTGGTCCAAGAAAGAAAGGACACGATGTGTCCAAGGTTTTGTGGGTGGGATTCATTGCACCCAGCTAAAGGCATGGTTCCATCCAAGCTGAGTTGTTTAGGGTTCTCCAAAGTCACTTGGGGAGAAATGGATGATTTCGCAGCATGACTGTGCCCAGCCACCACAGTGTTCCTATAAGTACTTCTTTGTCTCTCCTGTACCTTAAGGAAGCCCTGGATTGACAAGCTTATGTGTAGATGTCTGCTTGCTATACAGCAAAAGCTGTGCTACAGAATCTGTCCTGGCATCCATAGTTCCCCTGTAGGTATTTTGCCTGTCTTGCGAGTGGTTTTCTTTGTCTACCAAGATGTTGCACAAGTATAATGAGTAATGGTAACTCCAGATTCTGAACAAAAGCTTGTGGCACAGGCAATATTGAACTGGAAGGAAAATAGAATGGAAAAAAAATTTCCCTTGTTATACAGAAAAGCAAAGTATGATATAACTTTATTTTTTTAACTTTAAAAACGACCCAAAGAGTTGTCCAAACTCAGCTCAATCAACAAAATACATATTAAGTGCATTATTGAAACTTTACACGAAGAGGATTGTATGAATTGTCTTATCTGACTATGACCAGTAGTCCAAAGTGTGCAGCAGCCTCTGTGTCTCAGTGCTGGGATACTTAAATCAGAAAGACACAGCAAAACCCTTGTGGACAATTATAGGAAATGTACACATACATGAAATTCTTCCAATTTAATAGTCGGCTTATATATAAAACACGAGAGTTGAGGTCCATGTTAATTTTTTTGTATTTTATGTAGCATAGGTGATCTCATTACCATTTAAATTTCTAATCAATTTTTAAAGCTTTCTAAGAGCCTGGGATCAGTACTAGGTGGGATAATGGCTCCCGTAAGTTAATTATACACCGAAGGAGGAAATGCCATTTAATCAATTTTAAGTCCTCTATCTTTTCATTTTGTGAAAATATTAAAGTAACTTGAAGTATATGACGCACAGGAGGCTCCTGATGCTACTCGGTATTTGGAAGAATAGTTAGTAGCTGAACAGGACAGTTAAAATGTGAGAAGCTGAAGAGCTCGTATCTTACATCAGTTACCTCAGGGAAGGAAATAAAAACTCTATGCTGAGTGTCTGTTTAGTTTTATAACATGTCTAGACACTACAGAGCAGAGCTGACAAAGCTTTCCTCCTTGCAAGATGCCTATTCTCATCCATTTCCATGATGGGAAATCTGATATGATCCCCCTCCTCGCCATGAAGCCAAACCCTCTGGGTTTGTGCTCTCTGTGTGTCCATTAAGGCTCACATGTACACCTGACTGAGTGTGCATACGGTTGTTGGGGGAAGAGATCACAGGGTCCTGTGGGAGAAGAGCTATCTGGGAGTGGCTTCAGCTGCAAGGACAACTCATCCCCTCTGCAGACCATGTTCTGTCTGACCCCCAGTTCTCTCCCACAAGACGGACTGCTGGGAATGGGTAGCAGTTTGTATGAATGGTCTTTTGGGATGTAAGTCGTACATTTGTGGTGTTGAAAATGATGCTAAGCGAAATAAAGTAGGAGGAGGATCCATTGCATGTTGGTGGCAAATTTAATAGTAAACGGCCATTTCTTTACCTGCAAATCTAGTTTATATTATTGAATAACAGTGTAATTAACATTTGCATAAAGATTCTGTTTCTGTGAAAGTTATATAGGTATAGCTGGGCAAGTTCATTCATGATATATTAATGTGTACAGTTGCTTTGCAGCAAGAAAGAACATGTTATCTTTCTTGCTTGATCACTTCTGTGTTGGTAACTCTTTCCTCTTCCTTTATAGGTAACACGGTAGCGAAGAATAAACCTGTGGGTCCCTACCAGAACAATGGCATGTGCAACTGTTGCTTGGCTGTTACACAGAGACCCTTTTTTTGGTGATGATGCTATTGATTTAATTCTTTGAACTTGCAAAATTAGTCAGCAAAAAGTACAGTACTTCTCCTTTCAACTCTGGCTGCAGTTCCCGAACCTGGATTTTGCTCTATGGAATGGTACATTTTTAATTTCACAAGAAAAAGCAAGGAGATCTCGTTCTACCTGGATTCCCAAGGATCTGACACCTGGCAGAAATTCATTGAAGAACACACCCATACTTCTGTAGTGCATCGAGGATAAGACTTTCTTAATGACACTAAGATATGTAAAATGGTTTTAAATGAGTTTAGGTCATGAATGTAACCTAGGGAGTCATGTTGTTGTGTTAGAACCGACATAGATGATCTTAAAGGTCTTTTCCAACCTAAATGATTCTATGATTCTATGGATTTATCTGAGGTACTTCTCAGTACAACATAAAAATACAAAGCTGATCCCAATGCTAAGTGACCTGACAGAACAGTGTTAGTGAATTATGTCTTAGTGTATTTTTAACTGTGACTTAGTAACTCTCAAGGTTGTATGAAGGTGAAAAGACAGAACTTATGAATCCATAGCAATTATTGTAGGGCATAATTTGGTTATATCTGTGCAATTAGATTTATTTCCTTAGATAGTTCTAGGTAGTTTAACTTTTACATTCATAAGTGATGGCAGAAAAGCATGAGGAAGAGATAAAATTTGAAAGTAGGAATAGCTTTTCTTGTCCTAAAATAAATCCATTCTCTAAGGGAACAGCATAGTATACATATTCCTTGCCTCTTTGAATCTAGATATGGAAACGAATTTAGCCATTAGCTAGAAATATTCATTCAGATGCCTCAAAAATAGGAGAGCATGCTTGTACTGCATAAGGAAGGCTTACTCGAAGGAGGGGAATTTTTTCTGATTTTCATAGCTTTGGTTATATCCTAATAGGTAACAGAATTCATAAGCAAAATTCTAGACAAAAGTGAATCTTCACTTACAATTAGTTCTTGTTTAGAATTATTATAATAACTAAATGTCCAGTTCCTTGACAGACTGAATTTCAAAGTGGTTACATTTTGTGACACATAATTGTTCCATGTTATTGTAGATGCATTTCACACTGGTTTTCTTATTTGCCTGTTACAGTTTTTTGTTATCAGTCTTCATAAATAGAGCAGTAAGTAGAGTGAAGCTGTCGCCAATCTGTTCCCCATTACATTATTTTATAACTTAAGATGCAGTGAAACAGACTACAGTGCAATGGTGCAGATGGCTATCATGCAGATGAACTACTGCTGACCCAGCTACTGAATTGGTTGTTATGCTTTATATAAATATTAGGATAACAATGTACATCTGATTTTTATATAGACAGAAAAGCAAAAAAAAAAAAAGTGCGTTGTACTAATTTAGGTCATTGTGCGTAAGCTTTGTAGTTTATGGGAAAGAGCATCAGCAGTGTGAAGTTGTTCAGAGTAATAATTGTTAGCTTTTGATTTGCTGGAGTGAGTGGGAGTATTCAGCCAGGTGATTCCATTGAAATCAATGGGGGGAAGATGTTTTTTTGGTTTTAATTTCTCTGGTTTAGTTGACTTTCAATTAGGTATTTGATTACAGCTGGGATCATAGTGGTCATTGTACTTGATGATAAGTAAACAAGAGATTTTTCAGCTCTGTGCTTGGACAGCTGAACAGTTAATAGACTCTGCGTGCCCTAATGAGCTCTACATTCCTAATATTTTTCCATTGTTTCAATTGATTAAATTTTAAACTTACATTTACGATTTCTACTGGTTCTGTGAATATGTATTCCACAATATCATCAGTGAAGATCATTTTCATCTACTACTTGTACAATATTGACCCATAACTGGTATGTATTTATTTTGGTACGTTCTCTACAAAGGTGTGGTAAAAGCCACTGCTGAGATGTTCTAAGTGCATAAACAAGAATTTTAGAGAAAAGTTATTATTTTTCTCTTTTTTTGAAAATAATATGAAGAAAATAAGTTCCTTTCCAGTGGTCATACACTGGGTTTATGGTGGAATTGAGAGCAGAACCAAAACTTCTTAAGTCCAGTCAGATCTTTCTCATTCAAGGTGTGTAACATACTTACTCACAAGGGGTACAGTATGTTACATGCTGTGCAATAGCCACCTGGAAGGTGCTTTCAGTCACTGAGGAAGGGGGAAACTACCACAGAAGTTGGATAGCATGGGTTTGTGAACCACAGCCCAAACGAATGACTTGCCTTTCCAGATCCTCAGCCCGTGATGGAGATTTTATATCCCTAAAGCAGCTTGGTTCCAGAGGATCTCTGGTTGATTTACAGCTTTTTCTGAGTCATTGCACAAATGCTGTAATATATGCTTGTCTCTCTTTGGAGGATTGCTCCTTCTTCTAGTGCTGTTGTCTGGCATCTGACACCAGCATTGCCTTTCTGCTGAGTGACAGCAAAATTAAAGTCTTTGCCAGCAGCTCTGTTAGTAGAAGAGATCAGCGTCTCAGATTCTTGGTGTGTTCTCTATGTAAATGGTTTATTCTATGTTTATCTACTTGTTCTAGAAGAACGCTTTTTGTAAGCAGCATACTTGCAGTTTCTTAGGAATCTCAGTTTGCATCCCACTGTTAAGCTTCTATGGGGCTAAAACCTGTGGATCACCATGTCCAGGTTTTTCTCTGGGCAGGCACTGCCTCCTGCAGTCTTGTTCAGAAAGTGATCCTCTTGGCCTGAAAGTGGCAATGTTTTGCCATACAATTTCTAACAAGGATTTTTGCAGACACTCACTTCTCTGAGATTTTCTAATATCCAAGCCAAACTGATTTATGTCCTGATTATACCTATATTGTATTTCTTAACTGTGTTCTTCTCTCCCCTCATTAGGATGACCCTGCTGTATTTTACTTCACTCAGGTGACATTTCAGTAGACATAAAATAACCATGGCCTCTTCATCACCTTTTTTTTTTTCTCTGCCTTTCTTTGTAGCTCTCTTTGCATCCCTTGCAATTTAGGTGAATCTTTTTTTGAACAAGGATTGCCAGAATTACGCACTTTATTTGACATCTGCCATTGCCAGTTTTCTAGAGTGTCATTAGCACTTCCCCATCTCTGCTGCAAATACTTCACTTTTCTACAGCCTATGTTGCTTTTGCCTTTTTCATAGCTGCATCACGCTAGCAATTCACAGTCAGCAAGTGTTTGACTAATATTCTAGGCTTGGTTTTTTCAGCTCACGCCTCCTTGCTGATAGTGTGTGTTCTTACCAATACTACCTCAGAGACTGGCCTCAAAGTTTGTGCTGCTGAACATTGCCCACTGTTACTTTCCCAAGCTGAGGTCACGAGGTGCTGCCTGTGCCCTGTGCTGAGGTTTTCCATGTGCCTCTTTGCAAGGCCATGGTTGAGCACTACCAACACTGGCTGGTGAGGAACTCTCCATCCTATCTTGTTTTGAACAGAAAGTGCTGTTGTTCACTCTTTAGCCAGTTCCTTACCACCGTCTTTATCTTCTCCAATTAGATAAGAAAATATCTGTGGTAGCAAAATAAATGCTTTGATACATAAACTAAACTAATGAAATTTTCTTTATCTAGAAAGTAAATTATCTTAATAGAAATCCCTGCAAGGTTTCTCTTGCATCCTGCAACTCTGTCAAATCCATGGTAGGTTTTATTCTATTTTCCATTTACCTTTAAGTCTGTTATCTGTAAGGATTTGTGGTAGAATTTGTACCTAAAGAGAGTGAACAAATTTTTACATTTGCTGTAAGTTTTCTCAGGACTTAGTTCATAACAAACCTACAACAATAGAAAATATCTTTGAAGACTAACAATTTGCTTGCAGACTGAACAGGCCCTGAGGTAAGAGAACAGTTAAGACTTCTTGTCATAACAATGGGCACTTCTGTATCTACTGAAATATGGATGATCCTGTAACAAACTTTTAACTATTTAGGATAAATAAATGCCTCTAAACTGTAGTGATGTCATATGAAGGACTGCTTTTCACAGAACGGTGTTCCCAAGCACTGCATTGTGGTAATAGTTCTGGGCAGACTCAGAGTGGATCTGCTCACCTTGGAATTTGGAATATGCTGGTTATGTTGAGTTCATGAGGATGTTTTCAAAGGTTATGGCTGCAGGGATTCTCACTGCATGAAAACGAGACATGCCTGAAGATGTGGAGTATCTACTATTTTCCACTTCAGTTACCTTAGTGTTTAGTTAAGCAACTTGATACCCTTTGCAAAAGCAGGATTATCTAGACAATGATAAAAGGTGGAGTTTTTTTCCAAATGATGACTTTGTCTTGATGAATAAGCAGCACAACTCCCATTGTTTTTCTTTGTCTTTTGCTTGCTAAAAAGAGTTGTGTTTATTTTTTTGTTTGTTTTTTAAAAAAAGGTGGCGAAGCAGTGTTTTCAGGTTGTACTTTAAAGTCTAGAACCTTGTATAGGTGTCTCAGTTACCAGGTTTTTCTAATTTGGATGAAAATTCACAAAGGTAATCGGTTAGAATAAACAGCTGTACCAACCTTCAAGATACTTTTTCTGTTTTACAAAGTACTGTAGCTTTATTATTGTTATGAGGACAAAGTCACCCACCAGGAGAAATTAATATTGCTGTTATAACACTTCAGGGGCCATTCTATCTTGCTCTGTGTGTATGTGTGACATTCCTATTAATACTAATACCAATTACGTGCACTTGAAGTGCGGTTTTGGAAGCATAGACAAAAAGTTTGTTCATTTATACAAAATGACAGTCAATGAAATTTTGCCAAAAAAATTGTTACAGGCTACACTGAACCCGGAGGCTCAAGCCTCTGAAATGCCACTGTTGCATTTTACCAGCCCAAATTGTGTCCTGGAAATGAATTTGACTTTCTGTTCCTTTCAGATGTAATGCCTTGTAAAAGGTGCAGACATGAGGGAGTCAAAAGTGGAAGGTCAGTTCTGGCTTCACTCTTCTTGCCCATACCATACAATGAAGAAAGAAGATTGTGTATTCCGTTTTTGTAGCCCTTTCTGGGACTGAAGTTCAGAAATGTAGAAATCTCTTCTAGCCCGTATAAATTTTTCATTTTGGAAGGTATCTAAGGGCATGGTCAGATCATGAGTGATTAAGCAGTGCATCTTAACAAGATACTGGTCTGTAGCTGAAATGCACGTACCGTACATTCTTGTGGTCTGTGGGGATACGAAGCACTGTGTGGTAGCTTGAACTGCTATGAAGGTTGCAGGTGGGGGGCAGTAGCTTTTAACGATATATTAACTCTCTGATTTATAGCCATCTACCTCAGCCATAACCTGCACTGGACCTGCCAGGTAGTGGTTATTTAGGATCACTGGATGATCCAGCACAAGCAACAACTTTTTCATTTGGGATACAAAAGGCTTTTACCTTTGTAAGTGAAATTTTGAAGAACTGACTCTTTCCATTTAGATCTTGGTACTTGGTCATTGAAGACTTCTCAGCAGAGGAATAGGAGCACACACGTTTTGTCCACTCACTGGGGTTGTGTTTCACTTCATGACAATCTATACTGACACGAGGTTGCATTGGGGCATTTACACAGAAATGTATAAATTGTAGGAATCCATTATCCCTTCTGCTCTTTAATGTATGCAAATGAGTGAAGGTTTGGTAATCCCACTCATGGCTCTTGGCTATAGAGTCCTTATTTGTGTTCTCTTCAGTTGAAGGTGGTGGGTGGATGCACTTTCTTCACATATTTTTTTTAAACATGTGAATCATCAGGGAGATTTTTCACAGAAATGCCTCCCAGTCAGGAAACTTCTTGCTGAGTCTTCTGAGTAGAAGGAAAGTTTGGTTGAGACATGAAAAGAAAGCAAAGAGTAACAAGGTTCATCTAATCCCACAAATGATTTCTGCGGGGAGCCAGAAGAGTAACAAGGTAATATTGGTAAGATAACTCTACCTCAAGATACTCCATATTATTTATGTAGAGGATTATTCTATAGACTTTGCAAGGACAGTTGACCTGTAGCCTTCATATGCCTGAGACCTCAGAGGGCCACAATAAATGGAAAAACAATTTTCACACACCATAAAAGAACATCTACAACGCCATCCATCAGCCAGCATGAGAAAGAGATGAGGAACATTGCAAAAGTGGATAAGTACCTTAAAAGACAACAAAAAATTAGGTACAGGATCTGTTTGTCTGCTGTATAGTCGTGTGCAGAGCCACCCAAACTCGTGTGTTGAATGATTTTCCAGTTTACAGAAACACAGTAATTTTTTTCTTTACCACATTTTTTGAGCAAGATGCTCATTGCTTAAAATTCACTGGAACAAGTGATTTGCAAGCAAAACTGTCAGCTGTTTGCTTACCCTTTAAATTAAGTAGCCCATGAAGTAATCTACTACAGTGGTAAAATCAATGTAAAATGCATTACTCTAAGTCCCAACAAAATAAGATAGGTTCTTTGTAAAACAGCATTAGTATTTGCAGGACTAAACTCTCCTGTCACTTGGATTCGTATGAAACTCCTGGAGCTGATGAGTTCACACAGGTCCAGATGAATGCACAGTGATGTTCTCTAGTCTGTCTTTTGAAGATGTGCCCGCAGACAGCAGGAGGTATTAGTAAATCCATGAGGAATATTGCAGGAAGAGTACAGAAACGGTACTTCTACTAACAAAAAATGTTACAAAGTCTTTGGAAATTAATGGGAAAACTACTTCATTCTACTTTAGGCCCTGGCTTTCACAGCCTATGGATTAAGTCTTACCCCTATAGAAAGCATAAGTGTCTAACAGTGGTGAGCAGTGAGCTGATGGCTTGCTGGCAGTGCTTAAAGCACATTTATTTGACAGAGACTGTGCAAGTTGTTATGTGACTGTGCTGAGTGTCTAAATATGTATTTCAGGTCCTGTAAAGAAGAGGCCGTGGGGGTACGCTGCACCCTTAGCAGCCCATATTGACTGGGGGGTGTGTGAAGGAACTGAGTTTTCTCTCCACATGGAGCTGTGTCCCCAGACATTTGCTCTGTACACGTGCTACGAATTCGTTCCAACCTTCTGACAGCAGGAAAATACAAACAATTGTGAAGGGGATGTGAATTCTTGCAGCAAGGGCTAAAAAGAACATTTTTTGTCACTTAAAGTAAAGCAGACAAGGTAGTATATCCCACAGGACACTAATGAGCCACCTGATAACACCAAGTGCACACCTGACCTCTTGACACATGAAGCGAAGATGACAGATGTACTGTCAAAATACAAATCTATCAACTTCATCATGTAAATCTACCCACAGATGCTTTACAGTACAGATCTGAGGGGAAACAAACATTTTAACTTACAGAGTAACCTTGTAAATAGGAACTTTTTACAAAAGACTCCAGTTAATAATTCATGGATTGTAAGAGTGTCATGAGAAAAGGATACTAAGCATTGATTTTTGGCATTGAATGACAACAAAGCCAATCCCCAAGTTTCCACAGTAATGATGCACTCCCTGTTCTAGTGTTGGGGTGTATTGATATTCATAATGCATTTGCATAAAAATCCAGTCTCTCATCTTTTATATTATTCATTTTATGCTTTCCATCTCTTTCCTGAATGTGTTGAGTTGCTTCCTTAAACACACAGACTTCTATTCTGTGAGTGGGTAGCAGCTCCAAGTCGCTTCAGGATGCTGATTTTTGCTCTTTAATTAGGTTTGTAAAGAGTTTGGTACTTATAGCAGGAATTAATTTTTTTTTTCTTGTATATAAGTAATTTATTGTGACCTCTCCAAATGATAGCACTTGCCCTGTGTGAAGACAGTTAATTTTCCAAGATGTGACAAGTATAGTTTTTAATTAGATTGGGGTAATCATGTCAAAAAGGGAACTTTCTTTTATGAAGCATTCTTTTAGCAAAAGCCTTTTTTTTTTTTAATGGTGGAAAATTAAGCCTAGCAACAAATCTGGACTGCTGGAATTTCTGCAAGAGGAAAATTTTTGTGCTGTTTATAAAATCTTTCAGGACTCTGCTCACAGACCTGCATTTGTGGTACAATATGTTTATCTATCATGAATGTATCAATATTTTAGCTTTCATTTTAGAAAGGTTCTGTCCAAATATCTGTAAATATTTTTGCAAAGAAACCCTCAGAATGTGGGTTGGGTATAGCTCTTATTGCTATGGTTGTGGTTTTGCTCCCTTGTGCCCTTGCTCTTCCTCCATTTACCCACCAGATTATGTTCCTCACCACAACCGGCTGACTTCCATGAAGGTCTCAAAGACCTTTATAAAGGTCTTTAATACAGTTCTTCATCCTGGGTTCCTTTCCTGACGAGCAATGATGAGGAATGGAGATCTGTGAATCAGCAGGGGACAAGTGACTGACTGCTGAGACAGGAGTCTTTAGTGCAACTGCTGTGGGCCTCAGCACACCAAGGTGAGTTTGGCACGTTGACTGCTCATGGGTCTGGTCACTCCTTCATTCCCAAGGTTTTGCATCCCAAGCTTTGCCCCTCTGCTCCACTACCAAGAACATCACACATTGACAAGGGCAGAGAAGACCAGAAGTGTTTGGAAGAGCAGCAGGAACAGGAGAAGCTTCAGAAACTGATGGGCTTAAATTGGGTGAAAATAGAAAGCTGTAACTGTTGGCCTTTCCTCTTGACTCAGGATAAAGACTTGACCACACCAACACCACCTGTCCACCACATCAAAGCAAAGCTCTGGCATTGAGAAATGATGTGACAAGTTCAGTCCCTTTTAGACATCCTCCCTTTGTGAAAAGTCCCTCATGGTCACAAACTGGGAAGGCTGGCTGGGCTGTGTGGGGAGGCTGTGCTGTGTTGTGTTGACATGATATCATGAATGAAATCTTGGTTTATCCATTCAAGCATCCCATTGGAATTCTGTGGTCACAGCAGGTAAAAGGGAGTGGGGTTTTTAACATGATCTCAAACCCCCATAAGCACCTTTGAAGATATTTTAGTTAATAGTTTTGATGAGGTTATTCCAGTCTGTCAAATCAAATCCAATTTTGCTCCTCCTTTAGAGATGTGCATCTGCAGACCTGTGGTTTAATGAACTGATAGCAGTTTTAGAGATACTACAGTCTGCTGAATTGCTACAAGTGCATTGATGGGTTAGACCCAATAGGCCTATTCCAAGCCATTAATGTTCACTGTGTCAAGAATATTTCAACAGAGTTATGTTCCTGGGTCATTGATCTGGTGATCCATAGGTATGTAGAATTATGTTCTGTCAGACAAACTCTGAAACTGAGGCAGGAACATTTTCTGTACTGTCCAACAATATTTTTTTTTTACCCTCAGGAGAGTCTCAATTCAAGGATTGCTTTGGAGATTCCAGAGTTTTTTTTAATGAACGAATGACATTATTGAGTTTGCCAAAGGTGTTCTCCCTGCTCAATAAGTAGCTATATAAATGAATAAGTTACCTCTGAATTTCTAAGTTAAATTAATTCTTTTCTTAACCTTTTCTACCACGGCACAGTACTCACTGAGAAATGATTCATTATATCCTGAAATCTAGGAAAAAAAAAATCAATGTTTGATGAATAACAAAGTCAATCCCTTATATTTTTTTCTCTGTCAAGTCTATAAACATCCTGATCTGCATCTCAGGGATGCAGATCTGTTGATTTCATGGAGTGACTAGGAGGGAGGGTCACCTGCTGGAGAGAAATGGTGGATTTGGTTCTGCTGTTCGAGTCCTGCAATGGAAGTTGCATTTGAGATCCAGTTGAAGACTGCTGCATGCAAAGAATGCCAAGATGGTTGAATAAATGCAGATAATCTTTCAAAGGCAGTGGATATCCTAGTGTTTGTGTTCATCAATAGAAGTGATGGAGCCCAGAGGTTTTCAGTCCGTGTCTGAAAGCAATTGCATCCCTCTCTGCTTTATTGCTCGTGACAGTAAGGGCTAAGAAGCCTGGGCTGTTCCCATCCTGTCCCCAAGGGAGAAGCAAGACCATAGTGTTTGCCTAGTGTGGATTCTTGTAGCCCTTCTGCCTACAACTCCGTCTGCTGTGGAGTAAGGAGATAATGTAAGATGTGAGAAGCTTTGCCAACTTGTCTATCAAATATTGACTGTGTGCAGCTACTGTGAGGCATTACAGGATATGCAGTGGAAAAACTTGGCTGGGTGGTAAAGCTACATCTATACTCATTCCACCCACGATGTAGGTCCAAATTTTCCTCACTTCTGCTCTTCTTTCCCTTCCCTTTCTTACATCCAAACTGTGTATAAACACACATTCAGAAGGCAATGGAGAGATATGCATTAAAGCCTCCTGCACTGCTGTTGCATGGGCAGAATTTGATGAGTGTTGTTTTTCCTTTCAAAATATCATGTTTTGTACTTCAAGAACATTTACAGTATTGTGCAGCAGGGGAAGCTCTTCATAACAGCATTTAGTTCTTACAGACAGGTGCTGCAGCATGGTTTCCTATAAAGGACAGGCTTAAGCTTTGCCAGCTGCTCCACAGCTGCAACCAGATGCTGTACAGACACAACATAGCTGTCCTGAGAGCGTATGGCAAGCTGTAAGCTTGCTGATGCTGCTTTCATTTACCTGTGACTGCAGAGATCATACCAAGGCACTATGGAAATCCATGAAAGGATTTCCTTTTATGAAGCTGGAAAAGCTTTTACATTCCAGTGCTGCAGCGTGCGTGGCACAGCGTAACTTGCATTATGGCTTTTGCTGTTTGCCCTGTTTACAGTTCCTGTTGGGACTGAGTTGGATCAGTGGTAAATGTGTGCTGGAGGCAGGCAGGCTGGGGTATAATTAGGAACCTGGTGTCAGGAGGAAGATGGAGGTGGAGATTTTCCAATGGCAGAGTGATAACTTGCTGGCTTTAATCAGTCTCCAGCACTGTCTTAGCCAGTTGGATGCTGCAAAGGAACAAGGAATATCCCATGTTTACCACTACTTTGCCTTTTTGCACCGCGGGGAGGTACTGAATGCACAAAGTTGTGCTGCCATCAGGTTGCAGTAAGGAAGAGACAGATGATGTCAGATGAGCAGCAGTGAATCTAAATGTTCCCTATTTCTTTAATCCCCCTCCCCTGTGTTTCTAAATTAGCTTGATATTCAGTGGTAGATTAACTGAAGGGCAAAATGTAATATTTTATTACATATCATGAGCAACAACCCTTTTATTTTAATTTCTTTACCAAATAATATATTTGAAGAGATGTTACTTTAAGACATATCACTGAAAATCTGAAGTTCATTTATTTGGCTTTATAGGCCAACATGAACTTTTCTTACTTTGCTTTTTGTTTCTGCAGCCCAAAGAGATTGTCTTCTGTGGTCCTGCAGATGTGTCTGCAAATCTTAATAAATCCTCAAACTTCAGTTAATGTCTTATGTATTTTAGTTGCATGTGAATTTAATCACCATTATGAGAGTCTACCATGGGTCATGGTCACAAAAACCATTTCTCTTGGAAATAATTACCCTCAGCTCCAGTATAATGTGTTAATAGAATTGCTTTAAAGCAGGATAGCAGCCCTATTAACACTTGTCACTGCTTCTGTGTATTTTCAGTATGTCTTTCTTTTCTGTTTAGTACCATTAGAATGAAAATGGCTTGGATGCAGTAAATAGTCTGGTACACACTGGCAGCTGTGAGCAATGAACTGACAAGTAATTTATTCAAAAGGAGACGTCTAGCATTCCAAAGGTGGCTATTTCCTAGACATACTTGGACTGATGCAAGGTCCAGCTCTGCAGCCCTGCTGCTGAGAATACTCAGGTGAAGTGGTCTGTTTAACTGCTCTTTTCCTGGCTGCTGCTTGGTGTTTGTAAGAGCTGCTGAATCAGGCTGAATAGCTGCACATGCCAATAATCATCTACAGTGAGCTTTTCTTAGTTAAAATGACCTCAAAACCAGAAAATGAAACAGAACTGTGAGCAGGAGACTTTGCAGACCCATAGGAGAGTATGCAGGTGCTGTCTCCATCTGCCCAAATAATCCTGGATCTGCCTATGCAATGCAGAGCTGCTGCAGCTGGTTGGAGTGAGGATGTCCATCCCATACCTATGCCAAAAGGTGTATTCTGGTGTACTTTGGGTTGAACTCCTTCAGATGGAGAAAGCGATTGACCCGTGTGCCACATCCTGCGAAAGACCTAAGCAATGAGCAGTACAAGTGGTGCAAGCAAAGGGGAGAACTGGCACATCATTTGGGTGGGTGATGGTTACACTTGGAAACAGCATCAGATTTTTGGCATCTGCAACCTTCCTTCACAAAACTCTCCATTATATTAAATTTGAAGCAATTGTAGAAAATATGTGACTATAGTTCAGTATGTATTGGCATTGCTTTGCTTCTGCAATTAACTTGTTGGCATAAAAGTCATTATCTGATGACGTCTGGGAACAAAAATAATATGTTGTCTGAGGCGAAGGAATTCTACCCATCTTTGAAACATCCATTAATACAAACACTTACCTGTTTTCGTGCAAACAACCTGTTCACTTTTTTGGCAATTTAAATCAGCTGGCATCATCACTGTGCTTCAGACTCCGTCCCAGTGCCAAAGGTTGATGAGTAATAAATGTTCAAGTCAAACCTGACCTCTAATGCAGTCTCCCAGAGCCTAGAAAAAGCTCACAATATTTCAGCCACAGCAGGTGCATTCTGTAATCCTTTATTAAAAACTCCTGCCACACACACCCCCAACATGTGGTGGGGTCTTATGCAGATTAAATCTGACATGCTATGAAGTCACTACAACCTTTTCCTTACTCCTAATTAAAGGAAAGAAAGCCAAAATACAAAGGATGAAGTACTTCTAAACAGAACTGTGAGGCAGGTGGGCAGAAATGATCGTGTTGTGTTTGGCAATCACCAGGCCTGAAGTTCACAAGATGGGGAAGGTGCTTGACCTACTGTTCTTCCTGTGTGTGCGCTTAAATTAAATCGTAGGCTTTCTGTGAAAGGTAGCTGACATTGTTTAATTAAAAGCCTCTCTCCTGTTCTACCTGGACTTCTAATTCCAGTGCAATGTGTGGGCACACGGTGCTTTGTCTTCTCAGGGCATAATTAGACTTAGTAATGCAGCTGTCCTGTTTACAGTGTAAATCCCCCAAATGATAAATGGAGTAGACTTACGGAGAAACCCTGACGGTACTTCAGACAGGGAGAGTGGATGATCTTTGCAAATAGCTGGCGGGCAGAAAGTAAATCATTATCTGCTAATAAGCCTCTGATTGCTGGGTAGTTTATACCATGAAAGATTAGAAAACTTGACTTTGCTTTGTATCAGTCCTGACTGCAGAGCTAGAGCACGAACAGGGAGTAGCTTGTTTGCTTATGGGCAAGATTCTGACCTTGCGTCTTGAGAATCTCTTTGAGTTCTTGCTATGTTAGAAGCTTTTGGTGACAAAAAGGCATTAGAAATGGCCAGTCACAAGTAATACATGGAGCAGATTTAGCTCTCTGTGTTCTGAAAGCACTCAGAGACCTTAATCAGATGCAAAGCACCACCTAAATGCTCCATAGCCAAATAATAGGAGATCTCTGTGTCCACAAAAGCCCATAGAATCAGGAGATGGAGTAGATCAAGGCTGGGAATGAAGACATGCTTTTTCCCTCATTTGTGGTGTGGGTCTGGTTCCTGAGGAGAGCAGAGCATGCCAACTGCAGTCACTGACTTCTGCTGAGGCAGAACTGGGGGCCGAGGAGGGGGAGGTCGTTTCAGCTGTCACATTTCAGAGACCAAAGACTGCTCAGCAGGGAAGAGATGAGGAACATATGGTGTGGTGGGAGGAGGTGACAGTGGCACTGAAGAGCAAGAAATATAATGAGAAGCAAACTTTTGGTAGGGTGCCGACTTTAGGAAACTCTGTGGCAGAGGGCAGGAACTGGTGAGAGCGTGACTGTGTGTGTGAAGGAGAATCAAAGCACGTAAAGATGGGAACTGTGAGCAGGGGTGAGTCTTGGGAGAGAAATTGGCTTCCGTCATGCGTGTACTTCTCATGGCAATTGTTAGCCTGGAGGCCACGGGAACTATGACATGAATTAGAGGAGCATTTTGAAAGATGGATGATCTATGCCCACGTGTTGCTTTCTAGAGGAATAAAATTGGGGTCCTTTGCTGACTACTACTACTCTCCAGCTCTGATTTTGATTCAGGAGGGCACAGGAGCTCTTTGTCTGGCATGTGTGATTGTAAAGTACAATCCTAGAAGTAGGGACCAGCCACAGGGGAGGACATGTGCCACCAGCCCTTTTTTTCCCCATCATGCTTGGGGTGGCTCAATGGGGCCACATGAGCAAGACAGGAGTGGCTCCAGAAGCAAATGGAGAGGAATCAACTGGTGAGGATGTCCTTCAACAGGGCTGAATCCCTTTTTGTCCTTGATCCATGCTGCTTCAGCTACGTGGGATTGGTTGGATGGTATTACTTTTGTTGGGTATCTATTATGCCATATTGTCATCATCACTGGTGCACAAAAGAATTTTCTCTGCAGTGTCTGATGCTGATCCCAGGTGTGTTCAGCCCACCAAGGAGACAACTTGAGAAGCTGTTCGTCAGCATGTTCACTGACCGTGGTAAAAAACTTCTGGATATCTGAAGATCTGCTAAGGAATTTTTTTCAAGTGGTTTGCAATTTCTCGCAGAGTTTGTGTGTCTGTTATGGCTCAGTGGGGATTGATCTCCTAATCTATGAGAAGTTCAAGATTTGAAAAATATTTTTGTCTCAAACTAAGGCAGAAAACCAGAATCTCAACAATTTTCATTCATCAGCTGGGGGGATTTCAGAGGAGGGAACTGGCTCAGTTAAAAATACACATTTCAAGAAATTGAAATTAATGCAGTTTGAGTTCAGACTTTTTTAAATTTAAAAGAAATATTTGTTGATCATTATACATTTCAAAGGAAGAAAGGAGTTCTGTATGAAATGTGGTCTTTTTTCTAGTTTAAAAAGTATATTAAAAAGTAGTTAGGAGAAAAAAAAAAACAACTGTAATCCAAAGTAACAAATTTTTGAACCATTCTTTATCTAAAAAATGTTTTGATTTAGGTGAAATGGCATTTTATCGTATGTTTCCTCAGAAAATTCCCAGCCTGTAGTCTTAATGATTTAACCAACAACACTCTTTGGTGGCTTTTTGCCAATACGTTGTTTTATGTATAATTATACTGAAACTATGTTAAGACTTTTTTCAAGATGAAAATAACCTCAAGAGGGATGAAAATGGATACAGAGTTGTAAACGAAACGCTCTGCAAAAAGTTAAAGTTACTCTGCAAGTAAACTCATGCTCCACTTTCAGGTCTGAGATGATAATAAATTGAACACAGAGCATTACACGACAGTGTCAGATATAAAATATATTAATCTTGTCAGAGAGTGTACTAACTCTCCCAGATTTACAATCAGGTGCACTGAAGTGCTGTTCTTCTCATTAATCTTGATTTACAAACAGTAGCCTTCAGAGCAAGGGGTCAGCAGAGACAAGAGAATCATAGATGTGTCACTTGGATAACTCACCTTCCCCAGCTACCTTGTACCTTTCAATGACATCTTTCCATCTTTAATTACTGAAAGATCTTTAATCTTGTCTGCATAAGGGCAGAATATGATGAATGTGAGGGGTTACCTGTGCTACTCCAAGTGTGTTTTTAACAACTGGTGCCATGGATGCTGGTGGGAACAACAAGATAATCGCATCTGGAGCTACCAGGACTTCATGCTGAGAAAGTTCAATGGGAGAAGGGTGTTCTGGGAAGGGGGAAAAAAATAGAAGGGGAGTGGTTGAAGCTAGGGAAAGCTGCCTTGTGAAAAAATGCAGCTCCTGAAGAAATGGCATTTTGAAGTTGGCTTAACACATGTACCATGTATAAGATAATGTTCCCATTAAAAATATGGGGAGCTAGAAAATAAAATTGCAATTTAAAAAAAACCTGGTACTTCCACTAATATTGGAGACAAATCTGTCTTCCTGTGCACTGGTATATTAGGTAGGATAACATTGCCCTGGACACTTGTCAAGGTGGTTGAGCTGGAGGAGGAGTAAATAACAACCTTCCCAAATCTACTTATAATACATTAGAGGAATGAACAAAAGAATTCTCATGAGGAAGCTGCAAACCCTCCAGATGTGAGAAGGTAGGTGTATATCAAACTGGAATAATTTTTAACTTCCTCTCTGATATCATGTGTCTTAAAAAAATTGTCAAGAATGGATTGATGCACAGACTAAACTGCTTTTCCATGCTTTCTCTAAGGATATTAAACTGTTGGAGCATTTGTACATTGTGGGCAAGTTCAGTGGCAGTGTTCAGTGCCTAATGGACTTTGTGGAGCCTCTTCCAGTTCTTCACAAAGGGAGCAGAAAGTCATGACAGTTGATATGATGAGGAAGCTGGGTAGAGTTTTGGAATGAAACAGTCACCCGAGTTGTGTGTTCAAGTTAAGTAGTAAATCCACCTTAAAGAAACTATGCCTGAAGCGTGCCAGAATCTGGCTTTGCCTGATCTCTAATACAAAAATATTCCATAGCTATTGATAAAAAGGGCCTGGTTTCTTCAGAACTCTCCTAGATGTTTTTTTCTGAGCTTTAAGGCCTCTCAAAGGAGCACAGTTGCCATGGGGGTTTGTGAATGAAAATTCAGACTTTGATGTGGTTGGGTCTTGAGATATTAATTGCTTTGAAAAACAGGACTGGGGCCTTAAGTTGGCATCAGATGTGTACTGGGAGCTATGGGAAAGACTTGAGCACAAACCAGCTATGCCCTTGGCAACATAAGCCATAGGAAAAGCAGTTGTTCCCCATTCCCAACCAGCTGGAGCTGGTGTACAGTTCCCACACTGAGCTTCAAAATATGTTGAGTTGTTATAAACCAGCCCAGAGGTGACAAATTCATGGATTACTGATGCCACATAAGCAGCCAGACTTTACAAGGTGTCAGACCCAAGGTGCAGCTTTGACAAATGTGGGCAGCATGCTTTTCCACAGAGGGGGAGATGATGTTTCCACGGGCTGTTTAAAGAAATCCTTCTCATCCTGCATTTTGGCTGTGCTGGGATTCATTCACTTCAGCCTTGCTTGGATTCAGTTCAAGCCATCTGCTCCTCTCCAAGAGCTGTTTTCCTGGAGGTGTTCTGGCATGCTGTTAGTGTCAGTGATTGTATCCATGGAGAATGAGGACACTGACTGTCATCTGCAGCCTGTTGGTAACCAAGCCTGCAGCACCTCTCCATCTCTCCCAATCACCTTGCATAATGCGTGGAGAGAAGGAAGGATTATGTGCATGGCTATGGGCTGTTCAAGGAAGGGAGAACAGAACTTGTCTCCACTCTTAGGTTTGAGGACACCAGTGATAGCAACTACATTGAGGATGGACTTCTGGTACATATTGTTAATAGTTTCTTCAGTCTTTGTATCAAAGGCTGCAGACCGATTCAGGAGGGTAAGGATGGTGGTGTCCATGAGGATATCTTTGGGTGTCACCAAAGCTGGCTGTGTTGTTTCGTGGGCTATATCCCTCTGTGCAATATGCAGGATGTTGACTGAAGTGATACTGTTGGCAGGTAGCAGGGGGATGGTAAGAATAGAATGCATGTAAGAATCTTCAAGGTCAAGGATCAGCTTTTAAAAAGAGCTTGGAGAAACTACTTTTTGTTGAAAGAAGTGCTTTGAAGACTTACTTTTTTGAATATTTATTTTGAATTCTGACTTTTTTTTTTTTTTTAAAAAGAAATCATTTACTTCTCTTTATAATAGGACATTTTTATTCTTCACTGACTTTTATCAGGCAGGAAAGTCATCAATCTCTTTCACATATGACGACTCTGACTTTATTTTTTTTAGAACTTGTAATGATCTGGCATGTGCGATGGGCTGGATCAGAGAAATATAAATATCAGTTTGTAAGTGAAAGTTTCTTTTCCAGGAAGAGCCATATGTACATGATTAATAAGCTGACACGTCTCCGCAACTTTTTGTTTTGCTGTCTTACAGATTCATAGTGTGACCTTCTTGGTAGGTGTGAAGGGAATAGAAGGGGTGAGACTACCTAAAAATTAGCAGATAATATGTAATGAATTTCTCTCTGGCTGGCTTGCTTGCCTAGGACAAATTGAGGTTTCTTTGCAAGGCAAACCAGATTCGGTTGTTCTCAACTGTGCTGGTGTATAGTTTAACCTCTGATCTCTGTTTGCATTAGTTGGTAATTATTCCAATGGTGTGCTACATTTGTAGTGCTTCCAGAATACAAGATTTCAGATTTTGTATTTAAAATATGACACAAAATATGTCTGCCTCATAAGAATATCCAGATAATCACACAGTTTTCAAAATAGGAATGAGTTTTTGCATCTTCCTACAGCTGAATGCCTCTATGTGAAGTTTCCGCATGGTGGTAGGCAATTGATTTGTAATTTCTTCGAGAGAGTCAGAAGGCTTCCTGTTTGGAGGAGGATGAGCTGTTGATCATCTTATTTTCCAACTTGTTGTCTCAGGGTTTTTTTATTATTACTTTTAGTTTTAATTCTGGTTATTCAATGCAGGAATGCTTTCTGCATCTGAAACTGAACAGCAGCTAACCTCCCCTCTTCATTGGTCTGGTGTATACTGAAATATCTCCTGGAGTGCAAATTAAGGCTTTTTGATGAGAAGGAGCAAAGGTGAAAGAGCCATCTTTTCAAGAGTCTAAAGCATCACTGAATCACTTCTTAATAATGCAGTCATGACTAAATACAACAACCAAACTGCAATCCTGTCTAGTCTGACTGGGTTTATTGGCATCTGATTTTGCAGTCAGCTGCTAGAGCATTAGGCTTTCCCCACCCCCCCCTTCTCTTTTGTTTAATGGTGTTGCAGAATGAGCAACTGGCTTCAGAACTGATTCAACATATGGCACAGTTGGAAGAAATATTTTCTGTGGATTGAGAAGGTTTAGGTCAGTGTTATTCCAGAAATTTTATCCTGATGGTTTCCAGTTCCTAAGCCCTGCAGAGGCTGGCTTGTCTCTGCTCTGCTGCACTCTATATAGGGGGTTTTGAATTTGTTCCTTATTTGGCTGCACCTGATTAAATGAACTAAAGTATAGTTCAAAGGGTTGGATGTTCTTGTAAGGTGACAGAGTTAGATGCCCAAAGACCTTCCTCCCATTGAAGTCACCGAGGCCAGAGCAGTGGTTGGGAAGGAGACAGCCATCTGTGGTTAGGAAAAAATTATTCAGAAAAGCACCATGCCATGCTCAACTCACAAGTGTTGGTAGTAACTACAAACGCACCATCTTTGGTGCTTGGATCTACCAGTGCTTCTCTGCGTATCGCGTGAGTGACACTTGTGGTGAGATGTAATAGCAGGTTTCCAAGTTACAAATTTGCTGCTTTTTTAAAATATGTAAAGCATAAATTAACACATATAATGAAAAGCTGAATGATTTTTATCCCCAAGAACCGCTGCTCAGAATGTTACTTTATTTTGTCAGATTGGAAAGGCATCAAATTGTTTTATTCATTATTTTTCCCCATAGGATACTTTCCAACTTCATGTGTGTTTTGCATTGTATGGTTTGGAACCTTTTCAGACTGGAAAGTGCAGACATAGAGACTGCCAACTTGTTTTGACAGTGTCTTGTGTATTTTGTACACTGGCTTAATGCAAACACCACCCCCTGGTTACCCCAATAATAACGATCTTTAATTTGTTTCCCTCCATGGAACTAGAATTTATATAAAAACCTGTGCAAGGACAAAACCATGCAAATAAGAAAAAAAATATGTCTAAATAAAAGTGCAGCAGGATCCATGCCTGGAAATTCTCAGGATAGCTTAAACAAGATCTTTCATGAACAGTATAAATAGACATGGTCTTCTGTTGGGTTTGGGCTAGTAGGCTGGGTAACCTTTGTCAGTCCCCCTGTGGGTCTGTCTTCTGTAATTCTCTGCTCTTAATTTATTTCCAAATAAGGAAAGATTGTTTTAATAAGGAAAGCTTAGTAACACTACAGCTCACTTGTTCAGAGAAGCATGAAGACAGGATAAAGAGAAATACATCCAGTGCCCGAAGTTTCCCACAAGTTTCAGCAGGATCTGGGTTAGGCTTAATGTGGAGAGGGATCAATGGGACACAAAGACTGAGCTGAATTTATCCTTTTATATATATATATATGTGTATATATATAATATATTTATATATATATATATATTTATATATATGATGAGCTTTTGCCTCTTGAGGTCAGCCCATATGAAGTGTATGTAGATAGTGAAGTTATAGAGGAATAAGCTATAAAACCTTAAAACATACAGCAGACTGAGGAGATGTTGGGTGGATTATTACTTGGACAGGCTCATGAGACCAAAGCACAGGTGCAGCCTCACAGCAGCCAGTAAAATAAATGTTGACTGCTAATGAGGGCTCCCGAAGTGCCGAATGGCTAATGCTCCAAGGAGACCACTCCTTGAGTAGGAGTTGCTCCTTCTTGCTACCTTCTAGGGTTAAGAATAGGCTAAGACACTCCTAAATGGTGGGTAACCCTGCTAATCCAAAAGCTGTGTGCTCTCTCTATTCTTGCAAAGCTGTGTGATTTCCAGCGACGCTACATAATCCCCAGTGTGAGTGAGCATTTGTTATGAAATGCTGAGGACAACATCCTGTACGATGGCAGTCTTGGTGGGCTGTAACCATCAGAGCTGGGAAATCCCCCACTCCCACAGGCAGAAAGTGGAGTGGGGAGAAGGTGTGGTGGGTTTTTGGTTGGCTTGTTCTCAGTAGGGAAAAAAGAGTGGGAGTGTTGAACACTCACCACCATCCTTCGCACCTGAGGGTGGATGGGAGGAAGCCAGGTGTTGCTCCCGATTCACGTGCCTGATGGAGGAGGTGTACACTGAGTGTTTCTCTGTGCCTGTCCTTCCTCCCACCTTGGAGGAACTCGGTGAGTTTGTCAGGTAGAAAAGATTACACTGAGAGATGGCTTCACTGTCTTCAGCAGTTCCTAGGTGTCGGTTTTACTGGTAGTGAAAGCACTGTGTACCTTTCTGACTAATTTAATGGAATGAGCTTTGCAGAAACAGATTAAACTATTTTCCGTTCACCTAAGGAAGGGATAATTAGCTGGGAACAGAACAGACAGGAACAAGACTCAAATACTGTGCTGCTATCAGACACTGCCTTTGATCGTGTTACTCTGAGGTCTCCAGTCACAAATTAGGATGTTCTATTTGCAGTGGATGGGGCGTCACACACATTGTGCTCAGAGTTGCATTTTATCTTCATTTCCTCTTCAAATACCCTTTCTGGTGCAGAGGTTTCCAGGCTGCTCTGGACTCAGTGAAATAGTGCTATGGGAGCTTGAAGAGGAAAAGGCAGCTTTCCCAGCCTCCAAGAACAGAAAATTTTCCTTCATCGAGTTTGAAATAAAAAGCAGGCTCTCCTTTGTGCCTCGTGGAGCTGCTTACTCAGAACCAAAAAGAATTATTTAATTCTTTGTTTCTTGAGGTGTGCCTCTGTTTTGTGTGGCTATCGAATATCTAATAAAAATAGAAAAAGTAATCAAATGTTAGCAAATACACTTGGTTACCATAGCTGTGAATGGTGGGCTACAGCCAGGAGTCCTGGTGGGTCTCTGGAACCAGACAGACTGACTGGTCTTGTGTGTTTTGGTCTGTCCTTACTCCAAGTTCTGTCAGTGGGGTTAGGAAAATCTCCATTTCTGTCCTTTCCCCTCCTCCTGCTCTGTCTGGAGTAGTCTCTGCTCTCTGTAGGGGGGCTGATCTCCAAAGGCTGTTGCTGAAGTGAGTTTTGTGTTTGTGATCAGAGGGGCTGGATGGTGTCCCCCTTCTCTTACTCCGTAAATATCAGCATTTGCTTTTTCAGGTTTGCTGTGAGCAGTGAAGGAGAACTGTTTTCAGAAAAAAAAGTGTGTCCATAGGTGTGTCCCCAGCGAAAGGTCCTGATGACAAATACAATGAGTCCAATACAGGGGTGAAAAATAGCCAAATTCTTTCTGTATCGTGAGAGATAGAAAAGCAGAAAGTGAAGGGAGACTCTGGGGCTGCTTTATGCTATTGCTTTTTAAACTCCAAAGGAAATCCCCTTACATGCCAGTATGGAGGAACAGCTCCTCTGTTAAGTCTGAGTCTGCCAGGTCTGGGAGACAGCTCCTCTGTTGTCAAGGGTCTTGCAACTAAATCTGATGTCTCTGCTCCCTGGTGAGGGCCCCGGAGGGAAATGAGGCAGCTGGAGGGCTCTTTGTGAAATCTCAAGGAAAACATGGTGAGGCTGTCACAGGGTGGAAGTCCTCACAGCCCTTGCAAGAGCACTCAAACAAATGACTCAAAAAGAAATTTCAAAGGAAATCAAAGGCAGAGGGCCTTCAAGTATCAGGAGAAGATGGAGGAGAATGCTTGTAATGCTTTGTCAGTCTGGCATATGGAAAATTTCCCTCTGGGACCAGTGTTGGACAGGCTTGGGCTTGAAGTAAATCCATCTGTAGGGCTCAACGCAAGCTGTGGGCATTGCTCTTTCAGTGTTGGATATCCTCTGTCAGGCAGGTCAGCTGGGAGGATGGCCATCATGGTTCCTCCAGAAAAATATTGACCGCTGCATAATGAGTGTGCCCCAGGTGCAGGTCACTTCTACAGCTGGGTCACACTTGGGGTGTGAAGACTCCCAAAAATGTTAATTTGATTTGAAACAGGGGAGCCTTTCTGTCCAAAAACCTGGGCTCTGCTTTTATAAAAATTAAATCCAGGCATTTAGGCCTCAGCAACATAAAAAATATCCCCTGTAGGTAGAGGTGTGATAGAGTTCTTCATGGAATTTGTCATTTCACATTATTGATGGAAAATAAAGAGACAGATTGCATTGAAACCATGGGGAGATGCTGACAAAAGCAGTTTGTGCTGCAGAAAATTGGGCTACATCTGCTGGAAATTGGAGAGATATAGGCTGGAACAGTGGGGACGAGGTATACAACGGCTGCTGGTTTTTTTCTTGATGAATTGTACCCGTGAGCTGCTGGACAGAGCAGTGGGGCAGCTGTTAGTTTGTGCTCTCTTCCAGGTATGGACTCCAGCCCTCAATGTCTCAGCTCTTTGCCAGATAACACAGAAAACTTCAGGTGCCCTTTGTATACAGGGTAATTCACAAGTACCCACACCTTCCCGTGCTATGCTTTGGTTGTCCATCTGCAAGGTAGCACTTGTATTGGTGGCCAGAGCCCTGAAGAGGAATGGGGACTATGGCAGTAGGCTGACATCGTATCATTTTCCTTTTTTTGCCTCATTACAATGATGAAGATTGTATTAGAAGCTGAGCAGCTCATAAATTCTGAGAGTTATAGCTGTAGGCAGTTCATGAAGGGGAAATTGGGATGGAGTAGGGTTTGAAATTTGCATATACACCACACCCACTGCTATTTAATTTGCATTAGATTTGCATACATCATGGTTAATTAATACCCATGCAGTACTTTTAAGGGCTAAGGACTGTATCAGTTTGTCTATGATTTATATGTTTTTTGCTTTAAGTGTAATTTTATAGGGTAGTTTGGAGAGCATGCAGTATGAGCTTAAATTTAATTTTGTGAAAACGATCAAATAACACTTATCAGCCATAAATATCCAATTCTCTTTGAAAATAAATATTGTTTTCATAAAGATGCTAGATCAACAGCACTGCAGGCTGAAGTCTGCTCTTTATCAACTGAAAAACCATGATACAATACAATTACAGACTTCCCCACATGGTATAATTGTAATGGCACCTGCCCTGAACTGAGTGGGTATTCAGGACACATGTCTGTACAATGGTACGTGACTTGTCCTCCCTTAGGGACTGTGAGCTTGAATAGTGGTTCAAAGTATGTTCCTGTCTCGTTTGCTTTACATTAATGATCTGTCTAGCTTGAAGGTAGGAGCAGAGTGATGGAGTCTGTCCATCCCAGGGTGGCAAATGACTATAATATAATTAATAGATACTTGTGGCTAGTGTCCCATGCAGGAAGAGAGAGGCCAAAGTTATTTCAAGATGCTTTTCACATTGTTGTGGCTTTTTTTTGTGGTTTAATGTGAACTCCTCATGAATTCAAATGTAGAAAGTAAAGCCTCCTGCTACTGTTTGCTTTGTCTTGATGGCTCAGAAATTGCAATATCCTATTTAATTTTTTTACGCTTTTAGTTTTGTAGATGTTCTTTTGCTCGAAGACCATTTCTGCAAAAGCATTTCTGCATCTTAAAGATGCAGAGAGCACTGAAGCAAAGAGGTGATGTGCTCCTGTTGTTGCATTTCCCTTGGCTGGGAGGACTTGGAAATTTCACTAAGCCCTATCCAGGAAAAGCTTTCATCCTCAGGAATCCGGGGCCGTGCGCTTCTCTGCATTTTTAGACACCTAAATATCTTTTAGCTCTAAATACATCTTTGGTCATGCATTAAAACCCTTGGAGTACCATGTAATGCCATCTCCATGTAATGAAATCTCACGCTGCAACCACCCTCTCTCTAATGAAAAGGAGCAAAGGCAGCTCTTCCCTGACAGCCCAGCAATAAATCTGCTCCGAGATGGCAAAACAGAGATCTTCATGTGTCCCTTTGGTGACAGCAGCTTACAACTGTGCAGTGCTCTCAGCTCCCTCTGTCCGTACACACGCGCCCCTGCCCATCGCTGCGTGCTGTGCTGCCCATAGGCTGCCTGCAAGGCTGAAGTTTGCCTTGAATGAGCTCTCTGCTAACAAATAATAGTGTGTCACTCTGGAAACCTAAGCTTAAATTGGTTTGAGTCAGTAAGACATGCTCTTGGCTTCTCTCTAACCTCCCTGCACCAGCAATAACTCAGTGCTGAACATGCAGCCTGTTATTACTGTAAGCCTTTGACACATGGATGTGAAACCTTCTCTTAACCTAGCTGAGCCTGTGCCAACATGATGGACATCGAGGAAATCTGCTCTGTTTTGATCAGCATCGGTGTATTTGGGAACATATCCATACTCAGCCACTTTTGTCAGTGCCTGTGTGCTTCAGCAAGGCTTCAGGAACTGGTGGGGGATGTCTCACTCGACCTTTTGTTTTGTCACTAATCTCAGACAGTGGTACAAATGTTATCTGGAGGGGAGAGTGGAGATGTGCTGTTACACAGGTTGCAGACACTGTAATTAGTAAAATGGGCCAGGTGTGGCTTTGTGTACTTGATATCCAAGAGTGTTTCTTGGAACTTTATATACTCTTTTGTTGCTTTATATCATTCAAAAGGAGTTTCTTCCAAAGTCCTGAGTTAATTTCTCCTGGTATATCGCCTTCTGATCCTTACAACAGTCTTCCAGCTTTGCTGCTTTGTTTCTGTGTCCGTGTGTGGCAACAAAACCAGTGTATTTGCTGCTTTTCTTTTGTCCAAGTTGCTCAGATGGCCTCCAGCTCCTCTTTGCAAATTACAAATGGGCATCAATCTTCTCTCATCTTGCTTTTTATTGATGAGGAAATAGGTATGCTCATGTAAGCCCAGTACAAACCCTTTAAGTCTATATCCTAGTGATCTGGGTTTGCACTTGAATGGCTTTTATTAAATTCAAGACATGAATTATCAAAAGCGTGGGAGAACACAAGTGTGGGTTCTCCTGACAGACTGCTGAGCAGGATTTCTGAGTAAAACCTTAGTGACTTAGGATCCCAAGAGCACCTTTGAATTTCTGAGCCCTCAGATGGAATGCACGGTAAGCAGAGGGACAGCACAGAATGCATTTCCCTGTGCCTTTCTACCCTGCTGCAAATGGTGGTGCTGAGATGCGAGGCTGTGAGAGGACTAAAACAGAAGGATGGGCTGGTTTGTCCTCTCTCATAGCCTTGGTCTGTCAGCCCTCGAAGGTATAAAGTGCCACTTGTTGGCTGTGGCATTTCTGAGCTTGCTCAGGTATTGCTACAACCTTAAAATCCCCTTGTTTACCCGCAAATGTCCTTGGTGTCATCAGCTGCTGTCTAGTGCCCTGATGTGCTTGTAAGCCCACAGAGATGGAGTTAAGTTGCTTTCTGCCTCCATCTGTCTTTTCACATGGCTGAGGCTGAGGCTGCATATGCATGGGAGCGTGTGTGAGGCTTAGAAAGAAATCTGAAAGCAAGCCAGTCACTTGGTGTTTGCAAAGCAACAGGAATGTGCCATAAACATGCACCCTTCCAAAGTCTGAATAAGATAGAGCAAGACACCAGGTCAAGCAGGAGACATGTGTGGCAGAAGGGGAAGTGAAAAAGAAATCCATAAATATTCAATGAAGGAAGTGGGAAAACATTCTGATTACAACTCTGGCTCTAATGTATGCAAATGTAATAGTTTCCTCCCCTACTAAGGAATCATGTATTACATACATTACATGATGTACTATTGTGTAGCAACATAGTTTATGACTCCTAGGAGAAGAAAATCATAATTCACAGCCATTAACAAAAATAATAGTGCTTTCACCCAGAGGAGCTTTCCTTAGAAAGCCTGCACGGATTCTATCTAACCTAATTTAAGCAATGTCATGAGTTGGAACAGATCGCTATCAAGTCTGTCATGCTTGTCATAACATGGCACTTGAATAGAAGACATCCCCTCCCAGGAGAAATTCCTGTGAAGGAACTGTATTATTTAATGGAGTTTAAGATTCCTTTTAAGTTTTGGAGCTTGTTTATTTGAAAACCGTTCCAGTGAAAAGCAACCATTGGCCAGGTTTCATTTAAAGAGAAATGAGTTTCCATGTAGTGATTATAGGTTGCTATTTCTCAAAGTTATAATTAACGAGGGCTGCGAAGGGGAAGCTGCTGCAGAGGAGCAGAGTGTGTACCGCACGCTTTGCGTCTGGCATTTGTTTTCTCAAGGACAAGGCTTTCCAGATCCTGTGAATGGATACCAGTATTTATGTGAAGGGATGTTTGTCCATGACAGCCACCTGGCTTTGTCACACCTTCCCTCATCCCTCCTCCATTTTGTGCGAGCAGCTAATTAACTTCCAGCTCGTAGTGTGTAACGAGGCAGAAAGCCCAAGAAGGAAATGAGAGATGATTGTCTCACCCCCCAAAAAATACATGGTGTCAAACGTCATCTTAATGAACATCTTTGCTCAAACCCTTGGATGGCCACAGGCTCAGACCTGCGACTGCTCGTTTAATTTCTGACTTAAAGCAGCCACAAGGACTGTTAGGAGATGTAGAAGTTTGCGCCAGTTACCGTTGCAGGAGGCCGAGTGCTGCTCCCATTGCCAGGCGTTTCCACACACCGTTTGTTCCTTTATTTCGGGAGTGCCTCGCGCGGGTGACAAGGGAGGCAGATTGCGGGCGCCCTGTGCGACACCGCGCTCGCTTCATTAAGAGCACGTGTGGGCTGTCCTCGTTTACTGTGGCTGCTCAGGAACCTCCTGCTTGCAGAAACTTTGGCAGCTTGTCACAGCATGTCAGGATCTGCTCATCTCCCCGGGTAGCAGGGTTTATGCATAATGCAATAAATAGAGATGGGGAGAATCGCATTCCTTGCATTTAGCTGATTCCGAACTATGTGAAAGAGGAGTTAAACTAATGCCTTTCTGTCAGCCTCTTGAAACATTTAATCTTCTTTTTGCATTTACCTTTTTCAATCCATTTTTATTAGTTTATTTGTACAAGATCTTTCGGTTTTACACCTCTCTGTTAAAAATGAGTCCGTACTTTTTCCTTTTTGAATCCTTTAGGAGACGTTAGGGAATACTTGAAAAAGAAACATAATGGGAGGGACAGTGAGAAAGGTGTTGAAGGAAGTGGAATTGTGTGGGGGAAAAATAATCATCCTTTCTTCTCTCCCTCCTGTTGCAGACTCCTGTGCCCAGACCCCACAGTGACCTTTGGAAACTTTGGTGTCTGACTCTGAATGGTTCCAAGCCAAGCCTGCCCTGTGCTGTGCCAATGTGTAGGGCTGATCAAACCCTGCTGAAGTCAATGGAAAGGCTTTCAGTAAAGGCAGTGGGCTTTGGCTCAGATGCTAAAAGCATTATCATCACTCTCTTCCTGATCCTCTTGATACCAGTTCTCTCATCAAACCCTCTGACAGAAGAAGAGAGAAAATCCAGTCCCCGCTGGTTAAAACAGCAGCTAAACACCGAATTTTGACAAAGCTAAACCACTGCTATGAAGAAATCAGAATTTTCCAGCACAGAGGTACATAAACACAACTGCTCAAAACTCCTCTGATCTTCAAAGCTTCCTGTGCACCCCGAATTTCCCAACGTGCGGCTTTTTCACAGCCAGGAGCAGCGGTAAAAGCTAAAGGGTGTTGCCTTGCACCTTGCCTGCCCCGTGGTCATGGGGCTCTTTGTCAGGGACCATGGGGAGGGTCTAGGTATGCACCATGGCTGGGAACAGGGCTCTGGTGGGGGGAGGCTGAAGGATGGGGCAATGGAGAGGGGTAATGGGGTATGAGCTTGAGTCAGAGGGCTGGCGAGCCATAACCAGAGGAGGGGCAGGGAAGCCAAGTTCATAGCCTGAATGGAAGAGAGATTTAATGAATATTCAAGGCAAAAAAATACCATGAAAAATCAGAGTTGATCTTATTTCTAGTCATGGCAGCTTGCTACTAAAGGAAAATGTAGCAGAGAGAACATGAATCCTGACTTTTGTTCCTATTTTTACTGCGAAGTCTCAGTTCCCAGGTTCAGTCTCTGGTAATGAAGAGCCAAGAGTCGAGTGGCAGATGCAGGGGCACAAACCAGCTGCAAATTTAAAGCAGCTTCTAACTTAAACAAGAAGAGAGAGCTAAGCAAATCCCTCTTGATTTGATCAAATACCTCCTTCCAGCCAGCAAGAGTAACAGGCTTTGGGTGTTAGATGGCTGGCCTGAGTGGATTAATAACTTGCTTTATATTATCAGCTGAGTTTCATCTAGAAATAAATCCTGTCTGATCTCTGTGAACATGACACAAGATTATTCCAGCGAGTGCAGAGGCTGAGATTTCTGCATTGTAACTGAGTGGTGAGCAGGGCTGTGGAGGCAGGCTGGGAGTGGGGATGTGATGGGGGCTCTGCGCTGGGTCTGAGTTTTGGGGACAGGGAGAGGGATGCAAAGGTGCTCTTTGTTCTGGTCTGGAGCTGCAGAAGCCAAGCACATGATATACTTCTGGAACACATTGCCATGCGCCCTGCAGGCATTTAAATGTAGCCCAAACTGCTCCTTGGTACAGCCAAGGTAAATTTACCACGGAGAGGAGTAAATCATGCACAGTTGTTCCATTGTGTGTCCCCAGATTGCCTTATCCTGAACTAACTGACTTGAAGTGCTTACAGCCCTGCTGGGTGAAGCCTAGGGGTACAGGGACAGTCCCCTGCTTGGTCAGGGTGTACTTTTGCACCAAGGTAAAAATTGAGTTTTGGGAAAATTAGTGCAATGATACAAGTAAATAAAGCTCAGTAAGCTTTTCCCATAGTTGTGATCCTCAGGCTGGCAAAACATCAAGCTTTCCTTGATTTGTCCAGAAAATTTGATCAGGATTACAGGACAGGATTTCCTTTTTTTCCTTCTTTTATTTTTTTCTTTCCAGCTGGAAAAATATATATATTTTTTTTTCTGTCCAAATAGAACAGCTGATTTTCTTGTCAATCTTTAAATTGGCCTCCTTGGGAACATGTTCTGAGATGGTGATGTCTACATTACAGAATAGAGAGACAACTCTTGCCTTGCCAAAAAGGAAAAGAAAAAAATGGTGGTTAATGGAATGAAAACTCTGCTCAAAAGACATTATAACAAAATGCTACAGACAGAGAGCTTTTCAAATGTGCCTTTCCTTAGGACCTCAGCTATGAGTTCTTCAGACACTCTCAAGCCAGAGTAAACCCCTTGGGAGATTTATATATGTATTTGTGTGTGTGTATGTGTGTGTGTGGGTGTGTGTGTATATATATATAAAACACACATGAGCCTGTAAAAAAATCCATAAGAATCTCTCTATTGACTTCAAAGGCATTTAAATCCATGGTAGTAATGCAATTATATATTTGTAGCTGATTTGAAGATTTAGGGAATCTCTCTCTGAACAACTTATATGAAGGCTGTTTGAGATGATAGCACTGCTCCAGGTAGCTCTATTAAATTACAAACCCTTCTCTTATTGCAGTCCTAGTCTGCCTGTGCTGCAGGCTTTTTGTTTCTGTCTTGGACTGAAAGTCCCAGACATAGTGATGCAGGATTAATAATGGATCACAGTGCTCGTGGAGCAAGACTTGTTTACTGCCCAGAGGAACCAGGGGGCTGGGAAGGGACAGGTCATTTTAAGGGAACGGAGTTAAAAGGTCACATAGTGTGGCTTGTCACTTGTCCAAGGGAGCAGGTTGTAACTCAGAGTCTTTAGGACCATTTCTAAGAGCAGAGAAATGATGAGTCAGTATTGTGATGGAGGGGGAAGAGCCAGGAGAGTCAATACTGATATATTTTTAATGGTTCAACATCTGGAAAGTATTTGCATTGCTTCCTGCTAACCACGTATGGTTTAAAGCATTCACAGGTAAATTCACATGTGCAATGATAGTTAGGCAAAAGGCAAGGATTTCTATTTTTTTTTGCAAAAAAAAATGTTTTCTGTTGCTAATCTCACTGGAAAGGACAAGCAGAAACACTGGCTATTCTTGTTTGAAAGACCTCTGTGGCTTCGTTCTAGTCGGATGACAAAAGAATCTTCCATAGTCATAGTTTGTGATTATAAATACACCTGAGATTAAAGTACTCTTATTAAATCACTGTGCAGGGGCAACTATGCTCTCTTCAAGAGAGACCTGTACCTTATGACTGTGCCTTATTTGAAATGAAATGCACCTTATGAGGCTGAAGCATCCCACATGCGTCTGACCCTCATCAAACTGGCTGGAATACTTAATAAATTCTCAAGCTGGGGAGAAGGTAATGAAAAAATAAGTGCATTAACTCATATTTTGAGTCTGCTCTAAATTATACTGCACAAGGAAGAAAGAATAAAGGAGCTTAGTGGAACTATTGTACTTGTGTGGGCAGATCTGTGGATGAAGTCTCTGTTCCTGAGATATGAATATTTAATAACCAATTTTCTGGGTACAGGATGGACATTATTAGTGGGTAGGAAAGCATATGATGGTTGAATGGTAGGAGAGAGAGAGCATAAATTGTATGTAGTGTCTTATGATGCAGTTGAACTCGGCTGTATGACAGTGATTGTAAGAGTAGCAATGAGGCCATTCCCAGAGAAGAAGCAAGGCTCTGAGTCTCACAAAGAGCATCTTTGGAACAGTTGGTGTTGGGCACTGACATAACCTTGAGGATCAGAGTCAGAATAGGTAACAGAAGCAAAGGCTGACTCCAGCCAAAAACAGGCTTCAAGGCAACATGCATGTTTGTAGTATTATGCTAATTTTGTTGTATAACACCAGTACAATGCTTTGACATTCCAGGAACATTGAAGTGTGATGATGCAGAAACCAGGAATTTGAATGGAATGGTCACAGCTAGTCAGTATCTTTTAAAAAAAGTGCTTTTCCTCACTTATTCTCCCCAAGTTCAATTAAAGCTTAGAGCTATTTAGCTGTGTAGCAGCGTGGTGGAGATAACAGGTAATTGAACAGCGTCTGAAAACTTGGAGCCAGTTCTGTGCTGGCACAAGTCCATGATAGGTAGTGGCATCTCACATGGTGCCATTGCTAGGCTGTGGCAGAGAGCTGGTGCTACAGCAGCAGCACAGAAATGAGCCCTCCCTCTGCATAAGACTGAAGTTGCATACGTGTTCCTCCTGCAAATGGTCATTTTTTCCCAGTGGTGAACATGTTCATAAGAGTTTTCCAGTATTAACAGTTTTGCCTGAGCATCTGTAAAATGAGCTCTCCGGTATGAAAACCTTGTGAGTCAACACGGGGAATCGCTCGACTCACGGGGCTGCAGAGTACAGTCTGCATCACCTCTGCCCTGGTATGTTGTTTGGCAGGAAGGAGGTTTCCTTGTCTGTCTTTCTGAGCTTAGTTTTAAACAGCTTTTATGAAATAGAGCAGGCTCCTGAGGCTTTTGTAATCTCACCATATTAGATATTGAAATATTGCTGAATCCTGTTATGCAATTGCAGGCAAAATAAAACAAAAAACCTACCCTAAAACTAAAAGAAAAATAAATTCCTTCAGGGATTTCACCTGTTACTTCTGCTTATAGTGAGTGGTACTGTGAGACAGGGCTGTTTTTCTGGGGGAGTCTTGTCCCAGTATGGTTAACGTATGTGCTAATCCTAGCCGTGTGGGCTACCCATTGCACCCAAATCACCAGATCAGCTCTTGTTTTCTGCAGGGGATTTTTCCATTCTGAACTCTTAATTTTATTTTTCTATTAGCTGATTTATGCCCTTCAACCTGAGCTATATCAAAGTCAGCATTTAGCACTGTATATTTACTTTGGTTTGCATGCAATTTGAGAATGATATACTGTACTTTTATATAGTTAATTCATTCATTCCAGTGTATAATGCATCCATGAACTTTCTGAATTTTGAGCTGAAAATATGATAAGTGGGTTATATTATGCAGTGAAGGAGCTGTTATATGAAAACACATCCATATCATCAATTATGTACTAGCTTAATACAAAATGATATTAATACATGAATCAGTGAAGGAAGTTGTATAATAGGATTCTCATGAGAACATGAAGCTGATGTTTATTGAAGATGTAAGTTCCACATTAAGAAGGAATACTTTGTTTTATTAATTTATTTGATAAGCAGCTCAGCTGCCCTGAATGGAAAAAATTCATTGTATATTCACAAGGAACTCTCACATGTGCTTCTCATACTTCTCACAGAGTTCAGAAATTTGATAAGCAATAGTGATATTGTAAAACCCAACTACTGCTTTACAGTCCACAGTATTGTTTCCTCTGAGCAAAGAGAAACTTGGCAGCTTTGGAAATGTCTCCTCAGTGTGTGTAAGCTGGGCTGCCCTAGGGGAGCAAGCTGGTAGAGCTGGGTGAGATCCCACCCCTTGGCCTGAGCATCTTGTGCTTCCAGTATCAGGAATCAGATTTAACACACTTTGAGATGAATGGGAACCATTGCATACTGCATTTGTTCTCATTTGATTAAAATTGAATAGTTTTGAGTTCTGCATTTGATGAGAGAGTATTTATTACTGTTTTTAACACACATTTAGATGCTCTGGTGATTTACAGGCTGGCACAACCACCTTGTCCTTCCTCCCTGTCTGCAGCTGACAACTGTTTGTTGTTTTGTTTTTTTTTTTTCCCCTCATCATTGCAAGGTGTTACAGGCACCTGAATACCAAGAACCACCATGGATAATTTAGAAGGAAACCCTATGCTGCTGGAGGAACTAAGAAAAGGAATCCTGTAAGAGAACAGCATGAAATGCTGCACAGCCAGCCACAGCAAGAGAGCAAGGCTTTGGAAAGCATAACACTGGAAGAATTAGAGGGAGCTTTAGCTAAGCAACACATTGCAAAGGTTTTGTAGCACAGATTCGATCAAGAAGAGTTACTTACTGAACAGCAGTGAGATAATACAATGAAAAGCTTGTACAATACCTAAAATGGTAAGAGGAAAGATTGAAGACTGTATTATGAAAGAGAGAGAAGTGTGTCTGTGTGTGAGACAGAAGAATGGCAATCAATATTAAGAACTGCACCCAGTTTGTTGAGAAAAGTAATGGAATATACAGAACATCAGCAGGGTGATGGAAGCATGGATGAGATGATGAAATTGCCCACAGGAGTCAGAGGGAATGTCTCTTCTCCCTTGCCAGGCATTTGGTATGAGGGACCCTGCAGAGGGCTCCCAGGCTAGCAGTCTGGCAGTTTGTTTGCTTAATATGGCACAGAAATTAAATGATAATTCCATTTTAAAAAAAACCCAACCCTGTACCTCCCAGGAACCTTAGATGTAGTTGCTGTGGGGCAGTTGATATAGGAGTAATTCTAAAGCTGTTTTGCAGAGGTACAAAGCAAGAATCACAGAACAGCCTTGCTTGGAAGAGACCTCTAAGATCATGAAAGATGGTTGCATAGTTATTCATTTCCTTCCCCTGCCTTTTCAGCTTCCAGCTGCCAAAATTGAGGACCACTGTAGGGCTGGAGTGGGCATAATGGCTTGGGAGAATACATCTTGCTTCTCTGCTGGTGGCCCAGAAGATATCAGTTGGCAGCTGGGAACACTGGAGTATGTCCAGCACCAGTGCTGAGCTGCCCGACCCCATTTCTCAGCCATGCTGAAGTTGGAGACAGGGACCAGTGCCAGCAGTGTCACCAGAGCAAAAGTTACCAAAAATACCATCCTCCACATAGTCCTTGAAGCAGGCTGAGGAGTGGCTGAGGCAGTAGGAAATCTCAGTTCTTTGTGCAAGTTCATGTCCAATTTCTTGTCCCCAACATGATACAGTGTGATGGATAAGCATCCAAACCAGAGAAAAACCTGAAACAAGGGAGCACTCCTATCACTAATGAAGATGCATCATCACTGGGCTTGGTTCAAAGACCATTAAAGTTTCCAAGTGGTTCCAATGGGAACTAGAACAACCCTTTTCCTGAAGAAATAGAGACATATATTAAACCTTAATTGGGAACAGTCTCCACAAGGATTTTCCCTCTGACGAGAAGGGGCTTTTTGCAGATATAATTGTTTTGGAGGGAGTAATTATTTCATGGACACTTCCTGAGGTGAATGATGGCTCTTTTTATTATTTTTTTTTTTCCCTGAAAGTGGAAGAGCTGTAGAAGTCTCATCAAGGACCGATAGCATTACCTGGCAAGCAGGGGCCAGGCTGCTGTTTCAACATATATACACAGCAGTAGAAAGAATTTTTGTACAGTTTGGCTGAATATTTCTCTGTTATTCTTTACCCTGCAGCACAACACAGGTTGCAGCAATTGATTGACTTAGCTGGACCATGAGATAAAAAAACTACAAATAAGACCAGTTGGAAGCTGTTCTTCTGCTGCAATTTGATGTAAAACAGCCACAGCCAGAGACATGTTTTGCCTGGGGTCAGATCAACAGGCCACAGATTCTGGGGGTTTTACATGTTAATTTTTACTCAATTTCAGGAAGGCTGGAAATCATCATGCTGAAAACCCTTCAAGTGATGGAACGTGAGCATCAGTGTGAGCATAATCACTTTTTCCTCCCGATTGGGAAGACGTTGCAGGGAGATGGTATGCAGGAGGGAGAGGCTGACTAAGATAGGAAAGAAAAAGGGACATAAATCTGGGGCAGGACAGAGAGAATGAGGCGAAACATAGCAGGGAGGAAGATAGATCTGTGGAAAGAAAGCTATCATCTGCAAATTGCTCAGTGGTCAGGTCCTGCTTGCTGTTTCAAGCAGCGCGTGTGAAATCCTAAAGCTCCCTCCCCATCTTTTGCTGGGGAAAGCTGCCATTGAGAGATTGCCTGAATAAGGAATGAGTCCAGGCTGATAGTTCGTTAGCATAATCCAGCCCTCCTGAAAGAGCTACGGCAAGATGCAGCGGAGGGGAAAGACACTTGAAACCAGATAGCTTAAAACCATTTTGTAACTAATTTGCAGCAAAGTTTTCTTTCATCATTTCCTTCTTTTCCACCCTGGCCTCCCTATTTGTCTTATCAAATCTTGGCAGAGATATTTGCATTGAGTAGGGAGCTGCTGTCGAGAAACTGTGGTTTCAGCGCTGTAATAAAGCAGTCTTACCGCAATGAATTTTCAGGGCTATTTTGGCTGCCTCGAGAAATGCTGATTTATGACTTGAACGTATCATGCTTTTTGCAATTAGCAGGACACCATCTAGAAGTTATGGAGCATCTTAGGCAGAAATAGACAATTGTCTTTTCGAGTTATTTTTCTAAAAGATTTCCTTTCATTCAACCAGCAAGTTAAATGCTGCCCATTAATAAAGCGCCTTCTGCATTCATTTTTCTTCAGAGGTGATAGTATTACCAAGTATTGTTCCCTGCAAAAAAGCTAAACTCTTGGGCAGGTTGGTTCATTTGTTAGTATCATCTGTACTACCCCCTTGGGCGAATCCATAAACCTCATCCTGAGACCTAGGGAAATTCAGTTGCGCCACTTGCTATTATAGCAACTGCAAAAATAGTGGTGTCAAATGTTACCTCACCACAGATGTGAGTAGGTAGCTGTGTCACATAGCATTATTAGATACGGTGGTAGACAGTGAGATTGGCTTGAATGCCACACAATTCATTAGGCAAAATAGTTTTCATTTCAAGGCATTCAGACCTGTCGTATTTCTTTTAATGAAACCCTGAAAATTTTTAATAAAAATGCTTAGCAAAAATAGAATTTCCATAATGAATCTGATAATGTATTCAAGCATATATCAATTAAAATTTTCATTATAAGGGACAGTTTTTCTTGAATTTTTCACAAGATGTTCAATTTTTAATCAGTTATTTCTGGGGAAAAAAAGGTTTTTTGGGGAAATAACTTTGAATAGTTTAGACAACAGCTGTGTATAAAAGCTGAATCATGATAAAGAAAACATACTTAGGAGATCTTTACGATCTAAACGACATCCACAAGGTTACACATCTTTGTGCTAACATTCTTCATAGAATGGAAAGAACATTTCTATCTCTTTTTTTCTTCCTTGAAAGGTGAAGAGTTGATGGTTTAGTATAAACTGCTAATTTAATATTTTGATGCCTGTTTTATTTTAGGTTAATATGATTTCCAGAGAACCATTCCTTGAAAGAGAGGAACTGTGCATCCAAACCCAGGTGATTTGTTAGGGGATGGAGGTGGAACAGCTGGTTTTGTGGGAGATCAGCCTCAGTCCTGGAGGACTTGCTGGGTGAGTCTTGGGAAAGACAGTGAGAGTGTTAGAGACCCCCAATAAAACCAAGATAATTTCCTATGAAACACTGCAGCCTGTGGTTGGGAGAGCCACGTGTCCTCTGTCCAAGGGGAGATATGGCACCAACCTACACTATTGTGTTGCTGAAAAGAGGCTGAAATTTAATGCTCAAGAATTCAGTTTTTCAAGATTTTTTTTCCATCCCATTTTGGGATAGGAAAGAGGGAAAAACCTTATTATTTTCCCAAGGACAGAAATTCTGAGTTAAAAATAACTGCATTTTATTGAATGTCATAAAAAGAGAAAATCAAGGCTACAGCAACCACTTGATACATTGTGAGAAAACTACACATTTGTCACAAATCCATCAGCATCAGCCAGCTTTGAATAAGGCTCTGGTCCTGTTACAGGCAAGTCTTCCTGAATTTGCTATTCAAACACTTCCATTAATGCTTGGTGCTTGCATTACTAGGAAATACCACTGGAAATGGAGAAAGACATAGGGTGAAAGACCGAACAATGAAGAGGATGTTTGCCTCAAATCTAACATTTGGAAAATGGTGAGTACTGGGGAAGCGGGTCAGCTGTGCAAGGTTAATACAAGCACTAAATCATTTGCCTGTGCTCCATCCTAGTGTCAATTATTGCATATACATAAAAAAAGAATATGCTTTCTGGCCCCTTGAAATTATGAAAAGGAAATATTGCCCATTTTGGCATTTGAAATAAACACATTATCCGTTGCTTTCCTATATGGAGTCGTGGCTATTTACAATAGGAATCATTCGTCATTATTAAAATAGCATTTCTCCTTGCCACATCCTGATTGCCTAAGATACCTTTTGGTTTACTGATAATGCACATTGCCTCAATGAATAACTTCATAAGGTAGGAAAAAATGAAAGCCCAACGTTAAACCAGTAACCGTATTCAAAATCATTTGGTTTATCAGACTCCTGCTGTGTCTGTTATGTGCTGATTTTGATGTAGGCAAGTGTAGTAATGTAAAGTGTGGAACATGCAAGCCATAATGATGGCTCTGGCTCAGCATTCACCATATTTACAGCAGCAAAAAAAAATCACATTTTAAAAGCAAAATATGACCTCAGAAAATATAAGGTTTATATTCCTGCCAGTTCCTGTTGCACTTTCCCAAGGAGGTGTTAAACCCATTATCAGTCATCATGGACAAAATCAGCACTTCCACCTTTCAATGCCGTTTGATTGAACGCGCGTAGTGAATGACAGGCTTGAAGTAAAAAATAGGTACTTTGCACTTCTGTCCACATGCACATGGAGCCCATTGGGATGAAAGGCTCAGCTTAAGCTCCACGTATTATTAATCATGCAGGATTGCTCCATAAGGCTGATTTTCCTTTGCTTCTTTGAAAGCCTCCTGTAATTGTGGCTTCTACTCTTTTCTTCCCAGGTCTATAGTGCATATAGAGAAAGACAAATTATGATGTTGAAAAATGATGACTTTCTAAATTTTCCAACAATTTTGTGACATAAATACAGCACGGAAATGTCAGAATAATTTATAGTTAAATCAGCTAGATATGGAGTGGTGTCTTTCAGTGTTTCTTGTACACACAGATTTTGTCATTTGGCCATTTTATAATTGCATTGGGTGAAAAACTTGGTACAGGGTATGTTGTATTTCTGTTGCTTTCATAGAAACAGGACATCAGACAGCAGAATATGCTCTACTTACCTCTGCCAGAGAGATTCCATTGCTATATTTTATCTGTAAACCCTCAAATCGGAGATCTATTTGAAACAAAACTATCGGAGAGTGCTGGCTTGCCAACAGAAGCTACATTTCAAACACAGGCACCCCAGCAGCACAGGTACCTGAGGGAATAACCTGAAATACCTCTTTGGGAACCAATGCCTGCTGTTCAAATGCTAGTAGTATTTTCCAAACCTGTGCTCAGCTGTCCTGCTCTGATGTTACTGCCATGTGTAAGCATGTTATTCGTATATCTATGCGAACCATTAATGCTGGGTAAGTACGACACCAGCTGAGCTAACAAACTCTTTGAGCTCTAGCAAAGATGGGTGGTCTGCAGCCCCAAAGCTGCCAGGGGCATCTGCAGCTTCGGGACAGGTCAATAGGTTTTTAGACTAAAGAAGTCGGGCAGTAGCTGGCCCAACAGTCTGGCAGGGATACAATGCTGTGCAGCTTACACGTGGGCTTTGCAGCAGATTTCAACGAGAACCAGCAACGAGTGTCAATGTTAAAGTGCTTTTTAAAGAGAAATCAAAGCCCGGTGGAAGTGTTGGTTGATAACACCACTCCGTCGCCCTTTGAGGTAGGCAAGAAACATCCTGTTATCACCTGACATCGAAGTGCACTTACAGCTGTACTTTAAAGACTCTGTAAGCCAAAGTGGTACAAAGAAGTCCTAGCATCAGAGAATTAAGCCCTGAGGCACAAAGGCCAGATCTGTACTTGAAAAGGCTCCTTTGTGTTGCTGTGCTGGCAAACCCTCCTGGAAGGAATGAAGCGTACCTCATGCCACACAGACAGGGAGAGAGCTTTTACATAGGGATACCCAGCCTGGTATGCCAGGACTTGTGCGGATAATATAGAGGGTTCAGAAAAGATGTTAGGGTCACTGAGCAACCTTGCTCTGCAGGCAAGAATTTCTGAGTGGCTTAGCAGTGGCAGGTATGAGCAGAGCGAGCTCCTGCCAGCCTTGGCAGCCAGGCTGAGACCTCGGCGCCGTTCGTGGAGATGCACCGAAGGACCCTCCCTAGAGCAACCTGTGGCACAACACCATCTGCTGCCAGGAGACACTTATTCCTACACTGCTTTGTATATTCTCCCCAGGGATGTGAACCTTCTGGGTCCTTTGTTGGATCAAAAATTTTCCTGTTTCTTTCTCCTCTGTTCTTTCATGTCTATATTCCAAAGGGCTGTGCTCCAGTCCTTTCCTACTAGGTAAGATTCAAAGTCATTCTGCAGACTAAAAATCAGCAATCTTATCGGGCATTAGTCTGCGTAACCACGTGGTCATGCCTCCCTCCTTTTCATCCTTACACAGCTGGAGTGCCAGACAGTTCTTCAGAGCAGAAGCTGTCTGGAAGGGTAGGTTTCTTGAGGAAAAGGAGGTGACTAAGGATATTTCCTTTTGAGTATCTGTGCAAGTTCCTGTCTGCTTTTCAGAACCACATCTCAGCAGAAACAAAGGAGGAACCAAACTGGTGACAAACAAGCCAGAGCGTACGGCTGCTCATTTTATGCAGAGCTCAGAGCTTTTGGGTTTGTGCCTGCAGAGTCACCATATTTTAAAAATGGTAATTTCTGCGACCAATCTAAAAGGCTAATTGTTGCTGCTACTGATCTGCTTTAAAAGCCATGATTAAAACCAAAGAGAACAGTCACAATTCCTGCCAGCTGCGGGAAGCTTTGTGGCTGCCTTGTCCCAATTACAGGGTTTTTTGTAGTGAGCACACTGTATTAGCATAGCTGCAGCTCCCTTTTAACAACAAGTAATCATGAGAAACATTTAATGACAGGCTTTGGACCATGTCTTTATTTTCCTGTATGGTGTTAGGAGTGAGGGTTTCTGGTGCCCCTAAACAAATTTTTTTTCCCCCAAGTTTAATAACAGATTTGGAAAAGGAGAGTCAAGGTTCAAGTTTATGTTTTCACTATATTTATTCCTTTTTACAAAAGGAAGTAGCTGTCCCAAGGTTAGGTGGCAGGTTCCATTCATCCATCCGAAGTGGCATCACATTCTACTGTTACAGGGAGGGCAGAAGGAGCAGAAAAGAGAACTTGCCTTGGAAGTGCTCAGAAAAACCTTCCAGGTCTGCATTCTCCTGAGGCCCCACTCTCTGCTGAGAGACTTTAAGATGAGGGAAACAACTGTGAGTAAATGTGGTTAAGAATAGCTAGGGCTGATTAGATCACAGCAAAAGGAAGGTTGGACCAGACCAGACTGTCTGCTCCCTGTCTGGCACTTGTCTTCAGCAGCCAGCGACTCAAGAAACTGCCTTCAAGAACTAGCCAATCAACCCCCTTGGTAGCCAGGCTCTCCATTAGAAAGCTGTTCACTAACAACACTGTTGTCATGGGCAAAGGAGTCTTCTAGGAAGATGTTACAGTAATACCATCTAGTTCAGTCATATTCTTCCTGGGATTTGATCCAAAGCCCACCAAGGTCAATCAGAACCTCCCACTGACTTTATAATGGCTTAAGCTCTGTTTAGTTGGTGCTACTAATCCAATTTCCACAGCCAGTGCTGCTGTCTGTGAAATCCCTGTGCTGATACATAAAATCTAGCTTGCTGCCAGCAGTACCGTCATTACAGTTCCTGCTGGTCTCAGCTCTCTCTGAAGCAAATATGTTCACATATCTGCAGCCACAGAAGCTTGGACAGAAGTCTTGCAAGGTATGCTAATTTGGGCCTTGTCCATTGTGAATGGAAGACCTCCAAGAACAGCCTGGGAGATGGGTAAAATTGACCATAATAATTCAATGAAGCGGCACTCTTCTGCTCAGTGCTGGTCCAATGGCTCAGGGCAGGTTCCTCTGCATGGAGAGATGTCAACTCTAGGAAGATACATGAAAATAAGTCAGAGGAGACCATTGAACACTTTTTCCAGGGCCAATACTAATCAGTTTGTTATCAATTTGCTCAGTTCTTTGAATGGAGAGAACTGAAAGATTTTTTAGTGGTTGATACTTGATAGTGTAGTACTTAATGACCTGGTAAGGATATTGTACCAATCCATGGGCAGATGCAGCCTTTTCTCCAGAGACCTTACAAGACTGCACTTCTCTGTGCTGGAGGCCAAGAGTGTATGACATGTTGCTGAGTTTCTCAAATTAATGTCTGGTTTAGACACAGTTTTATCTTCTGAAAGTATTTGACATTTCCTCTCCATGATTACCCACCAGAACTGCCCTGCCACCCAGCTGGATGCACAACCCTATGGCTCAATAGCTAGTGCTTTCTCACCTTTCTGCAAGAATTTCAGGTGTGAGCTTGATCCTTTCAGTGAAAACATGTGGGGACTTGACAGAACTGAAAATAAATTTATTTAGAGACCCAGGCTAATATTGAAGAATTGTTTGATTCAGCTACAATGTCCAGCTAGATGTGAGATGGAGTTACACCAGTGTTTATTTCTTGCTTTCTAGACCAGCTGTGCAGAACCATAGTGAAGGGGGGTTTCCTGTAGGCAGCACTTAGCATATTTTAGGGATACGTGGAAATGAAAAGATCTTTATGACTAGAAATCAATATAATTCACAAAACAGGTTATCACTTCCATAGCCATTGAGCTGTGTACTGTCCTTTATGTTATCATTGAAGTTACTTGTGTCTCAAGATTTCCTAAGTTTCTTTTATTTTCCAAGAAACTGGAGATGAAACAGCCACTATAAATCCTGCAAATCCAAAAGTGCCAGGTGTACAACAGCAAGTAGTTTATCAATTTCTGTTTATCTGGAATTTCTTGAAACTTGTCAGATACAATGATGATCAGCACTGACTGCCTACCAAAGAGGTCAATAGAGGCTTCAGTCTCTGATTCAGATGCCAGAGTAGTTGTCCATGAAACATCCATTAGGACACAGGCCTCAGGTGTGAAAAAAGACAACAAAGAATTACAGAGACTTTCTGAAGTAAATGTAATTTAAGCCATGATCACCTGCTTGCTCAGAAATAACTGATAAAACTGGTGATATGATTTCTTGTGATAGCCTGCCTGTTTTGTGTCAGGAAGATGCAGCTTTGCAATGGCTGATAAAATGTTTTTATCCCTGTAGCATCATGCTAACAGGGAACTGTTTTAGCAAGAGTGTTGTGCCATCCGTTTTCAGGGTAGGAGTGAAATGCTGACCCTGGATGGTGCTGAGAAGGATGTCATGCCTGGCATGGAAAGGAAGTTTTTCTCTGGAGGAAATCTGCATCTGGTGCTACTGGGCTTTGCAGAAGGTAATGGGTGGTCCTCAAGAGTGGGTGTAAAATGTGCTGCGGACTCAGGAGGTTCAGAGTAGCAGTGGGATAAGCTAATACCGTAGTCTGAAACCACGCTTGTCTATTGAGTCATCTGTTATGTTGTTAAAATGTGATAATTAGAAACCATGCATTACCAAGGAAAAAAGATAATAATTAAAACCCAGACACAATGGGGAGTTAATTCTCCAAAACCATTTTCTGCAGAGGTATTTGAGGGTTTCAGCAAAGTAACTTTTTCTGTTTCTATATGAAACCCCCTGCTCTACAATGCATCTTTCAAACTGCCCAGAAAATAATCTAATTATAGTTAACACTATTATGTTCTTTGGTGCTTTGAATAGAGCTGTGGGTAACATTATGATTACTACAAAGCAAATAGCTATGTGGTTCTATTTGACATTTCACATTGAGAAAAACACAAACATTTTATTAAAAACAATGGGTAAGGGAAATTCTTCATTTTCTAGGTAACATTGTTTTCTCAACAACAGAAGTATGCTTTGCCAGGCTTTGTTCTATAAATACATTTAATCAACACATTGCATCCCTCTTCTCATGCACTCTAGGAAAGAGCAGGTGAAACCTAACTTTCTCTTTCCTGAAATCTTCCCATTTAACTTCCAAAATAAATGAGATATTCTGTGATCACTTGAAGGCTTATAACTACACCTGAAAAAGAAAGATTAAATATTAACTAATGGTATAAACTCTGAAAATGTGCATTTAAATCTTCTAGTTCAATCTCAAACAGACAGAACTCATTTTTAGGGTTTTTTTTTGTTTGTTTAATAAATCCCCAACTGGAAGCCAATGAAGTTGGAAATGTATTGACTTTGTTTCATTCCTGGTATAATTAGTCATGTATTGTTGAATGCTGACGTTAGATGGCACAATACCCACCATCAGTCTCTCTACAGACACAAAAATACAATTGAAATTTGCTGCTGTCCCTGAAGCCAGTTTTGTGGCATCTGTTTTATTTTAACAGCAATCCTGTTGCTAAATGCTCTTAGATCAGGGAGGTTAAGTAACCTGATGTGTGATGCACGTTCACATAGGCATGGCTGCACAGTTTTTCTGGTACTTTGAGTCACAAACCAATATCATTTGGTAGTTATGATAATGAGATACATGTCGGGGAGTAGGGCTAGGGGTGCTTCAATGGGTGGCAGTGTGGAACGATCTTAGAAATCCCTTCTTCCCTGTGGGACAGCGTGGAGATGGCATCAAGGTGGAGGGGAAGACCCCTCAAGGGCAGACTTTGCATTCCTTGCTGGTCTACAGCTCCACAGGTACCACAACCACAACACTGCAGCCTCATGCATGGTTCCTGAACTGCTCAGCGTGGATGTGCTCTTCCTGGGCCACCTCTGCTATCACAGCCCCTTTTTTATTGCAATCCTGCCCGCCCTCCCCATGGCAACTGGTTCCACTTGCAGCAGGAGGATCTGCTAAGGGGCTTCTTGGAGATGTTTGCACAGAGCTCGGGCTCACACACTGTGAAATGTATAATAGAGTAAAACCAGACTTCGCTGAATCTGCATTTGAGTGGAAGCAAGCCTGTCTGCTATTTGACTAGATGACTGACACATTATATCTCCCCCCGAGAAAGCAAATATTTTTTCTGTCAAAATGTCTGTAATACAATCTATTCTCACTCCTTCCTTGGTGTAGGAGCAAAAGCTTCTATGATTTTAATCAGTGCTGGATTTTGTGCTCCCACTAGTATCAGAAATCCAAGAACATACAATGCTGTACTCTGGAGACCACTGGAGCTATTCTTTTTTAAGGTCACAGCAAATGTAATAATGCCAGCAGCTCATAGTGCTCTTCATTAGGCTTTGTAACTTCCCAGTGCATCAATCACTCAGTGGAGGGTGTTTACTTACTTTCATTAAGAGGGTGACTGCTTTTTTTTATTGGTAACCTAGTTTAAATTGTCCTTTATGGAACGGATGGGGCTGACCCCGTTGCTGTTGGGAATTTGGTGATGCAGAGCACAGAGGCAGTGGTGGGATTTCACTATCCCAAGGAGGTAAAACCAGCCAGGTACCCAGAGCTCCCTTCCATTGCAGGGCTCGACATTGGGGTGGATGATAACTGAACAGGTGGAATTTGTGCTTGAAAATGTATTCTCTTTTTGTGCAGGTCAGCCCTATATGGAGCCTGAGCTGCACCCCAGGAGTCCCTGAAATTTTGGCAAGAAGGTTTTGGTCTGTTGTAAACCCTGCAATAGTATTGAGGTTAACTAGCTACCTGACACTGTAACACTGGAGTAGATAAAGCAGACTGGATTCAGTTAACGAGCCTAAATTGCTATTCACTTGGTACTTAAAACCACAATATCTATGGAACCAAAAATACCAGGCTGCATCAGCTGTTGTCTCCGAAGGACACAGGTCAGGTCTCAGATTTAGCTCCCCATGGCTGTCTCATGCTCAGTGAATGGAGGCTCAGGCTCTGGGTAAAACTTCTGGGGGGAGTTAGCAGAAAGTCAATCAAACAGATGAGCAGCCTATTAGCCACAGGTGAGGATGAGCATTGGGTGTTGCTCCATGCTCCGTTTCTTTCAAGTTGTTCTGTGTTTGGTTGCCTTCTCTGGCCCCAAACAGTCATTTCTGTGGTAGCTCCTCTTCCCACCTCCTGGCTGAGAGCAGAGGATGCCCTCACTGCCACACTCCAGCTTGGGCTTCCCAGCACAGATGCTCTGCTCACCTTACAGCTGCCTTTGCATGCAGCAGTTTACATTAGGCACTTTAGTGTTATTTAATCAGAAATTTGGGCTCACAGGGTTTTTTTTTGAGTTTCTTTGCCCTTGTTTTCTTAGTATTAGTAGCAAGCTCCTGGGAGCTCGCTGCAGACAGCTGCACTGACAGCTCTGGGCTTTGGTGTGGTGCTGGTGCTCATCGAGGCTCCCTGCTCACTCTTTCCTTAATTGGAGGTTGGGGTGATGATAAGGCTTGTCTCACACCCCTCGTGAGACATCACATGCAGAGACCTGTGCATGTTAAGAAGGCAAAAAGAATAGACCCCAGCCTGAGGTTTGGCTTTTTATCCCCAGCCCCTCCTTGGGAAGTGGGGAGGATGTAAAGCTGCTCTGTGAGCAGCAGGAGCGGAGACCTAGCTGCTTCCTGGTGTAGGGGTTATATATTAGTACATCAGCCTTCAACAGCTTCTGATTACACAAAAACACACACGGAGAACAACAGAGGGGCTGGGAAAAACATTGAGTCTCAACAGCTCTGTGATCCTCTGGCAGCACAGACATATCCCTGCTCACATGCTCAGGGCAGTCAGAGAACTAACTGGAGGGCTAGGGATAAAGAAGAGTGGAAACAGAAACCTTCAGTTGCATGTCATGGCAGCGAGAGCCACCATGGAGCATCCTTTTCTGCTGCCAAGTGTGGTGCAATATACGTGGAGGACAGTAGGAGCAATGCAAGTAGAAGTGGCTGGAGGAACACAGTGGGAAGTGGTCCATGGCAGACCTGTCCCACCTGTTTGTACGGTTAAGTAGTTGTGCTGGGCGGTCTCCCTGAGAAACAGCACTAAGGCAGAGAGCTTTCTACCTGCTCTGTAACTATTCATAAGCTGTTCTCATCAATTATCAAACACGTAAAGTCTGAGTAAATGTGTTAAACTCAAATAGTGCCCAGTGTGAATGCACTCAGGATACAGGTTGGCTTGATTTGGTTTGGTTTGGTCACACTGGATGTGAGATAAAACATTGCAGGCTAACAGTTTACAATTATATAATGCTCTCAAAGAGGAGCAAAGAAAGTGTCATGTGATTTTTATTTAGCCTTCACTGGCCAGGTGAAGTTTATTTATAAGCTAAGAGCATGCACACAAATGCTTATGCTGTTGGGCCAATTCTAGTGCTCGTTAAGTGTGCTCACACAGATATCTTGATGCAGCTTCTCTAGCCCACTTTTCTCCTAATTTTGGGAGAATTTCTGGTAGTGGATGTGGCATGTGGCTCTTGCACAGGGGTCACACCACCCCCAGCCTGCTGTTGGCTGCAGATGCTGTGAGCTGCAGCCTGGTGTGTACCCCATGTTCCCAGGATCCCCCTCCCCATCCTCTCTGCTGTCTGAGAGAATGGGAAGTGTTTACGTACTAATCAGAGGGAAAGAAGAGACCAAAAAGACTGTTAATGTTAAAAAGAGGTTGAGTGATGTGCTGGAGGAAATCTCTAGCAAAGGTTGGAAACAGTGTAGGAAAAAATGTACCTGTTTCAGCGAAAGTGGGCTCAGAATGTATTGAGTTATCTGAACCTTGGGGAGAGCAAAGTGAAGGAGAAGGGTAAAGCAGGCTGACAATGAATTGGTTGTCATGCTTCAAAGTGCATGGCCTTCTCCTTCTGAATGACACAGGATTATGCTTGGTGCCAGCGAGCTCTCAGCACTTGCCCGGCTCACAGGAGAGCAGCGTGTGCTTCTTGGGGAACAAACAGATGGGGAAAGGTTTTTTCAGGACCATGGGCTGGTTCTCTTCCTGGTATGGCAGAAGACAATTATTTGTGCAGGCTGATAACAAAAGGAGACACATGTTGTGTAGATCCACTCTGCAGAGAGCTCTGCTTAATACAAGAGCACTTGTGGGTACGTGGCTGGGGTGGCGGACTGCTCCGACATCGCGTCTGCTGTCCTACAAGAGTGGCAGGCATCCATACAACAGCTGGGCAAGCAAAGACAAGAGTGATTTTCTGAATGCCTTCTGTTGAGTGGATGCTGGGCTACAATAGAGCACAAGCACTCCATCTACCTGAAGTGCAGACCCACTGCTGCCAATAGATTAGCCTTAATGCCCTTGGAAGTTTAATTCAGATAAACAACCACATTTCTGGCTGTATATGTGAAGCATCTCTTTGTGGTGGAAATCTCATTTTTTGGGAGATTATGTCTGCGGATGCCAGAAGGTACTTGGCAATAAGTGCCTTCTGCATTTGGCTCTCTGCACAGCCTCCATAATCCACTCACTGCCTGGAGATGGTCTTTAGCTGCAAAATTCAGATCTTCATCTTAAAACACTTCACTGTCCTGGCACTCTCAGTTCCAGAAGTTTAGGTTTATCTGCTCAATGTTTCTCCACCTGGGGAATTTGGTTTGGGACTAGCTGTTAATAAATTGAATAGCACATTTTATCTTTTTGTTGTTGTTTAATGCTTTTGCAGTGAAGGCCCATCAGGGAGTATGGAGATAATCAGCTTGAATAAAATCCTGAGAAACCTGTCTGTACCCCTCCAAATAGGTCACTCGCCAGGCAGCATCCCTGAAAATTGCATGGGGTGCCTCTGAGATACCCTCCAGATTATTTATGGTGTTATAATTCAATTAAGTGGTGGCAGGGGATCAGTGAGGGTGGCTGTGAGATCCTCGTGTGCTAGATATTTTTGGAACCTACAGAGAAAGAAATGAGAGTATTTAGGATTGAGTAATTACAAGGGTTAGGATTTAATAGCGGATTTATACAACAATCTGTGGATATTAGTCTAGCTGAGCAACTTCATACAGAGACATAGTAATGGAAGCACTCATCAAACAGGTAGCTAGAATTCTGCCTATAAGTAATCAGTAAATGATCTTTGGGAAAAGAGAGCAGATATGCTTGGATGATGTTTTATGACCATCCCTGAATTATAGAGATAGATGCTCTAAAATGTGAGTCTGCCTTATAGGCCACAGGCTTGTAGGTCAGTAGAGCACAAAAAGGTTATGGTTTAAAACCAGATTGATTCCTTTCTGCAACAGACTGAGAGAAGATTTTCCTTGAGTCATTTAAAGGAAATGGGGAAAAAAATGTGTAGCTGAGAGAATTATGTGTGCTTTAATGTAAGGGACTGAAATGCTAGCAAAGCACATCCTTAGGGACAGGGCATTAACTCAGGATCAGAACTGTCCTGCTAGAGGTGCAGATGAAACATGACTGAGCTGAAAAAATGAGCTTTGGTTCAGCTACAACAGCAAAATAGTGCAACGCTTGTGATATTAGTCCTCTTACATGCTGGCCAAGTTTAAGAGACCTCTTTCAGAGGCATTAATAGTCTTTTAAACTTTCATCTCAGTGAAAACCACCTTAGAGTAATAATGAACATTCCTCATTTGCTTACACCATGAAGTTTCACTGATCAGGGCTTTCTAACTGGTTTGGGAGACCTCTGCCTGCATTTCCTCACAAAGCAATCAAAAAACTACAGCTCATTAAAAGGTTGCTGTCTTATCCTCACCTCTACCTGTTCCAAGTGAACAGAAATAGTTTCCATCTGTTCAACCACTTGGTGAGGAGAGAGGGGTGGGATGGATGGCTTCTGTGCTTGGCTGTGGTGGGATTTCTCTGTGTGGCTGCAGAGGATGCTGCTGCTGACCTTGTCAGACACAGTTGGATTGAATCACGACTCGTCAAACTCTCTCAAGTCGTTCGGTCAGTCCCACAAAAGAGTGGTTGTGTGTTTTTAGTCTGAATTATGTGCATGCAGTTGAGCAGAGCCCTCTTCCCAGTGCTGTTTGGGAAGCCCTGCTACGTGCCCGGCAGCCAAGGGCGTGCAGCTCCTCTGACAAGTTGGCGGTGCCTCCTTCTGCCTTCCCTGTGGAAGGTGCTGGTAACATCTGTTTCCTGTTTAAATTCAAGGGTATTACTTTGATAAATGGTCGAATGCAATCCTGGAAGGGGGGGGTGTGTCTTACTGTTCTAGCAGGACTCTGCAGTCGTGGTATCCATTATTGTCTGTGTGCAAAATCCACATTTCTAAGCCCTGCTAGCCATCCGTAGCAGACAGCAAATCTAATTTATCTCTTGTAAAGCTGTGATCAGACATGTCTTGGAATGGAAAGCGGTATTTAGCAGTTGAGGTTCTGCACTGAGATGCAGTTAATCTGGGTTCAGGCCCTGCCTCTATCACAGGTGCTCTGCAGCCAAGGCACAATTCAGAACCATGATGTGCCCTTCAAGTATGGAACTGAAGAAGTATTTAGAATACTTCATTCCTCTGTATTGCTCGTTTAGGTGCCATATAGCTGTGAAACCTACTGTTTGTGATGTCAGGTTGTAGAAAAGGGGATGGGAGACCCCCTCTCATGCTGGGACACTGGGGATTTAAGGCAGAAAATCAATGGGTTCAGGAAAAGGGAATAAGCAAGATGGAGCCTAACTCTCCAACCTAGGGAGAAAGGGACCTCCAGGCAAATTTCTCAGCTCCTGTGAAATTTATGTTTTTCTTGAAAATATATAGGGAAATTTCAAGGCTTTCTATAAAGGCATTTCAGCTTACAAAGGCAGCATCCTGCATGGATACGTGTATTTTCCTGCCTTCCTTGTTGCACCATGGCTCAGCTTCTGCAGGAAGATGGAGGCCAACAGCAGCACTGCAGGAAACCAGCCATCTGTTCGACCTGTCATGGCAGGGTAGCCTTGGGACGTGCTTCCTGGGGGAGACTTAACCATGTTGGAGCTACAGCAGGTTCATCTCCTGTTCCTCAGACTGGACAGGTAAGTGCCAGCAGTGCACCCCAAACAAGCATAGTCCTGAGATGTGCTGGGTCTTGGGCACCTCTGAAACACAGCAGTTCCAGTTGACACTCATTTTGAACATCAGCTTGTGTTGACATGGTCTAGACGTGTGTCAGAGAGGGAAGGCCCCCAAGTATAAGACTTGGACTCTGAAAATAACCCTTGTTCTTAATAGAAGCAGTCATATCATCTAACAGTGTCCTGGAATCCACAAACCTGATAGGCAGTGACAGAACTGAATTGCAACTTATGAAGAGACCTTGTGAGATAGTGAGGATCCCTAAAATGGAAAGTTGTGCTGTATTAGTGGTATAATAAAGCAGCTTTATTAGAAACTGTCCATGAACTGGCTGTTCTCTGGACAATCAAATCATCTCACTGTCTACTCACACTGCTTTTGTCAGGCTGGAATACTTCAGCACACGAGTAAATAAATATAATGAAAAATAACCCTGACATGTTCATTTGTCTGTCCTGTCACAACTGATCTATATTTTTGAAGATATCCTGAGATGAATGGCTGCAAGAAGACCCTGATCATGTTATGAAAAGCACAGGCTGTCCTTTTAAGCAAGAAGATAGATTTATCTGAAGGCCAAGTGTCCCTCAAGTATTAATTCCTATCTGGTTTTAGAAACAGCAGAAGCTGTTTCTGGCTCTCTGTGATAAAGAAAATACATCCAGATTTAAGGCTGTCCAGCACTAGTATGTATGTACAGAGATGTGTGTGTACACACACCTGCATGTTTGAGCCCCTGGTGCACTGCTACAGCATAGGCAGCTATAGGTAGCTTGTAAATAGCTGTAGATTGCCTATAGAGAGCTGTAGGTAGCCTGCAGACAGACAAAGATTGCCTACAGTCCAGGACATTCTATCTGTTCTGCTTCTGAGAGTCTTATCTACTCACCATGTGTTGTTGTAGCAGCTCCAAGCCTGCTCTCAGCTCAGGGAAAGAAAACTTAAGTGTCAAGTCCAGGCAGCCAAACCTGTATTTTTACAGTCCTGTATTAAAAAGGTGATGGGCTCAGATGAGAACCGTGAAGATAAAAACCTGACTTTGCATTATCATGAGCAGAAAGAAAAAAACAAATCTCCAAAGAACTAATAGCACATCTGGATTTCTCCAGTGCTGATAACTTCTGTATCAACAGAAGAAACTAGAAGAAGAACAGCAGTTTCCTGGTATTAACCAGGAAATTTTGGTTGTTTAAGACTCACTGTGGCAGGAACACATAGCTCTGCCATGCTTCAAATGCTCACCAAGAAAAGTCACTCCTGTTCCTCATTTCCTCCCTCTGATTATCTCTGGTCACTATTAATCATGAGGCAATTACATTCTTTAAGATAAATCACCGCAAGTTTCTCTTCTGTAAACAGACAAACAGCTTTTCTTTGTAAAGATTGATTTAGTAGCCCAGCAATTTCCTGTTTAATTAAACAGGATCAGTCTGACAAATGCAGGTTTTTAAGCACTTTGTTTCTAGCTTTATTTCCTTCTCCTACAAATATACAAAGGGTGGACTTATTTTTCATGGCATTAAGAAGTTAGCTAGGTTAATACAAGCCACTTTGCCCATGGGCATCAGTTAATATCAGCTATGTCAGATAATCTCATATAAGGGAACTGCCAGAGTGATTCTGTGCCATCCTTTGTAGCCCTCAGCTGGTACACCTTCCTGAGCCAGAAGATGTGGTTTATGCAGATACAGGACATCTTTGCTCAGTCCTCAGCTGCACTGAGCCCTGCTCAAAGGGGTGGAAACTTTGTTGATCCATATCACAGATCTGTGTGTTGGATAGGTAAAAAAGAAGCTCTGGGGCTGCATCTTCTTCAGGGAGGTAAAGGGTGCAGGCAGAAAGCTGAGGGTTATCCTCAGATTGATTTTGGGCTGGTGGCTTAAAGCAAATATGTCCCCAGACACAGCAGCAAATTGAGGGTCTGGGCCTGGAGCCCTCAGATTGGAGAGAAGATGGCAGAGGGGGGACACCATGGGTTACCAAATCATGTGAGCGGGACATGGAGCCAGCGTGGAGCTGTTCATCATGTTGTTCAAGATTAGGACTAGGGACACCTGGTGGATGAGGCTGATTTTTAAAATAAATTCATTTGTGCAGTGTGCAGCGAGGTGCTGGCACGTGGTGCTGTGGGAGCTGTGGAGATGGACGGCACCAGCAGGTCCAGAAAGGGATCAGCCAAACTAAGGAGCCACATGTGGGACAGTGGGGGGAAGAGGCTGGGGCAGTCTGAGGATGGTGCAGCAGAACTGCTGGGTGTTATTACCTGGGGGAACTGCACAGCAGGTGGAGGAGGAGGTGGAGCACTGGGCAGGCAGCAGTGGGAGAGCGTGTGCCATAACAGCAGCGCTGATCTCCTGGTGCCCACGGCTCTGCTAAAAAGGAGGTGTGTCCTTCTACATCGATTGTTGTCTTATTGCAAAACAGTCATCAAGATGAAGTTAAATGGCCTGGGAAATTGTCACATTTTTATTTGCTTTCAGATAAATGTTCCCTGACACTGGAGCCATCTGCAGATTCAGTCTCGCCACTCTTTTTATTCACGCCTCTGTTTAAACCATTTATTGAAAGGAGAAATCTGAGGGATCTTTTATCCCCTTTCAACCTCTTCCCTTGTATCCACCTGGGGATCACCCAACAATTAGTACTCAACCTTCCCATATACTTAGTACCATTATTATACCAACAGGACAAAGGTGCCATGTCCCTGCTGCTTGTTCTTGAAAATGGTGACAAGAGCATGGATTTTTCTGGAAGACGTTTTCTTAAATTTTCCCTTTGGGATTTTAAATGACACCACTGTTGTGACCTGAGATAACCCTACCTTGTGTTGAAAGCTGCTTGGTTTTGTTATTAGCTCCATTCCAGAGTGAACGGTTTGAAATGTCCTACCAGTTCGTATTAATCCCATTTGACATTTGGGCTGAGGTTGTAAGGTATGCCGGAGTAATTCCTGATGTACAGATGTACATGGAATAAAAGGGGTTTTGGGGACTTGGTGGAAAATGGTGGTAGAACTTCTCACAGAGATGTAGACTGCATTCTCCCAGCCCCTTTGCCATGCAAAGGCAAAAGCCAAAGTGCATGAATGTTCTGCAAACATATGGTCTCATATGAGATGAGAATAACAGCAACAGGATGGGTGTCAGTGCTGACTGGCACATCTATGACCCCGCTGCCTTCCAGCTGCAAAACTTTATGGTCCCATCAGCTTGTAGTGCCTTCTCCTTGCTTTCTGCATGGACCTCAGGTCTACCAACATACGGGTACTCCCCGTGTCACAAAGTTTGCCAGAGAAATGCCAGCACATCAGGGAGGCTGATCGTCTTTGACAGGGAGGTGGTGATAATCTCCAAGTATGGCAACAGTGTCTTCTGGCACAGTGGGATATGGAGGATGTCTGACCACAGGGTAACACTGACAAAAGTGACTCTTATCTTCCCAAGAGTTCAATCTCTCTGCATGAAAGCAAAGGTGACACAGCAGGAGCTCGTGGGCTGTGCAGGAATTTAGCAGGCTGTGGAGAGCTGGCCTTCAATGTTGCAGCAGCTGGAGCTGAAAGGGAGCATCACCCGTCTCTTTGAGGCTTTCCTTGCTGCTTACGCTGCTGAAACATCTTCTCCCCGAGGCTAAGTGGTTCATGGCTCTCGGCTCATTGCTATTACAAGACATTTATGTTTCATGGCAGATGGCCTACTGCACAACTTGGGGTTTTTTTAACTAAGGTAGATCAGCAGGCAGTGGTTCAGTCTCGGGCAGCTCTGGGTTGAGATTTCAGTATTATCCCACATTTCTTTAAAGTAGAAGAAGGAGAAAAAAAAAAAAAAAGGTTTGATGGAGAAATATTTTCATATTCACATGATTTGTCAGTTTTTATAGTATATTTGGTACGTATTCTATGAAGGCCAAAATACGTCACAAGCACCTTTAGAAAACCATTAAAATACAAAATAATGAGTGAACACTACAATGCTTTGTAGCCTGAACGCATGAAGAAGCACTGACTTTAAGCTAAGCTGCATGGAATTTGACCTTGGCACGAATGATGGCATTTCTCCACCTGCTTTCTGACCTGTGCCTTTTCAGACGATACACAATTTTAATTTACAATGCATTTCCATATACAGAGGAAAAGTGCTACAACTTTATCTGTCCATGGAGTCCCAGCAGTCTAAGCTTACCAGATGTTACTTACTCATTTAAACAGTACATTGAGCTTTGCTCAGTATGATAACATTGAAATGCAAAGAGTATGGGGACACATAATGAAGAGTTAGAGGTAGTGGCTGTAAGGGTAAAATGTTTCAAGGAAAAGATCTATTGCCATGTGTCCAGCTGCATTACCATAACTGCGGGTATTAAATGTCGTGCAAACACCTACAAGTCACTCTGAGCATAAATTATGTTTTGATTTCTCTTCTTAAGGCCAGAAACCTGATAAATAACCTTCATTTAAAAATAGGACCTCACTGCAGGCAAAGTCCTTATTTTGAGCCATAGCCTTGTGATTACCAGGTCAGTTTTGCTTCAGCAGTGATTAGAACTGGCTCTGTGGTGAGAAGGAAGTTTGTCACCCATTGCACCAACCCATACCAGGGCTGGTGGAAGTCACTGCCCTGACCACCAGCATTACCTCTGAGCACAGATCTGCCAGACTTACTGCTGTGGGACAAAATTTTGCTTGCTGCAGATGAGGGAGGATATGAGGAACAGTTTTTGCAGACATTCTTTCCTACCCCTACGAGCAGTATCCACTGACCTGATTCTCCAGGGATTGACTCCTTTTTGTAGCAGTTTTCACTCTATTTGTGTCCAGTCCTTTTAGCAGCCCAGCCAGAGCCAAGCATCACCCTTGGAGCAGCTAAATGCAGAGCTATCTCCAGGAGCGTTATAAGGGGCTCTGGTGAGTGCCAAGTGACAGAGCTGGGTTGTAGGGAGTTGTACTCCTATAGGTTGAGGAGCAATCACTGATGAGGACTCACTCACCTCCTTTTCTCATCAGAGAGGAAGTCTGCTTTTTCACCAGTTGAAAGGCAAACCCAGAGTTCATGTTTCCTAAAGAAGTTGAAATCTAAGAATCTCCATAGTTACATATTTTCCCCTTAAGGAATGTTGAATATTTTTATTTGGATTCAAGTTTCTTAAAGTTTGAAATACATTCACCTCCCCTCCAATAACTTGCTGAAATAGTAAAAAATTCTCAGTCATCTCATTCAAGTTTGCAGTAAAATATTTTTCCTATATATTTACAGCAAGGTCAAATTTTCTTCCGGATTTTTCATGCATATAATTCATTTGAACGGAATGGTTTCTATACCATCTTTAATCTTCTAAATACATCTTATGTCCAAATTATAAATCCTATAAAGAAGTGACCTATAATAAATTCTTAACCGCAACTTTGTGGCAGAACAAATACACCTCTCTAATATGCAAACTGTTAAATGTTTTCTTATCATACTAAAAGTGTGAATTAAATTATAATATGATGAAAAAGTAGCGGTTTGCAGTAATTCCAAATGTGGCAAATCTTCAGTAGTGCATAAAATTATTCAGTGAACTGTGGAAAACATCAGAGCAATTCCAGCCTTAAAGCTTTTCTTCCAACAACCAAAAAGTGCCAAAAACAAGCAAGCATAGCTAAGCATTTCATCTTGGAAGCAGCTTATTGAATTAATAAGACAAGTCAATTAATGTAATGCTCTGTTGCTTCAGGATAAAACATGAAAAGGAAAAATATGGAGCTGTTTACTGTAGTGAGATCAAGCAACCATGAAGTCTGTAAAGCTAAAGCTGCTCATTTCTCTAAATCCTGAGGAAATGTTCACACCTCCAGCTCTGGGTTGAACTCTGGGTTTGCCTTTCAACTGGAGAAAAAGCAGATTTCCTCTCTGATGAGAAAAGGATGTGAGTGAGCCCTCATCAGTGATTGCTCCTCAACCTCCAACAACTCCCTTCAACCCCGCTCTGTCACGTACACTCTCTTTATATGTAAGAAGTCATCTGTGAGATGTAGATCTTCTGCTGTCCAGGCACTGGTTTTAGTATCAATTTACTCCTGTTACGAATCCATTTTGCCTCTGTACTGCATAAACTTTAAGCTGAATATCTGATATCATACACACTGGTGGATGCTGGGTTGTGTTTGATGGACCCACCTGTGTCGCAGGGCATCTTAGTCCTAACTGGTGGGAAAAGTTACCACTGAGGTGTGTAGGGTATTTTGTACAGGTACTGTTTTACACTCAGTTTAGCCTGTGCATCGTAGAGCAGTGAAGAAAATTGAGAGCCATAGCTAGAATCTGTCTGTATTTCATCAGAGCAGCCTGTGTTTAAATCATGGCAAGATCCTGATAAATTGAAAGTTAAGGTAGTAATCTTTGCTTTCAGGTCAGTTCTTCAATTGTCATTTAACTTAGTGTTTTGCTTGTCTGTGCTCAGAAATCCCGATTCTAGATGTCTGTGAAAAAGTGTCTGAGGAAGATGGAGTCAGTTAGTGATGAACTGTTTTTTCTATGTAATAGACCATATCTTCCCAGAAATCCTCATCATGCAAACCTGGGTTTGATTTGAAAAAAAAAAATAATCCTGATCAAAAACCTTACCTGCTGTGAACTCCCATTTTTCAATACTTCTACCCAAACCACTGCCTTTGATTGCAAGAGACTAATTAGATCAGTTTAAATAGGGCTGCTGTGGGCTAATGAGGACTACAGAGGAAATAGACTGTTGATAGACATGAGTGTCTCAATTATTCAGGCATGAGATGACTTTCATGTCTCACAACAGTTTTTGGACAACAACTCTCCCATAGCTATTTTGGTCAAATTCTGTTGGGGGTGTAAGGGCAGCGGTGGAAAGGGAAACTGAAGGCGGCAACATACAGACCAGGTCTACACTCACTTCATGTGGTGTGGTTGGCTTTTGGAGCTTCTTTGAAAGCATCAAGGCTTTGATGGTTTAGCTACAGGAAGTGCTTCATGCTGGACTTACTGTAATGTGCAGGTATATGTGTGAAGTATTAATGGAGGACTGTATGGACTAGAAATCAATAGCAGCTATGTGCTAAAGTTTTGAGCTGCTCTTCCTTATTTTGCCCTGAGATTTTGAACAGCACTGACTGTAAGAAATCATGTCATCCTTATTCTCCTTCACAGCTTTGTTACATGGTGGAGAAAATGATGTATTGCGATCCCATCATGACTACGTTTTGTAGGTTGCTGCTAGATGCACAATCGAGATGTTATTGTTGAGAAAACCACTGGGGCACATTTGAGAGCTTTTGAGGGTCATCTTTAAGTCCAAAGTCTCATAGATCATATGTAACAAGCAGTCCCAAAAGCCACAATACAAATAATTATTGGGGGGAAAAAAGACATTTTTAACTCAGCAGTGGGGCTGCGAAGCAACATTATGAACTAGCAAATACTGTGGGTCAAACACACTTATAAGGCAAACTGATGTACTTTGGCAGAAAACACGTGTTGACCCTTACTATTCAGTCCTCTGAGGTGAATTTAGTAACTTCAATCTGGAGAACCTTTCTAGGCAGCAGGTAAATCTATGCATGCAGGTAACTTTCCCATTTTGCTCCTGTCCCTATCTTTCTCCTAACCCTGCTGGGCAATGGTGAAATTTTGCTGTACCCTCCACTGAGGTCAGTGACTGAAGGAGAAGGACCAGCATTAAATATTAAAACACCTAACATGCATTTTAACTTGTAAAATACGTGAATGTCTGGACTATCAATTCATAGTTGGCTCTTTTGGCTTCTATTGTCCAGGGATGATGTTGACTGTAAACGATGCTGCTGGAAACGTCATTGCAAGGTGGAAGTCACCAGTTATTTGGGCACAACATCTATAAGGAAAAATGGTAGGACTGGGCCCACCATTTTGAAGTCTTCATTCAATTCTGCTCAGTCCCTGGTAGTGGTGATAAAGGACTAATAGAGCTGCATGGTGGGAAAACAAAAATAATCTGACGATGAGTGTTGCATGAAAAGATGTCATACCCAGCCTATCATGTGGGAAAGATATCTGTACATTTCTGAGCTGCACTCAGGTATTAGAGGTACGTGTCAGGCAACAGCGAAAGATTTTATCAAAGATCTGCCAAGTGTGCCCACAGATGAATATTTGTCAAAAATGAAGTGTTTTGGTTTTTTTTTTTCCCCATGACTTAGTTACTTCCCTGGCAGTGGTGTTCACATTTTTCAGTTGAGAATAAGTTAGTTGTGACTCTTGATGGCTGGTTCAGGCACTTTCTGGTGTGAGGGAATGTGTGCTTTCTTTACTCAAAGTCAACTTTTGCCTGAAAAATTGTTCTATTGGATAGGCAACTCTGAGAAATCATGACCTCCAAAAGAAGGACTGTTGGCTACATCTATTTCTCAGTCCAACAGGGTTAAGCACAGTCACTTCTATGCCTTTTCTCATCTATGCTCTGGTCTGAGAGGCTTGAAGCATCTTCTGCTCAGGAGCCATTAAACAGGGTTGGGACTGTGCCACTGTGTCCCTGTGGGAGCAGAAAATGTTGGAGTAGATCTAGTGGTGGTCTTCCATGCATCAGTGGTTTACAAATCCCAGCTGAAGGGATTGACCTGACTGCAGGCACCCCAATTCTGGTCTCTGTGACCCAAGCTAAAAGCTGTGCCTGCTGTCAGTGAAATTTCACTGATGTGAACCAGAGATGAACCATCTGAGATGATGACCTAAAATCCAGGAGTCATCAGCTATGCTACTGGCTCTGCTGAAGATTTTTAGCATAACCTTGAGCAGGTCTCAAATCTTATAAGTCTTGGTTTCCTACCTGCAAAGCAGAGGATTCAGTTTCTCTGTCAGAAGAGCATATTTTTATAAAGCATAAATATTGGTGAAGTTAAGTGTTTTGACTGTGTGAGCATTTCAGAGAAGGAACCATAAATATGTGTCAGGCCTATGATCTGAATTCAAACCAGTGAAGTAGAAAAAGTGTTGACAGCCTTAAACCAACTGCCCTGTACACACATCTCCTTCTGTCTACCTGAAAGATTATTTGTGGAATGTATTTCTATTTTTCTCTGTCAAAAAATAGAATACCAAGCAAAGAAGCATGACCCCTTTCTTTGTCAGGCAAGCTCTAAACCCTGCTTACTGGGATGTGACTGAGGTATGGAAAAAAGACACTCATTTTAGGCCACAATCTCCATCCTGCCACTGAAGAAGAAACAAAGACTGCCACCTTCAGATGAAGTTGATGTGCTTTCCAAGCCAAGGTATGTTTATCTCTACAACTTTTCTATCACCTGTAATTATATTTGGACCACGCAGTAAAACAAAAAAGTGGGAAATGAGGAGAGTTAGGAACATAGCTAATAATTTTGTATTAGGAAAATATACAAGCAATACACCTCTGAAAGTACCTGCAAACTCTGTTAATGGTCAATCGACAGGTCTGATAAGAGCATCACCCACCACAAACTGTATCACCTTCAGTAATTTTTCATGGGCTTTTCTCTGTGCAGTGCCAGGTTTGGATGCACATCATGCTGTTCATAACTGCTGGCCATAGCAGTGGACTTTCTCCATGGGTCATTTTTCTTCAACTATAGCGTGTAGCACATTCAAAGCAATATCTTGTTTTACCACACTGAGCTTTTTATAATCAGAGATTTTTGGACAGAGGCAAATAATCTAGATTTTCTGAATCAATGGCAGATGGTAACTACTTTTTTCTTTTTTTTTTAGTATTTTTTCCAACTTGTACAATTTAGATTTACAATATTCTGTGATTCCATGATAACTTGCTTTCACACATCTGAAGAAGAAACACTGACATAAATCTAAGTTTATCTTCAATGCATTTACAAATATTTTTCTTTTTTCTCTGACATTACTCTCCCTAGACTTCTGGCAGAAAGCAGGAACTTTAACTTTCTTGTCTGTTGATGTAAATACTTTTCAACATTGTGCAGAGAATGGCATGACTCTCACTTTCTCACGGGGATTTGGGACCCATTAACTTCACTGCTGAAACGTACTGAGTTTCCATCAGCCAAGGTGGAAAAGCAGCTCTGACATCTTCCACTACACACTGTGTTACTGTGCATATCACTGAAATACACGATCATTGTGACTCCAGGCTGGTTGAATTTTTTTATTGTTGTTTTCGATTTTCACTGAGACAATGAAGGTTAGATGCATCTGGCTCTTGATTTGACTTCGTGTTTTATTAGTCATTGTTTTTGCAAAGGCCTTAATTCCCCTCTAAAACATTTTAATTAAAACACCAATTTCTGTGCCACACTTCATGAGCAGATTTTGCAGCAGCTTCAAAGAGACGCAGATGTTTACTGAATTTGGTGTGGTGATATTTGAAGCTGCCTACTGGCAAAGAAAAATTCATAAACATCTCTAAGAAACTTTGCTGTGGTAATGACAACATTTCCTTCTTATACTTTAGCAAGTCTAATATTTCCCAATCTCAACAGGCATATTTCATAGACACAGGCATAAGCATTATTATCTACTCACAGTCTGAGCCATGTCAGATGCGCTGCTATAGGGTAAATACCTCCTAATGGTGATACTTCAGGGTACAAGAGGCCATGGGTTAATTTGCTGTGTGTGGGTCATCTTACAGAGTATCAGTAGACTGACAATAAGGAAACCCAATTTCAACTTCTGCTCAATTTTCCATAACCCTCCAATGTGATTTTGAGTGACCATTTAGCTTTGTGTGCCTCAGTTCCTACTGTTAAAGGGATGATAACATAGCCTGGCTTTTAACCAAGTTATCTCCAGCTGGGCCCCCAGTGAGGCTGATCTCCATGTGCTAGGACCTACAACTGGTTGTGAGGCTCGTTCTCCTATTTAGTACTTCTGTGCACAGAACAAAACCAAGTTTTTTCCTTGGACAGTTTTCACTCTCACATCTTTTTGAAGGGGAAGTAATAGAAGTACTTGGAAACAGCACATCCATTTCCACTGTGAGCATCAGGCAGTGACCAGCACAGAAAGCCTGCATGGAGTATGGTGTGACACCTTGCATAGCTGCTTTAATACACAGTGTCATCACAGTGACAAATTTCTACCTCTTGAAGCATCAGGGATTGAAGTGGTTGCCCTGAAGGAGAAAGAAAGTTAGTGGGATAATTTTGACCAACTCTAGGCGAGGAAGTGCAGCACTTCCTCTGCATTGGATTAAATGTGATCAGCATGGCCAAGGGGTCCTGTGAGAGACAGGTAAGCAGGCTGAAAGGAAATTGGACATATTAAATAAATGAAGCTGGACTGGATAGAAAAAGTTTTACAGTTCCCTGTTCCTCTTTGATTCAGTAGTATTAGACATACTGAAGGGTAGATGGCACAGATTTATGCATGACAGCAAGATACTTTTCCACACGAATAAACCCCTTGAAATTAATTGGACTGCTCACAAAAGTGCCTGGGAATGTGCATTAGGCTTGCACATTGCAGCCCTCAGATTTGATCTTTCTTTAGCAATCCAAGGGCCAGGCTGCGTGGTGAACAGCAACAGCTTAGCTAGAAATGTGAATTCAAACCTCTTGCAGGGAGACCAACATATCAGTGGACACATCCTTGCTGAAGAGCATCTCATCTCAGCTGAATTCATCTTAATAAGAAACATATTAAAATTAAACTGAAAGAAACTATTCCTGAAAGAAAAGCAGGGCTTAGGCACAGTTTGCTCATCACAAACTGTTATGCATTTGCTGTGCCATGGAATTGCCCACTTGCTGGTGACAAGTGATCTCAATGTGACTTAGACTGGCCTGCAATGAGGCAAGCTTAAATTTAGGTTGTTCTCCCCTGTGTGCTGTGGGATAACAGCACACAGCCAGGCAGTGCCTTGCATGCGGGTGTGCCTGAGTACTCAAGCTGCCCACAGAGGCATTCAGGTAAGCTGAGATGCTTGTTCACCAATTGCTAACGGGCTTGTAAAAACCCAAACTATGGGTCTGGAAAGAAAGAGCTTTGTCGTTGTTTCAAAGAATTAGCGAGCCAACAACGCAAAGCTTTGGAGTTGGTTACTAGGTTTTTACTGTAGTCTCTACGAGCTATACAAAGTCTGAAGACATTGTAAGTACAGTACATCTTTAATAAGAAGGGAGTTCACAGTCTACCAAACTCTGCCAAATAAACTTTTAATACATACTGTACTTCACTCAGTAGTTGTCCATCTCTTCTTCATGGAATATCTAACAGCTCTAAAAATATTTTCTTGGAAGAGGATAGAATTATCATTGTTACATATCAATCAAGTATGGTTAATGAAGCAAAGCCAGCATGCTAGTATTGCACAAGGGGAAAAGCCTCCAGAACACAAAGTGGAACAACAAATTGCCCTCGAAATTCTGCCGAAGGGAACAGGAAGCTCTGGATGCCGCATCCGTAGGATTCGTGTAGCTCTTAGGCGTCCTTGTACCGCAGCAGGTTTGCTTTGCCTCTTCACTGTCACATTTCTTTCTGAAACAGGTAGGGGTCTTCCAGATCATTACAAAAAAGGAAAAAAAAATATTACAGCAGCTGCAGCAAAGTGTGGTACTATTCAATTTCTTGAAGAGTGAGGCTTTTATTTCAAAATATCATATATTAATATATATATATTTTAATATATATATATATATATATACTTTAACTGGTATAAAGTAAATTGTAGATCCAAACTTATACTGTTGTTTGTACTTCTCGATCTTGGAAACTTTACCAAAGGAACCATTTTCTTCATTTTTATTTTCAGCTGTCAAAAATCAGGGGCATTATTTCCACTGAATACTTTCTTTCACGCAGTAAAGCCACTGTTGTTATCTGGTAAACAGTCAAAGTGCAAATAAGAAATCCATTTGGCTTGTAAATGCTGAGATGGTTTTAAACTTCCAATACTTTGTCCTCATAAATCAGCAGGGCTTTCACTGTCTCCATGCAGATGGTGCTCTGTTAGGTCCTCGGGTGGATCTGCAGTAAGAAGGAGCAAAAGAGTCAGTTATATACAGTATGTTGTGAGAGGAAAGAAAGACCCAGGCTTTGTGGCACTTTGCCCTGTTCATGATATATCTGAGTTTAAATAGCAATATTTTAGGGGGATTCTTTTCTCTTGAGGCTGCAGGGATTTAAGGATGTGTAAGAGGCAGATCCTGAGTCAGTTCCTGCCTGTGCTTTGGGAGATTCTGGATGTGCATTGATCACCTGGGCTGGTGGCGCAGGAGATGCCAGGACAGCTTTGGGCATGGGGCCATGCTCACCCCAGCCTTCCACCCTCCCCTTCACAGAGTGATGCTAGTAGCTTCTACGAGACAAGGACATGCAGATGGATCCATCTTTCAGGTTCATTTGGATTCCCACCAACCCGCTTACCCAAAGAGGGGCAGGATGGGAGTGAATAGCTATATAATAGACTGGGAAGTCTATCTGACTTCATCTGCTCACCTCAGGTGAGATAACATGGCCTCCAACAGACCATAAAACCATCTCTCTTTATGACTAACACAACTGATCTGAGTGAGTGCTCTAACGGCTTGAAGAGGAAACACCACCACCCAGAGGGTTTTTTTTAGGATGCTGAAATAAGAATGACCAACCAGAAGCAAAAATAGCTCTCTTGAGGACAGGCTTTGATTTTTTTCCCATACTGATACACACAGATGAATGGCACAAGTAGTCCCACACTTTGCTAGATGACTAGGTCAGCAATGAAACTCAAATTGACTTGAATACAAGCAGGCTTGGGCATTAAATCTGGGCTACAAATTATTATCTAAGAACTAGGTGATATGATGAAATGCAGCAGTAAGTCTTATAGCAAGAGATATTTACTATCTTGTGCTCTACTGCTTTGAACTGATCTCTTAATTACGGAGGGGGTTTCTTCACTGCTCTAGAGAAAAAGTTAATCTGCAAATCATCTGAAATATTAACCTAGTTGGACAGCTTAAAAGAAGAAAATAAAACTCTGAGTTCATTTACCATTTCCTTCCTTCCACCATTTCCCATTTTCTGCTCTCCTGGTTTGCCACTGGCAAGTGACCCTGCTGGGTTTTCTCTCTCAGGGATGAATGCATCCCTTTCTTGTTTGTACAGTGCCTGAAGAACTTGTGTGGTTGGTGTAGGAGCAGAGAATGACAAGGGACCATGGTGCCAAGAGGCTGTGGGCACCTCAGGTGCTATTTGCTGCGGCATGAGATGAGCAGTGGCTGTTAGGAAATGTGATGCTCAGGTCCCTTGGGACACTGTAAAAGGGCCTGCATTTTCTGATGGTAAAAGGTACACTGGAAACTGGGGGATGGGTGGGCTGTAATGAAGGGTGCAAGGCTGTGAAGCTGGAGAGATGCTCTGACCTGAGCTGCTGTTCCCAAGTGCTCAATGCTTTAATTTCCATCCTCCACAGTATCAGCAGAAAACCAGCTTGTTTCAGTATTTCAAGGGCAGGTACATGAATGCCAGGTGTTATTAGTGTGGATTACATAAAAGGGCATTTTGCAGTGCAATATGCACATAAGCCCAGGCAGAAAGCCCTGGGGAGGAGCACTGAGCTCCTCAAAAGTGGTGCACAGAAAACCAATCCAATGTCAAGAGCTTGTGAGTGACTCCCTCACTCAGATGGGAAGAGATAAAACACGACATATATGAAGAGCCATGTTTCCATGTTTTTCTGCAGCTCTGGTTCTTACAGGCATTTATGTGCCCCTGTGGGCACCACCTCCCAGCATCCAGAGTGAGACCATGCTCTTACAGTTCCTCTGGTGCCAGTTGCTCTGCTGAAATGTAGTGATGTGGTCTCTAGCCAACTCCTAGTACAGCTCCAAGAGTCCCATGTTTTTAAGGAAAGCATTGAAAGGAAAGGGGAGTTAGAACTTGATGATCTTTAAGGTCCCTTCCAACCCAAAGGTTTCTATGATTCTATGAAACTTACATTCTTAAAAATACCAGAAGTGAATAAGGATTAAAAAAAATGTTGAAACTGCTGCAAACATTGAATTACAAAATGATTTCTCTCTGGTGTTTGTCACCTGCTCTGACCATCAATAGAAAACAAATCAATTTACAGAGGCTGTGAGCTTTATATCTTTGGCTTTAACAACTTAATTTGTGAGCTATGCTAACGGACTAAATGCAGGAATAAATGTATGAAGAGGAAGGAATGGATGATGTGCTGGCAAAGCACATTCACTGGGGCTGTTGTCTACCTTCTGACACTAATCAGTATTAATCACATCTGAGAACCAACCATGAAATAATAGACTACACTGTAAAATTACATATATTGTGTATATACATGTATTCATACATATATTTACACATACACAAATGCTTATATGTGATTTACTGTGTGTCCTGGTTCCCCAGGCACAGCCCCATGTACCAGCCATGCAGGCAGCCATGAGCAGCCCCCAGTCAGTGGGAGATCCAATCAAGGCAGTGACTCACAGGTGTATCCCACACCACTTCATCATGCTCATTGGAAAAGGAGGGAGCTCAGGGAGCTCAGCTTCTCTCCCTGAGGCTCCTTGTTGGTGGTGCTCTTTCCTGCTGTCAGCATCGAGAACCAGGCTGAGTAGAACCTTTATGCTTTATGTTGATTATTGTCTCAATTCTGTTATTCTGTTAAATCTGTTCATACTTCAACTCATGGGCCTTTCCCCCTTTTTACCCAATTCCCCTTCCCAGCTGGGGAGGGAGCCCTGGGTGATAGACCGACTGCTATGGTTTAGCCCTGAGTACTGGCTAACCATCACCACTGTGGGCCTTGAAGAATATACTAATAGGTATTTTAATTCTGAGGGTCATAAATGTGAATTTTTTCCTTGTCAGGGCAGCAGCTGCCTAACATAAATGTATTTAGTGTAAGGAAAAGCCTTCATTAAAACAGTTTACAGTTTACAGCCTATGGTGACTTGCTCTAGCTTTTTGGCTAATCACCACAGATACATCTAGGATGTTGACTGATTTGTCTTGTTTCTTCTGCTCTCTTAAACTTCCCTGACTACACAAATTAGACACACATGGCCCAATTTTGCAGCCTGGACTGGGGTCAGTACAGATTATAACATAATCTCTTTCTCTGATGCCATCTGAAATAACAAAACAAAGAAAAAAAAGCCTGTTTCAGGTTCTGATTGCTTCTATTATTTTATATTTATGTTGCTAGGTGTGATGCAGCAGTGTGGATACAAGCAAAGTTTCAGAGTTTGTGAAGCAGAATTCTTGCTTAGAAAATGCAAGAGACAGTTGCTAAGCACGTCATGTCACATTGCCTTTGTCAATTGGATTCTGTAATGATATTTTAAAGCAACAAAGCAAAATTCTACTGGAAGCAGCACCACAAGGTACTCCCCTCACGAGCTAATTAAAATAACTCCTGTGGGTAAATGAAGCAATATTTTTTTCAGCTACGAGCACTCACTCTGTATGTATTTAATTTAAATGAAATACAATAATGCATACTGAATAGATTGGACCATACATCTGCATATTAATGAAGCTGCAAAATTTCTAGCAATTGCTTTTAGATGCAGACTATTGCCTAAAACTAGTTTGTATGATGAGGGTTGGGGGAGCTAAGAGTAGGACAATTTCACAGAAAAAAGCAAATGCAATTTGTAGATTATATAATTTGCAGATAGGCTGCAGAAGTACTGAATTATTGCCATTTAACAGGAGTATAACGTTCTTTTTCATGTTGCTTATTACTTCTTTAATATCACTTTCTGCCATTTTAAATCCCTAATTCAGTGAGAAAAATGTTGCCTCACTGAAAAAGACATGTAGCAGGTTTGCTTTTTGTTCTTTTTCGATTGCACTGCAAGGCACATACAGAAGGACACAATCTTCCAGTGGTTTTTCAGTTGACTGTAGAGTGGTTTGCAGCATCAATGACACTCCAGGAAGAAATTGTGCCAAGGAATCACAGTTCCACCCATGCTTTCTCCTTTGCTCTGAGAGATGGCAAAGAAGTAACATGCATTCCAAGGGCCACTTACTGCCTTCTGCTAAGAAAACCTATGTTAATATGAGTGATTTAATGTGGGGAGATGAGCCATGCCAGAAGGCATCGTTCAAGAAACTAGAGTTGCAATACAAATTGTTCATCCTGGGGTAAGTTGTATGGAGGGAAAGGAAAGAATTCAGAAGGCATGGGGATCAGTTGGGGTAAAATCTCCTTCAACAGAAGGCCTAGAAGACATGTGAAATGACTGGTTAGGATTGTAGGAAAAGGAAGAAGTCAGGAAATCATGACATCATGACACTAAGCTTCATATTCCTGTGAATTAGCAGCTGGGTATGAGTATATAGAACTTCTTAATTAACAGGGAAAAATTTATTGAAAATTTGCTGCTTTTTTTTTTTTTTCATTTAGCAGGTTTCAAAAGTTATTTTACACTTTGCTGAAAAACGAAGTTTATTCATTTAAAAAAATATTTTGACTTGACAACCATGTGATTTTCTTGGAAAAAATTCAATCGTGGTATGAAAATAACTTAATTGAAATTGTTGAATACAGGTATAGGTGACAGTTTTAAGAAAAATGTTGTGAAACAATTGCACAGTGCAAAAGAAAAACTAGATTTTTTTTTTTTTTTTTGAAAGGTAATCTCATAGCAGGAGAAGTTTCACCAGCTCATTCACCCTCTCTCTCTTTACAGCCATATCTCTGCGTTTTCCTAACAATGCAAGGTGAACATTGTCATCTGTTGGCCTGTCTTACCGGAATCTTCAGCATCTCAAAGGTATGTTACTAACAGGTGCATGGGGTTAGAGCTGCTCTGAAGTAAGACCTGAAATGCAGATTTGAGTCCTCAGCACCTGTACATCTGCTAATACAGATGTGGCCTGGAACAGCCATGGAGTGGGTATATGATCCAGCAGATCCCTTCCATCTAATGTTCTGCCCTTTAGCCACTGGAAAGGGACTAGATGTGCATTAGATTTTTTTCTGAGGTGGCAATATCTGTAAGAAAGTGACCTGGTGATTCAGCAGCTCCAAGCTGCTGGTTATCAAGCCTGGACTCAGCTGCCCAGCCTGAATCCATGCTAATTTTCACTAAGTTATGTCCGGAAGCATTGGATGGCTGAGAAGGTATGCAGTGAACTTTTGCAGCAGACATGATGATGGAAAAGATGTTTGAGCAATCATTAGTGACTCCCTTTCCTATTAAGACCTCCTAGGTATAGACAGAAAGATGACTTACTCTGGTGGTCTTGATTTTATTGCCAGTCGCACACATCCATCCAGAATTATCGGGCAATGTCTTACATTCCTCTCCTTCTAGGCAGGGCTCCATCTCACACCACCATTTCCCAATCACTATTGAAGCTAAAAGAGAAAAGACAATGTTCACAACTAAGTTATAATGAAAAAATCTGATTAAATAATGTCTGAAGGGGCTAACGCCGCATTTAAGAGGCAGTGTCCCTTCTAAACCCTTCAACTGACATTTAGTTGCAAGGATTTCACATTTAATTACTTGGTTTGCATTCTATACTCTCTAAGACAGTGCATTGCTTGCCATAGCTTCCTTGTACATGAGACCTAGTCTGCTCTCACACTGTGACTGCAGGGAATGCTGTGATGGCAGCAGTACTGCTTCAGACCAAAGGACCATCCACCCTGTGAGTGGTCACTCTGATTTTTGTGGGCATACATAAGAACAAGGCAAGTCAACAGATATTTTCCCTAGAATATACGCCAGGTCTTCAGGACCTGTGGCTCAGGGTACTCCAGAATAAACGGTGTCTGCTTTGCTTTCAATACCTACAGCTGGCTTTTTCTTACAGAAATCTGTGCAGAATTTTCTGAACTCATGTGGACTTAGCTTTCACAGTATCCCATGGCAGGGAGCATCACACATAGAAATAGAAGGTAAGGTAATGCTGAACAGAAGCAGAAGTTCAGTTTGTTGAAACATGATTGTGAATTTGATAGAAGCCATATTATCTCTAGCAGTAAATTTAATTTCCAAATATTTAATGATATAAATAATGGCAGTGTTTGGATATTGTTTGAGTTTAGTTGGCACATATGTTTACAATCTTGAGTGTACCTTAATGAAGTTTCTTGCCTGGGAATTGGTATCTGTCTGTAACCTTAACCGTATCTTAATGTCATTTTTTGTCTGGGGATTTTGGTAAACTTTAGCTAACCTTGCAAACTGTGACTAGTTGGTGCATGAGTGGCTCTGTCTGTGGTTTGTTTTCCTTGGCAAGAATTAATTTCATGGTTGTACTCATGAAGACTAACTATCAAAGCTTCTTGCACACTGACTCCAAGAGATATACTTAACCCTTTTGTAACTCCCCACATAGGTGCTTCAAGCCCACAAAATACCTTTGAAGCAGGAGACTACCTTGTGTCATATCATTCAGCTCTGGAAAATGCACTGTTGTGCACATACTGATTTAAGGATGTTTCAGAGTTTATAATTGCAGTCTTGATTTATTTTTTTATCTAGTTGTAATCTGTTTATGCTCCAAAGTTGTAAGGAAACACCCAAAGATGTATCTGCAGCTGCCACTAACATTTAACCCCTTAATTTACAGAAACACAGGTGAAGCTGCGAGTCCCTTTTTCCCTCTAACATATGACCAAGCCACACTGAAAAATAAATACACCAAACCCACAGATACTCCTAAATGTGTCTCACTAGTCCATTCCATCATGCAAGAGGAGAACTGTAGAAGACTGCAGAAGAAAGAGACTCAAGAAGGCACAAACTCTGGTACTTTCAGTAACACTTGAACTGCTCTCGTGTTTGGGTTAGGAGAGGTGGGCATGAGGTGACCACGGCTTCAAAGTGAGGTATCATCAGCATTATTTACACAGAGTTATACCCATCATGTTATCTTACCAGACCTGCTCTTATCCCATCTAAGCAGCTGACTTTATTGCTCCAGTCCTAATTTATCAGGAATGATTCTGCTTTTGATCTTAGTTCTGAAAGGAGAACTAACTTTCCATAGAACTGTTCCAATTTAACATTTTGTTTTCTGTTGTGGTCCATGAAAAATGAACCTCTGCTAGCAGGGTCAGTCCTCAGCCCCTTTGTCTGGCAGCCTCACATAATTCCCTCTCCTTAATGCTCCCCTGAATTTCTGGTCCAGCTTCTTTTGCTGTAGACTAACAAACAGCACACAGAGATGCAGGCATGTAGGTGTGTGATACTATAAATGTATTTTTCCAAATGGGAGACTTATGTACACATGATTACACCCAAAGTCAAATACTGTATTATTTAGGTAGGAATGTAACAGAGAGAAATAATTTAGATTGGTTAAATGAACACAAAAATATGTCATGAGCCCAGAAAGGAAGTTGTTTTATACATAAAGCGGGTAAATAAAAATGGTAAATATAGGGTGGGAAATCCTGTAAAGAAGGTCAAGTATACATTCATTAAATTTCACTTCTATTTCCTTTAAAGTGCAATTAAGATGTCCTTTGGAAAGATGAGATCTTTGTAGCTCAGGTATACCAGGCTCTGCCACTTGTTGAGGTACATGGATGATCTGAAAGGCACATGGTCAAGGTATTTGGTGGGCCATGCTGGAGTGCATCCAAGTATAGCCCATCTTAGTGAAAAATTAAACTAGAATGAGAAGCAGTGTTTCTGGAGTAGATAATTACCTCTAATGGGAACCTACTGCAATTCAGGAGTCCAAGTTGGTATCTCTAAAACAGGTCTTCGCTTGGTATGTGCTTATACCAGCAGACTTGCTAAATAACTGTCCCAACTGGGATGTAGTTTTCATCTGCTGAGTTTACTTGAAACACAGGGAGAAACACCTTGGGTTTGAAAGCTCCCTTGGTCTGGAAGAAGAGTTGAGTAAGTTGGAGCACGTAAGCTAAGCTTAGAATAGAAAGAATAGAATAGTTCAGTTGGAAGGGACCTACAGTGATCATCTAGCTCTCTGTGTTATCTTTCCTATTTGTTCCCACAGCTTATACCTCATTTTTATCATGTAATATAAAATTTCTCCATATGTACAACACAAAAAAATCCCCAACCTTTACACCTGCACTTGCAAGGCAGTTTAATGATGCTATTCACACATCATTTTCAGAAGGGTGTCATTAATGCTGCTAACAGTGGAGAAAGGAAATCTCTCTTTGCTATGCATGAAAAGGCACATGAGGGCTGAATCTGTGCTCTAATAATAGATTGTGCAGTGGGCAAACTGAAAAACCATATCCTGCTAAATACTGGCTTTCACAGCAACCATCAGAACAGAGCATCCTCAGAATATGTGAAGACAATCCTGTGATATGGAATCAAAAGCGATGATCATAGTTATTTACTAGTAGCAGTGCTGTAGCACTAAATAACCATGGAGAAGGATCCTGTGGTGCTAGGTACTAAAACCCACAAAACCAAACACTCTGGCCTAGGGAGTTTACAATATAAAACAGAGATATGAGATGAATACAGATTGAGAGGCAGCATGGAGAAGCAATGGTGTTCATAGCAGTTAAAATGATCTAAATACCTATTGTTGCTGTTAAATACAGCCCAAGTATTTGGGTATTGACCTTGAAAAAATAATCAAATGCAAAGACAGTGCTGAACCCTCATGTCAACTAATTCATCTAGTAGTGTGCAGGTTTTAATTTGTGTATATATATATATATATATTTGTGATCAAAGTGCAATTACAATCACAAGGTAGACTACCCAAGGGTCCACTAGTGAGCACCCTTACCTGTCCCTACCCAGTACAGCTGGGCTGGTAAGACAAGGCTTCTTTTATAAAGGGGGAAACTAAGGCCATTTGCAGATGAAAAGCTCCTATTTGTCTCTAATATGTAAGTGGGCAAAATCCTTTTTACGTCTGAAACACTACAAAGCTCACCATGGTCTAGTCCTCAGCACCATGCTGTGGCAGGGCCGTCCAGAGCCCAATGAAAATTATTTCCTTTGAATCGTGTGTTTATAGGTTTTCTCTTCTATTAGGAGCCTTTTAATCTTTAGGGCCAGTTGTCCTTCTTGGGCACTGCTGATCCTTTGAGGTTTACATGATTTCAAAGTTTTACACCTCCAGCTCTGTTCAAAGAGGCAGGAAAAAGCTTTAAAATAAATCACAGTTTGCTGTGTTTGAGATTAGGTACACCTGTATGGAGAGGGGGGAAAAACGCTCCCCTGGGGAAAACAATTCAGCTTCTCTACATTTAGGTTATATTACTCTGAGATGTGCTGAAGTGGTTGTGTGAGAGAGAGAATTGTTCAAGTTAAGATGCTTTCCCTTGGGGCAGTTAACATTGAAGATCTCCCAGATCCTGAGGAGCTTGAGCTTCTCGGTGACCCAAACTGCTAATTCTGAATGAGAATTACAGGCTCCCATTAGTCACCAGGCATCACAGGCTGTGAGTGCTCACATCATGCTGAATTCGATGCCTGTAAGACTTTGGAGTGGTTTTCATTGCGTTCTTCTCACTGTCTGGGGAATACATGAAGCATGGAGTTTGTTCATGCAAGGCTGGTTTGACTGAGACAGATACCCTCAGCCATGGGGGAAGAAAAAGGATGTGATATAAAAGTGTCTTGACTGTTCCTGCTTTGTTTTTGTTTTGTTTTCTTTTTTGTTGTTGTTGTTTCTCAGCTCCTGCTAGTGTAAATAAGATATTGCTTATGTTTGAGTTCTTTTCAAGAAAATGCCTCTTTTATAAGAATATTAAACTCTAAGCATATAACTAATGGAGCTGAGGAGAAAAGCATATTTCTTCAGAAAATTATTTATGTTTTTTTCCAGTCCAACTCATACTGGTTTTTAAAATCTTTGTTTACAAAGCTATAGAAATTTTTTGATCAAAATATTTAACTTTTGATGTATTTAGTCTGCATGGATTAACAGACAAAAAACCCATTTGTTTGAAATGGCATTTGCTAATCACATGTACCAAACAGAGAAATAAACTACAGAGGAGAGATCTGGTGATCAGATTGAATACAGGGAAAGAGCAAGAGAATAGATTGTTTGCTAGTATTTACACCATTCTACTGCATTTTAAAATGAATTTGTTCCCAAACATAATGCCCAGAGCCTTAGGTGGCTCCAGGGAACTTCCAGGTTAGACGGAATTCAGGGGACTTCAGCCTGCAAAGTTCACAAGAACCTTTGTAGGTTGCATAAGGGTAGTGACTGCTTTTTGACTCGTTCTTGTGCATTGTCTGGAGCATAAAGGTTTGATGAATGAAGAGAGCTGGATGGGGACATTTTCCCCTTGAATTTCAGTAATAAATTATTATGAGATGACAGTAAAAATGCACTGAACACCTTCAAATATCTACAGTGAAACTGAGATCAAATCAACATGAAAACACTAACCACTTCTTCATCTTCCCTTGAATCATGCAATATTTGGAAAGAAATACACAATCCATTTGATTAAAACTTCCTTACTTGTTGAAACTCCCAAACTTGGTGAGTTTCACATTTCTCTGTCTTCAAGTTCTTGCATTAAACTGCAGTGACTCAGCCATTAAAAGCAGTGACTAACTGCCCTCTTGCAGGTGATTAACAGGACTCGGGCAGAGGGTGGTCTGAGAGAAAATGTGTGCACACAGCCCAGAAACTCACAGGCACTTTCCTGTGTCATGTGTGCTACTCCAGTGTGTATAAAAAATACAAAGACTTTCTTTACCTTTGGGTTTTCTGCATTTGTATTTAGGGAATCTCTTTTAAAACATGACAAACAAATATGACAATAAGTATAAAGATATTATATTTAACAATGTAACGATATGACAATACTCACAGAGTAATATATAACTTTAATTCATGTTTATGGAAGACCCTGAAATATGAAAACAGAGCAAAGTATCACCATGCATTTTTCAACACTTTAGAGGGAACATGCTATGTATTAAAATGTTCCAAGATCGCTTCTGCATTTGCCATTATAAAGCCAAAGCAGCTATCTCTTTTTGCCTGTGATAAAGTGTACACATTTTGTTTATATAGAAACAGAATACAAAGGAATGGAGATATTAGATTGCACTTCCTCCTGATCATAGGTATCATGTTACTCCAAGGAATGAGAAACACAGTTCGTTTTCAAAACCAGTATGACACTCATTGCAGGATGGGAAAGTTTTTACTGTAAGTATAAAGCATTCCATTTTAATCTAGTTTCCACCAGAGAAGATTGATATAAATAAAATTTAAATAGAGAACACATTTCACAGATGCCAGCAGTGAAAAAGACTTTGTCAGCTTAATGAAAAGATATCAATTTTCTCCACTTTATTCAATAAATTGTGAGTCATTTTCTAAATGGATTAGATTAAAGGAAATTTCAAACTCCCTGTGAGAGACTCCTGCACTGATGGAGACTTTTGGCAGTGAGAATAGCACAGAGGTAGGTAATGTCCTTCAGGTAATTTTTATTTTTTTTTAAAAAATGATATAAACTAGAATAAGAGAATCTGCAGCCCTGTGCTCACCTATTCCTTATGGACCAAAATCTCAGAGAATTGAATGAGACATGTAGTTTCTCTTACTTTATTGGGATGTCATGGGGTGTGGAATGAATTATAGGGGTGGGAACACACTCTCTAGGAGGATAAGCAAACTGGAGTGAAAGAAAGTATCATATGAAGAGTTATGTATTTCATAAACAGGCTGAGATATCATTTGCTCTGGGAGTTGTTAAGCATTAGCCTAATAAGTTTAAGAATACAAATCCAAAACAAAAGATTTCAGGTTGAATAATGCTGTCTGGGAGAAATATAGGATGTTTCCTGCAGGGAGCCCATCAAACTATCTGTGTTAATTCAATCTTACTCAATTTTAGAAGCATCAATCTAATGCTCAGGCAGTGTAATACTTTGCAGACTTTGATAACAGACCTCTCATAACTCTGGGAAAACTGACATTTCTCCAGTTTAAAATATAAGCACAGTGCAATCAGTCTGGCAAGTGATGTCTCATATCTCCTAATTGCCTCAGATCCAGCCTTGCTGAGTTAATTTAAAATTTTTTAATTGTAGTAAACATTAGAAAGAGATCATCACATTAAATTCTTTTTCTTTTAGAACTTTCTGATTTTTGCAATATTCTCCAGGATTTAAACAATGTTTTATTAATTCACTGGCAGAAACTTTAGAAAGAATTGAAGGTTTTTATATTTTTTTCCATCTAGAATTCTTGGCTTTTCAATGCAATATATTCAGCAGCCAGAGTAGGATATTTTTAAGAGTGTAATATGTGTCTGAACAGCCCTGTGGGCTGCACTAAAATATACCCATAAAATATGAAAAGACAGATTAGACACAAAGAATCCACGAACAATTTCCATTTAAGATCTGCATAAACCAGCAAAAAGGGTGCTAATTCAACAGCATGAGAAGAGTGAAAAAATACTTACATTGCCATTTTCTAACAGTTGGCATACTGTTAGGTAAATTGGAATAAATGACATAAGCGTGTTGTATACTTCCCTCATAACAATGTGACTAATAGAGATGGTGTTGGCTAATGGCCCAAGCATCTGAAACTCCCAAGGCTTGTTTAATCCCAGCTCTGCTTCTGACTTTCTCTGTTACTACAGGTAATGCACAGTACTACCCATCTTCTTGCTACACCAGTTTTCCATTTGTAATTTTATTTACTGAAGAGGTTGAATTATTTTTGCCTTGTTTCCTTTTATGTTATGTTCCTCACTGTCTTTACTGATGTGTTGAGCTTCAATGCTGTATTGCAGCAATTTGGGACTGACCTTTTTTCTGCATTTGTACAGCTCACAGAATGGTGTCTTAATCTCAGACTGGGTTTCCTAGGTACTACGATAACGGTGAGTTGTAGCATTCCTTCCCAGAGGTGTCAGCAGGTCCCAGGTCATTGGAATTGTGCTTGGCAGCTGGCTCTCAACCCCTGTACAGATCTCATTTGCTAATACTCTGCTTAAAAGGCATTGTTTATGTCCTGGTTCCCCAGGCACAGACCCATGGGCCAGCCACACAGGCAGGCCATGAGTAGCCCTGAGTCAGCTGGGAAATTCAGTCAGGGCAGCTGCCCCCAGCTGACTCACAGGTGTATCCCATACCACTTCATCATGCTCATTATAAAAGGAGAGAGCTCAGCAAAGGTGGAGTTCCTCTTCCTGGGGCTCCTCCCTCCTGGTCTTCTGCTCCTGCTGCTGACCCCAAGGACCAGAGTGAGTAGAACCATATATTCTTTATGTTGGTGATTGTATTAGTTTTGTTATTTCACTAAATCTGTTTCTCCTTCAACCCACAGTGTTTCTCCCATTTCCCTGATTCTCTTCAGCTGGGGAGGGGTCATCAGGTGGTAGAACAACTGCTGCAGTTTAGCCCTGGGTACTGACTAAATGTAGACAGTTGGGTTTTTTTAATTATTCCACATACCACTGAGCTCAGACATGACCAGTGCTCGACACTTATGGATCATAGTTGATGTTATAACTGAACCTTCCCTGCATAGATATATCTGGAAACTTGATTTCTACATCAGAAGTCAGAGGAAGCCTCAACAAAACAGATTTTTTCAGATATCTATGGCAGAGACAAAGGACATAAAATGATAAAATAAACTAAGCATGATAAACTTGTCTCCCCAAAAACACATACTGTATTCCATGACCTTCCAGAGTGCAAGGACACAGCCTCACGTTTTCTCTTGAAAATTCTTGAATTCATGCATAGCAACATCCATCTAAGGCAAGTGCTGAGTCTCCCACCTTTACTTATAATTTTATGCGTGGGAGTTTATTGGTGTTTGACGTAACCTCACTGCAAAGACAGTGGGTCATTTGAGAGCAGCCTGCTGACACTAATGAATGCTAATGAGACTAATGAAAACATGAAATGTTCACATGCAGGGAGCTGAAATGAATGCAGGTGACTGAGGATCCCCTCCCCACCTGTAGGGGGAAAATCAGTCTTTTGTAGGTTAGAGAGACCCATTGCTGCTATTTATCACTGAAGTTTGGAGCTGAATCCATTCCTTGTTGAAGAACAAAACTAAGAGCAGGCTGATAAAATATTTGTGCAGTATAGCAGTGTTGTTTGCACCCTATTTGAACTGCTTCTAGGTAGCCTAGTGAAAACTTAATCTTATTGTTATATATTGAAGGAAATGCCAATGAACTGCAGCATAATTATGCACTTTTGGAAAGACAATAGGAAGGTAAAGAATAAATATTCACCCACATGTTTCAGACCAGGGGTGAGAACTGGTGTGCCAACAAAGAAGCAAAACGCCTCTATGCAATGTTAGTTTTTCATTAATAATAATTCATTAACAAAGCAAATGAATGAGCTGAAACGCAGAGAGAGAAGAGCAAGTCTGTGAGATGAGGATGAGATGGGTACACAGAGGTTTGTGGGTGGCTTTGTGATGCTATTCCTCTGGTGGCTGCAGGAACCCTAAGTCATACATACATATATTGGGTGAGCTGCTGTGGTCCTGATGCTGCTGTGGAGATGTTTGCTCACACAGCTAATACTGTCAGGAAATGACTGTGTTGAACCAAAGATATAATTTCTATGACTTTGTCCCTTGTGATGGTGGAAGTGAGCACCCAAGAGGAACAATTACTGCCTTCTTTTGCATCAGAAACCAATGATCTGTGTTTAGGGTCTGATCCAAGAGTTACTGAAGAAACAGGAAAAAAAATCCTCCTTAGTTCTTGTAGGCTTTGGACCAAATCTGGTGTCTGTTAAAGTTCTGTTTGCTCCAACATGAATCCCCTGCACCACAGGAGGCTGGGTTTAGCGAGGTGGAAGGGGAAAGCAGCAAGATAGGCTCTGAAGGGTGAAAGTCTATTATGAAATTTTGACTGAATGAGGTGCCAGAAACATAGCTTGAAAGCACTCTGTGGAAGAACACTGAAAATGAATAAATTGTATAACTGTAATGTATTTATAAGGCATAACAAAGCATGCATAATATATTGGATAGTTATGAAATTAAGATCTGGTGTGCTGCTTGGGTATAAACTGTGTTGTATTTGTCTGTTATTTCCAGTCCACAGAGAAGATTCCTGTAAACAAATAAATAAGGAAAATTCTTCCCTTGAATATTTAGAAATTAGTAAGACATAATATGTTTTTGTGTTATTTGTCAATGAAAACCACCTTTTTTAAGCTTTGTGTATGTTTTTCTGGGGGAAAATGATTGTCTTTTAAAAATGAAAGCTATTGCATTGTCACTGTTTTTTGTTGTTTTTTTTTTTTCTTCCCCCTGTGAAAAATACTAAATTCTTTGTGCTTTAAAAGCCCAAGGCTGAATCTCTAAGTTTAGATAATGTGGAAATATGTGGCTGGGGTTCCAAGTGTGTCTCTCTGTAATACTGAGGGCTGTCAGGTGGGTACCTGCTGCTGAAGAAAGCATGTGAAGACAGGAGAAGTGGCAAAAGAACTGAAAGCAGAATGATCAGTAAAAGGATGATGTTTCTTCTAAAATCTGGATAGCAAAGAATTTTTGGAAAAAGAGACTGCAAGAGGTGTGAAGTACATGAAGCCATCTGGTATTCTTCCATTAAAAAGGATGAGAAGAGGGTAATAATCAGATAATCAAAACACACTATAATTTTGAGCTCATTATAAGAACTTAATGTCTTAAAAGGGTCAGAATATCACCTCTGGTCTGAGCCTCTTTCTGGGTTGTGCAGTATTGGCAGATTCAGCAACACATTGAGGTGTGTGATTAAATACCAGTTTCAGCCATTGCTTTAGCGAGTAAGGTTGGCAATTTTATAGGACAATGCTTGCTTGATGTATCATCCTTTTGGACAGGCTGACCTCACCTTGTGGAGATGGGGTTGGGGTGTGAGTAGCTGTTTGCTGGCATTGTCACAGTGGCAGGACATGGCTCTGGAGGGACTTTCTTGTCCTCCTCAGTCCCACCACTGCAAGCACCTGACTAGTACAGTCATTCTTATGTCCAAAACACCTACCATCATATCCATCACGTGTTTTTGTCCTTTCAAGTAGCAGTAAAGCTGCTTAACTGGTTCATGGCTGGTGATTAAAATACTTCCCAAGTAGCTGAAGTTCATCTGCACTTGACCTAATGTCTCGTAATACATTCTTGGTATGTTCACTTTCCCCAGAAAGGTTCTGCCTGTTGTGTCCTGCAGCCTAATAAATTATGGACAAATCTATTATCCAGTGGACACACATGCAGAAGAACCATGGCCTTTGTTAATTGCCTGTTGGCATGGGGCTGTTTGATTTTCAGTGATGTGGATCAGGGGCCTGATGAATGTAACCATAGGTGACCCAGGCTGCTCTGGGAAATGACAGGAGCAGCCCTTTGCTGTTTTCTGTACACACCAGCTTGTTTTCAGACCATACGAGTTACAGAAATACATTTATGACAGACTGGTTTACAGCTGGTGGAGTGTTATTTAAAGCCCCACAAACCAACCAACTCACACTGCAAACTAGGGTCAGGTGCCCTCTGCTTTCATTGTAGGGATGATTCAATTTGAAATGACAAACTAAGGGAGGTTTTATCGTCCTAGTGATGGTACTATGAACTTGTGCATGGTGTGCCACTTTAATGCACAGCGCTACCAAAAGGTACAGCTTGCAAATTTCTTCAGGAGGCACTTTAGTTAACTTGCAATTATCTCTGCTGTGAAGAGATGATATGGTCCAAATTCTATTCCGTGAAGTGTGGATTGTTGTGGTATAAATAATGCACCTATAGAGCACTTAAATCTCCATGGTCCAGCTCTCAAAATTTATCTCGAAAGGGCACAGTGTAAAATCTGTGTGGAGGAAGCTGTTTTCAAAGTTTATATTAAATGAGGAGTCAACTGCCACTCCACAAGGTAATTAGCTATTTATTGAAAGTGTTGTATTAATTCAAATCTCTTTGTTCTCTGATGTAAGACAAGTCTAATTTGGTTTTAAAGATTAAAGGAGCATTTGTTTTTTTGTAAACAAATCCCTAGCTACTATTACAAATTACATTATGCATAATCTTGACATGATAGATTTGGAGATATTTCAGTGTAACAATGCCAGTGCAATCAGAACAAGAACTGTGAGATTGAACAAAAAATGATGAAATGAGAACACGATACTTTGTATCTCATATCATAGCTTAATTACTGCTTCAATATGCATGGAATAAGAGAAGTAACTCAATTATAAAAGCTTACTAGCAAGACTTAAAAACAGTGAAATTCATGAGTGGATATTAAACTGACCTTAACTGACAAGCTTTTCTTTGAAATTATGTTTTCCTTCAGTGCTCATAATGCTTATTTACTCTGAAACATTTTACAGAGCTGAGAAGTCTGTTAATGGGCACTTGAAATTTCATGGCCGTGTTGGTATTGGCACAGCTCATGTCTTTTTTCCTCCATTCAATTTAACTCTGAGTTGTATTACTTTAAAAGATGAAAATTTACTACTGTTTACAGTGTTTTTTCTTTTTTTTTTTTTTTTACTTTGCAAGAGTCCCTGGATTGCACTTCTAGGTGAGTCTCTGTGCTACAAATTATGTGATGACCTTACCCTGTTGTCCTTAGAGTGAATAATCCTGAATTTATACAAGTATCGTTATTTTTTGTGTTTGTAATGCACAAGATGTGCTCTTGAAAAAATAACCAGATGGAAGGAGCTGTGAGTCTTTGACTCCGGATACTCCAGCAGTCTCGTGCACACTCCAGTCAGAGGATTCTCAGCCATGAAGCCATAAGCTCTATTCTCATCACTACAAATAGGAGTTTAACATTTTATTTTTCACAAACATCTGTCCTTGTTCTACTTGATCTCATTAATGCTTATACAAAATGAATGTAAATGGAGCCTGAGCGTGCCCAGTGCAAATTCATTTACAAATCTGAGCATGAATTAGGTTAAAATGCTTTGCAGAATATGTTCATCTCTGCCAGTTGCAAAATGTATGCAAGCAGAAGCCCTCCAAAGACAAATAGCTAAACAAAGATACTGAGAATTGCTATAGTTACTAGCAAACCAAACAGGAAGCTGGTTTAGATGAAATATTATAATATTCTTTGTTCATATTTTTAAAGCACTTTAACGTAGCAGAAAGCTGAAATAGCTGGGATTTCTTTCTAAACAGTCACCTCCACAAACACTTCAAAGTTAAATGTAGATTAAATAGGAAAGATAATTGATTAGAGAATCCCCTAATTCTGGGCCTTACATTGAGTCCTCAGGCTAGTAAGATCTCTGATTTTCTGCTTTGGCAGTGGTCACCAATGGAAGAGAAGACAGGTGAAGAGAAGCAGGTGAGCAGACAAGCATTGGGAAAACTATAAAGGCTGGATACGTGGAGCTAATCTGAGCTGTCATTCCTCATAGAGGTGAGTCTGTCTTTACAAGTGCTTTGTTTTTTTCAACCCTCATCAGTCCACTCTCTGAGGCTTTACAGCAGGAGCACCTCTTGGTCTATCTTGTGTGACCACAAAATGACTTTACCAAGTTCTCAAGAAACCTACATGTCTGCCTCCAGCGACTCCTTGAACACAGGGCGGTTCAGTTTAATTATCTGTTACCCAAATTCTGCAGAAGTTCTTCTGTCCTGATTGGCACGTGCCATTTATAACGTGTGATCTCCTTGACAGCCAGACATGACCATGTGTACAGGGACTGGAACTCAAAAGATGGGGATGTCTAAAAAATGAGTCTTCACTTTATCAACCAACATTGCAAAATTAACAACTCCAAAGCTGAAGTTTCTTCCCACCTGGTAAAGAATTTCAGCAGCTTATCACAGAGTCACAGAATTCTGGAGTGGTTTGGGTTGGAAGGGACCTTAAAGATCATCTCGTTCCAACCCCCCTGCCATGGGCACGGAGACCTTCCACTAGACCAGGTTGCTCAAAGCCCCCTCCAACTTGATCTTGAACACTTCCAGGGATGGGGAGGAATTACCCAGATAAGTTTTTGCTATCCTGATGCTGCCATTTTTTATTTAATTTTACTTTTTGCCTGTCCTTTCAGATAAGAAATCCCTTTGCACTGTTCAGGTTTATCTGCCATACAGTGGTAGGATTAATATTCTTTCCACTACCACTAACGATATCTGACTTCTCATTCAATCAATTGATCTGCGTGAGTGATTACTCGCTTCACTTCCTCAAGGCTTCTCCTCAGTACCTGTATCTCCCCTTATGCTCATTAATTCAGTCTCCACACCTGTGATCTCAAAGCCAAGGCTGGAAACCTTGACCTCCCATAAGACATTGAGCATGGGTAATTAAACAGTCACATACTTGATTATATGTCACATTTAGTACAACAGCCCTAAGACTGAAATGTTATTTCCCTTTAAACATTAGGTGCTGATCTGTATTTTCTGATGTTAACTAGAGATAATGTTCATACCCTGAACCTTGTGATGCCAGGCAGCAGAAATGTCTTTGTTACAGAAGGCAGTCTTCAGAGTTCTGTAATTTAACTTTCAATGAAGGTAGAATATGATAATTTATTATGAGTGCCTTTCACATTGGCTTCCTCAAATATTTATAAACTCATTTAAATAATTAATAGAGGAGTTTTAATAAACTGTTTATATTCACAAAAAGAATGTAATTTGCAGGAAGGACTGTTCAGGTGCTGGGAAACACGCATAGACCACATGAATTAAAAATAATGGATTGCATCTAATGTTTATATGACCTTTTTGCAAGTTGTCTGAGGTTGCTTTCTTGGGGTGAAAAAATGCTTCTATTGAGCTGGTTAAGCTGTGCACTGCACAGACTGTTTTAGGAAGGAAAAAAGAATGACCTACTATTAGCTTAGGGATTGTCAAGATCATGGCTTATCCAAAGAAACAAAATACAATATATTAATTAAGTATGTGAACATAAGGGGCTTTTTTCTTTTTTTTTTTTTCCCTTTTTTTTTTTTTTTTTTTTCTTTTGAGCAATTGTGGCTGCATACTATTTTCAGGAAAGAGAAAAAAGTTTTTCATTCATTAGAAGAAGTTTGCAGGTCATTATTTAATCAGATATAAACTATCTAAACCAGCGTGTGAACATCCTAGCATGGTTAATAACAATAAAATCCTATTAGCAAAAGCAATTGCTTCACAGGAATGAGGTCAGCTAGGGCTTTCCCACGCTGCTTGGGCAGCAGTGATTTCTTCCCTCTGCCTCTGAAGCCAAGTTGAGCCCATGGCTCTTGTAGGACACCTGCAAGGACATTGAATTAATGCTGCCATGGCTCAAAGAGGAGTAGCTTGGTCTGTCTCAGTTTTCTGCCATATGTCCCTTTCTATCAGGTTGTGGGGTACTTAGCTTGTGCTGAGGCAAAGAGCTCACCTCACTGAGCTAAGCATGTTCCCTGGCATAGCAGGGCTGTACAGACTGCAGGGGAAAACTTCCCTGCTATTGCTGGGCAGGGTCACTCGTCCTCAGAAACCAGCTTGGAGCTGATACTTGACTTCTGCCCTACATTCATACAGCACTGAAAAAACTATTGTTTCCTGCCATCCTCTAGTTAATAAGTAATTGCTATTGATGGCTCAAGGCATGTCTCTCAATATGTGTGTGGGAAAGGTTGCCTTTTACCCTGGTATCATTTATCCTCTTCAAGGATATCTTTAAACTTCCCATGAACCACCTATGTGCAAGCAGGTGCATGGAGCTCTTACCATAACAGGTACTGCAGGTCCACGAGCTCCTGCACAAGTCCTGCATCTCCCTTATCCTGAGTGCTGTCCCTTTGAGATGCCAGCTACTTTCAGTGCTCCAGGCAGTGTGAACTCAAAAGTCACATCACGCAGACAAGCGTTTCACACAGAAATAGCAGGTGGAGAGGAGACAGATATCTTTTTTTCTCACCTCATCTATATAAGTACAAAACCCCCTTCACCACATTTAGAAAGGCAGTCACAGGTATTTCAAATACCAAACAGATCTGTGCTTATCTTGTAACTTCTTCTGCTATCTTAAAACTCGGGTACTATGTTCTGCAAACACCTCCTCTTGGCTGTGCTGGTGTAAACCACTAGCAACCTCCAGCCCCAAACCTGGAGAGAGCTTTAGCAACAAACCAAGGTGGATAGCAGGGAAGGAAAGTATGCAAATTTCACTGGGCACACTATAATTACTAATTCATAGCAGAACAGATCACAGTATTTCACGCTTATCCTATGTAATTCAGTCACAGCAGTATTCATTTTGTTATTAATTTTAATAGAATAATTACCTTTATAAAGGAGAAAGAAACTACCATTAGAGGGGGAGATCCTCAGGTGGGGAAGATACGGGGATTTATGCTAGTTTGATGAATTTTGTAATCTTTCTCTTTCCTTCCTTTGAAAAGGACTTCAGTAATTGACTAGTTGCCAGACTTACAGAGATAATCTATGCTAAATGAAGCAAAATAAGAAGGAATGGTGAAACAAAGAAATGCCAACACTTAATGGTAAAATTTACATATCTGTATTTGAATGTTTATGTATGTGTGTGCCTGGCAGACACATGCAAACACATACACCCAAGTGCCAAAACAGCCAATTCCCAGTTCATTCCCAACACTGTTCCCATAGTGACACATGTTGCTGAGTTCATTATGTGTCCAGATTCAGCTCTGCAAAGTGGCAAGGAGTTCGGGATTCCAGTAACATCCTTTTTGAGTATTAGCAGAGAGCAGGGTTTAGAATATGAGCTGTATAAATGACCTACAAAATAAGGAACAGACAGCTATGTTATTATCTCAAGAGCCCAGAGAGATATGCAAACCACTTAAAAATTTTGCTCTTGGTCACCAGAAACTTTTGATAGAGATACTTCATAACCTGCAGCTGTCATGGTTCATATATTTTTGAGAATAAGTTAGACCTTATCCTCTGCCATTTGCTGCCCTCACATCCATTCTGCCTTTTTTCCTGACATATTCCTCTCCTTGTCCTTTCCCTTCATTTTTCTGTCCAGGCTCAGAGGAGCAGCTCCAGCAGATCTGCCTTTTGCTGGAGCTGGTATGGCAAATAGGAGGTGGAGAGAGGTTAGAGCTGGCCACCACCAGTCCCTGGGCAGCTTCTGCATCTGCCTCTCATCTTTAACCAGCTTCAGCCACTCTGATTTAGATACTTCAAGGAGCTGCATTCTATTAAAATGAATTGCTTTGAGAATTACTACTGAGATTAATTGAATTTATGGCCCCATCCAGGAGTAGATGCCCTCTTGTTGTGATTAAGATAATTCACTGCTTGAAATAGAAGCTAAAATGCATGTCAATTTTGTCAGTCAGTGGTGCTGTCATTGAAGTTTTTTTACAAAAAAAAAATTAAAAAATTTCAAGATAATTGTTTCCTTTCTGTCTGTTAAGGTTTCATATTCAACTATTTTATTTCAGGGCTCTGTTTAAATTGAAACTACTACAGCATTATATGCAAAGAGAAATCAATCTCAAAGGGGGAAAAAAGAAGAACCAAATATAGATTAAAAAGCTGCCTCTCCAAAGATTTTGAAATATGAGAAGCCTGGCTCTGCATGTAAGATTAATGACAGCTACGTGTGTGATGAATAGTTGATCTCAAACCAGGGGAAAGTTTTACCCTGAGTATCTGCTGTTATGAATGTTGAAACCCTAATATCATCCTGGTTCTCCCAGACTGCACAATGAAGTGAACAACAAAGAGAAATAATACGTATGCTTATAATCAACCCACATCACTTTATGACAAAAAGGTAATTTCTCTCTCTGGATATCTCTTTTTTTTCTTTTTTTCATTATTTTTATACATGGTAACATATCAGCTTTGTTCGCTTCTTATTAAGCAATGTAGATGTGGTGCCAGTGACAGAGGCTTGTCTCACAGAGCGGCTTATGAATGAAGCTATTCTTCTACTTTAAATTGTAAGTATTTTTTTGAAGAATGGACGAAATGAATGTTCAGTCACTGTGCATTCAGGGGCTCAGTTCGTGGCCAGGGAGCATTCAAGACTTCAATTCTGTATTGGGAGCTCGTGGGGAGACCTTCCAGCTCTGCCTCTCAGAGAGCAACAGTCTTGGCCAGGAAAATGCAGAATGTCTTCTGCAAAGAAGTGTCTTTAGTGGCTGATGTGCTTCAAGATTTTGTATTTTAGTATAAATGAATTATTCAAACAGTGTCAGCATTTTTTCGTTAAAAAGCAGGGAGAAATAGTCAAACTGGGACAGCTTTTGACCTCCGAAGGCTTTTGTAGCAATGGGTAGGTTCATGCTACAGCAGTTTAGTATGTCCACTGCAAGGATCTCAAAGCATGGATCTAGACAACTAGATAGTTGTGAAATGGATTACATGTATATACACATATATACTTCTGTGCCACCTTTTCTCTTTTTCAGGGCGCTGAAAGAAATGGGCATCAGGGATGCACCTTTGCAACATCATCTCCTCATGCAGTGATTCCTGGTTATATCACAGTGAAGCTAAATCCCACCAGCATTTCAATGAGACCTTGCTAAACTCTAATGAAGCAAAGGGGATTCAGATCAGCTCCACAAAGACAATATAACTATCTATTTAATATCCCTAAGGGATTGTCTGTGACCGATCTCTCAGCATGGCACGCTGCATTACTTTTGTTCTGCAAGGGTAGAGTAACAAATGGGAATATCAGAAAGGGCAACAGATGCATCTTCTGTCATTTTGAAGAAAACTAGATTTGTAAGAAGTCAGCCATACTGTATGCAAAAGAGAGTCTGAATGTACTGGAATAAGACTGAAGACTTGACATTTAAATTGCAAGGCTGAAATTTTAATGCATTTTTACATGCGTGCTGTTATGGCTCTGTGGGCAGATGAAGGATAGGAATGAGGAAGCGAACAAGTATTCACCTTCTGATGATGGCTTGCAAAGGCAAAAAGAGAAATTTTTATATATAAGGATGTTGAGCATATATTTATAAAATACACTTGCTTACCATTCAGGACAAAGACCTGGAAATCTGATTTTGCTGAAATTTTTGGATATATGTATAAGTAAGTGGCGAGGTTTCACACTCATTGTATTTCCAGTGATGCAGTACAAAAAACTTTCCACTTGCAGCACGTTATACAGTTTTCTTGCAGCCATAATTCATTAGTTCTGCTGGCCATGAAATTAATAGCAAAGTTTTCCCCAGAAGCTGAAGCTTCCCTTCAGCTTCCCTCCAGCTGAAGCAGGTTGTCTTAAATCTGCCAGTACCAATGATTTGAGAAACTCCACCAAGGTGTCACTGAAACTCTCTTTGGACTGAATGATAAGCTAGAGTTGAAAACAATTTATGTTTAGAGTCAACACATCCAATTTGAACACTTATGCAAAGAATATATTATCTTTACTTGAAACTCCCAGAACTGTCTTGCAAAGCTCCCAGAGAGCTGGGTTTTGAGGAGGTTTCTTTCATTTCTTTTGGGTTTTGTTGGTTTTTGTTTTTTTTGGGGGGGAGGGAAGTGGTTGTTGTTATTGTGTGGTGTGTTTTTGGTTCATAACTATGGTTACTGTCTGGTGTAATTTCTTATATACTAACATACACAAAATAAGACTGCTTTCCAATATGCCTCGTCTGACTGTTTCTCAGGAAAGCAAGTTGTAAGCAGTAGATAACTTCCTAGGGATAAAAACGGTGCAAATACACTTCTGGATTTAGAGATCACAAGAAAAACCTCAAATCTCCAATCCTGATCCATCCACAAACACAGAAGGGTACAGACAGAACAGCAACAATTGCAGTCCCCAGCCTAACAAGGATGTGAATCATATATTACTGAAGATGGACTTCTGCCAAGGCTCTAAGCTATAAAACAAAGTACTCTAAGAAAAACAAAAAACTCTCTTCCCTGATTCAACTAGAAGGTGATGACTGCAAATGTGCTTTACAATGTGCATGACAAATAAGGGTAGAATTGAACATTAAATCCACCAGCATTTCACAACACAGGGCTTCTTCCTAACCAGAAATGCAATCTGTTATCTCGCTAATTTTGATTCTGTCTCTTTCCATCTTCTTCGTTTTAGTGGTGACTAGATCTGATTGAGAATTAGCTTGCTCCATTTAATCTTAATTCATGTGTGTCTCTGAGACTTCCTACCTTGTCTGCCTTTCCTGCTGTGTATACCTATAATGCCATAATCTATAGTGCACAAGGCTTTTATGATGACAGCAAGCCAGAGAAGGAGCTTCAACTGAGCCAAACCATACTCATCATCAACCTTAATGTAAATGTTTTCTTATTGTCCACACCTCCTCCCAAAATAGTCAGGGATTGTTGAGAAGTCTGTCTCATGTAGAAGTTTGGACTGGACCTAGGGCAGCTACTTCCCTTTCAAGAGGCTCAGAAGAAGCCAGGGGAGTTTAGTTTCAAGAGAGGATCAGGCACAGCATCAAAATATCATCTCTTCCAGGGAACCATGTCAGATGCTTTAAAGCACATCCTCCAGAGGCTTCTTATGAAGCAATTCAAGGGTAAAACTTTACCCCAACGCACAGCAACTCTTTGCTTGCTTAGTGAGGTGTATATTTGTACCTCTCCTCTTCAGCAGGGCTGAAGTGTTCCTGTAGAGTTTTTCATGGCAGTGGGTAGCCGCAAAAGACTACTCTGTGAGTTAGCTTTCATTTGTACCAGTTGATCATGAAAGAGGAAACACAGACGTGTTAGTCTAGAAACAATACACAAGGGATATCATAGACAGATTAATCTGGCGCCTTGGAGACAGCATAATTCATTTGGATGAAAAGGGGATTCTCCTCAGTGACACAGAGAAAAATCTTTTATCCTTTTCTTGGCAGAAGCGTGAAACACAAGGAGAAGCTTTTCTCCATGGGAAATGGGGAATGCTATTATAATTGTTGACACCACCCTGGCCAGAGACACTCAATTAGTCCCATGTCCAATTCCCTTCTTGGCCTTAGGTTTCTGTGGGCACCTGGGCTTTGTGATTTAGTTCCCTAAATAGACCACAGGAACAACACCAACTTCTGTCTGTCTGCTCATAATATGAGGACCAGTGATGCTGTGGGCACCAGTGGAATGACCAGAACTGGAGAATTTCAGCCAATACTGGGAGCTGGGACTGTGAGTTTTGCACAACTCATGCTAGTCTGTATCACAGACCAACAAATCTTCCCTCTGTAAAGGTTAAGTCCAGGCCACTGATGGTCACAGGATGTCACTGTACACAGTACAACTTCACTGTCAAACTGTGCCCTCCAGCCTTCCCTTGGAAAACAGGTTATTGTAAGCACAGTTAATTCCTTGTAACTGTCAAGAGGATCTATTTTTTTCTCCTGTGATGAATTCCCTGTTAACCTAGATAATGTGACAAGGAATAATTGTCAAAGAGGTAAATTCATATTCAGCTCTTTTGATGATCTGGCAGCTTTTGAATTTGCATAGACAGCAAGCAATGTTTTTTCAAATATACTGGACCTGAATAAAACCAAATGTGCTCTCAGGAAAATACCTGTTATCTGCATTTCATAATGGAGAGAATTGCAGACAGATGTAGGTCAAGAACTCATAGCAAGGCTCACCGGATGCACTAACTCTATTTTGATGTGTGTAACTTGCCGCTCCCTGAAGGTATTAGGTTTTTCTCTTAGAAAATTAGACTTCTATGAAGGCCTGTCCTTTTGGTGCATCATTATGCACCACTTCATAAAATCTCAAGTAGACTCTTCTCTACTCTAACTACTATTTCTGCTGTAAAGATGTGCAAAAGGGGTTATACTCATTTCTCATCAAGAGCCTGAATCAACACTCCTAGAAAACTCCCATTAGCTTGAATGTGAATTGCCTTATGCCAATATAAAGTTATAAATATGGAATACCACCACTGGCACAGAACAGACACTATTGTAAAATACGAGGTGTGATTACCTTGGCCTGTTTTGTTCTGCATGCTGCTTCAGTAATACAGCTTCCAAGGCCTACCAAAGTTTGCAATAACCCCCTAATTTGCATCAAATGTCTATCCTCCATTCAATGGCTTTTTAATGTCCCTGTGATTCCAAAGGGCAGTGATACTGGGCACAGAGCCACCTGAAACATGGTGTTTCCTTTGCAGCATTTTATTAGCAAAAGACTAGGTAATGGAAAGAGTGTTCAAAGAGGTGTGAAAATAATAATAGCAGTGAGATATTGATTTATAAGGAACTGGTTTTAGATTACAGCAGGATAAGCAATACTTAAATTCAACAGCAAGTAAAGAAAAAAAATGTATCTAAAGTATTACTATAAAGGGAAATGTGAGACACAAGAAGTAACAAACTGAACAGTAGGCTGGAGAACAGGACAAGGTCTATTATCTGCACAAGGAGTCCTAGAACAGAGTATAACACATCAGCTTGACCTTAGACCTCGGTGAAGACAATTGATTACGTTAGTGTTTTGCAGGCAGGGAAAATTAAGAGACATGAGCAACTTGCCCAAACAAGCTAGTACAAGAAGCAAAAAGAAAAGTCAAGACCAAGGCCATGGTCTTAATTTCCACTGGCTGTAATACTACATTTCTTGGAAAAGGGAATGATATTAAATACACTGGCGTGAGACTGTACCTCTGGAGACACTCCTTGTGTGCATGGCTGGAGACAGTAATACAGGCTGGAGAGAGCCTGGAGGATCAGTTGGTGCAACACCAGTGTTAGTGCAAAGGCCAGAGGGGCAGCTGAACCAAAACAGATTTTGTCACTAAATCACATTTCTTTCTGGAAGAGATGAAGATTAATCAAGACAGAACTAAAAGTGAGTCTTTGATAAAATGCTTAAGTGGTCACACTTGAACTGCAAATTATTTGCATCAACTAGAGGATGAAACAGTAGTTTTCCATTATGCTGCAGGAAATAGCAGCTTGCTAAATAACTCTTTTAACTTTCCTCTGGCACCTATTGATTATATCCAATAGAAATTAAGAGTAGAAGGCAATTAAGTTCAAAATTTAATGGTGTTCTGCTCCTGTTAATTTACTGCCTGACCTGATCAATACATTACACTGGATAACAATCTATTCCAGCAAGGCTTGGTTCCTCCAGCATCCCTTCCACTAAAATTATAATAACGACAAACAACTAAATTTTAAGAAAAAAATACATAAAAATAATAAGATAACATATACAATAATTAAAAATTCAATTATTCACTGTAGTGGTGAAAACAACAGCTTAAAACTAAATTGACTTTTACAACACAGAGCCTGGCCTTTGTCAAAATGTTAGATAAGCTACAACCTCAGCCTCACAGAACCCTCTGGAAATCGAAATCTCAAGCAAGTTTTAAACATCTCACATATGCTGCAGTATAAAATCCTCACCCTTAATCTAGAGGGCAAAACTGAAGTGTGAAAATAAAGATCAATGGTAGTGAAAGAAGCAATGTTGTGGTTGTTCTTTTTTTGTACATAATAGTTAAGGTGTCCAGGTGAATAAATACAGTATAGCCTTTAAGTGTAACGAGCTCAATCAAAACCTGGAAGAAGTTTTGAGTCAATTTGCATTAGGGTGCAAGTTTTTTTGGACCCCTCTCCAAAACCTTGTAAGCACTTCTTAAATAACTAAGCCAATTTCCTAAAAAAGACAAGGATGAGGTGGCATTTGTCACCCTTTTTTTCTCAAAAATGGCACATGAGGAGGTGCACAGAGGTAGGGAGAGGGACAGGTAAGCCTCCATCTCCCATCAACCTGCTGCTGGTTCCCATGCAAACATTGGGTGGCCTTGGGGACCACAGGGACACTCCTTCATTCCTCCCCTGCAGACGTAATCCTCTAAGAGGACAATCCAGGTGCAAACAACGACCAGCATTTCAACATGTGCCAAGCAATGGAGGATTTTTCCAGAGAGGTATCTCCTTCCAGGAGCAGAATCGAGTGACTCTCTCTCCTTGGGTGTGTCTGTGTGCACACATGTGTGCCTATGTAACTGCCTGAATTTTATCACTTTTTTTTTTGCCAAAATTCAACATGTCAGCATAAAGTCAAAACAAAATATGATGAGGTTTTCTGAAAATATCCTCTTCACTGATCAGCTATGTCCCTACCAGCATTCACTCTGTAGCCAGCACACCATTAATCACTATGAAACATTTTCATTTATTTTGACACCAAAGAGAAATTGGAAGGAAGAGTGGTTTTGGACAGGAATGGAAAGCAGGCTGTAAGAATATCTCCTTTTACTTTAGTGTTTCTCCAGACTGATTGTAGAAAAGGACTCTGCAGGTCTGCCCCCTCTCTGTCCCCCCATGCTGCATGTTTTTGTCTCATCCTTCACAAACACAGGAACACTGTTCCAAACAGTATATGGTTTTAATCTGTTTGGTCACTGCACACTGTTTCAGGTTTCCAAGAAAGAAAAAATTCCAAATATTTGAGGTTATTTACTGTATCCAGTATTACCTAACACAGCAAGTCTGCTCCCACTCTGAGCTGTAACCTCTTTTTGCTCCTGTGGTGCCCACAGCCCAATTTTCCTTTATTTCACTACACAAAGCCTGTGCTCTTGCCCTTGCTGGATGCCTACCTTGTTTTGCAGCATAAACTAGTAGACTGTGGTTCCTTATTAGACTGTGGAGTGCAAGTACACCACCCTTGGTCTCTGCAAAACTCTTGGCAAGAATCTCTCAACATCTATGGTGGTGTTCTCTTAGTAAAAGAAACCAACACAAATAATATTGTAATAATTGCAGGCACTTGTCATTTTTAGCTGAAAAATGTGGTAGAGAGCAGCAGCACCTGCACTCTTTGAATACCATGAAGGGAGCAAATACAAGGGTAGACATAACCAAAATATGTTGTACAAGCACTGCACCAACATAGCTGATTTATATTTTACAGAAAGAGACATTTAGCAAGACCTAATCTTTCAGAAAAAGCTAGCAGAACACGATCCATACCCTGAGCACAGGGATACCTCAATAAGCCTTGCCTATAATTCTGCTCAAAACCTGTGGACTCAGCAGAGTCAGGAAGGGCTCTGGCTGGCCCTTTTGCTGCTTCTGAGATCTGCCATCACTGCTAATGTTCCTGGCTACACATTTCCTCCAGGCCCATAACTATTAGACAGTCATATTTTGGAAGGGAAAGTAAAAAAGTAAGAACATCAGAATAAAAATGCAGTAAAACTCAGCAAAATGCAATTAGTACTTCCTAAAACAGCATAGGTATCCACCAAAAAAAACCAGAGCTGGCACATACAATGGTGGCAAAGATGCAGTGTAATAGGTCATTAAGATCCAGTTGGTCCTTACATGATTTCTACTAATGATGTACTGTTGAAACTGAAAGAGCACATTTATCACCTTGCATTTTTAGTAGCAGTCAGTAACAGAGAGCAGGGTGCTATATTTGCTTCTTATCTCATCCTATGTAAAGCAGAGCCTGGCAAACACTTCACAGTTAGCAATTTATTTGATTTAGGAATGTATTTTGTGTCCATGAACAATCTGCTCACTGAGTGTGTTGATTACACTTTGGTTATTTTAAACTATTTGGTGAAAAAAAATTAAAAAGGGGACAGTTTGCTTGTGGTAACATTTCAGGCATGCAGTACTCAGTTTATTCACTGGGTTGAAATCCTTCAGTCTAAACCACAGCTGGTTTATTCCTGTAACACTGCTTCCTCACAGGTCATCATCTGTATGGATTAGACCTGAGACCTGGAGGTTGTTTAAAAACATGAATTTTGATTGTTATTTCTATTGGTTTAATAGTAATCTAATAATAAATGATTCCAATCCTCTTTTTCTTTTCAAATGCCAGTCTATTTTTTCTTTACAAATGTAGACAGGAAAGGAAAACAAAAATCCAACCTAATTAAAGAAGCTTAAGTCAGCAGGGCAGAAGTTCTTTACAGAGTTTAATACATAAAAGCATTCACAGGCAGGTATTTGCTATACTGAGTATGTATATTATACAGTTAGGCTGCAATATTTTTGGCGTTTCTGCCCCAGACTTCCATATTGCACCATATTCAGAGTCAGGGTGACCTTCTCCCACCACCTTCTACTGACCTTGATGGGAGTGGCTTCCTTGCCTCTGAAGATGAGGAAAAAAACCCATGTTAGGTTCAGACTGCTCCTGGTACAAGTGGCAGAGCAGCCTTACAATTTACCTTCTGCCTCCTGGGGATCTGCTCTGCCAAAACAGCCTGAAGGTGTGAATTGCCCACAGCTGCTCCCCACCAGCAGCCTCTGAGGACATGGTCCTATCAAACCAGAGCTGGAGGCTCCCATGCAGGGCTCATGCTTCATCACAGCTACTGGGTTTAGAAACTAGTACAGAGCAGTGGGAGGCTGCCAACACTAACTTCCTAAAGGTTAATACTTACAACTACATTTTGGCTGATATTTTCAAAGCTGCCTAGAGGGAATGGATGCCCAGTCCCCATTAATTTTAATAGGAACTGGGCAGGCACAGTCCTTATGAGGCTTTGACTATTTCAGCCTATTACTGTTGGTGACATGAGGTTTGATATTGCAAGAGGCTGATTACCTGCTGGGAGCACTGAAGCTAATGCAGCTCCTATATTTTGGCTTGAAAATTGAATATGCAAAATGTATGAAGAGTGTGGCTATGCTTACCATAAATAATGAGTTTAAAATGAAAGTGGTTCACATGGAAAGGGTCTAACCCAAAGCTTGTGACAACTGACTGTTCCAGATTATTTCAGAGATATACTGGTTCAGTACAGCCACACTCACAGGAGTTCTCTCTAAAGGCCTTTGCATGAGGGTGGCTGCATTTGAAGCACAAGTTTCTAGCCTGGTTTGTTAATTTATTCCTTTTTGTTAGTAAATTGCATCAGCTTTCAAAAGGTTTTCGGTGCCAGTAAACAGCAACAGTAAAACATAGATCTGGGTGGTATGTAATTACATTTGAATTTTAGGAATTTCAAACCCTCCCCCATTCATTTTATTTACCAAACCTGACTACACACAATACATTAGGACTGTGTCCATCGCGTTCACAGGTCATTTCTGATCATAGTTTCCATCCTGCCATGTTTTAATAAGCAAACTCTGCTGGGAAATGCAAACTCAAACTGTTATGTTTTGCCAGAATCCCCACTTGTGGGCACCAGGGGTCATTTGACGAATGTAAACCGGGTAGCAAGGCTTCAATTTACTTCATTTAGGGTTTTTTTTTGCAATGACAACACAGAACTTAAAAGCACTGTTTCAGAGCAGTAGTAGAAATGGATTCTGCAATACTCCCTCACTATTGCTCATCCAGGGAAGTTCAGCATTGCTATCTCCGACAAACAGATTAAAAAAATCTAAGTCGTTACTTACAATGGAGGATTAATTGGTTCCACTGCTAAAACTGATTTATTGCACGTTATTGCAAATAAGTGGATAAAAAAAAAGATATCAGTGTTGGCCAACCAAACAATAAAAATCACTGTATCAAAAAAAGTCAAACTGTAACTAAAGACTTCAAAAGGGGATGAAACTTTTCCGTACATTTGCTTGACAATTTTCCCCCTTCTTTTACTAATAAATTCACAACATTGACAAAACATTTTTGCTTTCAAAAACTCCATTTCAAAACCCACCACACAACCCCCCCGACTTTACCCTTTAGTTGATATGAAATGCAGCTAGCTGCCTGAAGACTAATGTGATTTGTTTGTTATAAGATTTTTTTTTTTGCCAGATTGAATCAATACTTGCTATATTAAAGACAAAGCTTATATGCAGTTGGTTGTGTCTCTAACACTCGAATGAATTCTTATGAGTCTGCTCTACAGCTCTTTTCCTGACTTATGTCAGTCTGCAGTACCTCCATTGTTTACCAGTATCTTGCAGTGGTTTTTTATTAAATAATACTAATTTCTTTGCCTCTTGTGAGTGTGGCAAAAGACACTGGAAGTCTGCAAAACTAGCTGGCTTCTCTACTGGGAAGCTGTTGCCAGCCACTTCAAGAGTTAGGACAGTTCTTCAAATTTCCAACCTACATTTAATGGTGGGGAGTTTATATTTATTAAGCTCTCCACAGTTTTCTTAGCCTTCTTCCATTCCTGGAGCTCACATGCTGCTCTGACACCACATTCACACTCCTTGATCCTTTGCTTTGCTGCCCTGCAACTATTCTCTCTCAACAGAAGCCACCCATTGTCCTGAGCAGCCAAAATCTTTCTCTACACCTGGGTCCCCATGTTAATTCACCTCTTTTGAAGCTGAGTGGCCAGAACTGCACATCTATCCCGAGAAAGGACCCATCACTGTGCTATACAGAGAACCATTATGCTTCTCCAGCTCTGCCACAAATCCCTCACCTGACTCCCTGACTGATACTCGGATGAACCAAATTCATCACAATACACAGACAAACAAGAGGGATGAATAGCACCAGCGCAATAATGAGGCCGAGCCTTTGCTACTGAGCTGAGTCCCAGGGGAAACACAACCTGTCAAAAACTATATGGATCTTCTCCTTTACTGCTTCATTCCTGTGCTCTGTGGATCAAAGCAGTAGTCACCCTCCTTTCCTCTGTCCTGCTTAGAGCAAGAGGTATCTGTGTCCCTGGATAATGATCTCACTGATGTGATACAAGTGTTCACTACACTAATGGGCTTCGTTTTTTTTATTTAACAAGGACTATAGGTGCTCTTGTTTTAAAATGTGTTCATCCAGTTAGCTATTTTCAAGGGAAGGAAAGGAAATTTCCAAAGAAAATAGAGTTCATTTGATATTTGCATAACTATATTACATACAATCTCATTTGATGGTATTTGGTGGAGGCGTCTGAAGAAAAAGGAGAGGGTATTTTGTAACAATAAAACCAATATAGAGGTATGTTTTCTACTCTTATTTGAGTTAATAGGAGATTTGCCATTGTCCTCAGTTAGGACATCGTCATTTACTTCTCATTTTATTCCTGAGTGATGGTTTGTGGTGATGTTTCACCTTGCTGTTTGTGAGTTCTGGGCACATTAGGAAGATAAAAAAAAACGTACTGAGCATGCACGTGCATCTTGAAAAGCCTTGCTATATGCTTGCTGCCTAGGAATTGTAATCAAAAAGAAATGATTACACAAGACCACATATTAAAACCAATCCATCTGCCTGCAGGATAGGTTTTATGTACTAATGACACAGGGCAGAATACTTCAATTGTAGAGCACAGCTCCTTTCCACACCACTGTTTTTTTTTGCATGATAGTTTCAAAAAAGAGACGTGGCACCTTTTAAATATTGTTGAATTTTGCCATACTACATCAGCATTTGTGCTTGCTTAACCTTGAGCAGTTATTGTAGTAAACTGAACGGTCTACGGAAACACTTAATTCCCAAAGAGGAATAATGCTTTCTTTGAGATGCTGGATTAGTAAACTGCTTTCTGACACCTACGCAGAGAGACCTGTTCCAAAATCTGCAGGCTATGTATGTGCTGAATAGCACACTTCCTTGACACAAAGTCTAAGATCTGAAATAAATCCCTCGCTTGCAATGTACTTACTTGATTCCTAAATGTAAGGCAATTCTGCAGTGTTAATGCATGAAAATCACCCAGAACAGACTATAGGCTGGCAAACTGCTGAGGGATTTGGGTCCTACAGCTACCTGGCTGTATTCTGAGAGGAGGAACTGGAAATGTCTGTGATCAATTTTATGGATAATCAATTCTCTGAAATCAATTAAACACTTGTTGTCTTGTCTGCCTCTAGTTGCAGTTGCCAGATTAATTCACGTAGTGCAACACAACTAACAGTCCCAGTGCTAAATTAGTGACTCATATTCGGACTCACTGCAACAGTAAAAGGATTAACCATGTGTATTCTTACAAAGATTTGGTCGCTGTTTATTTAAAATTTCAGTGTGTAATAATTTCAGGTTTCCATCTCAATTTAAAGAGAGCACATTACCTAGCAGCATTTCACATTTTTACTTAATTATTCACTTCTTCTGTGTTCAAATCCTAATCCTACAAACCACATTCAAGCCTTCTGAACTAGCTCTGTGTTTATAGATAGAAGGCTGCATTGAAAGCAAAGAAAAAAAGCCTTAATGCTCTGCAATACTCCCATCACGTATTTTCCATACTGTATTAAAGACACCTGTAGACAAGCAGCATTCCATAGCCCTCATGCACGGAAAACACAGTAACCAATGCAGAAAGGATGTGTGACATGAGCTTACGCAGAATTAGTCATCTAGTAACATGGTCCTTCCTGGCAGAGACAGATTATCATCAGAATTACTGCAAAGATTTGGTGTGAGGGGATGCAGCACAGATGCCAACCTGACCTTAACACTCCTCTAAGCTCCTCTTAGCCACTGATTAGCTGAATGCTGGTCCCATATTGGAACTAGATGATCTTAAAGGTCCCTTCCAACTCAAACCATTCTATGATTCTATGATTCTATATATCCTCTAAAGTCTGTGAGCAAGGATTAATAGCCAGTCGCCATTCTGTTCATTTTCCTAGGCTCAACAAACCGTGTCCTCGTTTGGCACAACTAGCAGGTCTCTCTGGATTTCAAGAGCCAGTTTACACCAGCTGACACTCCATCTCTAGGTGTCAAACTGCTCTCTGAATGCATTTTGAATATTGTGCTCAGACCGTGCATGTGTGCTTTGTTGCACAAGATGCAGATAAACACAGTGTTTGTTTAAAGGCATGATGTAAAGTTTTAAACCTTTTCCTCCTGAGACACTGCACATCCTGTATCAGCTGGCAACATCTCTCCACACAGATGTTCTAAATGGCAGCAAAGCTCTTTCTCTCCCTGCCTTGCTGCTGCCACAGACCAGACTCCATACCTTGCAGTGCCTGTGATGGATATGAACACATCAAGGGTCTTACACACAAGTCTCTCCTAGATACCCAGATCTTACTCTTCTGATCTACTTCTGTGTTAGCCCCCAAAGCAATCCTTTTTGGCTCCGACACACCACTGCTCAGCCCAGTCTTGTGATCTCATCTTGGACAGGCTTTTTTCATCTAGTTCCTGAAATTTGGAAATCTCTCCCTCGGCACTGCTGGTTACCCACTTGTTATGAGAGGAGCCTCCCTTAGCATCACTGAAGCTTCTATTTTCCCCTACATCTGCCATCTGTAGATTTGCAGATAGGTTGCAGGGGGCTGCTGCCCCTCTTCCAGGCTAATCTGGGCTGGCCCAGGTAGATCTGTGTATGCAAGATCTGCAAAACCCTCTTGGTTGTTCTCCGTGCTTGGCTAAGCAGCATCCCCGATCCTTATGCTGCCTGAACCCAAGGGGCTTTCCTGCATGGTCCTACCTGTGGCTTCACCCCTGAAAAGGAATTTTCTCCAACTTAGGCTCTTTTTTCCTACTCCCCTTGTGTTTCTTTTCCCCTGCAGTGCCTGGCACGCTGACGTGGCTGGCTGTCCTCCGTGTCTGCTCTCCCTGCCTCCAAAACCCCTTACCAGGCTCTTTCCACTGCTGTGATTAACACTTAATGCTACCTATAAGAGGTGAAAAATCCTACTGTTTTTCCATTTAGCTTCTAGAGGGCTTATTGCAAGTATTTTAGAGAAAGGTTACTTTCCTCTGTGTGGAGGTGAAGTAATTATATGTTCCTGTGTATCTTCACACTGCTACATGGCCGTGCCATACTCTAATTTCACCTTAAGGCTGCTGCTTGTGCACCTTGGTTGGCTGCCAGGGCTCTGCTCCCTCTGTGTTGGCACTGAAACCTCTCAGCTGAAGCCTGGAAAAATGACCACTCCTCACACAGATGGAGATAGTGCCATGACTTATGGCTTTTTCCCCCACTCTTAAAAAGTAGGAAATGTTTTTCCTACAGAAATTGGTATTTAAGTGAGCTCTTTGCACTTCATCAGGGGTGGATTAGTCAGCTGTTCTATGGGCTTGATACTAAAAAGTGTGGTTGCTTTGCTATGCAGGAAACAGCAATGTCAATTGGAAAAGAAAGAAATATAAGACATAGGTAGCGAGATAAATTATAGCTGAGATGAAGATGTACTCATATAAACCCACAGTCAGACGATCTCATTAGCTGCACCATCTCCACACCAGGAAGACATCATCATCTGTCTCCTTCTCCCTAATGCCTGGAGGATGTTTGCATCCAGCACAAACGCAGCCCTCGCTGAGGGATGGGGAAGCTCCAGCTCAGCAGCCCTCCCTGCAGACTTTAGCTCAGGCTGGCTACAGATTTGACCCTTGAATATCCCTCCCCTGTGTACCATAATCACTGGAAACATATGTACACATCTGGACAGCACTGGGTGCTCTGATGTACCACCATGGCAGGGTGACTCTACTGTGTGTTGTACACAGATACACATATATATAAATATACACACATATATATATAAGTATACACACATATATATGCATTTGTACATATAATTGTTCAGGGTGAAGCACAGCCTCTCTGCTCTGACTCAAAAGCTCACCCACCATCAGCAGGGTCAGGCACACACCTCCCCTCTGCTCCGCTCAGCCTCTGCCCTGCAGATTAGAAGGCAAACTGGTAATGAGAGCTGCTGTGCCTTGGTAAATGAACTAATTACTCTGTGTCGTCACTGCTGGTTTTGCTTTTGCTCCCCCTGAAGTCAGCACCTCTCAGGAGCTGGCTGTGATTTCAGGGTGGCTGCAAGGGCATTTCAAGAAGACATGTTTCTGGACAAAGCAAAGTCTTAAAATATTCCTGTACACAGTTAGGCTTCTCTCTCTCTCTCTGTCTCTCTCCTTTTTTAATAGTGCACGTGATATGCTGTGAATTCTTTTTGAGATTACTAAATGGGTGTCAGTGGGGAACAGATACATTTTTTTCCTCCTTACAAATGAAGTAATCTGAATTCACCAAATCAAAAAAATACGAGTCTCCTGCTCAATTCTAGTGGTGCTGCAGAAGGACAGGGCTATAGATTTTCCCAGGAGTGTGGAATAATTCACCAAGCCTGCTCGTTATTCATATAGACAGTGCATTAATAATCTGGGACCCTGAGATCAGTTCTTATCTAGGCTGGAGCACAGCTAGAGGGATGAGAAGCTGACTCCTTGGATTTCAAAAAGCATTTTCCCCCCCTTTCTTCAAGAAATAAGAATTGATTGAAAGCATTTTCACAGAGTGGGAAAAAAAAAGGCTTTCTGGTGATACCACCTAAAGTACACATTAGATAAATAGAAAACTATTGGCTTTGTGACTGTGAACCGTTTTCACTTGATGTAAGTGCTGATAGATACAGGATTATATCTAACAGCATTTACTAAGGACCTGACCCAAAGTCAATAGGAGTCTTTCATTTGTCTCTACAGGGCTCAAATCCTGCACTCGCACCAGGGAGAGCTAAGACATGTCCCTATTTCCCATGCCCATCTCTTAGTCACGGTGAGCTGGGGGAGCACACATGCTGTGAGAGGATGCATGGGCTGAGCACCAGCTCAGGGACCTGTGAGGGGATATGCTGCACCTATGTGCTGCAGGAACACAGTGTTCTTCAATTATGAATGCTCACTCTACAGTAGGCATCTTATCCATAATTTGAAAAAAATAAAATAAATTAGCTCATGTCAACAGCATGGCTGCACTTACTGTCTGCCCAAGGAGTGACATACCAGGAAAGGGAAATACTGGATTAATTTCATTTTATTGTTCTGTATCAGGGAGTGATTTCCCTTTCCCCTGATGCATGACTGGTATAAAATAGGACAACAGCAGAGCATAGTGAGTTAAAACACTAGTCCTGCTGCCTGAGAGCAAATGCTTCAAATTCTGTGTTGCAGACAACATGGAATTGGATCATCTCAGATCTCTGCAGAGACCTTTCTTACAGGAATAATTTAGAGGGAGAGATACTGCACAGTATTTTAGTAACACCTTTCTTTTTCTTCATTGGTTTTGACCAGTGTTTAAATCACCTCATTTCCTAAAAACACTGGCATCATGCAGAACTTGCATGAAAGTCCCTTTGTGACTGATTTCAAAAGCCAGTGCAGGTGCTTTTCTGTTATTCCATACTCTGTGGTCCAACAATTTCACAGATAATTGTGCAAAAAATATTAAGGTTGCCTCTGAAAGAGTTTTAAAAAGACTGGAAGAAGACTGAAGAAAAGGGAACAGAAAAACTGAAGCATTAAGAAAATGTGTGTCTGAGACTATCATTGACTGTAACGCAGGAAACTTCAGTATGGATGAACAAATTATGTATTATTCAAAGGCCTCGAAGAACCCACGGACGTAACCACCTACTGACTGTACAGAATGGTTCAATGCCACTGCAAATGATATGGTACAAAGCACATTATTCACAGTACAAAAGTGACAGTATTAAAATTATAAATATCTTGTATTCCTATTACGTTCTTATAGTAATCATATGAAGTATTAGAATGGAGAGAATATTATCAGAGCTTTTCTGTTAATATCTACTCAGTAAGCTCATGGGCTCACTCAGCCTCTGTTCCCACCTCCTTCACACTGGCTATTTGTGACCAGTCCTTTTTTCTGATATCTTGGAAGGAACATGTGCAGCAACTGCAAAGTGCAGTGGAAAGTAAAAGTGTGCATCCTTCCAGGGAATGGGAAACTTCCAAATAGGAGAATTTTCATATGTTTTCAACTAGAATGTAGAAAAGGTGGGGACTCCCATATCCAGTCAAACATTCATGTTTCTTATACTGAGTACTAAAATGAACTGCTTATAAAAAACAATACAACAAACCAAAACAAAGAAAAATATAAATGAAGTGGCCACAAGACTGTTTTCTTAATGGAAGCAACCAAGAAAACCTGCACCATGTGTAGACAAATCACTAAGAACCAAAAAAAAAAAAGACATTAAGTCTATTAATCAGTTCATTGCTGTCACTTGCTCATTGTTGCTCTCTAGCTTACACAGCCAACTTTATTCATGCTGCAGAAGAAAATCACAGACTATTCAGAAAGGTGACATCAATTTTGCATGAAGATTAGGTCAATGAAGAATGAGAGGTAGACGTTACAGTCCTGACCCAAATATGACAGTGTTGGTATAACCTTTACTTTTGATACTGTCACAACAAAGTTATTTTGAAATTATGAAACCCCATATGATGCCAAGAACTGGTAGAACCATCACATCTAGAGCAGTCTGCAGCCATTTATTTGAAGAAGGTGTCTTGGGCTGTAAGAAAGCAAAAGGACTTTTCAAGAGGCAGTATGAATGCAAACCCCTCAATAACATTTAAATATTTTGAGAATATGCTGAGTATGTCTAGAAAAGGTTAAAAAAGCAATTTTAAAGGTATTTATAAGTCACATTTTTTCATCAGGAGTGCATTCCATACCGAGAAGGAAGATGGGGCAGGAAAAGAGCTCTGATGAATTAATGAGCAAGAATAAGAATTCCTCCACATTATGCATGAAAAACAGAAGAAATCTTGGCCCACTTAATATAAAAGATGTACTACAAATGGTGATAAATTCTAAAAAAAGACAAATATCTATTTAAAATAAGAGAAATATATGAGGGGTTTTTTTTCTTTTTTTTGTTTTAGTGGATTCTTTTAGTTTTGTGTGTTATAACACAAAATTAACTTAAGGAAAAACAACTAAAAATTTGGAGCCACTGACTAATCTTTATTGAGAGGTGAATAGGTTTTCTAAAGGATGTGGGCTTGACACCTGAAAGGACAATGGTTGTGTGCCCACTGACCCCACCAGCAAGATATAAGAGGAGTTGCTATAAAGAAGCAGAAGGTATTATTGGGAACATCTCTTTTATATAACCACAGTAGCAAAAGAAGAAATTGGTTAACAAAGACCAAGGAATAAAACCTCAACACACAGGAGAAATTGCACTAGTCATGTGACAGCTAGCAAGGGGACAAATCCCAGCTATTGGTGGCGATATCTGAGTGCCCTCATAGACCCTCAGAGCCTATTGCAGGAGGAAAATTCATAGGCTTCTGAAATGAGGAAGAAAACCTGTTTGTAAGCAGAGTGGAGAGGGAAGGAGTGAATTCAGAAGCATGGTTAAGAAACCCTTGCAGAAATAGCCTGTACATCACGAAAATGAGAGAGAGCAGGTCCATCAAAGCGTGAAGCTAGAGGGGTCTGCATGCCAGTCTGAGCTGCAAATTCAAGCCCTTTGCTGGCCCCAGCTGTCTCTGAAGTGGGAGGGCAGGATGGTGGATCAGGAGTTGCTCTGGTACCCTCAGACAGCCAACACACACGTTGTGTCCATCAGCACTGCTGTGGCATGGGTTAGTAATATAGGTCCCCTGTGCTCTGGGGACAGAGGGCTGGGGGCTCACTGGACATGCTCGACATTGCTTTCCCCAGAAAAAGGGAGCCTGTCAAGCTGCTGTAACACAAATGAAGTAAATCCATTGGGGACTTGCTCTGGAGAGGTATTTGGGAAAATGGAGAAAATAATAACAGCCGTGACAGAGAGCTGAACAGACTGATGCCCACAGTATGTACTACTGCCAAGTGGCACGCAAGATGAATTGTAGGGAGGAAAGGGAGCATTCAAAACTGTCCTTCAAAAAAAACCCAACCAAAATCTTGAAATAGTGAAGGGAATCATGAAAGTAAATGTGCAACAGAAGAGGCAAAGAAACAGAAACTGGCATCTCTTCTTCATGTCAAGATTTGGCTTTTGTTTTGCTCTCACTGTTGCTACTACATAATTCATTGGTGATTGAGGCAGGTTTTAGGACAGTGTCTACTCCATGAGCGACAAGGAATAATTTATAACTTCTGAGGTTGCCACTGCCTGGCCTCACTATACTTTTCTAAGATGAGGCCCCAAAGAAAGTTTTCTGGACTTGGCAGGAAGTGATGCTTGGGAATAAATGGCAACTTCCCGTCCTTCATGGTACAAACAACACACACTCAGCCTGAATTTCTGCTCTTTCAAGGAGGAGGACTGCATATGTGACTCTTATGTACTATGATGGTGTGCTATGATGAGATCGCACAACAAGAGGACAAAAGGACCGTTCATCACCCCTGATACTTATTAAAAAGGTTAAGATGACTCCTACGTGTAACTGCATTCTCTCATAAACAGCAAACAAACCTCTCTCTTCACACAGTCCCACCCACACAGCCCAGTTGTGTCCTGGAGCAATGGCTGGTAGGAGTGAAAGGAAATGCAATCTTTTCTTTGTAACATGAACTCAAACTGCCAAAGCATCACCCTTGATGATGTGTGTTCTGATGAAATTGGACTGAGAGACACCAAAAGCTTGATTCACTTCCCATGAAGTCATAGTTTGGTCAATGGTATAAACAGAGCAAGGCTGAAGTCCAGCTTGTTTTATACACACTACTAAATAGCCATCAGGTGGAGATGGCTTGAGGCAATGGTCAGCCACAGATGGGAGTCAAACTGCTAACATGGGATCTCCCAGTCCTTGTCATCTCTCAAAGGTAATCAGTCTGTCTGGGTGCAAATATACTGCTGTACCTAAACACCCATAGATTTTTAAGTAATGGACCCCAGCAAGCTTTCTTAGTGACAGATTATGGCTTGAAATCATATACAGTGTAATACCCAGTGTGAGATTAAATGATCTTAATCCTTTCAATATGGTAGGTAAAGAAGGTAAAAAGCTGCAGATGACCTTTTGAAATGTCCTCATGTGCAAAAGAAACAGCAAATCCCAAATCTTTGCGTGAGTTAAAGTACTGACGTCAATGGGACTCCCACGGGAAGTTGTGGAAGTTTGCCTTAGCAAGAACAGAACTGCTAAATGGGTCAAAGTTTTGACTTAAAACAGGTCAGTATGTCAAAAGTCATAAAACAAAGTCTGGGATAAAACAAAGGCCAAAGGAAATGCCCCTTCTATTAATTTTTACGAGCAGCATATTGGGCTTTTGAACCATTCACCAGCCATCTACAAAAGAAGCTATGGGCTGAGTACAACTAAACTTGAAAGAGGAAGACTTTCCTTTGTAGTTCACGTTTGCTGGCTTTGAAGTCACTATGAGTCTTACCAGTGACTTCAATAGGACTAGCTTTGCACTTTTATATTAGCCATTGTTTTATCCTTACTCCTTTCAAAATTCCAGGCAATAACTTTTCTTTTTATTGTAATCCTGACAGAGCAATTAGGCTGCAGTCCACACCTGCACCTGACTTTTTTTCTTAACACAGCAGAACTTTGAGCTCCTCTACTCTGAACAGAATTATGAGATCTGAATTAATGGTGTCTCTCTGCTGTATCTGGTGCCTCTGTTTTTCATGACCTGCTGAAGAACATGAAATTCTTCAAGGCTTGCACAGCTGATCTTTGGTTAAGACCAGCTGTAGGTTTTACCTTTGGTTTTATGAATGTGCTTAACATAAAAAGAAAAGATTCTTTTTATCAGGGTAATTAAGCAATAACAGAATGACGGAGTGTGGATTAAAGTGTAATCATTCACAGGTGCCTTCAGAGTGTGGTTTTAGTCATGAGTTCAGAAGCTGAATCACATTCCCAGTGTAACAAGCTATGAAGCACTGCCTCACAATTTAAAAATTTGAAAGCATTTTTGACATAATAAAACATTTATTTCTGTCGCTATTATATAACCCAGATATGTACACAACACAAATGCTTGCTGAGAGAACATGAGTTTCTCATCCCTCTGAGGCACCCCCAATCCCTCATCATTTTGGTGCTGAATGTGCAAGCCTCAGAGCTTTGTCTACACAATCCTCAGGTCCACAACACCAACTAATACTCCTGCCTGACTTTGGGCTACGACTGGACCAGCCCCTGCTCCCTTGCTCTACCTTTGCACCATGTGGTTGAGGAAAAGTATCCAGAAGGAACCATTTTTCCCAATTTTTGCTTGTACAGCTCCCCCCTCTCACTTACTTGAGGGGAAGCTGAATGCCAAATAACAGACCCAAAGAGAAAACGTTGAGTGCTTCCAAAACCTGCAGCCACCTCTGGAAGTCCAGCTATGGGAAGGATGAGGAGACCGCAGAACAGAGCCCACCTTGGCTCCTGTCGAAATGACCCCTGGCTCCTTGAAGCACATTTGGGCTGTGGGGTGCCAGATGGCACCAGACATATACCATGAAGAATAGCAAGGATTTCTTATGAAATACTTTGTTCCACAAAGCTGCTGCACAGGGGGATTCTGCAACACGGAGCAGCTTGTTTGGGAAGGATAACTAATGGGATTAGTACCGTTACTCCCTGTCTTCTTATGCAGTTTTTATTTTGCTAAGCACTTCCAAGCTGCGTCTCTCTCCTTGATTGCTGCATGGTGCCACCCTGCAGCAGTGGCAGGGGAGCCCCAGAGAGGAATACATGCTGTGGAACTTGACCTGATATGAAACCCAGACACAAACAGCATCATGGTTTTCCTTCAGGAAAATAAATCCCCATGACAAGAAACCAGTGATTTCAAAAGACAAAGAATTTTTCCTAGCTTCCTGCAATGCCTGTTACAGGACAAGACCACAGGATTCATTTACCTTTTTTTTTTGTCACTGACTTTTCAAAAGGCTAATTAAATCAAAATGAATGAGTGTTGTTCTTTGAAATATTTATGAATCAAAATTAATGTGGCACCAGGGGGGCCCTGTGAAGTGATGCAAGGGATCATTTTGTCCAGTTATTTATTAAGGGCTTGATCCTGCCATGGAATCTGTTATACTTATCCAAGTGAGTGAATGCTATACTCTCATTTTTGTGAGTAAATCTCAATGTGACATGTGCACAGAACCATGCACTAAAGTAGCAGGCATGGTGGTGTAAATGTGTGCTTATGCTTATAGATTTTTCTCTTTTGTTAAATAGGGAATACAACAAAGTTCCTATGGATAATCTATAGACTTCAAGCTATTTACTGGATGGTACACAAACAGAGACATATATACAGGAGGAGCTACTTGCCATCAACACAGGAAGGTCTGTTTCTTGTAGTCCCAGCCACTTTCCCAGGTAGACAGGAGCATTTTACTGTTTGTGATCTTTCCTCAATTCGATTCTTATTACAGCATCTGTGTGCTGCTATAACTTCACACGTTCCTCCTTCTGGCAAAAAAAGAAAAAAGAAAAAAAAAAAAGAAAAAAAGAAAAAGAGAATATTGACACTCTGATTAGGAAGAGCAGCAGTGGCTAATCAAAGCACCCAGGCATGCTCCTGGCTGTGTCTCTGCATGGCTTCTATACTGCTGGGATTACAACGTTATTTCTCCCATTATACGTGCTCCTGAATAAGCCAGGTGCTGCTATACTTCAGTTTTAATAGGAAATGTAGAGAAATGTCCCTCCACAGTAGATATAGCTTGTCTGTCTTGTATTAGAAGCTTCTGTCAGCAGAGTTTTTGGCCTAAAAATGACTATGCCAAGGTCTGGGCCTGAAGAAACGTAGGTAATATACTCCAGTAAGTATGCAACAACTGTTGGCTGATTTTATGCTTGTAATATCAGAGGCCTCTTCCCCTAAATATTATCTCATACAAGGACAGGGGAATCCATCCAACAGCACTTCCCTTTGCTACCCCACTCACCACACTGGCAGTTTAAAGGCAGGAAACGTTCCCATTGTGTGCAAGATCACCTGGCTTAATTTGTCTTCTCCCTCGTTGTTCTTTGTGAACATTTGCAATAGTTTGATTAGGTGGAGAAGGCAAAGGAGTGACAGACAGAGAGATGGTAGCTTAGGGTTTATCAGCACTTGGTGTTTGTGGCATACACCATGCACAGGAGTGTCAAGTGCATTATTGCCATTCACCTGAGCAGTGCAGAGCAAGGAGATGAGACACCGCAGTGAGCTAATGCACTGCCCAAGTAATTTCTCAATTCCTCAGTTCAGGTTGTATTTAGCTCATAATCACCAAGTATTTAATAGTGCCAGTCTGTTCCCCATAGATATTTGGCTACTTTATGAAACTACAGCATAAATTTGGCAGGGTTTGTTTAAACTTAGTACAAAACATCACGCACAGCCTACTAAAGAGCAGGATGCATAAGAAGGTTTTCTAGAAAAGCGTTATTATTTATGCCACTATGAAACTCTAACTGTACATTGCTTTTACTATAGCATAAAAAGCAGTATTCCTGTCTTTGGCTTTCATTCTTTTTGAAACAACTTTAAGAGCTTTTGAGCACAAAAGTAACCTTGCAGCCAGGTAGGAGTGTGGAGATGCTGATCCATGCCTGACTGTGAACAAGGGATTTTGGAAGAGGTCTGGGAGTCCTGTTATCTGGTGATTCTACAGATGTGACCGCCCTGTAGTGAAGCACTGGGGTAGGTGAGCAGGGAGGAATGTCCTTTGACTACACGTTGTTAAGATCATATGATGATGTGCCATAAGGTGTATTTGCAGTATTAAGTGATACAACTACCGATGAATAAGGACTCCACAAAGTGGGGAAATTCTTTATAATATTAAATTTTCAAACCACTGACCTTCCAGGGTGAGTTAGGGAATGAAAGCCTGTGAATATCCATTCGGGTAAATGAGCTTAGTTTGTGTGGTCATGGGGTTAAGCACCAACGAGTTTGTAAGCATGAGACAAGACTAACTCTGCAGTAAATATTTAACTCATCTGCAGAGAAACGCTGCTTCATGTATTAGTTATTAGGTGCATTTGGCCTGCTGACACAAGCTTTTTGAAAGCCAATAGGTGCCACAGAAGAGAGATCCCAACAATTCAGAAAGCTATCATCTGACAAACGGCCTTTTAAGTGTCTCTTAGGAGTAAGAGGAACTGTGACAATCAACTCAGCCCCAAATGCTTGTATTTTTCTATGAAGTAATTCTTCAGATAAACTCCCTGTTCCCCCATCCAAATCATATTGAAAGCAATGAAAAGACTCTCATTGGTTTAATTCATCTTATGGTCATGACCTAAGAGAAGATTTGTGATTTTATTGGTTGCAACCTCAACAATAAAGATAATGTATGCAGTAATGAGGATTTCTAATTTTAGACTACATGGACTGTGTTGTAAATATCTGTGAATAAGCTAAATGCTTGATTTTCTCTATTAATTCCCTGTATGAGTACTAATAAGCACATGAGCCAGTCTTGCTTATTTGGTTATCTATTCAAAATTATGGGTTGTGATGGATGAGCTTTATAACACCTTTAATTGTTATGTGGAAGGTTAAGTTGCTGCAGCAATAAAGATTTTAACTCAAAGTGTATACTTGTTTAGGAGTAGCAAAACAATGAAACTATAAAAGCAATGAAAAAACACTTTTGTTATCATGAGACAGTTAAGTACATTAATTGGAACCTTTATGTGCATGGACTGTAAGGCTGCTAATAATAATAATAATAATACCCTTCCCAGTGCTGACACAGAAAAAAAAATCCATTTCATGTGGAGAAAGTTCTGCACCTGTTTCCCTTGAAAATTTGTTATGTGGGATCAGATTTTTCCATTAAAATATGTTTAGCCTATGAATGACTACTGGACAGCACTGTGTTTTGCTGGTTTATATTTTACCAACCATGCATATACATGTTAGACTTTTAAAAAGCCATATACAAAATATGGATAGAGATACCCAGACAAATACAATACTGAAAAAACTTAACATGTTCAGTTGTATATATGAAACACAATTTTATTCCGTGATTTTTATTTTTTCATTTCCAACTTCTTTTTTTTTTTTGGAGAGGGGGAGGGAGAGTGCCAAGAAATACTGTAATACCAATATCTGAGGACTTCAGCTTCTGAGGCAGTGATTTTTCCTCAGTGCTTCTTCTCAATTATGGGAAAACCTGGCAAGATGTTACAGCACTGGGAGTCCTGAAAAATGTGAATTATTGACCTGATAGGCTGTGAGTGCAGCAAAAGTTTAAATCTTTGTCACGAAGAACAGAAATGTCTTTTTTTTTTTTTTTAAGTTTATGGTCTATTGAGCTAAGGTAGCTTCTGGCTTTGTTTCCACAATAACAGCCTCATCCAACTCATTCAAGTCAATAGGGGATCTGACATTGATCTTAAAAGGAGAGGAAAGGGCCCTAAAATCCTCTAAGTAAGTGTCTTCTGAATGTTTCGGTGACAGTTACATTTCATGAAGTGGCTGTTTTATCCACCTGGCAAGAAAAATAGCTTAAGGTTTTTTTTAATTCCCTTCTGCCCCAAGAAAATCAGAAAAAGATTAGAAATGGAATAGGAACTTGCAATCAGGAATGCCTTTGCTCTTTTTTTTCCAAGAAGCTTCAGAGATGAATGAAAATGTCCTGACATTAGTTATATCCTCTTCACACCAAGCATTAGCAGGATAGTAAGAACAGTTGACCCTTTCTGAGCACTTAGGTCACAGGATGCCCTCAACTTTGCACAAAGGAGATGTGATGCCTACCAAAGCAAGAGAGACAGAATTGGCTGCAAGGAAGAATTCTGGGCTGTTGAAGGTGGCAACTATCCATGGCATTACGACTTTGCTCATATCTCCTAGCCTTTCAGATGTTTTGTTCTGTGTGGGGTTAAAAAAACCTGTAGAAATTATCCATAATTCTTACTGTAAAACAGGGACAACTGTTTGTTGCTCCTGCGAATGGTTTGATTCTAATTGGAGGACACTAAACACCTCAAAACATGTTCATTTTTATTTCTGTTATAAAGCCACCTCGAGTTTACACATTGCAGAGCGAAATATTTTATTATAAGTAAGAACCTACTGCGGGTAACTGTGATTTAAAATATTTAATCATCTGTAGGGTCTGAGTGCATGCCTGGCAGAAGCCAAAAAGCCATCTTCTAGTCATCTCTGTTTTTTATATCTCTAGCCAAGAGGTAATAATAAAAGCATATTTTGCACTTGAAAATTATAACTCACCTCTGCATTCTAGCCAAGCCTGAACTTATCAGTAAACAAACATAAAAAAAGGCAAACAGCAGTACTGATTTGTGTTATACATTGTGGAAGTCATTAACTATGACTCAGGTAGCAAAACTTATACATTCTCTCTTTGACAGTGATGACAATTTAATAGTATTTGACTCTGCTGAGTTACATGGAGCATCCTGCAGCAATGAGAGAGGCTGTTTATCAAAATGATAAACATGTTTTCATTTCCTCCTTGGCTGCATGTATGTTATCAGAAGTCTAAGGCCATCAAGAATTCACTTATTCTGGCCACCAGGCAGACATTAAGCTATTCAGGACCATCTGTGCTTGAAATGAGTTCCACTTAATGGACCTTCCTAGGGCAGGTCAGTCATAATGAATGCACGTGTGCATGAATGCATGAGCAAAGCACCTCTTAGGTGAGACTTCTTGGGTTGTTTGGCAGAGGCACAGACAGTTGATAAGATATGCCTTTCTTTTTGGGGTCATATGCCCAGTGATTTTAGAATTCAGATCCTCTGTTACATTTGCTTCTATCTCATTGTCAATGCACCACGCAACCTAATCCAGCTGAAGGTTGTTGTAAGAACTTGTTCATGTTACTTGCAAAAAAATAGCAATACTCAAACAACTTCATAGGCTTTGCTGGTCAAATTCTTCCCTGTGTTATACCATAAGCAACCTACCATGGGAGTATAAGTGAAGAAAATCCTATGGACCAATTCTATCAACATTTTCAGGCAGTTCATTAGAACTATTACTGGTTTTCCTAGCTCTGTTTATTTATACAGCCTCAGCTAGGCAGTCTTTGTCCCAGTGTTGTCATCCTGTTTGGGGTCATATACCCAGCGAGGTTATTCAGATAAATGCTTAAGTATATGCAGATGTTGCCAGACCTAAGAGATCAGAGAAAACTTTAAACAGAATTGAAATTCTGTAGACTTCAAGCAAATGTTTGACAACACATCAGTAAAAATTCTTCAGACACTTGAAGACTTTCTGAAAAAGTGCCTACAGAATCTAACGGGTAAAAAAATTTGCACCCTTGCCACCTTATGACTTTATACAAACATCCTAGAGAAAGAAAAGGCAGTCCTTAGGTAGCCATTTTTACATTTGCTAAAAAGGATTCAGATTTGGGGGTTGTCATTTGAAGAGTTTGCAGTTTGAATAAGCTTTGGAAACTTCCCAGGTGTAATTAATACATTCATAAGCTTTAATCAAAATGTTTATGCCAGCTAATGTGCCAGAACTAGAGACTACACTGTGCTCAGGGGAAAATACTATACTTTAAGAAATAATAAACCACTACTATGTTACTTACAAAATAACATTTTTGCTTCTGACAGGAATGTGTAACAGATGGAAAAACAAAGTCCCATGCTACTCCATGAGCGACTTCATAAGTGAACAAATAAAAGACTCCTCATAGTCACAGTGCAATTACACTCCAATTTTTGTTTTACATATAATTTACTGACACTTTGTATCTGCTCCAGAAGGAAAAGGATGGAGCTTACAGGATGCATTTCTGCACACAGAGGAGTGTGCATTTCTGTGCATGGAGAGTGACAATGGCTGCAGAGCAGTCACACAGGGCTCAGGGTTTTCACTCATTTTTAGAAGGTCTTGGCTGACTGCACCTCAGCTGCCAGAGTGCCACCAGTAGCAGTGAAGTCACAAACCAGCTGAATTTGGCCCATGAACTTTAAGTAGCACAAAGGTACCATCAAAAAATGGACCCAAGTACAAAAAGTTAGCATTAAGGCGTTTGATAATTAGCATACCCATTATGATAACTGATATGAATAGATTCATAGGCTACTCATTATATATGGAGTTACAGCAAATGTGGGAATCTAATGCACTGCACATGCTCTGCAAGCCTCCTGGTTATATATGGGATATTTTTTGCCCAGTGGAATAGACTGCAATGATCTGTTCCCTATATTTATATTTCCATTAATATTCGGTATTTTCATTGTTCATTATGTGGGTTATATTTTTATTTTGGGAAGGCTCTATGCAACTGCAGCAACATAAACAATTTCCACTGTGGGTCATTAAGTTTTAGGTTGAGATATTATTTTCTCGAATGCTGTTGCTATGAAAGGGTTCTGGAGGTACAGGGTACCTCCTCTAAAGAAAACGCTATTTGTTTATGAAAGACCAGAACAAGCAGTTCCATGAGGAGTGTTAGTGACATTTGGATTTATTTCAAACTCCTATTGAGCTTCTTCCGATGTCCAGGTCACTTAAAAGAGCACTCACAGAGGTCACAGCTCAGCCCATGGGCCTCTTTCCTGGTGAGTGGTGCAATGTTTCCGTTCAGTTCAGGCCCTGATTTCTGAATCACTGATACAATGATCCTATTCCTAGTGAGATCAGAAATGTGTTGTCTTGGTTCGTGGTGACCCATTGCACACATGGTCGGAGTCTGGAGAAGGACTTCTGGACAAAGCAAGTCAGCTACAAATGGAAATGAATGTCATACTAAGCCAAAGTTTTGATAGATGCTGGAGTCAGAGTACACAAGCTAAGAGGGGCAAAACACATTCAGCACAGGAATCTCTGGTTATTTACGGTGCTGTAAGCTAATTTTCTAAGAGTAATTTTGACAGAAAAGGCCATTTCAGTAAAATCAAACTTCTCCATAAAAATCCATAACGAAAGAATTTTTAGAGGAAAAGAATATATCTTTAAAATATTTTCTTCAGCAGAATGTTAATATTTCATTTGAATACTAACTCTCTCTTTTTTTTTTTTTCCCCGTTTGTATTTTATTTCCCATTCGGTATAATAAGGGAAGCAGGGAAATGCAAAGCTCTAATTAGCACATGGATTTGTAGTCTTTTACAGTTCTCTCCTAATGCTCTCTACCATCAGCCACAGGAGGCTTTTTATCTGCGAGATTTACAGATTCTTATACTTACACCCAGAACAGACTGATCCTCAAGAACTGGCTTATTCACAGAAATTTGAAATAAGTATTTTCTGTAAAGGAAAAATGGCACGGATTCTACTCTTGAATTCACAAAGAAAGCCCAGAGCACACCAGTGTATGAGATGTGGGTGGATCTAGGGCAGGCTTATGGATTTCCATATCAAACCAATATACACACTAGAGAATACGTCTTTCTACTAAAGAGCCTTGCAAATTGATCTCCTGAGAAATTTGCACAGGACCTTATTCTTATGCATATTAAAAAAAAAAAAAAATCCCTTAAAGATGAATCAAAGGAAAAATGGTATCCAGAAAAACAAGACAGTCTTATAGCAGCTACTGCCTCTGGCACATTGCACCTCAGATGGCAATGCAATAACCCACGTCAGCTGAAGTATTCAAGAGGACAACAGGGCAAGTGTGGCTGGAGAGGAATGCTGATGAGGAACGTGCCTCTAGTTGTTACTGAAGCAGAGTTATGGCTGGTTTTAATCATGATTTTGCATGCACGTGTACAGTATACACAAAAATGACAGAGTATATGAGAAAATCCCACCTATTGTGTGTGTATGCTGTCCCTGACAGACAGCAGAGGGAAAGCAATCAGGCAGAGCTGCCTGCAGAGGACCATACACATACCCCATACGTTTGATTGCTTTTTTTGTCACAGGGAGTATTGAAAGTGAATTGTAATAGGTACTATCAGCATTCTTGTAGTGATGAACTATAAAAAGCAGATATGTAACTCACAAGGCAGCCAAAAATCCAATGTTCTCTTAGTGAGGATCTTCAGTCTGTTAATGGGATTTTTTTAGTTCAAAGGGACAACAACTTATAGCAACTTTGTGAAATGAAGGTAAGAAATTAGAAGTTTTGGTGGGATTTAAAGCTCTGCAATGCCATTAAGAGATGTATATGAAGAGGCTGAACTTGGAAATACAGAAAGAGAATATTATTTTTGAGAAATAACTTAAGTTCCATATCAAAAAGTAATAGGCATTATGACTCTAACTTTCATTGACTTTCAGTGAGCTATGACACTCCTAAAGGCCTATATCACTTGTAAATGGGATTTCTTGGTCTAAATGATGTAGGTCTAGTAAGGCTGAGCATAAAGTCTGTAAGTGTCTTTGAAAAAATCTTGTCCGTAGTCACTTGGGAGGTTTGAAAAAATTAATATTTGATTTGTCAGAAAGGATAAAAAAAAACAAACCAGTTTGGGCAAAATAGATGTAATATACCTGCATTGAAGCAGTGCTCCTCCTATAACTTAAACTGCAGGCAGCAGTATAAAACTAGAGATTAAAAAGACCTACTATGCTATTCTGATCATTGCTTTGCAGCTGCACAATTCTTCCCCAGAACAAATTTTCTAGGTAACAGAGCTGTGGAGAAATGAACATTCCTGCTGCTGAAGAGAAATGAACATTTCCAATATTGGCATCTCCAGTTCCCTGCCAGAGCACAGTGAAAATCCAGAGTAGAATTAGCCCTGAAAATATCTTAACAATAAAATTTGGATGAACCACAGAATGTTGTTCCTGAGGCCTCAAAATATTGTTCTAAACACTGCCAGGAAAAGGCATTCAAAGAACGGATGTTAAGAGTCTTAGAAAAGACACAATGAAAGAAAGACAGGATAACTCTTCTCAGATGGAATAATTAAGTTGATAAGAAATATGTGATTTAGGCATAGCTGCTGATGAGCCATGAATATAGATGTGTGCATGAGAAGTAATTACTAAGAAAGGATTTAGAAATTATTCTGTGTCAACCGTGTGAGCACTGTTTGGTCCTGTCAGAGTCTCGCTCTTGCCCAACAGGCTTTCCCCAAGCACCTTGATGTTTCCAGATCTCTAAAACTGCCTAATCCTTTTATTAAATGCCTTTATCTTCAGGCTACTCTCCAAATTGGGAAACTATATTATTTTTCCCAACAACCTGAAAAGAGACCCAAAATTGCTTATTACACTCATCACACATCCTTCATTGTTTCATATGACACATGAAAATATCACAGTTTTAGGATTTCAGTTAAATATTCATAAATAAAATCTGCTGATTACAAAGATCAGCAGTAATCAACTTTGAAATCCAGGATTTCAGTAGAGACAAAATGATGCATGGATCTTAAAGTCCTGTGGAAAAGCAGAACAATGCTGTTCTATACAGTTTGTCTTTTTATGCGATTGCTGCAGATAAATTCATCCCCTGATAATTTTATCCACTAAGGTGATTAGCCTATGGAGAGTCTATGATGTGTTTACTGAGCAGAGTAACATAGTTTATGGTAATGTTCTTGTCATGCTTTATAAATGTGTGAGGTGGTTTTTATGAAGTAGTTAGATAAGGGGTGGTGAAAGTAATGTGATCCATAAAGAATGTACAGTGATGAAGAGCTAGGACTGCAGAGATACTACAGACAGACTGATATGCAGAATTATACCCAGTGCAGAAGCTGCATTAATCTCCCAAAGAATGGCAATAAATAAAATCACAAGGAGGAAAGGGACTGAAAGAATCTGGCCAATGTATGAAACTGAGATGTTAGGGTGGGATCAAAGTGAAGATGTTCTGAATGGGCTCCCTTACACATGAGTTGTCTTGCTACAGTGGCAGTAACATTTTCATCAGTGGGGTTGACCACGTTACAAAATGCATGAAAAGGAAAACAAAAGACCATGAGTTACAGCATATGTAATGAAAATATCACTGTACAGGTGCTGTGTGCCACAAGCAGCAGCAGTAAATTCTATCCTCTGCTGCAGCTAAGCAATGTTAAGCAATAATTTCTCAGTCATTTTTCAGTGGACAATTGTGCACATTATCCCACCCCATATATTCCTGGAGTCATTCTCACCGTGACCACCGGCAGCTGGTCCTACATTTGAGTAGGAAATTAAACCTTTGCCAGGAACTGACCATGCAATGGTACAGAGGGACAGAGGGCAGAACTGAAGAAACAGAAGCAATCAGTTGTTTTTTTTTGCATGGGAAGTGTTTTACACTGCATACATTATCCATAGCAGAAGAACCTGGTAGTCTCCAGCCCAAGGAATTTATAGCACCCTCATTTCTGATCCTTATTTAGCTCCAAGCACAGTCAAACATTTCAGTAAATGTTACAGACTGGATACATGAACAGCAATATTTTAATTTGCAGACTACTATATTGTGGTTAAAAATTAACTAGTTAAAAAAATTCTCTCTCAAAATAATCTATTTCATGCAGACCTAAGCATGCTGAAGCTGTCTTACTACTGGTCAGGACCAAACTACATCTGAGGAAGAGGAAGGGATGCAGAGGATGACAGGGGATTCAGACCTTACTGTTCTCAAAATTTAACTCTTCACTGTGGCCACTTTTATGGGATGCTTGAGTGGAAGGGTGGCTGCCTCCTCCTCAGCCAAATTCGAAGGGAGAGAACAGTGGTGATATTTTACATCATGAACTTCTGGGTCCTCTTCTATTCTTCTTTGTGTTTTGTCTCAGTGACATTCATCTCAAATAAAACAAGTCTGACTGCTTTTCTCTTTTTCCAAATTACTTTAAACATTCCCCAAACCTCCTTGCCCCTACATTTTCCCATAGTCACGAGCCTGAGCTGCCTTTTTTTTTTTTGTGGGTGTGTGTGAGCCTCCATGTTTCAATGCCTCCATGTTTCAATGCCTCTTTCCTCCCTGTTTCTGTTGATGAGCAATATTTTATTTCCTGTCACCTTGATTTGCTCTGCCTCTCTGCTCTAGCTCTCAGCACACAATTCTAACCATGATTTATTCTGGTCCTGCCCCCCCCCTTCTCTTTTTACCTTTTTTTGTAACTGCATTGAGTGTTTCTCTCTCTGACAATTTCTTTCTCGTCTCTCTTGAAGCTCCTGGTGAACAACACAATGCAATACTACCTCCTAATAATTGATCATCTGGCTCCTGTTCAGATTCATACTGCCTCTTTGAATACATGTGCAACTCAGTTCGCTCTGTTCCCTTATAACATGAATAAAAAGGGCTGAACACTTGAGTGAAAATACACGAAGTCTAGTGAGCAAATAATTTCCTACTTTGAAAGCAATGTGTGATACATTACAGCATTGGCTTGAAGTTCATAGTAATTCATTTTTTATCATTTAAACAGTACCAGTGTGCTGGGACCTCTGCAGTTAGCAGAACCAAAGAGATCAGACAGACAATGCATTTATTTTTCTCTCTCCTGTTTACCCTTGGTAATGACCAGTATTCATCCAAACACTGTCCCTGAGAATTTGGAACCTTTTGGTGAAAAACACTGACACTTCATTGGCAAACATCAATAAATTTCAATTCAAGATAAAATCCCTATGTCTTGGGAGGGGGTTATAATTCTTAACTACTTTTAGCTAATTATTTACAATTTCTTTTCTATGTAGTACTACAGTCAAGAAACCTTATGACGTACTCATATGCTTGTCAAAAAGGGGAAATTATCTTGAAAGCTGAAGTCCAGATAGAGAAGAAAACAGGAAATTACTTGAACTATGACTCTTATGATATTGAAGGAGCCATTTCACACTTTAAAAAAATAAATTTCGGTTTTATTCCTAAATAAACTATATATTTCAAGGTAATCACGCAAAAAACCCCACCCCAAACCAAAAAGCCCCCACGTGTCCTTATGCATGTACTGCAACTTCCTAAGGAAAAGCAGCTAGGCTGATGTGATGCAGATGCCATGCTAATTGCAACACTGCATGCAAATGTTCTCCTTCCCTCCATTATTCTTAGACTTGTCCTGATGCATGTCCAGCTTTGTCCACTTTTGAGCTACTTGGAAAGACACCATTTTACTCAATCCCAAATGTTTTGCTTCAGATAGCTCAGGTTCAATTGCCATCCCACAGTGTTCTTGTGCATCCAGGGTGTGCAGCTCCAGGTGAGTCCCAGCAGAAAAATCACCCTAATGCTCTGACCCCTCAGTTCAGTCATCTGAATTTCCAACCTTGAAAGTTATGGAAAATGTTGAATATAAACTGGGCTCTCATTACAAATAAAAAAATTAGAAATGCCTGCAAACTACAAATAGGACATCTCTGCCAACTCTTTCTAATAGAGTGTTGGAAATTAGAAGCAGAAGAGGTCATCTTGCCCAGTCCTTTCCCAGTATCAAAATGTTTCCCTCCACACACTTGTGAGCATCTTGCTCAATTTATTTTCACATTATTTAAGCAACTGGACTTCTGCTGGTGCAACAGGGGATCCTTTGAAGATAACATTCTAGTGTTTAATGTGATCTACTGTTGGGCTGAACAGCAAAAAAATGTTCAGTGTTTTCTTTTGCTCAGTTTTCCTCATTAACCCTAATTGTAATGCTATGACCAACTAAACACAACTATTCCCTATTCTATGTTTACAGATGTCAGATATGTTTTAGATGGTCATCACAACCCCCATTATCATTATCACCACTTAGCCAAGCTGTGCATTTGCTGCTTCTCTTAATCTTTCTTCATAAGCCTGCCTCCATCACCTTAATTATGTCTACAGCTCTTCTCTGCATCATTGACATCACTGGTACTGATGTTTTTAAGATTCCACTATATACCAATAACATCATTATTAACAGCAATAAAAATTCTGTGTTCTTAAGTTGATGAGCATTATTATCCCCATTTAAGAGAGGAAATCTGCCATATTTCCCCAACCCAGCATTTATCTCTTGTCTGCTCTTCATTAATGTTAACTAAAACATAGACAACCAACACAAGTTAATCAAGTTTCCAAAAAATATTTGAGCATCAATGTATAAACTACTAGATACACAGGCATTTATCTATTGCTGCTTAGGCATGTATGCACTATGGACAAGGAATGAAAAACAAGGGACAGATAGAAACAGAGACAGATGCTATGTAACAGAAAACCTAGCCAACAGTCTGCAAGTGGAAGAGGAATGCCATACCTAATTGAAATGGTGCTCTGTGCTTTCCAGCAGTGTTCTCAACAAGGAAAGAGAGTATTACCTACAGCTCTTTGAGAAAATGCCATCACTTTCCTATTTTTTTCCATCCCCACTGTAGCAGCTCGCAATTTTCCAGCATTAATACTTGAATACTTCTTTTTCCTAGATATATTAGTTCACATTTTTCTAGTTCCACTCACATTATTTCCTGGGCCTTCAAATTTTTCTGATCCTTTTTATTATGAGTCTTGGACTTCAGTGACATCTGTCATAACGCGTATTTTAAAATCACTGGTAAATGAGCAGATGCCCTATTTCCTATGAGCCACAACCTGGATAGAGCAGTCCCCAAATATTTATTTTCATCTTGAACGATGAAAGTGATTTTTTGCTTGGCAGAAAACTAAAATAGAACTAGCAATACATCTGTGGTCCTAAATGGAGTAAGGGGAACAGAGTTTTAAGCCCAGCCTGCTAAGATAATCAGCACTGCAAAGATGTGGGTTTCCCCATTTTTCCAAAGGGAGTCTTCCCTTTACTGCTATCAAACTGCACACTAACAATGAGGGAATTTAATCCTGCAGCCAGGGAAAGTACTGGCTTTCCACTGAACAAACAAAAATGTAATGTCAGAAATACCTTTAAGGCAGGCTTGGTTGACAAACAGGTGTTCTCTCTGTAAGACAGTTTTCTTATTGATCTGTGCTAACATCTTGCAGAAGTGAACAATCTCTTTGCCATGTCAAAGGCTAACCATCTGTGAACAAGTAATGCAGCCAGAAAATCCATGTTGCTACAATAATAGCTTTAGGACGTGGGTCCTATTTCAATCACCACAAAAAGGAATCCTCAGAAAAAAAAGATCAAAAAATACTTTTTCTGATAACTTAGCGTAGCTAGAAAAATACTTTTGCTTACACAAATTTAATCTAAATAAATTACAATAATTCACACACTCTATCAAGCCGGTAAGCTACTGAAATAATTGGAAAGTTCATTTATTCTGTTTCCTCCTTTGATATTGCAGTCACCTTCTCACAGGCTCATGCATCATAGTCCTCTTATTTAGAAAGCATAATTCTCTCTGTGGGTATCTCTTCAATATCTGAATACATATGTTAATACTTTCAGGATTGGATGCTTATTTTCACATCAATAAACAATATTCATCCATACTGGAACCAGAATTTTAGATAGAAAGATCATTCTGAGGGATTGATATGCAAGTGCAGGATCATACTGAGAGGCAGACTAGTGAATTAATGGTGCTGGAACAGAGACCTAATGGCAGGACTTTCTCAGACCAGGAGATGATCATGTGATAAATTTTCTAGCTCAGTGAGATAGCACTAGCTCCTAAATAGTTGTCGTGTCAGAAGATGTTGAGGATGCTGGGCACAGGTTTTGATTAATAATCTGCTCCCTTAAAAATATGAACCAGGAGCTTCCTTATATCAAGGTCATTAATTTATTATTATTATTATTATTTTTATTATCCTTTAAGAAGTTACTGGCCATTGTCCAGTCCGTATCTAAGTGTTACACCTATAGTTCTGTCACTGAAAAACCTAAGGTTCTGGCTAGATCTGGAAGGCTTAAACTTTGTCCTCCTGCTCACTGGTTATTCTTGGAGACCAGCCTCACAAAGTACCACCAGTGTGGCATCCAGAAACAACTATGTTTCTCATCCTCCAAATCATGACCTACAAGGAGCAAAGATGAGCTCATGGTCTCTTCCACCCAGGCAAGACTGGTGAGAGCACTTGGGTGCAGAAGTTTCACTGGCACAGTGGAATACTAAGATGTTTGGCATAAATTGCAACTACTGAAGTGTAAATTTCTGTATCTTCCCTTTTACGTCTAAGATAATGGTGTCAGTGCAGAGGGCATGGAGCAGAAAGCACATTGGCTTATAATAGTTGAGCTCCTACACTCCTTGTCCTGAGCTGCAGCAGAGAGAGAATCAGGGAAGGAATCCATAATCCTGAGACTTTTCAGCTCAGTACATAGCACAAGAGAAAGCTGGGCTGGGAAGAGGCACAACAGGACACAGCTGCCCCAAATTGCCCATTCTCCTTCCCTGCTTTGTTTGTTCATGTTTTCATTGCAGCAATCAAAAGCCTATCATACCCAGCCAATGCAGGCAAACTATCTGTGAGGTCCATTCAATTTGTGTATAAATATTCCACTGCTTGCTGCTTTCCAAACAGATCAAATCTCCTGGGCATTTGTGGTCTCCTCCCCACTATCACTATTCTGTTGACTTATTTCAGCTGAAAATTTGCACCATCTTGAAGCATTGATTCTATTCTTTTTAAACTAGGTTGGATGAAGAAAGTATTGTAGAGACTGACAATAGAAAAAACTACTGCAGAGAGCTACAATAGAAAATAGAAAATACAGCACTGTCAGTAATTCAGCAAACTCATAGTTCTCTATTCTTGGGCTCTTTCAACCCAAAACATCAAAACCAACCAATTGGCACTTCATGATGTATATTTGCATACTTGTTTACTTTTCAAAGTAATTAGCTTTTAAAGTATTACCGGGGAGCTGAACAAATGTACCGTATAGTTCCAAAAACAATACAAGAGAAACTGTTTGCATTTGAATGAATTTACTCTGCTGGTACCATGCATGTATCAGCCGAGTGAACACTTAATGTTGAACATTAATTATACAAACAAAAGAAATGGCACAAAGCTGTTGTCTCTGTTAGGTTTCTTCCAAGATTAATCCTTGTTTATGTTCGAGGTTTTGTGTCCTAAATAAATTACTAACCGTGACTGCTTCAAAAGGGATGATATTTAAGATGATTGAAAATATGCAGTGATCGATGCCCTAGACAAACAAGCTCTGAGCTGTGGATGCTCACTCACTGACCCTCGCTCAGTAAGAAATTTTTTTTATCATGCTGTGAATTTCATCAGATGGTCATCAGCATGATGGACGGATGATAGCTCTGCTCCCTTCTGGCCAGTTATCTAACATATGGGCTTTCCAGTCAACTGCTCTTGGTTTTATGGCTTTGTTTCTGATCCTCGAGAGAGAGAGTAAGCACTAGGGCATTAAAAAAAGCAAAAGAAAAAAAAGCACTAAAATATCTTGAAAAAATACAGGTTTAGTTAAAGTGAATGTTTAAGCTAAACTCCCCAGATACTCCAGATACTTTCGGTTGTTGATTTAAAAAAAAAAAAAAAAAAAAAAGAGAGATAAAAGTCATTTTGGCAAAAGACGATGGCAATCATCTTCACAAAAGATGTAAGATTGCAAAAGCCAATGGCAAGAGATGAAATAAAATCTCCTGTTTCAGACAAATTCCCTTGGGTAAGAATGAAACAGTGTCCTAAGAAAACTCCAGGAACCTCACAAAGTAACAGACATCATCTCATGAAGATTATTTTCCAAGAAGTACCATCCACCAGCCCCAGTTAAAAAAACTTTTGAACATACTTTTAGATTCTCAGGAACAGCAAGTGACAGATATAAGGACAGCTGCTACACATAATAGTACTCTGAACAGCTGATTTGACATATAACAGCAATTCTGCAGCTCTCAGCCTGCATACAATGTTAGCACTTAACTCCTGTGAACAAGACAGTTCTCCATTGAACCTGCTAGCTAAAAGAAAACTAAATCAAGTTCTTCCACAGTAGCTGCTGATTTGGGGTGTCTACTTGGAGATGTGCTAAGAGACCTGAGTGCTACAAAAGGTTAAAGATAAATATGTTGAAAACCTTTCAGAAACTTCAGTTTTGGCCCCAAAACAGTCCTCCAAAATCACTTGGTATCCTTGAAGGAGTTTTACTTAGGTCTGACTTTATTCATAATGAAGCCAATAAACATTTGTTAATAAAACTCACTAAAGTAATCTAAAGCTAAGAGAAAAAAAAAAAAGTAAACTGCAACTCATTGAAGCAGCACCAAAGTCCTGTATGAGGAGATTAGGTTTGCCCAACTGTAAAAGTAAATATTAAACTGGTGGTGACTAATATCAGTTAAGAACAAAATCTGAATGTTTCTAACTAAAATAAGAGTGACTTTCTAGCAAAAACTATTATTAGGAGTGCTGAACAAGAGGAGTGGTTTGAAATTATGATTAATCAGGGTACTGCTAAATGTCAGGGAAATAAGAATTTTCACTGTGTCTTCTAGTATCAGATCCAGCAGTTATGGCAAAATATGCAGTTGAAGGTTCAAACAAACAAGGGAGACTTTCTCACACTAAGCACATGAACCAGAAAGTTTTCCATGAGTTCACAAAGTGGTTAGACAAGCAAATGGGAGAAACCTCTTTTAAGAGTTACTAAACACAATCCCTTGGGGGACTACTTGGGAAGGTCTAGGGGGAAATTCTCCCTATTTGTTTATCATTCCTGTACTCTGCCTTAGCATGTGCTGCAACTGCTACTGGAGATGAGACAATGGGTCCTTGGCCTGATCCAGTATAGTTGTTTTTAAATTCCCAGAGATGGTCCTGATATCCCAGAGATCTTTCTTCTAGTCATCTGAAAATAGTAACTCACTGCAAAGTGTCACCAAGTTATTTAGGACATATATTCCTAACATAAATCAGATATTGGGAATATCCAGAGCCAATCTCCTTCACAGTTCCATCTCCTGTATTCTCTTTGTACTCAAACCACATCAGTTTTGATGTGCTCTCTCAAAAGAAGGCTTGTGCTATGAAATGCCATCAGAAGTACAGAAGCTGTGTTTATTTCATTCACCATCTGACAGCCTGCTTTGCAAAGCCTTGTCCAGAGTCACTGCTACAGGACAGAACAAGGAAGGAAATGTCAAAGTTGTCATGCACATTCTCCAATTCTTTGACTTCTGCTGCTAGCCACGCCTTCTCCAAAACTTCTTTGTGCTTTGGTTTCAAGCTAAGGATGAATCTTGCATGCGTCTGAGAAATCCTCAGAGCATCCCAGGTTCACTGCTAAATGGCCCTTAAACACGTACAAACCTGAAACATAAATAGTGCCAAACTAGATCAGAACAATTGTCCTTCATCTGTTCTGCACTCATTCTGACAGATAAATACAGAAGTCTTCAAAGGAACATTAAAGCAGCCCATAAATGGGACAATTACTGTGTAGCCTGCTTACATACTTATACTATGGGGAATAAGAGCTGCTATTCCTTCAGAAGCATTTTTAATCCTAGGCAGATTTGTGATGTTCAAATGATCCAGAAAAATATCTTTATTATTTTATGTCCCTTGTACTACTGGTATGTCATGCATTTCACATATGTTACACAGTGTATTATTAAATATTTTAAACCTGGTTGTCTACTTCAGTTTCATAAATTTCTTGAGTTCCTGCACTCATTCACTAAGAGAATGCAAATACAGCTGTTATTGTGCTTTCTGTTCCACACCTCTTCATGAGTTTCTCTCTACTGTATTTGGTCTCTGACATGTCAATTTTTGCACATATAAAGCTATTTCCTTGTCTCTTAAACCTATTATGTGGCTTCTCTTTTACTTTTCACTAATGACTTGGGTTTGATGGTAGAAGGGGGAATGTAAATCCATCAGTAGACATATCTTAAATTCTCATAATTACATTCAAGAATTCAATATTCAATCCAATATTTCCCACCCCATTTTGATCCTAGTGTGCTGGAGCAAGCATTTCAGTAGTCACCAGTTGGGGCATACCCATTTCACTTTGACACAGTTTTTTTCCATAACCAATGCTTTCACAATAAATCACCCTCTGCATTTTCACTAGATGGGTGATTTTCCCCTCACCACTACAAGAGCAGTAGGTGGCCCCCAGTGACTCACCCGTGGGAGTACTCTAGTTTTGCTTTCTAATAATTCTTGGCTTCTTTCTCTATTTTCTTCCTACCCTCTTGGGCTTGAACGCCTGTTATGCTATTCTGCAGTCTCTGCTAGCCACTAGAAACAATTCACCACATGTTCCCCTGGGTGCTCTTGCCTCTTTGCAGCTTACATCTTGACAACATCACTTTCCCTAGTTCTTCACTTACATGATCCTTCACAGCTCCATTATTCATATTCAGAGCACAATGTTGCTAACCAGATCACATGTTGGATCATGTTAACTACAGTGCACAGCGAGCAGATGTTCCACTCAGGAGATGAATCAGGTCTTTGAACTGAGTAGTTAGGATTTAATTGGAGTCCAGTACTGCAAGGGACATACACAAGGACTAGCTTTAGCCCAGAGGTAATTGTTTATGTGGCACTTTAAATGCCCATCTCCCTCAATTGAATATAAAGGCAGAATAATGCCCCAAGGTTAAAATTAGCCTTTGTGATTTTCCTTCTGTGTACACATTTTTTGTTTTATTTTTCCTGCTTTTATCAACACTGAAAATCATCTGCTCTCATACTACCCATTCATCTAGTTTTCTTAGTCCTGTGAAACTCTTTGACATGTTCTCCATTACCCAAGACTGTCAACTGTATCAGTCTTTCTAAGTCAAGTCTCTCCATATGCTTCATAAAAGCTTTTTTGTCATATTTTTCCAGACTTCCCAGATCATTGCCCAAATCTTTAGTAAATACATCTCTTAATGCTAATTAATTAACATTAAAAATAAGATATAACTGTAACAAGTATTTCTGTGTACCTCTGGAAATACTTGGAAGTAGTGTTAGCACATTAAAGGCATCACAAATGATAACTCCATTATTCACACACATGCACCCCGGCATGTAAGCACACTGCTATATGAGCGTTACTTCAGTTTATTTTGTCTTGGTTATCCAAAAATAAGGAGGTCTTAACTTTAAGATTGGTCTGCATGCAGTGTGAAAGAATTTCATGTTACAGCAGAGACTACAAAATACACATTTTAGCAGTGGTTGTGCATGTCAGCCTATAAAAACTCGGGACATACAAGCATGCAGTGAGCAATTGTGCACATCAGCATCCATCCAGGTCTGCAACCATCAGTGCTGAGCATGCCTGATTCTGGTCTGTGTGCAGATATAAAGAGTTTTCCATGTTATAATCCTAGGGCCTATTATAGAAAATCTGTGTTCATTAGGGATGAGCAGTACATTTTTCTATATGTTTTTCAAAGCATTAAAATATGTTCCTTAATATATTTTTAGCTCAGTTCATTAAATACATGCACAAACATGCTCACATATCTATAATTCTACTAGCTTACTCTGACAGTATTGCTAAGCAATATTAAACACTGTGTGCTGCATATTTTGTGTTTTACTATTACTGCCTTGAGCTTCACCAACTTAATTGCCAGCATGACAATATTTCAGACAGAGCTGTGAATCGAGGCTGTTGTTGGAAGGCTATGTGTTACATCTGAAGTGGTGGAGGGCAGATATTTAACATCAGGGGGTTTGTGTGGAAGTGTTAGAATTCTATTCATGGAAAACCAATTCTGCTGAGTGCTATCCATGCCTACAAGGTATTATATGTCACTAAGGGATACGTCAAGGTCTTTCTACCATGCTACTTGATTCTTGATGCCAATCATCAAAGAGGAACTGGAGGAAAGGCAAGATGCTATCTATCACCCTTGTATATGTGTTTTAAAACATGCTTTAGACTGTGAATAAGAAATGTTGATTCCCTTTCCCAAATACGGTAACAGGTTAGTGCCCTTATGCTTGAGCCTTTTCACAAACTAGCTCCTGTCCACTTTGATTTCTCCTTTGATTGCAGCAGGTCACACACACATCAGTTTAACTGAACAGCAACACTGGTAAATATCTACAGGACTCAACTCAGCTTCAAAGTCTCAGTCTCAAGTATAGGTGTTGCATATGGAGTGAGGAGGTACTTCTTCATTCCTATACCTACTATTATCAAAATAATTGTTGGGTGTCTAAATATAATTCATGTAAAAGAGAAGGGAAAAGTTATTGCTTTGGTAATACAGTAGAATCAATAGCAATAATTAAATAATCAGATGGTAAAAACATACAGAAGTGGTGCAACGGAGAAAGAAAAAAAAAATAAGATGAAGTTCAGATTCAGTAGTATCAAGAACTTGAAGAAAATAGACATTTCCATATCTGGCTCAGCTCTCACTCACTTTGAATTTTCCCAGCTATTCCAAGCATACATAGCAAAATCCACTACAGTACCTTTCTAAGATGCTTCTCAGGAACTAAAGCAGCTGAAAGGAAATCTAACTCATCAAGAGAGCTGATGGTGGTAAAGTTGACAGAAGGTTTGGTCCCTGTATGCCACACAAAATCTCAAGGTGAAATCCTGGTCTCACTGAAGAAACTGGCAAACGTGGACAGGACATCACCCTACCTGCTTAATTATTTAAACTAAAGACTGCCTTATTTATGCAATGTGGACTTCACAAAATTAACCTGCCTTACTTTTATCTGTGCAGCCTTTTTCCAGCCTCTGGTGAAGGATTCCAACCTCTAAATGCAAGAGAAGTGGAATTTGAAAGTTAATTTTGTGGAATTGTTCTATTCTCCCCTCTTCTGAGCCATGATTCAATTACTAGGACATCATCAAAAACATCTCTGAAATTGATCCCCTGCATTCCCAGGAATCCAGGTCTTTCCTTAGTTAATTTTGTCATATGGATGTATCTTTCCATATGTGTTAACCTCCAAGATTGGATGGCTTTACTGTTTTCATTTTCTAGCAAAATAGTTCAAGGAAGAGAAAGCAAGGATAAAATAAAATGTTCAAAGGAACATACACCACCAGATCAATGTGTCTGGCTGTTAAAGCTGAAGGGATCCAGCCAAAAACCATACTCTAATAAAGGCAGCGAGGCATCCCTTCACTGCTTCTAAAGCAATCCCCTCAAAATGATGTGAATTAGTGCTTCCTGAAAACTTCAGTAAACCCACAGTATTCTTATGACCTTTGCAGAAGCTTCCCTTTCAATATCAAGTGTTAACTGCAATATAAAATATCAACTGAACGATATCCTGATGGTTTTTGCCTGAGTAAAACAGAGATGAGGCTATACTCGTAGTTACATTGCTATTTAATCTGGAGTAAATTTGGTGCCCAGTCTAACTATAAGCAAGGGTAAAATGCATAAATCAATGTTAGACTGCCATTAAGGGATGCCTCCTCCCAGAACTCATGGATTCCTTTTACGTGATGGATTCTACTCTCCATCAGTAAAATATTACACAGGAACAACAGAAACAGCATCATGGTTGATTTATGAAAACCCAAATAATTTGATTTCAAAAGTATAAAGTACTGTCCAAACCTATGGAAATGGTTACAGAAGTAAATACATTACTGTTTTCATTGAAATATAATAAAACTTTTTTCTCCTTCTTTCATTGTATTGTCAACATACTGAATGTGTAGTACAGTGGTTCCTTGTTCAGCATAAACCAGTAGGATTTTTACATAAATCAGTCTTTTAAACATGTTTGTTTCTTAGTATGATGCCAACTGTGAATTTAAACAGTTGTATATGTCACTTGAAATACATTCTGCACAAATAAATGTGACTAACCAGAACAATATTAGTAATACAAATTTAGCAAATTCTCAAGCTGTTCAGTAAGTCACTGTATCACAAGGCAAATCTACCAAGCAACTAATGAAGCAAATTTTGCCCTACTTATTCCATCTGCAGACCCTGTTTCTCTCAGTATTTATCAGATGACAATGCAAGTTGGCACCTTGTTACGGAAGTTTTGAATTAGCCATGACAATAATACCACTGAGATCCGATAACTAATGAGTTGTGTCACTTACAGCTGGAACAAAACAAAAATCAGGAGTTAACCAGGGAGTAATCAGCTCAGTCCCTGATGAGGTACATCTTCTCAGAAAAGCCACTTGAGGTGTTCATAAGACCACTTAATATGCTTTGAGGTTTGATTTCAAGTCTTCCAGGTTTGCTATTGTCTACATTTAGCCGGTACCCGGGGCTAAACTGCAGGAGTCGTTCTACCACCCGTGGACCCCTCCCCAGCTGAGTACAGGAACGGGGGAAAAAAGGGAGAAGCCCCAGGAGTTGAAGTAGAAAGTTTTAATGAAATAATAAAACTAATACAACAACTGACATAAAGTATACAAGGTTCTACTCAGCCTGGTCCTTGAGGTCAAGAGCAGGAATAGAAGCAGACGGCCAAGAGGAAGGAGCCCCAGGAAGAGGACCCCCACCCTCAGTGAGCTCCCTCCTTTTCCAATGAGCATGATGAAGTGGTGTGGGATACACCTGTGAGTCACTGTCTTGATTGGATCTCCCAGCTGACTCAGGGCTACTCATGGCCTGTCTGCATGAATGGCCCATGGGGCTGTGCCTGGGGAACCAGGACACCTATGGAACAGCTTAAACATTACAGACTATTATGTACGAAACATGGTCAAACAGTGTCCTAATTGTGTCCATACAGCATCCAAACTCCTTCACAGAATCCTTCAACAGCCCTTATAATATTACTCAAAAGTATGGGTGAAAATAATAAGCACTATTCATATATCATAACATTTGCTTTCTCGACTCTGATGAAAATATTGTAGAAAACTGGAATACTTGCAAACAGAACATGGTTTCCTAAGAAATTTCATAAGCATCAGGTATAACATGTTGAAACCACTTGGTCCTGCATCATGTATTTACATATTTGGACAAAATGATACAATAATGTTTCCCAAAACATTTTGAGTAACACATCATGAACAAGCTGGAAACTTTCTCATTAGAACCTTAACATTTAATTTTCTTTAGAAATAGAGCTATATAATCATATAGTTTTGACCTTGTCAAATCCTACTTATCCTCCATCACATCTCTAATGACTACAAACAGTGATCACTGATGGTGAAGAACATTTTTATCCATGCATATCCCACACTAACTCAGCACTACCTGCTTTATGAACAACTGTAACACCTCTTCCTAGTGATCTACTGTTGCCATCATAGTGCCAAATAACTCCCTGCTATATGCTTAAATTTATTGTATTTTCTTAAAGGAGCGGTACTTTGGCTGACTGGAGACAGTTTTCTACCTGGATGAGTTAATAAAGTAACAGTGCATCGATTTGTTTGAGAAAGGTTATTGCCACAGCAAGAATAACTGGAATTTACTTGGCAGCCTGTTTTATTATGGAAAGAAAACAGAGCTTCAGAAAGGACTTGACTCTTGGGTTCCTGCACTTAGCTTGCATGGCTGAGATTTTCCCTTTTATACTACAAGAGTTGAGAGTAATGTAAAACATTTAAAAAGTGAATATTTTTACAGTTGGTTTCACTGTTTTCCAGCTCAAACAGATGACTATTAAAGCTCATTTAGAACATGTCCAAAAATAGTCTCTATTATAATAAAATAATAATTATATCTTAACTAAAAATCCCAAGAACCTTGATAATGGATGGCTTCTATTGGGGTTGCCTCATTTAGTATTTTAAGTCCAGATAAAACACCCTGTCTCATTAAAGGTGACTGATGCCCTGCATCACCTGGAAGGTTTGCTACAAACTTCAAACCTCCTTTCAGGACCTCCTTCTGCCTGGGCTGGGACCCTCTTTAGCTCTCAGTGTTCCCCAGCGCAGGTGAGATGCTTCCCTGCTGAGTGGGACCACTGTTTCCCTAATCCAGTAAACTCCCTTATGAGCAGCTTCTGAAATGGTCCAGGGGGGCAAAGGATGATGCCTCTTCCTCAAAATATGAAGATGTTTAATGGCAACATGCACACAACTAAGACAATCCCGTCCCCAGGAACTTCATGAGATTATTTGGTAATTCCACTAATTAGATATTTTACATTCATCAGCATAATTTGCATGGTGTCAGTCACTGTAGAGCCTATTCACCAAATAAAATTGGAATGAACCTTTTTGTTTGTGGGCGTTTTTTTTGCAGATGGAGCACAACATTTAGTCACCATTCTTCCCATCACAGGTGGCAATCCCATTTTCTTAGTGACCATGCCTCTCATTATTTATCTGCTGATTTCTTGCTGTTCCCCTAATTGTTTTTTAATCTTTGCACTATCCTACAATTGTTCCTGAATACTGATGTCTCCTAGAGTCTTTGTCCCTTGAAAAAGCGTCAAGTAGCTGCAATAAATGCAAAATAAAATACTTAACCACATAACCATTTGAGAAATACCAGCTCTGTTAAAGATGAGGAAACCCATTTCAAGTCACCAAATAGCAATCATTATTATGACTTTCATGCAACAGCAGACTACATTATGTTTGTTCAAAAGACCAAGCAAAAGAAGATAATAAAAGGGTCATCAATTAATGCTAAATGATATTATCTATTTTCACCTATAAAATCAGAGACTGAACGTAACTTCTCTCCTACAATCTTCTTTAAAAAAAGCAAATAAAAGATAATGAGATAAATGTTATGTATTGACTTAGAAGCAGGGTATATTCTGTACTTAAGTGGACATAACAATGCCATATTTGTACCTACTCAGAGTGACTATCTCTAAAATCTGTGTACATGTGTATAAACACATACTTATTTTTAAACATAGATATGCATAGAGGTTCAGCTAGTATAGAATTTAAAATTCAATTGTATTTTCCTCAGGAGTCCCTGACTATCTTGAAAGATATGTGCAGTTAGCAAATACCTTCAGGTACATTCGAACAACTGCTCTGCCTTTACCTGCTGTTATTATCAGAAAACAAGAGGAAACTGAGTGATGTTTTCTACTCTCCATATAGAAGCACCACAGGCACTAGTAAGTGTTTTAAACCATCTCTGCTTGAATAACTTTCTTAATGTTGTGTGGCATACTCTGACATTTACCAGCTATTTGCAATTTAGGTAAAAAATGGAATACACAGATCATTTTCTACAAGAAAATGTCACATTTTGGTGATAATTCTAATTCACCCAATGAATACTAACTTCACATACATCCAGACAATAGAAATGATGATTATGTTAATTAACTTTATCAGAGTTAACTCACTGGATTATTTTTCTGTTCTCTACTGTTCGAAAAACACCAAAATCAGAATCCTGAAATGAATTCATGACTAATGTGGATCATCACAGCTATTACTGTTTGATATGTCTACTTCATACAGCTTCATTGATTTAAAGTCTGGTCCACAAAGCTAACATTGTTCTGAACAGTATGCACCATCTCCAGCAAAATGATTCCCTTTCCTAAAACAGTTTGGTGTTTCTCTTCCTTATTAGTGTCTTCTAGGTCTTTGTTTTAGCATGTCAATATATATAAAACTTAGGCAGCTCATTTGGTTGTCATGTATTACCTATGCAGAATTGTCAACATTGTCAAGCATCTGCTGCCTGGCAGCAGCATTCTGTGCATGAGATCACGCAAAACTTTTGACTGCAAGATCTTTGAGCTCAGGTGTGAACATTTATATTGTAACCATTCAAACCACTGCAAAATGAATCTCTTTTTCTGTGTCATAACAGAGCAGGGAACATATCTCTTTTTTTTTTTTTTGTGCAACTGTTCAGCATCTAACCTAAATTCTTCTCATTTTCCTGGTTTGGACTGCTATGGAAAATTCAGACTAAGCACACATTAATGCTCTCGTTCTTTGGCACAGGTTGCAATTTCTCTTTTCTCAGTCTGTTGCACAGTCCTGAGTCACGATTGTTTATTCTTGGTCTTAAATTCCTGTTTCTTTGTTTGATCAAAGCCCAACTGTGTCATCTACAAATTAGTTGTGACAACTTCATGCAGCAAAAAATGTTTTTCAAAGATATTTTGGCTACAGAAAGCAACAGGTTTTAGTGATGCAAAGACTTTGTCTACTTCAATGTTTCATTCTAATCTTTAATCTTGCTGTTCCATGTATATACCATTACACAATTACCACCCATGTGTCCCTCAGTTCTCAGGTATTTATTCTAGTCCTCACTCTTTCTCTCATGCAAACACTTATTTGCACAAGTTCCTTCTGTAGATGCAGTAACTGCTTTGTACAACTGTGGTAAGCGATCTTCCCTACGATCTCATTTTACATTTAGAAATGATCAATAGTAAAGAAATTGTATCCATCTCCTGCCTGTATGTCTGTAGTTAATGCACAGACACACACACCTTATAGCCTTACAGACCTCATTATGTATAATTACAAAGCTTATTGCCTTGTATTACAATAAATATAGAAAGCAATCCATATTCATGGTGTTATGATATCAGGCAGGATGGATAAAATCCTGCAGCCCCACTAAGGTGATAAAGTCAATGGAATTTCTACTCCTTAAGAATTGAAAGATGTCAGGAATTTATCCAATACCATTAAGAGGTCCTTTCTGTATGACAAGTAAGGTGCATTATGTTACCCACTGTTTTCAATTGCAGAATATTGTATGGTTTTTCATATTACACTACATGCCATTTAGAAGTTCTTATTTAGCAGCTCTTACCACTTTCAGATGGAAGCAATTGGACTCAGATCATGTGAAAATCTTTGAGGAGTTATTAAGGAGACAAGGAATTTGAGGGGTTATTGGAAAAAATGAAAGTTGTCTTTGCTTACCACACAGGCAAATGCTCACTGTTATTCCTGTTTCCAGAGGCAGAGCTCCAAAAATGTATGAACTCCTTAGGAGTAAGCTACTACTTATCACAGTCTTTGCATATATTAGAACAGTAAAATCAGAGTGGTGCCAAAGTAAGTCCTTGCACACCCATGCAGAGAGGTACACAGATGCATGCACATAGAGGCATACTACTACTTAAACTCTTCAGTTAGCTGAAAAATTCATCCTTCAGTCCTAAACCACCCCTGAAATTTGGATACATCAGATTTCAGATAAATATTTTATTTTACATCTTAAAGGCTCTTCACTACAAGAAGTAGAATAATTGTTATTAAATTCTCAGCAGATTACAAGGCATGTGCAGAAACGAGCACGAAGGAGAGACTGGGCCTTTGTGGTGTGCAACTTACTGAGCACTGGGGAAGTGGATTTTGCTTTTTGAAGGATATTTGCCTCCAGCATAATACCAATAATGGAAATAATATCAGATCATATAAAGCTGAAGCTTTTATTCTCTACAGAACTAAGGAATGATGAGAGAAGTACTCTGGGAATTTTACCCTTTAGATTAAATATTTGAGTCTCGAATGTCTGAGACAATCAGTTTCAGTTCTGAAATTACCTTGCTATCTCAAGCATAGGAAGAATAAAAGACACTTTCTGTATTACAATTAAGACATGGAAAATCTTATTTTCAACAAGATTTTATGCTTAACACAAGAGAAGAATTCTTTTTTTTTTAATAGTGCTTAGCCTTGACGTCAGTTTTTCCAGCACTAGCTGAACTTCAGCCTGTGTGTTCAAGGAGTGATCTGGTTCTCCTCCTCACCCACTGCAGCCAGTTCAATAGAGAACCACACCATTACGTTGGAAAACCATTTGAGAGCTCAGCTCCTGCCCGCGCTGGATCGCTATTCACAGCACGCCACCAGCCTTTGCGATGTGCTTTCAGCTCATCAGCACAAACATCACTCCTTTAAACTGACACCACACCTGCTCACTGGGGCAACCTTCCCTGTTTACAGGGTGAGCCGCCAGAGCAGACACATAGCAGGAGGGGCAGATAACTTTTGGGGTACGTCACAGGGACAACACATCTCCCAAGTGTATATATCGTGCTATGGTGTAATATGGTGTAATAATATGCTTGAGAAATGTATGGCACCTATTTATTTATGGACATAATAGCTTAAGAGCTTTCAAGCTTTTCAAGTACCTGAACCTGTACTGAAATGTTCCCAAGTTATCAGACTTATTGCAAATGAGAGTTTTATCAGCAGTTTCTACAGATACAGGTTCAGGGCCTGAATTTTCTATTTTTTTCCTAAGTTTTTCCATGTGCCACCAATACATTTGATACATTTGCATAACTGATACATTACATTTCAAGCTATCTATCATCCCTTCTGCATCAGAACTGAAAAAGCTCCTTCGTGTGCTTTTCTGTAGCAATACACTTGCATGGTACTGATCACAGGATAGTCACATTTGAGTTTCTGCTCAGTTTGGTTACAGAACAAGCTCCTCACCCAACACCCAGCCTGGCACCTAATGGATTGCAGCCATCTCCCTACCAGGGATGAGCTGGGAAGGATCCCACCTGGGGTCCAAAGGTTTCCTCAACCTCTTGGAAAGCGTCAGGTTGGCCACTGGCATCCCAGGAGGCTCTCAGAGCCAGCAGGTGCGTGGAGGGTGTGTGGGGAACCATGGTGGGGCTTTCAGAAGTGTTTAGATGGTCACAGGATTAGCAGTAAGCAGAGCACCTTTGATAAGGGACACATTTTTTTCTATCTTGTTGGAAGCTCAACATAATTAGAGAGTAAAATCTTTCTCTCTGCATTTTACTGCAGTGTTCCAGGCTAGTGAACAGATGAGCTGCAGATGTCCTCAACAGTTTACCAAAGCTTTGCTCCCAGAAAATTATACAAATAAGCACATATCATGTGCATTTTTCTTTGTTCCAGCATTACTTCTGCAAGTTAGAATTTTCTCTGCCTTGTAAATTTAATCTATAAAGCTTTTATGAAGTTTCTGAAGAGTTTCCATTGTCCAAAACAAATGGATTATAGATGTAGAGATGATCATGACAGAGAGATTACAAATATTTGCAGAACTAATACTATTTATTCTCAGGGACACTTTACCAAGCAGAGAAAGTAGTGTGAGATGAGTGTGTGTGTGCATGAGTATCCAGAGTACATCATACGTATTTTCTTCACTGTAAAGAACTTGTTAGATGCTAGTTCTAAATAAGTGACTTGATCTCTATATACACAAATAATTTTTTAATAAAAATATTGACATTGAGTAAAAATGGAATAGGACAGAGGAGATTTGCCAGGTTGAGAGGGGAGAACACTTAATTTCTCCATTTCACTGACTTCTGCCTTAGTAAATATGCTTATTCAACAGAGTTTACAAGGCTCAGCACTGAAACAGCTGGATGAAATACTGTGACCTATATTACACAAGAGAATGGAATACATAATTCTAGTGACACATTCTGACCTTAAAAGTCTTGGAGTCAATGGAATAACTCTGTAAAAAAAGAAGTTTCACACAACTTTGAAATGCTGAGACCATGAAGCTTGAAAGGATTAATTCCATATACTCCCTTTTTTAGCTTATTTCCTTTTTTCCATTGTTCAGATGTTAAAGATGTTCATATACATTAGAGATAAAGTCTAGAATTTGATTTCATTATATCTCTGCCTAATTCACCAGGCTCAATATATAATACAAGAAAAAATGTCAAAATATCATAAATTATGCTCATTAAAATGATAAAGCAGAGGCCATTTATTATGAAAAAGGGAAAGGTGTATGACATTTTTGCCATTAATTGGTAAAAACTTCTTTTCCACAGTTACACCTGAGCTGCACATATTGGTGCTGAAGAGAGACAGTTTCATAGCTCAGCTCCTAGTACAATGACCTAAACCAGACCAACAGAGATTCTCTGATGGCCTTCAGAGCTACAAGGGGGTGATGTGGGCTTGCAAGGTGGAAAGCACACTATACATGGAGCTACCCAACCTGCTTTCTGCAAGGTCACCAGGGAAAATCCATGACTATGAAGAAACTACAGAAAAAGGAACATTATTTGTATAAAATATTCTTCAAAAGGAAGTTTGCCTCACACCAGAGGCATGGGTGGGCTCAACAATGAAAGAGAAAACCTTGCAAAATACGAAAAGCAGAGAATTAGGGTCAAAGAAGCAACAAAGCACCTATCATTTGGGGATGACTGGGCTATTTATGCTGAGGCTGAAGGTGTGGAGCCTTCTCCAAAGGCTGTGCAAGGGGAAAGAAATTCCACTCATACAATTAAGCAAACTCTGAGCAAAAGAACCTTAAATCTAATGGAACCTGAACAAAGTCTAATATAGCTTGACAGAAAACTTCTAAGTGATTAGAGGACTAACTAAGTGCTCTCTAGAGACATAATGAGGTTTGGTAGGAGCACCAAAGATCTTTATGCAGCCCTTCTTTTCCACTACTGGTTGATTGGAACTATATAAATAGAATAAAATGTAAACTTGATTTATATATAGACATCCAGTCCTGAATAAATAAATAAACTGGACCAATTCCTAGTGGAAATAAAATAAGTTTCTAGCTTTAAGTTGAGGATTTTAAAGACTTTTAATATTTTTTTTTTAAGAGAAAACAGGCTGCAGGTAACAGCAGTTAAATTATTTACCAGAACTGGGGTACGGTCTAAGGTGGATTTTGGGTAATTCGTTCTGTACAAAGGAAGTAGATGCAAAATTTGATCCAGATCTTAGAAGTCCTGGCAGTGCCTAACAGTACAGAGGTCTCTGATTTAGAATTCTGCCATTTTGCTAATAACAGCTAATTACCAAGAACTATACTGTGTTTGATGCTGGTGAGCAACTCATATGTACAAGTTAAGAAATTTTGTATGAAGAGTATCATAATTGTTAGAACAGGGCAATTACTGGTGGAGTTAGGGGAAATGTCCTCCCAGAATATTTCAGCTTTTTCCTCATTCTTTGCTTTCCATATACATATATAACTTTCAGATTTACTTGCAGAACTTTGAGCTGAAAGTTCTTGGTACCTTACAGAACTGTCTCCTGTTGTCCTGTGTTTTCCTGATTCTTTCAGAGATGCTGTATGACAGACACCACTGTTCAATATGACACAAAATCTGTTTTTCTGAACCATCTTTGAATGCTTGGCATACGCACAGATTGTAAAGGTAACTAACAGATAATTATAAATTAATCAAAATTGGGGATTTGTAATGTTGTTGAAAGGTTTGAGTATCTGAATCGCCTCACTGAGGGCAATTCTTGCTTATGCAGGACTAAACATCAATTAGTTCCATGACAGTGGGAAGTGCTGCATTTAGCAGGCAAATGGAGTAGAGTGTATATGCATAATATATGAAGACAGTGGAAATTCCACATCTCATTTTGCATGTGAACAGTCTAACTGAAATCTTCAATACAAATGGAAAAAAAAAAAAAAAAAAAAGAAAAAAAAAATCATGAGCAATGCCTGTTAGATCTGATCTCCCACCTACCAGACAAAGGGAGACACTGTGGGCAAACACTATATAAAATAACCTCATGACAGATCCTCGACAAGCCCAAGAAAGTCACCAGGTCTCCACGCACAGGACCTCTGCAGCTTTGCTGAAGAGAACCACTTCCCTGTGAAAAGCTACCAAGCTTTGGAAGCAAAGATCAAAGAGCCCGAAGACAAGGTTCATAAAATCATGACAACCATGTTAGCAGCCCTTGATTATCTAAATGGGGAAAGCTCTGTAAAATTAAGACATTCTGTATGCTAACACATAAGGACATTCAGGTCTGATATAGGTATGATGGCTGTTTGAATAGCTATCATTTTGTCTGGATAGAGATAATTGTAGGTTAATGTTGAGCCAATTATTCATGAAGACACCAGGGGACTCACATTAACAACTAGTTAGCTTCCAAGTTTTCAAGTGAAAGCGAAAGATGCATTTCAACTGTTTGTCTACAAATATTCAGCAATTATAGAGATATGAAGACATTCGATAACACTCAGTAGTCATGGCAACCTGCTTTTCTTTATTTGAAATTGAAATTCAAAGAGCTATTTGACTGGAATAAAGTATGCTTTTTTTTTTACTCTTTATTGATTTAGGAACAAGATTTTAAAATTTGTCCTATGTTGTGAGCGTGTGAATATTATATCCCAGCTGTACTGTTGTCTACTTTCTACTTTTCTATTTTCAATTCTCTTTCTATTTATAAAAGTCATTTACATTTTTACTCACTGTCTCAGTTTTACTTCAGATCTGATGGAAATGTACTAATGAACTGGGCCCTTCTACCTGTCAGCCCTTCACTTGATCTCCTTTTTCTTCATCCACGTACAATGAATTGCATTAAACTTTTAGATGTAAAGAACACAGCAACTGACAGCTCTGCACTGTTCATTTGAAATTATGTTCTTGTTTTCAGCTGTGACAAAATGCAGCTAATTTCAAGCTGCTTTATATTGCTTTTTATTTCAAAGTCACAGAGACAATGTGGATACAGCTTCCTTGTGCAGACAATGCCTCCTTGCAGCAGGGGATGTCAGCAGCCAAGGCAGCAGTAAATGGGTACCACATCAGCCAGACAAGGAAGAGGGGTAAGGTACCAGCTAGCATCTCACATACTAGCCCACTATAGAAACTGCTTTAACCACACAGGTTAACACACCAAACTATGGTAAAAATCTGTGCTAACCCACAATACAGGTGCTTGATTTTCACCTATGATGTAACCATTTTATACCCTAACATTTCCTCCATATACTTGGGAATATGACCACAGTCTTTGGGGACAAAGGGATACACACACATGAATCTGACAGCAGGCACTAACAATTCAATATCATAACAACTGGGTCTTGTGAAAAACATGGTGTGCTTTAAGTTTGGCTGGAACAAACACTGGTTCAGAATTATTCTGAACCCTGAGAATTCTTGGTCAATATTGTATTGGTATTTCCAGGCTTGAAAGCACTTGCCTCAGATAAACCTGTTCGTACTTATTTTGCTTTCTTTCTATAAAGGAAACAACTGCCTAGATAAAATCTGAGGGTTTTCTTCTGTCTTGCTCTGAAGGATCAGAGGTGGGGCACAGCTGCTGAAGAGGGGCTGCTGTGGACTAATGAAGGAGGTGGCACGGAGAACACGCATTCACAGTCTCTGCCTGTTGTGCTTTCCTCACTTACCAGATGTGAGGCTGGGAATGATTATTTTTTTTTTCTTTTTTCTCCTCAGTGTCAGATCTGCAGGGCTTGCAGGATGGGTGTGCCTTTCTCTTTAGGAGAGGTGAGGCTTACTGGGATCATTGAGGTACCTCTCACTTCAAAAGGTGCCTGGACTCACAGCTCTCTCCCGTCCTCTGCCCACCACACACCATTAGTGTCCTGACTGCCTCACAGTCTCAGTGCAGGATATTTGGACAATACTAAAAGCTCAGGATTTAAGAGCAGTCAAAGCAGAGGAAACAGTCATCTTTTGTACCCTTACATTCCCCGACACTGCCAAGCTACAAAGGTGGATTTAGGCCAACAGTGACTTTTCTGCATACGAGAAGAATTGAAACAACTGTGAAGAAGTAGTTGCATAAACTTGCATGGCAATGAGCCAGACAGTTTTGCTGAGATCATTTCCAGGCAATGTTCCATTCCTGGTGGAGATTTCTATTGATCGATAGTTATTTTTACTTGCAGTCAGCCACAGAGTTGAAAAAACCCACCTCCCCTTAACAGAACATCATCATAAAGTGTATCAAAACTAGAGAGGATCTTTTGATTACAGTGTACATCCACTTGTTATTTTATTTCTTCTATCTGCCTTCTATTTGTCTTCTACTTTTTCCATCCCTTCGAATCAATAACAGCTTTGCCACAGTCAAACACCTGATTTTTGATATCTATAGCAGTATGAAGATTCAAGACTTGCTGCAGGTTAGAGAACATCAGTCCTGCACTATCCTGCTGAAGTCGGTGGTCCTCTGTGCAGGATGGGACCTCTGCCAGTGGATGAGCGTTCAGAAATTGAGTTTTCAGCTGACTTTGTGCTGAAATAACACTTTGAATGACTCTGCTTCTGACATGCTTGGAGCAGCCTGGGAGTCTGCACACAGCCAGCAAAGGCAGAGTTTATTTTGTAGGAAACTCCACACCTAACCAATGTTTGCATCCATAGGTCCTTTTTTTCCCCTGTTGTCTTCTATTACAAGAATGATATTGTCTATGTTAAACAGTTATGTATTTGACTTTAACCACTGCCAAATGTAGACCTTTATGAATGCAGGTTACTATAGTTACACTGGCATTGTGGGTAATTCTTTCGTTATAACTGCTGCATGTTTGTATATAAACAGCTGAGCTGCATTTTTTTTACTTTAATCTAAGAAGCCACGGGAAATGCTTTGATTTAAAATTTGCTGATCAAGCCTGTAATATTAAACATGTGAGATCAGGGTGAAATCAGCATAATTCAATGCTTTATTATTTTAAAACTTACAGAAAAATGTGCTTCAGAAAGCTGAAAAAAATGTTAGAGTGATATACATGAGTGGGTCTACAATCCATTATGATTAAACATGTACTTAACCATTTCACATATTCAGATTTTAATGCCAACTGATAGGCTTCTGTTAGGCAAACCATGAATATCAAGGCTTGCTGTATGCTAGTGTTTCTGAGACACATCCAGATCTATTAAAAAGGAAATCTTCCTGCTCAAATGTAACTGTTTAGGGTTTTCTTTGGGTTTTATGGTGTGACTGATCACCTCAATGAAATGCTTCCTATTTTAATGTGCTTAAAAGAGTCAATAGCAAACTAGTATTTTAGCTTCAAAGATAAATGGAAGACACAACATAATTCTTCAACTATGTCTTTTGGTAAGAGTCCCTAATTCACTATGCAAATTCACTACTAGAAGTCACCCTGATTTCTTAATTAAGTAATCCAAGCATTTGATAAGAAGAAAAACCCAAGATAACATTCTGCACTTCTTGCAAAAGTCTTAGGAACATCTCTGCTTTGTCTGACGTGCAGATATAACCACAAACCAGGGGTGGAACAGCTTTTCCTTTTCCAATAAACACTGCACAGAAGGTGAACAAGACAACTTGAAAAAGGAGAAGACAAAGAGCATTGTTGTCCCCAGCTGGTGTCTCATGCAGCAAGACACACAGAAGCAAGAAGGCAGAGAGGAAACCACAGCCTGGAAAGGAGATAGCTCCAAGATCAGCTGGAAGAAAAGGGTGGGATTACTGAGCTCTTTCAGGTGCTGCTCTCCCAAGGACTCCAAACAAACCAGAATGAAGCAACAACAGAAATACCAGAGTCATTTTCTATGGCCACTTTTATCCTGCACATTTTGAGCCAACAGAGTAAAACAGAGAGCAGTCTATCACCAGCATATCCATCTCAAAATAATGTGACCCTGATTTCATAGTCTTCCCCTTCAAAAATCAGCTTAAAGTGCAGTAGAGAGCATGAAAGCTGAAGCCAGCTTTCCTCCAGGAACAAGCAGAGTCTTTCAGGAACCAAACAGACCTACTTAACGACCAGCCTGGCCCTCTGCAAGTGCGGTTTACAAAGTCTCTGTGTTAAAAGCAAGGTAGGATAATGAGGGTTGTAATATCTCTTGTAGCATTATCTGTAAATGAACACACTGAGTCCTAGGAAAGTGAAGTTCACTAAATAGGGGACATGGCTCATTGTCCTTAAGCTCTTCCTTTTGGGTTAATTAAGAATTAAAGCATTGTGGGTTTGTACCCGAGATTCCAATACCTCAGTGACTGATATTAAGGAGCAGAGGTAAATGGAAAATAATTGCAATCCACTGGTCCATCCCCCTGCAACCCTGACCTGCTCCAAGATTTCAGCTAAAAGGAGCTCTGCTAGTGTCAAGACCCAGAAATAGTTTTAAATACTTTTTAACTGCAATAACCAATGGAAGAGGAGAAACCATGATCTTTATGATCCGTGCTTACTTTTGCTGAATACATATGAACTAGTTTACACTCTCAAGTCTTTTCAGGATTTTTTGTCTAGATCAACCTGCCAGCCACTCGAGACCTGAACAGAAACCCATGTTGCTTCTGGTAGAGTCTCTGAACTCATTGACAGCAAGTATGCAAAGGCTTAAATGGGCATCTTCAAAACAAAGGACATGGGATAAAAAGTAGAGAAGAACTTTGGAGAGTTTCACACCATTATCTTCCAGCAATAGCTTTCCCTACTAATTCTGTTTCTTGCATCTTACGCATTGCAATTCACATCCCAAAATCTCCTTTATTTTTCTTTTAATTTAGCTCTTTTACTCTCAGTTCTGTCTTTTGCATTTAATTCCTCTTTCTTTATTCATGCCTGGTAGGATTGCTTATTTAAAATAACATATTTTTAATATATGCATTAGTGCAGTTTTAGGAACAGAATAGTCTCTACTTGGTCAGATTAGTGTATCTCTCATTTAATTACAACTCGAAAGGTTAGAAAGTTTTATCATGCACACATATTCTCTGGGAATTATCTGACTCTAAAATATAATTAATCATCCTCTGTCATGCTTTTATTATACCCACTGCTCTCTGGAGTCATTCCTTTATTTCTTCTTCATTCATATTCCTCTGACCTTCCTCTTCACTCTGTTACCACAGACCTCAGGTGAATTTTAGCCAACTGCTCAGAAATGAGTGGATATTGTTAAAGCCATTTGTCAACCACGTTATCAACTCACAAACATGAGATTGCTGCATATGTTTAGGATTTTCCATATATAGCAGCCCAAGTATTAACATGGATGGCATCTGTCAATGTTGACTAAAATTAAATTTTGGAACTACTGTAAATAATAAAGCAGTCATATAAAGATTATTTCTCTGGAGCATAAGCTACCAGTAAACATGATTTGCATATTGTGCTTACAGCTGTTTCAACATGAACTGTTTGCTGTGGTTCATTAAAATGATTTGATTTGTCAGATTCCGGGATAGTTGCAAGTCTACGTATACCAGCCTGGATGAACGTGGTGACAATTCAGGTTTTCAGAACTATGCACATGTGTACTGGATTAGTGAGTGGAATTGAATAATAAAGCTTAAAAAGAGATCATTAATCACATGTTTCTGACAAGCGAAATGAAAGAGGGAGTACCTCTGAGAGACGTTTCTAAGAAACAAAGAGTACAAATAGCAAAGCAATGTCCCCTGTGAAAAGAAAACCTCTTTTATAGACTTACATCTTGCTTCCATTCAACGCATTGCAATCTTTTCTATTGACTTAGTGGAAGTTAAACTGGGACTTGGGCATGAAACTTAAATGATATTACCATATAATACTCTTGATCTAGATAATAACATTCATACATCTAGGAAACGTCTTACTTTAGCTTACAGTAAATGTACACGCATCTTTTTTCTTTCTTTTCTCATGAACATTTTCCTATATATTTCCTTCCCCCACAACATTGCAAAAGTCTAGATTTTTCTCTCCTCTCTTTTCCTCCCTATACACAAAATCATGGCAAAGCAGCAAAGAGCCGGCAGAAATTTGATTTCAGCTATGGAGCTGTCTCTTCCCAAACAGAAAAATGGTAAGATGGTGGAAAGACTGAATTAAAAGAAATCCTGTGCTGTGAAGGCATGTGAACGTACAGATTAAGACTCACTGAAGAGCCACAGGACTTGTATGATTAGGGCTGTATTTTAGAGTTCAGCTATGTCAGAAAGGAGCAACTGAGTGATGTCAGTGATGCTCTGAGTTTTGAGGCTAATTCATCTTTTGTCAGACCCTCTGGGTGTGAGGTTGATACTGGACCCTGAGTGACTTCATCTTCCCTACATCACATCCCCCAGTACACTCAATCACAGGTCATAAGGGAAATTTAAAAGGCAAATACTGTGACTAACTAGGACAAGAGCAGCTGCCCTCTTTTAGGTTATCTAGCCTTCCTTTCCACTACCTTGCTATCCCCTCTTGCTCTCAGCCATCATAAGAGGACCTTAAGAGTGGTCCTAGATGTGCATTGTTTTTTCTCCATTTGTGGAGCATACAAGTTACAGAGAATAGAACAGAGGACAGGCACTGCCTGGCTTCTCACTCTGTTACAGACATAGCAATAGAAGTGACGCCCACTTGAACAGCTGCATCCTAAGCAAAACCATTTTTGCCTTCTCTCCCTGTGCAACTCCTTGCTCTTCACAATCCTGAAGTATTTTTCAACATTATTGAAAGAGATAAGGATACCAGAGTGAGCAATAAGGATACCATAGTCGGATGCTAAACATTGACAGCATTTGAACATCACTCAAAGGGTTACTGCAGATATTAGAGGTGTGTTTTCCAGCCAGGAGCCAACTTAGTTGGAAAACAAATGGATGTGATTGCTGAGGTTCTGCAGTAATCTTAAGAGTTTTGGTGGTTTGCAAAGGGAAGATATATGTTTCCACTACTCACAGAATATTACAGAAATTTAAATCCTACAATCATCATAGTAATCAAAGTTTTAACAAAAATACACATGGAATAGCTGTTCATTGAGTGCATGTCCAAGGAAAGTGCTCTGCAAAGTATTTTGCAGCAACACTTTGTCTCAGAAAGAACACACATGCAAAATATATCAGCAGAAGAAATTTTCTTGCTAGTCACAGACAGATAGATTTGCTTGCAGGAAAGCCTGTCCACTCTCAAAAAGTTTGCTAAGGAAATGTAATGCTTCAAGAATTTTGGAACAGGGATAAGGAGAGGAAAAAAATAGCTTCTTCAGTTTCCCAACCAATTTTGAGACTGAGAAGGAAACTGGTTTAGGTCAAAATATGTATATATGCTTTTTCAACAACAACAAAACCAATGCATTTAGCATAGGAACAATCTGAAATGCTTCATTTAACCTAAAATATTTTATTATGTTTTTAGTTTGTTTAAGTCATGAACAAAGGATTGTTTCCTTTTTGAGTATGTAGAGGTTTTTCTTTAAAAATATTAAAAAATGCTGATTTGAAGCAAAAAGCTAAAAAAGTTGGATCATTAAAGCACTGAAATAAAACATTTTGGCATTTCCCATGAAATGGTTTTGAATTCACTCTTGTTCCTATATTTTTCATCAAGAGTTATTTATAGGATTTGACCCAAATTCTTTTCTCGCCAGCTAGCTCCTATTTTTCAATTAATTTATGAGTTGTCCAGTAGTGTCCAAGATCTAACGGTAGCATCAGTTTAGTTACCTAAAGAAAGCAGTAAAAAACCACCCTCTTAACAGCTCAGAAAGGGGCAGCAAAAAGAAAAGAAGCCTTTCCTTATTGCACTTCTACCTTTCAAAAGATTTTCTGAGTAGAAGCCCTCAGAATAGACAAACTGGGTCTTCAAAATGCAGCTTCTCTTGTTTGACAACATGTTCCTCACCCTGTGTCAGCCTGCAGTTACAGTTTTTATGCCTCATGCCTATGAGAAAGCCCAAATATTTGTTCTGAAGTCACATTAACACTCCTGCTCTGCCATTCTCCAGGCCCTGATGCTGGGATTTGAAGCTGTGCATCCTCCTTTGTGATGCACAAAACTAATTCCCATGAATTTCTACGTGTTTAAACAGCAACTTGTGCACTGGGTGAAGACTTGGGCAGGAATGACCATATTTCTGTGGGCAATGAAACAAGGTTTAGGGGTATGAGAGCCACCAAGTTTTCTCCTAGCACTTATGTTAACTGAATCAGATATTCCAGAAGCAAACTGGATTTTGCACAGGAGCTGACGTTACGTGACGCAGTGTAGGTACTAAGGTATACTCAGACTTTTTTCTATCCCTTACATTTTTCCATACTCATGTTGCTTCAAATTGAAAACCAGAACACAATTTATTGGAACTGAATTATTGCCCAGACACTGACACCAAATAGCAGTCCAGAAGTCACCACAAAGACTACTTGTGAGTAATTGCTAAACTGGCAGAAACAGGTTCTTTTATTTTAGCAAGCAGAAAGGTTTTAATGTAGTTCAAATTATATAACATTTTCTTCTAGAAGGAGAAAGACAGACCTTATTGAAGTCAAAATCAAAACTCCCATTTACTTAAAAGGGCCATAATGTTAAAAACTTAAAACTTTTGTAGCTCAAAAAGGAGAATCATAAGAGAGCCAGCTACCCCATTCATTTTCTGGATCTGGCTGAAGAGTCTAGTCTGAGTAGGTTTTTTAATCTCCAACATTTTTGAGAAGACTGAAGAAAAGAAGTCACCTGCAAAGAGGAAAAGCAAAGGGATGACTTGGATAATTCAGCTGGGAAAAAAGAAAAAGCTATCTTAGTTTGAGGTGCAAATTATGAAAACTCATTATAATTTGTACTAACTCAATCCATACCCTTTCACTAGCACAGACTGAACCAGATTACTGAGGATGGCTTTGTGATGGCTGCTGCTGTTTTGCTAATCACTAGGCCTAGCACAAAGGACAGACAGAAGTAGAACAAACCAGTAACCAGATTCTATTGCACACAATAAAATCAGTATATGGGGGATCGCTGGGGGTACAAACAAGTCCATCAGATTACACATAACAGACACCAACCCCAGCGACCCCAGGAACGATACAACACGGCCAACAACCGGTGGAAAGAAGAAAGCAACGAAGTCTCCCATGGTAGAGATGGGAGACAGCCAAGGCAACAGACAGATAATATAGGAGAGAGGTAGCCACATGTTCTCACAAAGCCTGAGTTCACCAGCACCAAACCTGACTGGGGCCCAGCTGCAGCGAGAGTCAGGAGGTCCTTCCCCAACAGGAAACTCTGCAGAGTGCATCCACCTCACAGACAGACACTGCACCCTTCCTGCAAGTGGTGCCAGCTTTTATGCCCAAAGCAGGACACCTGGCACTCATTTACCCAATGCAGGGCACCTGGGGCTTGTTTACCCAAGGGCTTTCCTTACAAGGCTGGCAGCACCTTGGAGGAAAGCCAAAAGGCAAACTCATCCCCTCCTCTTAAAGGACCATGGGGCCCACCCATATGTCAACCTTAATTCAGGGCTTGGGGTTCAGACCCCAGCACTTCAGCTGCACACCCAAACCCACACAACGCAGAACGACACGACACAGCTATTACCTTGTACTGCAACTGCAGATCTGACTAAATAATGCAAGTTGCCTCTGAAACAAAATGTTTCTGGAAGCATTTGGTTATATACTGGTCATCTATGTTACATGAAATAAAAAAAAAAAAAAAAGATAAAATGAATGAGAATTTTCAAATTCATAAACAGACATTTACACTGTCAGTCGATTGCAGTGCATAGGTAGAACTGTGTATTACCCTACTGCAGGACAATATGCATAGCCCCTTGATAGCTCATTAAATGTTTCAGAAGAACAGCAACAAATATTAGATATCTAAAACTCTCACAAAACAGTCTGGTAACAGCACATGAGCAGGCTTGCAATGACCTCAGCACCGTCACACACACTCTTATCTGCTAAATTGCTTTGCTGTAACCTCACCTCATGTCCTTGACCACACTTTTAAAAGTATTTGTCTCTTGCTTTCCAAAGAGCTGACAGTTCTCTGGGGCTTCTGAGCATCAGAAGAATGTTTTTTTTTAAAAAAATATTATTAACTGTTCTTGCTTTTTTCTTTGTGGATGCAGTGTGATACACAACTAAAGAGCTAAACCAGCTTTGGAATATGGTATTCATTTATCACATGAACAGCTACAGCTTTAATTAGCCAACACACAGTTGGCAAATGAAAGAATTACCTATGGCAGTGCCTGAAATGGGACAGTTTCAAAGGATGCTGTAAGAACACATCCTTTGAAAAAGAAAAAAAACCCAGTTTGTCAAAAAGGAAGGACTTAAAAAACAGTAGCAAACTTCAACATAAACCAGTCTTTTGTATGTAGGTACTTTACAATAGCTATAGGACAGACTCTGCTTTTTTTAATACACACTATTCCTGCATTAAATCAATAGGACATTCCCCTTTAGGGGGCCTAAGACGGCGTCATCCCACCTCCTGGGTCTGGTGTTCACCACTTCACAGTGGACGTTATTTGTTTCTCCCCTTGAATACCCTTGTTTCAACTGGAAGGAAAATGGGTAATTACAACCTCATCAACCACCAGAGTCAGCTTACTGAGCCCAGCCTGGAGCAGGTGGGGGAACACTACTCTCCTACTGCCATGGTGTTCTCTTAAATCAGGCTGGTGCTGGTGGTGAGTCTCAGCTGCTCAGCAAATGGGGAAAAGGGCTCACATCAGCTAACTCAATCTGGTGAAGTATTACTCATGGGGGAAATATGTGTTCCTACATCTTCTTTGAGGAATGTCTTCAAGATGTGCTTGGAAATCCCTGAAGAAAATCCAGTGTCCAAATGCATAACAGGACTATGATCTGCTTTTCTCAGTCCTTCCTCTGCTTTCTATTGCAAGTCTCTCTACAGTTTTCTGGGATTGACCGTGAGATTTTCCTTCGTTTAGGTTTTCTTTCCTCCTTGTCTTTACATGTTCTACCCCCTCCTGCCTTTTCTATTTATATAGCAAACTTTTTGACACAGAGATGTTCTCCTGTTCTGTCAGTAATGTGCCTCAAACCACGGTGTCCCATCAATGCTTGGTCTGTTGGCACAACAATAATAGACTTGATAATTATTATTGGTCCACGCTATTAAAGTTACATCAGTGACACAAATGTGCAAAAACATCAAGCTGCTGGGAAGAATATTTGTAAATATCTTAGCAGATGTCATGTGTGTGTGAGAAGCTGAGGTAAGGAGCTAAACAAGTACAAATCTGTTTACAAAATGATGAAAATGCTCCAAAGGACAGAATTAGTTGGCACAGCACAAAATGGAGGTATCGTGGTGCTAGATACTTACTTCACCTATCCTTGTTTGACATCAGAGGTCATACTCCATTACCTTTTGCTCCAAGCTCCAAGTCAAATTTGATTAGGGACTAATCTGATTCCACATAATGAGAATACTATTTAGGATGCATGCTTTAAATGTGGCTTTTAGTCCACAGTTTGTTAGGTTAATGAATTTAACAATTGAGATGATTTGAACGTTCCATGGGTGATTTGGCATGGAAGGCATTTGTAAAATGTGCAAAACTGGCTAAAAATGGCATTTCAAGCAAAACAAGCAAAAAATTATGGCTGATACTACAACTTGCATTTCTCCTTCACTGATATATATATATATATATATGTAGTTAATATTTTTCAGATTTTTTAAAAGTACAGTTAGAAAGCATAAAATGAGAAAAAATTTCGTGGACAGAATAAAATGAAAGAAGAACATTTTAATTTTCTGAGCAGCTCTAGTAAAGGTGTCACTTTGGTGCCACAACTCCTACACTTATACAGTGCCTTTAAATGAGTATGAAACATCTGTTCTTGGAGCACAGAGCATCTGAAATTAGCACTCTTGTCCAGCTAGCCACCTGCAGATGTGGGTCTTAATCCCCACTCACCACATAACCTACCCCCAGCTCATTTCTGCTGCAATGTCCCACCCAGGACTCTCTCTGAACCCATGCATCCACAGCCTTTCTGGCAAAACATGGGCTCTGATCAGTCCTTTAGCTTTTAAAATGAAATTCATGGTGCTGGAGCTTTTCTTTTTACTGCACAGAAGTTTTGTAGCTAAAGTATTCAACCAGCAAAACAGAGAATCAGATGTCCTCATCACGCACCTCTACTGAACACCCTGGTCACTAAATGATGGGCAGAGCCACCCCATGCTGCTGGGTAGCGGAGATAACAAGAAAGCTGATAATTACCTCTGGAAAGGCAGAAGCCCTGGACCTTGCTTGCAGAAACACTGGCACATTTTATCCAATCACTCAAGGCATGCTGTTACAATAAAGCATTTAGGTATCCCCAGAAGTGCGTAGCCGGATGAGCTTTCAGAGTTGCAATTTCAGACACCGGAACCTGAATTCTGCCCAGGCCTTACAGTGATGCTTAAATCCTTTATTGGATTTGTCTTGCTCGTTCCTACTCGGGGACCTGAGAGCCAATTTCTTGTCAGAGGCATTGAAGCAGAGTGGTGGGAGAGCAAAGAAACTAATAGCACTGCAAATCAATAACAACTTTTCCTATATTACAAGTTTGTTGCAGCACAAAGCTCTGCAATCAGATGCTGCACATATCATTGTTATTTTCTAAAATCTGGAGGCATTGGACTCTATTGGTGAAAAGAGCATGGGGAGATTTGGTGCTAAGCCAGCTGTTCTAGAGGAAAGAAAATTGTATTTCCCAGAGCACTGCCAGGCTCTTCTTGAAAGCAGCAGCAACAAGGCCATCTGAATGATGTCCTTACGAAAAGAAAAGGAAAAAAAAAAATCATCTACCATGGTTACACTGCTTCTCAGTGTTCACTCTGATATGTTTTCTTAGAGCTCTATTGCAAAGATCCTCTTGCTGCTGGCATATCACAAATTACCGTGCTCCCTACAGTAGCTTCAGGGAACACGAAGTTTGCTTTTCCTCTCATTGAGTCGAAATCAAAACCCTACAGGGAGAGAAGTGTTGGTGCCTCCAGACAGAAATGATGACAAGTTCAAGAAAACCTGGAGGAAGGGGAACCTCTTGGTGAAAGGATGCCAACCAATGCCTGGAAGGAGCTGCGAAAGGTGCCGAGATACCCCTCTCCTCACTCAGACACTCATGACATGGCCTATGCCATCTGTGGCAACCTGCCTTCATTAAAACCCATTTGCCTTTACAGTAGTTTAAATATAATTTACAATTACACAAGTTGTCAGGTCAGCCCTCTGTGAGTATTTGTCAGCCCTACTCTGCAGGGTGAAGAGGAGTCTCCAGCCCCCGCTCCTGGCCGCACCACGGTCCTCTTGGGTCCAAGTGGAAATACAGAGATAGGACTTCAAAGGGCTTTCAGTTCTGTCACACAAACCCCACAAAAGCTGCACGTTATCCTGTTCTGAACTGCTGTTGTGTCATTCCATTTAAGGCAGAAGTATTATGTCTCACTTTGCTGGCCTGCTGAAGCCATATCCCCCTGTTGTGTGTGCAGGGTGTCACAGGATTCGCCTTGGGGCAGAGACTGTAGTGACTACATTTCCTAGTGAGCATCTGACAAAAGGTTGTACAAGGAAGAGAAAAAGACATAGCAGCAATGCTTTTAGTTAAATATCAGTAATTTGATCAATCTCATTCCAGCTTGATGTGAACATAAAACATTAAGGCCCACGCTGTGACTTACTGAGCAATGAGTAGCAGGCATGGTCTGAGGTGGATCATGCCTCTCCCACTGACAGACCAGGATCTGTGACTTCTGAAGAACCAGCTCAAGCACCTAACAACCTGACAGATGTTTTATAAAAGCACATTTATTACAGAATGCATCCTAACTGACACAAATTTACCCAGCTGATTTTTGCTAGCTGAGGATCTTGCCTTGGAATGACGACAGCAGGCCAGGCTGGAGGAACTTAACAAGAAAAAAAAGTTGGTGTAAGTTCTGCTGTTGTCTTGAAGTGCCTCAATTGAGTTTAATGGTGATTGTTTACAGCACAGAGTGCAATACCAGTCATAAAGTGGGAGAGCAAGTGAGCAGATGACAGGGACAAAAGGGATATGCACTTCCCTTTCCCAGAGTATGTCACAGCAACTGCAGTATCAATTCTCTAAACTTCTTTCTTTAGAGCTACCTCCTTATATCTATCTGATGATACTAGGATGCTATATGGTCCAGCAGTTATAGAAATAAGCTGGCAGAACTATACTAATATTAGCATTTAGGAGCATTCATCTGGTTGAGTTAGCTTTGGACACATGTGCCTTCTGTTGAAAAAGCACAAGGGGATATTCAACAAGAAATAATCATTACAATGAGCACAACACTGAAAGCAAGACCTGTTGATTGCTGGATGCTGACCAATGCATTAGAGATCCCAACTACTATGTGCTTTGCATGGATATTTAACAATATCTATTGCTTGTATCTTCTTCACGGTTTGTTTAACACTGACCTCCTGATTTCAGCTGCTCATAATAACCAGAAGTAATTTGCTAAAGGTAACAATGGTAACAAGAACAACTGTACTTGTGCTTACCTCCCATACTGGCACAATAATGTAACTGTATTATCGTCTGATGGCAGGGAAGATTTCAAGTCCCAGCACAGTGAGATAAATGTTACTAAATGTTAGACTACTGTGAAAGATTCAACAAAACATAATTACCATGATTATAGGCTATAAAAAATAACGTTCTAAAACAGCTCACTTAATACGAAGGAGAAGAGGAACAAAAAATAGATTTCTGTCTAGAGATCCCTTTTACACGATTACAACACATTTCAGCAAGTCGACACAAAAAGCCAGGTGGTTGTACCCAGAAAAGAGAATTGGAATTTTCATTAAACCAGTGGTATCTCCTCACTTCCCTCCCTTCATCTGGTTGTACTGGTTTTGTCCAGGTGAGAGTTATTTTGATGGGCCATGACCAATCTGTCACCCCATAAAGGCATTAAGACAACATATCTTTCAAATGATGAGTTTTGCATGACCTCTATATGGCATATAGAAGGAAAGGGACTTTGAAAGGGTCCAAAGCAAACACAGAAGAAGTGGGAAAACCACATGAATATAAAATTTCTGCCACAGAATGTGTAGAAGGATTCCTTCTATTGGGAGACACAGAGATGACTTTCATTAGATTTTCTGTAACCAGACCAGGGGACTGGCCCCAGGTGTACATTGCATACAATATACTGTACATAATGGCAATGTGCGTGGCTATATTCAGTGCCACTTTGGGATAACAGTCATCCCAGAACATGTGCATATATGTCAGTTACTTGAGTGAGCATCCACTCTTCCTCTCCACAGTGTCATCTATGCCAGGTCTATATTTCAGCTTTTGGGTCACTCATGGATGAATTTTGGGGATGTTTTGCAGTTCGGTGTGAGTGCATGTTTACCAAAATCTCAAAGATTGCCAGCCATTCTTCTGTTATATTGTGCTGATATTTTCTATCTCTTTCCAGTGGACAAGTAAGCATACAAAGGTATTCTCTACCAGAAAAGCAGCTTGTTAAATGTATTTTAATGGCAGATGGTACATACAGCCACAATGCTACTTTTCTTTTTTTTTTTTCTTTGTCTCATCAGGTGTTCAATTATATTTTTCCCTACTGCTACAGTCTCAAATTGCCATCAACTCAAACTGATTTGGACAGAACTAAAATCACAACCCAGAAATTCCTTATAAAGATAAAATGATTGCCAAAATAGTTTCAAGTTTTAACTAATGATTGTATCCAATAACTTATACACAGGTGACTATATTCTTATTCTGGGTAGCCTGTTATTTTTCAGCTACAGGGAGGCTTTTCTTATCTAGATCGATAAAGTTCTGCCCTGCCATTTTGAGAAACTGAAGCATGAAAAAAAAAGTTTTGAAAAACATTTTTGAGCTCTTTGTTGTGCTTCAGAGAACTCAAACCCCTGTGTGCCCTGTGAGAGCATAGATCTGTTGTGCCATTCACCGACTGAACGCAAGCGGTTTGAATTCAGTGGTGATACACTAAAAGAATGCATGCAAAGGATATGGTATTGTTGAAAGGAGATGATTCATATAAACAACTGAGTCTGTTTTCTGTGTCATGAAAGGCAGAGAAGGATAGAGTGGTTTTAAAGCCAGGGGCAACCTAAGGTACAGCTAGGACACATGAGTTCATTTGAACCTCTGCTCTTGCTGGAGACTTGATGGGAGCGAGGCAGAGAGTGATGCTCTCAGAAGCACTTGCCTGCATCTTTAGCTACCTAAATAATGTAGGTAATCTTAGTCATCATCATCAAAACATCATGCTGTATTTACATGCACTGAAGGCAATATTTCTATTAAAATCATGCCAGGTATTGAACAAAAGAGAAAAGCAGAAATGAAACCAGCATTTACTATCTTTGTGTATAGTATCTTCTCTGAGGGGTATTTACACAGCATGAGGACTGTCCTGAAAAACATCCTCATTAGTGGTCTCCCACCTCCTCCAGCTGCAATCTAAGGAAAGACTTCAATCATGACACCATCACAAAGTGCTAAAGAACACAAAGGCAGAAGTTGTTCAGAAACCCACAGCATATTCATTAATAGCCCTGGGAGAGATGTACGTTTCTCCAGCAGCTTTTCAGGCAGACACACGTATTGATCTCTGCAAGGTGCCTCCTTCAGAGAGGCTGCACAGCAGTCTTGGTCACATCTTCTGCATGTCCTCGTCTCTTCTGGAAATAACTATGATCCTAAGAGCAGGACATCCTGTTTTTACCCTCTTCCACCTTCAGACCCCTCCAGAATTCACTTTTTGTGCCTATGCTGAGAACTGAGTTACAGCAGCTTCCGTATCACCTTCCCACTCTGCCTTCCAAACTGGCAAGCCATGAGAACTACCTTTTTTTTTTTTTCCCCCTAAATTATAGCTACTAACAGAAAAAGCAGAGAGATGGCAATGGGTATTGGGCAGGGGGGCAGTTTTGGTGGGGTTTGGAGTAGCTGAGCTCAGCAGTGCCATCACCCTTGGTGTGGGAAGCAAACAGCTGATGAGCCACCAGTATAATCTTGCTGGGCTTGTACACACGAAACAGGGCATCATACTGCAGGCAGGACTTTGTTCCCTCTGCTGTTGTTCAGGTGATAGGCCTGCCTGCATCAGGGCTCTGCAGCCTTTGTTTTAGGCTGACTTTACATGATTTGCTGATCACTTAACATGACTAATAACTAAATTGGAGGCAAAAGTTTTCTGGCAAAAGTGATAAAAATCAATGAAAGAAGCCTTCACAGTCATTCCAATTATTTTTTAAATTCAGTTCATAGGTGACAAATTAATGCTTAAGTATACTGGGGGAGTATGTGCCCTTTATTTAAACAGCAATATAGATATCAATTAAAGGACAAATTAGTTATACCTTTTGACTTATGTGCAAAGAGGAGAATTACCACAGTATTAAAGAGTTTTTAACTAGTGGGTAGTCTGGTAATTAGGGAGCTGTCAGAGCTTGTTATGTTATCTTGCAGCAGTTGGTGTTCAAAATACTTCTTGCCACTCATGATCTGAGTGGGATGTTGTTAATATGCAGCTACAGTCTACAAGAGTTCAAAGGGTAGAATTTAATTACGATACTGTAAATTCTTAATTTTCAATTACTATGACACTAGGGAACTGCCCTTGAGAAAGGGCAGATAAAAAACATCTTGGCATTTACAAATGTATGAATAAATAGGAAGGCAAAGAGAAATAATATTTGCATGATTGTTACATTTGAAAGCTCTGCAGTTGCTTTTTTAATTTATTTTTGCTGTACTAGATTTCAAAACAATTTTCCCATGTCAACAGTTACAATGCACATTTGCAGATATTATCTCACTCCAGGCAGCAGTTTGGAGGTCATCAAAACCAATACTTTGATCTGGAGTGTATTGTAAGCCCACATGGAGCTGATAGCCACAAGAGTTACATGCAGAAAGTAACTACCTATTCTGGGAAAAACACTTATTTGGGATCAAATACCTGACTACCTTGCAAGTCTCCTTTACTGCTGAATTCACAAGACCACCTAGGCCAATGGCATGTGAACATTTGGGAGCAGGCCTTTCTCTGCCTTCCACTTTTATCACTGGTCACCACTGACCTCACCACCAAACTGAGCAGTTCAGAATTGATCTGTCTTCACCACCAGCCAAATTCCACCCTCTGTGGACACGCTGGAAATGATGGATCCAAGTATCCCCCTTCCTTGGTGATGCTCCATTACTAGCTGCAGTTGACTGAGTAGATCCAACCCCAGCATGCAAGAAGACTTTTGTATGAAAGACCATACATTCATTAGAAGGTGTACAAGGGATTATCCTGAAGTCAGCATTGATAGGGAAAAGCAGAAAAGTAGAGGAAGAAAGATTGCCTAGATAGAGTAATTAAGTTAAAAAAACAAGTTTAACTTTTGCCCTGCAGGCAGTATTTCGGTTCTGTTTGGGAAAGAGGACACTGAACATTGGCCTGGTGTAGCCTCTCTCACCAGAGAGCATCATCCTTGTGCTACCCTTAATGGCACAGCCTGTCATACATCACCTATGAGTACACCAAGTGCATTTTGTCAGCCTGGTTTTCTCTCTCCCATTTTCAGAAGTGCCAACACAAATGTTCACTCCAGGGCAGTGCAGCTCAATGCAGAAGCTCACATATGAAGCCCTCCCTCGTGCCTGTTGGTGAGGTGAGGTGAGGTGAGAAGCAGTGCTGATTCCCCTCATTCACATGCAGAGCCGTGGGAAGGGCTCATTCACCACCTTTGCCTGAAGCAAGAAGGTTTTCAGCTTCTCTTGTCCTAGGAGTTATCAGAGACAGTTCTGAAACAATCTTTAGCAGAAGGATAACGAGCAAATCCCCCACACGAAAGGGAATAGGAAACACTCCATGACCCCAGGACATTTCTTTTATCATTGAGGAGCACCAGTGACTCACATTTTAGACTTCCAGCCAAGTTATTGTGGCTTAACAAGTTACACCAGGCTAGCAGAGGTGCACTAGGTGCATATCTTTGCCTGCAGCAAGTGCAAGCTAGTGCAGCTTCTCTTGCACCTTAGGGAAATGACTTTTAGGAGAAGTTGTGTTACCTTGTGTTCACCATAAAGCCTGTAGACAGTTACAGGGGTTCAGCTGGTCAGGCATGTTGTTACTACAGTTTACTAATTTACAGGAGAGCCTTCAGCAGACATATCAGCTACTGGATTTCTGTTTCAATGGGAAACTGTGCATTGCCCGCTGAGCCTGACCTTCCACATCTCCTGCAGGTCTGCACTTCCAGTATTCATGGAGTTCTGATCACCACAGCTACTAGTTTCACAGCTCCCAGTAAAACTGAGCAAGATCAAACTCTCAGAAAACTCCACATACCTCTCTGAAACTGCAGTGATTTTATTTTATGATGGCCTTTTTGCCAAGTTTCACAAACAACCACTATCTGAGGGACAGCAGCAGAAATCCTATTTGTGGGTGTTTCCTACCAAACCTACGAAATAAAAATGGATGCTCCAAGGCCAAATATCTAAAGAAATATTTTATTCAAGCTGAATAAACAGCTGTAATTGAATCCTGTGAAACAGACTGTCCTTGGTGGGGGAAGGGACAAATAGCCATAATCGAAAGTTTACGTAGCGTGAGACTCTGCAGTGGGGAAACTGTGCTATTAAAGTATTTTTTCTGATGTATTTTTAAAACATTTATAATTTATATAAAAACACCAGGCAATACCTTTAAAGTTATTTAGCATGAAAGTCCAATAAAAAGCTCCTTAGGTTTTAACAGTGTGATACAATAGCTCTCACAGTATGTATAGTTAGCCAACTCTTATATTCAGTAGTGCAGGGAACAAAAGCACAATACTTAGTGCTCTCTGTCAAATCAAGAAAAAATCATTTCACCACTTACAGTGATTTACACGCATGGCAAGTCAGTCCAAAATGTAGGTGCCTTATCCAAGAATGGAGAGGAAGTACAAAAGGTCGGAAGCACCATCACAAACACAAAGTACAAAGCAGTTTCATTAGGGTTTCACAGATATGAGATGCTGAAGGAAATCCCAACTGAAGCATGTCCTTCAAGTGACACACGTGGCACTATCCTAATTTGCTCAGTTATTTCGCATCAGAGATCGTGTCAGTTTGTTAATAAGGCAATCAGCATGTGAGACACCAACACAAAGAAGCAGGAAAACAACCTGTTTTCAAGTTGTAGGTGCACAGAAATAATTTATTTGGAGTCTTTAATTTCCAATTCTGAGCTCTGACTAGTCCCTGGCTTTGTTGTTTGGTTTGTTTTGGTTTTGGTTTTTTTTTCAGAATAAAAAATAAAACTAAGGTAAAACCTCTAGCCTCAGGTCCCACTATATAATCTCTCACTACAAGTCAGTGGGAGTCTGTAGATATGGCTGAGGGCAGATTTTGTCTCTGTGCCTGTGATTAGTGATATGAGGAGGTAAGAAAAGAATAATAGAAGCAAAACTTATTTTATGCTTTTCCATGCTCTGGGCCACTCAGTGCCATGGCTCTAATTTTACGGATTCACGGAACTGTCAGAGTTGGAAGGGACCTCTAGAGATCATCCAGTCCAACTCCCCTGCTTTAAAGCAGGATCCCCTAGAGCACATCACTCAGGACTGCATCCAGTCAAGTCTTCAAAATCTCCAGAGAAGGAGACATGGAACAGCTCTGAAAAAGCATGCAGCAAAAAGAAGTCATGATTACACTGGCATCCAAGGTGCAGGCAAGTCTACTTTTCATTATTTGTTCTATTATCAGTCAAGACTGGTGGCAACACCACCAGCAAAATCTAAGCCATTTTCACCCTACTAATGGTTCTAACAGCTGCATGTGGTGCACATCCTGCATCTCCCAGCACTCAGGGAGGGGACACACCGTAACATTTTGCAGTGACAAACCTGCAGACCTGTTTAAAACAGGGGGAAGAATGGCATCATGTGTTTCACAACCAGCCAGTCAGCCAGTGGCATCACCACATTATTTTAATTGGTTTGATTTGTCCAGTGCACAGAAACCAATTATACTGGAGGGGATGAGAGGGAAAGGTATTTTTTTTCCAAACTCTGATAGTAAATTTTTTCTAGACTGACTCCCACTACCATAATTTAAAAGTGTTTCAAGGTGGTCTTTCAATAACATGAAGGTGTAATAGATTATTTAGTAGACTGGGTACACTAATCCAGTTAAGCATCATGCATAGGCTGAGGAGAAACTTAACAGTTTGAGGCACAACCATCGATTCCTTCAGCTTGGTTAATGGTCAGGGCTCAAGAGAGGGTGTAATGGTAGCTTCATCTTGATAGGGAATTAACTACCACTGTCTTTGCTTATCATCAAAGGAAAAAACCTTCAAAGAATAAGCTTTTAAGTGGCAAGAACACAACTCTGCTCTCTGATCCTGGGGGAAACAAAGACTGACTAATCTCAGCTGCTCCCAGATCTGGATCTGGGTTGGCCCCCAACACAATGAAGCAACTTCAGTTATCTTCAACCATCAAACTCCTGTCCCAGTGCCTGTATCACAGGCTGAGCACTGCCATAAATCCTTGCAAGGCCCTACCACTTGGCAGATCCATTGAGAGCCCTTGGCCCAACTGCAGACTGAAATTGCTCAAAAAAACCTTAGCTGGTCCATGGTCTGCGCCTCTGGATCTTCATGGTCTGTCTCAAGATCTTCCTGCTGAAGGACAGTGATCTGGAGAGGAGGGTTCACAGCTCACTCATGCAAATAACCCTCCATGTGTAAATAAGCAAAGCACAGAGTATAAAAGTACTCTGATGTCAGACGAAAGGTAGTTTGCATTTCTGATGTTTGTGTGCTTGTGCTGACTCAAACACTATGAAAAAGACAAGTAATAACTTTGTGAGTGTATTCAAAGAACATTTTTTTCCCTTTAATTTTCAATGCCGATATTGCACCCCTACTTCACTTTAGAGGTAATACCAGAGGAGCTGAGTGCATTACACTGCAAATACACCAAAATGGAAATGTTTCTCTGTAATGGTACCACCACCTAGGCAAACTTCTCCACTGATTTACATTCCATGTAGCATCAAGAATACTGTAAGGGCTGTAAATCAGTGAAGAATAGTATCCTTTGAGTCTAAATCTCCTCAGCTATTCAGAAGTCATGTTAATACATTGCTACAGCTGTAACCTACACAAAGTGACTGTCAGTGGGAGCTGTTACAATCAATGGTATTGAGAGAGCTGCAGTTACTTACTGTATCGATCATGTTAAAGAGTGATAAACAATTACAACTATAAGCCCAGTATCATTGCACAGGACACTAAATGAAAGATTCCCACATCTTTATGGTTGCATTTTTTATAGTTGATTATATCTTTGTTCTAATTACCAAGTTTTCTAAAATCTGTTTTTCAATTCTCCCTAAATGATAAAAGCACCAGGATCTGGAGGACAAACATGCCAATAAGGTGAAGCTGCACTCAGAGAAGTGGCTGTAAAAAAATGCCTTGCCGAGTTATAAATTTTCTCCTTCTCAGTAACTTTCATAACCTTTGAGCTGCATGCTGAGGTGTTTTTTTTTTAACCAAGAGCACCATAGGCTTGACAATCCCATGAGCTCACGTCTGGGGTAAGCTTGGTGGTAGAGGGGTGGCAACACAGCTCCAGGGACTCAGGAAACTATGGCCTGAGTTAGTTTAACAAAGCCAGGACTGGAGGTGAAACCAACTCACTTCCATGAACACACTTGAAATGCAGCACTGCCAGAACAGAGCACACCTTTAAAATTTTTCCTAAGTGAAACAAAACCAATTCCAAGTACCTATAGGAAACAGACCCGTTAAAAACACGTGCTGCATTTTCTCACAGACACACTTTCCATGTTAATTTAAACCCTTGAACATACTGGAATTTCCACATCTCACCAAAAGGCAGATGAAATCTCCTTCAGCACAGAGATGGAAAAATCAGTGTTGATTTGTGCCACTGTAGGCGATACTGTCATACACAAAGAGAAGAGAAAGGAACTTTCTCCTGCTGTTTTCTTTAAGCTGGATGCTATTTCTGCAATTCACGTGATAAATAATAGCTCTGCAAATTTGCCTTGCCCAGTCCTGGTATAACAGTCCACCAGCATATAAACTGGTTAACAGGACTGCTGTACAGGACCTGCTCTTTCTGATTCCCTGTGCTGATGTTCAGCTGCATGCATTGGATGTATATTCCAAACACTCCAGTTATGAGGTACTTTTTCCATTACATCTTTTGAGACAGAACAATTGGGGGAAAATGGCTTTAAATGGCTTTTTCCAGTTGATGCAAAACAGCCAAATCATCCTTTTTTTCCTTCTTTTTTTTTTTTTTAATTGTAAAATTATCAATGACAGGAGCAAACCAGGCAAGGGGACTGGCAGAAACACTCAAGGTGATAAATGTAGACATAAAAATGGGTGCCACTGCCCCTGAAAGCAGCTCTCCCACTGTCAACAGTCATTTATGGGTGTGCTCAAATCCTGTCCCTGGTTTAGTTTCATCCACAAGGCTATGCTGTAAAACACCTTAAATTCACAGGATCTCTTCCCTTTTTGCACCAAGCACAGTCAGGACCCTGACCCTTTTAATACTTTGCTTCAGGAATGAAGTCAACTCCCAGCACACCTTTGAATTTGCCTTCTGACCAAGAGCAAAATAAAGACACCTCTGACCTGCAATGGCTGCCTGTAATTTTTGTGATCTTTCTAGGATCTCCTCTGAAAAAGCATCTCTGTAAGCATTTTCGTGAGAAGTTTTAAAGCAGGTACTTCTCCATCAATAATTCCTCTCATGGGAATCATTGGAGCTACTGCTGCCAGGGTAGGGCTGTGGAGGGAAAACTGGGGCTTTTCAAAATGTAGGATCCCTTTCTTCTGTAGTCATAATGGCACTGCTGACTGAATAAAGAAATAGGAATTATTCCTCTTAGACTCCCTCATTTAAAAGTAGCCATGCAGTATGCATATTTTCCCATCAGGGGGTAAGCATTGTATGGGAGCCTTGTACACAAATCTTATTAAATAACCTGTGGGATGCACACCAAAAGCCTGTGCACCTCTTTAAATAAACTAGCATGAACATTTATTTACCATTTTCATTTTCTGTGTCAATCAGCTTTGGGGAGAAAAAAAAAGAAAAAAGAAAGAGGTAAATTGTTGGTCTCCACAATGCCTCAGTACAGGAACACTGAACTAGACAGTGGTCTCCAGCATTTTTCTATGCAGTTTTTGATAGGATTTGCTAGCCAAACTATTTATACAGTGTTTAAGGGTTTAGCTGCATATGAATCAAATGCAAAAGTTGACAAAAAAAGAAAAAAAAAAAAGACCAAAGGCAGACAGATTTTCATAAACTCATTATAACAATTCCCAATTAGGTGCAAAATAGAAGATTTCAAGATTTGTATTATAAACAGTCTCCATCCTCACTGCTGATTGATGTCGTGATTTGCAGAGCTTTAAAAATAAAACTCTACACCACCCTCCCTCCCTTGCCCCCATTTTAAAATATTGCTTTCCAAAGCAATCAAGAACACCTTCTGGAAGAGCCAAATCAAACTATATCTCGTCCTTCAGGATATTAGCTACGAAACGATTTTTGCAAGCTACACTGCAAGGCATGCATTGATCTGACAACAGCTTCTGAATCTTTAGATAGAGTTGAACTTTGGCTTTTTTTTCATAATGCCAGCATGCCTGCCTCTGTGAAAGCCCTCAGAGTCACATTTTTTTGCCAAACAAGGGGAAATAAATCTATGAATAATTCTTTTGCCGTTTCATTTCACTATTTCCATTTCTCACGCAAGTTTGTAGGCCTGCTCCTGATTTTTTTCCTGCCATGCTGTAAGCTAGTACGTGATTTCAAAGAAAAAGATAAAAGTAATTAGAACTATTGGGTTTTTCAAGTTGCTGGATTTTATCTTTTTTTAAGGGAAATGAAAATCTTATTTTTCTTACGTTTCCTTATATGAGAAAAAATGCCAGCATTTTCCTTATGCTTCAGTGTGGGCACATGGACTGATTGAAAACTATATGCAGAAATGAAGAAATAGGCAAAGTGTTGTCTAATAAAAATTTTATTTAACTTACAAGATAGAAAGAGGTGGGATACTTAATAAAAGAAATGAAAAATCTTTAAAGGTCTGAACAAAGAAACTTCATGTCCTCTAGCCACCTGTAAGAACAAAGTCAGCTGTGAGAAATGCTGCCTGCCACTTCCACAGAGCTTATGTCCTGCAAGTGAGAACTTCTCCATAGCTCCCTTATGGCTCCCAGCAGCTTCCACTAGCTGGGGTTTTAGTATCTAATGAAATCTAACAAGGTCTTAAAAATAATAATTCACTCCTGGGAAATCAATCTGATGCCAGGAAGAAAGACAAGATAAAATAACTCTTAAATATGTAGATAATTCCCAAGGAATAGAAAAATTCAGTGCTCAGCCCCTCTGTCAAAGCCTGCTGAAGTCCATTAGACTTCACTTTGGCTGAGGTCTATAACTTAGTATGTGGTGAAGGCTCAAAGAAAATGGTGAAGTTGGCTAAAAAATCTGCTTTTTCTCCCATTCTCCAACACCTCTGTAGTCAGGTACCAAAATCAAATAGATTTATGCTAAGAAACTAAAAATGCAGCCCAAAAGAAGATGTTTCCTCAGTCTTGCACCTCTCAGGCACGTTCCACAGGACCTCACCAGTGAACTCCAGAAGAATATATCTGGAATCCATATGGCATTGAGCAGTTTAAGTAAAATAATATCTATGGCACAATTTCTCTTAAATACATCTTACATCTGTCAGATGCGTGCTGCAATCAATACTTTTATGACTGTAGCTGCAAGTTGATAAAGAAACACAGCAGCTATCTTTTAAACTTACATCAGCTAGATATAATGGGATATCGGAATTAACGTTAGCTCAGTCAAGCATGACAGCTTGGCATAATGACTAAGTGTCAGCTACTTTGAAAGTTTACATCTCTTTTAATTACCATGATTACCCAACTGACTGGTTTTCTGCTCCTATGCCTGCTGGAGGCTTGGAATGAGCAACAAACTCTAAGATGTATGCACATCAGCAAAGTGTTCCTCTGAACTGTCAGGATCAGATGTTGATCCTTATCAAGCTGCTGTCTCCTGTTAAGCAGTACATTTCAGAAAACCTTACCACTGCTTGGGATGGGGAGATGTATCCTATTTTTCTTCCCTTACTCAATGTAACAGCTTTTCTAGGCAGTGGTGGCTGTGGAAACTTAGTTGACCAAGGAGTTTTCTTACTGCAAGGCCTCTTCTGTACACCACCAAGTTCAGGGTGGTTGAAAGCCTGCTTGTTTTATTTCTAATTAAGGCTTCCCTCTTTTTTCTCCAGGCTAATACAGCTCTTCAAACCAAAACCTGTGGGGTACATATTACGCACAAGAACTATTTTTTCCCCTGTGTGCACTGAGAGGCTGGAAATACAAACCTAACTTTTAATGAGTTCTGTTTTCAGCTAAAAGACCTTTCACTTTGTCACCTCAAAAGTACCAAAAGCAGAAATTCTGGGTAAGCATGCACCTACACAAAACCTATTTAACTGGTCAGTCCTATACCAGTCCTATACATCACCACCTCTCCTGTCCATAAATGCACTTTTGCTTTCCTAGCCTTCACCCTTACACTTCTGTGAATTATGTCCCAAGTGTACTCCCTCTTAATACAGTTTTTGAAGCAAGTATTGCAAGAACTATGAGGAGATGTTTTCATAATGAGAGTAGTTATCATTGCATTTTAATGTAGTACAATACAGAGCCATGGTTCAGTAGCTTTACTTTAGAGCAAGTGTTAAAATAAGAGCTTTAGATCTATCATGAAATACATCTGTAACTAACCTTTGGTGCTGCATGCCAGGATTTTCTTGTACTAAACACTAATGAGGTGTGCTCTGGCCTGCTTGCCACAAGTGGATGAGGCTCTTCTAATGAGTCTATAGCTACCAAAAAAAACCCAACAAAAAAAAAAAAAGGAAATAACTATGAAGTCACTTTGGCCTCTTTTTATATACAGTGCCTTCTAATAACTCTAATTGTGACAGAACATTGCCTCCTAGAGACCGATATCACTACATTAAAAAAAAATAAAATCGAATCAAAGTGCAGCAAAGGACAGGGGAGCTCAAAATAATAAGATTAGCCCTAGATATGGCCAACTATCAGAACCATAATAGTGTTATAAATCCCATTACTTCCAATATATCTGACATAGTATACACGGATAGAAAATAGCAGTAAAATACCACATACAGGTTCATTATTTTCCTTGGCATACATCACTTGTATAGTTTTGTGAGAAGGAAAGGAAAGGGGAAGAGGATGTTTAAGGGATGGTGAAGGAGCACTCACTCATCTTTTTTCAAGGAGAAAAATCCCCTTTCTGGACATGCACAAGAAGCCTCTCACAAGAGAGATGAAGCCACCAGCACCAACCCTTGGGTACCTCTAGCAGGTATTCCAGAACCTCTGAGTTTAGCCAAGCCCTGAAAATCATTCTCCAGCATGTCAAGGTCCAGAAAAGGCAGCTGAACCTTGTTAGCAAATTGACCATGCAGAATAGGTAAACTTCAGCTATCCCAAAAAGCCAATTCAAAGGACTTAGAAGGTAAGTCTGGCTGGTCAGTAATAGAAAAGAGATTGGCAGCCTTGGCTTGGGAGGTAGGTGCCAAGGTTGCCGGGATAAGTACCAAGGTTGTGTGAGTACATTATGCTCTTTGGGTCTCAGTTAAGAGCAGACATGCAAGCATGACACAACACAGCAGGGGACTTGGGGTGGTAATGCTGTTAGTAGGAGACTGCAAATAAAGTCAAGCCTGAGCAGAGCCTGGGCCCTGTATGAAGTGTGTGGCTTCCACTGTGCTGGCTTAATCCCTCCAGTAACCCTGTGATTAGACAGTGGAAATATTAGACATGACACTGTGCCTCCTGCCCAGATCAGTGCTTTTGCTGAGAAGCAGTTTTTATGCATAAATAAATAAGTGTGGGGAATCTGGGATGGAAGCCTCCACAAGTAATATGAAACTTTAAAGCAAAACCTGTGAAAAACCCAAACTGGAAGCAGTTTAACTGGCATGAGTTGGTAGGGGAAGCTAGTGGAGCAAGGGAGAGAAAAGAGCACAATGCATAAATTGTGAGGCCTGGGGTCAGTCAGAGGAGAATGGGTAAGAAATCTCCTTTATTTCCACTCTCACCTGTTGTGATTTCCCCTGCAGAAGTAAAGAGCTTTCCAAGGGAAGAAGCCATCAATGCAAGACAAATTTTATGATGGCTACAAAATGACTCTCCTGCTAACACTTCCTCCAAGAATCATCAGCAAGCTCTTCCTGCACAATGCAGCATCTCTCCTGTACCAGAAACTCTGTTCCTTTATGAAAATTGCACTGTTGTTCAGTGGCATTTTCTAAGGCACATGCCTGGCAGCTTCCATCGTTTCCCGCAAGAACCCCAATCTCACCCCAATCAATCACTTGCCTGAGAAAGCCTTCCTATTTCTCCCTATTTCAAGGCAGCTAGAGCTGAGTGCAGTGAAGGCAGCACAGGTACAACAAACCTGCAAAGAAATGGGCTCTACAACTCAGAAATGTTAAGTATTAATGTATTAGAGAGGTAGCACAGCAGCTGTTCTTGCTGTTAAATGATTTAGTAATACACCATTTATATAATTCTTTGCATCCCCCAGAGAAGCTGAGATTACTGCATCGGCCATATAAAGGAAAACATTGCTTTTCCATTGTGATTCTATCCACAACTTCCAGCACTGCTTTATTAAAATAACTTGCCCCTGACTTTCACAGTATTCTGAAGGTGACAACATTTTTAGACATGACATCCTTCTCCAACAGAGAGTGCAGATACAGGAGCCTTCTAATGGCTTTTACAAAGCAATAACTCTGCATCTTGAAAAAAACCCAACAACCAAATATGAAAAAGCTGCTTTTATGAAGATCCTCATTTTCATTAAAGTTTGTATGTTAGACCTGGATATCATTCTGTGGATATTGATGGTAGAGAACTGGGTACTATGACACTGAAAGCATCTTCTTCTGGTGATTTATTTTACTGTAAATACCCTTCATTTACTATATTGAAGAATAAAAAAAAAAAAAAAATAGAAACAGAGCATTTTGATGTATGCCTTTTTTCCACACTTAGGTGTAAGGTGTCTCCAGCAAGGATAATCTGTCAGTATTTAGAGACAGAATAAACTCCATCAGAAACATAAATGTTTCTGCTTCAGTGTGTTGGGGAATTCTACCAAAGGACACTTGGGAGCCCTATGCAAAATAAGACTTCTAGAGATCAGAAAGAGATGTTTGTTTGGAAGTTTCCCTGCTAACAAAGCTGCTCTTTGTGCAAACTGTGCGGGGACACCCTCCAGCAGACCCACCACCACTGATAAATCTCCCAGGTGCCTGCCCTGTACCTTCCTCAAGCGATCCCGCTATGATTTTATTTTGTTAAACTAGATCAAAGTTTTGAATCTCCTCACAAGTCATAAAATCATAAGCACACTCACAATAAAAGCACTCACCAGCTGTCTCAGAAATGGTAGGTATCAAGCTCAAGGAGTTATTTTTCCTCGCGTCGATAAAACTTTCTTCCTAAGTAGCCTGGAAGGATAATTTACAAAAAATTTCTGATTCAATTGCCTTTAACTTCAGGTTTGCCCTTGACTCTTTCAGCAGAAAGATTTTCTTTTAGCAATTTTACAATTTTAAATCACCAGCACTGCTTTCAGAGCTCCTCAAGTACAAGCCCTCTTTTGGCAAGAATTCTTTGCGGGTGAGTTTAAATGCCTCAAGCGTCAGCAAACGAGCTACAAAAGGGCATTCTACCAGCCACTTGATTTCACTTGAGAAAGGACAACAGATTCTCTCTTTATTTTTTTTTTTTAATTAATATGGTATTTGCAAATATCAACTGTATTTAGAACTGCTCTGTGGATAATATTTATGAGCATTTGTTCAATAAATGCATTTTCTCCCAGTCCCAGGATTGGTATCTGTCTCTCCAACACTGCAGCTCAAATATTTTTTTGGCAAAAATAGTTAGAGCTGAACTTATGCTTTTGACAGAAATATACCAAGAATATCAACACATCAAAGATCTCCATCTGAATTCAGTGAAGCTATCACTTTTTTCTCTGCTTTTTATGAAATAATTCCTTCAGAAACATATTGTAAGGAAACTTTTGCAGTATTGTGACTACATTTTCATACCATTTGCAGTTACTTCATTGTAAGCATGGAAGTTTGGGAGAAGCAGTATCCACCCATCTCACAGAAAGGTTATTGGGGACCAACAGACATTGCTGAGGGAGGACAGGTGTAATGGTAAAGTAGGATTGTACTAAAAGGGCCACATTTTCTTTCCACTCATCACAGCTGCTGAAAAAGCACATCCAGACAGATCAGGGCCCCAGCTGGGGAAACACTCAGCTGTCACAGATCCAGTCAACAAGGTCTATAAATGGGTAGAAAACTCAATATTCTCAGTTCCCAGCAAGCTGAGAGCCTCTCTGAGTTATCACAAAACAACTGGGGGCAACTTGGAGACATCCCTTCAGATGTTCTAATTGAAATCAAGGATGGAGCAGATGGGGTTTGTGAGTCTGAGACCCATAATTGGCTCCCTGGTACCTCTCCTCTGCACTGAGCAGATCTTGAACCTGGGCCAATATGCACTGCATCTAGAAGGGTGCTTGAAGTACCTTAACTGGGGACATGCATACAAAAGCTACTCTCATCCAAAATAAATAATCTACTAGCATAAAATATAGAAACAATTAAATTGGTTTTTACATTTCCATGTCCAGTGTACTCTGTAGAGCTAAGGAGTACCCTTACAGCTTCTTAAGAAAGAATAACAGCAATGGAATTCTTAAAAAAGAACCTGAGATACCAAAAATTCAGCAATTAAAAGTACCTAATATCATATTCATGCTTTTACATATCAGATGCTCCCAAACTGTTCTTGCCACATGCCTGCATTCATTAGAATGTGTAAAACTGTCAGTGATAGTCATGGTCTTAAGTCAAATTATCGCACATCAAAAATCAGTCTCCGCTCTTCTACCTCAATCTTGTCACACTGCTTGGCTCAAAAGTTGGCCACTTCCCTTGATATAATGCTTATCTTTAATACTTCCCTCTGTTCCCCCTCCCTCCATTTAAAAAATGCTTTCTACTGCAAAATGTTGTGGCAAAGGACTGTAGGACGAAGGGTAAAACCTCACTGCAGTGATCATATCCAAGCACCAATTTAGAAACTCAAGATGTCAAAAATCTCCCAAGTAGCATTTTTCTCCCATATTTTTTTAAATGCTCCCTCCCCAAAGGTGACCCTCCAGAGATGCCACATCCCTGGCATGAGCACACCACTACCAAACCCAGCTGCTCGACACTTTAATTAGCAGGGAGGTGAGGGAAGGCAATGAGCCCTGCGAGCAGGGCTGATTACACAGTGGGATATGATGCCAAAGCCTGTGTGCAGGACTGACCCAGAACCTTTCTCATTTCAACCCATGCAAACAGAAAGCACCAGGATTCCCCTCTGATGCTCTGGGAATGCCAACTGGCAGAAAGAGAGCTCATCTAGGCTAATTACTGAAAGAGTAGGACAAGTAAATGAGTCACAGCAACGGATATCTCAGTAAACGGTGCTTGTTCTCTCACCACATTAAAACCTGGTATTTCCTTTGGGAAAAATCAAAACCATTTCCCTTCCTTTAATAAAAACCATATCAGAAAAACCAGCACAGGCTTACAGAAATGTCATTAGGTTTTAGATCTGTAGGTTTTTTGGAAAGCTGTTCAAACATGATAAATAATCTTTAATCAATGGAATGCTTTGCACTTGATATTTTATGTGAATTGTTTAAAGAGGAGAGAGGCTTTTAAAGTGACTTTTAGGTTCATTCAGTCCTATGATACCTCTTCAAAGTTCAGAGCAATGGTTATGCATTCAAGTGCTGCCTTACTGAGAAATGTACATCAGCTGGAAAATCAAAATGTCATCATAGAGACATATGGAATTATCTGGAAATGAAGATCAAGTAAAAAATTTCAACATGTAAAATAAATATTAAGGGAGGATATTATTGTAAATGAACTGGAGAGTTAAATCGCATTATCACAGCGGAGAAAAAGTTAGTTATTACTATTCCAAGAAAGAATAGGTGGAATTTCAAGGCCATGGGTGGGCTGAGATCCTTCCCATTGGATTCAATGACAGATTTCAAGAGGAGCAAACTCAGACCAGCAATAAAAGCAGCAGGTTTTCTGCCTTGAGAGTTAAAAGATCAGAAGCTCCAAGGGATCACTTTTCTGTGGAAATCCTTGCAAGTACAACTTCAAGACTGTGCTTTTCCCTGCACCTGTAAGGAATTCACATCACTACAAACATGAGACTGTTTCTGTGCCAAAATTAAGTCAAGTGAGGTTTACCGACGTGCAAATGTCTGCTCCTGGAGGAAAGACAGGCTGTGCAGTTTTAGAGACCACTTCAAAACTGTGGCCCTTTGCAGAGAACACACTATTTAAGCACTTTACTCAGGCACCCAAATGACTCATGAGCTTGCCCTCATGCGGAAAGAAATCAGCACCTCCTGAAGGTGGTTCTGCCCATCAGAGATCACGCTCAGACCAGGTTCCTAACTCAGGGCATTAAACTGGGTGCCTAAAGTTTTGCATTGAAGTTTCTCATTCATAGGGTATTTCACTGCACTAACAGGGTGTGCTGACCTCTATTTAAAAAAATAGAAGTTTTCATCAAGGGCAGGTAGTGTCCCAAAAAGTATTTTGATACACTTATAGCTGCAGGAAAAGAATGAGCCAAGAACCTAATAGGCATTGTATAATCATGTAGATTGGATCAAGAGACTCTGCTGTCTATCAGGTTGACTAATTGTTCCTCTGTGTACGACAAATTTCTACTCAGATGAAAAAAAGTAAAGTTTTTCAATAGAACTGTAGTAAGCCATTAAACCCTGTGGCGTGTGAAGGTTTGAAATGTACCTAATACACAATATCAAGGGTATTTCAGGTCTCACTTGATGTCACATCAAGTCATTATTATTTTTATTGATGCATTTCATTCCTGGGGTTGGGATGGCAGGAGTTGTGGGGGGGTCTCCGAGGTGCAGGTCTTGGTAAAACAGAGCATCATGTCATGAGGAATTTATCAAGTGATAATGTGAACAACCAAAAAAAGAGATGAGGTGGAGACAAAGGCGTCTCTGGCTGAGAAGTTATCGAACAATTGGAGCCGAGGAACAGAGAGCTCAGTGGCAGCTGGCTGTCCCCAACTCCCTAAAAAATTAATCACTTCAGATAAATGTATAAAAAGACAACACCTCGGTCTCACTGAAGTTGGTGGGAAAATTCCCATGTCTTGTTCCTACCCACCATCCAGGCTGTGCTGTGAGGCCCAGATGTGCTTCACAGCAGTCCTGGTGTCACGTCAGAGTAAGTGTGCTGGCACCAGAGGATTTGTCCAGCAGTGCCTGTGGGGAAAATCCACAGGACCCATGTCCCATCACTGCATACTCTCCCCTCACTCACTCTGCACCATGCAGAATGAGCTCCTGGTGTTTGAGCCTTTGCAACATCAAACTTCCAGGTTTGGACAGGCCTGTGGTGCACAAGAGCATGTGCAGCTCACCTCAAGGAATTTGCTCCAGGTACAGAATCCGATTTATAGTGCATAGACAGAACATGATGGAGTTGTGACTGTACAAAGAACTTCACTATCAGCCTTTCCTGGCATTCAACAAATTACTTTTGCAGCCCTAAAACTGTTAACACTGGAGCAAAATTATTCTTCTAAGATGCTACAGTTTTCAGTAGGCATTTTTAAAACCAAGAAATTATTACAAACAGTACAAGAGCATTCCATACTTTCAGAACAGGTACATGCATGAGCACCAGAAGTAGCCCTTGCAAATACACCTGGGCTTAGAAACGGTCATTCTATGAATATTTGTGCTGATAAAACCATATTGTAGAAATGTTCACAGAAAATTCATTCAAGTAGAACACAGAATAGTCAAAGGAAATCAATTTACAAGTGTGATGGCACTATTCCCAGGAGACACTGAGCAATTGAACTAACCCTAGTTATAATAGCTCTCTCTGTGATTTCAACATCAGCACTACACTTAGAAGAAAAATTCTACCGCCAGCAGGACAGCAGACGCATAAAGGGCTGATAATGAAGCCCAGTTAGATATCTTCCTACACTGGTAAAACTATGTTTTGCAATTGTGGCATAAATACCAACCCTGTGTGAAACTGCAGCAAATTCCCACTCTAGGACGTACGCTCACATCACAAAGCTGATACAAGTACCTTTACAGCCTAAATAGGACAATGACACTTCTTTTCTGAAAAAGAACATTAAGCGATGTGCAGCTATGTAATTATGGGCTGCCAGCAGCCCGTAGAACTCGTGTGCTGGCATTTCTGTGGTGTAGACTTCACATTTATGGTTCCAGCTTTTTGGTTTTAAAGAAAGGTAGTTGTAAAGACAGCACCTGACAACAGCATAAGCAAAAAGGGGAAAAGCAGGATGGGATGATGCAGCTGGTTGGGCTGTCATGGAGGTTATCCTACTTCTTGCCCTGATCTCTGCATAACCCCACCATTTCCCTTCCTCCCAGCCCTGTTATATCAAAAAAAATAAATATATATATACATTCAGGAGCAAGGTTTTCTGGATATGCAGCTGTGCTGAAAAGCAGGGAGATATCCAACAGCAGCAACAGGTATTTGGAGGCATAAGTTATTGGATACTTTTTCTCAAGGAAGAGAAGGAGATGAATGTTATTTTTTGTGCCAATAGGAGTGAAATGGGTTGAATTAAGTAAGTTTAATTGCCACTATATTTGATTATCAAATAAAAATCCGATTTCAGTAGGGACAATTTCTCCTTGTCCATGTAGCAGGAATGCCCAGCACCTAGTGAAGTCAGGGAGTCTTTGCCATTGACTCCATACACCAAGGTTTCCCTCTGTGTACATGGCAGACCATAAACATTTCACAAATGGTTGCAATCAAATCCAAACAAATATATTTAATAGACCAATCTTCTCGAGATTGATTCTGAAGAAGCTCTATAAAATGATACGTGCTTGTACATATACAATAAAGTTGAAAAAGGGCTTTTTTCCTTCATGTTTTAAATTACGGAATTCTCCAGACTGGTGCCTTTGATTTTAATCTAGGAGGCTGAATTTTCAGATTGCCTAAAGATAAACGAATATTCGTCATCCGTCCCACTAACATTTCTCTAATATATTGCTTCTCCTTTTGGCAATGCTGCTAAGATTTGCGTACAGTTTTTATCTCCTCTTGTAAAACCAAATTTGTTTTGAATGACGAATAATTCATTACGGTATTCATTTTTTTTTACCTTTCCATGCCTGAGCCATCTTTTCAATGGTTTCAGGGCATTGTTCTAGCCAAAGTATCAAATCCACTCTTCTATTTATTCCACCATGCAGCTTTGTGTTTTGCTCTGGCAAGCTTCCAGTTGAATTAATTTGACATTCACTGATCAATCAAACTGTCTCATTACTACCTTCTGCCTGCCTTGTCATCGTGGACCACTGTTGACAAGAGTAAGAAATGAACATCCACAAGGTCACCTTCAGAAAATCTTCTATTTAATTGTAGTAGACCTACTGCTAAGCCCTGGGGTTATCTGCAGTTTTCCTGTATGTCTCTCCCTTTCTTTTTACATGCGTAGTGAATTATTTTACGTAGGCTCATGCAGTTCACAGATGGAGTGATTCCAGCAGTTATTTAAGCAGTGGCCTAAGTAATTACACTGAGTGTTGGCATAAGGATTGTTTTATTTAAAAAAACCCACATGAATGATGGACCAAGTGGATCATTCAAAGAAAGGTATTTAGAAAGGAGTACTGAGGAAAACTGACAAAACCCTCAGTGTGATATTATTTATGTTCATTACTCAAGAGTTCGCGTGAAAACCACTTTCCTCATTATACAGTAAATTATTCTAATTAATTACTCTTTATGAATGCCAACTGATATGGTGAAATTTGCCAGAAAGACAGTAGCATTGCTCCCTAGAACAGGTACTCTGCCAGTGGATTTCCATTTTCTGTTTATGTTTGTCTGAACTGGCACCTGTAGCAATTGTTATGAAATTCTTATGGAATTAAAACCTCTGTGTCCTACGCAGAATTTAAAGCATTTAGAGGGAGATGTCTGCTCTTTTGAATTTTTCTGAATTGATTTAAACTTTCCATAGGAAGGCTTTAAGTCATTTTTAGACACTCTACTATATTTTGTCATGGACCCATTTTGGTTCACATTTTACATGAATGATTAGTGCATTACTACACTTTACTGGAAAGGGAACTGAGGTCCTTTATATTCTCCTGAGAATAATATAGCACAGTTTTGGTTATCTTTAACTACACATATTCATGTATTCTGGCTTAGGAACATCTTATCATTTATTGTCACTTAGGATCACATATGATACTGACACCACCAGGCTTCCAAGGCAGCACAATTAAACCAGCATATGGATCTGATATTTTAGACTGGTTTTGCCTGAAAAACATATCATTGTCCTTAGGTTTATTCTAAGATTTGGGCTGCTATGGTAGAAAAGCAAGTATGATCTAATAGATAGGATTCATTTACTTCAATACATAGTGTCTTATGTTGAATAGTTTATCTTATTTTTCTTCCATTTCTTAGAATTTTTGATGAGAAAATATGACAAATATTACGTGAAGTAATTTCTATACATATAATGTCTTTTCCATTAACAATTTTTTCTCCTGTGTTAGGAGTACATGTTCATTGGAGCTCTGTATGTAGACACACAGCAGCAAACATGTCTCAAAGTGGCAGATGTGCAGATTATTAAACAATAACGACAAGATCATGATCGTAAGACAGAAGCTCCATCACTGCCACAAATTTGGTAAAGATACTTTTATAAGTGAGAAGTTGTACAAGGAATGGGGTGGACGTTTCAACAAGTCAAAGTCGTAAGACAGCTTGGGACCAATTTACTAGGTACTTAAAACCCAAAGGGTATCATTATTTTTAAGAGGACAGCTCACTTTACAATAAAACACAAGCCATCAAACTGGAGGTGGGAGAGTTAAAGGAGTTATTAAAAGGATAGGAAGTAGTCTGGCAGCAAGCCTTTTGGTATACTTCCTGAATGCAAAGGGGAATTAAGGTATTGCCATTCCAGTCCCAGAGGAGAAAGTGCTGACTTACAAGGAATTTGTAGAAACATATGGTTAGGTCTACACAAGATGTATCTGAAAAAGAATTAATAATCTGCAAAAGCATGAGACCAGCAGAGGAAAAGCTGAAAGAACAAGAAAAATCAGACAAAAAAAGAGATATTTTTGTTAAGATTTATAACACTGATATGCACATTATTAATTAAGTCTTGAATAAATGCATTGGGGTAGACATCTCTCTTGTTACACATGGGTGGGAAAAAATATATTTTTTGTGGACATTGAGGCCAATGCCTGTTGCAACACAGATTTCCTGTGCTCCTGGATCTAGAAAAGGGTTTTTTAAAAGGGTATTTTGGGTAAAAAAAATATTTTGTCTTACTTGAAATAAGCATGAACTAAATATGTTTAGTTTTCCACCCAATCACCCAAGCAATGCAACCTGCCCTCCCTGTCCCTATGTTTGCAAATTTATAACAATTTCAAAGGAACTGTGCCAAAATAAGCTGCTGAATTCGTCATACTGCAGTGGGTCCATAGGACGCCTCTACCAAAACCAGTATTAGTGTCACAGCCTAAGCAAGGGCCACCCATTAAGTCCTTTCCACCACACTCACTCTCACACCATACCATAGACCACCACTGTCTAACTACTGTGCACCACTGCCAGTCAGACAGAAGCACTTCTGGGAAACAGAACTAACATAGTGAGGGAGAGAATCCACGTCTGGAGCCCATTTTTAATAACATTTATTGTCATTTTTAATCACAGTTTACGGTTCATGCAAAGAAAGGAGGGCTTGAGCATCTCAATGATGTGTTCTATTATTTTCATGTTACCACTACGAAACTACACTGCAGCTTTGAGAAGTAGTGACTCTCATTTCATTTTTAAGCTGCTATTAGGTTGGATGGGCTTGGTTGTCACATCTCCTAATTTTGAGCAGTGTGACAGATATTTACATAGGCATGACAGAGAAGGAAGAGACAGGTATTACTTCAAAATATGATCCAGGACTTTCTTCTGACTCATTGTAGACTTCTGTAGGAAAGTACAGAAGACTTCTAGCTTTGATACCCTGATTGGAAAGACATCCAGTCTCCAAATAAGAAGTCACGGTGTTTATGTAGCTCATGAGAAATTACTGATTTGTCCCAAGCAAACCTTAATCGATGGTGCAGAGTGCTGTTAGTAACACCACAGTGCACTCCATGCAACGTTACAATTTGCAGGACCCCTCTTCCATGACTATTGTTGTGTCTTCTCGGAGCTGCTGCCACTCCAGTCAGGTGTTGCTGTGTGGTCTGCCAAAGGCATTTCAAAGGTCTGTTTGCCCTCGGCGAAGAAAAGGCTCTCCAGCCCTGGATTACAGGTTACAAGCCTCTGGCTCTCAGCCCTGCACCCTGAGCACTAAGCGCAAACTCATTAATTCAAGCAGAAGTGCAAGAGTACAATCATGTTTCCACTGGGTGCCAAGAGAGATATTTGTTGACATCAAGGGAATGCTTGAATTTTGTTTTCTACAGTTAAAGCTATAATAAACTGAGAATCCTTTTATTTTCCTTCTTATTTACAGTACAGAGTTGTAAGACAGATGGTAAGAACCCATATAGCATGAAGAAAAGGGTAGCTTTAATTGGCATTTCTGTTAAAAGGATTACTGTTTGATAAAGGCTTGTATTTTCCCCTGCTAAAGGGAGGAAATTAGATCTTTGATGGAGGTTTAGGACTGTGACTGAGGAAAGTATATATTTCATCCTTGGGATGGATGGTTTATTTACAGCTGGCTGTGTAGCATTAGTTTATCAATTACCTCTCAAAATGTGATTTACCTATCTGGAGGAAAAAAGCATTGTTTTTATTGTCTCTAATGATTAGTTCTCACAGTTCTTGTTATTCCCAGTGGCAATAAAATAGTTTCAGTGACAGAAGTTTCAATGTGTTCTGCAAAAGTTTTACTGCCATCAGCACAGAGTCAGCACACATCATCTCTTCATCTCCTGTTTTCTGTGGTATTTCTTTTAGATTGCTCTTGTGTTTGTAATGATGAGAGAATAAATATTGGTTTCTTTTTTTTTCCCCAGCAGATTAATCTATGTATCTTAGAAAAGGTATATAATTATATTTAAAAGGAAACTAGTGAGGAACTGCCAAGGTCACTGAATTCATCCCCCTGAAACTGAAAGCCAAACAGCCATTAGACATACATTAGGACACAAAAGGGATCCCAAACTGCTTCTATCACTGAAATCTCTTAAGGGTTCAGAAATCTCTCAGCAGTAACTGATGATGCACAAATCTCATGCACAATCTGAAATCTTTCCATCACATGATTTTAGAAGGACCAAATCTGATCCTGATTCACTATATTCCCTTCCATTTTCTCACCAAAGCCCTAAACTCAACATGCTAGGGTTTTAACATCATCTCCATAAGCAATCACACTTGCTGCAGTACAGATTTTCTCACCTACCTATGTTAAATGAAAACATGTTTGAGGGAATTTCCTCCATCCCCCCTGACTGGTGACAACCCCATCCCCAGGAAGTCAAAGGCTGATTCTCACCCTTCCTGCTGCGTTGACAGCAGGTTGTATTTTTATTGTGTTTGCCTGTAGAGCTACAGGGAAACAGCTGGGATGTGACAATTCTGAATGAGCTCAAGAATATTAGGATTCAACATACTAATGCCACAAGAGCAACCACTTACCACAAAGGGAAGAGTGAGCAAGATCTTGTTCTTATCAGTGCCTGTGACAAAGCCAAATGGAGACAATTTTTGCACTGAATATTTTCTGGATGGAAGGAGTAAGCTTTCGCCTTTCCCTACTTCATCTATTTTTTGTTTTGTGGGAAATAACAACATCTTGGCATAAAGTCAAGTGTCAATAAGTTTTCTGAAAGTGTGACCATTTCAGTAACTTTTGAAGTGCAGTGTTTTCCATCTGGAAATGACTTCTTACTATCTTCCCTATTTTCTCCTTCTTTTCCTGCATACTGTTCAAATGTTGGTAAATTAAGTCCTTGATACAGCAAAGGTTGTTAGCACGTGATTAACATTAAAATGACCTGTCAGTAGTCTCAAAGTGGATTTCATCATGGGACTACTGAGGTGCTTAATGTTCAGCATGAATTAAGTGCTCTGCCAGTTAGAAGGTCTGTTTGCCATGTTGTGCCTACATTACTGCTGTAAGTTAAATTACCACAGTCTATAAAACACCTTGTAGTCCATTTCTTCTGGATGAAAGGAGCTATGCAGAATAAATTACAGTTTCTGAAACACAAACACCCACCTGAAATGATTAGGGAAAGAAATATGGGAAAATGGTTGTAGATATATTTCTGTTCTACTTCGGTATCACAAAATTCAAGGTGTTCTCTTTGTATCAGGTAATTCCATCTTGCTAATTTTCAAGTTTTGGGATCACCAATTACAAGCAAAATGTCAAAATAACAAGAAGGCAAAGCATCAGGGGTATCATTTGTCTGTCAGTAAGCTGTGTCTATTCATAACTAAATATAAAATACAGCTCAGAGATTTTATGTCAGAAATCAAGGTAAGAAATCTTTCAAATAAGCATATTCCTACTGTATGAGAAACCTGCTTCAGACTAATTTTAAAACATGTTAGCTGTACATTAGAAGAAAGAGACTGAGCAAATACTTGTATGCTAATATGGTCTTCAATACCACATTTCAAGAAGCACAAAAGCATGTCAAACTTCCATCGTTTTTGGCTGGCCCACAAGGAAATAGCATTAGTAAGTGGCATAAAATCATTCCATTTTGAGCAGTAGCCTGACCCCTTGATTTCAATTGTGTCAGAACTGAATGCTCAGAGGGACAATGGGAAAAGATGGCACCCTAGAGACAGACAGATCACACAGTTTTCCTATCAATCAAATAGTCCTTGTGCTCAGGTGGACTGAACTCAGGAATGCATCTCGAATTAGAATTGCCATCATAAATTTTTCTTTGGTGTTTGATATACCAACTACACTTTCATGCAAGAATTAAGAATTTTTCACTGATGTGGCAAATATGACACCTTGTTCTTTGGATCATCCAAAATGCCTTAGAATTAAGCAGAAAAAATTGACTCCAACCTTGCAGACCAGTTACTGATGTGCTCTAAGGTATTCTGACGTGGCGTCGACCACCATGTACATCCCATATTGTATTGTAACCTTGTTAAGGTACTTACATGAGTATTAAGGTCCTGGGCAGTACAGACTAATATGTCAATTAGTAACACTTTTATAGTTCTTAGAAGAAGTACAGGCTAAGGTATGTAGTGTACTCTATTTGGCATCTGAAAATATTTTTAAGACTAGTGTTTGATTGATGCTATACTTATCAACTAAACTGACATAATCAGTTTTACAAGAAAATTCAGAAATAGCTTTACTTACCAATTCAGAAAAAACTGTGTTAAAATGATTTGTTCTGTTTAATTCAAAACAACAAAGGCAATTGGCTGAAAATGTTGTTTTCTTCAAATGTACTTAAAGGAAACACTCAAATATTGCAAAAGCCATCTGTGACACAAAGCTTACAGTGATAGTGACAGGACTCCCAGTGTTGAACTTCCCACCTGAGAGCAGTTGAAGTTGAGAGGATCATGAGCAGGTCAAAGGGACTGTTTCTTTGGATCTGTGGTCATTCCCTTGGGTGCTCTCTGGACAGGCATCCAAACACGTACCCCCATGCCTGGGAGGGCAACTCCCATCTCGAAGAGCAATCCATAATTACATAGTCCAACTGCAAAATCAACACCTAAAAAGTGGCTTCAGATGGGGTGAGAAACTGAGGGTTATGGGCAAGGGGAAGAAGATATTTATGGCTGATATTTGAAAATAGATGGAGAGTTACTGCGGCAGAGATACATACACAGTTCCAGATGGCCGGGGCTGCAAAGAGGAGGAAATTCAAACACCAGCAGCTGTGGGTTTGTATGGGAATTGAGATGAAGTTTCTGGTAAAATAAAGAGATGAGTCCATGATAGAGGTGTGTAAACCTTAATCTGTTAGAAAGTTTCGTAGACAACTACTTGATATTCAGTCTTTTGGTCTGATCCATTTCCATGAGCATAGAAATGAAACAGAAGTGAAAGGAGATTATATTTTTGCAGTGATGTACCTAATGATCGGTAGGTGGGAATTTGTAATTAATTTCTCCTTTTGATTATGTATAATCAAGAACATATAGATATGTAATATATATATATAGATACATAAAAATTTTTGCACCTGCTCCGTGGGAGCACTGCAAACCTGTAAATATCATTTAGTGATATTTAAGAAACCAGCCAGATTTTGACAAAAATAAACAGCACCAATGTGAAAGAAAGAAAGCATTTTCATCAAACAACATCTTCTGAAACCAGTTATATTTAACTTCCTTAAATCAGCAAAAACTCCAGTACCTTGGCATGCAAACAGTGGTGTTTTGCTCGGCGCACTATATAGGTTGTGTCTTGTGCAAGGAAGAAAACTTTGGTTCTTCATTTAAGATTTATAAATGATGTAGGATGAATCAATTTATCTGAATATATAATTGTATATATAGCATATACACACAAATATATGGGATTATATAAATATACATTAAAAAGCTTCAAAAGACAGATATACGTATTTCAAATGTGCACATATACATAAGCACATAGATGGATAAATGTGACTTTCAAGCCAGTTCCCTAGATACCACAGTAAAGGAATCCTGCTCCATTTTCAAAGCTGGGCTTTCCATCACAGGCTTCTTCCTTTGGAGTCTTGTAAAAAGTCAGAAAAGCAATTTTAAAGCCCTGGGACTAGGTTTTCTCTCTTTGTCTGGGAAAAATCAGCATAGGTTTGTATTCACTGCAATATATAAAGTCACAAATAGTTTGTTCAAAGTATTTAAAGCCTTAAAAAACCAGCTTTACCGCACACCAATTCACACAAGCTGAAATTCAAGGACCACTAAATTGAAGACTACAAGGCTTGAATGAGGCTTTGGTATCACCCAGTGCTGGTTTTACTGCCTTAGTGCTGATGACTCAGGTAGTGACAAAAGAAAGTACATGGCACACACGTTGTAATCTTAATTCTGAATATCCTGATACTATTAACTGAATCATGCAAATATATTACAAATGCTGAGCCAAGGCAAGCCTCCTCAGCAAACTTCCCAAGAATATGAAGTAAAACAGTCAAAAGTCATAACCACCTCAATCAAGACTACATCAGACATAGGAAGGTGAAGTGACCAAACCCAGCCAGCCCCTCTTGGCATGCATCTTGCAGGTATTCTGCTCAGATTCAAATGGCAATAAACAGCCACATGAAGGAATTGCTTTGCTATTCCCTGTACTATTTCCACTATCAGTCTAGAGATTTAGGAAATTAGGTTAAATTCCTTGGTTAGAAAACTCCCAGAATATATTGGGCTGGAAGGCAGGTTAAACTTTCCTTAAGCTGTTTTTTAATCTAGGAGTGCTACATAATTGTCACTACGCTAATGAAGTCCCCGTAGGTTATGTAAATGGTCTATTATTTTTGTAAAACACATATAACAAAGAAGTAAATTTCAGCAGTGATTGATTGACATCTGTCAAGTAACACCCAGGGCAATTTAACTACGAGGAATCGCTGCTGTTTATCTGGGCACCACAGAATCAAACTGATCTTTGTGAAAGGGTCTTCTGAAGCAAGAGACTAAGAAACAATTATTTTTGTCATTTCACTTGCTTTCCCCTAGTTCCCACATGCAAGTTAAAGTTAGCAAGGCAGTGTTTTTCTGATCTGAAATATATGCAAAGAAAATCTAATAGTGCTGTAGAGTATTGGCTGATTTTCTTGTGCCAAAGCTTCATGCTAAGCAATCATTACTACAGTGTTACGCTCAAACACTAACTATGCTGTGCAATGTTCTTGGGACTCTTCTTTGAAATATTTAATAAGTTTGGACACAGCTCTGTAAAAATCTGGCACAAATCAGCATTTGCCTAAATAAAACATCACATTTTTCCTCTTTGTGAGTTATCCACAAGCAGATTATACTTTAAGCAAGTATATTTATTGTGCACAGTTATTTACCATATAATTTCTGTAAACAATTAGTGTTCTTTAGTTTATTTGTAAGTAAACAGCACAAGTTTACAATGTCAGAAGTTGAAGTGGGGTATGGTTAGCCTACGCTCAGCAGAGGGTAGATAAGCCTCATGTCAGGGTTATGTGAATTCAGCTCCTTTGCAAATTCAACATTTTTCTTTTCCCAGAATCCTGACACAGTCCAACACACTGCCATTTCCAGAAATGCTCTCTCTCTTTCTGGGGACTAGAAAGGGTTACCGCAGTTGGTCACAGTCCTCATCTGTGATCTTGGGCAAGTCCATCAGGAAATCACTTGCATTTTTAGATTCCTAAGTACGTTTAAGGACTTGAGCCTTAGGGCAAGTCTACATTATATCCAACTCATTGATCCCCAATTAACTCTGCTCCCAGGGTCTGCTGGCATGGCCATGCAGCTCCTGGGACTGAGCCAGCTCACCATGCTGGACCAGGGAATACAGAAAGCTGCCCTGCTTCCTGACAGTCCCCAAAAGGCAGGGGGTGAGACAGGGTTCACTCCTGTACAAGGGAGCTAGCAGGTGGGAGCATGGCACTGGGGTGCTCAGACTCCAGTCTAATGGAAATCAAAGTGTCACAAATCTCACTATGTTCTGTTATTTATTAAGTTGTTCAGTTAAATTGTTATACTATTATTAATTTGACTATAAAAAAAAATATGCACATGTATAAATCTGTAAACTAAAGGAATATTCCATAACAAAAGAGGCAGTTTATGTAAAAAAACCCCTCAACTAACACTTTAAAACATTCACCTCAATTTAATCTTTTCTTAAATGGATCAGGATCTCGACTAACCAAAACAGATATAACACTACCATGGTCAGTGCAGGAATTCTGATTTACCCCAGATCAACTTCTTCCTAATGATTTGAAGCTGTCAAACGTGACACTCCCACACTGCACTTGTCAAAAGCTCTGATCCAGAAACAGTTTGAGGACAGAAACCAGAGAGAGAACTCCCACCCATGCTGAGGATCTGCCAAAACAAGTAGTAGTGTTGTGCAGCTGGGAAGACTATGCTTAAAAGATTTAGCATTTGTTAGTTGCATTTCAGACTTTCTAAGAAACGAGTAGTGTGGAGTTATTTTAAGCAAAGATATTCTAATGATGCCGCATAAAGTTGGTGCCAGAGCCTCAGACATAAAATTTTAAATGAACTACAAGAAAAACATGCCATTACTTATTTTTTCACCCTCAAAATAACAAGATTGGTTGTCACTTCAGCTTTTTACGAGACCTGTCTTTTCTGCTGTGTCATAAGAGAGCAGCTAACAAAATAAACATGCTAAAAGACCTTTTTTTTCATTTCCTACTTAACAAAAGCTTCCAATGCAATTTAGCCATAGGAAGTCATCCAAACTCCCTCCATTCTCTGCTCTTGAGAAAGATGCCAAGGTCACTAGATGCCATAAGATACATTTGCAAAATGCCAACAGAGGTTGTGCTCCTAGGGAATTGGATGCCTGGCTTAATTACTGGTCTTGAAAATTGCTATCTCTATCTTAAGATGCTTTTATAACCTTGAAAATTTGGCCTTAAACTACTTCTGAAAATGAGATTTAGAGACATAATATACTGTTGGCATTTTATCTGAGATCTCAATACCAAAGAATGGGCACCTATTATTGAATAATTAAGGAAAAAACATGAATTATGCAGCAGAGCTGTGTTTCCCTTCCCAAAGGAAGCTTTTATGTCCCAAATATGAGCCTGCAGACAAACAAGCCTGTGTCCTGCTGTGTTACAGCCACCCCAAGCTGTACGAGAGCAATCACTGCAACTGCTCCACCTCCCTCTTGGAATCCACAAACATGTTTACAGAGGTTGCTGCGCCCAGGAGGGCAGTTCAGGGACTTGTTGTAAGCAAGAGAGGGGGTATCCGTCCAATTAGAGACTTCTCCTGAATTGTCCACTGGATGAACCTTTATCTTCTCACTGTTCAGAGAGCCTAGGGGAATATATGATCCTCTAGCCTGTAACAACCCAGCCTCTGATGGACAGCCTACCACCAACCTCTGCATTGAGACAGCATCTAACATCCACCCCAGCTGCAGCCCTTCTGCCCTGATTTGTGTTCAGTTTCTAAAATACCAATTCAGCTGAGCAGCAGATAAGTCTGGGCATGGACATTACCCTATCTGAGGTGACAGGAGCCATACAAATTCCCACATGACAGGTGCTGTAGTAGAGTCCAAAGTCATGCCCACTGCTGCTCACATCGCCCTCACCTGAACCACACCAAGGCTTGTTTTAACAAGAGAAAACACTTTTCCCCACTTCCCTCCTCTGGTAAAGGTCCTAGAGCAGGCCTCAAAATAGAAGCTTTATCCTCTCCTCACCTACAAGCTTGATGACTTGCACTGATATCTAATTAATTAATTAAGGTTAGCTGAGGTCAGGGCCTGGAATCTGAGCTATTAAACTGTTTGCTCCCCTGCTAAAACAAACCACGTGTGTGAGGAGAACTGCCAAGTTCAGTGTTTGTGAAATTGGACTCAGGAAAGGAGCTGCCATGAGCCTGCCCCTCGCAGGTGCAGTGCTGAGAGCTGGCTCAGGCTGTGGGGCTGCACCACGAGTCAGAGATGGCACAGAAGAGGAAGAAAGAAGTCCTGATAACTTGTGTTTTAAGGATGACTTTTCCCATCCTTATCCTGAACTTGAGTATCTGGTATTTTAATTTTAAGGCCCAGCTCTTGAAATCGAGTGATTAGACACAATATCTTGCCTTTGACAAGAGAGCCTTTGTGGGTTCAAAGATGAGCTGGAAAATGAAAACCTGATTAAAGCCTGAAGAGTCAAAGCCAAGGATGGAAATAAAAGCTACCTGAAACAGACTTCTTTTCAAAGATCACACGCATTTAATCCTATTGCATGATTTTTGACTTACATGATTTAGCAGTGCAGAGGCAGAACATGTAGGTCATGAAGGGACAAAGGTGACCTGGGCTGGGCGAGACAAGCAGGGACTCTGCAATGGCACTGCCTGCTGAGGCAAGCTTCCCCCCACTCCGGCTCCCCAGACATTAATCATTAGCCAGCCTGTTATAAATATATAAACAGACAGATCACTTCTGCTGTAAATAGCATAGAGCTACCAGCTGTGAGGCTTGTATTCAACAGTTTAAAAATTAATAGTATTTTATTGTGAGCACTTTCTGCAAAACCTCTTCATACTCTTCAGGCAAATGAAGATGAACTGGAGAACATCCTAAATACTGCTGTAAATAGAAGATGAGCGTGCAGTTCACAAACATCAAATGATCACAGCTTGACAAAGCCCTCAGCACTTGGATCTGGGTGGCTCATGTTTATTATTGCTTAGATTTTCTGTCATTACCTGGAATCTCTGTATTTTGTGCTTGTTGTTAATGAATCCAAACTTAAGTGATCCAGAAAATTTTCTGGAAATCAAAAAGAAAAGTATCTCAGAAAGGTCTGTCCATCCCCACCTCCCAAAGCACTGGAGAATTGCCAAGGGTAACCCTGTAAGTGGCTAGAGAGGTTTTACTCACAGGATTTCATCCCTACTATTGCATTTTAGACTTTCTAAGATATAACAGATCAGAGGTCAGTTAAATAATTATAGTTGATATGAAATTAAAATAGCCTTGACAGTACATCCCCAGACACACAATTTTAAATAAATTTTTTCAAATAAAACACCAGAGCTATTGGCTCTAAAAGATTTATGTGACCCACTAACCTCTGCAGTGTCATGCATTTTAATCAATTAACTCAATATCAGTCAGCCTGTTGGATGGCTAGCTTATTTACCAATAAATGCTCTTTATTGAACAGGAAAAACACACCCCAAACCAAACAAATAGCAGAAAAAATACCTGCAGGATTTTTCTAAGTAAAGCAGTTATTTAGAAAAGGGTTTTGACCAGCTTACAAGAAGAACATGCAGAGCCACAGTGAACCTGGAGCACAGAGACCTACCACCAGAGCATACCTACTGGGAAAAATCAAGACTTGGAAAAACACTTTCAGAAATAGAAAGTTGCTACCTCGTATTTTAAGGGTCTGCCCCAGCAGTTCAGTCGTCCTTACTCCAGCCCAACAGACTGTGTCAAAGGGAACCGAGGCAGAAGGAGCCTACAGAAGGCACAGGGCTTTCTGTCATACCCTGTGAGGGCAGTTTAAGAGAGAGAAGAAAGGAAGTATATTTCTTTCTCTCTTAATTTGACAGGAATCTGGTCATCAGGAAGCATTTTTTGAAGTAAAAACTGCTTTTGCCTGGATTTCAGCACTTGCATCCCTGAAGACCATATCTAAGTTTAACACACTTCTGCAGTGCACTATTTCCTCAGGCCCATTTCCCTTCTAATTTGACTCCCATTCCCCAACTATTGACATACTAGGTATAACATGGAGACACAGCAAGGTCATGGACAGTTCTCCACATAAATACTGCTGGTGAATTGCCTCCATTGCTCGCTCAGGGAGTTCACAACAGATATGCGGTAGCTGTGACTGTAAAAACCTGCTCATCATCTTTCCTCTAGGTGGGATGGTTATAACTTTAAGACAAGTCAAAGATGTCTGTGTAGAAAAAAATCATTAGTCATATATACAGTTCCCTTTTGTATTCAAGCCTGCCCAAGTTTTTACCTCTTGAGTATTGCATGATCTGTATGCCCAGAGATTAATATAGGGGAGAGCCTGAATGCTTTTTACCCTATGGTGCCACTTCAGTCTACTACTGTCCCTGATTTCTTCTTTACTCATCCTCTATACACAAGAAGAGAGGTCTTGATGCAGGAAAACAACTGAGAGGCTGTTTGATTTACTTAGGTACATGCATGTAATCACAAGTGAATTGCTGAGCAGGGCTAAACTTAAATATATTTAAGTATGGGACCAGAATGAGTAAGAACACAACTGCAAGAAAACATGGTGAAGTTTTTTAAACCTATATGACAGATTCATGTTAGCAAAATAGTAAACCAGGATGGTCAAGCTGTCATCTATATAGATGGTTTTTCCTCAGCCAGAAATTCTGACACAGAAAATAATTAAACCATCTTGCTAAAGAATCCTGGTTTACAAAACAAGCTATTCTAGAAAAGAATATAAAAGTGTGACTGCTTCATTGACAGTCTATACTTCAGATTTATTTTTTTAAGATATAATGTCTGAAGCCATATTTCCCTAGTGATAAAAATCCCATTAGTAATCCTGACAAAGTCCTAAAGGCTAAAAAGCAATGAAGAGGATTTCTAATGGTAAGTTATAAATCCTTTTAAAGAATAGCTTTGTTTAAAATAATTCAGAGGAAAAAAAAAAAAGACCACAATCTTAAAATGAGGTAGTTCTACTTAAAAATCCTTCGGCAAGATCAAGGATGCTTAGGAGGGCTGCCACTTCCTAAGGTAAGGAGGTGACACTGAGCAGCAGCTTTTGCTGGTCACTAGGCTAGTGAGGCACCTCGTATCTGAGTCTAGTGTAAAAGAAGGAGAGATCATTTGTTCAGTGCTGTCTGTAATCCCATCTTCCAGAAAATATATAGAGTTCTCCCCATTAGGTCAATAAGAAGATCAGTCAAGATCATGAGAAAAAGTGATGTGTGCAGCTGCAGTAAATGGGGTCTTCAGAGCAAACAGTGAGATTGCAATGGAAGCAGAGTGCAGTGCATTTGGCCGATTTCTCCTGTAACATCCACAAGGCTTCCTTAAACCAATTTCTTTTGTACCATGAATGACTTCCACTTGCTGCCCTACACAATGTTCAAGACTTGATTTTCAGGCTCTTTTTTTCCCACACAGCTATTTGTGTCACATAAACTTCTGATTTCTAATTCTAATGATTGTTTTAGAACACTTGCAATTTTTATCCCTAATTTGGAGGAGAATGAATGCCCAGTGGTAGAATACATATAGTGAAACTCACAGTTGTAGAATATAAGAATTTCTGCTGAAAAGCTGAAGATCTTTATGTGAAAAAAACCCCACAACTGAAAAAACTTCAGTAAGCCTCAAACACTACAAATATATAGTTCATTCTACAAATTAAATGGACCAATAGCATTGTCCAATATTATTCCTCTGCTAGACATATAATAGACTTGAATTTGCTCTGGAAACTGCTCACTGAATGAAATGGGGGTGGGAGGGAATTAATTGGGGTCTTTGCACCTTGTGTTACCAAAGGCAGAACAAGAGCTGTGATTAATAATTCATTACATCCAATTATTAATTTATCAAAGAGGCTACATCCTTTAGTCACCTGGGTTTTAGCAGGTATGAAATCAACTGGATTCCACAGGAACTGATAAAACTGCTACATTTGGATAAATAATTATACACCTTCTGGAGATTTTTAAGCCTGTTTGTAGCCTTCTAGAGTAGAAGTGCAAGACTCGTTAAATTCTGCAGGCTGCAAAGAAATGAGTACCATTCTTTACCAGTAGTCATGGTACTGCTTTTTATACAGTGAGTAATTAGAAAAGAGAGCCCACTGCTAAGACATGCATGTGACAAGAGGCTGGAGAGGTGAGGAAGTCTCACAGAGGCTTAGAAAAACAATCTTGATAAATTGGAGAAACAGACTGAAATTGAGAAAATGAAATGCACTGAAGACAAATGCAAAGTACTAAGGTGTGGAAAGCAAATCAGATGTGCGAATGCAAACTGGGACACAGTTGGCTCTGGAGTTATGGTGCAATGCAAACTGAAAATGAGGGAGGACTGTGGCAGGAAGGCAGGACCTGTGCAGATGCCACTAACCAGTGTGTGCAGAGCATCACCGGCCTCTCCAAGGAGTAAGATCTGAAGGATGCTCACTTGGGCATCACAGGGCAGCCCCTGTCCTCTTCCTCCTGCTGCCTTCTACTCTCATTTAAATGCAGTTTTCCTTATGTGCTGATAGCCCAATCTCCCAATTGGATTTAGCCTGAGATATTTTATTAGGTAGGTTTGATTTTAATCTCTCAGCGAGGAGTTCTGGGATAGATCCAACCTCTGTGTGTGAATAACTTAATCCCTGAAAGATATCTCCCTAACTGTAAATCTAATCTTAACCTGAAATACTCACTGCACAAGCTGTCAAACCCTTTCAAGGTGGAAAGACACAGAGGTGTTACAGCCAACCATTGCAGATGGAGAATGACATAAAAAGAAGGGATTTTCATCTAAAATAAAGTTCCGTTTATCCTCTTTGTAACTGCAGCACCTACTTTTCAGGACATTCCTCACGCAGCAATATACAACATAATTTTTTTTTAGAAATGATTCTCAGTCACACCTTTGTTAATTCAAAATGAGAATGTAATGGTATGGAAAATTAATATTGTTTCTCTGCTGTGTCACATAAAACTTGTTCCATATTCACATAATAGTTTATTACTGATATGGTAAAATAATATGGTCGCTGAAAAGCCATTTGTTTCAGAAGTGCTGTGAACATTAAACCTTAGAATAACTATATTGACTACTAAAACACACAGGAACACTTATAAAAATCTTGTATGGGGCATTGCAATCGGTTGCTGAATAGGTTGCATATTAAACAAAAAGAATGTCTGGTAAAATAAAAGTGCTTTGTGATGAAGTGGAAAGGCTTCCTAACCACTTCTGAATAACACATATGGCAGAAAACTAATCAATCAAGTAAGTCACCTACTTAAAAAGTGATTCAGGAATCATGTATCTCTGAAGACATCTTCAGCAGGTAAAATCATTTGTGTGTGTCAGCCTTTTCCACCTCACTGGGGGAAGCTGGTCCTGCCAGGAGCCCTACCCAGGAACAGTCCCTCTGCCCAGAAGGAAACGATGACTTCAAAGGACTGTGAAGAACATGTACGGTCCAGACACAGTCTTTCTCTTAACTTTTAGTATACTACTATCTACAGATAAAGTTAAGGATTCCTTAATGCATGAGGATGACCTCAGGGATCTGAACACATAGCAGAGAGGAAACTTTGGCACAAGTGGAATCAGTTTGGTTCTGGAAATCAAAACCTGGTTCATACAGAATTGGCAATGGTCTCTATGTGTCTGAAAGAGCTATCAAGCTGAGGCTACAAGGCTATTGAGATCATGCTTATAACACAGTGGGAATAGATAGATATATTTATAACACAGACACATATTTATAACCCAGCCAGACCTAGCACACTCATCCAACCATTGTATATAATCAGAACAAGGGATTGCTCCAACCTGTACTTGAAATCTGACCCTAAATCATACAGCTTGTTAGCCATCCAGAATTTTACCAGGGTATCTGTCTGTAAAGCACAGCTTCTCGTAGCATAGGAAAAATACTATGCAGGCAACAAGAAAACCTACTACTCAGAGGAGTTTGTATTGGAAGATGAGGGAGACTTGTGGCTGTTAATAAAGACTCAGGGGAAAATCATTCATAAATACACAGCGTATTTCAAAGCAATACAAAATGAAGAGTCTGAGACATTTTAGCAAATCTCCAAACTGCGTTTTAAACTCTCAAGTTAGAAAACAAATTGCTCCACATTGAGTCACTACTGAGAGGAAACCACCTTTAATGCTAGCAGAAAGAGAAGCGTATTGCAGAAATTCCTCACATCTGCAAAGTACCTTGCTTAAATGATAATTATCTCCTATAAAGTGCTTTTACTCTTAGTCACTATTTGCTTTATCTATTCTGAGTCATATTAAGCTTAGTGTTTCAGCTGCAGAGAATTTCATTACACCATTTGTTAAAGCATCTTTAATAGGCCAATTTCAGCATCTATCTACTGTATCTTACTAAATGGGTTTTATTTGCTAAATGATACAGTTTAGGTGAAACACACTTCAACAAGAAATGTGACTGTACTACTACAGATGTCACACTAACAGCCTGAAGACTTTCTGTGAAATCACTGCACCTACCAGAGAAATGGCAGTCTGCAATCAGGGAGCTCGGTTTTGAATCCTTACACTGGCAAAACATCTACCAAATTGCTTGGAACTAGGACTGAAATTTGACATTAAAACACAGTTTGGCTGTTTATTCAGAAGAAAGAAAAGTATTTCTTTGATGCTTTAAATTGTGCACTTTAATCTACACGCATAGATTAAAAGGTCAAATAAACAATTCAAGGACTTGATTGGCTCTTTGTTTTCAGCCATGGTATTTCCAGAAATACTTTGTATAGGAGTGACACATTCAAATAAAACAATTTTACCTTGCATTGTAAATAAAACCAAGTACAGCAAATCTTATTTCCAATGTTACCTGCTCCATTTCTCAATAGGTGTCTCCATCCACTTTTCTGTAATCAAGCCATCAATATTTCCAAAATTGCATATGTTAAGAGGCCTTGTAGAAAAACAATCAAGTCCAATTCATACTAGAACATTTTTAGTCATGTATATGTGTACCTAAGAAATGCAATAGTGTGGGTAAAACCCCAAGCTTCAGCCTTGATTTTTTAACAGTATTTCTTCAAACTTGTCTTCTAGCTTAGCCTGGACTAGATGGGTCTGTTACAGGCATGCTCCAACCTTGCCTGAGCTGACTTTATTTTACACTTTGTTGAATTTGTAGTGATTTCAGTTCCTAAATTTATCTTCCTTTTCCTTCCTAAATACCTGATACTTTCACACAACTAAATCTAGGAATTTAGGGCCCTTTCAGTCTCTGTTAGGTAAAGGAAAGAGAAATATCACTTCAGCTGACACCACTCAAGTGATGCTATCAACTACAGTAACACCTAAAAATGGTATCTCCACTGAGAGATGCAAACTCGTCTTGAATTAAACGATAACTTTCAGGCGCTAACAATAGATAGTTTGGCCAACCTGTTTACTTACATTTTAGTTCCCTATTTTGGCAGTACCCGTCCCTTTCTATCCAAACAAACATCTCTCTCTCCACCTGCAGGAGTCTTTGCACAGGGCCAAAGCAGGAAAGGTGCTGGTGCATGAGCTGCTGACTTACTTCTTTGAATTCATGAGACTTTTAGACACCCCAGAAAGAGTCCTATGTCCTTATCATCACTACACATCACAGAAGTTTCCAGCAATCAATATGTAAAAACAAAGTAGAGTTTGGGGTAAAAGAATCCATCAATTTTTGCTGAAAACTGGAGAAAAGCAATCTATGATGTTTGCTCAAGGTGGAAAACCTCAACAGCAGAAGACACCATTTGCAGATGAAGACAGACATATTGCTGCTATGTTTTTTTTTTGTGGCTAGCACCTGGGAAGATCTGGTAAGCAGAAGTCAAGATTGAACACCCACAGTGTCCCTTGCTCAGCTCGAGCCTTTCCATCCCTCTGAGGGGGGAGCAAGGAATCCCCAAAGATGTCTTTAAAGACGACTGGAGTGCAATCAATGAAAGAAGCAGCTGGAGAGGCAGAGACACAATGACACCCTGTAGCAGAGGAGAAGTTCATTAGCCCCATGTCCATTGATGGAGATGGACATTCTGTAGGTTTGCAGCTAATGCAAAAGTAAAGGTGGCTGCTCTCTGATAATCACCTGCACTGGATTAATCACTGGAAAACCAGCTCAGGCAAATGCTATTCAGGGTTACAGCACCTTGAATTTTATGCAAGTCTGTACAAACGTCCCACAGGGTGAGGTCAGCAGCAGCTAATGATGGCAGCTCTGGATAGAAACAGCCAAAGCAGCAGGTGAGCTGGAAAGCAGACATGTGCAATTAACTTCCCAGTGGACTTGAGTTTTATGATTTTTTTTTTTTACCCTCATTAATTATTTCCCTTAGGTAGTTAAAAGGAATATGAACCATGTGCCCAGTTTTAAGAAGCCAGAAAAAGTTTCTTTCTTCTCCCCCCCCTGCATCCACCCCCCTCAGCCCCACAATGTTTCAGTGCATCACAGCGTGTTTTGTAGTTGCTGGCCAAAGACTGACAGTTGCTTTTCATGAAGCACACTGATTTACAGACTTTTGATGCTGAACTAAATTATCAGCCCTAGCTATATCTTTGTACTGTTTCCTTCTGTATGCATTTTCTCTTTAATTAAAGTTGTTGGAGGTCACCGCACAATGTTGAAATCTCTGCAGGGAAAACAGTCTTCCTCTGTTGTGGTGCAGTTTGAGTCTATGATTCCTTTCTTATTCTCAGTGATTTAATGTTTTCTTAAAGGAACTATGAAATGGGAGTTAAGCTGCAAATGAGTGCATTTTTTGTCAGGTATCTTTGTAAAAATAACGTATCCTCTTTATCGTTCAACCCTGCCAAGCACTTAAGCACATGCTTATCTTTAATAGCTCCACTGAAATCAATGAAAAACTCACATGACAGCAAGATACTGATCAGGGGTTTACTCCAATGGATGCTTTATGTCTAATGATTAAAAATAATTGCTACTTGGGACCTGGGAAGGCATTTGTTCAAGCCTGCTGTTTACTGGTTTCTTCCATGAATGTCCTCTTGATTAGAACAACATAAGCACCACAATCTCAATACGAGATATTTGGAAGATATGTATTTTCTATGCATCCAGGCAGTGCCTTTCTTTTAAATTGGATGTGAATGCCAAGGCAACTTTAATGCTCCTTTTATACTCAAAAGCTCTGCTGTCACATGTCTGTACTGTTCTCTGGCAGGTCTCACGAGTGCCAGCAGTATAAAGTACACCTGCTGTGGCCATCTCAGGGTTTTCTTTTCAGTTTCTGTTGTGGTTGGAACACATTTTTCTGATCACTGCCTAGCATCCTTCAATGAACTTCATCTTACTGATCTGCTGGATTTTTAACGGCATCCAGCTCTTTTGCCAACAGCAGCAGCTCAGCAACATTTATTGTTCTCTTTTTTTAGCTCCTATCTCTTTATCACATGTGCTCCTTCCATTGCTATCCCCTTTTTTCAGGTAATAAGCTGCAAAAAAATAATGCAGCTAGGTTTCTGGTGTAGATGCAAAGAAGGTGGTCTCTGATTACAAAGACTGTGCTCAAGACCACCCGTTTTCCTCAACAATTTCTGCTGGCTCCATTATCACAAGCAGGAATGCAGAGACAGTGGGGACTCTGCCCTTCCCTGGCCCACTTGGGAACAAGCCCACTGGGTTTAACCGAAGCACCTGGTCAAGTTCAGACTGTGCCAGGCCCTTGGCAGAGCTCCTCAGGTCCTAACAGCATGATAGATCAGTCTGTCAAAAACTTTTCTGAGTGTCTTCTCCAAGGTCCGCAGTACAGAAGTGACTAATTTTAACTATATATTTTTATAATCCCAGATAGTTTCCCAGAATATTGTTATGACAAATTTGTCACTGAATTTCCCAGGCAAGTTTTTAACCCACCTCCAGGCTGCAAAACTGAAGAATAGCTCATATTTAGAAAATTACAATAATAAAATCCACGTATAAGGACTGACTCCATAATAAGACTTTTTCATGCAACTTTGCTGCTGAGTGAGACAATCTGCCCAAACTGCTCCAATAAGCAAAGAGAAGGTTTGCTGTCTGTGAGGAGAAGATGTAAATCCTGATTCTATTCTTTGGCAGTGCTGAGAGCAGGAGCCCAGCTTGCATTTGGTATGAATTCAGTTAGTCTTTTATGACATTGTAATATGCAACTCAAAAGAACTCATCAGCTTGATCTAATCTAAGCTTCTCTACAGAAAACTCAAATAAGCTTGAATTCTTGGATTAGTCAATGTTTGCAGCCACTTGAATTACATTTCATATATACATAAAGTGAGCATATGAATCTCAGCAGTTAAGTACTCTGCTGTCAATTTCCATTTTTTTCCTCAAGAAAAGAGTAAAACATATTTAAACTCATCACTCTGAGAACTAGTATCTGGCTGTGATCAGATACAATCAACCGAAAGAAAAGAAATAGCCATATTTGCATCCATAATCTTTTTTATCTTGACACTGAAGGCTAATTGTCATATCAGTAAATGCAGAATGAAATACAGTATATGTGCCTGAAGGTAACATATTTGCAAAATTGCCTAACAGCAGCTACTGCTTGCTGTTTTGACAAAGATATACTCTTGCTGTCTGATAGCACATTTCTGTAGGAGATAATTTTGAGTAGTCCCTGTCAAATAAAGTTAGATTTAATGCAGCCACAATGCTACTAATAAAGGGAAAGCATTGACATTTTCTTTTTTATAATTAGATGTTGCTACTGATATCCAGAGTGAAGACACTGTTGTCCTGAATTGTGCTTGTTGCTGGAATGCTCATTGCATCTCATGAAATCTGTATTGTCCCCGTGGGTACGGAGCACACGCGCATGAGTGGTGTACTTCTGATTGAACTGTCATAAATCTATCAGAATGGGATAGGACTCTGCCAGATGAACCCTACCTGAGCACACAGCAAATATATCCCTCACTGCCACTGGTTATTTGTATTATATTTCACATTTTAGGGACAATAGCAATGTGCTATGCTCTAGGAAAGTGTTTTTTAACAGCCTAAAAATTAACAGGGTTGAGATCTGCTTTCATACACCACATATGCTTGGGGCTTTTTTGGTTTTGTTTTTCTTTTCTTCATGTAATCATTTTTCTGAACCAAATTATCAACTGATGCAATGGAAAATAGACATGTCATTACAAAAGTGCTGTGACAGCCTCATCAGGACCAGGGTCCCACTGTGTTATGTCTGTAAGAACATAGCGAAAGGAAGGCTCGCTGTCTGGCAATGCTCACTGCTGGATTTAATTCAGAACAGAAGAAGAAGAAAAGTAGACAGAGTTTACACGTAGTGATAGCAGAAATCTGCATCGCCCATCATCCCTAAGCATCTGACCATATCAAATATTGCAAATACAGAAAACACTGCAGCCCAGGCTCCCAGGAGATACAGGCACCTCCAGAGAGGTGAAGACTACTTGGCCATTGCTGTGTCCAAAGTGTCTCCCCAGTGGTCATTTAACCCCAGGGGCTCTTCTTTTAAACTGAAAATAAGAAATAAAGATAGATATGGGATTCTGTTTTTGAGTGAAGCCACTGGAGCCTTTCCTAATGCAGGTATGTCCTACAGGTTGGCTTCTTGAAACAATTTATGGTGTTACATTCAGGTTACACATATCCTATGTAAATAAAGGAAATGAGAGAGATGGAAACAAAGGCAGACGGAAACAGAGAATAGAAAACGCAGCTATAAATATTATAAATCCTGCAGCAACCAGGCAGCCTTATTTTATCCCAAAAGTGAGAGAGATGGAACTGATTAGTTCTCGCTGAGGGAAGGATATTGATGTTTAATACCCTTTTGAGGCTGTTGAACTCTGTTATTGGATTCAAAGCAGGGTATCTGACGGTACAGATAGCAATGTATAACTAGGTTTCCTTTCCTAACAACTGAAAGTCCACAAGAAAATCACCTGTTTCAGCTTAGAAATGAAGGTGTTCTTTTGCTGACTGAAAATCATTTATTTATGAAACAATTTTAAATTAGTGCTGTTTGCAATACCAGGAAAAATCAGCACATTTCTTAAGCCAAACTAAGTTAGGTCCCTATGCAGTGATATTTAGAGTGGCCCTACTCTTTGTCATCTTTTGGGTTGAATTCATGTTGTTTTTGCAAATGACAACACATTCTGTTAGGCAAGATTTAGCCCAAACAATGTTAGGAGAGAAGATGGTTGAGTTTTCCCCTGAAAAAGACATATCTGAAGGTGAAAAGAAAAAAATAGTGAAAAATGAATGACCCAAGAAATGAAAAATTGAAAAGTAAATAGTTTACACACACTAAACTGCCTTTCCAGGGTGAAGTCCATACATACTTTTGGCCAAAAGAGGCAATTTTTTAAAAAAATAAATATGAAATGCTCACTGAATATTTTAAAATGAAACTTTTTGATTTTTTTTTTGTTGTTGTTTCAAATTAAAATCTGGTTTAGTCATTCTAAAAAATGCCAAAATATTAATAAATAAATAAGATTAAAATCCTCAGAAATACAAAACATAATTTTTATTCAAACAAAATATTTTAGTTAACATAAATTCACACTTTTTTTTTTTTTACTGAGACAAAATATTTTGCTCCAGCATGACTAACATTTAAAAAAAACATACAACCCAAAAGCCAAAACCCAAACAAAACACCAAACCTGAGCTAGCAAACAGACCCATCAATTATTTACACAGCTCTATGAAGAGCTGTTTGCAAGTTCTCTACTACAACTTTTATTCACAGAATATGGTTTCTAGCAACCAGACATCATACCTTGTTCCTGTTTTAAATAAAGGGACAAAGTGATGATATAAATGACAACTGCTAAAGAACTGGACAAATGCACCTAATGTGGAACATGAAAATTTGGAAAAGAAATGTATTTATACACAGTGGTAGTTACAATGTACCTAAAATATGTTGGTGTTCCAGTATATTTTGATCCTGCAATGCCCTGCTAACTTTGCTGGTATCTTAGATGCATTTTTGCTAAAACCTAATATACGAGCAGACTTTTTGACATACGAAACAGTAGTACAATCATTTTCTGCTCATGGTCTCCAGTCCTCCAAAGGGAAACTGAAAATAATGTAGACTAATTACAACTCTGAATGAAACAGTTTTATTATGCAATGAACTACTTTAATTCTTTGTTTGCTCTCAAATGATACATGAAAATTAATACATGGCAAATTAACACCATAGAAGTTAGGAGTGAAGGATTTTTTTTTTCAGTTTGACTTGTCCTACCTGCAGCAAAGGAATACAATTTCTCTTCTAGCATTGCAGGCAATGAAGGAAAACATTATAGTAATGATAGAAGTTATATAGCACTGGGCTTCCCTTAGAGCATAATTCATTCAATCAGAAGTCTTTAGACTTAAAAATGTGTTTTAAATACTTTTCAAAACTGAAATTTATCTGTATTAGTAGGCACCAAGCTTTATACCTCACTGGAGACAATGCAGAGAACCATAACAAGTCATGAAGTGCTACAGTGCATGATAATGCATGGCTTCTAGTTCATTATATCCTTATATTATGATATTTCTCTTCAGTACCAGGGCATAATTAGGCACTTAAGGTGCTACATTACCACATAATGAAGTCAAATTAAGATTCATTAACCTTTGACCTCTTTTACATACTTGAAGGACAGTGAGCATCTCGGGGAGGGGGGAGAAAGTTAAAAGGTGAACTTGAAAGAGCCCAGCTCAGTGGATGATATTTTGAGGAGTTAGATACCTTGGATGATAATTTACATCTGATGCACCAAGGCATCTTGACATACTGATTGATAAATGGAAACATTATATGAGCTGGTCACACTGGCTGAGCATTTAGAGTGATTTATGCTGAAACATTTGCTTTTTATACGTGTACCATTATTTTATGTTAACAATAAAGTGCTGCAAATGTTACTTTAGTAATAAAATATGTACTAGATATGTGCTTTATTGGCTTTATTTGTGTATGAATAAATACCACCACTTCCATGCAAAATTGATACGGAAATGATATACCTAGACCAGGCACAGTGACAACCTGTAACTATCCTAAGGTAAAATTATTGTTGAAATCCAAGTATGGAAGCCTATACAAACCAAGATTCATGTAGGGAGGTACATCTTACTGCTATGCTTATGGAGAAATGTGTCAAAAAAAAATAAAAAATGATGTGTGAGAGTTATTAGGAAAGCAGGAGAGGACTACGCAGAAGGGATAACACTCAACTGATGGATGCCAGTGCTTAGATATAGTTTAGACTTTTGATGTTCCTTTGAGATAATAAAACCATCTCTCTATGTTACATGCACCTACACATGTAGAATTACTCCACTGCAATCTGAGACACAGTGGCGCAGCAATTACAGAAATGTTAGATAACTCCCAAGTATAACGATGCATATATAGAAAACTCTAGAGCAGAGGTAATTTTCCTTGTGATTATAGACTTTTTTTCTCAGTAAATTACATTTTTCTTTTCTTTTTCCCTAACAATGAACATTTTCTCACCTCCTGGTGATGGGAAGTCCATTTTCAGATGTGGCTGGTCTTCCTTCAAGAGAGACCACTCTGAAAGAGGGACCAGCGTGGGAGTCCCCCACACTGGAGCCACAAGCCATATGCTCCAAGCAAGTTTTCCTGGAAGACCAAGTACCCTGCTCTGTGACCCTTACCCTATGCATGTCCTGCATAAGCACAGACACCCCTGAGAAACATCACTACTAATGTGTACATATGACAAAGATGCTCTGTGCACTTTCAGACACGACTCGCTTTCCAGACATGCAAAGTAAATCCAAAGATTCCATGAACTCTAGGGCTTGCTTTATGGGTTAGTGATAAATATACAGCACATACACCATATTGTCAACATTTAAAGGGTTAGCTTGACTTACTGCACACCTGAGGTGCCCCTGACCTTGACACATGTCAGTAAGACACATGGGAATTCTGGATATAAAGACGACTATGTAGCTGCAACAATATTTAGTATACAAGCCAAAATTTTCTTAGCAAAATTTACAGGATTGAAAAGGAAAAAAAAGGTAGACAAAACTTCAGACATGTGGTACCTTGAAGTTTGACTCATGACATCTAGAGAAGATGGGGTAGATAGAAATTGGAAATTCATAATATCAGCAGCTCCAAATTAGCAGCAAGGTGCTACTTCCATTAAGCAACTCTACCTCACACACATTAGCTGGCTCAGGCATAGCGCAATGCTAATAATTTCTTCTGAGCTAGGTAAGGAATCAGGATTCATGGAATAAAGAAAAACAGCACAAGAGTGGAATTGTGCAATTACAGCAGCACATTAGGCTCTTATATACTGAGTGCAAAGCTTCAGCTCTAATGCAGGCTGTCGATAGAGTGTATATTATCACAGCATCAAATATCTGGGAAGATACTGTGCTGTCCTGAAATTCAGCTGACTTTCTCTGGAATAACAAAGCCCTGGCACTGTAGGGAAACTCTATTTTGTTGACAAAAATAACCACCTTTGAGGGGACAGAAGAGACACAGATCCTCACCCGGCGCAAAGCAGAACAGCACTTTCATGTCAGTGGGTCTCCTGAGGCTCTGGCCACCCCCTCAATGCAACCTTCACCATTACTTCCCTCTGCAAATTACAGAAGGCAGCAGAAACAGCATGTACCTTTTATAATCAAAGATCTCAATAGTTACAGAACATTGTGTAAAAACCATTTCTTCGATTCAGCAAGGACTAAGTGGCAACAAGGGAGAGGATGAAGCAGGGACAACGGCAATTAAAAGCAAAAGGGATTAAAAATATTCCCAAATGCCTCAGAAGTAGCAGAAGACCACTTAATTGTGAGCTAGTATTAGCCTCTTTACATGGAAACTGAGTCTAGACATATAAATGGTAGTACCCAGCATTTCTTTGCTATTAGCAGCATACAGTGGTGATGTAAATTCGTGGAGGGAGGGGGATAACACGCCACTTAGCAGATAACAATTAGCCCACATACACATAGGCACACGCACATTTATCTCGGACACACACAAACAAGCCTGCTGGCACATATAATGTACTCCACAAACCCAATTTGTTTTCACTTCATTATTTTTGAATACATCGGAAGAGTTCTGGGAATGTGTGATGTTGCTATGCCAAATTCTGCAGAAATACAAGTGCTTTTGATACTAACAGGAGCCTTTGTACCATTTTAATTCTAATTTTCTACTACAGCACTGCCAAACACCATTTAGCTTTGCTCAGAAAGTTGAAGCTTTTGTAGGCAAAGCCCCAGAATCACTTTTTTTTTTCCTTTACTCCTGTGAGCAGCCACATAAATCCCAGATGTTCTCTATTCTGCATTAAGTAAATATTGAAATTGTGCTAGGAGATATTCAAATAGAGCTGACAGAGATGTGAGCCTGAGATCCAAACTGTACTAAACTTGAAACAGTTCTATCAGCAATTGCCCACTCTGACAGTGCTGCATATCTGCTGTCTCCAATCAGTATGGAGTGCCATATATCTTCCTAATCACCTTTCTTTCCAGTGACAAATATGGGCAAGTTAAAGCTAAGGTCAAATGAAAGTACTAAACACCTTCAGTACATCAGGAAAGTTGCCCTCACTCAAAATACGAAGCTCAATATCTGGCAAGCTTGAGTGATGCAAAGCATCTTAGGTAGGAGGTCTGTCAAAATAACAGTGTGCAAATAACCAGAAGCAAAATGCCTCAAGGTTTGTTGGAAGCTGGAGAAGATGGTTCACTCCACTGAAGTGTCACCTGTGAGTGCAGCTATCAACACATCAGAGTCAGCTGTGACATAAGAAGCATTTGTTTCCATTACCATATATAATTGGTCTTTTAAAAGGAAACAAGTGCAGTCCCATGGGAACATGTAAAAGGTTTTATACAAGTGCCATTGGTTAGTGCACCCTCAATGGAGGCTGGCCTGGAGGGACCCTTCTTCCAGCTAAGCCCAGCAGACAGGATCCCTCCTGGCTCAACCACCACAGGCTTGGCCTCTGCTGAGATGGACAATGTCCTCTCCTGGGGCAGCTGCCAGGACTCAGAGGCTTTCAGGACTGAGAGACCTGTAGATGGTCCCCACATCCATCTGCTCATCCCCACCACAGCCTCACTTGGATGCCAAGGCACATCCCTAATTCCTGAAGAAAGCTGTGGAAGGCAGCTGTAGGATACACCTGAGTCATCTGGTTGTGGTTCACAACGGAGCACAATGGAGTTAAACACTCATGTGTTGATGACCTGGAGCTAGGCATCTAACTCCTTTCATTTTTTGGAAAGAAGAAGGTTTTAGAAACTTTCCTCAGGAAAAGAAGAAAAAACAACAACCAAAAAAGCCCCCAACTTAATTCCCTGTTGGAGTATCTCAGATGACAGAATCACTTTAACTTGGAGCGAATGAGATGGATGTAGAAAATACAACTTTTACAACACAAAGCAAGCACGAACAGGCACAGAGGTATCTGAATGGAAGTTCAAATGCGAACTTTGTGCTAGGCAGTGTGAGTAGTTAGTAATTATTTATAGCTACAGGCCAGTGCCTCCTGAGCATAGGAGAAGCACTAAGCAAGCTACCTTTCACCATGAAAGAGGCTCTGGGAATATTTCAGGAGGTTATGGGAAGAATATCTGTTGAGGGGTCAGGCCTCAGGGCAGGAGACTGCCTGGTACAGTATGAATTATGTTATTTTATTCTACAGCCTCAGAATGTTCTACTTCATCTGTCACAGAGGCTGTCAGTCAGTTCTTTAAGCACAGCCTGTATCTAAGTGCATTTGTATTATTATACAAAGGAGAAATGGCTTTTTCTTCCCTCAAATGAACCCCCTAAACTTACTGAATCTACAACACAGATTCTACGTTCTCACAAAAACAAACAACAAACCCCTCATCAGTCTGAACTGGGACCTTGACTGGTATATTTGTGGCTCCAGTTTGTATCAGTGGGACTTTCTTAAAATTTCATTTGCTAAATTACCAACCAAATCTTCCCATGGGAGTGTGTGTACCACACAGGGTCAACTAATAGAAACTCCACCTGCTCCAAGTGCCCCCTTGGCCAACACGTGAGCATTCACTGGGATATTCTTGACTGCACAGAGAATTGGTTTGCTTCCCCACCACATGAGGCTCAGCATATGAATTTGGTATCTGCATCTGAGGGCTGTACCCCCGGCATGGTGCTGGGCTACCCCAGCCTTCCAGCAGGTCACTTGCCATGACCCAAGCAGCCGTTCAGCCCTGGTACATCTGTAGGATGCCCCTCTCCTATGTGCACATCCACAAAGATGTAACTCTGTGGAGGAGATCAGATCAAAATTATTTTAGCCAAGAGTTACGCTTCCACTACAATTCCAGCTTGGATCTGTTTCTAAATGCTTTCTGGGAAACTGCTGGTAACACGTCTGGTGGTGTTCTGCCACTGAGAACTAGACAGTTGTAACACACTGGGGCTGCCAGGAAAGCTGGGCTCCAGTCCTCAATGTCACATTGTGACGTACTGTGGAATTTCCCACGGTGCTCAGCGTTCTGAGACACACATCTGAATGAAGAAATGCAATGGGTCAGAAAGCATCTCTGCCCCTGGGCTGCTTGGGGACGTGTTTTCCCTGTCCCACATGCATTGGTCTCTGACTATAAGTGGGACTCTCCCAGTGTCTCTGCTGGGTGGCCCCATCAGCATGCTGCAGCGTAGACAGCAAGGAGAGCGCCACGTTCCTACACGCAGGCTCAGGTTTTCTCAATGAATTATCCCTTTCCCCAGATGCAAAGAAGGCCAAAAGTACCCTGTTGTGTTACAGGGTAATATAAATGTTGGTTTTGGTCTTTGGTGCTTCAGTGCTCATTTTCCAATTACATAAGGCTCAATTGTTCATACGAGAATTCCTTGTTGACTAATTGGCAAAAACATATACACAGCTAAGTAGCACACTGTGTCCTACTTTGATGAAATGTGCTACCATTCCATCCTAATTAGAAATACTCATTTGCTCTTTTAATTGCATACCTTTGCATATTTACAGCAATTAATACATTGTAAAAGTGGAACATACTAAGTCAGTCTAATATTTGCATTTCTGCTAGTTAAGTCCGTTAAGGCATCCCTTCCACATTAGGTTTTAATTACGTGAGGAATGAAAAACACCTGATGCCATGCTGGAACCTAGAATAATTTTCTTTGGACTCCTCTACCTGGTCGTGGACCAAAGCAGTGTTTTCTCCATAAAAATTGGCTAAAGACCTACTTCCCAAGGAATTAATGCTATAATTGCATGCATTTTTCTAACTGGGTATTTGTGCCCTCAAAATACTGATACAATCTTAATTACAGAAGTATGAACAATACCATTATCAAGAACTGTTTTCTGTTTTATGGCAATTATGCAAGTAATAAACAACAGTCAGGAAAAATTACACCTTTTAGCAGTGCTCAGGTCTTTTCTATATTTTCAGCAAGTTTGGGAGCTGCTTGTTTTTGCTGCCTGAAAATATCCTGCCACAATATATATTCTAACAGTAAGATGGATAAATGGTTTGTTTTTGAAAATTGCTAATAAACAGGCTGAATTCTCAGTTGACTCTGAACTGCTCTCTTGGTTTCATTGAGACCACATCAATTTACACCCACTGGGATCTGGCAACCTCTGAAACCACTGACCTGATAGCCAGCAACATGTGTGTTATGAAATGTTGGAAAGGATGGCTCTGCATGTGGCAATGGAATGGAGCTGTCACACCTTGGCCACGTCCCGCCAACCTGGCCTTGCACCCCAGCTCAGTCTTGCTGTGCAGCTCTGGTTCCAGCTTGGCTAGCTCATTCTCCGGCCCCATGGTGGAGAGTGCTCTAACATGACTTTCCTGTATAAAATGTTTAGAAAAACTATAACCAGTTAGGCTACGCTTTCCTCATGTCCCCTCTTTCCCACCACTGCCATGGAGCATCAGTTATCTGCAGGCTGGGAGAGTCTGTATGAAACAGTTTCAGTAACTGGCTGCTGGTAATACCATATTTGCTCTCTTCTCCTGTCGTGCTCTTTATTTTCCTAAGGCTATGAACAGCATCCAAAAATCCTGTGAGCTGGACCTATTCTATTAAGGACTATTTTTTCTGAGTCCAGAAGAATAAAGGCTGTAGCCAGGAAAGGGCTTTCAACTCATCTCAGGCAGATGAGCTCTACTGGCATTGGTGCAGCCATGTAAAATGCCACCAGATAAAACCATAATCCAGAGTAACATGTAAAGTCAGATGTTTCAGACAGGGATGTCAGCAGTTTCCTCTATCTTCAACCACTGTCATTCTCCAAAAGCTATTTCTCGCCCACCTCTCTACATGTCACATAGCTATAGACATTTTAGCCATAGTAACATCCTTAGTACTTTGGTAGAGAGAAGGATTTGATTCCCAAACTCTTCAGCTGCTGTATTTTGCAGATAACATTCAAAATATCAGGCCTGGATGGGGCAGAAGCAAATCTTGCCCCATTCCCTCCACCCGGAGGGTGTCAACCCCAACTCTGTCTTTTCAGATGCCTTTCTGGTACCATATTTAAGTATGCAGTTATATTTGCATGCATTCATTCATTCAAACTAAGCCTGACATTTGTAAAAACACGTACAGCTGGTGAACGAAAGAGCTGTCTTATTCCTCATAAGTAGAAATTCCAGATTTTAATCTCACAAGATTAAAAAAACCTGTTGGATTTGTTGGCATTTTTTTTTTCTTTCACTGTAGGGAGAATTTTTTAGAAAGGAGGATTTACAATTTCAAACTAAACAAGCAAATTATGTTTGCACTGCAGCTTTCTTCCTTACCAATTTCAGATGTTTTCAGAGAAAAAGGGGAGGAGAAGGCTACGTGAAAGATGAAAGGGAAACTTACCCCAATGGCGAGCTTTCAAAAGCTGAGAGTACAAAGAAAACCTTATCAAAAACTTGTTACCAGAAACTGGAATGACTGTATGTGTCTGGGGCGGGGGAGAAATGCAATGTTCGCAAGCAAAGAAATTTCAAGTACAACAGAAAATGGGGCTGGATGTCCAGTGGGAGATGGAATGATTTCCTCTGAGCTCATGGGAAATTACTGTATGGATAGCTGAACGGAGGGTTGTATCTTGTGTTGAAACCACACAGATATTTGCTGAGCTACATTCAGATATGTGTAGGGTTTGTTTTGTAAATAAACATCAGCAAATGAAATTACAGACTTGCTGCTAGAGATTTGATCTTAAACCAGAGACAAACCCCACCAACATGAATATGCAGGAATCTGTATCTTTTTGATGTAAAATTTTTGGACATGTAAGGCCCATTTAAAAGGAAAATTTAATTTAAAATTATGCCCTACAGGTAAGCACATCTTAAGCATGATTCTATTGCTATCTCATAAATTCCTAAGTATTTTTTAAAAATTAGTATTTTTATTCTCCAACAGTGACATAAAATGGATTTATGCTGTCAGATCCCAGCATTTTAGAGTGAGATCAGAAGTGCATAGCCAGAAGGGCAGGGCCAGGAATGGTCTTGGAAGCTACGGAGGGACAGCCTAGCACAAGCTTGAACCTTTTATGTGGTTCACAAGAAACTAAGTTGGTTTCTGAGTGTACACACTCCCACTCCCAGCCATATGCATGTGCTGGGCAAATGCCTCCTTAGATAATCTATACCTGCACTGAACTGGTAGCGTGGGTGATACATATAAAAAGCATGCAGGTTAGGGCAAATTCATTCATTTAAATAAATCTGTCCTTCTCCCCCAGGAAAACGTTCAATTTTACTCTGACAGTTCCCTGATCTTCTGCAAAGCTCCCAGACATGACATCAGACAAACCTTGTGAGCATTTTTGAAGGCAGATGCTCTCTACACAGCATGAAAAAATGCCTAGGACTGAAGACAGAGGTATGCAAGCAATGGTGTTACATCTCCTGTAAATGAGAGCTTGCTTCTTTCACGGGAGATGTAAGAACTCAGACATGAAGACAACAGTTACAAAAACATAACTAGAAAATTCCCCTCATCAGAGTTATGCAACAAATGCATAACAATACAATTACAGGTACAACTTTTCAAATTTGGTGGAAATAGCCCTTTCATAATGTGTAATTTCCTATTGAGAAAGCATTCCTAACAACTGGAAAATCCTTTCACACATCGAAGAACAAGGCTATGATTGACTCTCTCCACAGAAATGAGTTATAATGGGATTTTGCACCTCTGAGCTGGGAGGACACAAGGAGGCCAGCAATTGTTTCCATTTCTGGAGGGGTTATCCAACTTCAGAAGTGCTCAGCAGCATGTTTTGATCAACAGCAGGAACGTACAGCTATCTCCACGCTGAAGAAGTTTAATCTATGGCTAGGATCCAAAAAGACCAAGTGTCCTCTGAATTCAAAGCAGCCAATCTTCATAGACTTGAGAAGAGATTATCTAGAGATTATGCTGGTAATTAACTGAGGAAATGGAAAGTTGGTCTAAACCCTGTGGATCTGTCTCAAAGTGACATTGCTCTTTTCTCTCTCTAAAGGATGTGCGTTGGAGGCTGCGGACATACTTTGAAGGGGAGCACGGTGCAACATGAGTAAAGCAACCAAGGGAGTCTGAATACAAGTGTCTGTCTTGGCTAACTATCTTTTCATTGTACTGGACAAGCGGGTGGTTGACAATAGATAATTTCTTTTGTGAAATTAAAACTAGCAATTACCCACCAATACCCAGCAATCATCATATCAGTGTTAACATGAGACGTGTTACTGTCATTAGTAGCATTTATTCCAACTAGTCTTTATTATACCACTAGTTTACTGCAATTCCTCCTAATTAGACAGAAACCATGACCAGCTTTTATACCCAGTAAAGCCCCTGTCATATCCCAGACAAGCTGAAGGACCACTCTGCTGCAACCCTGCTAAACAGATAGGCTTCATTTTATGGTACTCTAGAGAGCTTCTCCAGACAAACACTTCATTCTTATAACATTATATTTTTTTCCTCTTATTTGCACAGCAGTGCTTCAGAGTTCTAAATCTTCAGTTACTTAGTAACTATTTTTCTTTCTCATCTGATAGCAGCATGGAGTGTAACAAAAGAGTGCTGCATAGTCCCAGACACGCAGCAGCCCTGCTATTTAGCATTTAGATGGTGCATGGCCGATGTATCAGCTAGAAGGGGAGGTGGACGTGAGCAGCGACACTCGGCTGGACAGAATGCCCTGTCATTTCTTTCACTGTGGTCCTTGCCAAAAACTGTGCCATTTCAGGCAGACAGAGGAAACGTGCCTGCTTTCCACAGGTCTGCTCTACAGACATTTCTCAGGCTTCAAGTCATCCCTGTTTTGCAGAGTGAGGAACAGCTTGAGACAGCTATAATGGCGACAGAACCCCATGCACCAGGAGAATCTCTCATCACCGACTGACTGTGTAAAATAGACGTGAACACTGACATTCCACAATCCTTCTTCACATAACCCCAAACAATCACCAAATCCCTGGTTTCCTCACCAGGAGCTTTGCCTCTTAACCCAGGATATCCACAGATGTCTGGGAAGTTTTGGAATCAGTGCTACATTTCAAATGATCCTTTCACTCTTTCCCACATGAATTATTGTTACTTGCATTAGTGAATGCACTCTATGCCAAATTTCCCACAGGTCTCTTTTGAAATTAGCCATCTGCAGTCGTGTGAAGCTTTACATGCACACAAAGTATATGAAAGGATACCCAAAGTACTATCAAATCACATAGGTACTTATCCATCTCTTAACATATTGCATACACGCGTTGGCTGTTTCAGGTAGAAGCAGTGTGATCATGAACGGCAGAATAACGTGAGCAACCCACATGCATGATCATGTAAACAGGAGAATGATGTCCATGTGGTCAGCTTCAAGGTGACAATAGCCACATAACAAGAGAAAGCTCCCAACTTGAAGCATCCTTCATTCTTTAACAAAAAGGTGGTGTTTTTCCATTATTTGCTCCTTAACAACAAAACTTTTAAGGTCTTTACTGCCTATTGCAGAGCGTTAATTTTTAATGGGAGAAGCTACACACTGCTTGATTTCTTTAGTGTGTGAAGCAGTCAACCAATCATGCATCACCTGTAACTCCAGAACAGCACTTTCAGCAAGGAGTCTTTACAGCTCAGAGCATCCTTGAGGGCTGAAGATGTCAAGCAGTTTAAATGCCAGTGAAATCAAGAAGACATCAGGCTCAGATGTGTTAGGCAAAAAGTGCAGGAAAATGGAGACCTCTACTGAGGGAAAAAAACCAACTTTGCTCTGCATTAAGCAATAAGGACCTACTTTAGATAACTTTAAAGCCCTCACCTGGTGATATGGGGAGAAAAATAAGCAGCACCAATGACAAAGCATATAGCAAATTTTATGATGAAAAATGAGTGAAAAATAGGCTGGAGGGCATGTGAGAAAGTCCATTGCTCACTCTGCCCTAAGGCAGAATTAACTCTGCCTGGGATGTTACTGACACGTCTTGCCTAGCCTGTCCAGTTTGAGGTCTGATGACCTTACAATGACCCTAACAAATTTGTTTCAAGTCTTAACAATAAAGTTTTTTTCCAGTAAGTCTCCAGGGTACTCAAATTGAGTGCTGCTGTGCCCATTGCCAACCTTCTAAAACTCCCAGGCATTCATGTAATACAGGACTTCTTATCCCTCAAAGCTAAAGATCATTTGCTGACACTGCTTTCAGCACTGCCTGTGCTTGGGCATCCTCCGTATCTATAAGGTCATTCCTTCATGGGGCATGGGCCCTTCTAAGGTACATGTGGCTCCAGCCCTTGGAAGAAGTACAGTGCAGAGGCATCTCAGCATCCCTCTGAAACCGGACAACAATCCTCAAAATGTACCAGATTACATTTAAGGAGATCAGGATTTCAGTGGATAATCTAAGCTATATTCCTGCAAAGGCTTTTTTTTTTTTTTTTAAAGCAGTAATTTTTAGCAGTTTTTTTCCAATTTTCCAATGTGCTGTGCAGCAGGTTTGAAAGTTAATATCCATTTAAGCCATTGCCAGAATAAGGATATTTCTGCTTTTGTATCTTCAAAAATATCTCTTGGAATGAAACCATGGATGCCAAGTTTCAAGGCTGGTTGAACTTTTATAGCAAAATTATAAATCCCTGAAAATGGAGAATAAAATAGAGAGTGTTTAATAAGCCTTAACTGAAGCACTGCTATCAGATGCTCCTTTAATAATTTTGATAGAAGTGTACCTTCCCTAAGGCTGCCCTATCTGTGAGCACAACATTCAGCACTGCTGTCGTTCTGCTGGTGGTCAGTATTTAAAGGTAGAGTATTTGAAATACACTGGAGTGTAAGACCAAGCAGCATTGTGGCTCTCCTGCAGGCAGAAATAGGATAAAACACCAGCAGGGCCAGCAAATTTTCCCCTAGCCCACTTTCATGCCACTGTGGTTGCTGTGTCTTTAGCACTGCCTTGGAGAACAAATCTTTTCATGTCATTAACTGGATGGATGTGGGGTACTCCAGACAAGCAAATGTGGGCTGGGATCCCACAGCCCTGATGCTCCAGCACAGTCCTGAGGAGTACTGCTGATGGTACCCCCACCCAGTGAGCATTTCTCTAGTCCTATCACAGAGACCTCAGGGTCTAACCAAGTTAATGTTACAGTGAGTGAAGAGGGTACTAACACTGGTATTAAGCTGGTACATTGTGAGTAGTGCCCTGGGAGGAGAAGGGGAGTTTATCCTCATCATGTGCAGTTTTATCTCTTTTAAATGACACTCATGCCTAGAGGAAATGGTTAGTGCCAACTGGGATGTGCCAATTTGAAATCATGAAAGATCTGTTCTGTAATTTCACAGGCTGACTTCAAGAGTATTTATGGTTGGCTCCCGTCCACTTTCTCTGCAGAATTTACAGTGATGCAAGTTCATTCTGTAACGACACCATAACGCCAGTGCACTTGTGCATTCCTGTGCTTCAAAAGTAAGGAGCAACAAAACTTGTCTTAGTAATTAGAAGTAATGAAAAAGGACAGCAGTGTGGGTACCAATAAAGGGCTGTATCCCAAGTCACCCCTTGGGGGAAGTCATAATTTAGTGGCTAAACAATGCCAGCAATACATTTGCTCCTAAACTGGCATGAGGCTCTTTTCTGCCACTCCACCTACAGTTATTTAAAGACGGGCTGCTCTTCAAGATGCCTGGGAATACCTTCAGATGCTACTCAACTACTATTAAACAGAGGTATTAGTCTGCTACCCCTGTAGTGTATTATTTTTTTTTTGGCACTTCTGCTCATTTTTATCTGGACTAGATCAAACTATGCTTTGTTCCACTGTTTTATATTAGCTGAGCATGTCTAAATACACCATTTTATAACATTTACTCACACTAATTTTTCTGTATGCCCTCTTTGCTCAAGCCATTTTCAGATCAATCCTTCCCAATTCTACACAGAGGATATTCTTATTTGAGGAAAAAACTCTACCTTTTTTGGTCTGTTCCCATTTTTAGCTTCAGGCCATGAGCAAATGAAAGCATATACTGACAGCAGCGTAATGTGCAAGTTAGAACAACTTCAGTCAAAGCTCCTTAATGGAAATGGCAACTGCTATTGATTTCCTAAACACAGAGGTTGTGCCCTTCACCTCTATGACAAACCCGTTAGTAAAGACTTGGGACTCAAGGGAAACCCCTTGGAATGTAAACATGAACTTGTGGTTTACTGTTAACACAATATACTCTACGACTTCTTCTATGTTGAAGTCTGGGAAAATACAGGAGGAGTCTGCAGGTGGCAAACAAACATTCAAAGTAAAACTAAATCACTAATATAAGTGGAATTCAATAGGCAAAAGAAACAGCAGGAATGTAAGAATACCAAGAAGCTGTGGTTGGCTTCTGAATTACCATTAAATTTATAATCAAAATTTTTAAAAACCACCAAACAACAAATTACTTCTTAGTTGTAATATAAGAGATATGGTGAAAAAGAAAAATAACTGTTATTTATCTTTTGATAACAGTAAATTGCACTTAACGCAATTAAAATTAGTGTAAAAACTCAGTTTGACAAGGAGAAACGTCTTTATCATTAATATCTGTCATGATAGAAGAGACAAATAATATATTTCCAAACAAAAAAATGAGGTTAACTCCTTACTAATTGATAATACATTTTGTGTTTTGAATATGAGGAATATCCCCTTTAGTAGCAGAGCAACTTGCCCCTGAAGCATAGTTCCTTCACAACCAAAGTTTTCAAGCATTACCAAGGATGGGGAGCACAGACATCACTGGAGAAGTTTATGGCCCCTCTTCTCTCACTACTAACAGTAAAAGCAGCATAAATAAAACCACTCACTAGCCTAGTTGTACCAGCAGGAAGATCAGACAGAGTTTAAATGAATAACACTGAGAATAGAATAACTTATTTCGCCCTTGAAACAAAAGCAACTTCCTTACACCCCTTAAGTTAATAATGCTTTATTTTGTCCCCAGCTGTTAAGTTTATAGAAATTAAAAGTCATGACTATTTGTCTTTTGCCAGCATGAATTTAAAAGTGCCTTTAAAAAATCTCATTATCATTGTGGGTTTTTTCCCAAGTAGATTCAATACAAAACAGATTACATCCTGCCTGCACTAGTAAAGTGCACATAAATTTTTCACAAACCAATTTATCTTAAAAATTTGTCTTTCCTCATTTTGATTCTGGACACGGTGCACAGCAGAAAGGCACTTCAAGTATTTTTTTAGATAGCAGAATTCTAGAGATGGTGATGCATTAGTATTTCTGGGGTCTTTCTGGTTTATAACATTATTTCCAGACCATCAGAAGGTACCTTTTATGAAGTGGAATGATCTCATATGAAACAATTATATTACCATGAAATTCTACTCTAATGTTCAACCTGAATTTTAAGATTAGAACTACAGGATTCATTCACAGGTGACAGAATACCAGGGTAAAAATCATTCCCTTAGGGTAAGGAAAGTTGGACACAGCTGACAAATATTCTGCAAGGGGGCTGCACAGATCCCCTGCACAATCGTTTGGGAAATCAGCAGTTCTGCAACAACATGGCTGTGGGACCACCATTGGTTCCCCACGCTGACACCAGAGATACCCAAAAGCACAACTCCATCAACCATCACATCATTTCAGAGGTGCAAGCCACCCTATTTGAAACACTAGGAGATGAGGGAGACCATAATTCTCACCAAGAGTCTTTAAGAGTTATGGGAAGAGACACTAGATTTCCAGCTCTCTAGGTAAGTGTTTCTCTGGAGAACAGCCCTTCCTCTGCACAGACATTACTCAAGAATGCTTGGGGATGGTCAGGAGATACTGGTTGAACAAACACTTCCAGTGAAAAACTACACTACACTTCGAGCTGGCAGATGTATTTATAGCCAGTTTTGTTTGAACGGCCACAATAGCTGAGGTACTACTTTTGTTCTACTACATGGCTCCTAAAATATCAAGGCAAGGACACTTGTGGAGCAGGAAAACTTCCACTGCCACTTTTCATGCAGCATTTCTCTAACACTGATGACAGCCTTTTCACAAGTACCTCAGCTGCTTTACAGAGAGAACAAGGCATGAGTATGTCATGACATGAGTGCACAGAACAAGGGAATGAAAGGTACCTTATACGAGTCTGAGTCACTGTTAAGACATATCAAAATCAAGAATCTCTCCTATTCTTTTATTTGCTTTCACCCTTACCTAAGGAAGGTTTTTGAGTACACTTTCAGTTTAGCTAATAAAGTAATATATTTACAAGAAATAGTATGGTTGTCCCCTTTGAGTGAGACAGGCACTAACTGTCTAGGAACAGTTAGTCAATAACTGGGCCTAATAAAGGAGAAAGAACAAATTTCTTGGATATTTGGGTGGATTCTAAATGTGTTGTCTTATTCCTGCCTGTTTGCTAGTCTTGGAACAGATGTGGTCAGAAGCAAGAGCATGTCATCATCTTTTCAAGAATCTCAGAAATAGATTGTGTCAAGAAACAACCCTAATCAGAAAGCAATGTGGAAGAGGAAACAGTTCTTCACCCACAGAAGCTCCTGTTGCAGTACTACAACCACGGCATTTCTGTTCGTGCTTGAACATCCGCTCCTATGCTAGGAAAACCAATCTGAAAACTTGGGAGTAACAGAATATAACCCATGATACATTTAGAACAAAGCTGTTGATCGGACTTTTCTGGTTTAGCCATGGTGCTTAGCTGGCGAGAAAGCAGAGATTCCTTTTACTTTAAAAAAAAAAAATTAAAAAAATTATCACCTTAAACTATAAAAAAAATAATTCCCTGTGCTCCCCAGTAAGAAAAACATAAAAGCTCCATCTAAGCATGGCTGAAATTGCTGCCCTAGGGAAAAATTCTTGCACGTTCCCTTCCCTCCAGCAGACAGGCAGTGACAGTAACATTATGGTCCTTCAGAAGAGCCTTCAGGGACACACCGGGGAAAACTTCCAATTTTCTTTTCCACATTAATTAGCATTAAGGTGACATTCTTCATGATGGGCATTTTCAGATATGGGAAGATATTTTCCTTCGCAAAGTTATTTGCCGGAAAATCCCTACCACCTCAATTATTTCAGATTCCTCCTTTATCTTTGGCAGTGCTGCCTTTTGAAATGCAGGCAGGAGAAGATACTTGGGACATCTCAGCAGGCACACAGTCTTTACTATAATTACATTCCTATGCGTTATAACACATTTTTCAGAAAACAAACAGTTGGAAAGAGTGGATGTAAATTTCAACTTCAGGATGTTAGACCTTCAGTTATCACCAAAGGGCTGATGGGACACCGGTTAGAAGCAACCAAAAGACAAAGCAGTTCCTTGTACCTGCTTCTCAAACTGGATGAAATTAGACCCCTCCAGCAATGTTTGGGCGAGCATCAACTCTTCTGCATTACTGCACGCTAAACCGGGAGTGAACATCCCACGACAAGCCCTGGGAGGGCACCTGACTCAGAGACGCATCTCTGAATCACAATCACCTACTGCCTGTGGGAGGGAAAGTGTAGTGATTTACCGCTCGCCTATAACAGGACTAAATTATTACCTCCCCGCACACAGGTGCTGGCTCAGTTATTTTGACCCAGTGAGTGGGAGGGCTGAGCCAAGGTGTTACCCAGCCCTTGGAGCTACCCACCATCTCCTGGTCTACTCACTGGGAGTGGAGGTTTAAACAAGCTGCAGAATGGAGGATGGTTTATACACCCTCTTCCTACCTTCTCTAGACAGATGAAGCCACAAACCAATTAAACTGCAAACTATCCCACGCTTATTTTCAAATTAAAGCTATGTTTAATACACAGCCATTGTGTGCTTCATACTGCTAGTACTGCTCCAAGAGCCTTTCAGAAACCAACAACAAATAGCAGGAAGTTGAAAGCTAGCAAAAGGCCTGTCTTGTAGCATCCTGAAACTGCCAGTATTGTTAAAAAAGGGAATACATGTCTATTTCTGTACCCCTTGGCCTTATATTGGTGGTCAAAATAGTCATAGTTCTGTCCTTATTTAAGACAAACTGAGTTTAGGGTAACTATCCTAGACATGTATTACAGGAAACTGTTTTGCCAATTAGTAGGCCCAGTACAAAGGACACAGCCAGCAGCAGAACAAAAATCCAGTAAGTAGGTTCCATTTCACGTAAAGGGGTCAGTATATGGGGGATCGCTGGGCGTACAAACAAGTCAGATCACAAATAATAGACATCAACCACAGTGACCCCAGAAACGACACAGCATGACCCGCAATAGATGGAACAGAGACACAAGGTAACCCACGGAGAAAATGGGAGACAACCAGGACAATAAGGTGATTACATATGACAGAGGTAACCCCATGTTGCCTCCCCACAAAGCCCGCTTTTGTAAGTGCCAGACCTGACTGGGGCCCAGTTGCATGAAGAGTCAGGAGGTCCTTCCCCAACAGGAAACTCTGCAGAGTGCATCCACCTCACAGACAGACACTGCACCCTTCCTGCAAGTGGTCCCAGCTTTTATGCCCAAAGCAGGACACCTGGCACTCATTTACCCAGTGCAGGGCACCTGGGGCTTGTTCACCCAAGGGCTTTCCTTACAAGGCCAGCAGCACCTTGGAGGAAAGCCAAAAGGCAAACTCATCCCCTCCTTTTGAAGGGCTGTGGGAACCACCCATATGTCAACCTTAATTCAGGGCTTGGGGTTCAGACCCCAGCACTTCAGAAACCAAACACTGAATTACTCCTATTGTGTACTGAGCAGTTCTGTAGTCTGGGTAAGCCTACACCACTGAGGTGTTTGAGTGGGGTTCAGCAATAAAAGACCTGAGATATAAGAGTAAATGTTCAATGTAGCAAGAAGCAATTATACGAACAAGAATTAAGGTTATAAACTAAAGTTTATTAGTTCAGTGTGCTTGGAAACCAACAGCAAAAAGCAAATGACAATGCTATGTAGCAATGGCAATCATGAGCATAAACAGAAGTGTCTTGACTGGTAGCAAACTCCAGAAATAGGTACCTTTTTCTGAGCCAACAAAACTCAATTTCTACTTGGCACAAAAGAATCAATTAGTTATGGCACTTACTGGTCAACTGAGAGTTGGGTACATCTCTCTTCTAACACTTTAGACTGTATGCAAATCCACGATCAAAGTAAATGCAATCATACAAGTTTGTGAATTTGTCATAAAGCCATTAATTTCTGATGTTTGTTGCTGTGCATGGAACATTCCTATAAAAATAGAGATATGTGCTGTCATAACTAGTGTCCATTGCTTGACAGAGAGGAAAGGAGTGAAAAATCAATAGGCTTGCAAACTCAGACCTAATTGAGTCATTCCCCAACACTGTATGACTTCCAGCAAGACAAGGAACCATCAAATAACTGGGATATTTTACCTCTAATCTAGGTACCTAGGTGGTTTGGAAGAGCATATCAGTTAAAGACAACTTCAAACTACGTGCGTATGCAGTGATAAGGGACAAACCTTGTTCCCTCGCACAGTGAGGTGGATAAGACGTCAGTAATGCAAAGAACTTCTTCCAAGGCCAGTGAAAGCCAAGCTTTCAAGGAGGTTTCATCTGACTCTAAGGAAGGAAATGACCCTAACTGGAACTGACTGAAGTGTAAAGCCTGGTAGATGAACCAGCCTGTGGGACTTGGGCACCTCATTATCCTTACAAATCCTGTTATTATGCAGAAAGAGGACTTTAAAATGACTCAACCAACACATTAATTTAATGGAACTATGCTTCATCTATTCTATACTTCCTTGGAAAGAACAGCTTGAATAAAGTGATTTCAAAATGTAGCTTATTGTTAATACTTTTTCAGTTGTTCTTTAATACCTCATTTCAATACAGTCAGAAGAACAGAATCATAGAACAGTCAAGTTGCCATATTAACTCAGATTTCTGAACAGTATTCCCCTACTGAATAATACAATCCCTAATCTGATGTATAATAAATTCCTGTCCACCTTTCCTCGTCTCCCAGTCCCCTCCCCAACAATGGCAGTTCCTTTTTCTTTACTTTCTCCTTCAGTTATCTGCAATGTTCTTAATGAGCATAACAAAGAAACAGAAGAAACATGCAATTAACTTTTTCATCTGTGTTTAGACTCTAGCATAAGAAGAACATGAGTACTTTGATTGTTCCCGTGCAAATGTTCCCACCGTTAGACACTCCAACACTTGCACAGATGTCAGGACAGACATAATCAGATTATTCATTCCAGCAACTCCTGCATTTTTTGGAAGTTCTTTACAACATTAATCCTTAATTCCTTCTAATTGAAGACATCTGTCCTGATATCTGCTGTTTCCATCTGAGGAGCCCCTGTCCCTTATGCAAAGTCTTGCTATTTGGATTCCAATTCATCTTCTTGCTTGACTTTTTCCTACCCAGAAACTGTGTCTGTAAAGCACCTCCAGAAATGGAAGTGTGATGCTTGGTAGTACTTAATATCCTGGATAGGCTGAAGAATATTTAGCTTGCTCTTATAATAACCATGACTGTGCAGTTAAATGGTGCCAAGACACAAAGTACATCATCTGAGCGATGAGATTAGTCCATTTTGTGACAACTATTGCAACTGCAAAAGCATCTATCACAGAATCTCATGATAAGACCAGAAAACATTTCTTAGCATAATGTCATCATACTCACTCAGATCACAGAAACTTTTGAAATACTGAATTAACACCTCTCTTCCCCAACCTGTAACAAAAAGTTTACACATTCTTGAAAATGACAAGATGTATGGAAAGGATTCAATTTAATTTTTTTTTCCCAGGACCTGCATTGCAGGGCAGAGGATCAACTTTATGAGAGGCAGAAAGTGTATTCTAATAGCTAGATCTGGGAAAACATTCCTGACAAAAAATATTGCACTGAAAACAGAATATACAACAAGTTAATGTTGTTTCCAGGAAAGATGCTCGACCAATCAACAAAAAAAATCTTCAAGGAAAAGATTATTTTTCTGAAGAAAGAGAATACCTCTGATTCAGGGATGGGAACTACAATGTTTGTAACCTATAATAAGCCACTCTGTCTTTCTCAGACTCTGTAATTTTATTCTGTTTAGCTACTATACTATTTAACTTTACTAGTGTGGCTTCTTTCATGTACCTAACTGTGACTGACCTGGGACAATCCTTTCAGGTAGGGTAGAGGGAAAAAGAAAACTGCAGCTCTGTTCAAGGAGTGAGTAACAAGAAGAAGGTGCCTGACTGTTGTACTTTGTCAGAGACAAGAGGTAGCTAATACAGAAAGCAGGAACAGGCAGAGACAACACTGAGGTGAGTCCAGAGTACGTCTCCTGTGCTGATGGAAAGGTTTGAGTTTCCCCTAAGCAGCCTGCAGATAATGGGCTCATCACTCTTCTCCGTGCACTCCCATACAGACAGCAGCCACGGAGCAATGTTCCCAGGGATGCAGAAAGTAAGTGAGGCTGTGTTGCCTTCTTTTCCATCTTTATCCTGTGTAGCAAATTTATGACAACTCCCTATGGAATGAGCATTTACCTCAGACCTGCTGAAGCTATAGGCTTCTGCCATAACACCGTTTTTTACCCCCCCATAATAATAGGCAAAATTAGATGTGATGAAAGAAGAGAAAAAAAGAAATCCAGAGGGCGATCTGATTCTCAGTGCACTATCTGTACGTTCTGCAAAATGCACTGAATGAAGGACTGGTTATACAGCTAATAAAACTACTTATTGGGTTTATTTTAAACCACATAATAGTAATATCTAGAAGCAGAAGAGGGGGAACAGGCTGTGCATATTAAATACATCTGTGAAAACTACAATGTCTACTTTAAAAGTGTATTCAGAAATCTGAAGATAACTTCTCTAAGAGATTGGAGTGGAAGATGAAAGGTAAAGGTACTGTATTCAGGCAGAGCTGAGCAACATCCATCATCACTCAAGCATGGAAATACAGAGTAAGGGCTTCAGCAGCTTACATCCCTGGAATCAGTTATCTAATGATTCATCTTTGCCACAATAACTACTGCAAAAATCAATTCTACAGCTTTCCTCCAGTCTTGGGCTTTGCATGGAAAAGCAATTGTTTAATTATTTAGCAAGTACTTTCAGGAAGTTAAAATACAGCAGCTAGCTATACTGTCTGTTTATTTCACAGTCATTTGATTTTTTTTTAAAATCAGCATCTCAGATACACAAATACGTGATCAAAAACAAACAGTAGTAAGAAATGTCAGTATAAATAGTAGACAATGAAATTCAGCTTTTCAGTTCATTAATATCTGTATCTTAGGTGGCTGCAGGTGCACCTTAATGAATTACATGACTAGTAAAATACAATTAAATGCAGCTGCATGTGTTTACAAAACTGCAGAACCAAATTACAGGTATCAGTAGTGCCCATAATTCATCCATAATTGACAATTTTCATATTACCAGAATAAGGAATCAAGTCATGCAGATGATTACTGCATTTGCCTTTGAGCACTAGAGACCTAGGTTCATTTCCTATGCAGCACCACAAATGAAACAAATTACATGCTTTCAGGTTAAGACAGACCTGAAAGCAAAAGCACCCCTAAATGACAGCCAAATACACAAATCAATCAGGTTGTATTTATTGACAGTTAAAAGTTCATGAATGGTTGTTAGTTGACATAACCTAAACATATTGTTAATAGTATCTTCTTTGCAGAAGGCTCACCATCTCTTTGCTGCAGAACTGGGTTCTGACCCAAGTTATCCAGTTGGTGGATTTTCTGGCTTCAAGGACATGACAAGGGCATAACAGAATAGGATTTATGCCAAAGATGTTGGCTTTCCTCTGTGTCCCCTTTTACAGGCAGTATAGTGATGAACTCATTTTTGGCAGGACCATTTCTGTTGCAATAACTCTTGACTACATTTAAATTTCACCCACAGACCTCATTAGGACCTCACGTATCATACGTCATTCAGACCTTGACTGGAGAAGCTCCTGAGAAGTTTGCTCTACCTGCCCTGTTGTGAGCAGGAGTTTAGACTAGATGGTGCCCAGAGGACTGCATGATGCCTTCCGATTAACAAGAACCCATAGTCTGACTCTCTGTTTCTTTAATTGTTTGTAACACCCCCTATAGCAATATATTATCAGGACTATATGTTGTCCAGTCAACAGCATGCTGGATATGGAGATCAGGGACAGCAAGATTCCACTACTGATCACTTTAGTGATATGAAATGTTACTGGGGAGAAAATATCTTTGTGTGCATGCTGGCAATTGGAATGGAATGGTGTTAAGTTTTGGAGATAGACTCAGACAGACCTCCTGCAATCCCCCATGGATCACACCCCACCGTGCTGCACACCTCTAGTGGCCAGAGAACCAGACAAACACAGATATCAGGGAACCTCTGCTAAGGCAAGATTTTGGATGACAGCATCAAGAAAGTGCTCAGGAGCTCAAGATCTTCACAGAAAGACCCCCCAAAAGTGTGGATCAGGAAGCCTGACTTGACTTAGTTACATGGTTGTGTGTTTCTAGAGCTCCATGGTGTTGCAGAGACACCACAAAGTTTCCTCACTTCACATGGGGGGCAGCAGGGCACAGAGCTAGCAAAAACAAGTTAATAATATTAAAGACTGCAACCCCTCCCCACTCCCAATAAAGAAAACCTGTTAAATGAATAAATCTATTGTATCACAGCTTAGCTTAATCCTACCATGCATATTCATATGACAAACCCACCTGACAAATGACTGATAAAGAAAAAAAGCCTGGTTAAAGGGACACCACTGATCCTGAAGTAAAACCAATCACAGTTTCTTCTCTTTTTTTAATAATACACACCCATTGTAGGCAATACTTTTGATTCGTAAAAGAAATAATTAAATGCAGCAGCCTTTGTTGCTGGTTTCATTTTGCTTTAAAACGGATGGTAGCCAGTTCACATTTTTAAAAGCAAAATGTGCTTTCTGGAAATCAAAAAGGGAAAAGAATTAATTTCAAATATTTCTCAACTGCAAACTGGATGATCTTATCTTTTTATTATACTAAGAAGTTTTATTAAAATCCTCCGAAGTATTTCAGCACCAAGTCCCAACAGATTTTGGTGAGAAGCAGGTGCCTAAAATAGACCAGAGGTTGGTGACAGGATCTGAGGTTTCTGGGTCTGTCTTCTTTCAGTGCTATTCAGAGATGGTTTTCAGGGTGTTGGATCAAGGGCAAAGCTACTCCATGCAGTGATTACTGTGTTCCCAAGAACAGTAACACAGGAGTGCTTTAGGTAGGGATTGCTCCCTGCCTACCCTCCTGATGGCACATGCCTGGGCCAGCTCTGCAGGGGTCTAGTGGCAAGCCTAAAAGAAAGGCTCAGCAACCTCTTCTTCTTCCCTCTACCCTGCAGTAGTGTCTTGGGACTTTCTGAAGAGGGAAGAAGAAAACTTGAGTGGAGATTTTGCTCAGAGGCAGTATGGCAACTGCAGGGGCCATACATGCAGTAACCACTGCAATCAATACAGCTATTCTGGGTGCATTACTCTAAGTTTTTGTAAAGCCAGGGTCCAAATACTCAGTGAGATGAAAGAAGGGAGGGGGGATAAAGAATAAAAAAGAGACAAATTAAGAAAAAGGATAGTAACAACCGAGATGCCAATAGACTACTGCATGTAAGCTATGTCTTCCAACTAGGGACTTAACTGACTACCGATTTTTATCCTTCAGAAAATACTTGACTTCACAAAAAAGAGCTGTTCATTTTATGACTCTTCCAGTATTAATCTTACCAACTGGGAAATTTCAGCTGGCTGCATTGTGTGCAGGAACAGTACCCAGAAAATCACTGCTATGATTTCCCTCTGTGAAATTATTGTGGGTGAGATGTAGCAAGCCCAAATTTCCAAAGACAAAGATAAAAAACAATTTCCTGAGATCATGCTTGAAAGTATTTTTGCTGGATTTAAAGTCTAAGTTATCAGTAGGATTTTATTTTAAAAGAACGGAAGGACAGTTTTACAAATTTATACTGACAAGTAGGTGTTTGTTATCACTTACATTTTGTAAAATGCCAGTTTTATTTTTGGCCAGTTTATGTGTTCTATTACTGAAAGAAGTCATGGCCACTTCTCTACATAACCAACTGGATGATCTCTTGTTTTGTAGGTGGGGAATTTGAGATAATGAAATGCCAACTCCTATAAAGGTGCTCAACTCCTTTAGCTCTGTTGTTACGTTAGAATTTGAGATGAGGAATGAGTGGATAACATCATGGGCTGAGGAACCTGTGATTCTCAGCACAAGATTACTTTGAGGCCTTTCATACTATTAAATCCTATTGTGCTCGTTTGGCATCTGAGTATGCCCCACTGATGCTGAACTTAGAACAAGGATGTTGCAATGTTCTTAGCAGCAAAAATTGTTTCTCAGTCTAAAAACCACATTTCTTTTATGCTTATGGAGACATGAAAATATTATCTTTCCAGTCTAATACATCTCCAAATACCTTCAACTGGACACAGATGTGAAGACTGAAGATTTCCATTTTAGGCTCAGCAAGGCTTTCCGCAATATTCTTGCCAAAACACCTATTTGTACCACATCTCACTGCACAGAAATACTATGTGACATTATGTGCCATCAACATCCCTTTCTTGCATACTCATGGCTGAAAAACTGTGCCTAGTGTGGCTAGCTTTCCCTGTGTGGTGGTGGTTTCAGTCCCAGCAGTGCTCAAATGGCGTTAACAGTCACCATGGTCACTTGTTAAAAATAATGTTCATCAAAGCTTGTCACCCTCTGGGAAATCCCAGAACACCAATTAAGAACATTTTGAAGTTTAGGAGAAGGAAAAAACTACAACTCAACAGGAAGAAGCTCATTGTGACCCAAAATGTCATCACCTTTCAATGTAAACTTGAAGAGACACCGTCCTTTCTGTAGAATCATTCCTCTAGAGGAGAAATGGGCTACATGAGGGTCTGGTACAGACCATCTACACAGACTTCCTCTGAGGTCAGATTTAGTGTCCCTCTTGACCTTCACAGATCAGTTAAGTTTGCTAGTGACTCACAGGGAGCAAGAAGAGTTGATAGCCATCCCCTGTGGGGACACAGAAGAAGGAGCTTCGTGTGGACATTTCTCCAGAAGACCCACACCAGCATTTCCAGACTTGGTGAGGACATGATTGAAAGCTATTGTGAGCCTCTACCAACACAATCCTCCCACTCCTCTGCCCTCTGAAGAAAGACAGAATCGTAATACAGCCCAGCCTTAGCAGGAGCTACTTATATCCTGTAGTAGGAGGCTTTACCAGCTTCGCTTAGTTTCTAAGTGATATAACACAAATCTGCCACCACAGATGGTCTAGCTGATAGCATCTGTGGCTGAAGTGCCGAGAAAGGAAGCCATACTTCTTACCACTGAGTATAAAAAGAAAACTCTCCTGCAGTAATATTTCACCACTGACAGCATAGCATCTTGGTTAAAAAAAGAAACACTCATGTATCCTAATATTCTGCCTTCCTAAATAATAAAATCAATCTCTATGTTAGCAGCCTGTCTAGTCAATATTTCCCCCATAAAGCTAACTTATATTCCATTTCTATGTCCAGGATTATGTTTAATGGGAGGATAATCAACATATCACAGAGTCCCGATTTTCTGTATGTTACAAAGATTCCTCTGTCTTCATTAACTAAAAAGGAAGCAGCATGCAGGACTATTTTTCAACTCTAACTTCACAGCATACACTATTCCTCTTGCTATTATTTTGTAAAGGTTTAACTTGCATGCACAGATACGTGTGGAATTCATCTCATGCATTTCTCCTTCATATCTATAATCACAGCTATGTAATTTTGCCCACATCCGTGATAACACTGCCTGCCTGCTTATACATTTCTCTAAGATTTATTTCAATGTACCAACATAATGGCATCCCTTCCTCAGCATGCTTGAATGGCCATATTTTAGGAAGGAAGTCAGTCCCTAAAGTGATCAAAACACTGTTTTTTTTCTTTTTCACTAAATGTGGAATGCCTCTTCACCAATTAATTTTACCCACACCACAGGAGTGCCTGGGCATTGCTCTTGGTCATTAAAAGCTTATCTGGAAGTACAAATGTCTCAGTGTAAAAGTCCATTATCTCACATCCCTTCATAGATATAAGCAAAGGCTCTTTCCCTCAGAAAAGATTGCACAGGCATAAATTCAGCATGACCTGAAACACCAGCCCAGCAAGTAAAATTTCTTTACCTGATACTACATATACATTTATAACTCAAAAGCATGAGTCTGCAAGATGAGTGTCATGACTCCTTTCACATTCTAAGAGACACCTGAAAATTAGGATCAGTTTTAACTGCTTAATAAATGACAGAGTTTCACTTATGCACTACCTAAATCTGGGCATAGGATACAAATATAACAAAACATACGTTAACAACAGACTTTGCAATTACATTGTGATGGAGCTTAAACAAACATACCTTGAGAAAAACATTAAGCTGTAGTCTGCCTGTATACCTTCCATAGCCAGAAATGTAATTTGACAGCAGCATGTGTTACGTTTACCAGATATAACAGCCATTTTTAATTTTAGTGGATATTAACACACACAAAGCCCTGCTTTCACTTTTCTTTTTTTTAAGCCTCAAAATTGTAAGCTGGACCCCTGATAAATTAGTTTTTCCCATCTAGTCTGGTGCCCTGGTGTCATTGATTTATAATCAGAGCTGGGATGCTCTGCTCTGAGAAGAGGCCTAATACCTGACTTGCTAGATGTTAATTGTGTCAGCAAGATGACATGGTATGGTACAAAAAGCTGGTTTAGCCACCTTGTTTATGATATCTCTTGCCAGATGAACAACTGACAGATGCACTAGCCATGTTATCTTAAATAATATCACCTTTCAAGTAGCTACATATTTCAAATATGAACAGCTTTAGGCAGAAAGAAAGGAAAACTAACTTACAGCTGGTGTATATTGTTACCTGAAAGCAAGGTAGATATGACCACATTTCCTCCTTTGGCCTCCAAGCCCTGGGGATTATGCCCTGTTCTCCTTTTCCCTTGTGCTCTGGCTCTTGATTTGACACACAATCATTTCTTCATCATTTGGATGGCCACATCCTGGGGTCAGCTGAAATCAGGAAGTATAATTCCTGTAATAGCAGGGCACAGGATCTAGTTTGGGTGGAAAACGTTTTGACTAGAAGGGTTTATGTCAGGAAATTTGCATGAAAGGCTCTAAAGATATCCTTTCATAAGCAATAATGACACAAAATGACTGAGAAGAATGCTAAAGTTGCAAAGTCAAGTCCTTAGAAAGCAGGATCCAATCTGCTGTCAGGTCTAATCCCACAACATTAATTCTGTGCATGAACTGCACATAACTTTACACCCTCTGCTCCTCAGGACCCTGCCCAAACCAGTATGTGGTTCAGCTGGTGATGCAGACCGTGCAACATTTATTCTTCCCTTCAGCGTACAATGTGCAGTAACTCTGCTTCACTCTTTGCTCAAAATCCAAATCCAGCAATAAATGGAACAATAAACTTGCTGAATTCCCCACCAAAGAATAATTCATTCACTATCCTACTTACACAAGCAAAGAGATGGGTGTCCTGAGGAAAATACAAGCACTGAAGGAGCCCTGCCTCAGGGAGAGAAGCAAGCTCGGGAGACTCATGGAGAAGATGTCACTTGGTCTAAAATCTGCATGGGATGGACAGATGGGATAAATGGATGTTTTAAGATCTAGCTGTAATAAAAACCAACAGTATCAATCCTTTTATTGCTACTGCTAATGGGCTTTTATCGTTGCTGTGCAGGGGAACTGATCCTGGCTGAAACGCATTGCCCGTGGAAATCCTGCCCTCTCCACAACAACCATGGACTGCAGCGAGGATCCCCCCTGCTGTCCACAAGGTACCAGTAAACATTTCACTTTGGTCCGTGGAACCACATGAAGTCATAAAATGCAGAGGTTAGGTTTGTTTTTTATTTGTTGGGGTTTTTTTTAAAATTATTAAAGGTTTAGTAGTAAGACTAACATTGCAGAGAGTCCTCTGTAATATTTGGTTTGTTGACCAAAAGACTGGCACAACTAGTGATGAATGGTACCAATGTTTTTGCCTATTAAGTGTAGACACAAATTCACTAATCGGAGAGTACCTGGAGAATTTGGATACTTCTCAGTTAAACAGAATGGTCCAAATTTCTGTGATAAATATAAATTACTGTTTATTCTTTATTCTCCCCGTAGAGTGATATCTATCATTTGCAGCAGGAAGCCTGCTATTTGCTTTTCAAAGATAGCTCTTTGGAATTAATTACTCTGGTGATAGACTAAGCGACAAAACAGGTAGTGCAGAACTGAGGGTAACAAGAAATTTTGTCTCACAGCTTTTGAAAGTCAAATTATTCTCCCAACCTGATGACAGTACACCATTTAATCATTATCACAGTCAAGACATATCAAAAAAAAAAAAATCCTAGATTTTTCACTCCTAGTTATGTTTGTTTCATTTTTTAATTGCTGCTTAATTTTTTAATGTCAACAAAAAACAATCAAATTGATGTTGTAACTGTTCAAGCCAAACATATACAATGAAAACTTAAGAGATGGATCCTGTTTGAGATTCAGTTAGAGTTTCTTCCATCTGATGGCACCGTATCAAACGTGACAGCTGCTCTTCAGTGCCTGATGTCCAGCCCACCTGAGGTACTCCTGCTACATCTAGTGAGTTTGTGTGTTGTTTTGGTGATAGTCAGAACTGGCAGGCAGATAAAATCTCAACTGTAACATTAATTATTAAGCTGTTTCCCACTATGTCAGAGCTAAGATGGCATTTGCAAAATGGCTGTCAACATTTTGACTGAAAAATACTAGTTTAGCTTTATTAACAGCACTCTTTGCTTTTATTGTCAGAGAACAGCAAAAGGCAATGCTTTATAGTGTACTGTCAAACTTAGGGATGCTGCCTGATGAGCCCCCTTTTTGACACAGTTGCGAAGAAAACTGAGCAGCACCTGCTGCCATGCATGATTATTGTGGCTCAGGGTACAGAAATAAATCAGGTTAAATGAGAAAGCTGGTTTATGATGTTCTCATCCTCCAGCAAACTCTTCCCACCTTCTGTCTCGGTTTGCTGCCATCTTAGTTCTGCAGATAAAACTCTTTATTGGGTCATAATATAGACTGGATCTTTAAAAGCAATGTGCGTCGCAGGGAGGATGAGAGCAGCATATAACCAGAGGGGTGAGCAGCTACAGAAGGCAAAACTCAGGGCCAGTGTCAGTCATCCTGGATTTCTTAAAAAAAAAAACCAGCTAAAAAATCATCAGCATTTAGTGACCTTCACAAGAAAGAGCAGTGATTTTAAAATGAGACATAACCTGCAAAAGATTTCAGAGGCAACCTTAAAAATGACAAAATAGCTCTCACATGGGATGTAGTCCTGCTGAAACCAATTAGGTAACTTCTTTTGTATGCCACATTACGTGGGTTTTCAGGTGAAACAAATATAACATGACCTTATATATCAGTTTAAAAAAGCCATGTAGGAAAACCTGTCAGCAAAACTGTCAGTCAGCAGTGTTCCAAAAATCATGTCACCAGGACAGGTAAACCTATCTGCTGAAGTTTCCATATTCATGTGTTCAGGAGAAAGGAGAGGGACCCCTTTTACCCTATTAGCTTTTCAAATGTGGCACAGCATAAGGAACTGGACACAAAATACCATGTTCAGCACACAACAATAACCCCACATTTGGAAACGAATCAAGGAAAAAGACCTTCCAAAAGGATGTATTATTTCAGAAAATAGTGCCCTCCAACAGTAGAAAACTATAAAGAGAGAAGATTTTGTATAAAACCCTTGCTCTTGGAGTTTTGTTAGGAAGCATAGTTACCATACTAAAACAAAAATAGAAAATAAAATCTAATATAATTGGATGTTTTTCCTGACTATTGTATTGCTGACAACAGATGTATTTTCTCATCTCTGGCAATAAATTAGAAGAGGTCCACCACCAACACTCCTTTTTTTTTTTTTTTTCAGGAGTAGAACTGCACATGGAGGCATCAGCAATGATCCGTGAGATGAGTCCAGTACGAAGCAGAATATCCAGCTCATTTTGCTCATTTTACTTTTTAGCAAGAGGGTGCAAAACAAAGCATGCAGCTAACAGGCCCTGACCTTCACTGGGCCATCTGACAAGAATGCAGTGGTGAGGACAGGAGAAGTAGGACAATTAATTGCCAGACTGAAAGCAGACTGTGGCTGAAAAAGAGAGGGAGGAAGAAAGTTTGTGTTAAGGAACTGTCGAGGTGGATGTGGGATGATTGATCTAGTCAGTATTGTAATGTCTCAGAGACTCAGGAAGGGGACGTGGAAAGACAAGGTAGTGAATTTATTTTTAATATATATGGTTTTTTTCTTATACACCTCCTAGGAAAGTGAAACAGGGGGGATGTGAGTGGAAGAAAGGACGTCTTTAGCCAAATCCTGTGCCCTTCTGCTTGTGTCTGATTCTTTTCCTGTCTCTTTTCAGAGTGAAAAAATATTAAAACATACATCCTAATAAGTCCTTTTTTTTAAAAATAGGTGAAGATACAAGACTTATTTGAAGCAGTTGCCATGGAGAAGCTGTTCAACTGAAGTATAATTACTAGGGCAAAATCACATACAATATGGGGATTGCTCCTTCAGCTTTTACCCATGCAAAACTCTCACTGAAGTCAACTTGTTATCACACACTTTTAGCAAGCCAGGAAAAGAAAAAGAACTCATACTTCACTCCTACTAAAAGAAAAAAATAATTTGTTTGCGTAACAGCAGAGGATATGGATTTTCAGCAAAAGTCTTTTTTCTGAAGACGACTCTGCAAGCCACCTTGTAGCACAGGTGGAATGTTTTCACTCTTGGGATCAAAGAAGCTAATTAATGAGCAGTAATTTTTTAGTGCATAGTGTGCTCTTTCCCATACTGTTAGAAAAGTTGCAGAATGTGTACTTAAAATGAGGTCCCTCTTTTTTATTGAATCGAAAGTAATAATTGCAAATCCAAAGAGAAACATTTTTAGGTGGGTTCCAGCTGGCTCTTGATGCTGACTTGCAGAAAGAAGCAACATTTCTTTGTCCTGAACACCCGTATTTCCAAAATTAGAATTTTGTCTCTTCAAATAATAGCAATTACACAAAGACTCCCAATGCTTTTAACTGCACCTTGCACAGAAACTCCAGGAAATTAATTCCCCTCTCATCTGCATTGCCTCCTCTACTCTTAACTTACAGAGCCTCAAAAGCAAAGCTCTGGGAGTATTCTTCTTTCTGGCCTGAAGGCAATACTCACTGAGCATGTTGTTTTTATACTTCTTGAAAGACTCCTGTGCCTCAGTTCATCAATAATATGTTATAACATCATCTTGCTGAAAGCACGTGTCACTCCATCCCTTTTCAGAATCTGTGGTACCAAAAGAGACATGTCCTTCCTAGATAGCTCCTTTCTCTTATTCTGCAGGATACTGGGGTAACACCTACCACACAGCCAGCTGAAGCACAGTCCATGGGTGAAAATATTCCCACTGGGCTGTGCAACACTGCCTTCCTAATTTTAGTGTGGTGCTGGGACATAAATCCACATGCCTGTGGGTATGGTAGATGGGATGTCCCTTTATGCACAGCCTGAGCTCCACCTCTCTGGTAAGGGTGAACATACCTGCCAAAGTTTGCTCCCTTCTACCCAAAGCATGTCACAGACAATACTTAGAGATGATGATCTTAAAACCATTCAAATTGATCTTTCTGCTGTGTTTTCTTCTGTTAAACAGGCTACACAATGATTGGATTGTGGCACACACCCTGTGATCATAACTTACCCGATGGGCCTGGTTTTGTTCTCCAGTATACATTTCAGAAGAACAATAAAGTCATTACAAATTGGGATCGGGCTTAAATGACCTATGGTCCTCATCCTGCAATCTAATCCTCAAAGGACCTTGGGGTATCAGGGTTCCCAGCAGTGGTATGAAATCCAGTATCACCAACTGTAGGGCTGTTAGGAAGTCAGGCCTGACCCAGCAGCCACATCACTGAGGACTTTCAGCATCTTTCCTGTGCTGTGTATGGCAGTTGCTTTCCTACAGTCTTCAGCAATTTAATATGGGTATTATATTGAGAGGAACCTTAAATAAAGAAACAAACCTCACAATCCAGTAATAAGAACAAGATTATTTTTTCTTGAATTACCCCAATTAAAGCACCAGTTATTACCTTCTACAGCAGTAAAGAGAGAGCACAATTAGAAAATTTAATTAATTAAGCTGAAGGCAAAGATACTTATTTTAAAACCCTCAGTGTGGTTAGATTAGTAGACTCACTCAGTGAAGCAGTAAATACTTAGTGCTGAAAGAGGAATCAAGCCCATTCATTGGACTCTGCAAGTGGACGGGATAATCCATCCTTCTGCAAATGAGCAAATGTCCTGTAGGCATCTTCTACATTCTCCTCACACCCAGAGTAACAGACAAAACAACAGTTGCCCTCTACATCAAACCGAGCGATGTGAGAAATAACCATGGCGGGCTTGAGCCAGACAAGGCAAAGCTGAGAGTGGAGGTACAAATGTATATTTTGTCATTACAGATGAAGACATTGCATTCCAACAGCAATAAAAATCAGGTAAATCAGACTGATTTATATGAATGTAGAGTGTTAAAGGCCTGGCTGCTGTCAGAGATGAGCCCTCAGCAGTACCTAGCAACTCAGCTGCAGTGGGCCACCGAGGTTAAAAGAAAATCAGCAGTATAATAGTATCTAAGCTACAAACTAATAGATAGTAAGAGACTAAAAAAAGTGAACTATTGTCTTAATGAACTATGCTTAAAATAGAGGAAATCAAACTGCAGTGAGGAGGAACTAACAGCATTACTCACTACTATTTTTATGAAATGTTGTAATGTTTGCACAGAAACTGAGGAAGCCATCCCAGCTCAAGCACCCAAATTGAGGTGGAAGGATAGGGCATGAGAGGTGTTGAGGAGGGCGACACCGTTAGCATCCATGAGACGGCTGTTCCGATGATTCTATGGTTTTGCTAGAAGAAGGAAATCACAAGGAAGCCAACCAGAAAACCCATCACGATATTTACAAATTCTGTCGGCTAAGAGGGGGAAGGTCCAGATGGTGCAAATTTCATTTAGAGATAGAAGAGAAAAAGTGTGGCATGACCAAGGCAGATGGCTGAGTCGGAAAGGAAATGCCTCTTTTAACTGAGAGCAAATCGGTGGAAGAAGCAGCAGAAGACAGAGGGGCTGTGAACTGAAGCACAGCACTCGGAGCCTGTCCACATGCTCCCACATCTGGTTATCCCTGAATAAACACAATGGAAATAAAATGCATACATGCATTTATTGTTGTGGAAATAAGATTACTGAGAAATACACACGAAAATGAACTGATAAGTTCCATGCAATTGAAGATTTCCTGATTTGCATTCTCTCATGATTTTCTGCTGACAAGTCTATAAAAACCAATAAACAAACAAACAAACTTGAAATACTGCCGACAAATTCCCAGAAGCCCAAATAGCACATATCTCAGAGCTTGTGAACAGAGAGAAAAGCAATTAAATAAAAAAATAAAAGCAAACTCATTCCTCAAATGACTCATTTCTCACTTAAAAGGAGGATCTTTCCTCTGCTTCCACTGCCCATTAACAGCTCTTTCATGCCAACATCACTTCAGGTCACTAAAGGATAACAGGGCCTGGTTCTTTTCAAGATCAGTTCTTGCCCATTATCCCATGCAGAGAGGTTGATGTCGCCTTTTGCTGTACAAAGCTGACTCCTCCTCCAGCCAGAGCTTTTGATTTCTACCCCCTCCCCAGGGACTATTTTTGACATCTTTTATCAAGGATTTCTTCCTCCAAAGAGCTATTCCATCAGAGTGCAGAGCCATCTCAGGTTAATTTGCAGATGGCCACTTGTTTTTTGGGAAAGCCAAGGTACCCAAGGCTTGGCAGTGGGCTGGCTTCCCACTTCAGCATTATCCATGCTGAAAACATTACTGCCATATCTGCTATGTCTAATGCACACAGTAGCATTTGGCTTTTTGTTTATGCCTCCCCAAGGAACTTTAATGCTCAGAGATAATTAACCTATGGATATTTTGAGATTATTTGCAGCAGAAATATGTTTTAGATGTCCACATAGGCCCTATGAGCATAATAGTTGAGAGATGGATCATTCCTGTAGCTGATGGACATATGAAAACAACTTTCCATGACTGCTTCCCCATGACAGTCCTTTGCAGTGGAGAGCTGAGTCTCCCACATTAGTGTTTAAGGTCTTTGTTTCAGATGCTATTTGGAAACACGGGTCAAAGTCCCATTATTACATAAAGGAACATTGCATTGCTCCAATACACAGTGGTCTTTTTCTTTGGAAATCTGGAAATAGAAGGAGCTGGGTACCAAGAATCCTATATGAATATCTGTACCTGGACAGATAAAGAAAGTTGTTACTATAGATGTCTTACATCCCAATTATAGGGCAGAGACAGGAAAATGTTGTAAAATGCTGATTTTACTGTTCTGCCAGATAACACAACAGAAAAAATAACAATTCAGATGTCAATCTTTGTTCTTTCTCTTTTTATTTCAGGACAATGAATTACTAAGAACTGGCAGAAGAAAGCAATTTAGTGAATTAAGAGAATTAGGATCCTAATGACTGCACCTGAACTGCTCAGCAGCCCCTAAAAATCAATGAAAGCATGGGAACAAACTGAAACCTAATTACGTGCTTCAAAACTGTTCTCCCCTCTTTTTAAATTAAAAGCTAGCTTTGTTAAATATTTGTAAACTCGTATTTTTGAAAATCAAACTGGACTATTCCCTTAGCTTTTTGCCAAGCGTGGAATTATGGGTGGGGAAATACTTCCCCACCCGTGCACTATTTAAATAGTTTCTGCAAGGAGTTAAGAGCTTAATCTTGAACATCTTTCAAAACACAGTATTGTAGCCCACAGAACTGTGAACAGAATTAGGCATATATATAGTCAGTTTAATACATGATCTCCATGTCAATCTATGCTGCAAAACTGCACAAATATGACTATAATGGGTAACAGAAGGGTTTTTTACATCCTTTTTTTGCTTGAAAAATAACATCCTGGAGCTCACATATATGTAAATTTGCTTCGGTAATGTTCTGTCCTCAATTGATGAAGGTTTTACTGAATCAAGTTGCACTGGCTATTAAGGAGAATTCTTGAGCTTTCACTACATACAGGAAAGTCCAGCTTCAGCTACTGGATCTATGAAAAATGCCCAAGGTCACTTGGAGCTATAGGCTGTATGTGCAAATCCATCCTGCTAATGTGACATGATTGAGCTGATGGAAGATACAAAACCACATGGCATTCATCTAGTTCAGAAAAATAAAACCACATTAATTACTTAATAAATAAGTAACAATTACATGAATTCCAAATGAAACTAGAGAAAGGCTTCCCAGAGCCTTGTTATCCTGCAGGTCTGATTTCTGTCCTGGGGAATTTTGAGGAATAGGACCAGAGTGACAATCATCTCTTGGACCCCAAATCCCGAAGGAGACAAGATTTACAGCACTAGGCAGAGGAATGGAGTATGTTGTGTGTTGGGAAGCATTTTAAATGGCTCTAAAGAACAGATGTGTGAGAAAAACCATAGACTGATGTGACTAGAGGACTGTGAGAGAGTGATCTCATATGTGGATTCTGATTCTCATCTCAGAGCAGCCCTTTTGAAATAATTTGTGACTTATTCAAAGCAGAAATATGATAGTGCTCAGAGAAGGACAGTAAGAAGGTTTTATAAGTTCCCAAAGGACCAAACGGGATTCAACAACAGGAGTTTCTAGGACTTGCTTCCCTGGGTGCAAAAAGGCAAGCAGTTGCTTGGCTTTTGTGTGCCTTGCATGCCTCCCAAAATTACAAAGAAAGCAGTGTGAAACTTTCAGCCCAACAAAATGGACACTCTTGTATCTTCAGGAGAAAAATGCTTCTTGCATTTTCAAAAGAAAAAAATAGATGATATAAACTTTGAGATCTCAAGGCCACCAAACTCTAGTGAAGTATCAGGAAGGCTGAAGTCATATGTTCCAGAGACCCAAGCAGTAAGTGCTGCTTAAATTAAATATACAACCAGTCTCTTGCAGCTATCAAAAGCTGCTTATTAAATTAAATAAACAAAAGCTGATTAATAAGACACTTGATGTTAAATGGTTAGCCTCCTGCTTGCTCTGCAATGCTCATTCTACAACAATAAATGAAAAATCATCATGCCTAAGCATGTCTAAATCTGGACTATAAGGATTCTTAATATATTCCTGCAGTGAGGCAGACTGAACAAAGAATTACTGACATGAAAGAATGATACAGCATATACTAATAGAAAATTTGAAGCACTGTCGTAATTAACATGAAGTCTATTCAACTCTCAGTGAGGAAATAATGAAATTTGTTAAAGTTTTCCCTTGTGGCCAAGATGAAATAGGATTCAAGGGTTCTACAGCCTAGAAAAATGTTTCACAGTGGTTATAAGACTGAGGAAACCCAAGGCTACAAATGTCTGCACACACAATGGCTGCTTCCTGTCCCCCCTTAATGGTGTTAATGGTGCAGATGAGGACTCTAGTCCCAGTCTGGTCTTACTTAGTTGGGTCTGCACCTGGGGCACCAGTACCCCGTGTGTGTAGACTGAAACTCGTGTTTCAGGACTAACTTGGGTGGGGAAAAAAAAAAAAAAAGCTGTTAGAAGGATTAGGCTCGTGTGTGGGGGGTGCTGAGCTTTCCCAGGCTGAAATAGGAATTACAGATCCTTCAATGGCTTTTCAATTCACTTGAGTTGAACAAACTCAGAGACGTGCATATTGCATAAACCAACCAAAACCCCTGGGTATGCTGCGACTCACACTTCCCTTCCCAAGAGCAAGTGAGAAGAAAATGATATACCAGATATTATCCATGATGCATAACATGCACTGAAAGGTGTTCAGGTGCAGCTGTGGATGTGTAGCTACAAAAACCTGTAGAGAATAGGAAGAACAACATGGATGCAGTCAACAACAAGCTCTGGTCTTACCTTATTGGATAGCCATGAAGTTTCTAAGACCTTTAGCTCAAAAATAATTGTTTTAGGGCTTGTCCTCACAGGAAAATTACCAAGAAGCAAATTATAAATATAGTCTGCCCTAGTCTGCCTACTCTTAGCTCTGTGGGGACATCCAGGGCACAGAAAACATAGGGCAGAGCCTTAAACTCATATTGTATAAAAAAATACAGAAAATCAACTGGTATGAGGGTTCCCGGATAGCACAGTAGCAATGGGCAGAAAGAGCACCAAGATTTTGCAAAGCAAAATACTTCTGTTAATGTTAAATAATGAGGTCGTGGTAGATAAATAACTAAGTTATTAGAAGGAAAGGTTATTTAAATAGCCAGAGAGTTGTTTGATGGTGATTTCTGAGTAAAGGAAAAAATACAAGGCAGAGGTCAATTCTTATTTTTTTTCCTTTCAGCAGGAGGGCTCTTCAATTCAAATTAGTGCTCGTCATGACCAATGAAAAATGGTTTCTAAATGTTGGTTTTGTATCAGCCATTATTCAGTTGGTTAATAAGAGAAAAAGAGCAGCAGCACAATCTGATTTCTAAGAGACTAACAATTACCCATGAGACACTTGACAAACTTCACTTGTTGATCATAACTAGTGGGTGGAAAGATTGCTTTGCCTGCACTCTAACACAGTACGGGATGGAAGGCGGCACCTCCTGAAAGCTTGCACCTTGGCACTGAAGAAAATCTAAAACAAAACGTTGTATAGTTAAGACTCCTAAGCAGAGGAGCTGCACAGGAATAAGTCACAAGCACATGATCCCATTCCCCAGTGGGAGGGTGCCAAGAGCTCTGTGCTGTAGGAACAAGGGAAGTAAGAAGTGTATGCAGAGGTGAAATGTGCATCCCTGCCTGTTTGTTAAAAAGTTGGGTTTGATGAAAGGGGAAAGGAATTGAGGGCCAGTGAGTTATCCATTCTTCACTTACATTGAACAGAGGAAATTCTAGGGGGATCTAGTCTTTGCTCTAGGATAAATATGGCAAAATACTCCTGTCCTGAGATAGAAGCTGTCTGTATAAAATACCAATAAACAGGACCGAGACCTGTGTGAGATGCAACACGTAGACTATAACTCTGTACTCTCTGCTTCAGTTGTGAATCCAGCAGTCAGGAAATATGTCTACTTGATTACAACTGCATGCCCTGGAGTATGTAATTGCTCATATAAAATTGCTTTTTCTTTTTTTCCCCATAAATATAACGCCAAAAGAGGTATCCTTCCATCATTAAAAGTAGTTCAGATCCAATTAAAAATTGGTCCTCCAAGGGAGTTTCAAATCAGGACTTGGACTTGATTTGATATCCCAGGCACTATATCAAGAGGCTGAAGAACGATTCATTCTCATTCTGCATGAGTCACATCCTCCCAGCATCCATGTGCTCAGGCATTCCTCTAAAGAGGAAAAAACCCTACGCTAATTTCCAGGTATATGATTCTCCTCTGTGTTTTTTGGGTTTTTTTATGCTCTGTTTAAGCTTTTAGAGTTATAATGGATATTGCATCATCAGATTAGCTTCAATATGTAAAATAAAGGCTAATTATATGCTGTTTGGTAGTGGTAACAAAAATATCAGAAATCAGAACTGTTTTCTTTATCTTATTTTCCTTTGGAATCCTCATGGCTCAGGGAAAGTACAGTGTCAACAGCCTTGGGCTATAAAGAAATGCAAGGTGAAATTGGCCCCATGCAGATTATAGGCACTAGGCTTGTGCACAACTTTCTCAGGATTATACGCAACTTCAAGTTCAATTTTCATCTCCTAGAAGCAGACAGAGGATGCAGAGACAACACGGACCATCTTTGCCTGTCAGGGACAACAGTTCAGGCCATCCCGCTCTGCTTTGCTTGGAAGTGCCTCTAAAATGCAGAGCGATGGTGGCTGGAAAAGTTTGCAGATGCCACTTGCCCTGGGACAGAGTGTGAAGCAGAGGGCTCTGCCCTGGCCACCACTCTCCAGTGTATTGGAAGCAAATATGGACAACACAAGGCCTGCGGTCTGCTCAGCACGAGAACACAACTCAAATCTGTAGAGCCTGGTTGAGTCACCATGAGAGTCTGGAGTGGAAGAGCTCTTGCAACCCAAGAAGCTCTGTCACAGTCTAGAAAACGAAAGGATTTGATTTTTAAGGGTTTGTGCCAATAGTTTAAAGGCTAATGCCCATTATTTCTCATTATTCCTCATATTTTCCTGAGCACCAAAGAAATTTCAAGACTCTGCCAGCGTCCTGGGGGTTTTATTTAGAGTGCTAAGGAATCAAACTGGGCACACTGCGGGAGTTCAGCACTGTGGGGAAAACTCCTCTCATCTCAATGCCAATGTTTTGTAAACCAGATCCAAAGGCAGAGCAGTTAGCTCTGCATTCACCAAATATCATAGTTTCCCTGAATTGCAATTTTTATCCCCTAGTTAATCACTAACAAAACAGATTCAAGCATCTCTATTTCCAATTTAATGGTTGTAAATAGGTAAATCATCCCAGCTGGACTTTGGGATTGCGGCTCCAACCAGCGCCGTGTCCAGCCACACAGAACTGATCTCTTATAAGTATTCTCTGTGCTTCCTAAATATCCATACAAATGTACCATGGATTCTATATTATACAAACTGGGATCTACTTTTAAGAAATAGCTAGATGAAGAAAACACAGATCCACCACACACCAAAATATATGCCTAAACTCACACCTCAGTAGTTCTGGCATTTTTTCCTTATGTTTGATATAATGGATAATGGAATAGAAGTAGGGAGAACAGAGTGAACAATGCAAAAAGTAAATCTTTCTTAGATAAGGAACAAAAACACGCATTGTTTTGGCAGAGGTCTCTAAATTTAGTTTAGGTTTGGTTTGTATATTGATTTTATAATTCCCCAACAATTCCCTATCCTAAGGTAGACAGCAAAAATTACTTTTTAGGAGATTTAAATGAATTTACGGAGTTGCTGGGGAAACAGAGGTACCATGCAGCTCGACAGCAAGCACTTGCGAGCAAAGACAGGCTAACGTAGATCAGCAGCTTTTGCTGTGCCATAAAATAAAGAGCTCAGACAAAACCTCCTCAGAGCTGAACTAAACTACCCCCACAAAAAATGACTCCAGCCTCCCAGGGGAACAAGACATAACCGCACCAAACGCCTTAAGTGCCTATTCATGTAAAAGGATGACATACCAGTGCTGTGTAAATCCTGCTCACCTGCTTGCTTCTTGTTTACCCAGTGATTTACTGTAGCAAATTGCAGTGTGACTACCTGATCTCTCCGCAACGATGGGTGTTTAATACCCCTGTGCCAGGATGGGGTCAGCTTTATCACTCACATGGGGCACCCAGGGTAACTCAGGTGCATCCCACACCCTCCCTGAGGCGCTCGTTTGCCTCCTTTCATCAAGTAAAAGCTTTATGCACCACAAACCAAATTTTCTGCTGTGCATCTGCCTCTCCCTAGCCCTCTAAACCATCCAAAAATGGAAAGAGAGGTCACATTTCAAAGCTCTGACAAATGAAAATACTCTTTAGCTTCCACGTCACCAGTCAGCGATTCCCAGGCATGAACAGCCTGAGAAACCTCCCAAATTCAAACCCCACAAACTGAAAGGCACCCCGAGTGCTTGACTTCTCTCATAGCACCAGCAATAAATTGATTGCCCTTCCTAATATCCTTGTAATCCTGTTGGCTCCAGGCATGCTTATTTGGAGCGATTAAACTGCAAGAAGCATTTCTGCCCCATTCCCGATAGATGTGCAGGAAAGGCCATGTCTGACTTTGTGCTGTGCAAACTTATTTTGTGACCATCTTTGGCAGAAGGGATCCAGAATACATCCCAGGAGTAGAACTGCTGAAGAAAGTGTCATTTTTCCACAGCAATTTTCCCCAAAACTACTCCTTTTATGGAATAAAAACCTTCCAGGTGTAACCCCAGATGCTTACTGTACACGTTTTTAAACTAAATATTCTGAATTTATACAAGCAACAGATTTAACAGCTCCTTTTTAGATAACAGATTACTTAAGTATTGTTAATATACACACACATGGTCAGAAGGCATTTGTGTGGTGTTGGGTCTGTTTAGGTAGAAGAGGTTGATGTTAACTTGTGCTGCCAGTTACTAGCAAAAAAGAATTTAGTTAAACACATCATTTGACTGACTAGAAAGAAATTAGGAGAAGTTTAAGATGCCAGCTTCTGATACTGTCTTTTAGCAAGAGAACTCTGAGAAGGCAGGTTTCCCAACCAAAAACTTCAAACATTGATTTCAGAAGCTGACATATTTCTAAACAGCACCGTCAGGAGGAGGATTTTTAATGCAGGTGCACATAATTTGTGCTGTTCTCAGAGAACTGAGTGATTAGTTGTGCAGGAGTGAAATCCATTCAGCTTTAGCCTGTCTGGCTCTTATGGAGAGCCCTGTTCCCCTGAGTTGCCGTTCTGCACCCAGGGCAGAGCACAGCTTTCACCCTGACAGCACAGTAACACAGGTCAGCAATAAAAATGTACAACCCAGAGCAGACTCTGCAGCGCTGAAATTTATGCTGCACCTTCCCCACGTCAGCTAAGTTAACCCAGCAAGCACACAGCCTCCAGGACTGCATCTTTCCCAGGGTTTGTGACATAGCTGCAGTGACACAGGTAGTGTTTCTTCACACTGCTATTTTTGACTGTCCCTAAGGAGAGACCCTCCTGGGAAAGGGAGAGCGCATGGTTTATGCATGCTATGTTTGCACTGCATATCAGGGAGGAAAGAGTGAAAATATAGGTCTTGCTTGGGGAGCAGAGCAGTGGCAAGGCTGAGAAGGGATCTAGAAACTGGCTCTGTTTTTGAAAAAGTTCAGTTTCACCTGTCATGCACGAAGTATCTTCAATTTGGAAAGGGTCCTCCCCAATCTCAGGTCTCTGCCTGCCCTCACTACAGAGTAACACACTTTATACTCAACACACCAGTGCTCATTACAGCAAGTTGATCTGATGTGTGTTCGAAATTTTCCCAAAGTGTTTAGTTTTGACAAGAGACATTTCCAGGAGAAGTTGTGCTTTATTAAGCTATACCCTTTAAGCACAGGAAACACTGACTTAAACATCATTTCCACTACAAGCACTGGACTGTAAATTGCATTTAACTCTGAATCCAAAGTGAGAAGAAATGATGTAAGGACACATCACTTACTAGCTTTAAAGTAACTTTTTCCATCTTACATTACTTCTGTTTTAACACAACTGGAGAAAGGATGCTGCTACCTAAATTCATGTCCTACCCTCTGACACAGCCTGTGAATTAATGCTGTCAGTTTACCTTCAACTAGCAGATATCTTCATTAACCCAACAATCTTCAAAGGTCTTCTGAATGGCAGCTCTCTTCTATTGCAATGACACTTGGCTAAACACAAGTTTGTCCATGTGTTGCTGTTCTCAGCTGGGGCTTTTGAGTCCAGTTATTTAAGAACAACAATACACACCACATGTATATACAGTGCTCACAATTAAAAATTTAGTATTTCCTCCAACAGTTAGAGGTATTTGAGATACCGTTTGTGTATACACCTGAATTAGCAAATAACTGTGGTGAGAATGCAGCATCTGCAAACAAATTCTGAAATGTTAATGGTGACCACTGTATCTGTGCAATACTATGTTGTGGTATAAATATTTAATTGGCACTCACTGGGGATGTCTCCATTGCAGATAGTAAACTCCCAAGGAATTTATGAAGGTCATCCTAAAGAAATGTCTGTGAACTCCTTAGAGTACCTTAATCCATACTACTACAAGCAATATATTTGAACATGAGAAAAAATTTAGAGTGTTTCAAGTTAACTATGGTAATTTTCTATTTTGCTTCAACTAAATACCTGGTCTAATTTATAACCAGGGGTCCATTTGACACCCTTCTGAAAGACTTGATAAAATAATTTTGCACTAGACTTCCCATGTACCAGTGTTTTAATTTAGGGTAGGAAACATACAGCTCTTTGGGGCCTGATGGAATGACTTCTCATTCTGGGAAAGAGGGAACCTATTTCTATCTGCTAATCCAGCAGGACCTGCTGGAGGCTGCACCTCGGCCCTACAAGAGATCCAAGAGCAAATCCAAAAGCAAGTGGTCTCACACCTTTGGTCAGACCAATTCCACCCTCTGTTCCACACTGAGAGGGATACCAGAGAGCTTTTCCAGGGTACCTTCATTTAAATATGCAACCCAGCAAAGAGAGGCTGACACTATCCAGAATTATTCCTCAACAAACAAGTTTGTGAACAGACTGTAGAGAAGGTGACAAAAGATGTGCACTGTAATACCATGCATTAATTGGCTTTGCAAATTATGCAGGAGTATGACTTTGTATACACAACTAATACCCACAGAAATATTTCTGCATCAGATAGAGGTAGACCTACCTATTAAACTTACATATAATTTTTGATTTATATCCATATTCAGATATCATATTATCAACATGTTACTATAATTGAAACAAAGATTAGAATCACCAAGTAATATAAATAAAAATAATTCTTTAAGAAAATGCTTAGGAGATCTCTAGCAATCTTTGCAGGTTCATTCTGACTTTGAAGTCAGACAACTGTATCTAACAGGAATGAAGGGGACAGTTCCTAGATTTCTTGCATGTAAAAGTACAAAGGCACTGAACGATCACAATTTGAAAGCACGTAAAAGCTTTCATGAGATTTTTAATTCCAGAGAGTACACATTAGAAGACAATAATATTAACCATTTATCATTAAAGGTCTCTTCATCCCTGAACGAGCAAGTGGCACTGACAGTTGTACATATCTATCAAATGACTAGTCCATCAATCTTGCAAGACTCCAAAGAGAAGAAAAACACCTCAGAACTGGCAGGAATTAATTCACAGTATTAAAAAAACCCTCACATCTTTCCAAAAAGAAAACAACTCCAAAATCTAACTGAAAACACTACCACAAGACCAGATTACTTTTGGCAGGGCTTGGAAAGGCTTAGGAAAGAATAACAACTCAAGGGCCAGACTCGCAACAGTAAAACATTTACTAATAGGGAGACACAATCAGGGAGACTTTTGGTAGCATCTTTCTGCATCTTTATGTACCTACATATAAGTCTGTAGCTGTGGTCCTGTTTCCATTCTCCATAGAAGACCAAGAAGTTAAGCAGATGATGCAGGGCAGATGCAGGGCTGAGATTATCATCTTAGTGTAATGATTTTTAGCCCCTCTGTGTATCTTCACCTCTAAAATTAACCCTAATATACTTATGTCACCTTTAGAGCCAGTTCTGTAAAGCACTGAACACAGCATGGGAGATGCTCAACATTTTCAGCTCCCAGGGGAAAAGGAAGGTAATCATTCCTTCATAAAAATATCTTGCATCTTGCAGAGTGTGGTTCTTCTTCAGATAACTACATTGTGAGAGACTCAGCTAAAAGCCGTCAGGGATGGTCCTTTCGACCTGCTCTTCCCTGTGGAGCAGATCTAAGAATATATAATAAGCCAGCCAAGACAGGTTTTTACTGTTCTCACAAAGCATGTTGCTGAGCATTCATATCTCTCCTGATACAGCAAATCCAGACAAAAGCACAGTCCCTCTGGAAATGGACAGAATTAGGAATTTCCTGCAGCCTCAAACTAAGGGATTGGTTCCTTTGAACAAAATGGGGTGGTTTTCAGGGGTTCATTTTGCATCTTGTGACTCAGACTCCATGTAATTCCGATTCAAGCCTTGTACCACAGCGGGTATCCAATAGTAACTAAGCAGTGTCATTTGCACAACAAATAAATATTTCATATGGTTTTTAAAGCCACAGGTGCCAAACTTTAAAATGTGTGCAAACATAGGAGATCCCCACCTCTAAAACAGTAAATGCAGCCATGGCATTTAGGGGTCTCTTGTCAAGGAGACCCTTCTCATTCTGCAGGCTGCAGATAGAATTCACAACCCTACAAGTGGGTACTGTTCAATTGCATTAAGTGTTAACTTCTGTGTTTCTGATCAGAGTATAAAGCTGTTGTTTCTCTGTCATTTAAAACACAAAGTTTTAAAAAGACAGCAGAGGTGTCAGCTTTACCAGCTGTTAATGCCTCTATTGTACACTCTTCTTTTGGGATGGAATTTTTGGATTAGTTGCTTTTTTTTGTTGTTATTTTTGGAATTGGCCCAAGACATAAAAATAATACAGGAATATCAGTCACATGTGAAGATTCCCGAGGAACTGAAACAAAAGCTGCCACTGTCACCATCAGCTCTCCAAAGAGCAACCTAACAGCATCTCTTCAGTCATTCTTACAGCTCCAAAGGACAAAATTAATGTCAATGGTTAAAAAAACCTAATAGGAAAGGTGGAAACCAGGCTGAAAGATCAATATAAATTGTTTTGAAAAGACTGGCTTGGATACAAAGCAAATGTTAGTAAGTACAATCCAGCATTTCTTTATGAATGGGTTTAATACATTATGCAGGCATTTGCCATTATAGTATTACACTCAAAATCTGCATACCTTGTAGAAAGCTTGGACAAAGGATACCGAGAGGAACTGAAAGCTAAGCAGAAGATTAATCTATTATGTTGGATAATCTGAGATTAAGTGGCTCTAGGAACAAGCTAAGCACACTGAGAACTAATCTCAAAAGTATTTGCCCATATAATTGAAATTTCATTCAGTTCTTCAAAAGCAGCAACCCAGCTTCTGGTGGCAACCAGAGCAGAGTCTCTGTGGTTGTTAGTGAGGGAGTGAGAAGAGTTGGAAAACTGGGGTAGGATTGTTTTTTCCTCCACATTATCATTACAATGGTACTTTCTTAGGACTTGAGAAAACAGTCAAAGCACCCTCCCTCTCAGCACAAATTCATATGCCGCTTTCCCTTCCCAGGATATATGGAAAAGGCCCTGTGAGTCAGAACTTCCTCTCCCACAGCAGCAATAAGGTGCTATTTGGGGGAGCATGGGAGCCTCCACCGCTTTGTGACACCCCGTCCCCTCCTCCTTCCCCCACACCCACAGACCTGCACTGGGGACGCTCAAGGGGACAAACATCCTTTTAAAATCAGTTTTCTGCTCATTCACTGGGTGCCCATAGCTCTGATTTTAAAGGATGTAGTGAACAGCTCCACACTGGCTGTTTCTCCTGCTGTGGTGATTTAGCAAGATATGTCCATATCCCACTCAATCTTCTCTCCTCCAAACTGAGGGGCCCCAGACCAGACCCTCCATTTGGTGCTGTGTCTGGAGGAACACTACTTATCAAAATAGACTTGTCTCCAACCGACTAACATCAATCTTAAAAATATGCACATTAATAATTCATCTAATCTATTTAGGTTGACATCTGCCACCCACTTCTCTAGTATATGAAGACTTGATTGTGTCTTGGATTTTGGATGTCATGAAAGGGCTTTAGGAAAGAATAGCTCTTCCTTCCCTCTCTCCCACAATAGAGGCTGATTGAAAAAGACCTAGCAAGAATAAAAAGTGTGTTTAGCACCAGTCTTCTGGAGTTTCTGGTAAGGACCTGAGTGTCATGAAGGGCCTTTTCCCCCTTATAATATATTGTTTGTTTTTAGGGTCTTGGATCCAAGTGCTGGTTCAAGTGCTACAATTTCTATTGACTTCAATACAAACTTCAACAAAGATATTGTGGAATATAATCTATTCAAATTACACATTTTTAAAAATGAAATTTAGGGAGTTTCAATTGTTAAAATAATTTGATATATTTTACAATTTAGATGGTTCTTATTATTCTCATGTTTTCCAACATGACAGTAGTAACATCCTACATTACTACTGACAGGTCTTAATGTATGATTTTTATACAAGTGTCAAACTTACCCTTCATTGCATCCCAAAGCAGACACTTTGCTCTAGATAAAGGGTGCTGTGATTTGATTAATGCAAGGCAATAATGATATTCAAAACAACGGAAAAAGATACAACATGAAAGATAAGTTGAAATATTGAACCACTACTCACTTATAAAAAAGTACTGCAAAATTAATAAATAGAATATTAAAAAAAAAAAGGGAAAATAAAGCACTTTCAAATCAAAAATGAAAATTCCATGTTTTAACCAGCCCAAGTCCTGATATCCTGTTGGAAGAGAGCAGCTGTGAACACTCATGCACCATCCATGGAGGGGAAGAGGTGAGAGTCAGCTGGGACCCTGAGTGAGCCTGAGCCACAGCACCTCCCAGCCCAGGGCATCCCACTTGGCTGCTCTTCCCATGGCATGCCATAAAGCACAGTCAACTTCTCAGTGCTAAAACACTGAGCGGTGCAAGCCTTGCCTCATCTCGGCTGTTCACAATAGTCAATGCAACCAAATGCAGCTACCCAAGACAAAAGGCAAACTAACAACGAAGCATATTCCAAAGGTACTGGGCAGTTCTGAAAAGAGTCACGCAGCAGTAAAGGAAATTTTGCCCATCCCCTCTTCTACTATAATAGTGCACCATTCGCAGGCACTGCCGAGAGGAACACTGGAGGGCATCAGACTGGGACTTGTTACAAATGCTGCAAATGGAACACCACCAAACATGTTGTAACAGTGGGGAAAAAAAGCAAATAAGAGCATTTCACTTGGTGATGCAGTAAAAGAAGTCATTTATCTAAGGGATCCTGAACTGGAAAATAAAACTGAATGCTCATTTTGGTTGTCTCCTCTCTAGCTAAATACTGTGGAGAATGGAGGAAAACTACAAGGTGGGAGAATAAATTTTGGAAGGTATTACCCACTCTGTAGGAAATGTAATAACAATAATTACTGAGCTGTTGATAAACAGAAGTCATCCCAATGATGAAAAATTAGATGAAGCTTTGCATGTTGTACACATTTGGTCAAATGGGAGTACCCTGAGTCTGATGATAACAGGGGAATAAAGAGAAAGCTGGGATAAATGTGCCTCCTGCCCATGTGCCTTGGCTCTGCACTGCTGCTAAGGGGTAGAAGGCAGAAGCACTCCATGTGCTTCAGAGGAGATACAGATGATGTCTTCTCCTTCTCTTCTGGCAAGCAGGAAACAAACAGAGGTAATGTCATCCAGCAGGTCCTGGTAGGTCACTTGGCAGCAAAATGCATCCAGGAAATAGCACTGGGGCTGATTATACATTTATAGGCTTCAGGCCCTGTCTGGGAAAACTTAATTCCACACCTCCTAGTCTAATCGGGATTTGTGGCTTAAAATAATTTTCAAATCTTTTTCTGGCCTATATTGTTTAAAATCATTAAAATATGACTACTGTCAGGGAACCAATAATATTTCTTCTTGATCATTATGCAATAATAAAATGACAAAAAACTCTCCCCCCCAAAAAAAGAAAAACCAACCCAAAACACCCCAGAGAAACCACACACTTTACCAATGGGACACTCACAAAAGGCAATTAGTCCTCTCCTACCAGAAGCAGGGCATAAACTGAACTTTCCTGTTACCATAAGGATGACCTTCTGGTATAGAAGGTTACCTAATGCTTTTTGTAAATTCACAGAGACAGAGGCATACTGAAAATCCCCATTTGCAGCCCACAATACTACAGCATTGCTCTTTCTTGCACATGGCCCTGAACTACATTGTAAATTATGGTCATCCCTTCTCTCTGCTACCAAAATTAATTATCTGATAAATAAAGTTAATACACATGGCTGCTCTGCAACAATCTGTTTGACGGAATTTGTGTTTGGGGCACCGCAGACAGCCCTGCCAAGACACAGACACTATAAACGTTTTGATTATATGACTGCATGACTCACTGCAAAGCAATCCCTTCGCGTTCATTACGAGCTGAAGGGCTCTCCAACACTCACGCTGGGTCTACTGACAGACAACCTCATATCTCCAAACCAAGCCACAAACTGACAGTTCAGCTCTAAATGTAAATACCAGCTCCAGTGGCCAAACTATTGCCTTCCAACATCAATATAGCTCAGCTCATCAGAAAGAAATGTACGTATGCATCAGCATGCAGCCACTTTCGCTTGGTAGTGGCCTGGCACATAGGCAGCTGCTTCCATGAGCACCAGATGCTTTGGATGGGAGAACACAAAGAAGAGTCAGTCTAACATCAAACTTTCTGAAAAAGGGGTGGGTTTTTTTCCCTACTAAATTAGTATATGAGAAAAAAGCAACGTCAATCAATAAGAAAGGCACAAGCCCAAAATAAAGCATCTAAATTACCATGAGTTTCTTCAGCATCTCAAATTATGCCAACTAATCAATGCTGAAAACACCCTCAGGTGGAATCTTTGCATTGCAAAAGTGAAACGAGAAGCAAAAAGGTAAAATGAGTAATAGAGTTCAATACCAGAGACAGACCAAATTCTAGTAAGGCCTCTATTCTCAGGAAGAAAAGCCTGTCCCATGATGAAGTCACTGCAAAATCAATAAAACCCACACTTTCCCCCTCCTCTCTCAGTTTAACCTTTGCTGTGACTGTGATAGTCTGTGTAAATCGAGATATTCAGAACAAAGCATGAGTTTGAGTGGAAGCAAAACAACCTTGCAAGTGCCAGTTCATGCAGCCAGACCCAAAATGGTAAAACCACATCTTGTTTCTTCACCATGGCCAGGGAACTGAGCTGTGCCCTGTCTCACAAAAATACCCCAACTCAAAGTTTTACCCATTTAAAAGACTCTGCTCTTCCCCTGAGCAATCACTCCCACCTGTTACAACCTGAAGTCATTCCTTGGGAAGCTGAAAATGCAAATGCCCCCCGTCAAAGTGGCAAACTCAAGCTGAAGAGCAAGTAAAAATGCCATCCAAGCACTAACAGCCCTGCACACTCTGAAGTCCAGGCACATAGCAGCGTCGCCTGATGATGACTGACACTTGACAGCCGGACAGATCCCTTATCTGCGAGGAGGAAATGAACAGTGCCCTCAATAACTTGAGGTGTCTCTTTCAGTAGATGACAGTGACAACTTAGCAGTTTGTTATGGCAAATCTAGCAGCATTTAATTGCATTTAGACAGCCAAATTGGAAGGGCAATTCCTTCCTTACTGCACTGACCTGTGTTTCTTAAGAACGCAGTTAATAACTTGGTGTTTATTTGCAAACGAGGTTTGCTTCAAATAATTGAGAAAAAGCAAAGCTTTTTCTGATGCAGTTAGAGCTGTGGCTTTACCTGCAGATCTAATAGAGCTAGGATAGCAAAGTACAGAGACCAGAGATTTCTGTTTGTTACATAAAAGAAATAAAATTGTGTCAAGATGCTCAATCCCCAAACTCTGAAATAAAAAAGCTGAGCAACCTATATGAATCACAGCCTGTTTGATTTAAAATAACCATATAAGATGAGTTAATTATTCATGTCCCATTTCAGTCAGTAGGCCAAGTTACAGTCACCCTTCAGAACACCAAAATAAAGCAGCTGAAGGATCCAAGTGCGAGAGAGCTCTGCATTTGGAGGATGTAGGACCACTGGATACATGAAATTGCTCTTACTGCAAAACAGTCAGCAGCCTGACTGACATTTCTGCTATCCCTAGATCCATGGGTTATGTGCAATATCCCCTGAAACTCAAACTTTTGACCTTTTGTCATGGATCAAAGACATTCAAGATGTTTTCTTGTGAATTCAAGGGAAACTACTTTACAAAAGTGAGCCACTAGCTTTCAGTGTCACTCCACTGCATGAATCAGACTGCTTCAGTTACATGATGCAACACAAGCCTGGATAAATGTGGATTTATCCAAAATGTAGCATATAAATAGGGAATATTATGGGCCTTTGGAACATCAGCATCAACATGCTCCTGCATCCAGGGCAGCCTGGAGCTCAGAAGAGCAGCCCATTCCAGCTGTATTCTGCTGCAGGTGCCACTCCTAAGGAAACACTAAAACATCACTTAAGTCTGCAAATCATGAAGGTTCAGAGACTGCTGCAAATTCAAGATCCCAAGAAGACCTTGGGATTTCAAAGAAACAGAATTTCTCCTGCAGAAACAGTATCAAATCTGTAGTTTTAGAGTAGACACACAGATTTTCCAAACTCAAAACAGTCATTTTCTTTATTAGTTGAAGAAAACATACAACATGGTACTATATTTTGAATTAAAAACAAGTCATATACGAGGATATGTTTCCTATGAAGTTAGGGTGGGGAAAAATTATGCACATCAGGGTTTTGGGAGCACTGAAAGGCAACCTACAGTTGAAGTGATTGATGTGAAACATGTTATTACTTCTCTCCTCCAGCTGTATAGTAGAGGGCAAATGCCATAACACTACCTGCATAATGCGGACACACGTAACATGTCAGAGTGAATCAAAAGCCTTAAAGGAAACCTTTTTTTCAGGGTCAAATGTGTTTGAGTATCTAATGTAGAACAGAAGAATGTAAACAGGCATGAACTGCTAGATTTCTGAAGGGCTTTTTGTTCACTTCTCTTAGCATTGTGGGTATCGATGTCAGAACATTAAAAAAAATAGAACAAAAAAAAGTTAAACAAGACAGCTTCAAAGAAATGATATGTTTCAGACTCAGTTGTAAAATATATCACTGTTGGCAGATCAATATTATCAATTTCTAACTGCACTCCCATCTCTGGACAGAGGAAATTCTTCTAACAGTTACCCTTAGAGAGACGACTCAGCTAACACTCAGATCATTACAGTATTAAAGCAATAATGGTTAATTACACAATAGGTTACACCCAGTACTCACTAAGGCCAGTCCCAAGAAGGCAACTGGAGGAGAATGATTGCATAAGAGTTCTCAGCATTTCAAATAATTGCCAAGATTATATGCTATGTAATGCCACCATTCAGACACAAACCTAGTAATTCTCCTTTTGTCCCAAACCCCCATATTCTTGCATTGTGTTTTTCATCTGATGGGGGAGAAAACAGACCCCCCCCAGCCTGAACAGTAATGATTGCTCATGATGATAATCCTGAGAAATTCACTTTTAATTTTAAGAAGTTTGGGTATGTTGAACTATTTAGATACTCAACATCTCAGATCTGATAACACAGACCCAAATATCTTTACTTCTCTGGGTTGAATTAAACACACTATGGGTAATTTATAATTAGATAAATATTCAAGTTACTGTAAAATAAAGCTCAAGCCTTAGCTATTGACCTCCTACATTGAAGATAAGGGGTCTGATAATCTATGAAACAGATTTTTCAGAGACACATTTCTGCATCACGCCTGTGTCTGAGAATAGTGCCAAGTAGCCATGTGCAACAAAACTGAGTTCCGAGCTTTTTCCAAGAAAAGAACCCACAACCAGAATAATAAAGAAACAAATACAAAATGTCAGAGTTCAACTGGTGCTCGAGAAGTACCAGGCCTTTGTCCCTGAACAACGCATCTGTTGCATCCCCCTCCTTTTTGGAAGCTCATAGGGAAATACCATATGTCAAGCAGGATTTATTATAGACTTTCTATATATGATTAAGTTCCTTCTCAGCTTCAGGCAAAGCAAAATTAATTTGACTTTAAGACAAAGCAAATGTTAGTCTGATATGTGCATGGTTTCTGCTTTTTCCTTCGAGAGCAGATCCTGTATTTTGCAAGCAGTTGAGATTCCTTCTAAAACCAACAGGCATTTTGACTGATTAATCACTAAGGATTTATTGCTTAGTGAACAAATTATGATATATTATCTAAAAGAAATGGAACAAGTGGTGTCTGTAGAGATGTGTCGGATGACCAAAAAACTGAAGATGAGATGTATTCCTGCAAGAGGACACCTACTGCTTTAAGAGCTATAATTTGCACAAGAATACAAGCAGAAGAAAATCTCTTTTCATTTGATTATTTAAGGCTTTTTTTGTTTGTTTGGGTTTTTTTTTTTTAAGGGTGATCAGACTTACAGTTTCAGCTCAAGGAGACACATCATTTGTATTCAAATTTTTGGTAAGCGGTGCTCAGAAATAGAAATGCTTGAAAAATCATAGCAAAAATCACCACTGCTTAATCACTTTGAACTCAAGGAACTAGTTCATTGGATTTTTCTGCTGCATTGATCATGTAACCCTAATTACAACCTTGATTTAAAACTTCAGCTTCTTGGTTATATAAGGTAGTAGTTAATTATTAAGTGTTAATTATCCTTAGCCTATACACATTTACTGAAGTCTTCAGGCTCTTTTCCTTTTCCTGTGGATCTAAAGAATTTTTTTCTGGACAGTAAGATATCTGTTTCAGCCATATCTACTTTATCATCAATTGAAAATGAGAAATCTTAAGTGGGTGCTCAGACCTCTGTATCCTGGAAAACAGTGACTGATCTCCCCAGGAGAGCTGAGGGCAGGAAGCTGGGACCTGCTGAGGGTGCTGGAAGGTTGACCCCACCGCAGCAGCGATAAGTACAAGGAAGTTTTGCAGCATTAAAAAGGGGGAAATATGAAATGCAGAGCAAGTGAAGCAACAGGAGCTAAAGGACCCCAGCTGGAATCTCTGCATGCCACTGTGCTGAGCTCAGTGCTGATATTGGCCTGCTTGGAACTAACCTGCAGATCTGCTCATAACACTGCATTATGCAGGATGGATGGTACCCTTTGGTACTATCTCATTACAAATAAACAAGAGCAGAAGAACAGTACATGGGTTTTGCACTTGTTTCAACCTGTTTGAAGCTGACTTTTTGAAGTCCAGTGGGGTATTACAGAGGTATCCAAACTACCTCAGACCCTAATTAGTCCAGTTGATCATGTCAGGACATGTATTTAAGTAGACCTGTGAAAAAATTTGAAACATCTGCATTCATCCTTATTAGAGTAATTTTTCTAATAACAAATAATTCTAATGACAGAAATTATTTAATAGTCCTAACTGTAACAGAACACTTTTCAGGTATAACTATAAGGGAATGAAGTGTTCTCTACAACATTAATGGGCTTTCTTAGACAAGTTATGTTTCAATGAAATATTAATTCTTGATCATTTGTCATGTGTTAATTAGCAGAATAAGCTGTAGGAAGTCTAGATTACCATGCAAATGTTAATTAGGTCATAATTTATGTTAAGCATTTCTAAGTATAAGAACACCAGAATCTCATTTAGCAACAGCTGAACTTTAGAAAAAAATTTGCATTTGCAACAGCTATTTTCCTATTTAAATTTGAGAGTTACTATGTTTTAATAAATACCAAATAATCTGTATTTAATAGATTTAATAGATTTAATAATAATCTTTCTGCCCAGAGTCACACCTCATCTAAAAGTTTGTCTCTGGCCAGGTACAATGAGAAGTTGGGAGCAGATGGTGAGGTTGCTTTCCAATGCAACAACTCACAGGTGCCATAGGAAGCCTGAGGAAGAGATAATGGCTTTAATTTATATCAGAGCCAAAGTACACAGCCCTGAAAAGGCAGGGATGCTGGCTCATCAGGGTGGTGTTGGACCTCACCCCACATACAGTCAATAGCAGCAGCAACACTCCTAGAGTCACCTCTTGTTTTTGGAAGAGGTGACTTGCTATGGCCCTTTCCCAGTGAGAGGGAGAAGGCAGCTGAGAAACAGGGGAATCCTTTTTAGCATTTTTCTCCACTGCTCCCCCTCAGGAATGGGGACATTGGAAAAAAGTTGCTGGTTTCCAACTCAGGCAAGAGCATCCTCCAATCTCAAGCTACTCCTTAGAGGGCTTCACATTTTTTTTATTTTTTTATTTTTTTTGCTGTTTACAGGCACAGTTCCTGTCAGTGTTTTTTTTGTCAATTGATGGAGAAGCAGGACCTGCATCTAGCCCAAGGCACACATGGCAATACAGGCAGCATTCAGGGCTCTTGGTGCTTACTGGCCCATTACCTGAAAATACCCATATTCTGCAGCCAGTCTGAGGCAGCAGGGAAGCTGGCTCTGCCTCGGTATTTTATGTGGAACAACTACTGAAATAAACAGCTGCAGTGACACACTGTAGTGGGATGAAGATAAATTTATTTTGCTATTTCCACACTCCCACAATTTTTACACCTCCCCACACAAATCTGCCCAAGCTGCTTCCACTTTGCTGGTAATATCAAAGGAAGAAAAATAGCACTGGGGCTCTGGAGGGAATACCAGCATTAAGTCCTCCTGCTTCACTTTGAAGGCCAACATTAATTGTCATTTTCATTTCCTGAACTGCATTTCTATTGATTTTTTTTTTCAGTTTTTGTTTAAAAAAAGGGGAAAAAATCATTAAATTATACAAGAGTTAATGAAATAGATGCAATTCCACTTGAAGTCATAACAGTCATCTGTACCTTCTCCAAGATATTTCTAAAGTAAACAATGTCAGGTTGGAAAAAAAAATGACAGTTCAGCCATAATGTCAGACAATTTGGGAGCTAGAAAAATAATAGCTTGGAAAGAATTAGAGAATGAATATAGTTAAATTATACTTTAAAGGGGTAAAACTTAAGATCCCCACCCTAGAAAAGGCAAAGTGGGAAAAACAGAGAGATAACAGGAAAGTTACCAAAGGGAATCAAGGGCACTATACAGATTTAAACACTTCATTTCTTGTGAAAACAAAGGGGAGGAACAGAGAAAAGCATAGAAAATAGCAGATGACATGGAAAAACAAAACTGTTATTTACCATTTCTCATAATATAAAACTAGTGAAAGTGATTAAAAGTCATCACATATCAAATTGATTTAGGTGGGTAATTTTTAAAGTGGTGTAATTACTATATGGCACACTTACTCTTATTTTACTCCAGTAAATCCATGTATTTTTATAACCATTAATTACTTAGTTCTAGGTCACTGCGCAAGCTTGAGCTATGCTACCAAGAGGTTCAGAAAAACTAGAGAGGGGAAAGCAGGACCTCATACCCCAGTGCTGCAGAGGATCTAACCTGTTGAGTGGCTCCTGAATCCAACACCAGGTCACTAACCCATAGCATTGGCTGGCAGCAAGGTCTGAAACACAGAACCCGCCTGCTCTACACCAGACCTAGGTCACTAGCTCTTTAGTAAATATCCCTTATTCACTGAGGGCTGCTTATTGAACACGCTCCATGTATAAGCCAGCAGCTGAGATACAGAGTTAGTGAGCACCCATGGACATTTAGAAGTATTAGCTTCTTCTTTTCAGAGAGCTGTGATTTAATAAATATTACTGATGGTATTATACTGACGGGAGCAATTTAAACCCCTCAGCTCTGATGGAATTCCCTGTTCCACATTTATTTCCTTAAATCCAGAACACAGTTATTAATAACTATTATACCAGCAGCAATGAGCTACAATATCTTGCCCTCTTTTTGCAATACCACATTTAAATCACTATGTATACTATGACAGCGTTGATCTCACAGCACCTCAAGCCAAAATAGCTTTCTTCGACACTACCTATACATTTTTGAGGGCAGAGATCCAATCAATACAAGCAAAGGAGTCTGAGGAACCCAAGAGGAACAAGAATAGTTTTTGTGGAATAGATGTCACCACGCATCCATTGGGCCCACTCACTAACTGAGAAATTAAAAGTGTCTGATTGCTCCCCTCTACTGAAGGTCACCCTTGAGGCCCTAACATTGGGTTTAGATGCTAATTAGTGTTTGCTGACTGCTGCCAGGGCACAGGCTACAAACATCAGCAGAAATCCTGTTCTAAGTCTCTGACTTACTATAAACAAATGCATGCACTTCTCCATAGGGGATATTTTAAAGTGTACCTAAGCCTCAGGTTTATCACCACAGTTTGTAAGGCAATAGTCTGGCTATACACATACACCTCACTTTAATAACATCCTCCTTCTTTCAGAGCAGCATCCTTTGGTTCAGACTAATAAACCAGGGGCACTCCATATTCTGCATACTCACATGCATAAGTGATTCAATCAATATTAAATTTTAGCTGCACCTATTAATTGTTGTTGATAATTGTTAGTTTATTAACAGAATCTGAGAAACACGTAGCACAAACAACCACGTAATTAAGAATAATCTTTGGTGAACTTCAAAATATTGAATTTTGGTCTTATATGGTTTTAAAACTAGTTGACACTGAACATGAATGCAGAAGGTAGGTTTGCAATCAACACGTGCATGACACTGGAGCAACACAGAAACTAGCACAACTAGGGCAGCAGGATACTAAATGAAAACAGTAATCAGTTCAAGCTCATATATCCTGATGCAGCTATGTTGGCTCTGGAGCTAGCACAGGCTCCAGCCAGGACATCGCTGTTTTCCTTTGCATTGCATGAACATGTCTAGAAGCCTTTTTTTAAAGAGAGGGACTAAGACCCATTAAAATTAAATCCTTATGCAACTGATCTCTTAAACCAGATGCCTGAAAACTCATGGCTGGAAAAAAAAAACCAAACAAACAACAACAAAAAAAAGAAAACAACAAAAAAACCACAGTAGGAACAAACTTGCATTTGGATACCTCAAACAGTATTGCCCAGGAGGTGCCTCTACAGATCAGGCACAGTATCCTGAGTTAAGAATAATTTATCTGCTATTCTAAATACTGATCTTTGAAGATAGATTATCTGGAGAAAGTCTTTCTTTCTGCAATTATAGAGAAGTTCTTGTAGAATATCAGACCAATAGTTACATTTAATCCAGTATCCCAACAACAGCTAACACTGTAGTGTCTTGGTACTTTAAAAGAGTACACAAAGTACTGCTTGAATGAACGACACAAAAGCCTGCACAATGTGAGACACACATGAAAGCCTGTACAACACAATAAGCAGGAAATAAGTCTTCTGGGAATGGACCAAAAAGGCTATTAAAAAAAATAAAAACAAGCAGTTTACAATTGATGTAATAGCAAAGGGACTACCAGGACAGAGGGAAGATGAGGTACAGGCTAAGGACAGTCTTTGCCTCATCATTTCAGATAGACACAAGCACAGTGTAATAAAACATATGAAGAACAGACGAATGAAGGCACAAATAACTAGAGTATGAGACAAGAGCCTTAACAAGACATCTGGCTGCACATAAACTTGAACGATTGCATCTTAGATAGCTCATGCAACATCATTCAGAGGTGGCCAAGACGACACAAGCTGAGAAGCTGAAGATGACACCCCTGTTAGAGGCAGGATGGAATTATTCACAGTGGACAATAATGAAAAGGGAGATTTGACAACCATGAGTCCAGCTTTAGCCACAATAAAATTTTTATTCTAGCTATATTGCACTAGACTTAAAAGCCAGATGTCATGAACATCAGGGAGACTGGCACAGATTTCAGTGCAGGCATAACTAGGATTTGCACTAGAGTCATGAAGTATAGGAGTGAACAGCAAGCTTATATTGTTAAAATGAGGGTTATAAGCTAAAAACCCACATCTGAATATATCTGCAGATGTTTTCATTAATGGCCTAAACCTTTAATCTGTTTTTTGAAACCCAGCACATTTTTATTTGTGATTAGAATAACACATTGCAAGATGTACCTTGGGTCTCATCTTATTTAAGAAGATTGCTGCCTCTTTCTTCCATTTTGACTACCCAAACGCTTCTGTCACCTGCAGACCTAGTTACACACTACTCATTCTTGTGGACCTGAACAAGAGCTGTCATGAAAAACTGTCTACCTCAGTGGAAGAGAGTAATTTTGTATAGGTTAAGATAAAAACGTTTTGATTAACCATTTACACCTTTCTGTGATGAATCACTTAGCTCATTTGAAATCCCTCACATGAGCCATCAATGAATGTCATTTTGTAAGAGGGTCTAAAGGTGCTTTTATATATAACCCTAGAAAGCAGTTCTCTACTGTCCCAGGTCTTTTGGGCAATGCTTGTAACATACCATTGAGTTAGTGTGGACTTACTTGGTGCCTACATTCTGCTGATGGAGTAACACTATGATGAAAACTCAACTGAGAGCCAACTGCCTGTTTTGGAAAGATTTCCTCCTTCTCTCAGAGTAGCAACTACTTCCATCACTTTTTTTCTTGCCAGTTTTGGAGTCTGAGTTCCAATGTTTGCACCACCTCATCATTCAACAAGTTTTTGGAGACACTGCCACCCTCACGGTTTAGCTTGTTCTCCTGCACACTTCCCTGCAGCCGATCTCAGCTGCTTGAATCTGCTTTGTCCCATGTGGCCAAGCTACAAGAGCCTGGGCTGACCTGACATCACTGCCAGATACAAAGAACACCCTCAGCACATCTGCCCTGATGCCCTGTGTGTGTTGAATTTTCATACTGAAGGCATAGGCTCTGAGCCCTACAGCTCAAACTGAAAAAAACCCTCCAAAATTCAGTAATAATAATTCTATGCTAAAAAATACAGAAAAAAATGAGTGGATTTGACCATCCTTTGCACATAGGTGTCAGATTCTCAAGAAATTTAGAGGTGACAATATTTCACTTCAGATATTTCAGGTAAACCAAAATACCCAAGTAATTGGCTTTTTTTGTTTGAATTTTCCATAAGTGTTTTCAGGTACAAGTTTTTCCTCAAATGGAAATCTGACAAGATCAACCATAGTTAAAAGCAAGTATGAACTGATTTGAAAAGATATAATCTTGTTAGTAGGTGATTTACTGCAGCAGAATGTGTGTTAGATCCAGGGGCAAAAGCAAATTAATTGAACCAAAAATACTTTAGGAAGAACCAATGAGTTATCAGATTTTAACAATCAAAAAAGATTAATACAGTGATATTCATGACCTCTACCATCAAGAAAACTTTTCTCTCTTCAGAAAAAAGAACAATTCATGGGAGTCTCAGAAATTGTAATTAGTATTAATTGAGCTGATTGTACACTTAGATAAGATGTACATAAAATGGTTTCAGACTGTAGGGGAAACAGCTACATACACCAATTACCAATTTTTTAAAAGACCTGGAGATAAGTAATTAATTAGAGGAACCCAGGCAGTAAAAGGATTCCAGCTAAAGAAACCAGTGGCTCTGCAGACAGGAGCCAAGCAATCATTTGAAAGAGGATGTGGGATGACAGGAGAGGAGCAAACCCTCTCCTCTGCACCACTGTGCTTGCCAGCTCCATGAGCAGCAGGGATCAGCTCGGCTTAATTGAATTAACCACAGTGACTATAGCTAATTGAGACTCTTTTTTTGAGGAAATCTTTTTGTAATCCGATAGCAAATATTCCGTACAGCTGAAACTTTGAGGAGGAGAGCCACTTGGCAGTAATTTTGATGGAAAAGAGTTATTCAGGAACAAGGCAGTTTTTGGCCAAAGGAACAGACAGACCAGCACAGCCCTGTCAGGGCACTTTCCTGGACCATGAGTAGCAAATCAGAACTATTAACCCCCATAATTCATGCCAGGACACAACTGCATTTCCCATGTTCAACTTCACTGCACCACCACCCCAAACCTAGAGGCCCTTCAACAGATGGATCTTTACTTTGTTCCATGCTCCATCAAAACCTCTGAAAGACTTGTTTCATCTTGCTTTGAAGTAGATATTTTTAATGAACTGTTTACCAGCCAAGTCTAATTGTGAAGTCTAACTATTGCAACTTGAAAAATCACTCAGAACTGCTATGTAGATGGGAAATGACTGCAAGCCAAAAGTTGCAATTGTGAGCAAATGAAAAAGTTCTCTTAAAAAGGGCTCCTGATGTCAGTGAATCTGTAATTCCTCCTTCTTTATAATGCATGTCCTTGTTCATGATGAAATTGCTTAACACTTACCAGTCAAAACCAGTTTTGCATTCTATTCAATAGCCAAAGACCTGTCTGGGCTGCAATTATGAACCAGTATCATAATGACACAAAAAATGCAGTGTTACAGTTGTAACAAAAGCAAATCTAAGGGATTGCAAGGTTTTAATATTTCAATAAGGTTAAAGCAGGAGTGTTAAATTATTTAAGTTCTGGAATAAGATATAAGGACTAGAGAAATATTGCATCCATACTCATGTATCTTTTCATGTGTAGGGGTGATATCTATGTGATAAATTGCAGGAGCATGAGGTAAATTAATTTACTATGCACTTTGATCACAATACCCTCTCCTTGGCCTACTAATCTATTTCCCAGCAGACTTGCTCTAACATCTCAGATCACGGAACACTTTCATTGCTGCCATTAAGAACAATGTTTCAGAGTCTACCTATTTTTCTCCTCATAGGCCAGGAAGTTTCCTTCCTTGAAAAAATAATAAATATAAATGAAGTTACAGAAAAGCACACTGATGAAGCCTTTATATCCTCTGCTCCTCCATATCATGTAACTATACAAGAGACTTAAAAAGAGAAAACATCTTCAAATTCTGACAGCTGGGTGAGATGCTGAGATGTCTGCACATTTCTGGTGGCAGGATAAAAACAAAGAACAGATGTATAGCTCTCCAACAATGATGATTTAATATTGGCAATAAATAACATGCATATATAATTCCTGGAAAAGCACTAATAGTTAAACCTAATTGAAAAATGCACTCACAATTTGACACTAAGTCTATCAACTATTAAGATATATTAGCGTTTTTATAGCAATCACTGCCAGAAGAAGCATGAGGAAATTGTTTGGCAAGCTTATTGTAAAGAAAACCTGTTACTACCTCAAAACCCTGCTCACTACCAGATCTTTATATCCCATCTCAAAAGGCAGCTGCTGCACAGGGCAGCCATGGGAGCTGCCAGAGCAGGGAGGCACCAGTCCCTCCCCCAGGGAGGCCATGAGCATCCATCCCCCTGTGTGCTGGTCAGGGCAGGACACTCAGAGGCTTTAACTCCTCTGCCCACCAGGCTGGCAAACAGCCATAAATCCAAATTATGATCTATCATGAAAGCTGAACAAACTATAACACTCTTGGAGTGTTGTTTACCAGATCACCAAGTGGACTGATTTTATGGATTTTAAGCTTCTGAATCTTACCACACACAGAGAAGTGTATAGTGCCTGAAACCCTCATGAAAGAAGTCCATATGAATGCAGGGAATGTACAGTGGGAAGTGACTTGATTTACAGTAAAGGTATGGATGTGTATACACACAAGAACTACCTTCCACCAATTCACTAAGGCTTTGTTTACAGCACAAACTGCACTTACCTGAACATCAAATATTGACAGAAACAGCCATGGTAAACTTAATGACACTTTGGGCATTTTCTCCACCTAAGTTGATATATATACTTTAGAATTTGGTACAGGAATCATAATTCAAAATGCAATAAGAAAAATGTTCCTAGAGAAGAAGGAGGGCAGGATAATTGATATTGTTCCCAGCTTTCATGCATTTATCCTTTATAATTTTAAGTACTTCATTCAGAAAACACAAGCCTTATAGGCACCGAGGTCTGACTAACTGTGGCCACTAGAGCACAGAAGGTTAAAAAAATTAGAAGGGGGTACTATCTTTTACTGGGGTGGAGGTAGCCAGCTATAACAAAACAAATAATGAAAAAGTAGGTAGTTTGATAAATATTTCCAATCCATGGAGTGATATTTCTGAAGGTTTGCAATGACAGAAAGTAAAAAAAAAAAGCCAATTACAACTACATATAAAGTATAGAGAATGAGAAAAGTACTGTCCTGCAGTGGCACCTTCTCTTCCCCCAGGTCTAATGGGGCTTTGCCTTTTGGTGGCCAGAGACACACACAATCCCCCTTCCAGCAGGGCGACTGCTCACCAGCACCACTTCAAGCCAGACAGGGCTGTGCCCGGAGGACAGGCAGAGATGGACTGGCCTCAGGGCGTGCATGGACAAGAAACATGGAAAAATCCACGTGTGCTGAGCTTCCAACATTGCAGCAACATTGCTGCTGCTGCCCTGGCCAGCACAGCTATTGACATATCTTGCTTCTGCAGCTGCAAATGCAAGTCTTCACTGCTATTAGAGGAGCTGCAGAAACTTTTTATGGGAAAAAACCCAAACCACAAAACCACCAGTCCGAAGAAGGCAGCAACATTCATTCCCCCTGGGCAATACAACATAGGGATTTTCAGCTGCCCTTAACAATGCCATTCCCACTGCTCCATTGGCCTGTGACAAGCCATCGTCCTAGGGAAAAGCATCTTGTTTTAGACTGGCACTTACACAAATCAGGAAAGATGTTCTTGGCAATAGCAAAATTTAAAATATTTCATTCTTCATCAAAACCCAGCAGAAACACAGCCAAACCCCAAGTCCTTGTGACTATTTGAATAACTGACTGCAAGGTGCAGTCAGCTGATGGGAAACAGTCACTCTGACTGATAACCAAGTGCTAAGACCTTGCTGCTTTGAACATCCCCATCACAGACTATTTTGAGAAGATGAGAAATAAGGGAAGCGCAAAAGACATGTTCTGTGAAGAAAATGAGTGCAAATCCCAGATCTGTGCACTAAAAATGGGTCTCTGCAGCACATACAGAGGCTTGTGTGCAAATATCCCTGCACCACTGAGAACAAAAAGGTTAGACATGTCTGGCCATATGCATATCCACACATTCTCACTTTGGGAGATGATACACTGCCACTGTCCTCCATCCTCCTGAAGGAGTTATGAAGGAAATATATACAATAACAGCAGCTATAAATAAGGAGGCTTTGCAGAACAAAAATTAAGCCTCATTTTCTTACAGCATCTCTTCAAAACTTCCCATTACAGAAGAGAGAGATGTCTCGGACAAAAGATGTCCAAAAGCGAGTGAATTATTTACTAAAAAAAGATATCAAAGTACTCAGAGCACCAGAGCAAGACAGAAAAACCTCATCCTTTTCCTGCTGCAGAAGGTGGAATTTTGTTCATTTGACATTTATATGACATGGTAAAAGCAATGACAAGAGATAGGCAGACAGTGATACAATCCAATGTAAAAACTCATGGGTTTGTTAAAAATGTTAAAAGGAAATAAAAATTTAGCACCTTTGCCTCATGGCTTAGTGTCCTGAAAATATTAAGCAGCCTTCTTACGAGATGGCACCATTCCTTTCTGCAGATACACTTCTTAGGATGTTTCTCAAAACAGCATCACGAATAAAATATTGTTCATTCGCAGTAACTGGTAGCTGTCTCCATAAGTTATGGGTACCATCCTATGTAAATCACTCAAAAAAATGACATCTCAGGGGCTGTTTGTTATTTAATCTCAGTTTGTCATGATTCAAATAGAAAGATGTGAAAATACAAGGAAAAGCATCCATAATGGAAAAAAAAGATTTAGACATTCTTAGTTGTTTTCCAAGAAACATAAATAGTCAGCTCTTTGTCAGCTATCAAATGAATCTACATTTTCTATTCCACACAAAGGGCCATCAAAACCAATCCTAAGTGTTTTACACCCCATTCTATTTCTGCTGGCAGAAAGGTGGGGCTCTGCAAGATTTGGCAGCTACAGATCATTCTCTGAGCTGGGTAACAACATGAAGAGGCATCTCACAGAAATAGACTGGTGTTTTTACAAAAATCATGAGGCTATGGATGAAAGTTTATGCTTTGTGCTGCTGAGAAGAGTCCTTGGTCTTTAGGTCTTTATGCTGTGCTGGTGCCAGGCCATGTTGTCAGCTCCCTGTGTGCTGAAGTGGCAGCTCATTGGTTGAATCAGACTTTCTCCTCAGGAAGGGAAAAATTCAGACAAACTCAACGCCACAGTGGAAGACCGAGATAAAAGTCCTTCATCTGAATCAATTTCCAGGGAAATGCTCAAACTATCACACCACTGATCATATTGTTGGCATTATCTGAACCTCACTTATGTTCTGTTTTACCAAAACTTGGATCCTACCAAAACTGCTAAGTATGTTCCTACTAGATATTTTTTTACAAATCTATATGTTTCAATAAAGGTCTTTGTCACATAATCCCTAATTTACTGCAATTACTCTTACTTAAAATCCAATACAGCCTCTTAGAAATCCCATCACAATCTTCCCCCCACCCTCCCAAGAACCTGTCATGAAAAAGGCACAAGTAGATGCAGTTTAAGTAACATCAAGATACAGTGATTAATATGAAAGCACACAGACAGAGCTTCACCGCCAATAGACAATCACGTTTTCTCCAAGAGAGAACAGTGGTGCTTTGCAGAGCAGAGCTGAGTTTACATAAAAATGACAAAAGCAGATGCTATCACTTAGCTAGAGAAACACATTTCTAATACTAAGCCTCAGTTTAAAAAAAAAAAAATAGAAGCATCTCTCAAAATAGATATTCCAGTCTGCGTTTCTTCAAGGACAGCAAAATAACTGCTACAGATGTACATGAAAGGAGAAGGAGTATTGGTCTCTGACATGGATAACTGTCACCTTGACAAGTGAAATTGGCTCATTAAACTAGCAAAGATCTTGAGATGACTGAGAAGTCAGCAAAACACCTCAACAGCCCCACAGACAAACATCAGTTTGTCAGAGCTTTGCTTTCCATCCCTGTTGGCTCCAGCTTCTCGCTGAATGGATGAACAGAGGCCAGGAGCAGTGCTCTGCTGTGGGGGAGTGCAGCTGGGCCTCTGCCCAAGTGCAAGCAGAGAGAGAGAAGTCACAGTTCAAGCCTTATGTTCAAATACAGCAGGAGAACGGCAGAAAATCTACGCCTACTGCACCTCACAGAGTTACCAGGCAGTGGTTCAGCTTTCTTCTTCTGAAAGAGAAGCAATACCAAAGCACGCCCTTCCCAGAGGTCAAACTTTGCAACTATTTTTAAAATACCCATCCTTTCCTTCTTAAAACATCCTTTTCACATGTGTTGAATTCTCGATGAACAGGAGCATCTGCCACCCTTTTCCAAGCCCCCACAAGCTCAGAGCAGAGCTGTGTGCTCAGTTTTAGTACTATCTTGTCCATCTCTTCACTTTTTGGCAGGGGTAGGGCGTGTCTCAAAGCCCATTCATCTGTACATAAAACATAGCCAAGGAGACTGTGAGCAATGGACTGGCTTTTTTTGTCCTCCCACAGCAAGTAAGAAAAATCTTGATGTTCCCTCTCTGCTCTTGTGATTACCTAAAAATGGAAAACTCAAGAGGTATTGGAAGTTACTCTCCCTACCAGCAATACCTTAACACCACAGGTCTACTTTTGGGAGAAAGATGAAGGGTCAACCCCTACAGCGGAACACAGCTTCTGATTAGCTATACTCTGATTTAAATCTATATAAGAAAGAAGCAGTACCTTCTCTAGACTTTTTTTTTTTTTAAAAAAAATTAATTTAATCTGGCCTTTTCCTCGCTTTTCTTTCAGTGTTCAGAAATATGACAAATTATTTCAGGTTTTGTTTTCTTTTTGCTTTTCCAGTTAGTAAGAAAAACAACCAAATTGTTCTAAACTAATTTCAAAATGTAAATACTGCACCAAACCAACACTTGATATCTTGCTTTGGCTGTCAAATAAAAGAAATTCAATTATTTACAGTGCTTTAGTCATATAACAAAAGAAACACTGCTTTGCAAAATCTAGAGTGTTACCCTGTATTCCTTCAGCGTACAAAAATAAACAATTGTCACAATAGAAAAGAAAATCTGCTACAATTCCTCAAGCACATAAAAGCTTATAACAAGAGGTTAAAATGAGCAATTTTTACATTAATTCAGCAACACAGATGTAATCAAGTCTTAGCAGACATTGACTGAAACTCAGTTGCCTTTTCATTGCACAAGAGGAAGAGAATCTTGTGGAAGAGAATCTCTTGCCAGGACTCCCCAGTCCAACCAGGTGGCCCCAGTATGAACTGGGACACAGTTTCCTAGCAGGACTTCATGCTGTCACAGGAAACATAATACTAGTAAATAACTACGTAACCTCTGAGCTTCTGTGTTGCCAAAACAGAGGTAAATGACAGGAGACCTTTCCTCAGCTTGGAGGTTTTCTAGATTCCAGCAAGTGAGAAGCAAACTTTGGCAGTTAGCTCAAAACTCAACAGCAGCAGCCAAAAAAGAGCCATTAGTGGGGAAGGACATGCAGGACTAACAGCAACCTGGCCCTACCACACCTTTGGCTGGACCAGACAAGACATCCTTCACAGGTGATTTGGCATCTAGGATCCCCCAGAGCACAGTCCTCTTTTGTGAAGGATCTTCTAGCTCATTCTTATCTTGCCACAAGTTTTTGTGCTGCTGGAGCTGGCCTGCAAGTATATTAAAATAACAGTGTGTAGTTAAGATTGGCAAGTCAGACATGACAAAAAATACACTCCAAGATACTTAGAATCAGCATTATGCTGCCTGTGGAAGATTGGAAGCATCACACAACTCTAGTGGGAAGCGTAGCCTTCAAGTGAGAAACGCTTCAAACAGAAGCCTTTTTGTCCAAAGACAAGCCCAACCTTCTCATCTCTTAAAGGAAGCAATTAAGTAAAAAGTAGGAAGTTCCACACTTGAAGCAAACTGCCTGTCTGCATGCACTGAGCTGTGGTTCAGCTGAGAGCGTGGACACAAGGGAAAAAATTCACTACAGCTTTACAACTTGTTTGTCAATTGAGTAACAGTAAGTGAACGTGAAGGCTCTTTACACCTCACAGCTGGGGCAGTCTGATAGATTATAGTTTAACCACCATGAAAGTTTAAGCCAGCGTGAAGCTGGCTTACACTAAAGCACTTGATTTCATGAAAAGAGGGAGCTAAGAGCCTCTGTGATCCATCGCCCAGCTCACAGCAAAGCCTGTACCTTCCACACCAAGCCATGTCAAGTACAGAGCACTAGGGACAGGATGCCAGTTCTGGGTACCAGCTGGGACAAGTCTGTCTGGCAGCCACTAACATCACTTAGAGGCCATGTAAGGAACCGAGTAACAACACATTTATTTGCATCTCAACTGCTCTAAACACACCCATGATGGAGATTTGTTTCCTCAGATGTTCAATTTCACTGCTGGATGCTGTGTACAGACTGCTCAGGGGGATCAGTTGTTCCCTGCTTGAGCATAAAGAGAAAGAGCTAAACAGAAAGGTAGGTATTGGCTGGGTGTCCTGTAAAACTGTGCTCTCTTTCCAGCAAATATTGATGTCCTAAGATCTGTACGTGCTATCAGAATATGGAATAATCTCTCCTGACAATGACATATTTGAATTTTGTTCATATCTTTACTTGGTTCTGATGTGACATATGGACATTAAAGCACTTTAAAAACAGACAGGCTACAGCTTACAGCAGGACCTCTGAAACTTTAGATATAATTCATGTGATGCACATGAGGAAATTATTTTGCTATGGTTACATTTGAAAGCAGGTTTGCGTTTTAAGCTCTGTATGCATTTCCTCTGAGGGACTTTGATTCCTAGATTCTATCAGGACTAAGGGATAATCTCCCCTCACATGTTAAAGAGCACAGCCCCTCAGATGTAGGGAGCAGCATACTAAAGACATACAGTCCTCATCAGAAGGACTTCAGCATGAACACACTGCTTTGTAGTTTGATTCCATCTCTAGACACTAGGGATTATACCCTTCCCTTTGATAGGCTAGAAAACAAACAAAAATATATATAAGAACATAAGCAAATAAGTCAATTTACACAAGAAGAGTGTTTAGGAGGGACTTGCATAGCCTGAACCTCCAAGGAGTATGACTGGTACAGAGCCATCTGATACCACACTGCTCAAAGAAGGTACATCGCCACAAAACATCGTGCAGCAACAGGCAGCTCAAAGCCAATTCAAATACAATATAAAATGTCAAGGAACTGTTTTACTAGGTGAAACTGTCAAATGATTCACAGTAAAAGCAGAAGTACCTTTCCCTTTAATTTGCATCTATTAAAAGCTCCAGTATTAGTTCATTTTCAGAGCTGGTCCTGCTTAGTCAAGAGTTTGCTTTCCAGAGCCTCCATCACCTGGTCTGACCAACATGCTTATGTCTGTGGTAACATCATGATCTCAACAAGGTGTCTTGACTACACTACAGCATCAAAACTAAGAAACTGGGAGTAAAAGTACTGGTTCCAGTACAAATACACAAAATCAAAGCGTAATGGCAGAGAAGTAGGAATAAAAAAAACAGAAACCATTATGATAGTATATTGTCTTGCATACAGTCTGCTGCAGACACAGGCACAAAGTACCTGTGATTTTTTTTCCCCATTGGAAATTTCTGATCAAATGAAATATTTTTTCCTATAGGTGAAAAAGGTTATAATTTATATTTTCCCCAGTTTGTTAGAAAACACTTAAAATATGGTATCAATATCAGAAAGTGGAAAATTTTAGCATTTCAAATATTTTCAAATAACTCCATTTTGATTCTTTCCAAACAGCAATGTTTGAAATTATTTCATGAAAATGTTGGTGGTGTTCTAATCGGGATGAAATCAAGTAGCATTTTGTTGCTCAAACACCACATCAAGATACATTGACTCTAAGAGGAGGCTCAGAGAGCCTTCTCTGAAACTGAGAGCTGTAAGAGCTTACATAAAGAAAGATTTGAAAGAAAATAAACTGTTTTAAAGGAGATAGATTCAGAAATAGAATAAGCAGTGGGGGGAAAAAAAGATTTAAATGAAGTGAAAACCTAGAGAAGACAAAAGATAATCTGGATACATTGTTGACCTTCCACTGAATTACATACAGCCTTTTTGTCTGGGATTCTCCTAAGGATGGCTTGGGAGGGATGGAAATAGGACATGTAAAATTGCACAGGATGCTTGTTGTCCACAGTCTGCTCCCAGTCTGGACATCTCAGTTCCCTTCCTACAACTGTATCTCAGCTCTTCCTCACACCATCCCTCGAGTGAGGAATTCAGCAGAGCCCACACCTACCTTTTTGGACCTAAAAGAGTCCAATGAGGCTCAAAGAAACTTCAGTAACAAACACAACCGTGAGATAAGTATCTAATAACTGCTGTCAACTCATTCAATTCAGCATGTTATCAACAGTAGGGATTCTGTCCTTATTTCTGTCCCTAGGGAAAAGGCAAATGCAAAACATTTCCAGCCAAGATGCTGAAGAAAATATATTCCACCTCAACATGATTGACTTAAGCATCCTGCCTGGCAGCTCTTCTGACTCCCAGTGTGCTGTGACAGACTGGGGTATGCGCACTGGAGTGTCACCAATTGTCATCTCTGCTTTTGCCTGGCTATGAGTCCCATCCCTCTCCTTTGCCACAGGTACAGGTGGATTTTAATAGACAAAGGGAAGGTCCTAATGTTACATAGACCTAGGAAAGCCAGGAGGTCTCATGGACACTTCTCCACAGGGTCCACTGTGCATTACCTTAATGTCTTAAGAATTCAGTAAGAGAACAAATGACAAGGGAGGGGACAGAAGAGTGTTGCCTTGCTCTTAGGCATTGAATAATCTCATTTAGGAGCTGCTGTCACTGGTGGTTTGGCCCTGTTAGTTTTCTCCTCCTAAGTTAACATTCAGACACTCGCCAGCTTTTGTCTATTGCTGTCATCAAAGCATTTGCATGCAGTAATCCATGACAAATGGTTTCATTTGATGCACATCTGATTTCCTCGCCTGCCAACTAGAAAGATATAATAGAAATACCAAGAGAAACTAAATTAGGACTAAAGGAGTCATCTATTTGTTGGAGCAACTCAAAACAAGGTTAAGATAAACGCCACCCAGACAGCTGACTTAATGGAGAAAGCACTGAGGTTTCAGCCATGGAAAGACAGTTTCTAATTACCTAGAGGGAAAGAAAAAGATTCTGCATTTTAAAGCCTCACAACAATACAATATTGCTGCAGAAATAATTATACTACAGATGTGGGAGCTGGCTTAGACACAATCATTCTCTGTCAGATCCTGCCCTGGCACACTGAAACCAATTACAAACTCAAAAAACCCTTATCTTCAACTCATCTCTTGAGTTTTTGTTTTAACACACTATAGTGACTTCTGGCTGACTGACCACCCAAAACTGAACACATCCTATGCGAGTAACCAAGAAGAACTTCATGAGCTAATGATATTCATGGCAGTGTTAGTGCAGCCCTGATAGCTTATGGATTTAAGTAAGACTTTTAGATAAGGGAAACACATTTTATTAAAAACAGCAGAGATATGGGGAAAGAAGACAGCTTCTGGAAACACCAGACCACTTTTAAGTTCAGTACTGCTGCAAAACAAAACAAGAGCTGGTACCAGCTAGAAGGACACAAGAACTTCCTTGTGTTTGCATCAATATTGGATTGGAAGTCTGTGATCTTGATTTCTTTTGGGAAAGAGGCTGTCTATGGCATATCTGAACATATGCTTCCAAACAGGATTTATTCATTTAACAAAGTGATGACTTGTTCTAGGTACTGCTGGGATAACAGAAACCTTATGCAGATGGTGTTTTTTCTTCAAAAAAGGAATATCAAGGCAGGAATAAGGAATGCACAAAGATATCAAACTACTACTATTATTTTTTTAGACTACAGTTTCAATTTAAGAAGCTGATTTCTCAGAAAAACATTGTCTTCAGAATTCTGCACTTGGTTCTGATTTTAGCATCAAAACATGAACTAGGCAGGTGTTCAAAAGCTTCTGAACTGTAAAATTAGCTGATTTTGAAATAGTAATTTCTGTTTTTTTCTATCATACATATCATATAAATACAACTATATATTGTATTAAAATAATTATTATAGAAAATATTTAACTAGTCATATTTTAGTGTATTTTACCACACTTCCCTTATCCAAAGCACCTTTAGCCAAATCTGAAATGGTCCAAAATGCATTTTTCAAAAGGCATTGTTCTGAACACTACCTTACTGTTAGATTCATTGTTACTTGATCTCATTTCTGCGTGGTTTTAGGTTTTGTTTAAATTCAAAATGATTCCAAATGTGAGCATTTACTTTTTACTAGGTTTGTATAGGAAATATATATAATACAGACACTTTTCCTTCCTTGAATCTGTTCAAAGTCACAACTGTGTTATTGACTGGGCAGCATGTAGAGGAAAGGTGCTAAACAATAGGTTCCCTTAATTTATTCATGTTCTTTTAAAAAAATAAGCATACAAATCAATGAAACTGATTTTCCAAATAAGCTATCCTTGCCTGCTCCCAACCACTTAATTAAACACAATTAACTCTAGTTTGTTTTGGCAACCAATTAATGTCATGATCAAATATAAATAGACTCTGCAAGAAAAGATTATAATTAATAAATCCTTAACAATACGGTAAAATTACACTGAAGCTTTGCTTGCCAGAAATATTTAACGGCACTTTTGAAGAGCATTAATGAGGACACTAAAAAAAAGATAAAGTTTTATCGGAGTGTGTGCAGTTAAGATCCTGAGGCTCTTCTCTGCACTCAGGCTGATCTATAGAGCCTGTTGGCTGCTGACATTATTTGCAACATAGGAAATTACAAATCCAAGTTTCCTACTTTCCAATAAGCTTACATGTAGGTTCATAGGTGTTTTCTGATCAAAAGCTGCATGAATATAGCTTTCACTTGCATACAAGTTAACTACAGAAGTGACTTTTGCTCAACATGTTTAGTCGATTCACAATGAAGGCTCTTGATTCAGATTTGCCATCTACAGAACACAAAATTAATCCAATAGGAGTTTTGGATCATGCATGAGGACAGATTAAACATTCTGATCTGAGCCAGCAGCTCTCTTAATAATCAAGAGGCAAGGATCACCATTAAAGGTGCTTTTTAATTGCCTACTCATTCAGTGAGAGGTAAGGTGCATGATACACAGATAAAATTTCACAGCTAATGGGAGAAATGTTTATGCACAATTTTAAAAAGCACCCAGCACATGTGACTTGGAAGGAGCTGCCAGTGTGGAGCAGACTGCTCCCAGATTACTTGTAGCTCCAGGACAAGATACCACAATGAGAGCACCCTGGTTGAAGGTAATTCAGCCACCTCAGATAACAGATTGTCCATGTATTGCACTTCAGTCAGTGATTCTCAAGGAATCACTTTCAAACCATCCAAAAACTATTAAAGTCCTCCTTTCCTGCCATCAATTCAGCTCCCAAAGCTATTCTCTCAAAGTAAAATAAGGATTTCAATGGAATACTATGACACAATTATTGATTATCGTATGATAACAGTGATCCTGCACCTGCTATCACCAAAGTGACCTTCCAAGAAGGGCAGGACTGGTTTCTTCACCTGCTGTGAAGGAAAAAGGTAAAACTGTTGTCTGAAAGGAATACAGAAGGCAAGAAAGAGATGTCAGATAGCAATCTTCTAAATAGAACATAGAAAAATGAGCTGCAGATACATACATGGGGCTTTGTAACTTCATTCAGCTTAATTTACACCCCCAGTTCCCCATTGTGCATCACTGACTGAGTCTCATAAATTCAGAGTCCAACTGTGCTGCAGTCCTCGTGGTCCCTGCCTAGAGCACAATGAAAAGAAATCTCCAGCACTGCTTCCATGCAAAAAAGAAGTTTAGCTGGAGAGAACTATTCCACACAGAGCATCTGGGAATAGCAAAAACACTGAATCCCATCAGGAAAATAAATCTTGTTCACAGCAAAGGCTGATTTCACAGCAGACTGGAAAAGAAAACATTCAAAAGGATATACAAAGATTATAGGTAAGATAGGATAAAACAATATGAAACTTAATGGGAGAAAACACATCTATCTTATGAGGAAATGCACTTGGATATTGCCTTTTAAAATATAAATGAGCCTTGGACTAAAGCAGGCTAATCATTACAGGCAGGTTTCTGATGTTATCAGCAGAAATGCTTCAGCACAGAGCAGCGCCATTTGCCTTTGGGGTTCATATTTGTAGGTGCCAAATTTTCCTTGGGACTTAACCACCATAGTATGAATTCCCACAGTCTTTAAACCATGACAGCGAGCCACAAATAGTGCAGTGCTCTGAAAGGTCCCTTTGTGACTCACCAAAGCCCCAAGGCTGCAGAGGCTCAGCACAAGGGTGTGGAAGGAGAAGATGCCTGCCAGGGCCATCGCAGCAAGAGGTGCTCCACGGTCCCTGTTTCCCCAGGGCAGCTTCTGCCACGCAAGGAGGGACAGTGCTTTGCTCCTGCCTTCGTGGCTGCCTGCAGAGGGGCCTGAGGGAGAGCTAAAATGGCACGGGATGAGCCTAGGAGCATGGCTGGGAGGAAGGACAGAGCAGGGAGGATCAAAACAAAGCACAGATCACACCTACAAGAGGCACGTCCTCTCTCTTGAAGTACCCCTGTTAACATCTCCCATTGCTCTTTTGCACAAGGTGTTGTGAGGGCAATCACAGGGAGCACAGCCATGCTTCTAGCAGCTCCCACAGAGCTGTGGCAGCACAGCAGTCTGGTAAGTGCCCCACCACACACCTTGGCCGTGCTGTTCTTCACAGTCCATCGAGCTGCAACACCTGCTCAGGTTGCTTTGTCTCCCTGGATCAGAAGTAACAAGGCATCACATCCAGCAGTGTGACTGGCAACAGCTTTCCTCCACCTGCAACCAGGCTGTGAGCCTCCCAGCTACACACCCTTCCCCAGGGAAGAGAGGTGGCCTCTTGCCTTTGTCCCTCCATCGAGTATTGGTTGCTCCTTGGCAATATCTACCTACTCTTTCCCCTTTACCTGAGGCACAGGAACCCATAAAACAACAGCTTACAGGCCCCAGAATAAAAGAAAAAAGACCAAAAAAACCCCATCTTTAACTCTGCAGACACACTCTACAGCCAGATCTTTTCCTCTTTTAACTATGATTTTTCAAAAAACCATAAAAATAAAAATCACAGGGTGCAATACTTCTGATAAAGACTGCTGCTGTAAACAAGTGTATTGCACAAGTACAGCAGGCAATTCATCACTATCATGCTGCTAGTAATCCTACCCTGTCCTTAGGTGTTGATTTCATTACCTCAGTACTCTGCCTACACAGAATACATGCAAACACATTTGTCCACATATATCCAAATATATTTTGCATGTGACCAGGAACAGAGTAAGTACCTCCAACCTGGATCTCTTTACTTAGTACTTGGTAGTTTCACATTTTCAAGAACAGACTGTGAAGGCCAGAGGTGTATATGTGACAAAGGTATCACAAGAGAGATGATCTCCAGCAAGTGACTGGAACAGCTCGTTGTGAGCAGGTTTTTGTGCTCATGAATAGACTGGGATATATATGGTGCCTCCTATGCATTTAGTGGTGTAAATGAGATCTGAATCAGGCCTCAGAGCTTGTGAATGTGTTCATTTTAATTAACACAGCAAGAAACACCAGTCATCAGCTTTCATGTCTGTGACATGATCTACTGGATACAGGCTAAGCAGTTGCATGGCTATTTGGACACTGTGTACTGAAGGCAACAGTTTGAACGTGCATAATCAATAGAATACAATTCTTACTAATGACAGAAATCATATAAATATTAAATTACCTAGTCCTACATTTGCTTTCATCATTACCAAAAGCAAAAATCCTGTTGAATTCATCTTCCAAATCTCAATTGCTCTGCAAAGTAAAGACACATTTTATATGTACTTTCCTGAGGAATTAGATTCAGACCAACATCCTTCTCAGTCTGTTTGGAACTGAATAGCCACCTATAAGGGGGAAAAGGAAAATAGCAGACCTTTTGAAATGTGAAATATGTGGTTTCCCCCAAGGCTATAAAAATCAGTGGGAAGGCCAAGATCAGAACTAAGACATTTCTTTTGCTCACAGCCACAGAGTCAAGTTTCTGCAAAACGCTGCCTACTGAGAAACACACTCAGAGCATCCTTAGGATGATCTTGCTTGTTAGTTTGTGTGGAATTGCTTTGAGACCCATTTTCCTTGTTGTAATATGAGGTACAGAGAATCAGTTTGAGGTGATTTTAATGGGCACATCATTAACTACCGTCACAATAAAGAGTACTTCATGTTTAGTAGACATATGATTCCAGTCTTGATTCAGTCCGTGTTTCCTTCCTCTGAACAGGCCTATTTTTAATTAACATATTTGCAAATGTCAGCACTGCTACAGTAGGTGCATGTTTCTGCCTGTGTCTGCCTCACATCTTTACACTGCATGCAAGACTAACCTAGCATCCTTAACGTGTAGCTAATTATTTTGCATGAATTTACAGGTGAATCCAATGTGCTTTTCTGTATTTTTAAGCAACACGTGGCCAGTGTTGTCCACTGTGATTCAGTACTAGCTGATGGTCCTCACTGGGAGCAAAACATCCCTCATTTATGGAACAAAGCCAGAAAATTTGCTAAGAATTGCATGACTGAGAGGGTGGTGGTTTTTTTTAAAGTTGAACCCTTTGTTAATATCTTGCTGCTTGCCAAATGCCAGCATCTAGTTCCTACCTCTGGGTGGGGTCAATCTATCAATCAGATGATCAATGAACTATCACAAGCGCTCAGCTAACTCTGCAAATCACAGCCTGTCCACTCCAATCCTCAGACCAATTCAACAGCTCCACAACTGTGTATCTTAGAGCCTAAGACAGCCAATGTGGAATTCTTCTCATTACCCATTTCTTATCAAATCACACAGAAATGGCACACTTAAAAAAAAAAAAAATGGAGATTTGTTTCCACATAAAGTTATTTCCTGTGAATGCTTTCATACACCCTTTGCCTAACGCAGTTTTTATGAAAATGAAATATAGTCATAAAAACCTGTGGAAAGCCTTATGTATTACCCAAGGGGAATTTTGCTGCAAGAGTGTTCAGCCAGCATACTCCAAAGGTCTCTCTGATCCCAGTGAAGAAACCTTGCCCTCCTGCCCTATCAGAGTCCAAAGGAACAGGCACCAATACTTAAGGCTACTTAACAGCAGTGTTCAAAAACTTTTCATTGTGTTAATGAGGCAAGGAATGAATTCATGGACAGGTGCAAATAATACAGCATCAGATATCTTATATTCAAGCAGCATTTACTATGCCCTTATGATCTGTGCCCACCTGCCAACATTTCACAGAAAATAAAGCTACAGTCAATTACAAATACTGTCACGTAAAGTGGTTTAGCACATTTGTTTACAGGTTGGTACCTTCTGCCAAGTTGTCTAACTGAACAAAGAAGTCCTGAATTGTAAAACTGAGAAATTATACTACACTGAAAGGAAGCCTTGAACTTCTGTGATTGCACATAGTGTGCAGAAATCTATTTCAACCCATTCAGACACTTGCTTAAGAAAGTTTCAGGAAAAAAACCCAACCAAAACAAGCACAGGAACCTGTGATAACCTAAACTTTTCATATACAGCCCTTGGTTTCCAGTGTTTCAAAACTGGATTAACGGCAGTAGTACAGATGGGTATATTCACTGTGCTAATCCACTGAGTTCAGTTCAAGTTTATAATGCTAAATACACTCTCTGAGGATTTTATCTTTCACTTGCACCTTCCTATGCTCAATGAGACTCTTATTCATCAAGTATGAGAAGCATAAGACAGGGTGGAATCTGCCTTTTTAATTATCTTGTACCAAAGTAGCCTCACAATTGAGTTGAGCAGCTCAAAATCTCTTATTTTAGAACATCTCATTATCTACTGAAGATCACAAACTGAAAGAAAAGGTATGCCAAGCATGCTATTGATTACAGCTGTATTTGCCATGATTCAATAAGCTGAAATACACCAAATATTAAATTACTGAAAATATGTACTGGCTCATCTGCATCCATTTTTTATTCACTTTTATTTGGCTGAACATTTTAATCTTACTTACACAGTGACTAACTAAAAGTAAATGACGCATTCCTAATATTATAAATATGAGAAATAGGGTGTGCTCAGGGACTGCAGTTGAATACATTAAAATCACTCAGTTTGCTAGTTAACATATTTCCATCCCTTTTATGTACAACCTTTCACATTCAGTTGGCAGACTGCAAATTTGTGGCCTTATAAAAAAAACACTGTCTTGATTTTTTGTTGTGACAGCAGAAATTGCCCAAAATATCTAACAGTTTCCCTAAAGGACATTCACTAGCTGGTACTTCCCAGGTGCAGCACAATCTGAATCAGAGGTGAACATCATGTCAAATTCCACTCATCTGTCAATGTAGTGGATTATTTCTTGAGAGACTGAAATTGGCTGCCTGGGATCAGAACACCATCAATCTTATTCATGTAGGGTGCAGAGAAGCTGCCTGAGAAAGGCTCGCAGGAGGGAAACTTGGCTGTTTCTAAGTAGGTGATGAGGCAGCTGTAAAACCTTCACTCTATCTGTATCGCATCTCCAAGTGAAAGATTTTGTCATTTTTCACATTTCCCCAACACTTGGTATGCATTCAGTGTCTTGCTGTTCTTGCTTCATATAAAAGGTGATTTTTCAAGCTTAGGCAAATGTTGCAGAGCTCTGAATCTGCCCAGCTCTCATTTTTTCTCATAATGTCACTTGTTTCAACTGATTTTACAAAACGAGATTACATTTTCCTTTTACCTTTCTGTTTAGCTAGGCTGTTCTTCCTTATTTCCTTCACTTGGGGGATGGACTCAAATAACCAGCAGCATTACTTACAATTTCATTGTAATAAATATTTTGTTCATTTCTCTGCAAGTCCTCAATAAGAATGTCATCACTCAAACTATAAATACTCTCAAACTTCCAGTACCAGCTAGAAAACATAACACTATTAATCTGATGCTCTAACATAGCTGCCAAGAGCTGGTCTATCAAAGAATTAGGTCTATTCCTTCATACTATGCATATATTACCAAAAAAGCGAGACAATGGCAATAACTATTTCTTTTGGACAAGGAAAGTAGTTGGGAAACTTGGAGTCATTAAGGTTGCTCAAGACCTGTGGTTCAAGATGCCCCATCTTTGAAGGTATGCCATTAGATAAAAATATTAAGTATTAGTTGCCACATTATTAAATGATTCATCAATTGAGTTAATATTTTCTATCTTTCATTTCTAAAGCTCTTAAAACCTCTCCCACCCTTCTTTGGATCCAAATTTGTGAAGCAACGTTCTTGGTGGATCTAATTTTAACCAGATGATATGGTGCTAGAACATGCCAACTCCTCAATTTCTAACCCAACACATTCTTCAAAGGAAAATTAACAGTTGAGAAAAGTTACATGATCCATTTCTATTAATAAAAACACAAAACTATTGATGTGCAGTCTCTGTGGATCACAACAGTCAAAATGAGTTGAATCCTCCAATGTGGGATTTATTTCGACTTTACTGAAAGACAATCCCAAATTCTCCTCTGGGCTGCACTTTTGCAACCCCATCAATTTTCAGAGGTAAACTTAAGAACCTTAGAATAACCATCTCTCTCATTTCTATTAAGGCAAACACTCAACCTACAGTAAACATAGTGAGATTTGGTGCCAGTATTCTAAGTAACAAACCCATGTCCAGTCTGGGTCAGGTAACTGCAAAGTTGTCCAAACCTGTGCTGTCACAATGTCTGAGTTACATACCAGCTCCAGAACTGCACGAAATGTAGAGAAGGGGAGGCAGAAATAAGGACAGAGAAACAGACATAGAAACTAAATGGTTATTTAAAATGGGATTCCTGTCTTGGGAAGTTGTTAGAAAATGACATTAAAGGATGAATATTCCAACATCAGACTGGCAAAGCACAACACAAGTTAGACTGACCCAAAAAAGATGCTGTGTAATATAAAGGCAAGCAAGTCATTAAATTTAAATGATAAAATGGATTTTATGTTTATTCAATCATTTATTAAGACAGACATAAGCATGGGCAGAAAGCCTGCAATCTTATGGCATCTCACAGCTGATCTCAGTCCTACCTGGTCTGTGCAGGTGATGCTGCTGGAAAGTGTGATGGAGGGACCCCTGACAGAGCAGCATTGCACAGGCACTTATCCACAAATACAGGACCCAGGACATTGCAGAGACCACTGCCATTCTCTAAACAAAATATTAGACAGACATTATTATCCATTGCCTTATAGCACACAGAAAAGTCAGCTTCCATTACAACAGCATTTCTTAATTGTTAAAATTATTTTTTACTTCTTTTGTTAAATGTCTTTTGTCTCTGGGTTATTATTTCCCCCTGCAGGATGCAATTGTCATACAACAAAGGTCATCTCCAAAAACAACAGCTGAGGTAACAAAAGGTCAACACAATAGCCTGGATAACTTTAATAATTTAGTGGTAAAAATGAAACTGTAATGCTCTGAGGACTGAAAAAAAACCCATTCCAATAGAAGGCTGGAAAATACTCCCACACTGGTACATAGCTGAATTTACAAGGAAGTTAAAAAATAAAAATCACATGGCCAGTTAAAAAAACCAAACAAACACCACCACAAACCTGATGTCCAGGCAGTATCAAAACTACTTTAAACACATTACGGATAGATAGGCATAAAACATCCTCATACATCCAAGCTGCATTTCAAAAACACTCCATCCCAGGACTGGGAGGCTAATACTGACCCAGAAGGTAACAGTTTATCGGTTTTGACTTTTGCAAGCATTAATTTTTAATCATGATGCTGTCTGCTGAACGAAGGAATTGTTTCTCAGAATTATGTTCTAATCCACAGACTAAATCAGCTTCCTTTTGTTCAACCTGTGCATGGAAAGGGACTGGACTGGCCAGACTGAATTTCAGACATATTCTGTAGAAGATTTGATTTTTCCCTCAAAGCAGACTGTGTCAAAATTTTAAAGAGATTCCTAAAGCAAAGGGAAAGAGCAATTTCTTTGTTTCCTGGCACTGGCATGCTTGGCCAGCCAATACAGACAACTGTGCTTTTTTCATACTTGTATTCATTATTGTACTAACTGACTAAATTTCCCTCTGACTCTTTAACTTCAACAGCTCTTTCTCCATGCCTGGGAAGATCAGGAGGTTTGCAGGGCTCAGTTACGCTACACATCGTCCAGTTCGCTTAACAGCACCTTCTGCTGCATTTCAGTCTGCCAAATTAATCAAACTTCAGGCACTCTCCTCATTCAGCCAATGACGTGATGAGTTTTTCTATCTAATAATCCAATCAGCTAAACATCATTTTCACAGAGCAAGAAAGACTTTGAAATCTCTCGTGTAGAAAAATCATGTCCTTGAATTAAAATATTAAAAGTCTCTGTGTGATATATCAGGGGGATTACTACAGGAGGAAAAACAACAATATTAAAATAGTGAAATATAGTGTTAATAAAATATATGCATATAAAATATTTTTTGCCCCTGATTTTAAAGCAGCAGACAGTCTTTGGGAAGCTTTTCAAGTCTAATTGGCTGAAAAGAAACACACAAACTGATGAGTATAACTAATAGAAAATACCATAACATTATTTTGATCAGCATGAGGCTCTCCCTTTCTCTGTACCAAGCATTTGATGTGCTGCTTAGCATATAATTAATTTCATTTCCAACTGTTTACTTTGCAGTATACAGTGTACTTTTTCCTCCTCTCTTTTTAGACCTATTTATCTTGCAAAATCGATTCAGTCCCTTCAGATTGGGGAGCTCCCAGTAGGCTTCCCGTGTCTTCAGGAATTAATGCCTTCTTGTCATACTTGGTGCTCCCATGCTCTCCATACAACAAGGTAAGAGGGAAAGGTGACTCTCACATAGGGGTATTGCAGGTATTCAGGTTATTTAAACTGAACTTTAAAAATCCTAGCCAAACATTGAAACAAAGCCAAACTTCTACAGCCTGCTAAACACTCCTGTGCCTTTCCTCAGGCATCATATTCTTAACCACATGGACAAGCAGACTGATTTAACCCGCTCAGGCTTTATTATTAGCTCTTCCCCTCCCTTTTTTTAATATAAAAAAAAAAAACCCTCTCTCCAGCTACACTATTTCAAACTACCTTAGCTCAAAACCCAGCATTTCTTACCAACATTTCTTCATGCACTTATTTGTCAGCAAACTGCTGTCACATGCACACTTTTACATACAGATCATCTTATCATTAGTAAGAAACACAGCAGTGATTATTCCTCCACTTATTGTCTGATGAGTTCCAGATCTGCTTTCTGAATCTTAAATCCTAAAGAAGCTCCTTACCTGAGTAATCCAACCAAGAGCAGAGCACTCTATTAGTGTTCATTGGAAAGATCTAACACTGCTTTAAATCCATCTGTATCACAATAAGGGATTTTTAATAGCTTCCCAATAATCTTCTTTATCAGGATTAAAAGAAAAAAAATAAAAATCTCTTCCGTTACAAATCCTGTTCCCAGAGTAAAGAAGACATCTGAGCTCTCAGACTCTGTCAGAAAAGTGGCCAAGGTTTGAGGAGTGGAAAGCTTCTCATTTTCACCTTTAAATCATCTCCTAGCATCACCTTCTGCTTGATGAGACCTCTGAAGTGATCTCGAAATAATTTGCAGCTTCCAGGACACTTAAGGACGAGGAGCAGTTCAGCGACAGAGCAGGCTCACTCCAGCGCGGGCAGTGCAGAGTAAGGCAGCTGAACGCACACTGCTGTACGATGCTGTAAGTACCGAGCCTATTTCAATGCATCCCTGCTCGGGAAAGTATCACATGCCTTAAAGCGACACAGCCCTCCCTCAGCTGCAAACCCCAGCCAGGCACTCCTAGGCACCGAGGCTTAGCAACTGGAGCTGCGTTTAGATACCGGCACTCAGACTTTGCACGGAGCAGGAGAGCAGCTGATTTCATCTGTGAGGAGCAGGTAGGGATGGGCGGAGGAGAGTGGAAGAGCAGTGGTGGAAATCAAAGCTGTTGGAAGCAGAGGACGGGCAACACCCAAAGAGCAGCCTGGGAGATGCGTTAATTCCGCCGGCAGAGGCTTTATTCCCCAGGCATTGTTCTTGCACTTATTCGCAAGAGGAAAGGGAGACTTGAGGGAGTCTCTTCATTTCACAGGGGAGCAGCACACGCTCGTGAATGGAGAGGGGTGGTGCAGGGAATGTGTAACAGAACACACAGGAGAGACAGGGGAGGGCAGGAGACTCCGACACACTCCCATGGGCTTCCCAACACCTTGCTGTAACTCTGATTGAGACCTTTCCTTCCAACTCCATTTCCAAAGCATCTTGGCAGACAATAGGGAAAGAACCCCAGTATACACCTCCTAAGTGCTAAAGCTCTGATACACCAGATTATTTATTACAGTTATTTATTATCCACATCTTATTTACAGGAATAGAGTGGTTTCCTCTACCTCTCGTACCATACGTAATTTTTTTTTAAAGAGCCATTTTATAGACTTAATACATACCATTCACTTAGCATTACAACTCTCACTTCTGCCTAGAAAAAGCAAGCTTGGAGACAAAACAGAAACGACCATTTTAAGAGCCCAGGATGCACACTACAACACAATGTGGGGTGTTTTTTAATTTCCCCTTAACCTGTACTAGGAAAGTGTACTACCTTCACTGCTTACCAGCTCCAGACACCAAACAATAATAAATAACAACAGTAATAAGCACCCTTATTCTCAAGTACCTCCTCCTTAGCATCCAAGGACATATCTCAGTGGAGACTCTCAGAGAGGTGTGATAAGTTTGCTTGACAGGCCATACACTCCTCCAGAGCAACTGTAGTTTACTGGGCAATACATAATAAGAGATTGGTCCTGTAGAGTGACAGGAACATCACATCAGTCTTCAACAGTGCTCAGAGCAGCTCTTCATTATAGCCTTGAAACAAAGCAATCGGGGTGTGTGCATGTGACAGTGACACAGGAGAGTAGTGGCAAGAAGACCCTCCCCACAACATGGGCCACCACAGCAGCATGGCTGCCATCAGGTCCCTGAGCAGCTCTGGAAAGGAGAGTGTGGCTCAGGACAAGACTTGTGGTGACCAGATGCTTTCAAGAGGGTTAACATTTTTTTTCAGGTGCTTTACATGAAAACACATGGCATAAGTACAGGGATATAGTGTTCTGTTTAATAAGTGTTTTCTTGTTTTCCAGAAAAATTTCCTTAGATGCTGACGGAACGCCAAGAACCAGGGCAGTTGTTGCTACTTTCTGGCCTCAGAAGTGTTAAAGAAAGCTGAGGAGAGGCAACTAAGGCACACCAAGCACCATTAAGTACTGATGAGCAAAGAACCAGGACCTGGGACCAGGTGCAGCCCATAGCAGAAGGTGGTGAGTAGAAGACTGCTGGGGTTTGCTACCAAAGCCACATGGAGGCTCAAGTCCTTCCCTCTTTCCATGAGTATATGGGGAGCTTTCTGCAGCACCTGAGAGGGGCAGGTGATGGGAATTTATTTTAAAATAACACTGGTTTAACAAGATATGTTCCCTCCAGGAGCTGTGGGGAAACTATGAGGGAAAGGGTATGTAGTGGGGATGTGTGAAGCAAGAAGGAGAGGGTCCTCAAGAAGCAAATAAAATCTTCTAGGAAACCAAAAGGCCTTGTGGACAGCAGGAGGAATCAGACAAATTGTGACCACACACCTTGGCAGAGTAGGCAGAGACAGATTTATGCAAGATACAGATTTATGTAAGGTACAGCAGAACTGTCACTCTGCCAAGCGCTGCTAACTCCCAGCTCCATGAGGCTAATGCCACCGTAACCCCTGACAGATGCTGCTATTGCTCAGGACAAGCTCTGCAGAAACATGGGACATGTTGCTTCTGCAGGGTAGGGGGGAGATCAGAGGGACAGAAGAGAATATTAAATAGGCTGCACTCACAGTCTCTTCACTGCCCCGGCTCCCAGCATCAGACAAGAACAGAGGAGTCCTTGGCAAATCTTGCAGAAGCATCCTCACACCTGCTTTGATGTCTTTGCTGCCAATTTTAACTTTCAGTGGACCAAGACATGAAACAGCTCCTCTTACCCTGCTTTGAGATAGGCACAGTGTCATCTTCACCTGATGTTTTGGTTAGACTCCTTGCCTCAGGGGTCACTGGCTTTGACAGGAAGGGGATGATGCTTCACACAGGCTCATGTGTTGAATGGGAAGCTACTAGAACTGATATACTGGAAAGAAAACAGGAAGGAAAAATAAGACACTACTGAAGAGCCTGCACATTTCAAAATCCTTTGTCATCAAAAGGGTAGGCTGAAAGAATAGTTTGTCTCTTGAAAGAAGATAAACAGGGCAAAAAGTTGTGTCAATCATCCTGTGCACTGGCAGCTCTCTCCAGCACTGGGGCAGGATGGATCCAGGCACTGCAGAGGAGAACAGCAGCCTTTGGGCTGCATGGTCTGCACCTGGCTGCTGGGAGGTGAAGTGTCAAAAGGAAGTCCTTCCACTTCCACTCTGACAGAAGAAAGGAGAGAGACAAGGACCTGAGCTATCCTAGTCAGAGAGCACGGAAAACTACCCGTCCACAGCTCTGACTGAAAGGCTCCGTGGGGGTGGCTGGCAGGGTTGCCAAAAGCAGACCATGACACTGGCAAGATATTTCCAAGGTGAAGGTAGGTTGCAAGGAGTCAGCAGGCATCAAACTGCCTCAGAGACAGGCTCCCTCACACACGAGGACTGTATTCACAAGAACCTTTTCCTCCTGGTTCCACCATTCATCTTGAGATGCCAAACGAATGACAAAAATAGGCAAATAAAAATAAATGCTCTTCACTGCCTGAACCTCTATTTATCACAATTTTCCATGTACACAGAAAAGGATAGCATATGCAATTCAGGCAGACTCATGTAGACAGCAGATTGGTTCTTGCACCCAAATAAAGCCCTCTGGCCTCTTTTTGCATGCTGCCTCCTCTGCCTCTCTCCACCTCCCACACACCTCCCTTTTCTCCATGTAGAGATTTAACATGACAAATCCCAGGCGTGTATTTTACAGGGTCTGAAGAAGGCTCACCACCTTTGAAATGCAAAGCTCATTAGTTCTAGTGCTCCTGGGACAATGAAGCTTCACTTTTGCAGATTGTGTTCTCCATCCCGCCCAGCTGCTCCCACCCACCCCACAAAGCTCTTTTCTACAGACCCAAACTCAGTCTTAGTTGCTGCCTGGGCAACAGGCAGTGTGGATGGTAGCTCCTCCGTACCTACATGTTCCTGCTCCAGGTGAGCCAAGTGTAGTCTAACAGCAAGCTTTACCCTTACCTCCACTGAAAGCCACATTACCAACTCTCTTGTCTAATGTTCACAAGATTTACAGAAGCTTTGTTTTCCAGATCTAACGGAGCAGAAGTTCTGCTTGGCCCCAGAGTCCCCCCATGCAGTTTGTCTTCCATTGAAAACCAGCCCACATGGAAAAACAGCAGCTGAGTGTGTGTGAAGATTGATCTGTTCTACATGTAATAGTCTGAACAGGAACCACAAAGCCCAGAGTAAAACAAGCCAAGCAGCAATCCTCAAGCGCCATAAGCCTCTCTGCATGTTTCTGACTCTTGGTTTCTTTCCTCAGTGGAACAGGGAGCACAAACACTAGAGCAGGATTCTTCTCACACAAGGAGAGTGCAAGACCTATGGGCTGCCTAGAAATCAACTCTGGATGTAGCTTTGCCCAGATAAATGCTTATATGTCATGTTCAATGCATAAGAGCATAGTAATATTTGACATTTAACATGCACATCCCCTGTGCTCAGTCAGATGTTCATAGTAGTGCACCACTTCCTTTCCAGCACATCCAATATGGTCCCAGGAAAACCTTCCCTGCCCTGAGACTTCCCTTTTAGTCCTCATCACTTTTCCTCCTCTCTTGAAGGAGGTGGGGTCCAGCCTCTATGACTGAACAGAACCCATTTCCTTCCCTTCCTACATCTTCTACAACAGTGTTAAATCCTTTAGTTTATGTTGTCAGCCTTTCATCTCCTTTAGCTTTTCCAGTGGCAAGAGAAGATGCACCAATTTTCCTAGAATCAACCACACTGACCATGAAAACTCAGCCAGAATGCTACACAAGCCCTGGGGCTGGTTCAGACAGTTTTTGTCCCATCTCCAGTACAGGGTGCTGGGAAATTTGCTCCGTTTCCAGCATGGGTGCAGCCACATAGGCATAGGTGATTGACTGAGGATATAGCAACACCAGGGGACAGCACAACACACTCAATGAAAAAGCTTCACTTCACACCTGGAAACATGCTATTCCTTTCTACCCTCTTATCTCATGTCACATCACTGCAGCACCTCTCTCCTTCCCACCTCAGCCACACCAGCCTTGCTTGGCAGAAGCAGATTTGTCAGCCATCCCCCACCCCCAAACATACATGGAAGATCCAACCAGCAATACAGCATAGCCAAAGCCATTAGAAAAAAAAACACCAAATGAAAACCAAACCACAATCGCAGCATGAGGAGCTTGTACTGGAAAACAGTGAAGAATTAAATCACAAGTCTGAATATTGACAAAAGCAAGGAGATGTGAGAGCAGAACACAAAAGGAAAGATTTTCACAGTTATTTTTTCCAGCCTACCTTAAAGATGCTGCTATGCCTTGTTAAAGGGATGTCTGGTCTTCATAATTACTGTGTTTGGGAGGCAATGATTCCGATTCTTACAGTTTTTCTATGCCTGAGAGGAGAGAAAGAAAAAAAATGAACACATCTATATTTGTCAAGGAAGTTGATATCAAAAAGTTTGTCCTAGTTATTTTTAAAATATGTAGGACAACACACAAAAAAAATATCTCAACCCTTATCTATAACTTGCCATTAGCCAACAAGATCAGTATTTGCTAAGGATTAATAAGACAAATTATCTGTACAATACATTGTCATTATGCAACAAAACTTCAGTAACACTTAATATATTCAAAATATAACCATAAGAACATGACTGCTCAGAATATCATGGCAGGTAAACATAACCTTCATATAATGGAGACAAGTTGCTTATTTAGTTTCAGTTCAGAGATACCAAAAAGGAAAGAAATTTAAGTTAAAACAGCCCTAGAGTGATGCTGGTCATGGTGTTCCTGTCAAACAGTGATAGTGTTATGCTTTATCAGCTATACATTATTTGGAGAGATCAGCCTGATCTGAAAACCCAGAATCTCCTCTTCTTATTGATTCTCAACTTCTGCATAGCACAAACTCAAGAGACTTCAGCCCAGGCATTCTGGCCTAGTTGAAAGCCATTACATGAAATACTATTTAAATATTCTTAGTTTTAGAACAAACTTACTATTGTCAGTCTGCAATTACCTTTCCAGACCAGCTAAAACCACATTATAAGCAAGACTCACCTACAGCAGACAAATCACAGGCTGGAGTATATGAACTGAAAATTAGTATATCTATAGTCAGAGAGGACACTTGGTATTTGACTTGTCAGTCTCAGTGTGGCAAATATCAGTCCCCAAGCACAGGTTTAGTATTTACTTTTGCTTCTGAAAAATCATTTTTTACATGAAGGTACAAGTGTTTTCAATATTCACAACTTAAATAACTCCAACAGAAGCAAAGCAATTGAGACACTCTGGGAGGTAAATTCACTGTGGTGAGTTCAGACATGGTCACTGGACTTGTTTGTTAAGTTTAACTGAAAGGTGGGAACATAGTAACAGGTCTTCCATTATCTCCAGGTGATGAAAGAAAAGGGGGTTCAACAGGAGCTAAGATGAGCCTTTTAGGTCAAAGATCACACTTTTCAGACATCACCATAAAAGTGGAGCTATCTAGGAAACAATTTTTTCCCCTATAACATTACAGCAAGTCACCCCCAGCTCAATACCCCATCTCCTTCCCAGCTGTGCCGCGGCAGACTCTCCCCTGGCACAGCCAGTCAGCCTCCTACCCTCTCCTGGCAGAGGTAAACTAGTAGGAAAAATATCCAGGAGTCATAGCAGAAAGGTTCCCCCTCAGAGCTCAAAAACATATCAACCTCTTCTTGGCCACCCCAACCCCTCCTATCAGTGTGAAGAGAAAAGGCTTCCCCAACACACCATGAAAGCCCAAAGCACAAACCATGAACACAACCAAGAACCCACTCCACCACCCCCAGAATCCTAGTTCCCAAGCACCAACCTTAAACAAAATACAGGTCTGAGCTCACAGACAGAGTCAGCTCTTGTTTCTCTGTCCCCCTTACACAAAAACTTCTCTATAAATTTTTGACTGCTTACCCAACCCCTGGAGAGGACGAGCCCATCCTGCTCTTCTCACCTCCTTTCACAGACTGGGAACTTCTATAAACTCAAGCCACCTGAGCAAGCCTTTAAAGGGTCTACCACCTGGCACAGGGATGAGCTGATTTGAAGGCTCAAAAAACCTAGCAGGTGCAGGATATTTAGAGTAAATCCCAGTGATGGGGTAAAACCAGGCTGATTTGTGAAATACTCCAGGATGTGTGTGCTGTGTGCTAGTGAACACTGCATGGAGCTCTGCTATGAGCTTAATGCTGTGAAATATCTCCAGACACCCAGGTAAGCCTGGGTGCTCCAGTACACATCAAATGCATATCCAGGTACAAACATGTACTTGTGCTCAGAAACATCTTACCTTGGAGAGAAAGCTTTGGCTGGCACCTCTGCAAAGGGAAAACACAAGGAGCCAATGCAGCTCTGCAGCATTGCACTTCTGGTCTTTGTAACTCCAGGTGCTACCCTGAGTTTAGCACTTTAAAGTCTCCTAATTCTGCATTGGCCCCAGCTGCAGAGGAATCTCAGGTCTTGTATTACACTAGGGGATTGACCAAAGAGCTTATTTGCAAACCTGTGTGTTTGCTTCTACTTTATCACAAAGCAAGCCACTGGTGGAAAAACATTAACAAGTTGAGAGGTTTCTTTGCTGCTTGCGCCCTGCAGTGTGAATCCTTATAATGGATTCACTATGTGATCTTAAATTATGTTTCAGTTTATTACTTCTAAAATGCCCTGGATTCTGCAGGGGCACGGTGCAGCTTCCACACACCTATTTTAGCATGCTTGGAGATCCTCAGATTAGAGGTGCTACGTAAGGCAATTTTTGATTATGGATGAAATACACTAGAGTGCAATACTGTAGCCTAGAGTTTACAGGAAAATCCTTGAAAAGATAAAGCAGACAGGTACAATTTCTGACTTCATTTATGTCCATGAAAAAAACCAACTACCCAACAGAAAAATTATAAAGCAACACAAAAGACTCCCTTAAAGAGGTGGGAATGAGAGACTGGGAAAAGTTCTCACACTGGAACAAAAAAAATGTGAGGATCAGCATGACTATGTGATACACAGCTGTCAATACTTCTCTGATGCCACCACTTTAACAAACACAGTACCTTAAGATTTAATTCCTTGCCACAGCTAAACGTTTTGTCATTATTTAAGAAAAACACTCCAAGCACTCTCTTCCACACCTCCTCTACTTGTGTGCAGGGCTGGGCAGAGAGCTGCAGCCAGAGCCCCTGTGCTGTAATAGTGCTGGAAATGGTTAGTTTCTGCGTAAAGAATTAGTGCATGAAATGAGCATGGAAAAAAAAAATATATACTCTTCTGCCTTTGCTTCAAAACAGGTTGGTTGATTGACAGCAAACCCTATATAATAATTCCTTCCAGGCAGATGGCAAGATCACGATTTGCTCTTCAGTTGCAATTTTCTGCTGCTTCTCACAAGCAACCCAGCTACATGATCTACCAATAGGAAGGGTCTGGGCTGGTTTATGTGTGTTTTACAGTGCTCACATCAAAACATATGGATTAATATTGTGACTAGTTCTCGTATTCCATTTTGTAAAAATTTGCCTTGAATTTGCCTCCAAGATCTCAGAGCTGATCGTATGTAGATAATAGCTTCAGAAATCCACACAAAAGCAACTTGTAAATTCCTACCCCACCCCTGACAGACAATACTCTTTTGAACGTTTGCGTAGGTGTTGAAAATCTTGCCATACATCTCGAGCTCTCTCAGCACATATTGTTTTTAGGCTGCCATCTGCTAATGCACAGTTCCACCATAAGAGAGATGCAGGAGTGCTCCAGTCTCCAGTCTGTTCTGTTTTCAGATTTATTCTTTTATTTCTTCCAATTCACAATACTCAGATTCTGTTGCCCTTAACCCTGACCAGAGTTACAAAGGTCAAGAGACCCATTCACACCACTGCTAATTATCAGTGATAAAGAACATTTATTGAACATGTATGCAGGCATCTGCTTTAATGAACCAAAGCAATGCTTCGTGCAGTGGTATCCCGGGATGCAGATTCATTTGTCTTCGTGTCATGTGGTATGCACATAGAGAGGTGCTGGGTTGATCAGGAACTTTTCAAGTACACATTTTCAGCCCATGTATACTAAAAACATGTGTATTAAGTTGGTGGCAAGGGAAGACAACTCACAAAGAAATAATGTGGGTAACATCTTGAACAAAGCAAGGCATGCACATCCCAGTGCAGAATGTCAGGATCTAATTATCATAGTAAATAAGGAATGATGAACATTATACTTGACTGATTTTGTTCTTCACTGAAATTGTCAGCGGTACTCTTTTTCTTACTGCTGAGTTTGCTTCACTACCAAACACATTAACAAAATCTATAAGATTAAATATATATATATATATATATTTTTAAGGAAACAAATTTATAAGAGATAATTTTGGATATCCTGCTATGCAGGATCCATCACTAAAATATATTGGAAGCTACAGATTTAACTCTAGGAAACTGAGGAGTATGTTAGCACATGCCAGCTGAAATTTATTTGCTTTGATCCTTTTTTATATTCCTTTTCTCCCACACATCCCTTTTACTACCCCACCTTCTTCTCAGGTTTTTAAAGATTTTGTTGTCATTTGCTTCTGAATAAAATACTAGATTCTTTTGGCATCGCAGGCTCTGTACATCAAATTGTTGTTCACGTCACACCCTGACTTCTGTGCACCAAGCAGAGAAGTCAGAATAAGTGAGCATACACAATGGCACAGAAATCCTTCCCATATTGCTTGCAAAGCATGAAAGTGAATGAAAGAGGACCAAGAATATACAGACTGGAAAATGAACATATAAAGGGGTGCATGTTTAAGAGGCACAGCTAGTAGTTTTGTTCTTTTTCCAGTTTGTATAGCAATCCTCTCATCCCCTAAACTGCACAAAAATGGTTTGATAGATTTAAGTTATATGTTTGCCTTGATTTCAGTAATCAAGGTAAGCCAAAACAATCTTTTCCACTGAAAAAAGATTTCTTTTTACATCTAAGCAACAGTAGTAGATTTTCTTCCTTCTATCTGTGCCTCAGCACAAGATTGCAACTGCCTTTTTCGTTGCTAGAGATACAAACTCTCTCTAAAGTATGACAGATGAATTCTCATGCAATGAAATATGATGTCTTTCAGAGAGCCCGAAAGTAACTAATAGATTTTCAGGAAAATGCTGAAAATTGGCTTAATGTTGCATAAATAAAGATATTTATGTAACCTGGAATGAAATTCTACCAGAAGCAGAAGGCTGGGCCCTACTCAAGATATCAAAGCTGTCTTTTGACAGCTTGCGTGGGTCTTTAATGGACATGGGGTCATTTGCTGGCCTTCTGAATCTCACCTGATATAGTCATCGTAGCTGAATTTTAAATATGAATCATCTTCCAGGCAGCATAGTATCCAGTTGGCTCCTCCTTCCAGTTCACCACAGGGGGCTGAAAAATGTTAAACTGTTCTCTTCACAATTAAATTCATGAAACACTTAAATTCTATGGCAGCCAGACACCAAGGAACAGGAAAATCATTTCATCTCATAATGTTTTAGAGCCCCTAGGCAAATGTAAACAGTGTATGCTGTGATAGAGGAAGGATTTATTGCTGCTGCTGAACAGAGAATCTGCTGATTTATTTTTAATTCCAGTAGATTTTTGAGGGTAATTTATTTATTACAGAATTTTGGTGGAATCATTATTTAGGAAGTTTGAACACACTGGACCCATTTGTGTGGAATTGCAGTTTAAACAAAAATATACAGAACCCAAATCAATCTGTATTGAACTAACACTCATCTGTAATAGTGAATCATTATTGCACTCACTCTCCTGCCAGAGCATAAAAGAGGGTTTGAGCTCTCTCGCACATCTCAGCTTCTGGAGTCCAAGTAGCATTTAATATGTTACCACTGGAAGTGCTGTGGAAGCAAGCTTAAGCTTAGGCAGAGAAGTGTCTAGGTCACTTTTATATTCTTGCAAATATTTTACTCAAGATTAGTTTCATTGATTTTGCTGAGAAAACATCACTAAACTCTGCACCCAGGTGCTGTTTTAACCATTCATTTATATTCAACTCAGAATGACAAAGGTTACCATTTTGAGTCAGTACATTTCTCTTAGTATATCAAATTCATGGAAGCATTAGTAAAAATATGACTTTATGTCATGCCACTTACTTTTACAGTAAGCACTTAGCTTTACTGGAGTGCACTCCTCTGCTTCAGCTGCACTCAGCAGCCTTGGGAACTCTTTGGAAACCTAAAGGAGGGTAATTCATTTTCATGGCAGAGGTCAAGCCACAAGTCTTCAACAACAGTTAGCAGTGGATGTGTGCATGTAGGGACAGCCCTCCACAGATGCCTGTCTCCGTGGCTATCCAAGCTCCAGCAATGGTCTCTCATCTTGTGTCCTCCTATCTTTTTGCCCAGTCCAACCTGCTGACTCCTATTGCAATCTGTGGGTGAGCACTTTGGGCTGAAGCCACCTCCTTTATATCTATGTGTATGAGATCTAGCACCAGTAGGCTGAGCTGTGACTAGAGCCTGTGGCCATGCCACAGCACAGCTAAAGAAAATCATAAGGAATCATCACAGTATTTGACAATTCATCACCTATGTCTCCACTAAAGGGCGCCTGCATATTACGCAAGTAATTCAAAAACTTATTTGTTCTCTTCTTACCCTTCATACTGACTTAGTAGGGCTGACAGCAAATGACAGATTTGTTTAAAAAAAGTGCATAATTTCCAAATTTCTCTTCAAAGATGCCGCAGAAAATCACCCCAGAATATCTGCCAAGCTGGCACTCCCCTGAGACTGCTTCAGCTCTTTGCTCTGGCTAACTTGAAGCAAGAACTTGAACCATATCTCAGATAACTGCTGTAGAGAATCAATTTGCAATTTCCTGCTGAACTTCAGATATATATTTAAATACTCAGTACTTCTGGCATCTGGAAAGAAACCAACACTAAAATCAAATGGTCAAACTACTCACCTGATAAGAGAAAAATCTGCAATGAATCAAGCAAAGAGGAGACTCAGACACAGGCTTGAAGGGTAAATTTTCTCAGCAGCAGTGTGAAATCAGTGCCACAATCTCTCTTTATAACAAAAAATACCTAGTTACTCAATGGCGATTTTGTCTAAACCCGAATATTTCTGTAGAATTCCTAGGTCATTTTAAGTCTAATTTTTAGTGGAAGGGAAAGAATAGATGAAGCTCATAACGAGGTTGAAGTCAGAGAAAGTGTTGGTAGTGACTTAACTAGAAACAAGGTTCAGTCAAAGGAGAACCTCTGCTCTTACAAGAGGGACACTGGAGAAATGCTGGTCTTCCTGAAGACAATGAGAGTTTTTTCATTGTTCATTGCCAGACTTTTATCCTAGTAACAAACTCTACACCTCACTGTCTGCTGTTATTAGGATGTGAATCCCTCAGCTCAGCAGCTTGCAGGTTCACCTGCTTGCCTTTATGCTTCTCAATCTGCAATGTCCTTAATAATAAGCAAATAAGTAAACACAACAGCCGCTGAAGAAAATTCATGCTTAAAACAAGGTCATTGGAAAGATTCGTGAGAAAAGAGTTATAGCAGTTTTGGTTGAGGGGTTATTTGAACAAAACGTTAACAGATAGACTGGTGTTCCTCAAGTACATTAAAATATTACCAATATGATGCTTCTTGGCTCAGCCTCTAAACAGACCAGCAAATGCATCTTACTGCATTCAGAAGGCAAAATATTAATTATGCCCGTGGAAAATCTCAGCTGTGAGGACATATTAAAGGGGAATACACAAGCTAGGAAAGATGATAGCAAAAAACCCATGGCACCTGTAATTGTCCTGCAGTCTTGCAAGGTATTGCTGCTTTAAGAGAATCAGAACAATAAAACACCTCCCTCCCCTTTACCAACTGCTGTAAGGCTGTTTCTGGGAGTAGCTGATGAGAAGAATGAACAAATACTTTTCTCTACAATGCTCTGAATATAGGAGCTTGTAAAACACTTCTTTGAAGTCAGAGTGATTGCAAACTGAAGGGGGAAAGCCATGCAAACAGTATTAAATCTCTGTCTCTGGGAGGTTTTATTCCCAACTAACCTACTCCTGCAGTTCATCCAGACAGCTGACATGCTGGGAGCCTTCTCCAATTTGCAACGAGTCATCAGCGTCTTGCAAACAGAAAACAAAGAGAAATGACAACAAAGGATCAAATATAAGCTTGTCTTGATGCCAATGTTCAGGAGGGAAGCAGCAAACAAAATAATAGGCAGACTGGTGACAACTTCTGAATTTTTTGGTTTTCAGAGGTGTGAGAATAAAATTGAAAAAATTAATTGGGTTCTAATTTTATCCTCCCTCTGTGAAAATGCATGAGGAACTATGGGCAAAAATGCCAATAGTAGTAATTGTAATAATAAATATGACAGAAACTGCCTGAAAAATACTAATTTGCAAAGTTAGAGCTTTTAAAAACTCCTGCCTGAGGGACCTTTGGAGGCTGTTACTTGCAGAATGACAGAACATTCTTTTTAGTACAGTTAACCATGACTTAGACACATCCTGCTGTGTGGTACCCCTGCGAGTAGGCATAGCAAGGCTCCATACTTCTGTGGATCTGAGGGAAAGGAGCAGCCATGTCCAAGGAAAAATACTGCCTGTGCCATAATGCCTTCATCTTTGTGCACTCCATCCATTGCCTTCCCTGGGTTTCCAGGTCAGATGGTGCCACTGCAAATGCAAGGAAAGGAGTGGTTCTCTATGGCCAAAAGTGAGATGACAGCCCCAGCTAGGCTTAGCTTAGCCCTCATTTCATCATCCCTAAATTTTAAAATACATCCTGCATTTTTGTGCACAGAAAAGGTTTGGAAAGCTGTACTCTAATTTCAGTCTCATGGAAATCAATAGTAAAGCTCCCATTGCTCTAGAAGAGCTAGATCTATATCAGTGCCCTGCAAAAACCCACCCTGCTGTTGCAACTCCTTCACCTGCCTCAAAAACAGTAAGTCATACACATAAGTTGGAAATGTCCCTCTCTAGTAAGGGGTGACAGTACTGACATCAGAGAAGACTCTGTGACAGCCGTCAAAGGAACGTCAGTGTGGGCAGGCTCAGCCATCCTTTCATTTGGAGAAGCGTGTGCTCTGTGGAGAGCAGCATGAGCTATTGAGGGGCTTTGTGCATTACATCCACCTTGGTCTGGACATGGGTGGCAGAACATGGCAGAGACAATATTTCTGTGTATTAGTTCCACAGATATCAGTGGCACATGGGGGACTGATGTAGTTAAGAAAGAAATCTAATCCAAAGTCATTTGGCTCTAAGGATAATTTAACCATCCTACTATTGCTGAGTGATAATGTATGTTTGAAAGAGAGAAAAGCAAATACCCAAAGGCCTCTTGTTTACAGAGCTGCAATTTCAAGAAGTTGCTGTATGGCAGAATGGGGTGCTGATAACACAGGAGATAATCCAGTATGATAGTGCTATCAGCACCTGAGGAGTAATAACTGATCTACTTCATATTTACCAAACACACCAAACACTCCGTATTATGTTTACCTACTGATTAAAAGGAGCAGTAAATGGAATGACTTTCTTTTAATCAGTATATCAGCTCAGGCAGCATAATGAAATTAGTCAGGGGTGAATACAGGCTTCTGAGGCATTTTGTTGCAACTTACTTCAAAAATCTGTAACATCGCTGTTTCCATGGCAGACCACTGTGTGATGCTGGGTTCCTTATTCAAATACAATATATCGAGAATTGAAACAAATGCCCTGTTTCTGTGTTTTGTTATATCTATTCTCCTAGCTTGCAAGTTCACTGAAGTCTCAGCCAAGGATGCTTTTTCTTTAAGACACATTTATTAATCATTTGTTCATGTCTATCTAGTTACACATGGATGCTATCTGACAGTTTATCCCAGTTATCATTAATATCTATTAATGGCCCTGTTTTTACAATCAAGCTGCATCAACTCATAGCCTCACTTGCATTAATCTAATTTTTCATTTAATTATGAAACTCAGAATGCTTCTCTTACAGGCAAGCTTGCTTACTTAAAAGGGCAGGGATCTGTCCATTTGATTGCTTTTGGAAATGTGGTAGATTTGGCAACTCTTATTGAGATGTGGAATATATAATGCGTGTCCTTAATCCTCCAGTATAAGTTATTGTCACTCCCATGGAAGCTACAGCATGTGAAAGTTTTAGAAGCAAACAAATCCAAATTGAAAGAAGTCATGTTTTCTCAATGCTGAGAAGGTTTAACAAATTCATGTAGACACTAATGAATATTACTAGGCTTATGCAGGGTCATGGAAAATTAGACTGGCTTTTTAAGCCATTATTACAGATTTTCTCATTGTTACATGCTAAATTCTCTCTTATTAATACAGTTTACTTTTGCTTTTGGCAGTTAGACAGTGTTTGAGGTTCAATGTCATGGCTCTCTTCTTATATGTGTTTTGTTTCTTTGGTAACTATGTATTTTTCCCAACTTTAAGGGTTTGGCAGGATTTCATTTCTAACTTTAACTTTCTGGCTTCTTCCAGAAATTTGCTTCTCATCTATTCTGCAAAGAAAACTGTCATGCAACATAGAGTGCTTATTTACCTCATTTTCCAATCAGTACTTGATGGAATGGTGTATGTCACGACTGCTGTAAAAACATCTATAATAAGAAAAATATCAGTTCCTTAAAGACACAATGCTGACTTCTGGCCTGATTAAGTACCACTGGAGTCAGCAGTTATCAGAGTATAAACAGGAGCACAATTTGGAAGTCTGTATGTAGAGTTAGCATACATAATACATGTCTTTCATTCATAAAGGATATTATCCTGTGTGTCAACACAGTACAATGAATCTGCCAGTTTCCACAGCTTGAATGAGCTCAAAGGTGAGGAGCTGAGCTATGGAGGACATGGTTCACCCAATGCAGCTTCTTGACATTAGAGGGCTCCATAATCCACGGAGTATGGCAAAAGCAAGTCTCATTTTGAGGTCAATAGAGACGACACTGGAAAGAGAATTACAGATTCCCCTTGGAGCTGTGGTTTGGTGGTACTGTAAATTCAGCTTCTGAAGTCCTAGTATTAAGTCAAAAGCATCACAGCTGAAAATGTAAAGAGCTGGTTGGGCATAAAATCATTCTACTAGTTCATATTGGTTTAGAAAGTTTGAGTGGGGCTTGATTTTACCAAGAGTAGATCACATATCATGGATCCCTCTCTCTTATATTATGATGGATCTGATGTTATATTGGTATCATCTATCTTCCCAGGACTCAGAAAAACCTGGCATATGCTGTCTATTATGGGATCCTGCTAATGAGACACAAATGCAGGGAGTGTCCATGCCTGACACAGATTAAATCTGCATCTAAGCTTGGCTATAACAACTGCAGAGACAGAGCTGGATGCCACACTTGTCCATCACTGTGAGAGCTCTACCAGCAGCTGTCAGCACAGCAGCATGACCGGGCAATGGAGCAGGAGCATGCAGTCAGAAAGCCTGGGAATAGTACATGTTCAGAAGGGAAATTGAGAAAAACTTCTGAGACCATTAAGAAAAAAAAATGAGTTCAGGGCAATTGACTTGCAAGCCATTACTTGGTCACCCTCTGGACCAGGATAGGACAGTGTTTTCCAGTATCCCACCTTACACCCATAAACTTGCTAGAACACCTGCTAGCACCCGGATTAAATATTTCTGGGTTATCTTTTGGTGTAGCCAACAAACTAGCATGACTTTTCTGTCTCCTGTTGCTGTCAGTGTGGGTTACATGAGAAACAATGTGAAGCTGCCAAGGTCCATGCTTAGTAGCTATAGCACGTACCTCTAGACTGAGACTGCACAGACACACCAAGAACAGTGGGGTACCACTCACATGCCACACCATTTGGTAGGGTAAAACAGGTAGCAGTTACAGATCCTTATCTTGCAGAATTCATCGTAGTTTCATTCTACTCTCTCGTCCTATCATGCTGAGGAAGAAATTTCTGTGACCATCACAGAAGAGTACAGAGCAGAGTTTGATGGGCCTTCAAGAAGCCTCTGTCTTTGCTCAGTGTGGGGCACAACTATATAGAATCACTTGCAGAAAATTTGCATTATGAATGTGACAGCTTTTCCTTGACGTAGACAATGTAATAAGGTAATCAATGTGGAGCAAGAACAAATATTTGAATGCCATTATCTCACCTTTATGGCTTAATTTATTTAAAAAAATATAATTCAAAAATAATTTAAATGGCCAACCTTCAGAAAAAGCTTTTGCATGTAATGTTAGAGCTTTTAGAAAGTACAGATTGTCTTTGTTGCACTTCAAAGAGCCTAATGTTAAAGATACCTTCCTAAGGAATGAATATGCTCATGAGTTGAACTAATACCATACTATGGAAGATAAAAGAGCTTTTCCAAGTAGTGCTTGTATAATCCCAGTCCTGCAAAAGTGAATCAGCTCTTTATTGAGGCAGTCATTTATAGAGGTGCTTCATTCAAGCCATGTGTCCACACACACCCTCTGCCCCATCAGCCTTTCCTGTACCACCTATATTCTGAATAAATGACTACTGCAGGGGCAAGCAGGTTGATTGACTTCTCAGAGGCTACAAAAGAAACCAATATCTTGGAGAGAATTAAAACTTCCCCTCTTTTCTCTGTTCACACATGGTTTTCTATAATTAATGATTGATGTATTGGTGTAGCTTTCCTGGTAAATATTGAAAGAGGGTTGGATTATTTTGGGAGGGAGGGCAAGATTGTTACAAACACTATGATTTCCTAAAAGAAAATCAAGTACAGCTGGCTAAAGAAAATATCATGCTGTCAATTTTTGTCCTTGTCCTGTTTTTTCTCAAACGCTGCGAGCATAATTTGGTCATATATTTCTGGAAAACATCTGTACAAATAATCATTTTACTAGTCAACAACAAAGACGGTAAAAAGGACGAGAAAAGTATTTTTCAGAGAACAGCCACCAGTAAAACATGGAAAATCTCAGTGTCTTTTTCAAAGTTATAGAGCCGGACACTCCAACTTCAGCACTTGCCAACTGTGTATACCCAAGATAGCAGGAAAATTCCCACCGTGAAAGGCAGCGGCTGCTTTTGAAGCAAATGTGTGAAATTTACACCAGCTGAAGATCCAGTACTTGTTGTTGAATTTATTGAGCTTGAACCAAATCCCACTGTAACCAATGGGGGAAAAAAAAAAAGAAGAAAGGCAAACAAAAAAGAAAACCCTTCACTTCAGTGCTTTACAGACCAGACTTGCTTTATGTGGACCCCCTTGGGCCATGTGACATGGATATCAGCAGCTTTCAAACCATGACCATCCGATTAATACAAGGGTACTGACTCATTCTTGGTTTACTGAAAAATCCCATAAGTAATATAAGTGGCATATATTTGGTCACAAAACTGCTATGAAAAGCTTACAGATTTATATATCCGAAACTAAGTACTCTGAAAAGTCAGGGAGTGAGAGGGAGTAAATTGTCTCTTTCACATTTGTGTCTGTGGTGTATTGAGCTTGGTACCCAAATCACAGATCAATAATATTCTGGCAAGATGATTCCTCATCGTGCTTCAATTTGAGATAAATTCATGTAACATGGAGAAGCAGCTGCAGGAGGAGAGCAAATAAAAACCCAGTATTTCCTTATGGCAGTTGAAATTTTTACTGAATTTCTAATTTTGTGTCTGTATTTGATGGGTCACTGATTTAAACAAATTAAAGACATAAATCACATTAAAACTGTGAGGGACTTTTTTTTTCACTTTGTTTGTGAAGTATATTTATTTCACAGTGGTTTATGGCCTCAGCTGTTGTTGTAGTAAGACAGTTTCTTCCTTGGGATTTCTCTCTGCCTGGTTCCCAGAATCACAGGCTCCCCGTGTCAATACATTAAGGGAACCTTGCTAGCAAGGATCTAGCTGACTTTCCTGCCCAAATTCCACCATACAGTGATGTGCCCTGAAACATCTCCCCCTGAATAGAAATGCCCTTCTTCTGAGGACCCAAACATCCCAGAGGCTGCAGACTCCCATTGATCTGATTTTGGCAGCCAGTCTTGTCATGGGCTTTACCAGCAGACAGCTGAGACCAAAACCAAAGTGGTGCAGCAGTTGGGGATGCTACGGTGCTATGTCAAATACTGGGAAAAACCTGGGACAAATGCAATCATTGATAAGGTTTTTAAGGACCATCTGTAGCTGAAAAAGTGAGTTTTCCCAATGCTCTCCAAGAAATCAGTGAGATACCTGAAGTTCCAGGAACTAGCAATGGGTGCTGACTACTTGTGCAGCTCCAAGTTTGTGATAGCTTTCTAGATGTGCTGCACAGCAATAGCCCATTTGCCATGGCCCTAACAGCCAACTGAGGAGCACCAGACTGGGTGAAAAAGGCACAGAATTATATATCCTAAAAATGCAGATGTGACTAACATCCTCTAGCTTGCCATGCAGCCCAGTGAAGAAAACAAACTGTCAATGACACGTCTGCTCACACTTCTCCATTTATTAAATTTGAAACAAAACTTTGACAGCAATAAAACAGAAGGAGCAGTTGTGTGTTTGTATTAAAACATCATTTGGATGAGCAATAACCACTGATTGGTGTAAAGGAACATCTGTGATATTATCCTGCTATTTTTGTCTGAGTCATGTCACACTAAGAAAAGCAAGGAAAGAGGAAAAAAAATGAAATTATGACACGTGATGGTTCAAATTTAGCTTTGTTAAAGATGCACTCCTTTGCATTTTCCTGAGCAATTCCCATAGAGTTAAGATAAAAACATGTGTTTTTTCTATGGAATGAAATAAGCATTCTAGTATTTTGGTTTGACTATGAATCATGCTCCTAAAACATTTTTGGTGATTAATTTTTAATCCCAGATTGATAAATTCCTGCCACACAATAATGTTAACATTAAGATCCAAGTCTCTGTGAGCCCTTAATCTGAATCTTCCTTGTTAGTACTAACAGGGTTTATTTTGCCTATGAAAAGAATTATTGACTATAGCAGAAAACAAGGCAGAGATGAAAAGGACAATAGGAAAGCTATGATTTTTTAAAGCTAAAGCATGTTAGCCTTTTGTTAGGTAATAACAAAGCCACTTTGGTTATTAGTATCCACTATAGAGAGACTGAGGAAATTTATTCTAGCCACAGAGAAAGCACTTCCACTGTTGTATAAAAGCAAATATTTTCTTCATGTGTACCAGGGGAGGGGGGGAGTGCTTAAAAGCATTTGTAGGACTCTCAGCTCATCATAGTTTATGTCAGGCAAGAAAGTGATAAAAGATGTTGATTTTATTAATAATTGATAGAGGAGCAGTACTTACAGCCTGCTCAGCGCGTGGTAAATTGAAGGTCCACACTAATAAACAACTCATTAGAAACACTAAGCATTAGAATTGTTTAAATGCACAGAAAACTGTTCACAAATACATGCAAGTCATTAAAGCCCTTTGAAGGAATATATGTACATTTATATATGCATCTCTTCCTCCTGGAAAGAACATCCATTTCATCCATTTCCCTTACATCTCTCAGGGCCTGCTGCCTGCTCCATTATTGCTGTTACTGAATGGTATTTGCAACCAACAGTGATGGTCCCTGAGGACCAGTGGGAAGCTGACCAGTGTGTGATCCAAAATGTGTCCATGCTCAGTCCTCACAGCCCACTGCCTAAATGGTGTTTCTCTTAAAAATCAATTCTTTATGATTAATATGAGAAAGAATCTATTTACCACCCCTAACTGAGGTTAATAAGCAGGGTGTATTGGGTCTACACTTTTGATCTGAGTCCAGTGGCTAAAAAAAAAACAAACAACTTTTTTTTAAAATGATATCTTAACCAATAGCAATATTTTCCTTAGCAGGAATTTGTATCGTGAATTAGAGAAAAAAGTTCTTAGATATAAACCCAATCTTCTATTTCAGTATAGCTAATCCATGTGTCCCAATGGCAGTTTATAAGTGATGCTTCTGTAACACATTATAAACTTCTTGTCAAATGTTTTGGGTGGAGCTTCTTCACTGCTTTCCCTGGGGATTTTGGAGATTTTAAATCACTATCGTGGGGGCTGGAAACTGGGGCCAGTATCTAGTTTAGTCCTCAACTTCCACTGGAAAATTGTTCTTTATTCTCTGTCTCCAGCAAAATTTCTTGGCTGACAGTGATTTATGAAGATAATGTTTCCTACATGATAAAATTCTGGAAAGACCAGATATTGAAGTGATGTCAAAGTTACCTAAAGGGTAAGCTGAAACAATTAATTTAAGGCCTAATGCTGTAACGCTCACATTGATCAAATTTCTGCTACTGCTTACATTAAAGAGCTCCTTGATTTTGTGCATAGGTGATTATTATTAAAAGACTGCCTTTAAAAAACCTTCTCTGCACACGTCAGATCAATAACCTGTCCAAGAAGCAAGGAGCTGTGGAAATGAGTTATAGAGGGAGCTGTGAAGATAAATTATATGGAATAATTAAATAAAAAAGCATGGTGTGTGATTGACAGGGAGAAGACATTTCTGTAAATATCTAGTCAACATTTTAATGCATTTTTTTCATTCTTAAAAGACACTGGAAAATTCAAATTAGGCCTTTCCATTACTGTGGTTTTGGTACCTTTCATAATTAAATCTAGTCTCGGGGGAAGGACTTGTTTATGATTCTATACTGTATGCAGGACTGCTCAGAGAAGACCAGAAAAAACAACAGTAAATATGTGAGAAAGACATCAGTACATTGCACTTTCCTGGTGCAAAAGAAGCAGAAGAGAAGTGCCAAGAACTTATAAAGAAATTATAGATGATGGCACAGGGTAGAGAAGAAGAAGAGGTCAAGAGATGGAGAGAGAAGGCTGGAGCCAAATTGTCTGAACAGCTACAGGTCTGGGTCCACCACCCACAGGCTCACACTGTGGGGAGCCAGACCTGACCCTGACACTTTAATAATCCAACATGACAACTCTTGAAGTTGTTGATTTGATGGAAAATGGAACAAATACACATTTTAAAATGTCAAATTATCCTGTCAATTAGAAATGTCAGCCTTCTACAATAAGTGCCATTTAGAAAAGACTTCAGAAAGTTAAAGAAATGCTTCCAGAAGTATAGATTGCTATGGCTGTAACTGCATTATTTTGCTACTTAATGGCCTAAAACTCAGGACACAGTGCATGTCTCAGTTTACTTTCCTGAAATGGCAATTGATAATGTAAGTTAACATGGTATATGCTTTTTATTCATTTATGGGAAGTCAAAAGTGATGAAATCACGCGATCTGAGTTTCACAGGCACAGCAGTCATATTTATTTAGTGTGCCCTATTTAAGGTGGATTTTTAAAAGCTGTAATTCACATGAGTGCCATCATATTAGGATACAAGAAATTGTTCAGATTGTTTCCTGTTTCTAACTTCTCTACAAGGGAATAAAATGCTGTGGTAAAAATGCGTAGAGTGAATAATGTGTGTGGTCATTCCTGTTTCCAATTATTTTTATCATACAAATGAATTTACTATAGAGCGATGGAAAATGCAATAAGTTGACATTCTGTATTTAAATACGCATGCTTTGTATCTAGTATATATTTAGAGACAATATGTTTGTTCAAGTGTATCTAGTAAGTTAGACGGGTTTATTAATCTTGGGATTACAGCGTAGTAAAAGCATTATTTCTTTAGCCACTCTATTGTTTAATAGAAATGACAAGTAGATCAGACATTTGGAGATGAATGAAGCAGCACCAAGAACAGTTCCCTTGGAAAAAACTCAATAAACATCTACAGTTGTAAATCTTACCACTTTTCTTGGCAAAACAACATTGAAGAACAGTTGCAGAATTATAAAATGTGGTGAAGTGGCCTTTTTAGGATTGAACAAGAATTTTGCAATGTTCTGATAAAAAAAAAAAGACAGCTGATCACAAATCAGTTTCTCCTTTGCGCTTTCCAACTTAATTCATAGAAATGACATGTTTGTGACACTGGCTACTTCTGCCACTAAACACTAATTTTATGGTAAACCACATGACATTTTAGCCAGAGCCTGATAAACCCAGGAATGACCAGCTGCAGTAGTGTCAAATCCTGCATTTAACAATGCAGTTAGTAAGGATTACTCATAGGAAATAAAGCTGAGTAGAAAGGTATTGTAGGCTTGTATTAGGGGGTGTATTATTTCCAGAAGATAAGGTACACTGTACATGCTCCTAATATAGTTTTCCATCAATGCCCAGTCTGCTAAAACCGTGAATGGAAGTGACTGATCTACAATTTGCATTCTCTTTTCAGTCCATCAACAGAACATTATTAAAACCATTGAGCCAAAGCCCATTAGAACAGCACTCACGTATGAAACAATGCACAGGTCTGCTTGTTCCCATTTTTATGCACTGCTATAGGACTATAAATATTCATCATAATGTAACTGAAAATTATTGAAGTGAGAAAAAAGAGAAACAGGGAAGCCATTTGCTTCAATTCATAAACAGCATCTGTTGGGAAGTTATTCATAGATTGCTTCAGGGCCTGCTGAGCAGTAAGCCCATGGAAAAGGATGCCATTGCAAGCAAATTGGCCAAAACTGCAATGGAGATGCTATTAAACATGATTCACTGACAGCCAGGGAGAACGATCAGGCACTGGGTTGTTTTATGTCCTTTTATCACCAGGACACAGAAGTAGCCTCCAGCCAAAGTCTCACACAGTTCAAATTAGAAGAACAACCTTCTAAGTATATTAAGGCCTAACTAGTGGCATGAAAAAGTTGCATGAAGTGATATTATAGTGAATACTGTTGTTTATTTTTCCTTACCTGAGGCACATGTAAAATCCCCTTGCGAATCAGGGTGACTGTAACCTTTCCTACTGTATATTTGTGGTCAAAAGGTGTTTAAATACCATCTTGTAAAAAGATGAAAATGCAGCCTAATGGATAAGTGAAAAGTAATGAATAACTTACTAAGCATCCTTTAAGTTCTCATTGAATTTCAAAATGCATTATGGCTGAAAAGTGACAGGATGCCACAGAGAAGTATATCTATGTAAATCCACAGAAGAGAGTAAGGACAAATATTTTGAAATATAGTTTATTATTGTTAATAAAATACTCAGCTGCCACATTTTGTTTGCTGATTTACAGAGCAGAGCTATGGTCAGGCAAAACAGTTCTGCATTTTTGAATTCAATGCAAACAGTGCTGAGTTTTCAACTAATGGTCTGGCTCATATTTTTTTTTACCACCTGTGGGATTTATCACATCATAAGGTATTTGAAAAATACACTTGCAATCAATATTCAGACAAATAATTTTCCTAGCCCCATTTGTCCTCTTGCTGCAAATTATTTATAATTTTAATTAACTTCAGCAATTCATTGACTCTAAGTAACTGAAAGTGCAGTCCCCTTTGTAACCAGGATGCTACATAGGCCCACAGTCCACAAGGTGAGGTTTTTCTTATGTATTTGCTCCATTTGCTCTGTGTTGTGACTGAGACAGACAGCAAGAGATATGGAGTTATCTGAATAATCTTTATTTTGCTTGTCTGTACTTGTTGCTTTTGACTACTTTTAAATATTCCTATAAGTTGTTTTCTCTTTTCACAAAAGACTGGGGAAAGAGGTGTTCTTCAGCTACCTGACCTGCATGAGGTAGGAGACTTTCACATCACTGGTAGGCTTTAAGTCAAGCCCATAAAAATGCAAGCAGACAATGATATTTTCTCCTAAGCAAACATTCATCATTTGTCATTTGGTATTTACTCTTTCTTGTTGAAGTTCAAACTTGCCTGTGACTCAAGTGAGTGAAGGCCTTTCACACATAACAAATACTATTTTGTTTGCATGCATTTTTTTGAGGGTTATTTATGACTATCAAATGCATTTCCACAAATTAGGACTGTTTCATGCAAGAGGTAAAAAAAAAATCATTTATTCACCAAGTACCATGGAATGTGATAACTAGTGGGCATCAGTTATATCTATTCATTAGACTGCTCCTCAGAAAAGTTAAAATAGCTTTAAATTATTCATTTAAAGGTTGACACACTCTCCAGGAACAGTAGGAGATGTGGTGGGTGTGATACATTTAAGGGGTAACAAATGCTCAAACACAGAGAAACCTCCACTCAACATTTAAATGGAAGAAAAAAAACATTTTAAGATGTTTCATCCAAATTTTCTTTATATTACCTTTTGCCATAATATGCTTCTTTGGTATTCATTTGCATGAATCCACTAGAACAATTGAGATTTTAGCAATAAGAAATGTAACTGAGAAAATATTTGTTGTCAATAAATTACATATGTAAGGAGCATAGCTTCAGCACTGTCCTATTCAAGATGAAGAACTGTACCACATGATTAATGACACATAATTAAACAACATACCCTGAAAGTTACAGATCAGGCAAAACTATTCAAACGTGTGTGATATTATCAAGTCCTAGTACGGCTAAATGAGAAAATCGATGTTTGACAAGCAAAACCAGAACTTAACTTCATAGATTAATTGTTCATTGCAATCTAACTTGCTTGCCCTTTCATCTCTCCACAACCAAATTTTGCAGTTCTGTTAATTCCTTGGACACCCTGATTTTAAACACGTGAGGATGTGGTCTGGCAGCTCCATCTGGAATCTAAGTGTGGGTTTTGTAGCTCAGAGGCATCCTGGCCTGGGAGCCAGTCTGGGATTCACAGGTAGGCTGCCAGAACTGCCTTCAGCCCGGTTCTGCCACACTGAGTAAATCCTGTTACTGGCCATTCTCTGTGAAGTAATAAAATTAAGGGTTCAGGTTCTTGCAGATTTAGGTTTCATATTCTCCAAGGAAGTGCTTTTTGAGGTGTTTTTATGCCTGTCCTCTTACACTTCCAGCACAAAACAGCAGAAGGCATTTGAACAAAACACTTGAACAGATCTCTCTATTCATAACTTCCCCCTTTCCAATTATAGCTTCAGGGACAGTTCAACTGGAATTGGCATAAATTTAGACAAATTAAATTCATTTTAAGCATGATCAAAAAAACACGCTGTTGTTTACGGAAGAAGGTAATTAATTTCTCAAAAATGCTACTGCATATATTAGACCTGTTAGGAATAGCTCTAATTTGTGCTAAGACCATTTATGGAGATTTCCATTCCTTTATTTATTCCTTTATTAAATAAAGGAGGTGCCATAGCAACCTCTGTCACACACTTCCGTTCACGTATTGATTCTGCATTATTCAATCTATGTAGGTTTTATTGTGGCCATTGTCTCACATTATGCTGTAGACTCTCCAAATCAAAACCATTCATTGTAATCCTCCTGCATTTCAGGGCTCAGAATAAATTGGGGCAGAAAAACACTCTCAGGAGCTGGCTTGGGTCTAAGAAGACTCGACCTATAAAGACTTTCCCCAAATCTTTTCCTCTCAGCTCCCGTTTTGTATCATTTCCACCTAAAACACCAACCAGCCCCAAACTCAGTCATTCATCTGAATGAACCAAATTTATAGTGAGAGGGAAAACAAACCAATATACCACTCACCTTTGAAACAATCATGCTTTGGCACATTTCCAGCAAAACCCTACGCTTCTTCTATGACTCTAGACTTCTAAGCACAAATTACTTTGTAAAAACTATGTTTCTCAGTATAATTGCAGCTTTTTACCATTATAAACATTTTCAGCCATTTATCAAAATGGGTTTAGTTCTTTATGTGATACAGTTCATACAGTAAAAGGATAAAACCTGGATCATCTCAGCACTAGGAGTGGTTCAGTACCTACGTACTCGTGAAGCATGGCCTAGATATCTAACGAGCACATAAATGACTTGTGTAGATGTTCTTATCTTACCGTGGAGCTTTCTAATCCTTCCTATAAGGAAGCTGGAGTTCAGTTATATATCCAAGTTTATTTCCACAAGCCCTGCCTCTGCTGTGTGAAGATGGGAGCTTGCTCCTGGTGTATGCCAAGTCATTCCAGATGCTCTGTGACCACAGTAGCCCAGCTCTGAGCCTGCCATAGGAAAAGCTAAGTAAATTAGCTCAGACTTGGACACCACTAGTGTAATCCCCAGAGTCACAGAAGATACTTTCCACAGCTTGGAATATGGGCATAGGAAACTCTCAGGTGGACAGACCCTTGAAAGGGACACAACTGTTCAGCACTGAGAAACTGGAAGACACCTGAGAAATCTTCCTTTGAGTTCCTTACCTCCCCTAGGAACTAACACTTTTTTTTCCTGTTAAGGCTTTGATGCAAAAGAGAAGGGCTTTTCACCCACAATGTGAGAGAAAGTTGGATAACCACTTTTAATGGCATATGGCATGCCCATCTGTTAAGGATATGGCACGTCACACATCTGTTTTCTGGCACTGGCCTGGGAGCAAAGCTGCTCCAAGCTGCTATCAACACTATCATCTCCCTTCCGAAATAACAAGCAATGGCTTTCCCATGAAGGGAGCATTAAGCAGTAAGCTCAAATCAGCATCCTGAGCCACACCAGTATGAATCATACAAGCAAAGTGGTGACATTGTCCATACCATTTTGGTTTTATGATCATGCTCAGAATCTTAACAGAAATGTATCTTAAAATTCCAGACCTGGGTCCACACTGTTGGGTGCCTCAGCAGGCAGCTGTATCCATAGTTTTACTGAAGACTCAAAAAACCTAAAGATTCCTTTCCTTAATATTCATTATACTTCCAGGAGGGAGACTTGAAAGGCACAGGACTAGGCAGTGATTAATTATTAGGAAAAACCCACTGAAGCAACACCCAAACTTAACTAATCTCATTAGTTTTCTCCTTTGGGTGCAACTCTTTCTCATGTGTGATGTCAGCTGAGGAAAAGTATAGAACCAGAAGTCTTCCCACCAAAAATTATTTACCAGGTTTAGGGGCTTTTTAGAATAATAATTTTACTCACTTCATTGTATTGTCAGTCCAAACCATTACATAAATAGAAACAAAAAGTGAATTTCATGTAGGTTGTTTGAAGTACTGTTCACTCACCAAAAAATGTGATCGGTATCTCTGGGGTAGTTCAGAGAGTGAACATAGAATCATAAAATACAGGAACAGAGTGTGTTAGCAGGGACAGAAAAAAAATCAGAACAAGTGACATGGCTTCAGCATGTTACCCAGAGAAAAAAAAACAAACCTCATTCAGCTGGCATTTTTCAAAGTGATACATGTCAATACTGTTGTTCCCTTGTAGGTTAACTAAATCTATCAAAAATGGATACAGACTAAGAATTGGTAAAACAGCCTCTTTTTTACAGCTTGCTTTCTTGGAAAAGTTCAATTTCTATTATAGGAGGCTAGCAGTTAAAGAGAATCACGTATCTCTAGTCTGCTATTCTCTGCCTGCATTTGATTTTTATAAATTTGTGCCATAGTATAATCAGAGCTTTCAGCACTGAAAACATGCAGTCCCTTTTGTTAACACTTTAAAATTTGAAAACTCAGCAGCAGGAGGTTAAATCAAAAATTGCTTGGCCTTATTCTCTCATTCAGTGGTGGAAAAAAATAACAATAAAAAGAAGCTTTTTGTTAGTCAGAGAAAGCAAGCCCTTTAGGCACCATGAACAGAACCAGTACAAGGGATTTTTAAACAATGGGTTAACAATTGCTGATCCTGAAAGGTGAAAAAATGGCATGAGCTTGAACAAAAAGGACTCAACTGCTTCTTTACTTCTGCTTTCAAAGAGAATACAGAGCATCATACAGCTTTCTAACACTGTTATTTTACATAAACGTGAAACGGAACATCTTATGCCTGTTACTATTATTATGCATAGTTAAAGCTGGATTTACAGCACAAGTTAGTGACTGTATAGAAGATAAAAGTGGAGGATTTCCCAGGGCTTATGGATGACTGCGTTTCCATTCCTGCATGTGGAAATCTCTGTGTTTGCAGAAACATTCTTATACATGCAGTCTAAAAGACTGATTCTGTAATAGTCTTTCATACAGAGTTGTTTTGGTTGGAAAAGACCTCTAAGATCATCCAGTCCAACCATTAACCCAGCACTGCCAATTCACCACTGCCCCATTTCCCTCAGCACCACATCTACATGGCTCTGAAATCCCTCCAGGGATGGGGACTCCCCACTGCCCTGGGCAGCCTGGGCCAGTGCTGGGGAACCCTTTCAGTGAAGAAATATTTCCTAATATCCAATCTAAACCTCCCCTGGCACAACTTGAGGCCATTTCCTCTCCTCCTATCACTGTTACCCGGGAGAAGAGACCAACCCCCACCTTGCTACAACCTCCTTTCAGGTAGTTGTAGAACGCAATGAGGTCTCCCCCTCAGCCTCCTCTTTTCCAGAATAAAGAACCCCAGTTCCCTCAGTCACTCCTCATCAGACTTGTGCTCCAGGCCCTTCACCAGCTTTGGACCCACTTGGTCCATCCATGTGATAAGAGAGGATGAATACATTGTACATTAATGGTCTTATATTGTGCAAATCTGAGTCCTCATGGTCTAAGTGAGAAAAGTATATTTTGAATATTAATCAATAGTCATGACACAGTGTACTCAAGAGAACACTGTACATGTCTCAACTAATGTCCTCTTTCACTTAGCTGCAACTCAAAGATACTCAACTTTTTTGTGGAGGGATAAACTACCTCATAGGCTGCCTGGACTCTTTCCCTATTTGATAGTGTGCCAATTCATTGTCATCCCTTTGTCCTCTAAGGACATTAAGTGTAATCTGTAGCTTCAATGAGCTTTTTCTATAACTAAAGTAACTTCTAAAAAAAAAAAAAAAAGCAAAACAAACAGTAGAGGAAAGAGATTGTGAAGGACAGAGCAGTACTGGCTTTTATAGCTGAGAACAGTTGCATCTGCCCAGCTCTGCAGCAGCCCAAAACTCTCCCTTGGCTCCAGCACCCAGCAAGTGACTGGGTAAGACTCCAGGCAAAAAGCCACCACTAAGCTTTGTGCTGTCATGCTAACAAATCCAAGGCTTGTTAGTTTAATGCTGCCTTTGGTGTGTCTCCACTCCATAACATTCACAGCAGCAACTGCAGCACAGACTTACCCAGGGAGAAGCCAACAGATGTGGTGAGTTGTGCTCACAGCTAGAAGTGCAAAGTGTTTGATCAGCTGCATGGAGATAATTAGTTCTATAACTTAAAAAGTCTCTGCTATTCCTTAACATCCATGTTTATCTGCAACTAGAGAAATACTTCTCTAAACACCAACTGTCAGAGGAAGTTTCCATTCATGGGAACTTTATTTCTAATGCAAGGAAGAACTGAAAACAAAAGAAATTTATAAGAATGCTCAGAAGACTCACAGGCCAACCTTACATTATTTCTGTAAACTTTATATTTTTTTAAAAAAAAACCAGTAGGTTGATTCCCAAGCATTGTTCCAATGCTCCAGTAAGAAGTGACAAACATTAAGCTAGGTGCTCTTCCAAGGTATCTACATGTTCTTGTTGGCAAATTATTTAGACCACAACGATTCTGAACTTGTGACAGTAATGAGCATGTGTATGCAATATTGCAAAATGGAAATCACACTGCCTAATTTTTGCATACCACAGTGTATTTTAATGATTAATACTAGGCAGCTCTGGTCAGCTGCTAGGGGACTACAGCTACTTTCTATTTTTCTAGGCACAACCAAACAGTAATATCCAGAGGATAACTTGCTCACAGCTCCCTTACACCTGCTCTGTAAGAATTTTCTGCATGGGAAAAAAATGGTATTCACAAGTGAAACTGTGGTTCCAGTTGGAAAAGAACATATGAACACAACATTTCTCTGTGCCCTATGTCCTTTTCATACACTGGTCACCTTATCCTGCTGGCTATTTTGGCAGAAATTATTTTGATTGTTCTCAGCTCCTGAAACCCAGATCAGAGGTGAGAGAAAAATGGAAGTTACCTCCTTTGAATCAACATCATCTGAACTGTTTAACAAGCTTTAGTCTTGTGCAGACACATTAAAGAAACTAAAGTTATTAAGGTATTAATTTGGGCCTAATTTGTCATAGAGCCTTCACCTTTATTGTCAATGCATGTGACTAAGTTTGCACCTTGATTTCCAGAGTACAGACTGGAATTTCGAGAAGGGAATAGCATACATTTCTAATTATAAACTTTAATAGGTTTTATATTGGATCCCTGAATGACAAACACAAAACTTTATAAATATCATATTTACTGCATTCACTGGAGCAGAACAGTGATGTTAAAAGCTTACATTTCTGCAATTATATTTTTCTAAGCCTTGCATAGCTTTGCAGTACAAAAGCTTGAAAATGTTTGAATGAGACTTCTGGTATTTTCTACATTCTATTGAATAGAGCACTACTGTCTTTTTTCTTTTTTTTTTCTCCAGAGCTTTTAATTCGAAGTACGCATCTATTTTTGGAATACGCAGAAACAACTGATTAGAGCACTGCCCAGTGTAGTGTATCTGACATCTAATCAACATTTACCCATCGTACCGGATCTCAAAACCAATAGAAAGATAAGGACTTTTCCTATTTTCAATTCATGTGCATCTATGCATGGCTTTAAAAAAGAGGCTACTGACTTTTTTCTGAATTGCACCATCTCTTGTCCAGCATAAAGCATGGTGATATGAATCTGCTACTTTTGTGCATTTATATGAAAGAGTTAACTTTTTAAAATGTCAGATTATCAGCCCATTTATGCAAATGAGAATGTTGTTATTCAAGACAACAGCAACCAAGTGTTATGTAGCAGAGTTCAGAGTACAGATGAGCAATGGCAAGGAAGTACTCCAGAGTTATACACTTACATTCCATCTATCTCCATAGTTTATGAATGTACCTGGTCATTGCCAGAAGTATGACAAATCTCAGTCATGTAAAATGATGTCCAAGAAGGTTTGTTCAAATATAAAGCATCCAGATTTGATCAGTCATCATTGCTACTGTTCTTTTACTCATTATTCCTACTTCAGATAAAAGAATCCTAAGGCCAAAGGAACTGTGACACCTCTTTGATGTCAATGAAACCCCTTACTACTGGAAAGTCAATAGGCTTTGGTCCAATTTAAGGTATAATTGGACTATAGACACCAGTGGGACAGTAGCAGTATCTTTCAGTTTTGGAGAGAGTGGTGGCTGCAGATATGTAAACACTTTGAGTCTCTTGTAAAAATTATTTTGGAAATCAAGGGGGAAAGAAAACACAAAAGGATGATTTCCTCTCAATCAGGGAAATGATGCTCTGTGGAGCACATAATTGCTTTATGCTGCCAAGTAACCCACAGATACACTTAAGAAGCAGGGGGATTAAGTGTGCTGTTTGTTTTGCATTTCTTGATAGATTATGATCAAGGATATGGATAAGGATGATAAGGACCTTGAGATTTAGATTTGGAATACTTACTTTAAAATTTTCCTTTGTATATACAGTGTCCTATGAGTATAGAGCAAAAAATATGTTCAACTTTAATAATGTAGAATGTTCCTTTTAGTTCTGTATCAGTTTCTTGTAATCAAGACATTAGATGCCTTTCTTACAGAAGTGTAATTAATTAACTTCTGCCTTCTAACTGCCCTTATACAGTGCAGCTTTTTTGCAGCAAGGGAGATTCACTGAAGTGGCTGCTGTGCCACTGACGCTCCTTCATCATGCTATGCTGTGCCCACCACAGAGATTTCTTCCCCGTTCTTCCATAAGGTACTACTACAGTCTATGAGGGGAGGGAGAGTCTGAAATAACAAAAGGAAAATTACTTCCAGAGCAAGCCCACAATATTTTCTGAATTTTTAGGCAGAGATATTAGAAATACCGAATGCTTTCTTGCCACCATTCTTGAACTGCACTCTGGCAACTTGTCTACAACACCTGGCTCTAGGGACTAGCCTTCAGCAATTGGTATGCAGCTAAATTCTCTTCTTTGCATCTATGTTTAGCCAGTACCCGAGCCTAAACTGCAGCAGCTGTTCTACCATTTGATGCCTCCTCCCCAGCTGAGAAGGGGAATCAGGGAAGAAAGGGAAAAGCCCTGTAAGTTGAAGTAGAAACAGATTTAATGAAATAACAAAACTAATGCAACCACCAGCATAAAGTATGCAAAGTTCTACTCAGCCTGGTCCTTGAGGTCAGCAGCAGGAGCAGAAGGCCAGAAGGGAGGAGTCTCAGGAAGAAGAACTCCACCCTCAGTGAGCTCCCTCCTTTTACAATGAGCATGATGAAGTGGTGTGGGATACAGCTGTGAGTCACTGCCTTGATTGGATCTCCCAGCTGACTTGGGGCTACTCATGGCTGGCCCATGGGGCTGTGCCTGGGGAACCAGGACATATCTGTACAATACATACAAAAGTTTAATAAACATACCAGATGACAGAGTTTTTAAGGCTTTAACCTGGCTGCCAACTAATAGTACTTCTCTCAGCTAATGGTCACGAGTGCTTAGAAAGAATACTGTTTTTAAAACATTAATGACCTCCCAAGGCTACTGCAGCAGCCACCCTATATATTAATATAAATGTTTCAAGGAACCTAAGCACAGCCAAGGCCTGTTAAAACCAAATAGATTGACTTCATTTGAACTTAAACATATGCTTAGAGCTATGCATACATTTAAGTGTTCCATTGAATGACATTTTTTCTTCAAACAGCTGTGTTAACTTCAGTAAGACTATTTATACAATCATGTTCTTCTAGTCTTAAACTATAAATTTACAATCCATTAATCACAAGCCCAAACTTATGAAAGACCACTGTAATGAACTTATTTAATAAAGCTCACCTTTACTCAGTTCTAAGCCTGGTAATATATCTGTAAGGAATCTCAAGAACACAGGATCACAATACTTAAAGGGTATTGAATATGGAATCTTAGAATGCACATCCATAAATTGGATTTTATGTCCTTTTATTTGCCAGAGTATTTAAAGGAGGTCTTGGTACAGTTACAAACACGGTTTTGCATCCAAACAAAGGTACTTGGGAGCAACACATCACTGTTTGCTGCTGCTAAAACAATGGAAGGAAACAGTCTAGAAATGCAGAGCACTTTTCAGCCTTTTTATAAAACACATAAGGCAAATTGTATCAAAGCTCTCTCTGAATTATGCTTCAAAGTCAATTTTATTAATAGTAAATAGGCCATACAACACCTTTTGATTAAGTAAAGGTTTTAAGTTTTCCTGTGAGTGATAGCATCTGCTTATTCTCAGTCTGTGCAGTACGATCCTTTGAAAGAGCATTGCCATTGTCAGGTGGCCACTTTGGGAAGGGGAACATTGTTCCTGATCAAAGGACCAGCTAAACCTGACCAGAAAGAGGTTTCAGGGAATATAGTACACGGTGACCAGGAAGGAGCTGCACACAGCAGGGCACCAGGAGCCTGCAGCATGCACAGAGACCAAGATCACTGGAAGCAGCCATCTGGGCCTTGGGAGTCACAACAGAGGCTTATGAGGGACCAGAAGGGAAAAGGCAGCATCTGCTGCAGCTCAGAAAGTCACTTAGCTGCTTTGCCTGGATGCAAAGACTCACCAAAGATATGGTAGAAGCAGGAGAGAGGAGTTTTTATCAATATTTAATCTGGTGTAGTCACCTTCAGATTTATTTAGGTACTATGCTAACACATATCCTGAAATGAAACAGCAAAAAACCCCATACATCAAGTTTCAGCTCAGAGCTTATGTGATATTTATTGTTCTAAAGCCTAAGTGATACATACTGGAGTGGGGGAGAGAGGGGAAGGTATACAGAGACTCTCATCCCTGGGGATCCTCCACTGGAGAAGGGGTGGGTTCTCCTGCAGCATAACTCAGAACTGATCTGAAATGCAACATACATTCACCATGCTGTTTTTACTGTTATCTAAAAAATGAACGAACCTAGAAGGTCAAGCCAATGAGAAATCCACCTTTGGGCTGAAAAAAAATGTATCTCATCTTTTCCACTTATTTTCCTTGATTAGAAAAGGGAAAATATTGTTTTTCCCTCTCACTGAAAGAACTCATTTCCTATTTTGTGACCCAGCCTTCAGTGGCTATTGCAAATAGCAGTGAGATTTGGACAGACAGCTGGAAGACTTGGAGGATACCAGCTGACTCATGAAAACTAAGGAGAGAACAAGAAGGAGAGGAGACAGATGGGTGTGGGATGGGGCATAACCTCTTCAAGCAGCACAGATGCTCCAGAAGGGAATGAGTATCTGCAGCCTTACACCCAGTTGTGGGGAGTCTGATGAGGCACACATCAATAATATTTGTAGCAGCAGTGGAAGGAGTAATCACGGATAAAGGCATTTGAGTCTCTTAAACTCTATCAGCAGCCCTTTGTTAAATTCTGCTCTCACTGCCACTGCGTTACTTTGCTATATAATTCTGGATTTACAGTGAGGTTACAGATCCAAAACCATCTGTATGTTGAGATGACAATGCCTGTGAGTGATTTGATTTGTCAACTGTTAAGGTGTTAATGCTTTTAGAATAACTTATTATTTACCCTTAAAATTAACCTCTAGTAAGATTTATAAAAAATAAATACATGATGGTTAAATAGCTAGAACATTGGCAGATTTTCATATATCTTTCTCTTACTAAAAGCAATATTGCTACTCATCCTCTCAAGTTTTAGTAAGTTAAAAGGCAAAATGGAACAAAGAGAGGAAGTTGTTAGGTCAACATACTACATACAGTAGCTAAGCACACAAAAAAAAAAAAAAGAAAAAGCAGTCTCTTAAGAAAAGCCAGAACAAGGGAAAAACCTAATCACTTACAAGCCTGCTTCTAAAAACAGATACTGTGAAGTGTTTTCATTGCACTTTAAGCAACATTCCCTACTTTTCACTGAAAAATAAGGAAAAGAAAAGAATAGTTTGTTATGGCATCCATCAGCAGTGCTTGCAATATTCATCTACGTGACCTGGCACTGGGAGAGAGAGAAATGAATTAAAGTACCAGTGGAAAAGGAGGGGTAGGAGTATCTGAGTGGGTATTGCACTTGGCTTGAAGCAGTGAGCTGTTTGTATTGCATTTTGGATTTGTAGATTGAAATAATTGGCAGGTGCTCAGAGCAGGTGGATGGTTATTTCTAGTCTAGTCTGTTCTGGTCTAGATCAAATCTAATAAATAAAGTAAAAAATGCACTCAGCCTCTGGGTCCTTAGATTGGCTTTGGTTTTATTACTTATGTCCTACCTGCAGCCTCAACTATTTGCCTAGTTTTGGTGTGTAATGAACTGCTATTTTCATTTATGGCTATAAGCATGACAGAAATCATTACATCATGCCTTATAAGAAGAAACCTTTTTTTAATTTCACACTGCTTCAGTGACTATATTCAGGCTATTGTGCAGCATAATCATCTATTATTACCACATGCTGCACTTCAGAACTGGCAAAGCCAAAGTGCCCTTTCAATGGAAATCAAGTTCTTCCCCAACTGTTTTCAACATCTGAGGCAAGCCTGCTTTTTGTCTGATTTTCTTTCTCAAGGCCTGCCCCTCTTGCTATGAGTGTTGCTCATCTGAACAGCTCTATCATTAGACTTTACAGAAAGGCGTGCAATAGCATCTGGGCAGGGCTTAGCAGTGTGTGCCTCTGAGACAAGGAGTGAAAAATGTCACCGGCTGGATCCCAGACTGCTGACAAAGCAGGCGGTGGCTGGGGGAGGCAAACAGAAGCCATTCAGTAAATGATGTGAAGTCCCTGAAGTGATATGTTCTGAAGTCAGAAAGAAAGGAAAAAGCAATCAGGAAATGCATTTGCCATGGCTGCTAACACTAGTCCAACTCTTCATGAAAACAGGAAAAACTCTCTTTTAATGCACAGCAGTGAAAAGTGTCATCCCAGTTTGGCTGTCAGAAGAAGTCTATTAATAATACTTTCTAGTAAATAACTTGTATAAACTGCTCTAGCTGCTTTTTAAAGCTGATATTATTGGCTCCATTAAAAGAACAGTGAACCAAGGTCCAGAGATGCAGCCTTTCGATGACTGCAGTTCCCAGTTCCTGAACAATCAGATCCCCTCCAGATCTGTCCCTCTCTAGAGAGCTCCACACATGGACACAAAAAATATGCCATCAGGAGGCCAAAAAAAGAGACCCCATTTCATTAGTTTCATCCCCTATAAAACACATCTGCCCTTCAAAGGCACAGAATTCCTTGGGCAGAAGAAAGAGTGACCAGGGAAGCTGACATTTCCATTAGATGGAGAAATAGCACGTTATGATGCTTTTGTCTAGTCTACAGGTCCTGATTTTTCTCTCTTTAAATGGCCATATAAATCTAGTGCCAAAAGCAGGCAGTTTGTCAATGAATGAATAACCACCATGCCACCGTCCTTTGGCAGCTATTACACCTGAGAGGTATTTTTTGGAAGAAACCGACAAATAAATGTAGGCTGAAGCTTTCAAAAGAAACTAAGGGAGGCTTCACCCCTTCATTTCTAAATTAACTCATGGTCCAACACAGCTTTTTCAAAGGTTAAAGATTTCCCATTAAAAATTTCACTATACTGTAACCCTGATAAATCATGCATGACAAAAAGTTGCTCTGAATTCCTAGTACATGTTGCTTCTTGCTCACCAAGAACTTCTGAAAGTATCATATGTACAAGCTCGAACAAAACAGCCCAGTCTTGTAGTCTCTTTACACAAACCAAGAATCATTGCTATTCGACTACCTTCGGTAAATTTTCCTGCTATTTAAAATGCTAAAACCTAAAAAAGGGAAAAAAAAACCACTTTGACCTTTCATTTTATATACTTCACAACTTCACAGTCCACATGAGAAAAGACAGCCTTTTCCATCACAGAAGGCCATGATCTCCTCTCTTGAAAACAAACCAAAAAAACCCCAAACAAACAAACAAAAAACCCCACAAAACCCACCAAAACCCAAAACAAAACAGAAACTTCAGAAACACTTTTTATTTCTGTGTAATCTTGAATCAAAAACATATCTTTCAGGCAACAGCCCTGCTTTACTCAAGCTGGAATTCCAGGTAACTTAGCAGTAAAAAAAGAAAATCAACATTTTCTTTTTTTAAAGCCTGGCCTTCTGGGTCATAAGTTTAAACTCTACTTCAGAGATTAAGCACTAAAAACATTTTTTTAGGGCTATGCCTTAAGATTTAGAAAAGTTAGGAGGGAAGATTTAGAAGGGAAGATTTAGAGAGTTAAGAGGTTTGTAAGCCTCTCAATGTCCAGTATCTGACTTTGGCGTCATGAACGAACTAGAACTACTCAATTTTTTTTTCACTAACTATAGAGGAAGGTTGGGCTGCCAAACTTGGGGGATCTAAGTGGAATTTCACTGAGATGCTCAAGGCAGCCTCAGCAGGGTGATATCAGTAACCCTTTGCTACATAGCACAGAAGCAGCATTTTGTAAGGGGACTGGAGAAAATCTTGACACAAACTGTTTTGCACCCATTGTCCCGAGGTTTTAAAGAATTCTGACGCCAGCGAGTTGATTCTCAGCAGCAGAGACATCAGTGCCACACAACCTAGAGTTAATGACACAAGCCGTACGTGCGAGCTCTTCTAGGAGCCATCATCTTACCTGTGCTCACCCCAGTGGCATTCTGTGTGGTCTGTCACACACCACAGGCTCAGGGTAAATGCATCAGATTGGTAAGACAGCCTCCAGTTGCAGTCCTGATTGAGACAAACACGCAGACCTTTCCCACCCATACATACAACCATGACCTTGTTAAAGATAATTTTCAATATGGCAGTTGATGCCAGGGAGGCTGGGCATTCGATATAGTACTCTTCAAAGACTTGGCATATTAGCAAAATGACAGATATTGGAAAACCAACACAGAATCATAGAATTATAGAATGGTTTGAGTTGGAAAGGACCTTAAAGATCATCCAGGTCACCCCTTCCATATCAGCTTCGTTTCCCTTCCTGCTCAGTGCAAAAAAGCTGTAAAATGTTAGATTTTTTCCTATAATTTGCTTAATTTGATTGCTGTACATAACTGAACAAAGGGTAAGGCAATGAAAATATGGGCCATTATCTTTATTTGTTAGCATATTTTTATTTTGTGTAAACATTTGGGTTCAGTTTTCTTCAGGTTCTTACACTAAAGAACATTTTTCAAAAGCAAACAATTTTTATCAACAAAAGACTTGTCATCAGAAATTTCACTCCCCAAAGGTAAAGACGAACTGACTTAACCAGCTAAATATCACAAGAATCTAAGTGAAATAATAAGCAAGAGACTGACTGAAAAATGAGCAATGTGCTCGAGAGTGCTGCTCCTGGTCCCAGCAGCTGAGAAGCCACTGTTCTCATTTTGGTTTGACACTTTTTCCAGCATGTGAAATACTGAATTAATACTTTACTTGTTGAGCTGATCCTCAATGGCTAAATTTTACTGAACTACAAGATTCACTTTGTAAAGCAGTTGTTCCTTTGGTAATAGTGCTGTGCTTCATTTAGGAAAAATATAGAGCACAGTGAGTTATGCCTATGGTGATAACAGGCATTTGACTTTCAAGTTTTGATTGTTCCATGAAAAAAACGTGGAAAGATTGTTACTCAGAAAGAAGATCTTGAGAAATGTTATGCTAGAAGAGTTAGAAGCAGTGTGGGAAAAAGGACATTCATAGGAATTGGCTTAATTATTGATCGAAGAAAAATGCTTTTGTCCTAGGAATATCAGCATGATAGGGTGATGGTTCTAAAGTAAATGCATGTTCTTTCCTGTTCACTGTGGCATTGCTTTAATTTCACAACTCAGTAGCCCAGGCATCACCTGAGTTCCTAAACAATTGAATAATTGATCCATAATTAATGGATGCACAGAGCAGGAAAAGAGTAGCAGGATATTAGTTAATACAACAGTCAACTATGGGGAATGAGGCTGTGTACCTGCCCAACTTTGTGAAATTGTTTTATTAAATTTTATTGTGTCTACATGGCTATATGCTGAAAGACACTTCTAAGAGCAAAAGTCATTTGAGAAAACGTTGTGTACATATGACAAATTACTTTCTATAAAAAATAACCTAAGAAGTTTGGTAAATGCACACAAAGTTGTGTGCACAATGATTCACATTTACTCCGTGGCCACAGTAATCATGAGCTCTCCTTTGTACAGATAGAATGAACTGAACACGTGACACTTTCACATTGAATCACCCACAAGATATCTCAAAGTTTATATGAAAAAGAAAATTTCAGCCTAAAGGCTTCCACCCTGCCCTCACCTTTTCACCAAAGTTTGATTTATACTGTCAAAAGAGCAGAGCCCTACCTGACCTCTGGGCTTGTTGTAGTATTACAAGTAACCTTGCTTGCTTCCTGGGCTTGTGGAGGATAGGACCTCCTTGCTTCCAAACAGGCCACTGTGGCAGGCAAGATCCATTCAAAGGCTTCCCATATTCTAGATTTTCCCTGTCACCATCCTCATGTCAGCATTATGTACCCACATGCATATGCACTTCATGAATATGGGCATGTACTCTGCAATTAGCTCAAGTTTAAAAGACTCAGGTTACCATAACACCCAGCTCTCAGATATGAACAGATGGCATTTATAAATGCACAGAAACTAGAAGGTAATCCTCTAAAGTAAGTTTATTTCTGTAAGCCTTTCAGAGTCAGATGAATATGATAGAGAGTATTAATCCACTGATCTGCTGAACAAGAGAAACAGAGCAACCTGGCTTGTCCAAGTATCTTTGGCTCTTAACGTGACTTTCAGCAACTGAAAAGATGCATAGGAACTATATAGTTAGGTTATCAGTTAAGTCTACAGCATTTGTTTTGCAACACTGGCTACTGACTTGATGGCTATTGTTCAGCCTCAAGCTGGTCTCATTTCTTAATTATTTGAGCATGATTGAAATGTTCCCAAGAAGAGGAACCTCAGAGAGCTGCATGGGAATCTCCCCATCCTGCAAGGCACCAGACCGATCTCCTGCATGACTGCTGTTTGCTTTGGAAATCAGCCAACAAGGCGCAATTGGAGAATGCAAATGAATTAGCTTAAAAGGCATGCCCTTTAGAGAACTGACTAAAAACAAGGGTCCTGTCCCACTTTAAACGCTGTGAATCTCTGAAAGCCTCAAGCTGATAGCAGTTTGCAGAACTGGATTCTAAAAAAAAGACTCAATTTCCCATGTACAGCAGATGGAACTAAATGACAGAATGTGGATAAATATAGAGGACTAAAAAATGTAATATCTATTTGAAGCAAATAAATCACCACGCTCATAACCATCCAAGGAAAGGTGCTTACCCACCAGATGGGGCTGACCAGCATTAGAAAGCATCTCCTGAGTTCATCCTGTGTCCCTTCAGAAAAACACAGGCAAGTTGGAAGGCACTTGCCAAGCACCTGTGTAAGGAAAACTGATACCTGGTCTGTGGTCATGTGTGTTAGGTATGGATGATATACATGAGAATCAGAGAACTTCAGTCAACTCTTCTGTTCATCGACTGCTGATGAAGTTGGATCACATGCATGTGTAACATGACAGCTATTTTGGTTGATGAGTTGGTGAGCAGGTCATCTAGAATACTTTAGGACTAATGTTAGTACACTTGCCCAGGGTTTACAGTAATGGAGTTCCTAATTTATCTGTTCATTCAGTGAAGAAAAGTATCCCCAAAACAGGCAAAGGAATTTTGCCTTTTCCTAGTTTAAAAGTCTACATCAAATTTCACCTCCAGGCTTCTTGAAAACTGATGGGTTAAGGTTGGATTTTTTTGCTTCATGCTCTTTGTTGATGCTAAAATTCAACAGTAGACAGAATCTAAATGCAGTCTAACTCCAGAATGGATCTGCCTTATTTAAAAGAATGTGCCAGAACTTGTCCATTCAACTGAAGCTTAAAGATGCAAAGTAATTAACAGAAACACAAGTATCATGTCTGCTACGGAGATGGATTCCTGTCAGGTGGGTGTGCACTGTTTCAGTGTGGATAGCCAGATGCTCTAGTCATTCTTTTAGAGGACCTAGAACACTTATAATGATTAATCACATTTCTAAAACAGTAATGTATGCTACCATCTGTTTAATTAAATCTCATACTTCCAGACATACGCCAGTCAGCTCACAGGGGTCAAACATTAATTCCTCCCTTTTTACATCAGGGAATAATTGGCTTACACTGTTATACTTTTTATGCAGTCCTTCTGGTTTTAGGTACGAACCACTAGTAGAGATATGACTGACAGCATGACAGGAGACAAAACTATTTTAAAATGTAGACATCTGACCTCAGATCTTGTCTTCTCTATAATTACCCCAGAGTTTTTAAGCACCCATTACTTTGTACCTGAGACAGCTATAGCTATCCTTCTCTAAAGTGAACTGAAAGAACAAACCTAACATGTTATGAAAAAACTAAACTGCTCTAGAAACATTTGCTCACTTCTTCACATGCCCAGAGGCTTCTGTTTCATTCAATATAAAAGAGGATTTTGACATAGTTCTATGTATCATCTGATCCTGTCCACTGCATGAGATGTGTCACTATGAGTTTTGGGTTGTCTTGTATATGCCTAAAGCTTTTTTCACCCATTTCCTTGTGCTGATTAAGCTCTTGCTTAAAAATGTGGGGAAAAAAAACACAACAAAACCAGAAAGTAGCCTTAGGGATTTGAAGATTATCATCTCCTACTTTCATTTTGTAGCGATACTAAAGTATCTGGATTTGAAGTATTACATTTAATATAAACTACTGAAGCATGCTTTATATTTCAGATTGAACTTTAAACATCACAGCTCATACAGATTTGCACTTTATTAGCATTGCTACTGTGGGTTCTTTGTTTGTTTTTACAGAGGGGTTGCTGAACTGACAAAATATTCCATGCAGCATCTCAGGAGCATTCCTGCCCTCCAAACTGTACAGGCTGTTTGAATCCCACCTGCTGCCTTTCCTGAGGAATGTGCTAACCCTATCTTCCAGCTAGAAACAAAATCAGTTGCACTGATTTTTCTCCATAGTGAGATTGTTCTAAAACTTAACTATTTCTCCAAATAATGTCTGATCCTAGAGAACATGTCAGGATCTGCAAGGTCTTTTCCAACCTAGATGATTCTGTGATTCTGTTTCTTACACAGAGTAGCTGCTGAATTTCCTATATACACAAAAAAAGGAATTATTTCAATACTGGGCACTTCCTATCAAGGTATATCTATTTCTTACCCAGATAGTACTCAAATTGGCCTAGTTGCCTAAAGGAAAATTACTGCATTTACTTGCATTTATGAACTTGATGGTTAATTTATGTTAGAGTGAAATTAAGCAGATTTATTAGTTTGCTGTGCTTGAGTCAAATGTTCATACTATTCAGTGCTTGGCAATTTTGTTCAACCTTTCTTGAATTTAAACCTTAATTTCAAACTGTTTATTGAAGAAGTATGACAACATGTGATAACTTCCAGTGAGGTGCTTCCTAACAAATACTTTGCTTATGTTTGTTACATGTGGGAACCTATTTCTTTTCTTATGACATTTTCAATTTCTATTTGCTCATGTATTTAGGAGAATAGGCTTCCCTATAGTAGGGCTGATCCTTTTATCCAACAATGGCCAGGTTCAGAAGAAAAGACAAGAAACACTTCTGGGGAAGAGTCTCAGAATATTCTGAACACTAACCTTTTCACTGGCTGTCATCATTAGGTACTCAGTACAGGCATTGCTTATAACTTCTGCAAAATTAATCTTAAGAAATATTCCTTCTGCACACAGAAATGAACTATTATGTAAATTTCCTTAAAAGTATTTCTAAAAGTCACACTAAGTGAGATGTTCAGCCATCTAAAAATATCTGCAAGGCTGAACAGTTCCTCAGTCAGACCTTCACGCCCTGTTCTGATGTCTACAATTACTTCTGAACTTGCAGTAGCTGTGCTGGCTCCATGCTGGCAGGAGAATGCATTTAACATCACAGTGTGCAGGTTGAAACTCTATTTGGGGAAGAATGGGAAAGATCCTAATAAGGCTTTGAAGTCTGAGGTCCTTGAGAACCTCCTGAGATGCACAGAGATGACAGCACTGCAAGCATCACCATTACCAGTTTCATTCTTTTCTGCCAGTTGAAATTTAACGTTATGATAAACTCTGGAGCCTTGCCAAGGGAATGCATTCAGCTAATCCTGACTCTCAGAGGAGAGGATTCTTCATGGCAGAGGAAATCTCTTGTGTGCTTTGAACACTGAATGAGTAGAAGAGTTCAGAAACTATCAGACTGTATAGATTAATGAATCTGAATGCCAGAAGAAGATCCTGTCAAAATGTGGTTGAATTTGGTCCCCCCTGCAGGTTCCAGTTTGGTTTGACTGTTTCCAAAGGGGATATCCAGTCCTGTTGGATATTTTTACGGAAAGAAGCAGCTTGCATATCAATCTAGTAATCATTGCTTCCTGTGCAATCTGTTTGGCAAATGTCCCTTTACATAAAGGGATCTCTTTAAATATATTCCATTATAAATATTTTAATAATAGAAACAGTTATTGCAGGAAAAAAATGTATATGATTAATTTACGAAAGGGGTCAGCACTCAAAAGTCACCAGAGAAAACAAGTGTGCATAATTAATAGTTCAGTAACAAAACTTGGACTTGAAAACTGCATGTACCAAGGTGTGAGACCTTACACCTAGTATAATCCCATCTCTGATAGACTGTATCAGACAAGGATAAAATAGAAGCATCACTCCTATTGAAGCATCAAAGGTTAATCATCACTACAGCTGAAATGCAGGACTAGACCGAACACAACTTGATCTGCTAAGGCAATGTCTATTCTGAAGTGTTTTATTAAGCAGGCCCAAAATAAGCAGGTAATTTTTAGAGCTGACTTCAGAAACATTGCAAACTGGTGTCAGAAAAAAAACCTGCTTTCAACTTCTTAGGAGCCAAGATTTCAGCCCAAGTATCCAGTCAGTCTCGAGCTTCTCACACATGACTCATAGTTGGGCATACTGACTACAAACAATAATCAGTATAGACATATATTAAATGCAACCAGATAGATTTATCATAATAAGAAATTTTGGAACATTACAGGGCTTTAATGTCCCTGACACATCTGAGCTGGCACCTTATTCTGTTTCTTCTTGAACAGATGGTGACATTACAGTCACCACAAACACTGAAGAAAAACTGCAGGAAAAGATAAATACTTTTACACAAAACATTTAGAGTCTGTATGGTGAAAAAGGTTGTTGATGCAGTCTAACACTATTTTGAAGCCCAACCATATTAAAACCTAAATCTCAGGAAGAGTACACAGCTTCAAAGCCTAATAATCCAAGTCCCAGTAAGTTACTGGAAGCAGGTGAAAGCACCTGCCTAGGTTGCCCCATCCAGTGAGACAAACCTCAGACTGGCAGCTACAGCTCAGCTGAGATCTGAAGCTGAACAGATGCTTGCTGTTAGTTTTCCCAACAGATAGTCCAGCTGGATTTAGCTGTCAGAGTTGATTTTGCTGTCCCCAGCTATGCCTTGGCTGGGCAGGTAGATTTGGTTATCAGTTACAACCAGAATACAGTCAGTCATGGGTCCACAACCAAACATTCATACCCTTACTTGTTTTGAGTGTTCCATGGTACAGGTCAAAGGAAAGGATTTAATATATAAAATATATAAATCTATATAAATATATATATAAATCTATATATATTTATATATAAATATATATAAATCTACTGTTATACAAAATAGCAATCCTGCCCTGTACCCCATCAAGGCTGAAACTCCTGTGGGTAAAACAATTACAGTATCTTTCAGATCAAGAGCCATTTGAAACAATAGTGATTACTCTAATGGGAAATACATAATAGGGAAGTATTAGGGGATGTAAGTAAATGAAATAAAATGCCTCTGGGTTGAAAAGCAGTAAGAGAAAACCTGAGGTAAACCATTACAGAATCACTGTAAAATACACAGTTAATCAGGTGATGGCCAGAAAAAAGAAAAAATAAAAGTGCTGTGTAAGAAAAAGCCCCATTCATTACCATTTGACAGCTAAAGCAGTGCTTTCATTCCCCAGTAACAGCTTCAAACAACTGCTAGCAGAGTTCTCTGCATCTGGAAGGATTATCTGACTCTTACACAATTCCCGTTACTCAGGTTCATTTCTGAGAGATGTGGTTCATAAAATTAAAGTGATTGGTAGTATTTTTGGGATTGCTTTAATGTGAAATTCACTGCTAACATGATTACGTTCTGATCATTTGCTAAAGGAAAGTCTGAGTTACCCTGCAAAAGCATGGTGTGCTTACGGTTCAAGGCTCCAAGGGAGGTTGTAGTTGCTATTGGACCTGGAGGGAATCAGATGAATTTACCAGCTTTGGAAAGTTTCCAGGCTTTATCACTGAAGGCTGTTGGAAACACTCCTAAGAGCATCTGGAACTTATAACAATATTTTACAAAGGTTTGTGGTAGTTCATGATCCTTGAGCAATTTCCAGAAACGTGGGCAATTTTACAGTTATTAGAAAGCAATGCAAAAACCAGTGGCTGAAATTCATTTCCCTTAAATGGCAGGATTAAAAATCTCAAGAAAGAGTCAAAGGATTATGAATTTGGCATACAACAAAATCGAGAGGTTCACCTGAGAACTGCTATGGCTGTGTTTCACACAAGCCTGGCTGCGTTAGAACAAAGCAGGCATCATCAGTATTATGGTGACTCAAGTCGTACTCAGCTGCCTCCTTAACTGTCCTTCCACTGTGGCTTTCTGTGGGGTGTTTCACATTCTACTTATAAGAAATAAGAGGAGAAAATCCTATTTAATAACGCATTTTAAGAACTTCTATGCAATATCTCGAAATCAATAGAACTGCAGTGGCTCAGCAGCCCTCAGGGTACACTATGAAGCTATTATCACTAACTGTGGGATCTTACTGCAGTTCCACTTGGCCAGATAGCAATCATTCCTATTTTGTGTTATAAAAATATATAACTTAACAGTGATCTCCAAGTCAGGGATAATTTAGATGGAGAGGGGGGCAGGATAAATTGGTGTAAATAACATGATAAGTCACCTAACCAGTAACCTCTGCTTAACACTGTTTTTCAAAGGAGAAGAGATTCAAGAGTGAAATGAAAACATCTGAATAGCAGACAGACTTTCATACTACCATATACCCTGGATGACTACTGATGGAAACTGAGATAGAAGGCAGCACTATACTTCGAGTCAGTTTTTCAAATACTCACATGCTTTGAGACTGTATCTCTGAATTTCTAAAATCTGACATAATCTAGTAGTATAGTCTGACCCATATCTTGGTCTCTACACAATACCCATTCATTGCTAAGCCACAGAATATTGATGCAGAGTGCTGTTCTAAATAACTGTCCTCTTGGCTGCACTTGTAGGTAAGAGTTGTCCAAGGGTTAATCAGATAGATGCAAACAGTTACCTACAAAGCACCCAGAAGTTTATGTAGAATTAAAATGCCAGAGGATGCACCTAAACTAGATACATGCTTCCTCCCTAAAATCTATGGCTCTGATATTTCCCTATGAGGGCAAGGCTGAGAACTTGTCTCTTAACCCACCTGAAACATTTGTGATATGTAGATATGACAAAAATCCTCCTCCAGATTAACATCTTAGATATTTCACTTGAACTGCCCCTTCCTTTCTTAAAAAAAGCATGCTTAGAACAGAAAGAAACACGGCCCACTTCCTACAATTAGGAAAGCAGGACCTCTGATCCTTTGTAAGCTGCAGAGACTGTATTACACCATCTATTACATACCTAGGAGAACAGACTAAACAGGGAGATAAGGTCTTTGAAGCATGATTAATTTACAGAGGCCTTCCTACTACAATATAAACTGTTATCCAGAAAGATAAGCACGAATCTTGCTTTATTTTTGATGCAAGAGTGACTGCAGCAGTGGGAAGAGTGGTTATTTGAGCTACTGTATCTGTATCAGTCTTCCAAAGTAGAAAGGTCATAACACTGTACGTCTTCAAACTATTCTGCAGTAACAGGGCACTTTTTTCAGTACCAGTTGATTCTGACCATGTATGATCCTTTGTGCAGAGATTGAGAGGTGACATGTCTGCATCTCAGTTGCTTGGACTCCATTCAAATTCAGCTCACATGATGTCCTTCCTCCCTTTCTGTATTCAGTCCTAACACCCTGATCTGTCATACCCATGTCTCCCATTTTTCTTCACTGTCCCTGTGAGCTACAGTTGACAACTTGCTTATTCAAGCTTTGAGTAATATGAGAAAGCAATGAATTCACTAGAATCATATCCTTTTTTGCTGTACAATGTCTGGCTTAAATATCTGGTTGGTAGATTGCAAAGAATCTCCTTAACCATTCCCCTTCCTGCTCTCCAGTTCCAGACAGATTTTAGAAAAGTACCAAAGCATCCAATTTCTACTCCATATCTCTACTCTACAGAAAAAAACAGATGTTGCTGCCATAGAACTACACTTTACTTTTCAGTAACTTCACTTTAACATCTTTCTGTTAGATCTCTGATAGCTGTCAGAATGTATTGCTTTCTTGCCTGATATTTGCATGGGTCTTCCATCAAATTTTGCCTTTCACAGCAATCCAGCTGTCCAGATAAGTGAAACTCTCCTTTTTTCACCTCTTTTTGTGCAAATGTTACTCTTCCATCTTTCTGTATTCCTCCCACCTTCATCAGCTTTGATTTGGAACTATACACACACAGACTGTATACACAAATACAAAGGTGCTATAGAAACAACTGAAGAAATCTAGGTGCCTCTCAAAGCATAATCATTCAGAGTTTGACTAGGAAATGTAACACCCACTTTATCATTGCTGTTTTATGCATCATTGTTAATGTCACCACTGGATATGCCTCTTCTAGAAGATGGAAATGTTTAATTTCTTGCATGCAGGATTGTCCCAGAAACGCCATCACTTAAGTGTCACAAGTAATACAAGACTGCAGCAAACTGGTGAATATGCAAAAACATTCAGTAGTTTTCCTTTTAAAGATAAGTGACATTTCAACACTCACAACTTTAACAGGAGACAATGCATCAGGCTCTCCTCCCTACCAAATGAATTGAATGCTCTTTGTAAGTCTTGATATTAAACACAGTGATATGTTATCAGTATAAATTGATGAACTTTAAGTGATAGCCTCCATTCCCACTTACTTAGGAACTTTGCCTTGTAGTTATAAACATCCAGTAACAAATGAAGGATTAAGAGATACCCATTCTAGCTTTCTTACAGCTTAAGCTAACATACAGTTAAACTGTTCAAGGTATTGGTTCTTATGTAAAGTTTCACAAGAATGAAGAATTTAGAAATTCAGATATTTGTCCAGATCTAGAGAGTCTCCACTTTGCCTAGGTGAAGTAAAATTGCTATGTCCAAACTTTATAACCCATTCCGTTCATGCAAGAGGCATGTGGTCTGTGAAACTTTTTGTCGAAGGGTATTGTGGATGCTGGTGTAGGGTGGTTTGAGGGAAGACAGGAAAGTTCATGGAATCAAAATCCATAGAGGTTTACTGAAAACTCAGCATTTATACTGAGAACTGCTGGAGTCTGGCAAGAGTTGAGAGGAGAATCATATATATACACCCCTTCTTTTAATCCTCCTAAGGTATCAGTTATTGACAGCTGTCAGAGACAACATAGTAGCTTAGATGAAACACATCTGTTGCTTGTTCCTGGTGAAATTTCACTGTGCTCACATAGAAAAATTGTCTATGTCTGCAATAGAAGCAGTATTTTCTTGTAAAATAAATTCATGGATTCTTTGCAAATATCTCTAGCTCTGCATGCAAATACTAACAAAAGCCAAAGTGGGTCATTTTGCTTAGTTCAAATCCAATAAGAGAGATTGATGTTTGAAACCAGCAAGTAAGAAACTAGGGACTGAAAAAACAAAAGGACAATTTTTGCAAACAGCATAAGAAACCCAGTCTGAAAACATGCACAGAGCACAGAGCGTAACAAACTAAATATGAACTATAAATACATAATAATATAAATACATAAATACAAGCATATTTGATTTTGAGATTTTCAGATACAAACCTTGAACTTCCTCTCCTCTATCTATTGCAGTTTGTTTGTTTTGCATAATAAAATTATTTTGGTTTGTCCCTTAAAACATACTGCAGTTTCTTTCCTGAAAAAAGCCCACATTTCAGTGCAATGACATTAGCTCCATGAAGACACATGTCTTCTTTCAGCTGAGAAGTGCTCTGATCTATGGGAACTAATTAGAGTATTTTCTCGAGCTCGTTCCTTTCTTCTCATTACTGGTGACCAAAGACAACTGCTGAGACAGGATTATAGCAGAACTGTCTGATAGTGTATGCATTATCTTTTCAGAACTAAATCAGCAAATACTACCAGAGTAAGGGGTAGGGAATGCTTAGAAAAACAGTCACTGGCAGAAAACAGCACCCACAAGAGTCACCCTAAGGCCACACAAACTGATCTCTGTCAGAAGCAGCTTCCCAAAAAAATGTTTTTGGGGAAAGGGAATGTAGAAGAAATTAAGTCTGTGCAGGGTGACGTGAGTGTTTTTTCGTGAAGGCATTCATAAAATGATCAGAGGGATGGAACATCTCTCCTATAAGGAAAGGCTGAGTGAGTTGGGGTTGTTCAGCCTAGAAAAAAAAAAGGCTCCAGGGAGACCTTACTGCAGCCTTTCAGTGCTTAAAAGGGTCTTGTAAGAAAGATGGGGACAGATTTTATAATAGGCCTGTAGCAATAGGACAAGGGGGTTTAAACTAAAAGAACATAGATTCAGACTAGATATACGTAAGAAATGTTTCACAATGAGGGTGGTGAAACAGTGGCACAGGTTGCCCAGAGAGGTGGTAGATGCCCCATCCCTGGAAACATTCAAGGTCAGGTTAGAAGGGGCTCTGAGCAACCTGATCTAGTTGAAGACGCCCCTGCTCACTGCAAGGGGGTTGGATTATATGAGGTTTAAAGGTTCCTGCCAGCCCAAACCATTCTATAGCTCTGCAGTTCTATGATTTCTTGGTGTGGTCTGCAGGTTGTTGCAACTGTTGGGCATTTATTTCAACCAGAGATCTGAGGCATGCCATTTCTTCTGCAAGGCAGAACAGCTTCATACAAAGAGTTCTTGAGTTCATTAGTGTTATTTACAAATTAGTTTATTTGTTTAGAGCCACTCCTTAACACCATACTCTGAGTGACATATTTGACCTCAAAGTGACAGCGTGCTTCATCTGCAAATCCTTAATTGCTGTGCAAAATACCAGCAATAATTATGTAAGAAGTGAGGAAAACAAAGGCATAAGCTGTTTGCCCTGTTTAAATGTGGCCATCCATATTAATGGTATAGCATTTCTGCAGTTGTGGTGCTTTTCTACATTTCTGCATGGTATGCATTTTTTATTATTTTTTTTTTTTTGTCTGGCTGCATGAACTTCCAAAAACCTGAATTAAGTTGTCATAGCGTGGTACTCTTACTGGACTGAATGTCCCATGGAGTCAGCTGATATGTCTGCACAATATAAAGACAGAATAAGATTAATGTGAAGGAAGTGCAGAGAGCTGTTCACAATATTGGCACTATCATGCCCCTAAGAAGTGTAAAGGTTGCTCTAGCTGTTCAAACAGTCTTTCCTGACTATATGTTTCAGACAAAGACTGGGTAGCTTTGCTGAAGAGTGTTAATAAGACATGCCAGATCTTAACAGAGTCAGTCAATATGATAAATTCTTAGTCTGAAAGAAATGGTCAGGGTAGAATTTAGCTTCAAAGAGCAATCTCACTACCAGGAACAGGCTCAAGTAACTATAAAAACCATTGTGGTGCACAGGCACACTCAAAGTATTTTGACTTCCTCAGTCCTTCAAAATCCCTTTTGTTTCTACTTCCAGAGTGCAGTGGGGTTTAAAAAGCATAAGTTTTCAAGAGTGACTGATTCAAATCCAAACCAAAATAACACCACACAGGAAAAAACGAAAACATCACACCAGGTTTATGAGTGAGAAAATCAGATGGCATTTTTACATGCAAATGATGAATATCAGTGGGAAAGAATTCAATATGATAAATGTGCTCTGTTTCCTCTCTGCTATTAAGTGAGCTCCTGCGATGCATTTGCCTATCCTAGCCTTACATTTCCATAGGAAACTGCACAAGCTTCCCCACGCAAATTTTCAGCATCTGTAAAGATGACAGAGCACAAAGCCATGACTGCTTGACCCATCTATCAAAAGTAGCTGATGGATCTTTTTCCTACCAAGGAAGCCAGCTGAAAAAAAGATAAACTCTTCTAGGGGGTTTAGTGTAAATTTTTGTTTGGGGGTTGTTTGGGTTGTTTTTTTTTCACTTTTAACATTTTATAACTGCTACCAGTATTTTTTATTTTTTAGGAAGAACATAGTCTATCATAGTCACAGACTGAGCTCATGGACAACTTAGCAGTGTTTCCCATGATGCCACAAGCCAAGACTACATTGAAAAGTTTAGCTCAGTCTCACTGTGTCTTTCAGGCTTGAAAAAAAATTTACGTATTTCAACAATCCCCCCAAAAGAGTTTAGTTTATATCATCCGTAGCTATGCCAGCAGAGAAAACTACTTTCAGCAGTATACAGTATCCCTTCTCCAGGGGTTTCCACAACAGTATAATAGCACAGAGACTTTCATAGTTGCACCTTGTGACCTGTCTTTGCTTAAATTTAAAAGATGGCATAAAGAGAGAAAACCAAAAAATTTTCTCAGGCAGCTGATTACTTTCTGATTTTTAACACTTGGAAGCTAACATCCTAAGTCATCATCTTGTAGTCCCGAAACACACAGAATTTTCACTACAGGCAATGAAGATTTTGCCAGGAAAGACTAATATTAAACCAAACACTGAATCTTGCATTCAGAAGGAGAGACAGAATGAAAATTGAATGAGTTAATCATAGATTTTCTTCTTGTAAGGATATTAAAACTTTAAGGTAGTGCTAGAAACAAAGGTTTAGATTTCTGATGGAGAAACATACAACTGTTGTGTGTCTTAATTTAAAGACAAGGAAAACTTCTCGTACCACCGTAGTAGGCTCCTTGATTAGGGAAAAAAAAGGAAGAAACAAATAATGACAGCCAATTTCCAGTGTTTTTAGGCTATTTCATATCAAACAATGTGATGAATGTAGCAATATCACTTTTGGCTATAGCACAGAAAATATTATTCTCTATAGACGCTGCAGCATAAAACAAAAATGCTTTTATTACCAGTAGCAATGATGTGACATGCCTGATAAATGCAACTTTAAGACTCCTTTGGGTCCCAGCATCCCTTCACACTTATTATCAAGTTACTAATAGATTCCGTGGGTTTGACTGGCCATCATTTAGGAGTGTCATTTACTCTAAAATGACAGAAAAGTAAAATGTTCTAAAACGTTCAATTTTTCTCTTTTCCCTGACTGAGTGACTAATGACTAAGAATAATAACTTTTATTCATGTTGTCTAGGTGATGAAATGGCCATTGCAGAATGATGAATATCAAGTAAAGATGTTTTCATTTAACATAGGCAGAGAAAAAAACCCATGAACCCTTTAGTCTTAAAAATATGAAAGAGTACAGGCAGCTATTTAAGTATTCACATCTCTTGCATGACAACTGAGTCTGTTTCACTTTGGTATTAGTTTTTCTTGGGAAGCATAGAAGTATTGACAATAACAGGGTCAGGCATGTTACAGACTAAGTTGTTTCCAAGTTGATAATGTCCAAAGGCCCTCACAGATATTAACACTCCTTTTTTCTAGGTACTGTATAGACATACCATAAAGGTTAATTCCTGCAGCAGAGTGGAGAAATTACATAAACCAGACAAACAGAAGATCAGAGCAGAGAGAGATGCACAGAAAGAAAAAATAGCTGTACAGCAGATTCATGGCAGACCCCACAATGTATTATATTTAGATTAGAGATTTAGAGATGATACTTATATTGCAAACACCTCAGAAAGGTCCCTGCCTTTGCACATCATAACCACAGTACCCAGCAGAAAAACTTCACCCACAGGTGTTTTCTACAGTGTACTAAAATACCAACAGAAATAAGAATATAAACCACATCTTTCTGCAAATTTAGAGCTGAGTGCCTAATTCCCTTAAACCACTTTAAAAATCCGCATAAATTCTTCTCTGTATTAGAGGATTTAATCTCACCAGGACAAAGATACAATAAGTAATTCTATATTAACTAACTCAATGTAAATGCTCACCTGACCCTCTGCTCAGCATGCTCAGTTCTTCTAGTTCAGTCTGGTCAGCAATGGGGGCCACTGAGAGCTGATCTCTACTAGAAAGGAAAAAACATTAAATAGTAATCTTTCCTTCCTAGGAAATAGATTTTCTCCTTATATGGAAAAACGCAAAAAATTTATTTCAACCTAGTTCTGGGTTTGATCAAGTACAGGTTTTTTAAGGTTTTTCTTAAAAATTTACCTTTAGCTAAACTATCTTGTCCTGTTCAGTCCAGTGAGCTTACTTGTGGATCAAAGGCACAAAGCAACATGTGTTTGAGATTGTGTCTATATAAACATGGTAGCAAGTATGCACATTCTATGTAATGAGACTTTTACACCAAAGTATACCTCATGGCTTTAGCAGGATTACTTTAGATTTGACATGGCAGCAATTCCAGGAAATTCAGCAGAGATACTACTGATTTGCACAAATTATGTCCTGATTCAGTTCAGTTGACTTCAGTATTGATTTTCATCTGGATGGGACCAGGCATCCCAGATCTTTAGCCTTACAGTTCTGCAGGGCGGTTGAAACGTCACCAGATAACCCAGTTCTGCCAAACAGGTATTAAGTGAGCTAGATCTGAGCAACTGTCTTTAGTTGCTCTCCTTGAGATGGAGAAATTCCATCATAAAAAGGGCCTGAGGAACAAAGGGCTTTATGGTGTACAGGATGAACAGACACCACCTCAATTGACTCATCAGGCAGAGCAATCTAGAGACTGTAGGAGATAAAAGCATCCACTGCCACAGCTTTAGTAAAGGAGTCAAGTCTGCAGCTTCTTCAATAGTAGTGCCAAAGTCTCTGATCCACTCAGAGGACTCCCATTTCTACTGTGCTTCTTATTCATTAGACAGACTTTGAAATGCCAGCTTCTGGTCACTCGGTGGTGATTTTTGATCATAACAAGTTTCTCAGCAGAGAGGAGAAGAAAGCAAACTGTATGATCAGAAAGATCACAAAATGCTGCTCTGGCTGTATTACAGGCTGTGTAATGTAAACTCTATCAAATAAATACTCCCAGATATTTTCCTACTAGCCGATTACTGCACTAGAAATGCTCAATAATGTTCAACAAATGTACGAAAACAGCATATGTCAATCCAGCATTTCCTTCAAACTGTTCTATTCTGGGTTCCTGTTTTGTTCAATTAACACCGCGACAACTGACTCACTCGTGTTACATCTCATCTGCTTGGGAAGAACAGAAGGAGTTTTCATTAGCACTGAGAATTGAGAGTTAAGCAACTTTATAGCAGTGACACATATAGGTGAGAGTCAAAGGTCTGAGGTCTGACACTCCCTTCTCAAAATGGTGGCAAAAGGTATTAGTATTGAGTACTAGGATTAGTATTGAGACTAAGCAAAGTCTGTGACACTCTCCCTCCAGCCAGAAAAGAACAGAGGTAAAAAGTATCTTTATACCCAATGTCATTAGCGATCACTGTTGTAAATTAACACTGCTAAGAGTGATAAAGCAACTGGTGACTGGTTAGCACGCTGAAGCCAAACGTGAGAGGTCAGGGCCAGGCATGTGGGTGTTTGCCAGCTGTGTGTGGGCAGCAGAGAAGACATAAGTGTTGCCAGTAGGATGCTCCAGAGGGACTGTGGAAGTCCCTTGTATGCAAGAGGCTGGGTGATCTTGAAGTGTCACTGCTTGACTGGAGCTGTGGCTTGTAAGCTAGCTGGGAGAGAATGTGTGCAGGCTAAGAGATGAGCAATAAATGGTAGGAAACAGGTCAGGGATGGAAAGATGAGTGTTGCAAGCCAGCCAGCCAGAGCAGGTAGCTGAAGGCACACAGGGGACAAGATTCACAGGTCATGCACTGGCATACCTATTTTTCTACTGGGAAGTAAAGAAAAGTTACAGGTCCAGAACTCTAACAGCTTCACTGAGAACAGGACTCAATGGTACACTTACTTTAAAATGCATTTAAGCATCTCATTAGAGTTTCTTTCTTAAACAAAAAATATTTATGAGCTTGGCTGAATCAGAATCCAACAAAGTGAGAGAAATGCAACCGGACTTCCACTATAACTCAGGTAAACTCTGAGAATCAACAAACAGCACATTTATCCCAGACTCCCAGGTGAACTGTGTTAGAAATCATTTGTGAAATTATTTTTTTAGTCCTAAAGACAAATTCATTTTACACAAGCCTAGAAGACTTTATTGCTATTAAATCATCATCAAAAACATCAACAAAAGGGTGTTTTGTCATTTTTCTCATTTTATATTGCTAGACCCAAATTTCCCTGTGCCTGCCTGGATTTCTCTGCCTGAGGCACTCACTTCCCTTGTTGCTCAGGTGAAGACAGCTGCTATGTGGATATACTTTAAAATGTGTTTTGAAATTATACTCTAAATAAAAATTGGGTTCTGTAGGCTGAAATAGGCAAGTATAAATATGGAATGTGTCCCTGGTTTAAATATAGTAAGTAACACACACATCCCTAACAGAGTAAGAAACATTTCTGGATAGAGGCAGGAAGGTATGACATTATGTTTTAAATAAAAGCTAACACTAATGAGCATTTCTAAGATGGATTTGTATTAAAATTACCCTGAAAAGATTTTAGAAACAAGTGTATTAAAATGTTCATTTGAAATTCTTATGAATTTTTGTCTGAGGAACAAGTTGTCTTAAAGGCTCCATTTTCCAACACAGAACTGTTTTCACTTTATGAAATATTTTGCATTATATTTTAATTAAAGTTATAATTACAGAACTAAATATAATTAGCTTCTTTCTTCAAAAGAAATTGGAAGTGAACTTACTTTATTAAATTTTCAATTTGTTTCCTGCAGTGTTACATAGTTTATTCTAATTAATTGAATGCGATCTCATAAATATTTTATCAACATAAGGATGTGATTAACAGCTCGAGTTTTGTGTGGTTTTCTTTTTTCTTTCGAGCTTTCTTCTTCTTCATTGCATTATCATTCCCTCAGTTTTCATGTGCACTCTCCTGCCTTCACTGACAGCTTTAATATGGGAGCCCTGCTAGAGCCCCCCTCTTCCACAGCTGAACGTTGTATTTTAGCAGTCGTGGCCATAGGAAGCCATTTTTAACTTTTCTTTGGGAATGTTTGTTGCCTAAGGGAGCCCTCATATAACACAGACCATAGAAGTGACACTCATTTCTTATGTGATTTATGACTTCCATGCTGAATAGCTTCCTGCAGAATCTTCCTTGCTTTCAGTGTGTGTGAAGCATATTTGTTTATTCTCAGAGGAGATAAAGCAGAAAGGAGTAAAAAGGACTGTAACTCCACAGTAGTACACTCTACTCTAGAGGTTACAAAATGGAGCAGGAAGTACATGTCACAGCTCCCTAGTCCCCGTTGGGTTGCAAAGGGCTCAATTTTTTAACATGGCATCAGTAGATTTAAACCTGTGGGTGCTGAACGGAGCCATTGTGGCTTGAGACTCTGGCTTGACCTGTTCAGCCTCCCATTTGCCACGTGGACATTCAGCACAGCAGAAACAACAGCACAGTGCCCTCAGACCCTCTTACAAAATCCAGAGCTTAGCATCAGGGGGAAAACACGCCAGGGGCTTCACAAACTCACAAGAAAAAAGGCAATCCCTGCTTCAAAGCATGTCAAAGAAGACAAAAAGGGAAGGAGGACATGGAGGTGAAGTGACCTGCCTGTAGTTACGTGCTGCATCAGGACAAATGAGAATTCACTCTCCTAATCCCCAGTCCAACGTCATCTCTCTCCCCATCACTACTGAAATGGGATGATTACCATTTATGTCAGAAAAGCTGCTCTGCAGCCACAGCACAGAATAGATATACTTATCAGTATGGAAAGCTAAGCAAATAAACAGTATGTTGATCGTATCGAACAGAAAAAAACTGGAAGTACAACTGTATATAAACTGAATAGTCAGAAAGTAAGAAGATAATCATTACAGCTCTGTATCAGATTGAATTTCAGTCAGTCTCTAATTTAGAGGGGAAGGGATTGGTGTCAGAGTAACAGTGTGTTCTTTTAATATATTCCAGATTATTAAAGCAATGCTTAATTAAATTAATGTCAAAGGAAAGCTTCAGTCTTCACCATGACCTTTGCCATCCAGCAATATCAAAGGTACAGGATAGAGTGAACAAAAATGAAATCCATACATATTTTATCTGTGCATTTCGCTCAGACAGGCATTGTGTTGCTTGCCCATCTTGTATTGTTGACAGTAACAGGCTGACTATCTTTTCATATCTAAAGAACAAATTGTTTTCTTGCAAGCATACTTCAAAAGTCCCAGTGATGCTAGCTGGAGGTGTACACATTTCTCCTGGGGAAAAAAAAAAACTTCCCTTAATTGTTTTTTCTTGTTCATACATTTCTTCACTACTTATTCTTTAATTTAGGGCAAATTGTGGAAGTAGAAAAGTGAATCAGATTAGTTTCTCATTCTATATGTTCTACAAAGCTAGGTAGTCTCCATCTGCATGCAGTAATGCTTCTTTTGAATTGTGAAATAAATCAGCAGAAATCATGTTGACAAGAACCTTGCACTGTGATTCAGTGACCCTGTTGCACTGTTAATGCTTTTTTCTGAAGTCTAAAACTGTTTTCTGATCAATCCCAATTTTGATTGATAAATGAACTTGACCCTGATGTTTATAGGCATTTTTTGTAGAGTCTGGAGCTGTGACTGTTGATGCCAGACCTGGATTTGACCTGAGAGTTGCTCTATATTTTTATCTTGTAATGACTCTAAAGTAGCTTTGTTGTGCTTGGGTCTTCATCCTCTCTTAATTTACTTTACTTGCCTGAAATCAAGTAGACTGGTACTTGCACAGCTGCAAAGGCAGTAATAACAGTAAATGCAATTTTTATGTGGAGAAGGTCCACATTTCTCAGCTCCTAATACACCAAGAAAGATGAAAAGGCCAGAAAACTTGTTCTGCTGTTAAAATGACAAGATTATGGATATTTTCTAAAATAATTACAAGAGAGGCCTGGGATTTACACGCAATATTTAAAGCACACTCAACATAGTTTAGGCACTGCATTATTAATTTCAAATGAAGTATATTCTCCAAGTATTTATTTACAACTCTCCAGTGTTAAATCTCAGAGTGGGGATTCCTTCCCCTGGCTGTATATCCCACCATAGCAAACATCTTGCTCCTTCTCAGGATCATTCAAGCTCCCATTTTCCTAATTTAGACTTTCTGACCTTTTGTTCTCTAGGTTCTCTCCTGCTCAGAGGTGCATTTAACATGGTTATTCAAGAGGGAACTTTGTGTAATATCAGCATCAGCAAAAGCAGCTGGGCCAGCTCCCAAACCCCTAAAATTCCCACACCACCACGCTTCAAACTATAGCATCATGGTACTATCACATTATCAAGTAAAGGGCATTTCATCTCCTCTTGTTTTAGTTTGTTTTCACAGCCACAGTCTTGCCTTTTACCTTGTAACATAATTTCAGATACTTTTCCTGTTAACCAGATTCTTTACTGCCTGGTGCAGATTTTTTCTCAACATATGGGGAAAACAGTTTTCACACTTTTTTCATTCCACATCCTTGACATAACAGGTAGTTTAAACAGTTTGGATATGTACACACAATGGAAAGGGGAATCTTTGCTGACAGAGAGATGGATGCTTTAATCATTTAGTTGAAACAAATTTTAAAGAAGGTTCTACATTTAAAAAAACCCACACCTAACATGGAGACAATTTGAATCCCAGATAGTATTAACTTATTTGTAAGTTAACTCACAACTACTAGCAACACCGTCATCATTCTGTTCTTGATTTTCATCCACTGATGAGGGAAAATCCAACTGACATCACTGTGCTAGGCATGGGACAGACAGGTCCACAGATCCCTCCATGGCAGAGGCTCCCAGCTTTGTGGGCTCAGACAATCCCTTTACATGCTCATGGCAGAGGGATACATAAGCTCTACAGACTAACAAAGACACTGAAAAGAGAAGAACTGGTGCACAGGTTCAGGGAGCTGACATAGGGCACACTACATCAACTCTGCCATATCCTAAATAGACATTGAGTTATGAGATGGAGAATAACTCATGTCATACTTTTTGTTACCCACTTGTCCAAAATAGTTTCTATTTCATATCTCCTTTTTCTTCACAGCAAATTTCTTGATGACAGAAATACTGTGAGCTGGGTTATGCCAAACTGACATTCAAATAACCAGGAGTCCTTGGAACAACTGCAAGGGCTTTGAAGAAAGATGTACTAAAACCAGCTCTGAATGTGTTCAGGTTGTGTCAAATTCTGTAAGGGAGGACAAGTGAATAAGTACCTTGATTCTGGAACTGAGATCAATATCAACTTTTACTCTAGCTGTAACAAAACACAATCTGGATTATTCAGCCTCTGTGGTTTTGTCTCAGCATTCACGTGGCATATGTACCACAGTTCCCTGATCAGCAGGTAGCAACTGTCTTGAGTTTTGTTCTATTTAATTTGATAAAAGTGGAGCTGATGCAAAGACAACTAATTGGGGAACTGAGTATACAACCTACCACCCACCATGTGTCATTACTGGAAATAACTTCACAAAGAAACCGCATTTGGAGCTGAAAATCTAAAACAGCTTTAACTCTTGAGAGCATTCTGTGCTTCATTATCTCTCAGTGACTTGGGACACTTTCTATGACACACACACCCCCCACACACAGAAGAAATTTGACCTAGAGGCATTCTGAGTGAGGGAACTTTGAAAGCCCATAGCTGACAGTGCAGGCTTGACAAGAATGAACACTCCTCTCAGACATCAGCAGGGCACTGCATGACTAGACAGGTTTCACAAGGAAATACCAGGTCTTTACAGTACTTCTGAGAGAAGTAAAGGAAAAAATAAGTCCATACCTGTGTCTTCCAAAAAGCCTCTGCACAACATCATATCTACAAACGTCACCATCAGTGTGATGCTCATCACACTCACTCAGGGCACAGCAGTGTGTCAATAAACCTGGGGTTTTAAACTAGCTGCCAGAACCAGCCACTGCCCTGTGCACACATCCCAACTTTGAGAGCATCACTCACCCAGGCATGCCTGAAGTGCTACTTACTTTGCAGCTGTAATTCAGAACAGATTCCAGTTCATTCTCTTTTGCCCATATCAATTAATCTCAACAGGCCTGTCTCCACAAAGTATGAAAGAAACTCTCAATGGGATATTTCTCTTTACTTGGATTTTTAAATGGGATCAGTTTGGCAGTTTCAGATAGACGCCTTATTTTATTGTCACCTGGAGAATATCATAACATTATTCCCTCTCCTGACTTACATGTAACAAAGTGGGAGAAAAGGAGATATGAAGCTTTGATTTTAGAGGCACTGTCACTAAATTGTCTTTAGAAACTTCCAGAAAATTAAGATGTCACCTATTTCTTTTGGCCTTATCATTTCACAATGACAGAGCTACAAGCTGTGGTTGAATCCACTGCAAAAGGATTTTCTCTGCAGAGGTTTCACTGAGGACCAGCCCCCATAGCCTTCCATACTTTGACTCATCATGGATATATTGCTGAAGATTTGAACCCCAAAAATTGCTAGACTCACTCAAAAAAGGACATTCAATCTTTAGTGAACTATGTCCTTGACTTTTTATTGCCCACCCAAATCCTTGTAACTGTGTTTAGGCACTACGTAGACATCATATCAAATTTAATAAAGAACTTCCTAAAAAATCAAAAGGTCAGCATTTTATTTCACTGTTACCATTGAAATCCTTGAAATGTCTTGCTATCAGAAGAGGCTATTTAAGCAGGATTTTCTGTTCTTCACATTTCCTGTTATTTTGTCTCTCAGTAGTTTCTCTGACTCTTAACGTATCTTGTTCATTTAATGCAATTAGAATTCAACACGAGTCTCAAATCAAGACAATAAAATCACATCTCACTATCTTTTAAGCTCTCACAGAAGCTTGAATTCTTTCCCAAATTCTTTTTTTCTCCAGTTAACTATGATATATTTAGTGCTTATTTTCAAACATTAAACGTTTCAGTTCAAAAGTGCACTAAGCAAATAAGTAATGTGCAAGGTTTTTTTAGCATCACTCAAAGGAAACCTGTGACATGCTATTTTTCAGTAGGAAAAAAACAAGATAATTGTAGATAATTTAAATCAAACTATTTTGTAGATTTTGAACACCACAATTCTAATTTTGTAGTCACAATTTTCACTTTATAATGTACTTTCCAGAAGCCAAAATGAAAATTTTAAGAGTTTTAAATACATGTGGGTGTGAAAATGTTATCAAGGGAAACATGACTTTTTTCTGAATTCTAGATTATGTACTCACATGGATTTTTCCATCACCTTGCTTTCACCAAGCAACTGAAAGCATGAAATAAAAAGAAATGGGACAGTGTAGCTCTATGATCAAGTAAATGATGTGGAAATATGCAAGTTCATAAATGAGCATGATTATCTTGCAATTAGTTGGAGTTAGGCACAGAGGGAAGTGGATGTTCTTCACTTTGACCACTGTGAAAGTCCAGTGTGACCACTGCCCTTTAATGCTGCGTGGGAAAGTGTCTGCAGTAGCTTCTAATGCCTTTTCTTTTGAATATGTTCAGAAACTTACTGATGTAATATTTTTTTATTGGCAAATGTCAGTTATGCAATCTGAAACAGTTCACAAGAAGAGGTTAGTTTCAATATATTTCACTCCACACATTTCTGACTCACACAAAATACCGAAATTAGCAAACATCCTGTTTGCCAAGAAGTTTCATTTCCTGGTCTAATAGGCTGTCAGTATTTTCAAAATTATTGAAATGAGGATCTTAAGTGATACAGTATGACATGTTCCATCACTTTGGATTTTTCCTTGTCCAATTTCATCCTACTTCAAAATTATTATTTCTAAAAATTTTACAAACCACTGTAGACTAGGAAACCCATTTCCCACCCAGATGCAGTATCAGCTACTCCTGCGTGTTCCAGCACAGAGATGTGCCTGCTGCTGCCACACACTCTCATTTAGAACTGATAATGAACTGCTTGATCCTTTTTCTTCTCTCCTGCTTTGGAACATGTTGGTTATTTAGCACTGGATATTCAGGTTCTTCTGGGTACTTTTCACCCATGTAGGTATAGGTCAGAGCTCAGACACCAGGGAATAGAGTCAGATGAGAAATAATATATTCTGCCCATGGATGTAACTATAATGGACTCGGATAGAACTTTGATATGAAAAGGGAAGGAATGGACAGCAAGTGACTATACAAACTTTGGGTGAAGCTTATAGCCACTTTAACATCCTTAGTAAGTCTGTGTTACACTTGCTAACCTGCATGTCTCACAGCAGTGTTAGCTCTGACCTCCTAGAAACAGTCTTGTATGTATTGTGTACCAGTGAGCCAAAGACATTCTACAACAGCACAAAGTGAATAGCCCAGGGTAGGAGTATTTGCACTGGGAGGACTAGAGATGGAGAAAGAGATACCACATATCTATGAACACCCTGAAGGGACTTCTCATATTGGTATTACTTTATAATCCCTTAAGCTGCTTTCTGTGAAAAGGGGATAACTCCTATTAAACACCAGGAGACACTGATGACCATTAGCAACTCTATGGAAGGGGAAGAAGTTCAACTAGCACCTTTCTACCAAAACTGAATGACAGATATTGTAAGTGACCTGGAATTCCAACTCATCTTTATGAGAACAAAGGCACAGAACCATGCCTGTCCTTTCTTCTGCTCACCTACAACCTTTCCTCAGACTTTGCAATCAAAGGCAGCAGAAATGTGCCTTCTCCTACTAGGAGCAAATGTGGAAAAGGTTGCACTTGACAGAGCATATTTTTTGTTCAGTTTGTTCCTTACATGCAGGCTGAAGTCCTCTTTGGTGAGGACTGAGAGTGGAATCTCACTAGATATGCTTACCAGAACAGATGCTGGTTTTGGGCTGAAGGAGAGTGCAGGGAGTTGGAGGCTCCTGCTAACAGATGTTAGAACAACTCCAAGCCTGCTCTAACCTGTGCCCAGGAAATGGTACCCATGCTCTCAGCCCCATACTGACTTCAGGGGGGGGCTGAACATGGCAGTAAAGTAGTACATGGCTTAGAAGTTTGCACAGGGGAAATCAGAGGAGACAGCTTGGCTGAGTCCAAATGGAGCATGCTAGTAGCATTATTCAAATATTAATAACAGCTGTCAGAAATTTGGAAGAGCCAGTCAAGTTGAAAAATGCCCTCTGCATCTGCCCTTTTGTAACCATGTGGCCAACACATACTCTGTCTATGCCAGGAGCAGTATTCCCTCCCTGCAAGGCATTACAGTTGACACAAATGCCTATCTGGATCACTACCAGTACCTGGCAAGCATGCTGCAGAGAGCAGTTGTTCTCCAGTCCCTAACCTCACCACATTTGCTGAAACCCCTCCAACACTGCCCGTACATGGCCTGGGGGAAGAGGGAAGTGGTTTATTGTTCCCTCTTCTGTGAACTGAACAGCACAAGGAACTGGGAAGTTCTCTCTCTGCTTTTACTGACATCCTATAGCCACAGTGGAGGAAACCTCCACAGAAAGTATGTAAGGGAAATATCAGACAGACGAAAAGAGGACGGGGGGAACTGCTGGACACTAGCAAGTGGCAGTGGAGGACAGAAAGTGCAAAAGAGGCAGGAATGAATGCAGATCTCCTGAATCTTAGCTGTAAAATCATTCCTTCTATCAGATCTTTATCTGTAGACACTGCACGTTGGATTAATGACCCTACATACTAGACTACAGAAAAAGTAGGGAATGCAGCAGACTCAGAACTGAAAGCTCCTGGATTATCTTCATTTATATTTCTTTTCTTGATGCATAATTCTAAGTGTGTCCATATGCATTCATCACGTGTACCACAACTTCTGCTGAATGACTAGGAATTTTCAAAGAGAAAGCAGTACAGCAAGGAACTTTTCCACTTAAAAGTATTCTGCTCCAATGAATCATGGCTGTCATTTCAAAGCCATTTATCTTATTTTTCCAGAAGACTGTTTCATTTACTGATTTGGAATGTAAGGACAATTGTGGGGAATAAATAACCATGCAAGCCATAGGATCAAAAATCCACAAAGATTTCAGAACATATGAAATGCATTTTTAAAAATCCTGGACATGCAAAATAAAAGATTCAGATTAAATTCTCATAGCTGTAGGGCTTTTGCTTGCTATTCATGAGCGCTATGGAATTCACTTCTACTTGACATCAGAAATGCAGATTCAGTGAATTCATTTAAAACAAAATTGAAATCTTATCTTTTTAGGCTGGCTTTTCCAGCCTTAAATGTAGCTGAGTTTTAAAGCTCCTAGATATTATTTTATGTAAAGCTATTTGAGATCCTTTGTATTTTCTAAACTATATACATTTAGTTTGATTGTATTTAGTTCTCCTGCATTATAAAATACAAAGAAAAATAGTTGAAAGATGACAAACTGGATAATGGGAAAAGCAAAGTAGTCATTTTCTAATGCAAAAGGATAAATACAACAGAACAGGAAGGAGACCTCCAAACCGTGTTCTTAAATACAAATAAATATTTGGTGAATGAATGAATATACCATAGGGATTTCTATATCCTCTTTCTTTAGCTATCAGGCATAGTTGTGTATGAGGACCAATTATGAATTGTACTGCTTCACCATATCCCCACTCCTATGTGCCCACATCACAGTGCTTCCTAGTGTTCCTCTTTCTTCCATAAATGTGAAAACTCCATCTATTCTCTCTTCACGCTCAGTCCATACCTCCTGCTTATGGACTACTGCACAAGTAGCCTGCCAACCAGGCAGAACAAATGGGCCTGCTCCAGATTCCTAGTAAGGCAGAGAATACTTGTGTCCCCTTAGCCAACAAGTCAAGAGCACAGAAAAGTCTTTGCTCAGTTGCCAAAAGGCTAAAGAATAGCAGAACCCTAATGGATAGCTTCATCGTACTGAACCAAAATCTACTTACTGTCAGAGGCAAATTTCAACCTAGCAACCTTTTCTGATGTTTCAGTAACTGCTTCATAAACCCATGGGCAGCCAGTCCCCTTTTGCCTTTTTTAAAGGTGAATTTTGTTGGATCACAAACTGCTGCTTTAAATGTTATGATCAAGTATTGACTTCCCTAATATTTAGCACTGCACAAACACATGACCCTGACAAGATTCATTATGTCATCTCTTGGGAAAAGTCTGGGAATAAGTAAGGCCAAAAAAGGGGCAAATATATTTCTAATTTGACTCAAGTGATGACATACTTTAAATATCAAAGGTGCTTGCAGCGTAATCCATTACAAGAACTCAGATGTTCTTGCTTACTCCAAGTGTCAAGGCCTTGTGTCATTCCTTCTTACAATTACCCTCTCACCCATTCAGGAGATGCAGCTAAGTATTTCTGCATTCCTGAGTGACAAAAGGTTTAGTACAATTTCTGCCTCTAGTTCACTAACAAGAGTGGCTGCTGCTGCCCAAAGTCTATGGTCTCTCCTTTGTTATTTATCCCTCACTCCAGCCCCATGTACACCATCCCACTGTAGTGCAAATCCAGCTACAGAGCTCAGTTCACAGTGCCCCTTTGGTGTGCTTTTGAGGAACACGAAGCAAACAGCAAATTAAGACTGATGTACCTACCTGCGTAACAAGGATTTGTGCTGTCAAACTCATCATGTGTTCTAAATGGTTGAATGAGCAGAACTCATTTTTCTAATGAAAAATGGGATTTCAAATAAATATTTTTCAGCTTTCTGGGAGAAATTTTCCATACTAAGAATAGTTTTGCCCCAATCTGACCCATGCAGGCTGAAACAAGAGTGCCATTTGTCCCACCTTCACCATGCACAGGCAAAAGAACCAAGGAGGGCATGTCTCCCAGGAGTCATACACACGTCACTGACTGCTGTGGTGCAGAGAGGAGGAGGACCAGGTTCAGCCTCTTGCTATCCGTTATGTTTCCAGGATCAGCTATCTCACATCTTTACCATCAATGAGTAAGCAGTCATGCACCACATGGTACAGCCAGAACAACCTGCTGGAGGCCCATTTGCCCACATTGCCCATTTCCTTTCCTCTTAATTTCAGGGAAAAGTGCTGCAGAAAAAAATTAATCAGATGAGCTATTTTCATGATGCTACACCCTGAAATTAAAGACACTTGAACTATAAATGGCACCTACACTCTTGTGCAGAGTACAGGGTAGTCTAGGCACACACTTTCTTGTCAGCTATATATATAGGTATCATGCCATATGACATCGGATGGATCGTTGTCCTTTTTCTAATATAAGTGATAATATCTTCTGACAAGTAATTTACATTACACTCCACGTTTTCTCTTTTGTGAAAACATTTCCTCTGTGTCTGCATTTGCAACAGTCCGTCACTTCTTATCAGTTCTCTTTAAGGGTGTGGGACTACTCAACAGTCTGTTCTGCTACTAAGAAATAACAGCACTGGGAGCCTTAAACTGTAAAAAAGGCATGTTTCCTACATGAAGACTTTGAGCCTGTGGAAATGAAGTCTGAAAACGATAGTGAGACTAGTAATAATAAAAAACCTAGAGTCTTTGCTAGGATAAATAGACATTCCAGTTACTTTAATCAAACTACTCTAGCAAGGAATTTGGCTTATAAGTTGTATTTTAAAACCCAACATCTTCTGATATTTATAATTGATTTTGCTACAGAACCATCAAAGGAATGCAGAGCAAAAATTGAACAACTTCCTTAAACATTAGCAGAGCTAAATTATATAATGTATATGAAGAAAAGCATAACCCACAGGCAGCAGAAAATGAAAGGCAGATGGGTACAGTAAGAAGAGAGATCAAGGTACAAAAATATCAATTCACATATTCTAAACACAACTTAAATATTCATCAATTTGTTCTTCTGTATTTTACAGTTCATTCATCTGTAACTTAAGGGTCACATGACAGCAGGCATGGATTAAGTTAGGAAACCTATCTTTTCCAGCTTTAGACTCAGCTTTGCATGAAAATAAGTAAATAGTATTTCTTCTTTCCCTGGGTTTCCCAAACTATGCAATAGAAATAATAATTATCTTACTTTTCAAGATGCTTTGAAATCTGTGATGGAAAAAGTGCTCTGTCAGAACCTGGATAAGGTGATGTTGCAAGCAGCTTTCTCCTTATTGCACCTCTTATTTATACAGGCACAGTGTAAATCTATGTTAGGTACCCTTAAGAAACTCCCGTTTCTTTTAAATGACCTCAGGTCTCTAAGATCTCTTCTTTCATTCAGCCCCTCTGTGAGCACCCCTTGCACAGGTAACCACTAGGCATGTTCCTATGCAGTCACACTGTCCCCGACTGCTACTGAACTGATCAGGCTCTTCACAATGGCCCTCTTCACACACTTGCCTGAGGGCAAGCCTCACATTTTGATCTGTGATAATGACCTGAGTTGTGCCATCAAACAAGGAAATATCTGGTTTGTGATTCAGGTTTAGTTTCAGATTAGCTGAAAGACTCTGCCAGGGCTGGAACCAGACTGTTTTTAGAGCAACATAATTCTGACAATATACTCTTTCTCTTTTTAAGCCAGGTTAAAATCCTTCAGATTTGCTGGAGTCTGTGTACAGCCTTCCTGCTTTTGCAAGGGTCTGAAACACAGTATAACTCATTCCCATTGGCATGCTCCAGTCTAGACCACCTTCTGTTCTTGGTGCACATAATGACTATTTTCATTGCATCCTTGTCAGCTTGTTGCTTCAGGAAATGCATTCTATTTTCCATTAAGTCCTTTCTGCATAAAATAATTCTTACATCAAGTAGTCTGCCAGGCTTTCCTTATCCTTGTCTGACCTTTGCTAGGCTAGTCTGGCTAATGCCTTGCCTATCAGTTCCATTACTCACAGTTTTGAGCTATTCTTAGAGGGCAGTGTTTTCCAGGAAGTGCAGATAATAGCACTACAAGCAGCCACTTCACTCAACTAGTATCGTGATGAGATCTATGCAGCATCAAAATCTTTGGGTTTGATCTTAATAAGAAGCTGCTTGCATATTTCTGTCCAGATGAAACACGTATTTCGTTCAGATTCTCCACACACCCCCACCACCATGGATGGGAACAGCAGAATCCAGTGTCTGGGCAGTGTGAGGACCTGCACACCTCCCTATGCCAAAATGCCTTCATTCACACAGGGCTGTGAAGACTCTGTGGTACTCCTCATTACAAGAAAAGTCATCTGAATCCAGCCCTTAGGAAGTGCATACCAAATTTCAAAGCTCTGTTGATCTGATGAATTAATTGGAATCCTGATTGCTCAAAGTGAAGACTAAGTGAACTTTTTCTTTCCACCAAGAAGCAGCAGTAAGTTTATAGTACTGTAGGATCTAAAAGATCATTTTGTCTAGCACCTCCTGTCACATAGCCTTGTGAATTTTATCCAGCTACTCATGTAGTGAGCCCACTACTGTAACTATGACAAAGGGTTAATGTCTCAAGCTAGTAGGAGGCTCTTCCAGGGCGTATTGTTTTGAAATAAAAACAATCCAAAGACATCTACAAGAATGTAAATTATATTACTCCTGAGAATCCGAAAAGCAAAGTGATGATTCCTTGTCTTTGATCTGCCTTTTGTGTATTATTATATTCTGAAATGACAGAAAAGATGTTCATTTCAGGGCACCAAAATGTCTGAACTATTTAGGAATTGTCGCCTTGAATCAATTCTGGTTTCATATACTGCATCTTCACAGACATTATTTCTTCCAAATCAATTCCACCTCTAAACTAATTGTTTAAAAGCCACAACTTCATTCTCATGTTAAGGGTATATCTGTGGCACTCCCAATTAAAACAGAAATAATTACAGTAGGGTACACAATTTACACAAAGGTGTTGACAACAGTAAAAGTTTTAAATGCAGATCTTTCACCTTTGCACATACACAAAGCAGCTTTTTAAAGGCTGAAGGGCCTGTGTCAGAAAAACACACAGTACCTACTTCAACAAGAGAATCAGACATCATTTATAATTCATGTAAGTATATTGAAGTTTTCCACTGCCATCCAAGAAAGATAGTTTCAAATCTATGGAGTGCAATAAGCCAATATTCTGAGTTGCGACTTCTATATATCTCACATAGATTTTCCTCAGGAGATCATTTCTACACTGAGGTCTTCACATCTACAATATGATAGACTGAAACCCATTGCTTTCCCTGCCTATCTATCAGTGTTAATTTGTCAGTTTGTACCCCATGTTATTTTCATAAACGCTTTAGGGACACGGATTTGTTGAACAGATAGAAGATAGAGTTAAATGTAATCTGAGAGTAATCATAAGCAAGAGGAATAGTTATCTTGATATTACAACTATTTATCACATTCAGTATAAAAACCAAAGAGAAATGAATGATAGGTCTGCTCAGTTCCTCCTGCATTGATCAGCTGATACAAAACTGCTGCATATAATTCAGCTGTTTCCTACAACCACACAATTTAAGCCTAACAAGTGAGCTGCTGAGCTAAAATAAGATCATTACAGTTCAACCACAAACAGTTCAGTTCTGCTGAACTGCAGACTTAGATTGTATTTGCCAGTAAGAGAAATCTGTGACTGCCTGCAAGGCATCTGACCTTCTCTTAATTCTCCAAAACATGTAGTCTCTTAAATAATCCTCTGAAATTCTAAAACTTATATTAAATGATTGTGTTTAACATATGAAATCCAGTTTTATACTTTGGTAAAAACTTCCTAATAAAAATTTCCTCCATCTCTGCAGCTGGCGATGGCATTTAGCACTGAGCAGAAAAGGCTAGATACTGTATAATGCATCACAAACTACTTTATTGACTGTGATATACTTTGAATGGCTTTTTCCTGCACTTGATTAATTTGTGAAGCAGTTTATTTCTTGAAGCTACTTGTTCTGCATGATTATTAAAACTAAACAGAAGCAAGTATCCATTAGGACATAAAAATAATGAAGGCAGAAGAGGCAGGCACTTGGGACCCAAGGAGGTGACATTAATGTTCAACATCTCGAAAACAGTAGCATATCAAATTATTGATGCAAAGTTTTTGACGACTGTCTTTAAGAGGCAGGGACACAGGCTGTCTAGACATGATCAGATATCAAAGTCTACGAGTTTTGCAATCTGATCATTTTGTTTCCCTTTTACTAAGGTAAAGAGGCGCCTGTCAGTATCTGACAGGCTGCAATTATAAAAACAGTAAGAATAACTGCTCTCTGTAGTACTGTAATTCTCTGAATAACTTTGTTGGAGGAACTCTGTTGCAGTTTGCATATTTGTTTGGTGGTTTGGTTGGTTTTATCTCTGATAGAGGGTAATGTCTGTATATTCTGTGACCCTTTGTTACAGTTCCCATTAGGCAAGGATTTAGATAGAGATCCCAAATTGATCTCGTACCACAGTGGACAGACTAAGTGGCAACATCTGCAGAAGCTGAACTGGAATAAATTCCAGATCAGGCAAGTTGTTTTTTGTTGAATTTGACTTTGTGAGTAAAATCTGACTTAACCCTTCACATACACAAGAAAATTTTTGCAAGCTTCTCATCTCATGATTGTTTAACAGGCTGCAGGCACAATGATTATAACAATAACTGCTCTTTTTAGCAGCAGCCTATGATAATAGATTTCCAAGTGGTACACTATATATTTAACATATGCCAACAGCAATTTTAGGAATTGCTGTGTGTTTGTTTTATAATTCTAATTCAGAGTATCTGTCAACGTTGCTTTTTCCCCCCCAGACTTCTTGATTGTGCTTTTGTCAACAGAAAATGGTAATATTTCCCTCTAAGGGAAAATTCAAGGTCAAACGAAAGTTGAGATAGACAAAGCACATGGTAGCAGAAACTATGATTAGGGCATTTGGTTTAGTCTTTTCTTTATACTAGATTGTGTGGGTAGCCCCTGCTAAAACATATGCAAGAACAAATTCTCAACTCAGTATTAGTGTTTGATTTGATTTAGCCAATGATGCTGATGTCATTTGGGTTAATACCTATGAGAATAATAGGATAAGACAAACACTTAATGGGAGCTTAAGTGATTCAATGTGAAACATCACAATTGTAGTTTAAAGAAATAGAATGTGTTCTGATTCCTGAAACTGAAACTGTCAAAACCACACTATTTTTTATTGCAATCTCCAAGCTTTCAAATGTTTCTTAAGGAATTACATCCTATGATGCTGCATTATGACATTTAAACTTCTGGGTTAGAATACCAAGTCTGCATCAAGTCATTCTGTCTCATACTCTGATGCTAAGTCACATGCAGAGATTTCAACAGTTTTAAAAAGACTGTGCCCAACTGCTATTCATCATCACTAGGGACTGGATTTCTATCTCAGACCTCTGTGAAGGCTGATCATCATACTAGCAATTCAGTTTCCATATTAAATACTGTTGCCTGTTATCAAGAAGACTTTAGACAACTGGTCAGTAACCATTGTTCTTAGCACCCAGTGCAAACTTCCAGCAGAAAATCAGACAACTAATAGGAATTGGCTTTTCATAGCTCACCTATAAAAAGTGTTTCCCATTTCTTGGCTTCAGAAGACTTTGGGGGTTAACAAGAAGTTGGTGCTTTGCAAAATCAGTACCATGTTGTGTTGAGCATTAGATGCATGCACAGTAGGAAAATGTTCTTGTCCTCACAAAGTTAACTACACAGATAGATTAGAAAACATCTTATTGTCCCATTTCAGAGCAAGGGAATCAAGGCCATTGTCTGAAAACTGCAGCAGAAGCAGGAAGTAAATCCACTTCTCCTAAATGTGAACAAATCATCTTTGTTTTGCAAGAAGTGAGTGAAGGAAAGAGAGGGAAAAACTGTGAAGACTGCAATTATTTAGGCAACTGGGGTGGCATTGAGGATAAGGAGTGCCCTGTAAATAGTCTTAGTATTCAGGCCAAAAGCTGGCTGTTCCAAGGGCTGCACCCCCTAAACCCCATGGGTGGTTCCTTGGATCAGAGGTGAAACACATTGCTTACAGACCAAACCATGATGTGTCCAGCACTCCTGTGCTGCCAGTGAACTGAGTTCTTAAACCTCCATGGCTGTCATTTCTCCTACACAGAGAATCCATACAGACATTTAGGTGCTTAAAGGTGCAATGGACTGTGCCTGATGCAGAACAGTAGTGAACCCCTGACTCAACTACAGTTACTGTATCCAGGCCTGGTTTACACAGAAGCACAGATGTCAAATATGCTCCAGCCCCTGTTGGGACTTAAGAGTTTGAAGAAACAAACCACATAAGCAATGGGAATGTTCAGGGAACCAAACCCTAGTCCCAAGTAATGCCCTAGCTGACAGAGGGGCTGCAGCAGCAAGTGCCTTGACCTCCTGCTCCACTCCCACTGTGCAAAATAACCCCCTCTAATGTAGACATGACTATGGACACCCACACAGTCTGTAAAAATACCTAAACCAGTGAGGGACAAAAGATACTCTTGTGAATTTTGGTGTGTTTGTACATTGTACTAAGCTATTGTCTGCACATCTGAACTCCCAAATGGTTTCAGATTCTGCCCCTAAAAGTACAGTGCTGTTTGACCAGCCTTTATGTAGCTGAGATCCCTACTTAACCAAAGGTCAGCCATGTCAGTGCCTGGTCTACTTCTTCCCTTCTTGCTCCATGGCCTCAATTCACTAAGGATTTCTGATATCTCCTGAACTCTTGATCTTTATTATAAATAATGATAGATAAGCAGATAACATTACCAGGCTGCCCTACATCCATCTCCAGAATCTGGTGAACTTTTGCTTATGTCAGCAGAAACACTTAATGGAAAAAGAGCCTGTGACCCTGCAGAAGTCTTCATCTATTAACCCTTTTTTACTAGAAAAATGCATGTCTAACCCCAAATGGGAGGGTTTATCATACAAAGTTTACAAGACAAACGAGTCATTACTTAAAAAGTCAGCTAATAACATTGCACACAAGTGGCCAGAAATGTCAATTAGTAGGAAGAAGGGACATAGGATACTTTATGTAATCGCAATTGTTGCTCAGGGGCACTTAGGTTTGAGTCTTCCTGACAACATCTACAACACTCTAATTGAACTGCCTGGGCATAGAGGAATTGCTTCTTGCTACTGCAAAATAGCTAGCAGAATTACAAAAATGGCGTATCAGAAAAATGTAGTGTATTTCAAGCTTTTGAAATGTCACACTCCTGGGCACCAATTTATCTGAGTTACCTTGTAACATTACAAATAGCCAGTAAGTCTTACAGGACTATTTTTCACAATAAAAATACTTTCCTAACTGCTATTTTAGTTCAGTAATGATTGTATAGATCTGTTTATTATGCACTTATATTTCTCCCTAAATAGTACCTTACTGTTACAGTACTGAAACAGAGGAAAATGTGTAATATTAATGGGGCCAACCACTTGCTTCAGAGTAAAAAAAATACCATTGACTTCAGGAGGAAAAAAAGGAAAGAAAAAAGAAAAAACTCATAAGAAATCCATAAAGAAAACAAAGAAATCCTTTAGCTATTTTTCTAATTTAATATCACTTCCACTTCTATCTGTTGTCTTCAGGATAATGGCCATTATGATCATAGTGAAAAGATTACATTGATTGCAGAGTGCCAGGAAAGCTATATTAAAGGTCAATAAGGAAAAGTGGTATATCTCTCTGCTGGAGCTATGATTTAGCCTCTTGAGACCACTTCTTAAGGTATTTCCATTGTTTTCTGTTGTATGTAGAAGCACAGATAAGCTGCCACTTTTACAAAAGCACAGCTAAAAACACAAGGAATCCTGCTTCTAAAAGCTTTAATGCACCTGCGTTGTATACAGTATCAAAGAAACTATTAAGCATAGAAGTCCCAGGTCTTGAAGACTTCCTTCATTAGCCCTAAGATAACTGTTCTTGCTGATATATGTCCTGCATCTGGCTAGGTTAGCTGGCTTTAAGGGCTGAACTTGGGATTCCCAGCTCAAATGCATATATTTTTGCTCCAGCAATTCAGCATATCTGGCTAATCTTGAGCTCTCTGGGGCTTATGCATCTCTTGAAGGCATGCAGCAGTGTCTCTCATGAAATGTACACATCTGAATTTGACCACTGAATACATGCTCCCTGTGGTACCAGAGACTGCATCAGTGAGTCAATTCCAGCCAAGAATTATACTGTACCATTTACACCTATGAATGTAGAGCACCATTTCTTCTTTCATTTTTTCCTAGTTTTTGAATAACTATTAATAGTAAATTAACATACAATTGGCAACAGCTAGCTACTTGTCTTAAACTGTCTGCATGCCCCTCTTACCCCTGAGAAAGCTACAGCTCTGGAAGATCAGGACTTTACTTCAATGGAACCTCTACTGTTCCAACTTCATCCTTTAATATATGTACACACCTCACACGGGTACTTTCTTGGTGCCAGGACTTACAGATGGAGTTAACCGATTCAAATGCAGTGGAAACAACATATCTATCTACAAATGGGTTTAGAGTTAGTTTTTCCTTGGTACTCACTGAAACAAGAAGGCAATTCTTTGTTTTGAGTAGTTCCAACCTAGTCAGGGAATGGGATAAATGTAGTCTATTCTTTTCCTCAGACACTCAATGGAGCCTGCTTTCATCCCAGCTCAGCATAAGCATCTACCCAAGGTGCCTGTGGTATAAGCACAGTAACCCTATCTACCTTCTACACTCCCTAGACAAAATTCTGTATCTCCAGATGGTGGCTTAGTCTATTTCTGATCTGAATCATATCTGAAGTGAGCATCTCTTCATCACCTACAGAAGAAATCTAAAGGGAAGCAACAAGTTAAACTCCACTTAAAATTAGAGTATGAATACCCACCCACTACGTCTTCAAGCCAAATTTCCCTTACAAATGGAAGTCTGGGAAATCTCTCCATTATAGTTCTATGTGCCAGTAACATTCTAACAGAAGGGGATGTTAAAGGAACAACTCTGCCACTTGAAAAAATGGTTGTTTTTCAAAGGATTAATTTCCACTAGCTTGCTTGGCAGTGAGAGCAATGGAAAATAGTTTGTGTATTTCATATAAAAGCAAATGGAAGTGCTTTAGGACTCCTTATAGCCTCCCCCTCTGATGTCATGCAGAGGTGAGCAGAGACTAAAGATCAGTATTTTTTATACTGTAATAAAAAGAAGTTTAAGTACTAATAACTATTGTTCATTCTGTTGGCAGTATCTTAGTACAGCATCCTTCGTCTTCAATTTTTGAAGCATGATACTACAACCTGGAGAACATTTAGACATAAAGCAATTCCATGCATATATTGTAAACATATGCCTTAGCACCAAGTACTCCACTGGGCGTATGTGTCTATAAACTGGACTCTAAAATAAACTCTAGGAAGCTTCCAGATTAATTAGCAAATAAAACACATGGAGAGTAGTTCAGCCCAGTTTTGTATGTGAATAGCATTCCCATAACAGTTCAATTTTATTTGTGCTTTTAAACTATATTTTAGGAATGGTTTGAGGAATTAGAGTTGTTGCTACAGGGAAACAGTGGACTCAAAATCAATCTTGAGATGAGCAAAAGCAAGCTAGAAACCACAAATACAGAATACTGGCTATTTTCAAGGGAAATATGCATGTGACTTCTACCACATACAGAGGGGCAACCAGAAGTTACTAGTTCTCCAACATATCTTCCTGAACTAGCTTCTCTGTATTTGTGACTTCTCCCTCCTGATTTGCAAAGGGATATTCCTCTCTGTGTAGCGCAAGGGAAGCAGCTAGTCAGGATTAGGGGAGAAACATGAAGAGAAGCTCTGACCTGCAGGGTTATCTCATGCCTTTGAGCTTCAGAGCAGAAAGCTTAGATTATTCAGAGGGATACTGAGGTTAGTATTCAAAGATACCAGCCTATTCACACTTGGGAAGCTGAGCCTTGGAACAGTCAACAGCTCTTGTTTCTGGTGTCTGCTCATCTCTAGGGACAAAGGCTCTTCCCTGAGTGGGTACCGAAGTACCATGACTTTGCTTAAGTGATCATCTGACCCACAGGAAAAGGCGTTTAAACAACTATGTGCTACTGAAGAAACCTGAAAGGAATTGTTTACACTTTCTTGCCCTTTTGCCCACTAGCCTTGTGGGCTAGTATAGGTCTATGAACACCAGCATGCTAATCCTACCAGGAGAACTGATGCTTAACACCCAGTGATTTTTATTTCTTCAATCACAAAGGTAAAAACTTCCTATCCTAAACCAAAACCTCAGCCTACAAAAGTAGATTCCTAAGGAAGGATATACAGAATGGCACCTTGAAAAAAAAAAATCTTTGTGATAAATGGACCGAGTTTAAAGAGTCCAATTGCCTGTGCCAGTTAAATCAGTGCCAAACAAACACCTACCGATCCCCTAGAAAGCATTGTCCCAAGTAAGAATGTTACAGACTATTAGAGTATGCTTTTTGTTCTTTTTTCTTTTCAACACAAACTTCTGCATTTTCATTCAACTCCAAAAATCTAGAGGATGAGCTAAGAAAATAAGACATGATAGAGACTACACTTTACCTGTCATTTGATGGGAAAGATGTTATTGGTTTTATTAAACAGTGCATAATTAAAAGTCAATATGCAAGAACATAATAGAATCTGTATAACAAGTCATTTTTTTGTCAATGACAATGTCTAATTTATAGGAAACCAGCAGTAAAATGTTTGTTTTCAATATTATCTGCAAAATTATTTGTATATTATGAAAATAAATCCATATGGCTTTGGGTATGCAGATAAACATCCATAGGCAAAGTTCACAGGAAGGTGATCCAGCTTAGGCGATGAACTGAGAAATGCTATTCAGGGAAGACAAATTACAGTTTACTTCTTCAGGTCTCTAGCACATTGTGCAGAAATGAGTTTAGTTCCTTTGAGAATATCTGTCATATCCAAGCAGGGAAGAATACCTTAATAGGCTGTGCCCATTTCATAATGCATACAAGATAGATGTCTCCAGAGAAGGGAGAGGAGGAGTCTTATGTTGAAAAGTTTCTAAGCATAAGCTTGTTAAAGTTGGTAATCAATTATATAAACTAATCCACTCAATGGATTACTACTGTTTGTTATTAAATCACCACTGGTGTGAAATAATTTTGCTAACTATAACAATATACATGATACATCATGCCCTAGACTCCATTTGCTCTAGCAAGTATAGCAGCCAGCTTTTTAAAGTCTGACATGAGCCAATGAGTGGCAGCTACCCAAATTAAGGGAAACAAAACCAGTAATCATATGGATTTTACTTCCAAAGGAATTGAAAAAGAGATGGTACCTATTAGTCATAGCGCATGACAGGAGCATGTATGAGAATAACAAAGGGAATCTACAGATTGAAATGGGATACTTCCAAACAGTTCTTCGAAATGCCTGAAAACATTGCCGAAAGGATTTGTTTGTGCCAAGAAAAGCAGTCTTTTTTCCATCTTTGCTCAAGGTGCCAGGCATGGTACGAGCTCAGAGACAGGGTATGAAGCCAGACACAACCAGCTCCTGAGTGGATTGGAAACAAGCTAAAAAGCCAAGCCTGATTTACAGAGGTCAGGCCGAGATCTTGATCTGAACCTTCCCACTGCCTGGGTAAGTCTGAACTCAGACTCTTTGCTTTGGACCTCTCCTGAGCTTGTCTGGGCTGAACGTAATTTTTCTTGTTCTTGTGAGCAGAAATGGGGTGGTGATTTGACAAGCAAACAGCACAGCTCTCCAGCAGCAAGCACATGAAAGATAAGAGACATACTGTTGCAAAGTAAGCATCAGAATTTGTTTGCATTTTGAGCAAGGACATAGCTGCCAAGTGTGCAGTGTTACAGCACTGAGCTAATGGACCAGATCTCCTGGGAAGGGGCTACACAGATGGGAGAAACCATAAGGACTGAGTAGGCAGATGGACCCCTTTTGATTCCATGATTTCTTCCACCTTCCTGTTTACTAGGCTGTAGGACTGATGTGCTGATACTACGGCAGTGCTAACCTGCCATAGCAATACTTAGAGACTGAAGCACTTTCCAGACCTGCCCCACTTGTCCTTAAGTGATACAACAAAATGCAAGCATGCCAGTGCATACAGGACAGTCAGTGTTTAAATTCTGTATCACAAACATTCTAAACCTGATCTAGAAAAACATTTTCTCTCTGTGACCATAGGTGGGCAGAATCCATTTCAGATTAGTGTTGAATCCATGCATATGGGAGCTTTGAAAACCTGATGCCTGGGGCTGAGGCACAGGGTGGGGAGAGAGTCTCAAAAGAGATGCCTGATTGCCTACATGTAGAGCAGTGGTAAAGCATCAGCCTCAACATCTGTCCTCCCTTTTTACCTTTCTGTATACCCTACAGCAGTTTACATTGCACTGCAGTAAATTGCTCAGATCCTTCCCCTTTCCATCTCCCCCTCCACTGGCTGCAGTTACACCATACTTTGAAAGTCTACCAGTCATAAAAAGAGGAAGCAAATTATTACTTCTCCAGTACATCAGCAGAGGAAGCACACTGGTTTGCTCTGTGGGCAGTGAATATCTGTGCTCTCATTAAAGTTACAGTAGAAATTTCACCCTGCTGAAGTCATCAGGAGTTTGACACTGTATTTCATCCTCTGCAAATGCCTGTGCTGCACCCTTTGAAAGCACTGGCTAATATCTCAGCATCCTCAAACTAGTAGAACCAAGAATTTCTAGCTTGGAGATTATCTTATAGATGGATTAAGAGGTTTTAGTAAAAACCCCCCAGTTACTTCAGCTAGGATGGCTTAGCAAGGTATGTTCCACACCACATGAACAAGAATCCACCACTCCACATGCACATGGACCACCTGTAGCCTATTACCCACAAAGTACCCTCACAAGATTTGCAAAGGCTCAGAGGCAAAACACCTGCCACCTCTGCATCAGCAGGGAATTCACTGCTCTGTTTGGCACATCCCCTGCTCACACAGCACCTCTGCCCAGTTGCATGCTGACTTTAGCCCAGGAAAGGCTACACAACCTTGCACCAGCCACTGCCTGCAAGGCCTCTCAGCTGCACTGCAGACTCTGCAGCCCCACCATGTGTGTGACTGCCCTGAGAGAAGGTCTATTTTAACACCATCATCTATAGAGGTTATTATTTTCCCATTGTACACACCCATCCATACAGCAACATTTAGAGAAAAATTCCTTGAAATAATTTCTCACCCTCTGATCTTCTTTCAAAGTTGAATTTCTGTCTTAAAGGTCCCCAGTCATGTAAGCTGACCATTTTCTTATCCCATGTGTTTTGGAGACACCAGACATTTTAAAACATGGTGAATTTTTATGGAACATTCTTCTTATCTGCAAGCACTCAACTACTTAAAAGAAAATATATTTTTTAAATATGTGCAGCAGTAATTTGGCATCTTTATGTTAAAATTAACTAAGTTTATGGTGTTACCTTCTGGCTGCTTCTCATGACAATTTAGAGTTTGCAGTTACAGCCCATTATAAAAGGAAAGAGCTGCAAGCGGGTGTTAACAGCCTATTTAGGATATAAAGCATTGTGCAGTACACAGATTTAAATTCAGGTGCAGTATAAGGTCAGCCTTGAATTGTATGTATAATATGTTTGTCAGGCACCCCATGTGTAAAACTGACAGCTCTAACCTAGTTGCCACAGGCTGTTTTATACAGTTGGGAATATTATATCTCTTTGACTTCGGTGATGTACACTTGAAAAGAAAATTGTTTCATTTTGAGGAAACTTGGAAAGCCAGAGCCTATTGCAATAATGAAACACAACATAAACTTTCTAGTTAAAAAGGGTATTTGGAATTAATTAACATCAGCTCATGCCACAATTACATGCAATACCTACACATTAATAATAATAATAATAAAATAATAATGAAGCTCACACAATCCAGTTTTCTTTTTGTATAAATTTGACACATGTAAAGTCTGGCTTTGCTCTGCTACATTGGAAACGTGAGCTGAATGCTTTGAGCACTCCAGATCCCAGTGAGCACTTGGTGCATGGTTCCGAGAGCAGTGCCCAGAGCCAGCAGTGCTCACAGCTCTGTGCCTCCTGCACTACTGGAACCTCGTGTTTTCTGCATGATCCTGAAGTGCACACTGCACAGGATAAAGGAGTTAAGTTCCCACTGCTATTGTGGAGCTGCAAAGCTGTGGCCCTACGTATTCCCAGTGGATCTGGTAATAACTTTTGTTGTCCCTGTTTTACATTTAGTCTGCTCTAACATGGACAGAAGAATCCAGTCATTGAGTGAAAGAGGAGCAGTCCACAGCAGAGGCAATGCCCTAGTGCATATCATTTGAATATAAACAGCAGACCACTTTACACCTACAGTAATCCTGCCTTTCAGAAAGAAAAGGATAGTAGAAAGAGAAAGGGTAGCTTAGAAGGAACACATTGATGAAGAAATTGAGGGACAGAGTAGCACTGTAGCCTGCCAAAGCCATATAATAAATCTGGGACAGAATTGTTTCCCAATCTACCACCTCAGCAGGAAGCCCACTCTTACACCACATGCAACCATCAGGCCAGAATGGAGGAGGGAACATTGTCATTTCTGCAATTACTGTAAAAAGATGTAGACTCTGAAAAGATGAGGACTGACCAGTATTAGGATACCATCTCTTCATTATGCCCTACAGCTTTCATCCAGAGAACAGTGCTGTTGCCAATCATTTCTACTTCACTTTCTCAGAAGAAATGGACGATGATTTATCAGGCTGTTGCACACTGATATAAAGAGTGCAGCTCTTCACAGAGCAGTCTGAAGATACCAAAGTTTCTTTATGAGTGCTCTTGGAAGTTAGATTCTCAAGTGGTGTAAAACAACACTCAGTAATGTCAAATGGGAATAAGTCAATTTACATCACCAGTGGATTTTGCACCTTTATTTCTTATGTAAGTGTTCTCAATATCTTCAGTCACCTCAATTGAGATCGAATATTTATCAACCTTCTATATTCTATATTATTATCTTCAGTTTAAATTGGAAAATAAAATAACAAGCTGTCTGCAGAGTAATCAATTGCTATAGTAAACATTACTTTAGCATACAATACAGTACTTATCTCTGTTCTCTTTAATTAAATCTGTGGTGTACGCTGTCATTTGTATACACAGAGTAAGTGTTCTCACCAACAAGAAGCTTAACTCCACTAATTAACTCTTTGGTCTTAGAACAAATCAGTAAAGTGGTTAAATTAGCCTGATTTTCCTCTGGTGATTTTCTCGTTTCCCCCGTTATTGCAGAACAACCATTTTTTTCCCCTCAGTACCCCTCATGTTCACAGTCCATGTAACTGCTCTGAACCAGCAAACTTCAGCACCCAGCTGTAATGATGGAAAAAATATTTATACTATGTACAGAAATCACTTATGGGCACTTTTATGCAGCCCAGAAGCTGCACTGAAATCAAGGCAAATGAATGATGCCTCTAGCTATTATTCATACAGGTTTAGGACCACACTCTGCCCCCAGATATGTGCAGACATCAACTCAGTATTATACATGAGACACAGTTTGGTTCTGAACTCATGGTTTCCAAATACTGTGCCAGACCTTGAATAATTCAAAACTGGACTATTAAAAGCAGTAACAACATAGTATTGGTCGTAAAATATTGCCTGAATTTTTGTCAATGCACTTTGCAGATATGATGTTTTGCTCTTGTGTAGCACTTTGATCAGTCACTCTGTAGAGTTAGTGTATATTCTTAGTACAGAGACATGGAAAACACTGTTTCACAGTTCTGTGGTAGGGCCCATGGGCACTGATCTAATTTCACTGCTTCACTAACAAGGCATCTGTAATATTACAGCACAACCTACAACTGAGCTGGAGTGAGCACAGCCACCACACTACTGGTACAACCCTGTCATTTCAATTCTTTACACTTTTTTCACCAGCAAAGTCTCATCTCACTAGTCAATAATGTCAGCTAATAACCAATAAGTCTCAACAATGGAAAATCTATGGGAAGTGAAGGAACAAACTGGAATGATGAAACAGAAGTTCACGTTCCCAATCCAACCCCAAGCTGAGAGAGTGGGACAAGAAGGGTATAAAACAGTCTTTCAATTTGTAATCTAAGGAAAATCAGGAATCCATACTGTTCAATCTGCATAGTGATGTTAAAAAATTACATCAGTGTGACCCGAAGTTTTAGGATGATAAAACCAAAATGACCCAAAGAGTGAAAAATCTTTGCTTCAAAAGGTTACAGCTCAACTGAATTGACATTCGGATTTGCATTATTTTGATTTCCATGAAAATAATCTTTCCCATAGAGCGCAGCAAGTTTCAATAAATAAATACCAATGAACCATCAGAAATACAGGTTTTGACAGGACATTTTCAATTTAATTAAACATAAATGGATTATAGTGTGCTTAAGAATCAGTTCTAACAGGCTTCCTGGGATAATACAAAAGCAAACAGCAAAGCCACATAGCACACCAGGAGTCTCTGCACATCTATTTCCCATATGAAATTCTACTGGTACATTTATTTGTGTAAACCCCATATCTATTCCTGGAGTAGTGCCCACAAGAAAAAGATATCATAATTGATCAGCACAATGAACACCACAGTGGAACCTCATTGGAAAAGTTTCATGTATTAAAGATGTCTTTCATTAAGCATTTCTCTTGCCTGCCTTCTACTTTTCTCCCCTTACTAAAAAATTTCAAAAGAGAAAGAACAAGATCAACCCTGTGGAAACCACACAGATGAAGGATCTTGCAGAAGGCTGTGCCACCTGTGCGTACCAAATTACACTTCCAAGCAATCTGGTTGGCCACTAATGGAATGAAGCAGGGAATACAATCCTATACTATCTTTCCTTCAAGGGCCTCAATGTGCTATAGAAGCATAAATTACTTAAACCTCATAACACCTGGAAGAAGCTGGTAAAAGATCTGGGACTACTTTACCTGTCCTAGAACAGCTGCAGTGGCTCCTGCTCAACAGTAGAGTATAAAAGTATACAACTAAGAAGGGGAAGAATTAATATGCCCAACAAAATATTGAAGAAAATTTAATTCAGACTCATCCTTTATTCCTACAAAAATGGCCCCAAACTATTATTCATAGGTACTCAGGGTCTCTATTTTCTCTCCCATCAGCACTCCAGAAGGCAATGGTGGCTGCACTACTGAGGGTAAGCTTCTGCACCAGCTCACTGACAGGAACTGCTCATTCTAAAATCAATTAGACTTCCCAGTGAAGGCATGTACTGCACCCAATTTTTATTTTTACTTATCTTAAACTGTAAGTTGCAAAATAGATTCTCATCTCTGCTACAGCACCTCTTTTCCAGTGCAAGAACTAGCTTTGCCCAATGGAAATGGTGATTAGTATCTGCCTGTTCATACTGTCACTTGATTATTGTCCAAATAACCCTTACGTAGATTTACTTCAGTAGCTAAGATTTTAAAATAATCAAAAAATGTAAACAAAATTAGGCTTCTTTATGAAGATTTAGACTATCTTCACACTATTCACTTTGCTATATAAGGTGAAAAAAGCCATATGATCTCTTTCATAAAAAAACATATTGAATTGTATACTGTATTGCATACATAAAAACATGTTCTCCAGCTGCCAAAATTATTTTCCAATGATGCTAAATAACATTCCTTGTCATTTTTACTTAGACAGTATATTAAACTAATAAATTTGCTGACGAAATATTGCATAATGGAAAAGGAAATATGTTTATTTTTCTAATAACTTCCATGTTTTTTAATCAGTTCAATGCAAATTCAATACAGCCAATCTTCTCTTGGTACTGCTTCCCCTATTGAAATCAATTCTTCAAAAGGGAAGGCAGTAAAAAAAAAAAAGATAATGTAAATGGCTGAGTTACAATCAATGGAAATAATTCCATAGTCCACTTCCATTTCTGGGAAACAAACTGACTGGAGATCTGTCTTCACACTGTGGAAAAGTAAGAGTTCTCTCCCAAACAAAGCACTCAGAAGTGACATCTTTGTTACCCACATGTGCAATTCCAAGTCAGGCCAGTTATCAATTCTGTCTTCTGCTTTTAGCATAATGAACTACACAACTTTCCTCTAGGTTTAAAAACTGGTAGAGTGGCTGCCTAAAGCACTTCTGATGATTTCTTTGTCCCCCATGGTAGTCTCATGCAAAATTTTTACCGAAGTTCATAATCAAAACATTGCGAGTTCTAGGACTTCTGTTTGTGATTTAATAAGAAACCACATAAAACAGTGTCATACAGTATAGAGAAGAAGTAAACAGCTTTCATAGTTCCCTATTGTTGGAAAAAAAGAGCCAACTGTTGGTAATCTGGTATGATGATACATCACAATGTTCAATGACCAAATAGCAACAGATCCATTCAGCTAGCTACAGGACTCCATGTAATGACTGTTGAATCAGAGAGAGAAGGTGTGCTGCCAAACTTCATGCCTGTCCAATTACATCCCCTATATTTTTATAGAATGACTTACACATAGCCACAATTATTATTATAAAGACAATCCCACACCACAGAACAGAATTTAAAATTGAAATTCTGTGTGGAGGTATCAAACACTGATCGATGCTTTAAACATGTAATAATTTTTTTGGGTCAACATGGCTGTTTATATTGTCATAGGACTAATTCTGGGGGCTTTTGACATCATCCATGTAGATATTCAGTTTCATACTCTACCACTTAATTCAAGGCCTGAGAATAGTAAAAGAAATTTTATTCAAGCTATAAGCCAAATATTTTACACAATGTCAGGCTCAGGATTTTTTCCTTCGTTTCGGGATTTTGTAGATTTGGAAATAACCTGGTTTATGGTATATTTTTAAATGTCCCCAAAAGGAAAATAATTGCATGGGTAGGAATTTAAAAAGCAAGGGTTATCTAAAGAATGTGCTTTACCTCATGATAAACTATTCTGTCAATATTTTAGCTGAACTTCATAATTCTTCATTCCTGTGAATAATACAATGTTCTGGATCTCCCTAAGACAGGATTTTATTTTTTATTTTATGAGCAGAGTTAGCATTTGCTTTTCTACAGAAGAAATCTCTTCTCAGTGCCTGAATCTCAAACAGTATTTGGTAGTCATCAGTTTGCCCTATGCCATTTCCACCAGGGAAAGGATATTAGGTCTTCCTTGTACTGAAGAAAACATGTCTGTTTTTACAATAATTAAAAAAAAACAGAAGTATCAAACAGGCTAGATGTATCACAACATTCATGGTTCAGAGGAGTAATGTGAGCAGGATCTGCATGGCTTTGGAGCTGTAGGATGCCAAGTTTCAGTGTGCTCTTGCCTGCTTATTTTTCTGATTGAGGATGGGGCATAGCAGGATAGTACTGACTCTCCTTCGACTCTTCCTTCCTCCCCTATTGTCTCAGCCCATTCCTAATAACCCAAAAAATGTAGCTCCAGCAGCAGAAACTTCATAGATGTCAGATTCAAAGCAAGAGAAAACAGAATGAGCTGCATCACCTTTACACAGATTAAGATTCCCTCTAGCAAAAGGTATATTCTCCAGGTGTCAATCTGGCCAGTTAAAATCATTTTGTACTGACTGAACTTAATGGACTGTAAAATCTATTTCACTATAAGCATTTCTCATTCAAACCTAGAAGGTAAAAATATATTCTTCTCCCTTTTTGAAGCCAACACCGAAAGTCCTGTGTTTCCTTGCAAAGTGGCTACACTCTTTTCTTTCCCAGTACGACATCACCTTCTCCACTTGAGAGAATGACATATAACCATTCTCTGAAAAAATAGTATAAAAGAATTATAAACAAAGCCATACTTGCTTCCTCTCCAGTATACCATTAGAGTTGGGAAAGGGCATTTATGGACTTTCTTCTCCTTCCTTCATGGAGTCCTGAATTTGTTCTCTTCAAATCCATCAGCAAGACGAAAGTCAGCCATGTCAGTACATTCATCTACTGTTTGCTACTTGTCTAGATTTAGCCTGCACCCAGAGCTAAAATGCAGCAGTTTACCACCTGATGCCTCCTCCTCAGATGAGAAGGGGAATCAGGGAACAAAGGGAGAAGCCCTGCGAGTCAAAGTAGAAACAGTTTTAATGAAATAGCAAAACTAATACAACTGACAAAGTATACAAGGTTCTGCTCAGCCTGGTCCTTGAGATCAGCAGCAGAAGCAGAAGGCCAAGAGAGATAAACCCCAAGAAGAGGAAAACCACCCTCAATGAACTCCCTCCTTTTACAATGAGCATGATGAAGTGGTGTGGGATACACCTGTGAGTCACTGCCTTGACTGGATCTCCCAGCTGACTCAGGGCTACTCATGGCTGCCTGCATGGCTGGCCCATGGGTCTGTGCCTGGGGAACCAGGACAGTACTTGAAAGCATCTGAAGCCCAGAAAAAAAATAAAAGCCCTGGATCAAAGATGCTTGGCTGAAGCAATCTGGCTGGAGAACAAGCCATCTTCCTTGGGAAAGATGAAGTGAACGAAAACTTGATCCCTAGCAGTAGTCACTATTCAGAAAGAGTGAAAACCACCATGAAGATAGGAAGAAACTTGAATGCACTGAATGCATTGGCCCAGAAACATTCAGCTGCTGCAATGTTAAGCTGCTGTTTCAATATCCTTTGCAGACAGGCTGCAGTAAGCATTGCAAAACCTTTGCCAGGGGCAGGGATACAAAACAAAACCCATGCAGAAACACAGGTGCCTGTGCTATATTGAGTTCATGTGATTAGTACTGATACTTGTCTAAAATGCTGAAATACCACCTTTAATAAAGGTAGTATCCATGAAAGTTTGTCTTCAGAAACCCTGCTTACTGATTAGCATGCAATTTTTTTTCATGTGTCGCAGGCATTTTTTACATTTCTACCATCTGAAAGTTGCAGCTGCACTCAGTCTTCACTTGCAGGCATCCTCACCACTGAGAATTCCTCAGAGGAATGGCAACCTCTCCCCTCATCTGGAAGTGAGATTTTTGAATGGAGTGCAGTTAGATGATTTCAGCTGAACGGGTGGCTTTTAGAGGTAGACTCTTACATCTTTTACATCAAGTTCTTCATTTTCTTTTTGAGATAGCAAAAGCCTAAATCTATTTATTCAATTACCATGTGTTTGAGCCTACAGGCTTTACATGCTTCTGCCTAGCTAAAATAACTTGCTCCACTGCTGAAATCTAATTGAAAGAGTTCTGTGCAGGCCCATTATGAATTATTCTGTATTATGCTAGGAAGGCTAGAGGTTGTGAAACTAGTTATATCAGCAAAGCTGGCATCTGATTTCATTAGCTTACACTGTAATTGCCTTACATATGATGGGCCTGATACTACCACTCCTACTCAGAGAAAGTTTCCACTGTGTTTCTTTCAGAGCTGCCAGTTCTACTTTCAGAGCTTATGGTTCTGTGATCCAGCACTTCATACTACAATGAGTATCTGGCTGTCAAAAATATCCCAAACAGTCAGGACAGGACAAGGAACATGGAGATACCGTATGTACATCTTACAGGAAAATGCTTCTAGTAGTCTAGCCAACTCTAGAGTTAGCCTGGTTCATTTTAGACCACTCTTAATCATTACAGTCCTTTTGTTTCTTTAGAAGGGCTTCCATGAAGAGAAGCTAGGTATTCAATGCAGGCATGGTTAGAATGAGGAGAGGCCAGTCTGCCCAATAGAAGCAATGTTATTACAACACTTGTGTATTGTGCAACAGTGCTCCAGGTAAAGCAGGACTAGTAGGTCTCCATAACATAACATAGTGCCAGATAAAAATGGCAACCATGAAAGCAGAACACATGGGTCAGTGCTGGTAAATGAATAGTGACAAGTTACAAGTCTTTCCAATATCATCCTCTTCTAGAAACCTTGACTAATGTGGATTTTTCCAGTAGGATTTTGGGAAGTGATAAGGCCAGTATTAGTGTCTTTCCTCTTGCCCCTTTTTTTTTTTTTTTGAGTATTGATATCAATCACTGTAGTATCCAAATAGTTGATCAACAAGTTTTGTCTCTCCTCCAGTGTGAAAGTAGGGTGGAAATGGGATCCTCTATCTCTGCCATTCACAGGAAGGAGGATGCCATATACCAGTTATTAAGCTTCACCTAGATTTATGGCATGTGTTTGCCATGCAAAATGAAGACATTATCCACAAAGATTCTATGATTTATTACCTGTAGAGGTGATGCATCACTGAAGAAAAGGAAACTATGAAGGAATAATAAAAGAGAGATAAGCACAGGCAGCAGCAAGGTGGAAAAGGTTTTCTTCTTTTGCCTACAGGAATTATGCTTCCTAATCCATGCACCTCTTTTAGCTCAAGGAAAGGAATTGGAATTCACAAGGATTTCTGCAGTCAGCCTCAAATTGCAGCTGGAAGGCACATTCTTCTATCAGTTTCTTATCACTGCTCTCCAGTTCAGTTTAATATTTGCAACTGTCTTGTCCTCCTTTTTATATTACCTGAGCCTCTGCAGCAACTATATAATGAAAAAGAATATATCAACCATTTTGGGAAAAGTTGTGAACTTTAGTCTGCCACTTTTTCCACAGTTAAGGAGATCACAGTGTTCCTTCTTCTGGAGCTTTGGAAGATGTGCACTTGGGCTCTTCATGTGCCATTGGCTGAGCCAAAGCAAGCAGAGCTCCTGGGGATTTAGACCACTAGACCATAATACCACTCCTAAGAATCACAGTGAGAATCACTGTCAAACACTTACCAACAAATCAAATTCAGCCCTCTCAAACTCCTGGAGTAAGGATACATCACATCCTGTATGAGCAATCCAGCTCCTTTTAAGTCTTTTCTTTGGAACTATACATGAAAGTATAAAGTTACTGGCACCTTTTGTAGAATGTCACTCAGTTTTCTGCCTGTTATGGAATGCTTATGAGCTATTTTGACATAGTAAAAATACAATTGTTTCAGTAAAAGAAAAAAGCGTAAACCATGAATGGGTTTTAGAGAAAAGGTATAAAACAGTTTGTCATAAACCAGCTACCTTGTTGCAAAACACAGGATGCTTACAATATATACCCTACAAAAAGGTTAAATTACTAAAACACTAGAACAGATTAATACAGTATTTGTTGTTGTTTCTGTTGTAGGGGCAGAAGATATCAATATAGCTAGGTGAAATTTTACTTGATGCTATGTACTGTTGGAATACTACTTTAATTTATATAAAGTTTCCATCTATCCTTGGATTATTCAGGGGTTTTTTTAATGCTTTACTACACAGTTTTATGATAGCAAATTCTTCTGGAACACGTGGTATAATTGAGCTGGTCAAGCAACCATGGTTTCCTATAGAAACACATTCTAATGGGGTATAAACTATTGAGTGATCTTGAGAAAGAAGGTGTAATTACATACACAATGCAATATTTCCAATGAAATCTCAGACTAGCTTGAGAAAATGAATTTTCAAGGCATTTGACCATGAAGTCCAGAATGTGGAAGAATGAACCTCAAAGCCAAAAAAATTAAAACAGAGCTCCACAGCAAAAAAAGTCCCCAGCATTCATGTTTGTATAGATGGAACATCACTCAGGTCATGTGGAAAGCAGCTGAAAATAAACAGGTTGGGGTATATCTGAGAACAGCCACCCAACTCAGTCACAGCAGGAAGGCTGACAAAAGTACTTCTTTATGACAGTAAGATACTTCTTTGCTAGGAATAGTTCCTTGCAAGGAAAGCTGATCAGAAACATTCCTCCCATAATGTGTGGACAAAGGAGTGAGGAATGATGCTGAGCGATCTATTAAATAATTCTGTGATGGAGCTGTAAGTCACATCAGAAGGTGAAAGGAAACTGAAACAGAGACTGTGACAGTGACAAACCTAAAGAACTGGCAACATCTGCTAGATAAATGGAAGCAAGTGACAACAGACAACAAGCCAAGCTGTCTGGGCAAAGACTTTGTAGCTCTGAACTTTCAATGACAGAAAAAAACACCAATATTTTTAAAGGCTTTTTTCCCAGAACCATTGACATGTCACAAGCGAATGTCAGCAAACAAAGAAATAATAAATTTTTTATTATAAAAAGATACATTATGTAAAAGAGGGTTGCTATGAATAGTCAGTCATTGCTTTAAATAACTTTTCTGAGGCATTTGCAATTGACCATTTCTGTACTGTTTTAGTGCACAAAATGTGTTCTGGGCACACAACTGTGGGAAGAAGACTTTACAAAGAACATTACGAGTGCCAGAAAGACTGTTGGTCTGAGACAACTTCCTATGGCTTTGCTTGAGTAGTGACACCAGGGTAACATGTCTAAGATGTAGAGTACTCCTTCTATATTCATTGAATCTAAAAATGCTGAAAAGCTATCGTTGAATAGAAACTATGAGCAAGGAAATCATGTTAGCTCACAGGCATCTCCTGAGCAGAAAATATCCATTAAATACTGTGTTCATTTAGTGCTCACCAAAAGTTATCTACTTAGCTCCAAACAATCCCATATATGCTCTATATAGTTGTAAGCTATATTTAACTGAAAGAGTGCAACAAAGGTGGAAAGGGTGTACTTCTCTTCAAATTTTTGTAGACTTCACAAGTATCATCTATATCTATTTACTCTAGTTAGGGTAGGTCTAGCCTGTTGCTTCTGACATGAAACCCTATACCTTTCTCTTCTCCAGTGAAAAAAGACAGATGTGAAAACCAAATCATCTTCCTAGATCATAAAATCAGATCCACTGGGACAAGTACCAGCAATGCCTTATCAACTTATGTCAATGGCTGGAAAAGAAGTTGAGCATTCTCTGTGTAAGGATCTCATGCTTGATTCCAGAAAGACTTCTTGCTGCATAGCAAGGCATTGATGGCATTACCATCAACTACAGTGAAGTCAGAATATAGTAGAGTATTGATCTGCAGGATCTGAAAGTACCCTTCAGAAAGTTAGTCACCTAAATATCAAGCAGTAGTAAACTACAAAATATGTTCATTTTTTCTTAGTATACCTTGCTATTGAATTTTTCCACATCCCAGAAAATTTTTACTGAGCTTATATAGTTTGTTGTGGGAGTAATAGAACAAGGGAATAAAATAAAAGTACTTTGTCTTCTGTGTCATTCAAATGCAATCAGATTTGTTCATAGAAAGAGTACTATACCAGTCTCGATCCCCAGTGTTAACATTCAGGACTTTCTCCCAGGATTGCTTACCTGAAAAAAAAAGCGTCTCCATCTGGGGTCTGATATTAACGCATAAATCCCAGAAAAGTGTCTAGAGAAGTTCATATATTCAACTAAAGAACATTAAACAGAACATGAAGGGAGGATAAAATTCTTTGGGGATATAAAATGATTTCTGCGTTTCTTTTGGAAAGAGTAACGACTGACCACAATCTCAAGGGAAATTGTAAATTCTCCAAGGAACAAACAAAATAGCTGAAAACTTTAAAAATTAATGATATTTGAATAAAAAGTTTTTAATAAATTAAATATTCACAACTCTGCTATTTATTTTGGCCTCAATATTGTAATGATGTTAGACTGCAGCATGGAAATACACAAGCAATGAACTGGAGACCTCTGGACCTAAATATATCAGCTATTTCTGCTAGAGTTTAATGACCAACCCTGGAGCTAAAAGTGGTAACAGCATATCATATGTGGATTGGGATCTGAGAGGATACGGAAAAGGTACTGACTGCTGGCCAATAAACACTTAATCATGTCTATCCATCTCTCTTAGGGTTTTATACTGCCGTCCATCACGGTACCATCTGAGTGTCTTCATGTAAAATCAATAGCAATAGTGATTTTCCTGGAGGATGTCACAGAAACTGTAGCACGTCTCCTCTTCTGGGTCAAACTGTGTTTGCATAGCTGTATAGTCATGCTCTTTGATTTTAATGAGACTATTTATGAGTACTATGTTAAGGAAAATTCCCATAAAGATACAAACACTAAATTATACCTCCAAGTATTGTTGATAACAAGAAGGACTAGGTTCAGATACTATGATTTTTTTCTTAAAACTTGCAAAACCTAGCTCAAAATACAACCCATAAACTCATAAAAACCCTAAAATATTGTCTCTGAGTTCACCAAGAGCAGCTTTGTCTGGTTCTGAAACTGGCATATGAGTATGAAATGGATTTCAGCACTCATTTGCACCAACTGCTTAGCAATGTTTCTAGAAAATGCTGACATTTAAAGTATTTCTGTTGTACCTATGAAGAAAGACACACAGCATCTTTGGATACACTCTATAACTCAATTTAAACATTTGATGAACAAATGATTTCCCAGTTTATCCATTAACTACACCCTTTTCATAATTTACTGTCAAAAAAGGAAACAGACAAATCTACAAAACCTCTCAAGAAGGGTTGCCTCATTTCAGAGAGGAAGTAAATTACTGTCTCCCCCATTTACACCCTTTTTTAGTGTTAATCCTGTTTCACTATACCTAAATGATGCTACCATCATCTTCTGACATGCTGATATCTTCACACCATTTTTAGCCACACTCAACACATCAGAACAGTTACGAATAGATGTACTTACACATTCACATGGACTCAGCTTCATTTACTACCCCATGCAAGGCTGAGGTTCAGTTACAATAACTCCTAAACAGATTATATTTAAACATGGTGCAGATTTTTCTTCACCATACAACAAGCATAATGTTATTTCATTTCTCTGATTTCCCAGATGTTAATGGTTTCTTAGCAAACCAGTAAAAACATCCCTCAGGAAAAGAGTGGACAAACAAATATGCCCAAAACTCTGTACAAACATCTCCCTCTCTTCTCAGTTCACTGAGAGGTGGCAGCAAAGAGCTCTTTTCCTAAGCTTCAGAGCTGCCACAGTTTCATACAGGTATTTTGTGAACACGTGAGCTAGATACCTTTTCAGATGGATAACTGAAAGCTTCCAGGGAAGGGCATCCACAACTTCTCTGAGCAAACTGTTCCAAGATTTTGCAGAAACAACATTAAATTCACTGTCCTCAAGCAAAAAGTCCATGTTCTTATTGAAGGTTAGAACAACAGCTCCCAGATATGGCTTTGGAGCTATCAGGCTACTGCATGAAACCTGTTTGATAGCCAAGACCTCCCTCTTTCATAGATCCTCCTCTGCAAAAGGCCTGAGGTTGCTCCCACTGCAATGTCTGCGGGGACAGATGGGATTTACACACAGGCTGAGTTTAGAGAGCCTACAAAGACTGTAAGAATGGACGTAAAGTATCTTATCTGAGCATCTGTCATTCCTGGGGCTGGTCAATTAAGTTACCTGGCAGATATGAACAATATTCTTGCATTGCTGCACTGAAGCAGAGTAGTTTTTCTTAGCATTCATTTCATTCAATTAAATAAATCCTGTTATTGGATAGGAACTGAGTTCTTAAACCACACAGAATTAGTTTTGCCAGTTTGATGGTATGTACAACTATATAAGTATCATTTCTCTAATCGAATATTTTATAGGTTTGGATTACAAATATTCTCTGGGTGCTTGTAAGGGAAACTGGCACATTATATTTTAATTTCTTAGGCATATAGAAGTGCTGGATATGGATAGAGGAATCTGAACCTTTACTGGGTTAGTCTCTTAAAATTGCCACTAACATACAGCAGTATTTTCTCACCCTCCTCTTCCCTCTCTTTGGGGAAAATGGTACCTCAAAGATCCTCCTTTAATACAATGGTTTCTAGGCCTCCTCTCCCCCAACTCCACATCTCCAGAACAGAGAGCTACGTCTGTTTTGCCAGTCACTAGGCCTAGGGTAAAGGACGCAGCCAGCAGAAAAACAATCCAGAAACCAGACTCTATTGTACGTAGAAAAGCCAGCATATGGGGGATCACTGGGGGTACAAACAAGTCAAGCAGGTCACAAATAATAGACATCAACCCCAGGAATGACACAGCATGACCAATAATAGGTGGAATAAACAATGACACAAAGTATCCCACAGAAAAAAAATGGGAAACAACCAAGTCAATAGGGTGATCATATAACATAAAAGTAGCCCCATGTTGCCTCCCCACAAAGCCCGCGTTTGTAAGTGCCAAACCTGACTGGGGCCCAGTTGCATGAAGAGTCAGGAGGTCCTTCCCCAACAGGAAACTCTACAGAGTGCATCCACCTCACAGACAGACACTGCACCCTTCCTGCAAGTGGTCCCAGCTTTTATGCCCAAAGCAGGACACCTGGCACTCATTTACCCAATGCAGGGCACCTGGGGCTTGTTTACCCAAGGGCTTTCCCTACAAGGCTGGCTGCACCTTGGAGGAAAGCCAAAAGGCAAACTCATCCCCTCCTTTTGAAGGACCATGGGGACCACCCATATGTCAACCTTAATTCAGGGCCTGGGGTTCAGACCCCAGCACTTCAATGTCTACCTGTTTTTCTCTCTGCTAGCCACCAAATCTCTTCCTAAAAAGTTTTTAGTAAATTTTTCCTTACATTGTGTTTCAAAACTGCCGAAGGAATGATAGAAGACAGTTAAACCATTACAGCATATCCCTTCTCCCCCACCCTCCACGCTATAATCTCTGTAATTAGAAAGCAATTGTATTGCTTTTTGTTTTTCTCAGGCTTTCCAGAATAATTCAACTTTCAGCAAAGAACATATCTGGAAATAAATTCATGCTCTAAACATAGAAATAAAAATGTTCTAATGAAAGTTAAGTTGCACTCTTACCTACAGCATTCCCTACTGTGAAGGTTACTGTTTAAAAAGTCTGTTTATAATGCACCATCTGCTTGATTTCTTTGCACTTGCTTTATTCTTCATTGTGTGCTGCAATTAATGAGTCTTTCTGTATTATTACCATAATAGCTTATGTTTTTCTTTATAAATGAGAAGCAACAGCTCCCTGATGAAAATTTAAGCTTACTTCAACAAATGAGGGGAATTGCCTTGAGATTGGACCATTGTTTAGGTGTCATTGCTGTGTCTGAGCAGAAGTCTTAGCAGTACTGCAGACACCACAAGCATTAAGTTATAGATGAGCTGGTGAAGTTAGGATGGCAACCTTGTCTGTAAAGGAGAGTTGTCATATGTGACTACTGTACTCTTTATCAGATAACAAAAGGAACAAGACAAAATAAGTTAACACCAGATCTCTCCATGAGCTCTGTTTGTTGGCTTTGAAACACATCACAAAGGTAAGGACATGCTGTTAATGCCTCTTTGACTAGGAGAATAGTCTCTGTATCCTATTGCTGCCTCCTTTTTCTCTTTTTTTTTTTTTTTTTAAGTTGTAGATCATCTTATCTTCCAGGAGAACAACTGAGTATTTTAGATATACAAAACCAGCATTCTTCACAAAAAGAGAAGATATTCCATAACAAACATGCACTTTGGTTTCACATAGATGAGGGAGCAAATGTGTCATACAACATGGAACAATCCCTGGCTTCCAGATCACTGATAAGCATGCTGTCCCAAAAGGAAGGACTCTCCTCTGCGGATTTTGACTCTGTCTCTCCTTCAACTTTTGTCTACAGTAAACACCCTTCACTCTGCAGACCACAGCTGTACACATGAGACTTTTGAACTCGCCATTTAGTCTGAGCTACAGCCTAAGAGGTAATCAACTGAGGCTGAAATGACCTCTGATAGTTGCCTTTCAAAAACCTAACAGCCTACTTTCAAAACCACATTTCTCAATCTGCCCATCGAGAAAAATGATTTCTGATGGTCTGTACTCACTGTTCATCGAGGACTGATTTTCTCACTGGGTGGAGTTCTATGGAGCTGATTCTCACTCTCAGCCTTTCAGGTTGTTAAGGCAGACCTGTTCAGCCTGACAGCACAGATGCAACTGGGCAGTACTGGGCTACATTAACAATTCTATGCAGTTTGGTCTGTGTCATATGCAATTAATCTGTACATGCTTGCTAGTGATCTCTGGTGTACTGAAACTTTCTCACAGTTTTGAATAAGCAGGGAGAAATTAAGAAGGAAAATATTGCAGAATTCCTAATGTCACAAAGAACAGCAGAAGAAAGATATTATATAATATTTTAGTATATATTTTAATATAAATCTTCTGTTGATAAAGGTCTCAATTATATATATATATATATGTACCTACACACACACACACACAGATAGATACATACACTTATCTCCTGTGCTTTATATGATGACAGAAATCTTTGACTTGCTACTCCCACTGGCCTGAAAAGAATGAGAGACTTCTTCAGGATATAGTGGTGACAAGTTTGTATGAAGTGCAGTGCCACTGCTTAAGTCTGTGTTTCTGATATAAAACAGCACAAACTTAACTGCCCCTTACACTGAACAGTGTGGGTTAAAATAGAGACTCATTGCTATTCTCCAGGAACTCTGGACGAGAGACAAATCCCTTCTCAAGACTGTTCATTGTCTGTTTATTGACTGCAGCTCCTATTTATATGCTATATCACAAGATCATACTTAGCATTAAAACTAAGTGATTAATTCATAACAATTATTGCTTAACAAATTCTTCTCCTCTTCACAGAACACTGATGTATTTTGCACATTCCTCATTTATTTGTTGCTATGAAGTAATAAATTAATTGTAATAACTTTCAGTTTTATAGGGTGGTAATAGTTGCATTTTCAGTTGAAAAGTGGCAGGCAGTTGCACGTATCACACAAGTCACGCAGTATTGTTTTTCTTTCCTGGCTGGCAAATATTATATGCAATTATAGAAGGAAACACTCATAAATTCTTACAGACATATAAATTCCATTAGAATTTGAGGGAGTACTCATTGGCAATACCAAAATTATTTCAGTTATAAATAGCACTTTATGACTTAGGTATTCCTACTGTCAAACCCACATTATGCTCTTGCATTAATATCTGTAGGTTGATAGTATTAGTAAGGTCAGTATTTTGTATGGAACGGAACCATGGGGCATTGAAAGTGTAATTACTATGTTCCCAGAAACCAGCAGAGATAAGACAGATTATTCTTGTCATTTATCCCTTCAAACTCTGTTATTTGTTGGGAATCCTATTTTGAATTCCATCAAGTAAGCCATACATAGCCCTGAGTAACAAACTGATTCATTTCAGTATATAGCCCAACATTCATTAAAAATATGTTAAAAGTCTAAAGAAGCTAAAGTGAATAAAAGAGTGATTTTGCAAGGATACTACACTTTAGATGCATATTACCATAATTTTAAACATAATATCATCACAGCCTTTAAATGAGCTGTCCATGTAGATTTTCTATTGTTTCCCTGAATTTATATTACAGTATGCAATTTGAGCCTAAATGACTCTCAAAACAAATCACATACCTCCTGTGGCAGTTGTTTTTAATGAATTGGTCTTCACTGGTTTTCTACTTAAGACAAAATTCAACATCTCCTGAAGAATGGACTGATAGTACAAAATACTCATTGGGGTAGAATTTTGATTGTAGTCTTGCTTGTGTGCACTAAAACAATGTCAACTTTTCTAGAGAAACAAAACCATCAAAACACATTTATTAAGGGCAAACAATACACATAGCAGAAGCTGTACCTGACAGTGTTAAATTTAACAACTAAGCTTGCAAATGCTACTTTACTAAATCGGATGGATACTACAACTATCAGTTGCTTGGAGAAATTTTATTCCCATTTCCTTTTTGATGCAGAACACAAAAAAAGGAAATTTTTAGGCTCTGCTACAGCCCAGCTGATGGCTAAAGCATTCCCATTTTGATCTGTTTAACAAATGCATATTAATTAAAAATATGGTAATTCCTACATACTTCTGTAGAAGCTATTAAAAAGATAGGCCATGGGGAAGTTCTTTTTGATTCCTCTTAGCTCTACTAGTAGAAAAAAACCTTTTATAACTATAATTCCCTGAAGCTTGAAAAATCTGCAGTGTATGTACACAGACATAAGATTTGAAAGCATGATTATTTGTGTATGTCCATATCCATGAGTTTATAAAATTAGTTGAATATGTATTTTTTATTACAGATTGTAACAACCTCCAAAAGCAAAATATTTTGGAGTTATTTTGTTTACAGGCTAAAAAAGTTTACCAAAATGAAGTTGTTCCCTAGTGTGTAAATGATATGGCTTCTTTTCCTGAATAAAATGCATCTATGTAGAAAGCAATCATGAATCTGTACCCTACCTACTAATCTGTTCATATAGATACTGTCCCATGGGGATACAGCCTTTGCTTTTTGCCAGGCTTCCCATTTTCTCTTGGAATTTCCGTAGAATTTGCAAACACCATTGAAACAGCAAATATCATATTGAATTTGTAGATATTCTCCTTTTCCTCACAGCTGGTCTTAGAGTTGATCCCAGACAATGTACCAAAAATAGGAAAAAAAATACAAACTTTGGCCTTTTTATACAGAAGCACTTTGGGAGAATTCATGTTTGACAAGTATATTCTCTCACTGCAAGCCCTTCAAGGCTTGATGATGACACTGTCCACTGATGAATGACATGAGGTCAGTGCAGGAAAAAATAAAAACGAAATGATTTAATGTCTGAAATACAAAGAGGAAGAAATACTGAAACACTGTCCGAAGAAATGGAAGGAGGTATAAACTGAAAGGGAATAAACAGTACAGAGAGGTAGTGAGATGATAAACTATTGAATGGTAAATTGGTGCAGGGCACCCAGTAACCCAACATAGTCTGTACTGGGTCTGATACCAGCATATGCAATGCCCTCTGTATTGTATAGTATAGTGTACAGTACATATCAGATCCCTGCATGGTATGAAGCACAAGCCCAAGCGTTACATTCTATGAACAAGCACTGTTCCAATATCTCATTAAGGCATTGAGATCTTTGGTGATGCAGTCTGCCTACAGTTGTGACTGCAGACAGCACAGTTCTGTTAGGTGTATATACTCTTGTCACCAGTTAAGGCAAAAAATCCTCTGTTTAGATTTGATATTAGGAAAAAAATTTTCACTGAAAGGGTTGTTCAACACTGGCACAGGCTGCCCATGGCAGTGGGGGAGTCCCCATCCCTGGATGAATTTAAGAAAGATGTAGATGAATTGCTAAGGGACATGGGTTAATGGTGAATTGGCAGTGCTGGGTTAATGGTTGGACTTGATGGTCTTAGGGGTCTCTTCCAACCAGGGCTGTTCTGTGATTCTGTGATGCTTATAAGTGTCCAAATATGTGGCCTAGACAACAAAACAGCAAGCATGTGCACCAAATACCATTGTAATTGTTGTTATCTTGCTTCATGTTAGGCAGCTCATTTTTTTCTAGTGGTGCATTCAAGTTTTGCTGTAAGATTCCTTACAACTCTTTGTTAGGCTGCTCAGAAAGGTTATGGTTTTCATGAACTTCTGTGATTACTGAATCACTTGCTGGTGTCCAACCAATTGTAATGAAAGTGAAACCTGCATCCATGCTGAAAGTTTTTATTGAAATAGGAAAATGCAGCAAGCAATCTACAAAGTCCACTGAAATAGTACCCCATGACCCCCGACTAGGTAGCGTAGAAAGCTACTTTTAAATCAATACTTAATTCGGCAGAAAAATCAATTTCCCTCCCTCTGCAATCCATAAAATTCATCAGGAAAAAAATTACCCCTCACATATTAGCAGCTTTTCACCCTACAGGTTTAGAAATTAATTGCAATAGACAATTTCAAGCCCTGTAACAGGTTGGGACGACATACTATAAGGTATTTTGCAGCCTGTGAACTAAAACATGGATTGGATGTGATGTGAACACCTACAGCTTTGCTAATTTCCCTGGCCTCCCTGTGGTAAAGGGAAGCACTGCTTTTTTAGCTACAGCTGTCTACAGTCTCAAGTAGGATCCAGGTTTCATTCTCAAAAAACACTCACCTTTTTGCAGACACTGTGCAGGACACAAACAATCCTACATAACAAAGCTTGTTCTATCAGCATCCAAATAATTTCTCTTAAGGTGGCAACATCTTGCCTTTATTCTTCCACATGGGTATTCCAGCCCTGTTGTGAAATAGTTAAAGAGCTTTCCTGCACAGCACACACAAAGTTCACAGATTCCTCTCAGTAAGCATGTGCCATTAGGTATGGATGTTCCACGTCTGTCTGGGGAGCCTCTTCATCTGTGAACTTTCCTTTACACTCTAGATAGCTTGCTGTTCAATATATTTTTAAATATAATGTACAAAATAGTATTGATCTAGCCAAAATTCTGCTTCATACTTAATAAATCAGTGTTTCTTTTTAGAACATTTGCCTGCATAATAGACTGATTTGCTTAGCTCACACATGACAGAGCCTGCCTTCTCATTACATCGCTGTTCTGCAGCTATTCTAACCTCTATTCCTTTTCTCTTTACCTTTTTTTCCCCAGACTGTTAGAAATTTCTTTCCTGAATGTAGATTGTCTATACTTTTCAAAGGCTTCAAAGTCTTTGTGGGGATATAGCCACATCTTATCAAAGAGGTTCAGCCTCAGAGAGGTTGTTTTCTTCCACTGTATCCCACAACTCAGATCTTTACACTTTTTGTATTCACAGTCCTATATTGTCTCTGACATAAGTTCAATAAAATTGTCTTTCTATCCACAATATCAGGGTTCTCAATGTTGTTGGAACTGAGTGTTATAGACCTACAGTCTATATCTGCTGAGAAACCTGAACTCCCCTGTCTGCCTCATTATACAGTAGGCCGCTGGCAAAAGGTAGCAGTGCATCACTTGTAAATTGATGCATCACTTCTACTCTTTTCAGCCAATTACTTTGTGTCATAATTCCTGCGTGTTTCCTTTTTACACAGAGTCAAATGGTTAGATATCAAAAAGGTGGAGCATTACTGTTACTATTACTCCCCTTGGTATTGCCTCTTTTACTATAAATCTTTTTTAAGTGGGTTGCTTCACTACTTCTTCTCTTTATTCCTACATACTACTATTTAAAATCTTCCCTGTTTTAGGCACTTCTTTTCAGTTTTATGCTTTAACTACACTGCAAAGTTATCACACATTGTTAAAAAGCAGCACCCTCACTTGCCACAGCATCAAATAGAAGATGCAAAGACTGTTCTAAGGCTTCATGTCATTCTTATGCTCCTAGTCACATGTGGGTTCCACTACATACAGCAGAGGTGCATACAATTTGAAAATGGAAAAGGCAAACTGGTATTTACACGCATAGATCAATGATATGGCAATAGGTAGAGCTCATATATTTGCTGAAGATCATGCAACCAAAAAATTTGATCCTACCTAGCTAAAAATCACCCTTGCTTGCTTCCAGGATCCATCCCATTATATTAAAGTAGCATTTTAATGAATGGAAATTTTGTGGCTGTATGCAATGACTGAACTCAGTGACGTAGGAGGTCATTTACAATTCTAATATGTTATTTTTCATTCTTTATTTTTATAATTTTTTTGCTTTCTAGACTTGAACATTGCTAATTTAGTTTCAATCTTTCACTACCCTTCCTCCACTTATTGCTATATTTACCATTTACCATAAATTTTACTTTTTGGTTTCACATTTGAAGACAAGCAGGCATGACCAGAGAAAAGGAATGAGGAACAGTGAAGGTCTGGGACAGCATCATAGACTGAGAGGGACTTGTGCATTAGGACCGTAAGACTCAGTCTATGATCTTGTTTCCTATTCTTCAGTTACCTACAGCAGGACTATTTTAGTGAGTTTCTTGCAGTTTACTACCCTCATGCATTATATTTGGGGATGCTGTGTGTGCTGTACCTTTCACATACAGACTAAGTTTTTCACTAGGAAATTTATTGTGTATATGAAGCTCCAGTTCTACAGTTGACACAAGAATGGTTACAAAGAAATATACACATGATGATATGTCTTCCAGTCCACTGTTTACAGTTTTCTAGAAAAAAAAGGTACAATCCATCACAGACTAGAGCAACCGTACTATCAGTGAGTAAAAGTGAGTATGAGGGCCCATCTGACTCACAGGTACTCTACTGAAGTTGTAAGACTAATCGTGTGAATAAGAAAAGATATATTTGGCCCAATAATATTTCAGTCTAAGTTAGAAGAGCATCCTATCCATAAAAACATAAATGCTTCCTGCTTTATTATTGTTGTAATAGTGGTTTTATTTCTGACATGTATCAGCATGAGCTCAGATGTGCTACTTTGGAAAAATTATTAAGAAAAAAGCCTCCATTCAGCTCTGCTAGCCATAATGAGTTTGTAATTTTCAAATGGTATTATGGTTAAATGAAAAGTTAATGGTAAACAGCCTTTCTGAATGGCTGCATACACCATCCACGTGCTGGGTGTGGATGCTGTGTATATCTATATATACATCTTTAGCAAAAAATGGTTTGGAAGGTAATCTGCATGGATGAGAAAATGAATATACTATTTCATTGTTAACAAGTACTGCTGTAATGAAGACAAAAAGCAAAAACACTTAAAATTATGCTTTACCTGTGATAAGGTAACTTTTTTTGGTTTTTAAATGTTTTCACTTGAACACCATCAACTATTTAGGCCTAAGGAGAAGCTCTTAAGAGTTATGCCTTATGCCATGCTTTTTTAAACTAAATTGCAAGAACATTACTGGCTGTTTTGCATTAAGCAGACTACTGCTAAAATGCTTAGCTACAATCAAGATTTTTATACATCTTGGGGAAGATATGAGAAAGGCAGCACTCTCAAGTGCTGCATACCCATGATAGAGGGAGGAATGTTTGGAAACCTAGAAGGAACATCCTTTGAAATAAGCCTCTCTCCCTCTACCCTTTTTTATTTTGCAGTTCACTCCCCTTTCCCTCCTTATTTGTGATGACAGTGTGTTGGGACTACTCCTTAGCTGTTCCCAAATTCCTGCATTCCAAGTGAGTTTCCTAACAATAATTCACGTTGTGTACCTCTTCTCTCACACACCCCTACAACATATCCTTGTACCCACTACTGCAGGAAAGCTGGCTGTTGCTTGCTCTGCTAATTGCTTCAGAGACCTGTTCAATCTAAATTTTCTTTGGCTTACACATACATAGAAGGAAACTGAATGTGAAGACAATGAATCTCTATACCTTTTATCTTCATACTTTAAAGATCAGGTATCTTCAACCTAGAGATACAAACCAATCATGTCTTGGTGACTAACCCAGACTATGCATTTGCACAGTGTTTTTCCATTTACTAAATATAACAATAAAAAACATAGTAAAGAAGGTTCTCCATTATTTATATTATGCAGTGCAACTGCTCCTCATAGCATTAAATGGTATCGCTGCATGCAATCCACACACATTATCTGAAAGCTTATATACTTGTTATATATATAAACCTAATGCAGACAGCCATAATAGTTTGTATGAATAGGAAACACTGTGCTTACTGAACCACAGTCATGAAACTAAAAATGAAATTATATTTCCTCCACCATAATACTGAAGTCGGTATATAATATTCTGAAAGAACAAGCACACAGTAATACCTAGGTTAATACTGGGTACCACACATTATTGCTCAATGCTGTCAAAAAGCTGCATCTTCAGATTCTTTATTGAAACATATTACATTACTTAAATTGTCATGACAAAGACAAAACTGTTCAATTTCAGATTTTTCTAGCACCTGAGAAATTGCAGATTTTTTTTTTTAATAGAAGTATAATTTATTTGCTGATTAAATTCCAATAAAGGAGTTGTTCAGTCTTGATTTTTTAAAAAAAAACATGTTTAGGAGTTCTAAGCACTGACAGGAGCATTCTCCTTTGTTCTCACTCACATCCTGGACTAGATGAGGATTTGACTGTTTTGTTTATCCAACTATTTCATCATAAACCACTGAATAAATAATGTTCAGCACAACTGATGCCTGCATATAATGCTAAAATTTGCATGCTTCAGTATAGGTGAATTTGATATGAACTGTTGTGAAATAGCAAGAGCATCTCTTCTGCTGCTCAGTTTTCACAATGTTTTTTCCAAACCACCATTGTGAGTTGGTAATTTGTGTGAAATGGAGTCAACTCTCTGTTACTCATAGGTGGATTATCCAGTGCGTGCATTAACCTGATGCAGAAACACTCAGCGGCTCACACAGAGACTGTATGTACAGAGATCAGGCCGTTTAACTCTTGAGCTTGCTTCAGATTGCAGGTGTGTCCACACCAGCCCCTGGGTCATTCCTGATGGATGGAATGAGGTCTGCTTGGGCTGCTGGGACTCATTTTCATGAAGCCACAGCTCAGACTGGGAACTCTTATGCTGGATTTTATATCCGTGTGATGAGACATGAGTTATCAGGGCTCTGGTCTTAAGTACTGTCCCCCAGGTGGGCCTGAACTCGGTGTCTTGTGTTAGCGAACAGGTATTGCCTGTGGCTGAGGAACAGAGGTGGTTTGGGGACTTCACGTTGGAGAGTCTCAGAGCCAGCTGGATCCCAGCAGGGCTTATTAGGGTTACTAGCTTGGCTTAATTTGCTATTTCCTATTTAAAATAAATAAATAAATAAAGTGTTTCTAGCCAGGTCAGCACCTTCAGCAGGCAACGACCTGCAGCTCGTGGCTGTCGCCTCGCCCCGCCGTTCCCTGCCTCGTCCTTCCCCACACAGCCCCCTCCTGCCCCAGCCACCCTCACCGGCCCCTCACACCGGGCACGGCCGCGTCCCTCACACCGGGCACGGCCGCGTCCCTCTACACCGGGCACGGCCACGTCCCTCACACCGGGCACGGCCACGTCCCTCACACCGGGCACGGACACTTCCCTCACACCGGGCACGACCACGCTCCCTGCCCCGAGGTGCCCTCCCCGCATCCCCTCCCCGCCTGCCCCGAGGCTCCACGCCCGCCCCCTCTCCTCCCCTCCCCTCCGCAGGGGTGGGCGCCGCGGGGGCGCGCCGAGCTTCCGCCCGGGGAGCGGGGCAGGGCGGAGACAGCGGCCACCGCCGGGGCAGGCTGCGCGGATAACATGGCGGCTCCGCTGGCTGGGCAGGCGGGGGTTGTACTGCGGGACCTGGCCCTGCGATCCGCCTGCCTGCGGGGCAGCTTCCCGGTGAGTGAGCCCGGCCCCGGCTGCCGCATCCCGCCGGCTCTGCTTGTGGCCCAGGGAGGGCGGCGGGCCGCGCACCTGGCGCTCTGAGGAGCCTTCCCTCGGCGGCCGCGCTCGCCGCCGCTTCCCGCCCCCTGCAGCCGCCTCAGCCCCGCGGCCGCCGGGACGCCCCGTTGCTGTCACTGCACGGGAGAGGTTTCGCTTTCCGCCTCGCGCAGGTTTCCTCGCCCGGAGGCTGCGTGAAGCCCGGGGCCGCGCTGCGGAACCGCGCTCCATGGGGGCCGCCGCGCTGCGGGCCGGGCCGGGGCTGTCCCGAGCAGAGCGTGTAACCCGAGGCATTGCCTCCGAGGGCCGCCTCGCCCCTCAAACTGTCATTATTGTAATCGCAGGGGTAGGTGGCGCTTTGCCCGAACCAGTGACATTTACCGAACGCTTTGGGCTGGCGGCGGCCTGGGGCGGTGGGTGAGACCCAGCGGTGCCCCCGGGACACGCCGGTCGTGCTCTGGCTTCTCCGTCGTTTCAGTCTCAGAAGGGTGATGAGAAAGAGAAAATGGGGCTCCCTGGAGGGTTCGAGTCCAGGAGCTCTCTTGAGGTGTGGCACGAGTCCTTTATTCACCTCGACAGCAAAAACGCTGTAGGTGAAATGAGACTTCGAACAGCTCTGGTGCTTTGGGCAACCAGCCTCTTTATTTTGTCTTTTAATCAGATCAGCAGCTGCATGGGAATCTCCTTTAATCCACGTATAAGTGTTTTCCCAGAAGCAAAAGCCTGCGGAGTGACCAAAGTTTGGTTCTGACCCGTGCCGGGGTGCTGGTGGCTGTGGGACGGCTGTAGGGTGAAGGATGGAGTTGGTGCTGAGCATAACTTGCACTGTACATCTCCTTTTGTCTGGTTTATCTTTTAACCTGGAGGAAGTTAGCTAGCTCGGTTTTAAATCAGAAGTCTTTTGTGCACATCTTCCCTTTTTCATTGGTGGGTACAGTGGAAATTCTGTGCAATTGATCAGTTGCTTTAGTGCACGTCTATTTCGTATATACACCCAGAGAGACAGGGGCGGTGTGTATATATACACGCACATAAATGTGTATATACATACATTTGTGTACATACATCCATATTTAAATATAAATATCTACATCCTGTCAGTCCCAACAGTGTTGGGTGCATATGTGTTACATGGTTGAAGCTGTGTTCCTGCCATCACAGCTTACGTGACTCTGATCCTACAATAAGGAACTCAGAGGTGACCTCCCTGTTTGTGTGTGTCCCTACTGTTTCTGTAGGGCTCTGGCTTGCAGGGCTTTTGTAGAGCTTGCGTATGGACAGAGTCATCTCAGAGTGAGGTGTAGAAGGTGCTTTGGGTGAGCTGGGTTTCAAACCTTGCCTCTACCTAGCGCTGCAGTGGGAATTTGACGTAGAGGTGGGATATTAAGGTGGCTAACTTTTTAAAAAACTTTTAAATAAAAATCTTTTTTGTGTGTTACTTATGACATAAAGATATTGAACTTGTATTAATAATCTCATTTTATTATTCTGTTTTTGAACTCTGACGGATATTGAGAGCATCTCCCAAGATCTGCGCTTTCCAAGTAGACTGTTTTCAAGGACCACATCAATACTGTGTAACTCAAGGTCTTAATTTCAAAGTAAAACACTTTCCTGTAGAAAGGTCTTTGTTTTTGCAGTTACTTACAGAATTCCCATCTAAATAACAGAATTCCCATCCTAACCTTCCACTGTCTCAGACTTTAAACTGTAACTAAGTTCATCAGTCTGGCTTTCTGTGCTACAAAGTAGGGTAAAGCATCTGAGGGTAAGAAAGTCCTTCTGTTTAGAGCATGTTTCTCGTTTGTATCATTCAGTACTTCCGACCAGAAGTTACACTGTTACTTTCATTTATTTATTTACTGTAAAGTAGCAAAACCTGTCCTCGCCTCAAAGCCTGTCACATTGTTCTTTTCACAGATAAAGACCTTCCATTTGGGAAGGATATTTATCAAGAAATATCAGTCTTAAACTTCATTGTTTTGATAACATCGTGTGAGCAGATACCTGGCGAAATTTCAAGTCTTTCCTTGTAACCTTCCTGACTTACTGTTGGAGTGGTGTTTGTAGGCTTTGCATCTGTTGCAAAATTTCTTATTATTTCAGAACCAGTGATGTTCATAGTCATGTTGAAAAAAGCTTTTGGGGAAGTTTGGTTGTATACTCTCATTATAATCTACACACAAACATTTTTCTGTGCAATTTCATTTTAAGGGTGGAATGAGTGGTACTCGATCCTATCACATGAAAATTTTATTGTCCCTCTGCTTTCCCTTTGGCTTTTTACCTTTCTATAACCGTTAAACATTTTTTACTCTTTTAACTTTTTATATCCTTGGTAGATTTAGTTCTTTATGCTTTTTGAGTTTAAATCTGACCAAGTGTTTCAAGAAGATAAAAGATAGATTTCTGTTGTCTGCAGTGCATGTGGACAAGCGTATTTAGACCTGCTCTTACTGGAGCAATATTTGTAAAGAGCTGTGACAAACGCTCCAGGGACCACTCTGCAGCAGAATTCAATCTTGTTGGCTAGCAACAAATAGGCTCCATTGAAGGCTGTTTATTTGAATGGGAGTTGGGCTGGGCCCTTTGGGAGGATGCTGTGTTTTCAGAATAGTTTCAGATGCAGTGGATTTCAGCGATGAATATAAATAAGGAACAATTAAATCAGAATCATAAAAAAAATAATGCTTAAGGTAACTCTCCAGTTTTCTGAAACAGTGAGCAGATTGGGTGGTGTGTTATGCAACCGTATCCTGGCCTTCAAGACAACCTTCAGTCCTGCAGTAACATTTCCAATTTTCATGCATGTTGAAAATATTTTTTTTAAAAAAAAAAAAAAAAGAGGGGGAGGAAGATGAAATTAAACAATAATCTTGTTATAAAATCTGCTGAATGCCATACATGTTAATAATAGGGAACTGTACAAGGTTACTCACTGCAGATGTCTTCAATTCCTAGACTTGAACACCTGTAAAGCCTCATTAATGCTGAAGTTCTGACTTTGTTAGGAAGCTATCAGCTGTGAGTATAATGATTTTCCATGCAACAGAAAACATTACGAAAAATAACTTTCAATTCATGACTTCAGAAGCCACTGCAGTGCCAAATTCTTTTTTTTCCTGGCATTGTGTTAAGTTCTTGAAAGTTTCTTGGAGGTTTGGACTGTTTCTCTGTTTGGCTTTTCCTGGTTGACAGTTTTGCTGTAATTTTTAAGGTTTTACATTTAGAGGCAGGAAATATATGAGCCTACGGACTTTCACAGTTTTTCTATAGGTACCTAAACCAAATAACTAGAAAGCCCTCTTCAAACTCTAGACAAAACTGAAATGCCAAAGTGGAGCAGATGTTTGGCCCACTCCTCCCTGGCAGTTCCATTAAACACATGGTTATTGAATCCTTTTTTGAGATGAAACAAGGGAATGAAAACATAAATATAACATTAGACTGTGATTTTAAAAATGTTTTAAAAATTACTTTTCCAGTTAGTTTTATACTAGTGGAACTTCTGCCTTGGGAGCAACCTGGTTCTGGCACAGATATTCACAGCTTTGTCTTGAAGTAGAGAAGCTGCACTTTGCTGCATTTATTTACCTTTGTACCTCATGTAGGTATAATCAGGGGATAGGGCTAATTAGATAAGAAGAGACAGCCTTCATGAATATGACATTAAGTTGAGAATTAGCTGGGACACCTGCAGTCTTAAATCTGGCTGTGGATAAGTAAACCCTTCCTCCCAGCCCTCCATCTGAACTCCCAGCCAGTTTACCCAAAGCGACTCCTTACCTTGCTTGAGTATATTTAGAATTCATTAAAGTTTCTGCTCTAAAAGCAAGTACTTTTTCATTAATCTGCCTCCTGAGGCACTAGATAAAGTGTCAATAGACAAACTGTGTTTTCTTTACAGGTATCTTAGTGATTGTTTCCTCCTGTTTTTCTCCAGAATATTGTCAGTGCATGTAGCAATTTTTTTTTTTTTTTTTTTTTAATTTCATTTGATTTGACTGTGCTGACTGCCAACAAGGATGCTCTGAAGAGTGTGTGAAGATGTTGTGATTCTTTCAGGAATACAGAAAAGTGAGATAAGGGTTTAGAAACACTTGGGGTTTAGTTGTTTCTTAGAAGTAGACTGTTTCTCCACTGTATTTTCCCGTCTCTTGTGTGAAAGGTTCATTTTCAGCAAAAATTGGAGATGTATTCATTTAGTGCTCAGAGATGCGATTCTCCCCCTCCCTGTTTTGGGGACTCACAGGTTCAGTTCCAGGATTACTTAACACAGACTGATAGATTTTTTGTTGTTGTTGTTGCTGTTGACCACAACTGTAGTGAGTAGTTCAGCTTATTTCCTTTGCCAGTCCAGTCTTTCTGTGCATGTTTGAGACTATGATCTGCAGCTTTGAGCATATACCCTAAGGATTTTCTCCAGAAAATTTTCTTCTTTAATACTCTGCTGCGATAGCCAGTTTCTAGTCATCTGTGAATCAGTTAGCTGTGTATTCATCTCTTCCCTGCTCTGTAGTGGGACATAAAAACCATGTTACCCGTGCAACTGATTATAACAGTAACTTTGGAACTGGTAATTAAACATTTATCCATAATTAATAGCTGGCTATTGATCTTATTTTAACTAAATAACGGGAGTAGACATGAAACTAAGAGAATTTGATTGAATGTTGTGAAAAAGTTCTTAGTAGTGGAGGTATGCTGTGCTGTTGAATAGGTGCTGTTGAAATCTGTTGCATGAATGATAGTTAAAACAGATTCTAAACTCTAGGCTGAAGTCCTCCTTTAATATGGTAATGGAAATAAAAAAAACAACCCAAGATTGGTGAGGTTTTTGTGTTTGGTTTTTTTTTTTTGTTTGTTTGTGACATTGTGCTGATGGTGATGTTCTGGTATAATTAGTGGCTAAATGTTGACTAGGAAGGAATTAAAAAATAGCAAGTATTTACACTTATTTGTTGGAATTTATTTTTTTTTTAAATGCTCAGTTAAAATTTGATACTGATAGCACAAAATATATTCAGTAAATAAAAGATTTTGAGTTTTGCTCTTTTTGGATGGTTTGTTTCAAAGTTGCTGGTTTATTGAACAGATTTTCTCATGAACTTTTTTCTTCCTGGTCTCTGCCTGTTCTCTTTCTGCTTGCTCATAGGTTTCCTAAACTACAAGAGTCTGTATCCCCAAATTGAATTATGTTTTGTTGTATTGCTGTGTTGATCCAATAGTGTATAACCTTAGAATCCAAAATCATAAAGCTCTAGGCACTATCCCCATTGAGCATGAATGTGGGTTGGACTATTTCTCTCAAAGACTGTTTCCTTTAAGAAAAGCACTTTTCAAATATTTTGGGAGTGATAGGTTATTATTCTTTTGGGTTTGTTTACCTTGCACATTGGTAGTACTTGGTGGCAGATCAATTTCAGTCCACCCTGTTTGTTTTTAATTTGTGCAGTAGTGCTTTATTGATTGGCCCTAGAGAGCAAAGGAGTTTAAATTTGCCTCTATCATTTGCATCTTGGTATAATTAATGATTTGGATTTTAGTTTTCTGCTTTTCATAATAAAAAGGTATAGATTCATGTTGTTTACAAGTGAAGGACCAAAGGTTGTGTGCACGTCCTTATCAGCTAAATTAGTTTGTACGAGAGGCATTATAAATGTTGCAGCTTTGCAGCGTGCTTTCTGTGTTTGTGAAGATGTGACTCTTTATATAAAGTGCCTAGGCATTTTGAGTTAATAAATTTGGTGGTTTGTCTTAAGGAAGGTGGGACAGACAAAATACCTTCAGGATTCAGCAGGCAGTAATTCAGTTTGGAGCAAAAGGGTTATTTTAATTTTTTTTTAACAATTGAACTGTAAATGGAAGAGTTTTATATGTCTGAAAATGGATAGATATTTTGAGAGCATCAGCAGCAGGAACTTCAAACACCCATTCATACAGTGTGCGTTTAGGATACTTCTGGAGCAATAAGCAAACTCATGGGAACAATAACTGGGAAAGATGAAAAATGGCAAGGTATTACAGGAGTAGATAGATTCTGAGGAGTATAAGCAATGAGCAATAGTCTCGATTTGTGTCAGGAGGAGAGAGAATCACTTTTACTGTAGTTACTTTGGTGTCTAACTCTTGTCCACTTAAGTTCTTTGTGAGATGCAAAAGTTTTGTAGGAATTGTCAGGAATGGAGAATTAAGGGAGTTTTTTGATCAAGTTTGGTAGGTTTGTCTGCTTATCCAAGACTTGTGTCTGCTTTTTCTTTTTCAGCTTCATATTTTTCAGTCAAAAATTACTAGTGGAACACTTCATTGTTCTTTTGAGATCTTCCTCTGAGGGATCAGTGGACAAAAGAACAGTGCAATTTGACATCTGCTAATTTAGTGGCAGCTAAGAAAACAGTTACTCCCTTGAGGCAGGGGGGAAACTATGATAGGTAAGGTAAAAGATACAGATAGATATTTGTGAAAATTATAGATGAAAGGGCTATTAAAAACAACAGAAAACTTTATTCTCAACAGATTACTTGTTTATCTTTGTAAGGTCTGAAGATGGCATGAAAAATTTGTTTTCCCTTAAATTTTCTACCTTCAACTCTGCCTCTCTGAACACATTGGAGACAGTGAATCTATTTAATTGGATTCTTTCATGCAGAGTTTCAGTCTGGATTTGTTTTTCAGTTAAATGGCTCTGATTAAGATTGTCTAAAGTAATGCCATAAATTTTGGGAAGAGAGGAACTGATATTTAGATAGGAAATGTTATGTGAGAGAGCAGCTGGAATGCATGGAGCTCCATCTAGGGAGGGCTGATGACCCAGCTATGGGTCAGGATTAGCAAGCAGACCAATGTTGTTGACAGTGTTGTTGTACTTGTCTGCTACAGACAGCTTGATCAGCAAGAATCAGAGGAAGCCTCATGTGAGGAAGCCTCATGTTAGCAAGCCCTTGTGCTCATTCACTCCAGTATCTGCTGGAGTGACAGTGAAGCAGGGCACAAGTAATTCAGGACGTTTCTGAGAGCATTGACAGCAACTCCCTAATGCAGATGACTGAGAAGCTGACAACAGGATACACTACTGGACCTTACATGTACAAATATGGAAGAATTGGTTGGGGGTGTGAAGATTGGGGCAGCCTGGATTTACGAAGGGGAAATGCTTGGCCAACCTGATAGCCCTCTCTGGTGGGACCATTGGCTTTGTAGTTGAGGGAAGAGCAGTGGATGTTGTATATTTTGATGGGTACATCTTGGGCTGTAATAGTGTACTAAGAACGAGATTAGGAATATTCCTAACTTCCTTCCAAAGGATGATGGCATTACTTCACTGATGGCTTGGAAGTTCTATTTCACTGGATTAAAGTCGTTTTCTTTCTCCTCCCTCCATATAGTCAGGCCATATGTTTTAATAATAGTTCTGAATGGCACTGATAAACTGTGTACTCTGACTGGAGGGTTTTTAAGGCCTCATTTAATTTACCTATGATCTATATTATGACTATTCTATGTTTGGGTTTTAGGAGCTGCATAGATTTTTTTTTTTTTTTTTTTTATGTCAGGCATCAAGGAAGATTAGAAAAACACTGGTGCATAACCTGGCTATTTGGTTTCTTTTCCCCGTGGCCTCTCAATTGTTACTTCCCTTTGTAGTGCTAATGGAGTGGTTATTTTGGTCAGTCTGTATTCAAAATCTTCTGGCTGTCTGATAGTCTATCCAAGGTGACAAAAACATAGTAGACACAGGTGTCAGTCTGTCAGAGGAGGAAGTGAGGAGTTCTGAGTTATTTGCAGACCTGCAGTCTGTTACAGATTATGGATTATAATTTCTGGGCATTTTTCAGTATTTTCTTCCACTGGTGTGGAGGTGTCTTGTCCCATACCACATTGGCAGCATCTATTAAGAGTGAAATAAAATGGGATTTTATGATTCAAAAGCAAAATACATGTTTAAGTCCCTGACCTCAGTGATACATCATACTCCTTTGAAGGTCTAGGAACACAGATATTCTGAAAAGCCATCCTTTGTTCATTACTGTTTTATGAGCAGCCATTTTGGGTCAGCATTGGCTTTGCTGGTGACCCTTGTTGCTTAATGTCTGATTAATGTTATCAGCTGGCAGGTAGACAGTGTTTTTTAAAGAGCTACTTGACAAACATACTTCTGATGAAGGATTACTCTCCCCTGCTCCCTTTGCTTGCTGATTAGCTTTTACTGTACGCCCGGCTTCCACGTATCTGCAAGTTTCAATCATTCCAAATGGCCGAGCATAGGCAGTGAACATGCCTCTGAGAAATCAGATTGCTTTGTTTTAGGGATGACATGAAATAGACTTTTATTTGCCTGGAATGTTTGATCAGTGGTGTTAGAAATGTAGAAGTCTGCTTTAAGGTCAGAGTCTTTGATGATGAAGAGATGCTGCTGCTCGTAATGTCCTAGTCTTGCTTTGAGATTTGAGAATGAATTTCCAGTGTGAATAATGGAGGAATATGAATAAAGAAATGACCTGCAAAGGAACGAAAAATGTTCATAACTTTCGGCTTTCTGTTAAGGGCATATTTACATCAATTATTCTGCAACAGATTCTGGTTTCTCCCAACTCTGCCCAAGCAGCTGGAATGCTGTTTTCTTGTGTTTGTTCCTTTGAGCTTGCTTCATAACAGTATAAGTCAAATGTTCTAATTAAAAACAACTTTTATTAACAACAAAAGGTGTGAAGCATTCAGATTTAAACAAAATTTGTATATCAGCCTTTTTTTTTTTTTTGGTGCTTCCAGGATAGAAACTGTTGCAGTCCTTCCTGCACTAGTCTGGTAAACCAGCTGTGACTTAGGCATGCAATAGAACTGTTTCTGTAGATACTTTTCTATATTCCTTTATTCTACTGCTGTGAGCATTTGCATCTTTATTGATTGGGAGTGATATGCTGCTTAGTGCTCAAAGTCATAATCTTCTGTGATGACATAATTAGGTAACGTGGAAATTATCATGATTTGACTTCAAGTATTAAAGAAATGGAACAAAAACCTGTGATTATGTTTCACATTTGCTTCTCTGTGATGAGAAATGGAGCCCAAACTGTCTAAATTGGCACTTTATTGGTGTTTTTCTTAAAATGTCAGTGACTCTTAACACTTGAAAAAGTACTCTTCCAGGGTATGGTAGGCAAGAAACGCTTCTTTGATAGATATGATTACTCGGGTCAGGAATACAAAAACATTTCTGATCCACCTATTGACAATGCTTTGAGTTTCCTGATGATTCAGGAAGCTTAATTAGGATAAAGTGTACAAAAAGCATAGTGGGGTACTCTGAAAAGCATACGCTTTATTTCATGATTGATGGTAAAATAGTTTCAGAAGTATTTTTTCCTGGTTATATTTAATATTTAAAGCATTTGTTCATAGTTACATAAAAGTATAATTTTAATCTTGTAAAAAAATTAGGAATGTAAAACACTAAGATGAGAACAAAAATATATATGCTCAAGATATTTAAAATAAAAGAGTATTTCTGATTTATGTGGAGAAGATAGCTTATTTCACTCTTTGAATATGTGGTGCATATCACCAACCATCTTCTTTCATTTGCAAGGGTGAGGAATGTATTACGGTTGTTTCTGCAACTGATTATGCAGTTGTGTATGGTAGTGAGTTTATTTTTATCAGATACTTCAAAGCCTTTACTTTTTAGGTCGGGGAAGTATGCTTTTCCTAATGCTTTGAAGTTTTAAATACGCAAAATGAATGTAAGTTGACTAAAATTAATTACTAATGCGAAGCAGTGGTACTGATGGTTAGCGCGTTGACAAAAGCAGAAATTGAATCTGTGAATTCATATTCTTGTTTCCTTTACCCAAGCAAAGGCTCTGAAAATTGATTCCAGAAGTCTAAAGCTTTGGAAGGCACACTTGTTTCTTGGGCACGTGTGGATGTACAAGAAATATTTTTAATACTGTTTTATTCTGCTGAAGTTTGGTTTAACCATGCAGGAAAAAACATGTTTTGCAAATATTTTCTGAAGTTGGGAGGGTCCATTCCCTGACTAGTGCAGAATTGTTCACCCCTTTGAGTGGACCAGCAGCTGTGTGTTTGGGCAGGCTGCTTTGTTTGCTTGACATCCTGTTTGTTTTGTGAGCATGTTGTTCAAAATAGAAAGTTTTCACGTAGTTTCATAGAATAAGGAGCTGCCATGTTTTGCCTGGGTTTTCAGAAGCTGCTGCTGATTCATTGCTCAGGTGAACATTAGTGGGATTGGAGTATACTCAGCTCTGCTCAGTCAGCCTTTAAATGCCAAGCAGAATGTATCAGAGAACTTCCCAGTGTGCTGTTGCTTAATTTGCAGCAATTTCTAGTTTGGTGTTTGTATGTAAATAGAGGGCCCTACTCCCCTGGGTGGAGGCGCAGGATGCAGGTTATCAGGGATTTGACTACGTCCTGCTTAATTTGGAGGTCAGTCTGTGGAAGCATGACCAAAACAACTGCTGAACAATAGGCTGACAAGGTATGGGAAAGGGAGTAGCGAGGTCAGGGTCTTACTGTTTAAGAGAACACTATTACTGCTGTTTCCTCTTTCACTTTTGAGGACTGCACTCCTCACAAAACCACATCTGCAGACACTCAGAAAGATCATCCAGGTGGTAGCTGCTAGGATCTGCCTTGGTAGTGCACAAGGATACAGGCTCAGATTCTGGTTTTCTGAGATAAGGAGAATAAGGATGACAGAAGGAGCTTGAGTCTGACCCTGTGCATGTTCCTGGTAGTTTACAATGGAGCTTAGTGGGTGAGAGAGTGTATTTACAGAATAGATGTCAAAATCCCTGTGTATAAGCAAGCTGTAAATAAGTCTATAAAATATAATCATTACAGAGACTTTAAATCTGCAATGAGTGAAGGACTTGCTTCAAGTTCGTTCTTGTCTCTGCCTCCTTGCATGAGAAGTAAACAGAAGGATAAATTAGAAGGCTGAGTTGATAAATGCAATTTCAAGGCACATTGGAATAAAATTGTGTAGTTTCTTTTTTTGTCTTGAGCTAATGACCCAAATGAGTTCTGCAGTGTCAGAACATCACACCACGCTGCATCATTTCCAGGGGAATGCAGAGGTTAAGCTTAGGATCAATCACTTTGCAATCAGACTGATTATAAAAGGACAAGGAGGAGTACAAGATAAAATCAAAAGAACATAGTAGGACAGAAGGGTATAGAGGGAGATGCTCTGGAACCCTTGAAGTAAAAAGGTTTCTTGCAGTAGAGAGCTAGCAGGAACATTCAGGAGAACTACTAAGGGAAGCATTATGGTTTTGTTAAAATAACAGTTCAGGATTTTTCAGCCCCACTTCTACCCTAAGTACATTCATTTACTTAGAGACTGGCAAAGCTTTAAATAGTCCTTACCATTTTATCTGCAATACTGTGAAATATCCAAGATACAACTGAGATGCTTCTAAAACTTCGTAGTTTTCACATGCATATTGTTATGACAGGGGTAAAATAGAAAGGTTTCTGAAGAGATACTCTTCCATTTTTGAACACTATCTATATGGCTTTGTAAATATGTGTTTCAGAATTATGAATAATATGTGGATGAGTTTGGTGCTGTCTTCTGGAGTCCTCTTCTGTTTCTGTGGCATTTGTTAAAGTGCAGCAAAACTACACTGTTTCGTATTGGAGCCACTGTGGAAAGATTTAGAAGGTGGGTTTTAATGAAAGAGATGAAAGAAAGCCTCAACAGCATCCAGCCACTTCGCAACTGATGGACACACTCCTGACGTTCTTCTTTCCCAGCCGAGGGATTCTACCACTGAGAGAGGAAAGAAAATGCTGAATCAAAAATGAAGATAGATGTTGAAATATCATTATATATTTCCAAAAAGAATATTGATGAATATGTCATTATAGCTAAATGTTTTTTTTTAGTGGCAAGGAATGCTGGTTTAGAGGTGGAAGAAGTAAATCCTTATTAATATTTTACATATTTTTTAATGAATTAATTTTGAGGTATTGGGTAGTGAATGAAATGTTCAATCCCCCCAGTCATGGTGGCATTTAAGTTTTAATCTTAAAATGCTTGAATAGGGCCACATATTTTTTAGATTCATTTACCTTGCAAAGTTGACAGTTCAGCTAGTGAGGGAGTTTTGGGAAAGTTCATCCACTGCAGTGGGGAAATTGGGGAAGAGTGAGAGAGTTTGATTCATGACTGTACTTTGGGGTCAAATCCAGTAGGCTCATTTCTGTAGTTAAATCATTCACTTTCCCAGGTTAATTTTAACATTCAGAGTTGAGGCTGAAACTGTTCTTTTTCTAAATGGTTTCTGCAGGACCCTGTTACTTTGAACTGTCTTCTATTTCACATAAATGTCAGACCTTACTCTGACTAAAAGTGTACCCTGCTGCTGTCTCTTGTGTCTGACTTTGGATTTTCTCCTTAGAAAGCAGAAGCATGGTTTATATGGCCATATCAGGTAGAGAGTATTTTATAGGTGTTTATTTGATCTCAATAGCTGCTCATGTCTACAATATTATTGAAATAAAACTCCTTTGGCAAGACCTGAAATTTGAAGGAGGAAGTAATATTGTTTCTCATTTAAATTGTGTATAAATAAATGATTATAAATTGACAGATGTTGCTTGTAGTGATTCTTTTCTTGAGTGAAAAAACAATCTCTATTTCCTTCTTAATTTAGGAACTTAAAATTCTTAAGAGGTGAAAAGAGAAACTAGACTCAGCAAAGAAGTTATGAGTTGAAAGTTTAATAGCTGCTTTTGTTTCCAGGGCCATGTTGCACTGCACTAAATCTGCAGATGGATGGTCTTTTACTGCACTGCACTGTGGATAGGTTGAAATTTATTAGTAACAACATCAAAAGAAGGTACAATAGGTGGTTTTGTGGAAAATGCAATGTACCACATTGTTCAGTGTCCCTAATCCAAGTCCTTCAACTCTGGTGAGTTCAGTAGAGCTGGTGTGTCCTCTCAGATTGTTTCTCAAACAGCCTCTACCTGTTAGAGCAGATGTATGTTAGCACATGCCCAATTCAGCATGAGCCTCTGCGAAGGTTTATGAAGCACTGGCACTTGTATGCCAGGTGGGCATGTTTTTTTATCCGTGTTCAGGAGGGGCAGAATCCCTGGGGTGTAAGTTCCCCCTTCATGCAGTTTTCTGTTGCAGCAGTAGGTTTTTAGGTCTGTACAGTTCTGAAAACTTGTGCCTTTTTCAGAGAGCTCATCCTGAGGATTCACTCACTACCAGGCTTTTATTACTCCTTTAAATAGTGTACAATATGTTCTAGTTTAATTTGTTTTGAAACTATTCAGCCATACTTTATAATGCCTTATGGAACTCATCAATACTGCCTGTATATCTGTCTAATAAGAGTTCAGTAAATTAGCATAATCATTAAACAAACAAATTCTCATTCTGTTAGTAATTGGTGACTGCCCATTTCTCAAAAGACAAGTGATGTCAACTGGCATTTATTAGTTTTCAGTATGCTTTGTTATCTACAGGTAGGTAATCTGTCGTTTATATCCTTGCTTTATGATGCTGCATTAGAATAATCACTGCTGCCTGGTGATGGAAGAAAAGTAGTTTCTCGTAACAAAAAAGGATGAGATGACTAAAATACGTTCTTTAGCTTCCCAGTTAAAATAGCTTCCTTTTCTAAAATTGGCATGTCAGTAGTTCAAGAAAACCCTTCCCTTTATTTCTTTTGTTTGTCACCATCTTGATGTTTCCTGCTGTGATGCACTGTGATTCCTGCCTTCCTATCTCTGTTTTCCAGTGGCTTCTATTAAAAGAACTTTGCAACATGACAAGAGAAATTGTCTTTTCCTTGAACTATATGAAAGTCTTCAGTGGAAGATTTAACTAAGTGCTTGTTTTGATTGCATGAACTAGAATTAAAATGGTGACACAAATGCCTAATATAGCAGTAAAATAAAAAAATAATCCTTTGTTTAAAACTGTAGACTTCTGAACTGTATCTTTTTCTGGAGTGTCACTGTTCTCTACAATGAATTGCAGTGGATTTGATTAATTGCTTCAGAAGAAAAAGTGCATTTGAGTTATTAGCATGCAGTTTCGTGTTGTCTTCCCTAGGCTTGGTTTGCAGCAGGCAGTGCACTCTCCTGTCCCTCCTACCCTGGGGTAAGGGCAGGCCCTTGTCAGAAGGGGTGGTCCTGCTCTCACTGCTGTGTTGCTGATGGGTTTCTTGCACTGGTTCTCGTCTTCACCTGGTCCTCTGGTGGGTTGGGGCACAGAGCAAAGTGGGCAGCAAAAGAAGCTTTCTCCTGGGTAAGCTCCACTGCAGGTCTGGGGAATACGAGGGAGTGTGTAGGAGTGAGCAGCTGGGGAGCTGTGGTGGCAGCTGCCTTGGGGTCACCTGAGCAGAAATGGGAAACCACAGCCCTGTGGTGATGACCTCTTCCAGTGCTTTGGCTTGAGGAAGAATTTCTTCACAGTGAGGGTAACAGAACACTGGCACAGGCTGCCCAGAGAGGTTGTGGAGTCTCCTTCTCTGGAGACATTCAAAACCCCCCCGGACATGTTCCTGTGTGACCTGATCTAGGTGTTCCTGCTCTGGCAGGGGCATTGGACTAGATGATCTTCTGAGGTCCCTTCCAATCCCTGACATTCTCTGTGATTCTGTGTGAAAGCACTTGGCTGTTGGAGGGGCTATGTAGCTGTGTGAGGGTGCATCAGCTATATATGGGAGAGTGGTGGTGAAGTCTCAACTGGTGCCAACTTTGGCTGGAAAACTGCACAGGGCAGATGATAGGTTTAACATGGCACTAGATTTCCTGGATTGCAGAAGCACATGGGGAGTAATTGGTCGATTGCTCAAGTGTGTTGCTATTTAAATGTCACTAAACTGCCTATGGATTGAGCTGATACACTTCTCCAGTCTAAGTATGACTTAAGGGTGGATTAGTGTTTTCAGAGACTTCAGAATGCTCAGTTTTGAATAAGCTCATTTCAGTAATTGAAAAACAATATTAAGGCAATGCCAGGCAAAGATTTTCCAAAATAGGATTTAACTTTGGGCTTCTCTGTCAAGATTTTCTCACTCAACATAATGGTGAGATTTTCAGTAATGGGGACTTCTGAGCAGAAGCTCTTGCCTGTTTCACACTCCTGAAGTTTTTAAGATTTGCATACTTAAACAAATCTTGTTCTTTCCAAGCTCTTGGCCATCCTCTGGGCTGTTTGTCTGATTCTAATTTTTGTAAACAATTTAACAGTAGAAAATCTAACAATAATATTAACCATGTTTGTGCTCCTTTTATAACTGGGGCCCCATTTTTTTTCTATTTTTTTTGTGCATATGAAGAGAATTGTCGAGTTATTTAGCATGGACATCTTGTTTCAAAGAATCATGTAGCTGTTAGGAATAGTAATAATTATCCGCCAGAACAGGCTGTCTATCTTTAGTAAACAATGATGTAGTGGCATATTTCATGTTTGGGTGTTTTTTTTAAATCTGAAGTTGAGAGTTATGTAAACCTTAACAATTGCAGTGAAAGATCTCGCTCATTCTGAGAACTGAGTATATGGTTCAGTAGTAAATTGCCCCTGCAGTTTATTGATCAAAATGTCATAGCCTTTAAAGAACTGGGAAGTGTGATCTTTTTTTTTTTTATCCCCCCTCTCTGAGACAAACTGCATTTTACTGTTCAAGGTATTTTGTGTAGTTTATTTTAAGTAATAAATTTGGAACTACAAGGCCTATAACTCTTACATGGAGTTTGTGTGTTGTCGTTTGTTTTAATTCAGTGAAAATGAATTCCAATTTATAGGAATAAATAATGGAATTTAACTCCTTAAAGATCTTCAGCTGTACTCATGGAAGATTTTAAAATGCTGGTGTTTAAGGTCAAGATTGCTTACAGTGTTTTGATACAAATTAATAACAAGAAATAAGCGATTCCTGACTTCTGTGGACAGAAGTATGGATAGTCTGTTTTTGTCAGGAAAATATTCAAGACTTCTTCCTAAACTAGCTCACAGAATTGGTTTTATCCTTTATATCACAGAAGTCTAGATTGAATCTTTGATCAAAATGCTTAGTGCTGGTTGAAGCTGATTGTCTCTGCTGATACCAAAGGGACCTCACTGCCATATGGTATCCAATTTAAAGTCAGCAGTTTGGGATGTTGATGGAAGATGGTTTCCTCTGTGACTTTTAAATATGATGGTGTGGATACTAATTCCTACTTTGGAAGATAAAAATTATTGATTTGTGGTAGCCAACAAGGCATTACTTGGGAAGGACGTTTGCTGTCCTGTTTTTCTTAATACAGCCGTAGGTGTGTGACATTAATCCTCTTGGGAGAAGGGGATGTGTGGTTTGACTTAACATGGCATACCTTATAGCAAGTCAGTCTTACCACGAGTCTTTCCATTTTCTTTTGTGCTTGAAATACTTGCTTTCATACAGAACAAAGTGTAATAATCTCTGTTTGCTTTTTATGACTTACATTTGTAATAAACTTTTCCTGTTTAGTGTAGGGCCTTTTTCCTAAATTTTTCTTTCTTGTCAGACTAACTGTACTGATACTTATTCTTTACGTCAGCACTGCCAACAAACTAAGTGTTTGAGTTTGGATTGAGTGGCCTATGTGGTATATTTCAAGTATATGACCTAATAAAATGTGCCTGTACCCGAGGCGGTTTATGTGAAGGTACCCATTTTGTTGTATTTCTGATGGTTCCTTTTTGATAGGAACTTCTCCTACAACTTTGTCAATTACAGTAGCTGTATGTCAATAAATATAATAAAGGTTTATTTCTTATATTGATTAATGGTATGCTGTTTCATTACTGTCATCTTTGTATATCTGTTTTCTTTCATATGTGCTTGGAATTGTATTACAGGCCAGAGCGCACAAATCGAATAAACTAGAATGCTGCAGAATGTGTTGGGTAAGCAAATAGGGGCTTTTGTGTGTTGTGAGGTTTTTTGTTAGATGCTTTTATTTTAGATAAGTTACACTAAACACATTCCCTTTTTATTTTGGGTACAGGTTACATTAAAAGACTTCCCCATAGACATCACAGGTTTTCTCCCTAAGTGACTTCCAGTATAAGCATTACACTATAGTCCATATTTATAAAACTTTATACTATATACTATATATTATATACATTTGATGTATAACTTGCATTCATGCAGAGATTATTTGCATTGGTAGAGCTGTTTTATAGTGGCACAGGATCTATTAGGGTAGCTACAGCTACATTACTTCAGTGGAGCAGCAGAAGGGGAAGAAAGTAATATGAATTTGTTTGACTGGCTATACTGTCAGGTGATTTAATAAGAGAGCCATCTTTGTTTCATGTTGTTAATACTGGCTTCCATTGATGCTATGAATGAAAAGGGAATGTTGGATGTCGCTAAAGTGTGTCTTCCTTTTAAACAGTCGTGCAATAAAGTGCATTAAGCTAGGTTAGTGTAAACAGTAGGGACTTGTAGTTCTGCTTCTGTTTAACTATGTTGTTACTGTTTAGCCCATATTATTCAAATAATGCAAATTATTTTTTGTTGACATGTGACAACTCAAGCATTGACAAACTGGATAGTGGAGGAATAATTCAGCTACTCTCCAAATACGTGATTTGTGCAGAGCCCTTAACATTTTATATAAAAAAAAAACAAACCAAAACAAAACAAAGAAAGAGGTGGTAAATAGGAGATTATACAGGTTATGTGAGCAGTCAGGTTTTTTCCCTTGCAGTAGTCAATGAACACTGATACAGTTATGCAACACGTGGCCTCATTAAGGTGGTCAAAAAGAGAAATTGGATTTCTTGATGCCTGTGCCACTCATTTTAATGATGCTGTATGTATGTAATTGGACCAAACATGGTATCAAGGTGTATAAAGTAGTAACTTGGAGTGGGAGGCTTGTTCAGAACATAACATGCAATTACTAGTAACAGTAGTTTTCTGAAATCATTGCCAGTCTATGGACTTTTGGAACAGATTAGTGGCATTCTGACTGGTAACAAAAGTCTTGGGTGGAGAAGGGAAAGAAGATTAGACATGAACCCGAAACATGTGAATTCTTTGTGCTTTTGGAAAATGCCAAGTAATTCTAGCCATCAGGAGAGAATCTAGTGTGAAACTTGTACTTGATGAAGTAATTCTGCCTTAATCTCGCTTCATGTTACTGTTCAATTGAGGCTTTTTGTTCCAGTTCCTTGAGTTTGGGGATTTTTGACGCAGTTGTCAGGCTCTAAGGAAACATTATCAGTTGTAATAGAGTCCTGTTTAAGTATGTTAATCTCTTTGATAAGCACTTATGTTAGATATGTAATCTTAAAACGTATCTTATTAGGAAGAGTTTAATTCCTCTTTAAAACTTTATTATTTTAAATACTAAATTGTATAAAAACATGGATACATGCTACTAGTGATGTTTTTCGTGGTTTTGTGAACTGATCTATTGTTACAGCTTATTTGTGATTTAAAATAAAATTACCTTTTTCATGTATCTGGCATATCTGAATCTCAGCTAAGAGCTACTCTCCAGCTACAATGTGTGTATCATACACAAAGAGCTCATATGAAAGCTATTTTTTTTTCTTGTAGTAATATAATGTCTGCTGGAAGTCTTCACCAGAGCCATGGCATATTTATTTTAGACTTTTAATACCTTTCTTTCAAAAGACTAAATCCTTTAGTTTAAGTTTTTCTTTATTCCATTCTGTGAGAACATGTTGTCTGGATTTTCGTTTAGGCTCACTGGAGTGATTTTTAGCTTTTTCTTTGTTATAGAAACTGTAGCTAACATGCTAAGAAGTAAAATACCACTAAAAAAAAAAAAAAAAAAAGGTTTAGAAAGATGTATTTGAACCTACAGCCCTACTTTGGGCTGTTCAGAACTTGACAGAAGTTAATATTCAAGGTTAAGCTGTATTTACAGTAATGAGAATGTGTGTAAGTTTAGTAAGATGTTTTAAATCTTTTTTGTTGTTAGAAAACATGCCTTAAGGATAACAGAAAATTCCTCCCATAGCAAATTTTCTAGTTCTTGCCTGTCATCTTATGAAGATGAAACACAAAATGTCACACAGGGAGTCAGGTTTTACTAAAGTTCACATACTATTTCCAGTCTCTTCTTCACAGGCTGGTATGACAGAATGTGCTCCTTGTACTGCAGTGCAGCCTTGCAATAAAGAAACAGATGAAACACAGACATATCTTAAACTGTTGGAACATACTGTGTTGCAACCATAGACAACGCTGCGTGGAAAGATCTGAGAGATGTGCGGTGTTTTCCAGTATGGTTTTCTGACTAGTGTGTAGGGAGAGGAGATGAAAGTATTCAAGCAGGGAATAAGCTGGGAATAGAAGGTGGTGAGAATCAGTAATGAACAGAAATTCTTAAAAGGTAGCCTCTGCTTTCCTGTGCTTTAGTTTCCCTTTTACTTGCTTCCCCCCCTGCCTCCTTTCAGATTGAAATTCTTTTTCCTGATGGTAATTTACAACCTAATTTCTCGGTCTCTTTCATGAGAGACAGGACCACATTGGTGAATGCAGCAGTGCTGTTTAATGCTGCTGAGAGCAATTAAATTGTTGACAAGAGTAGAGCTGCAGAACAGGAAAATAAATAATATAAAGGTGCATGATGCTGGAGTTGTATTCTGTGCCATGTTAAAGTGTCTTCCTAATAAGTCTCAAGGGGAAGGGATGGATTATGGCTGCCTGTAGAGGACTAGATATGGGAAATAGCTTGCTTTCAAAACTTTGTAGATTCTTGTCTCAACTGTCTTAAGGCTGTACCTTTGTGCAGTAGCACTGTTACTGTCAGTCTCAGGTGTGTCTGTAGGATACATGAAAATTTATGATACTCAAGAAATTTATCGTATTTGAAGCCATCTCAAATTCTGGTGAATGCTTGGTATAAATGTATTTGAGAGGGTTGGGAACTTCATCGGGCAAGGATTTTTCAAGGTTCTTGTACTAACTGGTTCTTTTATTGCTGTCCCTTCTAAATCATTCAGACATATATTTATTGTGACCAGAATATCTTTGAGTTGGGAATTAGTTCAGAGAATCATCTGTTCACTCGCATTTCTAACATCTCATGGTCACTTTTTTTGTGCCTTAAGCTGAACATGTATATATTTGCAGCTGGTTAGATCTTTCAAGATGGTCTAGAAAGAGTAGTCATCTTCACAGATTCAAAGTTTTTGTTTTATTTCATCTCTTGTAACTGCTTTAATTTCCCTGCTCTTCTCAAGACATATGGTGCATATACTGCAAGTGCTTTAAAGCAAGTTTTTCATGTTCCTTGCTCTTCAGAGCTTCTAATAAAGACTTTGTCACAGTTGGTTTCTTAAATATGTTGTCATATATATACAGTGGTAGGCTGTACTATTTCATTTTATTGAGTAGTTCTTTTGCAACCAGGAGTTTGTCTTTTGTGGAAAGTCTTGATTGAATGTCTTCAGTTGGCACTCAGTAAGATGGTCTCTCTTGGAATGATATAGGAGAGGAACAAAAATGTATGTGCTTTCTAACCATAAGTTTCTAAGCTTTGCTTTTCTGTGCCATCAGTTCTTGGCTAGATCTCCATTTTGTCGCTCTTAGGACTGATTTGACAGTTCTTTCAAATTATTCTCTGATTTCCTGTCTGTGTTCCTCAGACCTCTCTGGTTCATAATTTATGAAGGAAATATTCTCGTAATCTCTTAATATGGCTTCATTTTTATAAGAGAACAGACCTATGTCCGTATGCTTATATGCAGTATATGTATATGCAAGATGATTTTTAACATCTCAGCAATGAACTGGAGTATCCCTGTGGAATGTTTTGAGTTGTATTTTTCAAGTTGTAAAAGATATATACCAAAAGCTTTTGTAATGTGCCAAGAGGGTGGTTGGGAACAGAGCTTATTGCAGGTTCCTGGTGGAGCTGTTAGGCTTGCTTTATTCATTAACTACACTGGAGCTGAGTTAACACTGCAGTGAGGCACACCAGATGGGCAGCACTGGGGTTGACCTTTCTTCATCAAACAAACAGAGCTTTGACTGCTTTTCTTGCTGTCATCTCTGTTCTGTATCTGGTGGCCTTTACTATGTGGTGCCTCTTTGCATTTCATATTATTTAAGAGAGTCCTTAAAAGATTTGACTACTGAAGTCTTGCTGATTTGAACTAGCAGTGGAGATGTCATTGACACACTGTGCTGTGTTGCAAATTCCTTAACTACTTAATTCCTAACCAAACAGAAAATTCGAAAAGTTGTGTTGAAAGAGACTTTTGTCAAGCAACAGCAACAAAAGCCTGCACCAGAATAAGGTTGTTTGAATATTTAACTCTTTGTTTGATTTAGATCAGCTTAGTAACATGCTTGTGGAACTGTTGTATTGTTCTGAGTGATGAATAAAAGCTGTTTTGAAGACTTGTTCTTAAAATTTTGATCACTGGGTTTATAATTTATCAGCTGCATTACTGAGCTGTAGGAATCTTTATATAAACCAGTTAGTTGTAAGTAAAGATACTTAAGTGTAAGAGAAAAATAAATTGTAAGTAAACATACATACATATAAATAAGAAAAATCTGTAGTAAAACTTTTAACTCAGCTTTTTATTTGATACACCAACTTTAACATTTTTTTCTGTATTATTTAATTCTGTCCAAGATTAGCTTGACATGTCTCTGAAAGATCTTTTGGCTCATAGTAAATGCAAGATCACATAACATAAAAATAAAGAACAATAAGATTTATAAGTATATAACAGATGAGCAAAAAGTGCTATCAAACTTAGTGTAGAATTATCCTTTATTTTAAATCAACTTCCAGCTAAGGAGAATTAACCTTTCTTCTGGAAAGTACAGATACAGAATTTGAGTATAATTGATTGTTTAAATCAAGCTTTCTGCCTTTCAGATTTAAATTAGAATTGATGGGTTTGTTTATTTTGGTATAAGACAGTCTGCTTTAACTAAAGCTGTGAGGTTATTTTTCTGAACCCTGGAAGTCAGATTGGTAAATTCCTTGTTGCTCAAGAGAAATGGATTGTGAAATGTCTTTGTAGATGTTCTCCTGTTATAGCTTCAGGCCTTGAGGAGGGAGTACACACATCAGATAAAACTTTTAACTAAAGTAGAATGAAAGCCAGTTAGCTGCATGGAGATGTGTATTGGTTTTTCCTTCTTCCTCCTGTTCCTCCCTCTGCAAATGCAGTTGGCTTCTGATCGCCATTGGGATGTTCTTCTTTCTCTGCTACTTACAGCTGAAAGGGGAGGACCTTTGGAAATGTATTTTTGTGTTATGGCAGTGGCCAAATAACATGTTTTGGTTGAAAGTCTCTGGCCTTTTTTAATATGAGACTGGAAATGACCTTCAGGGTCCCTCTGGGCTCCTAGTGTTAATCCCTCTGTGGAAATGACCATGAAGCAATAGCTGTTAGAGGCTAACGGAGATCATATAGTAGGAAAACAAATTAAATGTCAACAATTTTGAAAGTGACTTTAAATTTTGACCCTACACTTGAAGGTATTGCATAAATGTAATAACATACTGTCTCTGAATGACATGGAGGAATATAAAACGTACTGAGGTGTCTGTATGATGCCTAGAATTAGAGATAGCCATAGGGCATACCGACAATATGTCGTTTTATTCTTCTAAAATACATTAACGAGGTTATGGTTAAAAGATTTTTAAAATGTGTCATTCTCAGCTATTTGTAACTGTTTAAGTTCTGTGGGAGTCTCTTTTACAGAAAACATGTGGTTATAGCATTTTAAAGATGGGGTTTGTATTTTCTTTATGCATCAATCTTTTGTGCTATGTTTCAAAGCAAGTAGGAACAGAAGGAGGTTTGCTTTAGATACAACGCATTTAAAATCCCAGTGTTGTGAAAAGGGTATGTGTTATTGAAAGACTTTAGCATGGAGGGTTTTTTTGTTTTCAGTATAAGGTTGCATTAGGATAATATTTCTTAGCATACTGGTAGAGATCAAAGTATTAGAATATTAAATAATCCTCTCTGTCTAATGTATCTAAATATATAGTGCTAGCTTGCATGCTGTGCTCCTTTCTTCAGGAGGGACCAAGAATTGATTGTGGGCTGTCTGCCAGTAGAACAACCGTTTGTCTCTCAATGTGGGAAGAGCATCTTTTGCTGGCACAAAATGGGATTATACCATTGCTAGGAGGCAGTGCCACCTTTGCCATTATACCATTGCCAGGAGTCAGGAACAGCTCCTTAATGATTGCTTTTGTCTGTAACAATTTACCCTATGCAGAGACTGTATCCTTTCTTAAAATCATTCAGTTGTGATCTTATTTTTTCAGTGTCTATACTCATATACACACCATGATAAGCAAATGTAATGTCTGTGTGTGTGTGTAAGGTTGTCATCTTTGTATCCGTGCTATATATATGTACACACACACAGATACAGACACAAGCACACATCTAAACTGGCATGTTGAGAATGGGAGATAAATTCTTTTCCAAGTGCTATTGTCCTTGCATGACTAACATGGTTGTGCTAGTGTTCTCAGCAAAATATATATAGAGGTGGAACTGACTAAGCATAGTTAACAGACCACTGAAAAATAAATACATTGGTATATAGTTTCCTACAAGATGATGCTAATTCCATGCCAGTTATTTTTTTTTCTCAGATATGCTGCAGTAAATGCATAGAATCGGTAGAAATAATTTTATAGAGAAGAATTATATGAAATTTTTAGTGTAAACAAGGATATTGAATATGAAACAATGAATTTGTTTTAAGGTAACAGTCTGTTAATATTTTTATAGCACAGGATAACGTAAAAAACATAAATAGACTTTAGAGTTCAAGCCAAGTTTGCCAATCTGCATTGATATTAAAGGTAAGGCATCTTGTCTAGCCGAGATCACCTAGTGAGCCTTGTGTAGCTTAAAAAATATCTCTAGCTTTCAGAGTACTTTGGTTGCACAAATGTTAAGAAAAGGCACTTAGATAAAATACATATTGATTTACCTTTTTTTTCCTGAAACAGTGTTGTTTAACTGCTGGTTAGAGATAACCATGAGGCTGAAGAGCTCAGTTGGCTGTCTCATGAACTGTTCTTAATGAGCATTATGTTATTTTCCCCTCTCGTTTTTCTAGGCTGTTCAATTAACCCCTAGACGATGGCTGAACCTGCAGGAGTACCAAAGCAAAAAACTAATGGCAGACCATGGGGTTACAGTTCAGAGATTCTTTGTAGCTGATTCTGCAAATGATGCCCTGGAGGCTGCTCAGAGACTAAGTAAGTTGACTGATAATGGGAGGAATCTGCTTCACTAGATAGCAATCTGGAAAATAAATTGCTTTCTAATAAGTTGTACACAATCTTCAAATTGATGGTTATTGAAAAGATTTGATATATTATCCAGACCATAAATGTATGCTTAATTTCTTCTGTGAACAGCAGTTTATAACAGCAATATTTCTTTAGAACTTTATTTCTAAAATGTTTTGTATGCAGTATGTAACATGAAGTCTTTAATTAACATTATTTATGCCATTTTGAATAACTCCGAATTCAGAATAACTTCATGAATGGTTTCTGAGGGGAAATTTTTTATTGTTGTATAGTTTATATAACTTCAGGAACTAGAGAAAATGAACTTGTGTAAAAAGTTGTTTTCAAATAAAAACTTGCTCTATTAAAAAGGAAAGGAAGAAAAAGGTTGTGGACTCTCCTTTTCTGAAGATATTCAGGACCCAGTAGGACTCAGTCTGCTTTAGCTGACCCTGCTTTGAGCAGGTGGGTTCAAATAGATGATTTCCAGATGTCCTTGCAACCTCACCTATTCTATGATTCTGTGAAGATCTAAATATGTAGGAGAGAATTATATAAATGTATGTTTGTTCATGTCTAAGTTTGTCCATATAGTGAGAAAAAGAAGTGAGCCGAGTTACCTACTATCACAAAAGGACTTGTTAGTGGCTGGAAGAGAAGACCATGCTTCTGGAATTTCATTTTGGTACTCCTCATTTTAGTGTTATGAACAGAAGGTGACAATGTGGGTCAGAAATGAATTGATGTAATACCTTTTCTCTCAAAAGGAAATATACATTCAAGTTTGTCACCCAGTTCGAGCTCTGAAAGAAGTTTTCTACTTTGACAGGAGTTTGTATAGTTTTCCTATTTTCACTTACCTTTTGTTAATATATCATACATCAATGCAAGAGGACGGATGTTATTGTAGTCTAATTGCGTAGTAACAGGAAGGTTTTTGTTTTGTTTTATACAATGCACAAGCCACTTACATGCATTTCAGTTTTGTGTGCTGGAAAGTAAATTAACACAATTTACTCGTATCAAAGATCTCATCAGACCTCAAGTAGCTGAATAGGATTAGCATAATGGCTTGCTAAATCTCTAACTTTATTGAGGTGATATGATTTTCAGTAATCAAAACCTTCTTATGTCAACCAGTATATTTAGCACTTAATGTTTTTGTTTCACTGTTATGGTCATTTGACAGTGTAAACTGAAAAATGCTGGCACAAAGCAAAACTCATAGAATTGGAAGGTTTCCTTATGAATGGAGGTCTGAGAAAATCAAGAAATGCTAACTGAAGCTGTGCTGGGTTTTTCACAAATCTTACAGAACTTAAACTCTCCTCTTGGTGATTGAACTCATAAATGGATTGGTCTGTCCAATAACTATTACTGTTCTTGATTCCTGTAACTATTCGGAGAAATAAATTACTCCATTAAAGTCAGCGAACCTTTTTCTGTTTTATGATGCCAGATTTATTTTAAATAACCTGTAGCTTGCTTGCTTTGCAAATCACAGAAATATTGGTCTATAAAAAAATTTGTTGAAATTTAAATAATCAAAAGTAAAATATAAAACCAAATGGATTACTTGCTAGTCAAATTTTATCACGTAAGTTGTGTGTATTTTAACTAGGTTGGCTTGTTAACTCTTCGAAATATTATCAGTCAGTGATACCTTTCTTCATTTTATACAATTGTGTTGAAGCATGCTGCATTACTGGGCATTAAAGAATTGTGGGTTATCGTGTGGAAACTATTTGATGTTGAAATGATTGACACGCTCCATTGATCCACTAAATAATTAACAGCATCCTTGTAATCATTCTGATAGTGTACTGTCCTTGTACTTCTAACACGCACTTTGAAAACTAAGCATCAAGAACACAGTTTTGATACTGTGGTCATCGTTGTTCAAAGATTTCATCAGATTTATCTTCTTTATGATCCTTCAGACTAGTAGTATCTCTGTCACTCAGGTTTATCTGTGCAATTTGATATGGGCTGCCACCTTTTGACTATGAAACCAAAGTATATAAGGACGAAACAAAAAACTTAAGCCTACAGGAGGCAGAAGATATTCCAAAAGAAAATAACCAATGGAGGCAGATTTGGGATCTTCTTGATAGCCAGGTGTTCTGCACTACAAGATGGTGAAAGGAGAGGCTAATCGTCCCTGCCAAGTCCTGCTCAAAAATCTGGTGTTTTGGATACTGTATGCTGCATTGCAGCTGTCCTTATCTTTAGCTTCTGCAAGCAAGCAAAGATGCTTGCCAACATAGTTTAAAGATAAAAATAAGGTTATCAAAACTTGAAAGTCAAAGGTTCAGTATTTTTCTTGTGAAAGGAAGTTCTTTCTATAGATCTGTTGTCATGAATACAGAATAAACAATTATTTTTCTTTATAATCTTATAGCTTTATATCACTCACATGGGTCTGCGTGCATGATAAAGGGGTGCAGATAAAGGGACAGAAATTCCTGACATGGAAGTCTTTACAAAGTGTGGTATTTGCAAATTAATTTCATAATTTCCCTCAATACTACAGGCTTGAGAGCTGTCTGTATTGCTGTAGTGCCTGTGGTCACCGGTTTTGCTATTGTTGGATTTCCTGTTGATGCAATGGAAAGAGGTGGGATTAGATCATTTTTGCTGCTGTCTTCACTTGTCAGGAAGGTGTTAAAGCATGTGTTCTTCAAATGGTTTGCCTTTATCCAGTATCAGCAGTTTTGTTACAGTGTGCTCATTTCCTCTGTTGCTCTCTGTTTTTATTAATACTGAATACACTGAATATTAATTTTCTCAGACAGATTTTTCAAAACTTCGGAACAGCACAAAAGGCAGTCTACAAGGAATTTTAAATGGAATTAAAGGATTGGATTTTTCCCTTCTAAGATGAGAATGGCAGATGTGAAGAAAATTAAAATGACATCACTAATATTGACTTCAAAAGAAGTTGTGCACAATAAGGAATACAGAATTAGACCCCAAGGAATTCATTGCCTTTTACGTGCTAAGCAATTTTCAGGTGTAGCTCTTGTAGAGTAGGTGATATTTACAGAATACCAAGAAATGCAGTCACAAACAGTTTTGTGTTTCATGTTAAAATTCCGAGGTTTTCAAGAGGGGAAAGACACTGTGCTGTTTTGCTGCAACAGTATGGTGTTGCTTGATCTGCCATCTGAAGAAACACAACCTGTAAACAAGTTCTTACAGTTCTAGCACAGCTGTTTAACAGAACAGAGTGAAATATTTGGGAGCTGAGTTTTTACCTGAAATGTAAGATCATCTGGCTGTTCTACATTGCTCACAAGTCTTCTGATCTGATTCTCACTTAATGCAGTGGTATATTAAGGGCTTATTTAGCTAGAGAAGGCATTTCCTTTATTTCTATTTCTTCTCATACTATAGTATTGATATAAGGAAAAAAAAATCCTTATGTATACATACATATATCCCGACTATTAGGGTGTGCAGGTTTTCTTTGCTTGTACTGGGCAGATGTGCTGTGCATCATTTCAGGAGCCATCATTTTCTCTAGCCTTCCCCACCAGAGGCACTTAAGTCTCCTTCAGCTCGTGCACAGTTCTTTATGTTCTGCCTGATGGAGAAGTTAAGGGAACCATCAGCTTAAACTAGTAGGTGGACAAAGCTGAGAGGGATTATAATTATGCTGGAAGGTGTTACTATGTATTGTCAATTGGCTCTTTGAATCAGTAGAGAACGTACAGAGGTGGTTGAAAATGCTGACAATCCTAAATGGATGCTGGAAGCTTGGCATGCATTTCTTTTGCTGATTTTTAACAAAAGCAATGGAGTGCTGCCCATTGCCACTTAGAGTGTTTCATTACATTTAGGAATCAGTCAGGTGCAGTGTTCACACTCTATCACAGAGAAATGCAATTGAACTGAGTGCAAGGCTTTTATTCACTCTTCTTGAAAATATGTATAGCAAAACACGGTCTCTGCATATCCTATTTCTATTGCCTTATGCATGAGGGAACTCATAAAATTCAGCTTTGGACTAAAGGCATGCTTTTTATATCAGGCTGGAGAGGTAAACATGTATTTTATAAAGAACAGAAGGGGTTTATTGAAGCCTCTTTCCATGAGGTCGTTTACCTGTCACCTATTATTCACCATTTTTTAGAATATTGAAAGAATTCTCAGGCACGTGATCACCAGTCTCCTTCCTATCTCAGCATGCTGTTTTTTTTTTTCCCTTGGCTGTGTTTAATTTAGGTAGAAGGGTGCATTTTTAGATGCTATTTTAGATCCCTTATCTGAAAGTTCATCTCTCCAATACTAGTGGGGAAAACCACTTGAAAGCAATGTATGTTTAGAAGGGGTCAAAAATTGATCTTTAGCTTGGTCATGTCCTTTTTGTATAGATTATGAAGTAATTGTTGGTGATAGTGCAGTCTGCATTTAATCTAAGCTTTTGTGTTAGGAGAAATGGAAAAATATCCTTGAACCTGGTGTTTCTGAGGGTATTAGAAATGTGAATTTAGGTTCTTTTTTGTTATACCAGAAGGAGCTCTTCTATGAATATTCTGTACAGACCATCCCTCTGTTGTTAAAGATTCTATTTAAGTAACTTAATTTACTCCTCAGTCTTGGAGTTTGTTGGCTATTTAGCTGATCTTTTTTTACTGTGATCATATGCTTTACTTACATGATTTAATTCTCTTTCTTCTCTTCTCCATCAGGATAGGTAAGAGAAGAATTGCCACCTTCAGCATTTCTATGATTTCCATATTTCTTTCCATTGTATGGTTCACTGTGTAGTAGTAATTTTTCACCTGTGCATAATGAGTTATTTCTCAAAAAAGCCTATATACCTCCTGGTTATAGCTAGTTATTTTTTAGAGCCGCTTGGATTATGCTTCTCTGCTTATGTTGAAAAATCACACGTTGCTGAAATAGTGTTCCATGGAACTGTACGCAGAGAACTTGCTCGCTGTTAAGGAGCAGCTCTCCCATAAGTCCTCTTATTTTCTCTGACAGCTTTTATTAAAGTTCTTTATGCTTAAATTATGCCTTTCTGAAACTGTCCTTTCAGGCAAAATAATGCTGTAAGTTATTGACTCATGATTCATTTCTCAAATCGGTAAGTATTTAGGAAAGAACCTTTTAAACTTAATAGAAAACTAGTGGTGGATGAGCTGCCTTTGGACCATGTTCAGCGTTACTGAGCATGGGTATTTCTCTGTTCTGTTTAGCAGGTTTTTAGTTAATGGATTTTGCCTTGTGTGAGTGGTGGAATCTGCATTTTCCTGCAACTTCTCGGTAACAGGAAATACCTGTTAATGCTCTGTTTCTCCTAGTCTTCATAGGCACCTCTTGAATGCATCCATTTCATTGCTCCACAAAACTGGCCATTTTTTGTGGTTTGAATCTCTGTCCCTTGTCCAAGTTCCTATTCTTTCTTAGCGCCCTTTCCTCATTGTGTCCATTTTCTTTTTTATTTTTTCCTAATGCCATCTTCTACCTTATTAGCTCTGATTGAGAAAAGCCTCTTTTTTTTTTTTTTTTTTTTTTTTTTTTTGCTAAACATTCAGTTATATCTTACCCTACTTACAACAAATATTTAGCAGTTTTGTATAGCTAAAAGCCACTGTATGCCTGTGTGCACACTCTTTTTTTTGCTTGCTGAGGTCTTTTTTCACTGAAATCTGCTTTACTAAGGATTGTGTTAATAAGTTGTGGTAAATTTGCTGAGGTATAGCTGTTGTGTGAGGCTGGAGTATAGTACCCATTAATAGTAGCTTTTTAAATGGACATTCTTCATTTGCTCTCATATTGCTTTTAGGTGCTTTAACTTAATCTGTTTTGGGAGCTAAACCACACAAAGGCATAATTTAGGTGGAATTAGGGTTTCCATTTGAGGATTTCCTACACAATGGCTGTTCACACTGCTGTATAGCAGGACCTTTCTCCCTGGACGTGAGCCCCAAAATACTTGTGCTGCTTTGTGTACGTGTTTTGTTCAATTGGGTTTGAGTCTTGTAATTCCTTCTTGTTCTCCCTCCCCCTTGCTCCCCTCATTCCTCTGAGTTTTGTGCTAAGAAACTTTATTTCACACAGGCTGCTGAGAAGTGGTAAAATTTTAGGCACAACAGTATTTAAGCAGTGCATTATCCTTTGTAAACCCTGCAAGGGGTCTCTCACTTGGCTTTACTGCACGTGTCATTCCCCCTCTTCAGCTTAGCAGCTTTTTTTCCACATAAGCCCTTAGCAGCTGTGTGAAAAATGGGCAGCTGTGTAACAGCACACACATTTGGTGGTGCTAGCCACGTGTTGCATCCTGCATGCCAGAAAAACAGGCAGAAAAACTTCCAGCTTGCCTAACCATGATTTTGAATTTTATTCTTTTTGAAACAAAATTAATAAAAGATTTTGTCGAAGCTTACCACTGGGTATTGTGTTGTTTCAAGTTGAGCCTTTCCGTTTCAAATGAAATTACAAATTGTTCCTTTTTAAATAGCTTAGATATGGAAATTCTTCGAAGGAGCCTCTGTCTCATGAGGAATTACAGAAATGGTTAATTTCAAATGCATTGTTATGAAAAACAAATCTGTTTTGTTTTTCTTGTGTTCCCTTTGTTAGAGCATTACATGCTGAGTGTGAGTCAGTAAATGCAAGCTTGAGACTGCTTACAATAGTTGATATTTTATAACTGTTCTTCGTCACCAAATGTCTTCATATACAATAGATTTATAGTAATATGAGTAATGGCTAGGAGGCTAACAAATCAAAATCTCATTTCAGATGTTTGACACTAATGTTGTGCTGACTTATTGTTCTCTGTGTTGGATTTCTGATCAAATTACCAAAATAGCTACTTGGAAGTAACAACACAAAGTAAAAAATACTCTAGAAATGGGGTACTGAACTTTATATTTAATGTGTGCCATAGAAAGCAGTCGTTTACAAATTTCAGTTGTGTTAAATATATTAGTGGATTTTTGTTTGTAAAAGAAGGAGATGACAGAGGCATAGCTCTTGAATCCAGAATGTTAACAAGTGGTAAAAAATGCAACATTTCACAAGGAAGGTACAAGATGACTGCTGGTATTTATTTCAGACTTGTCACACCATATTTTATAGTTCTTCAAGGTAGTTTTGCAGCTGTGAAACAATAACCAGATGCGTAATTGAGAAGCAGCTGCATGAAATTTTCATTTTTTTATGCATAAAGTCGAACCATTAGACACGCTTTATGTATAAGGTATGAAACACTAAACATTGTTTTCTCTACAGTACTAGCAGCTGTGTGAAGGAGAGAAATCACACCTTTACATTCTCTAGATGCCCATCAGCTTCTAAATATTTGGGGCCCATTACTGAAGCTGAATGTCTTCTCTGGTTTTTTGTTTTTCCCTGTTTGTTATTCCGGCTTCCATTGAAATGTATGTGATAAAGCATTTGGTTTCATTTTAATTTCTAAAACCTGTTGTAAAAATCCACCTGTGACACTAAGTAGTAAACTTTTTTCAAGTCACCTGTATTTATAGCTTCTGGTTTTATCTGAATGCCACACTGTATCCCCTTCTGGGCATACCTGTTCCTGATGGAAGTTGTGCTGGTTTTTTAGGATTTGCCATCATGGACTGCAGGTGTTTCAAGGCAGAACTGAATCTGAGTTTTTCATTTGATATAAACTACAGTACCATTGAAAGAAATACTGACTTGTTTGAGCAATCATTTAGTTGACACTTGTATTTTAACGAACTGTATGGAACAAGGTATAAAATAATGGTTATTGTCCTGTGTCACTTTCTCTGGAGAATTTTCCTCTTATTTCCTGTGAAGCCTGATGTATTTATTTATTTACAAGAAATATGTGTTGATAGTTACTATAGCTGAGCACATTTTTGGTAACAAATACTGTAAACGTTATGGATTTACCTTGTGATGGGAAATACCAGGTTCTTGGCTTTCAGTCTGTAGTGTTAGATGACCACTTTCCATACAGTATTGAACTGAGGAAGTTACATTTTAGTAATCTATCAGTTGTTTCTGTTAAATTTGTTATCTCTTTTGTCTTTATGGAATCATTGGTGGTTTAGGATGGCCTATGATTGCTGTGTAAGGACATTAGCTTGTATATTTGCTATAAAAGCAGATGGTTTTGAACTGAGCCAGGAATCTCTCACTGCTGGCTTTTCAACTTGTCCAAAGCTCAGAGAATGCACAGCTCCATACCATGGTTCCCTTCCCCTCTTTTCCTCCCCCAGCCTCCTTCAGTCTATGAAGTAATCTTAACTGGTATTTTGCAAAGGTTAGTATGACTTGCAAGAGCTTGTTTTATCTTTAAAGATGGGAGCAATTTGCAAGCTGATATTCTGAATAATCAGCAGTTGAGAAGTATGATCATAAGAAGCTGTGATTAATTATTTTTTTTTTGTAGATAATCTCTACCTAAAATGGTAGAGCAGTTTTTGAAGCCGAGGATGTTCTGACATTTTGTTAATCTGCTACTTCATATTTGAGAAAGTGCTGTGAATTTAAAATATGTTTCTCTACATTTCTTCAAATATTTGCAGTTTAAGAAAAGTAAAATATTTCAACACACTTATGAATATGAAATGTGTCTTTGGAACTCTACTGGATTAAATTGGGAGATATTATCTGACCTGCATCGCAGTATATTTTAGATGAGGCTTTAACCCTTGAATATCATCAAGTAAAACATTTAGTGAGACTCATGTTCAGGTTAGTTCCAGAAGTTAGATGTGCTCTTAAGTGGTTTTTGTATTGTTAAGTAGAGTTTGAATGTGACAGGTTTACATATATGTGGTATACTCTGCCCTGTCCTACAGGTAAAGTCAGCCATTGTTCCTTGCTTCATTGTGAAGGAGAACATTTTTCTTGCACCTCCCCTGGGCTTAGTTGGACTGCTCACTTGAGTAAGATAAATAGGGCCAAACTTCAGGCTATAAATCTTAAATATATTTATTGTTCTAGTTCTAAATGCTTAAAAACAGCCCCAGGATTTTTGCAGGGAGGGGAAAGAAAGGCAGCAATGAGAAGTTTACTGTATAAATAGTTAACAATATGAAGTCACTAGGAAGATTCACCATTTCTGCACTGCCAATACATCTACTCCCTGACAAGTCTTATCCTGCTATTCCTTCAGTTACTCATCTGTGTATTTTAGTAGCAGCTTTCCTAATCTTATTGTGTGCAAGTGTTTTGCTCCACTGAAGATTATGGCCATAATAATCCTGATACTGTGTCTGCATGTCCAACACCCCCCTTCTTATTCTTGACCACAGATAAATCTTTTACACAGGGTTTTGTTTTAGCTCATTAACTGTTCAGTGTGGTTGATTTTTTCTTTTGCCTTTTGGCCTTTCCACATTCTTATCTTCAGTGTAATACAGCTTTTGTTTTGTATATGTTGGGATAAAAGTGGAATAAGAGATACTTGAGGCTGATTACTGCAAAAGTAACTATCTTAGAAAAAACTATTATTTCTTATAGCATTCCCCATTGCCCTAAATACATGCTTATGTCTTATGCCATAAAGTAATGTGTCATTTAAATATGGTGATTAACGTGTGCTATAAATAACTTGCTTATTTATTGCTCTTGAGTGACATTCCTATTTGGAATGCATATGCAGATATTTACTTAGCTTCTTATGAATCAAAGAAATAACCAAGTTAGATGCTTAAAGATTCTTTTGTACTGAAAATATATTTTACAATTCTGAGATGAAAAAAATTTAATGTATTTTCATATTTCATGTTGTCATTTTCCAAAATGAAACTCCTGTGTCTTTTGATTTTATTCAACTTTGTATCTGTTTTCACAATTTTAATGTTATGGGTTCTGTTTTATGGTGCTTTTTTACATTGAGTTTTTGAAATTTAGTATCCTGTAAATCATGATATGTACGCCCTTCCATAGGCTGTAGTATGCATTCCTTCAGAAAACACTAGGCTGATGAAGAAAGGAAGTAAACTAGTCAAAAGCTAGAGATTAAGGGCTAAGGTTCAGAGGTAATTTCACAGGAGCTGCATATAACTGAAGTTGTCTATATGATGTGATACTTCTTAGTTGTGCACAAAGGAATGCAAGTAGTGTAGTTAACACTAACATTGCCCTACCTGCTGTTAAGTTCTCTTGTCTCTCAAATTGTTTGAGCTACTCAGATCCCTCTTCTTTTGCACCTTATTAGGTAGAATATACCACAAGAGATTTTCCGTGAGTTAGTTGTGATGGTTATTTACACAGGTGTAATTTAGACTGCCTCAAGTTTAAGCTCTGAAATTGACCTCAAAGTGAGAAGGTTAGAGTGGAACAGATGGCAGAAGCATGAACAAAACATCACGCAAAAATTTTGCTTTTTAAAGAAAAATTGCCCTATTCTATACCTGACACTTCAATAAAATCTGGAACTATTTTCTGCAGTGTGGAGAAAAGTAATAATCTACTGTAGCATTCTTTTCAGCAGTTACCTCTTCTAATTTGTAAGCCAGACAGACACGATTAAGTGACTGTGCAGGAGCCAAGAAGTAGGTTTTCCAATGTGGTGAAGCAACTTGCTGACCTTAATTTAATGAAATACTAAACCAGTCCTTAACAGTTGTTGGGATTTCAGAGAGATCATCTGGTTTTGGGGATTCATAGGAGAGGCCACTGAGATGATGCTTAGGCCACATTTGTCATTTAAATAACAGACTAGCTGAACCTCCAAACTCCCAGCTGGACCATGGTTATAAAGCTGGTGTACAGATCTCGTCATCTGCTGCTGACATATTCAACACAGATGTAATTCATGGTCCTGCTCATCTGTAGCTGAGAAGTTGCTGAAATGCACTTACATAAAGAATGTGAACATTTGAGATGTACTTGCTCACCTGTTGTCAGTCCCTTTATAGGTTCAACTTAATTCAAAACACACAGTTGCTGCTTATTCCAATTTTACACTTTACCCAGGAAAATTCCCTTTACATGTAATTAAGAAAGCTCCAAATTCCACACTGCTCACTCATTGTGATATTTAGAATGTGCAGTTTCATTAAAATATGTAGAATTCAAATTCCAAGCGTAATACCTACCTGCAAAGTCCCCACAGAGCTCATCTTGCAGTAAGACTAAATGAAACAGCTTTGCTGATTTCAAATCATACTGAGATGCATCTTCTCCTGTAAATACTGACTGCCAAGCCGAAAGCCTAATGCCTCCCTATTGCTTTACATTCATTTTTCTAGGCTAATTCAATGTTATGAAACCTGAAAAACATGAAGTCTAACTGTAATGCATATAGTTATATCTTTGCTACTGAGGTAGTGATTGGAGCTTGAGATAGAAATGCTAAGCTGTTAAAGCTGGTGAGTAGGATGTTTATATTCCCTAAAAGGACTAGGAAAGGTCTACATGGGACAGGCTATTGTATGAGGAAGGCATGTAGGCTTCTAAGTGATCACTTCAGCACTACTAATAACTGAAACTCGTGCAAAGTGCCTCATGTATGTAAGTGTATGCAGTGATCTCTGTATCTTTTAACCAACTAAAAAGTGCCTTGATACCAGAATTTGATTGTCTTATGTGTCCTCCTATTTGCAAGTTCTAAGAAAGTGATCCTATATCTTAAGGAGAATCATAGTTTGTATTCCTTGGGTTTAAACTTCTCAGTGGTTGGCCTCACTACAGACCGTTCAGTCATAGTTATACAGAACTTCATATCCTATCCAGCAAACTGCTCTGAATAGAATGCTATGTGACAAATCAAATGCTGAATTGATTCAAATGAAATGCTCAGGCAAAGCTGTCTAAGTCCAAATTCATGGGAAAAAAAAAGAGATTAGAAAGACTGGAGCAGTCAAGGGAAGCACCGGGAAGCCTGCAATGGACAGGAGGTTCTTGTGCTTCTAAGTAGGCATTTGGAGGGGGGGGGGGTGTCCTCAGCTTTCCTGTGAGGTTTGCGAGCAGCTCAGCAGTTTGGAAGCTCAGCTTTCTTCCAGGACTTGATAAGAATTCATGCAGATAACACAGGAAACTATGCTAGGGAACTTCTTTGTTTTCTGTCAATATCAACACTTTATTCTGAAATTCAAGGTGTGACCACAGTCAAATAAATCAATTATTAAGTTCAATAATTTTGGTCACACAGTAGGTTAAAGTGTGTATTTTATAATAATTAGTCTATTAGAGCACACAATATTTATCATTCAATGATATATATTAAAATATCACTGATGAAGGATGTCTAAGAGGCTCACTGACTGCATGGTGAGAATAGGGAAACTTCACAACTTCTAAATGACAAAGTTTATCTTGGAGAATGACGTGAAAGCATGGAATGGATATATTTTGTTGTAGAAGTCATGGCTTTCTCTGGTGACTTGATTGCTCTTAAAAGGTATCATATCTTTGGATGGTCTTTAGATGGTCCTCAGTGAGACATAGCATCTGAGATTTGCACAGCTATTATGTTGGTTTTACTTACATTTTATTAGTACTGTGGAACAGTGAGTAAAATTGGGAGCTTTTCTACTATCTAGTGCTTCTCACTGTGACTGTGTAGCCCTGACAGACTTCCTCTGTCGCTTTTCTTGACCAGCTTGCAACTTTGATTTACTTGGTTTAGCTGTAACAGCATTTTTTCTAACTGACTAGATAGCATTATACAAAGATAAACAGATACTGTGGTTTTACTACTAATGTTATGATGCAGTATAGAGAAATACAAACATGGTATAGTAACAGACTGTGAGAAGTGGAGACATAAGGTGTGGTGTAGCCAAGCATGGGTATGGGGTGATGAGAGACAGAGCACAGGCTTGGTGCTGGAGCTCCCACAGTGATAACTGCTGAAGAAAGGCAGACCATAAGCAGGATAAAACAATTCTAGTGTTAACAAGGAGAACAATGAACTGGGACCTAATATCCATAAAAGGTACTGTATACAGTAAATTGGTTGACCATGGACCAGTGGAAAAAAGAGTATATTTTAGAAGTGTGTGGATCCTAGAGCGAGGAAAAGGAAACCATCAAAATGAACATAGTATTGCTCCAAATGAATTACTCAGATGATGATGACTTGCTTTAGCAGCCCTTGGCCCGAATGAAGCTGTGAACCTTGGGACCTAGAAGAGCACTGGAAGGATGAGTGTTACACCAGGAGAAGGGGTAGAAAATAGGAAATAGCTGTATGACAGTTTTAACTGAGTTATTGATGAAACTTTTTCACATATAGGTGTTCTTTTTTGTTCTATAATAAATCTGGAATAATTTTTTTCTTATTAGGTGAAGATTATGATTATACTTACAATGTATTCCTGGCTTTATATGTATCTGAATATACAAGCTGTGCTTTCTCTTTGCCCATAAACAAGGCTTTGAGTGTAACGTTGCCACTAGCATAGGTTTACACAAACACCTAACAAGTATGACCATTGCTTCCCTGAAGCCTAGGTTGGGTAACTGTAGGAGATTCGTGAGGTGGGGGTACTTCTCTGCAGGAAGCCAATATTTGGGATTTTTAAGCATCAACACACACACCCCCGTTTCTTTCATTATGAAACCACATTGAGTACACTGAGAGTGTTCCTCACTTGAAAATATTTTTTTACAAGGACAAAAAAACCCCAGTTTCTTTGGTATATAAAGAAAGAAATAGGCTTATGTGCAGAAGTGAAGGATCTTAAATAAAACATTCTCCTTTTTCTACTTTAGTTCAACTGGGAAAATCAATTTTTGGTTCTTCAACTGCAAAGAAAGATCAAAAGGAAAAACTGACAATCTAAACAAAGGGCAAGGTGGTGTGGGCTGCTTGCACTCCTGTTCCCTGGTGTGCTTCATGCAGACACTTTTCCAAGCAGAATACATTTACAGAAGAATCAAGGGTGGTGGTTTTTTTCACTCTGAATCAACCATGTTGGGAGTGAAAGTGACCTGAATATAAAAGAAAAAAAAAAATACTACTTTACATTAATTTTGTGCAGTTCTTTGGTGCTAATATAGGGAACAGTTCCCAGGTGAATCTAGTTCCTCATTGCAAAATACTTATATTTTAAAGGATTGTCATTGATTTTACTTCGCTTCACTTTTACTGGCCAAAGTGATCACTTTTTTAAAGCACATTAACTAATGCAAGGGAAAAAAATATTCCATCCCATGTACTTTTATTCTTGCTTAAATGCCTTGCCGGATACATATTTGAATCTTCATATAAAAACTAATTTCAGTCACTGTAGCAGGAAGCTTTATGGAGATTGGTGTTTCTGCTTTATATTGAATCATATTTTTACCTTTAATAAATAAAATGTGATTTTTTTTTTTCTTGTATTCTTGTAGGCTCACATTTACAAGAGGAGGAGATTAAAGTGTCCGCAGGAAAAAGAAGGGATGAGTCTGAAAGCTTTCTTTAAAACACACAAAAACCCACCTCAAACTGAAAAACAGCTTAGAAGACCTTTTACAAAGTGTGTTCATTATCTTCTGCATAAATGTAAAAAGCTGAAACTAATTACAAAAGTATTTGACTTCAAGGTATTTCTGCTTTTTGGAGAGAATTATTGTGTAGGCATCACCTTTGTAACCATACTACATGTTAATACAATGGATACTCTAAGTATAAAAAATAGGCTGCATCTGACTCGTGGTGCATCTTTGCAGGAAAATAGTTTTGTATCTGTGTTTTGTATCAGTATGTTTGGGTCTTTACCCGTGCAGGCAGCATGCATTTCCATTCAGGACTCTATACTTTGGCGTGTCTTGGCACAGCAGAGATGCAAATAACTGTCTACAGAATGCTCATTTCAAATACAGATGGTCTGAAGTTTCAAAAACAGCAATTGTAGCTGGCAGCTCTGGGGTATTTTGGAGAGTCTGGTGTTTTCAGGGAAGGGGACTCAGCACTGTAGCATTTGAAAAACAGAACCTTTTAGAAGATGCTTCCAAATGACTGTCACAAATGATTAGTGATTTATAAAGTTTAGGCCTGTGATGTTTGATCAAGATAATCTCAAGCACTGAGAAGCTCCAGGACCACCCTCTTCAAGTCAGATGTCCAAGGAAAACTTTGAAAGCCAATCTACTGATTTTAGACCTTAAATTTGAGTGCCTGTGTAATAGCTTTGCAGGCCTGATATCAGTATTATATAAGCAATAAAAATCTGGCTGTGTTTGATCTACATAGATTTTGATCCACTTCCGACTACTTACACCTTCCTTATTGTGGAGTCAAATCATAACTTCTGATGGCAAATAGTGTTCTGAATTAGGTGAGTAATGAGGAAGCCACATAGAAAAAAGATAATAGTAATGAAGTGTGCTTGGTTTTCTGACTGTACTCATTTGCAAGTTTTTTTCTTTCTTTATCTGTTTGCTTGATTGATTGTGTAACGGGGTAGTTCTGGGAGGTGTCGACAGAAAACTGCTAGCTCTACCCGCTGTCTGCCATGTCATGGCAGTGGCATTGTGGTACTTCATCAATTCACTTATTGGACAAGAGAGCAGAAGTTTGCTGTAGTGTTCTGCTGAAAGTAATCCAGTCTTAATTTTAAATTTTGTTTGTTGTACTGTTTCATCTTGCATTAGGCTAGAAGAGTTGAGAGCTTTAGGAAAAGTTTATTGCATGGAGCACACATGAGTGTATGGGTGGCCAAGGTCAAACCATCAGATGTCCTGTTCTCTCTATCAACACCTTTTCTGCACTGCTGGCTGAAGCTTTTCTCTAGAGCTGCACTGTACAGAGCTATGAAACAACCCCCTCCTAGGGGAAATTACTTCATTTTACAAGATAGTTCAGGTTCATCACTGATACTCTTCTCTTGCTGCCAGGTCTCTTGTCCCTCTGCAGCTCTTCTAGGTTACAAGCACACTGACAGTGCTTTTCCCTGGGGATGGTGGACCTTTATGCTTTGCCCTGTCTTCTGGTTTGACCTTTTGGGAGACCATACAGGCTGCCTGGAAGGGTCATTGTTCTGTGACATATTGGGTTTTTGTTTAGATCTGTTTGCCTTCTAATAATGTTCTCTTTGCTGAAAACCTGGGAAGTTGTTGATATTTCAACTTTGTTGCAGGCTGCAAGTGAGTAGGACCCAACCTTACTTTAGTTGCCTCTGCTTAAAAATTCCTTTAGCAAATGCAGACTTGGTTCTGCAAAAATCAGATGAGGTGATGTCAGAAAAGCAGTTCAGTGTTAGTGAATTGAAAGAACAGACGTGATTATAGATATTCAGTTTCAGATGAGTGGTAATAAAGTGAAAGAAAATTATTATGTATGTTATCTGATTTCATTTCTCATGTTTCCAATATGTTTGGCTTTAAAACGCTAGTCCAGGGGCTGTGCATCCAATTTACTTTGAAGAAAAAGCTATTGATATCAGAACAGCTATGTTTGTGACAAATTTGAAGAACAGTCTTTCATTGTGCAACAATAGGAATTTGTATATACAAAGAAGAAAAAAATAGATTGTGTTAAAAAAGAAAGTGCTGAAAAAGAAAATAAGGAACTGTTTAGATTCATGTGGGTTTGTTTAGGACACGTGCTAGAGATAATGTTTCTTGGAGGGAAAAAATTGGAAAATGATGAGGATGGTTGATAGTTACTTTTTATATCCTTAATTTAAACGAAATCAGTGATTGCTCTTAGAAATGTCACTTTGGGATAAATGACTCTACACCAAGACAAACAATTTCAGTAGGTTAGATTGGTGCCAAATATTTGATACGATTGTGTGACTGTCATGTCCTAGCTTGGCTTGAATCATGTAGACCATGTTGTAGATTCTTGAAAATCTGAAGCAAATACCAGCATGAAATGCCCAATGGAATACCAAGGAGAGAAAATGCAAGCAGTGGACTCTGTGAGTTCACTCACCCCCTGGTGTGGTGTACGCTTTGATTGCACCAACGGATATATATGCATCTATATATATCTTTCCAGGAAAACAGATTGCAGTGGCAGGGCTGTCTTTCCTGTGTTTCCAGCAATGTGCCTACAAGATTAGTAGATATAAAACAGATGATTGAGTTTAATAGAGAATTTCAGATACAGTAACCAGAAGACCCACACATCGCTCAATAACAAGGAAGCTTTTTACAAAAGGAGCACCCCATTTCTTGCTCTGTGACATAATGTCTAGACATCTCTATGGATTTGGCATTGCCCCTTCATGACCGAGCAGTGAGATATAGCACAACTATGTCTGTTTGGCTTCATGCAGGCTGGTGAGATGTTAGACATCCTTTCTTGTAATAAGTTATGGATATGTAGATTTTGGGAAAAGATCATTGCACTGGGAAGCAATGTTGTTGAGCATTCTGTTCTCTTTTAATAGCTAAACGTATAAGGTGTGTGTATATATGTATGTGTGTGAGTGTGTACGTATATATATGTTATTTTGTAAGATATATCTTAGTAGTCGGACCCGTGAAGCTCTTGGGTATGTATCCTTCCTGCTGAGTGCTTTTAGGTTATATTAGCACTACCTGAGGTTACATGCCTGACACTTAATTGAATGTTTCTGTATTTCTTTATGCAAACAGCAGTCAAATTGAGCTCTCTTTTTAAATTAAGACACAAAAGAGCAGTTTTCCCCATCTTTTGTCTCTTCACTCACTGTAATTGTTCTGTAATTTAAAGCATGCATATTCTATTTTAAGTTTTTAGATTAATGAAATATTTATGCTGATAGATCTGCATATATGTGTGTTTATATAGAAGTAGTACATAGATGTTAGGAGGAAATATTTCTGTGAATATGAATTTGAAAGGATGTTAGATTTTCTTCTCTTTGGCTTATCTTCAGTATAGCCTCAAAATGTCTTCCCACAAAAGATGAATTTGAAAAAATTGCACTCTTGAGAATTGACAGAGACCATAGTATACAGTATTTTTGAATGCAAGGATTCTGCAGATTTAAAAATAGGTATATTTTGAAATGGATACAGTCCCCATGACTTTAATATAGTCCATTGGTGCCTAAGTTTATATTTTCTTCTGAATGCTTTTTGTTTAGTAAAATCTCTTGTTAATCTTATCCCCAGGAGATGTGCCGATGATAACTCATTCCTGTTATGAGTGAATCTGTTGACATCTGGCTGTACTAGAGGTGAATATTGCTTTCCAGGTGCCCAAGGCCAGTGCATGCTCGGCAAGTCTGGATTCTCATGCCAAGCAATGAAATTCCTCTGCCCATCAGTTTGACTTCTTGTAGTAAGCACTAATAAAAGCTGTTATCCAAGGTGCTTCTAAGGAAGTTTTTCCCCTTATGCATGTTTTATTCCAAAATAGTCCAATAGGACAGGTAGCCCTGATATTTTCATTTTTGCAGTAAGAGACATAAATTTTATCTAACTTCAAGTACTCACAGATTTAATTGCTCTACAATCAGCACATACACAAGGCATAATAAAGGGCAGGAAGGAAGAAGGTGGTTGTTAGGGGATCCTTTGGAGTAGCAACTTAAGTTTCATTTACTTGGAGCAGAATTTCTCAATTGCAGTTGCACGTGTGTGTTGGACAGTGTGCATTCTTACTCACTGATAATTGACAGGGTCCTATAGTAAGTTTACAGGCTCCCAAATCCCAGTCTGGTCTCTGACATACAGCAGTGATTTCTCTGACTGTCAGAGCTCTGCAGATACTTAGGCTGGGTAGGAACTACAACTATTAACAAATCCATGCAGTAGGTAAAGGTGAAGAGGTGTAACACACAAATTGTGCCTCACAGATCTTTATACAAGCTGTCGTTATGAAGTTCCAGTTTCAGAAGAAAGATCTTAGTTATGGTTTTGAGGCATGCACTGTGGTTAACATCCAGGGGCTAGCATGGACCAGAAATGTGTGAATGGGGAAAAGGCTGAGGAAGCGTTTGGAGCTTCCTGGGCATCTTCAGACATTCCAAAGCTTAATTTCCTTCATGTCAATGTAACCATATGTATTTTCATGGGTTTTCTTTAGTGCCTAAAGATTAGAAAATAGCTTTTAATTGTTATTTATGAAGCACCATATGGGTCTCTGTAATTTTGGCTTCTCATGGAATGAGGAAAATGAAATTAATTGGAAATCACACTCAGAAATCTATTATTAATAGAGCTAACAGCTTGTCCAGTGTCCTCATACAGAGCATGTTGTAGCTGCATATAATAGCAAGCAACTCTTTATGAATCCACAAAGAAAACTAAGGGGCAAATAGAGACAAGAGAAGCTGCATATGTTGGTGCAATGCATGGTCATGGATGGTTTAGCTAATGAGCTACTGGTTAAAATCAAGGATACAACATGTATTTTGGCAACTGCTTTACAGTATGATCTAAATCATTAATATTTTCTTCTAGGTTCATAAATCAAAGGCTCATCTCAGGAGATAAAAGACTGTTGTCCCATTTTTACTTTCATCTTGCTTCATTATGCGAAACAAGTAGAAGCTCCTTTGGTCCACCCAACTAAGTTGTTGCAAGCTTGTGTCTCTTTTGTGACTTATGTTCCATGAGTAGTGGGAACAATTTGAACCTCAATTTTTTTTTTAATCTTAACCTCTCCTATTATGCAGTGAATCTTCAGAGCTGAATTTGTGAAGTTTGCATTATCTTGCTTCCACCAAGCAGTCAAAATTGAAGACATTTAATACAGTGGTGTTTAAAAGAAGAAATCACCAAGACAAAAGAAAGACTGTAAAAATTACCAAGCTATGAAAAGCGCAGTGGGACTTTTTTTTTCCTTATCTGGAACATTCCCTAAATTGCCTTTCTCCACTGTATTTGAAAAGTGTCTACAGATGGTGTGATATTAAGAAAAATATCACAGAACAAAAAAGAAATCTAGAAAAAAAACATATCTAAAGGCAGTTATTTTTCTTAGAAGGCTAATTAAAATTGGCAGGGATGCATTGTTAGGGATACGTTCAGAATGCTTTTATGTTGAATGTCTTGGTGTACTGTATGCCTGTGAAGGCATTGTATGGGTTGGTTAACTTCAAGGGGCAGTAAAAAGAACACTTGATCTTCAAAACAAAATTTGTTTGACTTTGTATCTAAATTCACCAGTGTATCATTGATCAGTGAGATGTCCTTTTTATGGAATAATTAAACTGAATTAAATATTAAAAGACTTATAATGGGTCTTCTCTTAACCTTTTTCCAATATTAGATTATTTTGGCAATTTCTTCTGTTTCACATATGTGATGAGTAAACAAAACTAAGAGGAAGATGATAGTACATCCTCTCCCTTGTAAGTTGTGCTTAGTGTATTACTGGTATTATCTTAATTGAAGTTATATACAGTTGTACTTAATGCAGATGAAACTTTATCTGCCTACAGTAATTAATTACCAGTTACTAGAGGGCTGAAATTTTTCTTTTTGTACTACTTACTGCAGTAGGGTTTTGTATGAAATGAAAAGCTAGATACTGTGAAAACTAGCATCAGTAAGCCTTAGAAGGATTCTGAGCAAACTGTGCAGGAAAATATATCCAGGAATAAGTAGGCTTATTATTCTGGTTGCAGCATTTCTGTGTTTTAAATAGATGTTTCCCCATTTGTTTTTGTATTACATTGTCTCTTGCCTTCTTTAAACCTTTTTGTGAGAAGCTTTCTCTCTCTTTCAAACTTGGATAACTCTGTTTTCTAGATCTGAAGCTCAGGAAATGAAGGAGCTTTTGCCCTGAAGTCTCCAATTACTTAACCTCCACTTGCCAGGGAAGAAAAACCAGAACCAATTCAGATAGTATTCTTGGTTTTTTTTTTTTCTTTTTACTCTGGGTGAAATTCATTGCTACTCCAGATGGCCAGAGCCATTCTTTGGCATGTTTCTAGTTTTGGTGTGGATTGATTTATTTATGGTCTGAACAGCAAAATATGTGGTATCTAGTGCAGCCCTACACAATGAAACAAAAACTAAGGGATATAAGGCTGAGAAGTAGAGCAGAATTGTTTAATGGTAGCTGTGTCTGGGAGGGAAATGTTAATTTTGCTAAAAATGTAAATTTTCAGCTAAGAGCTGTTCAAAGCTTTCATCGCTTTGGGTAAAAATGCAAACAGTAGAAGAGCTTTAGATTTGGAGCTTCATTAAGAAATCCTTTATGAAAAGTGTCAAAGCCCCACTCAGGAAAATATTTATGAATGCACTCAAATGCCAGGCTGGTATTAGTGGATGCTTAAAATTAAGCAGATAACTACCTGTTTGATGAAAAGTGTCAGTATTGTGTCACTGCAAATTTTGTAAAGAGGAGAAATGACCACTGCTGATGTGATGTGGAGTACCCTGGAAGCAGGGAGGTCCCCTGAGGCTGGGCGGTGCATGCACACATTAAAAGATCAGGTGGTGATGTGATGTGCTCCAAATTTCTTTTAGTTTTTCCCTGCTTCAATGCTTATTTTTTATGGATCTTACCAGGCATAGCAGGCCTGTGTGTAAAGACAGTGCTTTGCAAAGGACTAATTATCAAGTCTGTACTTGAACAGGGTTCACCTGCCACATATATTACATTATGAATTTGTTATCACTTCTTAGGTACTGGTGGTAACGTTGTAGTTGTCTTTACTCTCTGCATATTTAATTGTTTTTTTACCATGCGAAGTCCCTGGTTTCTTGCTTAGGTTTCTTATTTTGTGCTCTATATTTGAAAATATCTTCTACTACAACTCTTTTATGTCTAAAAATGAATTCTGAAAAAACTAATGTATATTCCCCAGTTTTCCTATTTTCTACACTACGTACAAATTTTTCAAAATCATCTCTGCAGTTCATAAAAGAATTAGAATCAGACAGAGAAGACTTTCCATCTTTTGTGCCTTGCACATAACCACAAAGAATGAAATTTTGAAAGCGGTCCAGGAAAACAGGTGTGTGTATTGTTGCAGCTAGGGGCGAAAAGAGTGTTTGTTCTTAATGACTGCTTGACTTCAACACTACAGATTGCATAAAACCTGTTCTCTGAGTTGCGTTAAAACAAATTGTGTTATGATATTCAATCAAGATTTTAGGACACAGTTGAACTGCATGAGTCTGCTAACTTTAAAATATGTTTTATTTAAAACAACAACAAAAAAATTGCAGGATATCTTGGCAAGTAAAACTTGAAATCCCTGTAAGCTTTAAAAGGTAAAGGTGCAAAGAAAACTGTCAGTATATTCATTTCACTAAAACTTTTTTTGTAGTAGTTAAGGGAAAAGGGAAGGGTGGAGAGAAATGACTTGCTAAAAATCTGGTAAAGTGTCAAATTTTTGAATGACAGTGGTTTTAGAGCAAGTCTTATGATATATCTATGTATTTTATGTGTATAAGGAAAACAGATCTATTAAACCACATGATTTTGCACGCCCAGACTTCTCAGTGCATAACAGATTATCCTAAGGAGCTTCCATGGTGATGTCAGGTAATAGGGATAACAACTAGTAAACCTGCAAAAGTATTCTTTGCTTGCCTTTAGTCTCTTAAAGTGAAATCATCATCAGAAGAGAAAAATAATATTGTCCTGGGCATAATATAAAGAGTATTATGAAGTCTGAAGCTTGCAAGAACGAAGCTAGCGGGTGTAATGATGGAGGAGCACTGTATCAGTTTGCATGCATTTTTCTATTCTGTTTAGTATTTACTCTGCAACATGGTGCAGGATGCCAGGTTGACATTGTAGGTTACTGAAAGTGGCCTTCTCTGGTTTACCCATGGCATGGGTGTTGCCTGAGAACTGGCAGAAAAAACTTTTGTTCACTTGTCAGTAGACATCAGTGCTCTTTCACCAAGTGAAGAACTTGTTCTCCTGATTTGAGTTTTAAAACCATGTCTCCTCTTGAGTTTGTAAGCAAATGTGACAAATAGTAGTTTTTCTAAACCCTGTGTCTATTGCAGAGGAAATCTACATAAAAAATAATGAGAACTTAGGCTGAAAAAAAGAAACTTCAAGGCTGGAAAATATCAGAAATAAGATGTCCCATGGAGTTTTAAACAAGCAGATATGATGAACAATTTTAATGTGAGAACTATGTTTTTGGATCCCTGCCTTACTGTGCATATTTTTCCATGCATTATAGTGGTGCCGCTGCATCTAGTGAGGCTCTGTTTGCTATATAAGTAATTTATCAGGTTTAACTTAAATGTAGGACATGTGAATACTTGATTACTTTTACTCTGAGAAGGTTTAAGAGTACAATATTAAGAGTGAGCTTTAGCTTAGCTCATTTTATCTAGCTTTAAAATTTTTATCACTGGTGAATTGTATAGTACTGGTTATGAAAGCAATTAATAACAGTAGTGACAGAATCAAGAGACTGACTAATTTATCTTTATAGATTTTAATGAGGCTTATAATCTAGCAATAAATATACAATATATTCAAAAGTATTGAGTTATAAAAAGGATGATTTATTTAACTTCTAAACTAGTCTGAAAACCAAAGGTTGTAGAAACTAGGCATGTAAGAACATAATTCTTTTTGGTGTTACAGATCAGAAGAATGAAAATAACAGAGGAAGAGAGTTAAAATTAAAGGGGAGGGGGTGGAAATCAATTGTTTAAGTTCATTCTAAAGACCTTTAAGCACAACAATAGTTTTGTAGATGTGGGAGGTATCTTCTCATGGACAGCTGCTTTTTCCCTTCTCAATCTGCTTACTTGGCAGAGTGTGGAAACCTCAGACACTGCATTCCTGGAGTTCTCAGAAGGTGGGGGTCAGTGGAAGTGGTAGCAATACTTGCTCCTTGGGAACAGCTGTCTTAGATTTCAGAGCAGGTTTGTGTAGAGAGACTCAAATGTGAAAAGTTATTACAGCAACTTTAAGATTCAGTGTTCAAATTGGGAATTGGGCTTTATTACCATTTATTACTGTATTATGTTTATTATGATCTTCCTTTATTATTCTTGCTTTTAATCTTCTCCCTTCTTTCTTGAGCTGAAGCAAGTATACCAGAGTGTCTCTGGACAGGAGTATTGTTAAAAAGTAATGAGCACCTGATGGGATCTTGCCTGAGCAGTTTAACAGCATGGCTGAAATTTGGAAAATTAATTATAGCCAGTCTTTCCCAAAGGGAAGCTAGAAACTCAGGTGATAGTGGTAGCATTAACAGAAGAAAGAAGCAAGCAACAACTATAGAACAGGACAGATAAGACCCTAAAAATTAGGTTTCCTTACTGTTGGATCAGCTAGAAGTAGGTAAAAAAAGAAAAAAAAAAAAAAACAAAAAAAACCCACAAAAAACCCCCAACAAAACCAAAATCAACTCAAACTGGATACTTTCAGGACTTGTAAGGGGAACACCACGTTTTGGAAGACAGGCTCTGAGCTGCAGAGATGCAGTTTGGCAGAGGTTGTCTAGAATCCTTAGAGGACACTTGAGCATTTGTGTGTTTGCATCAACACTGGTGAGAAAACTGAAGTAGGAGCTGCTTGTGTACGTTCTGGGTTTTGTTGATATCTTTGTAGATCTTGTGCTATCCAAAATGAGGTAAAATTGCTGTCAGAAAATGTCTGTAATGTCTGCTTTGTTTTCCTCAACTCCCATGTTAGACAAGCTAAATTATAAAGCAGAGTGGGGAAAAAAACCCCAACCCTTGCTTTAGAAAGGGAAGCTCTGAATTTACTGCTCTGTTTTAGGAAATCAGTGTCCAGCATAGGTGGTTGGGAGGTGGGATTGGTCATCCAGTGGGAGTCCCAGCCAGTCCTTAGTGCAGTAGTATTCTTGACAACCATGAAAAAGATGGTGGCTAAAGCTTGTCTGGCCAAAGGGAAGGCTGAAGTTGCACGTGTCCAAGCATAACAGTGATTTGTGGCTCTCAGAGGAGTCTTACTAGGTAAATTCATCATTAGATTGGCCTCTGCCTCTTTGTAGAGATGGATAGTTTGGAGCTGGCTGCAGATCCGTGTACCCCATCTAGCTCTTTCAGGACTTTGGGAAGGAGGATGTGCTCGAAGAGTTCTGCTCATCAAGCACTACTTAATGACTTTACGTAAAGAAGGGTGACTAGAAAAGTTCTTGAAACTAGTTATTATCTGCCTAGGCACACTGGGCTAGGGTCCTGTGCCTACTGAAGGACAGAGGAGTCTCGTTGACCTCTGCTGCCTTTGTGGGAACAGCTCTCTTGTGTTTATTAACTCCGTGTTTATGCTCACTTTTGGGTCAGTAAGGAGATAGTGCTTCTGTAAGACACTGATTTGGCATGTCCTCAATTTGTCTTCATTGCACTGCTCCCATGGCACTGGGTTGCTTCCATCTATTTTGCAATGTTCACTGGGCTCATGACAAGAGAGATCAGTGCATTTTCCAGTGAGGCTTTGCTCCTGCTGCAGTACTTATGGTGCTGCCAGGGTTTGGAGCCAGCCCTTCTGTGATCAGTTGCCTTACACTGGGGTAAAAATACACTAATGTAATACTGAATCAGGTTCTGCATTTTTAAAAGAGGTGCAGACACTAATTAATTTTCACAGAGCCCCTGCAGATAGAGAAGCCCAACTGCTGAAAGTCGCATGGTGAGACAGAAATGTGATTAGGATTTCATGTGAGACCTCCTCCCTTTCAGTCCCTAGCTCCAATTCTCTAGCGTAGGATGCCTTGCCAAAGTAGTCCTCACTACTCTCTGATAGACAATGTTTTGTTCAGAAGCAGGTGAGAGTGAGGCCCATCACCATGCAGTCTTACATTGTCTGCTCTTTACACTAGTTTATTTTTGCTAAGCTACAGCACATTTCAATGTAACTGTTAACACATCTAATTTGCAGTCACGCAGTTGTATCAATAATAATGGAAAGTTGTTCACAGGTAATAAATTACCGTACCATATAACTAGCAGAACTGTGCTTCTCAGTATATTGTTCTGTGATCAAGAATTCAGTAGTTAAATATACACAGCAGTGGGCTGAGGACAAGCTGTTCATTTTTTGCTGCAAGCAGTACCAGTGGACCAGAGTAATCATAGCTCCCAAAAGCAGTACTGATTTTATCGATTTTAAATAGGCTTTCATTATAAAACTGAGCCTATTACAGTTGCAAGGAGTATCACTGCTGCTTGTATTCACAGCGCTGACTGATGGGAAGGGGATGTGGTGTGGAATGCAGTGTAGAGGATGCTAGTCGCTCAGTGTTACATTCTGTTCTGCTGCAACATCTACATTTATTTAAAAGAAAAGTACTTCAGGCTTTTTTCCTGTGTGGTTAGATTTTATTTTTTTTTAAAAAAATGTGCTTAGACCCAACTACAGGTGTGAAATTTTAAAATTTGAGGACTTTTCTGAGGAGTAAAGGTCTTGTTTAATTCTTGGCATGTGACTTAAGGACAAGCTGTATTTTGCTCCATTCTTTTAAAGGACTTTTTTTGGAAACGTTCATTCCCTCTTTCTGTAGATTAATGTGAAAAAGACAAATGTAAGATCCAGTGAATAAACTGTAAGTCTGAAATATTAATGTATTCAAGTTATAATCAGTTAAGAACCATGCTGTTACCAGAAATGCGTCATTAATCTGCACGGAGCAGTTTGTGGCTATTTGCTGCTAAATTAGTGACACTTAAAAGCACTTTTTTGTATTGGTTGATAAAGAAAATTTTAAATCTGTGACAAAAAAAAAAAAAAAATCTATGCACACTTAAGCAGTCTGTTTTGTTGTTTGGATTTGTTTTTTTGATTAATTTTATTTTTGGTAATTTACACAAAGGCTTGTCAATCAGTGGACGTAACCAGAAGTTCATTGAAGCCCTAATTCCCAAATGCAGTGCTGTTGAAAATGTACTGGACTTCATGGTGATGTAAGGATATGTTACTTGTGCTATGTTTTCTTCAAACCCAGCATTTATAACTACACAGCCCTGCTTAAACCTGTTTCCAGTGTTACTACAGCAATTTGGAAGGGTGCTAATGGACATTAATTACATTTTTTTTGCTTTTAATGGATTTAAGACTGACTTTTCGTACTGCTTTTTAGATTACTTATTTTTATTAGAGCTTACAAGTGAAGGTGAATTACTTCAAATATTCCAGCTAAAACCACATTTTCCTTTTAGGATAGTCTTTCAGAAAACAATTTGGGAATTCAGACAGGAGATAGCATAAAAACTTTGTGCAAGCGTTTCTAGAAATCGGCTCTTTAAATAAAATGGTGATGTTAAGTAGTGAATGAACTTGGTAGGCACTGAGTGATCAAGCCTAGTTACTGTGAAATAAGATCTGACTAGTTTACTTCATTTTACAGAGCTTGGGCAATAACTATTGAATTAAATTGCTTCCTGTTGGTTTCCCCCAGGGCAAGAAGAACCTGCTGTACTGTGCTCTAGTGAACTGCTGTATCGATTAGTTCTCCAGGCCTAATCTTTACATGGTTATGCTTACTTTCTAGTGTGTTTGTTTATGGTTTTGAGAGTTGTTTTTCTGACGTTATTGTATTGCCTTGATAGTCCTCAAGTGGATTATAAAAATGTACATATTAATTCCGTTCTCTAACTTCATTTGTTGTAGCCAAATGATGATAATCAGCACTCGTGTAGCATCCTAGTTAGGAATGAGGGTAATGATCACTCACATAATTGATATCACGTATCACTGACAATCACAGCTCATGTTGTTGGGGTGGTTGGCACCTAAAACCGATCTAATTAAATGTTTGCAGCATCTATTAACAATACTATATTAGATTCTCTATCACAGCAGCTACTGCAATTTTAGGTTTTACTGCTGCAGGTTGTAAAGTGATTTATAGTTTTAATTCATCTTAATAATTTGTGTGCTTAGGAAACACTTGATATAGAACTTTTTGTTGCATTTAAATTTCCTTGTTATCTGCCTTGCAGTGGCATGAATAATAGGGAGCCCAGATCATGAATATATTGGAATGCATGAAGTATTTTCAAGGAGAGTGCTTTTAAGGTTCAGAATGATGTATGTCAAATGTTACTGAATGGATAAACATGTGGAGGGGTTTTGCCTTGAGAAGCTTGGAAATAAGACATCTCTTAGTACAGTACTGCCAATAGCTATAATGAAAATGTGTTTCTGTCTTAATACAGGAAATAGAATATTTATTCAAGTTTATTCTATCCTAAGATCCAACTTTTTTCCTAGATGCTGAAATATAGTATACTAGAACTTTGAAATGACGCTGTGTCAGAGCTGGTCCACACCAAAAATTGCCACACCTCCAAATTTGTATTTAATTATCTGTGAAATATTTTTGTTATATGAGTCTAGAAAGCCTGTGTTTGTTTGAATGAAAGTATCCACATTCTCTGTGCCACTTAAACAGTAAATCCGTCAATTTAATGACAAATTCTCGCGTTCTCTTGCGTGCTTGCATAGAATATTGTGATTGAAGGTGTGACCTAATCAAAATTCATTGAAATCAGAGATTTCTCCAGACTTCAGAGGCAATGGGCTCAATCACAAAAGGATGGCAATGTTAGCCTTTTCGACACACCGCTTAATGATATGTTAATACTGGCATCTCAGCCTTTGCAAAATACCTGTCAGTAATATGATAAATGTGCAAAGTGACAGTATTCAGTATCAGTAAACATCTTGCAGGCACCTGGTAGATCTTTATGGTTCAAGAAGCTGCTCTGGTCCATGGAGCTGCAGAGATCAAGAGTGATGTTTTTGCTTGGTTGTTTTATTTTCTCCTTTTCCCCCGTTACTCTGTCAGGATTGCTTCTGTTTGCAACGTAGGTCTTGGTGCAATTACTTTTGTCACCGTGTCTTGCTGCACTTTCTCGTTACTAAGATACTGTTGCATTCACATTGCCAAAGATTCAAGTGGTGCCTCACAAACAGATGAATGTGTTTTCACAGCTACTGCCCTTGCTCAATGCTTACCTGCCCTTTGGAGATTTCTTCTTCTAGGACTACATCCATAGGTTTGCTTACACGTGTTCACAAGGAATAGAATTTGTTTTCCTTGATGAGCACTTGTTTGTTGTGCAGTCAAGACAAAATAGGATCTGATTCACATTTTAAAAACCATGCCAGAGTGCAAGTAGTTACATGGTTTATTGTGCAGGCCATGTAGCATTGATAGCATGGGTTCGATCTAAATGACATATTTATCTAGCTAATTAGTGTATATTTATCCTTTAACTTCCTTAAACAGTTCTTTTTTGCAAGCTTGCTTTATAAAAACACAGAATTGACACTTTTTTATTGCTCACTAGTTATGAACAACTTCTCATCGCTTTTTTAAAGAGTCTAACCTGGAAATGCCTTTTAATCTTACACTAACAAGCTCAATAAATTACACACCATAAAATAGCAATGTGTTTTTCTTTTACAGAGGCAAAGGAAATTGTTCTGAAGGCACAGATTCTGGCTGGAGGGAGAGGAAAAGGTATTTTTAATAGTGGATTGAAAGGAGGAGTTCATCTGACTAAAGAGTAAGTCTTTAAAATTGAAAAAGCATAAATAAATTGCTTCTGTTGTAATATTTAAGCTGTTTACAATAGCTTTCTGATGGTTTCTTTTAATATCTTTCAATAAACTAACCTTTTTTCCTTTGCTTGTAGCCCTAAGATTGTTGAACAGCTTGCTAAACAGATGATTGGGTACAATCTGTCAACAAAGCAAACTCCAAAGGATGGTGTGACAGTTAAAAAGGTAAGAGTTTTGCCTCTTGAAAGTTGAGCTGCAATTTTGCATTAATATGCTGAGGCATATGACACAGATTTATTTTTTTTGTTCCTTTTCCAATGCCTGATTGATTGCATCTAGTTGATAAAAGAAAAAAAACCAACCATGTTACTTTTTCTTTGTGTGTATGTATTTTGTCTATCCATTTCACCATACCTAGCAGGGGAACAATTAATTCAGTTTTGCTACCTGTGTTGAAGGGAATTCTTTGTTGAAGCTTCATCCTTCATTAAATACATACTAAATGCTAGCATAATTGTATATAACATTAACTGTACATGCTTATTGACGTTCTAATTAGAGAAGTAAAATATACGTGATAATCTGTAGTAATAATATTATCCATATTTCATTCATCATCAACTTTGAGCAGTTGGTATTAAAGATAGTGACAGAAGACTGCATGAGAATTATCTCAGTTTAGAACAAACCAACAAACCAAAACCAAAAAAAAAAAAAAAAAGTGTCTAAAAGTAGATTCTTTCTAACCTGTTGCAGATACAGAGTAAAATGTGGCCATGATAGTGTCTCAGCTAGTACGAGGTAATTCATTTACCTATGATGGTGTGTACTGCAAGGTGCCAAGATTCACTTCAGCATAACTGTGTTGCTCTGTATTGACCTAAATAAGGGAAGCAGAGTTAGCCCTTCAGCAAAATTCTCCTGTACCTTAATAAAATTCCCTAGGTCAGGAAATCCTACCAATTGCCTATCTACTACATATATATTTTTTCTTTCTTTCTTCATACAGTTATGTAGTCAAGAGTCACTCTGTATTTGATGCCAGGAGATAATTTGGCATGAGCTGTAAAGAACTGCACTTCACTTTTAATATATTTTGAACAGCTTGGTATATTAGCATAGAAGGGGAACACCTGTCTGGAAAGATGTTGTCTAATGAGGGCTGGAGGAAGGTGCTCAGGTGGTTCTTCTCTTGGGGAGCAAGGAGAGCAGATTACCATCACTCCTTGTAGTTGTTGTTAAAAAAAAAATACTTGGTAACACTGTACTTTCTCTTTAATATCATTAAGGCATGGCTTTCAGAGATCATGATAATACTAAGGATATAAAAAGGATATGCATTTCCCATATTAAGGCACTCTGGAAAATTCGTATTGTAAAAGCAGCTTTCTTTTATAAATTCTTTTGTTTTATTATTTTGCCCTAGTTGACTTACTTTGAATACATCAATACAGGAAATTTCACTCTTTTGTCTGAGTGCAACTGTACTCATCCATTTATAGATTCAGTTCTGAATAAGAAACTTCTAATTTTCTTTGAAATGGATAGAAATGAAAGGAAGGTATAGGTGTTAGGGGTTTTTGAAATTGTTTGGAAGATTTATATTAAGACAACTTTTGTACCATGTATAGAATAGCTATAGGACATTTAACTTGTAATTGCTTTCCTACCCATCCACACATTGCATGAATACGCAATGGTTGAGAGTAAGCAGCTCGGGCATAAGTTTAGAGTCAGGTTTGCACTATTGAACCTCAGATATTTATTTTGGTTGTACAGGAATGTATAGAACCTTGATAGACTGTGTATGCTTTTCACTGGGAGAAGGTGATTGTCTTCTCATAGATGTCCATTATGATTATGAAGTTGGCTTTTAAAAGCCGTAGGCCAATTCATATTTTCATCACATACATATGTAACAAGGTAATAGTATGTTTTCTATTTTTAATGCAAAGATCTTATTTCTTGGTAATTTACGGTAAGAGCATACACCCCATTTTAAAGTAATTAATTATATAACAGTTTGGCCAATGGTATGCTAATGATGTCCCCATTGCTTCTTAGAGAGTGAAGAAAGCAAGTCTAAAATTATGCATCTAGGTCATCAAAAGACCATCTCCCAGAAAAATTTGTCTTTTAAAAGCATTTATCTTTTCCAAAGTTAACTCACTCTAGGATCTTGGAAGTAGTTCAAGGAGTAGAGACATTCAGGTTTGTAGTATCAGGACTACAATGTCAAAACTGAAATTTTATTTGAGGGGCAAACTACAGTAATATGAATAAAAGTTTGAGTTGAACTATGTCTGAGATGTCACTTAATGCAGTGGGTAGTTAGTGCTCAGAAAATGCTGGACAGACTCTTTGAGCTTACTAAGAGCAGTGGGGAAGTTGAGAATTAATAGCTGGCATTTTTGTTGTATTTCAAGGCATATGTTCTCTCTGTGTGTGTATGTGTACTCAAAGAAAAAGAAAGGACAAATCATGTTTTTAAGGTTTGTTTTAAGTTTTAAGCTTTTTGGTGTTACAGAAAGCTTGTGTGAACTCAGATTTTATTTTTTTTTTTTAAAAAAAAGGTAATAAATGTTTTTCAGAAGAAAAACAGTTTATAAGTCACTTTCCATGAGGCAAACAATGAGCTAGTGTGGAAGTCACGCACCTTTTACATGTATTTGCAATGAAAGAATAAAAGAGAGAAATTTTCTACAACTAGAATAATTATGGAGCAGAAAATGGAGTTTTCAGCTTTCTTTCTCAGCTTATGCACCTACTACAGAATTTAAAGCATGTTTGTGCTTCTCTAGATTGATGTTTCTTAAATAAATAGCAGTCTCCTCAGTTCCCTCCTAACTTGGAAGCTATTTAGTGAGTTTACATAAAATCCTCTTATGGCAGCGTGGAATTTGGAGAGCCTGGTTATCTGAGAAGACAGTCTTCTCTTATCATGGCAAACTGAGAATTGGCAACCTGTGTTTTTTCTCCAAGCAATAACAGAATTAACATTTTGAATATTTGATTCAGTATAAAAGAGCTGTTACAGTTACCTTCATGAAATTAGATGTGGGACTTGAACTTCTAGGTAATGATTTGCTTTTAAGAATGAAAGCTTGAAGTTATTGCGAAGTCTTAAAGGAAACTAATTTTTTTTTCTCCCCAGTACATTTTAAATATAAACCTGATGCAGTAAACAGATAATGATGCTTCTCATGCTTTATCGTAAGAAAAGTCAACAGTCTGTAGATTCAATGTCATTACTCTTCACTGTTCATTAATGCATTTGCATTAGTTTTATCATATGAATGGTAGGTAGACTTTAACAAGTAATATTTGAAGACCTTGAATGCCAATTTGCTTTACTCTGCATCAAACAGGGAGGAAAGTAACTGGTTTTTGTTAGGAGAGATTGTTGCACAGTCTCACAATTTTTACTCTGCAGTAAGCTTGACTGCTACAAAGTAGGTAGACTCTCAATAGTTTTGTGAATTAAGACAGAGAAGTATTTGATGATGTTGACACAGTTAATTAGCAGTAGTGAGGACAATCACTGAGGTTGGAAGTAGCAGTTGAAAAGATACTTTATTTAATAATGAAAGTTCTACCTGCTGTGCTTACAATTTTTTTTCCTCAAGACTCATTGAGTGGATTCCCATCCTCCGTCTGGTCCTGATCCTGAGCACTCTGGAAACTGTCTGAACAACTCAGACAAGACCCAGTAGGACCAGCTGGTTTTATATGACCTATGTCTAAAGCAATTGACTCACGTTTTACAGATACAGTGATGCAGGATATGTAAGAAGGTGAAAACATGCATGCAGGTAAAAAGACTAATACTATCAAATCAAGGATGCTTTCCATATCTCTGCTTGTTAGTTTGACAAACCTTGGCAGATAGCCAAGCTGTGTTCCTGAAGTTGGCTTTTAGCATCCCTTTGTAGCAGCCTGCTTTTTAGTAGTACAGTAGTTTTCTATATTCCTAATTGTCTCCTTCGCCCTAGTTTTCTTTAATTTGCTTTTGAACAGTTGCTTATTTGAACTATTCCTTTACATCACCCTGTGTTCTATGAATAAAACAAGGTAAAAGTAGAAGGAAACAAAATTACTATAAAGAAAACTTCTTCCATGTCAAAAAACCCTAGAAAGATATAGCCTCTTTCCTTCCATTCTGAGCACAGAGGGCTTTATTTAATTCCTTGTCTCTTACTTTTTTTTCTTGTTCTGTTAAGATGTACAGCCTGGCAGAAGGTAAGTACATTCTTTCTTATGTACTCCAGAGTTAGAATGTCAAAAAAGCGACTTGGGTGAAAGTATAGTGCATCTTTCTTGTTTATAGTCCTTGAACTGTGAAAATCCCAGGAATACTTATTTGATGGAACACATCTTGCCAGGTAGGCAGAGTTTTAAGGATGCAGGTGTATACGTGCCTCTCAAATCTAAGGAGTTTGAACTGCTGACTGAGAGAATGAATTTCACCTTATGTTTCATTTAGAGTGATAATCTTTCTACAATCATTGTTCAAAACTGTCACTTTATAAACAGACCACATTAGAAGGACATTGCCACTTAATCCTGTTTAATTATATTCATATCAGGGAATTGATTTTCCTGATTTCTACTAGTTCCATTGCAAGATAGGAAATAGTAGCTCTGCTAAGGAAGAATATAGCTGATTGTAGAAAGGAGGAGCTGTTCTGCTGATTAAATTGCAGAGGTGGCTGCTCAACTAACTTTCAGGTTGAAAAGCAAAATTTTAGTGCAGAGCAGACCTACAGTCTTTACACCTCAGATTTGTGACACCTGTTATGATCATAAGGAACAATTAGTAATGATCATATGCAGATTTTTTTATTTTAAGAAGAAGAACATTTGGGGGAATTTAGTATTCTTGCATCAAAATGTAGTTTTATGCGTCCTTTAATGAGTGTGAAACTATTTAATCTCTGAAACTGCTTTACTAGATAGTTAAACTATTGTAAAAATTGACAATTCAGATGAAGAGGAAAATGTAGTAGTTATAATACTGAAATGGAATGGACTTTGGTATATTTTTGGGAGGAGAGAAAAAATTGTAACGAAGAATTTATATGGGCATTTTCCTCCCCCCAGTTTTAATATGAGTATTTGTAGATTCCCAACATGTAGGATTTGAATCATCTTTCTTGTTGCATGCTGTCAGATATTGGTATGGAAGGGCTCTGTAGTTCATAGTAATAAATAGAAATGAGTAGCTCTTCGGAAAAATTAATTTTTATGTTTCTAGAATGTGCCAGTATCTGAAAGTTACACATGTGCTTGTCTGTCTCAGCTGAAAGCAAAAAGCTGGATGGCAGAATTTTCTGTAAACCCATTTCCATAGGAAATATTTAGGCAGGGCAGGAATTCAGTGTTGAGATTGTAAGTGTAGGATAGCCTTCTGTCAGAATAAGGGAGAGAACTTAAGCCTGAGGCTCTACTGGTGAGGAGCAGCAATACTGATGTGATGCATCAGAAAGCCAACGTACCCTCTCTTACATCTATGTGATTTGCAAGACTGGAGTCCCTTGTGACTCAAGTTTTTCTGGGGGCAGCATGGTTAAGTGCTTGTTGGGAATAAAAAGGTATTATGGAGGTCCCCTTTACGGACACAGCAACAGCTCTAATTCTCTTATTGGAAAAAAACCTGAATAATTTGGTGTTCCTGGTGTACACTGCTTGTTACAGTGAGAACAGCAGCATCAGAGGAGTCTCTTATTTAGGGAGAGAGGATTTCTTGGGGACGGGGGGGAGGAAAGTCACTGGGTTGTATTACCTTGTAAAAGTGATGAAATAAACATTTCTTCTCAGGATAGCAAGTATCCAACTGCTGCGTATTAAGGCAATGCAAAAAAAAACGTGAGCCACAATGTTCTCTGCTTGATCACAGCAGAGGGAAATATTGTCCCTCATTGGTTCTGGTAATTTGTAATTGCTTTTTACATTGCAAATGATTTTACGACAGTCTCTACTTTTGACACCTCAAGGAAGCAAAGCTATGTTCAGGTTGTCACCAGCTAGATGGACCAGTCAGAACTGTTGCTGTCTTTTTCTTCCCTGTATTCATTTTTAGGTGATGGTTGCAGAAGCATTGAATATTTCCAGGGAAACATACTTTGCAATTTTGATGGACAGAGCCTGCAATGGACCTGTTATGGTTGGCAGTCCACAGGGTGGTGTTGACATAGAAGAAGTTGCAGTTACTAGCCCAGAACTTATCTTTAAGGTATTAAAATAATATTTTAGACTGAACATTTTCCTTGTCAGTTATACGAAATGTTATATTTTCTTTCTCCCTTTCTTCCATTTTTCCTTCTTCCCTGTATGGAAACAAGACAATAAGAACCATAAAAATTGTGTTTTGCCAAATAGGGAATCAGACCTGTCGTAAGTGAAGCATGTTTAACCTCTGATTTTTTTTAGTATTTGTGTCTCCAGCTCAATTTAGAAAAACAACTTAAATCTGGCTGTTGTATGATATGTTAAACTAAAGATCCAAAATGTTTTATTCAGTGAGTTTCACTGTCAGGAAGGTACACAATTTTTTCACAGGTGGATCAGTGTCAATGTGGTTATTGTTTCTGCGGGGTTTTTTTGCTAATTGGCAGAGTTGTTAATTATTTCTTTGTACCTGGATGACTTTTGCATCTGAAATCCAACTGTTGTAATTGCTTTCTTAATGATGACTATGTTTAAGTATTTTTTATGTTACTGTGGCATGATAATGAGTAGACAAGTTATTCGTCTGGGAAAATAATTGATACAATCAAGTGTAATTATTCAAAAAATTGTAAAAATATTTAATGTGCATTTTAAAATTACATAAACTTCACGGTGTCACTGGGCAGTGACACCATTGCCTTGAAAATGTTCCAGAATATGTCATAAAAATTAACAGACTAAATATTCGTCAACGCCATCTGTACAGTAATTAAAAGTGAAAACTGGTGTCACATTGTCTTGTCAGCATGCCACCCTGAAGAATTATATATTTTTTGGAAGGACTGTTTCATAGTTGGTGTGGTAATTATAACATACCCTATAGGCAGCTGCTGTAGCCTCAGTCTCGGAGAACTTTGGCAAACAGCCATCCTTTAATTACCAATTTGCAAATGTATACTAAGTGTTTTCCTTTTGAAGTTGTAAATCTCCATTCAGATGGAATATTTAGTTATATTTATGCATGTTGCTGTTGCAGGAGGAAATAGATATTTTTGAAGGCATAAAGGATCATCAGGCATTGCAGATGGCGAAAAATTTGGGGTTCAAAGGACCTTTGCAACAGCAGGTAACTTGACTCTACTCCCTTAGTTCTTACTGAAGAGCTTTAGCCCAGCTATGCAATAGATGCTTTCCAAAGAGATGTAAAATGCTGAGTGTTCATTAGATCAGGACTGTTTTGACATTTTAAATACTGAATTACACCTATGTAGTTGTCATCAGGCTTCAGCAATTTGAGTAAGGTCCTTATAGGCTTGAAGCAATTGATGACAAAGTGCTGTTACACCATGTTAAATTCTTTTGATTTCATTGGAATTCCAATGGAACTCAGTGAATTACATGGGCAGAGCTTCTTTGGAAAATTTGGCCCTGAATATGGGGAGATGTAAAAGTGTGTCTCTCTGTGCAATTGATTTAACTCAAAACCAAAAGGCTGTTAGCTTCTCCTCTCAGTATCCTTGTCTATATATATATTGGAATTCCATATTGTGCACAAATATGCAAGATATTTTGCCATTATGAATCATTTTGCAGAGAAAGCTTGTTTAAGCTATTTTTGCCTGTTTTTTTTTCCATAGTATCAAACTGTCATTTTTGTAGGACTCGTTTATTTTTAATTCAGCAGTTTTAATTATTTTCTATCCCAACCATGCAATTAACAAATGCATAATCATTAAGTTGATTAACACACATTTGAAGATTTAGCTGTATATCTAATGAGGAGGAATGATTATGTAGAACCTTTCAGCCCTTGAAGAGTTCTGGTACTTAATAATTAGCAGCAATATATGGACTTTTCAACAATACATTTAAATAATGCTGCAGTGAATGCATTTCTTTCCTTGTGTGATCATCTCAAAGGAATTCACTGAAGCATAGGGACATAGTTTTTATTCAGACAAATCATAGTATTTACTTACACATTCACTGTTTCTAGGTTGGGATATTATCCTTTGCCTCAAAGAGGCTCTGTACTTGTAGACCTTGAGAAAGAGAAATGTTGACATCAAGCTGCCTGGTTGAGGAAGATGCTGAAAGATAGAGCAGCCCTTAATAAAAGTTAAGTGATTCTGGTGATCTGTTAAAATTACAGCAGTGTACTAGGGCAAGAACAGCTTTTCAAGTTGCCCAGAATCAATGTGGGGTTGCATGGTGGGACTCCCTCCCTAGCATCACTATTGATAGCCTTAGCCATGTGGTGTTAGGATAATTTCTCAACCAGAGTGGCCATGCCAAGGAAACTGCTGCCTTGGTGGGTGCAGATTTATAACTGATATTTTTTTTTAAAGTCAAAACCACTGAGAATGCTTCAGCTAATGACTTTTGGGCAGGGAAGACTGCATAAGCAATTTGTATGCTGCTTCCAAACTGTAACTCTTTACAGAATCTTAGATGTGTTGGTCACAAAAATGGACACAGCACTCCAGAAGCAGGCTTGCCAGCACTGAGTAGAGGGAGACAGGAACATCCCTCACCTTCCTGATGTTCTTCCTGATGTAGTAGAGTATTGGGATTGAATCTTTCCGGTCATAATGTTTTCCTTCTTATGAATGACGTGCAAGAAAGCTGGCCTCTATTTTTTTTTTATTCTCATTCACTTTGCTTATTAGGAGAGGTCTCAAATATTTTTGGTTTTGTGCTTCAGTTAGCTGATCAGTAATGAAGGACAAATTTGAATGGTTCTTTATTAATGCACTTCATCTGCAAACTTATTTTGGCTAATAGGTTGTCAATGTGTAATGAACCAAAGGGAATTTTTTTTTATGCATGTTCATGTTGTTGCTGTTTAAGTTGTTCTATTAATGGAAGAATGTTATAAGAACAGAAACCTTGGAAGTTAATAGTCACAGTACTTTCAGCCACAGAACCAGTCACAGAAATAGACAGTGAAGAACAATAAGGAACAAGGAAGAGTATCTTGTAAAGTGTGAACAAGCATGCTTCAAACATAATTTCTTCCAGAAAACATTTCAGGCTGATGCAGGAAGGAGAAATGTATTTTTTTTCTAAAGTCACTAATGTGCACATACTGCTTTATAGTTTCTGAATTTAGGTTGATTAATGTGAGTGCAACTTAGATCTCAGCATACTGAAGAATATGTCATTATGAACTGTTAGGCACTTTTCAAATTAAAATTGTCATAGTAATCGTGCTGTTTAGTTTGTAGATAATCTCCAGTTCATGTAGTCTTTAAGTGCACATTTTCTAAGTGTTATGCAGTATCATAATGCTACATTATAGCTATTTTACACAATATAGAAATATGAATAAGAAAACAGAAATAAAAGCAGTAATTATCTAGAGCTCATGTGCAATTTAATGCATTAAAATGATCAATAATGATTTACCTTTGTCTTGAAAACATTAACATATTTTTTTGTGTGGTAATTGTCAATTGCTTGATCAAATTTAGGCAGCGGATCAAATTAAGAAGCTGTATAATCTTTTCTTGAAAATTGATGCCACTCAGGTTGAAGTGAATCCCTTTGGTGAAACTCCAGAAGGGCAAGGTAAGAAACTGAAAGAAACAAATGAATGCATTATAATTTTTTATTTATGCAAACTATAAATTAAATTGCATAGAAGGCTGTAGCAGCAGCTTTGCATTAATTTCATTTTGTAATATAATTTAAGCAATATTCATAAATATTCCTGTGGCAGATTTTACATTTCAATACCTTTTGTTATTTCATTCAAATACTGGAAGTATTGGCTTCTACATGTTATGCTTGGTGAGAAACAGCAGCATTTTCTGCTCTTCTGCTCTTTGTACAAATTTGGAGTTTTCTTGGGTTTGTTTTGTTGTTTTGTGGTTAGAAGAATATATTTATGACCTAAAGGTATGCATTCTGCTTTTTGAACCTTTTTTTTCTGACTTTTTTCCTACTTGCGGTTTAGTAGGGGTTTTTTGGTGTTCTTGCCACCAGAACCCCTTAGCTCTCTGGACAGAGTTTACCTCCTGAGAACGATTCCCACTGAGTGCCTTATCTCTTTTTATTTGGGAACCTTTTGCAGCACTGTATACTCAGATTTCCAGCTCATTTGAAGTAGCATAACAACATTCACGTTGAATCAATAGGTTCTGCATTGTAAAACTCATTCAGCTTAATAAGTGTAAGCCAAGTTCTTAACAACTAACTCTAGCTCCGTTGGTTCTTATTTGTGAAACATGTATGAGAGGAGAGAGGCAAAAAGCCCTGCTGTTGACAAGTGTAGTTCTGTCTTAGGCTGTATTTTAAATGGAAATGGATAATTTACCTTCAGAACCCAACAACCTTTTGTTTTTCCCTGCCATTTAAATAGCTCCATTGGCTTCCTGAAAACCAGTTAGGAATGAGGTGAGAAGGATATTTTCATTTTGTGTTGCACAGTGAAGTTGAAGCAGAGCAATGAAATAGGGCCTTGTAAAATGAATGGTCTGAGTTTTTCAAGTTCTAGCCATGCAACACATGACACTTTTGACCTTTTGAGGATGAATGGGACCTTTAAAATAGACGCAACAAAATCTGCTGGAACTTCCCTGCGGATTATGATGTTCACTTTAAAACAAATTCATTGGTATGTCTGCTATGACTGATGTACTTACCAGGTTTATTTTGTAGGTTTAAGACCAATGATACTGTAAAAACCAAAATTTTCTTCCTCAAAACTCCTTGAAATTTTTTTTTTTAGTAGAATAATTGATCAAGATACCTTAATACTGCAGGGCAGTATGGAAGGTACTCAGTAGTCCTTACACTCAGATGTCAGAAATTTGGACATCTATGATAGTTGTCCTTTATCAGGCAGAGAAATGAGCTTGAGGTGAGCTCTTTGTGCCAGGAATAGGCTGTTCTGGTATTCACACTTGCTGGTTGTAAACTAGCTCAGACGAGTAGCATAGCAGTGCTTTACTGTTGTGTTATTTTGGCAGAGCAAAGGACAAAATCCCCAGTTCAGTACCTACATTGTCTCAGCCATGTAATTCTTCAAGGAGGACCTTTAATCATGTCTTGGATGTTAGTGAGTGGACACTGTAGACATGTATAGACACGAAGGAGGTGAGAAGAGCGGAGACAGAGCTGTCAGATAACAGAAGAGGGGCATCACTGAGGTGCTGAGGACATATTTTGCCAAGTACCAACACAGAGGGGAAACAGGTAGACAAGTAGGGGAAAGTGAAGGAGAGAAAACACAATTAGTGGTCCTAAAGGATCATGGTGGTACTTTGCACCCTTGCTGGACTGCTGTGATGTGGCACTGTGGAAAACTGATTTGGATAAGTTGCCAACTTGTCTGGAATGACTGTGTGTATTTAGCAAGGAGGTCTTAATTTGAGGGATGGTGGGAGTTTTTATGCTGTTTTCTGCGAGGTTTTTCCCCATGTGTTTCGCATCCAGGAAGCTGAGGAGCAAAAACAGAGTGGGTTTCAAGCTGTGAAAGCCATTTTAATAGCAGCCATACACAGAAGTCTTCCTGTGCTTATTTCTTTCTTGCTAGCAGTTTCTCCATCAGAAATGTCTTTAAGAAGAATAAAGATAAAACAAATGGAAGAACATTTGAGTAGCTTAATGCAGTTATTTCTAATGATAAAATATAAGTCTTTGTATGAAGACCATTATTCCTGTCAAAGTAATGGTTAAGATGGGTTTATTTCTTGCTGAGTTGTGGTTTTTTCACTTGTCTGAATTTCCATAAGAAAATACATTGTTGTATATCTCCTTTTGTTTAATTTTGTAGTAAATTCTTTGTTAACACCCTTGGGGCAGAAGCCTGTAACTACCAATTTATTTGTGGTTTTTTTGGTTTGTTTGCTCTCAGTGTAAGCTGTTGAATTGGCAGATGACAAAGATCCTATACTGCTAGCAAAAACAACAGAAATACTGCATGAATGAATATAAGTGCTGGAGCTTTCTTTGGTATTTGTTTAGAAGAAAATTTCATTTATATCATCTATCATGCATGTAACAATGTGCTTTTGATAGTGAAAATGGTTTGATAAATATTAATAGGTCTTTTTCCTGCTATTTTGTACAGCATGGCCTTTGTTAAAGATGAATGCAGAAATGAGATTCTATTAATGTGACACTGAGGATGTTCATGTCTATGGTAAACAGCATTCTGAAACTGCAGTTTTACTCTGAGTTGTTTTAGCAATTTAAGGAACTGAAAGCTTGAAGAAGAAAAATGGTACTGGTCTTAGTTCATTGTTAAAAAAAATTAAAGCAGCTCTAGTACAGTAAAAGCACATTATGAAGTTCAGACATTTCTTCTTTTGGCCAGTTCCCACATGACAGCTGACTGGGTAAGACCAAGACTCTTCCAGGAGAGATTTATTATATGCAAACATTCATGACTAGTTTTCTGAAGCTGCAGTCACTGAAACTTACCTGTTATATCTGCCATGCTTTCAAAACACTGACAGCAAACATAGGAGATCATCCCTTGACTGTAGTGTGGAGATGCTTACTGTACCTTTTCTCAATGTAAGATTTGAGGGAAAACTTACCCTTCTCTACTGGATTCAGTGCTAGAACTTCAGCTGATCATACGGTGAAAGCAGCACCAGTCCCTGAGCAACCCTCTCCCCCTCCCTGATGTAGTCCTTGGTGTAATATTTCAGAAGCTCTGAATAACTGTGGTCTCTAAATGCATATCTGTTGTTTTGTATTTTTTCTTTAGTTGTTTGTTTTGATGCCAAGATAAACTTTGATGACAATGCAGAATTTAGGCAAAAAGAAATATTTGCCATGGATGACAAGTCTGAAAATGAGCCTATAGAGAATGAAGCTGCCAAATATGACTTAAAATATATAGGACTGGATGGGAATATTGCTTGCTTTGGTAAGAACAAATAAATCTAAAAGGCATTTGAAGACAAATTCATACTTGTTCAGTGTATAGACTTTGTTTACATTCTGACATTCAATCCACCCTTGACAGTATTTGTCTGTTGTGCTGAGGTTGCCTGTCCTTCCACAAGTTCTTGCAAGAATGAAACTAAAATTGTGTTGAAACTGAAATGAAGGCCACAGCAGCAGACAGGCAGGGCAGAGGTGGGGTGTCAGAGAGAAGGCAGGGTAAGGGGGGTTTCTGTGAGGTTTCTGCTTTCTAAATTTTTAAGCTGATGCAATTAGTCTTTCCAGTAATTAAAGCAGAACACAAAAAGTCATCAAAACTTGATCATGAATTTTCAAAAATGAGACTGTGTTACTTAATGACACTGCAGAAGTATGTGTGTTAAAACATGATGTTCCCACTTACAATTGAATATTAAACTCAATTTCCCTTTAAGGAAAGCTGCAAAAGAAGCTGCTTGGTTGCTAAAACGAAAATAGCAGGTTTTTTTATTTTCCTGAAGTTTCTGTAGAACAGGAATTACTATTACATTTAGAAGAGATAAGTAAAAAAGTCAGATACACTCTAAATAATTTTGTACAAATTCTTTTAGCCAGTACAGCATCTGATTATGAATCTAATTGAATTAGGCATTTTGTCTCAGCTTGGTGAGAAAATGTCCAGCCCTTACCTTACTTAGGTATGTACTCTAACCACAAATCTAGAAGATGCTGATAATGTGTTGCAGTTGATTCAGCAAGTGACAGTGAGGCTTTAAGCTAAATTAAAAACAAACAAACAAAAACCAACCCAAACCAATAATTTGCAACATTATAGTATTTTTTTTTTTTAGTATTAGGTATCACTGTTGAATTACAGTTGCTTTACAGAAGCCTTACTTTGTCTGTCAAGAGAAACTTACTGAGGACAAATAATTCTCATCTGCTTTTCCTAGCTTAGAGGATGTTTGTGCCCATGGGAATGCTTCTAGACTGGTACAAATGCAAAATTAAAGGCAGTTTCAGAAGTATCTGATATCTGTCCCCAAAATTTACTTCTGTTTTACAGTAATACAAAGCACCATCCACTGCTGTTGGAATGATGGGAAGGGAGGTGAAGGAGTCAGTTTGTCCTTCACATCTCATGAGGCAAGAGAATTGTAGAATGTATTGGGTTCAAAGGGAACCCTCAAGGATCATCCAGTCCAACCCCCCAGCAGTGAGCAGGGGCACCTTTACTACATCAGGTTGCTCAGAGCCCCATCAAGCCTGACCTTGAATGTCTCCAGGGATGGGGCCTCCACTACCTCCCTGGGCAACCTGTTCCAGTGATCCACCACCCTCATATTGAAAAACTTTTTCCTTACATCTAACCTAAATCTGCCCTTTTCTAGTTTAAAGCCATCACCCCTCGTTCTCTTGCTACATGCCCTTGTGAACAGTCCCTCCCTTGCTTTCTTATAGGCACCTTTCAGGTACTGAATGTTATTTTTTTTTAAATCAGAAGTTTTTGCATTTCCAGTTACCATTCCAGTGCTTGTACATGCTTGTGCACATCTAAGTCCTAAAATTGATACAGTCATAATGAAACCTAAATGTTGGTATGTATGCACCAGATTTTGAATTATTTGTTGCACTGGATATCCTTGAATAGGTACTGACCTATTTAGAAATAGATATTTAGGTAATGTTTTAAGCCCTTTCACAAATATTGAATTCTTTCATGTGAAACATAAGCACTTGGTGTTTACAATTACAGTCAATGGAGCTGGACTCGCAATGGCAACGTGTGATATAATATCCTTGAATGGTGGAAAGCCAGCCAACTTCTTGGATCTTGGTGGAGGTGTGAAAGAAGCACAAGTGTATCAAGCATTCAAGCTGCTGACTGCTGATCCAAAGGTAAAAAAGTTGGTTTGGGGACAAGAAGCTTCCCCACGCAGCAATACAGCTGTGTTACAGGACTGTAAATAGGATGCTGAAAAAACACAGATAATGGTGTGAACATTGAGTGTGAGTTACTGAAGGGGCAATCCAGGAGGAAGATGATTTCACTGTGAACCACTAGACTGATTTTTCAGTCCCTGATCCACACTTAGGTTTGGTCAGTCTTGAGTGGGTGCTTTCTCAAGGCAGTTCAGCACAGGAATGCAGATGTGGTAATGCAGGGCATTGCAGTACTGAACTTCTAACATCTGGCTCCTAAAGTGGAATTTGTGGGGACTTAGAATACGACTCCTAACAGTGTACTGCAACAGTAGAGTGAGAAGGAAAATATAAACTAGGCAAATAGCTAATACTGAAGGATGATTTGTACTCTTTTAAGTTCAAATTTTCTAAAATATCTGATTCTGTGCTGGAGGGTAGTCTGTGTTTCATTAACATTCACAGGCTGGAATCATAGCCTGGAACATTCTAACGCTTCCTTTTGCAGATGGAGGTGCAGTTGCTCTTTTCTTTTTGAACAACGGGAGAAGACATCAGTGTGTGTGTATTGAGTCGAAGTTATTTCTAGAGCACGTTAGCGTGCTGAGGTCATTGGTCCCCTTTGCAGACAGAAGTAGAATATCTACTGAGAGAACATTGATCAGGCGTAGGCATTGGAGCAGTGCCAGCCAACCATCCCTGCCAACGCTTTTGTGTGTAGCCGGAACTTAAGTTGCTGTAGATTTTTTTTTTTACTAATGAAAATCTGTCAAAGGGCTTTGATCATCTTTTCCATCTCCTGCACCTAAGCATCTCTGCTGAAGTCCCAGTTTCAACATTTTGCTTTTTTTTTGTGGATCTGGCTTTATCTCCTTTGTCTCTTTGTGCTTCCATCCATTTCCCTCATGTTCACTGTCTCTGTGATATTAGTTCCTCTAAATACCACCTTCCTGGGAAAATTGCATCTCTGTAATTATATACCCTGTGCAGCAGTAAGTGACAAAATATTGTGACTCTTTAAATAGAGAAGGGTATTTGCAGCAAAATTTCAAGGCAAAATCAGGAAGAAAGCTTACAGTACAAAATAAGCACAGGTGAACTTCAAATTGTAAGCTCTTTGCAGATGTAAATCTCCTTGCATGTTTTTTAAGGCACATAGTACCTTAACGGCTCAACTGTACTAGGGAGAGTCATCTGCAATATTTAAAACATCCTTCCTGCATCTTTTTGCACTCCTAAAGACTGGGGTTGTACTGACCATTTGTAGAAGTCTAGGGCTGTGTTCTTCCCAAGATCCACAGAAAGAACTGGTTGTCTCCTTCTGCTTAGTCATTTTAAAGCTTCAAGTCATTAATATGCCTAAAAGAAAACAGACCTGGAGAAGTCAAGACACAAGATCTCTTGCCTGAGGCAGAACAAAACCAGGTGGCACTTGAGATTCATGCTAGAAAACCTGATAGTTTCCTTCATTGTCTGATGCTAGTAGACACTGTTGTGCTTGTCTTCATTTGTGTGAGTTTTAGCTGTTCGCAGGACACTGCACAAAGATTTGTTTGTGCATGTTTGAGTCGTTCTGCAGTGCGTGCTTTGTATGATGATCAAGGTTTGGCTGAGATGTAATTTAGTTCTGAAACTTGTGTTAGTGCTGGAGAAGCAGGTGCAGTAAAGTCTTAGATATACAACTTAGCTGATTATCACTATGCTAAATAGGTTCTTCTGTCTGCTGCAGCACAAACAGCAGGTATTAATTTTGTTGATGAAACTTACTGAGTTTAAACACTTTTAGAACAAAAAGGCATTTCAGTAGCTCTCAGCTATATAACATCTGCATGCCCAAAATTTGACTTGTAAATGCATCCTTCTTCAATTGTATATTCTGCTTATATATTACTGCTTAACACTACTGCTTACACCAGGGCTAGTGAAGCTATGCTTATTGAGGCAGGGAAGCAGAGTAAAAGGTAGCATGGAAAGGACTTGAAACAGTCATCTATGCTTGTGTATGTGTGCAGCTGTAGCTGTGCCATTCCTAGCTTTGACTGCCCAAAGATGCAGAATACTTTCACCTAAATGCAACACAACTCACTCCTTATTAATTTATTGCCTCCTCTCTTACTTTTGAGTGCCTTTTCTGATCTTTTCTCCATTCACAGGAAGAATGACACAACAGCTCCATTGCATTTCCCTTTTGTTCTATTTCACTCCAGGAAAAAGAGGCACGATGGCTGCCTGGAGTCCTACTAGACTCTTATTTGGTGGGGTGCAGGGGAAAGGGTGCTTCTGAAAGCTTTCTGCTCGAGGGAATATAGTCCATAGCAGATTTGGATGCATTTACGTAAGTGACAGCACTGTTGGCCACAGACATTGTGGATTTTATCAAGACTTAATGCAGTCACCCATTTTTAAGTTATTAACATTAGTTCTTTAGAGCCTAGCCCTGCACGTGACCAGTCATGCCACATCTTTTAATCCTGAGAGGCTTCTCAGGTTTAAGTGAATCACTTCTGAACTCTTTTTTGTCAGCCCTTTCAATTTGACTAATTTTGCCACTATTTTATGTCACTGTGGCCATCAGCAATACTGTTTCAGTTCCACATGACATCAGGTGAAAAACTTCTCTTAATGGTAACTAATGAAGAATATGTATGAGATTAAATTAGGATTAGTGAAGATACACTGATATCCCGGTACATAATAGGAGACTGTAGCAGCCCTGACAGTTACACCAGCCTAACATCAAAGCTCTTGTTTTAGTTCCTGCTCTGCTGTTGAATATTAATGTTTACTAGCTATTAAAAAAATACACATTTCATGTTTTATTTTATTCTGTTCAGAAAAGACAGTAAATATATGTTATTTTCTTTCCTTATACACCATGTCCATTAGCTTACTAATATACAGGAAGATCATTGAACAAATCTTCTGTTTTCTTAATTAATAGTAGACTTGCAATCCTAAGAGCCATTGTGGCTGATGCAGTATTCACAGTTGATACCTGGTCAGTCATTTCCCTGTAACCTTTAACTTTACCCCACTTTGTTTGAGAAAATTTGCTCTTGGGAATTTGAGGGGCAATTAATTATTGTAAATGTCTCCAAACAACATTGAGCCTCTGAGGAATGACTAAACAATCAAACAAACAAAAAAGTCTGCAGGGCAGTAATATGGAGAAGCGCTGTCTTTTAGTTGTGCTGACATGTGGCACTGGCAGTGTTAAGGACATTGCAAGAGAAGAATTCTTCCAGAAGGAAATGTTCAACTGCACTTTGAAATCAATCTCTTTCTCTCTAGTTGTCTTTAAAATGTCTATTTTGTATTAAAGCAAAAAAATACAGGTATGCCATGGTTTGATTTAGTGAAGCTGGGGATATTGTTTTTTGAGAAAAGCGAAGATCTTGGTTGGTTTGCTGCTGGTTTAATCTGGCTGTTGTCATTATCTATAATTCTTTCAAAAAAAAAAAAAAAAAGTTTTTTGTCTCAAAAGGTTACCCACTGGCTTTTGGATGGAAGTACTGTCTCTGGAGTCAATGACCCTTTTATACTCTGCTGGTCTTGTTTGCAGTCTACCATAGCCAATACTTCCTAGGTCAGACAGGTCATTGCAATGGTTCTGAATTGCTTTCTTTACACTATTGAAATTCCAGACTCTTTTTTTTTCTTTTTCTTTTTTTTTTCTTTTTTCCTTTTCCTCTTGTGTCTATGAGTTTGTGCCATGCGTCTGCTTTGGCAGAAAATGAACAGTCTTCCCTCTTTTCAGGTAGTAACAGGATGGGGAAAAATGGCTTAATTCTGGTGTTCAAACTGCTTCTTTCCTCCTCTTTGTCTCATAGTCAAGTAGAAGAGATTGTTTCCTTTGGTATTTCAGAGGTTCTGAGTGATGCCTGGCTCTCCCTTACATATATGAAGTGTTATTTCAGCCGTCCTCACTGAAGTCCTCATCCTTCAGGACTTACCAAGCTCAACAGGTGCTCGTTTTTACTCATGCTGAAGACCTGCACTGTTATGTTTACCATATGATGACTGTTTGTAGTATTCAACAAGGTTTTGGAAGAGTTAAAGCTGAAAAACCCAGTCCTGTTAATAAATCTGCTGTCCGGGGCACTGAAGCTTGGTTGCCATCTCTGCCCTCTGCTTTGGCCTGGAGCCATCCCACATATCTGACACTCTTAAATTCCTACAGGTTTTTCTCTCAGCTTTTTAATACACATTGCAGAGAGAATCAACATCAAGTTTCAGATGAAACTGGCTGAACCGTGTATTTGACAACCCTAGTGAGTATGAGGGCCCATTTGACTAGGCTCTTGATGAGATGTATTTAGTGACTACAACTAGGCAAAGGCCAGAAGCATCTTACCTACAACCTGAAGTGAGTCACATCCTCTACCTTTTTCTCAAGTGCTATCTTGATAGAATAAAAATAGGATTGTATATATTACTGGTACAGGAGAGTTGCCCATTAATGCTAAATGATATGTGTACTTGAGATGCGACCCAGACATAGAACTATGTAGTCTTTCCTCAGGCTTTTGACTACACACCCTCCCTCTCCCTTGTTGTTCTGTCTCCCTAACAGGAGCTAAAATACAGCAATATGAGTAAAGCAAACTAAACTGTAAGCAGGTTTGTTTTGCCATGGACTGGCTCTAGTGCTGAACTTAACAGTTAACTCCCAATAGCAAGCACCACTGAAATACAGGCAGTTAAAGGCCAAAATTGTTTGTTGTTGTTTTCCTTTTCCCCCTAAAGCTCCTTTGACAACCTTTTTTTGAAGCCTGTCATTGATGATATGACTAAAGACTTATCAGATCGATTGATGTTAACAAGTGTTTGCTTGTCATATAAGCAAAATATTATTGACAGATTGACAAATCTGTCTGGAAAAAAATACTCCATATTGACATCCCTTAGCTCATATCCAGGGAATAACTAATATCAAACATGCACAAAGCATTTTTTTTTTTCTTCAGCTATTCTTTAGTCCAAAATTAAATTATTGTTTTATTAATATGAATCAGGCATTCTTATTCCTGTCACTTTACTTCACCTGTTTGCTTATGTCAGATGCATCTCTCTGTCCACCTCAGTGACGGGAATATTAATGGCAGTGATGTGTCTTGCCATTAAGTTGTGTGTGAAGCAGAGGCCTTGGGACTTTTATTTTCTGGGCATCTGAGAGAGTGAACAGAATTCTGAAGGAGGGTATCATTAAATCATAATTTTGCAATTCACTTCCAGCTGTACTTGGTGTGAAAGTAATACATTTTATCCATCCTTATTATGAAAGGCATTTTTATTGACAGTTTATCCTTTTGGCTTGAGGGATTTTTAGTATTAGTTTTCGTAACATTGCAGTCCCTTATGTGGCAACAGAAGGGATAAAATTATGCTAAGAGGAAAGATTTGGGATATTCTCTTCTCAGATTTCAGAAATAAAATTAAGGTTGCCTTGTATAACTTATTTGGTCTTTGTTTGGGTTGAATTAATTCAGAATTGAGTGAGCTCTTTCAGTTAAGACAATTCCTAAAGTCTGCAAACATTCAGGCAGTTTGCTGTGTGTTAACTATATCAGTGTGTTACTGGACTGTTTGCTCTCACTCTGCAACTTTAAACAAGGACTTGCTTCCAGTTTTAGGGGAAAAGGCTCTTTTGAGTATGATTTTTAACTAGGCTTGACTGTATAGCTGAGAGTTTTGTCCTGGAAGTTTTGCAAAAATGGGTCTTACTCAGTGAGTCTGTGCCTAGTGTTTGACTGTTGGGTTACCAGCCTGAGCCAAAGAGGGGGTTTGGCAGATAAGCTGCTTAAGAGTTGCCAGGTGCCTATTTTGTTCCCAGCCAATTATTCCCTGCAGCCTGGCCTCTGAGGCATCAGTTCAAACAGTCTGGGAGAAAAGAGAGTGGAAGAAGAAGAAGGGAATGTCATCGCATGGTGTTCCTGATCCAGGATTGGACACTGAGACATTATAATCACATCAAATAAAAATAAAAATAATGTCAGCAGCCAAGTTGTGAGTGTGGACAGTTTGCACAGCTGTTTAATGTGATCTGCAGAATGTCTGTGGCAGTATTAGTCATGCCAATCAGTCAAGGCTGTCACGTCTGTCTTGACTAAGAGGAAGAGTTGCAGCTTGAACATCAAAGGCAACATCCAGGAACAAAGGACCAACCCGTTTGATTTTCATCTAGGGCTGCCTTTGCTCGTGGATGAGAATGGTTATTATTGCTGTTAGTCCTGGAAGGTTTGTGCAGGGCAAATGGAAGGTGTTTTGGAGAGTGGGAAGGGAACTATTAAGCTTTAGAAGTCATAAATGAAAAATAGTGTGTAGAGGTTTTAAAATATAAAAATCAAAATGGCCACACTTGCTGTGATAGTGAGCCTTATAGAGCATAAGCTGGTTGTGAACAGGTTGTCACACATTTTCTGCATTTGACTCACTAATTGTCAATAGTGGATTTATCAGTGTTACAATAATGCAAAACCCTAAATCAGTAGGATCAGATAACCTTCTCTGTTACACAGGCAGCCTGTGTCTGTGTGTATAATGCTGAAGAAAAAAATGAAATGTAAATAGTGTTCAGTTATGGACATATGATAGAGTGTCAGCACTGTATGGTGTTCCACAAGTGCTATCTCCAAGTCCAGTGTTCACACCTGTGCATAGCCCTTTATAGCTCCAGCTGTCTGTCTGAAAATAGTGGCACTGAATTTAGTAGGTGCATTTGAAAGTTGAGGCTTTGACTGCTTTGTTTCCCCCACTTCTGTGTGAACTGTAGGTTATAATACTCACCATAAATGTCTTTGCAGCTCCTGTAGGAATTAATGAGAAATGACTAGTCGTCTTTTAGGGCACTTAAAGTATTGAAAAGGCATTCTTTCATTTCATTGAAGCATTTTTAGAGACTGATAGCATATTGCCAATATTTATGAAAATGTGAGGACAATTATGCATTTAAAATGCATAATTGAATTGTCTTGATTTATAAGCAAGAGTAATGTATTTTTCAAGAGCATGTGTAATATTGGATCCTAAGTAATTGATATGTAAATATACTTTAACATGAATCTGCCATTATTTATAGGCACTGACAAGTTGAATGCCTTTTGGCATTTTAAAGTTGGCTATAATGAATCTTAAAAACTGGATATGAAAATAAACTTACTAAGCAAGAGGAAATCTTGCAGAGATTTTGTAATCGTCTCCTTTGTGGTGGAATAAGGAAAAATCACAAATGTTTCCTTAGAAGTTAAATGCTGAAAAATTTGAGGAAGAACCACAATAAAAACTGAGCTGTTAGGTTTGGATGGAATTTTTAAATGTTTGTGTGCCAGTTACTCTCTCTGTAGTGGTATCCCTTCTGAAGAAGGGACAGAGAAGCAGATGTTTTGTTTTCCTCAGAAGACAATCTGCCACATGCTCTTGAGATAGCTGCTGTCTGGGCAAGGCTGGTTGTATTTTCCTGCTTGTTTGGAGGTACATTTGGTTAATGATCAGAGGGACAAAGGACTTTTTGTTGGGTTCTTTGTTCATTAGTGCTTGGGACTGGAGAATCTGGACCTTTTAAGGTATCCACTGATGACCCAGTATGGCTGAAGCTGCAGTCAGGAGTGTTTAAGAAAAGTGCACAGTAATGGTTATGAGATGTTCAAGTCTCTTGTTGCAGTGTCATAGCATAGTATTACCCCTCTCACTCCAAACTGGAGCCTAAAGTGAAGGGCATCAGATACGGGCAGTAAATCTCCATCTTGAAACCCTCACCAGCATCACCTCTAACTGCCAACTGCCTGGTGTCATATCCAGCTTGTGCAATATAATGTGCACTTATGTTTGTGTGTCTTAGGATTGCCTAGTAAAAGGAAATGTCATGCATAATACATCATAAAAGTGTTTAATCCTTTACTGTACTTTACAAATTGATGAAATTTTGAAAATTTATCTGACTCGTTTCACAATTAGTGAGGATGAAAAGGGAAGATGTTTTAGGAATCTCAATTTGGTAATTCATCTTGGTGAGAAGAGTAATTTATTATGCATCTATTTATGGATCATCTGTCTGGCATACTTACAGGAGAATGAAAGACAAATAGTTTGATAATATAGTTAGGAAATAGTATATTAAAAAAAAAAAAAAGTTGTAAGTATCCTTACGTGAACTCTTCTGTAGAAAAAAATCTCATTTTAATGCTCATTATTTTTAAGTGGTTTGAGGTGTTGTGGCTGTCTAGGAAAGTGTTTGTTCTTTCCATCAAAATGAAGAAATTTAATCACCTTACTTCCATCTGTTCCTGATAGAAACAGGCCTAGATGATGAACTGTATATTTCGAGTAGGTGCTTTTAGCCATTTGTACTGGGTAAGACAGGCTCTTCTGACAGTGAAATGAATGTCAACTGGTTTTACTTATAATTTCAGAAGCACCCTGGATGGATCCAGTGCAGGTAAATAGAGCATAGGTTAAAAAGTAAGACTCAATTTGGGGAAAAAAATGGTGAAACAGGACAAAGTTAATGAGCATTTTCCCATTATAAAATTATTTTTTAAAGAAGAAGAATAAAGGACCTGATCTTGCTAAGATTTTTAGTGTAAAGATATGTCTATACTTTAAAAAAAAAAGGGGGGGGGGATGTGAAGCAGTTTTCTTAAAAATGAGCTTTTTGTCTCTAAGCTGAAAAAGTGACTTAATACTCCAGTGTCAGGTTCAGTCATGTGGTTATTAGGGAAGAGGGGAGAATGACATGAATAAATACAGATGTTGCACTCGTCTCTGCTGTGCAACATGTGCTCTCGTTTACATCCTAATGCAGGAAATAGATTATGATAGGTGATCTTGTTCTGGCCCATTATTATTAATCCCATATGGCATCTGAAATGACTGGCACGGTGATGTGATCAAGAATAATGTGCTGGTCTGGCAAATATGTACCTTTTAAATTCATTGGCATCTTCTTAAAAAAAAGACCTGCTGGAACATCCACCCATTGCTGTGGAAAGAGGATTTTGAGATGCAGTGTATGTTGTGATGTTTTCTGTTCCAGCCTTTTTTCTTTTTTTTTTTTCCTCAGGTTTTTTAGTGTTGAGGTGGAGAATGTATTTGTCCTTAGTATATAAAGTTGGGGGTTGAAGCAGTATGCACGCTGTCTTCTCATTTAGAAGAATATATTTAATTTATATTTGAATAAGAAAAATATTGCTTGACCTGTGTTCATCCATACATTTGCATAGCTGAGCACAGAATGATGAAAAAGCTGTGGAAGAGACAAAAATTATTTGAAATATGACTTAATGAAAGAGGGAAAAGCTATTTCTTTCCCTTGAATCACTGTTTTGTTTCAGGTAGGACTAAATTATTTCATAGCTTCATTATTCATGCTTCAGTTCAACAAGACATTCAAACCTGTTTCAAGTTTTAATATTTTATTATCTATTATTCTGAGTGGATGAGTAAAGCTGGAATAAATGAACCTATTCACTTTTAAAGCTTGTTGTGTGCTTAAGTACTTGGCAAATCAAGTCCACATCTACCACAAATGAGTAGTTCTTACCCTTGTTGCTAGAGGTTTAGTTTCATCATCTAATAGAAAAACTACTCTGATACAGGAAGTTGAAAATTAGTCCTATTTGTCAAAATATGTTGTCTGTGTTGTACCCCTCAGTATTTTGCCATACTAGGCAGTCTCTAAAATGAGTTGTTTTCTTTAGAGTAGTGTGAAAACTGGAGAGCTTATCTCTTTTGGTGCTCTTAATGAAAAATAATAACAATTAAAAAAAAAATCACTGCCTATACAACACCATTTTCACCTTGCGTGTTCTGCTATGGCTTAAAAGTATCTTTTTTCTATTCTTTTTCACTTATATACATATTTTACTCATCAAACAAGTTAGGGGAAAGAGAACTAGATATTTTCCTTAATTTTGTACATGCAGTTTGCTACAGCGAAGCGTAAATGGCAGTGTGTATGTGTGAGTATCTGCATATGCATATATGATTGCTGCTCTTATACAAGTTGTGTGCACGTTTGCACAACCTTTTATGTGTGCAGTGTTGGGTGTTGCTGTACTTCAGAAACCATTTCTAATTACTGAAGGGTAAACCTGAGCAACCAAAAACGCTGCAGGTCACCAGATGTGCATTCCCTGCGAGCGTGGGGAGGAGCAGCACCCTGTTGCTGGTACCAAGCTGCTTGATGCAGAGGAGCAGCCAGCAGTAGTTGGCATGGCAAAGCACTCTCCTTCTCCAACCAAGAACCTCTGGTGTACCCCTGTGAGCAACACAGCCATCCTGTGCCATAAAATTGCAGTTCTGAGCGAATGATATTTGGGCTGACCATGTAAGCCAATATTCACTTTACCAGAGAAGGGAACAAAATCTCAGTTGTGCCAACTTGGCCAGACTGAGCTATATTTACAGACAGGCTCCAGCTCAGAAGATCATTAAGCAAAAGTTAACATAAAGCCCTGTCCTTTGACAGAGTAGTGCCAACTTTGTGATTAAAGCAGAAGCTTTCATGTAAACTGTGGATGGCTCTTTTCCATGATAGATTTGGAATTAATAGTGATAATAGAGGAAAAGTGTAAAAGTATCTCATTAAGAAAATAGATTACATACATGCTTATGTGGTGTAGACAAGATTAAAGCTTGAAAATGCTGAGGTCCTCCTTTTTCTTAACTAAATCTTGATCAAGTCACCCTCCCAGAATACTGTTAGAGGCCTGTAACTGGCAAAAAATGGGAATCAATTATTGGGTAGAAATGAATGAATGTGCAGAGTCAATATTTTATAGTAGATGGTGAAAGTTGAATGCCTGGTGCCCAGCAAATCATTTGATTTAAAGATTTGGGACTGTAATGCTTGACTTCTCATTGAAGAAATATAAAAGAGCAAATTACTATTTGCTGGAAAGTCACAGAAACCTTATCAGAATTGTTTAGATCCTGCTGCTCCCTGGAGGTTTTCCTCTTCAACCACTGATTGAGTGTGTGCTCTCTGATTTGTGAAGGATTTAGTTCTCTGGAGGTCCCTTTCAACTCTGAATATTCCGTGATTCCATGATTTGCCTTTAATCAAAACTTCCATGGGGCCCTATACAGATGCTTTGGGTTTTTTGTGTGCATTACTTAGAGAGATTCTCAAATACATTTTTGTTTTCACTTAGTTATACAAACTATGGAAATGGTTGAACTGAAAAGTTAAAAGCAATTTAAGCCAAGATGGTGCCTACATTTCAGCATCATGCTAAAAGTCTGTTACACTTCAATAAGAAAAGCAGGTGGGTTCAGACTTCCCCCAACCAGCCAAGCAGATTCCACGTACTGACCAGTGCAGGGTTAGGCTTTTTATCAAAGAACTTCCTTCCTCTGCTTGCTGTATCAGAGGTCAGCTCTGTCATTCCCTTCTGTCAAGGAATCAGATCTGTGGCAGTTTTAGTGTAGTATCAAAGCTAGTACACCATGGTTGCACCCTCCTTCCCTCCATTTGCACCCATGCTCATCCAACACCGCAGTGAAAAAGCTCAGTGAGCTACACTGGCAGAAGACAACCTGTGCAAACAGAAATGGATGGGCTACCTGAACTGGCTTGGTACTACATCAGATGAGTAGTTTCTGGAGGACAGTGCTAGTCTGGATAAGCTTCAGTTCTTCACACCTACCATTGGTCCCTTGTTCACACCTGACTCTTGTGCACTTTCTTGCACTGTATGATACTTCCATCTTCAAGTGCTCCTACTGAGTTCAGTGAAACTACTTTCTCGTCATACGTTGTTTGACATAATCTTCTCCAAAAGGAATCTGGTCCATTAAGGAAAATTAGTCATTTGATATTGTTGATGGGGGTGATGATTTATATATAAAAATCATCTAGCGTTAAGCTGCCCAGCAGAAAAAAAGAACAAAATTATGCAACCATTGCTGGCCTATGACTAGATTTGGGCTCTGATTAGCACAGGCTTCCTTTCTTCATTTCATAAATCACAGGTAGTCTGTGTACTAGGAGTTTTGAGTCAGACCCAAGAAAAAAAATGAATTTTGTGTCTGTGAATATATTTAGATATTTAATACCCTCAGAAAAATAGAATTAAGGATTAAATCTAGAGAGAGATTTTCTGCAGTTCACTCTGATTAGTTATCACATATGCTGTACTCTTCCACGTTTCGTTCGACACCTGACTTGATATTTCATTTACTTGTTAGTCTTGCTGAGTTCAGTCAGTGTGTTTCACCATAGAGCACTCGGTAGCGCTCACAATCAAGAGCTAGTCACCACATCTGCAACTTCAACACAAATTTGATCTCAATAGAAACTGGTATTAGTGACATGCTGGTACTGGTGCTGCTGTTCTGTACAGTGAAAATTCTTTTCATTGTGTTAAGTCAAACAATACCAATATGAGATTGTCCCAGCAAGCCAAGAGGAGCAACCCCACTATTGAATTCTCAAGTGCAGCATCTTAGCATATAAATCAAACCTTGTCTAATTGTAGTGCCAACTTATTGGGCAAAATCTTAGCCCTGGTGTTGAATTTAATTACACAGTAGATAAAGAGCATAAAGTACTTTCATGTTTTTTAAGAAATCGTGGTCATGACTACTAAATAGCTTGTATAATTCCCTGAACTTGTACAGGGCTAATTGTTTATCACTCACAACGTCCTACATTTTCCCACTTCTTGTAGTCAGCGGTGCTATAAGACCCCAAGAGAAGTCACAGTGCCACTCTCGACAGCAGAAGATGATATTAATCAGAAATAAGGGGAGCTCAGAATCGAGCTAAAAGTGCTATGAAGGTGTTGGGTGTGTTTTCCCTCTCAAGAGAAGGAAAACTTCTCTGTGAAAATGATTGCATTATCTCAGTTCCTTCTCCGTTTTTGATGTACTTTTATTAGCTGATTTGGTCCAAAATAAAATGCCTGAAATGAATTTCTATAATACAAAAGAAAATGCTGTTTTAGTTTGTTTTTCTTTCCCCAGCTGCACTATATGTACTAACGCAATTTTTTTGTTACTTTTGGGAACTGTATTTGCAGAAACTGGGGAGTTGTGGAAGTCAAATATTCCACTCCCTTTGAACACTGAGAAGGAGGGGTTGGTTGGGTTTTTGTGGGGTTTTTTTAAGCATTTGTCAGGACAGAACAGCTCTAGAGGCTTTAAGTAAAGCCCTGATTGCCCTGTCAGTCAGGGTGCTGAGGAACTGGGAGCTTCACAGATTGATGCTTGACAGAATAATTAGAAAACTGTCACTTGAAGTAACCACTCTGGTGTTCCCTAAAGAAATGTGCCTGTGCCAAATGTGTGCTGTCCAAATCTAGAGGTTAAATGTTCAGTAAGACAAAACATAGCATGTCACCAGAGAAAATTACTTCCAACATGCTGTGGAAGTGATGTTCCTCAAGCCCCTAAACAGTGACTACCCAGTTTATTGAGTTTACCTGCTTTGATCTTGCTCGTTTATTCAAGAGCTTTTCAGCCCTGAACTGGGGGTTTTAACTTAGTAATTCACTGAAGCATTATCTAACATTTTAGATAAGAGGGTCTTGAAGGGTTTGAAGCAAAAGCACTTAAAGCTGCAACAATGTTTTCCAGTTCTGGAAAGGTTTTACAGCAATTCTCCAAGTAGTTTAGAGTACCTTTCACTAAAGTAAACTGTATCACATGCCTCTTTTTTAATCCTTAGCCCATAAGGAAACATGGATGTGTTTTTCTGGTTTGGATTGGTTTGGAGGTTGCTCTGAGGGGTGCAGGACAGGAGCTGTGACACCTCTGTGCTTTGGTTTTCATTTATGTGAGTGCTACATTGTCTGCTTGAGGGCTGGCATATCAAAGAGATGAGATTTGTACTGGGAAAGGTTGTTCTTAGTTTGTTGGAGTCGGTTCTGGAATCTCAAACTGGAAAGATCCAAGAAAGGTCTTTCCAGGGAAGAGTTTTTATGGTAGAAAGCTCTGTTCATTCCTGGGGGTGGAGCTGCTAATCCCAGCTCTGTTCCTACAGAGTTAGAAAAATCTAATGTCAAAGCAGGTTCTGCAGCTGAATCTGTGTAACTGTTATTTCATAGTAGTGGGCCAGGAGCTGAGAAGTGGTCAAGCAAAATGTTTGTTTTCAACTAAATAATTCAACATGAAGATGTCAGGGACAGTTTCTGTATGGGACAGTTCTCCAGAATGAACATGATAGGTTTATGTTATGCCAACCAGACTGGCATAGTCATTGTTGTTTGTCTGATTTGCAGCTGGGAGTTTATTTTAAGGTATAATGGGCTTTTTCAGAATTAGTATTTTACCTGAGTTGCTTATAGATTCTCTAAGTAGTCAATAGAAAGGATAATTTGAGGTTTGAATTGGAGGCATGCATTTTCCTACTGATTTGGAGTATTACAGGAACGTGTGCTTTGTTTTGTCACTCTTGATGCTTAAGGTCACTTCATATGTGAGAGTGGTTTCCTGATTGCTTGTTATCTGTAATCTTGAATTGTGCAATTCTCTTGATGGAGGAAAAACTGCTTGAGTAAGTTAGAATGAATGAGTTATGGGCAGCCAGGCTGCGTTTCTCAACGTTAGCTCTGGAGCTGCTGAGACTGTATTTGCAATGGATCTGTCAATCAGAAGTGGAAGTGTCTTTTCTTTGAACATTATAGATACTGAAGGTCAGTGCTTCTATGGATTTAGCTGAGAATAATTTTCAAATTTCTTTTTTCAGAGTTATAGATGAAATTTCAAAACTGTCATAAGAAGACAAAAGATTTATTTCCATGAGCAGTCAAGGTGTGATTCTCCTGTCAGTGAAATATTTTTATTAGTTGTAAATCTCCTGGTACTGGAGTGTTAGTGCTGGTTTGCATTAATTCAACTAAAATCAGATTCAGTCTGTAATACCTGCTCAGTTATTTCTTATGCAGAGTTAAGTAAACTGTTTTTTTTCCAGGTAATGCACGCGTGCAGTTATGTACATGCACATATACAGAGTCTAAAGTGTTGTTCACATAACTGTGTGTGCTTTGAAGCCAAATATTACGTGCTGGCTCATTTGAGAATGTGGGGTTTGTTTTCATAAACTGTAGATTCCTCTTTGGTTTTATTTTTCAAATAGGATTTGTGACTGTAATTTTATAGCGCTTTTAAAGCTTCAGTTTTCCAGAAGGAAACAGACTGTGGCAGGGACAATAAAGTAGGGCCACCAAGAAGTTACTCAAACTGCCTTTGGGGAAGACTGAGGCTCCAGCCATCTTGCTAGGACAATGCAGGACTCCTCTCTTGCATAAGGTGGGATGCTAGGACAGAATCCTTCCTTTGGGAATGTCTGAGAGGTCCAAATTCTGCTGGAGCTGGAAATCTTTGAGGTGCTGTTCTGATTCAGCAGCAGTCTGCCTGCAGAGTGGAGGGAAAAGGTTTCTCCGTAGGTTGGATACAGTGCAGTGGAGCACTGACTGTCCACTGGTAGTTGGTGCAGCCACAGATATAACATACATTTCAATAGCTTGTTTAGTTGGGTTTTTTACCCAAACCACCCTTCAAATTTCAAAATAGTATGTAAACCAACTTCTCACTGACACAACTTTTCACGTGCTGCATCAGTGACAGAATTGTTTCTATAGAAACTGATTTCCTGAAGAGACCAGCATCAAAAAGCTGAAACCAAGTAAATGACATGAAATAAAATGTGATGGTGCAGATGCCTTATCTTTATGATTATTGTCACTCATGGAGGGAGATCCACGTAGGACATTCATGTCTCTGGCACCCATCAGAGATGTTGTCACTTGTGAAACCTTTAGAGGTTCCTACACCATCTCCTATTAATTTTTGTTCTTCTTTTTCTGTCGTACATACCAGTTTTCCATGCATGCACCATACACATTTTTGTCATAAGTTTCAAATAAACTTCTCTTATCTTGCTGCTATTCTCCAGTCCAGAGTTTTTTAAGCTCTATCATACCTACCCTACCCTGAGGTACAGTAAAAGTGTTCTCTCTCCCTTTTTTTTGTTAATATTTTTTTAAAGGAGGTGGTGAATTTTGATTGCATTTTGTAAATATATGAATAGGGAAAACTTTTATTTCCTACTCTTTGAAATCATTCCCAGGTAGGTTTTGATAAATTGGACGTGGCATAAATGCCTTCATTTTCTCCCTCTGTAAAATTTCTATCTGAATAAATCAAAGAGAGCATCAAAAATAGTGGAAGCAGGGGGTGAAAGGGTTGTAGGGAAGTGTTAAAAAATTACACTGCCTGGGAAGAGGGACATGCTGAGCATTTTGAAATTTATAAAAGGTGTAAACACGAGGGAGGGAGTATAGTTATTTAATCTTAGTATAACTGGAACTAAACACTTTTAAAAAACACAGAGCAGTGAATATCATCAAAAAAATTCCTAACAGCAAGAGCTGTAGTGTAAGACTTTGATCCTGAAATTAGCTCGGTATGTGCCCTTCCTAATGCAGGCGAGGAGTCTGCTGAGTAGGTTCTTCACTTAGTCTGTATTTCTGTTTGCAGAATCCTGCCAAAAGGTGCTTAATATCTAAACTAAAATGGAAGCAGTCACGCTGGAAAAACTTAAAAAGGAAGTAGACTGAAAAAGGAAAGCTATTTTATGGTCTGTCAAGAGAGTAATGGGAACTCCTCATTGGTATTTTTTTGGTTTTCTAGTTAGTGATCCTGTTGCATGCACAGAAGATCACAGGTGGTAAGTGCTATTTTTAGAGGCTGTGGTAACAGGATCTGGCTTCAAATGTGTTCTTTCAGTAGATCCAAACTTTTACAGGAATTATCCCTACAGTTCCTCCCTCTTTCTCTGCATCTTCATCCTTTCCCATATGGGAACCTGTATTCCTGACATCTTTTCATTACTGTTTCTCCTTTCAGCCACTGTGCTCTGGTTTCCACCAGCGCTTCCAAATACAGAGCTTTGTCCTCCTCCCCAGTAGCAAGTGGTGACTGAGCACATCTTCACAGTTCAACACCTCACTGGTGGAGGAAACAAATAGTACTCTGAGAGATTAGTAAGGAAATGGGAATGGTGTCATTTAATGCCAAGTTATGTCTGGGTGGAGGTTAACTGGTGTTCCAGGTTTGGGTTGTGGGTCTTATGTTGGTTTTGTCATCAAAGCTGTTAAAAGTCCCCCAGCTCTGCTTGAAATTGAGAACCAAATATATTGAATACTTGGGGGAGAAGTCAGTATCAAACGCCAAAGGGTCCCAAGATCAGGGTCCCAGAGTTTGTCAGTCATGGGGGCAGATACATGGCCCATGCTGTTTTCCTTTGACTCAGTTTGGATATTCAGTTTTTTAGAGTTAATATTCTGGAGTTAATCTCCTTCTTTGTAGCTTTTATTGCAGAAAGGAAGAGAGAAATTTCTGTCTATGCTTATTAATTTTCTGTCATTTTTTTTTTTTTCCCCGGTCAACACATGCCACATTTCTGCCTTATCTTAAAAGCAAGCTTTTTCAGTGCTGGAGTAAATTTTCTAATTGAATACATCCAGTTGGCATTCTAATAGCTTGTCAATTTGTGCATGTTTGACAGCTAGCCCTGTTACCTTCACAACTAATGCTAGTTGACTGCCAATATAAATGAGTATGATAATAGTCTGATATTATGTCTGGTCTTTTTCTAAATGTAATGTCAATGTTTTTCTGAATCTGTTGTGGTGTTTTCATCAAAGAAAATGATTGAGAAATAATGAAATCTTCCATTGTTTGTCGTATCTGCAGACACTGAACTCTACAAAGAGTTTTTCTTTTTCTTTTGAATGTCAGAGAATTCAAGTTGTGAATGCTTTGTAAAACAGGTCTTATTAGCCAGAGTGTGACAATAGGAAAAGAATGTAAAACTTGATGTCCATTTAAAAGAATGAGAGAAAGGGAAAGAAAAAGGCAAAGAAAAGCTGACCTTTAAATGATTGACGGACTGCCTAGATCAGGTATAGTCTAAATTAGACGCATTTGGATAATTGGCCTTTTGAATGGATATAGATTAAATTTGATTGATGATGTCACTATTTGAATAAAGGCTAATTTTTGCCTTTTTTCCCCTGTTTTGTTCTGTTGGCATCCGGAGCCAATTAAGTGCATACTTCACTATGTATCATGACTTTCCAAAATACTAATAAATAGTTTGGAGGAAAGGTAATTTTTACATGCTGGACCACTTTGGTGTACAAAAGTACTTCTGTGTGGCCGTGAGTTTAACAGAGATTTGCTTTAATTGTTTACGTTCCTGGGCAGAAATCAAGGTCTCTTAGCTTTCTACAGCAGAGCTCTTCCTTTCCCTAAGCAGTTTAATCTAAAACAGGTAAAGCATGAAAAGGAAAAGGTCTCTGGAGGTGACAAGACTTTCCCAAGGTTACCCAACAGTCAGGAGCAGACCCTGCATTAGAAACCAGATTGTGTGGCCTTGAGTTGTGCAATGCCACATCCTCCTGTGTGGTAGTAGTAGTCTCCTACTGCAGATGTTGCTGGTGCTGAGTTGGGGTGGGGAGTGCATGTGTATGTGTATATATTTAGGTAGGTGTCAAAGATCAATGACATATTCAGCAGAAGTGTGGAGTACTCGTGGTTCCTCCATGTTGTTGTTCTTCCTGCAGCAGAAAGAAAATAATAAAAATTGTTCTCATTAGGATTTTTTTTTTTTTCTTCTGCTGACATGCTGGTTGAAGAAGGTTTGATATCAGCATTTTGTCAGGAAATTTACTGAACTGACAAGAGAGATGTTATTCATTACTGTCCAGAACAAATAAATGCAAATAAACACAAATAAATGCTATTGTTTTGTAAAGCTGAGGAGAATCCCTACAAAACAAAGTCACTTTCATTTCATCTCATCTGTCTGCTTTGTTGAAATAGTGGCCTATGAAGAGAAAAGGGTTATTTTTTGAGATTTAATGCCCTGAAAATTTACAGGCTTGATGCTTAAGCAGTAGTAAGTGAAGCATTAAGGCATTTCTTGGGGATTAATGACTGGCTGGGTGGAGTTGATGGCTCGAAGAATAGCTGAGGACCATTAACCTCCACTGGTCATTAATCTTTGAAGGCTGCCTTGAATACTGAGGTCATTATTGCCATTAGAAAATAAATATTTGAGGAAGGGGAGAGAAGAAGGATCATACAGACTTCTAAAATACATGATTTGAATGGTTTAGTAGCTGCCCTGTCTATCATATCTCGTAGGTATCTGCTAGGTGATCAGTCACTAATATTATTAATCTACAGAATTAAGAACAACTTTAAATTTCCACTGCTCAGGTTGCTTTTATATTATTCACTAACTCAGCCTATAAAGTCCATTAACATCAGGCTAAATACAATTTTAGAAATGTGAATGTCAGGTGTGTACAGCTATGTGGTTAGAGAACAGGCCATGTAATGGTGCTTCTAACTTTGTTTTCATGTTTAAATTGAGATATTGCGGCTGCCATTAAACATCACTTGTTCTGCAGCCCCATTCCCTGTTTAGACACATGGTTGGTACATGCTTGGGTCTGGTTTCCCTGTCGAGGGACATACCTTTCCTTGTCTTTGATGTTCAGCAGTGGTGTTCTCTACAATTCCTTGCAGAATAGCATGGTGTAGCATATTATTTCCTGCTAGTCAGACTTGCTTTGTGTATGAAAAGGTCTAGAAGTGGCCTTCTGTGTCTCAAATACAAGTGAAAATCAAGGTAACACTGCTCCTGTTCACAATTTCTGTCCTTCAGTAGCAAGAGAGAGAACAGTGTCACTGGGAATAGTGGATGCACGGTGTAAACTGGGAGCAGGTGTTTCTAAATGCACTTCTTCTCTATGCTCTTTGCACATCTACCACATGAGCAGTATTTTGCATCTTTACCACACTTTTTGCTATTAAAAGGGTAATGTCAGATGAAAACCAGCTCATTAGGGTTACAAAAGTGAGCAAATTCATGAACACTTGGGGGTTTTTTTCTTCATCCTGTTACTCCTTTCAGCTTAGCTTTCTGTGTATGCTTAGTTTATTTTCTAGGTTGAACTGCCCTGCTCTCATCTCGTATCCTGCCATCACAGTGAGCTGTCAAGGGGGCAGCTGATAGATATACTGATTACCAGTCATCCATTTTTTGTATCTATAGGTTGCTGCTGCTTTTGATGTTCATTACGATGATGCTATGTCGCTCTCTTGCTCTCAGTACCTTAAATTACTCTTGACTTCTTAACTACTGTATTTTGCAGAGATGATCACTGCAAATGTGGGTTCCTTTCTAGTAAGAGCTACCTATGGGACAATGTCTTCAGCTTTCTAGGACTACTGATGGCCAGCAGAATTTGAAGGGGTGACTTTTGCTATTTAACACAGTTAGGCTGCTGAAGAGTGGATTAGCCTTTGCTCACACCCAGCCCTCATTTAAGCCAACAGAAGATTCTCTGTGGATTCTGGGAGTCTCCAGACAAGCTTTTGGAGTGGTACATAGAAATTACATGACTCATTTACTCCTTGTTTCAGCCCAGGAAACACCTGCTATGTGCTCCAGTCAACAGATATTCACCCACTAGGAATGTTTAGGGAAAGCAAGGCAGGATGCTCAAGGCATATAGAAAGAAGGATCACTGAGGCACAACTTTTAGGGTGTTGCCTTTATGTTTTGCAGAAGCTTTTATTTATGTAACTTAGTGTCTGCTTTTCTAGAGCATACAGACACAAATGCTTGGGATTTTATTTATTTTTTTTAACTTTACATTATTCATAATACTCATTTTAGAAGCTTGAAATTAAAGCTTCTTTCCTTAGTGATTTTTGCCCTTTTTCTATTTGGCAAACACTGATTTCTTCCCCACCCTCTGTGTTTCTAATGAACCCTGAAATTACTGTAGCTTCTTCCGTTTCCTCCTTGATGCACTGTCAGCATCAGCATTGCAGAAGATGCCCTGGTTGTTTCTGTTTCTATGACTTTGAATGTATATCCAGGGAAACGCTGGCTTTGATTTAGTTTAGTTCCTTGAGAATCTCTTTCATTTATCATCTGTTATTAAGGTACATATTACTTTTGCATGGTGTGAAGTATCTGCCATTCCAGTTCAGTGTTTTCTGAACTCAGTTTCCTTGTATACCTGCAGTGCTTTTATGAGACAAACTTGTTTCAAAAACTGTGGGTCAACCATTCATCTGGTACAGCCTTACTGAAATGAATCCCAGTGAGCAGCTTTGCAACTGCCCATTCTAAACCCATACCTAGTTATGTGGGGGAAAGCCAAGTAAAAGCTACCCTTTATACTAGGGTAAAAACAAATTTATATCTGTAATATGCTCAATATGTTAAGGGACATGGATGTTATGCAAAACCAGGTTTATATGTGTTCCTTGAGACAGATTTGAAGATTAGGAAAGACCTTTAAAATCATCCCATCTGACTTCCTGCAAACTCCTGACTAAAAATTCCTGCCTTGACTTTCATGTCCTTTGATTGAATTAGCATGTGTCTTTTTTAGAAAAAATTCTCAATCTTCGTATACATACTTCATTAGTTTAGGCTGATACCACGCATAAACCTGTAAGCTTTGCTGTAGTTTTATGCTTGAGATTCCGTTTTAGCCATTTGAATTTTCAGAGTTCATGCTTCCTATTGTAGTATGTTGTTACCTTCTAAAGTATTAAATATCTCCTGTCAGAAGTTATTCTCTAATCTTCCATTCAGTAGTGTAATAGATGGAGTTTCTTAAGTCAACTGAATTTTTGAGATTCTGAGTAACTCTTATGGTGGCTTTCTCTGGCTCCATTTTCTTGCCAAAAATTTTAGTTTAATTCTCACATTCTCAGCTCTAAGAGGAGAAATGACTGAGACAACCAATGCTTTGTAGTCCTCATATTTTGCATAGGAAGGAGTATCTGAAAACCAGAAACTTAATGTAGATAGCAACAGCAAAATCAAGTTAAAGACTTCCTTAACGGCTGTGCATAATACCAAGTTTGAAAGTGTGACAAAGATGCTGAAAGTCCTGTTTCTGGTTTGGTTTGTAAAATCTGCCTCTTCATACTAAAACATTTTAAATGGAAGACTTTACCACAAGTGAAAGATGAATTAATCAATTTAAGCCCTAAGGCAAGACAAGGTATATGTCAAGTTACAAGTTTTTGGTGAAAAGCTGTCTGCTGCTTGGGTTGATGTGTGCAAGTTGCATAGCAAGCTATGCAATGGAATTGAAAACTTAAGAATAAATATGTGCCTGGTGTTGAGAAGTGAATGAAACAGGCTTGTACTGCCATTCAGTGCTCCGAGAAAAGACTTTTCTTGTAGAAATAAAAAATTAATGAGAAACAGGCGACAGCTTCAGCATCGTGTTATACTGGAGGAAACTGTTACCTGTAGCTTTTTCATAAGTGGAAAACCAAAAGAGCTATCCAGAAATCAATAAAATGGTTCTTGTTTCTTTGAGGGTTTGTATGTGAGTCTTAACAGTTGCAGCTGTATGCAGTGTTCACCTGTGTCCGTGTTTATTTTGTGACTTATGGGTGGACCACATATTTTTAGAAGAATGCTTACAAATGCATACCATACATGTGAAGGCCTGAAAATAATCTGAGAATCCAAACATCCTGGTGGCATCTGTATTCAGCAATACATAAGCTGGACTGTTGCAGAATTCTATGTTTTAAAAGAGTTTGTCCTGTCTGTGCTACACCTAATAGTTGTAGCTAAATGTAGATCGTGACTAAGGCAGTAGTTTGATTTTATGAGTTGACAGTAACTAAATTCAACTGTTAATTGTTTGGAAGAATTTCCATGCCTTCTTCATGTGAACCAGTATTAACTGGGAGCATTCACAGCTCTGCCATTAGATGGACTTGTGAAATCTATTTGTCAAATAATAAATGTGGGGCATACAGGAGGGTTGCAATTCCATGGTGTTGGGTATGGTAGAGGAATTTGGACAGATACAAATAGGACTTGCAAGGACTTGCTGGGTTTGGGTTTCAAAGCCTGAAGAGTAAAAGATTATTTCAAAAGTAGCTTTGTAACTCATACATGAATTTTATACCAAAGGGAAAGCAGCGAGCTCTCAGTGTAGAACTACTTCAGCATTTTCTGCCAGTTCCAGTGTTTTCTAGAAGTCATCATCACAGCTGCAGCCATAAGGAAATCGGTAATACTGGGTTTGCTGAAGTCCTGGTAATCAAAACCTAGCCAGTAATAATAGAGGGAGGCTATAATGGTGATTAACTGTACCACAGTTGCTTTGCAGGAAGGGAGATTTTATGGGAACTTGAACTTCAGGCCAGAAAATAACTGAGATGATGACATTGAATGAGTGCTTATTGTAAATAAGTGCAAAAAAAACAATGGCCAGTTTGAGGCATAACTGTTTAGACTAAGAATCCAAACGTCCTGGTGACAGTGATATGTCTCATCCTTGGTCTTGTCTTAGCAATTTGTGCTAAAGAATGATGTTGAATAAGCCTCCTGTGAAACACCAATATGGTGAGTCTTCTGTGCCACCTGTCCTTCAAGGAAAAGAATAGAGAATCAGTAAACATAGGGCATGAGCAAATGCATTACCAATTTGGATCAGAATTCGGGTTTCCTTCTCATTTCATCATTCTCATTTTCCTTCTCATTTTCATCAGCTTTAGCCAGTTAATTTGCTATGACTCTTCACCTTTCTAGAGAACTTGTACGTATTTTAAATGAAGCCTTGAGACATTCAATGCTAGATACCTGCCAGAATGGACACTGACCCTTTCATCTGCATTTTGCTTTCTGAATCCATTTTCTTAATCCGTAACTGCTTTTTCTTCCACATCAAGTTACTACTTTGATAATCTCTTGCAAAGGAACCTTTACAAATACTTGTGTGTTGTAATTATAGTGAATGAGTAGCCATAACTTGCTGACACAGTTCATTCTTTAACTCTGAATTCCAAAGCCTCTCAATATATTGTTAATCAAATATTTGGGGTTTGTCATCCAGCTAGTTGAAAAATCAAGAAATGGTGACTGTAAAGTATTTGAGCATTTATGAGAGAAATGTACTAATTGTTTCAACAAGGACCTGTCACACTTTTCCAGTGCTTCTCATTTCTGATTTGCATCAGTTTTGTCTGCAGCAATCTGTTCCCTGGAGCTGCGATTGATAATCATCGCATTTCTGAGATAGCTTTGTTCATGTGCTCATAGAGGATTTTGTGAACAATCTAATCCCAAATGAAAGGAGTGATACAGTAACCACTGCACCATTTACGTTGGCTTTAATTTGTCGAAATTTTTTTTGAATTATATATATTCTCCTTTATGCAGTTTCAGTAGTGTTTCAGTCTTGGTTTTGGAATGAAGAATAGAGTTGGTAACTCTAAAAGGGAGAATATTTTTCTTCATTGATATGAACAGCAACTTTCACTCTGTTTCAGGCATTTATGGTGAGAAGGAATTAGAGGCAGTGGAACAAACTTAAAAGCAAAGACCTTTTTTCAGTCTCTACTTAATGAAAGTCCTTGGAGATTTAGATGTGCTTCTAATTTGGATCAGAATTGGAACTGTTCAGAAGTTTGTAGAGCAAAGAGATTTTCTTGATACTTTACTTTTGATACCTCCTAAATTTTTCATCCAGGTTGTTTTATGCTGAAGAGAATCAGCATTCCAGCAACACCAGGTAATAGCCTGTTGTTTTTTCTGTGAGGTATGATACAGGACTTTTTGGGTGCCTTGAAGCAAAGTTTTGAAACATTGCCCAGGCGTTTGTGGAAATAATTAAATTCACAGACTCAAGTCGAGGGACTAATTCAAAACAGTTTGCCAGTCCACAACTGGCAAAGGATTATAAATGAGTATATCTGTCAGCTGCAGACACTGAAGACAAATGACAAAGTGAAACTTTGATAATGAATGTATTATTATCTGTTGTTATTCAAGAATAATTCAGTTGACTTCATGCATTATAAAGTTAAATAGTTTCCCCTCCTTTCCCACTCCTCTTTCCATCACACCAAGGAAAACTAGTTTGTGATACTATACGTGAGTTACAGGTGTCTAAACAAAGCCCTTGATGTTTAAATTCCATTGTTAGACTTCTGGAGCAATCTTGTATTAAGTCTCTAAGAGATTTGATGCTGTGTTACTTCAAGGGTTAATATAATAAAAAGAGCATTTAGAAAAGTGGCATAATGCTTTTCTAGTCTAGGTCTTGGCATATCTTTTAGGTCCTTAATTATTTGTGTTGTAGTTCTTTGGTTGTTTATTTTACTAGTAGAAGTTTTTTGTCTGTCAAAGATGTCACCTGTGCAATATGCCTGCATGTTACTTTTATCCTATTTGAACATAATGAGTTTGTAAAGATCTTGTAAATTTACTTTTCCCATTTAAGTGGAGAAAAAAGCATGCAAAAGCTGCCATTGTATTCAAAACTGTATTCAAGCAGTGGATTACATTTCTGGTCTATTTTGGATTAATATAACATTCCTACAAATAATTTAATCTTTTAACATAACCAGCATAGTTTGCTCTGTCTTCATGTTGACTCCTAATTGTTGCATTTCAGAAGACAAAAATAAGGTTTTAAAGGAAGTGTAATCATGCAGTCTTTCAGATCTAAACATCTGTTGATATGGAAAGCAAACTATTCTTGTAAATTATTTATGCCTGTGAAATTAAATAAGCTCCAATGAGTATATTTTTATATCTGAAACTCAGCCTTTATATTTTCAAAATAAGCCAGGATTTCAAGCAGTTAATTCCAATGACAACTTTTCACAGTTTAAGAGTTATTTTATTTTTACAGAATTAGGCTTAACCCATGGCCTTTAACATTCTACCCATTCATGCAGGCACTTTTCAATTAGTAATAAGGCTGGCATCTTAGCAATGAATATTGATAGGGAAGTCTGCAATTAATAGATAACCTGAAACAATAGTTTTAATAGCCCGTGATTGAGCTTATTTACTATGTAAGGAGATTTTCTCACTTAAAACAAAGAAGAAGTGAATGTGTGTGAGATTACCAGCATGCACCAGGGGTATGCCATTGTCTGGACTGAAAAGAGCCACGCATCTGTAGATAGTTGATAATTCAGATAATTATTCATTTCTGTGTAACTGACTACTTCACAATAAGAGAGGGGTACAAGTTTGGGTTTTTATTTTGTCTGAATTAGATAGGGAAATGATTAATTACAGAGCTGTATTTCGTGTCAAGTTGTGAATAAATATGTTTAGCATTCGTATGGTTGTTTACAAACAGGAAACCCACACGGCTTGCCAACAGTTTGATTAAAAAAATAAAAGTCATTCAATTCATCACTAATTCTCTGCAGGAAAGATCTTTACATTTGTGTAGTTTGGCATATTGTAATTAAATTCTTTTAGAACGTTTTAATTAGGCAGAAGTAAACCAGAGACCCTTCATTTGCTCTTTGTAAACACTCAAAGGTGTCACCGAGGTGAGGGCTGTTGAGAGTGCTGCAGGGTATTGCAGCTTGTACTCAGCTGGTGGATTTTAGTCAGTGTCCACATTTAACTGGTAGATGGCTTTATCAAATCAAATAATAAATTCAAGAAACCGTTCTTCAGTGAAAGTTCTTCAATTATGTGTTGGTGCCCTAAAAAACAAATGTGATAAAGTACTTTGGACTGACATCTCACAGAAACGTATCTGTGATGTTTTCCACTCAAAAAAGAAGGGCCTTCTGAAACAGAGACTTAAAGTTGTTCAGTTTGTCCATTGTCTTTTTTGCAAGGACCTCTGAGTTCCCATCCCTTTCAAAGGACAGGGATGTCTTCTGAGCACATCTCCATGTGTCATCTGCTTGCTTCCCAGAGCTATAATCTATCTCTGTTTAGGGCCAGCACTGGTGAGAGTGCAGCCACATGTCACTGTGCTGGGTGGCTGCAAATGCCTGTGTTCATTTAAGTGCTTTCCCGTGGAGGTGAATTGTAGCACTAAAATGGCAACTACAGTGAATTAAAAGGCTGTTAGCTTGAAGCACATGTGGATTTGCTTTCAGGGCCAGTATATTAGTTCACTGTAGAACCATTGTCATTTTGCAGCTCCTGGGTTAGGTTAATTGCTGTTACAATATGGTGTCATTACTGTTGTTGGTGCTGGTAGTATTTCTCCTTTTGTATTGGCTCTTGATGGACTAGGACTTCACTGTGCCAGACAGTAGATCAGTGCAGCGTAAAAAGCAAGTCTTAATTCCAAGAGCTGTCAGGATATGACTTTGCATTAAACCTACATTATATTAGGTAAAAAGGCAAGGTCTTGGTCCTCTCCTTCCATTCATGCTTTAATTGGATCAAAGCCATTACAGGAGTCCGTGCCCTGAAGTTCCAGTAGTGTCCAAGATGGAAAATGGAGACCAAGAGCTACAGTCACAGTGGTTTCAGGTTGCCAAGAGACTTACCTTTGTCAGCCTGTGAGGTTTTTGGGGCATTGTAGATGTCATGACTAAAAGGTGTCAGTGGAGTGGCACGGGGGAATCTTAGTGGGAAGCTTCTTTGAGACATGACAAAATGCATTAAGATGACTATTTAAGTTTAGCTGGTGGCTGCCATCAACTGGTGGGACAGAATCTAGGCAGGAACTTGCCCTTTTGATGCTTGAAAAGAGAGGGTGGGAATGAGCTGAAGGGCCTTGAAAGTGAAGGCAAAGCTTCCCTGATTATTTAGCGCCACTACGGCAGACCATGGCTCAGCGGGAAACACCCACTTGGAAACATTTTTATGTAATCTTTCTTTCAAATTCTCTTTAGCTACTACTGTGTGTAAGTGCTTAAAAAGTAATTAACAAAAACTACATGCAATACATGCATTAAACTGTTTCTGCCTACATTAATCTCCTTGCTTGTAACCATTTGTATTGTTTTCTTTTGAAATATAGACTTTGAATCTGCTTTTATTTTTACAGCTTAGCCCAGACTGGTTCTCAATACTGTGTGTATCAGAGAACAAGGTGCGTTTCTCCCCTGATGAAATAGATTCTGACAAGGTGAAATTTTTCCTTTCTATGAATCATCCAGCAGGGAAATTTAAAAAAAAAAGTCTTCACAAGAAGATATAAACCTGTAACTTCACTTTTATGCTACCAAACTGTAGAATAAGTAATCTGCTTTGGATGTACTTGCTTAACTGATTTTGAGATGAAAAGGTATGAGACAATGCTGGACTTGTAATATTTAATGCTAAGGAAACAGATGATTGAGTTTTGCACTATAGTGAGGTTCTGAAGTAGTTTTTGTTTGGGAGTTGGTTCTTTATGTGTATCTTTGGATTCCTACACTAAGGACCTACTGTTAAGTTGCCAATATAATGCAGTATTGATCACTGCAGAAAATCTGAATTTAGAAGAAGTCTACTACTGAAGCCAAGTGACAGCTTTTGGCTGTGTGATAGATGGTTGGTTTTATAACGGAATATTTGCTGGCTATTTGTTTTTATCGTGCTTAGTTTCAAGTGTTATAACTGCGTACATTTGAGGTTATTTCTGACATTTTTTTGCAATGCAATGTGGGAGTTTTAAATCCTCAGAAGATTTTTCTAACTTCTAAGATTTTCTAATTCTCATTCAGGTTGACAGATGTCTAGGAGAGCCATTTTTTTCCTTGACCATGCTGCAAAATCACTTGTGAAGCAAGGGAATATGGTTAACAGAGACCCACAACTCCATGTGTTCTGTACAGAACTGAGTTGAGATACAAGAAGCAGGCTGTGATTTACAAGTGTCTCCTGTTAATTTTAATGTGTTTGACTCCCTGTGGCTGCCTTGAGCATCTGAACCTTGATTAATCTAAAGTTAAGTTCCTTTATTCTGTCTTATCTGTGATTGTTTTATGCTCACTCCATCTGTTTTTTAATGTAGCTCTATAACTTCTTTCATGGTTCAGATTTGCTGATTATATCACTTTGGGGTTGTGGTTAAAACATTCAGCTCTGTTTTTTATTACGAGATGCTTTGATAAATTTGTGAAAAGTGACTGGTAGATCATTATCGAATAATTATTTCTCTGAAGGAGATTCCATTTTTTAATGCAGAAAATAAGTGAAAAAAAACTTTACTGAAAATGAAGATGATAGGTTAAATTATTAGGAGGAGCAAAGTGACATCACTGATTAGTACTTGTGAAAGAGGCCAAATTTTTCCCTTTTTGTTATAAGGAAAAAATGTTACGTTGCATTTTATGATTTTGCAAGTAGCCAGACAATCCAAAAAAGTATGCTGAACCACTTTGTCAACTCCTGAGTCATCCCATTTTGCAATAATACAGTTCTTAGCTTAGCATCCTATTTGTGGGGATGTTATTACTGGTCATTAATTTTTAAACTGTCACTTTTTTTTAGTTTAAATTACTTTATATAAACCTTGCAGAAGATAAAGATCATTATCCATCTTTCAGCAGTCCTGTTCTGAGCTGAATCTCTTTAATATATAATGCCAGAGCAGCCAGTCTTAAGACGAGACATTTCTGGAACAAAAGTTCTCACTGGTGTTTATGTGGTAGCAAGTCCTCATAATCACCTACTGCTGGTGCAGACTGGGAAAGAATCTGAGCTGATGGGTGGTAGTGTGCCCCACATCATCTTCTGCTGGCCAGGAAATGTTGCAGGCTGAGTTTAGTAAGGTGGGAGGAAAATTTCCTAATTCTACTTATGCTGTCTTCCATCTAGGGCTTAGTGCACCCCAGGAAACTAGTTGTTCTTCCCTGATTCGAGCACCGGTTGCTTAATGAGTAGGCTTAATGAAGCGAGAGGAAGAGGGCATACATCAGCTATTCTTAAACTTGTTCCCCATGTGGACAAAGTCATAGGTATGAACTTCAGTTCTCATCTTCTGATTGAACTCCTATCCTTGAAAGGACAGGAAAGAGGAAGGGATTAATTGTATTAAAATGAAAAGAGAGATAATCAAAATCACTTGTTTGGATCACTTGTCTGCCACATACGTGAATGATATTAATTGGTAACTGCTGAGATTACGCGGTGTTGTAATCGTTGAAACTGATGAAGGAACATATGACTCCAGCATTAACTATTTTGTGATTTCATTTGGATGGGAGAGTGCATAGGTGTAATAAAGAAGTTCTGGATATACGTTTTGTTTTAATGGAAGAATGTAACTCCATTGAGTGAGATCTGGACCTGTCTGGATCTGACCTTTTTTCTCCAGTAGCAGCCAAATTCAGGTTCCTAGAGAACACAAGAAGAGGACAAGTGTGTGAGGGTACTTTCCTGATATATTCCCCTTGCTTTCTAGTGATTTTTGATATCCTTGTATTTATGAGTCTTTGGGGGCTTTCCTTCTATGACCTTGTTACTCTATATTCTCAACTCATGTAAGCTTTGACATAACAATATCCTGTGGCAATGAGTTTCACAAAATAGCTATATGCTGTATTTAAAAATAACAGAAAATAAAAGACTGCTTTTGTATTTTCACCATGTCTGGCATTACAAGAACTAAGGACTAAGAATTAAAATTACCTCAAGTCAGGTACAGAAAGGTTGCACCCTGTTACTTTTTTCTCTTGCTACTTGCAGTCTTTGCTATATATCCTCCTTCAGCTTTCCTTTTCTAAGATGGAAAGTCAGTTTATTTAGTCTTTCTGTATACAAAGCTTGTTCAGTATCTTTGTCACTCTTCTTCATACCTTTCTCAGTTTTACTATTTCTATTTTGATTTGCTTACATGTTAATAGTTAGCTGATTTTTATGTGGCAGTATTTTGGTACCTAATGAGCGAGGTAATTCACATTTTTGATGACTACGATTTTACCATAAAAGAATGGGTTTTAATTATTTGGAGATTTCAGACATATGTATGCAGTTCAGTACCCATGACAATGCAATTTTTCTACTTTAATTAAGCATCTTCAAGTACAGAATTCCTTTTTAAAAGTTTCTATTGTCTCAGTAAGGAAAAGTGTGACCTAGATAGGAACTTCTGCAGTGTTTCATTCTCTTCTGCATGGGGAATACATGTCAGAGAGATTTCTCAGGTGACAAAATAGGAAGATCCCAAGTCTCTCTAGAGCACATGAATAACTGTTCTTCATCTCTTTTCTCCCTTGTGATGGGTATGATCACTCAATATTTTGATTCTCTAGATAAATATGGTATTTATATTTCTAATGTTATTTCTAAAGAGGGAATAAAGATAGGTTTTGATGACTGTTGATTTCAGGAAATAAATCCCTTGCCATGATGGCTTGAAAAGTGGTAGTTGGGCCTGTCTCTTACCCAGAACAAGGTGTAGAGCTGAACACGTAGTGATGGGAAAACAAAATCACAGATGACTGTGGTTCTCTGAAGCCTTATAGTGTCAATCTTTCAACATGTAGAGTCTCTCTTAAAATTAATAAGATGAAACCTTCATGTAATTTGAGTTCCCAGCTTTCAATATGGGGAGAAAATCAAAGTCTGTTTTAAAGATTAAGAATTTTATTTTTTTTTCTTATTCTCCTGAACAGAAATACAGAGTCATGATGATTGAATTGCCTTGGGTTTGTTTTTTTTAAGTCTTCCTGGGAATTAGCAATATGCATCAGACTCTTTGGTTGCTAGCTTAGTATAGGTGGCCATTCCTTTAGGACCTCTTTCTATCTGCGGGAACTGTTCCTGATGCTTCATTTGCAAATCATTTTCAAGGTTATGTTACTTTTTTTTATTCCTGATTTTGTTTTGGGGCACTTTTTGTTCTTAGTGTAAGAAAAGTGTAAACGTCAAGCATGGTCACAAAAAGGCTTTTTAATTTTTTGCATGAGATTTTTCTGGGCGCAATTCTTACTGTTAGAGTTTCTTTCCCTCTCTTTCCTTATTCTTGTCCCTCATTAACATAAATAAGGATTACATTAGGAGCTGGTTGTGCATCCTATCAGGGAAAGAACATGCCTGCATGGTTGCAGGCACTCACTTGCCTGCTCTGCCTGTATTCTGCGGTAGGGTTAATTAGCTCACACTCTGGACTGTACAAACATGGTGTACACGTTTTCTGGACAGGAGCTGACTGATGTCTTGCCAGGCAGTAGCACAGGCGTAGAAATTACGTGATGGTTTGTATCTTCATCAACACATCTGAAGTGTGATCACATACCAAGGGCTCCACAGGAACAACAGCATTACTGTGACGAATGTGTTTGTGCCAGGGCTCAGGGTGTGCAGAGTGCATGTCCTGCAGACAAGGAAACATTCCCAAAATGGGCTCAATGTGAGACTTGCCTTCCTGAAAAGTATATTGAAACCAAGGTTCCCAAGGTCACATTGCTGCCTGCCATGATATTTTGGAACTTGAAGGAGACTGTGTGCCTATAATTGGAATATTTCTGTTCCCAAACCACGGGGTTCTCGCAGCTGGGCAAAGGAAGGTCTCTGGGGACTTTTTCAAATCCTGTGCTGCGTAATCTGCCAGTCCTCATTTAATTTAATACCATTAATTTAATGAGCTCTGATCCCTTAATTTTTTTCTTATATCAGTACCATAGAGGAGTAAGACAAAATCCCAGGACAGAGATGTTCCTGGTGGTCCATCCTGAGAGCTGGCTTTGGTATCAGAGGGCACCAGAGCTCTCCCTGCTAAAGGACCCTGCTTACCCACATGTTTTTCTCATCCCATCAAAGGGCCACAACCAGGATCTGGTCCATCAGCAGAGAATTGTTGCTGAATCATTTTCAAAAGAGCAAAAATAAAAAAAAAATTGTATCCTTTTCAAGATCCTGAATTTGCTATAAGCAGGAAAGACTGAAGACTGTAGGCTGACTGTTTTAGCACATCAGAAACAGGAGCCACAAAGTTTTGATTTTGCAAAAATGTGGTGTTTGGGACTCTTAGCATGGCACCAAAGGAGTCGCACGGCTTAGAAGGACTTTGTCCAGTGCTGGGCTGGTTCACAGGCCAGATACTGCCATTCAAGAAAAGGGCTTAACATATACAGCAACTGGATGTAGCAGAAGCAGGGCGTTCGCTCATGGTGAGACTTGTGTTCCTCAGAAACCTCGTGAATACAGGTCAAAAACTTGTGTTGGAGAAAATACTTCATCTGCTTTTCCTGCTTTTCAGCCAGTCCTCCCAGTCAGAAAAATCTGAATTTTCTTTTGGGGATCGTCAGGGTTCCTTTCCTGCTGTGGCAGAAGGGTGCATTACCAGTGAATTTTAAACCCTGACCTATTTTAAAATAGTAAAAAACATTCAAAATTGCATCGTACCAGTATTTCTTCACTTGACTGTAAACTTTCTTTCTTTGCTTCTTGTTGATTCAACCTCCTTAAATATATCACTTTCAGACTTTCAAAATTTCATCCCAAAGAGGAAAAATAATATTTTGCATCATTTTTATAAAGTAGAATGAGATAGTCTGGCTTTAAGTAGAAAAAATAACCTTGCTCGTCTCTCCAGGAGGATTTTTATATTCCTTTTCCACGTTGAATTGCACTGTCCTCTAGTGGATATTTTAAGCAATTGGGTTTGTATTTGTAAATTTTTCATACTGCTCTGATACAGTAGGTTTAATCTTTATTTTCAAATGAACCATAAAAGTTGTCACAAATAAAAAGACAGAGGATTAGAGTAATATTGCAAAACTGGATAAGAAGATGTTACGTTTGACCTGTGGTACAAGTTATAATTAATATAGAGACATTTAAAAATGTTTGTGTCTGACTTATCAGTTGGAGCAGAAAGATACAGAGTGAAGGCACAAGTGTATGACATCTGTGTTTTATTACAGTTTTATTACATTGAATTGAGAGTTGGAGATAATCTGCTTTCACATTGATATGAATTTTGTGAACTGTGAATGAATGAGTGAATAATAAAGACCAATGGAATAGTAGGAAGGATTAAATGCACCTTATTAGATTCAAAGTGAAGTACTGTGCATCCCATTTCACCCAGGGGGTTATTTTTTTTTTTCATAGTGTTGCTAGTTACCTCTCTGTGATCTGGAAATGTATTTGCATCTTCAGTGCTGTGTCCTAGCACTCTGCCATGTGAGCTTCCCCACACTCTTTTATATGTTTGAGTGATTTGAGGTGTCATCCTTCCACTGGTGGGTTTTATGTTGAAGGAAGGAAAGAAGAATCAAATGTAAGAATGTGTTTTTGCAGACACAAAATTAGGCCCTGCTGACCAGAAGTATTGGGAGCATGATACATGTCTTAACCTCAAAAATGCTGGAAGCCTCCACGCAGGAACATATTTGCCAGCTGTACCATGCAAACCCACTGCCTTCCATGTAGATGTGACCTGTGGCATCCTGGAGAACAAAACTCCACAAATATAATCTGCTTCATAGTGCCTGGCTACACTTTTAGCTGATGAAAGAGTTAGGAGTGGTCAATAAATGAATTCAGTTAGCTTGAAACGTAAAGGTGTTTTTTTCAGATTTTGATCAAAGCAAACTGTAAGCAAGTTCTTTGGTGGTGTAGCTTTTAATTTGCTGCAGATGTGGTTTTACTGACAGCTGCTGAATACCTTGTTTTCAACTAAAATAAATGGATTGAGCTTCAGAGCGACAATTTACAGCAAGGTCAGAGATTATAATATTGGTGATTTTATAAGAATATTTATAGTTCATTGTGTGAGTGTTCATGCATCCGTGTATGCACACAAGGGAAAAGATTTATACAAAGTCACAAGGTGTGCATCTGACACTGTTAGCTGGAAAACTGTTGCTAGTCTTCTGCTGTGATCAGATGAGATAATGTAGGAGGTTTATTTGAAAGAGCTTCTCATAAACTCTAGCAAAAACTTTGATTAAAGGGATCTGAGTGTTTTTGAGCTATATGTCGGCCATCCTGAAATATTTTGTTAAAATATGTATTTTAAAACACTTCAAAAAAAAAAAAAAAAAGCAAGCACACATGTTCCAGTGTAATTCTTCAATAGTATTCAGAAGAGATCTGTGCTGTACAATCATGGTCTTGGCCATTTAGGGTTTGATTTTTATTGGGCAGTTCTCTAGTTGTGTTTCTGGCCTCACATTTTTGTGCATAACCAATATTCATTCTGATCCTGAAAGGCAGTAGGGAAGAAAGTGGTTTCATAATTGGCTTACACATTCCCACCTTATCCTGGGTCCTGACAGCCCATTGAGGGTTCTTTCTCACTTCAGGGCCCATGTCCATGTGTCTGCAGGGGTGGTCAGATCCAGGAGATGCTTTGGCATCCGTGTGGCTCAGGTGCCAACGTGAGCACAGGAGAGGGGTGGTTGTGTGCAGGGGGGAAGAAGGAGGGGGAAAGCAGGACAGCTCCTTTGGTGACTGCCCATACTTATATCATCTTCAAATGATTATGAAACCTCAGCCTAAGTTAATTTGCATGTTTGGATTTCTGGTTTGTGTGAGATTCAGAGCTTTACCTTGTATGAAGTATCTGCCATTGTTCAGTGCTACAGCACATTGTTATCCGAAGCTTGTTGTAATTGTTCTGCAGTAATAACACAGGTGGAAAGTGAAAGAAATAGCCTGCAAGTGTCAAGTTTTTGTCCTCTCTCTTCTTGTGTACAGAGTTTGTGGTGTTAGTGGGGTCTCTGAAGGATATTCAGCAGACTGGAATGCAGCAGCTGCAGACAGCAAGACGTCCCGTGTATAGATTTATAAATGGGCTGTAGGAAAGGTGGAATGCTTTATAGGTGCTGCCCATATTAATCCTTAAGTGTATGATGATCAGATGTCCTTGTGCATTTTGTTAAGGCTAAGAATATTTTAGAGGGGGGGGGGGGAAAATACAGTAAATGCACACACACTGTGTTTATTTTTTTGAATGCAGCAGGTATGCTAAAGCTGCTTCTGCTGTACATAAAATGCCTTTGGTTCCACAGAACATGGCAGCCTTGTGGATTATGCTGGTGATGCAATACAATTCTGACAGTAATCTTCTAGCACCATTGCTTCAGCTAGTATATACTTATTTGGGGTGGGTTTTTTTTGGTGCCACATATTTCAAGCAGAATTGCAGGCTTTGTCAAGCCTCGCTCTAACAAAAAGTCACTGTAAATTAATGTTAGTTTATTAATAAAGCAACGTGCATTTTATATAGATACAGCTATACACAAATATATCTAATTTCTTATATAAAGAGAGAAAAATCTTATCTGTATGTCTGCATATATGTGCATGTAGCATTAAGGAGCTGTGGGATTAATGGATATTCCAGTATTTGCAAAGCTTCAGTAACATATCTAGCATAAAGACAGCAGCACTCCCTTAGCTGCTGTCCCTTTTGCTCACCAGCATTGGTGCTGTGACCAGGCAGGCTGTGAATTGTTACCAGTATTGATGGTGATGTTTTCATGCTATTGTGGGTTCCTTTCTTTCTCCAGAGGAGTCCATAATCAGTTGCAAATGAATTTGATGGTGATTTCACATCTATCAGTTGTTTTGGTGGATGGAAAGAACCTGACCTGTGGATATACTGCTATCTTTAGTTTCCTTAATAATGTCAATGAAATACAAAATAATTTTATAAGGCATGCTCTTGAGTAAAAATAGTTTTTAGAATAATAATGCTATCGAATAACCTGTCCTCTATATGGACCATTTGCCCTCTTCTTAATATGTCTAATGTTCCATATGCATCAGATACTGAGCATGTTAGTATGTAATGGTTCTGGTACACAATGGGAGGTTTGTTTTTCTTATAGACTTAAATAATACAGAAATTGTGCATTCTCTGTGCACATGAAATACTAAAAACCTTTTCATCCGTTTACTGGGTCTGAATGTCCATGTTCTTTCAGCTGGAAATGCAGGATCTAGTCAGGCTACAGAAGCATATATAAACAATGTTCACGAATTTCAGCGGAGTTAAAGTGAATCTCGACATCATTTGGACTGATCTTTCAGCTTATTTAGAAGATTACAATAAAACCCAAGATTGAATTCTCTACCTGATTCAGTTTCTTATTGATTCAATCCTTTTAGACTCCTCTCTAATTTAACAGTGTATTTTTATTAAAGCCAAGCATACAAACGTCAATTACCCAAGCTGCATCTAATTTTCTTCAGATTTTTTTTTTTCCTTTTGCTGCCAATGGATTAGAAGACCTGATTAGAATTCAGCTTGAAAGCAGAAAAGCAGATCCTTAAATGAGAATGTCTGCATTAGGGATTAAAATATCTGTACTGGGCATAAAATCCTCCTCCTTATCTCTAATAATGTAAACACACTTGGTTAAGTTGATCTGTCACATGCCTGGTGCAATGTCCCTGAATTAGGAGCATGTATTAGAAAGGGAGAGACAGTGTCTGTGGCTTGTCCTGCTGATGGAATACATGACTAGTAAATTTAACCTCAGAGTGCTTTGCATAGATATTTCTCCTTACCATAAGGGTTAATGTGATAAGAGTTTGAAGGGCTCTGTTTTTACTGTATGTGTTTTTACCTCCTAACACCAAGGATGCTTGCATATGCACAAGCAGTAGGAACAAGGCAGGGAAGGGGCTTTCTAGGGTTTTACTGTTGGTAGCTTCTACAGAGTTAAGGATTTTGTAACAACACAAACAAAGCTGAAATAAATAATTGCAATGGCATCACCAAGTCAATATCCAGAAAACCCTAAACTGGTTAATATGTGCATTTAACATGTCATTAAGGTATTGGCCCATGTCTAAGTTATAAGAAAGAGTTACAAAATCAATTAAATTGTATGTTCTGATTTGACTGGATTATTAATTTCCTTCTGATACCTAGGATGCTCTGCCTGTGATGAGGAAGCCATATCATGACACATATGGAGGCTGTTACTGTGCAGGCTTTATGAACTGGAGCAGTTGGTGTCATGTGTACCTAATCATTGTATCTAATTCCAGCAGAAGAAATTTGGATATCAGAATTTTTAAGATAGTTGATGTTTTGTGCTTTGAAAAGGCACACAAGAATTCTGTGACTTGACGATCTTAGAGGTCTCTTCCAACCAAGGCTATTCTGTGATTCTATTATTCTATGTTTATAGTATCAGGATGCCCAGAAGAATGAGTAAATCTTAATTGGATGTCTCCACTGCAGAAAGTAAGAGGAGACAAGTAGCAGGGGTAGGCAGCATCCTAGCACATCAGCATTGGATAACTAGATGAAAGAGGTGGTGTCTAATAAGCTTGAATGGAGAAAATGGGACCGTGTCTGTATGTTCAGATGGGAACTGTTCTAGCCACTTCTGGGTGGCATCAAGAGAAGTCCTAGAGCTGGATGGAGCAGTAGGTGATGAGCAAGATGTCCACGAGGTGGTCCCATAGCCATCTTCATTTTACAACTGTTGTGCTAGCATCAGAGTGCAATGTAAACATGACTTATGCTTACAGTAAGTGATGTTTTTGCAATCTAGAGTACTGCTTAAGTGAGCTGATATCTTGTGGGAAGTAATGTGATTGTTGATTTTTTTTTTTTCCTTTTTTATTGCTGCATGGTGGATGCAGTACTACGATCAGTGGTGAGCTTTCCATCTGTGTGTGTGACTGCACACATCCCAGGAGTTGTCACATTGTGTGTGCAGAAAAATGTTAAACCTGATTGTGCAGAGCTATAAACGTACATGACTGCAGGGAATTTTCTTGGTGCTGGTATGAGTCTGCCTACCTGGAGGTGGGCAAGTGAATCTGTTCATCTTGTGCAATGTGTTAAGCATAATTGCATTTGACATCGTGCACAAGTGAAATGCAGTGATATTTCATTCCTTCAAACCTAATCCCCTCTTTTATCTTGTCTTCTTTTAAGTCAGCATGGTTCTGGCACACCTTCTTTGTGACACCCAGTGAAGCTTATTGTAGAGTACCCCAAATGTGTATTAGCCCCAGTATGGAAGGAGAAGCAGCATAGCTGCATCTGTATGGTGTCCCCCTTGATTTAATAAGCCATGGTGGGAAGCATGGTATGTGAACTTGGGGGGGGGTGGTTTATGTGAATTTTCTTTTTCAAAGAAAAAATACTAATATCTTGTATGTATTAATGTCTTGTATGTTGTGAAAGGTAATTTAATTGTGAATTGGGTGCAGGAATTTCAGTTTCCAGAAACTGATGAATAGCAGGTTTTAGAGGTTATCAATTAACCTATTGTAATGAATGTACTTCATTACATGCCTCTCCTTGTTAATGAGAAGGGATTTTTACTCCTCTTTATCAAATCAGGGCGAGTATATTACCTCGTCCTCTGTACTGTTTATGATAAAGTGCATATCAAGATTATTTGGTGAAGTGTCCACATGAATATTTCATTGCATATGCATCTGTACATTCATACACTGTGTTTTCTGAGCTCCAACCTCTGATGATTATTCAATACTTTTAAAAAAATCCAAGATATATATTCTTTAATTTTTTTTTATTTATACACATCAGGAGAAATTCCCCTTTTCTGTGTAATAAAGTGTTTAGACATTAATTACCATGCCAGTTTAGCCCAAGGCAATTGATCACTGCTACACGGTACAGAAACAGAGTCAGAATCAAGCTCTCTGAGTACAGAGGTGAAGCTTTACCTTTCGTAAATGAGAACCTCTCTGACAAAGTGGGATTTGTACCTTGGTTTGGGTCTTTTACCTGTTTTTATTTAAAAACCAGCCAAAACAAAACACAAAGAAAAACCCCACCTGATTCCTCTTCTGTTTCTTTCCTACAGGTTGAAGCTATACTTGTAAATATTTTTGGTGGGATTGTGAACTGTGCCATTATAGCCAACGGTATTACCAAAGCGTGCCGAGAGCTGGAGCTGAAAGTACCACTGGTGGTCAGACTGGAAGGTGAGTGCTCCTGGTTTCAGACAAAAATCATCCCTCAGCTGCACAGTAATTCACTTTGCCTTCCTTCGATCTCTAAACAGATTAGTCCCACACAATACAAATATGTCCAATTCTCTGTCTATAGCATGACCTGAAGTCAATAAACTCTTTCCTTACATGTTTCTGTATCCCTGGTGGTACTTGAAGCAATGAAATTTTGCAATGAAAGCATTATGGTTTTTGCTTGTAAGATTTGCAATGCAAATAGAAATTATTTTGATGCAGGTTTCTATTTACTGGAAGGTATTTCTTTTTCAAACGATTTCTTGCTGAGTGCAGTTCCATTATTGCTAAACCTGCAGCAACATATAGTTTTCTGAAATTTACCTCTGTATCATAATTAAAAGAAAGATCTTAAAAACAGTGTTTGTGAGAGAGATTGCTGTAACATGTTCTTCTGCCCAAATATCCAATCCAGCTAAAATCCATTAAAAACCAGAACATTTGGCAATGGTAAGGAATTTCTATTTTTTTTTAAGTACATCCAGCATTGCTAAATTGGAAACAAAGAAGTACTAGAGAGATGAGGAAGAGTGCTCTTAGGCTGTTACTGGCTTTAATGTAATGGCAATGGATGTGGAGTTCCATCTCTCATTTCTGAGGCGTACCTTGAAAGAGGAAGGGAGGTGATTCTTCTGCTATTGGATGAAAAAGTTCTTGGATTGAAATAACAATTGTGGTAAACTTAAAACATTTCTTTTTCTTTAAGTAGGTTTGGAAAATAGAGGATTTTGTGGGGTTTTTTTAAGACCTCTTCCTCAAAAACATGAATGTTGCTGTTTGGGTGTGTTTAAAGGGGTTAAAATATCCTATCACTCAGCACTGGTGGTGAAAGGAGGAAATGTATCCTTCTATGTACCTGAGATACAAAGCAATAAGGTGGTTTGTAACACTGCAACAGTGGGAGAAGGAAAAAATGGTTGACTACACCAGATTTTTTCTTTTTTAAAAACTAAAGTCGCCAAGTTTCTAAAGATGCAAGTTACTCATGAAACCCTTTGGTTTGGTGGGTACTTCTTTCACCTTTCATCAGAAAGCAGGGTTTCCCCATCCCTCGTTGTCCTACGTTGCACACGGTACATAGTTCACGTCAGGGGACACCACAGCCTGTGACACCCAATTTTGTCCTGTGGAAGTTCTGCTGTGCATTTCACTGCAGGGTTCGGATGCTTTCCAGGCTGCATTCTTGGTTTATCTTGGGAAGGCCTTTTGCTGTAGTAAGTGCAGGAAAATTTAAATACTCTAAAATGGATTTTAAAAACAAATTGTGGAAATTTTCTTTGGATAATGCAGCACCAGTAAACACCTTGAGATTAAGTGTGTAGTTTAATGTGGGTGAAAGAGAGACTGATGGATGTTGGTTAGAAACAGGAAAGTTTCATAATATAAAATCTCATTGATTACCAGCTCTAGGCAATGTTGGCTTAGCTTTTTGTCACAGCAAAAAAAAACTTTTCCTGTCTGTCATAGCTGGCAAAAAGTTTATCAGAACTGAAAGACTTTCTCATCTATTATAGCTATTGTTTTTTAAGCGAAGATATTGGAAAAGCTTTTAGTTTGCCTTATAAACAAAATAGTTGCAAGTTGTGTCTTATGGAGTCTTTGAGACCAGTATAAGAGAAACAAGAAAATGAAACTTGTTCATTTCAAACTGCAGTCTGCTAGGTCTGCCACTTGACCTTTCTCCAGTACTTTTGATACTTCCATGATTGTACACAAGTAAGGGTGAATATTTGTTTTTAATGTGACTTCTGGGAGATATCAAGAGGCAAAGCAGTCCCTGGGCTGAATGAGAAGAGGCCTGGTGGTACTGCACTGTGGAGTTTGTCTGGAAGAGAAGGTATGGAGTGGGAGAGCTTCTGCCTGCGGGTTGCACAAAGCCCTGTGCCTGCAGCCTTTACGAGTGTCGTGTGCTGCTTCATCCACAGAGGCCAAAGCTGAATCTTCAGAATGTCTAACACAGCTTTTAATGCAAACACCTTTTCTTGGTCATTTTCCCATGATTGCTTACACTTCTCTAGGTTTGTAATAATGCTTCTCCTAGACTAGTTGCTGACTCCAGAGATGGCAATACCACATTTCCTTTAGGAAACTCAGTATAATACAACAAACTCTCCCTTTTGCATAATACTTACCTCAAAAGTTTTTAAATTGCTTCTCTTATTCCTAGTGTTACCCATCAGTTTATCCTAAACGAAGAACAATGATGGTTACATCCTTCAGATGTTGTACTTAGAAACTGTTAGCTTGTAACTCCTGCTTTCTCTGCCTCCTTAATCACCCAACCAAGCAATATGTGTGTGTGTGTGTATATATATATATATATATATATGGTTGTTCTAATCTTTCCTCAGAAATCAGTCCCTCATGGATCCTTAATCATCTTCGTTATTCTTCTTTGAAATCACACCTGGTTATCCAAACATATAAGGATCTTGAATTAATAATGAGTACTATGGAAGTAATAAGGCTACCCGAGACTCTTTTAAACATCACCAATGACATTTTGCACTTCAAAAGGAGAAAAAGGGAAAAGGACTTCTTTGGATTTCCATTTTTGAACATTTTTCCCACAGAAGGTTCATGATTTATTCCTATAAATCTAACAGATTTGTGACCTGCACTTTAAAGACTCTTTGCCTGCATGCACTGTATTACAAATGTCTTGATGACTAGGGTTTTAATCAGTCAAATCTGTCTTGATTTAGCAGGATTCTGTGGACAAATCTTTATTCTCAGTCGTATAATAATTACAAGCTGTTTTACCAGTGGATAAAGAAAGGATTATTCTCCTCTTTGAAAATGGTAACTTTATAATTACATGTATTTACTTGTCTTATCGGTAAAGAACTCACCAGCTGACACATGGGATTATTGTTTTTTAAAAAGCTCATGGACAAATGGAGAAATCTCATATTCCAAATTTTATCTTTTACAGATGTAGAAAACTAACTTTTACTGGTTTTAGGCAGCATTTTTTCCCCTTTAAAGTGTAATGTACTTCAATTAAGTTTTGTAAAAACTAACTAGGAACGCTGAATGGAAGCCAGACCTTATGTCTCATTTATGTAGCTCAGTTAGATGAAAAGAGGAAAGAATAAAAAAGAGTTATGAATTAGATATCCTCTTCCTATGCTAGAAATTTTACATTCTCTCTCTTTCAACAAATGAATTCTCTGCTTCTTTGATGGTAGGACAAGAAGAATTGGGAGGAATTAGAACTACTTAATATGTTGAAACACAGCTGGAAGCAAGCTAGCTTTTATTCAAATGTCTGAATCAAAAATTTCTTATGTTTTCAGCCATATAATTAATGACTTTCTGTGTTCTTCAGAATCCAGTGATTTTTTTAATATATTCAGAAATCTTTTACACCCAACTACAGTTTTGCTTCAGTTTGTATGCCTTGCTCAGAAATAAGGTTCAGTGTGTGAGCCTGTGATTTTTAGTATCCCAAATTGCCTATCCAGGGTGTTGCAAAGTCACGTTTAGAACTTTGTTCATATCAACCTCTTCAGACATCTTGGGTTTAAACATTCAGCACAAATTTAAATCTGCTTGAGTCTTTCCCACTTTGGATGTAAACATGGGGCAGAGGAAATGGTGAAAATACTCTTTTGGTAAAGTTAAGATAGAAAATGGTGTGAATGGAGTAGAAAAGGTTTAATCATCTCTTATAAGTAGGCAGTAAAAGTTGATTTATTCTTTACTGCAGGGCCATCAATTACGAGATGCATGAGCCACCAAACCTTTGTAGGTTCCCTAGCTAAAGATATTACTTAAAGCTTATCACTGGCCAAACCTCAAATCAAATGTTGACTGAAGGTTGGCTAGTGATGAACTTTAAACCTTGTCCCTTATTCTCCAACACCTCTGTCTTTGAGACCTGAGAGGCTATGAGTTTCCAGCTTGTGGGCTAACAGAAATGACATGACTTGGATCCATGCTGGGGGCAGAAATTTTGCTCTTAATATGCTCATCTGTGTAGCATATCAAAGCTGAGCCATTGCTATTGATAATGTAACATGGTCACAATGTGATCACACCAATAATTTTGCCAGACATACTACATATTGTGAAATCTTTTGTCATAGCAGAATGTTTTGGGTAGATCAGATTATTTTTTACAATAGTCTTATTTCTTAGGATGGACCAAATATATACTGTGTCTTCTCCCCTTATATCTTATTTACCTGGAAAGCTGGAAAAGGCATTGCAGAGTCTTGCTTCCTCCCCAGCTGTCAGCATTAAACAGTGGCAATTCAGCCTGTTCTTAGTGGTTTTATGACAGTACAACTGAATAAATGAACATTATCAAAATCCTGTTGGAGTATGGTTGGGGATGTTTTATTTGTTTGTTTTCGTTCAGCCTCTGCAGTCCTCTTGACTCATTTGTAACACTATGTGCTGGTATAATCTTGCAATTTATAGAAATATGCTTAGATTGGTAATAAATATTCAGGATTTTTAGGTAATGAGTTGAACAGATTCGCTTTGCTAGTGAAAGCAGAGATTTCAAGGCAATAGCAGTGTAAATGTGAGCAATTGCATATACACAGACAGAGAGGTTGTTTCAGAACCCAAGTTTCAGGAGGATATTTAGATTTAAAAGCCTGAAAATGTCTACTGATAAAATTATGTCTTTCCTGTTTTTTCCATGGAGTGTCACTGACAGTAATGTCTCAGAAGCAAAAGACTTTTTTCTTATGAGAAAGCCACTCCCTTAATAGGAATCAAGTTTAAAAAAACCAAACAAAACTCAAATAAAACCCCTGCAACATCAACAGAAGCCCAGTAGCCCTCAGTCCTGTGAATTTTCACCAGTTCTCAGTGTAGGTGAAGGGCAGGTTACTTTGCTAGCCGCTGTGTGGGATTCTGTTTACAGTTCTCTGACACCATCCAGTGGCAGGAGGTTAATGGTAGAACAGTGGGATTATTTATTTGTTTATTATAACATCTACTGCAATATGACAATACCCTTTATAGGTTCTTAAATGTTTCCAGTGTTTTCTGAACATGGACTTTTCGAATTCTTACCTCTGCTTTCAGCAGGATCTCAATATAATTTCTGTATTCTCCATATATCTAAAATACTTACGACAATGGGATAAACAGCTGTCATTAAAAAAAGAAAAAAACAGCAAAGGAAATTCTTGCTGAAAAATATGTTTAGTTATACGCCTGCCTGCAAAGCAGTGGTTTATTTAATAAATACAGAGTGTATCCTTACTCTTTGGACTGCAGTGATATTTTTTTTCAGCTTTCATATTTTCATTTGTCTGCATAAACTCCCCCCTCCCTTCTTAGTGGACTGTGTTTTGTATTGATTTTGTAATGCATGTTAGACAAGTGGTGTGGGGAGCAATCAATGCAGTGCAGAAGAGATCCAATGTATTGTTCCCACTCTGACCTGTTAGTAAATTACTACTGGCCACTTAGTGAAGAGCAAAAGTTCGTTTTAAATACATGGCTGCCACAAATAGCATAATATTTTTCTCCACAGGAAAATTTCCAGGAAACCTTCCCCCTCTTTCAATTTTTATTCTCCTCACAACACTTTGTCTTGCAGAATCCTACCTGAGAGATCGGTACAATCTTGATTGTTTTAAATGTTTATCACACGTGTATCTAAATAAGAGATAAAACCTTCAAGACTTTATGGGAATCGCTATACAAATGTGAGGAACTTACCAGAGAACCTTTGTAATATCTTCTGGCTTCCCTGTACAGTTCTGTACTGGCAATTTGCAGCCTCAACATGATGTTATATAGGATGGTTGGAAAAAAAAAATAAATTAAATACTATGCTCTTTTTTGCCCATAATTTTTTTTTTATGTAGGAAAAGTCCTGTACAGTTCTGGGTGTTACTATGCAACCAAATCCCCCTTCTGTCAGAGTTTTCAGATGTCTTTGACCTTCTTACACAAGTCCCACAGTGTGTCCTCTGCATGTCAACGGGAAGTGTGACCTCTTCTGCAGGTGCTTTTGAACAGCTGGCGGATGGGGTCCCACGTTCCTCTTCCAGACACCTGCCTCTCCTATCACAGAGTGCTGGGACCTACTGCGACAGGGATGTCTTTGGTCTCTTTTCATGCCAGGAGTGGGAATCCTGACTTGAGCACACTGATGAAACAGACTCTTGAATTTCTCTACTTCTGCTGTACAATTTCAGACATTTTATAAAGTCTGCGCCAAAAACCACAAAATCACCCTTTAAAATGAGCATTCTGGAAGTTGCACAGTAAAGAGCGTGCTCCTTGCTTGGTTAATAATTAACAGTGTAATTAGTGTACAGCTCCAAATATAATTAAAATTCATTTTTCCAGGTCTAGGAATTACAAAGTAATTAAGCATTTTGACATGGCAAATAACAAGGAACTTGATGTGGAATAGGGGGGTAGAATCAATCCTAAAGAGGACTGGCTCAGGGTCCTGTGCCTGTGACTAGTGGTGTGATCCCAAATTATGGATTCCACTTCCTTCATAGGATACCTGACTCCAAGTTCTTCTGTGGTACAGAGCACATCGGTGATCTAAACTGTCACTTGGCTTTGCTGGAGAAAGCTCTGGAGAATTCATAGTTTCTGTTTGTCTTTTGTTTTCCTTCAAGAGTGAGCTAGAGTGAATAGGGAAGGTGATGCACTTGTCTCTTTCCTGAAATATTTTTTTAATTTATGTTTTTTTTCCTTTACTATGCATGTAGATTTGACTAGATTTGAGATTACCCATGTCTTTGTCTTTCAATAGCCCATTTTGCAGCTTTCATTTAACAGGGGTGAATTTTAGTTATTGTTGATTCACTGGCTGGTGATTAGCTCTAACTGTTGTTAATAAATACATTAAATCTTCTGAGTGTCTTAACGGCCTGATACATTATCCGTTATCCACTGCCCTTGCTGGATGTCCCTGCTGACTCTGGTGGATGTTGGATTGACCATCCAATGTTCACAAAGCCCCTCTTGTGGATTCAAGTGCTGTTATCAGATTGCATTGTCTGTCAAAATTGTCATTGAAATTAAGAGTTGCTTCTTCTCAGCTCAGTCTAAACCACTCATTGAATCTGTTGTTAAACTGATTTGTAGTTTGAATCATTAAGTACTTTCATAGAGATTTAATAGAAGATCCTGATTTATTCATTAATATTAATTACTAATGATAGTCAATGTTCTTTTTTAGGAACAAACGTTCATGAAGCCCAGCGTATCCTGAGTGAAAGTGGGCTCCCCATCACGTCTGCAAATGACCTTGAGGATGCAGCAAAGAAGGCGGTGGCTAGTGTGGCCAAAAAATAACAACTTGAAGGTGTTCTCATGGGAAGTGTGTGTTTCACAAGATGTCATTCCTATTGTTATTTAAGAGAGGATTAGTGGAGTTTTTCTTAACAGTCATCATTGTTGATGGGCTTAATTTGTCATACATGGCAAACTCAGGCCATAGGCTTGCAAGTTAGGCTTCAGAAATTTTGCAGCTACATTCTTGAAAGGTTTGTATGTCTTCATCTGATTCTGGTAATTCTGTTATTCAGAATTGTAATAAGTAGTACTTCACTTCATAAAGCTCTTTTTGTGCTTTCCTTCCAAAATTGCCACTGGTAAACTCATGATAAGATACAATCATTAATAATCCTATCAACAGGAATTTTCTTTAATCAAGCATACGTGCTTCACCTATTTCACAATATTTTGATTCATTTTTTTATATTGTAAAGAGTCAGCAAACTAATAATGAGTTTATATTTTTTATGGACTTTTACAATAATGTAAAAAAATGTGCTTACAATGTCTATTTTTATTCAAATGAATTATCTGTATTTTCTTTTTTAGAAATTACACATTTTGCCTTAAGATTATTTTCTTTTGTAGATGCCAAAGTATACCTCACAATAGGAAAAGGGATTACATAGTTGATAATGATAGGACCTTCCATTCTTATACTGTGCCTATAAGCTGGCAAAATGTGATTCATTTTATTTTCGAGTTTTTAGAAATGAGGTGCAGTATTTCTAGGTCTAACAGTGCCATACAGAAGAGCTCTAGGAGGATGTGTCTCCCAGTAAGAAAAAGGCTGCTAACTTTTTAAAGAAACCTCTTTCATAAGTATGTCACTGCTGTGATGTTTTAAAATAAGATGAGAACCTGAAGCAGTTTTCTGTCAGGAGCATGGAGTATTTTTCACTTGATTTAACTTCCAAAAACCATTTCTGACTTATTGGAAATAAAACACAGATGAACTTTTCCATTTTAAAAGTATTTCATTTCTAGGCATCACTAAAAATATGTACAAGAAAAAAAAACACAAGTTTCATTACTCAGATATTGACCAAGTTTTATTTTGATTATAAATTCTTTTGCAACAGTCGAAATTCAAGCTGTTAGTTACACAAATCATTCATTCAGGGAACAGAGGACAATACCAAATGGCTTGTGTACCTAAAGAGCTCGGTACAAATCTTACTCAGCCCAGGAATTACATGCTGAAAATCATCAATAAATTTGAACAGTGAACAAATGAGTGGATATTGTGATTTGGTCTTGTAAATGGGCAGAAAGGTAAAAATTTGTCTAATAAATTCTTAATTGTGATTTTTTGAGTGGCTCTAATCAATACAGTGTTCTACTTAGAAAAATGTAAATAAATTTTTCGTGACACCTCCATTAAAACTGTTACATTCAAAATAAATTATCTACACTAATCTCTGGCTCTGGACACAAACAGTATAGATAGGTTGCTATCATCAATTACTGTAGGTTTTTTCTTCTCCATTCCTTTCTCTACATATTGCAATAAATATGCCACTAGGTTTGTACTTATTGACTGGATGAAGGAGGGTACCGTTAGCAGTTCCTGTGAAGGTGTGTGGAAGCACACTGCTTTGAAGGAAGAAATGTTTACCTCACCACAATAAATAAAAAAAAGTCACACTCTATTTTATATATTTTAATACTGGAAATAGAATCATTCTGTGGAAGAACTGTTTATGCAATGTCGCACACTGTGTCTCTACCTTCTGGCCTCAAACCCATTCATTATGTGTGTATGTGATTATTGTTCTGCAATGATTAACACTATGTACACTGTTCCATCAAATAAATGTAAAAATGAACCCATTTACTGACTTGGTCCTTTCTATAGAATGGAAAATTGTTTAATTTGTATTCTGTGTTCTTCCATTCAGCATTTTGTTCCAGGTGGGTGAAATCAAATGCATAGGAATTTAGTTTCAGTTGGGTAATACTGGTATATTCTTATATACATGCTTTTTATCTAAAAAAGTAAATATTTTTATCTCTATAGGTATATATTATACATAGGCTAATGACAGTACGTACAAGTTTTATTCCTCTTATGCCATATACAAAATACAACAGTATAATTTTTAATTTTCAGCTGTCCTATGGAAAGTTTCATGAGCTCTGGGTTTGTATTTTTGGGCATTTGGTGTTTCACTTGCACCGAGGCACTGTTTGCTCTCTGTAACCAGAGGCACTCACTCTCTGTTCAGCTTGTGTGGTGTATGGTGTGGGCTGGTTTGGTTTTATCTACGTGGGTCATTTCTCTGTGTATGGAAATACGTAGTTGATCTCCCTTGGAAAAGTGTTTTAGTTACATTTCCTGTGATTTTTTAGCTGTTATAAATTGCGAGTAAACGCAATGCCTGAGAGGGATGCTTTTGTCTTTGCTGAAGCATGCAGAGCCACAGCCTGGCAAGAGTGTGGTTTGCTGTCCTCAGCAGCTGTCTACCCAATTGCTGCCCCTCCTGCAGAACAAACAGCAGCGTAAGCAGTGGGTAAGTTCCCGTTAATCCCCTTTGTGAAAGTTTTAAGTGGGATTTAGTTAGCCTTTAAATCTTGAAATTTCAGCCTGTGTTAATAAAGCTCAGTAAGACTGGGCACTTAGAAAGGAAAACAGGAGGAAACTGTTAATGCTGACATGGTGTTACAGCTTTAACAAGATACCTTTAAATTCTCACAGTGAAAGTGTAACAGCTGGGAGTTCTGGAGTAATGTCCTTAACGTGCATTTACTATCCTATTTGTCAGGCTTGTTCTTCCCTACGTCTGGAAAAGCAGCTGGTATCATGCAAAATGGCTGTGGTTGGAGCAGCGTGTCAGTGCATATCAGTCACCAGGTGAGATCCCCAGCAGGGCCGTCCCTTTGCAGCAGAGTCTGCTTCCCCACTCGAGAGCAGTGCTGCGCCGCTGGCCTTGCCCTCCAAGGTGAGCTTTGCCTGGTGACCTTGGGGCTTTTCAGACCTGAACACCTACAATAACCTCTGGTTACCACGTGTCAGGTTGGCCCTGGATGCTGCACAGTATTTGCTGAGTGTGCTGAGAGTGACCCGAAACACAGGTCTGAGTAGCCTCACTGGGCTAGAAGAGCCAGGAATCCTGTGTGACACAGGGCTGGGAGCTGGCAAAGCCATGTCCTGTGATAAAAGGTGTCAGCTTAGTTACACAAATCCAAAAACCTGCTAGGCTTAGTGCTTTATTACATGACATGTAAAATGCTAACACTAAATGCTGCTGTAAGCCTCTGAACTGATTGCCAGATTTTGTGCCTTGTTTTTGCTGCCTTTCAGAAAATTGGAGTTTCTTTTGAAGTCAAGGTCAACTGTAGCAAGGGGCAAGTGGGGGAAATCAGGTCACTGCATGTTTTTGACTGTGGTAAGGGACATTTAGGTCAGACTTGTAGCCATGAGGTAAGCCAAGGACCGGGCTGTGAAATTGTCAATGGGTGTTTTTTAGAGTTAGATGAGCATCTGTAAAAGATGGCTTAAGAAAAGTTGATTTTTGCCTCAGGGCAGGGGGATGGATGAGGTGACCTTCCAGCCTGATCTGATGGGATTTAATGCTTGTTGGCAAGGTTTTGTTTTCTTATTTTCCTCCTAACTTGTAGGTACAGGGAGGAAAAAGGAGGACAGATCTGGTGGGTTCTTGAAAGAAACTTTTTAATTTAGTCACCAAGAATGATCTGCAGCTGCCAGGGAAATGAAAAGCAGATTATGCAAACTCAAGATTTTCCCTAACAATGGGAGCAGTGTTATTGCAATGCATAAAAGGCTGAGCAGAGAATTAGAGGTATCTATCAACTTTAATATGTTTAATTTAAAAAGGAACAGGTTGCACCAACAATTTTTTTTTTTTTTTTTACTTAATGAGGCCCATTTATAAGTAGAATAACAGGATTTGCTTGTCACCCAGAGGAAATCATGGGATGTGTATTTGTACTTTGGTGCAAAACTTATGTTGATCGCAATGATTTAAAACTTTTTCCAGCCCAGCTGCAGTCAGTTTGATGTCAGGATCCTTTCATCTGGAGACAGATGCACCCTTGGTAGAATCCTGAACACGTCTGTGTCTTTGTTCAGCTTCACAAAATACCAGCTAAAGATTAAAAATAAAAGTATACATGGATTATTGCATGTTATTCCTCAGAGATAACTACTATGAGATAAGCTTTGACTTATCCAAGACCTGGTAGCCCCCTCCTGCAGACTGCAGAAGGATCTTTAGTGTATATGTGAATTTGGCCTTTTGCATTTCCCTGTTCTGCCTACACTTGTGGGTGCTGAGTGGTGTAGGGACCATAGTAGTAGGGTATTGCATAGCATACAATGGTCCCTGTGTCTTGGGGCCATTCCTTCTCTATAGGCATTGAAGAGGGAAAAGGTTTTCTGCGTATCTCGGATCGCAGTGCCAGGTTAGAAGTGGAATTCACCTCCCTTCTGGTGTGTGGATAAATGCAGGATGCTCTGGTGAGCCACTCCTTGGTGGCCTTGGTGAGCAGACAGAGGGCAAAAAAATGGGGGGAACCCACAGGAATGGATGGGGATGGCAGGTGACCCTCACTGGGCCTCAGGGTGGGCTCTACTCTGCATGTCTTCTCTATCTATCACTGCTTGCAAGGAAGAAGCTCCACACTGTGGTTGGGATGGTTTCCACCTCTGCCCTCCTTGTGTCTTTGGAGTGCTCACGTATCATCAAGAAGGAAAGAAGGAGAAAGCAAGAGCGATGCCATGAGGACAGTATTCCCTTCTCCCACCATCTTGGCACAAGAGATGCATCATTCTGGACCTCCTTGTGCCTGCACAGATGGGGAAATAGCCTGGACCTCAATTCCCAGTTAAATCCTGGTTAATTTGTAATGAAATCTAACAGGGATAGCCAAGCCTGGAGAGAAGGAAGCACCTGACAGAAATAGGTTACTCTGTAAAATTAAGTGCTGTTGGGATGTGCAGCATGATGGGACTTGGAAACTGAGTCTTTCGTATTTACCAGAGCAAGTCTTCTGAACGCATGCATGCATACAAGCAGGCCATTGTCAAAGAGGTGACAGTGACAAAGTATTGGTATGTGAATCTGGGAAAGGAGGGCTTGGAGAGATCAAGTGTAAGGGGTTTTGCATTTCTCTAGATACAGAGATGAGAAAATGAGAAATTTGATCTTTCTATTATAATCGACATAAAGAATTACAGGGCAGGAAAAGGCCACACAGCTAAACAAAGCTGTTCTCTTTAAGTTTATTTCGAATGTCTCTCTGCTTCTGCACCATGTCCTTCAAGACTTTCTCTCTAATTGCATGTGGCAGCCTCTTTACAGCTAGCTGCTGATTGCTGCTCTCCAGCCACTCCAAAACAGAAATAAAATATAACAGGCAAGAAAGGACATTGCAGCAACTACTTAGGAGAGATGTTCCTCCTTTGTTTCACAGATGGGTCAGCAGAGGGGTTTAGAAAATGCCATTTTGTTCACATGCACTGCTCTGTTTGGCTCCATGACCGAACATTGGCCAATAGTCAGCAGCTCAGTCCCCACGGTTCTCCTTCCTTGTGGTTACATTAAAAGACTTTACCCTGCAAGGCAGCACAGTTCAGGAAATAAATGGTATTTGCTGCCCTGCCTTACCTGGGCTGCTCACTTAGCAAAACTGACCTTTTGCCCCAGCTGTGTGGGACCAGAGGCTTCATTCAAAGGATATTGGCAGCAGAGTGGTGTTAATCTCCTACAGCCACAATATCCTGCTCTGTTGGGGATCCAGGTCTGTGAAAACACACAGCCTGCAGCTTCAGAGGGTTTCGTGCTGTGTTGCAGCAGGAGAGCAGAAGCATTGCCATTGAACATCAGAGGGCTCATCCTCCCTCTGTCACCAAGAGTGGGATGGGGTTTGCATAGCAAACACAGACCAACATGGGTCCTGCCCTTATGCACCTCTCTGCCATGTACAGACAAACTCAAACTTTACTATGAAGGTGTAAGTCCTTTCTGAAATCATCTGCTCCCGCGTAGGTCGTTAGGAGTTGCTTGACTCGTCTCTGAAAAGGGCGCCAGGGAAGATGGTCGGTGTTGGCAGCTCTGTGCAGGGAGCTCCTGGAGATGTTGGGGCAAGCAGAGTTGTAAACTCACCCCCTTTTTTCCCTCACACTGAGATTGTTGGGGTGCTTTTCTCACTGTCCCTTTTGGTTTTCTATTTTCTGAGGGAAATATTAAAATAAGAGCTTTTTAGGAATTCTGACTGTAGCATTCCTGACTGATGTCCATAGAAATTGCTAGGGCTGGGCCAAAGAAACCCGTATGAATAGGAAGTTAGGAAAAATTCCCAATATTCTTCTTGGACCTTCTTAACCTGTCCATTCAGTGAAGTTCTGCTTCATTGATTATCACTGCTCAGCCTAAGCCCTGAGGAGCTGGAAAGCACTTAGTGCCAGCAGCTTTTCCTATTCTTTTCCCCAAGTGCTTTTCCCATATTGTACAGCAGGAGGAAGAACACTTCAGATGTGAAGATGTTAATCCTCTCTGAGTTGTGCTCTAAACAGGCATGTGCAAAACACAGGGAAAATGAAACAATACATGATTTTGCATTTAATTTTCCATAACTATTGTCTCGTAGCCCTGGTGAAATGTTTGACATAACACACCTCCACAGCTTGTCCGCTGAACATCTGGTAATCAGTCTTTAAATTCACTTCAGAGAATACTCAGAGCAGAAAGTAAGTTTTCTCAGACATGCAGAATGTCACTTGCCAGAAAAGGAATCTTTTTTTTCCATTATCACCATGATGGGTGCAGGATACTGCTGCTCTCATGCCAATGTCCAGAATGCAGAGTGCTTCCTCACCAAGACAAAACTTTTGAGGACAACAGCAGACTAGCATCAGTGTCAGGTCTTCATGTATATAACTCAGCCTTAGAGCTTCAATCCTATTGATTTCCTTAACGTCATCCATCTATTGATTTTTCCACTATCCTCTGGATTATGCCTATTGTAGAAATTGCTGCTCGCAAGCCTGAAGAATTCTTGCTGTCATGCTCCATCTGCTCAAGTCAGCCTGTTCTTGCATGACAGTTGCATTGGCTTTTCTAGTTGGGAAATTCCCATCTCCATCCTCATGAGGCTGCCCTTTGAAAACAGCTTGCTTTCAAAAGACACAGAGGGGTCTGCCAGACTTGTGCCTCCGTCTAACAATTGATTTCCAGGTTTCATCATTAAGCGTGAGCTTTTTCACATCGCAGCTTGAGTTCTTCCCCAGTCATTTCCAGATCTTGCAAAGATCTGAAAATGCAGGAAGAGCAGCAGAAGCAAAGCCCATGTTTGCAGCCTGTACAGCAGGACTTTTATGTATGGTCCCTTTTGTTCTGCTGTCTGTTGCTGGTGTAACAGAACCACTCACACAGCGTGTTTGAGTCTCTTCCAAGATGTGTATTAAAAGTGGGTAATTCAGAAAGTGCCTGTGTCACTCCCAGCCTTCAGGACATAGCTGTGTAGTATCTCTACAGACATCCCAGGCCTCCTCATCCCTAATTTGCATTTTGTGGTTCACAATGAAGCATTAGTTTGGCAATTCAAGAGCAGGTGCTACTTTAATGGTTTGCAGTAACTCCCTTTCCTCTCCTACTGTAGCAGTACTGTGTCTGGGGAGAGGTGGCTAAGACCCACCTTGTCTGTAAATCCCTCCTATTCCAGTCAAACTGAGCTGCCTCTAAACTGGAAATGTGCTCGCTGGGTCTTTCTGCCTGATATTTTTACAGGGTGGGTGATGGAGACTGTGGAAGGATGTTCTCCAGTGGCATATCTCAAATCGAGTCACCAGGGAGTATCTCTGCTGTAGAAAACAAATGTTAAAATTGCTGTGCATTATTGAATGGATGTAACAGGCCTTTCAGCTGTGGAGGTCAGACAGGGGAGTTTACTCTGAACATGGTATTAATACACCAAAGACACTTAGGGTAAATATGAGCTAGGTCCTGACATGTTTGAAGCACTCAGCCAGGGGTAGCAATGGAGTTGCTAATGGGACTACTTAAGGGATTTTGACCCATGCAGTCCAATGTAACACAACTTGGTGTATTTGTTGATTGGCCATGTTTGTCTGAAAGATTTTTCTCAAAAATTTTGATTCTTGGCAAAATGAAAATTTTGAAGTGTGAAAATTTGGCCAACATTTAGATTTGTTCATGCCTGAACTGTCAGAACTGATTTTTGGACCCAAAAGATCCCTGGAAGATTCCTGTTTTTCATTGTAATATACATAAATGCAATATGGTGATGAAAACTTTAATAGGTAGGATTTTTCCACAGACTTCACCCCTTCAATTTTCAGTCAATTCTCTCTTTCCCCAGAAAGAACAAAAGAAATCAGACTGGTAACAAAAAAAAACAACTTTCTGATAAAATTCTACTTATTAATTAGGCACAGTAAACACACCCATGACAGTGTAGTGTTTCATTTCTCAGGCATAAGCTACGAGTGGGAGTGCAGGGTGAGGGTTGCCCTTGCAGCTGGAGCAGCCCTGGTGTTTCTTTGTGGTGGGAGCAGCTGCTGCGGCCCCTTGGCTCCCATCCCTGCCCTGCCTCTCCAAACTGGCTGGATGCCAGCAATTAGAAACTAATTGAGGAGCTTTAAAAATGCATCTCTTCACCATTCCTTCTGCTCTGTTTAATCCTCTAACAATCCCCAGCAGAATTCTCTGCGATGGGTTTTGCACAGCTTTACTGTTAGCTCAGTGTCTGGAGTTAAAGCAGGTGTCTCAGCAGAGCGGGGCTGTTTGGGGGCTCAGGAGGGACTCCCTTTTCTCACTGTCTGTCATCTTCCTGGGCACTCCCTGGTTTTACAGAAACTGGGATGTCACCTGGTTGCGCAAGTATGTCCAGGCCACAGAGCTGGTGCACTCACTGAAACCAGTGTGGTGCCTGCAGTGATTTTGGTGGTGTGGAGATCAAGACAAGGCTACGTGAAGGCAGGTAACACTGGCAGGTATTTCTGTGCTTTTCTCTTATCTCAGTTTAGAAATAAAATCTGCCAGTATTGATAGCCTGATAATTTCCCAGAAGTGGGAAGAAAGCAGCTTCATCTCCTCCTCACTGGCTTCTGGCCATTTCTGGTCCCCTGATCAATGGCTTACTGCATCCTTTGCCTGGGGGTGAGGAGCCCCATCAGTCACCAAGGGCCTATTGCACCCAGCATTATCCAAACAAGCAACACTGCAGTCAGGCAGTGTTTTGGAGAGCCAGAGATCCTCTTCTGGTTTGTAAGTCTTCTCCTGATGCGTAAGCCATTCCTTCTCCCCATTAATCCCTGGTGATAGATACTTGTTTCCCACATATAGCAATGAGTGAAGACAGTTTTAGAGCCCCTTCCAATAGCTTCTCCCCTGGCTCTGAACCTCCTTCCTGCTCACTCTGTCTCCTGGCATCCTCCTACTGCTTGTTTTCTACTCACCAGGTAATCCAGAACACCAATGGAGGGTCAGGAGAGTTAGACCTTCGTTTTCATCCTCAGACTATGCTGACTCCATGGAGTGTGGATCACACCCCATGTTATCACTATCACGACTCTTGTCAATTTAATGAGAGTTTTTGGGTTTTCCCCTATGTGTTCCAATTCCTCAACCCATTTACCAGAGGAGGACCTGCTTCCATGTGCTCATTTCTGATAAAGCTCTTCAAGAGATTTAATAGAGTATTAAGATCATGGTCTGTCAAATGTCAATAAGCAGAATAAAGAGATCAGTACTGCAGCTACAGAGATCCAGCAATTAAAGCATTTGATGAAAGTATTTTATTGGAGTATATATTACCATTTGGTCCAATTATTCTGCCATTAAACATTAAGAATAATTGAACCAAATGGTGCCAAATAGAAGGAATACATCTGCTCTGATGAATTCCTGCCAAAAGGCACTGGGAATCTTAGTACAAGCATTTGTCAACCAAGATAACAGTATTTTTCTCTCCAGATGATAGAGCAGGGCTTTTGAATCTTATTTATGAGGTATAAATTGGCTAATTTGTTACCAATATCAAACAGCCCATAAGAATCAGGCAGTGTAATAGCTAACAAAATACTGACAGCTTCATCACTTGCTGACTGCATGGAGTACAATATATGTTCAATTAATAGAGAGTGCAATTATCACAGAAACTGTGAGTAGGAACTAATTATACAGAAGCCAATCAAAAACAGCCCAAAGCAAGGCAAGATGTATTTCAAGAAACTTGAGTGGTTTTTTTTTCTAATCATTTTTTTTTCCTTCTTTTTTGGGAATTAGTTTTTTCTTTTCTCTATGTTTGCCTTACCTCCATGACAGGGAAGGGAATATGGCATCAACAGGAAGAACAAGTCAGTCAAGAGCCTGGCCATAATGCTATGGGTGAGCTCCAGCACAGGTTCCAATTTCTGTATGAAACAGAAAATCACAGTGTTTTTCTGTTTAAAAACATTGCAGTTATGGTGTAACTGGGGATATACCCAGCTATATCAATCCTTTCCCTAAGGTATGAGGGACTGGCAAACAGTGACAGATGGAAATACTTTTGAAGGAAATTTAAAAGGAAAATAACATCTTGATATGTATTTTGAAAAAAACAATGCACTCAAGGAAGAATCTTTTAAACCCCTTGGAAGGGCAGCTTTTAATTTTGGGGTAAATACAGCACTGACTTGTTAAATTCCTGATAGTCTCTTAAGTACTCAGAAGTTGCTAAAGTAAGAGGTCATTCTGCTTGTTTCACTTTATTTGAAGAAAAAAAAATATATATCTACATGAAAAATATTGATTTAAGCTATTTTCCTTGGCCTGGCTTTCTTGTAGCTCTCATACCTTGGGTAATGGTGGTTATTCTTGGAAATAAATCCAAAAATATAGAAATCTGGAATTAAAAAAAAAAAAAGAAAAAGAAAAAAGAAAAATCCCACTAGAGGGCCAAGAAGTTTCCAGTTTCACATACTGAGAATATTTTGAATTATCCTGGTTATCTTCAGTAAGTAAATAAACATTCCTGACCCTGGAATTGTTTATATATTTATTAATAGGGGTTTTAATTAGAAATGCTAGTACCTTTTGCACACTACCACACTTAGAGGCCACAAAAATAAATATAGTACAAATTAAAAAACCCACAAAACTTATCCCTAAAGCACCTTAAATCTATAATCTGGCAGTCACAGATAACCTTCTGCTCAGAAGAGTCCTACCTAGAATTAGGGAGCAAAATGTTTTACTCACAGGTGACTGGAAAATGTTTTGATTTGGTTTTCTATGAGAACAATAATCTTCATGTGAAATACTGTGGTTGAATATTTGCACTTGAAGACAAATGGCCATTTGGAATGGATGTTTTTCACTGAAAGTTAGGAAATAACAGTTTATACTGAAAATAAAGGAATGTTGTGCTGCACATGACAATACCTGAGCTTCCCTGTGGCAGAGTCAGCATCTATTTTTTTCCTGGATGTTTTCTGGTTTTGATAAGAAAACTTTGGATGCACAAATTGTGCTCTACCTGTGTTGCTACATTTTGGAAGCTGCTCTGTGTACTTCATTGGAAAACAAGCTGTTAGTCTCCAAGGGAATTTTATTTTATTTTATTTTTTTAATTTTATGCCAGAGTTATTCCCTGAGATTCTGGGCTTCCTACAAAACCTTTTAGTCCATAGCCTGAATTTTTGCATCCATGTATTCTGGGCTTCATGAAAAACAAGGTTGTTTACCAGTGGAAATGATCAATGGCTCCTGCAGGCCTCAGTTCAGCAAAGACAACCCACTGCAGAAAACCACTTCAGCATGTGCTGTGCTATAAGCAAAGATGAAAGACAGAAGTTGTGTTCCCTGAGAAACAATGGATGGATGCTGATGGTTTTGTGAGTTCGTTTTGTCCTCTGAGGGGTTTATTAGACTTTCACCTACTTCCAGATGCATTGGAAACGAGACCTGCAGAGGAGTTTACTGCTGCATCCCCTCAGAAGAGAGTTCCTTGTCCCCCTGTGTCCAGTTCTAAGTGCTGTCACCCAACACTGCTGCTCCTGGATTAAGCCATGGGGCTATTTTTGCTGGAGAACTGATTCTGGTAAGCTACACCTATGACTTGGTGACCTGACCTGATGGGGAGTCCCCTTTACGATATAGGGTCTTCTATTGTGCATCACTTCACCTATTCTAGCATCCCTCAAAGTGCATCTGCAGGGCTCAGTGATTCTCCCAGTGAACTGAAAAATCTGGCACAGGTCCTGAGACAGCTGCGATTTGGAAGATAAAATTAGTGCTGCCCTATGGCTGAGAATGAGCAATTGTCAGCACTTGAATGGCTTAGCCTGCATGCTTGCTTGCTCCAGAGAGAGAGGAGCACCAGCTGATGTGAAATCAGGGCTCATAGGCTCACCCCACTGCAATGGCAGTGAAGGAGCTTGGTGCCCTGCAGAACTGAGCTCTGCTGGATATGTTAGCATCAGCAGCAGTAGACATAAAGCTGTGTGGATGGGCAGTGTTACTTAGTAAGAAAAGGACTGAAATGCTGTGCAGGAGACCTGCCTTTTGTTTGAGACTCCCAGCCGGTCTCCTGGGGGACCAGGAGAAACAAACTTTTTATTTCTTTGTACCTCAGTTGGCTATCTGCCAAGGGACATTGGTTTCTTTTGTGAAACCTAGGGCTGGAGAGTGATATTCCTGTTTACTGCTGTATGAAATTCAGCATTGTTTGCTTATTCAATGTCATTTGTCCACGATTTAAAAAGTACTCTGAGTGGTTGCATTTATTTTCTTCCAACCTGTGGAGCTGCGAAGCCTTTTCAGTTTCTTCTGACAGCTGTTTATATCCTGTGTTTTTTCAGTTTCTGGTATAAACTTCCAACACAGAGAAATGCTGGCATGCTAGGTTAAATAGCTGTTTGATGCTCAATATCTTTGTGCTTGCAAGTTCTCTAAGAACAACCAATAGCACTTCTGTAAACTCCAAAATTAGTTTTCCTCGGTTCATTTATGACTAATCACATTAATCTTCTTCTCTGGCTCTGATACTGATAATGCAGCATACCTGTGCTCTTCAGGAGAAGCAGATTATCAGAGCAGCAGAGAAGGTTATGTATACTAACGCTCCGAAGCACTTAGCCCCCTGCCCTACCTCTGCCAACAGAAATTCCAGGGGTGCTACACTTTGCATGGACTGTGAGGCTTGCAGAGGTTGGGAAACCATAGTTAAACCTTCAGCAAAATGAAAAAGAGTTTTTCCCAAACATTTCTCACTTTGCCTGGCCCCTGGACACAGCTCTCCATGCTGCATTCAGCATATGCAGCCCCCCAGGGCTGGCTCAAGGCTCCTCTGCAGACACAACCAAAGGAGAAGTGAGACCTCAGCTGTGTTGCTTGGGCATAGGAAGGGGAGAAGTGCACAGAGCAGAGCTGTGGTCAGGGAGGAGAAGGCAGTGAGTGTTGAGGGGGGGTGCTATAACTGTTTTTTTTCATTCCCAGCACAGCTCAGAGTTGTTCACAGCTTAGAATTTGCAAAGCAGGGACTGGGCTCTATTTCCTAATTTGAAAATAGTATTTCACTGGCATTTTTGTTGGGTCCTTGCCCTGCCAGCTGAGAAGAGCCAGGCAGAGAATTTTCTTGCCCAGACCCCAGTTCATTTATCTACTTGCACATGAGCGCTGCCGTCACAGTCAGTGACCCTCACTATAAACAGGTGTTAATGCTTTGCCGTGTGAGAGCTAATGTAAATCTGTAAGTGCTTTCAATCAAAAAGGGAATATAATAGTTTAGTCCAGATGCTCATTAGCACTGCCACCATTTGTCAAGAACATCTTGCAGTTCTCTCTGTTTCACTACATGCTCCGTGCATATTTGATATTCATGTTTCCACCTATGTGTCATTCGTTCTGTGGACAAACCTCTCCCAAGGTTCAGGCCTTGGCTGTGGGCAGCTAATTCTTTGGGTTGTCTTCTATCAGGACATGAAGATGTATGCTTGATCTAGTCAAGTACTAATCAAGGCTTGAATGACTCCCAGTATCAGTCCTGTTCATTTTGAGTTGGGAATATATCAACTGCAGAGCAAAACGGTGTTTCTCAGCAATGTGTCATAATGATTGGTTATAGGGGTGTCACAATTCTGCAAGAAATACAGTAAGTTCAGTTCTGTTGTCAGGACTGCTGCCTCACAGGGAGGCATTTGTAACTAAAACTGTTGTACATTTGCAGAATCTGTAAGAAGAATGAAGCCTTGACTGGAAATATGCTGAAAAGCTGCCATAATAAATTTGACATAATATGCATGACGTGGATGGATAGATCATTGCTTGCTAGGCCTGGCAAACAAAACTGGTGGTGTGGAGCCAGAATTACAGGGAGAGAGAAACATTGTTCTACAAGGCATGCTTCAGATAGGAACCAAATTTCAAACAGCTATATATTTTAGTTGTACTTAAATTGAATAATAAAGAAGGCTTGCTCAGAAATCTTATAGTGCCTTGAAACACACATTGATTTTTTTTTTGTTCTTGTGAATTCTAAGAAAGATTCTTACTCATAAATAGAAGCACCTGCATACCTTTTATTCCTTTTTAATGTTATTAAAAGATATTTAAGAAGCAGATATGAGATACCCAAGAAACAAAGCAAAGAAACAGATATGTAGTTTTTTCCCAGGGAGAGTTTTAGGACTAGAATTTTAAATTTCACTTGGGAAATCTTGCTCCTGCTCTTGGTGCTCTCGCAGATTCCCTGTATGTCTTTGGCATGTGTTTTCAAAAGTGATTTCCAGGTCTGCTATTTGGATTTCCAGCTGGGTAGCTGCTGTAGGACCTATGTGAAGTACATAAGCTGTATGCAACAGTTCCACTTCGGAGTTTTGTACCCTACTGTTTGCCTCTCTGTGTCTTCCAAATCAGGACTGTCTTATTGTCTGCACATATAATTCTGTGCCCAAAGGGAATTAAAACAGTTAGATGATATATAGTATTTAGAAGTATAGAAGGTCCCAGTAAAATACTGTAGCAACAGGTAAAAGGCATGAATTTGAATAGATGGGAATGGCAGCTTGCAAAAACAGACTAGAAAGAGGCAGACAGAATTTAGAATTTTACAGTAGAAAATAGCAATTTTCTGTTCTTGAGATTTTGGCATGATATCCCTGGGAATGCAGTATCACTTCTTGCATGTAGAGGGATTGAATCTGAAGTGTGTTGTGGTATGTTACACTCTGCTTTAAAAAGCAGCTGTGGGGCCATCCCAGCCATCTCCTGCCTCCATCCATGACTTCTAGCTGTGAGATTTAGGGTGTTGGTTTTCAGAAGTTTTTAAGTGAAGTAGGTTTCAAAGATATCTTCAAACTCTCTGTGTCTTTCCTGGGAAGAAGTGCACCTTACATGGGTGTGAGGGCTCTCGGCAAACAGCTCTATCTGAACAGGGGCAGCTGGAGGACAGAAAGCATTCTTCCCAAAGGAAGGACAGGTTGATTTTGGCCCCAACAGTATGAGATGCAAAATCTAAGCAAGCATGGAAGTTGGTCTCATTAAACAGCAAAGCAATTTGCTGAGATCTACCTGCAGCCGATGACATTTGGGAAAGTTAAGTTGTGCTTGGACATGTGAAAGAAGGAATTCACCTACAAGAATGCTCAGTGAGCAAAGGCAGGCACAAAGCTATTTCCTCTCCCTCCTGTGTTTGATGCACATGTTGATGAGGGGCTCTGGGGCCACGCAGTGCTGCCTGGTCCAGATGGGCAGTCATTAATATTCCTGACTTGTGGCTCTGTGCTGCTTTGACACTGAGGAAAATGAATCAGTTGAAGAGAAGCTTGTTTTTCCTGTTTATTTCTACATTTGGGAGCACAGTGTGAAAAGCAGGTGTGTTTTTTTTTTACCTCGGAGCGAAATTTCATGGAAATGTCCAGACAATAAGATTCTGTGCAATTTCCCCTGTATATTACAGATATACATTTACCTCAGTCTGGGTGGGCAGCTCATACTGTCCTGAGGGGTCCTCAGCCATCCCAAACCCTCATCATGGCATGCCATGCCACAGGAGGGTGATGGGAAATGGAACCCTTTGTGTCAATGTTAGTGTTTGTCTCTGCATGACTGCCATGGGGAAAAGTGAGCCTCTGGCTCAGCGTGTAGGTGCTGGGTGTTTTTGTATTATTAATGTCTTGCCTCACCTCTAATTTAATTAATTTTTAAGGAAAAAGGAGCAGTGTTGCCCCTCAGCACCCGTTTCTCTGTGCCCAGGTACCCAGACACGTGCCCAGGAGGAGGCAGAGACTGACAGGAGAGGTGGGTTTACACCTTTGAAAGATCTTATGCTGCAGTACCATTTCTGCTTACAAACCAAATTATTTGGTCTTACTGAGGGGACTGCAGAGCATCACAGACAGTAACTGTTTGGGAAATCTGAGGATGGCTTGTGCTCATATAAAAACTACCATCTAACCTACCTGTGCAGCAGACACAGGGTCATCCGTGTTTTCTCAGCAGCACTGACTGCCTCTTACATGCCCATGGAAAATGGGGAGAGATAAACGTTTTTGCACTCTCATCAATAAGCTGTCTGTGTGGGGATGAAGGTCACCTTGCAACAACTCAGAGCAATTATCTGAAGGAGGTTAGATCTCTGTCCTCTGTCTTTATATTATTCTCATAAGCTGCATTTTTGGCATCACTTAGAAGCCAGGAACATATCAAACCCACATATGTCAAATGCTATTGACATCAAATACCTTTCATCGAGCCCCAAGCTTCTTGGCGTCTTTTGAGCTCTGCACCCAGGAAAGTGGCTTGTCAGAGATGATTTTTCCAACTGAGGAAGCAAGTAGCATAATGAGACAGTGTAGCTTCAGCATACACCTTCCAACTAGTTTCTCAACTGCTCAGAAACCAAACATGAGTCCGCATAGTAATTAGCCCATAAAGAAAGCTGGGGATACAATAAATGTATGAACTGTATTAGCAAACTCTTTATGGCCCCTCATTACCATTCTCCAAATGCATTTCTGTCTGCATTTCCTATTTTCAACAGCCAAGATCATCTAGAAAAACAAAACAAAAATCTGACTGTGTCAAGCAGTGCAAGCGGTCGCTGCAGGAAATGTACTACCCAGATGTGTGAGGTGCTGCACAGATGTGCTCAGCACTCAGGAAAACTCTCGAGCTGCCTACAGATCTGTTGCTTCTGGACTTCACAGCAATCAGAAAGTGTTTTGTTCCATTTAGGATCTTACCCTTCACAGGCTGGCATGTGCACACTGTGGTCAAAGGGAAATGCCCCTCAGTTTCAGCACAATCTGGATTTGCTCCTGAATATCTCTGTTGGTGTTTTGGTTTGGTTTTTTATTTCCTCTGTGGAGAATAAGGGGTGAGCACTGACCTGGGAAGATGCTGCCATCAAACAGAACAAAGACTGGAAGCTGGGTTCCCTAAAAAGCAGTTTTAGCAATTAGAACAGAAATTTGTGGATAGATTGTCCTTTGAACTGCCCAAGCCTTAGGCAAAGTCTGAAATGGCTCTGGCCTGATCCAACCTCTGCAATTGCTCAAAGAAACACCCTTTTTATCAGCTAGAACAGAAATCCTCACTTACCCTCTTCTGCTGTGACCTGTTCATTCATCAAGCTGCTAGAAAACACTTTGCCCTTGCTTTTCCCCAGCCATCAAAGATTCTTTCCTTTCTGCCCTCCTTAAAGCCTAAAACCATGAAGAAATTACATATTCTCTCTAATTAATGTGGTGATTTTTACAGAAATAATTATGGTTCCATGTCCTTTACTGCTGTGCTCATTACGTTACTCCTTCCCTGTCTGAAGCAGTTTGACAGTTGGTTCTTCTGATGGCCAGGACTCCCCTCAACAGAATAGTGCTATTAATTCCCAACAGTGGGATGCTGAGCAGTGTCTAGCATGGTGGGGTTTTGGGTCTTTGCTGGAGCTTGTATGCCATGCTGGGTGAAGAGGAACACGTAAGCAAAAATAAGCCATAATAAGTGCCCAGGGTCTCTCAGCACCCTAAATACCCAGTGACCAGGATGCCTTACAAGTCCCTGGAAACTATTTAAAAGATTGCTTTTGTACAAAAATAACTTGAAAGATCTGATTTCAAACTAAGAGTTATTAATGACATGTAGATAGAGCCATAGTTTAATGACCTGACACACTAGAAATTGTTGTCCCTACTTCATGCTGTTAAGAATGATTCATCCAGGTGTGAGGTGGTGGAGATGCAGGTCCTTTTCAGATGTGCTCAGAGTACCTTTTCCCTGGGTAAGTGAGCTTTGTACCCTGACCCGATGCAAAATATTCACCTGCGGTTGCCATACGTTTCCTGTATCAGCAACTCTTTTTAAAAAGTAGTTGTGTTCTGAAACCCTCCTTCAAGGACTTGTTGAATCGGTTATTATTAAAATTGTAGAACAATAGTTCTCTATAATAGACTTGTGCTGGGAGAGCGAGTTGCCCTACTTAATGTATTCATAGAAAGCTACAGTTGTGGGTTTCTCTTTTATACAGGTCAAGCAGGGGGAATCGCTGCTGAATCAATGTATCTAACTCCTTCAGCACTCAAATTTACAAAGAATACATTCCTGCTAAGATTTCTATCTGCTTTTTTTGATTGTATCTCATCAAAGCAAATTCACATACGGTGAACCTTTAAAAGGAGCGGTTTTCTGTTCTTCTTGACTACATGAGACATTAAAAAATTAATGGAAAATGTGACACCCATCTGGTTTCCAAGACATCACATTTATTTCTGCATAAATTCTCCCAGGTCAACTCAAAAACAGTTCAGGGTCAAAATCTCATCTAGTCACCTAGATTAAAAACTAATTTCTCTAAAGTATAGCCTATATTGAAGCCTTTTCATGCAAATAAATAGCCAAGGGCCTCATTCTCTCCTTCTCTATTAGTTGTGCATGTCATGAATTTGAACAGAACATTTTGTCCTGTGGTCTAATTACATGCGTTATAAATAAAAATCTATTCCTTGCATACATATTATTAGGAGCAGTTCGGAAGCGCCATTCCATCAGGGCAGCCGTCATGGTGGCTCATCCTAATATTGACAGTTTAATCTTTTTGTTTCATATGAGATTAAAAGTCCTATGATGGCCATTCCTCTGTGGAGCAGACGGCGAAGCCAATTGGAGTCAATCCGTGTCTAAGTGCCATTTCTGCTCTGAAAATGGACTTGCAGTTTACAAAATATATTAGGTAATTATCAGTGGTTATGGAAGAATGATAAAAAAATGCTGTGCTGATGACAGAGTAAATAGGGCTACTGTTAAGAAAAAAAAATATTCATTTTACTCACAGCTTTGCTGCAGTACATGTACATGAGAACTAACTTAGTTGCTGCCTAATGTATTCATGTGCATGATCGTTAGCAATTTCAATTCCTTTTGCTTTATCTCACTGGAGAAGGAGAGAGCAACTGATTCACCAGGTGGCCATCTACATCTATTGTAATTAGAGTTCTCTTTTATCAAAAGAGAGTATAACCTCCTTGAAAAGATGTTGAGAGTTTGAATAAATGTAGCAAAATATTAGACCTTTACCCTTGTCTTTTTTGTTTAAGCATCCTGAATTCACTTTTAGAAGCAATGTCTGATTTAGCCTCTGCCTTTCAAAATCAGACCAGTAACAAGCAGTGGTTCAGCTCTATCCATTTTTGACTGCTCAGTGTGAGACATGATACAAGGGTACAAGTTTTTTGGAGGACTCCATAATGTTTTCTAAAGATCAGTTGCTTCCAAATCATCACAAACAGGGCACCCTAGATCACCTGTTGCCTGCACAAATGCTGGCTAGAATAAATTCCCAATGGATCCTTCACCTCATTGAGTCCAGTCCTGTATCTATCTAGGACCCTGAGAAGTCAGTGGTTGAAATTCAGTGTGGGTCTTGGGTGCATATAGCTCTAGTGTGAATGTGAATAACTCTGTGCCTACAGTATGTAATATGGGAGTGCTGCCAATGTGTGTGCTTATATTCTATCTGTCTAAATGACTGTTGTTTCAACTTATTTCTGGTCTGGGATAGTGCAAGAACTGTATTTAGCTTTAAATCGCTCAATTTAATCTTTTTTATCTGTTTCAGACATGATAAATACCCTGAAACTTCCAGTGATACCCTTAAAAGTTTAGAAAGGTCAATGACTGTTCATAAAGAAATTTGGAACTTGACTCCTTTGAGTGCTTTCCTTCCAACGGAGCATCTTGAGGAGTTTAAGCTAGTATACAATGACTGTCTTGTTATTGTGAGACTGCTGTCTTTGAGGTCATAGCTAAAAAAAAAGCAATAATTGATGAAGTATCTTGTCTCTGGCTGCAATTCCTCTTCAAGTGGATAAAACATAAGTATTTTTATCTTAAATCCCTTTTGGTGGAGTGCCAAAGAGGTACAGTTCAGCACAAAAAGGGGATTCAGAATGGTTGAGGATTTTCACTGTGCAAGTTCACAGGCTTTTGTTGTTGTGCAAAGTCAAGTATGCATGATTCGAGCAAGTTAATGGCCCTGTGCTACAGCACTTGCTTTCACTTTCAAGCAGTGTTTAGAAAAGACCTGGCACAATGGCTTAACAGTAGCCAGGGAGAAGGGTTTATTGCACACTGAATGCCTTCCTGCTGGAAGAAATATTCTGGCTGCAGTTACTCAGCATTAACCTTTCACTTGGCTAAATCAGCCCGAATTGCCTGTGTGCTGTCAGTGTTTGCACACAGGAGCAGTAATTATGAAAGCAGGATCATTCCTACTCTCTAGCAGAGTGCAGTCCTTGAATAAATGAATTGTGATTGGGAAACAATTGGATGGTGGAGATGTTTCGAAGGAGAGCACCTTATTGACATTATTTTCAAACTAACAGGACACATCCTTGCAGTGCAAATATTGCTTTCTTTTACAAATGTGAAAGAGTTATTACTTACCGCTCTGTAAGGGGACAGACCTGCCATGGAGATAATAGCAACTTACTATTTTATTGTGAATCTTTCCACACAGTTTGTGTGATGTTTATCACAGCAATTGCATAGACAACCCATTCTTCATTTCCAGCCTAACTAGATTACAAGTGACAGCACTATACAGCATGATATTTAATTGCCTCAATGAGTGTTGACTTTCTTGAGCACATATGATGTGCTCCCTCACTGACGCTCTCCAGAGGAACGTGTCGTTCTGAGGATCTGCATTTTGGGGTTCCCAGGCTGAATCACTTGAAAGGGTTCTGACCTTCTGAAAATGCCTATAGTAAAAGATTTGGTAAATGGCTTAAAATGAAGCCTTTTGCAGGTTCTCTGCTAAGGCACAAGCTGAGAAGTTTCTGGATGCTACTGTCGATTCACATCTCCTAACTACTTGTAGTCAGCATAACCTTGATGGATACTAGCAAAAGGAAAGAGGCAGCATTTTTCAAACTGATGAACTCTATTAATTTTGTGAGAGTTCTTGTCCCACTCAGTGATGCACATCCAGGTGCATGTATGTGGTGACATCTCAGGGTAGCCCACAAATATGTAATAAGGGTAAGAGAAAACAAAGAGCCAAAACCAAAAGAAATGTTTTTTGTGCTGTCGTAATAAGCAGCCTTGGCTTATCAGTGCCAGGCAAGTTGATACTTGGAAAAGCTGCCTTCTCACAAAGATAGGGTGAACATCAGACTTGATTGCTTAGGGAAGATGGGACTCTCTGTTGTTGGAGGTTTTCAAGAGCAAATTAGCCAAGCATCTGCCACTGAGTCTGTGACAGAATGATAGGTTTCCTTCCCAGAGCCATTGATTTGGGCTGTATGGAAGACCACACTGTTTAAGGCTCCTTGAAGGAATCCCTTCTCTGACAGCAGTTCCAAGTAACCAATAGCATGCATAAGTGGTAAGAAATACATTTAGAAATTGGTTCAAACCCTTTTGAACCTGAAGGCCTGGGGATACCTCAGAATAATAATGTATCTGCCTGACATGTCTGCAATCAGTGCAGTTGCTTGTGCTGGGTAGTCACTCTGGCTGGTTATTACTGCTCCTAATGACCATGCTCCTGCTTCAAATTATGCAGAATTATTTCAAAAATCTGTTGTAATAACGTGCTCTTTATTTTTTTCCTTTTTTTTTTTTTTAATATAGGGAAGATCAGTGATGAAGAAGATGGAGGGCTTCTTCCTCTGTCTGGTTTGGATTTAAACAGTATTACTCTCTTTTCCTTACTCTATCTCCCAAGCTGTCCAATCATATCTTAAGATTCATGGAATGGTTGCCAAATGCCAACTCCATTTTACAAATGTCCCTATAAGCCAATAAATCTCTTATTCATCCCAGACCCTTTAAGTCCTTCTGCTAGGAGAAATTCTATATATTTGGGGGCCTAAAGTATAATAAAGCTTTCAACTATTTATTTTGTTTCTAATGAATTAGAAATTACTGGAGCTATAACTTTTAAGAGAGCACTGAAGTTTAAACTGATGTCCTAAATTATTTGAAATCTTATAAAGTGTAGTACCAACAATTATTTTCAAATTAAAAATTACACTTTTAAAGAATATTTTGATGATGTCTTATTTTCAGGTTGTGCATGGCATGTGTGGCTATAAAACTCTTAATGGGATCACTTAATAAATTACAGTGTGTGTGTTTCTCTCCTTATATATCAATATCTGATATAGATATCTGATATTTATATATCTGCATCAGATATAGATATACATAAATATTGTAATTGGAAAATATTCTTATACCAGGTTGTCTACTAACACCTCATTAACTCTGGATACATGGGAGCCCCATTTAGAATGTGGATATACAAGCTGAGTTTATTTCAAGAGCAGAGAGTTCTGTAAATGTCCTCTAAGATTTATCTGCCCTAGATACTGAGTTAGTTTTTGATTGTTTTCTAGAATTCCTGAATTAAAGATTCTTTGAACTGATAAACCCAGTTTGCACAAACACTTGGAGATTATGGGATCCTATTAGACACAGAAGTAAAACACAAATAATTTTAAACTGACTATTTTGGGTTTATTGTTTACTGATTTCTGCGTGGAAGGGATTTGCCTTTCTCTGCTGCTTTTGTGCTTGCTTCAGAGAGAACAATTTATTTCTGATAAAATTGCTATAACCCTTTTGGTTATGTTACTAGTATGAAATCCACTCTGAGAACAGGATTAATGCCCAGCACTCGTCCTTCTAGTTACACAGTTTATCAGTGGTTTGAAATAATATTGGATGATGTTAGGATTGCACATTTTTTTGTCATGAACTTGAGGCATCAAAGATCTCATGTGTTGCATACAATGTTCTGTTTTTAATGATGCCTTGCATTTTTCTGACTTATGTCACTATTTTGTAGTTCAGTTGGTTTGCTGCTATATTCTCTTCTTGGCTTGAAACAGCAAAGGTTAGAAAGCAGGTGGCAATTGCAAGCAGTCTGTGGGAAGAAAAAAGCAGAACTTCTTTCTCAATTAGTTGTAGATTTGTTGGGTTCCTTTGGTTTGGTCAGGGCTGGATGTACCTGCTGAGGACATGTTGCTAGAATGCAAACCAAATTCCCACTACTGAGATTAGTGTATAAATAGATGTAGACTGAGACAAATGTTGACATCTGTGACACATGTTGACATGGGGAGGAGAAAGAGAAGCAATTTCACTGTGTCTGAATTCCATGAGTCTTTGACCAATTTTCTGACCCTAACACTGTTTTCTTCTCCTCTTTTTGCTTGAGAGAACTTAAAGTTTCTGCAAGAAGAAATAATCCTGGAAAGATGAATGAGTCTACCCTTCTACTGAGTTTGTCATCATCAGGTTCTGCAGAGTAAAGGTAATGCTCAGCTGCTGCTCAGGGATGTTTCCCAGATGTAAAAGCTAGGTGCCCAAACCAGTATTTGATACTCTGTGGCAGGTTTTTATCTGCAGCATTTCCCCTGTGCTTAGAGTGATGCTGCCTTAGTCTGCTTGTGAAATTAACCATCTTCTGCCAGCTGTGTGCTTCATGCTTCACTTGACTCGGGTGCAATGTGTATGTCAGAGAGCATGGTGCGGGGTAATGCCTGGTAGAGAGATACTGGTGTAATAATTCTTCCTTCAAATTCATCAGGGTTATAAAAGGTCCACATTTTTTATGCCTATTATTGGTGTGAAACTTCCCATCAATAACACATTAATATTGGAGATAAGCCATGACCTATGGACCAGAGGTGCAGTCAGGTTATTATGCACAGGAAAGCAACCTTAACCCTGGTTTACTGACTGACTGAGCTGGGTTTGAGCACCCTTAGGATGGTACAGAGCAGCAGTGTTTGCTGGCAGACTGTGATTCTGTGTATCCAGAGCCTTGATTTCACATTGTCTCAATACTAGCAGTTCCCAGCAACTCTGAATCTGGGAAACCTCTCCCATTTTTCTTCAAGATAGTGGTAACTTCAAGAAGAGCAATATACTCAGATTGAAAAATGCTGCTCGTGGAAGGAAACTGCACCATGTATTATTTTCTGATTGAGGAGAAAGGGCCTTTATCTTGGTGCTGGCTAAAGCTTCTTTAAATGGACAGCAAAGGTTTCTCTTGTCATGGAGGGACATTTAGCTGGTGCAGAACCACATTTGCAGGCATGCTGTGAGGGATACTTTGGGGAAATACTGGAGGAGAGAGAGATATGGCATCTTCACTTTCCCTGACCAGTGTAATAGATCTCAGTATAATAAAACTTGCCCACAGAGATGGGTCCCGCTTGCTGATCTCAGTGTTTCTTGTCCAGTGGCTGAGTTACAAACTGGCAATGAAGAATTTCATCATCATTGTAATCATTCTGCTCACCATGGGTCATTTCCTTCAAGTTTTATAAAGGCTTTACTCTAGACAGACACCCAATGCTGGCTGTAGCTAGAATGGCTGCTGTCATTTGGCATTTATTTCTCAACATCTTAGTCTGATGGAGGACTAAAGACACTAAAATGATTTAGTCTTTGGATGTGTGAAGCATTGACAAGACCCAGTCATGAAATCATGGCACACACCATAAATTCTCTCTGTCAGTACAACCTGTACTGTAGGTTATGTTCTGTAAAGGTGCATCTTGGGAATGTGTTAATACCATCATCAGAACTAGTTCATATTCAGTATTTTTTGGGTAGGCTTTTTTTTTTTGTTTTTAGTAGTTTTTATAGCTTTTCTAACCATCTGCCAAGGCTGGTCTTCCATTGTGGTGGAGCCACATACAAAGACTTACTGCCTACAGTCTCCTGTGTAAAAGGCCAAACACACAGGAGAGCAGAGCACATGTACAAAGAGCCTCATGGGTCTTAATCAAATGCAAGAAGCAGGGCAATAGTAGAATTGTAAGAAAATCCCTCTCTTCTAGTCCACTGTATTACCACTGCGTGACACATCGGCTCATGACTGTACTGCCAAACCTAGCCTTCATTTCTCTGGTTTTTCCCCCCAAACAGCATGTAGAAAGAAAGCCCTTGATATATCAATGAAAAGAAAACTTTTTCTTATTCACTCCAGTTTTCTGCTAGCCTCAGTGAAAAATCTCATCACACTGTTATTCCTTTTGTTCATATCCATTTTTCATTTGTAGAAGATCTAATTTTCCATTAACAGAATTGATATTTCTACTGATGTGTTCTGGAGCAAAAGCCCTGACAAAACTCATTTCTTCATGTAGACTATGAGTGTAAGGTTATGCTCTATGTGCACTCTAGGACATAGCAATAGGTTAGATTCTTAGCATTTTGCAACATTAGTGTCCGATTATATCTCTTTTTCTTCTGAAGAAAGGAAAGTAATGGAAACACAGTTAAAATAAAAAGGGCAGTGAAGTCTATTCCAGAGACTGCAACTGTTAACTGCAGTTCTGATACCAGGTCCTTGGGACAGACATCTTGATTCTTCGTGTTGATCTCTCCTGAAGCTTACAAGTCTGGGTATTGAAGCTGGAGGTGTGGAGGCTCCAGTGCAAAGACTGTGAAGAGAAGGGGAAGTTTTAAGGAAAAAGGAATTGGTATGACCTGAAACCATGGGGACTGAGAACAATGGCAGCATACTCGCTTCATTGGACAGGATGCTAGGAATGAGAAGACTAAAAATTCTTACTTTTTTTTTTTCTGTTATTTGTTTTACTGGAGGGAACTTAGTTAAGCTAGTGGGAATTGTTCTAAGTAACAGCCAGCAGCCTTAGTCTTACTGCTGTCTCCTTTGCACTGCATCATTGTCTTCGCTCTAGGGGCTCTCAGAGGAAACAGATTTTGCTGGCCACTCAGTCATTTTGATGTGCTACACCTCAGCTGGGATCCCAGTTTCAGCTCACAGAATTGAGAAAGAAATTTTTAAAGGTGGTGTGTGGGCAAATTATTTTGGCATTTAAATATGCATGTACTTTCTACAGGGTTTTGGAAACTTTTCCTGTAGCTTAGAAATGTTATAACTCTAAAATGCCAACCTGATTGTAATTATAATGCCCCTTTCTCATGTAAACTGCAGAGGAAAATAATTCACTTTAATAAAATCACTCACTGTTTAAACAAATGGGGGAGTAATTAAATGTAATGGATACTGTGGTTTCTGTATAAGTATATGTAGTCTCTAATGAGATCTACAACTCCATCATGAAGAAATGACAGATTAAAAATAAAGGAACGATAGTCATAACTTTTGTGATCTTCAACAAGAATGTGCTCTGCTCCATCTGCTAGTTCTGCAGCTGTGGTTAACTAATAAACAGTATTCCCAGTCCTATACTAACTGCATTTGATGTGGCTGGTGCACATGAACAAATATGTCTTGGCAGAATAAGGTGCTATATGAGTTGTTAAAGAAGAGCAGCCTTTTCAGTTTTAGATCTGATGGAAGCAAAGGGGAAAGCTCTGCCTTTGCCATATGGAAAAACAAACAAGCCAAGAACATTTTACCCACAGTTTTCTGAAACTGTAAAACAGGTAGTGTAGAGTAATAATAAGAATGTGCTGGAGGCTATGGAGGAATAATGTCAGCTTTAAAAGCACTCACAAGCTGTGATTTTCTTTTGCCTTTCTGTTTCCAGTGGCTCTATCAGGTACAACCATAGAAAAGACCCTCGTGAAATGCTTCAGCAAATTTCTCAGCTTACTCCAAAACCTTTATCTTGGATCTCTCATTGTGCTGGATAGAAGGCAGCTTGCACAGGAGACTTTTGTGATCTCCCTTGGTCTTTCCTCTGTTAGCTCCACACTCACAGCCTCAATGGAGTCTCAACATTGTGAAGCTTGTGTCTGAGAGCCTTGCTGAAAGGTAGTCTAGATGCATGTGAAGCCCACTGAAAGCAAGACTTCAAAAGGTAGGATCTCTGCTATGGTGTTTCTCACAATGCCAAAATTCCCAAGCAAGTGATTATTTCTCAGAGCTTTTCCCTCCCACAGGCTTAAACAGGAATTGCAAGCAGCAGATACTACTGGAAAGCAGAATCTCTTCTCCGTTTGCTCAGCTGTGGATTCTGTAGTTTAACATTAATTCACAAAGCTTAAAACAATTTGGTCTTGGTTCAGAAACATACCAGACTGCAGGTGGAAGGTTTCTCTTACTCTTGTTATGCATGGATTGAAATGGTCAGCTTCAGAAGTTAATTACTCTATCATTATCACAGAGTTGTGCCTGAAGCATCATTGAGATTTTCTCTTCTAGTCACTGGCAAATATTGTTATGCCAAAGTAGCTAGGAGTCATGCTGGCAGCCACAGTGCTGGTTCAAACCTGGCACAAGGCTTTGATATGCTGCTCTTTGAAATGAAAGGGAAAATGCTTCTGAGAAAACTGAAATATTGCAGCATTAGCAATAGGAAAACAAGGAGATGTAATTCTGTTGTCCATTGCATTTGTTCTGAAACAATACAAAACCAGAGAGAGAGAGACTATACCTAAGACCTTGTCTTAATGGAGATTTTTCAATAAATATTTCTTAGTACCTGATACAAGTGAAGTAGGGGGTCTTTACTGCTTTCACTGCTCTAAGTGTGTGTAGAAGAGGTCTAAATGAAAACAGGGGGCAACAAGTGAACCAGGTAAAAGAGGACAAGATTGCAGCCAGGTTCCTCTACTTGCTGTCATTGTTGCCAGAGGCAATAGCAACTGGAGGGTATTTGTGTCTCTCCCCAGCTGCCCAGGGCAGGACTGCCTCAAAACCACTCTGCTGCTTTCCCTCCTGAATGCTTCATTAATCCCCTGCCCTTCAGCTGCTTACACCTGATTTTCTTTGGCTTTATGAATAGCTTCATCCGGCTCAGTGAGCCAAGACGTGTTTCGGACCCGACCTCAGCTCTTGGGCTCTCTCTGGGTGCACAGTGTGCAGAGTTCCCCCCAAGCAGCACCCTGCCTGGGGCTGGGAGCTGGCACATACATCATAAGGGCTGATAGGGCCCTAACAAATACAGATGACATTTAAATCCTTAACTGGGAGGCAGCTGGGAAGAGCTGTGTCTATAGAAAATATAGGCAAGCTGAGACATGTATATATAGATAGATATATGTAGCACGTGCCCACACATAGAGCCATGTCAGGCCTCAGTTACTTTCTAAATTGTGAGTGAGCCTCAGGAGGGCCCAGGTCCTTGGTGATGTAAATCCAGCAAATTTCCATCAGCTGAACGCACAGCCCTGGGCCTTTCCTGTGACAGAAAGTGGAAAGGCAGAGAAAAGGAGATTGGTCTTTCTTCCCTTATGAGTTTCTCTTATTTGACCTCTCAAATATAAAATTACAGCTCCTCCAATATACTAAAACCTACCACAGAGATGAGGTCACATTTTTGGTCCATCTACATCTACGTAACCCCTCTGCAGCCATCGCCTCTGCAGCACCAATTTACACAGCAGAGGATCTGGCCGTGTGTTTGTAAACAGCACAATGATACAGCTAATCTAGAGGAATGCACAAAAAAAACATATTCTATATAGCCAGTAGCTTGCTAATAACTTTCTAAAATTGTTCTCTGCATTAATTGAAATCATAAATCCCAATCACATTCAAAGCATAACTCCTGTATGCCATTGGCTCACTTCAGTTCTTAATCATAGTCTTCTGGGGAATTTTCTTGCTGCTTCTTCCTTCCCTCAGGAGCAGCCATATTTATTATTGTAGTTCAAATACCTGGAGATATTTCAGTTGAAAAGCCATATAACATCTCTCTAAGCATGTCAATACGTGTTCAGCTTAATATGAATGTCTGTGCCATTCCCACTGGAGAAAAGTAAAAAATGTCAAGGAAATCTATTTAACTTGTTTCTGCACAGATGCCTGCAGATATCTTGTATCTAAAGAATATTTAAATTCTGTTTTGTTAAGACAGGGCACTTACATTATACAGTGGAGCAGCCAGGAGGTTATAGTCTCCACTAGACAATTTGCCAGACAAGAAAGATGGCTTAGTTGCAATGTTGACAGCTTTATTCTTGTGGCTTTGGCAGAAAAATAGGCAAAAAGATTGCAGAGGCGGCAGGATAGAATACAACGTGAAAGTTCAGAAAAATATTAACTGGTTGTAAAATGAGTGGGTGGATGCACTAAAGGAAATGGCATTTCAGTTATATAACAACACTTATTGCAGCATTTTTATGGCCAAATTATGCTCTTTTTCTGTGCTGTATTTTTGCATCTGCTGCCCAGCTCCAATGGTGAGGGTCGAAATGTTTATTTGGCAGGAGAAAGGGGCAGTAGCCATTCATCATTTTCAGCTGAATCATCCCATTTGTCTCGGTGAAGATTCCCCTGAGAATTTCATTCCATTTCTAATATATTATACACTATGATTTTGCAGATCTGGTTTTATTTTCTAAACCAGTCACTTGCATAAGGCCCCTACAGACATCCCCAATCTGAAGGTGAGTTTAGAAGCTATACTGTGCATGCTGAATGTAGGGTACAGCAGGGAAATGGGCATGCTAGTGGAGTCTTCTGTTTTTTCTTTTGTCTGTGCTACAGGTGGGGCCTCAAGATATATGTTTTATATGCTGAATAAACAGAAGAGGAGTTTGGGGTGCTCTGGAGTCCGGTCCGTTATACCATGCAATACCCAGAAGAATAATCTCTGCAGCCTTGGAACTACTCTAAGTTGTTACCTCAAGCCCATGGTTTCTAGAGCCACCAGTTCGATGTCCTTTGCCTCCTTTGGTCCCCTTGAACTCAATCTTTAGCTTCCCAGTGCTACATAGTACATCCATTCTGATTCTCTCAAGACCTGCCTTTCTTTCCTGGGCTAAGTTAGAAAAAGGCATTCAAAACAAGGATAAATATTTACATGATTTGGAGGACAATAATGAAAAACCCTACCCAGTGAGATCAGTCAGAGTTTTGTTACTTCATGTCAAGGATTTCTTTAAAACTGGGGCATCGGGGTAAGGGTGGCAAACATGAAGACCTTAGAAAAGAGCCTTCTTAAAGATGCTGCGTTTTCCTGTCTCAAGGATCCAAAGGTTATATAGGAATTTACTACAGTAGAGAGGAAAAGCATAAGATAAGAAAAAATGGAAGAGTCGAGGTTCAGTGACCAACACAGGGAAAAGCAAGATAACAACCACCACGGGGAAAACTGAATAAAACATAAACTAAAAGACCAGGGACAATATATAGTAAAAAGAAGTGAAGACTGATGAAGAAAGAAACTCCAGTAGCAGTTAGAAAATTGGCAAGAGTGAGAAGATACCAAAATCAGCTCCTGCAACTGTAAAGGTTTTTCTGCTTTGATGTCTTCCCCATAGCCTGATTCTCAGGAAGATGGGATGTTGAGCTGCTGACAGAGTAAATAACAAGAAGGGAGCACAGCTTTCAAGAAGCAAGTGTACCAAAGGTCCTTTTCCTGGTGCCAATCACTCTGATATCATTCTAGGCAACCACTTGAACCAGACATTTCTTGATTATTGCTAGCTTTTTATAGCCTGGATCAAACTTCTTTACTGAGCTCTTCTCTATGTTTTCTACACTATTTTGTACTGGTTCAGACATATTTTCATCGCATGAACATTTTATTTCACATTTTTACAGGTATAATGCATGCAGTTTGCCTTAGAGAAACTTGTTTTTTCAATAGAACATCTATAGAATGTTATTACCAGATATTTAATAGAACATTTTTACAGTGATGGAGTTTTGTCAGAAAAGCAGCAACTGATTGTGTCTGTGTGTAAAACTAATGTATGTGAATACTTTTGCCCTGGCACAAAGTAAAAAGAGCATTTGAAGTTCTGTAAGAGGTAAACTAATGTAAACACTAAAAATTTTAACAGATACATTGCTTAAATTCTTCCATAAAAACCTCAGAAAACTTTCAGGAAATTTTAGACATTTTTTCCCCCTCTGTTCAGCCTCATGCAGCTCAAGTGTTTGCTGTGCCGTTGGTATAATTTTTTAGCAGTGTGGAAGACCAGTTCCTGTGGGACCATTTTTTTCCCCAATTATTCTGTAGGTTTTCAAAACAAAAGAAAAAAAAAAAAGGATTCTAGAACTAGTGAAGGAAACTGACCTCTCCAGGTGTGACTGAGATACTTTTCCTTCAGAAGTTATTGTGCAAGAACAGTGAGTTCATTTTTTTACCTCTGTGCCTTACAGAGACTTGTTTCCTTACCTGTGCATGGGACAGGTGTACCTTACACCTCCCATAGAGACAGTAATAGGACATGAAGATCAAATTAAATGATAAAGTTTGTTTGTGGAAGTAATTTACCTACCTATGCTTTCATATAAAGGAGCTTAACTGGATCTTTCATTACTTGACAGCTATTTTGAAATCATAGATTCTGAAGGGTTCTCAAGGATTATTCACTTGGAATCCCAGGGTACTGTTGCAATGTTTGCTGCATTTTTATAGACAACAGAGATGTTTGCTCTGTGAGCACTACAGCACTGGGAAGATGAAGATCTTTCGTTACCAGGCTGTTTGTGATCTGAGCTCTCAGGGGAGACATTTTTGCTCCAATGACCTCTAAGCTGCCTTTAGCTTATTGATTGGCTAATAGGGAATATTGATTTTTAACTAACTCACCAGTTTTGAGACCTGAACACAGTTGTCACTTCCAGTAAGTGTACTTTTACTCAATCATATAAGTTGTCTCAGTCATCAATTCATTCTGGATGTTGCAAAAGGTAAGGATGTGCCAAAAGGTTTGGCAAGGAGCCCAGACATAGAAGACGTAGTGCAGGACAATCCGTAGATAAAATGTGTTTCATATTGTGTTATGCCTATCATATATGCTCCGGACTTGGCAGAAAAAAAGCTGGCTATTCCTAAGAGATAGTGGGCTGAAAATGCAAAAAGACAAATTAAGGGAATATCAGAGTAAGAATATCAGGGAGATACTTTTGAAGTGAGGTGTCTCACTTGTAGATCAGCCTTTCTTGCCCTGAGATCTCTAAAGCTAAAGCTAAAGTAACTGAAGATGTAATGTACAGGAATATTGGCCTGAACTGGTCCAGTAAGAAGTGGGATCTCCCAAGTGACCTTTTCCAATGCTAAAATCCGTAATCTGAACTGAAAGATTTCACAGGTAGAACTGGTGCACTGTATTTCAAAAGCATCCTCCTGCAAGATCCAAGTTCAGGGTTTCCACATCTCATGCCCTCACTTGATTTCAGCTCACCTGTATCCAGTTGGGGTTTGTTATTATTTTGGGTTTTTACAACAACAAAAAAGGAAATCCAAAAGAAATGTAATTTTGGGTTCATCTGAAATATTCTGTTTGCTCAAAACAGTGTATTTTTATTTTCAGGCTGTTTAATCAAAATAAATTACCTTAATACAGGAAAATAAAAGTCCTATCAAAATAGAAAATGAAGGAGCACGGGTTAGAAATGGCAAAATGAAACATGAGAAGAGTAAAATGAAATGTGTTCCGTTTTTAAGGAGAAAAACACTGGAACTAAGGATTTCAAAATTTTCAGAAATATCCTTTTTTTGTGAAATTGAAAATATTTCTCTGCATCAAACCAAGCTGGTGAGTAGCTCTGTGCCCCTCCATCCAAACTCTTATTTTCTGAGTGAATTTAATATCTATAACTCTTCTTTACCTCTTTCTGGGTTCAGAGTGCAAATATTAATATTTATTAATTAATGTAACCACATGAATAGCTTCACTGACTTGATTGAAGTTGCTTATGATCATGGCAGGTTTTGCTGGGAAGGCTGTTACTAATCTGGTAAGGTGAATTTGTGAATCTGGAGAGTTCATGCACACAGCAGCTCTACAAACAAGTCATTTGGCAACATAAATATCTTAGTTTGCAGGATCCCATCTATGGGTATCACAATTTTGCAATCTCTAGGTGACCTGTAATATACCATCCTATCATCAAATGCAGATATAGAAGCATAGGCTAAATTCCATAAAGAGTTCCCTGAAATGAACAGTAAAATGTGTGTGGATGTACCAGAAACTAAAAAAGCAACTACAGATTTGGGAGTTGAAAGTTTAACTTATCTGGTGTGACACCCCCTAAAATTCATGCTCACAAAAAACCCTAGGCTCTCCATCTTGGTTCAGATATTTTTGTTCCATGCACAGAGATTTTCTGACAAATTTCTTTGGACAGGTTTTTTCCTCAGTACATCTGAGCTATGTTCCCTCGCATGACAAACGACTGCGAACTGATAAAAACCAATCTGATGCAGTGTAACCCGCTGCCACAGATGAAAAAGAGCAGATGAAAACATCTGAATTTGATGAAAATCCTTCAGCAGGATGACTAGGTGCGGTGCAAACATGCTGCTGGGAAAGATGGAGTGTTTGAGACTTGGTTCACAGCGGCAAAACCAGAGGGTTACAAGGATCATGGTCTCGAGAAAAGGTCACAACACCTTTTCATTTATATATTGGCACATGCTGAAATTTTCATTCTTATGGTTTTTTTTTCTCTTTCTTGATCTGTCAGCAACACAATTCAAATGTAAACATCTTTTTGAGCTTGCAGCTAGACTACTGTTCTTCAAGAGATGGAAAGTAAAGAAAGCAGCAAAGCTCTGAAGTGCTTTCCTGGCTTTGGACCACATCTTAGCCTATAATTTATGAACACGAGGACTTGCAAACGAAGTAAAATCATATTGCAAATGTCTACAGGTGGGATGTGGTTCTGTGTTTGCTAATAGCTGTTCTAAAATTTACATGCTGGTCTCCATCATGTGAAGCATGTAGCTGAGTGTAGCTGGCAGCATGGCAAATTTTAAAGGACACTTTTAATTGAATGTTGCAGATTTTGATTATATAACCTAAGTTTTACTGTTGTCATGTACTCCACAGTACTCTCTGGGGGGTGAGTAGGACTGTAAATGAGTTACAAGAACATTAAAAAGTAATGTCTTAAAATTGTGTCACACAAAGGAGAACTCCAACGCATTTGTCGACGATTTTGAGGAAATGTTGCCTCTGAAATAGGACATAAATGCACCTGCATCCTGCACGCATTGAGTGCTCCCTTACTCTGCAGCAATCTCACTGATTTCTGGGGGACTGTTTGAGAATGACGATACTGATCCCTGGGTAAGGAAAAGAGTCTGCTTTTTACTGTTAAATACAAATCTTGACCTCATCATTCCTAGACCATGCTGTAGATAGATGCGAGTTTACTAGAAAAGCAGAAGCAAACATCCAGCCCAATATGTTCCTTTTAATCTCTTATCTGCATTTCTTTCTTGCATTTCACTGATGTTTATGGCTGTTTTAGGCTCTTTATCCCTCTGCTGAAGTGTTGCCCTCTGCCAGAAGCAATCAGACATGTAATAGACTGTCGACAACTTAGCTTAGGCTAGAGAAGCTCAATTCTCAAGACTCTAAAAGGCATCAAATCTTGCTTTTTAAAAGATATGCTGTTTACATGCTGGTTTAGTTTGTTCTCAATAATTTATTACCTACTAATGTCTTTTTTTTCAGTCTTGCTTATTCTCAGTGGATTTTATCTGAAAGCATGGATACTCTAAGGATGTGGAGTAAAAGACCCTTAATGGTTTATTAATTAAGACCTATTTTTTTCTCTTCAGTGAGGAATATATCTATTAAATCCATTTAAAGGGCAAATGTGAAAATAACCAATTTTTTAAAATATTTATAAGTTTTAGACAAATATACCTAATTTCTGGTGTTTATTACATTTTTATGTTGAGTTTGAATTTGAAACTTCATTTAGAGGTGCTAAACACTAGGACTGTCTGGGGTACTGCCTGTGCTCTTCCTGTTGGAGGATCACCACTGTTTATTATATCATTTTACTCAAAAACAGTTTAAGATTTCATTCTACAAAAGCCCATTGAACAATTTTAAGCAGGATCACTGATTAACTGGATGGTCTGCTCTTCTGAGCTCTTGTTAGTACCAAATTGAAGTTTATACAGTTCTACTCACTGACTTGGTATGCAAAAGTCAAACAGATTTATAACTCATTCAGCTAATCATGTTTATATTACTCTAGCCTACAAAAGTCCTAACCCAGACTACATTCCTAGTGAGAGCCCTGCCTTTTGCCATGGGCCAGCCCTGGCCTTGGTGTATCAGAGATACATTATGAGAATCATTTGTGTTATTTTGATCTCACTCATTTGCTAAATTACATATTGCAATGTCTAATGTGCAGCACAGCTAACAGCAGATGCTGTCCTCATATTCACTTGCATATATGTGTGTGTATACACATGTATAGAGATATTTTTTTCTATATTCCATTTATACTTTCTGATTTTCTTATATTTTGCTTATTCCTTTTTGTTAATGTTATGTCTGTTGCTTTACACTGAACTTGCATTTTGGCATCTTTTACAAGAACACATTTTCTTCCTGTGCAGTTGTTTGTCCAAAGGTTAGAACTCCAAAATCTTAGTTTTTGTGTCCAGTTTCTGAATTCAGATGTACAGAAAAATATATCTCTGTTGGAGAAACCCTTTAGCTGTGGCTTTCAGTTTCCACCTTTCTATTATTTGTATGTTTTCACTGGCACTCAGAGACAGGGCTGGAATAGCTGGCATATACTAAACAGTAGCGCCCCTGAAGTCTTTGTTGTCTCCTTCTACCTTCAGATTTTGATTGAGTTTATGCATCTTGAAGCCAGAAATCCCTTATGGAAGCATTTCAATTCAGCTCATTCATAATATGTATTGATAAAACCTCTCTTTCCCTCTCTCAGGATTCAAAAAGCCCCTGCCATTACCCTGGCAGCATCTGCGTTAGTCCCCCTCTCCACCCACATCTGGTGCGAGTGATGAGGATCATGCATAATGCAAAAGCCAGAGCTGTGCTTGGGATGTGGCTTTTGAGGTGGTGTTTGTGCAGAGATCTCACAGGCTCATGTGCTGGCCTGAAGAGACCAGCCCTGGGAATCCATTAGGCAGCTGTGTGGGTTACCACTTTAGAAACATTTTAGGAAATTTTAATAACCTGAAATTAAATCTGTGTTCACTGCATTTTGGTCCCCCGAGAAACTCGACCTCAGTGGAAAATCCAAATCAGGCCAAGTTGCAGGAATCTCCTTTCCCTGGAGGAGAGACTCCTGTGTATCTCTGGAGAGCTTTGTGGGCTCAGTTTTACTGGTGCTACATCAGCAGCCCACCACCTCTGTGTTTCAGCTGCTCCAGTCTGGTATCCAAGTACTTCCTCTAGCACATTAATTACACAGGGAATAACAAAGAGATTCCTCTAAATCCAAAGTATATGCTTTAACCTAAACTGAGTACATAATATGCCTGCTGTGTTACTTTCTGTATACATGCACACTCCCTGCTCAGAAGGATTTTAAGAGGTATACTTGGTAGCTATCAAGTCAGCGCAAAGTTTTGATTTGGCAAAGTATATTTAGACCTTCAAGTCCAAGTTCTTTGTTCAGATAAACAGAGGATGTATTAACATCAAAGCAGCTTACACCAGAAGGACTTCATTGGACTTCTGTCTGAAGTACAGATGTTGTCAGAAAGAGGATTCAGCCTGAAAGTGAAAGGTTGTCCTTTCTCTTTTCTGACAAACAGAGATGTGAACCTCAGACAGAAAATTAGCTCTGCTGGTAGCATAAAAAAACCCTTGTGTCTGGAGATGTTTTGAATCTGAATAAAAATGCAGTCCACCAAAGGCTGGAGCTGCAAATCAAAACATCTGCTAAAACTGAAGAACTGTTCCCACCACTGTGTCTGCAAAACACTCTTCCCTCTCCTCTCTCCTTTATTTCTGAGCAACCATACAAGCATCTCAAAAGTAAGTAAGTCTCCCTCAGCTCCATCCAAAGAGAAGGTGTCTCCATTTGAAGGCCAGCACCTTTTGACTGTCTAAAACCAATAGGAGTGAACTCACAGACCCCCATTCTTACTTCTTTCTCTACCATGCTCCTGCAAACTATGGCCCCTGTTCAAAACACTATTGATTTTGGTTTGATTCAACACAGACTTAAGGGGAAGCCAGAACAGAACAGACAATACAATCAGAAATGTAATAGCTTCATGATTAAGTAATCCCATCTGTGTGCCAGTTTTGGCTAAATTGGCTTATCTTCTTGCTGACTTGTTGTTGTGGAGCATGTCTGGGGCTCACATGAGCACAGTCCTCATGCCAAATGCTTTCTGCCTCACATAGCACTTTCTGTAATACTTTTTTCTTGCAGCGTATGGATGCAGCTTCCCATTAGCAAAACAACCGCATTGGTGGTGAAGGGAATTATTTCTCTGACACCACTCATCACTGCTGAAGTTCCCACGACACAACTGAAGGTGTTCCTGATTTACCATGCTGCACCTAAGAACAAAACCTGGAGGAACTAGGGTTTTCTTCCTGGCATGCATAAGCCATGTTCTTAAAATAATGAAAATGATTCTTGCCAAACAACCTCTAGATGGCTCTTGAGGCTTGCTTTGCCAATTAGCAGGCACCTGAATAAGTCTGCATCAGGTTGTAAGAAGATTTTCCTATTACTAAATTACTTCTTCATGAGAGAGATGAAACCTTGGAGTGTTTTGCATGCAGTGGGAAGACTTCCCTTGGTTTTATAAGAAGCACTGAGAATCCTCCAGGTGAAGAGAGGAAAAATATTTGTCTTCTTTCTACTCAGTCTGACTGTGGATTCCACCTGTACACATTTTGTTATAGTTACTACACATTTATTCACTCAGGTGTGGAAATTACCACTCTTGATTGTAGTTTCTCAGGGAAAAAGCAGAGCCATGCATTGCCCTAAACAAGCAGAACTGCTTGCAAGCATCTGATTTCCCTGGTGAAATCCCAAGGTTTGGTGCCTTCAGAAATTCTGCTTACAGAGGTGCATCCCTTTCTCATATTGCAAAGGGCATCTGGGCTTTATTCCTGATTCACAAAGAAGTGAGGAAGTAGGGTGAGGAGGGAAGGAAGAAAAACATATTCATAGATTTAAGGTAAATCATATCAAACCAATCCATGTTTCGTCCTAAGCAGATCCTGGGAATTCCTTGCTGCTCAAATTATTACTGAGCAGTTCATATTGGAGATGATAATTGTAATCCATAAGGACACAAAGGAAACTGGCAAGGGGGTAAAATCTGTTAGGAGATTAAGTCTGTCAGATGAAGAAGTATCTACACCAGTAAGTGCAATGCATTGCCCTATTCCCAATTAACAGCTCACATACCTCCTAGAGTGTTTCCTCCAGCACAGTAACTAGATCTTTCAATGACTAAACAAGGTATTCTATGAGGTAGCAACTTAGCTTCACTGCTAACTGCTTGAATTTATTATTTTTTTCTGGATGAAAATTTGATCATTACAGAGAAAATATTCCTTCCCCCCTTAACCAGATAAATGGTCAAAATATAAAAAAAATATTCTTGCACAAATTTGTAAAATTTAATTGGAAAATCTAGTAAGTCTTCCAAGATAAATAAAGGTTTAAAGATGTTGCCTGCAAGCAAAGTATGTGTACTTCTTCCCTTATGTAGTAAGAAATTATACACTGTTTAATAACACACAGAGATCCTTCACAATTAAAAAACAATGAGCTAACTAATATTAATCAAGTGCCATGAAGCAAACATTATTTCCATGCATTCTTTGATGCAAAGGATAATATCTTTGTGGGTCGTACATGAAGAAAACCTGTAAAATATTCATGATGTTAAGTGCAATACAGAACTGGCCATCAACAACAGTTACAGTAACTTGCTATACTTCTTTCAAAAAACCCCACATCTTTATACTTCAAATACTACACCTCAATCAGAGGGACAGGTCTTTGGCTGTAACTTAGCATCTCTTCACAGTGATGGACATGTGCCTCTGTCCAGTAGTCAGGGATCACTTCCCTGTGAATACACTCACAGTGTGTTTGGCACAAATTCCAAGTATAGGACTCTTCTTTCTGGAGAGGACTATTCTTGAACAAAGAAGCATGCAGAACTTGACCATCTGTCTATGTTTGGACTTTAGCTTTCAGCCAATAGACAGTCTGTGTTTTTTGTTATTTATAGCTGAATATGCTGAATGTAAGGAAACATCACAAAAGTTACTGATAAAAGAAATCAAACTCATGATCTGAATGTATCTGTTGAGATGAGTCTGTTTTGGATTATCTCCATCAGGGAATACTGCTCAAACTGAACTGGGAGCAGCTATCAGTACTTAAAATTGAATTCACATTGGCAACAATATTAATTCTTTCTTAAGTACATGTCCTGGTCCCATGAGTTTAATATAAAGTAATCCACTGTGGTATCTGTTTTGGCTTTATACGAAAATCATTGTCCTTTGCTAAGACAGTAGATGTTTCATTCTTAAAATAGCATACAGATTTAGCCAGCAGACACTCACTGAGAGCACAATCTCATTTTTTCAGTCGCTGAAAGAACTGTATGCATGGGACCAATTTAGAAAAATCCATTCCAATGTCGCTTTCTTTTATAGGCTATATAAATAGGTATGACAAAAAAAAATCATGTACCACATGATTACCACAAAGTAATAACACAACCTGCAGATTACAAGGTAATTAAACTTGAAGTTACCAAGTACAGTGCTCTAGGAATAATTTACCTCGTGTTGTGGGGAGCTGAGATGTTCTGATGTTATGTTTTTGCTAATGCAAAATGAATAAGCATTGGGAGCTCCAACCTGCCAGAGCTAAGGAATTAACAGGTTCCCCACCTGTATCTTTCACTTTTTAACACTCATGATGACAATCTAATTTGGAAAGCAGCAATAACCATGTGGTAACTGTCTTTAAAAGGCACTTACCGTGTAATTTTATGGTCAGTGTTTGAAAAGACAGTGTAACTGGTTGAGAGCACTGATTTGAAACACACTGCCTTCATTAGCTGACCGTCACCTCAATAGAGACCTGGGTATATTTTGCTGACACATTGGTACAGTTGATTCCTGGCTTGAGTCAGGTGTAAAGGAAATGTGAAGAGCTGTTTGATTAAGGATTTAAACAAGCTTTAGGATGTGCTGTAATTTCTAGGTGAGTAATCCAATCTCCTCCTCTCCTTGCCCTAGGAAAAAATGAGCTTTTTGGAACATGAAGATGTTCTCTCCCAAGAGGAGGAGCTTCAGCAAAATAGGTACATAACTCCATTTAGTAAAATGTACTTCTTGTTTTTCACATCTGACTTGCATCTGGTCAGGGGCAAAATTGAGAGATGAGTTAAATTGAAATGAAGATGAAGGTGATTACACTGATTTTCTGCGATGTACTGCTAGCTCAAACAGATTTCATTGATTAACTGACAATTTAAATAAACATCAGTGAAGGCAGATGGCATTTAAATAGGAAGTGGTTTTTTAAGCTTAAAAATGTAGGGTCTTTTTATTTTTTTGGTTGTAAATTGCTGATACGATGTGTTTACTCCAGCTACAGTACTTGGTGTTGAAGTCATTGCTTCATGTCTACAACATACAAGCACAAACAAAGGTCTTTTACACCTTGATTCAAGAACAGCCAGTGAACATGTTCTTAACTCTCACTGAACTCAATGAGACTTAAATGAGTTTTAAGTGCTGTGCTGGCTGCATGTGTTTTCTGAAACTGGGACAACAGATATTTTTAGCAGTTTCATTGTTTGTGTCTTTGTCAGTGTGTCCCTGAGAACTGATGATAGCATTCAGTGCAGCACTTCCCTCTGTGCAATTCTAAGGATACATTTAAGGTAGTGCTCAGGAACCCCTCCCCAGAGATGTAGTGGGGTCTCTGTACATTACAAATATGAATCTTCCACAGCTGGATGATTTCTGCTCTCTCAGCCCTACTATAGCTTTGAACAATCACTCAGCTGTGCTGGTGGAAGCCGAGTGCCTTTCCATAAACCTTGCTGCTGTAAATATCAGGGATGTATAAAACCAGGTTGCAGTCACTCAACAATTCTTACATTAAAACCTGAGATAATTTTAGCACAGGTGTATCAGAAGGTCCTAACCTCAATAAGACTACCTGTATTACCAAAACCAGGCAGTCTGCATTTTGAAACATGTTATACCCTATTTAAGCATTAGTTCTCCCCCTCCTATCGACTCAAGTTCGATGGCAGCTGGACACAGGCATGTGTGAGTTCCTCTTTTCAGGAAAGACAATATAGAGAATTCAGCAAGATAAAGCTGAGCCCCATTTAACTGTGTGTAAAATACATGGCAGCACTGAAATCTTCAAAATACTCAGTGAACTGTTGCAATGATAGGTCTCCTTCACTTCCTTAAACCAAGCACAAAGTGAACACTGCTGCAAGAAAAAAAAACATAACAAATGGTATTCCAAGAGGCACTAAGCTGTTCCTCTGTGCCCAGTGATGTAAATTTGACACTTACTTCAATAAATCAGACATTTTTATAGTGTTGTTCAAAATTTAAAAGACTTGCTTTTGTAGACTGCTAGAATAATCCAGAAGCTGGCCAGCTGTCTCTCTTCAATGTGCTAAAGACCCCCAGCTGCTAATGGCAATGTGGGAGAAAGGGAGGATAGAGCAATGTGAAACTCAGCATTGCATCCCACTGTTCCCTGCTGACTTCTGATTGAGGCCAGGTATTGAAAGAAAAAAACACTCTGTTGTCTTCCTTTTCTGAAATGGGAAATCTTTCTGGTTACTTCTGATTTACAGTTCATGGCCAGAGATGAGTGCTGGAGCAAGGTTCCTCATTAGATGAGTCCCACAGATGAGCTTGGCATGCTGGTACCAGAAAAGAGATTAAATCCAACAAGGAACACAGTTCTGCATTAGCCAGAGTAATTTGCTTCATTTCATTAGACTTATGGGTAAGTGAAAGTGAATTTGGTCCACTGGACAAGGAAAGACAATGCTGTGGCAAGAGAGGAAATACTGATTTCCTCCTCAATAATACTAGACCTCAACATAATGTCAGGAACATAATGGCAAGGTTCAGCAAGGACAACAGAGGACTGCCGTGGGCCACAGCAATAAACAAAGGTAAGAGGGTCTCTTGGGTAGGGTGAACTGGACAATTTCTTCCTGCTGCTGGTCTGCTCTGTGGGCTGAAATTTCCACCTCTACTTTCTTTTCTTCCCACCATCCTCACATACAGCTGGCAGGCACTGGCAGCATGCCAGAGGACTGGTTCTTCTCTCATTACGGTCAACAGAAAATGCTTCCCCAACACAAACAAGGGCAGGTCCAGCCTTCTGAACGTGGCCTGCTCCCTGCAGCTGGCATGGCAAACAGCTCCCTGCAGAGCTAATCCCCTCTCAGAGCTGTGCGTGCCGCACAAAGGCAATTCTGCCATACACATCTCTCTTCCCCCTCATTTATTTTTTGTGAAAAATGACAATGAACGCACGCAAAGCTTCAATTACAAAAGATTATGGGCTTCAATTTAGTGTGTGCTGTAAAGCTGTATTAAACGATCAAATGCTAATGAGGAGAAAGGCTCTTCTAGAGAAATAAGGAATTAGCATAAATTAATAGAGTTCCATATGTGCAAGTTTTACGGGGTAACAAAGTATCTCATCACAAAAGTATAAATATTTAATTTAATTCTTGCTGGGGCCAGTACACAGCATTACAGCCAGTAGAGAAATATGAATTAAAGCGTGGGAGGGAGTAAAGCACTACCCAATTCAGGTTCACAGAAAGGTCACTGCAATGGCTCTGCTGTTCTTTTCCTCTGTTTTCCAGCTCACACAGTTTGAAGCCAGGTCCAAACGGCAAAGCAGTGTACGCATGGCCTCATCTGCAGTCTGGGGAGCCTTCCTGTTGGCTTCACTAAGTGTGTTATCAAGTTCCTTAGCTCTGTCCAAGAGTATATTTGCTTGTTAGCATAAGATCTTTCTGCTCTTACGGCAGAGAGAAAAGGCTTCCAAGGCATTTTGGTGGGGCTTTTATAGCACTTTCCCTAACCAAGTGGAAAAAGGCTGCTGCACGTATAAATTGAGTTGAATTTGTAATTTACATTCAGCCTTACAGTGTATTTCACGTTAATGTCGTGAACGAGTTGCTATAATTAAGATTAATTTTACTGAGGTGAAAAGCAAGCTCAGTCCTATATGTTACTTTCCTGAACAGCTGTGGCTCTGATTAGCATGGTCTGCTCCAAAAGGTGCTCTTCACACATAGGGAAGAGTCTTTGTGCCACTGTATTAAACATGGGACTCTTGGGCTGTTTTTTTCTTGTATAATTCAGTTTGTGGGACTCAGGAGAAAAGCCTGTCCCAATACTACTGTACTTCTCATGTTCTAGCATTGCACTGCTAGAGGCAGATATCTTCAAGGGTGCACGTGTGTTCACATATGCATGGTGTGTGTTTAGTGTATTTACTTTCTGTCCTGCAACTGTGTAAATATGTAGGTGGGTGAAGGAGTAGGTTCATTTTTACCTCTAAATAGGCATAGCTTTTGGATATACTTTGTTGTGTTCTACAACTAGAAGAAACTATAATTCTAATTTGCAGTTGTACATGTGAGTACTTTCATGCTTGACACTTGAGATCTATAATTGTGTTTTTGAAAGGATTTTCATTTGATTATTGTCTTACATTTTGAAGCAGAAATATGCAGCAAACTGTTTAAATCCATGACTACAGAGAAAAATGTCACCTTCCAAGTCCTTTTGGTCATTCTATACAGCGATTTTGTTAATAGATTTTTACCAGTTTCCTGTATGCTGGGCTTCAGGAAATAAGGCTTTTTACTAACTGTTCCATTTTCAGTTCACCTTCTTCATTAGTGTGATAAACAGCTGCTTGAAAACAAGGGGAATTCCTGTAATAACACAAGAAGAGAACAATGCCTAAAAAGTCCATTAGAGAGGCACTGAAACATCAGCATGTTTCTTCTATTTGAACAAATACCCAGAAGACTGCAGCCATAGTCATATCTTTCTCATTGGTCCCCACCCCATCTCATTCTTTGGCAGAAAATGGGAAAAACAGCTTCACTAGGTACCACGTGTTGAATTACCCTTCTCTTGGCTGAAATTCACAAAAGGCATTGCTTTGTTGAAAAGCAAGTTCTGTGTGAAGGCACTGGATTTGGTTGGCAGAACCTCAGGATCATTTCTCCAGCTCTACCACAGACTTCTCCTTTTGACCTTGGCCAATTCCCTTGATGAACCATGTCTCTGCTCATCATCAATAAAGCTTTTCTTTCCCTTTCCTCCCCTGTTCTTGTCTATTTAGACTGTCATCTCCCTGAGACATGGATTACTACTCACTCTGGATGCATGTAGCTCAGTAGAGCCCAGAATTTTCTGTTAAAATAGAAATAACACTGATAACCAGTAAGTACTGTAATAATTTTGAAAGGAGTACACACCGTGGTACTCCAAGGCAGGAATCCCATCAGGGTGAAGGCAAGCTGGAGACTGGTCCAGCAGGAAGAAAAGGCAACTGCTTGCAGAGCACAGAGCTGCTATTGTATAACTGGCAGGTATAGATCTAAAAAGCACGCTCAAACCTCTCTGCTCTTGTTTTTCAGTGGTCTTAGAAAGCAGAACTGGTATTTCTGGTAGCAACACAAAGAACACAAATTCTACCTGATGATAATTTGATTGATATGAGTTGCTCTACTTGGCTTCAAAAGAGGGCCTAGTTTTGACTTAACAGAAGAGAAACCAGGTCTGATGTTAATGCCAATTAGACTGTGTGTGCCTGGTGACTATCTGGTGGTTTTCTGCTTTGATTTTGGCTTTTTCAAACTACCCGTTGACCAGGAATGTCAGTGCTGTGTCAGTGATACGACAGTGATCCCATTATGGCCTGAAGACACACAGGTCCAGGAGAACACGTTTCCCTTTTGCAGTTTAAGATGAACCTTGCTGCCAACAGACCATGCATGCTTTGCATCTTCGCTTTGCATCAGCTGAAACGATTTCAAATTAGTCACTTTTGAGAATCATTATGTCAAGAGATCTGTCCTGATTGCTGAGCCTCTGTGGGCATAGAAAATGTCAGTCCTGTTCAGAGCACACTCCTGGCACTTGGTGACTTTCTGCCAGGTTACATGTTTGACAGCTGTTCTGGGGTGTGCGTTCCCAGCCACTGGCCTGACAACAATCATGAAGCCAATTACAGTCACAGGCAATTAATGTTCCCCTCCTCAGGTTCTCGTGGAAGTAATAGCGTAATGCAGAGGATCAGCGTGAATTCTGTGACCTTTGGAAATATAAGCTTGAGACAGGAGCTGGGCTTGTGTCTGCATCAACTGTGCCCAATTAAGCTCTTAAGGCATGACAAGGGAGGTGGAAAATTACATGTTTTATAAAAGTAATGTGAATAATTTTTTCCTCTCACTTCCAAACACAATAGCTTCTAGTTGACCTGAAAATACCAGCTTTTCCCCCACGCTCGCCCTGCATCAGTTACTCAAATCTCATGGTTAGTATCCTCTAGCAACAGCTGTAATTTTATACAGATTTTCTGTGTTGCTGTTGTACACAGGCCTGAACCCATCATGCTTCTTCTGTTCCAAGCTGTGTGCAGGGAAGCCTACAGGGCCAGCTCTTCCAGTAATGTAAACCAAGGTAATGCCACTGAAAAGAAGAGATATGCTTATCTGCATCCTTTGAGCTCCTTCCCCAACAGATTTCAGTCAAACAGAGGAAGAGAAGATCCTTTCCAGGGTGACATGGCCAATTAACATGTATACAACTATCCCAGGGATGGTTTTTGCAGCTATGCACTCTGGAGAGAGACTGCAAACAAGCAATGAGAAATTTCAGTTCAACCACTGGGTGACATAACTTTGATTTCTCCTTTCCCCTCCTTCCTGGCTGCACCAAAGTCAGGGATGTTGTTCTAGTTTGAGCTGAAGTACAGGCATCTCTTTCTGTCATGGTCACAGCGTATCACAGTTTCCCATTTTTGCCACTGTATGTGTATGAGACTGGCCCATTGCTGGCATTTGTTGCCTGCCAGTGCAAAGGAGCAATATCGATATGCAGAGGTACTGTTTACCACATACAAAGCCAACAAAGGGAGGTTTGAGCAAATAGTTTGGAATTTAGGGAATTCATGGCAAGGAGGTTGTGTGACAGCAGCATCTAGAGTTCAGATGTTTCATCTGCACTACTCCAGATTCAGAGAATTTGTTCATCTGCTTTTGGGACAGCAGGAAGTTGCCATACTGGGGGGTTAGGCCAGAACGTTCTCAGGATAATTGGTAATCACGTTGTCTGGATAAAGCAGCCTGGAGCCTAGCATGCCTAGCTGTCAGGTTTTTTTCCACCACATCTCACAATAAAACATGCAAACTAAGAAAACAGAAATTTTTACATATTTTTTAAGTTTCATGGCTTTCAGTTCAGCTCCGTAATTCTTAAGAATCATGGTTTTAATTTCTTGGGTTGGTTTTTTTTTTGTTGGTTTAGTATTTGCCATTGGAAATATTGGTCTGATTGAATCTGTTCCTAAATTAACCTGTGGATTATCAGGATATAATGTCCCAGGATGAGATGTGCAAAGTAGACAGTTCTGAACAATTATACTTTGCATTACTGTCTTCTCAGTCATGACAGTTTGGTATGCTTTAAAGGCAGACCCCAACATCAGAAGCATCTAGTCCTCATTTGAAGGGACTCCATTCCCCCAAACAATGAAATTTGTAAATACTCATTATATTCTTCAACATCCAGCACACAAACTGAAAACAAGATGAAAAGCATCAGACACCAACACCAGCAGTTGTGTTTCTTTCACAAATGTGTGTGTGTGTGTCACAGAGAAAGAAAGTGGCATGGCAAGGAAGAGAAAGAAAGTATTTGTGAGTGTCAAAATAGGCAATTTTACCCTTTTAAACATGAATGTGTGTTTCCAGGGGAAAGTTTTGAGGTTACATTGCCTATCCCTCCCTAAAGCTTTTGCTGTGGAGTGGAATGCATTGCCTGCCTGGTGCAGGAGGTTTGTAGTACTTCAGCCCTCTGTATGAGTTAATTAGGACCAGCCTGTTTAAGCCAAGTGCAAAGCTGGTTGGCTGCTTCTAGCACAGCCTCATGCTGAATTTTTTTTCTCCTTTAATAATGAAAGTAATTCCATGAGAAGGAGTGTGAACTAGAAGAAAGGGCTGTTCAAGTGCTGTGCATACGGAGGTTAACTGCATAGTGATGTAAGCCACAAAAGATACTGTGCAAAGGTTTGTATGCACACCACAAAGGAAAACATCCAGCACTCTCTGCACAGAGGAAAGGAGAAACCAACACAGCACACTTCCACAAATTCAGAGTACAGTAAAACATTTTCACTTAAACCCAAGCTCATCCTAATTTGGCAAGACAATTTTGTATTGCTGTTAACAAGCAAGGGAAGAGGAGTGTGTGGGGAAGTTTATTTTTGTGTGCTCATAATGTTTTGGTCAGTGAGGTTGCAGAGATTTGGAGCATGGATATTCCCACTAGTATGACACTGGTGGCTGCTTTGGTGTCCTTGGGCCACAGATGTTTCGTCCTGGTGTTGCTATCCAATATGTACAGCTATTGAGGCAGATGGTGAGCAGCAAAATATTTCCAAACTTTTGGAAACATACCACCCTGGAGCCCAACAAGGGAGAGAGCTGAAATTGGAAAATAATGTCACAGAATATTTTATTTTTCACAAAAGACTTTAAGCTGGGAAGAGCGCCATTTCTGAAAGGGCAGTTTGGCTGACTTCCCCATATTCTGCACAGCTTTACAATGACCCTCTATTTGCACCCCTTTTCTCTTTTAGACTAAAATAGTGGTTAGTACTTCATTTTATACACATATATATACACACACACTCACAAGACAACAGAAAGTGATACTGAATTTGTAGGATCATTAAAAAAAAAACAGCAACCAACGACCAAGCCAGACTTTAGCTCAGTCTTTCTGCAGCAAATGACAGAAATGACTTTTTGCTTTGTGTGTGACATACTGAGATGTCTGGCTCTTTGAAGATGTGTCCATTCAGCCATGGGTCTATCGGCCCTCTCAAACAGCAGAGGAGAAGAAAGAAAAAGGAAGAACAGTAAGAACCTTGATTCATCAGAAGACTTGAAAATTTAATTAAGCTCATGCAACTACATGGATGTCAACAGGAAGGTTCACTTATTGATAGGACCCTTGTTATCTGTGGGTTACTAGTCAACTTTAATATTAAATTTATACCTGAAAACTTTTTCAGGGCAAAAATAATGGCATTTCAATACTTATTTTGTAAGTAACAGCTTTCTGGATGGATTAAGCTTTTTGTTTGAGTTGAGGGGTGAGGGGAGGCTGGGGCTGCACTTTTTTTCCCTCCTGAAGGATGTAATTTTAGTGCTGCTGGGAGAAACTTAATTGCTTGCAGGCGTTTTCCATAAAAACGACTTTTCCATTTTCAATGTTATAAATTCACTTGGAGGTAAAGCCTTTCTTGAAAGAAGATGCCAGGTCTTTGTCTTCTGAGGAGTGAATAATGGAGAATGAATCGTTGTTCCTATAATTTCTATTTGTTTCAGATTCATGAAATTCTGTAGTCAGGCAGGACAGAAAGAGAGCTCCAAGCAAAACAGTTGTGACAAACAGACTCAATGGACTTGATATACTTGGCATAGATGTTTGCTAAGCTCCATCCAGGGATACTGCTAAGGGGAGGTTGAGGATAAATAGCACCAATGAACTGCCACCAAGTCATGTGCAAAATCTATTTACTGGTTCTGTTTCCAAGGCAAATCATGGATAAAACATTCTAGATAATTTCTATTCATCCAAATGTATCAAAATTCTGCAGTACAGTGAATGGTAACTAAATGCTGTTTGCAATAAAATGAGTTTAGAATAAGGAAATGAGAAAAATATTTAATTTTATTGGAGTAGTTCTAGACTCACTCCAATAAAAACACCTTCTAGTTTCTAGAAGACTATGAAACACTCCGCTCTGAACAGATGTTTAAATATTTTCTCTCTGAATTGTTGATTTGTTAATATTCTCCGCAGAATAGACTGACTGCTCTGAGACTGAGAGTTGTTGCTTGAGGGGGTAACATGGGTCACACAACTGCTTTTGGATAGCAGTTTGAAAAGCTATAGACAACAGCAACAGAAAGCACGGTCAATCTGCAGATCCATTTCTGGATCTAATGGCTGAGTGAACTGGGTATCAGTGCAGCAACCAGAGACTGTGTCAAGCATATTTTCCCTGTCAGTGTGGCTACCATGACTGTAGTAGCGTCTTATACATATTACTGAATTTCTCCTCCCAGGAACTCAGTGCAGTATGGAAATAGCAGAATCTCTTCTTTATTAAAATTATGAACTAATGTTGGCCTAACTGTTCACTCCATGCAGGATCATACTTGAGATACCCAGATATCTCTTGGTTGCCTTCAAGGAATGATGCTATGGATCCAAGAGTTTAGCATAGGTCTCAGAGACTATTTGGCTACCTTAAGACCATGCTAAGGGTAATTGGCCTTACCTCACAGGAGGGCTAGTAGCACTGAGCACGTTTGGTGACACATTTTGGGCATTAGGCTGGGAATCTGTTTTTGTGGGGTTTTAGTAAAGACAAGTGCTTAGGTCTTTTTCATCTGGGACTGCAGTGATGTTTTTTAAGTTTTACAGACCTCTTTTTAAAAAAAAAATCTACTATAGTAAATATAAGCAAATACATATTTGAGTTGTTTTTATACATATGAACTGCATTTAAGCAGACCAATGCCTTCTCCGTACATCCTGAACATTAAAATTTCATCTGGGGCTCATTGACAAACACATAACTGGACCTTACTTCCCTTTGTACCTGTGAAGGTGTCGCTCGTGTGAAAGGTGTTATTTAAATAAAACATATAATTTATAAAATTCCTACTTTATGTTCAAGGTGCCAGCAGGCCAAATCGATTTTCAGTTTAATTGCAATGGCTATTAGCTATTCATGCTACTTATTGTAATGGACGTAATGCTTTGCATTAAAAGATATTCTAATTTTAGTACAGAGGGATTTACATGTGTGTGGAAACTTCCAATAAGAGTTAATATGCAATTGTAGAAATCCCTCTGCATAGGGATGAAACTATACTCTGAGCCTTCACCATCTGCTCTGTCCTCTAATGATGAATCCAGCATCATAATATTCACAATCCACTTCTGTAAAAAGTGAGGTACAAGTCATTCAGATGCAGGTCTACCATCTCTTTTTTTTTGGTAGAGAAACCTGAGTCTGCCTTGTTTACAGACACAAAGCTACCCTGAACAACACTGAGAGCTATTATTTTTCCTTGGTGCTCTGATCCCAGAAGGCCCAAAAACCAAACATGCAGTCGAAATTTCCAAAGACTAGTGTCCCTCAAAAATAGAGTATGAATATTCACAGAGCTGTGTGTTTGAGTGTTATAAACAGGCTCTGTTAAAGCTGTTCTTTGTTCTGATGCTGTTGGCCTCGTTTCCTCACAGAATTATAGAAGCTGCTCTGTTTTGTTGTGATTCTGATTAATATAAGTTTAATGGCTGATATGAAATGGGAAGAAAGAGGACATTTGTTCAGCTTCTGAAATCTTATAGCCTAATATTACTACCTGATGCCATGCAGGAAGCAGGAAACTAAGCAGCATCGTTAAAGTGCCTGCAACTCTAACATATAGTGACAGAAATGCTTAAATATGTATGCAAGCGTCAGAAAGAACTCATTTCATTTTTACCTCTCGCTCAGGTTTTTTATCAAGGGTGGCAAAATTGTCAGGAAGGAACAATGGTGAAAAATAGAGCTGAAGCAGATGCAGATGTTTGTATAGCTCTCCCAGAGGTACGGTCTGCTTTGCTTCTCCACAGTGAGACATTGCTGCACCGATGTGTGATAGCTCAGAGATGGAAGTATATTTTTAATGTGTTCATAGGTGTCTGGAGGCTGTTATCTGTCATGCTGACAGAGACAGAGTGATCTACCAAAACTGCAGTGAGCACCTTTCGGAGCACATCAGTCCTGTCCTACATAGTCATATGGCATTTACAATGAGTCTGGTGATGTTCCTCCCCCCTTGCACTAGGTTTAAGAAATTGGGAGATGAGAAATGGAATATAGATGGCTCTGAGTAGCTTTAAACTTCCTGTTTGTTGGATATACTCTGGGTCCTCACAGACCCTTGGTGAAAGCAAGAGCAGCACTGTGCGCTCTCGGGAGTGCGATTTCAGACTGGAGCAGTGGGGGTAGAGAGATAGATGGTGTATTGTACACAAGGAAGGTGCTATTTCTCCTTTTTAATATTCCTTTCTTTGACTCATCTGTTCATCTTCAGAAGATGCAGAGGAAGCAGAAGTCACCTAGCCCTGTCACCTGTAGGCACGTAGCAATCGACTCCCAGAGGCTTCAGACAGGACTACGGGGGTGCAAAAGCAACCAGATGACCAGTAAAGCTACTCAGCAGAGTAAGAGCTCTGCACCCAAGTATGCCCATTACTCCTCTTAATTTCTACCCCACTGTCTGCCACATACAGAGGCCACCCTGCTGGTTGCCTAGCTTGGAAATTAAACATTCAAGATAAGAATTTTCTGAGAGAGCTAAGGGATTTAGATGCACCCTTTGCATTAATTTTAATGGACGATACATTTAAATTACCTGCTGTGCTTGGGAAAGTGTCAGCCTAAGATTTTATTTATTATTTATTGAATATTCCCTGAGTAAACAGAACTACTTAGCACAAAGATGATCTGGCAGGAAGAACAGTCTTAAAAAGTACCCTATTATTCATGCAATTATACTGTGTTGCTCATTCTTTTTTATTATTGTTTGTATTACTGTAACACCTTGAGCCCCACAACAGAGACAAAGGTACCTTCATTTCAGCTTCTGTTTGAATACACATTAGGAGCCAAACCCCATCCTAAGAGCTTCCAATTTAAATGGATAAGGCAAAACAAACTGTGAGAGAAGCGTGGAGAGAAAAAGTGTGCTTGCCCAAGGTCTCATGACAGATTGTCAGTAGAAGCAGACCTAAACCCCAGGTATCTTGAACTTTTTGGCCAGTTTGACCCCACTGCTCCTCTTCTTCCTCAAAAAGCACAGCACACTGTGCTAATTCCTGCTCTCTGATACTTATATGATGGGTTTCACCAGTTCGAGTAAAATTATTCTCCTTTTTGGCTCCTCAGCAGACTTGTTTCCAACCTATCATCAGTTTCATTTTGACAGGCCTAAAGTTACAGGGAAAGAAATATATATATATGTCCACAATACAAAACTCCTGTGTTATTGGATTTCCTTAACTGGACCCAGGGAAACATAGCGCAGCCTGATGCTTTTATAAACCATAAATTTTTAGTAACTTCTGCAAAGAACCAAACAAAGAATGAAAGCCCAAAATACAGCATAAAAACCATGAAAATTATATACTATTTGGATCCAGTTAGCGATTTAATTGCTTCATTGTCACTCATGATGATGCTGGTGTGATGAGACTGGGTGTCATCTCCTTCTTCCTTTTAAAACTGGTTGTTCTTACAGTGTCCCTGTACAAACAATATTGTCCTCAATCAGGCAATGAAACTCTTGGGGGAGAGACCATTAACTGAGGCAGGAGGAATTGTTCCCTATGTTCTCTTATGGGGCAGTCAGGTAAGAAAAATAGTCATTCCTGAGGCTCTTGCCTACTGGTTCCTACCAAGAGAGTCTTAACCTCTTTACGGCTATGTGGATATATGCTATACGTCAAGGTTTACTGTACCTCTGGTGCTCTGTGCAGAATATGTGCCCTGCCATCTTGTTGGCCTCTTCTGCAAATGGAGCCCTGCTGAGGATGGGGAGGCTTGTCCCGCCTCGCCTCTCATAGCGCTGCCAAATACAGACTTCAGTCCTTTCCCACGTAGCTGAGTGACACAGCAATTCATCACATCCCCCTGCTGCAGAGGAGATCATGGGCTGGGCACACATGTGAACACAACTTGTGTAAGGACCAGAGCCAAAAAGCAGGTTTGGTGCATCTAAGTGTGCAGGAACTTTTTTCTCGTTTACTTGTATTTATTCCCTCTTCTGCTTTCAACAGTGGAAACGTGACTGTATTCACACAGTGATACACATCAGCAGGATGGTTATTTAGCTGCTGAAGTGTCAATTGAATAATGTTGCCACATGGGTCAGGAGCCTTATGCACCTCTCATGTAAGGATGAGTGCTCTCTTCTGTACAATACCCCTGTATAAATAGGGGTTGCACGTGCTTTGCCTATTCACTGCATAATGTACCCCAGGAAACAAGGATGATGTAATCCCTCTATATATTTTCTGATATGATAATAGTCTTCCCAAGGTCCTCAAGACACAATTTTCTATGAGCTCTGTCCAAGCCTTTTTCATGGTCACAAAGGAATTCTATACTTGGGATGAGCTGTGTATTACCTCCCAGTTCCAGCACATCTGCTTGCTAAAGGGTTGAATGGCAATTAGAAAGGACATGCTCAAACCCTCCTCCCATCAGCCAGCTTGGGGTATACTGAGTTTTCAGGGCTTTGTTGTGCTTTCTGATTTTATCCATTAGGGATCATGAATAATTGTTTGTTGTAGAGGACAGAAGATGTAATTCTTTCCACATCCAGAGACAAGTGCACATCAAAAATGTCTTTGTTTTGTATTGCCTTGTCTGCAGATCTTGGCTGGCTGGTTGAACACATAACACTTTGCATATCTTGGCTACCAATAGGCTTTTGTGTACATGTGTGCTAGTATAAAATTCAGTATGTGAAATTATTTTGTTCTGTACACGCTTTCGCACCCATCCTTGAATACACACTTGTGGGATGGCACTGCACACCCTTGTTTACATTTCCTGTGGGAATGTTGCATCTCTAAAGGAATGAAATGGGTGACATGCATTTCTCCTGCCTCCTGTCTTGGGTGTTTATTTCTGAGAAGACAATGCATGCTTACTTTCTCTTAATTTTAAAATAGGGTGATAATTTAGAAAAAGGCTGTTTATACATCAGTGTGGAATTGCATTGAGGAGTTAAGTAGAAATGCTGGAAAAAGGTTGCTAGAGGAAAATACAGCTTCAAGAGGCAAAGGCCCAGGCTCTTCAACCCCTCAACAATGCAGAGTGTAATCCTGCTAAGCCATTTCTGTACCCCTCTTTGTTTTTAGCACAGGATGGGTGCATTTGAGATGAGCTTTAATGTCTCTACCCTGCAACAGACACAAGAGCACAGGATGCTATTTCTTTTCCTGAGGACACTGGGAAATCTCAGTGCTGCACTGCAGAAATTTAATATATTTCCAAATATTAGTCACTGAGTTCTCATTAAAGTCATTCTTTCCCAGGTCTCCACCCCATTTTCTATCATACAGTTATTCCTTGAATTGAACACTTAATAAGTAATGGTCAGATTTGTACTGATCTCATAATACTCTGTAAACTTTTAAAGACTATTTCAATATACATTTCAACAGGCCCATTTGGTAGAAGGTTTAGTCCTGCACTGGGACAGTCTTTTGAGCAGACTCTCATCAGCAGGCAGTTAAATTGGGTCACCAATGGCAGGCAAGAAAAGGAGAGGGACTGAAGCAGGTAATAATAGATCAAATGAGCTGAAGTCAATGTGGGCCCCCTGCAGAACAGTTGATGGATGAAACAAGGATCTGTCCCCAACAGACACTAGAAATCTGGCAGAGCTACAAGTGTTTAAAAAAACCCTTCAGTACCCGCCCCTTGTCCAAGTCAGAGGAGACACGCAGACACAGTTCAGAACAGATGCTCTCTGAAAGGGAAAAGTCCATGAACTACTTAAATACTCACTACTGTTATTCTGCCTTATTCTACAATGTTCCAGCAATAGCAGGGATAACCTGAAAACCAAAGATGCAGTGCTGGACTCCCACTCTCCTCTCCAGATTGCCCTCTGCCCTATGGCTCAGAGGCAGCCTGGCATTTACCTGTGCTGCCAATCCCCCTGTTTAGTGACTCCAGTGATGCACAAAAGCAGCCCCTAATCCTCAAACTCTTGAGTTTACTTACATTGCTTTTCTCAGCTACCCAGAGTAAGTCCCCATTCCTCCCAGGGATGTTTCCATTCCACAAGACTGTAGCTGAACTCACAGCTGTGCCCTTTCCAGGTCAGGCACTGGGACACTAGGGAAGGAATCCTGAGCCAAAGCAGCTTGCATGCACCTATCATGTCACCAGCTTTTCTTTCCAGGTTTGCAGAGGGAGAGATGCAAAATAATTACATAAACAGGCTTGCTCAACTTCTTCCTCTCTGAACAACACTTCAGTAAACAGGGAACCATCGGCACAAGGAACAGACAGCTTCTTCCTGCTGTCAGGTTTATTGGTTATCCCCAGGAAGTACCCACGTCACAGGGGTGATCTCTCTCCCTTGATAAGAGAATAATTTTAGGTGTCATTTCTCTCATATGCCATGCAGGAAGCAAGAGCAGGACTTGACTCAGATAAAAGACTCAAATGACCCTTCTAAAAGCAGGAAACCATGCTAGCTTTCAGAGTAACAGAAGGGTGGATAAAGTGCACATCAGTACAGCAGGTCCATGTATTTCACTATTTCTGTCTGACTTACAAATCACTTTTCAGGTAGTCTCAGCATTCTGGTATAGGGCAGAAATCACAGTGGGGTCATATAAGCCACCAATTACAAAACCTCTCTGAACTCCTGGGAGGAAAAAACTCCTTCTTTTAAAATGTGCATGCTCAGAGTGCCCTGGGTGGAAGTCCTGATTCACTTCACTGCTCTGCAGTGCACAGGAGGCAAAATACTGCCTTGTGCAAAATATTTATTTTGGGACTGTGTGTACAAGGGGATGACAATCACTATATACTCTGATTTTGAAAATTAACCTGTCCTGGTTTGTATGTGCATGTGTTTCCTGTTTCTGCTGTTTAAATGGAACAGAGAGGTGTCTGTGCTTAATTCAAATGTCACATCAAGGCTGACAGCAGGAGGCATATTTTGGTGATAAAGGAGCCAAAATAAATGGAGTTCTAGGGAGAGTAGCCCAGCATTTGGGTGGGAGTGGGACAAGGCTCACTGCTGGCTGAGCTGGCCCACAGCATAAATTATAAAAGCAGTTCTCTTCCTCTACCATGCACTACATCCTTCACCCATCTATTGTGTCCATTGTTGTTCTCTTTATATCTTGTCTTGCTCTATATTTTTTCCCTTTTTCTAAAGCTCTTCTAAAAAATATATTCACAATTTTATTAGGGAAAGCAAGGTATGACACTTCCACTCCAACCATTATCTCCCAAAATAAACCAGAAAAAAAATCCCTCCCTTCTGTCACACAGTAACTTCCAAACTGTTACTAACAGCAGACAAAGTCCATAAATCATTCCTAAATTGCCTATTAGGCCACAGTTGGGCTTTTATATATAAAATAAAGTAGGGCAAATATATAAGGTCTATAAATTTTAAGGACATACTATTTACCATTGGTAATTAAAACCCAAGTGCTCTACAATAGGCACGCTGCTGCAACGGACTCCAGGCTGATGTAAATGGGTACAGCTCCATTAGCCACAATGAGGAAAACCACATCAATTTTAGCTGAGTATTTGTTCCTTACACATCTTATTTTTCTCCCAAAAGACCAGGTGGAGCTTTCCTTACTTGCATTACATAATCCCAAATTGATTTCAGTGGGACTATTTGAGTTGCAAGGTGCTACTCAGCTCGAGTAGGGATGGTTGTACTTGGCCTTTGGTGTGCAATAGATTTTTTTTATTAAAAAGCCTATAAAACCAGACATTTTCTTTACATACTCTTTTCAAGGACTGTAATGTAAGTAGTTATAACTCTTCACATCATTTGTCTTTCTCTTATTTTAATGGTAATGGCATCAGATGGAAATAGTCCTAATTATGGAATTAGCTGGTGCAACTGGCTTCCTTTGGCAGTCATGCAAACAAAGGGGTTAAGCAAATGGAGTGATCCCTGTCCCTTCCTGGGACACATAGCGTGCTAATGTCAGATTTCTGAAGTCACACTGCTCTATCAGCTCTCTCCCTGTCAAGCAGGTGGTGAGTGAAAAGTTATTCAAGGATGATGTTATGTACCCTTCATGAATTATGCATCTTAAACAAACTTACATGATCTGAAGCACTCAAGTGGAAGGCTTTTAGCTAGAAGCAGGCCACTGGAGAGCTTAGCTACAGATCTCCGGTGGTGGTTTAAAACAGCTCGCTGTAGTACGTCTGCTCTCGCTCCCTCTTTGACTCAGTGGCCCATGCTTCACTTCATTTGCTTACTGCAGCTACAATGGATCTTCTGAAATCCCTGTAGGAAAGGCCCATCTTAAAACATCTTCAATGGTTAAAAAGGCTATGCGTCTTTCTGCTGGGGCTTTGTCTTTTGGTAGGTTTGAGGGGGAGGTGCTGCCTTGGTTTGGGTTTGTTTTGAAAGAGGGAGGAGAGACAGAAATTCTGCCAAGGTCACCAGTTTTTTCCTTTTCATGAAAAGATAATGAATGTAATATTTACTTTCAGTAAAAAGGAATCTTGCTGTGTCTTCATTGCAGCTACGAGATGGTTGAGGAAATGCATTAGTCACTGTGTCACCTAATCAGCCTGTGAAAATATTACCTGGCATTAATTAATTGTTTCCTCTTCAGAAGGCATTACTTGGGTTAAAGATATGGCCTTTAATTTCTGATCCTCTGATGATGTTAATCTGGAAGGAAGACAGGTAGACTGCCAACTTGTGCACCATAAACAATGTTTTCTCAGTACCTGAATTTCCTTAAGCAGAGAGAAAGAATAACTTTTATTTATTTAACTTAATTTAACTTTAGCACTCTGTGCAGTCATGCTGGAAGAAGGCTGCTTCCTCTAGACACTAAACTGTGGTTTCATCATGGATACACCACCAATTCTACACTGGATAGGGCTTTGTTCCAGAAAAAGGTCCCTCCAACTGATATGAGGCATTTCATATAGAGCAGTAACACGGAAAGGAGGACATTGTAGTACAGACTGTATTACAGACTGATTTCTGGAGCATCAATCACTTGGGATGAGGCTGTGTTGGCAATGGCTTCTCCTTTGTTTTTTCTGCATTGCTTTGTCCCTCTTTGCAAAGAACAGCAACACCTACAAACCAAGGACACTGTCTAACTGACATGGTCCTGATCCTATGCAACCACAGGCAATGGGAACTTTGCTATTGATTTCTCTGAGGTAGGAGCAAGCCCATACTCATTAAACCCACAGTGGCATCTTTACAGCTGCAGCCTCCAAAAGAAATCTGAGGTGGGCTATACCTCACATGTTAGTGTTAGATGGTGGGGATCTGTAGAGCAAAGTGTAACCTGACCAATCACATGTAGCCAACTCACCCTGCTCCTGACCAATCCTGAGTGGCCAAATCACCTGGCTCATTACCAATCATCTCCTGACCACCCTTTGTTATTTAAAGACTTCAAAAGGATGCGACAACCTTTCTTCTGCTGTCAGGTGCCACCTGGTGTCTATGTCTCTTTGCTTGTGCCTCCTGGCCCTGCTTCTTGCTACGTGATGGAACAAGGGACACACTTGGAAGACGCAACTTCTAATGAACAAGGTCAGATTTTTATTTGGTTTAATTGTGCTGTGGTTGAAGTTGCTTGGCTTCCACATGGCTTTCAGATTGTGAGTAAACAGTAATCCTTGAGAGATGGCTTACTCATGGGAGCAATCTTGCAGGGGCCCTGAGGGAGTAAAGACTGCAAGTTGGAGATACAAGACTTCATGCAAACAGCATTGTGTATAACGATAGTTATATTGTTCAGAATGATTCTACTTTTTCATTGGTACCTTTGGGGAACTGGTATTACTAGGTCAAAGTGTTTTGCAGACTTTTGAAGCAACATTATTTTCATCTTGTCAAGCATTTTGTGAATAAAATCTTCATGGGGTGTTTTGAAACTAACATGTAGCTTAAAAAAAAAAATCACCTCTTTCCAGCTGGTGCTAATACTCCTTTGTAGAACCATAGGGGGAAAATAATCTATTTGCTTTGATGGTTTGTAACAGGGTGGGGTAATGGGGCCTTTCCACATTTCATGCTATGTCAAAGATGCAGTTTGTATAAGTCTGCCAAAAAAGCAAGAAAGGAGAAAAGAAAATCTGAGGTACTTCAGTGCAAAAATGAAAAATTGCTTGGTTAAAGTTTGCAAAACATGCTGCTAAAACTTAGAAAATACTGGAATTATTGCATTTCTACTTGTAGGGACTTACTCTGGTAGTATGCTCTGTACCAGAACTTCAGAGTGAATAAGCAAGGCTTGTCAACTCCTGTAGGAAAGGCTTGCATTTGGAAAGCCTGGGAAATAATCTCATTTTGTGTGTGTGTCTGGCTCCTGTATCTCACACCTGAGTGCTTGGGTCAACACTGAGGGGCCAGTTAGGTGGAGTGGGGCAGCTAAAGCAAGATCTTACTGTCCTATGAGGTGGGCTCTGTTTAGGTGATTAATTTCAAAGGATGTTGCTACAGCTGAGGTATTTTGAGGTTCTGGTTTAGGAAACAAAGGTTTTGGAAAACAAAAATCACTTCTTACAGTACAAAGTTGCTGGATTGGATTTGTGTTCTTTCTCCTTCATTCTCAGGGTGATGTAGTAGACAAATGATGAAGACTACACTTAAAAATTCACATTTTTTATGAAAATCACAACTCATTCCCTGTCTTTGCACAGATTACCATACCTATTTTTGTCTTTAGAGTTTGCGTAGGCATATAAAACATTTTCCCTTCAGGTAAAGATTTCTTGGAGTCTAGTTTCTGGTGGATACCACACCCTTGAACATGAAGGGGACTGCTGTGTTTATGGTGTAATTAGCTTTTTTTATTACTGTAGTTTTGACTGAAGGACATAATGAATTTTTAAAAATGCTTATGATGAGTGTGCTGGGTGGCTGAGGAAATGCATCCTTTCACTAACTTAGCTATGTATCCAACCTTCTAGCAAATACATTTCTGGAAATACAACTTAATATCAAACTTCAACAGCTTATGCAAAAGTGAATTACATGGAGAGAATTCAAGTTATCAGAATCTAGATGTGCCACTTTCCTCCATATTTCTAAAACAAATTTGAAACAGTCTGGCTAGCCAAGCAAGGGTTTAATTGCTGCTGTGTCCTCAAGAGAAGTGCAAGCTTTATTGAGAGCAAATGTTTTTTTTTTTTAAAAATCAGAAGAACAAATGAACACAGTTTGACCTTGCAAGATTCCCCTTTAATCACTACTTCGATCAGTCTTTTCCCTACAGAGCTCCCTCAGAGCTGGAAAACATCCTCCCTGGCATGCAAGCAGGTTCCTTTTGGACCAGACACCCAGCAGAGCAGCAGGCTCTGGGGTCTCTTACTGCACCAGCTCTGCCCTCTGCTCACCCTTACTGCCATTCCTGGATATTCCAATCCTCAGACAAGGACATTAAATCTATAAAATCTGTATAAACCAGAACAATTTGGTTATTGTGCCTGTAAGTAAACTTCAGAGGACTTTAAACTTCTGAAAATGGATTTTAGAAATCTGATTTTGTCAACTAGAGGTGTAGTAAAAATACAAATTAGAAATTTGAAAAGCAATTACTGCAATTATTTCAGAGTGCCAGTAAGTTGGCAAGTTCCTGCCTTCTTTAAGGCTAATCTGTTATCCACATTATTGCATAGCACACTTACCTGGGGAAGGGAGACAGGAAGAAATGGCAGTGTTTGTCTCTTTGAGTGTAAATTGGCCTTGATTTCCTTCACTGACTTCCCCACTGTTCACAGTTGTCCTGCTATGACATTTTGGCTTGGAAGTTGTTCATATCTGCTTAGTTCTGGCCATTTATTAAAAGGTGAAAGTAATTTCTCCAGCTGTAATTTGACCAAATTCTGTTTGGGAGCTCCATGAGTCAGACTGTGGCCAGAACCCCTGGTGGGAAGTTTGGACCCAGGTGGGAACCTCAGAAGCAAATGGCTTTGCAGAGACCAGAATTTGACCTTTTAGCTGAGCACATCACGCTCATTGTTATTTCATCCTGCTTTTTTCCAGGTGACATTAGAAAGCCAACCTACAGCTAACTCATCACAGTAAATACGGGGAAATTATAATTATACAATGAAATTAAGTCCCAGTCCCTAGTTACCTGGCTAATCCCATGGAATAGAGTGTGTCTGCTCCTCCTGTCTCCCCTGAGAATAAGCCTGCAATACTCTTCTGAGTGTCTAATTGGGGATTTTCTTTCAGATAAAATTCTAATTTAAAATCAGCTATTCCAGTTTTGTATGGTAAGGGAAAAAGGGGGTGAAAAATGTATCCATAAAACCAAAAAATGATCCTTAATTGTCACAAAAAGGTTCAAGTAAATTTTTAATCATGTGTAATGTCCTTGATCTAACTTGGAGGCACTCAGTCAAGCCATTCCAAAATATCTTTTAAAACCAACACACTGAACTGCATTAAATCTCTGAAAAGACAATCTTATACAGAATTAGACTGGATTTAATTGAGTTTACCTTAATTTAATTTGAAAATAAAAATCAAATTACTGCTTTTTTAGTTATGAATAACCATGCCTACAACAACGTAAATAGGATTCAAGAAATACATTTTACGCTGGTGTCTAGTTTTAATTTGGATACATTTCCCTAGTTTTGCTATGTAGACAAGTTCTACACCAAGGTAAATTTGGAATAAATCAAAAGTTACTCCAGGATTTCAAGATTCAGCAAGACAATCACACAGCTGACCTGAGCAAGTGTTGGCTCTTGTGTGGAGCAGGAGCTTGCTCTAGATTGACCTTTAAAAATCCCTTCCTCTCCACACCACTCATGTGCACCAGTGTAAGTGATCACACTGTGCTAGCTGTCCTCACTGTCTGTCACCTTATTTTTAGAGCTGTATTTTTATAATGGGGCTCTTTAAATATTTAAATAGAAGTACTGCTATATTCTTCAAGCTTCCAGATATTTTTTTCTTAAATATAGAGATGGAAAAGAGATAATTGTGTGGGTAAAGTGGTATTCTATCATATGATGATAGTATCTCAGCTAGGTTTTTAAAGCCATGAACTTTTTCCTAAATTTAAGCAAACTTTAACTGTCAGAGTAAATCTGCTTCATTATGTATAGGGATAACGTTAAGGCCTTTGCTTTGTTTGGCATATATAAACAAAACTGGAAAAATGTATTGATAAGAAGTTTAAAATGCCCTGGGGAAAACACAGACTCCATTTAAATCAATAGAAAAAAGTCACAAGATCTGTTTTTTAGAGGTTTTGGATTTACAAGAACCCTTAGGGGAGAATTTTTGGTAGCACTTGTGTCGCTGAATTACACAGGTGCTTTATAAATCTCACCCTTTATCTCCAGTAAAGTCTCACAAATGCAGTCTGCTGGGTTTGATTTACTGAGACTGGCAGGGTTTTACATGGCTTTTTCAGACAGGCATTTACTAGGAAAGGAGCTGAGCCCTCTGCTGCATTTCACATGGTGTCCTGAAAGGTGATGACTTTTAGTTGCTGCTTCTCAGCCAGGCTGCCTTCTTATCCTCTGTCTAAAAGCTTGTGCCTCTTTGGAGTAACACCTACTTACTTTTATCAGTCAGTGAAATGATTCTGATTACTTGAGGTATAAACCCAGTTGCCATTCACACAAGCACAGACATGTCCTTTGGTGTCAGCCCAGGCCAACTTTCATCTGCACAGAGATCCTACATTCCCTTCAAACTAACCAGTGCCAAAGGACTTGTCAGTTAAATGTGAAATTCTTTTGGTCACAAAGCTGGACAAAGTCATTAGTGTTTCACTGGAACACTTCATATGATCTTGAGAATAATAACTAGATTGACTTGTAGGTCTTTTAATCCTGTCTGCAAAAGGCTTTGAGTTCAAGTGTCAGATATTGGTTAGAATCAAAAAGAATAAGAAAAAATAAAACACAAAAAGAACAAGGAAATGTTTTGTTTTAAAATGACAGACAACATTATTCATCTCTGTTCCTATGACTTTGCAACTGGCTGCAATAACCAGTTTGGGACCATGCAAGTGCTTGCTGGGGTTGCATAGCTCAGGACTTGAAGTAACCAGAAAAAACTTTCTATCATAACCTTTTGTCCCATCCTGTAACCAGGACAATTTCTATTTTGTGACCTTTGAGAAATGATCTATCTAAAGCAGTACATGGAACAATTAATCAAGAAGCCAAAGAGTACATAACTTCCTTTACTCCACTGAAAATTACCTGTATGTGCATCCTCAGAGTATCCAGCTCATTTTGAACCAAGTTTTTCCCAATCTGCCCCTAGAAATATCGTTAAATGGTGGCTGACCTGGATGAAATACAATACCTGTTTTTTACCAGCTTAGAAATTTTTAGATTAAGGAGAAAACTGTTCTTATAATAGTCTTACCAACAGACTTCATTTATTCCTGTCAGGGCATACAGCCCCCATTTTTAGATGCATTGAGCTGATTGTCTATTTTTTAATTGCATCAGTAATATTTTATATGTGCTGAAGTGATATTAAAATTTAAATTATTTCAGCAAGCTAATAATTTATTTTCTACCTGGCAGACAGACAGTCTCTCCTGCATAAGAGCAGACAAGGAGAGAGACGGTGTATTAGGTGTACTTTAAGACTAAAGCATCTTCTGCAGTTCTGGAGGGTGAAGAACAGACACTTTGATATAGTCATTGTGGTTTATTGATCTTATTAACATTACCTTGTGGTAAAATCAATGCTGGAGTTTCAGTCTTGCAGGAGACATGTAAATGAGAAGATGAAACAACATGCCAGGGCAAATGGTTTCCTGGTGGAAAAAGGGATATGAAAAGAAATAACAGGAGGAAGGTGTGTGTTAAACTAAGACGGGACTTAGAGACAGGAGACTGAGTGCAAGACTTTGCCAAAATTCATCCTTGGTGTTTGTTGCAGAATGTGGTCTCCTGAAAAATCTCTTCACTAACTGGGACATGGCCTTGAAAGGCATGAAGTGCTGAGAGCTCCTGTTACTTGGACAAACCCTGAACCCATGTGGTCCTTTCTTGTCTCAGATGCTACACAAGTAGGGCCTTTCTTCAAGTCTTGCATGTGTTTTTGCAGGGTCCATCCAGGCCAAGCACACAACAGCAGCCCATCCTGCCATCAGTAATTCAAAACTAAGTACAAATGGCTGTCTCTTGTCTGTACTGCTTTAACAAGTTCACTAGTCCTTTAGGTGGGTTTTTTTCCACTTCAGTTCCTTTACATAATTACTTATAGAACCAGGCTGTCACCCTAAGATTGTCTACTGCACCTGCAGCCTCACATTTAGAGTGGTCTTAGCCCAGATTTGATGGCAAGAGGAGAACCAGGACTGCTCAACCAGCTATCTCAGGCTGGAGGTACACCTTGCAACTGAAATGTGCTGTGCACCTCCCTGTCCTGTGTCTTTGGTGAATGCTGCAGCCACAGTGTTGGGAAAACCCAAAGGTGTTGAACAGGAGAGGCAGTAACATGAAAGGAAAACCTTGCACTCCTTTTGAAGTGTTTTAAAGGATTTTCAAGTAACTGAAACCAGCTCTAAGGCATTCACTCACATCACAGCATTAACTTGGAATTAAACAGTTCTCGCTCTTCCCCATGGCAATTACTGAATCTTTTCTTTTTTAACCTGACCAACTCTTTGAAATCAACATGGATTTGTGCAGTCATTTGGCTGAAGGAAGCTGCACTTCTAAAGGGAACTACACAGGATGTGCTGAAGAAATGAAACCCAGCTCAACACACAGGTTTCACTGGATGCTGAAATCTGCAGGTAGCTCTAATAGCATCTTTACCCTTGTGCATTGCTGCAGGAGGGCAGCATCACTCACAGGTGATGAAGGCTCAGGTCTGCAGGCAGTGATGCACCCAGGCTGACAGGGCCAAAATAAATCTATGTTCTGCTATAGCTGGGTCTGAACATAATGAAACATCAATGTCCTCTAGATTTATTTGGAGCAAATGGTGCTTGCTTGCTTTCAGAAGTCTGAGGGTTTTGTTCTGCTCACACTAAGAAATCCACCTTGACAACAATGTGTTCTTAATGATCAATTAGCAAGTTTCCAAGCCACAATCCGTATTACAGAATGACGAATTAAAAGTTCTGTGGGAGATCATTTTCCCCCTGTAGTACATTTAAATTAGTATGGCTTCATTTGCTGGGCAGCCTGATCAGAGGAGCTGTCTGTGCATGAGTGAGTGTATAGCTACATTGTTGTTCTTAAAGTTCATTTGATTTGTAAAATCTAGTTCTCTGCTCCACCAATTCAGCCAGCTTATTAATTAAAGGTAAATAAAAAAATGGTAGAAATCTCAGTGATGACACATAAGCTGTACATTAAATCCTGATCCTCTCAAAACCTTCTCATCAGTACTTACCAAACCATCACCTAAAAAAGAACCAAGAAAGAAGAGAGCAGCTGTAATGAGTGTAACTGTCCTGTCCTTGCCAGCTGCAAATGGTTACAGACACAAGGATGGGCAGGTCTAGGTGGTGGCTCTCTGATGCCTTGGGCCATCCCTGTATTGGGGGCTTCACAAAACTGGCATCTGAACCATTAGCAGAAAACTTTCTAGCAGCGAATGACTCCTCCCTGTTCCCCTTTTGAAACAGGTTGGTTGGGCTTTTTGGCCTTCACAGTATCTTTTTGGCATGAACGTTTTCAGGGATGTTGTTTGAGGTTGTATTCCCCTTGGTTTGTTTCATACCTGCTCCCTGGTACATTCGTTGGGCTCTCCAGAGCTCCTGCTTTTATGAGAAACAGGGAATAACTGTTTCCTGTCTAGCTTTGATTCACCATTCATTGTAGATCTGTATCGTGTCCCCCTTCAGTTATGTTATTTGTAAGTTTAGGTGCATAAATAATGCTACTGGCCACTGCGTGCCCAAAATTAAGTGTGTTGAAAAATGTTTGCCTGAGCCAGGGCTAAGGCTTTTGTGCCAGCTAGCTTTCTGCTGACCATTAGCCGGAGAAGTATTTGGGTGTGCAGGTATAGCACAGGACCCTTTGTGCTTCCTTTTCCCCACAGAAATGAAGTGCTGCCCAGAGAGGGGTCCCTTGTGCCGAGCTGCTGCGTACAGCTCCTGGAGATGCTGCTGTCCTCCAGTGCCTGTGTTTAGGATCAGGAGATGCAACCAGTGGAGCGAGACACTGGAGGCATCTGGGGTCCTGACCTTTCAGCCTTCCCAGCAGTGATCATTACGTATCTAATAAGGGGAGCAGCACTTCTCTATGTTAGAGCATCTTTCCAATAAAAAAACCTGACAAAACCCTATAGTTCAAAAAAACCCACAATGACTAAACAAATAGATCAAGACTCATTAATAACTACAGACTCCATTGCCAGTTCAGCATGAGGAGCAATTTAATTGGGACCTAGACTGCTTTGTGTAGCTTCGTTAATGTAATTGAGTAATGCATATTGATTTTTCATGGAGCTCAAATCTTTTTTCTTCATCTCGTATAAGAAAGCCTGTTAAGGAATTATTAATCACACTATAATTGCTTTAAGATCTATGCTCTAATTAAAACCATAAATTCTTTATTACATCTTTATTTTAATTAGACATCCAGAAAGACAATAATTTTTACAAGAAAACTCGTACAATAAAATTACCCCACTTAGCAATGCTTCAAAGACCCTGTGCTTAGGACACACAGACTCCAATAGGACTTCCTAAATGAGGACACGGGTGATTCTAGTCATAATCAGAATTAAAGATGTCATCTGAATGTAATTAACTAACTTTACAATAAGATCTTCTCTATGCAACAAAACTGGGTTCATCCACAGGAGTACGACTACTTTCTCTTCTTGTTTTTCTTTTCTCTTTTAAAGATCTAGGATTGAAGAAGCATGCTCTGAAATTTTAAGAGTCTAATCAGAGGTTTAGAATCTAATCCCACTGTAATGAAAATAAGCTTATTATCATAACCACCTTCTGGTCTTTTCTTTTGGGTGTCTTTGTTCCTGCTGTGATAGGTACTCCTTACCTGCCAGAAGGAATTAAAAATAAGCATATTTCCTCATCTGTGTCAAAGGACCTGATATTTCTCTCATTTAACCTATTGGGAAACCAGGTCCTGGAGAAGAGAATCTAGCCTATAGTTTGTGTGGGTGGTTTTTAGTTTTTTGAACTGCGAGCCCTATGGGACTTTATTACTAGAATTTGAAGACGCTTTCAAAGCAGACAGTTTCCCTTTTTTTTTTAAGATTAGAGTTATTTCTGTAATGGGAAATAGCATAATGGTTTGAAATGTTAGCTAATCCTCAATTTGCTTGGTTTTAAGTCCAAAACTTTGTCAGAAAGGTCAATGACTAGCTGACTGAGACCGAAACTTTTCTTCGGATCTAAGCATAATTGAGAGTTCACCTTATCCCAGTTCAGGATAAAATGTCTCAGAGTGTTCAAATATGTTGACAGAGAAAACCTTGTAGGTTCCCCACTTGAAGGTGGGGTATGTATTAGAAGTGATTATCATGATTCTGCAATCTGTTCTTGTGATGGGTACTTTGCTAATGGCCACAGTCTCATTGCAGCCAGGTAAGGAACTTGGGCCAAACAAAACATGCTTTTATCCATATTTATTTTATGGGAGAAATGTACCAGTTCATGCCTCGTTGCAAGGCATTGCAGATTTTAAACTGTGGCTGTGTGCAAAGCACCAGGTGTAAACTGCAGTGATATTCTTGTAACAGAAATGAATGCCTGTATTCCATTTTCCTTGAAGAATCTGTAGTGTGTCTCCTTTCAAATCCCAGAACACCACTTCAGAGTGATGGGTTACTATTTAGGCTGACAAGGTCTGATTGAAAAGCCAGCTCATAGCCTAGCAGTAGGTAAGCAGTAAAAAGATAGGTCTATTTGCTACTAACTCCTCTACTCATCGCCAGAGGAAGCCAGTGTACAGCCAGTGCATTGCCTAGACACATCACTTGTCAGGTAATGTCTTGATGGTCACTTGATGCCCATTCAAAATAGACAAAATAAGGTGTTGCTGGAGCACATGTGGCAATTAGATTTCCATCTCTGGCTCAGCTGTGATCCTTACCTGTGTTAAGCAGTGACTGCTCATCTCAGCAATGCTACAGAGGTACCCAAGGGCTGCAGCCCCAAGCTGCTCTGATACGGGCTAAAATGTCCTGGCACTTTTCTTCTGGTTTGTTTTTTTTACACCTGCCACTCTTTTCCAGCATGTTTTAGGGTTCTGTTCTCCTGTGCTATTGCTCAAATTTAACCTCTGCTTATTCATGGACTAGACTGCTGATGGTTTCAACATCTCCAAGGCATGGCAGAGGCTAACATAATACCTGAGCTCAGGGTTTAGGTGCCCCATTCTCAAAGCATTGCCTTTGCTTGGCACCTGAAGCCAAATACAGTGGCCTGGTCTAGACCAGATCACAAGGATCCTTTCCATTGGTTTCAGTGGGCTTTGAAAAACAGAATAACTTGACACAGTAGAGGAAACGAGTGAGCTAAGTGTGAATGGAAATGTTTGAAAACCATGGATATATTACCCAGAACAGTCTGGCTAGGCAATACATAGCAGCTGGTCAGAAGGATGACAGTTACCAGCATTCATCTAAGTGATAATGAAATTAAGGGGGTGGGAGGGTGTAGGAAAACCTATGCTTGAGATGCAGAGGGCTGCCTGCCACAGATAGATTAGAAAATAGATCAAACATCATTGCCAGCCATGCACTCCTCTGCCTCAAACATTTCACTTATTCTGTAGTCCTTGTGAGGTTTGCAAGATGTATCTGCCCTGGCTCCCTCTTTAGAGAGTGGGAGCGTGATGTCTTTTTCAGGCTTGAGTTCTGAGGCTTTGTTTTCCTGATCTGTCTCTGCTTAGCCTGAAAACAACTCAGCAGGTCTTCTGTGGGAATTAAGCAAACGGTTTGCAAGGCTGGGAGTGCGTTTTGAATATCTGAGCTGAGCAGCTGAAGTAGGAAGTGAAGGGATGTGCATCAGCAAGAGCTCAATTTAAGCTATATGCCCATCTGTGAGGGAGGGCTAGCTGCATTGCTGGTTTTACTGTTGCTATATAGGTAAGCTGAAGTAAAACAGAATATAGCATTTTTTGTAGCTTGCCTGTTCCCCTCAAACACGATCTAGCTTCAGTTGTACTACTAGGGCTATTGCAATTTATGAACCTGGGTTTACTGAGGTTTTTCTCCCAAAAAATGTACAAAGACAGCCAGGATTTGTGTTAGAGAATGCTAACAAGCAGAGCCAGTAGACTGTGGGTGGAAAATATTAAATATCTTTAATTTAGAGGTACATTAAAATTTATTAAATAAATAATAGTCAAGTTGTAGAGACAAAAGTACAGTGAGCCACTCAGGTGAATGAATGTGATCATTCTCTCTGAAAAGCATCCTTAAACATGGGAAACTTTCAGACACCTCTATCAAGAGTGCAGATGTCTATTCTTGCTACCTGAATAGAAATCAAAACAATAAATAGGCTTCCTGTTATGTAGGAAATTACATTATTTAACCTGTCAATACATTTCAGCAATGAACCAAAAGGGGTTTTTGACATCTCTGGCTTTTGATCTCTACTAAATGCTTAAGACATACTATTCATTTCATGGGAATCCCTGGGTGGATATTATACTCAAAGACTCAATATCTATTTCTTTAAGAATCAAACAATATACATTAAGCAATTATTTACTCAGATAATTTGTGTGTATTTAGTATCCCTAAGTCACTGATCTTATTATAGATGTTTTCCCCCTTTGAGAAGCAAATAACTTTTTTTACTGTTACAAATGTCAGGAAATGGTTATTCTTATTTCTCACAAATGTGACAGAGGGAGATATCACATGACACTGTTGAGCAGAAATATAAAAAAAAAGGAAATAATGAAATTGTGGAACTCATGGCTGCAGGATGCTGCAGGACCAAGGGAATAAAATACAATGAGAAATTAATTGAAAAGTCCACCAGAGCCCATTAAATGAATCTCTAGCTTTCAGATTTCTAGCAGCTGGGGACATTGGATAATTCAAGACCAAACAATCATTGTAAGAAATAGGACATCTATTACTGGACACTTTAAGAGAGGATATTAGGCTAAAAGAGGTCTAGCCCTAATCTATTTTGCATGTTTATAAATGATAGGAGAAATAAATGAGAAACTTATAAATAATTACTTGTATACAACTAGTTGGCCTCAGAAGATGCACTAACCAGCCTTGCATGTTCAGCTGTGGGCAGGATTGCAGCTCTTCCATGTGTGGGTGCTGCTGAGCAAGCCCTGATGCTATGGCTCAGGGGTGCTTGGGTGGGGCAGAAAGTAACCCATCCAGCCCCACTTCCAGTCTGGGCATCCCAACACACAGATGCTTGCCAATCACTTCAGCTTCCAAATGGACTCATTTTGGTGCCAGCTCAAGGCCATTTCTTAAGCAGCTCTTGTAAATGAGCAGCAAAGCAGGAACCATCCAGAGCAATAGCTCTTATTTAAGCACAGCCAGCAGAACAGGGAACAGCAAACCTTGCCAGGTGTCCGTGTCCTGTTAGGCATAGATCAATGAAGAGCAAGACCTTTTTTTCCCTTCCCTCCTGACTCTGCCTTGGGTGATGGGAATAGAGGTTTTTAAGACAATGGATTATATTGAAGCCGTTTTGTAGTGCGATCAATTTTTAAGTCTTCATGGCATGACACTAGCCCCAGATGCCTTGTTCCTAAGTAGTTCCTCACTCTGGATCCATGTGGGGACTCTAGTGTCCCAAATCCACCTCATTTCCCCCATCCTTGGGGAATCTGCAGAGATACAGTCATTCTACAGCTGCATCCATCTCTCCTTTGATCCTGTAGAGCTGATCCTCCAAACTGGTTAACTCTAGACCCATCTCCTCCAGGCATGTAGGTTTTGCAATGATGTAAAATAGATCTTTCCATTCCCAAAGGTTACATTGGCTTCCAAACTCCTGACCTGGCACATATGCCAAAACACGTCTTGTCCCCTCCTCTTCTCTTCAAGCAGGAGCTGACTTCCTTTGTCATTATAGCTGAGTAAGCCTGTAGCCTATAGGGACATGAACCACATACTTGCCCATATTTCTTTGGGACAGTGTGACAGGGCTGCAAAAAGAATAGACTGAAGATATTTTTCCTCTAGTATTACAGTTCCTGTCTGCACTATGGATCTTTATTGCACAGTCTGCACTTGTTCTGCATTCAAAATGTCTCCATGGATATGGATGCAAATTCCACACATTAGTACACTGACAGGTATTTAATATGAACAGAGAAAGCCAAGTGAAGATTGAAATCTTCAATCCTTTAGACATCCATACGAGCAGCGAAACTGTTAACCGTTATAAATGCCTGTTGACAGTGCAGCTGAACTCCAGGTTCATAGCAGTAAAGAGGCAGGAATTTTATTGCTTCTGTGGTCTGAGAACACCCTGAAGGCTGCTTGTGATGGCAGAGATTGGCTAATATGGATTAGAAAAAATTGGGGAGCCTGTGTCCTCCCCAGCTGCTGTTGGCAGCTCTGGCTCAGGTCCTGCCTGCCAGCCCTGGGCTGGGGATGCATACAGATCGTGGTGCCAATTGCTTACATGGGTAACTGGAGGTAATTTTACCTGCCCACTGATTGTCTGTGCTCTGATGATGGAACAAAATCAGTGTGGTATCCAGCAATTAAGTTGTACAGAAAGGTGCATTTCTTACCTTCATGCTATTGGGAGCCAAATCATGCCAGAAAGCTTTACACCTACCCTCAACTGTGATGTCTCCCTTTCCTAACCCCTTCCTGGCAGTGTGCTTTTTGCTTGACTTGCTATTTAATCAGAGACCAAACCTGCCCCTCATTTTCTGTTTGCCCCTCCTGTGAGAGCAGACAAGATGGTGAATTTTGCTTTGGTGGTGCCTTGAGAGCAGCCAGGCTGCCCCACATTCCCCAGCACAAGCACAAGAGCTGCTGCTGTGCAGCCAGGGGCCGAGCATCCAGGTACCTTGGGGGAAGGCTGTTTGCCTTTGGGACAAATCTGTCCAGCCTGCTGCCTCCTGGGGGTAGAAGAGCTATTTTAGCTGTGAAACCCCAGGAGTGAGAGTCTTGCTTTGTAGCCAAACCCTCAGCTGTCAGTTCTGTGGGACTTAAGACCAGAACTAATCTCCAGCCTTACCACTGCTGAGGATGGACCCCTCTGCGAAGCCTGTGCCATAGCTGAAAGAATAACACCCAGTAAAGGCAACAAGAGGGAGAGGCAGCTATAGTGCAGAAAGTGTTTTGTCCATCAATTACCCCTAATTCTTCATCCAGAAAGATTAAAGCCTGTTTGTTTGCAGTTATGTGTAATGTCATGCTCTGTTTGTCATCTTAATAGCTCTCCTGGGATCATAAGACATGCCTAAATGCTACGGTGCCACCTTTCAGAAAACAGCCTACTAAAACTAATTAATAGTGTACCCTAGTTAACACATGCAAACTTGGCATTATTAGACTAATTAAAAGGATTTTAACAATCTGAGTTCCCTTCTCTCTCCCCCTCACAGATTCCAACATACGCGAGTCAAGTAAATTAAACCCATTAATCACCACTGGTGCAAATGATATAGGTGCCTGTAACACAGGCTCGTCTCTGAAGAGAGACACTAACAGGCCTCATTATGTTTAATTTCACTCCTTAGCAAAGGATAATAAATACAAATTGTAACATCACAATAAAATATTTAATTATTCACAAGTTTGGTAAGAAATATAATTAACTTACTGGTATGTGTCTTCATTTGGGTGATAACGGACCCAATTTAGGAGCTTAACCATTTCTGGATAAAGGTTGAAAATTAGAGTTTTTCCAGGACATTATTGCTTAAACATAAATAGAATGAGCTCATTTCCACAATCTCCATTACCCCCTGTGGAGATAGCTGTGAGGACATCCCAGCCCACAGGCTTAACCACCTGCCCCATGTACCTGGAGCTCTCCTGCCCATGAACAGGCTCAGGATGATCTCTTCAGTCATGCAGAGATAGAGGAAACTGAGGGCTGATGGTGTCTCCAGAGACAATGCTAGAGCAATCCCATAGAACAAGATGTCAGTATTTTAAGCTTAATATTGGTGGATTTTTAATTCGCTGCTTTGGGGTTTGCAGCTGATTTGAAATTCCGGGGTTTTCCATTCAGCCACATGAAAGATAAACCACAGCTGGGGAAGACTTACCAGAGCATCATGAGTGGCTTAGGCTATGCCCCATTTGAAAAGGGGGATGGAGAGGAGGTTTACCCACCCACCTCCCTCCTCAAAGCCCATCCACGTACCTGGACACAAACCTGGCCATAATGAAAACGTCCCAGGAGCTGCTGGTGGATGGAACTGTGGCTTTGCAGAGGCAGCGCTGCTGCAGCTCAGGGGTGTAGGAGTTAACCTGGTGCACCATTTGGTGCAGGAGGTGACCATGCTGGCAATTTAGCGACTGCTGTTTGCGTTTATGGGATCCTAATTTTATTTATTTTATGTTCTCCTTATTGCCTGTATTTAGGTGACAGATGTGTACGTTCCTTAATGTCTTCCTCATTACCCTATGAAATTGTAGCTGCTTTTTGACAGCTTTCAGACAAAGATAAAAGAGTAGAGGAAAACTTCAAACATATGGAAATTTGCAGAGACCCTGGAGTGACTCCTGATGGGGGAGATCACTGAACATATAGTTAGATGCATTGGTTAAATCTGGTGGCCTTTGAGTTTATGGTGTCTGAATGCAGATGTAAGGGAAAGCATTGCTCAGGCAGCCATGATCCCAGCTTTTGATTAGGTATCATACAGAAGTGAAGGGAGATTAGGAGTGGATTAATGCTCTGAGCAGATTAATTCAAAATTGTATTTCCAATGCACTTGTCATGCACCTCTGCACTGTAACCTTTGCTTAAGTTAAAAAAAAATATACTAGGAAACCTAGGATGTCTTAGCACCTGTATGATGCAAATAGTACAATTCAAACTCATGTAAGATAATTAAGAGTGGGGAGATTGATTAGCTTGGTAGGTTGTAGAGTTTTACCACAAAGGGAACAGGAGCTTTATGCTTAGACTAAGAAAAACAAGGCACTGTGTGTTTGCTTAGTTTGAATTATTTTGCATTATTTGCCATACCCATTTTACTTACCCTATCATGATGTCCCCTTCAACATTTCCTATTTCTAAATAGATCTTCAAAGAATCCCTTAAAACATGTATTATGTCATCTTTCTGAAGAAGCAATTCGAATTAGTGCAAGAAAGTGTGGATATAAATTTGCAATCAACATAATAAATGTGGTGTGAGTGTTATTTCTTCCTCCACTAATTCTTCTGAGCAAGATTTACTGTCTCGGTGAGGTTTTTCTAAAATAAATTAAATATAACATGAACTAGATAGTTGTTCACATGGAGCTAGAGCTGGAAAGGCTCATTAATCACTAGTTTAAATCCCAGAGTATCCAGTCATCCTAATTAATGATTCAGTGCTGAACTTTACTCTGGCAGTGGCAGCAGAACCAAGCCATTACCCACCTCAGCTGACAGGGACTGAGCAAGTCAGAGGAAATGAAACAGCCCTTTGGGCTGGCAAGGCAGGGCTGCTGCTACACAGGCAGCTTCATACCGACCTGTGCCCACCCATGGGCAACTCTTGTGGTCATTAATGCCCGATGCAGCTGCTGCCGTTGCCTAATAGCCCTGTTTGCAGGATTTGGTTGGTGTTGGGCTCAAGCCACAGCCCTGCGGAGTGGGTATGGGGTTGAGTACTGCAGGGTAACACTACAGCTCTTTGGGGTGAACTGAATCCAGTCGCTCCTCCTCAAACATCAGTGGGCTCCCACATAAGAAGCGAGAGGTTTAAAATGATCCTCCAGTCTAAGCTAGGGCATCTGCAATGGAGAAAGGTCATACCTGTCTCTCGTGGGTGCTCCAGCAACTATTTAGGTAAAATGGAGCGTGTTTACAGGGGATGAGGGTTTCCAGCCCGCTGGAACCCTGGTAAGCTGCTGGGTAAGATGCTCCTTTTAGCAGAGATGCAGAAGGGGAGTATTTTGAAGCTGTGTCTATTCACAATGCCCAAGGTCTCCTCTGAATTCTGTCTGGGGTTCTGATACTTCACGCACAGGAACAGAGCAGCTTTTGTGCAAGCCAGTGCATAATTAAAGGCTGCAGAATTGAAACTTGTTCTTGTAATAGGAAAATCATAAATCATAATCCTATTATTCAAATTAATTTACCTGCTCTTTTGGGCTACATTAGTTCTGTATTTCATTTATCTGTGTTTCCAAGGCAAAAAATTCACACTATTTCAGCGCTTTTTTTGCTGCAATGTTTTAGCATGTAAATCCTTTACATTCTTCACAGATGCCAAGGAAAGGACATTGTCTTTTGGTTTTAAGTGCTTAATATATTGGCAGGAAAATCCACTAGGAAGGTGTTTCCTCATGCCTTAGAGAACCATAGGCACACTTAGGCCATAGATTAGCAGAGGAACAAATTATAAACTTCACTGTGCTACAGTCCTGCTGCCTGGAAGTTAATTAATTAGATGTTCTTGAAGGGTTAAACTTTGCTGACTTTGGGGACAGTAGGTTTTTTGGGTTTTTTGGTTCTGTTACAGGCAAATTCTCACAGGACAAAGTCAGCTTCAACATAGTTTCAGTGCATGGAAAATCTGCAGAGAATGGGGTTTGCAGCTGCGTCATTGGTTTGGACTTAAAAGTTTTTGTCAGCTGTTGGTATAATTAACCATGAGAGCTCTTAGGGCTCTACTTGCCTAATTCTTAATGCAGAATCAGGGCCTTTGCAGCAGCATATAATTTTTATTCTTGTTGATTTTTAGCCTGGCTAGTGGGAGCTAGGAAATTTTAGCATATGTAATTTGAATTATTTCATGAAACATTTAACAAGGGCCTATTTCATTCTTCACTAAGGCAAGTCGATATAAGAAGGATGATGTTATGGTTAATGTAAATCATAATTATTACCAGGTGCATCACTGAACTGGGAAATTGTGCTAAAAATGTAAGTTTTGCTCCATTTCATATTGAAAAATTACTTTGCAGCCTGACAGCCATTAATCTCAGTTACAGGAATGTTATTCTTTATTTTGGTAAATTACAGCCCTAAGACATAACAAGGCATAAATTATCAGGTTGCAGGAGTCCACTTCACTGAGCTAAGCTGGGCTCAAGCAGCCCCTGACAACCAGAAGAACCGAGCCACCTACACCCCATTCCCCCACCCAAGTTCTGTCCACCCTGGGGGCATTTCAGCTCCCCATGTAGCCAGAAGTCAAACTTGCCTTCTAGACATATCTAAAATTGATTGTTTTAACAGCTTTCAGCATTTACATAGCTCTCAAGAGGTTGTACCCTGGAGAGATTTGTGGGCTGGGTGCTCTTCATCTGTTGGCATTGCTAAATTCTCTATAAAAATAGAAATCCTCTCATAAAACAGGGCTCCAGAAAGAGTTCTCTTTTTATCCAACATCTTCATTATTAAAGCAGGACAGGATATCCGTGTTCAGTATCCAGCTCTGCAGAGGGGGATGCAAAACTGTATCACTTTATTTATCTCTGGGGGATGAACTGGATATTTCAAGGCAGAAGCTTGAAGTACTTTCTGACTTGAAATTAAAGATGCTTTTCCAGAAGTCATTAACTCTGTGTTGGGTTTGGCAGAAGGGAATGCGCCATGGCAAGCAGGAGTCCAACAGTACTTTGTGTAGTAAGGTCTCTTCTAACAGGGAGAGCACTTGTACAAAGGTATATTTATAATAAAATACCTAAACTTCCTCAGAGCAAGGTCCTGCTCTGATAAGTTTATGCCATAACATCAGAGATATAGAGTTCTGGTAGTTTTTGCTTTATAAAGTAGAAAAAGCAACTAAACATAAGATTCTGGCTGCTAAATTATTCAATGAAAGGGTGTTGGTTTTTTAGATGATTCTCCACTCAGCTCTTCTTGTGTTTCTAATGAAGTAGTTCTAGCTGTTCCTCTTGATTTACTGTGAATCCAGGACTCAGGCTACTGACTCTATGAATGTATGAAATTTCAAATACTCTTCACTTCAGATAGATATGTCTTTCTGCATATCAGTGATACCTCTTCTCTTCCTCTCAAACACTTTTCATAGCTATTCCAAATCAGTGTAATAACTGTAAATCTTCACAATAATGTTTTAAAAAACATCGTAAGATTGTTCATCAGCATACCATCACCTGCCATGCAAAGCTTAAGTCTAAACGGGGGGATCTTGGGTGCTCTCTATGAAGTGCCTGTATCTCCCATTTTGTTGAAGCCCAGCTCCTTGTACTCTGTCCAAAAGCCCTGAGGGCTCCTCCAAAGCTTTTTGATTGTGCAAGCAATACTTCTCCGAAGGCTCTTTATTAAATCCACCCTCACATTTGTTCTGCACACTTCATCTTTGACAACTTCCCAAGGCAGGATGAAACAGGATGAACAGTTTTGACAACATAACTGAGCGACAGACTAGAGAGAAGGCTGTCTGCCTTTAGTGACCATCTTTAATTTCCATTTTGTCATCAGCAGGAAAGGGGCTGGAGCAGATGTGTCTATGTCTTGGCATCTCTGCTCTCTTCACTTGCAAAAAGCAATATTGCAAGCGTTAGAAGTGCACAGCGAAGCTGAAGCGTAGCCTGTGAAAATGATGATAACAGCAAATGGGAGGCCATTTAATTCTAGATGTGTTGGTTAGCTTGACAGCACTGTGAGGATTTTGCCAAACCTGAAATGTCTGCCTTGATAGTGCAGAGTCGGCAGAAAAGACCCAAGCCAGCTGAATCACTGTGCTTGAGTGCAAAGGAATTGCAGCAACAGATGCAAGTTGTGTTGCACTCTGGGGTTTGCTAGAAGCAAATGAGAGTAATATTGAGCTGCCCTTTGCCTAAGCAAGGCAAGAAGGGAAATTAAATACATTTCCCTAAAGTTGGTAACTCGGCCCAAATGATGCTCACAGGCTCATTAGGAACTTACCTGATCAAATTTGATTTGCATAGGAATGCAATTATGTGGAGCTACCTTCAAATGATTACTGAAAAATTATTGGCATTTTCCATACTTCAGCATCTGACATGTTATTATATAGAAGGCTTATTTCTCCTGGAAAAGGGTTGAAGTGAAAAGGATTTTAGTAAGAATGTTACCGTTTAATAGCAGGGAATACTGCAGCACAAACATTTCACTATGTGCCATTTTCTGGGCTCTTAAAAGAAATCCAGTGTCTCAGCCAGAAAGAACAGATGTGAGAAAATTGCAAAATGGTTGCCATGCATTATGAATTAACTCTGCTGGTCAGATGTTCAACACCCCCGGTTGATTGTGTGCTAATCGAAGGGTAGAATAAATCAGTCATTATGCAGGCTCAGGATATCTAGGTAGACCATAGGAAGCCTTTAGATTAATATGCACATCCTCACCTAGATGATGGTTAGCTCTGCAATTCATGGTTAAACTGAAGGCAGAAAGAATTGCTTTTTAATAACCTTGATAATAACCCTTCTGATAGCTCCATTTAGGCATCATTATTGAATAATAGCCTGTGCATGTCATCAAGTCACTCTGACATTAGAACAGAAAATGCACAAATATCTTGGTCATGCCGCTGATCAAAACAAGAGACAAATTCTCTTCTGGGGCAAATTAACATAGCTCCCTTGATATTAACAGAATGGAGTAGAATTTCTAAACAAACACCGACCCAAAATGATACTTAAAATTTTGATGCAGTATATGTAAGATTTCATATATACAATTCTTTTAAAAGCCTAGACTGCCCCTGTGCCGTCATTCCAGCACTGTGCAGCATCTGAACTTGTTCTCAGTGGATTTGTGACAGATTTGAAGCTGCAAGGTGATGCAGATAGATGGACACCACAGCCAGGAGGGACCTGAGCTGTTGCAGACCACAATGGGGAGGGGAGATGATCCAGGCTGTTACAGGGTGGTGAACCAAAATTGTAGGTCTCCAAGTTTTACAGCCATTTATCACAGCTCCTGTTGTGGTAAAGGAAATCAGGTCTGGAGAGACTGTACATACACACACAAACAGAAAACCAAATATGGAATATTCCTGCACCACTCAGAACACCTTATAGGGGCAGATGTGCTTGTGACCAAAATATGCTACCATCAGCTCAGCAGTGCCAGCATCAGTAAAACCACAGTGAGCATATGATCTGGTCCATGACAATACTGCATCTGAGCCTGCTCCCAACACTGGAATATCTCTTCTGAATCAAGTGGGTTCAAGACTCTTCTAGCATGGAATAGCTGATACTACTTGCACAATTAGCATAACTTCAGCCATGCATGGCATGAGAAACATCCATTTCATGGAGGTTTTTGTTTATTTTTTCCTCCATTAAACCAATTACTAGCTAATCGTTTTGTATAAAATAACACAATATGACATTATTAGATCTGATCTGTGCAAACCCTTTATGTATAACAGCCTTGGTTTAAATTCATTTGTAGGATTAACAAACAAATCTAGCAGCAAAACTGGCATTACTGAAAGCAAAAGGGAAGGCAAATAAATGTCAACCATGTTCAAGGCAGTGTTAAATGATCTGAGTTTTATTTAAATTTTCAGCTCTGATGACATGAAGCTAGGAGGAATCTTCATGCCATGTAGTCAGAAAAGAGAACTAAAATTATACAATCGCATTGTTGGCTGTTTCTGTCAAGTTAACACTTCATCATCCCCGTTGAATTCCTGTTTTTGTGTGTGTGTTAATACTGCATTTATTATGGTATCAGCTCTCTGTGTGTTTGTACCCATTCTCCTGGATGGCCCCAGCATGAAACATTTACTGGCTGGGCAGAGAGGTGAGACCTGAGTGAGCAGCACAAACCAGAAAGAGGAGAAGAGAACAAAGAAGCAAACATGACTAGCCAGGTACATGGATGTGACAGCAGGCCCACTGCCTGCTGCAGGCTGTGGACCCTAAGGATTGCTGAGGACAGAGGAGCTTGAGGCAAGCCAGCTCAGAAGACAGAGCTGCAAGAGGTCCCACAGGACTGTGCAAGAAGGTGCGATAAATCCTGTCATTCACCACTGCGCACTGCTCTGCCCTGGGGATGGTTTACCCACACCCCTCCTGATTCATAAGCCATCATCTGGTTGTTTTGCTGCTTTGAAATTAATATCAGCCATCGATCCCAAAGGGCTTTTCCAAGGAGATCAGTGCTGTCCTCAGTTCCAAACGGACAAGCTGAGGGAGAATGAGGAGAGGCGATGTGTCGAGGTTGCTCAGCTCCTGCAAATCAAGACCCTCCTCTTGGGTCTCTGGTATGCCAACAGACCACTCTGTCCTGCAGCAAAGGCTGGGCAACAGATGGCAAACAAAGTCAAAGAGGTGGTGATGGAAAGAGGACAATATTCAAATCACTTTACCTCTTGCAGATGTACTTAACCAGGGTAATAGATGTTTTTCCTGATTTAGGAAGTGAATGACATATTTGCTTACAGGAATATTGTAAAGCTAAGATGACAAAGCAATACTGCAGAAGAACCAGACTTTTTGAAGGAGGATTTGAAAGACCACTTGCAGTGTAAACAATTCTTATTGCCCTCATTCAGACAGCTCTGGCTCTGTCAGGGATGTACAGTAACAATTATTCTTGAGATTCTGAGTCCTTCACAACTTGCTGTAGCCTGGTGCTTTGCAAATGCCAGTGAAAAACTCCCTAAAGAATCAAATCCCAGCCTAGCTAAATCAGATACACAAATTGAAAGGTGCCTATAAATCACAGCATGCTTTCATAACTCCATTCATATGCAAACAATATGTTAGAGCCCCTATATTAAGCAATGGAGCTGTGCCAAACAGCTCCATGGACAATTCTGTATTAGCTGCCAAGAAAATATGATTTATCCAAAAGCTTTGCATATAGAAAAACTTATACTGACTCCCAGGTGTTTTTTTTCCCCGCCCCTACTACTTATAGCAGGAAGGAATACTTTGAGCTGACAAGCCAATCGGCTGTCAATTAGCTGATCGATGTGTTCAATGCTAAGCCCCATGCAGCCGAACAAATTGTCACAGTCCTGGGACCAGGAGTTGAGTTTTAGCACCCACCTTCCTGCCCTGCTTCTTTTTGAGTGGGTGTGAGGATTCATTCAGGAGCAGAAACAAATTTTGGTAAAGAAGGGCCCCCCTGGGCTTTGCCCTTGCACTGACCTCTCAGCCTTGTGTTTGACACGTTTAGAAGGTTTTTGCTTCTCTTTAAGTTTTACTTTGCCAAACTTCAGGACCCATGGTAGCAAGAGTTCTTTATTTGCCTTCTCCTTCTGCGAATATGTAACACACAGTCAGATCTCCTTCCCAGGCATTGCTTATACATTACAGATTTCTTATTCTCTGTATGAATGGCTGTTTATTCAGTCACACCGTGGAAGGAAAAGGGATGCAAACCTGCTAATATTAGTATCATAGGACCTAAATATATTCCTTTCTTACTTTTTCTCTCAGTGGAAGCTAACTTCTAACTTTCAAGCTCCACTCCTTCAGAAAGCCATACAATACCCATGTGTCTGTATGTTGGCACTGTTCAATAGCTGAAATAGTTTTTCCTCCTTCTCTAGGACTTGTTCCCCTTATATAATGACACTTAAATCAGTGGTTTAAATCAGTATTTGATGCAGCAATTTTTTTTCACATTTCCTTAAGTTTCTCTTTAAACATAAAGACAAAAAATTAATCCTACTCAACAGCAAGTGGGTCTCTTCTCTCATTTATTAGTGTGATGGTTTTGACCTGCTGACAACAGTTAATCTTGAAGGACAAGAATCTCATTCCACATCCCTGGGTCTGTGCCTCAGCTTTCCCTTCCTTTCTGGGGTACTTAATGGGGCTGTTTAGCAAAGCAATTGTGTAATGCCTGCAGTGAGTGTATATCCTGACAGAGCACATGGGATCTTGGGGGAACATCCTGAATTTCTCTCCCTGATTCATGCTGGGAAACACTTCTTGGATATAACTGCAAGATAGCAGAAATAACTGCCTGGCAGTCGAGCAGGGAGTGGTTAATGAGGGTGTTGCACACAAGTGGAGGAGTCTTTGACACACTTTAAGTGGGATGTTGTTTTCTGCTTGAGTGTCATATTTATTTGAAGAGCGATGCAGCTTAGAGAAGAGCTGAAGTATGAGCATGCTTGATTTCCTGGGCTGATCACAATCCATGACACATTCATTGTCTTCTGTGATTATTTGCATACAAACCTGCCCATTTCTTATTTCCACCCTAATGTGACAGGTATGGAACTCTTCTGTTTGAGAGGGTAGAGGAACCCCAAACCTGCCAGCAGTGGTGTCGCAGGGAAGTAGAGGAGGTAGGAAATGTGCCCAAACTGGAGGGTGAAAGCAGGGACAAAAGGAGCTACTGTACATGCAGGATGTCTTCCTCCTTTTCCAGCTGTGACATGATGTAAAGAAAACATAAATGATGCTCCTGATGAATAATTTAGGGGGAAACAAGGGGTATAAAATTGGTGAGCTATGAATATTCAGGCAAGGCAGTGACGTGAAGCTGTGTCTGTGCATCATTTTCAAGGCAATATTGGATTTTAAACTCTTATCTCCAGTTGTTAATCCTTAATGGGAGCAAAGCTGGAGCTCGGCTTCTACAACTCAATTTGTAAAATAGCAGCCACATGTTCCCTTCATCCCCCCATTGTTTTTATCACATAAAATGCAAAATTTCAATTCCCCTGCTTAATTTTTCTTCTATACAGTCTTCCCATTTAAAAGAGTTATCAAAAAACCCATTAAGCAATGTTTTTGTCTCTTATTATGGGAATATGCAATTTTATTGCAAAGAGTTACAATTTTCAGAGTTGAGCTGGCCTCTGACTCTGTGACAATTCATTGAGTTCAAATTATTGACCCATTTTGACTTCTGGAGGCCAGATCCTTACCTGGTAGGGACTAGCCCAACTCCTTAGCACACAGTGAGGCTGCCATGGTACACATCAGCCATCCATGCATTCTACCCTGCTGTTGTGGGCAGCAGAAGATAACTGTCCTGCTTGTAGTCATTACAACTGATTTTGCATATAGTCAGCTGCACAAAGTGAACCCCAATGAATATACAGGTGTCTAGTTTAGCCCTACAAGGAGGAATACCTGAACTTCAGCCCCTCATTTATTTGTGTGTGCCTGGGAGAAAATTGCTTCTCTGTCACAGTGGCAGCTGTTGAACTGGAGGGAAAGAGGATTAATAAGTGATACACAAGAAATTTGGAGAGGATGGACAAAGCCATGTAGCATTCAAGGGGAAATTATTCAGAATCGACCCACAGACTCAAGCTTTGGGGCTGCAGGGAAGAGCAGTTGGAAGAAGCTGGTAAATAGATAATACATTTTTCCCTCTGAGGGGCTGACAATATCAGTGACAGGGTAACAGCAGCGTGACGGGAGCTTTGCCATACGTGAGCTCGCTGGCTCATCGCAGCACGGCACGCTGCTCGCTGTGTGCCAGACGGGACATCTGCTCTGGTTGGAGGGGAGGCAGAAACCTCTCTCCCATGCTTTGTGCCTGGGTTTCCTTTAGATAAGATCTGCCTTCCCCCAGTTCCTCAGGGCCTGAGAAAACTACAGGAAAAACGGAGCAAGGCACATCTGGAGCGCTGCAGCAGCTGGGAAATGCCTAATGCTGCAGGGGATGGAGGTATCGTGCAGATGGCTGTGACCTTTACAGTATTCCAGATTTTGATATATTGGCCATTTCCCCTCTTTCCCAGGCTGTAAACAAGGGAGCAGTGAAATAGGTGGTCAGAATAAACATGGAGCTACATACACTAAGGCATATTTATATGGAATTTATGAGAGATAAAATTTTGCTATCTCGTTCCACCTATAAAAATTATAAAGAGAACAGAAAGTGACATAAAATCAATCCATTTCCATGACAAAGCTCATTATAAGAAGAGAAAATATGATCCCATATTAACTTGTTCTCATTATTGTTCTAAGATTTATCATGTCAGGTGCAATGTGCAAGGGAGGAAAGGAAAACCTTCCTTGCCCTTCTCTTAAAAAAAAATCAAACAGACAAAATAAGCCAAATTATCCTCATCATGTCCACTGAGCATGTATTTTGCCAAGCCTCACATTGGCACTGTTAGCTCAAGAAATATGACTTTGAGGAGCCCTCCCAGGCTGGATGCTCTGGGGCAGGGCAGGTAGACCTGCCCCAGATGCTGCTACCAAGCCAGCTCTTCCCCTGGTACTGGTGAAAACTGGCACTCTGGGAGGAAAATGCTACTTGAGGACTTGACAAGGTGAAGGAAACCACTTTGAGTCTAGAATATCATACCTCTTCTATAGGGTGGCAGGAAGTGTGTCACAGATATTAAAATGCATGAAGTTTTTTGATACTTATAAAGAAATAACATTAAAGTAATGAATGTGTTTCGTTTTTTGTGCTAGTGCATTTATTCTGAAATGCTCCTTGAATGTAGCAGTTACCTGTTTTCTAATAATGTACTGTAAATGTAGCAGTTTGGAATCTAAAGAGGGCCATGCATAGCTCAAGGGTGCTAATCACTGGGCTTGCAAATACACTAGAAAAGTTTAAATTGGAGGAGCTTCATAGCTCCAGCTAAAACCCTGACCCTGCTCCCATTGATGTAGTCACAGTTAGGTCAGACTCTGATTTAAATGGCCATGAAACAAAGTGTAAACAAGGTTCCTCTGCTGCAAAAAACAACTTGGACTCCTACACATGAGTAACAGGGTAGCCCAAGCACCCCCTCAACCTGCTGATTCCAAATACACCATGGATCAAGATCTTCTGGATTGCTTATCAGTGGTGGATGAGTTAGGACTGGTCCTCACAATGTGTTTCCAGTAGCCTGTTAAGAAAGAGCCATCTTCCTTCTGGAGGAGCAAGACTGTGGGGGTGAACAGCTGAGGTGGAACAGCTGATGCACACTGTATCTCTGAACTTCAGCTAAACTGGACCAGGCACTGATGTGGCATGAGTCACCTGTGCAACAGGTTGGAAAGTTTGGGTGGATAAATTCCCCTTATCCCGTAAGTCCAGCAGTCATCAGTGCCAGCCAACAGCCAGAGCAAGGGGCTGCTGTAGATGTAATGTGGAGTGTCCTGTAGCAGTACCTAGCTGGTGGGGAGCAGGATCTGGAGTAGGAAACAGTTGATGGAAAAGCAAGAACAGATCTGAGTTGCTCAGAGCCTGGAAAGGGAATTGCCATGCTCAGGCCAGCTCCAGGTCAGTTATTTTGTCTGACTGCTGTATTTTATCTGCGTTTCTCATTCTCAACTCCACTTAAGCAGAGCAACAAGTCCTAGGAGAGAAGTCCAAACCTGTCTTTGCAGATGGACTCATTGCTGTGTTTGCAATGCAAGTCCACAGCCCTGGCTCTGAGGGGCCATTCAAGAGTCTAGTCTCATCCTCTCATGCATTGCTCCTCGTGTACTGCTGAACAGATGCAGTTCATTTTGAAGCTGACATCTGGTACTGTCAGAGTACATAACTGGTGCTGATTTGCAATGCAAGCTGAATACTCTGACCTTTCTGGTGCACTCATAAGAGATGATAGTCTGTATGTGCTATATAGATAAACTAGTCAGTGTGTGGTATGTGCATTTGTTTGCAAGGATGACAAGGAAAAAGTACACAAAATGAAGCCTGCCAAATTTGGCCGATGCAAAACCTCATTGGCCAGCTGAAGGAGGGAAGAGATGACAGATAAATGGAGAGTATAATACCCTGATAAACACAGGCATTTCCTCAAATGAGAATTACAAATGCTGCTTTTCAATTCGATCAGCCTTCTCCTTACCCACACAAACAGCATTCCCAGCCCTCTCCCCTGACCTGCAGAGGATAGCACAGAAGTACTGTGATGCTTTAACAGGATGGCTGTGAAACACTTCCCTGGGATCCATGAGTAACAGGAAAGGTTTCACTGCCTGCACCTCTCCTGCCATGTCCTCTGCAGATCTGGCTTTCAGCAATGAGCAGCCTAACAGGTTACTGCAATGTCCTTGAGATCTGTGAGTAAAAGTCAGAAATAAAAAGATTTCTCCTTACACAACTTGCTCAGAAAAGTTGAATTTTAAATGAGTCATTCCTTCAGCAGGGGAACTAATAAAAGCTGATTTCTTACAGTTTTTTACTCCACAGCTTGATTTTCTGTTAGCCAGGAAGGGACAGACTCCAGGTAGAATGTTCTCCTGGCTTTGGGGTGCTGATAACATCTTTCTCTGTGTGGACTCTTCCACAGCTGAGTGGGGATGAGGTCTGGTTGCAGCCTTTCCACCAGCAGGGACAGCAGTGCCTGTTTTCATGATGGCCAAAAGATCTCGGTTGCCTTTGAAACTTCTGTTCCCTTTTAAATTTGGTGCAGACAGCCCCATGGACTCAAAAATTACTCGGGGAGAACAGACATAGACACATAGTGGTATAGGGAGTATGATTGTGTGAACCTCAGTTGCTTGGGAAAATAGGCTACAGAATAATAAAATGCAGAAACCTTGTTATTATCACAGCTGAACAGTCCTTTCTGACATATTCTATTAACTCGCTTCTGTTTCACTCGGGTTTTGCATTACTTGCTCTCCTTTCCACGAATGACCTTTTCCATGCCAGGCTTTGTAAAACTATTGCCATTCTTCATCTAGAAATTTGCTAAAGTATGTTAGCAGAAACCACAGATTTTTTTTCTGATGAATCTTCGCTTTTTGGGGAAAGGAACAAAGAATTATGCTGCTGACCTTTCTTTATATTTAACAATCTTTTCACAAGTTGAAAATCATACCACTGACTCTAAGTAGGAATAGTTCTTCCTATTCTGCATCAGTGTATTTATTTGACCATTTCTTAAGTACATCTGTAATGATATTTATGCCACAACATGTTTTGTGGGGAAACCTCACTTTCTCATTTCATGTAAAACATAATTGAGAAACTGAAAGAATATTATTAAAGCATTTAAGAAGACAGGGATATCTTAATAGATGGAAGCACTGTGGGACTTGGTGTCCTCTATTTTGATGAGAGAGAACAAAATCTATCATCTATTAAGCCATATTTCAAGGGGTTTGGCAGCTTTTGGGTTATACTCAGGCTTCCTATCTCGTGTGCAGCACCACCATCTCCCCACAGAGCAGGGAGGGAGCAGGGCTCTGATGGCCAGCAGTGATGAATTAATTGAATGTCTTGCTTCCATATTGCATTGTGCCCTGACAGGCACCCACACAGCATGGCCCTACGAGAGAACAGGAGGTAAACAAGTTTTAGCTTGACCTCCCCAGTTGTATGAAAGGCTTGTTCGATGGCTGCGTGTACACAAAATACTTGTTCCATGCAGTCCTACTGCCTACTGTGGTAGTATTACTTATTACTTAGGTCAAGAGGACTTTGTTGGTGTAGGATTTTATTTGCTGCATGAAAAAAGCTACCAAACTTTCACCTTTACCACTAAACTAGTTTATTCCAGCCACACTGTTGCTTATTTGAGACAAGTTACCCTTGCAATGTAGTCCCTAGGCCTTGGTGATATATAACACCACCTGGTGCACTGAGCAATGAAGCTCATTAGTGATTTGTGATCCCATGGTATGTGCTAAAGGTAGATGAATGAAATCCTGTAACTCTAAAGAGCTCATCCAGTGGCTCCTGTTCAACCCAAGCACACCCTCTTTGTGCACCTGTCAGAGCTTTATGAGAGCAACGCCACGGGTTGGTGACTTTGGTCTTTCTGAGATGTCATGTTATAGATCTAGTGAGGAGCTCATGCCCAATTACAGTTTGCTTCCCTCTTTAAAAGTTCCTGGAAGTCTCCCCAGTTGCATTTTGTGTCGTGATCATGCCAGCCATCTCGGGGATTCACTGCTCCTGATAGCTGTGCACAGGGTTTGGAAAGATCGCTGCCTGTCCCCGTAAATCACCGCTTTCCATTCTGGCTGGCTGTATCCGTAATGGGTTTTCATTCTCTCAGCATCTGGCTCACGTCTCACAGCACTGAGCACACATCTGAGCCGGGGGACCCTGAGGCATCAGGTTCAGCTATTCAACTAATATTCTGCTGTTAAATGTGTTTAGGAGAGGGATACCTTGTGCTGCAGCCATGCCACTACTCCCACCCATTGCCAGGGCTGACTTGCAAAGCTGCCATTGTTTGTGCTGTAATTAACTGAGGACTTCTCCTCAGCCAAGGAGCAGAGAAGTGGCACTGAGAAGTCCCGTTAACTTCAGCAGCACGTAGGTGCACAGAAGGACCGGCTCAGCCTGGGCTGCCAAGCCTCCCAGCTGACTCGAAACAAATTTCCTTTGTTCTCCCTCTTTGTTTCACGCAGTAAATAAAAATGAATTCCCCAACAACCAGCGCATTTAGGCTTAGCATATTTTTGTTTGTTCAGAGCATATCAGTCTGTTGTTCTTCCTGGCTAATCAGATAGAGCGGAAGCGAAAACGATCTCAATTTGTTGTTCCATTTTATTCTATACATAATCACTGCTTCTCGTTTGCCTCCAAATAACTGCATAAATACACGTTAAATGCAGCGACATCTCTTTTGGGACTCACTCCAGTGTTTCCTGGTTATTTTCTCTCTTCAAAAGAGATTAGGTTCTCAGATATTGCCGTGTTTCTTGTAAAATCCTCTGTACTGTGTGCATGCAGGGATGGCAATTTTAATGCTGGGCCCGTTCCTGTCCGCTGCAGACGTAAGGGGTTTGGTGACACTAAATGAATGCATAAGAATAACATGTGCCTACATACAATGTGTGAAAACAGGAAAAACCTCTCAGTCTGGGTAGCTGTGAAGGTTATTTTGGACTGACCCTTCTTGCACTGTTCCCTCTTCTCTCAGCTTTCTCTCCTCCCACTCTGTGTCTGACTCTCGAGCTCCCATCCCAGTTTGCAGAGATCATTTTGGATGAGTGGCTTATGGTTCCTGCAGAATGGCTGGCTCTGCTTTTGGTCTGGTTTCCATCACCCAGCAGACATGTGCTGTCACTTCTGGCTTTTCAAAGAGCCTTTGTGCTCATCACAAGTCTAATGGGTGGACAGTAGCACTTCTGGCCAGCTGATAACTGTCCTTCTAGTATGAAAAGAGCCACTTGATGCTGTATACACTGTCAGCTCTAGGAAACTGAGCACTAAAATCTCTGCAGAATTCATAAATTAATTTTAGCCATCTTCCTGTGTTTTCTGAATTCATTTCCCAGAGATGAGCAGGAGGAAGGAGAAAAGTTTCCAGCACCTGAAGAGAGTGACTTTCAAATTCACCCATTCAGGTATTAGCACAGCATCGTTTCCAGAGCAGCAGTGACCTCAGGTGGGCACATTCCTCTGAGGCTGCCACATCTGGCCAGCTCAGAGCAGGAGGAGGCTGAGATCACATCTGTCCTCAGTGTACACAGTCACACAGGTTTGTTCATTTTAACTGGAGAATCAGGAGAGCAATCTCACCAGTTTAAGCCAACTCTTAGGCAGGTCTTTGCAGTGTGGCATGAGAACTGCTATAGATTTTTCGAGAAGAGACTGTGGTTAACTAAAAGTATTTATTGCAGATTAACTATTTCACTCTAATAGTGAGGTATGCACCCAAAATACAAGCAAAACATGAGATGCACATATATGCACATACAGGAGTGCATAATAAATCTTAATTTAGAAAGACAATCCCAGCTATTTGGTAAAGCACTAGGACAAAACCTGAGGTTGAGCACAGTTCTGCCTGAGGCAAATTTACAGCTGAGGTCCTACAACACAAATTAAGTTGAAGCCCAGTCCCTGACGTTTCGCATCCTTTTGTATTCCATGTGCTTCCCACATCTACGTGACAATTTGTCACGGCTGGTTACGTCGGCACATCATGTTCAATATATTTCCGTGGTGCAAAATGAGAGATGATCAGAGAAGTTCTGAAATACTCAGTACAGGAAAACTATGAGCTTAATTGCAGCATTAAGCCTGAGTGTGGCACTAAGAAAGAGCTGGAAGAGCTTTGCTCCAGGGGAAGCATCTGCCAAGTTGCTCCTTATGGAGGGCTCCTGCATGTCCCTTTACCACTTTGGTTATTGAGCAATGTGACATCACCACCCCCAGTATCCCCAGTGCATAAGTGAAATGGTGTGGGCACAGAGCAGTATGGAGGATGGATGCTCACCAGCCCTGCCCTGAACATATAGGATAGTGCTGGGCTTGTCATGCTGCCGACTTCCTCCAGTCTCAGAGAGCAGACAGCGGGCTGGGATGGGAGTACCCTTCTAGAAAAGCAAAATATCCTTTTCCTTTGTCTGTTTTTATTTCCCTGCCCAGATTTGCGTGTATCTAAGAAAGGAAAATGTTGGGCATGACACTAACACAGTCATCTGACAGCAGATAGGAGTAGAGAAGAGAAGAGTGAGGGGTAACAAAACTCTCAATGTTTATAACAGAGTACAGTATAAAAAAAACAGCTAAAACAAAGCAAACAGCCTGGGGAAAGAGAGACAGTTTTGCATTTCTGCTGCAGAGAAATGCACAAAATTTCTCTGCAAGAAAATCTATCTATCTTGCTGTCAGCTAATTAATGACAACCCAGTTGCAAGTGATGAGAAAAAGAACAGGAGAAGCTGAAAATACACTGGAAAAAACAGGAAAAAAAAAAAAAAAAAAAAGTCGAATGTGAAAAGCCAAAGGTGGGGCGGGGACCGAGCAAACCAAAGGCAACCAAAGGGTTTTTAATGCAGCGCCCAAGAGCAGGGCAAGGCTGATCTCTAGCGGCTGCGGGCAAGGCAGCTGCTGATGGAATGCTCCTGCACCTCCGCCTTTTTTACTCCCAGCACAGTGACCCAAAGCAGTGTGAAAATTTGCCCAGAATTTTTTTTTTTTCCACCTTTAAGTAACACACCAGCATGTATTTTCTCTTGCTAAGAAGCTGTTTCTGTAGCAGCACTACCATGTGTGTCTCGGAGCAGAGCAGGGCTCTCTCCTGTATTGGGCTTCTTAACCAGAACTGTTTGGATAAAAAAGGAAAATGTCTTTCCTGAACTCTTAAGATTCTGGTTCAAACAAATTATTATTTTTTTATTATTATTCTCTGTTGAATACTTGGTTTCTTTTTACTTTCTCTGTGGTGTCCAATCTTCTTCCTCCAAGGATTGCTGGAAGAAGAAAAGGTGGAAAATGGAGAGGTAAAGCCAGACATGAAGTATTTTTTGTTTGTTTTAAATAGTTTTCTTCCTAATTCACTCATTTGTTCTTAAGCTGCAAGACTAATAGTGATGATACTATTACTTTTTCAGTCACTGTACGCATTTGTGTCTGACATAACGCTGACAAGTCACTGAAACAGAAACCACACACCTGGAGAATCATTTATGTGGTTATATACTCTCACACATCCTTAATCTAAGGGCTTTATTTTGTTAGGTGACAAAACACACAGCACTGCTCTATGTTTCTGTATGTTCCAATAGCAGTCATTACTTAATAACATTTACTGATGAACATTACATAAGTCTAGAGCGAAAAACCTAAAACATTCAGAAAATTATTTCATCCATTGCTGTTCTTTGAAAGGGGCTATTTTTTTCCAGATAAAATATTACCTTTGCTTAATTAAAGAAGATATGATTAAGAACACTTAAATTTGATCTAGCACAGTTCATTCAAGGGTGCTTTGCCTGTCACATCCTTCCCATCCTGAGCGATATTCTGCCTGTACAGCAGCTAACACCCCTCGATCTATTCCCCAGCTGGGCATCTCACACCAGCAGCTAATATTGTTGTTGCCAAACCCACAACTGCTTCAGGGAAAGACAGAAACACCTAATCAGCACATAACTGTAACACCAGGGGATGAGCCACACTCCAGGGATATGGGAATTCATAGAAAGGGCAGGTTTGGTTTTGTCTTTAAGAGTCCAAGACTGGTCTAATTCTCCTCTCACCAACAGCACTATAAGATCCCCTTTTAAAAGTGAGTGCAATCCCTCTGATGTTCCACACAGAAAATCTCAGGAATGAGCATGTCTTAGGGCATCTCTCACTCGGTAGTGGAGCTCAGCCAGGGATAGCAGCTTGTCCTGTGCTCCTCACTGACCTCTGTGCTGCCATAGTCATGTCCATAATTTGGCTGGAGATAGAGCTATACTCCTCAGATTGTGCTTTCAGCCCAGGGAATCATGTTTCTTTTCCTGCCTTTTGCTGAAATCTTTCCTTTTTGGCAAAAGCAGGGCTGTCCCCTGCAGCTTACCCTCTAGGAATGTAGATACTGGCAGGGTAGGAGCCATCAGCCCAGCTGAGTGGCTCTTGAATATGCAGAAAAGCCACAGCTGGTGAAATGATACTGGCTAATAGACAAGGACCCAGTGATGTCCCAGCAGCCCCAGGATGTTTTTAAGCCACGAGGAAGCACTAGACACCACCTGCAAATGTAGACGTAGGACTCTCCATGACATGCTTGTGGTATCTGTTCTCTGCATGCAATGTGTGCACAGGTAAGTGTGTGTACAGTGCACATCTACACATCTGGATGTTCTGCATGTTGACCAGAGCTGTCCTTCCACCTGGACAGGAGCCAGGGGCCTGAGCTCATAGCTTAAAATGGCACTGCAGTAACAGCCCCAAACTGGTGCATTTCCTGTCCCTGGTGCTACCTCTAGCTGTCCAGCAGCTTTGTCCCTTTCTGCAAAGCCTCTTTGAACCTGCTCTCACACTTCTGTTCACATGCAAAGCAGGACCACCTCCAGGAGCTAAGGCCTGCTGCTCTCACCTGTCCTCACAAACTGTGTGTGTTGAGGGGAAAGCCCTGCTCAGCTTGTGCACTCACCTCCATTTCTCACAGGTAATGGCTCCTGCTAAATGAGCCCCAAAACATTTCTCCAAACAGTGCTTAACTGCTTACATGCTTAGAAGTAAAACACATTTATTTGCCTTTAATGCTTTTCCATCTCTATTTTTACGCATTAGGATCAATTTCATGAGCTTTCCTAGGTAAGATGATTGCCATCAGCAGGAAGAATGTAGTAAATTAATTATAGATGTATGTTAAATTACTTTCATTACCACCCTCAGTTCTGGGAGGGAAACATGTGAGCAGGATGACTGATGAAACAGTGTTTTTACATATTCCCCTGGTAATGGATATTTTTACTTGGCCGCCAGTGTTGTTTCTCTGTTCAGAGAAGCTGGAATTATACATTTCAGAAAATGGAGTTCTAATCTAAAATTAACCTCCAAACGTTGCCAGACAACTGTGGCTAAGACAGACTTGCTGTAATACAAGCTGTCTATTCAGGGTCTTCTTCTGGCATCCCTCTGTGGTGTGCAAAGGTGAATTTAGGGAGGATTCATCCTCTTTAACATTAAGCACATCCAAACACAAGGGAGAGGGAGCCACTTGCATTTGGGGTGTTGTTTCTACACACCGTCAAAGACATAACAGCCAAGACAAAAGTCAACATCTGGGGAAAGTTATTTTCCATATTCACCTTTTAACAACCTTGGTGCAGAGTATTTTCTAGGGATTAATGACCAGGCCACTTTAATGGCTCTCTGCTGAACTTCAGGCTATCAACTTTTCACAGCCTATCATTAATCCCTGGAAAATATCTAGGTTCATGATAGATACGAGTGAAAAATAATACACTCAGTGAAGGTAAGTATATTGCTAGTGTTTCATCATGTACTGGCCCTAATTACTAACTTCAGATACACTTCAGAATACAAGTAAATTAGCTAAAGCTTAGTTAAACTGCAATTACGAAGCTACTTCACCACACTTCTATTTATATAGTGTGTAATTACTATCTTCTCTGACTGAAAGCTGAAATCATGATATAATTGTCTCTCATGTTTCATACTGAAATATATTGCACAATACTGTATTTTAAAGGGTATCTATCAGAGGACAAATACCTACTGGTAAATGAATTCCATACATTTCTAGTCACTGCACTCACAATACTTTTTGTTTTAAAAAATAAATAATAGCTTGGCAATGGTTTACTAACAAAAAAAGGGAAAGATAAAAAGGTAAACCCAAACACTCAGGCTGTTTTCCAAAACATTGAGCTTAGTGAGAAGGACACCAGCCTTCTGGATGTTTGGTATTTTCTAAGTCAATCCACCGACACAGGTCTCCAAATGGAGACTTATCTTTGGAGAGATGATAGCTCCTCCTTGTAGACCTATGTTTAAATATCGTAATACAGATGACATGTTTGCACTCTATGCAGAAGCTCCACATAGCTGTAGCCCACCCTTTGAGCAGCAGGGAAGTTTTGATTCTGATGTTAATTAATCAGCACAGTCATCTTTATTAACTTCTTGGATGAGCTATGAGGACTCATTCATCTTCCTCATATCAACCCAACAGCACTTTTGTCCGACACTCTTGACAGATTTTCTGGAGAATACAACATCTCATGAAGGAGCACATGTGCTCAAAAATCTTTCCACATAAATATCCACAATCTCAGTGCTAAATTGACTTTTGAGAGTAATGCTAAGAGATCTCAGAAAAATAAGTCCGAAGGAATGAGAAATATGAATCATCATACATCATGTCCCAGGTCATGAACTGGAAACAACCTTTATTAGGTGGATTGTCCTAGTTGGAAGAGCAGAAAGAAGAGCCCAGCCATGGAAAGCAAGCTATGCTTACCTCCTCAGTCCCTGGGCGTGGTCTGGGATTGAGAGCCAGTGCTGAAAGGAGCTCCCCTCTTGCTTCATATTGCAACTGGCACCTTGCTAGAACCCACCCTGCACCATCAAAGGTGCTTTGATGGTTCCTCTCACCACCAGATTTGAGTGACTCGCAGTCTTAACACATCAAACCTGATACCGCTGGGGAATGCAGCCTCTGTGTGTAAGGCTTTAGCTTGTGGATTTTCCCTCCAATCTGTTGGAGTGAGGCTGGGGCATGGGTGCACACATGCGCACGCAAGGTAGGGACCGTCCCGGAAGTCTGAAGCACATCAGAGAGGTTTCCTTCCCTGCGCTGCCTCTGCAGGATCCAGCCTGCTGTGATTTCCATTAGACCTGTACAAGTGCCAAAAAAGCCCCTGTAGTTTGCTGGGAGAACAATTGGACTTGTCAGGTTTGCTCAACAAGCACTTATTATACATACTATTAATGGGTGATAGGTAGAGCCTGTGATTGTTTCACTTAATAATGCATGGATTCTCCTAGATATCCTAAAGATCTCTCTCTGGAGTTGTATTTTGTGATCAGATGGCATAACTAATGGCCAGGGCTGATTACATACTGATTAGAAACCACTTAAGAATGTTGTCTGTCCAGGAAGGGAATGCCAAGCCCTGTAGTATGAGGGAAGTGCTTGTCCCTATTTCATTTCAGTTGTACCAGTTCATCTGTCACTAGCAGCAGGCACTGAACAACTCTGCTTTGCACATCAAAGGGAATTCAGGACACATAATGAACCCAATGTATCTGAGTTTAGTCAGAATTAGACCTTGAAGCTGTCGTCTTTGGTGAATGGAATCTTCCCCTCCTCAGAAGCCGATGGCTTTGACCAAGAAAGTGTAGAAGCACATTCTCGTTTAGTGTCTATGCAAAACAGCAGCGTTCCTGCAGAAGGTGGGGGTTCCTTCATGTGACACATTTTGGTGGGACACACCTTTGCACTGAGCAGACAGAAGTCTAAAAAGTTCTGGAGTGCCTACAGGAAGCTGATGTTTCTCCGTGTTTCTCTTCCCATGAATTTAATCTGGCTTGAAAAATAACAAATTCATAGGCTGGGTAGTAGTAGCAACATGTAACAAACAAATAAATAAATACTAAGAGCAATTAATTTTAAATATCGTCCAAATGTATGACTTTTCGGAGGGACGGGACGTATTTTTTTTCCCTTGCATAAATATCCCCTCTGTTTGATTGATGGGCTAAGGGCTTGGGCATCTCAAGCCATGTAGGCTTGTGTTTGTCTAAGCCTCTTAGACACCTGCACTGTCAAACACGTGGAGATTCACCCTCCACAGACACACCAAGGCTGTGGGCACCAATGTCATAGCAGGGTCACACCTTGACAGGTGCTTGGCTCTGCAGGACAATGGGTTGTACGTTTTTTAAAAGGGAATTGTATGATGCTGTTTACCTGTGATAGCAGGGCCTTGACTGTGGTGATACAGAAGATCCCATATATACGTTCATTTTTATCGGCGTCAGAATGCAAACGAGCCTCTCTCCACACACAAACAAAAGCACAGCAATACTTCAGCGAGTGCCAAAGCAGATGGCAAATCGAGTCTTCATTTCTGAGCTGCACTGCCATTATGGGAAGCTTTGCTGACAGTTATGAATGTCACTCATCAAAACACCCTCACATGGTTCTGATAAGTCTAAATAGTACTGTTTTATAGTCAATGTCACCGTCGCCGCAGAGGGCACAAAAGTCGTCTTTGAAATTCATTCCTCAGTGTAATCTGAATGCACCTGCATTGTCTGCTAGGAGTTTTCTGAACACAGTGAAATAAATTTGGTGTCAGCTGCCACAGGAACTGTCCTTCTGAGTAATCTCTTGTGTTGTCTAAAATGATTGCATATTTCAAACATACAGGTTGGCACTTCATTTTTTTATTTGTTTGCTTGTCTGCTTGTTATTAACATAGTTACTTCTGAGTTACCTCTACTCAGTCATGGTTCCAGACCTCTCTGGTCTCCTCATGTGTTTTGTATTTCCTGGACATTGTTCTTTTTTTTTAAAGGAGGCCAATTATATTTTGCTCTATTGCTGTACATATTGTCAGTGAACATCCTTCCCCTTCGCAGCCATGAGCTCTTCTCTGTGCTGAATGCAGAGGACTGCCCAGAGTAGCATAAATACACATTGGTGATGGTTACAAGACTGAAAACTGCAGCCTCCTGCACTCACTTAACAAAAGAACCTGGTTCTACAATCTGTTCCCTAAGTGCTGGGTGCTGGCATCCTCTTCGCTATCACCCCACTGGTGACAGTGGAGATTTTCATTAGTGGGATAAAATAAAAAGCACTAAAGCTCTTCTTTGTGATGAGCTGAGATCTATAGCTGACCTTGCAGAGCTGTGTCCCGCAGCCTTGCTTGTCAGCCCTGCCTCAGGCTGTCCAGGTTGACCCTTTCCCAGGCCAAGACAACACTATGTGTGACAATTGGGCATCTAGGCAAAGTGTGATAGCAGAAAGTGTCCCCTTCTAATGTGGCACTCCACCATGTGGCACAGTCACTGCTTTATTGTTCTGTTAAAAAGGGAGATGGGAAGTTGTACAAATTTTGCCACTTCAGAGCCAGTGTTGATATATTTGCATTCCTCCTCCATGCCTTTAAATTTGAAAAGCTAATTACAGGGAGCGAAAAAGCGAGGGGAACTATAACTAAGCAATGAGTATGTGGGATAAATCTATATCCCACCCATGGCACTTGTCACAACCTCCCATCAAGCTCCACTTGTGCCTCACCACGAGGACATGGCTGCAGGGAGTGCTGTGTTGCTGACTGGTTTGTTGACTTCTTTTGCAGTTGTTGGGAATGATGGCTCAGCATCAAAATCAGGCTCTTGCAGAAGTTCAAGCAACCCTGGAAGCAATGGGCAATTGCTTCCAATAATGTCACAAGCTAATGAAATATAAAAGGCTTCTAATAATTGCACTCCAGTGAAAGTGTTAGCAATCACCACTTCATGTCTGATATCCTAAATACGCCTCACGTGCCCAGTACATACGTTTATGGTACAACATTCACACCTCTTGACTTCCCAACACAGGTGCTTTCCAGACTTAAGCATGCACATAAATATGAAAATTATGCTCAATTTGCCACAGAGATCACTAAATTAGATGCAGAGGCAGCTTCTACTCCTTCACAAGAGCTTTTTCTAATGGATATTTCATATTGCAGCAGTCATTTTTAATAACTGAAAATGTTCTTAGGAAGCTTTGACAGTTTTCCAAGCCTGGATTACAGCTTGAGCCTGCACAGTGTTGCATTCACAGAGTTTGAGTCAGTGAAGCATTTCTAGGGCTACTCACATGCTTAAAAATAGTTATTTGACACTGCTTTGCTGCATTGATTAGTGTGATGTTGTGGTTTGAACCCACAGTGGGGACAGGAGGCAGTGTACCAGGGAAGAGGCAGGCCACTCACCAGTGAAAACCAGCCATCATCTCCAAAACTGTATTAAAACAGTCTGGCTTCCTACATGGTAGAAATAATGCCATAATCTTAAAGACAGTATATGTTTCTATGACAGGAGGTTGAGCAGGTTAAATGAAGTAGCTGCTTAATGTTAGATTTCTGGAGCCATAAAGAACTATTTATCCAACATTGCATTTTTTGCCCTCGGGGACAGGTTAACAAAGATGTCTCTTTTCCAGAGGTTTTTCATAGATAGCTGAACAAAAAGCTTCTTATTATCTATATTAACAAAGTTTTATGATCTAAAAAGCTTGCTTTGGGTTTCTGCTAGACAAAAAGCCCTAGCATCAGCTCCTGCAGTAAGGACAGCTGAGGATCTGGGTCAGTGTTTCTAGAATTAATTGATATGACCTGGTGGGAAGGTATGAAAGTCACCTTGTCAGATCCTTGCCAGGTGAAGTGCTGGGGTCTGAACCCCAAGCCCTGAATTAAGGTTGACATATGGGTGGTTCCCACAGCCCTTCAAAAGGAGGGGATGAGTTTGCCTTTTGGCTTTCCTCCAAGGTGTGGCCAGCCTTGTAGGGAAAGCCCTTGGGTGAACAAGCCCCAGGTGCCCTGCATAGGGTAAATGAGTGCCAGGTGTCCTGCTTTGGGCATAAAAGCTGGGACCACTTGCAGGAAAGGTGCAGTGTCTGTCTGTGAGGTGGATGCACTCTGCAGAGATTCCTGTTGGGGAAGGACCTCCTGACTCTTCATGCAACTGGGCCCCAGTCAGGTTTGGCATTTGCAAATGTGGGCTCTGAGGGGAGGCAACATGGGGCTACTCCTATTGTATGTGATCACCCTATTGACTTGGTTGTCTCCCATTTTTTCTATGGGATACCTTGTGTCTTTGTTTATTCCACCTGTTATGGGTCGTGCTGTGTCATTCTTGGGGTCACTGGGGTTGATGTCTATTATTTGTGATCTGACTTGTTTGTACCCCCAGCGATCCCCCATATACTGACTCACTCCTCCATGTGCAATAGAATCTACTTACTGGATTGTTTTTCTGCTGGCTGTGTCCTTTTTACTAGGCCTAGTGATTGGCAAAACACCAGGTCATTCTCAGCTACTTTCAGACTCATTATGAGCCCACACAACTGGAGGTGTGAGTCAGGCTGGCCCAGATCACTGAAAAAGTCAAAGAAACTGTGTGGCAAGGAGCTCCTGGTGGTGGTCCTGGAATAAGAGGCTAGAAACATGAGGTGTATTACCATGTACAAGAAAGCCTACAAGGATAAATTCCTTATTGAATAGAAAGGCAGCATTACCCTACAGATCACAACGGGCAAATATAAACTCATTTCCTTTTTTTTTTTTTTTTTTCCAAAGTGTTTTATTAAGTACATTAAAGCTCCCAGAAGGCATATTGGAAAATGTTCAGGACCTTCTATCAATGCCTTTTTTACTGAAATACTGTAGATATATTTGACAGAAATAAAGAATATTAAAAACACAGCAACGAAAGCCTAAGTATATTGTATGGATTTTGTTTTTCAGAGAAAACACAAGATACTACATAAGGATAAAATTTAAGTCCTACTGAAGTCAATGGCCAAAGACCATTATTCTTTAACAAAAGATTTCACAGAAAAGGTTTTGTACAAGAAGATATGAATGGCCTAAATTTAAAAGTATAGTGTATTTATGGAAGTATTTTTACAAGCCATTCTTCATAGTGTGTACACAAGTGATGATTAAATACAGTTCTTTGCAACAAAGTCATGAAAGAAACTTTATCTGATCACATGAGGGTGCCACTGAAGCAAAGACAGAGGAGACCTAGCCTTTGGATTGGTGTTAGCTTCAGATTTGGGTGATCTGCCTCAAAACTCTGTTTTTATCCAGTCACTTGGAGCTAAAGCCACAAAAGGCTGATGACTCAACGACATGATGCCATGCTCAGCATCCATGGCTCCTGGGCAACAGCTGCTTCTTACAAATACATCACTGCTTGCTGTCAGAGTCCAGATCTTCCCAGCTCAAAACTGTCACCACTGGATAAGAGGCTCATACGTGGCCTCGGCTCCAGCTCTGCATCACTGACATGGGGAAACTTTATTTCACACAACAGGGTAGCATGAGGCCACCAGGTATTGCAGTGGTAGCAACACAGAGGTGCCTGACCCAGCCCAAACAAGGCAGGGCAGGTGTATTTGGATTCCCTTCAGCATGAATGCAACTGAACCAGGTTAAAAAAATACGGTACAAGTTCACAGCTCTAAGACAGTGTTTAATATCATTAATCCTGAGTAGTATGAAGCACAAAGTAAGCAGGCTGCACTGCAGAGGTTTAATGCACAACTATCAGTGGTATTTCCTATTCTCTAGCAGGGGGATACCTGCGCTCAGCAGGCTTTCAGCTGCCAATGTTTTCCTTCACATAGATGGCTGAGGGGCCCAACTCAGGGCAGGGGATCCCATTTCAGCTGTGGCATGCCTAAGCTTTATTCACTGATGCAATGATGTCAATACCTCCTCTGTGCTTCAGTTCTTCATTTGTACAATTAATTAATAATAACAATACTTATTGTCTCACCAGGGTGTTGCAAAGAAAAAGCATGCTAAAAAAGGTAAGGCTCTCAGATAACAAGGACTGTGTAACCTCCTAGGGAAGATTCTAAAGAATTTGCACTGTTTGAATGCTGCTCAAAGTTTAAGCCCTTAGAGACTAAGTTTCTTAGACAAAGGACCTGGACGAAGGACTCCTGTAGCATGTCAGTCTTGTGCTGGCCCCTGCAGAACACCACCTTTCTCAAGGCATTTTGCTAAATGCAGAGGTCCCTGAGGAAGTCCCCGGCTGCCTTGCTGCCACTTCACACACAGGCATGTACTGCTCTCCTTCTGTTCATGTTCCCTCATGCTGTATTTAAGTGTAAGGTCCATTTTACATTTCCATGAGACAGAGGCGTAAGGCACAGTGCAGCCACCAGTGAAGGCAGCTCCAAATCCCTGGGATAATTCTGACACTGCAGTCAAAGAGAGGCAAAGAATTTTGACTGCATGGTGAGAAGATCCAGCCACCACAATACTCAATGCAAAGCCCATTCAGGCTCCTGGAAGGGCTCTGCATTGACTCTGATGGCCACTGGACTTTTCACTTGGTAGAGCTGTAGTATAGGGAATAAAAGTGTGATGTCAGTTATGCCCTTACTCAGCCCCTCTAAGAAATGGGAAATATCTCAAGAAAAACATTGCAGGACCTTTGGTATGCAAATGGATACTGCATGGTGTGTCCCAGCACTTTATAAGAAACTAAACTTGTTTCTCTTTGAGTCTTCTCCTACAACAAAGAAGAAGATGCACATGGCTCAGCACCGGGTAAAATTTAAAAACCTAGTGTGATTTCACAGCTGGTGTCAACCCAGAAGTAATTTCCCATTCAGCCCATAAGAACAGGTTTAAACTTCATTTGTGCCATTCACTTCCTTCTTTAGTCCTTGTTCCTCTCTCAAAGGTTCCAGCTCAGGCCCATCCCGTACAGTTTCTTTGTTCCAGTTATATCTGCCTTCATTTTCTGTCCTTACAGATTTAGAGTCCTCTTCTTTTGCCTTTCTTTCCTTCTCCTCCTTGGCAAGCATACGATAATTATAATAATTCATGATGAACAAGAAGGTTCCTGCCAGGACCATCACAGCTCCACACTTAATGAACATATATTTATAGTCCCCAAAGGTATCGATAAGAGTTCCTGTAAAACATACATTAAAAAAAAAAAAAAAAAACAACAACAACTTAGAGAAGAAGGCAAGAATATTGTGTTTCCAGATTTTCCAGATCCTAAATATAAAGGGACATCCTTGTGGCTTTAGGATAAAATCAGACATTCTCTGTGCTTCTGATGTCTTCCACAAATACTCTGATCCTGCAAATACTTCATGTGTGTTCCACTATACAGCCTGCAGGTAGTTAAGGTTGATAAAGGTAATACTACCAATAATTTGTACAGTTAAATTGAAGGGGATAAAGAACTTACATTGCAAAGTCTGCACTTTTCAGGCACATCTATTTTTTCCATTCAGAAACTAAGTCTTCTGATCACAAAGTCCACAGGAAGACCATTGTGAGATGGCACCTGGCCATTGGGTCTTGTCTCAGACTCTTGTCTCAGACAAAGACTCTGCAATTTATTCCACCACGGGTCATTCACCAGCAGGTGAATTAGAGGGGGCTCAGCTTTTGGTCACAGCTGTCCTTTCTGCATTTATACTCATGATCTAAAGTTGAAAGGGCACTGCGTGGAACTGGAAAACATTAGTTCCAGGGGAAGCAAAGATGATGCTGTCAATGTCAGATAATTTCAATGCCAAGACAAATGTGACAGGTTCCTCTCAAAGGTTAATGCCTCTGCTATGGAGTTACAGAGTAATTGAAGGGAGACGGCTTAATTGAAATGTCAGCATTCTCCATTATGTCAAAATGTAATGCAAATCTTATTGGGATTATGATCCTGAGCATTAATTCCCAGTTACTGGCGCAACTCAGATCATTCTTAACATCCCAAATCCTAATTAAAGTAAGACCTACTCCTAACCTGGCCTTCAAAGTACAGATAGTTATCCTTGAAACAGGCCCATCGTCCATTAGCTCTCTGACTTTTTGGAATATATTCTCCTCCTTAAAAACAGGGACCTTTAATTACTTCCTGACTGACTCCCAATGTTATAAAGCTGATGATTAATTATCTCACTGCATTATACTAACAAGAGATTTTATGGCCACCAAATAGATTTCTTCATCACACAAAAAAATAATTTTTAACTGGTTTTGGTCAATAGTTCTTCCTGAATCATTCCTAGATGTCTTGGTGCACCACTGTCAACTCGTGTTTTTCATGTTACTGGTGAAACATCAACCAAATGCTAATTGCAACAGTTTTTCCTTTTCTGCTAATCATGGTGACCTAGAGGTCTCCTAAATAGGTTTCAATGAGAGTTTTAATGAGTAGAGTATTGGAAAATCCAACAGTAGGATAGTCTTGCCTCTTTTCCTTTGAGAATAAGATAAAGTCATAAAACACACTGGGAACAATTTACTTAGTTCATTAAAGCAGAACCCTGCAGTAGGTTATTAAAATGCCAAAGAACCAATAAATCTGCTGCTCATTAAAATGGTGGGGAAAACCCTACAAAACTAATAATACTGATTATTACATAAAACTGTTTTAGCCTCATTAGCAGTCTCTGGTCATTAACTTAATCTTCCACACAGAAAATTATATAATTCAGAAAATGATCATTTTCAAACTGTATTTTCTTTTGTTTGTCATTAATTAAATAATGAATCTCTAAGACAGCAAGAGGATACAGCTGCTTCTGTCACACTGCATGAGCTACATGGCAATACGAAGAATTAAATGGCTCTGCAAGATGTGTCATACAGAGTAGTCAGATCTCAATTCTGAATCCAGAAAATGGGTTTAAAACACCTTCTTTCTGCTCATTCTTTAAATTTATTATGATACTATGATATCAAAATAATTAGTATGGTTTGACTTCTATACATCCAAATGCAGACAGAACACACAACCTAATTAAACATTTTAACATACTTATAGGTGACCACTTTCCAAAGCAATTGTATAGCAATTGTATAGCTTGCATATAAGCAAAATGCAAATTGCAGGACAGGGAACTTCACATAGGTAGGATAGTATCTATACTCTGAGATGATGTCACCTATAAGGTCATTTAAACCACAGAGAACTCAGATTTGATAAGGACTGTACTAGAGCCAAAGGCCAGATTCAAACACGGTATCTTCCAGACTCGGTGTGTTCCTTGGAGACAAAGAAATGAGCACATGCTATAGAAGGAAAGAAGCAAAAGCTGTTAAAATCACAGATCACTGCTCCCACTTATCTTCAGATGACTGTAAGCCCTGCTGGAGGTTCAATATTGTCAGCATGGACCTCCGATAGTCTCTGCCTTTTGATATTTCAAACCATGACTACACAGAAAGGAGTAAAGAAGAAATGGACAGGGAATGCCTTCCCTATCCAAAGAAAACATATTTAGAATAATTTCTTAAAAACTCTGCTTGCAAGAGGCTAAATATAAGCGACAACCCAATGGAAGCAGAGGAAGAAAATACACTCACCTCCAATAGGTGGCCCCAGCAATATTGTGCAACATTCTGCAATAGTGACCAGGCCAACAGCGCTTGTGAACCGGGCAGCTCCCACAAGGTCCATGAGAGTTTCAAAGAGCATGGCACAAACCATGCCGAAGGCTAAGCCAAAAAAGATGGAGTAAATGACGAGCCCGGTGTAGCCCGAAGCCAGCGGGCACAGAAGGTGACAGGTGCCGTTGAAAGCAATGGAGAAGCTGAAAAAGTATTGAATCCGTGGCCTCACCCACTTGCTGTTTGCAATGATGCCAGTGGCAGGTCGGGCGAACATATCCACGATAGCGAGGATCGAAAGGAGGAAAGCAGCCGAATATTCGTCAATGCCAATGTGCTTTGCATAGGGTGCCAGAAAAACAATGGGGGCAAAAAATCCCAGAAACATGAGCACGTTTCCAATCAGGTAAATCAAGAACCCTCTGTGCTTAAAAAGGGAAAAATCAAGGTACTGGTTGATTTTTTCACAACAGTCCTTTTCTCCTTCCTCTTCTGTTTTGGTCTCCATGGGGATATTCACAGGACTATTCATTTCTATGGCATCCTTAGTGACCTGTTCTTTCAGATCATCCTTCCCTTCCTCAGTTGCCTGGGTTTTGACCGATGCTGTGGCTGCCCCAATGGGTCTGAAGAGGGCTCCTGCCACACAGCAATGTAATAAAATAGCCCCAAGAATTAAAAAGCTGCCCCTCCAACCAAAATTGTCAAAAAGGAACTGGTTGAGAGGAGCCAAGGTGCAAAGCATCACGGGGCTCCCTGCCATAGCAAGGCCGTTTGCAATGGGTCTTCTCTTTAAAAAGTATTTGCCTATGATTATCACTGATGGCTGGAGGTTGAGAGCAAGGCCAAACCCTGGAACAGAGAAAAATAGTTGAGATAGATAGACAAAGGAAAAATCTGAGACCCAGTTATCCTCAGCTCATTCTTTTAGGCAAATTCATGGGCAATTGGTCCACTGGTGGCTCTTCAAGATGATAGCCTTGATGCAAACTTTGCTCAAGATATTCCTAAGCTTTTGGCTGTCACATTTGGGTAACCAGATCCCAGAAAGAGACTTTCAGTCAGAGAGCACCCCTTCCTTTAGCATTGCACATCTCTTGGGTGACAAACCTGGCACAAAGAGTTTGCTTCAGAATAAATTGAAACTACCCTCAACGAATACATCCTGGTTTTGTCCAGACACAGCAGCCTTGTTGGAGGAGAGGATGGATCTATTAAAAAAAAAAATGACAACTCCCAGTTTGAGGCTGTTCTGGCTTGGACAGTGCTAACCACCAAAGTGCATCCTTCTCACACGTGGCTGGGGCTGGCACCCTCTTCCATGGGTGGTGAGCACCCGACACTGCTGCTGGGTTAACTGAACTGCACAGAATATAACATCACCCTTCTCAGCCACTACTAATTTGGTGCTGATGCCAAAGATTAAGAGGTCTGCAAGTACACAGCAAAACAGCTACTAAGGATGCTAATTAAACAGGAGCCTAGAGTGTTTCTTTTAATTAAAATTTATTTTTATTGCATTTAGATATATAAATGGTATTAAAAATCTGCATTGCTAATTCAGTTAGCCAGCTTCTCTTGCACAGGTGAAATCTGAAGGCAGAGATACCAAATGCTATGACAGTCTCAACTTTCTGTGGTTCTGATTGAGAGCACTAGTATAAATAATCTCTTCTTTTCAAACATTTCTATGACATGCAGTATTTCCTTAATAAGTTAAATTTTCAGAACTCCATCAAAATAACATTTAAAAATCATGCCACATATTTTCCATCCTATCATCCAGGAAAGAATGAGCCACATTAGAACAAAGCAGAAATGTAATCCTTGAAGTGATTATACCAGAGAACATGAATCCTGAAAATAGGGTCATGCAGATTTTTTTCTTGTTCATTAGTCTATATAATTAGTTTGTTTAACTGTGCAGTACATAATTAGGCATATTGCTTTACAGAACAGAATTTAGAAAGGTCAAGGTCCTCGAAATTAATTAAGGAACACTATCATTAGTCGCTGATAGAGCAGAATCCAACCCATGCAGCAAAATTCAACTGATGTTGGATAGCTTCAGTTTGAACAGTTTTACAAAATTATTCTTTTTGCCAAGTCTATATTCTTTTTTAAAAAAAATTACTTGGAAGTTTACAACATTAAAAATAAATTGAAATGGCAACATATTAAAATTAGTCTTGATACGAAAAATACTCTCAGAGTGAATTTTTCTAGACAATCCCTGTATTTGGTAGGGCATGTCTTTGGGAAGCACAGCCTGCTCATAGTGCATTAGGGGCCAAATTCACCCCCGTGAGAGGGCTGATCTGAGAACTACGGAGGCAAAACACAGCCTTGTTTAAACAAGACCCTTGATGGTGTTCAGGTATAGGAATGCATCTTCTTTCACCTGAGAAGATGCAACACAGTGGATTAGAGTTTGCTTTAACTCCGTATTTCCCAGGCTGGTAGGTAAGGGTAGAAACTGAACCATCATTTCCACAGAATCATTTTTGGTGGGGACCTACCACATGTCGTGCAGAGACGGAAAATCAAAGTGGATGCCAGCTGCCCACTTAACCAATAATCAACTCAAATTTTTTATTATGTGAACATTAATTTGTCAGTCGGACAAATCTAATTTAATATTACCTCATGCTCTTCCCATTAATTAAATTTGCAGAGTTTCAAATTGACTGACTGGAATTTCAATGTACTTTAAGCTTTTGGCTGACTTTAGTTGGAAATATTTATATCCATTTTATTCCAGTTTTCAGAAACTACAGCAGCTTTTCCATAGCTGAAATTGTTACTCAAATAACCACATCTTCTCCCCAGGGATATGACAGAGAGGCCTATTGGTGGTGTTGCATGAGCAGAATCGAGCCCATGCCAGAAGAAACATCCTTTCCTAGATTAAACACATCTCCCTCATATTAGAAGGAAATAAGTGGTGCTTCAGGGGTCAGCTGTGCAGCTATTGATCTTGTTCTTATTTTATTAGCAAGGGAAGATCCTACCAGGTATTTCAATGCCCAACTTTAACAGCTGAGGCAAAGACTCCAGTCTCATTAGTCAATGAGCTTCACCATAGATCCCATTTCATTTCACAGTGGTCTAATTGGTACAGATTGAAATAAACTGACCAATCATTACTGCCTTGTATTTAGCTTTGAAATTTGCTGCTACTACCTCAGACTTGAAGAAGAGGTGGCATGTCTAAACACCTATTTAATGCATCCAGTCTGGCATCTATCCAGGTTGACAGCTGGAAAACCTCATTTCTTTTTCTAAGCACTATAAGGAAACAAGTGAGGAAGAGACCATGGGTTTACAGTGTATGCAAAGTGCCTCATGCAGCCCACAGCTCAGTGCCATCAAGGACGGAGCTGCTTCAGAGCTGCCTCCGACAGTGGAGCCCAGTCCCTGCTCTGCATGCAAATGCAAAAAGACATAATCAAGAAAGCAACTGAGACTGCCATGTCTAATCCCTGCACCTTAAACAGATACTTCCCACCTTCCTCTGAAGAGATTTCTGTTACTATGCCAAAGGCAGAGGACTGTAGCAGAGACCTCCTAGTACCAACTATCTTGTTTTCATCTCCATCCCTGCAAATTACATGAACACGGTCTTTTATGTCAGTCTCTTTCCTTTCCAGGCTAGTAGGAAGGAGAGGAGAAAGAGTGTGATGTTTACAGGTTGCTTTACAGTCATTGCAAATCACCTTTACAGAAGTCTCCCTCCTCTTACAGTAATGCTGTCTCAGCCCCGTGTTGAGAAGGCACCTTCATAATTGCCCTTGAATGCTTCCATGTTAGGCCTGGCCACTGAAAGTGCTTCAAGCATAATTAGAGGCATCAAGTATGTTAGCAGGGTTACAAGCATCTTCCCTTCTCTGTCAAATTAATATTCTTTCCCCAGCACGCACAGCCCGTGCCTGGAAATGATGGGTTATTAGCTAAGACCTCATCCATACAGCTGCTCTCATCCAGCAAGCAGGAGGGAAAGACATACACAACAAAAAATGTGCTTTGCTCTGAGGAAACATCACGGCATTAAAGACAAGGGAGACATGGGGACAGCTTTGCCCCTGTACCTTATTGCAGGCACGAGGGTTACACGTGTGCTTTGAGCACAGCTCATGCTATCAGCTCTCTGGGATGGGCAACAGACCAGAGTCAAACCAAAAAAGAACAGGGTCTTCATGGATCCTAGGCCCATTGAGGTTAGGCACAAGATTCCCTTCTGGCACATTTTTAGACAAATACCTTTGGAAATAGGAGTTGGTGCCTTCCTACAGCACTGTTCCTTGCCTGAGCCCTTCTTCTCTCCAAAATGTATATATTTTTAGCAAAATATTTATGATTTTCTTGTGCTAATCCAGTGTTAGCCAACTTGTTAGAGGACATTTGTTTAGTAGGGAACGATGCAAGCTCATGTATCGATAAATAATGAATTTATCCATGGGAGACATTGGTTATTTTTATTTCTCATTGCTTTGTTTCTAGAATGTCTTTCAAGAAATCTGCAAGATTTATGCATTCAGTAATAACACAGTTTCATCTAACTAGCAACTCTCCTTAGAAAAAGAAAGATTTAAGAGAGGGAATCCTACATGGGGATTTATTGAATACTGTGAAGATCTAATAAAGCAATATTGGTGTAGGAGAACAGGGTGACAAAATTTCTGTCCCAATTTATTTTGCTAGTGGCTGGTTTTATTGATTTTAAATGTTGAGCTTGCACTTTTCATGTTCAGAAAGCAGCAACACTTAATGCAGCTGCAGAGAGACAGGGAACATTCATTAAAACGTACACTTTGCAACCTCAGAAGCCAATTTTGAACTCACTGTGCCATGTTTTCAGGCAGATGACCTAGCTGCACTGGAAGAAGCATTGGCTTTACCTTAGCCAAAATAATCAAATGAAAATGCTTATGATTGAGCATCTCTACTCACACAGGTGGAGAACTCCAACCCACTTACCTATAAAAGCAATAACCCAGCACCTGCAGGCTTTAAAGACACTGGACTGAGCCTACGCCTTCTCCTGTTTGAGTTTCCAATATGGATATTAATATTTCAATACAAAAAATAAAATTATAACTTCAATAAGGAAATATAGGTTTGGTGTTTTTATCAATATGGAGAATATTACAGATTTTCAATCAACTCTAGTGGTTATTACTTTCAGATAAAGGACCTCCTAACCTCACAAGCAAACAAAAGGCAAGTAAACCAAAGCAAACCCCTGAAATCTCATCTCATATACCTCACAGAGGGAATACGACACACATTTATATAGGAACACAGGTGCCTTCTTCGTAGTCACACTTGTATGTCGATGGGCTTGCCTTGCTCAGGGCAGAGTGCAGTCAACCCATACTCACTTCATCAGGAGCTGAGGGCACTGATGGCCATCCTCGCTATTGCCTCTGGCTGAGAGCACTCAGCTGTGAGGAGCACATCCCACATGCGATGTTCAGCCAGGAACACGGTGCTTAGCAGGGGATAGGCTCTTTGCTGAAACTCAGCTGGAGCTGTTAAAAAGCAAGGGCCCATGTCCCACCAGCTTTTTATCTCACCAGGTTTCCGTTGCATTTGGCTGAGATGCACAAGTGTGGACACCCCAAGCCATTAGAAGTGAACCTCAAGAGCAGGTGGAAAGGAGATGCTTTCTTCTTACCTGTGATGAAGCCCACGCAGATGTAGAGCTGAAGGATGCTGGTGCAGAAGGCGGCTGAGACCATCCCGATGCCACACAGCAGGCCTCCAAATATAACCACGGGTCGGCTGCCGTAGCGGTTTACTAAAATACTGCTAATGGGACCTGGGGAAAGAGTGCAAAATGGTCCTTGAGGTAGGTGTCTTCTGACAGAAGGGCATGTTTGACACAAAGCAGGTAAAACTCTGCAATATCAGTGCCCCTGAGGTGCTGCTGACAGCTTCTAGGGTGACTTCAGGAAGAAAATGAAAAAAGAGAGAAAGATGATCCGTATTATGTGGAGATGGCAGCATGTCCCATGCCACACAGTAGCTGTGTAGTCAGTGACAGCTCCTGCCCCCAAGACTTTAAAGTGTCAACAGAGAAGGCAAATATCATAACAAATCAGGTGAACACATGATCCCAACACAGGCGCTTCTTGACTTGTTATGATGCTAAACCATTCACACAACACAGTGGTTCATATTACGAGGCTGATGTCATGAATGCTGTTGCATTTTTAATGCCTCTGTTTAATGCAATTCCAATACTGCTGACCAGGACTGAAGCTTCAGCAGAATAGTTGTTAATTAAATCTTAATAGCAGTCTATGTAAGTAGAAACTGTTTGGGATGATGGATTAGCTGGAGCTCAAAAGAACCAGTTTGGTCTTGCATTTATGTAAAGAGGTGGTTCAGGAATGTGCAAAATTATGAAAGAGAGGAATGGCTTAACAAAGACTGTGCACACTGAAAGGAAGCATTTAAAGCTGAGGAAGTGGAACACACCAGCAGCTTTGGGCAGAGGAGGAAAGGAAGTCTTGTGTATAGCAGTCTCAACCAGCTAGAGGACCCATAAAAATCAGAATCATGGAATAATATATGTCAGGAAGACTTTGAAGGTCTCAGGACCAACCTCCTGCTTGCAGCAGAGCCAACTCTGAAATTAGACCACACTGAGAAGCCAGAATGAGAGAAAGCAAACTGAGCAGGAAAGAGCAGTCCAGAGGTCAAGCTATGAGTTGTAAGAAAAACTCAAAAATCCTGAATCAAAACACTGCAAAAATGATGCTGGAAATGAGGCAGGAGAATACAGGCAGCATTTAGTACCTTATCTTACCTAGCTACTGTGGTGCTACTCAGCACACAGCAATGGAGTTTCAGAGCCCCATGTGTCTGTCTGCCTTCACTCCTGCTGTTACGAACAGCCCACGCCGCCCACCTACAGATCACTGGAAAGGCTATTGTGAGCTTACAGGCACCTCTGAAGAGTTTGACTGTGGGATCTACCTCACTGCAGAGCAATTTGGTAGGATATTTATCTTTGCTTAAATAATCTCAGTCAGAAATAGTACCAGAGGTCTCTCCAAACCCTGCAAACTATGGCAGGCTTGAGCACAGGAGCGGGACCCAAAAGCCCCAATATTCCCTCAGCATGGCTGACAGCATCTGAACAAGTTCTCAGCTGTTATAATGTGCAAGAATAAAAAATACTAGGTATGACTGGTTTAATCTGGGGAATGAAGCCCATTGTTACACCTGTAACATGTAAAACACTTTCCACTAGATGTCTAAGGCCAAAACACTCAGAAATGAAATACACAAGCCCAGTCTTAACAGCATCCCTGTGACTGCATGAGCTGTGAGCTGCTCCCATCGAATGCACCACTCAGTTAAAATTTCTGTGAGTGTATAATTATGTGAAGAGTTTTTTCTCCTAATCCTGTAACTGGACTTGCATGCATCCTTTGGCTGCACAGAGCACTACAGAATTTAGTGAGAAGTTCTGTGAAAGAGATAGGTGTGTCAGATCAGCACAGCAGGAAAGGGACCCCTTTCTCACAGAGTTTTTGCAATAGTCCTGAGCAAACTTTTCAAATGCACTGAAGCAAATGCAAAATCACATCCCCAAATTTACTTCCACTTAAGTTATTTGGACCTACAGAAACATCCATAGGCTTTAACAGAGCAGCCTTTCAAAAGCTGTCCCATCTCTTGGCAGAAACGGGCGCACGCAATATGTGACGTAGCTGTGCACGCTTCAGCACACAAACCCTGCTCATTTGGGCAGGTGTAGGAAGCAGACACTACACCTTCACCCTGCCCAGATGTCCTCAGTGACCAGCATCACACCCAACAGATCTACCTGTACCTCTCCTGCCCTGCTCTGCCACATGCCACCTAGAGGTACTTCTCATAGGGGGCTGATTAGCCATCAAGCACCAGATAACTTTAACAGCACTGTTCTGGGGAGCTTCAGAAAACATCAAATAGCTCAAGTCAAGGCAGAGGAACTGAGGGAACAACAAAGCCAGCACCGCAGTCGTGGGAAATAGGAAATACGATTACTGCTTTGCTTGCAGCTATTGCAAAAATTAAAAGTGTGACAGCCCCTGGAAACAGGGTGTAATTGAAAAGCGGGACCTGTCATTTAGCCTGCATGAAAAGAATAAAGATGCTGTATATTACCACACAGAAACCAATTATGGTAACAACGTGTGCAGCTTAGATCCCAAGGCACCTTTACTTGCTAATATCTGTCTGGTCAAACATGCAGGAACCATGGGCTCCCTATCTTGGCATCCAAAGTAAATCATCCTTCCTTCCGTGAGCCAACAGCAGGAGAAGCTAACAGGAGTCAGGGTGCTTTTTGCCTCTTAATTTAGAGTCTAGTGAGGAGAGGGCAAGAGAAACAGCTGGCAAAGCTCTCGGAAAGCTGCTATTTACCTGGCTTCATCTTGCAGAAGCAGGCACAGAAATGCTGTCAGAGTCCCTGGAAAGTCACAGCAAGGAGCAAAATCCATTCTCAGGGACCAGAGCAGCCAGGGCTAGTGTCACCCAGCCAGTGCTGTCCCCACAACCCCACCACCATGGTGGCATTGCAACTCCTAATGAGGAAATTAGAAGTAAAATTTAATCACCCCCTTTCACCCCAACAGATTACAAGGACAAGGCTGCCAACACGGGGGTGGTAGCAGCTAGCGCTTCACTGTGGGAAGGGATGGCATTTCCATCCACCCAGCCTCAGGAAACAAGGCAGCCCCCTCCACAACCCAGCAAGTGGCTTCCTCCCTCCCAATGAACATGCAGCCATGGCCATCATTTATCATCCATCACAAGGGGATGACATGAGACAGCGGAGGGCACAGCTGGATGCTGAGCCTCATTCTGCTGCTGGCTTTGCTCAGAGCTCTATGCCTGTGGCTCTGCACCTCCCCTGGCTTGCAGGGCACTGCTGGGGACACGCTCTTCAGCGGAGCTACCATCATCCCCTGGGTAAGAGCAAGGAAAGCACGCTCAGAAATAACTCCTTCACACCCCAAGCTCTTGCAGAGCAGGGTGCACACAGAGGGGGTTCTGCCTGCAGTAAAACTCTGCAGTCTGGAGAGCAACAGTTCGCACCAAATATCCCCAAAAGATGCAGCTCGGGTCACGGCACTCCTGGAAGACTGATGTAATGTAAAACACTATGCTCAGCCCAAATAAATCATGCTGGTTTAGTGCCTGTCCTGTATAAAGCCTCTCTTTTCTCCTACCCGTGGCAGATCTCCATTCGTTGTTAGCAGGTACGTGAAAGGCCACGTCAGAGAAGCTGATCTTGGTGGCAAGCAAAACACAGCAACTTGCCAGTGGGAAATACAGCAAGCCCTAACTCATTTGTTACCTTGTCCAATTACTTTTCACCTTGAGTTTTGTGTTTGCAGAAGTGAAGAGGACCCTGAAGAGTAGATTGTAAAACCATAAAGAAAATGCAAAATACCCTGGACCCTCCTCTCTCCTCCTCCACAAAGCCAGGCCATCTTGTCATTTATTTGAGCTGCTGAACTATGATCCAGAGAGGATCATAGTGCAGAGTTGGCATTTAATAAGAAATATCAATCTAGACTGGCTTAAACTCTTGCAAGTACAGCAGTGCTCACAAAACAGACACCTGAATTGCCTTTCTGTTTTCCTCAACAAGCCTTATGAATTTTTTATGAGCTGCAAAACTTCCAGTCCTGGTGCAAAACACCAATGTATTTTTGACAAGGACTAAAACATTCTTCTCTCCCATGGCTCTGATCATATATATATATATCTCTCTTATCTGTAAAGTTTGGTTTGTCATTTTTTTAACTTAACCTAATACTAACAGAACCAGTTTTCCTCCTTTTTTAGTGGAGTCTGTCTTGGATGAATTTCTGCTGAACTATTTCTGTGCAGGGCTCTCAGAGGAGCAGCTAAAAGCTCAGACCCTGAAAGACTGACCCTGTAACCCAGAGGCCTCCATGCAATGTGGGTTTTTTCCAGGTTTCACAAGACTGACCTTCTGACAGTGTAAAGTGGCACAGAGCCTTTGCAAACATCATACAGCTGCTGGTGAAACCATTTGATAGACATAAAGATGATAAAATAGCAACACTTTAAAATAATCCACTGCATGGACCCCAGTGCTGACAGATTTGGGACCACCAGTGCCTCCATCACTGGGGCTGCAACATGCATCTCAGCTTTTCCCACTTTTCCCCAGTGACAAGTGGCTCTAAAGAGCCTTTACTGCACAGGGACAATGGTCAGCACCACAAGAACTGCCCAAACAGTTAATATGGTCCAAACTGCTGTGAAAACACAGATAATAGTAAGGAACTCAGCACGACATGACTGGCATTGACTACGTGGAGTCACTGGGGACATACTCAGGTGGGAGGAAAGGGGGGAAAATCATTTATACTAATAAAACAAAGTCTATTATTACAGTAGTAGTAAAACAACAACAGGAGCAGGCCTGTAATTTCCTCAGTAATAATCTAATTCCCTCAGTGGAATAACAACACTGCCTTTGGCCTCGTAATTTATCCACCAGGGTATCAGCCCATTGTAACAGAGCAACCTCCTCATTACCCCACAAATGAAAGCAAGTGCCCCTGTGTTATTAACACACTGCCAGAACCCACCAGCCTCCCAAAGCAGAGGTGCTTGGCATCAGCAATCAGCACCCCGAAAGGGAGGTGGCCTGAGAAAACACAGGGCAGAGTCACAAAGGCTGGGGGAAAGGGATGAGAGGGTTAAAACCTGCAGCCTTTCAGTCTTTTGCCTTGCTAGAAGAGAAGTCCAAGGTCCAGGACCTGGGTGGCTCATGCTCATAAGCGTTTGTCAGCAGGGCTTGGAGAACTGCTGCTCACTAGCTAACCCATGTTAAATGAGCCCTGCACATGCCTGCTCCAGATCACCAGAGGAGAAGAATTGCTGCTACCTGGTAATAATAAAGCACATTAATAGTCTCAACTGCTTGGTTCAGGTGGGGGTTTTTGCACCTGAAATGGCTGAGGAGCCCACACACAACTGGTTCTTCCTCAGGCAATGCTGCTGGAGACAGGACAGCCATGCATGCCAGTGCTGGAGGACAAGTGGCAGCAAGGAAACACCCCAGGTGACAGCCATGGTATCAAATACCCCTCTGCCAGACCCCAAAGGGCAACTTCCAAAGACCTGTCCACCCCTAAACTGCCCTGATGCCTCTGTTTGTATTACTTTGCACTGCAAACAATAATTTTTTAAATAAGAAGGCTGAAGGCCAGTATATGCAATAGCTCCAACAGCCAATCAGTCACCAGAAGCTGCCTCTGTTTCTTCCTCGTAGGTAAGGAAAATGGTCTGCACATTAACAGGGGCAATGGCTGAAATTTCAGCACAACCTCTGTGACATGCCAAGCATGGGAGAGACTGCCTGGACCCTGGCCTCCCATCAGAAACACATGCATTTACCACAGCAGAATCTTAATGTTAAAAAAAAAGAAGGAAAAACAAAGCAGACGAGGTCCAAGCTTCCGAAAGACAAAGTGTCCTCTTCCTTATCCAGCAATCTTATCTGATCAGTGCTGCAGCAATTCCATTTCCAGATTACACAGCTGACACGTGCTGCTCCTGCGGCACACGGAGAAGCCACAGGCCAACAGCTCCAAAATTGGGGCTGGAGCCAAGGTCCTTCATGTCACTTCGTATTTAGGCAATTAAATAACGGCTCCTGCAAGGGGATGGCATTGCAGGTGCCGAGCACACAGCTGTGTGCACTCGGTGGTTTCCCTGGGGCTGCTGGTTTGGATCTCACTCACACAGCCGATCACAGCCACTGACCTTCAGAAGGTCGTGACTTCATGTGTTTTCAATTTCTTTCCCATGATTTTTTTAGCTAACCTTTCACTTTGGCAGGACCACAGACTTTTATCCTTTCCACCATTTGAAGCCCAGCTGCAGGACATGAGCTCCCTACTCCCTGAGAGGAGCAGTCCTTCGTTACCAGTTTTAACATGCTGCTCTACAAGCAAATTGGCCTCTTCCCAGTCATGCTCTCCAAAGGGCTTTGTCCATCTCCTGGAAGCCCTACATCATTTGACCAAGAGACCAGTTATGCTGGAGAGCCATCCAGGGGCAGAAGATGTGAGACAGGTTGGCATCAATTCTCACACTCCTTCCTATGGCAGCACACAAAACACATGCTGTCCTCATGAGGGGAAGAAACATTCATGTGTTTGAACTTCACTTGAGGGAGTGGATTATAACTTCTCCTGAGCTTAACACCTGCCTGCAAAGCATTAACAACCTCCCAACCAAAACACTTCTCTTTCTTCTTCCTAGTTCTTATTAATCTCAGTTTTTATTAAGTCTATCACATCTCTATTACTGCTGCCTGGTGACCTTGCTAGCTCCGATGAAGGGCGAAATGATAAAGCTTTGTGACCAAGCCCACGAACACAGAAATATTTCACCTGAACCTATAGTGCTATTATCGTTCTTAAGTAGAACAGGGCTATTTAAAAAAATAAAAAATATAAGCACATACGTGGTGACCTTGCAGGGCTTGAGTGCTCTCTGAGAGTCAGGAGAAGTATATGAATCTGCAGCACCATCCATTACAGAAATCAAATCATTCCTCACCTGGCTTGCTTCACAAAATCCATGATCGTAATGGTGCTGCTACCCCAGGGATTGTCCCAGCATGGAGAGACATCTTGTTTCAATGACACAGGGAGGCCAATTGACTCTTGGTGGGACTCCAAGAGGTGATGAAGATAAGCAAAAGGATGATGCCTAGCGTCAGGCAGCGGAGCCATGGGTACACAGGGAGAACCTGCAAGGGTGGGGCCACGATGGCAGGATGGTGCATATCCACTGTGGATAAACAGAGATATTCCTTTTGTTTCAGCCTACACAAAATATCCAGGTGGAAAAGCACGTGCCTAGGGAAACTCTAGCGAAAACCCTACTTGAGAATTTTTGTTGAACCAACACTGTAAGCACATAAGTAGAGAGAGCTGATACATCATACACCACTGCAAGCATCACCTGTCCTCCCCTCCTCAGCCTCTCCTCTCCAGGAACCCTCGCTCAGCACTAAGGGCTGATGAGGAGGTGCTCATGTCATTTCAGACACCCTCATGTCATTTCAGACCACCCTCACAGAGTGGTCAGACACAACACAGGACCCCGAGGACACAGGTGCTGGATTTCCAGACCAACAAGCTCTGCAGTGCGCACCACAGATCCACGCTGCATCCACATGGGCTGAGCATCTCCGAATGCAAACCTTGCCCAGGTACTGACCCTTTTATTTTGCTGCTAAGCACAAGTTATAGAAAATGAGGGGAAGCAACTATGCAATGGTGGTTGCATAGTGCAGCCACCCAAGCATCACACACAAAGATAACCTCTTTGCTTTGTAGGAGTGAAGCCACTTGTGTGGGGACTCACAGGCTTGGGGCTCTGGGTTTCTTAAAGAACAAGAGAAAGCCCCAGCACATGCTGTGGCAGCTCATTTCTTAGCAGTGGGGGATGAAAACAGCAGCAACAGCATGTTAGTGCAGTATCTGCAAAAGGACTTGTGCCTTGCAGAGATTATTTCTTAAACCAGACAACAGCCCTGTAGGATGCTCCACACCGGGAACCTGCTCTCCTGCAAGCAGCTCTTGTCCCCACAGTGAGGGGGTTGCCCAGGTGTTTGGGACTCCACACAGCGAAAAATCACTGCAAAATGCTGGGCAATGCACAAGGCACAATTTTGCCAGGCAGCCCCGTCACCAAGTTTTGAGCAGGTAAGGTGGTAAAGCCTCCACCAGTCAAGGCATATCCTGCCCTGGCACTTGTGGTCCACCAGGCAACATCTGAGTCAAAACTGGCTTGCAGAGAGCTTGCACCTTCTGCTGCCTGGCCTGGGTTCTGTTACCCACTTGCTGCAAGTCTGAAAAATAACCCCACACCTCCCTTTCCACGCCCCAGTTTCCCCATTTTACTGCTATGGTACTTCACAACTATTTGCAAGCACCTGGGGTAGGCAGAGAGCCCTGGGTGAGGTCTTCTGGAGGCAGAGAGAAGGTTTTGATGAAGTTTGGATCAGACCAGAAGAGAACATTGGCAGTTTTGATTAAGTTAAAAACTGCAGAATCAAACTCATTATTAATATAGCTTTATGCCACTGCATGTTGTAAGGTGCTTTCTAAACCTGTCACTGCAATTTATCATGCTAGCAGTGTAATAAAACACAGCTATAAAATTTTGGATTAAATGTTCAAGGTCAATAGCCGACTTTCAACTTCCCAATCTCTTCCTTGCTGCTTTAGCAGATGCTCTATTAAGCTGTTACAAGCTCTGGGAGAAAGTTTCTTTTGGGAAAAGACTCAGTTGTGGAGTATATCCAGACTTAAATCTTCAGATATTTCATTCAATTACAAAACAATAAATAATAAATAACAAGAGTAGTAAACACTGGCTGGCTTAAGGATAAAGCTTTTACTTGAGAAATGCTCTCATTTCTCTTGTGTTTGCAAAAGGTGGCTCTCTGCACTTGCCTTGGAAAACAGACAGAAAGTGATTCCCTAATTTTCATAGAAATTTGAGAACAGCACCCTGAAGATCTTGGGGGGAGTATTAGAGCAGCAAATAGTGAGACTGAGACCAGGACTCCACTGCACTGCATACTGAACAAAAACAATGTATGGTCCAGATGCATCTCAGCTTCTTATGTATTAAGAGGCCACAAAAGCAGCACATATTTACATCTACAAACTGTATACAAACGTGCACAAGGCTTAGTTGCACAGCAATTGCAAAAGAAAGAGTGAAATTCTTGAAAATGAGGTGGAAAAAAGGGTCAGATGTCTCCTGGTCTAGCCTTAGCTATTCAAGTTTATCAGCTGAAATGACTGTCGGGATCTGATCTCTGAGTTTCACTCAGATGGTTTGTTCTTTCATTACAATGGAGAAAGGAGAATTTTGGCCACACAGTCACCATAAAAAAAAAAAAAAACACCTGAAAATGCAGATACTGTCCTAGGTATTAAGTTATTCTCTATTCTGGCACACATGTCAGAAAGCCGGCTCATTTTCAAACTCTAACAGTTGGCCATAATAAAAGACAGTACTTCTTCCCACGATCCATACCTCTCTTACAGCCTTAGAGGAGACTGTAACAAGAACATTGCTGTTATTAAATTAGTGGCATCAGTATTTCTTATTTTAAGAATGTTTGGCTGCTTCCCTTGGTGTTGAATAGGGCAACTAAATTACTGGCAAATTAATATTCTTTATCATTTCTTTCCTGGGAGTTCAACAGCTTCCTGTTTTCCCTGGGTAATGGCTATCTCCAGGGACTCATCTGTGGCCTAGAAGGAAATGTGTCACCCTTAAAAATGGGAAAAGGGCAGCTCAGTTTGGGATTATAAACAATGCAGGCACACGGCCCAAGTCAGGAGGCACAAAGGCCAAAGACTTTTGGTCTGCAATTATATTATTTAAGATTGTCACCCTGAACAAAACTCATCCCTGCACATAAGGCAAGACCTTGGGAGCTTTGGTCTTGTGTTGGCATAGCATATTCCAAGTTTGCAAAGGAAACCCTGGCATGGGCATGCAGCAGCACGACGGGTGCCCTTTGGTGCTCCACATTTTGACAATGTTGTATGTCCTCATCAACCCTGGAGCCTGACACCAGGGAGCTGAGCTGCAGCTGGAAGCACCTTAGGGAAGGATGGTGGTATTTCCCCTGGTCCCTTATGGACAGGTCCTGGTTCCTTTTCTTTACAACCATCAGACCCTGCTCCATAGTACTTTTCTCATTTGGGGTAAGGAATGAGCTCATCACCCATGACCAGAAAAAAAAGTAGAAACATTGCAAACTGAAATCCTTCTTGATCAGGTTGACATGGGTTTCACCCTGCAGGATTTGGTCAGAGAAAAGCAATGTTGTCTTGTACTCCTCACTCACTGGTTTGCCCTCCCCAGCTGGAAATGTGGAACTGCTGAACACGAACACTGGTGAGAACTACAAGTACCCTATCATAAAATCCAGGCTATCCACTTTACTGCACACTAATCTGTTTTACTACTTGTATTATAGTGACAGACTTGTTTTCTGCAACCTAGTTCAGATTAAGAAACTGGGGGATAAGACACATTAAAACTTCTGCAATATATATTGCCAGAGCCTCGGCTGGTGTAAAACAGCTTCCTAAGGGAATTAAGCAAAAAGTGAAGGGCATAAATAGTGTCGGCTGCTGATTCTTCAGTCTTAGTCTGAAAAACTGGCACTGCTCTCTGGTGCTACAAGCCAAAGCCTCAGGTGGTCACTTTAAACCTGCATCCATGCTGTCAAAGTCAACAGAGCTACTCCAGTGGAGATTTGGGTTAGTTCATGCGAGCATTTTTAGAAAATACACTTCATTTGCATTATTTATGGAACTCAAACATAAGCTCTGTTACACATTGAGCAGCACAGCCTAGAAACAAGTCCCCACACCACAAGCATGCCAAGGAAATGTGAGACCATCTCCTGAGGATGTCTGCAAACAAAAGTTGTTGTCAGTTAGAGCATCAGACCCTCCACACCCTGCAAAGGCACTGGGCGGCACGGCTGCCCTGAGCTCCTGGGGACGGAGGGAGCTGGCAGGGTGGCAGGATCAGTCCTTGCAGGGGACATCCCCATGCTCAGATGTTAGCCTCACTGCCCTGAGTCCTGGCTCTGAGAGCCACCACACAGCACAGAGACATGGGCAAACACCAGGGAGGGGACAGCAGCACTACAGCCTTTCCCTGAAGCCAACTGAGCAAACAGCAGAGCCTGTGCCATGGGAATAATTACCTGGTTTAGTAACTCTACTAGTTACTCAGGACTAAGTTGAAAGCTTACTTTGGCATTTTTAGAATTCTTTTTTTTCAGAAAGGATTAACAAAAACCCAGTGTTAAACTATTTTCTAGTTTTTCAGCAAAGTAAATCAAGCTTTGCCACGTGGGCATCCTAACAGCTCTAACAGGCACTGCAGCGGAGCAAGACCTTGGCAGCTCACAGGAACCAGCACCCAGTTCTTTTAATGAGAATTTCCAAATCACTGAAGTCATTCATAAGTCAAACCCATGCTGGCATTAAATGCCCCGTCAATCAAATTAGATGTGTTAAATACACCTTGGGCATGTGTGTTTCATTTGCTCCATGTTCTGCAAATTCCTGTCTGCAGCCACTGAGCAACTTGGCACCACAGCCTGGATTGCTGCAGAGAGAGGGATGAACCAACAAAGATAAATCTTATTCAAGAGCAGAGGAGGGGAGGACTATTAAATGGACATAACTGAGCAACTGCAAGGCAAGTGGAAGGTACAAAGGTACAATCACCTGCAATTAAGTCTAACAGTGCCCAGTTGTATCATCCCCCATATTACTGTAGAATAGCATAAGGAAGGGTAAAGTTAAAGCTCTTCGCAAAAAGGCAGGAGATGCTCAGTTGATTGGGATAAAAATCCGGTACAGCATCCCAGGTACAGAGCACAGGGCACTGGCTTGAATACTTGGAGAGGAAGAGAAGAAAGTGGGTTGGAAAGTCTGCAGAGGGGAGAAGGCAGAGGGGATCAGAGCAGCGTATCACCTGCTCTAGCACCAGCTTGTCAGCCATGACCTGCACCCCAAGGGGCTCAAGCCCCCCATCTACACCCGTGTGAGCAACTGTAGGCACTGCCAGGTTAATCTGCGGAGCACGTTCCTTGCTTACTCATGGTCAGGCATGAAGCATCTCCATCAAGCCAGAGGGTGGAGAAACACATTTTTATTGGAACACAAAGCAGAGCTGGCAACAACCCACAGAAGCAGCCAGGGAGCCCCAGACTACAGGTAACTACTTTGGGGCATTTATTGCATTTATGGGACATCATTTCAGCACATGGCAGACATGGAAGGGACATGATTTTGTGGGCCATTCCATCAAGGTCTCCCCCCACCTCATGGCAGAGCAGGGTTTCCCACTGCTCCACTGTGGATAATGGTTGAAATCATTAGATCATCAAGACTGAGTGCCATGGAAGAACCAGCATTTCCCCAGGAAGAAGGTTTGCACTGTATGATGCCCTGAGCGACTGGGGAGACAGAGAAATGTGTCAGGGACCCAGCCATCAGGGAGAGCAGCAGTCCCTGCTCACCATGGGACATATTTAGCACACTCACCTATATTAAAACCCCAACCACAGCCTTCCCAACAAGTGATGTCCTAATTTTAGTACCAACAATCATTCACCTACTTTTGGCACCAAATATTTGCCATCTCACTTTGACTTCCAAACCATGGAGCTTTCTAGACACCCATCAGTAGGCAACACAAAAACACCAAAGGCATGGGCTGCCCACTTTTCCTTTTTCCTCACCTGATTGCTTCAGAGACATTCCACATAATTTACCCTGGTCCTTTAAAAGAGCATTTAAGTAGCATCTAAATGACAAGTGGTCCTTTTGCCTGCCTCCCTGTGGCAGTGTTTCCCTCCCTCACCACAACCCACTTGCTCCTGTTCAGTCTATGCAGAGCCCAACTGTTTCCTTTTCCCTGCAGACTGCTTGTTTGTATTGCTGGGGCTGAGGCAAAAATGCTTTTCTCTGCATTTAATAACAAGCCCCAGTGGAAATCTATCCCAAAGCCACAGGACTGCCCAGGACTCGGGCTCAGCATCCCATCAGGGAGGCCAAGGGGTGTGCCCTGGGACAATGGCACTGGCTTAAGCAGAGGATTTCTCTTTCTAAATCACTGCTTGGGTTTTGCCCTCCCAGTGCTCCATTTGTGGGTTCTCAAATAGGAACTCAGCCCTCGCAGAGCTGCTCTCCGCAGGACCAGACCTTTGCAGTGGGTTACAACAGAGTGGATTACAATAGGCTCTGATTCAAGCACCTCTTCCCCTTTACCAACCTTTACATAGCATCTTTACTTTCATTATAAACAGTGCTCTCCAAAAAGCACTATAGTGCATTATATAGATGGGGGGAAAGCCCTTTTTAAAAACAAAGAATATTTTCAGAATTGCTTTAACAGCCAGAATAAATATTGATGAAGTTTCCTGCAATTACAGAGCGTGATTCCTGACTAACTCCCATTGCAGATTTAATCAAAGGCAGCCCAAGTTTTTCATTGAGTCATAAAAGTGGTATCAAAACTGTAAAAAAAGAGCAAAGTTATATGCACTGCTTTGCAACTGATAAGCATGATTGACTCTGGCCATTTCATTGCTGTAATTATAAGCTGCACAATAAACAAGACACACCATGCAGCTCAGCCTCTGGTGCAGAGGGTACTGTACCCCTTTGTAAGGGCTTCCACATGACACCATGCCCAGATTAGGGAATTGAGCCCTATTTTGAGAAGCAGCACAGGTGTTGCCAACCCAGATGGAAATAAAGGGGATGTCAGCACTAAACTGGTCACAGACCACGTTCTCAAAGGCATTTGGAGTCCCCCACAGGCCCAAATGGCACCCAGAGGGGTCAAAAGGCACCTGTACCCGCTGAACCCAGTGACAAATTCAGAAGGCACCAGTTTGAAAATCCCAACCAACACCAATTTACCACTGAAAAACTGCCCTTAGCCCCTTCAGGCTCCAGATAGGACTCATTTCCCTAAACGACATCGGAAACGCAACCAGAAAATAAACCTGTTGCCAGGTGCTTTCCCCCGTACGCTGGCCCAGAGCAGAGATTTCTGCCTCATTTCTGCGTCCCCAGCGCACAGCACGCCGCAGGGGCTGGCACAGCTTTACTCACCCGCACCGTAGGTCGTGGCCAACATGATGGAGGAGACCCACGCGACCTCGCTATAGGACGTGCCAAAGAAATCCTGGATTTCTTTGAAGAAGATGGCAACGCCTTTGGGGAAGGCGTAGGCGAAGCCGATGGAAAGGAAAGCGCCGAAGACCACCACCCAGCCCCAGCCACCGTCCGGCGGGCCGGGGGCTCGCCCCGCGTGGGCAGGGCAGGGCATGGCCGGGCTGTGTGAGCCCACCACTCCTCGGGACACCCTGAAAAATAAAGTGTAAAGGTGCAGAGCCAGTCCCGGAGATGCTGCTCCCCCCAAGCGCCGGTCTGCAGCGACAGCATCGCCCCAGGACAGCAGTGTCAATCTGGTTATTTATTTCTAGAGTGGCACACAACCCCCCCCCCGCCGTGCTGTGCACAGATGTTCATGCACAGAGCATCACCCACATGTACCAGTGCCTCCTGGTACCCGCGGGACCCCGCACCCCCACGCGGCAGCACCCACCTGCGGGAGCGCGGCGCTGAGCGCCCCCGGGACGGCGGGGCGGGACGGGGCGGGACGGGGCACAGACCAAACCCCCGGCGGGTTTTACATGCCCTTCCGTTCTTCCCTTTTTCCCCTTGTTTTTCCTCGCCCCCCCCACGCCGAGGCGCTGCGGGAGGCGGCAGCAGCACCCGGACACCCCCGGCCTTAATTAAATCAGAGAATCACAGAGCAGCCTTGGTTGGAAAAGACCCCTAAGATCATCCAGTCCAACCATTAACCCAGCACTGCCCAGTCTCCACTACCCCATGTCCCTCAGCACCACATCTACACAGCTCTGAAATCCCTCCAGGGATGGGGACTCCCCCACTGCCCTGGGCAGCCTGGGCCAGTGCTGGGGAACCCTTTCAGTGAAGAAATTGTTCCTAATATCCAATCTAAACCTTCCCTGGCACAACATCCTGCCCAACCTTGCCTCCCCCTGGCTCAGGTAACAGCCCCGCAGCTCTAGGAGGAATTCAGCCAAGTCCCCTCCTGGCCCCTCCATCATATGGAGATGGCAGGTGAGTGTCAGTGCCCTGTCACCTCCCGCTCTGCCTCCAGCATCTTGGGAGAGGGAGATCTTCCCTCCACATATAACCATGAAGATTGGGGTATGGCTTGGGCAGATTTTACACAACATTTTGGCAAAAGATGTTTCACCTGCAAATGAGTTACACTGCACTGCAAATATGGCCCTTTCTCCCCAGTTCCCCTAAGCAGAGCTCCCATTCCCCCTTGGCTGCTCTGTGTTTTAAGGCTCAGACCAACTCTGTCCTTATCTCCTATAAAGCTGTATTCGGTCTGTCTGGAAAAAAAAAAAAAAAAAGACAACCTGACACTCAGACCCCAAGACACACTAGTTTGGGCGTGTGGAAATCAGCTGTTTTTAAAACCCTCCCTTTCTTCTTGAGCCGAACACCACACACATGGCAATGTCACAGGGGGTCTGTGGGCTCTCCCTCTGAGACAGGAGGTCCCAGCCTGCCCACACCCTCTGCATGGGGATGCTTGCTGGTCCAGGCTACTATTTCTTCTCTAATTTTGAATTAACAACACAATTTTAACAGTGGTACCACTTTTGGTTCAGGTTCAAATATGTCAATCTGGTTGAACAAGATGGAGCTGCTCTCCTCCCTATTTCCACTCTCCCTCCAACACTGCCAGAACAGACCCTGTGTTGCTATAAATCCCATTTTTCTACATCAGCAATTAAGCAATAATGGGGGGGGGGGCAGAAATCAGTGTCTTGCTCTGTAGTTTTACTGGCACAGTTAATCTGGAGTTTTAAAATCTCCTTACAACACATCTGTAAGATGTTTTATTACTACTATTTCTTTCTTCCTATAAAACTGAGTAAACTTAAAATGACCAGAAGACCTTTACTCTCAGGTGCAGAGCCACAGCGTGTGGTGACCTGGAGAGTTTTGTTTTCTGAGAGCCCAGACCCACTTTATGGGCTGTGAGGATATTCTGCTCCTACTGCACCGCTTGTGCAATGTACAGCCCTGCAAGCATGAAGGCACAGGGTGCAGTGATGGGCAGTCTGCCATTGCAGGACACAATTAAAGTCTCTCCAGTATGAAACCCCTGTCCACAGCTGAACAAGGGGATGGCCAAGGGGACAGGCCTGCTTTCTTCTATTTTCCCACAGAGGGATAAGGATTTGGATTAATGGAGTTTTTCTAATAAACAGGAACAAAGTTTATTTCAGCAGCTGGTTCCTGTGTTCTGCCAAAAATAAAAAATTGGACTAAACCTAAATAAACACCCCTGAGACTGAACTTGGGCACATCCTTAGCAGCAGTGTGGGGAGAGCAGATGGAAAGCCCTGGGAGCAGAGGGATGAAGCAGCAGGTACAACTCCATCCATGACCTTGGCTGGAAGGTGGGAGTTTCCTTCTGAGGAAACACTAAATTTGGTGTCACATTAAAGAATGTCCTCTGCAGCAAACCCTGGCAAGACACCTTCTGGCTAAATGTTCATACAACATGGTGGCAAACTCAAAACCAGAGCAGGAAACCAGTTGCAGCAGGAGGTATTGAGGACAAACAAAGGATTTCTAAAGATGTCTGAAAACGAGCAGACTTTGCCCTCGTGTTGCTGCTCTGAAGAGATGCTCACAAGCAAAGCCAGAGGGCAGAGGGTGGGACTGACAGCAGAAATCCTGGGCTCACGAGGTCGAAAAGGACTTCCTAGCAATCTGGATAGACTTCTGCTCATCTCACAGCCTCGGTGAGTGCTCCCCCTCCACTTGGGGAGCACAGGCTCCCCTCAGGGCCCAGCTCCACTTACTCATTCACAGACAGCAGACGCTTCCTGGAGGGCAGGTTTTTTAATTTGCTGGCAAGCGGCAACAAAATTGATTAAAATTGCAAAATACCTTTTTTCAAATGACTCATTTCCCTATCGCAGTGCTCCATGTAAATAAGTGACTGCTATTGTATTCCCAGCACTCCACTCCAGAGCTGCTGAAAGAGGGAGGCATAGTGGGAAAAGGGGCCAGGAGCAAGGCAGAATCCAAAATCCTTCCTTTCTCCCCAGAAAGGGCCATTTTCCAATCTTTGCAAAGCTTTCTATGACAGTTTGCATAGATATTTTGTGATAATTAAATAAAATGAACCATCAGCCTTCACTTACTGAAGTCCGAAGTTTGATGGACAATATTTAAAATATAAAGTAACCAAAAAAAATTGACTAGTGTTGACAACATGAGTGTTTCTAATTTTCCTGAAGAAAAAAATTAAAAAAAAAGGAAAAAAAACGCAAGCTCCCCTGAGAATGGAAAGCATTTGTATCTATTCTCAGGGGACCACTTTGGTATTTGGAAAGAATTTTGTTCGAAGCCTTTCATGCAACTCATTTTATTGCAGCTAAAGGTAGGAGCTGCAACGATAACCCCAGCAGTGTTTTTCCTTCATTGAGTCTTTGAAAGTCAATTAAAGGCTTTAAAAATTGCTTCCACATTAAGAAAAATTGAAAAAATCCATACCTAGCTCTGCTGCATGAAAACAGCACCGGGTAAGTGAGCACCTAAAGAGATGACTGCACTTCTCTAAAGCATCTGTGATTCCCACTCCCATGGCATATCTGCATTTCTCAAAACTATTCTGTTGTCATTTTCCATTTGTTCACAAAAAGCATCAGCAGTGAAATCCAATCCATAACCACGGTTAAAATGGATCTTCTGAATTAATGAATGAGATTATAAGCAGGAATTGTTTGCAAAACCAAAGGGCTGGCCTCTGTGGATGTGAGACTGCTACTTTCCCCAGTGCAATCAGGTTTAGGAGAGAGATAATACCCCAGTCCTCCAAAAATGGGCACAAACATTTATGTCTCTAACATTATTAACTTTTTCCAAGGGATCAATCCATACTAATATAGGTTATTACTTGGGAAAAGGTTTGAATTCAGCAAAATTCTTGGCTCCAGACCCCAACCAGATGCAATCACAAAATGCAAGAGCAGGGACAGATCAATAGTTCCCTTCCCAGAGTTCAGAATTACCCTTATCCCCCCGTGCTCTCCTCAGCGCCGAGCGTGACTGGGCTCATACAACACATTCCTCAGCATTTAGCCACAAGACCTCCAGCAAGCAGGGATTTACCACTAATATTTTCATGCTTGAAGTTTTAATTAAAGGGAACCTAACTCTGCACAGCAGCTCCCAGGGCACCAAACAGCAGAGGGCATGTGGGCAGCACCCTACCAACGCAGCACCCACATGTGCTCCAAATGGGGCACGTGGGTCAAGCATGATCAATCTGCATCCCTTGACATCATATTTTTGGGGGACCTTTAATTTCCACACAGCCTCTTTGCTGCTGTGTGAGATGCTCTGCTGCGGGCAGAGCCACCGGCCCCAAGCATCCCTATGCCTGGTGGCAAGGTGACACCACACAGAGGCAAGGGACATTGGTGCTGGTGGGAACCTCCTGGGATGCTGGCAGAGCATCATGGCTCTGCTTTCCACCAAGTAATGTTTTATGAAACAAGCTATGAAACATCAAACTTGCTTTTTGCTAAAACCCAGTATTAATAGTGCAGAAGCCAGGCAGGCAGAGGGATTGATGCAACATGAAATAACTCTCTCCAGAGCTAGCAAACCTCTTAGATGGCTCCAGCCCTGTGCCCATGTCATCAAACCAGCCAGGTGCATGAGGCATCACTGATGCACGGGCTGTTTTCCCGGAGATGGTAAAATAAACCAAGCAGTGACATCACTTCTTCTGTTTTTCCCCTGTTGCAGGAGTTTAATCAGCAGCCCAAACCAAAGCATTTGTGTTGGTAAAAAGATGGCTACAATTAATCTAAATCTAATAACTGGAATGTTCTCACTGGGGAATTAAAACAAATTACTCTTTTGCTATTGCATCTTCATCTCATTTACATTTTAATCCCAGTAGAATCTTCCTCTGTTATATTTGGAAAATGACTGTATAGAAAGGGAAAAACAACATGGTTGAAGTACTCAAAGATGCATCAGGAATTTAGCTATTAACTTTAATGGCAGAAGTCTGACTATGCCAAGCCCTGAATGACTGAAAATTAGGCCAAACACTGTGGCTTTTTGCAAACACTGCTAAACGCAGTGCCTGGTGGCATTTCAGATTGTGCACACAAACGTGGGCAAACAAACATCTGGGGTAGAAGGTTGTGTTGAAGGTGTAATTACACATTAACCAGAGCTGAGCAGGTCACTCTTTCATTTGTACCAAAAGAAAAGGGGACTCTTTGCCAGTGGACACGGTGTGCAGCAGCAAACCTCTGCCTTCCCTCTGCTCTCCACTCCCAGACTGAAGCCTTGCTCTCCTTGCTGTGAGGTTTTACCACAGGATAATGAGTTCATACATTTTTTCTCAAGATACATACATCATGAAGAAAGGCACTTTAGTGCTGTCAAAGTAAAATTAGTACTATATCCTGTCTTATTCCAGTTTGCCTTTCCTACTTTGCCTACCTGTTCTTATTTTGAAGTAAAAGCACACACACACTTTCTGTCCTGTCAAGGATGGGAAGTCCTGGTGAACACAAACTGTGTCACACAAGTATAGAATCATAGAATCACCATGTTTGGAAAGGACCTCCAGGATCATCACATCCAACCTTTATCCCATCATCTCCCTAACCACTCTGCGGATCCCCAGTACTGTCACGGAGTAGTTGATCCCACCAGGGATACCTGGTTACACCGGCAACAGAGGCAGCAGCTTTCTCCACCCCAGAGCATCTCCTGTCACTTTCAGTCAACTTAGAGTCATTGCATAATCTCAGTTTTACCTAAAATAATTATTTTCATGTGATCCTGTGCATCCCTTCACTGAGGAAGATGTGAAATGATGGCAATGTACTAGAAAGGCGGCAAGCACCTAGGTCCTCGGAGTTGTTTCCAAGGACAGTAATTGCCCCTGCCTTGAGTTACTCCAATACATATTCCACACACTTGTATCTTATACCTGTTTGCTTATGATGCTCCTTTACTACATTTTTCACCTGAATTAATTTAGCTGCTCTCTGCAAGCTGTGACCTTGTGGAGACAGTTTCTGGGTGGTGGACGTACCCTCCATGTGCTGCAGCCCGAGCATTGGGCTTGGGCTCACCTGCACTGAGCCCACAGGTCTCCTGTGGCTTCTGAGAGAAATATTCTTGTGGGAGTTTCCTTACTCATTTCAGTGGAAAGGAACCAGGTTGGCAAAGATCTGCAGCTTAGTCTGTCAAAACTAATGGAACAAATTGTGACTGCAGGATCCAAACACATCCAGCCCCCCTAAAAGCACTTTCTCCAAGGCATGGCTCTAAGCAGCTATGGCACAGCTGGGTCCAGAAGGCCACTGCTGTTTCCAGCCCATCTTCACAGCTGTCCTGCCACAAACCCTCACATAGTTATCAACAGGACAGAAAGAGGATAACCTGCCTCAGGGCCATCTGAACAATACTTCAATAAGGTGGAGAGCTTTAGATCTCATTAAATCCTCCTGATGTTTGGGAGAGATGTTACAGAGCCACCATGAAGGGCAATTTCCACTCCAGAACAGCAAAAAGCTGGAACTCTGCAACACTGGCTGAGGGTCAGTGGCTTGGGGACAGGGGGACATCACACCAGCTTACAGGTAATCTCAGGGACACCGTTGTTTGCAGGTCATAGTACTCTGAGCCATTATATAATGCAGGTATATTCCCAAAATATTAACCCTACCTCACCCAAATTTTCAGATATTAAAGGGACAGTCAATTAAAGCTACAGAAAACTGTCATAAAGGCAGCGGGGGCTTTCATGTGGTTTTTTTCCCCCCCCATCAAATAAAACTTGTGACAAGTGATTGTAACTCCATGCTCTTGCTGTGACTTCCCCAAAGAAGTCTTCCTCTAGGACTGTAGCATTCCAAGAGCAGGTACTCCTGTTTGCTACATATACGTAGGGCACCTTTGATTTGCTTCAAGGACAAGGGTGCACCAAGCAGAATACAATTTTGGCTGGGAAGGCACAGTTTATCTAGCAGTGAGGCTGCTAGACCCCACAAGAGAGCGGGTGGGAAGCAGGACTGCATGATAAAGCCTGCAGCCACTCTGCACATCACCAGCTCCTCTTCATGGGATGGAGGAAACCCAGCAAGCTCCTTCATTACCTTTCAAATTCAGTTAAATGCTGGGATAAGGAAACAAGAAACAGAATCAGACATGGGAAGAGATTAGCTCATGAATCACACGTGTGGCCAGCTGGGTATAACACCACTCGAGGCTGATCAGCCCTCTGTGCCCTTGACATGGGGTGATGCAATACACAATATTACTGTAGGTAAACTCAGCTGGGCTCCTGTGCCTGCATTTTCCGTGTTGTTTTGCTCTTCTGGCTGACCGTTGTCCAGCAGATCAAGCACGATGCTTTAGCATTAACTTTCAAGGTCTTACACAGATTGTTCTTTAGGAGTTTGTTGAACTTTTGACGCTGTACATCCATGTTACCCCACAAGATCAAAAAGAGGAGACTTTTGGTCCAAGTGTAGTATTTGCTCAAGCTTGCTGTAATCCTGGGTTTACAGACTGACCTTCCCAGGAGCCCCCTAAGTGCCACAGAAGTGACTCCTCATAAGACAGGCTTCAATGATGCACTTACTATCGAGGTCGTGTTTATAGGGCACTCCATCACTTAACACTCCTGGAGACCTTTGTGATACTGAGTGTTTACAGACACAGAATTAATTTCATTCAGTGCTCAGCCCCCTTTCCTAGATGTCATGCTTCTAGTGCTAGAGATCAGCAGATCAAACTTTGCACCTGAATGATGAAGTCCTGGCTCCACTAAAGGTGCAGGCAAGGTGCCCACTGATTTCAGTGCAGCCAAACTTTCACTGGAAACGATATTCAATGTTAATTTTTGTAGATTTTTTTTTTTTTAAGTGCAAAAAAGCACATGCTGTCCTAAAGGACTGCTTTGCATACAGTTAGCTGTGCCATTTCTGAACATAAAACTAAAGTTGGGGTTTAAAGGCATAATTCTCTCTGATGGGATCCCCTGTGTGCCCTCAACCACTCTGGCAAGCTTTGCTGGTGCTCTCCTCCTCTCTCAAACACAACATGAAGCTTCACTGGTTGCTACAGAATTGCTCTAGATTTATGCTGGTGGAGCTGAAAGGAAGATCAAACTGAGTATTCAATTACTTATGCACTCAAAGATATTTATTCCCCAAGATGAAACTCCTAAATCTGTTATTACTATTAGTGTGCTGCTGCTTCAGATCTAGGGAGATGCCAACACCATTTACTGGAAACAACTACCGAAAGATGAGAACATGACAGAGAAATGCTTAGAATTATTAATCATTCACAAGAATAGAGGAGATAATTGATCTTCCTTAATTCTAGAAGAGTCTATAATAATTACACAGGGGTTCTTAAGACTTTTTTCCCCCCAAGGTTTGTTTCTTTTGTAGTTTTGGTGAGGTTTTTTTTAAACTCAGATGCTACAGTCATTTAAACACTGACTCAGGTGAAGAGCAACAGCTACCACACCATGGGACAGACCCCCAGAAAGGAAAGGTGCTCTTGCAGCAATAAACACAAGTATTTGTGGAAATGCCAGGAGAGGTGGGCCAGACAGAACCCCTCTGCCAGCAGTGAGTTCTTAGCCCAAAGACTGTGCAAAGGTAAGTGCAATGCTGCAAAGGTAAAGTCATCTTGCTTCACAGCATCTTGTATTACCCTGCTTACAGGGACACCCTTCTGTTACATGTGACATCTGGGAAAGTTGGGTGCTTGCACACATGGCTGTCACTTATAACAATATTTCTGCAGCAATAAGGCTTCATAAATGTCTGTATTTAAAGATAGGAAGATCAATCATGAAAACCACAAGTTTTATACTGTAATGGCTTCTTCCCCCATTGAGATCACTGACAGCAGCTCCCTTGCTACACTCTGTATCTTCATCTGGGTACGGAGGGCCCCGGCTCAAGGAATGTGGAAAAGAAAAAGCCAGAAATCTCAACCAGTCTGAGACATCTCTAACGTACTCAGTTTCAGACGACCAGTTTTCAGAGAGCTTGAACAGCCACCCTGAGGACACAAGCCCTCTGGCAGCCCCCACAGTTTTCCAAGGCACGCAGTCATCTTGGGAATCACATGCTCAATAACACTAGGCACGAGATGTCAAGAGTAAAGACACAGGTTGTCCACAGAGTCAGAGACATTGCTTGGGGCACTGACACAGTGATGTGGACTGCTGTCCTGAGCATTACAGAAATTTTCTCCTTTCACCTTAATCCATCCCATATCAGATGACAAAACAGCTCTTTTTTATTACTTTTTTATTAGTAAAACCAGTTCCTAAAGTACATGAGATGAATGTGTGCAACCTCGGTACACAGGGTGTACCCTGACATTTGTAGTGTGTGACCCAGAAAGCCTCCACACTGTCCTGAAGGCGAGGGGGTACCAAGGAGATCCCTCCATCTATGACTTGTTTGTAATAGTCTTTGCCCCGAAGTCCATGTCACTGACCTTGTTTGAGAAAGAATACATGCTTGTGTAGATGTGAGTCAGCGTGGCTATTCTTGTATTCTTAAGTGTTAATGTTTTTGCATTTCACCCTTGCAAAACAGGCTGAAAAGAACCAAGAGTCTGCCAAGAGCCCAGCAATAATCCCCAGCAGCTGCACCTCACAGGCATCAGCAACCTAAAAGCAAGATGGTCCTCTACTAACCATTAACAGCAAGATACACACCAGCTACTCAGATCAAAGTGGAAGACTAATACCTGGCACCAGTGTCTGAGGCAAACATCCCTCTGAGAATATCTACTTGGTGATTTCATTATGCAGACCAGCAATACCTTCCCACAACCTTTGCACAAGGGTGACTTTGGCAGAATGTTTTAACTTGAACTTTGTCCTTTCAGAAAGATTCTGGAGAGAAATCTAAAACATCCCTTAATAAATGACTTGCAGCAAGATTTTAGCAACAGAATGAGGGAATATTTAAAAATATGTTTAGATAATATCTCAAGATTTACGCAGCTATTCATCAGTAAAACTTCAGGTTTCAAGTTTCCAGCATCTTCTCTAAAATCATGAGTGCAAGAAATTTTATCTCAAAAAGAAAGCCAAGAATATGACCAGAACAAAAGATGCTGAAATAACTGTCCAAGACTCAGACAATTCCACCATGGCCAAGCCTTCACCCACACATTTCAAGATTTCTGATGAAATAACAAGAATTGGTGACATCATATAAGTTGACAGTAAAATACTCAGCGGTACTGGTTCTCTCTGTTTTGCTAATGTACATCATGAGAAAACAGAGCATCCAGTTAGAGCTTTCCAAGAACTTTCTCAAAGAAATATATTCTCCCCTCCCCTTTTGCTGTAGGGACCTGACCTCCTCTTTTCCAAATAAAGATATGGTCTTGCTTCACTTACCTCCTCCGTAGGTGGTAGCACACATGATGGATGTTATCCAAGCAATCTGGCTGTAGGAGATGCTGTAAACAGCCTGGAGCTCTTTAAAGTAGATTGTGAAAGCTTTAGGAAAGGTATATGCAAACCCAACTGAGATGGAGGCTCCGAATACCACTGCCCACCCCCATCCGCCGTCAGGGGGTACATAGCCCAGGTCTGACAGGACTGGAGGAGACATTGTCAATCCAGATTTCAGAGCAAAAACCACTTCCTGGCGCCCTGCAGAGCAAAGGATATGTGTGTTTTACAGAATATGCATATTGTGTAACCAGGTACCATTTTAAAGTGTAGTAAAATAATTTAGATACAGAAGATGACCCACTCTTGAAGCCTGTATCTTTTGCTGGCTATTAAGAGTTTTCTTGTTCAATTCTATCACAAACAAAATCACCCTTCCCTCACCAATAACCCTGTCCAGCTCTGCCACTTATATTTTAAATACACACCTTCAAAATACTCGCAGGGCTTCAGTGTTCAGGGATAGACCTCATTCAGAACTGAAGTTAGTGCCTCCATTTTCTCTTCCACATCAGCTGGTAGCTTCGTGTCTCACCTCGAGAGATGGCTTCTGTAGGTTGCCCCTCTCACAGTTGCTCAGCCCGTCCCTCCATAGAGATGCAGATGCCACAGTTGTACTGTTTCTAGGGTAATCACTTCATTGTGTATTTTTTCAGATGTGGGTGGAAAACCTTATGATTTCAGGTTATCCCTGCTTAAAAGAATAATTCCCATTACGTGAGCAGCAGGTGATCAGCCCCACAGTGTGTCCAGCTCCCCCGTCCTGCAGTGGCATGAGGCTCCCTTGGCTGCTCACGACCCTCAAGCCAACAAACAAACTGCAAGCAACTGCTTGCAAAGTGGCTGAAGTTTCTTTCTACTTAGGGGCAGCAATTCCACGCATGCCAGATGTCTGCCAGGTTAGCAGATTACGCTCGGGAGCAACACAGATCAAAGAGGGCATTCACTCATTTGCATTCTTCCCATTTTCCCTGGCCATTAAAACAAAATGAGGGTAAAAAGAAAAAAAGTTAAACCTATGTGCCTCTCAGGTATTAATCCATGAGCCTCCTGTCAAGGTCAAGGCATTAAATCAGAGGGGAAAGGAGCAGGTCCCAAAGCAAAAGGCACCAGGTATGTGCACCTGCATCTTTGTGGATAAAAGGTTATTTATTGCCTTTCTATGCTGCAAACTCAGAAGCGAGGGGGGAGCCAATAGGAAAAGGCATCATCAGAGCTGATGGGAAGGAGCAGGCACAGGCATCAGCTGAACCTTAGTGGCAGTAGTCAGGTAGCTGGGGAGAGAGGGACCTTTGCTCATCTCACAAAAAACCCCAAAAAAAAACCCAAAACAAACTACCTTAGGGAAAGTACAGTGCAATTTGCATCTATTTGAGAGTCCATCACCTCTTGAGAGATGTAGTTTGGACTCAAACTGTAAGTAGGACACTACTGGAACCATACAGGGGAAAAAAATATTTTAAGCTTGTGACGTGCCTACAGATATACTCCTGAGCTCATGCTTTCTTTCACGTACTTTTACAGCTGTTAAGTGGTAGTGCCAATATGGGGCCCTTACACTACAGGCTTCAAGCTCCCCCTATGTCTGGACAACTGTTGCACACACAGCAGACAAAGACACATAACCTCCTCCCCAACCTCAGCAGCATGGCCCAATGCTGCTTTTAAATAGCCCAATTTAGGCCATTCAAATATTATAGAGAACACCAAGCTTCCAAAAATATTGATATATCCTAGTGGTTCTGAAATCAGACAAAATAAAATTAAGGGGTGAGCATAGTGAGGACACATTTCCTTATTTAACACTACGTTTGGTATTCACAATCTACCAAAATTTAGGATATGCAAAAATTCTCAGGCCCCTCAAATTAAACTCTATTTTTGGCAGTCCTTTAAAAAGGTTAAGCCTGAACTTTAAATATATTTTCAGGGATTAACAAGAAAGGTTATTTTTTATTATCCCAAATTTATTCTGCTTGTAAAACTGTGACTAGCTGTACACCACCTTTAAAAGTCTCACATAATGAATATATTTGTTCATTTAATTTCATTTTCTGTTTAATGGGAGATTTATTGAGAGGACATTAACATAAAAACAGATTATGGGATCAGCTTCATTGTCCAGCTTTTCTCTATCAAGGCAAATTCTTATATAATTCTTACATAATACAGAAAGCCAAAGAGGAACTGAAGTTAAATGAAAATGTAGTGTACACTAAAATATAAAAATCACATCAGTTGACTCTTACCTCCCTGACTATAAAACAAGGCTTCCAGAGGCTGACCTGGAGGAATCAAACTTTAGGGATTATTTTAACACAGTTTAACAGCCTGAGCAATGAGCAGACAGCAATGTGATACATTCACATCCTTCCCTTGTTTCTCCTGTCCCATGGTCTGTGGGGACATCAGCACTAAGGAGGGCCCAGGACTATTCTCTCACAGCACACTACTCCTTCCATTACCACCCTCTTAGCCATGTCTTTGTCACCTTAAAGTTTCTCTGCACCAGCCCCCTCATCTTCTACAGGTTTGTCCTTAATTTCTATGTGGCATCATGACAGCTCCTTCTCCAATATCCACTTCAAGGAAATATTTACATTTTGACCTTTCTTTTTAATAACTGTTCTCTAAACTGTTTGGTGTCCTCTGGAAAGCCCTTGTTTTCTTATGTCAATGCCCATTTTTACCTCCAGGACCATGCTTGCTTTTTCCCCTCAATGTTGTCCAGGCCCTGCCACACCACTGAAGTAAAATTACCGACCTATAATTTTCCAGGTCACATTTAAATAAGTGGAGACATTACATTTCATTTGTTGTTCTCCAGTTGCATTGTGCATCAAATTTCATTTGTTAGCTCTTTGAGATCATCTCATCTCACCCCATCCTTCACAGGTTTTATCTTTGCTTTACCCAGAGAGCACTGAAACTCCCACCTCTTTATTCACCTTTTATTGTAGAAGAGAAAAATCATGAGAGTTGCCTTTGTACAGCCATGGTTTGACACAAATTCACATGTAGACTCTCTCATTTTACCCCTATTTCTTTTTTGTGAAGTTCATGTCTGGACCTCCCATTTCTCCATTCACCACTCCCTGTAAGTTTCCTGCTTTATTCCTGTTACTTTTGTAGTTAGTTATTCATTGGTCACATCCGGATCTCCTTTATGCACTATTCTTCCCTTCTCTTTAGGAAACTGGCTGAAGCTACTATCAACAACTTCAAGATAATGAAATTCCAGGTCTCTTGTACAATCAAGGCTCTTATGTCTCGATCCAGTTGATATTACAATTATTTTCTGCAACATTTGTTTTAGTTGGTTGAGTGGGGTTTTTTTTGTTGTAAAATGAGAGCACTACGACAAATCAAAACCAAGCCTAATGCAGCTTCACCTGTTGATCCAGGCACTCCCTGGTGCCAAGTTGCCCTCAACCCAAGCAAGCCACCACGCACCGGACATACAAAGTCACTAACCGCCATTCAGTGGGACCGCTCTCTCTTCGGCAGAGGTGGGTACCAGGCTGACTCCCTTCCCTCTGTCACTCCAGTTGCTGGCTCACCTGGCAGCGACCTGCTCAGCTTTTAAAGCCATCTGCTGAACTCTTCCCCCACCCCAGATGCAGCCAAGATCAAAGGTTGAGATCAGAGGCTGTATCCTCAGAAGCAAGACCGTTCTGTAACTAGCAACACCCTCTGCCACTTGACCACTCAAGTTATATCCAAAGGCAACCACATCCCACATTAACTAACCTTTCATGAGCAGGGATGGCCCTTCACCCATCAGGGACAAACTCAGGGCAAGCTCCCCATTTGCAGTTCTTAGAGTTCTGGCTTCTCTCAGATCTTCGTGGATGTTAATAAATTATTTGTCAGATACCCCTTTTCCTTCCTTTCTCTCTTCCTTGTACATATTAACTTCCTTCATGACACATTTCTGCAGGCTCTCTCCTCTAGGGGAATTTGCATACAGAGAGCCCCTATCTTTACCCATCTCACTATAGCAATTTTAACCTTCTGGCTGCAATTCTCTCGCGTGACCTCTGGGTTACTTAAAATTCTGCACCAGACTTATTTTGATCATTCAAGAACAAACAAAAGGGATTCACAGGACATGGCAACACTTAGCAAGGAGTAAATTTCACCCTGGAGTGAGAAGAGGGGGTAAGGAAAGTTCCTGAATTTCTTGCCAGTAATGGAGCAGCCGACTTGGACTAGCGAGCGAGCAACATCCACAGTGTGAGCCCTCACTTTACAGAGGTTTATATAACCCAATTTCAGTAGGAATGTTTCCACAAGACTTACATTGCAAATCCCCATTTGTGGGATTTAAAACATTCTCCTGCCATGTTTATAATCCAGACGCTGCAACACACTACTTACTAAGTGCAAGGAAAAACAGGAGAAAAGCTGACTGTAGGCAGGCCAGGGTAATGTTCTCATCCAATCTGAGTAGAAAACTCAGCAGAAAGGTAAACAGAGACAAAGAGAAAAAAGATTCATCCAAGCTAACTTTGCAAGTCAAAATCTACTGTAGCCCATATTTCCTGCTTTGTAGCCACATGTAGTCATCCACGCTATTTTGTATTGCCCCAGCAAAAACACCTCCCTTGCAAGGACATAATGAATGCTTAAAACCTAGCTCCCAGTTTACGTTAATAAGAAAGGCTACCAGTGCCAGCACAGTCAGATCAGATGTTCTTCTCACAAACACTGGACACAATGCACACCTCCCATTTAAAAGTATTTTCTACCAGCCAATAGTAACAGTACACAAAGAAGTCTCCTGAGGTCAAAAGACAGCAAGATAAATCCTTGGGAGAAACCCACTGGGGGCTGTTAAACACAAAGATGCCACCTCTGGCATTGCAGATTGCAAAGTGCTGGAGGTTGGGGAGTATTGACAGATAGCTCTGTTCTTGTCTCTCCAGCTATCCACCATTAATTTAATGCCAGGAAAAGAATAGCAACTGGACATACCTTGGTCTGATCAATCTTATAGTCCAGCTCTTTCTACCTCACTGGTCATGGCTTCTACCAATTATTCTTTCTGAAAATATTTTACAACCAGAAACATAACAAGCATATCTGGTGTTTTTCTGTCTTTAGAAGGAATAATTCCTTAAATGCAGTTATAGGGGCTATGAGAATTCATTACAAATTCTTGGAGATGCCTGTGGTCCTCTATGCTCCATCAGTGGTTAAGATGAACAAAAGCAGCAGAAACTCTCCTTTACTATTTCATTAGCCTATGAAAAATTGAAATTTGAATGACTAATCAGATGACTCCTTCTTAACACTTGCTCTCCATATGCTAGTTTTGATGGAAAATGTGGTACACATTTTCTTTCTTTTGCTTAAGAAAAACAAAATGCAAATTTGCAGAGTAAATACAATTTAAGCACTTCATTTATTGTCTGTGGGAGAAGGTTAATTTGATGTTCACCAAATATTCCTGCCCCTGAACTTTTCAGAATGTTTGAAGAAATCCGTTACTGAAGGAATATGACCAGAATCAAACTGGAAAGGTATAAAGTAATTCAAAAGTTACCTGCAAATATTTTTCTGCAGCTGATATATCACATACCATCTTGACCTCAAATTAATTAATCTAATGAAATTTAGAATTGAGTCTACAGATAATCAAAAACTATATGTATCATTAAAAAAAAAAATAATCAAAAGTTGGCATAAACCATGCTGTTCATACTTCTCACATTTGGACTGGACGTTGCCAGCTTTCTGACAACTGCAGAACAGAGCAGGTCTAAGGAGACACAGGAACACAGAGCACATTCCTTTAAATGGATTTATTTGGTACTATTTTGGTTGATATTTTACAGGTATGTTATCATTGACAGCACTCAGTGACACTTAAAGATCTAAATAAGCACATACTGTCTTTTGTTTAACAGGTCAGACTCCACATTGTCAAGACAGTAAGTGATCTGCCAGGGCACACAGCCTCCTCTCCTGTCACCCTGTTGTGGCTGAAGGGGCCAGGCTATGTCCTGGTCCACAGCCACAGGAAGCAGTAGGACACAGGAGAAACCTATCACCTACTTTTACAGGATTGCATGCAGCAATGGTCCAGCCATGCTGGGAAGGCCTCACCACCACTCAGGTACTATAAAGAGTAGGACATCATGCTTTTTTTACTTCTTTTTGTTCCTCTTCAGGAAGATCTATGCCTTCTTTACTCAAAGTTTATGACATGCAGGAAGCTGCCTAGCCCTGTAAAACCAATCAAACTGAGCCAAATGTTCTCCAAGTGGGGATTTTTAGTATTTTTTTCCATGAGGAAACGCAGTATTTAGGGGTTTGTACATGCAAACGATCACTCTCACCACACACCCTGCAAATTCTGAGATGGTGCCTGGTTTAAATAAATTTTGTGGAGGGCCAAAGCTTTCAAAGACGTAAAGAGTCCATACAGGTTTTGTGTGTAATGAGGTGTCTAAAAGGGCAGAGATCGCACTGCCACCTCCCGTAAGGGAAAGTTGACAAACACAACCTTTGTTAGGCTTCAGAAAATCCACTCTGTAGAGATACATTAGAGATCAGTTTTGCTGCTCCTGAAATAACTTGTTAAACTGTAGCTTGATCACATCAACTTCATTACAGTTAATAAATACCTGCCTCTTACAGCGGATATTTGCATTTTTATTTGTGTAAAGTACAGAAATATGTAAATCAGCAGTGAGGCACACAGGACCTTCACTAGATGTTAAGAAAGCACAGAGGTTCAGACTTTGTTGGTTTAGCTCTTCCCCCTTTGAGAGGCAGAGAGGGGAGTACATGTCGCAAAGAGATGAGGAGCAAGTTATTTCTCCACCTGTTGACCAACTACGAGATATTCCCCTGCACATACATGAGTGTCCTTCATAGCTTTGGGGCTATGAAGAATGAGAGCATGGATTCATGAAAGTGGACTGTCATGGAACAAACTTGGTGGATTGTTTCATTTAAGTAGTGCTACCTTGTTTTGGATGGTATGCGTGTGTTCAATTCCTCCAGCTTCCAAAATAACATGCCTTGCTTCCCAAAGGAAGTCTGAAAGGAAAAACATGGCCAGAAAAGAATCTCACCCATCCCAGGATACAAACGGTCTCTCAAGTGCCCATCTATTTCTCTCTTCAAAAAATACATCAGAAATTACTTAAGTGTCAAAGAGGATTTTCCTTCTTTGGACACTAAGAAGGTATAATCATTTGCAGAAGCGTGCCGAAACTGCTCCCTTGTACCCGAGTAGGTCAACTTGACCACACAAAGTCACCTCATCCGTTGCTGTGCGTTATTTCACATTATAATGCATGTCAAGCATTAAGAGGATTTCACAAGAGCTAGTAGGAAATTTGGGGCATGGGTCACCAATTCATTTATCTACTTTTTGCCATGAGAACAAGAGAAATTACAGAGTCAAAGAACATGGTTGAACTACCCTCATCCCAGGTTTGGCTCTTGCCCCACTCCCTGACCACTACAAACCCAGAGTGCCTTCCAGACAGGACTTTGATGACTTAGATGAAAGTTTGCAGACATCTCCATAAACATCTTTTATAAACCAGATAACAGCTACCTCAACTCAAAGATACACTGACATCTTTTTGAAGGAGTCAGGAGCACTGCAGCAAAGCACAAGAACCATTCAGATGTATCTGAAGAGGTGCTCACTGAGGCTTCTGCTACAACTGCTCAGTTTGTTTTCCCCTCTGGTTAAAACACTCTTATAAGGAGATAATTCCAGTTAGCTTCTGAAGCTTTAGCTTGGTCTAAACTGTCGACCTCAAGTTAATTTGATTTGTCCTCAATAAGCCAATGCAGTTTAGTTATTTTTTCTTGCAGTCTCTTGTTATTTTGCTTTCATATGACTTTTTCCCCTGGGGACCCCAGGGGGAGGTGTCTCTGTTCTTGTCAGCTTCAGCTCTTTCTTGATTTCTTTAAGTCCCAACAGTTTACTACATACTAGCATGTTGCAAAACCATCGCATGACACTAGAGGATCTTCCCTTATAAGTTCTTAGAGTTTTGTACAGAGCAAAGGTGCTCCAAACAAAGGAGACAGCAGACAGAGACTCGGGTTAGGGTGCTTTTACCATTCCATTGGTAACTACAACTGCAAACTCCATACTGGGGATGGACAATTTGGACTCTCAGCCACCATTTTATCAGCAAACTCCCATGATAGTATAAAAGTACAGCCACATCTAGTTAGACCTGTCTGCCTAACAGCAGCCATTAGTATTTCATGGCCCCAAGTCCTCAGATGTGGAAGCAAGTAGAGAATGCATATAGTTTAGCATGTGTGTGTGATTTATTCAGCCCACTAAAATAAGAAAAACAGCAAGCCTACCTCCTCTTTGCTGGCTTCATCACTTTTTCTGCTAAGTCTTCAAGAGGCTGCATCCCTGGTTTTTAACAAAGCAGTTGCAGATCTGAACAGGACCACAGGAAGGCAAGCAGTGCATTTGCTACGCTGGACAATTTCTCCAGAGAGGTCTTCTCAGCAATGGGAAGCTGCAAATAGAAAATATATCAAGATTGTCCAGGACATGTCATAGGTTGGAGGAAAGCAGCTCAACTCTATAAGGAAGAATGCTGTGATCACACAAAATAACCCAATGATTACACAATGAGGCTGGGACCCTTGGGCACTGTAACTGGAGAGTGCAGGCTGCTACTGAGCCTGACTGGAGGGAGTGTACCATTCTGAACTGGTGACCAGGAGCACGGATATCAAACTCCCAAGCACAAACTCACCCAAGGTTAGGATCATCACGCAGCAGTCTCCAGCAAGGCGGGTACCACACTGCATAGCTCACGGGCGGTCTGCCACGTCAGCCTGCTGCATGGACAGCCTAGGCAGCCAACCCAGTCTGACAACCTGATCACACGTGGCAGAGCTCATCTGGATACACAACCGCCACTAGCCCGGACTCCTGAATTGCTTCTACTGTCACCACACTGCCAGGTAAACAGTCCTCAAATGACACCCAGACAAGTTTACAGGCTGGGGGTGGGAGGGTGGAAATAATGCCTGCAAGAACCTGACAATAGGAGCACCTGCCCAAACAAGAGAACTTCATGTTGCTTCCCAAGGCTGCAATGACATCAACGCTGAAAGTCAGACAGACTTTGAAAGGGAAAAAATGTTCTCAAATATAAAGCATAACTTACAAGCACACGTGCTAAACACCATCACTACATCAAACTTCAGCATTATTATGTGGCTTCTTGCTTAATCAGCTAGGGGAGAAGAGGCCTCTCATTCTCAGCTCTGCAGCAGACTCCTCCTCCATCAGCATCACTGTGATCTCTCGGTCCCTTTTACCACCTGGGAAGTAAATTCCCTACTAAGCAAGGATGCTGGGAAACTCAGTACAAAGTGCTTCAGGGTTTTTCAATATACAGTATTATCACGCTGGAAAGCCCTACTTGACATTCCTGCTGGGATGTCAGCTCCTGCCAAAGGCAGGGAGGAAGGGAAGGAGGAGAAAGACAATGTCGCCTGTGTGTTAGCAAATGAAAAGTCAGACCTGAACAGCCACAAGGAATGAGACAAAAAAGCAGAACAACACACCTTCCACCTCAAGCAACAGTGTAGTGCTGCCTTAAAAAAAACAAAGCAAAACATGTGACATTACATACAGCTGAGACACACAAGTACAGAAATAGAAAAACTGACCAAGCATCAGAATGTTGCATCATTGGGTTAATTTTCAGAAATTCACTCCATTCAAACACATACAAGAGATTTATTTATCACAAAACCAGTTGAACTCCATTGTATTTCAACAATAGGTTTATTTTAAGAAACATAACATGACATTAAGTAAAAATGCAAAATTGTGCAATTATGGCAAAATGTTTAAAAATCCACACATTTGCCCTCAGAGGACTACAGTACTTCTTACTAACATACCTGAGCACTGAATGTTGGATGCCATTCCTAAACAGCCTCACGAATAGGGAGCTCTTCGGTTTCTGGTAGAACATACACACACTGCATGGTTGGTGCACCAAAACTGCTTTGAGTTATTCTAAGTTTTACTGACGGAATCCAGTGGAAATTACAAAATGTTTCCTTCTAAAGTAACTAATAATCTTGGAAAAGACATTTACACTCACTTAAGTCCTTACAATGCTAGAAATTCATTTAATAAAGGGAAATAAATGAATGCAGAAAAAAAATACCAAGAGGGAAAAACATACAGATTACTGTTTAAATATTACCAGTACCTTTGGTGCAATTATTTCTTTTTTTGTGCTGTGCAAGTTTACTTAAGTCTGACTCTAAAGCAAAACTTTACCAGGAATCTGACTTTCAGCAAAACGTAGAAGCATTTAAGAATTGGCAAAATGTCACAGCTACATTACCGTCTCAACAAACTCCTCATGCACAAGATTTAGTATATTCTACTCCCACGGCAAGTTCCAGGATTTAGCTTTTAAACACATTACAGACTTGGATCACACCCTCAGTTTGAATGGTTAAACAGAATGGAGATCTTCGTACTTTAGTGCAGATAAACAAAATTAACAAACCTACTGCAGAATTAACCACAGCATATTGTACTTCTATACATCACATGACCAGTCAATTGCTAACTCAATTCTATTTCATAGTTTCAAGTAATATATTGAAATTTGTTCTACTAAATAAATATAGAAGATTGTCAAAAAGCAGCAAGAAGTCTTGTAAATATTCAACCAAGCTCAAAAAAAAAAAAAAAACCAAACCAAAAAACAAAAAACAAAACCAAAAAACGAAAAAACAAGAAAAAAAGTTACATAACACTTTGCAAAAAAAATGGTTTTACATACAAATGCAACACTGTTAGGGAGGGTGCTTCAGAAAGCTTGCAGCTAGAGGCCTACAAGAGCACAAAGAGAGCTAGCCAAGGACTAAGGATAACTTGAAAAATGAAATCAGTTGTACTTTTTAAAAAAAAAATATCTTATTCTTGGCTATGGAGATATATAAAACAGTATCCAGAAGAAAACTAAACAAAGAAACAACACACCTCAACACTGCTGGAAAATGCAATCTTAGCAAGAACTGCCAACTTCACTTCAGAAAAAAAAAAAATTCAGGCGCTGGCATTTGAAAGCAGCGGTTTGGTGAATCTCTGGAAGATGAGGTATGTAACACAAAGAGGCATTTTTATTTTTTGTTCTTTTCATTTCACAGTTTTTTGTTTCGTTTTTGCCTTTTAAACATTTTGTGCAAGAATTAAGAAACAGAACCAGGCAAGTATTTTCATGTATTAGAAAGATTCCATCTGGGAACAGTAAGACCACATAGTAAAGGAACATTATCCAAATCCTCAGCCATGCCAGGGGGATAAACAATGAGCTAAATATTTGGCTTACTGAAATATCAGCTGTTAAGCCAGATAATGGTAAGCACTTACAGTCAGCGATGGCCGCTGCCATTTCAGTTTACTAAGGTCAATTTGAAAAAATAGGGAAGAGTAAGATAACACACCCACAGCTCTGTAAAAATTAGAGCTGTAACAAATTAAACCTGGCAAGTTACAGCTGATATGTGCTTTAGGATTCACCTTTTCCCTTTTAAATCCAGTTTTCACCAATGAAGTAGAGGCTGATCTTTGAACTTATTTACTTCTTAAAAATAAGCTAAACGTTAAATACATAAAGTGTTGCAATGTATGGGATCCCTATTCTACATCTGCATCTAAGATTATGTAAGCCATCAATACTTATTGTCAATTTTGCTTTAATACACTGGATAATGAAGACAGTTCAGTAGTGCAAATTTTCACATTATAGATCAGAATGCAATAGAAGTTATTTGAGGGCTTGACTGCGGGAAGAAAAAGAAAAACAACGTGTAAAGTTAAGCCACACTTCCAAATTACTGGAGCACATGCCAACTCTGCACATAGCACTGCACTTTTGTGGAGACAGAATGAACACTCCACACAAAAAAAAAAAAGAAAAAAAAAAATATCACTATTAAGGCCATATCCTGTCACCATTCTGTGCAAGAATACCACTGCAATAGAAATATTATGTTAAAAAAGACAACATGATGACAGGACAGGGCCTGAAGACAAACATACACTCCATGAAAAATAACAGGCTGTCTTAACCAGTAGCATAAGGCTAGCCCATTTCAGACAAACAAGTATTAAAAATGTACTAGCACCATCAACTTTTGGGTTAAAGCCCTTTATGGGATGAAAAAAGGTTTTATGCAGTGTTAAAAAATGTTTTTACTGCACTACATCTAAGTGGCAGAAAATAGGTGTTGGGATTTTTTTTCCCCCAATATCATCAAGCTCAGTTTGAACAAAACCCACAAAGAGGAAGTGGTACAGGAATCTGAACAGGTCTCTGTCCAGGGCAAAGGTACTCCATGTCCCTATGCTGACTTTTCTTCTAAATTGTAGTGCACAAACAACATCACAAACATCTTAGCAGACTTCAGAAACAGTACACACACCAAAAAAAAAAAAATCAGATCATTATGAATCAGAATCTACCATTCCTCTATGTCATTTCAATCTAAAATAATCAAAAGAAAGAAAAAACCTTAGTGATATTGCCTCAAATTTTACCCGTATTTAAAAAAAAAAGAGGAAAGAAAAAAGAAAAGTCACTTCAAAACAATCTTGGACATCCTTAGCTATTAATGCTAGATTTGCTTTCACTGTAGTGCATAGTTATCCTGGCTCTTCCACTTAATTTGCTCTTACCACAAAAACACCCCTCTAGTATGACATGATTAAGTGTTTACCAGAAAAAAAAATGCTGATAATTGCACTTTGTAACCTCCTTCTCATTTCCCAGGAAAACAACAGCAAATATGAAAGTGAACCAGTAATTCCCTCCCCAGACTGCAACCTTTAAAGAGCACCCATCCCCATATACAAAAAACTGTCTGTTTCAGCTTACAATAAATACTGACAGAATTTCTTTTGTTTTCTTTTAAGACATGTTTTCTCTAGCATCGGATTACCACTGAAATCACTAAGGCCTGTTACTGAAAAAAAACCAAAATTTAAATAACTTTCTGAAGACACTGCGGATACAATTTAGCAACAACACATTCAAAATGCCGGCCTAAATCCCAGAGCCTATCTGGAGTCTCGTATACTTTCTGCCATTGGTCAGTAACCTCATCATACTGGTAGAGTGAATTCTTCCTGCTGGTTCTGAAAACATGTTCTTCAACAGTGACTTGAGTAGCTCTGACAAACAGATGGAGTTTGTTTTTGAGGAGTACGAGTTTTATATACGGGTTGATGGACTGATCACATGGAAAGTCTTTTTTTCGAGTCCACTTATTTTGTTCAATGTCATAGGCCTCTACGGTAAACATACGTTGATGGTTTCCACAGGTTCCAGCTATGTAGTAGATGGAGTCATTGTATACAGTTGCCAAGCCTTGGATTCTAGGCACAGTCATTGGGGTCAAAAATCCCCAGTAATCCTTCTGAGGATCATAGCAGAGAAAAAATTCCCCTGAAAAGAGAGAGGAAAAATAAAACATAACTTACACTTCATTTCCAAAACTGCAATTCTGCAGCTACCAAGCTTTCAGGTATGTTCTTCCACAGACACAAACAGTCTACCAAGTTTTAAAAGCCTTGATCCTATAATAAAAAAACCTAGCACCATTGCCTGCTTTCTTCCAAGTGCATCACAAAATCATTAACAGCATCAGTAAAAACTACTTTGAGTTTCTGTTCCAGCTGAAGAAGAGGGAATTTGAAGCATATAAAAAAAAACCCCAACTTTTTACATATTTCCTAGCTATCCTTTACTACTTCTAAACCATGCTTAATAATTTGGGACAAAAACCTTTCAAGAGTGCAGTCTTGAAACATCTGAAGTATTTGTTTCGTTCAGTATCTTTACAACATGTCATCCACAGCCTGTGGAGTCTCAGAACTCAGTGCCTGAAAGTTGTTAAATCTGAGCAAATAATTGTGTCTTGCACTACACACCAATTTTGCAGCTATCAGGTGGCTGGGTTACACATTTAGGCTGATTTGCTTAAAAGGATGCCAGGTGAATACTTGCATGAAGCCACTGATTCATCGTTAGCTTTGCAATTAGATTATAAAACACTTCTGTTGACTGCACAGAGCAGCATCTACAGACTGCAGATAATAGAAGTCCAGATGACTGAAAGCTCATGCTCTGCACTCAATGAAACGAACATGGATAAAGACCACCTTATCTTTTGTAAAGCCTGGGGAAAGAAAGGCCTAACATTTGCCAAATATTAGCATAATTCAAGTCATATATAGTTTCACATAGACATTTTAAGAATTTGAACCGAGCTGCTGTGTAACCAAGCACCTCAAGTTTAACAAAGAATACAGAAATAATACAGTAAAATGGGTGGAACATAGCTGAACAGATTAAGTCTTACAGATAACACATTTTTTGATTATTCACTTTTGTTCCACGGGTAATCTCCTATGACTGACACTTGCGTTCTGTTGGCATTTTAACACTCTCAATCCTCATTGACTACTTCAAACTTACATGAGCTTTCTCTAGAAAAAATATTGAAATTTAACTTTCTTATACTACTTCAGGTACAACTCAATCAAGGTTTTATCTACCACACTTCTTCTGGTAAGTAACAATGACCTTACAGTATTCTCTATCCTGATTCTTTCCTGTGGTCCAGCTTTGTATGAAGAGTGACCCAAAAAGGGAGCTGGTATGGATCTAAGCCCTCAACTTCTGCATGTGTTTACAGAGGTCATCCTTAGCAAAACACAACCAAGACACCTCCTTTCTTTACACCTCTTGGGACTCTTACTACAGCCTCGCAGACCAGTCTTGGCACTTTTAAGTGCAGACTGCTATATGACTCATGCATACATACAAATACATATTTTAAGTAAGATCTCCATAAATAAAACAAAGGGAAGAATAAATTAGTTGATCCATTCCCATAACAATCCTTTTTATTCATTTAAGAATCAATATCTAATACACCAATAAGTCTGATTCTTTACCAGAAGAAAGGATGTAAAGGCAGTATTATAATTACTGACCAAAGAAACAAAGATAACTAGAAAGAGATAAATCATCTTTCTTAGTTACCAGAATGACTTCAAAAAGCAGGGTAGGGCAAGAAACAAAGGCCTACAGTGGTTGACTTTCACAAGTCACCAGAAATACAGTTACCAGGAATTTTCACAGGATTAGCTAAATAAAATGCAAAGTGCTTTTTTATAGGACAATTCTTTTCTTCAACATTAGTGCATTTCACCCAGATAAAGATTTAATAAAGAATTTTCACAGTAAAATTTAATACTATACTGCTGACTTACAACATCACCAAAAACAAGTGCCATTTGTGCAGTAGCTCAATACTACAACTTAGTGACACATTCCCAGGGCATGAGAACTCAAGCAGCAACCTCATTCTTCCTCAACCACTGCTCTCCCTAGCCTTCCCCCACCCGATTTACCTAGCACACTCTTTGAATGTCCAGGAAACTTGGGTTTTCAAAGGTGCTTAAGAGAACAGACAGATTGAACAACCCCCACTTCCAGCAGAACACCATATATCAGTCAAACCACCTTACCCTGTAAAACATAGATGTTATCCTTATATTCCACAGCACTATGAAACTCCATTGCTACCGGCATGGGACAGACAGCCGTCCAACAGTTCTCTCGGCTGTCATAACACTCCACAGACTTGAGCGAGTTTCGCCCATCTCCTTCATAGACACGACCACCTATTGCATACAGTTTACCACAGCAATGAACCAATTTGCAGCCTATCCTGGCTCGCAACAAAGGAGCTTTCGGAATCCACCTATTACCAGAGTGATCATACATCCAAAAATCACTCTCTGCTCGGTGGTCAATGGAGACCTCGCTGCTGCTTGGTCTGTAACCACCCGCGATATAAATATCGTTATCAGGAGATACAAGAATTCCAACCTCCCTCAAGTCATTTGGTGGCTTGCATAGTTTAAACACTCTCCCTGTGACCGAATCTAAACAAGGCACTGTTTGCTTCTTTCCTGAGTGTTTGTGGGCAGCATCAAAGCATATGATCATTTCAGAAGCGGTCATTCCAAGCCGTTGTGTATAGCCATTGGCACTATGTTGTCCCTTTTGTACACAGCTTTTGGCCATAGCCTGTGCAAACATGGGAGGGATTTTCTCTAAAAACGTCTCTTCCAACAGAGGCATACGGATGCATTTGGCAAATATTTCTGGAAGGTGCACTTCTCTCTTATCTTGTTCATGCTCAAACCACCTTATAATGCTGTCATAAACGTGTTCTTCTTTGTCTACATTTAAATCATCACTGTCGAGTATACTTATCAGTTGGTCTTTTCTCAGCTGAAGAAATTCTTGTTCTTTGGTGACACTCAGGAACTTTTTACGAATGTAGTCTTGTGATCTGTCTTTGAGTTCCTGATGACCATAGTGATCAGCAAAGATAAACACCCCAATGGAGTTCTGTGGGTCCAAATGACTGATCATGTATTTAGCACACTGGTCTTGTATGGAAGGGATCTGGAAGATACTAGCTGCGGTGAACAAAGCTTGAACGTTGGCCTCTGTCAGCATTACTCTGGAGGTATATGCATAGTTCAATACTAAATGCATTGACTCTGCTTCAACACCAACTATACGAACTTCTTTCTGGGTACTCTCTGTAAGGCCGCTAGTGAACATAGATCTACAAAAGAAAAACAGCAGTTTATTTATAATTACCTTCTAACTACAGGTATAAGAAATGAAATTATGTTCTACAGCTCATCTCAGTGTGTTTGTCCTCATGTCAGCTCAAATACATTTATCGGTGTTACACCACCCTGTTTGGGTACCTAAATTTCAGATCAGTTCCATACTTACTGAAACAAAGCAACAAGATGGAATTTCTTACTCAATTATCTCACTAACCTCCTATTAAAATTCATTCAGTTTACAAGCAAAGCTCTTGACATAACTAAGTCTTTTCACTCAACTTTCAACATATTTCATACGTAAATTCTAGCATGTTACAATATATAACTTCAAAAGGAAACAAGTAGTTTAACTATGCTGTTACTGTATCCAAGATACCCTCAATATTGGGTATGTCATGTGACATTTTCTCCGACCAAACTCTTCTTTGATAAACAGACATTGACCTTAAGAGAAAAAATAGTCTTTACTTACTAGGTGCACTATAGGTATATCTCTCAATAGTTACATGGAATATTAGTATAGGTGTGATTTTTTTTCTAATTTTAATGAAAATGAGTTATAATTCTGCTTTTGATCACCACCAGAACAATGGACTATTGTACCTGAAATAAGGACTGATTGCAGCAAGAACATTCCTATGACAGGAGAATGTTTTCCCATGATCCACTTCCACTACAATATCTGTCAGTTGTCCTTCATCATACATGGTTTTAAGCTGCTGAAGAATACTACAAGCATGGAAGGGGTCCATTCCACTGCTGACTGTGTTTGAAGAAGGAATTCCGTTCAGTGTTTGTGAAAACTTACTTGGTTCTACAAAGCAAAATTGAAACTGTTTAACAAAAAACAAACAACAAAAAAATCAACTCCCCAAAAAAAACCCATGCATGAACAAAAATTAGCACAAATTAATATTCCATACTTCCTTACTGTAAGCATCCATCAAGAGTCTAAAATTTTCAAGGGTGAGTAAAGATATAAAGATACCTCAATTATTTCTTTTTTTTCTTTTCCCAGTGTACATGTAGGTTACTATTAACCTATAAAGTCATATCCATTAATGTTACAAAAAAAAAAAAAAAATCATATAAATAGTTCATCTTTATAACATATCACTGGGGAGGAGGGAAATTATAAAGTCAAGAATCACAATGCTTACTGACTGACAAAATGGGAAGAACAAAGAATGCAGAAGAACAGAGTAAGCCCCCAACCTACACCACCATTACGCAAGTCCATATGTACACACTTAACTCCACACTGAAACAGGAACTGGCTACTAACTTACACAAGCGATGGTTAATAGCATAGACTCATGAATAAACAGCCCTACACACTGGTCAACAAACTTAAACTCCCATAAATTTGTATATATAGTTACATGTTTTTCTTTACAAATAAAATACTATTACCATTTAAAATTACTCAAGTATCACATATCATTGTGAAAACATATGAAGTGAAACATATGCTTCTAAGTAACATGTGATACACCTAATGAAGTAAAGCCCAAAGTGAAAATTGAGCAATGTCTCAAGCACAGAAAAACTGTTTTGTAACAGCAACAAAATTTTTACGCAACAACAACAACAAAGGAGAGCTCAAAAGAAAAACATTAGGTGGTAAGAGCTGCAAATCAGGTAAAGCTGCTGACTGCAACAGAGAATGCTTCCAACAAATTTTGGGCAACACAAAGGGGCAAAGAGGATAGCGAACAATGCTGATGAATAGGAGATTTAAATTCTAACTCGTAGTGATACACAATTGCTCTTACTCAGAATTCAGACACAGCTTTGAGCACAGTCACAATTAAATCAGTAGGGATCTGCTGTTGGGCACACATTTCCCATTGCAGGCTTGGGGCCAAGTATTGTCAGTGTCTCTTCAAAGTACTGTTACGGAAAGCCTTCAAAACACCTTTTTTTTTTCCCCAAATACAACAGTAAGTACACCAGGGGAGTTCATTTTATCACAGTAACTGAGCTCCAACATTCAAAACTAACCAATCATTACAGAAGGGGAATATTTGTACTTGTACTTGCTCAGAAGCAATGTTAACCACTAATAAGAAAATTCCAAATAAATAATTATTTGCTATATCAGTTCCAAGGCTCCCTACCTAGCAAAGCTTTGATGTACAAAAAGACTTTGATGCAGCTACAGTTGCAGAAAAGTTTCATTTACTTTCTAACAGTGAAAAAGATGCAAAACAGTTCTTCTCACTCAGGCAATGTGGACATGCAATCGTGGCAGTTTCCAGCACTAGTGAACACAGTCAGGATACTCATCCCCGTATTCCAGTTTTTCTATTTAATCCTCAACACTATGCACATTACAGATTCCATCCCATAAAACCTTTCCAGACATTTTCATCACCTTCATTTTCTCCCTCCCACCCCAAGCATCTTTTTCCTTTATTAATATTCCTCTCACTTGCACCTCAAAATTTTAACTCTGTTCCTCCCAGGCATCACTCCAAAACACCCTCCACATTAATTTCTCAGACAGCCCTCCCTTCTCCACTCCCCACATATTCACCTTCATAGAAGCCTTTCATCGTGGACAATCAAGCTCCTCCCTCTCAGCTGAGCCCCCCTCACACAGAGCACAGTGTGGGGGTGTCCCTCGCAGGAAACTCTCCTTCCACTCTAACAAAGCCCAGTGCCACCGCACACCTCCCTCACGCTGTACTACTCTCTCCCGTATACAGGCCCTCACTCCGGTGCCCTCTTACCCCATACCCCTGACCGTACCCCCCCCCCATGCACCCCTCTCTGCTATCACCTTCCCCACTCAGAAGCGACACCTCACACCGCAGGCCCCCCCATCCAAGCCCCCCTGCCCCACCGGGCCACCTCGGGCCCACCCACCTCTCAGGGCAGGGCCCCAAGCACCCCTCCCTCACATGGTGCTCCCCACGAGCAACCCCCCAAGCAGCACCCTCCTCAACACCCCTCCTCTATGTGCCCCCCCCAGTGAGACACCCCTTAGCACACAGGCCCCAACACCCCGCAGCAGCCACCCCTCCCCGTGCGCCGCACCCCACAGGCCGCTTCCCCCCTTCAGCCCGCTCCCCCACGCCGGTGGCCCGGCCGCACCGACCTCCTAACGCTGCCATTCTCGGGGCCCCGCTCCGGCAGCGGGAGAGGGGGGCGGCCCGAAAGGAAATGTCACTGGCGCTGCTTCCCCTGCGCCGCTTCCTCTCCGCGGCCCGCTTACTCCCGCGGAAGCCAACCCCGCTGCTGGCACCGGCCAACCTGGGGCACGCGGATTGGCCGCCGCCCCCGCTGCCTGCCGGGAAGTGTAGTGCGGGTGCCCGGAAGCGCACGGCCCGTGGCGCGCGGGGCATGCTGGGAGTTGTAGTTCGGCCGTGGAGGGCTGCCTGGGGCGGCTGGGGAGGAGGCGGGGCCGGCTCTGCCCGGCGCGGAGCAATGAGGAGGTTGGGCGCCTCAGGGCGGAGCCGCCATTTTGGGGCCCGCAGGGAGGGACCTGTAGAGGAAGCCTTCAGCACCTTGCCCCAGAGTGCTCTCCCCTCCAGGGACACCCAGCAGAAATGGCCTCCCCACATAAATAAATCCACCCCCTCAATTCCTGCTTTATCAGAGCCTGCACGTCCTGGGGCAAACCCCCGAGCTCCCAAAGGCCTGCAGAAGTGTCACCCAGAAGCTGCCCCGGCCCAGCAGGCTGGGGACAACAGCCACCACATCCACTGCTGGAAAAAACACTAGAAAAAAGGAAAAAGAAAATGCCTGCCACTGTCCTAGTGCTGCAAGTACATGGCCAGGGGCTGGGCAGTGTCTGGGTGCAAACCCCAGAGCTGCCTGAAGCTTAATTGACGCAATTAACAAAAAACGTAATCAGCTGCTTAGTCTGAAAGCTTGTCATGTCAGGAATCTTTATTTTTCCAGTGTTTGTACTCCGTGGCACGCCGTGGCCACCCAGGTCAGCCGTACCAGTCCCACGCAGAGAGCAGCTGAAGAGTCCAGCAGACAAACAACCATTTGGTTGCCAATGACCTTTAATCTCACAGAGCACGTTTCTCTCGCCAGGCCAGAGATGCAGTGGCTGATAGCCACCAGCTTTTCCAGTTTTCTGCAGCAACTAGCCACTGGTTTCGTTCTTGGTAACTGAGTCATTATCAGAAGCTTGCAGTGGAAGAGTTTGTTTGGTTGGCTTTTTTCCTTCTTTGTGGAACCCAATTAACGAAAGAAGAATTAACAAATAATGGAAGCATTCTGAAGTCCAGTATTTTTTTCTGGTTTTCATCAAAACAGATTCAATACAAGTTTGCAGCTTTTAGCTGGGAAGCTTTGATAAGAAAGCAATGCAAACAAAACCAATTTAAACAGTATTTTAAAAATACATTTACCTTTAACTCTCAGAAATAACATAGCATGGGTACATTACCAATGCCCTAAAGCAGATGAATTTAAACACAAGATAGTTCCACTCGGTGTCCTGACTGCTGCTTATGCGGTTTTGCTGTCACTTGCAAGGCACAGCTTTTACCCGTTTTAGCAATTATCGGCGGTGTCCAGGCTGCTATCGATAATAATGCTACACAACACAGGAATGATAGAGACTCTGATGAAGGAGGTGTAAAAGAAAATAGAACTTCACGTCTGCAAATCAATTCTGCGGTTTTCCAATTTCCCCACTCAGCAATGGCACGGCCTGTGAAATTGTCCTTAGAAATATAAAACGAAGGGAAGGAGAATACCTCCACTCTTACCTTCTAGCAAATGACATATTGCCTGATACAGTTCATTTCCTTTGGTGTGGACACTTAGGCTGAGCTGGATTAGTGTTCGAAATGTAGAAGCGAAATGGAAAATGTTTTTAAGTATAGATACCACATTGAACTGGTTCTTTGGAGCACAAGGTTTTCTTGAAAAACCTTACCTTTGTAAGGTTTTTGGTTGAAGCAAATAAATTGCCATACAAACAGGTTTAAATATTCTTAAAGAGGGATTGATATCGGCACTTTCTCTTAGTGTGAAGTCTTTCTCAGGTGCAATACGCCACTACTGACTCCCTGCTCTGGAAGCCTTCGCTAGCAGTCCCCGAGCACTCAGAAGGTTTAGCACAGCGTTGCACCCCTGTGGATGACCAGGGACCTGGATTTTTCACCCAGCTCTGCAAATTATTTGCTGTATCTCTCAGGTGCAAAATGAGAAGCATGTTGCCTATGCAAATTGCTCTGAAATCCATGAGTCACCTAGCATGTTAAAACCAGGTATTATAAATTATATTTGCATTACACACAAATATTAGAACCAATTATTTCAGAAATTACAAAATACTTAGTGAGTTCCAGCTCCCTTTCCTTCTGCCACATCCTTTTCTTCCTCTCTTCTGTTGCTGTTTTGCCTGGGAAGCAATGCAGGCCCAGTATTTGAACATAGAACTAGAAGTCAGAAAATTGTTTTCTTGGCTTGGCGCTCACACTAATTTACTGCATGCTGTTGATCAAATCATTTGATTTCATGGATTTTGCCTTCCCAGGAGACAATGAGGAGGTCTGAAGCCCTTAAGAGATATATTGATGTAAATGCCTTTATCAATATTATAATAATTTTTAGCAGCTTTGGTTTTTAATTCTTCTGGCCAGCAATGCACTGAAACTGATTATACCACTTTAACATTTTGCAAGAATCCAAGATGTCCTGGTTATTGAGGGACTGGGATGCTTTCACTTATGCTTTAATTTCATACCTAATTTATCATTCCTGCCGACACAGTTTGAAAACATTTGATGGAGAAAGTGGTTTTTCCCCATTTTATATTCCAAAGGTTCAAAAAAAAAGGTGAAATAATATCAACTGAGAAGGAACACAGAGTCCATGTCTGTCTTTTATATGTGATTAGAATCATTGCCCCCCTTATGAACTCAGAACTAGCACTGCGTGTTCTGGGATTCTTGCCTTCAGAATAAAGAATGTCTTTGTCATGAGCCCAAGCAAGAAGAGAGGGGAAGGAAAAAGTTTCAGGAGAAATTGGACAAAATACACGCTATCTCAGCTGTTTGAGAACTTAGAAGATATCAGGAAAAAAATTTTGAACAAAAAAAAATGAAGCTATTGAAAATGTTTCCCTTCATTACACCTGCAGAACAAGTTAATTTGAAAGCTGTGGCTTTCAATGGACCAAGAGAGTATCATATCTTTAGCAAATTGCTAGTTTGAGTCATCTAGTAGGGAACTGCCCAAACCATCCCCAGTGCATCTTCCACAAAAGAGATGATGCACAGAGCACTTCTGGAGGATCCAGCTCTTGCTACACAGTGTTGGGCAAGACTTTCCATGTTTGCTGCTGCTGGCACAATGAAGATAAATGCAACTGGACCAAATTTAAAGATAAATATGAATAGGAGTTTGTTCAACCAGCTTTACAAGGAAACAATTTTTAATCCACATGAATATTTCTATTTTCATTTTGTGCATTAGGTTTGGTTTAAAATTGTAGGAAGAGGTTACTGAAGCCTCTTTTACTTTTTTCCTTGGACATTCCCTATATGGTGTTTATTCACTGAAAAGTGGAGAGCATCATGAGAGAAAGGGCCAGCCTACCCCCGCACACGCTGCTATACAGTCCAAACAAAGAAAAATAAGATTTGCAGAAGCTTGACAAGACTTTTTAGTTTTTCACAACAACATTTTGCACGGTCACTTTTTTCTGGAATCTCTTTTAAAAAAAAAAAAAAAAAAAAAAAAAAAAAGCATTAGTTTCCATAAAAATTCTTTAACTGTAAAATTTAAATACAATACTAGTAAAAAAAAATATTAATATTACTTGCTGTTGCCCAAATACGTCTCAATTACTAATATTTTACATTTTCCAGTTATTTGTACGTGTTAATTCATACTGTGAATCCGTGAGGGGTGATACAGCTGGTACGACTGCACTCTGAAACCCCCTCACGTTTTAATTGAAGAAAATCTTGATACTCACTGTGGAGCAATCCAACCTTGAAAAACAATCTTTCACCAGTTTGTCTTTAATGCATAAAGCACTGCTCATTTTCTGCAATTCTGTCACCAAGGGGCACATTAATTTAGTTGCACAATAATTTAATACACCGATGCATTGATTGAAGCAGAGCGGGTTTTGTTCAGCGGTTCCAAGAAATCACGCCTTTCTTGCAGGCTCTTTAAAGAGATGGTTCTGCAGTTTAAGTAGGGGGAATTGCTGATCATTAGGGGAAGTTGCCCTTCAAAGCCAATTGATCCTGCCATACTGAGCACAGTGGGCATTACGTCAGGAGAGAGGGAAGACTGGCAGGGGGCAATTACTGGGGCAGACATTGGAGTGCCTTTTCTGATTACCCCATACTGTACAGTGGATTTGGCCTTGCTGAGACAGGCTGGTAGAAACAAGAACCCTGATGAGATATGGCTCTGCTAATGTCAAGAAGTGCCACTTTCTAGCAGCAGGAGCAGCTTTATTGGAACCATCTGTTGTTTTGGAAGACACATGTGTGCACACACACACACACTTCCTCCTCCCAAAGTGTTTAACCTTTCTTTTAAGGCTGACTGAAATCGCACAGCTAATCCCTCCTTAATCTCAGAATGACAGGCTCTACTGTTTTCAGCAACTCCCAGCAGCTACCAAAAATCCGGGTGACTGTCATTGTTTAGGCGATGTGACAGTGATGTATTCTGGAGCAGTCACTTTAGAACAAAATACCCTTTCATCCAGTGTCACCAAAGTCTCACAAGAGCAATTTGCAATTATCTGGAACCTGACAGTAGGCCTGGTTACCTGTGTAGGGGTGAGAAATCTGTGCTCCACTGGATCTGCTTGACACAGGGGACAGAAAGGAGGCTGGGTTTGGTCCCAGTGAAACCTCATTTTTCAGAAGATACAACCCAACAGCAATCTCAAAGTAAATGGCCTTGCGTGGGTTATTGCAGACTGAGAATATGAGCCCTGTTCCAATTTCTTATGTCTCTAATCCTGTTTTTATGGTGATCCTTGCTTAACACGCCAGGACCCTCAAACTTCTCATGGCTGTGTTAGAGGTGCGCATCAGAGTCCCAGTTGCCAGCAGAAAATGTGGCACTTCCAGAACATTCACTGATACTGAATTAACTGTAGAAATACTTTACCTGCAAAGAGGCTGTTGATACTTCATGCACATCTGTTTGTTTAGTTTCTTATTCCTAAAAGCCATGTTTAAAAGCACCACCTAAAAAATAACTGGCTTCACAGCTATTTGGAATAAACACTGCATATCAAACCTGGAGTCTCTGAAATCCCTCTTGCCTGCAAACATGACCCCTTATCCCCCAGACTTCCTGGCCACTCTGTAAAACAAACCACACAGAAAGGGGAAATATGCCCCTTCTAGGGCAGGAAAAGGTATATTTCTGACCTTGTCTCCAGAACCAGATTTCAGCAAGTAGTTTAATCTCATCTCCAAGCTCCTCTGGCTACCTCCCTCTCTACTTCAAGGGCCCAGATCAAACAGACCCTTGCAGTGGTGGAAGAGGTAACAGCAAAGACGAAAAATAATGGCTTCTTGCTGCCCCTTCTCTCCTCCATCCATTTTTGCTTCTACCTGCATGTGTGTGGGTGTTATTAAAACTCTGCAGCTTGCATGAAAAAACCCATACAGACTTCCAAAGACATAGGTCATTGATGGCCTGGCCAGCTTCAGCAATTAAGAGCTGAGACTTTAATGCACTGATGTAGGTGTAAACTGATCCAGGTGCTAGTCAGAATGTGATTCAATAGCAGGAAAGGTGCAGATACTTCCCAGAGAGCACAGATGGCTAGAAAAAAGGGAGACCAAAAACTAAACTGCCTTTTCTGCCTCGAACAGGCCAAGAAGTTTAAGAACAAACAAGTTTTCCTGCTTAATTGGGAAAGCTGGGATAGCTGCATCCACATTTGTTTCTTTTTTTTAGGGAGAGTAAACTTGAATACCTTAACACCATCTTATATCCCTGGGCCATTCTGAAGTCATCCCTCCGAGCTGCTGTGTTTTCAGTTCCTTCTCTCTTCAGTAACTTCCTTTGTCTTTTAAAAAAAACTTGAATATGGAAAAGACAATCCCTGGAGCTGCAACAGGAAGGAAAATATCTCTCCCCTTCATACTTTCAGCCTGAAGAATACTGGAAGCTTATTACACTGGAGTTTTCATAATTCAGAAGGCCTGTTGCTTAAAAAAAAAAAAAAAAAAAAAAAAAAAAGTCTCTGGCTATTTTTGAGTCAATGCTGTCTGACAAGATGGGGCAGTGCGGTGTTACAGACCTACTCACTGAATGGAGAAAGGTAACAACCATAAACAATCTTAACATCCTTGAAAGGGTAATGGATAGCATGAATATTTTTATAATTGCCCCTATACAAAAAGGCAAATACAGAGGAAAGCCCAATGTGTCAGCTCACATAAGGAAACAAGTTTAATTAAAAAACCTTATACCATGTATTAATGGGCTGTAATACAGATGTCTCATTACCTGCCCTTACTTACTTGACCTGCCCAAATTCAATTGCATAATTTAGATACTATGGATTCAATTTGGAATATTTCTCTGTTTTATGAAAACTTGAATTTGCATATTCCTGAGCACTAGCAATTTCTATTTTCTGTTCATGGCATTAGATCCTTTTCTCATTGTGGTCAATAGCTTTGTTATTGAATGAAGGGACACTGAGCTGAGATCCAGGGAGAATGCCTAGTCTGTTATTTACTGTAAAAGTATATTTAATGGTTACATATTTAAAAGAATGAGAGATTATTTCCTCTAAAATCTTTGTGCAACAGTAAATCAGATAACTGGAAGTCAGACAATGGGTGGATTCCTAGAAACTATTTACAAATACTGTGTTAGAATATACAAGAAGGAAGATGACTCACTCTGGAATCTAAAGCAGTAAGATGGACAACAGGGTTTTCCCCCATTTGACCCCCACCCTCCCTCAAATAAGGTCATACAGGTTTTGCTCACTAATTCTTTTGCCAAGTAAGACTATGTCTAACTGCAGTCAACTCATCTTTAATCTGGCCCAAGGAAATACTAGCAACAGTAAAGCTGCAATACAGATGAGCCACCTAATTTAGGCTCCAAAAGCTTCAATGGTTAAGCTGCTCTTGGGTCCCTGGGCTAATCAATTTGTAGCTAGCTGGACTGTCCCCACACATCCTGCCATTGCACCTCTGAAGCAGAGGAACCCTTCCGAACTGAATTCTTTTTAGTGGCTTCATTTCTTCTCTAGAAGTCCATCTTGATGATATATGGGAAATAATTGCCACTTTAAAAGGCCACACTGAGAACTGCCTTTTGAAAATCCTGACACATGGTACAGCTTTAAAGCCTGGAACTGTGTTCCTTATACAAGAGGCCTTGAACTCTCTTCGGGCAGACCGCTTTCATATCCTCTTGGATGGAACACTTTCATATCCTCTAAGCTCACGTATTTCATGGTAATAAGCTGTGGGATTTAACTGTGCTGAGACAACATGCCTGCTCTTTAACCTAGTAGAATAAAGAGGAGCTTTCCAAGCAAAAATAGTTTGGATGAAATGGTTCATATGATACTTGGAGCCAGAAGGGCATTCACTTTTTTGCTACCAGGTGAGAAGAAGATTTTCCAAGAGTTCAAATCTGACCATGTAAGAATTACACCGAGTATCACTATCTGTCTTGACTACTGAACTTCCCTAGGCTTGCTTGATAAACAGATGATAAACTGACATATAAATAAAAGTAGAGATTCCTATATAGATACCTGTATTATCCTGCCATAACATATACGCATATTTCAGCTTAATTCTTTTGGTCTCTTACACAAATTTAAGAACAGCTACTGAAAGCCACATTGGAGTTGAAAACCAGAATTCTTATTTGTCGGGCTCAGGATGGGACCATGCTGCATTGAAACGCAGAACCTGCCAGCTGTTGTGCCCCCCAGCCCCTTGTTCTGCAGTCAGCACTCATTGTAGCTTCACCATTTCTGATTCAACCATATGAGTTTTCACACTCTGCCCTCCTTAGGAGGAAAGTAAGAAACAAATGAGAGGTCAACAGTCTGGAATTAGCTACCCATGGAGAGATTGTGACCAGTTTCAATTACTGGGCGAGCACATGGTAGAAGACACAAAGTCCATCAACTGAGTAAAGAAGGAAATGCAAGGTCTGCCAAGAGACTGCACAGCCAGTGAATCAAGACAACAATCTGTCATATGGGGGAACAGGAAGCTCTGTTTTTGAGGCCACATCTCAAAGGACTACACATACAGACTTCAAGTAGCACTTTGGTGCTAGGTCAGATGCTCACCTGAAGAAGTCTAACACTATTAATTTGGACTCTGTTGCCTTTTGTTTAGTTTTATGGCTAAGTGGTATTACATTAAGTACTTCTTTACATAGTATATGCCCACCAGTGCACAGAAGCTCCATACAGTAGCCTTTCCCTGCCTCATCCCGGGACAGGGCATTCAGTCTATACACAGCAAAATGACCTAAGGGCCTGATTCACTACTTTTTCCACCCTCTGCATGCACTCACCATAAACCAAATGGCTTTGCTGTGAGTCACATGGCAGGCAAGCATAAGGCATACAGTTCCCATAGGAAATCTGAGACAGCCACACTGTAGACCAGGAAACCACTCACCCTGGAGGATCCATCACTACTACACCTGTGCTTTTATTCAAGTCTGAATGTGCCTACAAAACAAAACTTGCTGATCAACCAGAAAGCAAGCCCACAAATATGACTGCAGGTATGGCTGGGCCAGCTAGTGCCCTGCATGCCCATCAGCCTCTTGTGGAATCTTTGGGCCATCTGCAGCAACTCCTCAGCAGGCTCACTGGTCCCTCACAAGACCTGGCTTGGGAAATACTCAAACTGGAAGGCAAAGCTAGTCAGCAACACAAGGAGCATGGGAACTAGAGAGCATGGAAAATGAGTTAGGACATTCATTCCGGTTTCAGGTTCATCATGCTTGCTTGTCATAGGCATGAAGAACACTCAGAGCTCAGTTCTTTTGCTAATCATAGCAATAGTATAAATGCTAAAAAGGAAAGTCATTTTAATGCCCCTTTCTTCTTGTGGAGACTGTTCTCATTTCTAGCATGCACTGTGCAGGCAAGATCTCAGGGTAGTCACTCTTCTTCACCATTCTTGTTACATTTCAAATGAGGGGAAATTAAAACTTTCCTCTACTTGCCAAAGAAAATGGCAAGTGTGCTTTGGGGACCTGGTGAGACAATTAAGTGCCATTTCTAGCAGCTAGCTTATCCACTCATTTCAGCCAAAAGATTCATATCTTTAGTTATAAAGATTTTATAAATTCAGACCCGAATAAAAATTCATCTTTTTATCATTAAAAAAAATTAAATCCAGTTCTATCATAGTCAATATAAGTGTCCCTTTGCGGCAAAGGGAATGCTGTGAAAAAATTCATTAGGAGCCACTCGCTTCTCTACTGAGTAGCGGAAATGAAACTTGGGAGCAGAACTTAGTTCTTTCAGTGACAGAGAGATCAACAGTTGGGAAAGCAACAGCATGTACTTGTTGAGGTTGGCTCCTGTCTGCTAATGGTAATAGTTTTCTACAACTTCCTGAATTTATATACAGACTATTGATCCCGGCATTACAGCTTTCCTGTCAAGAGTAATGAACCAAAACACACACACATTAAATGCAATATACATAATTAAGACATACATGTAGTACACTATGTATTGTACATACTTTGCCTCAAATATATAGGCCTGGCATTCAGCTAGACAGAGGTAGACCTGGAATTAAATACAACACAGATGCTTAAGTGTAGGGCATCTGTTTCTTTTAATATATTAAAAACCTTACCTTTGAGGCAGAGGCCAGGCTTAGCTCCCCGTCTCATTGTTCTCCTCTATCTAAAGCTGAAATGTGGGATTAGTTCCACTCTCTGAATTCAATGCATAGCTAAGCTTACCTGATGTGGCTTGAGGACAGCTACTCAGCAGGGAGGTTTGAAACCTAATAGTGGAACAGGAACAGAGAAATTCCCCAGCGACTACAATGCACCAGCGTGTGAAAGCTGGAGCTGTCATTTCAACCGCATGTCAATGTGGGAGCTGTGGACTGGCTCTTGGCAACCACACATGATAGAATGAGCTGCAGTTCCAGAAGAGGCTTGAACAGTATCAGTAAGGGAAGGAAGAGAAGCTCAGTGCCAGCATTTTTGAAAATTAGTTTGATTGGAAAGTTTACATTGCAAAGTTTGGGATTTAACACAGCAGTCTTTCAAAATCCATTTGGTTTTCCAAGAGCATCCTGGATTTGTTTCTTAAATGTTACGGCATAGAGAGGAAAAGAAAGAAATAGCAATGGCAGAAAGGAGATAAGCCAACTCTAAGTGCCAGAGGAAGCTGTGAATGTCACACCACAGCGCTCCCCACTCAAACAGCTGTGGCCATGCACTGACTTCTGTCACCCCATCCCTTGCCAGACCTCACCTGGTATGTCAGAGGAAGATCCAGAGTGAAAGAAAGAGCATGAAAAATAAAGGGAAAACACAGAGCAGTGAAGAGCAGAGATGCCTTGCAGAGACAGGGAATTTGTTTCCTACAGCGGTGAAAGAGAGGCTGGAGTGAGATCACTAAATATGTCCACAGAGCTCTCCGCATACATCAACATTTCTGTTAAATCTGTCAGCACGACAACCCAAACATACTCCCCTTCTGTGATATGCTCTTGCCAACGGGATTTGGCTCTGTTACATGCCAATGATTTTAGTTTACTCAGACACAAAGGGCTGGTGTGGCTCCACAGACAGTCAAAGGAGCCATGTCACTGAGTTAGTGACCTCTTGGTCAGAAGGAGCTCCCAGCCAAGGTGCCAAGTTGGTTTCAGTAGGCTGCCTTCTACTATCATCCCATCAGCTAGTGGTATTGCAAACCCCCTGTCGTACCTCTGTTGTCCTCTTTCCCTGAGGTATACAGGATGGATGCTTAATGGGATTGCTAGTTCAACTTTTCACTTTTAATTTAAGCAAAAAAAACCCAAATGCTACATTGCATGACCCCAAGGTGAAGGCACATAAAATACCCCCCAGCTCTGCATTTGCCAAGGTTGGCATTCCCTCACTTTGCTCTGAGCCAGACCTTTGGCTTTTACCTCCATCCTGTTGATTTTGAGGCTAAGTTTTTCTGAACTGCAGCTGTGCAACTCAGCATCACTTCAGAACCCTAACAGAGCTTTGCTGTTTTACACCAATGGAGCATCCTTACTTGAAGGCAAAGCTCAGGAAAACTCCAGTGTGTAATGAATGCAGTCCAATTTCCAACCAACAATATTCATTTCAAGGCCAGGATCTTTCATACTCCCTGTGCTGCCACACATTACCTGCCAAGCCTTCCCACACTTGCGAACTGGAACAATACCAGAAGAGTTGATTAGAGTTAGTCAGTAAATAACATGGGTTGAAAACAAATTAGGTAGTAAAAGGACCTTTGAGAAATTAGGAAAAAAGCTCTATAGCCTTTCAACTTATTCATGATTTACTAGAAAGTTGCATAATGTATCAGGCCAAAGAGCTAGCTAAAAAGCTTCTAGGGCCAGAATATCCCAATTTGAATAGCTAAGTTGCATACTGAAAGCCTGGGGAAGTGTTTAAAGTGAGCTAAAAAGAAAACAAACTCCCTCCCTTCCCCCACCCCAAACCTTTGATTAAAAAAGCAACAAAAATGCTAATCTTCTGTGGTTAAGCAGAAAGGCTTAAAAAGTGGCTGACAAACAACATGAATTATTCAGGGACAAGGTTACTGCAATTCTACACACATAACTCCAGAATGTTAGCACAAAGCCACACAAGCACAATAATTTCTATGAGTGTTACAGTCATAAAATAGTTTCAAATAACCTCTGTTAATTGCATCAACATTATATAGCCTTTCTGGATCTTTAAGGATCCATAACAGACTCTATAAAAATAGAGGGCCTGATCCCAATCTAAATTGAACAGGTTTTATGTATTATGCAACTCCAACGGAACAAGGGTTACTTTATGTGGAATAGGTATGGTCAGGAGCAGACCCATTCTTCAATCTGATATTGGGCAAGCATCCAGGAAGGTTGAGGATCAATAGTCATATGAACCATTTAGAGTTGCCATGTTCATAATCATCACCACCTTCCATAAATCCAGAAGAAACCTTGTCTCCTTGCAGGCTGAAGTTATATACATATATGAGCATAGACAAGAAAAGGGAAGGCCCTTTAGCAAGAAAAGGCAAGGAGGAAGAAGCAGACCTGTTTTAAAGCTGAGTGACCAGAGCCATTGCCCAGATCTCAGATAGAAGGGATCCTGTGCATTAAATTCACTGCCTGTGTTTGGGAGAATGCATTAGCAGCCTCCACAAGCCTACCCTTGCCCTAGCTTCCAACCTAGGTAACTTGGGGTCTTGCTGGGAAGCACTAGGATGCCTTTGGCTCTGCAGTACCTTACTTTGCCAAAGAAATCTTACTCCCGAGGACTTACCTAACTTTGTGATTCCCCAGAGTACTGCAGTACTTGCAGTCCTGTTAAGGCTCCCCTAGGACCAGAAAGCTCCTTTATTACCACTGATATCTACACAGCTGATTATAATCTCAAGGGAGACAATCTGGTGCTGGTCTTAAGGAAAATCACCTGATGCTGCAACACATCAGGTTGCTGAAGAAGCCAATGTGGTAACAAACAGCAGTGCTGTTAACTGCACAGCTGTATGCAATGGTTTGTTTTCTGTCAGTGGGTTTTGGGAGGGGATGGAAAGTAGAAAAACAGTCACAGGGAAGCTCAGTTACAAAAAAGCAAAGGTAAAGCTTCCAATTAAACACATACCAGTCAAGTTAAAATTATAGGTGACAATTACTGTAACTTGATTAGGCACAATAGCAAATTCACTTCTCTAAATCACTTTCACAACTCTCCTAGGAGGTCTGAGAGATGTAGTATATGAGGTTCATTTAATTTCTAATGTAGTAATTATCACTACTGAATTAAAAAAAAAAATAGCAGTGACAGACCCAGGAAATAAATTTAGCACTTGAGGTTTTAATAAAATTTTTATGTGCAACCCTGTTGGTTAGAAATTGTTTAATCAATCTTATCTGGTTCACAGACTTTCTGCTGAGCTTTTGCTTCATGTTATTACAAGGCAATATGCTGCAGCACCTTCTTAGCATCCCAAGTTGCAAAGCCTAAATGCTATTACTATCCAAAGCTAGCGCAAGCTCCTCTTTCAGCTGTGAACACCCACAATTTTGTTCACGTGCTGCTGGGTGTTTTCAGGTTACGCAGCTGGTGGCAAGTGCTGGAAACTCAAGAGCAGGGTCCAGCCCACTCTGACTGGCTGCTGTAATGGGGTGTCTGCACTTAATGGTAGCTTATTTCCATGGCAAAGGTATGTAGGAAGCTTAATCAAGTTTTCAAGATATTAGTGTGTGGGAGATGCTGCCAGTCCCTTCTGAAGGGGCTTCATGTTCCAGGCTTTAGTATAACACTTGGAGAGGTATCCATCCCACCCTCTCCTGGCCCCTCTAGGCTCATCCTGGCTGTAATGGGCACACCTGGAAGCCAGTCCAATGGTCTGCTCAGGGGTAGTGGAGGCACATAAAGAAACTAAGTCTGTGATCCACAACTACTGGCATTTCTGAGATTTTCCTCACTCTAGATGTTTTGCTTAAAATTTGAGTTTTCCCAAGCTCCTGGGCACAGGCAGAGGGAAAGCTGAACCCAGATCTCCTGTCCTGCTACTTCCAGGGTCACTGCCCTGCATTAAGCTAAGCTGAAGTGGTTTATTTCTGTTTGCAAACCAGGTCAATGTGAGTAGCAGAGAGGTTAAAATGCAGTTATTAGTATCTAAGAGAAAAAAGGACAGTGTATTAGCAGGAATCCTAGACTGTTCCTTTATTTCTCTTACTTAACCTGAAAAATCCATCTCCACTGTTGAACAAAATTCACTGCCAGGCTGCTTAAAATACTCAGTTTTAAAGTGTGCCAATATGAGTTCCTTAGTGCTGTTATAATTGGGCATTGATTGGTACCATTCAGAAATCCAGTGAACGAGCACGGCCCCGCAGCCTGCCCAGCGCAGGCAGCACTGCCAGCAGCACTCATGTGGCTTTCTCCATTCTCGTCCATCAGAAACTGGTCCTCCCCCCGCCATCAGGATTTAGCTCTGCTCTTTTTCTTTGCTGGCACTCTCTGCCCAAACACACAGAACAGTCAATCATCCATGTTGTAGTTTTTTACTTTTGCTCTTTGCAGTCAGTGCACTGTAACTCCTGGAGTGACCCAGTAGCTAACAGGTAAATTGATAGCCCCCAAATCAGTTTAAAAAATCAATAAATATTTGGGCATCATCATAAACAAAACTAATTCAGGACATTAAAGCACTACAACAAAAGCACTACAACATGGTAATTTGAAGTGAGAGAATAAACTGCTGCCTAATGTAATTTTCTTCAATTTTTTCAGTATTTTGCCCTGCTGCATGTTGGTATGGTTCATAGCATGTCCTGAAAGTCTTCTGAGATGCAGCCAGCTAAATCAAGCCATCTTTGTCTGACCTGTGAGGATCTCTCCTCCACTTTGCTGCTTTGTAGTTCCCCCTCCCATAGGACACACACCCTGCACCCCATCTCCCACCTGGGCTGAGTGGCCAAGGCGATTTCTACATGGGAGCACTGCACAGGGCCCCATGTTCCCTACCTGCGAAGGAGGTTTGCTAGGTGAATGCATCTCCAAAAAACTCACGTCTTGACACAGCCTGTGGCCTCCTGGTCCAGCTTTTGGTCTCTCAGCCAAGGTTTTAATGCTAACCCTGCTGAGGACTTTGCAGGCAGGCTCAGACAGGAGGGGCAGTGGCAGGACTCATGCCATGGCACGGCAGGCAGGAGGCTCCATGATGATACAGACAGCACCATCCAATGTCTTCCAAAGCCTTTTGAGGGTCAAAGATGCGGGATGCCACAAGTACTGAGTGATCAACTGGGAGCCCCTCAAAGAATGAATGATCAGAGTTGGCAATGACTTTAACCAGGCACCCAAAAACCCCCATGACCTTCAAAAATCCTAATCTTCCCTTTCACCTGTCAATGCAGCACCAAAGCCATCACAGCCGTGACAAAATGATTAATTAAAGCACAACCAAAGATACAAATTTTCTTTCTTGACTTTTAAAGTTGGAGTCTGTGTGTCATTTTGACACACTAAAACAAGTACAGCGTAGAGACACTCGATGCAATTACATTTTGCCAGCCCATATGAGCAGGATGCTGAGGGAGCCCCAGTACAGGAGAGCGTAGAGGGAAGGTGTCCTCGAAATACCTGGGATAAAGAGAAATCCTTGCTCACATCTTTGCTTAGAGCTGGCAGTGCTGCTGGGATCCGAAGGCCACTGCTGCCATCTGGTGTCACTGTCACCCGATGGAGGAGAGCTGAGGCGTTGCAGGCTGAAGTGTTCACCAGGGACCCCCCTCCATGGCCCCGGGGCCAGCTGGCTGATGGGTTCAGTAAGTCTTGGGTGCTCCTGAGAGCTAAACCCTGGCAAGAGCCTGGCTAGCAGGGGTGATGCATTTCTGATTTAAGAAGTGTTTCTGGTACATGAAGGAGTAATTTGTTTCAAAGAGATCAGTGACAAAGGAGATGTTTGCACCTCTTGTCACTGTGAAGGACAGTCTCTCTCAATGTGGGCTAGTTATGGAATGGACACCGTTCCTGGGTTCTCCAACACGCAGGTGACATCCCGAGAGAGGGGGCCCGTGGCCTCCTGTTCCCTCAGGAGACAATTATACTCAGTAGGGAACCAAGCCAACAAGCCCAGGTATCAATTTTTTAAGTGACAGCAATAGAAGGACTCACTCATCCATGGTCCGTTTTGCTATCTACAGGCTGGAAAGCCACAGCTTCTCACTGAACTGCGTAGCACTAAAAGCAACTGAATTAATTAATCAGCAATTACAGATCCAGAGCACAGATTTGCAGCTTCAGGATCTCTCCTGAGGGGTAGTGCTAAAGCTAAGTTTAAGGCTATTTCCTAGATGTTGTTCTCCTGGATGCCTGCTTTTCCTGCCCACTCCCAGGCCTCGCAGTCAGCTCAGCAGTGAAGCACACCTGTGTTACAGCCCTGGCATGGCCCAGCCGTTGGTCCAGGCAGTTTCACAGATGAAAGTCCCAGGGCTGTTGTCCATCTCAGCCCCTACAACAGATAATTGCTTTAAGGCCACTTTTCCCAGAGGCACAGTGATATCCAATTATGACACCCTACTCATTAGATGTGGTTATGGCCTCTCACGTGTCCCCAGGGTTTTGTCAGCCCTGTAGCCACACAGACACATCTGTGCACTTGCATAGGCATAAATGAAGGGATACAGTATCAGTGGTTTAATCCTACAAGGACTTAGACATGGGCTTGTGAAGAGCTGTTAAGAGCTCAAAAAAAAATTGCAGGAGCAGGATAAATGGGGATTAGGATGTTGGTCAGGGGTGTGGGAAGAGCTGTGTTCAATTTCCTGCTTTGGCACCTCAAAGCCTTGTGGGAGTCACTCTAGTGCATCCCCAGAGACTTAGCCCGAGGGGCCACTGCTGTTAAATGAAATTCCCCTGCCTCCTAAAGGTGCCCTGATGTTAAATCCATCATGGGACTCGCGTACAAAGCTAATGGGGCAAGAGGGACCATAAATCAAGAGGCAGATGGGCTAGGGGAACGCTGGAAAGGCAAACAGTCTGGACAGCCTGGTGCAGACTAGTTAAACCATGGAGCTGCTTCTAGAAAAGAAGAAACTATCTCTCTCCTGGGAGAGTCATTGTGGATAGAAATGGGGCTTTGCATTCATTCCCTAGCTACTTGCTGCATCATCCCAAATCTCAGTGTGGCCAGTTCCCTGCAGCATCCCCAGCTCAGGGACCTGAGACCTCGATGCAGGGGCAGGATGGGATCAGTGGTGCTCACCCCTCCTCTGAGCCTGCTGTGCTTGCTGAGGTCCAGGTGGGCTCTGGTGTCACGGGGGTCCCCACGCTGTCTTGGATCCAGTGTTGCCAAGGAACCCTAAGAATAAATACACAGTTTTCCAAAACCTTCTGTTTGCTGCAATTCCTTTTCTTAAGGCACTGCCTCATAAAAAAAAAAAAAAAAAGATCCACAAGTTAAGCATGAAATAAAGCCAGCAGTAAGGGAATAATAATTATTTGATCAGCTCCCAGGGTATCAAATAGCAGTAAATTGAGCTTCAGTTTAAAAAGCAGACAATTTTCAGTGTCATATCGCTACATTTTCAAAGCTAATTTAACTATTCCATTAAAAAATGAAAACATATTCAAATTAAAACACTCATAAGATATGAAAGAGGGGAAAAAAGCCTCGTTGGAGAGAGGACATGAAATGCATCAGTAATTTCCCATCAGGCTACAGTTCCCTTAACTGACCATGACAGTCAAAGATGAAATAGAAATTTCTATATCAAACAGGAACACAAAGGAGAGCTGACCTTTGATCAAATGTCTGTTTGCAGTTTTGACAAGGAAATTTGCATTGAAAGAATTTATGCTGGACACTTACAGAAGAAGTTAACTCTCAGCATGGAAAGGAAGAAAGAGGTCAAACCATCCTTAAACAGCCTGTCAGATGAAAGCCACGCTCTCCTCACTGCAGAGCTGTGTGAAGTTTCAAGCCATTCAGGCTCTCTTTCTAAAAGCCCAATGCTGCGGGTTTTGCGATGCGATTTTTCAAAGCTGTATTTATGCAGGGGTGGGAAAAACCTGTTTCAGGCCAACAAAGGCTTTCTCACACAAAGAAAATCCACTTTTAGTGTAGCAGCAGAAGGCATATAAAAAATACACCAAAAAGCACCAATTATTTATAATATTTAAGCTGTAGGCTTAGCTGATCTTCCTTGTTTTTTAGGAGGGAAGAAAAATAAAAAGGAGAGCAGGCTGAGAAGGGAGATCTGGGTCTGTTTGGCCAAGAAATACCAGTTGAAGGAGGTATTTTGAGGTGGTTACATAAATAACCAGAGGAGTTTGTGGAAATCCATAAGAAAAGGGAGGTTTTGTTTTTATCTTGTCAGGAAAATTACTGCTGCGTATTTGAACTCTCACTACAAACTGCACAATAACAGTAATTTTGGTACAGGTTTGTACAAAAGGTCCCGTACCGTGCAGCTAGGAGATCTACCAGACTCCTTCGGCAGAAGATGGCCTTCCCAATACATGTGAGAACCTCTTGGATTGTCTCTTTTCTTCCTTACACTTACTTGTTTAATATATCCAGGGTTGCCCAGTTTCCTCACAGGCCTGGTTTTATAACCCTTGGTTTCACTCCTAGTTTTTCCCCAGTAAGGACTGTGGGATTGGGATGGATTTTTGGATGCTTGCAGGTCTACCTTTTCCAGGGTCCTACACTATGATTTATTACTGCAATAATAACTACCATAAGCACTTACATGCTATGGTCTACTTGCAATCACAGACACATTTAGTTTGTTAATTAAAGATATCACTGAAGATCTCCTGCATTTCCCCAAAGGGCTGCCGTGCCTCTTTTTTTGCCTTTTGATTGGAAGTTAAGACCTATCACTGCTTGCCCAGCAGGAATGCTTCCCAGGCAGGTGTGCAGGGGCTCCTGGTTTCCAGCCAGCTGCAAGATGCCTGGTGCAGCCCAGCTGAGCATCCTGGGTCTGGCCAGGAGAGGTCAGTGAACACACACACAGAGCCCACAGTCTACCAGTCTGGCAATAAAAGTATTTTATTTAATGAAAATAAGCATTTGGCAGTTGCAAGCTCCAGAAATGGGAGACATCATCCCCTGGTACCAGAGACTGGGACCAGAGTCAGCACAGGGTGTCCTTCAGGGGATGCACCAAGGCATCAGCTTGGCCTGACCCGGGGGAGCTGGCACCTGATCAGAGTCTAGCAAGCCTTCCAGATGTTCCCCCTGGACCAGCAGCTGCTTCAGCCTTTCCCATCCACTCTACTGGTTATCCTCCAAGATGAAAATTTCTCCTGGAAACCTTCAGGAACCAGGCTATAAAATTTTAAGTGCACAGTCCTGCTAGGGCTGCCAGCAGTGGAGGTGAAAAAAATCTTACCCGGGGTCTCCAGATGCCAAGAGCCCGTGGAGAGAAAAGCACTAAACACTTGAGGAATGCTTTGGGTGCAGGTGAGACACCTCAAACTGACATGTTTTCCACTGAACAGTCTTTCTGCTTCCCTCTCTACCTCCCAGTTAATTGACTTGCAAGAGCCCCAACATCCAACGCTCGGTACGGGTAACAGTGACCTCCATGCTGCAAGGAGGACATGGTGACACCAGACAATTACCCTCCAGAGAGCAGTGGGGATGGAAAGAGAAACGAGGCTGGAGTTTTATGGTGACAGCTATGTCTGCTGCATCTGTCCCTTGGAGTCACTAGTGTCGTTCCTGGTTCAATTAATTTTATGCATTTTGAGGACTCTCCATGAGCCCAAAACACCTAGTTCCTGAACCTATTATGGTGTGCTGCTTATTTCACATATCCACACTCCCGGTGTTTCCTCTCACTGTGGTTTGAGCTTTAGTTTTAGATTTCTTCTATTGCTTAGTATGGGTCTAGTCCCAAATACTGCAAAATAATAGGGGTCTTTTAATAAACTTCAGCTTGAATCAAGCATCTAGTTTGGTCATCAGTGCAACACAGTCAACACAGGTCTTCCTTCCAGTGTAAGGCCCTTTATAGGACAGGGTTACAAACACCAGGCTGACCCTTTAACTTATTGAGGTAATGGATAGTAGATACATGCTGATAACGGGAATACATGCACACTTATCCTGGGGACTGCCAGAATATTAAGTTATTGTTTAGGAAGTGGAGTGAAATGCTTCTGCTGGGAGCAGGTGCATGGCTCAAATGCTGTCATGGCATTTAGGTTAAGAAAGGAAATCTTTTCACAGAAAAGTAATTTCCAGCACCCAGAAAGAGTGATGTTGGGACTTGTGACTGAATTGAAGCTGAACTAAATCTCAGAGGGGAAGATCTGGGCTGTGATCCTCACAAGCAGCACAAGCAGACTTGCCTTCCCCATCCTCTTTCTGCTGCTTCCTTAGTGCTCAAAAGAAAGACTTCAGCTGAGTGACTTCAGCTGCTTTTCCTGCTGCTTGGAAACTTGTAGCATCTCATTTCAAGGAGATATTATCTGAGGTCATTTGAGCTATGCCGTTTCATGCCAGTGATGAATCTCATTCTCTAACTTCAGCTATCAGAGCTGCCTTACAAGAAACCAACACATGCCCTAGTCCACCTGCTTCTTTACCCCAAGACTCCTGACCTCTGTACAGGGACCCCAGGGATGGTGTAAATGGTGCCTGGAAAAAAAGCTTATATTCAGCCAGGTGAGAGCCTTCCAGAAAGCCCAGGAGTGAGTAACATTTTACAAACCCAGGAGTACGGCAAAAGCAAAGCACTTCTGTCAAGAGCAGCTGATCTGAAATCAAAGAGCAAATTGCTCAGACAACTTGTATTTGAGTTAAAAAGCAAAGTTGCTCAAACACCAGATTGGAGCTGAGGGATGCCGTCCGTCATTGCTGCAAATGCAGTGGAAGGAGCTGATGGGGAAGGAAGGAAAAAAGGCAATGCCATTTCCCCAGTGAGGAAAACTGCCAGAAGAGGATTTCCCTCTTTGGATTTGTCAGAAGTGCCTTAAGTTGACAATAAGTCTCACTTACTGGAGGGCTGGAGGAAAATAAATCTGCTGTTCTTATGCTGCTGAATGAGAAGGAACCATGAGGGAGGGTGTCAGAGCACCTTCAGCTCTTGTGCCACTTCCATTGGAGGAGTGAAAAGAGCACACAGGAGAATTTGAGGACTAGGAGACTGACATGAAGAAGTCCATCAGGGATGCCCAGGTGTGGGAGCGCAGTGGTCCCCGCCGCACAGAGGCTGGAGCTGTCCAGGCAGGAGTCCGCCCTGCTGTGTCTGTGTCTCTGGGAGCTGGGCTGGCCCTGCAGTTACCTCCTGTGAGCGCTTCCTAATCCACTCACTCTAATCCACTCCGAACGAGTCACAGGAGATGAACTCACAGGTCCATGCTGCCTCCATTGCTCTCCCAGGAGAGCAGCAGTGCATTCAGTGTGCAGGGAGCTGGAGGGGCAGGACAGACAGAGAGCCCCACACCTCCCCTTTTAGCATCTCCCTGCAGGTCTGGGTGAGAGGAGGAAGCTCCAGCTCCCTCCAGTTAACCAAACTGCCAGAGCCATCCCCAAAATCCCTCATACACACCACGAGCAGGCACTGCAGGCTGGGCACAGATGGCCCATTAGCAGCAGCTCTGTAGCTGGTGGCAGCAAGCACAGAGCGGTTTATTTTTGGGGGTGAGCTGACCTAGCTCTCAATATCCAAATATTGCACTCTAGGGAGGTGCTGTCTGCTCTTCTCCCATGCCCTGTATACTCTCTGTGGTTTGGTTTGCAATCCAAAGCCATGGGAGCTCAGAGTGAGGACAGAGGGATGTGCCCATCCTATTTCAAGTGCAACCTTCTGCCCCCGTAGAGGCACATCATGAACCCTTCCAGCACTGAGAAGCAAATGAAGTTCACAGGAGGTGGAAGCAAGCGGGTGGCCTTTTGGCCCAGCAATCCCCCCCTCCTCCACCACCATGACAGGGACACTGCCAGGGCAGTGTCAGAGCTGCTTTCATGTCCTGCCAGCACAGTCCTTGTGGCCCCAGCTCCCTCTGGGGAAGGGGTGGTGGGTTGAGGGGCCCTTCCCGCTCCAGCACCGTTCCTGGAGGCAGGACTGGGGCTCAGCACCCCTTGGCAGGGCTGTAGACCTACTGGTGTGTCTTGTCCCCACTCCATCCCCTCCTGTGACCACTGAAAGCGCTTTATTTTCCTCCCCTGAATGGTCCTTGGCTGCATCAGCTCTTTTCCTTGCACAATTAGGAAAGCGGCCAGAGACTATAATCGCATAGATGAGGTTCCAAATAACCTCAAAAATAAAAGATTTCCAGCACACACCCCCATAAGCATGAGTTGGGAAGAGCTTCATTATTCCAGAAAACATTCAAGGACACACCTAAGCCCCACTGAAGCTTGTGCTCTCCTGCAGAGAGGCTACACTCCCAGAGCAGAAGGTGGAAAGATAACACCTGGTGGAAAGATAACACCTGGCCAAGGATGGTATTTCCAGCCTTTTTTTTTTTTTTTTTTTTTTGGTTCCATTTCACCATTATCTCATTGCTACCAAATCCAGCTGAGCTCAAACCACCCGCAGTCTCTCATCTCACTTTTGTACACTACAAATGTCCCATTCAGAGCATGGCCAGGGCAGCCACAGGCATCGTACGGGTCAGCTGGAAAGATGGGCAAGCATCAAAGAACCAAACCAGATGCATTTTGCAAGGAAAGCCAGCATGTTCCTTGTGTTTTGCAAGAAGCGGGTTCACCTGGAGGAGCGCAGAAAGCTGAACCCCTGCCAGAGGAATAATCTGGTAAACTTCCTAATGAATATTTCTGCAACACAAAGTCTCTTTGTGGCTTTCAATTAATCTAAAACACATTCATTAATTCATAGCTAAGAATTGAATTATATTTTGCTGCTGACCTCCATGTTGTTTGTCTGTAACTAGATTTCCCCTAAAAGGCAGCAGCGCTATTTAATCATAATGCCAACCTTTGGATCTACTTCAGCAGCAATTACCCTGAGCTTTGACTTTGATATAATTTATATTTCAGAACACATCATAAATAACTCTTTCTTCTTTCTGTACGGCTGTGTGAATGTGTGCGAACCCATGGAAATATGAATTGCTGCCTATTTATCCCATTCAGGCTGCGTGAGTGAATGTTGCTGCCCCAGCCACACATCCCCGGCCACCCTGGTCTGCCCCGTGGGGACACTTTCATGTTCTTGTGGTGTGACGTGAGCGCTGTCTGTGCTCGTCGTCGACCTCCACCAGCAATACCACTGGGCAGAGCAGTCCCAGAGGTCCCATAAGATGGAGCACAACCAGCCTGTGGACCACAGCTGAGAGGACAAAGTCCAAAAGCCAGCAGTATGAGATTCCCAACCACCCTAATAAATTTAACCCCAAATCATAAAAAATTCCATGAGATTTCTACCCTTCAGGATCCAAGAAAATCCTGTTAAGGATTTTACAGTTTAGCTGCTGAAAGTAGGAGTCATTTGCTCTCAATGAAATGCAAGGATTTTAACGGTACCTATCAAGAATGGCAGGAAGGGGAGAAAAGGCTGCAGAAATCTTAAATGTGCAATGAGCAGAACTGAGTCTTCATATAAGCAGTGGATTTTTTATTGTTATTTAATTTTTTATGGATGAGTTTAACCAAAGGGGATGGCAGAAATTGTTATGTTGGGGTTTTTTTAAATTACTTTATCGTAATGTCAAAATGAGACTAAAAACCACTTCTGCAGGAGTCCGACGTAGCCTTGCAATTAAATTCAAGTTGCTTTCATGAAGAATGACAGCCCAGTGGTGGGAAAAAAAGGCTGTAAAAACAATGCTCGGGAGTTTCAAAGCAATCAAATTAACACTTATTAACTTCTGCTCAGGAACAAATCTTCAGGCCTCTCCCAAAACCTCCTTAAATAATCAGCTTTTGCAATGCCATGCAGATGGAGGGTAGCAGGAGGATGGATGGTTTGGGCACAAGCCAGGTTCAGGTTGTTCCCATCAGGTGCTTCGCTGTAGTTTTTGCATGCTCATGTAGGCTCATGTAGTGCCCAAAAGGGAAAAATTTGAGTATATGCACTCAGATGTGAAAACAGCCTCAGGTGTTGTCCATGTCCCCCATCCCTGGATGCTCCTGTGCTGTCCATTATCTGTTTTGCTTGTTGGCCAGGTGGGCCTTTGCTGACCACTTCAGGCAAGTCACCCAATGGCTGATAACACTGCATCGCTCTGTGTGTAGGCTGGCACAGTCCATGGGAACTTTTCACTCTGCCTCTCAATAAAAAGCTTTTGAGTTAACAACCTGCATTTTTTCCATCTGATTATTCTTCATTGGCACCCTTATACATGAAGCACCATCCAGAGACAGTGGCCATGGCCCATAAATTTAATTACTAACCTTTAATTCATAGGTGGCAGAAACAGTTCTTCAAGCATCTGAGTTAATCAGGCTTTGCTGACAGTGGCAATCAATTGTTCAGTGGTCTACTTTTTGCTTAATTACTGTTGGACTACATTGCATTTTCAAAATGTCAAGCATCCTCTTTTAGAAATGCAATAAATCATTTCTACACAGCGTGCAAGGTTAGGGTGGGAGACTATTATTCTCTCACACCTGACCTTGGCTACAAGGAGCAGAAATTGATCATTTACTGTAGCAGTGAAATATCATTTAGGGAAAAATGAGTCTTAAGTAAGAACTTTAGCTCACTGCAAGGAAGGAAAGTTACTTTCTGGCTGTGTAAAGAAGATGCTAGCATGGGGATGTGGCTCTCTTGAAACTCTTCTGTTAATGAGGCACCATCTACACTGGGGATCAAGTATCAGAGTATCAGTTGCAGCAGGAATTCACAAAGCACTTGCCTGCAGATTTTCACTGGGTCCCAGGGAGAGATACCCTGATTCTTGTCCTTCTAATATCAGTCCAGGATATTTATGTGTCAACCAAAGAGTCATCTAGTCCTCTTGGTTTCAAAAAGGATGTCTCAGTGGAGGCAATTTAGTCAGTTGGAATTTGAGAGAAGACAAAAAAACTTGCCTATTGATGACAATTCTCAGAATGTGACTTTTCCAAGAAGAACATCTCTGGGGCCCACCAGCCCCACCTGTGGCATCTCAGCGCTGGCACCACTGTCAGATGCACGAACATGTGTGGGTATGGGTGGAGAGGCCCTTTGCTGGAGGTGGACATAGCTGAGACAGGCAGGGAAGAGGCAGTTTCTCCAGAGCACAGCTCTGCTCCTAGCACCTCGTCTGTCCCTGGGACTGCTGCCGAGGGTAGGCCCAGTCCCGTTTGTCTCCATTCCTAAGAAGCAGTGGGCAATCTTTTAATTGTGTGCATTTACAGTGACTAACAAAAAGAAACCTGCTCTCTGCTCAGTCCCCAGAGACTAATGGGGTAGAAGTAATAAATGACCTCTTCCATGCTGAGAAAAGGGAGGCATTTTCAGTGACAAGATTGTGCTCAAGTACGTTGAGAGCAGTGCGTGGATTGTGGCGAGTGCCAGCCAAGATGATACGAAGATAAAAGACATCCTCTGAGGATGCTGCCAGAAATAAGAAGGAAGAGGCTGTGTGGTGAATCATATGGATCCAATTTCCTCGCTCATTGTGTTTTAATAGAAAAGCTTTTCGCCTGCTCCCGAGGGTACTGATGAAAATTTCCTTCAAACCAGAGGTAGGATGGGGTTTTTTGTTTTGTTTTTTTCATTAAACATACATGCATCCAGAAAAAAGCATTTTTCCCTTCTGGAAAGCAGAGCTGATTCAAGCCAGGAGCCAACAGCAAACAAAGTGTGATCAAGAAATGAAAATGAAGCAATTACATGTTTAGCACTTGCAAGACAATAAAAACATTTCTTAGAGGAAAAAAGAGAAGGAAGACAGATACAAAAAGAAGTCCCTAATCTAAATTAATGTTGTTGTTTTATTAATTCAAAACAGATTCAACTTTTCTCCCCATTTATGCCAATGGCATTTGTTTCATCAGGAGTTTGCATGTGTCAGGCATCACCTGTGGGTTGAAAAGTGCTGATGTAGTGGCAACAGCAGAGTGTGATGGGTTGTGTGGGAGCTTCCCAGCATGAATATGCCATGAGCTCGCAGGGATCCCAGCCACCATACTGGGGACATGAGGCACCACCGGAGAGGACATCTCTGCAGAGTCACCACCCATCATCTGCATGTCCCAGTTCTTCCTGTGACTCCTGGGGTGGAATCCCAGTGTCGAGTGGGTTTTCCTCTGTGTCTCCCTCTGCACAGTAGCCCCACTGGCCACCACAGCCACTGTCGACACAGGTCCTCCAGGGAGAAGAGGGTGCTGGCACAGTGGCTCAGGGATGTATGTCCATCTGTCTGTGCCACCAAGCCAGCTCGAACTGGAGCTTTGCTTTTGCAGTTTTCCTCTTTAATGTTTCCAGCGATGTCCAAAGGCAGCAGCACTAGAGGGCAGTGCCTGCCCACCGTGAGAAGTGGGGGACGCATCTCCAGCGGGTCTGCAGGGACACCCAGTTTTGGCTGTTAGCTGGCACCTTGCCTTCTCACCTGTCCCCTTTCTGTAGGGAAAGAAATGGAGCCAGTCGGGGCCGTTAATTTTGTTGGCTGCAAATGAGGTTGGCAGTACCAGGTGATGTACAAGTTCACTCACAACAAACGGTCTCGGTAAAACCCAAGTGAGGCGTTATCAGGCGTGTTTGATACAGGCACAAAGCAAGCAGTGAAACAACTGCGCTGATTTTTAGGCCAAAAGATGAAATCATGCTGGGGGGTGTTCAGCAGCACAGGGGAGGCAGAGCCCTGCCAGAGCCTGGGGTGCCTGCAGGAGCTGTGCCCGGCTGCACTGGGGGGACCTCACTGCTATGTCCCTGCTCCAAACCTGTCCTCTGGACAGAAATTCCCTTCTGGATTCAACCCAACTGGTGAAAATGGCTCCTCCACCCTTGCTCATCCTCCTGCTGCAGCAGCAAAGTCCACGGACTCGTACTCGGAGAAAGCAGCTGAATTAATTCAGATTAACCCAAACTGCATGAGCCTTCAAGCAGAGCAGACCTCCACGGAGCTGGCCTGGGTTACAGGAGCTCCTATCAGCCTGGGCTAGAGGTGGCAGGGGAACTGATACCCCTCCTTTGCCAAAAGCATCTGACACAGCCCAGGAGGAACCAGGCTCCCACTGCCTGGCCTGGCCAGCACGTGTCTCAAGTTAGAAGTCCTCAGCAGCACAGCTGCCACGTTAGTCTCTCTTTCTCCATGACAAACCCGGTTGCACCACCCTTGCCTTGCACTGAGTGCCACGGATCCTCACAGGCTCCCTGGATATCACCCTCCACACCAAAAAGCCATCAAGCCTGGACATTTTGCTGTGTTAGATAAAGTCCAGACAGAGCCAAACTCCTCCAAGGTTTCCTCTGGGGCCCTGTGCAGCTGAATTGACACTCCTGTGACTGATTTCTTCCAGCCTGGAGTGTTTCCCTTGATGATCTGCCATTATGGAAAAACAGCTTTTCCACCTTTCAAATGCAAGCAAGATAAAAAATGCCTTCCTGGTTCGAAAAACATGTGGAACTGCTGCCAAAGAATATGCATGTTAATAACATATCCTTTGTATGAGAAGACAGTGCAGAAATTTCAAGTGATTTCCCCAGAATACAAACAATACCCAGAGTATGGCAAGGAGATTAAAATAATCCTTGGGTTGCCTTTCAGTTTTCATGCCTTTTGTGAATTAAATAAATAAGTACAAATTAGCAATGTATTACAATCTTCCGAAACCTCTTGTTTTCACCCCCTAGGATTCCTGCTCCGCAGTTAATAAAAAACAGTTGCATAGATAACAGTTCCCCAAGGCTGAGGTGTTATTTCTAAAATAAATTGCTTATTTGAAAAAAAAAAAAATATGCAGGGAAATCATTGTGTTTGGAAAGTTTGAAGCCTTTTCTAATTAATCTGAGAGCATGAGGGATCCCACTTTGCAACCCGATTTCTTCAAGTGCTCGCGCAGTGCGGGGGCCACTGCGGGGTGTGGAACAGAGCCTGCAGTCCAGAGGCTGACTTGTTTCACAGGACAAGGACTTGGTGATGGTGTTATGCTACTTTTTTCAACAACCAGCTAATCAACCAGCTAGTCCTCTGCTGGAATCAGGATCAGGGATGCAGGACAGCATCCACCTCCAAAAAAAAGGTACTTCTGTACAGAGACAGAATCGCCTAGGTTGGAAAAGACCTTTAAGATTGACTCCAATCGTTAACCTAATGCTGACAGTCATCGACTGCACCATATCCCTGAGCTCTATGTCAATGTGACTCTTAAACATCTCCAGGGACGGGGACTCCACCACGGCCCTGGGCAGCCTGTGCCAATGTCTGAGAACCCGTTCAGCGAAGAAATTTTTCCTAATATTCAATCTAAACCTCCCCTGACACAACTTGAGGCCATTACTTCTTGTCCTATCACTTGTTACTTGGTTAAAAAGACTCATCCCCACCTCTCTACACCCTCCTTTCACATCGTTGTAGAGGGTGATGAAGTCTCTCCTCCGCTTCCTTTTTTCCAGGCTAAACACCCCCAATTCCCTCAGTGGCTCCACGTAAGTCTTATTCTCCAAACCCTTCACCAGCTTTGTTGCCCTTCTTTGGACATGCTCAAGTGTCTCAATGTCTTTTTTGTAGTGTGGGGCCCAAAACTGAACACAGTATTTGAGGTGCAGCCTCACCAGTGCCCAGTACGGGGGTAAGATCACTTCCCTGGTCCTGCTGGCCACATTATTCCGGACACAAGCCAGGATTCCATTGGCCTTCTTGGTCACTTGGGCACACTGCTTCTTCCCTTGCAGGGAAATGATGCTGCCTTGACACCCTGTCAGCATTTCCACAGGTGGGAGCCACAAGGCAAGAACAGTTTCAGAAATCTGCCCATGCTTCACACTGATCTTTTTTTTCTTTTGGTCAAAACAAAAAAGAAATGCTGGCATTGCTGAGATGGGGAGGTGGTGTCCTCGCTCGGCGAAGTCACCTACTGTGCTTTTTGGGAGTAATTTGACATCCCGATGCTCCCCTATAAAGCTCCCTCGTGGGGTTTGCAGCTCTGCGCCCAGCTCAACCCTATGGCACTTCTATAGGGCACCACACCACACAGCCAGATGAAAACCCCTCCCTTATAGGGAAGGGAGTCCTGCAGCCCCTCTGAGACATGGCTGTTCCTTAAGGCACTGAGCCACAATGCAAAGGCCCAGGACGTCCTGTTGGCTTCAATTCATTGAAAAGAGAACATTCTGAGTTAATTAAAAATAAAAGCAATAGTCTGTGGTGGAACTGCCGTAAGATATTCCCTGCGACGCTTTTGCTGCTGGAGGAAGCAACAGACTTGTGATGTGAAGATCAGAAAAGTCCACACGGGAGGATAACGTCCTCCTTTGGCCTGGAAACAGTCAGATTTCCATGACTGACCAAACATCCAGCCCCTTGTCTGCTGGGCTGAGGCTACCTCTGGGCTTTTGCCCTCAGGGAGAGGGCTCACTGGGCCACGTGGCTATCAAGGAGCAAACACAACCATGAAGCACAAGATGCTCAGGCTGCACCTGGAGACCATGTGTCTTCCCACACAGCTCCTGTAGGCAGAAGTCCTCCTTGGCAGGACCCACCTCTCCAGCTCCTCCACTGCCTCCTGATATCTGTGAACTCAGCCCTCTGGAATAAGGTAAAAGTGAAGTGGGGACACTTGAAAATTTTTGTAAAATGGAGCAGTTTCAGGATACTGAGATGTGGAAATGACTATGAACTCTACTGCATTTATTTTTCAAAAAACAAAATCAGGTTTCCCATTTTCAAACTGATCTAATGAAAAAATAAATAAATATGGGGCCTTGCTCTACAAATGTATATTTATAGAGACCACTCTCTCACCTTTCATCTTTGCCAGACTAAACAAGCTGGTTTAGCTTCTTCTCCAACAGACTCCCCATTGCCTTGCCGTCATGCAGCCTTCCTATGCATCTGTTTCAGCTACAAGTCTTTGAATGTGGGTGACCAAAATCATACACACTGCTCTAGATGGTGCCTCACCCACAGCTTCCACAAGCTCAATACATACATCCCTGTTCCTCCTGGAAACGCTTGACCTGCAACATTCTCAAAGCACATTTTGTGCATCATAGCCTCTCTGCAAGAACTTTTTCTCTAAGGCCCTTCCAACACATTTGCAACTGAAAGAGACGTTAAGGGCTTTGGTTTCCATGTTTCCCATCCACTTGGTATCCTTCTGGTGCCCAGTCTCTTTTCATACTAGTGACAGCTATGGAGCACAGCTCATCACAGGCAGGGGTGCAACAGTAGGGTGCACTTAGGTATGATCATCTCCCAGCCCCTGAAATTTCTACCCAGATCATGGCGACTGGCAGAGAGAGTCCATCTTGGTCTGCCATGAATATATATCGTGGGAGAGGTGCAGATGGACAGACAGTGTCCTCAGACTTGTCTTCATTAGATGGAAATCACACTGGTTTGCCAATTCATGTCCTGTCCCAGACTCCAGGTCTTCTTGTCCCTTTCCTGGCTGGCTGGACCCACCCACAGACAGAACTGAGTACTTAAACCATCAGCTTTTACCCATCCTGATTACACTATCTCTTCTGGAGTTTCTCAAAATGTTTTAAAATAAGTGTATATGAGAGACAGAGAAAACCTATGTGCAGCAGTAAGAAAGCCCATGGCCTCCTTTGTTTAATGGCCCTTGCAGTGGGCAGCACAGTATATTTTTACTCATTAAATCAAAGTGGCTGCTCCTTGCCCTTCAAGTCCCCAGAGAGCAACTATTCTCGATAACAGCCAGTCCCCACAGACTCATTAAGCTTTCTTGAAGCTGTTTGCAGAGGCAGGGTGCTAATCTATGAAGATAAGAAGTCAAACCTTTCACTACGAGGACATTTTTTACTACTTGCCTCGTGCTCTCCCTTGTAATTTCATCAAAGGCCAAAACTAAAAACCTATCTAATCTGTCAGAAGGGCCAATCTAATCTATCATTATTAAACACTTTTATGGAGAAAAATGGATTACAACATTAGAGAGCTTGTGATTTAGCACATGAAAGTGATGGAAAAATGTCTCTGAAATGACAAACAATACAAAATCTGCTTTCCCAACAGAACAGATTAGCTGGTGGCACAAATAAATAAGTAAATACAGTTAAAACTGCTTAGATTTATAGCAAGAGGTGTAGAAAATGCCTAGGACTTGCCACCGATAGCCTTTTATGGCAAAAGTAGGTTTTAGTGGGACATATATCAAAATGAACCTTCACCTACTCTGCAAGGTTTCAGAGCTGAGTGCCATGACAGCAAATCTTGCAAGGTCTGTCACAGGGCCTTGAAAAGCCATTTCAAGGTGGTGGGTGCAGAGGGGGTTGGTGTTTAATGTAGGAGGTGTGATGGTGAGAAGATTAGTACCAACATAATCAGTGGAGAAAAATGGGCTTTTCCAGAAGATAATCAAAGGCAGGGAAAAAACCTAGCTCAAGTGTCCTTTTGGAGCAACTCTCAACCCTTCTCTCTGTAGGCAAAGACCTGGGAGAGGTGGGTCTTCTCACTGTAGACACAGAAGAAGAAGAATTTTTGCTCCATCATTTCCACCTGAAGAGGGAAAGCAATGACCTGGCTGCAGGAGTTCTGGATGATCTGTGGGTGGGGATTTCAAAGTCTGAGCAGTCCTTGCACCCACGATTGACATGCTCAGTGAGGTGCAGAGCTGCTCATGGCCAGTGGAAGGGCTCTGGGACTCTGGGTGCCATGCTGAGCCCAGGGCTTTCTACTAGAAAAAGGAGTCTGATTTCAACATGGGGAAACTTGCCATCATCCCAGACAGATTAATTAGACTTGGCAGGTTTCTCAGTAACTGGAAATGAGATCAGTTGCCATGAAGACGTAGGGGGAAAAAAAAAGAAAAAAAGAGGTACTGGATGATTTGTATAAGGAATATATTTGTATTGCATGCCTGGCAGCTGGGCACAGGTTGGGACAACTGTACGAAAGTTGGAGTCCAAAGCTTGGTCTTTGCATGATCAAGACTGAAGACGACACTAGGATGTAGCAGCAGACCCAACCCTTTCTTGCCCTGGGCTCCAGAAGGGTGCCAGGAACAGAGCTGGAAGTTAGGTGGCCAGCCAACCTTTGCACTGCTCCACCACGTGCTCATCAGGAGATTAACTCAAACTCTACCGCATGTTGGCCACCAAACTGCGGCAAGAGTCACAGCATCATCTCTCTGCAGAGCAAATGCCCTCATAACAGGGACGTTTTGCAGAGCCTGGCTGTGCCTGGAAAGGACTGAGAACAAGGATGTCCCACCTGCAAAGCAGGATACACACCCCAACATTTAGGCTAGAAAGCTGCTCTTTAGCTGCACTGAACACTTCCAGATTTCCAGCATTTCAAGGGAGATTTGGCAGGGCTTGCTTGTGCTTCATTTTATTTCAGATGCCATAACATTTGGGCCTTTTTATGCAGCTTTTGGCTGGTGTTGAAGCAATTTCTGTCTGTTTCTTCTTTCTCTTCTCCCCCTTCCCGCCCCACTTTGCCATCCATGGTGGGAGGCTGACAAAAGTCAGTGACTCAGCCTGAGAAGAGAATGGAAAACTCCAACAGGGCTTTGAATTGAAATGCAAGCAAGGAAGGAGAGACCCAAGGGGAGGCTAGAGAAAGGGAAGGAAAGGGACTGTAATGAGAAAAAATGCAAAGGGAGCAAATAATCGCTCTACATTGAAAAAGTGAACAAGAATAAGTTCTTCTGAGAAAGTCACTTATACTCCACAGACGGGGCAAAGGTAGATTTACACACAGGCAAATCCCAAACTATTTGAACAAACAAGGAATTTCAGGAGCTGCAGAACTAAAGCCTGATTAAGCACAATTTTGTGTCCTCTGTCCCCTGTACCTTCTAACAGTCTTGGTACTTCCTTTCTCTGTGGCTCTTATGGCCTCTTACTAAGCAAGAAAGGGACTGTCAGCAATAAGATGAGCAGAGGGACAAGCAGTCAAGAAAAGGAATGCCACAAAACTTCATGGTGTGTGGGAGACATAATAAGAAAATCCAGCAGCGGGCTTTAACCCCAGCCCAAGCTGCAGCATGGCTCTCCAGCAAAGCTGTGCACCCCAGTGCATCCCAGCCTTTCCCCAGTCTGCCTATGCTCCTCATCAGCAGTGGGGGCAAACACCACCCCCTTGCTTAGCCAGTCAGGAAGGTGTCTGCCAGCACCCACGGAGGCAGGTTTGTCCTGAGGACAACAAAGGACCTGTATCCCCGTGCACGGGGCAGCGTATCTGGTCTCCCTGCAGCCACAGCCTCCCCTCCAAAGCTGGATCTGGCCCTATAGCAGTGACAGGGAACTGCTCCAAAGCCAAAGGTTCTCCTTCTGCCAGACCTACACGTATCACGTAGGGACTCCCTAGATTTTTCAGTCTTTCTGAAGAGCCACAGGCTGCTCCCTGGACTTGTAAGCACACAGTGTGATGGACGCAAAGATACCCATGTTCTCCCAGGCTACCCAAGCATGAAATCACTCATCCATTTGCTGTTCTCGGTCCTTGACACATCTGTGCAACACACCGTGGAAGCATTTCAAAGGAAAAATCTGCCATTTTGGGGTTGTGAATCTCCCTCAATGCCTCATTGTGCCGAGGAAGGGTGACAGCCAACGCATTATACTGGCAAGGATTTCTCATCGCACTGGGTCCCTGGGTAAGCTGGGTCCACTCTAAAGAGCTGTTGTCTTTTGCCTGCCACCACACCAGCGTAACATACCTCACACGTCCATGGCAGCCTACTCGCTTCCCATTCACAAATTCCTCCGCTGAATAACACCAAAGAGTTAAGGCTCTGTCAAAAGGTTGCGTTATGGGAAGGGAAACTGGAGGAAAAATGGCTTTCAATGCAATGCGAGCATAGACAATACTGTTTTGTAACCGCGCCGTTTGATGTGCAATGACAGGAATTAATCATTTTACTTAACAGAATTACTCTTTGTTATGTAAACTTTGTAAAGTCAGTCTCATGTGACCTCCTTCAATTAGGAACAAATTGTTTAAAACTGTCATCTTTCTGAAGGCGCAGTATTCGTAAGAGCGACCTCAGGGATGGGTTGTCATTTCACCCTGGAGTACTCGCAGCTGTGCAGTTTGACACCAAATGGAGACCAAAATGTGCAGAATTACGCTTTTTTTTTTTTTTCCTTTTTTTTTTTTCCAACAGAGCGAGCGATCCCTCTACGCTTATTCTAATCTGGGGCAAACATTTGTTTCCCATTTCATTTTCTTCAATTCTGAGAAAGCTGGATTAGTTTTTATAGGTTTCTCATCACCTTGGTCTGTGAGCACCTCAGTGGTGAGAACAGACATGCTTCCCCAGAGCCCCTTAGAGAAAAGGAAGCATTTTCCATCTACCAAGAAACGCAAACCAGAAAAGATGAAGGGCCCCATCTTCAGCGAATGAAAATCATTGCTTCAGGAAAAAAAAAAAAGTAGAGCTAATGTCATGCAGAAAGTCTGTAGCAGAGCCAAGAAGAGCTTCCAGAGGACCACAATTTTACCCCAACATCTCAGCCTTCTCTCCTGGTTCCCACAGCCTTGAGAGCTGCTGGAGCTCCCTTTGCTGCCAAACTGTTTTATACAAAATATTTGATCTGCAAAGGGCTGGAAGCATCCTTTGTTACACACAGAGGTGCTCAGAGTTTGCCATATTGGCCGTGTTAAATCACAGAGTGAGACTCTTGTCAGGCTGGTGTGAGCACCTCATATTTGCTTTTGAAACTGCTTGCAGAAAGGAGGCAGCAGCAGCCTTAGGCTGTGCATGCCCTGACAGTGCTGGGGATAACTGAGCCACACCGACCAGGCTGTGTGTCCCAGTCCTCTCTGGAGATCCCATTTCACTCCAAGGAGGAGGCTACCCATATTCCTGCCCCTCCAAGAGGAAAATTCATTACACCTCATAACTTCTCCCAACTGCATAAACAGGCCCAATTTTTGTCCCCTTAGTGCTGTGTTAAGCTAATAGCCAACCTTGATCACTCTCGCTGATAAAAGCATTTGCTCTCTGTTTCCCATGCATAATGCAACATTTACGCTCAGGTCCGTGCACTTTCAAAGGGTGGCTGTGTGGCTTTTATTTAAGAGCCCAATCAGAAGATACGCCGCTCAGCTTTGAAAGGCATCGGGCGAACTTTGATCTTATTTCCCTGGCTGCCCTGCCCAGCGACGTCGGCCGCATTAAGAGAAACGAACCTACCTTGTCCAAACGAGAAGGCTAACGATCTGGCATCCAGGGGCTTTCAAGTCAAGCTAAGCCATTAAGTACATCCCCTCCTGAAATCAAACGTGGTCAAAGATTGCAGAGGGACCGTCGCCCGGCGGTGACTGCCAGCTGAGTTTGTCCCTTTGTACGGCGCTGCTTGCCCGTACGGACTTTTCCAGCCTGCAGGTCGCCAACATGACTCCAGTATGGCCACAGGACTCCCTTATTGCTCACCACAGTACAAAGTGAGGAAGCTATGGGGTCTGCTATGGGGATTAACAGCTGGGGCCACAGCCCTGTTAAACAGCAGCCCAGGGTTGCCCAAAAAAATAAACCACTGACATAGGTTTTCCTCATCATCTTCCCATGGAGGTAGCTGAAGATAACCCCCAGCCCCTATAGTGCCCTACAGATGCAGAAAGATGAAGCCCAAGGAGATGAAGTGGGTGTATGAAGGTGCCCAGGGAGCATGCAGCACGGCTCATGTCACAGCTGACATCCCTGGGACAACAACCTGGGCTTTGCAAGATGGTGTCACCGGATGGAAACCATGTGGGCCCCATGCTCTGCAATAAACCATGCTGGAAAGCAAGCCCCATGAGCAGGAGTTTGTTGAACAAGGCAGGCTGCAAGTAGCAGCAGCAGCTAATAATAGTGTCTTCCTCTAACAAGCTCATTAGCTTCTGGAGCAGTAAAATCATCTCTGGCATATTCCTCTTGATTGCTGTGGCTGTATCTAGTGTTTCTATCAAGGCATTTCTCATAGCTAATACTCATTGTGGTGTTTTAATATGGGATTTACTCCCACTCTCTGCAAAATAGCCCTGGTTCAGCCCCAGGAAATAAAAACAACCACGGCTATCGGCACTGTTAAGTAGTTGGTTTGTCTGGTTTTGTGAGTCTTTTACATCATTTCATCAGTTCTTTGTACAAAGGAGCCATTTCTCATTCCCTGGGAGACAGGCTGTGTGTGCTGGGGCAGCTTCTCTCTCCCAGCGGAGCAGCCATTCACCCCAGGCTCAGTGCAGTGCCCTGGCATCACATGATGGGATACTGCCTTGACTGCACTGTTGGTGGAAACAAGCTTTTAGCTTGGCACTACCATAAATATATCCCTGCAAGCAACAGCCAGGGCTTTTTGACCCCCTTGAGCCAAGGAAACTGGCCTCATGGCAAGGAACCGAACATTAATCTCGTGAAAGAATGAGGCTTCAGCCCACGAGACCAAACTACCCCACAACTGAAATGTCAGACAAGAGGATGCCCACTCTGCAAAACCACTCCTCAGCCTTTGGTATCTTTTCTCAGTCCTCTTCTGGTCTCTTTATCTGATGTTGTATTTACATACCCAACTACAGTCTTCAGCAAGACCTGACATTTTCCTGGGAGGTGAAGATGTTGAAGGCGATTCAGCTAACACTTCAGTGCCTCTTCTCAAGTTTCTGCTTTGTATCCTTTGAAAATCTCTCTGTCTAATGACAGTTCCCTTAAACACATAAAACCCAGTAAAGGTACTTCTAGCAGTAACTTCTGCTTAGCACCAGTGTCCTACCACCAGCAGATAAAGGTAACGGCGCACACACACACACACAAGTTTGTATGTTTAAAAGGACAATTTCTCCAAACTGTAGCCAGGAAATACACTGGAGAAATGCATTCTTTGGGCAGAGCACATTTTCTCCCTCCGGCTTTCTCCCTCAAAGCCCAGGAATTTCAGCACCCTAAAGCAGTGCCTCAAGGCTGATTCTGTTGGGAAAAGCAACAGCACAGGCATGTTTAACACCAGTGACGCTCCTAAGGGCTGGGCCAGGCTTTAGGAGCAACCTGACCAAAAAGTGACCCCGACAATGTCCTGGGAAGATGTGCCCCACAGCTTGTCTTGGCTGTGAAAGAATCTTGAGCTCCATCTGCAGCCAAAAATGCTTGACTGGGAGGGAATCGAAGGCAAAACTCCAGTTCACCCCGTTCAGGGAACTACTGCATATCACAGGCCATGTACGCTGCTCAGTGGGAGTCACCAGCATTGCTCACAACAAGACCAGGTACATTGCAACATGAGAATATTGCAATTTCCTTCACCTACAACATGTCTCGGTGGCTTTAACAGAAACTGTGAACATTGCCCAGCCCCAAAACAGATCCTGCAGATGGACCCAACAGTTATAAGTGGAGCCTGTCATCGTCCCAGCCTCCCACCCTGTTTTCCGTAACAAGCTCCATTCCTGCAGGGTTTTATTTTCACTAAGAATTCTTCATAACTTGTATTTATTTGCTCAGTGTCAGTTAGATGTCTGCCTTTCTGCATGAACTATCTTTAGCTTCCAAAATATTTTGCATTTCAGGGCAGTATTTGAGCGACTTTTCAGAGAAGAAATAACGCAGAGCATCGGAGCGCAGACGCCACGACCGTGCATGGAGGCACCCTCGTGCCTTCACTTTGGAAACATTCCTGTTTGCTTTTTTTCTTGTCTCTATGAGTGGAACCACAACCTGTCCAGATATGGCTGCATGAGGCTTGTACCCAAGGCAAGATTAGTGGGACTTGTGGAAATAGGAGGATGAGCATCACAGCACACAGCGGGATGCACAGTGCTGCACGAGCACACAGCACGATGCACAGCCCAACACCGCCCAGCGCCTGCTGCACTGGGGGACTGGGAGCAGTTTTTAATTAAAGAAGGATTTTCATCTAATGCCCAGGGAAGGAATGTGAATAAAATTGAACTCCCAGAAAACCAGCAGGATTAGTTTTCTCTTTTTATTGTCACTGAGAGTGCTGTTTGCCTATAATACCTGCTGCGTGGTTTGGGTCCTGGCTTTCCTTCTCAAGCATTTTCCTGTAAGAATCAGTGCCTGCACTGTTTGAAGATAATCATTAGCATGTTAATCTTCCTTTTGCATATTCAAATCAGAAGTATTTGACTTCCAGATTTTAATTTTAGCACATAGAAATAAAAGAAAATAATAGGGGATATTTTGGAAAGTGTTGTGCACACAGAGACGCAGCCGTGTCAACTAGCACTAATGGCAGAAAGTCCCCTTTGAGGTAAGTGAGCTGGAGAGGTTTAACAGCATCAGTCTAGCATGGGGACAGTCCCCAATCATCCTTCCATCCTATGCAGGCTGTCAACATTGCAGGACAGCTTCGGTGAATGCAAGCTGGGGTCCATTTGGAGGAAAGCTGACCATAAGCATCCCCCAGGATGGGGGTTAACCAGTGACCAGTCATTCAGAGACCTCTACCAGGACACTGGGTCTAGGGGACTGGACCAAATCCAGTCCTAAATCAACCATCACACCACACACAGGTAGAGCTGGCTCCCTGTGGGACTGCCCTGATGCCCAGCTCCTACGGCTCTGTCCAGGACACATCTGTCTCCCTGCGATGCCAGCATAGCTGGCAGGATCGTTATCTTTGCAGTAAGCTGTTAATCAAAGCCCCTGCTTGCTGTGCAGGGATATGCAGTGGGCGGCAGACCGGACCAGTGGAGCTTGTCATCGTTAATGAGATTATGCTCCCCTAATCTCACAGCAAATCGGATTTTCATGCTGTGCGCATTTATCGCAGGCTGAGAGCGAGAAGGGAGGCAAGAGGCAGCACAGACCCATTCAGTTCAACAAGCTCTGCAGCAGAGGGGATCCATTTCAGGTCTTTTAACCATTTATTTTTAGATGACTTCTGCAACCAGGGAGGAGGGGGCTAGCAGATTCACCCAGGACCCTCAGGACTGGGAGAGCATCACCACGCGGAAGGGGAAAGGAAACCTATCTGGCAGGGGAGGACGCGGCTCTTGGCTCGCCTGTCCTGTGCGAACAGCTGTGCTGTTTTCCACAGGGTTATGCAACTGTTTTGTTCCCAAATAATTTAACCAGTGTTATGTTTAAATTCATACCAAATCTTGTTTATCTTGTTTCAGTTTCACAGAGAAGTCATGTGTGAAAGTTTACCGGGGTCTGACGATCGCTGGCCACGACTGCAGCACTCGCTGCCTCCTGCACATCCCTCAAAGCAGGTCAGGGGTGCTCCCAGCCCTCCAGCCCCATGCTGGGGAGCAGGTTTGCTCCTGTCTGGGGACATGGCCTCTTGGGTGATCACGACTTGTGCTGTCTCAATAACGGCTGCAATCTCACAGCAGCTCTCCCATGACAAAACCCTGTCACCTGACCTACACCAACACAGAACAAAGAGACAAGACGAAGTCTGGGGGAAGGACCCTCCAACAAGTACTAGCATGAAGACCCAGTGCCAAGCTACAGAGCATCGCTCAACCTAGAGGAGACCTTTCATCCTCTGTTAAGCCCCAAAGCAAAAAATATACCTACCACCGCCTGATCTGACAAAGCAGCTGCATTTCTTTTGATACACTCATCAGAAATGTGGTAAAATGCTGAGGTCCAGCTTTTGGTGAAGAAAAGTGGGTTCATATAACCTCTCTTTGCTCTTGCTACAGCCAAAATCAATTTGTTAAATACAAGTACAAAGCCAGTGTCTGCGGCATCGCTGGAGGGTGCGAGCGGCATCCCTGCATGCGCCGGGTGGTAACTACATGGGCGAGTCACATGTTTTTGCAACTGCATTTTAAGAGTCTGAGCCCAACTGTTCAGCTACATATTTAGGACAAAGCTGCAATAACCAGAGAGGCTTTTGAACTTGGGAACAATAGGAGCTATTTGCAAAGGGTGAATAATGTTGAAAATCTGTCCCTTAACGTCAGCTTGCAGTAGCATCATTTTTCCCAGTAAATAATATAAAAGTTTAATTTTTTTCTCAATGGATTTCAATGCAACATTTACTTTGAGACCATTTATTCCTCATCCAAGAATAGCAGGGAGACAGGCTGAAAAAGAACAAGATGATCTTTATCATTTCAAATTGAGCGATTCCAAAATTTCTTTTAGCCGTCTTGCTGTAGTTCTGTGTGTTTATATGCATCCCATAAAAACAATTTTAGGAAATTACTTATTTTCATGTTTCACATCACTCACTTGGATTACTTTTCATGGTAATAATTTCTAAATGTTCGTCAGTGGCTTAAATATTGAAGGAGATAAACATTTTGAATTGCAGAACGTTTTGACACTACTAAAAAATTTTCTGAATAGACATGTTTTAGAAATCCAACTTGGAACGAAAACTAATTTTGAAATATTGGCATCTCTTTGATTTCAAAGTAGGTCTCTTCATTACTCAGTACAAGTATCTCTTCTTAATTAAAAGAATACATAGAAGCATTTTTCATAGCCTAGCAGCAGTGTGCTGGGCAAATAATTAATCTTGTATTGTCTTTTTGGCAGCATAGCACTTTCCTGCAACACTACTTGTGCAGTAGTTTATCCCTGTATGAACTAGGAGCAGACTATGCTAAAATAAGGTTCTGATTCAGATATATAACAAAGGGTGAGATTTTAGAGCTGTGAAATCAGCTACGCACAACGATTTAAAAAGAGCAGTTTATCTAATTCTGTGTTTCATGAATTTAGGTCTTTTATTATTACAATTCAAAGATACCCTCGTTTTCATGTCAGACTTTGTGCTTGCACTATTTGCTTTTTTGCTTCTTGTTGTACACATTTAAACATCTGGTTTCCATCACTGACCCTCTGAAACATGGCTTGCCACTGTAGCACAGGGAAAAGCATTGCGGATGGCCATGAAAACGCTGCTTTTGTTTAGAGCAGAGTTGCCAGATAAGATTATTTAAGCTGATAAAAAAACAAAACAATCTCAGGGTCACTGATGTTGCCGTTCTGGCCCACTTCTCTTTATTAGATAGTTTTGGCCAAGGGGCTTCGACTGATCTCGTTGCTGTTGTAACCTCCTGCCCAGTGATGATTTCATCCTCCTCTCGACACCATTCTTCTGTGATTAGAAATGATCCTCTGACAACATGTCTGAAACAGAGAGTTGGTTGGGGTTTACAGATGCAATTAAGTGGTTAGCACACATCTATTTCTATACCCACATCCTCTGACACCAACTTGGTATGTACAACAGGAGCGTCTTCATGCCACCGTGTGCCACCATGCATCACCTTCGCTTTTGGTGACAAAAGGTTATTGCCAATATAAGAGCTAGTCAGAGGAGGTGGCAGCAAGGAAACCAGCAATGATGTCCTTCGGTGGTCTGCTGTGTGTTGAAGAGGCTGGAAATCCCATTAAATTAAAGCAAAACGTGAGGATGGTGACGTCGGTTCCACTGTTCGTCCCTTTATGCGATATGCAAAGCGGAGCTGGAGCAAACGGCATTGTCTCCACAGCAGTGATAGCAGCTGCTTCCCAAAGCTCAGCTTCTGGATGACTGCTGTCCTTGAAAACCACCTGCTCGCCAGGACCGGGGCTCGCAGCACGTCTGACTTAGCCATGCACGAAGCAATTTCCTGCCAGATTTCCACTGCCATAAGAGAAGGTTATAATTGATGCCCAGATAGCTGCTCCTCTGCACTAATTAACACTGTAACTCTACACAGTCCTATTTTGGGCCGGTGGTTTCCCATGCTCTATAGTCCAAACGCTCCCCCTGCCTGTTCTGGCACTTGCTTCCCCTTGGACGGGACACGGGCAGAGTCCAGCGAGCAGTTTCCACTGCCCCTCTCAAGGCACTGACACACTGGCAAGCAGAGATAAGGTCCCTCGAGTTCAAATTTGAACAAAACTGAGTGAATGTGGCTGACTTTTACCACGAGCTCAAGAACATGGAAATTTTTAATGCATGTTTTGATATGTCCTGGGATAATCTATGACCTTTTGAGCCCTTTTTTATCCAAAGCAAACTTCAGAACATAATCCTGGCAGATTTCTTGGAATCATGACGTTGAGTGATTCTACAGATATCCCAAGTGATGCTCTGAGAGGAATGAAAATATCTTCAGATTACCTCCCATTTACCAAGGGATGAAAACGAACAGTAAATGCAGAGTGCTTATTGCATGGGAAGCTGTCAGAGCAATCAGTTTCTAGGTCTATACTGTGTGTCCTAGTCCCAAAGAAATTCCTTGCATATTTCTGTAATATTTGAATAATGCCTGCTCCTTGGAAAACAAAATGTTTCACAGTCTTTCATAGGCTTTTCACAGCATTTTGGGGGTGAGAAGTTCAGCTCTTTCTCAGAGTTGCACAGTTTATCTGAATTTGGCCTTTTTACCACCGTTCAGAGTGGCCATCCTGAGTCACAGCTGACTTGGTACATCACAGCCGCCTGCTCCTGCACGACTTCGTGCCCATGGCCAGAGCCATGGGGGCAAGGACCATCCGTATCATGTCCTTCACCCAGAGCAAAGCAAGCTGCCTCACTGATGAGATAGGACTTGTGTTGGGGACAGCCATGGCTGAGAAGGTTTTACTCAAGGACACCAGGACAACCAAGTATGCATTAAAAGTTGACCTGCTCACTCTGCATGCAGAGCACAATGAATGTCTTGTTACTGTCTCATTGTAAAAGTCAAGAATTATTTTCCCTCCCAAGCTATGACCTGTCTAGACTCCCTGAGGAATTCCTTCTGCAACATTTACCATGGAACAGAGCGGACTTCATAGAGACCCCCAAAATAAGACATTGTTAACATGGGATATCCTTGCTCCCCTGCACTACAAACAGAGTTTCTTTCACCCCTAAATGGGTAAACATTATCTTATGACTGCATCTAACCCTACTGAAGGCCAAGATAAGATTATTTAGGGCTCCTCTAATGCCAGATACCCCTTTAACATGCTCCATTTTAAATACACCCTCTTCAGAAGCTCTGCAAGCACCAGCCAAATAGATGATAGCTCGAAACTCCCTGTCTCACAGAGTTCAAACAGAAATGCACATCTATGTAGGCACAGCTCAGCACCTTTCTCAATGATCATGGTTTCTGGAGTGTTTAAAGGTTAAGATGAATCCATCCTAGATACTTGCTAGCTAATAGTTTGGGTTGGATGAAACTTTGTTTTGGTGCTCCCTTCATCCTTATTAAGAGAAGTTCATAGGTATTTTGCCACAAAGAGTAGGAGAGGACAATGATTTAAAACAAGATACAGCTAAGACATATAAATGCAGTGACATCTGTCAGAAGATGTTGTCTTAGGAAAGGCAATGTTTGTCTGTTTGTTTGCTTCAAAATCACTTTGTTTAGCTGCCAAGAGGACATCATATGAGGAGCTTCCTTTCCAAACACTGTGTATATGCCATCAGCCCCCCACTCTTTCCTACTGCAGATGAGCTTTTTGCATATGATTTCCAAACAGAATGACTGGTTGAACCTCTCTATCAAACTTCTTCTCTTTCCCATAATAAAAAACACGTGGTCTTGATCTGGAGAGGACAGCAGCATGTGTGAAAGTCCATCCTTGTTCATCAAAGCACTTAAGCTCATGCTTATAGCTAAAAAAATACTTAAGTGCTTTGATGAAAAGGGAAGATCCGCTGAATTGGGACCAAAGAGATGCTACAGTTAATTGATTTCTTTGAGAACAGCCTGTATTTTCCCCAAAGGGCTAATACTGTAGTTCTTCTATTCAATGCAAAAGCTGTTCCAAAGCTGCAGCAAGTTTGATAGGGTTGGCATTTCTTAGAAGCTATTTATTCACCCATGACCAAAGTATTAAGACTTGCTCTTTGCAGTAAATATGCACAAGTGGACACACACTGGGAAATTCTTTGTCTTGTCCCCTGTTCTGCTGCTGAAGGAAGACACATGGTTTCAATGATGTCTTTGTTATCTGATCAAGCATCCAGTCCAATTTGCAATTTTAATGAAAATCAGACACCTGCACTGCAACTGATCTCCACTCCCAGGATTAACAACAACAAGGAAAAGAAGCATTCCCCCTTATCGGAAGAACTGAAGCCACCAGTATCCTGTTACCAAAGCCCAGGCTGTGATTTCAGATGTTACCCAGAAGAAAGGAACCCTTTATCCCTCTTTGGACAGTGATCTCCTCAGATGGAGAACCCAACCAAAACGACTAGCTAGTGGTAACATTAGCTCCAACGTAGAAGTTCATTTTTAATCTTGTCTGTCTTGGACACAGCCTGAAGATGTCACATCCTGTAGCACTGAGCAAACCCCCAGAAAGAAACCAGGAGTGGATTTGGAAATGGGATAAGTACCTTGGTTGCAATGCCACCCAGGAGAGGTTTCCCAGGACATCCCCATGCCACAGCTGAGGCTGTGTGGTGCCTGGGAGGGAGCATGGCCAGGCACCACATGTGGGGCATTCAAACATCAGGGGCAAAGGACCAGCTCAGCATATGCCTGGCACCTGTTTGCCAAGCCACAGCTCCAATTAAAATGGGAGAAAGATATGGTGTGTACAAAAAAATGGGAAATCATTTAACAGAGTGTACCATAGAGGCTTCCTCCCCTCCAAGATGCAAAGAAACCCACTTCCTCAGTGTTTTAGCCAATGTTTACTGAAGTACTTTCCAAAATGTTTCCTGATTTCTCCTCTTGCCTGAAGCCCATTTCTTTCTGTCAGCTGGGCTGGTGTTTGTTGGTGTTTTTCATGTAGGGGGAGAAGGATAAGAGAAGGAAAGGAGGAAATAAAAATACTAGTGAGCATCTTCAATGAGTGGATAAACTTCAAAGACTACCCCAAATCAAGAACTGCTAATAACATTGGCAATTTTTCACACAGTCTTCGGTTGTTGAAAGAAATTGGTTTTAAAGGAAACCCCTCTCAGCTGTGGAGATGCTCAGGTAGCTCTGACCAGAGACGTTTCAGGTGCCAGAGCTCTTGGGATCTTCCTTGTCCTGAGAAGAAAGTCTTATCTATTGCACAGTTTGTTTTCTTGTTGTAGCATGAGCTCCCTCTTTTGCCCTTTGGAAGGTAAGTCAGGCAGCTCCAAAGAAAGGGCTTGTCAAATCGTTTCAAGCCGTGCCTCTCTTCCTGTCCTACAGCAAGGAAAACAATTTGGAGACCCCAGGTCAGCGAAGCATCACATGTATTGCTGAATTGAGCTCTTTATGTGCCCGGGCTTGTGTTGCAGAGAGAGGCAATGATGCTTATTATAGCAAGACTGTTTTCTAGTCAACTCTGAGTTGGGCTCTGCTTTCCTAATAAGGATTTTTCGCCCCATTTTGTGAAGGAAATTGAGTTATTTTGAAACTAGATTTAGCCACCCCAGCCTCACAAAATGCGCTTGAAAACACTGTGTGCTTGAACCTACCACCTGTGAAATAACAGAGGGAGCTTTCTCCCCAGGCAGTTTCTCTTTCAGTGTGGTTTAGGGACAGCTTCTTCACCACGTGGCCAGTGGGTCACATCCTGTTGGAATATCCCCAAGCCCGGTGGGCTGGTGCTGTGCTGAGGACGTGCACACTCATTTATAATGTGATTCAGGGCTCACGTAAGTTGATGGAAAAAAAAAAATCTCCTGTTGATTCCAGGAGAGCTGGACACTCCTGTAATGCCCCTGGACAGCATTTGGACATACCCTTGCAAGTGCTGCAGCAGTTGTAACACAAAGCAGTTCCTTAAGAGCCTGTATGATACATCCACCTGTTCATCCAAATTTCACCCAGTGCTTCTCTCTCCCATCTTTTGTCTTCCTGCCTCCCATAAACACCAAGCCTGAAAAAGTTGTAAAACAACCACAACAGATGTTTAAATGCCACATTCAGGTTCATATTAAATCTCAGACCTGTTCTCCAAGTTCTGCTGGTCAAGGAGCATTTGAGGAAGGATGGTCACAAACATTGGACATTACCAGGCAACTAAGAGATGGTGTTTGCAAAAGCACCTGCAAGTGGGGTTACGTGACTCAATGCTGAAAACTGGATGCTTGAGTTGCATGCTAAAGCTCAGTGCTGTGATCACCCCAATGGGCATGTGTACACCACACAACAGTGCTAAGAGGGGTTCCTGGAAGCAGAGCAGCTGTGTTAGCTGCTTATCCAGAAAGGTGCTGCTCTGGTACAGGTATGCTTCCTAACACTGAAGCTTGATTTTTGAGAGCTTCCAGGAGGATTTGTGCCCATGATGTGGTGCAGAGGTACCTATTTGAGTCACCTGAACCTTCAATGCCCAAAGTTCACATGGTAATAAAGGAGTTTAAGGAAAACTATATGCAAAAACATTTATCAGCTAGCGTGAAGGGGGTGTCGCAGGGCTGAACACAGCTCCTGTGGATGTTCCTCTGCTCTGGGGAGGGCCAAAGCAGAAGCAAGCTGTGCACATGTCTTGGGCAGCACCCCTTTTCCCTGCTCACTTCTCACTGGGTGTGCTTGGCATGTCCCTGCAGGCATGGCAGGGCCATCTGGGCATCTTCTCTCCACCAGAGCCTCTAGGGACCATCATGGTCCAAAATCCAATCAGCAACAACAGCTCTGCCTCCATCCAAGGTTTATAGCAGTTTTAGTCTAAAAGTCAGCAGATGGGGGGGAAAATTTAAAGCTTTGTTTTCATCTTCCTCTCTCTTTGCTTCTCTTTTTCTTTTCTTTTGTTTTTTAAGCAGGCAAACATCTGCAGAGCACTTTAAGATAACCATAGCAATGACACGAGGACAATTGGCAGGCACGCTCTGTGCTCCTCAGCTGTGATTCACTGGTCCAGCGCTCGGGGCTGCGTCCAAGCGGCCCAACAAGGAGGGACCTCTTCACATGGAGACCTTGCCCCGGGGTCAGAGATAGAGCACATGAGAGCTTTTATTGGAGCAGAACGAGGGGAATGTAGATATCAGGGGATTTTCAATGGAAATCACAGGTGTTTCTTCCCTGCCTCCTCCCTGCGAGAGGCCCCTCTATGTTCTGTTACGATTTGTTTTTCTGGCAACCAGCGTGCTCTATTTTTCTTGCCTGTGTTTTTATGAGTTATGTTTGGTTTCTGCTAAAACAACAGAAAACAGCGCAGGGCTGGGTTTTTTTGAGTGGTTTGTTGGGTTTTTTTTTTTTCTTTTCCTTTTAGGAACTATGCAAAGGGTCATTTGGAAGCCCTGATTCCAGTGAAACTTTGCAGAAGAATTGATGGAGGTTTCAGATCAGCTGAAGGTCACCGGTCAAATGGTTTAGCCCCCCAGGCAGGCGAGAAGATGAGATTAGCAGCCATGCAGCCACAGCTAAGCTGTGATAGAGGATGGAGGGCTTCACAGGACACACACAGCGGTGGGAGGAAGACAAGCTTTTAGCAGTGGGCTTGTAAACCCCACTGCAGCAGAGAAAGTGAGCTAGAGCTGGCCAGAAGTGAGGACATGGAAAGAAGCAGCCATGTGTTCACACAAGAGCAGGAGAACAAATATCCTGGGTTTTAAGAGGAAGAGATTTTTTCATTTGGTGAAGGACTAGGTTTTTTTAAAATATCCAATGTTGTGTTTAAAATCAGAATCAATGGCTCTTCAGTGCCAAAGATAAAGCAGGGAGGAAGAGCAGGTGTTTCATACTCTTTAGAGGAGTTGCTTTAAAATGTACCTATGTTTTGCTCTAGACATGAACTGTCGGTATTGGTAAAATGCCTCATCCACACACCTCCATCTAACAGTGAAAGATTTTGTCTGTGTTTCAGAGGAAAAAAACCAGTGGCACATGATCTGCATAAAGTGTAAGCATGATTTGTTCTTTTGGCTGGTCTTGACACAGGGGAGGTCATGAAATCATCTTTCAGAAACCACAGCCGGACCAAGGCAGATCCTCCTCCCATTTTCATAGTTCTCCCTCCTAAGAACCTTATTCATGACCACTACTGTCATCATCACACCATGCATCTTCCCAGCACCAAAAGTTTGCTGTTCTGCATACAGAAGCATCTTGCTTTTTGTCACTGAAGACAGGGATGGAGATTTAAAGAAAAAAAAACCAACAGGTATTATTCCCTGAGAAATGCAGGTAAGAATTCTGCATCTTCTAACATTTCAGATTGCCCCCCTCATCCATCGCTGTCAGGAGGAGCCTCAGCTCATGTTGCAGTTGTTCAATATGCAGAGGAGCAATTGCTACTGACAGTGCCTCACCAGCCTGTGAGCCCTGCAAAGACAGGAGGTAACAAGCACCCCTAACTTTCATGAGTAACCCTACCTGTGAGACAGCCTTCAGAGGGAGGAGGGCAGTGGAAAGTCTGGAAACAGAATATGGAAAGGAAAAACTCAAGGCCTCCATGTTACATGAGATCATTAAGGTGAACTGCATACCTCTGTAAGCAAAACCAGCCGTGCTTATTTGCATGAACAAGCATCCTTTCTCTGTCTTTACAAAGGATTAATACACTGACTATTTCAAATCATGCAGAATGGACAAACCCTATTCCTGCGGTCCTCGAGACTAAAGAAAATATGTTAGCTACCTTCCCAACTGAGAAATGTGTTTGCATGATGACCACAGCATTTACATAGCTGGGAGGTATTGTACAGGGCTGGTTCCTCAAAGGAAGAAAAAGAGTCTAGGCTGCTTTTCTTCTCTACACAAAAGGTGATTTATTTAAAACCAAAAGGTGTGAAAGATTATCTTTGGAACCTGCCAAACTGGCTGCAGACATCCTGAAGAGCAGATTTTATTGTTCTGCATTATATTATTTTTAAAGGAATGAAAGAAGCTTTGGAAGCAGAGATGAAAACTGGCTTTCCCTTGACATATTTATTCCCCAGATTAAGTGTGTGTAATTGTATGCTATATACACTCCACATTAGATAACAGAGGTGTGAGCTGTAGGACATTGCAACATCCGGAATGTAATTTATATCTCTCCCCACATCTTTGCTCTCAAACACATGTGGTTCATCATATTCTTTGCCATTGCTGGACTTTGGCAGAGCTCCAGCATTTCAGAGGTCACTGGGTTCCTGAGAGGCCGCTTTGTCAATAGCTGCTTTTGCCGTATTTACGCAGGTAATATTCAGCTTTGTACCACTGAGACAAGCTGGTACATGCTGGTTCTGTTCTGTGTATTGTTTATTCTCTGGTGTTTTGACCTTAGAGTTCATCTATGAAACGTATCCAACCAGCACGTCTAGAAGCTGCTGTGAGGCTGTAGAGATGAAGACAGGAATAGGATAGGGCAGGATAGGGTAGGATAGGATGGGATAAGAATATCAGTTGGAGCAAGATGAATTTGACATTTCTATTAAACTTGATGTTTGCAAATTTAATACACAGCAGAGGCATCACTCCTCTGTCTCTAAAACTTAAGAGCATGAAGATCAATCACAGCTTTGGCATTCCAGTTTTGAATCCTACTGAACATGATATTGGGATACCTCAGGAAAGTACTTCTTTTTTCCTCATTGTACATTTAAAGATCACAAATTTTATCCCAAAGGGAAAATTTGCCCTTTGGCATGCCAACCAAGTACAAGTCCAAGGAAAACTAAAGCAGCACAACACAGCAGGTAACAGTTGGAGTCCAGCCCCGCTGCCTTCGTAGTGTCATGACTCTATGAAAGACCATCTTAGGATACCAGTGATGTTCCATGAAGCCAAACCTGCAACTGTGAAAATGTCTGCTCCACAAAGACCTCCAAGGGCAATCACTTGCTGACAGATGTTTTACAAGCCAGATTTTCAGAGGATGGCTGTTCAAAGCTTTCTGAAAACCAAGACCTTTAGAAGTTTCTTTAGCTGGACACCCAATAGTTAAGGCATCCCAAATCCCTAGCTATTTCTGAACATCTTGGCGCACAGAGCTGAGCATAGGAAATGTGTGAGATTAACGACTTCAGCTCACACATCAAGCAGGATATGAAGGGCTACATGTGCTATGTGCATAATATGTCCCTTTTGCCAGTGTCAATCAAATTTTAAAGCACAAAAAAGACATTATACCCACTTGGGGAGCAAACATTTCACTTCTCCAGATCAGAACTTAAGGGAAAGATCCTCTTTCTTCCTGTCCTCCTACCATCATATGAACTGCAGAATATAATTATCTAGTATGAAAAAGAAAATTAAACAAACCAGCAAATTTACAAGTTAAAAATCCAGAGGGGACTGCTTCCTCTCATTGAACTTATGTTTTTGTTGCCTGAGAGAAGATTGAGGTTTTCCAAAGGTGTATCCAAGGATCTCGCACAAACATGCTCTGCTGCACTAGACATTTCTTATCAGCCTCGGACTGTGAAAGCCGTGATAGGAAATGTGCCATTCATTCACAGGGCTGCTGGTGGGGATCTGAGGCATATCTTGAGCGTGTTATCACATGCCTTGTATTGTGTACTCCATCCTGAGAAAGAAACACTCTAATCAGCCTGATATTTTCTCCTTCTGGAAATCACCAGCTTGTTTCTCTGCCTTTTGCCTTGCGTTGATTAAACACCTTCCTGTTGAAACAGTAACTAGACAACCACAATAGCAGCAAAAAAAAAAAAAAAGACTTTGAAACTCAGTATCAGCTTCCCAGATTCCTGTTCTCTTTCACATGAGAACAGAGTTATTTTGAATGCATGGGCAGGGAATAGGTGGGGAAGCACTGGAAGAAGAAATTTTGCTGCTTGGTTTAATAACAGTCACCTCCTAGTGCTATCTTGTTCCTATGTACAAGTGGCTTGGATTTGATCCCTTTGGGTATGGATAGTGCTCCCATGCATGACCACAAGGAAAGGATCCCCTCTGCAGAAGATCTGCTGCTGCTGAACTTGGGAAGGCTTCTTCTGTGAGCAGAGTCATATGTACTTGAAATATCGAGGCCAAAAAATTGAAATCTGATACCACCCAGTAATTCTAGGAAATTTGCAATTCACTAATTGAAAACAAGATATGTGTCTGAATTATTTTCCAGCAGAACCTTTTTCCATTTTTCTATGGGAAAGGGTTTTGCCTTGCACCAGACACAGTTTAGATCTGTTCATTCTGAGAAATTTCAACTTTCCAAATACTTTTAACTGTATTTCCTAAGCACAGGTTACTTCTGCTGTGCCATTTTACATTAGCTGAAGTGTAAAAGGATATTTCTAATAGGAAGGAGAACTCAATCATTAAAAATGTACACACACAAGCCACTAAGGCGGTATACATGTAAGAGTAACATTTATCTAATCATACCAATATCAGCTTAGTGTGACATTGCCTCCCAGAAAGGGAAAAAAATTACACTAAAGTTAACATTGCAATAAGATAACAGGGTTTTTTAAATGTAATTGTATCCATTCAATTAGCTTCTGGCACTTATGCTTCGAGGCTGCCCTCTTCTATAATTTTCCTTTCCTAAAAGGCAGTGTTTAACTTTTCACCTCAATGAAGTCTAGTGGAGGAAAACCAAAACTGCTCATCTAAGATGCTTTGTGAATATCCAAGAAGAAAGAATGCTGTTCTTAACATCCTGTCTATATGGTACATGAAACATTCTGATACTAAAATATTCCCTGAATTACTGTGCTTATCAGCAGAAAGAAAAGAAATAATACAGTCCAGAAATTATTTTAATTTCAGAAAACCCATAGAAAAATTCTAACTGCATGGGGAGAACACTTAAACCTCTCTTGCTTATGTGTATATTAGTAATCAAGTTAAATGCCTTCCCTTCTTACTGGACAAATATTGCATGAAGCTGCATTAGTCTCCTCTCAGCTGCAGCTCTCTGAAAAAGGTCCTTTAGTGTAGAGGGTTGCATGGACCTTATGAGCTTGCGAGGCAGTGATATGCAGAGAAAAGTCTGAGTGCAGAAAAACTCCCATGAAAATGAAAAGGCAATCGCAGCAGTCTTCCCCACACATCATACAACTCAATGAGGACATTCAAGTGTCCTGGTAAAGAGCGATCCAAAACTCAGGTCCTCCCAGACTTCATCTCAGCTGTGGTTTGGATCACTTCTTTGTTCAGTGCTCATGTTTCTGAAATCCTTATTCTTGCCAGTTTTTGCCAGAAATTTCTTGGTTAAAAACTTAACAGCAGGCACTTTGAGTCCTTATGAAATCCACCTTATACAATACCTCAGCTGAAACTACTCTCCAAATTCCACTCAAATTTGTTGAAAATAGTTCACTCAGCTTTGTTTAGAAGGATGCCGAGCTGGATGCCGAGCAGGAAGACAGAGCTGATTGATACAGGCATACACACACACAGGCATCCAGAGAAGATTTAAGAGCCATCCTCTGCTGCAGCTGTTTTCATAATTTAGACCCAATGTTCTTACTCATTGCATGTAGTGGTATCAGTCAGACTTAAAGGCATGAGGAGGACCTAAAGACTGGTTCAAATCTAAGCCCTCCTCATCCATCTTAGTCATTTTACAGGCTTATAGCAGGAGTTAGTCCTTAGAAGCGTACATACAAGATTTTCTTCCATCAAACCAGAGCTTTAATTTATTGCAATTCAGCCACTTTGGACAAGATGACAATGTGGTGACAGCAAGCCTGTACCATCAGTCTTTCTGAAAGCACCATGAAGATAACTGCTTTGATGTTTCATGAAATTCAAAGCTTCTAAAGAGCACATTGGAGTAGCATTCAAAAAGGGGATGAAAGTTTAGTCCAGCAAGAATGACACAACCCATGGGACTCATGGGACCTTGTTATCTGCATAATTCCTACCCTAATCTGCCTGTCTTCTGGCCTCCAACAGTAACGTGTTGCACAGCATATTTCGCCTATAGTATCAGCAAACCTGATCTCAAAAAACCAAACATGAAATGTCGTACTCTTATCTTTACTGTTACTAAACATTTTTCTAAAATTCCCACCAAAGCCTGTGGGATATGCAAGACAGCTCTCTTCATAGCAAAAATAAAGGGTAAAAATTAATCGTGTCCTGGGACCATCCTTAAGAAGATTTTGCACCAGTTCTTGCATTCTTAGCCAAAATAGACACCCACTTCATAGTGAATCACTTCCCAAATTATCTAGTGTTTCTGAACTTTTTACCCCACACGGGTGGTGAGTTCCCTCTCAGAGCAGAGGCTGTAGGTGGGGGGTAACTGCGTGCAGATGTCCAAGCTCACTAGCAAGAAATCTCACAGTAAAATGATCCCTTTGATCTGATGCTTAAGATCAATCCCTAATATTACTGATAAGCTTAGGTATGGTTTTGAGAGGGACAAAACAATACCACAACAAGAGATGGAGAACCACATAGAAGAAGAGAGCCTTAGGGATAAGAGTGCAACTACCTTTGGTCTGATCCATTTCCATTTAAAATTGCTGGGTTTTTCTGGGAAATCCCAACCCTTGAGACGTCAATATAAAATTTAATTCCTTCTTTCATTTCTGTACACAGCTCACTCCTCTTGATCCTTCTCCATAAACTGTGACGTCTTCTTCTTTTACAGTAGCTTCCAATTGCAATCTTTAGTGGTTGTTTTGTGGGGGTTTTTTCTTTTCTATTTGTGCACATTAGAAACAGTTTTAATATGTCCACAGAGCTTTGCAAATACATTGACTATAATTCAGGTTTAGTCGCCAGTGATTAGGGATGATTCATTGCTAGAGAGTTTGCTTTGGTGTAGCTACCTGATCTTCTCTGTCGAAGAATATACAAGGTGGCTGTAGCAGAGTACACATGTTGTAAATCTAACCCTGACTCAGACAGGAGAAGCCAGTGTATGAGACCGGGTCCCATTTCTTTTTTAGATCACATATAACAAAAGGTTGCATTATTGCTGCATATTCCAATTACTTCTGCAGTTGTTCTAGGTACTATTGGCCCGTAAGTCAATATGTCCAAGATATACGCAGGATATATCGACTCACTGCAGCATCTCCTCTTCCTTCTCTAAAAGGAGGTATTGTTCAAATGCCAAAGTTATGTGGCTGGATTTCCAAAAGCACTTACCCTTTGGATAACTTTGTTCCTACTGATACTCCCATGAACTGTTGAAACACTAACCTGCAGGTCTAGCAAACTGAGTGGGAGGTGATTTCTCAGGAAAGATCTTGCTTTTTATGTAGCAAAATTCACAGATCCTGTGAAACGCAGGAGAGGTCCAGTGCTTGGTCTCTGAAGGCAGCTCCTCCATCCCCATCTCCATCCCAGATCCAGCTCTCCTCCCTTTTTCATTGACTGCAGAGGGAGTGGATGGGAATGAATCCCAGCATTAGCTGACCGTGTCTTCAGAGGGAATGGGGCATGTCGTGGTCTTGCAAGACATGTATACCACGCTACCAAGAAAAATCCTTGTCAAGGACAGTATCACATCCTGCTGTTTTTACAGATATCAATTTTTTTCTTCCTAAAATGGAAGCAAACCTTTGCAGAGAAACTCATCCCTGGTGTAAGTACACTGAAGCCAAGTTCAGTATCAATAAATCAGTGCCTTCATCAGGAAAGCAATTGCATAGTTGTTTTTATCTGCTATTATCTGTAAGTTTAATTGGAGTACAAAAAGTAAGTAAATTTTTAATGACAGCTGCATTCCCCATCACAGCCTGTTGTATGACCTTCAGATATTGAAAACAAATGAATAATTGAAAACAAAGCTTCGATCGTGCAACTTTTAGGTGTTTTGGAAGCTTGCCTAAGAGACCTCAAAAGACTCCTTGCTCCTACCAGAAAGCAAATACTTCAATCAATTCTGATTTTAACCATTTCTTCCTTAAAAATAATGAAAATCTATTTCTGTACTTTTCTAATATGGAAAAAAAAAAAATCCATATAGAAGCTAAATTCTGCTGGTTTTCATGTGGCTTCAGTCAAATAAATTACTGCAGATTTACACTGCACTAAGTATCAACTGTCTTTATGTTGGGGGATTTCAGCTTCAGTACTCATAAAATCAGTTCAAATTTCATACAGAAATACTGAATTTTCTCACAGAAAGAGGAGAAAATTATTTTTCCATAAACTAATTAAGTAGACAGGGTCAGAGGTTCTGAACCAGCCCCTGGACCATTTTAGCTGATCCTCTCTGTATTTCTCCCAGGGCAGCTCAGGCTGCCCCAGGAGCGAAGCTGCAGCAGGAGATGCAAGGCCACCCAGGGAGAAACCCGCAGATGCAGTGACACTTAGGAGACACCACAACCATTCCTGATGACTGTACATGGAAACCAAACTGACACCCAGCTCAGAGCAGCACATCACTGAAAAAGGCAGGCAGTGTTTGGGTAAAATCCAGCAGAAAATATCAGGTTTGCTCCAGTGACCACTTTGAGCGACAAGGGGATGGGGCAGAGCATCAGCCTAGTGCCAAGCCCTGTCCTCCATCACCCCCAGCAAAGTGATACACCACCAACTGTGTGGCCACGTATCTGCCCAAACCCTTTTTGTTCAGGGATATGGAGTGGAGGAGCAACACCTCTGCCTGTGACCAGTTGCATCCTTGCAAGAAAAGGGATGCACAAGCATAAAATTTACCTTCTCTGTCCATCCAGGAAAAAAACCAAACACCCATATAGAAACCATCCTTTGCTTTTTGCTTTGGCTCTGCCTCTCACCCCAGCAGGGAGGGTGGTGGGTGCTGACCCAGCACCCAGCTGCTGCCCTAGAGGTTGTGGCACATTTTCCAGTGATGGGGCTGAACTGGTGCAAAATGCTGCACATTGCAGCCAGGCCCAGGGCACTTGCCAGTGTTTTAGAAGAAGCCCCTGAGATTTCCTTAGTTGGAAGAAAAAGCATTCTCTGAATTCTGTGCTTGGGCTTTTGCTTTGTCTTAAAGGAAAATAGCAGGGGGCAGGGAGGGAGGGCTCCCCTGGCCACGTTCCTGCAGGGGGGATGAGTTCCTCGTGCACGAAGCAAAGAGTCACAGGAAATGCTACCTTCAGCAAAGCTGTACCTGCCTGTGATGACAGACAGCCAACTGGGAGAACAGGCTGTTGACAGCAGCACGTACATGGGCTTTATTACAAGTGCAGTTGCTTGTTGCAGATAAACCCTAATTGTCAGTTGACGTCTGAACGCTGGACTCTGTGCTCGCAGGTCTCCCTGCAGCATCACCCTCTCTGGACATCATGCTCATTCAACTCAAGGCCTTACTGTTTCTGGAATTTTCTTGATTTTAAAAGCCTCCTAGAATGACCATAACTCATTGCATCCTACTGGTCAAGTCTTTCCCACTGCTGCAGAACTGGAATTTGCCAGTGCAACTGGTGCAACTGCAAAGGCACTTCTGAAAAAAATGACATTTTGAGTTTGCTTTCTGCCTTTTAACTGTGAGGCTTTAGAAGGAAAGAGTATGGATAATAATGTGAAATGTTTAATTTATATATATTCCACCCTATATTTGCTATCAGGTAGAAATTCAGTGTCAGGGAGGAAATCATTCTTCAGGGTAAAACAACTGATAACTACTCATTCCCCAGTGTGGCAGAAGACACTTGTAATATTTGTAGCATATTGGTGCACTTCTCCTAGCAATAGTCCCATGTAATTGTTTGCTCCCACTAGGAACTGAGCATTACATCCCTAAAACATCTTTGCAGACCTCAGACTGAAACCATATTCATGCCTCGACCCCCATCTGGGTGACGCATCCAGCCCAGATTTCTCTCCTTAACCTGGTTTTTATTTTGAATGTGCAGTTTACCTTTAAGAAATGAATCTTTTAAATATGAATTGGTTTTCTCAGATGCCTGGCTATCATAAAAGGCTCCAGACACTGCCAGGAATGAGATTACAATGAATATTGGTATTTGTCATTATTTGTCTGTCTCTTTGCCATTTTATTTTATGTTTCAAACTCAAATAATCTGGGCCGTGCATATTAAGCACCTATGGCTCATACGCACACAGGCACATCCAGAGGAAAAAGGGTAAGCTTTATTTTAGAAGTGCCCGGTTGCACACCCAGCCCATAGCTCTGGGAGTAGTCATTTCCATCTGTTCGGCGGGAAATGACTCTCTGCTTTGTCAGATTTTGAGGAAACTTGGAATTCCTGATTTTGAGCACAGCCAGCCAAAACACATCCTCCCAGTTTCGAGATTACAGCCTGGTTTGGATAAAGCATTGCAAAACCACGCGATGCAATTAGAGCTTGGGTGATGGGCAGGAATTGCAGCCTGGTCCATGCAGCAGCTCCCAGTGTAACCCTATTGAGCATCCCTGCACTTGAGGGATGCTACACACATCCCTGCTCACAGCTCTTCCCCTGAGGTGGACCCCAGCCCACTGGGACACCAACCTGCACAACCCATCGCTCTCACCAGCTGTGCCTGCTACATTCAGAAAAACCCAGAAAAGCACAAGTCAAGCCATACATCTTTTGCCTTGTGTAAAGTTCGTCAGGTCTTGTTGACAAAGATAACATTTGGTTTTTTGGAAAGCAGATGTGGAGAACCCTACCAAACACTCCTCCTCCCAGCCCGCATTGTTGGCCCTCGTGCGAGTTTGGGCAGTCGTGTTTGTACACATTTGGTCTGCTACGCATTCGCTGTGATTTCTCTTGATTGAATAAAGCATTAATAAGATAATCAAAACAAATGCCACTCTTTGGCTGTCCCTTAAGCATGTCTGGAGCTACGTAAATCGTTCGATACGACTGCTGGAAAATGGGAATGGTGTAAAACTGTAAACATGGTGCCATATGGCTTACACACAGCTCCACGATCAATCAGTATAAAATTAAAAGCAGGAATTATTATTGAAGTTGAAATGAAGTACAGATATAAAATGTGAGTACTTACAACTTCTGGGTCACGCTTGAGCAAGGAAATGATGCTAAGAACTATAACTGGTTCTTTTTCAAAGGAGCCTTTAATAAGAGCTCAAAATATTTTTAGAAGGAAAGAGTCCTACAGCTCATCCCCAAAGACCTGCAGAAGGCAGTGAGCTGAGGGGGTGCACACTGGGGGGCTGGCTTTCTCCACCTTAGCCATTTTTCTCGTGCTGCCTCAGTTTCTTAAATCTGTAAAATGGGCTAACATCCCTAAGAGCTTTGAGGCTGGCTCAAAGCAAGACACTAAAAGGCACTGGCAGACCCTGCACACTGCTGCAGAAAGTAAAGCATGATCCTCCTTTGAGGACTGAAAGGAGCCTGTAGCATGCTGAACCTAACCCTGGCCATATACCTTCTGCTCACCACATGCTCTGTGCCTGAGTGAGGCCAAGGGGGATGCCACAGCAGCCACTATATTGTGTTTCTCCCCCCAACTATTTCAACAAAGGGCGTTGTTCCCATCGCAATTCCCACCTTCATTGTATTGGTGTGGTGATTGCATTAGAGATTTTCCAGGAAATCTCCTTTCCAACAGATTAGCAGGTCCCTCTCCCCACCCTCCCACCCCACCCCACGTTGCCTCTCCTTAGCCTGTAAATCCCAGAGCAGTTAGGAGGATTTTGGGGTGGGAGGGCTGGCACTATTGCTCATTTAATCCTCTTTTCCTATTGCTCCGGGGCCTGCAATACACCGAGGGTTGCAGCATCCTCAGATGCCCAGTCTCACTTATTTTATTAAAGTTTGAGAGTATTTTCTTGTCAAATCAAAATATCTACTGGTGTGTTTGGGCAGTGTCTTAGAAAATCAGGTCTCCTTTGACAAGCAAACAAAGCAGACAAGGCCAACAGCCAGAGACATAGGGCTCAGTGGACATGGGGATGTTTTGTAGGCTTTGAGGGTTTGAGTTTTTTTCCCAGATTTTTTTCATATTGGACTAAATGAATCAGGACAAAATGAGGATCAAAATTCAGCCAAGAGAATGACCTTTTTCATACAACTCTTTAAAGGGACAGTTCTGCCCACAGGAGCAGAACCAGGCTCTTGTCTTAGACCTCACCAGCACAAAGATAGGGAGAAATACACATTGGCATTTTGAGTTAATATGGAGCTTTTGGATTTCATCCTCTCACTTTTACAAATAGTGGAAGGGCATTCTTTGCAGTAGCTTGATTGGCTCTCCTGGTTTGCTTTAACCTCATTCATTTCTGTGGCAAAAATGACAATCTTGTGTAACCAAGCCCCTCAATCAGGAGAGCACTTAGACCTACTGCCAGGCTTCAGGTGGGGGAATGCTCCCACTGAACCAGAAAAAGTTCCTCAAGGCAGCAAAGCTGCTCACAAGGCCAAGAGCTTGGCTGAAATGGTGCCCAAATAACTGGAGCTGCAGGGGAAAGCAAGCAGTGCTCTGCTGCCGATTTCCCCGGGCCACGGTGTTTGTGCAGGTGCTTTTACTACTGTGAACCAAGGGAGAAACAGAGCAAAGGAGACTGCAATACTAATTATGGTTGGGAAAAACCTGGGACTCACTGCTGCTCTCATCAGACTATTTGTTAAATTATGAAAATATTCTCATTAATAAATGAAATACCAGAAGCAAGAGCTCCTGTCCCCCCTGAGCATCTTGCATGTCCTTAATATGACTGGTCCTTATGTCAAGCAGGCACTTTCTCCAAAACATCACAAGCTCCCCTGAAACCCTCCCTCTCTTTGGTCTCCTCGCCTGCAGCAACCCCAGCAGACTCCATCCTTTAAGGATTACAAACCTTCTCATTTTCTGCTTGTTTACGTCCGTTTGCTCTGCTGCCAAAATTCGTATTGGGTTTTTTTCACTCTATTATTTTCTAAAGAAACATGAAGTTAACTCAGAGCACCACATCTCTTCACTTGAGTCATGTTTTGACAGCAACACCACAGACTCCTTGCATGTCAAGAAAATGCTTGTCTGACTTTTAAAGTCCTATTTCAACAAGCCCTTCAACTGCTCCATCAAACTGGGGGGAGGGGGAAAAAAAGTAAAGCAAACAAGGTATACTTTTGCCCTGTCTTTAAAAGAGAAATCCACCCCAACGTTGATTCAGGCAAAATGCCAATTTGGGAGTTCAGTGAATTATCACCTTTTTAGCACAGCTGAAAAAAAAAACCCTTTCCCTCTTTTATTAATTATCCTGGTCCCACAATGGCCAAATAGCTCTGGGGTGAGAGATCCCCAGGGGAGGGAGCCCCCACACAATGTCCCCATGTGGGGATGATGCCAAGGGACCATGGCTTCTCCTCGCTCTCCATCTGCATCCAAATGTGGCTTGGGACTGGGAGGGAGGCATGGAAGGCAGAGTGTTTTTTAAGTAATAAATTAATAAATAAGGAATAAAACTAACACTGCCAAGGGCCACAAGTCAAAAAAACCCAAAGCAAGCTGGAGTGTTATGAAATCCAGGCAGAATATGGAAGCGCTTCCTTCACTGTTTGCATTACACCCAGTACCCAAAAAAGTTCACACCTGTGCTGGGAACCTTGCCTAAAAAAAAGCCCAGCCAAGTATTTGAAACAAACACATTTTCAGACTTTTCTAACCCCAAGGCATTTTCACAGGGATTGCCAAGTCAAAGCACAGGGAGAACAAACAAAACAACGCTGGGCCAAGCCCAGCTTGCCTGCCTCCTGCAAAGCCACCCCAGCGGGATGACCACAGCCAGGACGGGGAACCGGGTTGGGCCAGGGATGGGTTTCCTAAAGAAAAGGCTCCTCCAGCATCCCGGTCCCACCTCCCATCATGGGCGTTGTAGGGAGGAGTGTTATCAGCTCAGCATCTCCAGGAGGAAGGGAAGAGCGCCCTGATTTCAACCGTCTCTGGAGCTAAGTAGGACTAGATAACACCATTGCACAACCTTGCCATGAAATGTAAAAACGGACTTGAAATCATGAGCTGCGAGTTAAGCAAGCGAGCGGCGCTCAGGGAGGTAATCTGCTCGCTTTCTTGACAAAGTTTGACAGTAGCTTAGTAACTCTGTGTCACCAAAATATTGATAGGGTTTCCAACCTGGCAGAGCCTGCGTACTGCATGGAGACCAACTGTATCAACAAACAAAGCAGCCCCTCGGAACTGCTCTCTGTTTAGTTAAGCGCATCTTCCTGAAAGAATTAGAAAGGTAATTCCTCGGCTATTTATAGAGCAATTTACAGCATGAGCTGCCACAAACAGCCTGCTTGCCCTTGCCCTGTCCCACAGATGCCTGGGCTGTGTTTTTGCAGTCACCTTGCTCAGCGTGCACGGGTGGCTCCTGCCAAGCGGTAGCCAGACACCCGAGCAGACACAGACAATTAGCGACGTCCCTCATCAGATGGCTGGACTTTCTGTGTGGTCCTGCTCTTCAAAGCAGGGAGGCTCAAGCCCAGACCCATGCAGCGCGTAGGAAACCTTCATAGGTGGTTTGTGGAGAAGACAAACCTCCCCACGGGCCATCCCGCGAGGAGCTGGACTGCACTGAAAGCCGCTCTGTGTGCATTTTCTGCCTCGCTCAGGAAAGGCACAGGGACGGGGAGCTGGCCCTCCCACCACCACTCATCCTGCCAGATGTGGGGTCAGGCATCCAAGCTGGCTCAGCCCCTTAACAAATGCTCCACACGGAGGACCGCGGACATCCCAGTGCAAGCTGGCAACTCCAACGGATAAAGACGAGGTTCAAAGCCATCTCTGTGATGCATCAATGGATGGCAGAGCTGTCGGGGCTGGATGCGGGCTCCCACGTGTGTGATGGGGATGCTTTGGGTTCAGATCTGCCCTGCTGATAGGTGGGACGTCACCAAGAGCCTCACAGTCCTCTGTGGAGGCTGCTGGCCCCATCATGGCAGTGCTGCCAATGGGCCCTCGTGGTGGGAATAAATCAGAGACAGTCACATCAGCTCCATTCACCCAACGGGTGATGCTAAGGTGAGAAAAGACTATTGTGATTACCAAAGCTGGGCTTCTTTTTAACACAGGACACCAGGCTTCCTGGATAAAATTAATGTTTAAGTTACAGCCTTTGGATTTAAGGATGGAGAACTGGAAAAAAACTCTGAATCCAGTCTCCTACCACCACAAAGGAGTTCATGAAATCTCTTTCAAAAGCCAAAAAAACTCCTGTTAGAAAACCAGAGGTTTGTAGCTGTCATTATTTATCCCAGGCTTGTAGGAGAGGAAGGTTTCCAAAGGCAAGATTCAGCCAGCCAGCATCCCCCTTCCCTTTCAGGCCCCCTACGCCACTGCTGAGAGTGGGGAAAGATGGATGTAATCAGGGTCATGGGGATCCCTATTGCTGGGAAAGCTCTTTTGAGAAATTTGGGAGTTTCACTGCAATGTTTTAGGGATAATCACAGTTAACGAAAAAAGTAAATCTTTCAAAAGCTCCAAAAGAAGGTGGGGCAGGCAGATCCTTGGCTGGGGTAAGCCAACAAACAGCTCTTGTTCCTGGGGACAGCTTGTGTCAGCCAAAGAGTGGTTTCAAGAGCTGAGGGTGAACAGTGGAGAAGTAAACATCCCGATCTCCTGGTATGTCAGGGCAGAGGCAACAATACACCTCCACACCTCCAATTTCTAGTTATTCTGCCTGAGGATTCAAAGCCCTTGCTTGAATTAGCCAAACCTGTTAGCATCCAGACCCCATCTTCTCCTTTGAGCATCCAAAATCTGAATTCCTAAAAGGAGAGGCATTCTGAGGCAACACAGGGATTAAAGGCACTTTACAAATGCTCCCTTGCAGATTTGATCCCACACTAGCCCTGCCGTTTTCCGAGGGAAAAGGTGACTGCAATTTGTTGCTGAGCTTCATCCCACTGACCTGGCCTGTCCTGGCTGGCTTTGTGAGGGGCTGACACAGTGCTCTCCGCTGCTGGTGGCATCTAAAGCAACCTGAGCTGTGGGCCACATGGTGCCAACATGAGTCTGTACCAATAACACTGTCCCCAGGGCAGGTCCCTGCACCCAGCATCTGCTCTTTCTCTCTGTAAAGTGAAATGTGATTGTGTGTTTGCAACTGCTGCACCCTCGCCGGAGTCAGAACAGCCCTGCTAGTGTCTGGGCTCCTGAGGGAATAAACAGAGAGGGGAGAAAGAGCCAAAGACCAGGAGAAACAAGAGAGGAGATGGGGAGCTGCCAAAGAAGGCTCCCTCCTGCTTGTTCAGAGACAAAGCTTGTCTCGCAGCCAAAAGTGGCAGAAAAATGCTGCCCTATAAAAGCAGGCAGGGAGCGAGTACAGCAAGCGATGCCCCTCGCTGCCGGCTGGACACTGGGGTTTGGGTGCCAGGGGAGCAGGGCTGGCTCTGCCAAACCAGGCTCCTGGGATATGGGCACACCAGGGCCTTCTGTGCCTGCATCGCTGCGAGGGGGATTTGCACCCTGCTGTGAGCAATGGAAAGAAGGAGCAGTAAGAGATACCCAACCTTCTGTCTTCTTAAAATGCCCCTTCTGACATTAAAGCAGAGAGGGAGCTTTCATAAACAGTCCTTTTTTAAAAGCTTCTGTCTCCATCTTTTCTGGATTAAACCACGCCGTCTGTCTCCAATCTAAATGTTAAGTCGAATCGGCTACAACGTGTCTGCAGAAGCCCCAAGTGGAGCCTGGGATACTGTCTGGGTTGGAAAATGCTCCATTTGAAAATCCCACAAGGTCGAAGCTCTTAAAGCCGAGCCCACCAGAGTGGCTGATAGACATCCCTCTCCATCCTGCGGGCTGTTGGCTCGGTGCTGAGCTGGGACACAGCGGTGCGTTTGACCACAGCCCAGTGTTTTGGAGGAGACAGGGTGGCCGAGCAGAGGAGGCTCACAGCTGCAAGTCAGGAGACCCAGCCTGAGCTACCAGCTCCATGACTCTGGATGTGTTGTGTCCTTTCTCCATTTATTGCTGACAGCATGATAAAGCCTTTTGCAACATCAATCATCTGAAGACAATAAAACCCATAAAACAGACCAAACGTCTTGCTTCCAAACACATCAGCATTAGTGACTTCAGATCCGTATCGGCTCTAAGCGTGACTGTATTATGATAAAGTAGGCTCTATCAGTCCAATACTCTTAGCAAAGGCTTCTTTAATGGGCTGGAGTTTATTTTCCTGGACTGCCACACACAGTCACCACTGAAAAAAACAGAGGGGAGTTTATGGGATTCAAGAGCACACAGATAATTCTTTGCAACTTTAAAATTGATTTAATGTTTGCACATATGTAACACTCCTGGTTGGTTTTAATTGTGAGAAGTTGCTCAGAGGGCTGTGCTTAGGATGTCCAGAGAAAAGTTTTATGTGAGTAATTAAAATACAGAGACAACCCACTCTAACCAGCACAGCGAAGCTGCTTTGCAAAGACTGAACTAAGTATTATTTGGTGTTGGTGGCTATTGCCCTTTTTGTACTTGGCACCCCAGCATTCAAGCCCATAACAAAGTCACCTTCAACTCCAAGAGCCCAATTTTCCTGCCAGCTGTTATTAAACAATGACCTGAATATTTCCCATCACATTTTTTTCTCTTCTGCTTTTATATTTTTTTTCCCCCTGCATGGGAATGTAAAGTTCAGTTTCTACAAATACTCATGCCAGTGACATCCTGGCTTCAGTGCTTGCGTGCTGCTGCCAATAAAACCTAATGGACTGAGTATCAGTGCAAAGTGGATACAAAGGGTGTGATCACATCTTAGGCAAATTCATGTATAAATCTCAATGAATATTAATGACGTTTTTGTGGCATTCAGCCATTGCCAGCAGGTTGGACTTCTCCCACCAGTATTGCAGCCATTTGTGGGGAGGGGAAAAACCTTTGCTCTTCACACAGGAGTTATCAACCCTTCACTGCTAAATTAGGACCAACACAAACTTGCTCCAAATGCTTTGCAACACTTAGCACAGCCTGTAAGCACCCTAAACACAACCCTCAATCCAAGACACACCTTCCAGTCATCCTTCATGTGCTTTACCCCTGCAGTCTCAAAGCACAGGGCAAACACCAACCGCTCCAAATAATTTCAGATCCACTGGCTCCTCTGCCAAAGACCAAATGGTAAGTGGGGCACTGCCTCTCTCACGGAGATTTTTACCTCTCCAAAACCAGCTCAGGTTTGGAGAACACTTGGTGCAGGGCAGAGAGCCTGACCTCAGCCAGGTCCTCTGGGTGCTGCTAAAATGCATGCCATTAATAATATTTTCTCTCATCAGCAAAAGTTTTACCAAAATCTTTGGATATTTCTACTTTATTCATGGGACCCTTGCTGACTCTGAAAGAGAAAGCCTGTTGTAGGTGAAGAACAGCCACATTTCCTTCGGTCAGCTTCAGTCATCTACAATACCATCTCCAAAGAAACATCTTCATCAAGACAGATAGTATTAACTTTCTGCAGTGAACATCACAATAAAAGACATCTAAGCACACTGCAAAAATGAAATGGTACATCCATTGCATCATGGCTACTAAAGTGCCAGGGCACCTGGCTTGTTGGGTCCACAAAGCTTTAGCAGGAAAGGCTCTTAAAATCCAGTCAGTTTGTGATACTGCAAGATGCCAGGTCATATCCCTAAAATATGTCATTTCCCAGTGAAATTTGGCTTACAGGAGGTTAATAAACCAGCCATTGCTGCAAGAAAGCGATGGTGTCTCTGGACACCAGCACCTCAGTGTGCTCCTATTGGGATGTGAGGACACTGTTTGGGGTTGGTCCCAAAGACAATGCTCCATTCTAATTATCACATCTCTCATATGGAGCTTTCTGGGCCTCAGACAGATCCACAAAAGCTTTATCATATTATTTCACAGAGACAAAAAGGCTGGCAGCAACTCACCAGGCAGAGTCCCCTTTGGTCGAGGACAAAGCAAAGAGAGAAGAGGCTCAGGCTCCAAAACCCTCACTGGTCAACGGCCAGCTTGAAGCTGGGCACACCAAAGCAGTCAGTGACCCCTCCCAGATACACGGTGTCAACAGTGCTCACCTGCACATTTACATAGTCCCAGCCTGGTGTTAGGGCAGCAGTGCTCAGTGGAGAATGTTGGCAGGAGCATGGGTTTGAGCCCAAACACCTGAATACAGCTGGGAAACACTGACACTTTTTTGCGTCATAATCTGAGGGGGTTTTTTCCTGTCATCCATTGCCGACATTTTTATTCATCCATCCCACTTCACTGAGTGCTCTAGCTGACCTAAATTCAGTCCAAAAGCCTTTTTCCAGTCTCCTTTGCAGGACGTGATAAACTTGTGCTAGTCAAACCGAACGCAAATGGCTTCAGTCTGACCTGATGTAGCTCCTCCGGGACCGGTCTGACTTGGCCAAGGAAAAGACAAATACTCACTCCGCGCACAAAACAAGACAAAGCTGCAAAAAGTTGTTCAACAGCTTTTTGTCATACAGAGGCACTTTCAGAGTTGTCAGGACATGAAAGAAAGCACTATTAAATAATATTTGACTTGAGCATTATGTCACATGAAGTAAACATCATCTGTTGCCCTGATGGCTTGCTTCGGGTTGGAAAACAACCGTCGCTGCCAAGGCACCCAGGCAACTTTCTAAACAGGCTCTTGCCCAAGAGCTCGGAGCAGAGTTTTTCCAGCTCGGCACCGCAGCCGAGCCCCTGGTAGAGCCAACCTCCTGACTGTGGATGGACGGACGGACACAGAGCAGCCCCAAATCCCATCGCACTCAGCCGGACTAGTAGAGCTGCATCCTGCTCACACCAATTCCCAGGCCCAGGAAGAGATGCAGACCTCCATGGGCAGCCTTTGAGGCTGGGGCCTGATTTCCAGCTATGGGACAAGCCCAACCAGTTGCTTAGTTGGAGACCACAGACCTACAGCCATGGGAAATGTGGTACTGAGTGTTAAGAGCCACAGGGAAAGGTAGAGGAGGTGTGCGGAGATTTTGGCTGTGGCAAGGGTCAGGTTTATTCAATGTTATTAGTAGAGGAGTGAAATCAGCAGAGGAGCCACCCTGGAAACAAAATTTCTTTAAGGGAGAAAAAAGACGCAGGGGAAAGAGTCAGAACCAGAAGGCAACATTTTGCTTAGGGGAAAAATACAACCTGATGCATCGAGGAGAAATTAATCCCAGCCAGGAAAAAATATCCTCAGGATGAAGAGCTGCTGTAAGGAGCAGTCTGGGGTGTGCATGCACGAGAAAAGGTTTCTGTCCCCCCTTAAGACTTCCCTGTCCAGAAGACACTGGGTGGTGCAGAGGGGCAGACACTGTCCCCCTCAGGCTGGCTCTTCCCTCTCTACAGCACAAATTGATGTGAGCATGAGGATGCAGCAATGGTCTGTACAGCTACGTGAGCAAGGCCTCCAGCAAGTCAACCCTAGGAAATGTGGTGAGCACCACAGTCACCCAAGGAACACACAAAACGTGGCAAATAACAACAGCACCTTCAGTTGAGGACATACAAACAGCACCTGGAAAAATCAATTTTCTTGGGCAAATTTCAGCAAAGTGCTGTTGAAGTGATTCTATCCCCAGGGAGGTTTTTCACATGTAGACTCACTCCTGTGTGGAGAAGTTATAATCTTGGGACACGAACAGTTCCCTGTGGAGATCCCTGCACCCCAGGAAACTCCCATTGCTCAGGGAAGCTGTCAGAGGGTCTGAGTCGAAGCCAAGGCAATGTGGTTGGTTTGGGAATTGCAATGATTTTTACAGTGCTAAATTTGATAGATTACCAAGATTTAGTCTGTTTGTTTTTTTAAGGAAAACGTTTTATGGAACCCAAAAATATTTTGCTAACAAAAATAAAAAAGCCACTTACAGAAGGCTTTGCAAGCTACTACATAGACAAACGTCACTAAGCTCAGTGTTTAAATTGGGATTAGGGACATGGACATGGACATTAAATACCAAGAGGCAACACAACCTCTAGTGTGGGAAGTCCCTAAACCATTGATTGCCATGAATCAAAATTATGCTGAAGGTGGTATCAGATCACTCTTGCCTTGTCTTTAGACTTTTTCTCTTGGCATCTGCTCCATGGTCCCAAACATGAGGCATGGCTGAACTTTGGTCTTATCCAGGGAAATCACAGTCCTAATGGTCCTAACCTATGTGCAAACTCCCACCACATACAGGACTCCATTTTGTGGTCGCATTGCAAATATCTCCTGGAGATACCTTTTTTTTTTTTTTGCCTTTGGATTAAGTACAAAGGCCTAGTGATAGTTTACAAATACATGTCTTAAAGATAAATGCATGAAGTTTTTGTAAGAAAAGATGTTCTTGCAGGAAGTGAAGGAAAAGCAAACGTGAGCTAATCAAGGCAAAGGAAGAAAAAATGAGTTCATGGACAAAAAACCCCTAAATTCATTACCATAAAAGATAAAAATTGAATGAGTAATGACAGCACAGGTCTGTCACAGCAGGAGAAAAACTGGATACAAATATAGAGGTCTTTTCACCAAAATCTCTTCTACAGGAGGAAAAAGGGGAAAATATAAGAAATACAATTATCCATCAACTGGTTAGCTAATTTTCACTTGGTGTCCTGTATAATAAATGCAATTTAACACTTTGGGAATACAAAGGGAGAATTGTGCACAGGACCTGACAAACACGTGACAGACATTAGTAATGGAAATTCAAGGCTTCCCAGCCAGGCAGACATGCCCCAGGAAGGGGCCACACTGTTACTAACTGGGACGGAGGAGAGAAAGACGAACAAAGAAAGTCATCAGTAAAGTTGTGGAAACAACAACAACAAATCTCTTAAATTAGGTCTGGCCACTCTCCTTGGTGCCTTTGTGCTGGTCCAGAGGGGCCTAGGAAAGTCTGAGCATCCTTCCTAGATGTGCTTAATTAGGGCAGGTCGGTATCAAACCACACTCCAGAGGGGCTGTCCCAGCTGGGGCCAGCCTCTGATGGTGCAGCAGGCCCCACGCACGGACAACTTCACATCTGCACTCTTGGATGGCTTTCTGGGAAATGACGTTTTTAAGGGAGATGAGGAGATAGAGCAAACGGGATGCTGGCCAGGCCAAGGCCAGGGCTGTGCGCCATTGTCATCTCCACTAACACTTCCCTGGATAACAAGAGTATGGCTCGGTTGCAGCAGGGCTGTCCCAGTGGCCCCCAGCCCCAGCGGCTGGAGGACTGTATTCAGTCCAAAAGCAGGGAGAAAACCACATGCTTGAAGATATCCTTCCCCATTCACACATTTGCACAGCTTCCTCTGCATGCTAAATTATTTCCCCGGGTTTATGTAGCACTTTTCATTGGTTACAGTTGTCAGACACTTTCCATGATAAGATGCTGGTTTTTCAGTTGCTGTTGCCAAAAGTCAACTATTGGGGCTTACATTTTCCAAGTGAGCATCTGCTTCAGTTTGCATTTTGGGGGGGGAAACATCACTTGAGATATGTCTCGTGTTTCGTAGAATGAGCTCATAGAAAACAGGGTTGTTTTGTCTGCATTTAAGGAAAAAAAAAAAAAAATCCTCATTGTTTCACAGAGCAACATGAAGATTTCCATACAATGGAGTGAAACATTAAAGTCTGCCAGAGGAGAAAGGAGTTTGCAAGTTTGCATAAGAAGGAAAGCATCGGTGCTGGGGCAGCTGAGCAGCAGCCAGGACGTTTTCCCCATCGCTCCAAGCAGATCTGCCATCAGACAGACTCACTCTGGGGACAAACCCAGCACCCCACCAGGAACCTGGAGCATGTCCTCCTTGGAGCAGTCACTAGACTCTTGCTGGATGGAGCAATTGCACATGTCTGCGTGTGCATCTGCCAGGCTCTGCCATTGATGCTTGGCCTGAGCGTGGGCTTTATTGCAGGCCAAATGCAATGCAGTTGTGTCTGGAGAGCACTGCAGAGGTATTTTCAAGCAGGCTAGTTCAAGATGCAGCTGTGATTACATCATTCATTAATTTGTGATAGAAACAAGTATCCCATAACTCAAGAGTAAGAGAGATTTCTAGTGCTTTGACACTAGAGATTAAACAGAAATAAACACATGGGTATCAGTAAAAGTGACTGCAAAATACCAGAAAGAGTAAGTGGTTAAGAACAGATAAAAATCAGTTATGTTAGCCTATAATAAGGCTCAAACTGGAGGGAGGAGAAGGGGATATAGAGACCATGACAAATTGACAAGTTATTCACTGTTTATTAATAAAGAATGTATTTAAAAGAATAAAGAGCATTTTTAGAGGGGAGGTGTGGGCAGGAGTATAGTTGTGTATAGTCCATTAAGCTGAGCGTGCTGCATTTTAGACTCGTCTATCTTGAAATATAGCTCCGAGGTACCTCGTACCAGTGTGTGGTGTTTAACCTAACAGGTTAGCTAATACCTTATTGTCCAAAGCACTCTTTAAGAGATGAGGATGTTTCCCCAAGACTCAGTAGCTGCCTCCAAGGCACACATGCATCAGTAAGGAAATCCTGCTTTCTAAATGTTTTGGGAAGAAGTAAACAAAAAGGCCCATAAACAAGGACAGTAGCATTAGACACATTCTTTTGAATCTTTATAGTTGGTTTGGAACAGTTACATGTGGGGTCTGCCATGGACTCCACGAGGGATCAAATCCTATGCAAAGCAACGCCAAAACCTTCATTTGCTCCTTGGGACCCCAGCATTCAAGGTGTATTCCAGGGACTGACAAACCTCTGTCCCTTTAGCAGGGTCCCTGGGACTGTAAGAGCGCTGCCCTGGCGACTGTGGCCAGCAGGATCTGCTAACTCCAACCCCACCCTGCTCTCCCCTTCACCCACTTCATTGCCTTTTTAAGATCAGAATTTTCAGATGTACTTGATAATGATCCAACTGGTTGTTTGTACCAGTGTTGGGGGGGTGCCACGCTCTTGGAAATAACATCTCCATAAGCTAAGTATCAAACCAAGGATGCCACACCACCTTTGTAGTAATGGAGCCAAGAAAATCAAGAGTTTTTAAGTCAATGAGTAACTAAATAAAATACCTTAGAAATACCTATTAATCTTAAACCAAAAGGAATGTTTCAGGAAAACAGTTCTCCTCCCTACCCTTTGAGAACTTCAAATAAAACCTTTGACATATAACATGATTTTTCTTGATTCAAAATAAAATAGTCCACTTTTGGGTTACTCAGACTTTTAAAAAAAACTTCTCTGTTTTTGAAATTTCTTTTTAATGCTGGTCTAAAATACACTCAAATCTGAAGGACTGCAAAATGAAGCTTGATGACTTTTAAAAAGTTTCAGTAGAAAAACTTTCAATAAGCTCAGTCTCACAAGAGCTCCAGACCTTCCAGTACTTCAATTTAAAAGTGAATGTGTCCTTCCCTTCAATGATTCACCTGCCCCTTTGCAGTGCATTATATGTAACATGATGGTAACAAGACTCAGAGAAGATGCTCAGGCACATGAGTGTGGGCACTGCTCAGGTCTGTTTGTGTCTGCAGGACACTTTCTTCTTGCTGAAGGACACCAGTGGCACGGGAGCACATACAGTGGTGCCATGAGTGACTGCCAGCCTTGATATCGTGCAGCAGCTCGCCCTAACCAAGACAGCACTTACCTATAAGCAGAAGCACATGCTTAAAAATACCTCCAGGATTATGCAAAAACCACAAATGCACATTGGCCTGAGGAGTTTCTCTGAACAAATTGGGCATATTCACATGACTGAACTTCTGAAAATTTTTCTGAGAGCATAGAAGAAATGCCAAGAAGTATCTGTTTGATAGGAAAGACTTCTGTTGCTGCCAGTACTATGGGCTCCATGTCGTGAAGAGCTCACAAAGGATCAGGCTGGAGGGAGGACAGGGACAGTTCCCCAGGCTCTTTTTAAAGGGTATTTTTAAAATATGGCCAGCACGTGGAAAAAAAACGGGAACAGCTTTCATAAAAAAGGTTTTGTTCTATCTGTTCGAGTGAAGATATTTATGGTGTCTGCTGTGTCATTCCAGATTTGTCATGGGCCATTAAATATCCACCTGGATATTGCATCATTTAACTACTGGAATGCGTAAGCATTTCTGCTGCTTGTGAAAGAGCAACTATTAGCTGTATAGGGCATAAGTGCTCTGCTATACTTTAACAAATAAATCAGAAAGTGGAGCAGATAATACAACCGTGTTCAGTTGTGGTAGACTGAGAGTTATGTGTATTTATTTTTTTAACTGATCATGACAAGAATGTGAGTAGGGGCTGCATATATTATTTCTGGTCTTCCCATGAGTTTGTTAATCTTCTCCGGGTGTCAGCAGCATTTTGGAGATCCCTTCTCAACCAGACCCTGCACAAACACTGTCAGAAGGCAGTCCCTGCCCTGGCAGCCTCACGCACAGGCAGATACCTGGTATGGACAAAAAAAAAAAAAAAGCCCATCTCACTTCAAAAACATCCCCCAAGTTTCGTGTATCTGAAAGTGGAAAGCCATTGCTCATCCAAGGCAACTCCAACATGCCAAGATCCAGATCAGGATTCTGAAAATGGGTCTCAGATTCTGCTTTTGTGCATGAAATGTCACACAAAAACTCGACCTTTCTGACAACTGCAATGTCTCAGATATGTGTCCGGCCTTTCGTAGTGCTTTTCAGACTCATCTCTCACACTGCTTCACACTTGTTTTTGAGAACCATCCACCTCTTCTAAGTGTGGCTGGTGATGCACATTGTCCTCCAAGGGGGTCTTTGGGTGACACGCGACATTGCTGCAAACACCAGTGCAGTACTTGAAGTGGAAGATAAGATTTGTGGTTACACAAGGCACTGAAATGGATATTTCGTCAAGAGAAAGCATCTGATGATGTATCTAATGACCACAGCCCTCTTTGGTGGTCCTGGTTTATCCAAGATTAAAAAAGGGTTTTAATGCCTCATACTGAACTGATAGAAATAGTGATACTGTGGCTGTACTGCAGTTGGATGTGGGCACATGATGTACAAATCCAGTGGGCCCAGACAGTGCTGGAAAAGGCTGACTTGGCATTCATAGCACCCACACAACCCCAGGGTTACTGATGGGAGGGGAGTATCTGCCAAATTTAGGGCATTTAAAATATATATATTTCTTCTCAATCTCAGTGGGCATGGTGGAAAGTAACCTAAGCCCTCTCCAAAATCAAAATGTAGCGGCAGACTGTTATTAGGAAAATAAAGTGGTTTAATTGGGAGGGATTTAGCCAGGCTCAGGGAACTGGGGTGCAGATTTAGGGGCTGGCTCTCCCAGGGCTGCCTGTGAGCCAAGCACCCTGCTCGAGGGCCAGCTGCCTCACGGCCTTTGGCCACAGCGCACGTCATCTTGTGGAGTCCCCAGGGGATGTGGATATTGGGAGTATGTCAGAAAGGTCAGAAAATCTGGCAGGTCTCTGCGCAGATGACATCAGTTCTGGAAGAACTTTGTAGGAATCAAAATCCTGCTGGGGAGAAAGCAAATGTCTGCAGACCAGCAACTACAGTGGAAGGAAAAATTCTTTCTGCAGGAGGGTTTTCTGGTTATTCTGCAAGTCACCCAAGGCCCCATCAGACACTCATTTAATGCCTCCTGGATGTCACCAGAGAGCAGCTGAAGAGCTGCAGGTTGGTCCCAAGTGGGATGTTCCTCCCTCACAGAGCTGCATGAGGATTTCTTTTGTAAATCCAAGGGATTGGACCCTAAATCTGCCATGTTTCCTCTAATAAAGTGCTGATGTCAAAGGCCCTTACCCTTCTCTAGTACCAGCAGTATGGAGCAGAGGAAGGAAACTGAGCAAGATTGAGTCTCCTTGCAGAACAATTTTATGAGCAATTTCAAAGCCGTTCTACCCTTCCCAAGCCCAGAAGAGGCAGGTACTCAGAGTTTACTGTAAACCACAAGAGAAGTGTGAAATAACTCTTACTGTACTGGGCCACATGAATAGAAAATCTCCCTCTAGGACAAACATATTTCAAATAAACCCATCCTCAAGACACATTCTAGATTTAGGAGAAAGCAGGCCCTATACAGTAAGCTCTATGGCACTCAGCTTTGGAGGAGAGGGGGAAATTGTTTTCCTTGGCATTTCTCATCCCTTTTTGCCTCTGCTGCAGACAGGAGGAAAGCAAGGCACACACGTGGTCCCCAGGACAGTGGTGGGGAGAGGAGAGGGAGAGTTTGCAGGCTGGGGTTGGCATTAGAATACCATGGTGCTCTGGAGATGCTCTCCAGTGCCACCCAGCACGAAACCAGCAGCTCGCTGCGACCAAACAGAGCAAGAAGTACTGAGATCCTCCTTTAAAAATAGATACTGCAATGCACAGCATAGGAAAGCCTTGGTAAAATGCACTGACAGTCTGTTGATGCAAGGCAAAGAACATGCAAACAAATAATAACACCAAATAGAAACCTGATGTATCCAAAACTCCCATCATAACAAAACTGTTGTCTCACTACTGCTTTACCCTCTTAGACTCTATTACATGACCTTCTCCAACCATCATTAAAGCCCACAGAGTGCTTAAAACTGGTTATTCCTTTAGTTTAAATACAGCAAGACTCCCCATGGCCAGTCATTACAGAGGAAGCAGGAGCATTGGCAGCAGGACCCATCATAGAGAAACCTGTCCTGATAGCTGAACATCAGCAGACAGCAACAGGTAAAAGTCAGGCTGGTATTTGCTTTGCTTCTTTCCCAGACCAAGATCTGACTAGTAACAGCTGCCTACTTTATGGCTGTCTCTTTTTATTACTTTATTCCACTCCATGCCCCCCAAAAAAGGGATAAAAAAAAAGAATGGCTAAAATTTATGGCTAGAAGAAACCGATTACTGTTGGCAAGTGAACTGAAGGGATCAATTGTTCCATACGGCAAAAGCCAAAGAACTCAGGGCTCTATTCACAAGAAAAGACTGATGTGCTAAAGGGCATGGAAATGCCACTTTTATTGTGTGGCAGAGAATTTTCACATTTGAATCCAAATTCCATAGGAAAGCGTGGTATGCAAGAGACCCAGCTACAAGGGCTGGCCAGACGGCATGTGTGAGCAAGGGAGCATGTGCACGGGGAAAGCATAATACCCTGAGCACAAAGGTTCTGTGTTCGTGTCCTCCCGGCACAATGTCAGGCTTTCACACAAGCAGGGAATTATGTGCAAAATGCCTGGAAGTCAGCACCAAATGTGCTCTGAAATGGGCAGTCAGAGCAATGTTCTCCCCTTCCCCACCCAAGCATAGACTGTTGGGTCCATTGCTGGTGGTGCTACAAGAAAACATGGTCAAACTCATGAGAATCCCTGTTTTAAGGGTGGGGGAATAAAACCCTCACAGTTCTGTGCTTCAGGAGGAGCAGCAATTCCCAAGTTGATGCAGGACAGGGCGAGCACAGGCATCGGTTACGGCATGTCAGGAGAAGCCATCGGAGGTAGGACGCGAAGAAATACGAGACCCTTGGCTCGAGGACAGACATGCAAACTGTTTATGTGTTTGTACAGTGGGGCATGTTGATAGAGCAGTTAAGCACGATGGATCCGAAGAAGCCAATCCAAGCCGTATTTTTGGACGTTCATCAAAGGCAGCTCCCGATGGGGAAGCAGAGGGTTCGAGGCACGGCGTTGCCTCGCCAGCATGCCTCGGCCACCTCAGCCCCATGTGCCACGCTCACTGGGGCACTGTCCCCAAAGGCTCTTGGTGCTGCACAGACAGCGGGAACAGATGACTCCTGCTCAACACTGGGGACAGCTATTAATTACCAGATGATTTGGTGCTTTCTGATAGACAGCTGTAGGACAGCAGAGAGCCAGATAGGAATTTTGCTTTGCAGTTTTTCCAAGTAGAAAATGGGAGTTGGGTCCAAATTTAATTGGGCCCAAATTTAATAAAACCTCCAATGACAGCTAGGTACCTCACTCCCCAAAAGGCCTTGGAAATTGCACCCTTTGCTCAACTAAGTGAAGGGAAGAAAAAAAAAAAAAAAAAAAAAAGATTTCAGAACAGCCAAGTACAAATTATTCTAAAGCAAATGCCAATGTTGAGGTTTCCCAGGTTTTGTTTTAGGATGCTCTGTCTGCGAGCATCTGAAACTCAGGACACACAAATGCATTAAGAAGGAGCCTTGTGGCTAAATTTGGGCAAAGGTTTGTGAGCTGGAGGAAGGGGAAAGGGCACTGGGAATGACTTCAGCTTGTGCTAGCGCAGACCCAAAGATCGGCGTTAGCAGCACAGCTCCCAGCTGGGGCTGGCGCAGCGGGAGCGGGCGGTATCGATGGCTCTCTGGACGGCTGACAGCACAGATGTACTGCAGCTTAGCCTGTGACTAATTTTAACAAGCTGCTTGCACGGTTACAAAAGACAGATCTGTTGGCATTTTTACTTTCAACCACCTGGTCTTGACAAACATTCTCTGCAAATAGCACATATGTCATGAGGCTGGACTCGGGAGACGTGCAAGGCAGGGAGGAGTTTAAATCCCAAGGACGGAGGCAGGGGCTGGAAGTGGTCATGGCCAGGATGTCCCACCAAACACTGCAGGTCAGCGTAACCACAGGCTGGAAGAAGGCAATGTTCATAGGAGGCAGTGAAACTTTTATAGGACAAATGATGCAGCTGGACAGGTCTGTTGCTCGTTATGGACACAGTGCCTTCTTCAGGCGTGGACTGGAGCAGGAAAACCCACAGTGCATTAACATGAGCCTTGCACCAATTCCTGTCCTTGCTGGGTCCATCCCTATCAAAGGCCAGAACGAGAGAGAGAGCTCAAGAGGGAAAAAGCCCAGAAGACAACACAAGTTTGACCCTTTGAAGGAGAACATGTTGAACAGTTTTCATAAAATACTATTTAAAATAGCTCCCTCTGTGCTTAAGCAAGCAAGGGATGACACAGCTACAGAGATGTGGTACTTTCAGGGGTAATCCTGGATCAGTTCAAACTCTCCAACTGGATGCCATTGGGTACTGCTGGGCTCCCTTTGGCAAGGCTGCTTTTCCATGAGATCAGAGCACAAGCCACTCTGAGGAACCCAAACAAGCAGCAATGACCACCACAGTTCTCCTTTTCTCATCCCACAGTAACAACCAGCACCAAAATTAAGGGAGGAAGGACTGGCATGGATTAGTGTTTGAAATGAAGATAGACAAGTTCAAACAACATGACTAAGCACAAAGATAACAAAGGAGCTACTAACTCATTCTCCATCCCTTGACATCTTCACTGTTAGGCCATTTTGGAATAAGAGTTGTTGGGCTCATTGCCAGGGTGCCTGGGTAAATCCCGTGATTCATGAAATGTAAACTTCCAGTTGTTGATCTTGTGATACTCTCTGCCCTTAAAACTAATCCAGCTGTTCACAGAAGTTTCTTCTGGTTTCCTGGAGCCTGGCACAACGAGGGAGATGAAGTGCAGGAAAATACAAGAGTATAACATCAAACTAGTGGGGCCACGTCTTGACTCGACTAATTCCTAGGTCTCTTTTTGCAGATGAGGGTGGTGAGGGACTGCTGAAAAGCTGGTCTGTGATCAGGAGAGGGAGGGGAGGTGGACACCAAGTGGTGCAGAAACTATTGCAACGGAATCACATTTTCTGCCTTTTAGGAGGATGAAGCTGGTTCTTCTCTCTGCATCCAGAATTAATTTACTTTGGGTCATGTGAGAAGGAGTGGAGAAGTGGGACAGCCCTGGAAATCCACAGACCCATTCTCCTGATAAAACATGTCCTGGCTCAGAAAGCTGAACTGTTGCTCCAGCTCGTTTTCAGGCTACGTTAGAGACACTTTCAAACTTCTGAATCAACCAAGACATAAAACAAGCAAACAACAATCCAAGAGCTTACATGTCAGATCAGCTGAAATGCTGGGTCTCTCCTCCCTAGAAAGTGTTTCATATTTTTACAGCAGTGTTACCAAAATGGGTCTCCACTGACCAGTTATATAAAGCTCATAGTCAAAACCAGACCATTACAAACTTTTTGCACTCGGTCTCACCCCCAAAAAGGCTCAATCAGAAGTTTCAATACTTGGTAAAATGCACACTTTCAGTTGCCTACACAACACACAAACTCTTCACAGCTTGCTTTAAATTAGTCGTGGGACAGCAGAGAGGAATGAGAAGGATTTGAAAAGACGGAGATTTAGGAACAAATGATAATTTATGTCTTCCAGAAAATGCAAGTCAAACCTTGCCTGTTCTGGCCCTTCAGCACTCCTGATGGGAACAGGATATGTGTTTAGCATATCTCCAAGGTATTCTCATATGAACATGACAACCGGGTGCCTACTGTGAGGACAGCTATAACAAATCACCCACATTCTTTTCAAGCCAACGCTGCAATTGTTCTTCTTGTCGTATCATCTGGCTTCAGTGTGGGCTCCCTTCAATTTCTAACACGGAAAGTATTTCCAATAGTTGACAGATGTCTTTCCTCGCTTTACACTCCTTTCTTACCCTCTTCTGTGTTAGCCTTACAGGAAATACCGAGTTAATTGGAAAGATTAGGGAAGGTCTCCTACAGCTATCAGAGGAGAAAGTGGGAGCAGACAGAATGCAGTAAAGGGAGAATAATTCCTTTAGCATTTGATTTTAGTACTAAACTTTAAATATTAAGAGCCAGAGGAAGGAAGGGCTCTAAAATTATGTTGGATGTTTGTTATCACTCAGCACAAAGTAAAGCTATCTCTCTCAAAATAATTTTAAACTAGTAGATTAATTCCTTGCCCAAGTATAGAAGATATTTTCCAAGAAGAAAACATTTGTAAACAGTAATTAGAAATACAATTTGATTATGCTGTGCAATACTACAGTGTTCAGTCTGGCTCACTGGTTTATCCCACACACTCCCCTCAGGTTTTTTGCCTATTAATTTCTCTCCTGTGGAGGATGCTGTATTCATTGTCAGCAGCAAAAAAAAAAAAAACACACCAAAAGAAACACACAGAGGAAATTTTGGAGCATGTAGAAAACGCAAATTTCTATAGAAATTGTCTCTCATGAGTTCATTGGATTTGGAAGGAGGCAGGGTTTGACACTAAGATTTCTAAAAGACGAGGAGTAGGATCCAGATTTTCACTCCACCTTCTCACCCCCATTTCATAGACAAAATTAATATCCTCACACCAGTATCAGTTTGCTATGGAGTCTGATCTGCTCTCATTTACAGGTTATATTCAAGCGTGAGTTGCCAGTGGTTCCAAAGAGTTTTCTTCCTGAAAGGACACAAAACACACCCTCTCCTAATTATTTTCCTAAATGCACTGGGACCATCTAAGCTGTTTGGACAGTAGGACCCTACAGTCATAATGGAGATATCTAAGCACCACTGAGCTAAAAATATTACTCCTTTGGCAGTGCTACTCTTACAGTAAGACAAGCACCATCCTCCTCAAAAAGAGACTTGTAATTAGAGGGAGAGGGAGGAAAATGGACACCTCTATCCCACAGAGACCAGCTGCAAAATCCCTGCGTGAGGAAAGCATACCAAAGGAAAAAGCTCTGCATGGGCAATGCTGAACATACAACACTCTGTTCCTTAGGGCCAGGAGGGAGGACACAAACAGCAGACATGGCTGGAGCATGGATGTATGAACAGATAATAAATTAAAAGCAAAGGTTTTGTGTTTAGACCTAGATGAGGAAGCACAGACAATTAGCAAAGACATGGTAATTCAAGGTACAAGTCAGTGGTGACAGTAACTGCAGGGCTCTACAGTATCCTGGCAGGAAATCGCTTCATTAAGGCGCAGGTCTCTGAGCTGTTACCACCATTACGACTGGTGGGGATAATTTAGGATAATTTTCAAGATCGGTATTATTTGTGTCATGCCAGTTGGCATTTATCCTGCAGGTCAAAACTCAGCACTCATTTAAAAGACATTTCAAAGCATTACCTGCTCAGGCATCTGGAAGTACTTAGGCATGTGAACCTGTTTGCTATTTACACTGCTTAACTGTTCCCATGTTAAAGTGTGGTGGAAAGTTGGGTGATAGCAAAGAAAATAGTAATGTGCAAGAGCTAGCACCTTTCCCAAGGCAATGGGATGATAAAAGTCCACTGGCAGCTTTGTTTGCTCTTTAGTTTCTCCTTAACTCATGGCTTGAGAGTGCTGGGGAGCAAGTAGCAGGGCAAGGGAAGGAAAATGAAGAGTAGCCGTGACTTCACATGAGGAGGTGCCCTGATGACATCAGGATGAAGACTGCCAAAGCCTGATGGAGAACAGGAACATCCAGAAAGGAATCTGCAAGGAACAGGGCCTTAATGAAAGATGCCTCAGCTGAGGACACTGAACAGATGGGATCCAGGGAGGAGCATCTTCTGCCAGGAGCTATAAAACCCAAAGAAAGCCCATGAGAACTGCAATGAAGGGCTGCAAGAATGCTTCATTAGCACTACTGAACTGCCAAAAAGAAGTCATAGGCCTGCAAGTTGGAGCAAAACTACCCACAGCACATCCTGGGTAATTCTGACTTAAAGTTCAATGCAGTTTTGCGTTACTAGATCATACCTCCACATGCCACATGTGGCTGGCAGAAGAAAAGAGATAAATTACAGCAGAAGGCAGGTCGTGATGTGTAAAACCTCCCAAACAGCCGCACTCCAGAGGCAGGACTATCACCTTACGCAAACAAAGCAATAGCAATCAAAGTTCAGTGCTGATAGAGGCAAAGCTGTACACACTGGAAGGTGCTCACATTACTACAGAAAGGGACTGATAGCATTAAAGCAGAGGGACAGGGAAGACCTCAGCTGAACATACAGGCATGGTGAACAACACACTTCAGTGAAACTCCATCAGAGAGAATGATATGGAGATAAGCAGGGATGTGCCACTCTGCTACAGGACACTCCATCCCTGGGGGATGCAGAGCAAGGAGTTCAGAGAAGCTGAGCAAACACTGAGGCAAGAAAAAAGTTCTCTTCTGAAGAGCCAGTACAAGTTACCTTAAAAGGAAACAAAAAGGAGGTGGCAAAGAAATCCACTTTCTATTATTTGAAGAAAGCTGATGAGGAGTTTCTCTTTTCCTTCTCACAGGACTCCAGGACTGCCAGAACAGGACCAGTCCAGAGGAACTGTGCAAAAAGCACAGCTTCATGCCACCTCATTGCTGGGACATGGAGGCCACTACCATAAGTCACTGAGACTGGCTTCAGGAGGCCACTGCAAACAAGAACTGTGTGAACATCCTGATTGATCACTCAGGCCTTGGGCTGGGCACACATGTTAAATCTTGAAATAATTATGCAGAGCAGTTTTAGAGATGCTGTGCATAGATCTGCCTGCTGCAAAGTTCTAGTGCCTTCCTCTAAAGTGGCTCCACTTTGGGGAACTGGTAATGTTATAGAGAAACAACTTATCTTCCTGGCCCGTGATTCCCCCAGCAGCAGGATGAGTCCCCCATCGCAGAGGGAAGGACAGGCAGTGCCACGGTTTAACGCTGCCGTGGTGACACACGTGTGGCCATGCGGCAATGTGAGGACAGACAGCTGTCAGCTCCCAAAGCCAACAAATTCCTGAGCCAGAGGCAGGAAAACAAACAAATACAACAATGACTTGCCCCAACAGCAACTTGGGGCAGGAGTCCTGGCTTGTCTGAAGTATCAATAAATTGTTCTTCGGGAGAGCATGAGGTTTATCTGCTCTGAAAACACCCACACAAATATTCAGGGGCACGTATTTCTCCTTGGCTTTGGACTTATTTTAAGACTTTGCCCTGTCACTATCCCTAGGCATGCAGCCCATGGCGGTGCTCCCCTGCTGGGCTGCACCACTCTGCATGCCACAATGTCCCCATGGGATCAGGCCCATCATCCCACATCCAGACCATTTTCCAACCTGTGAGAGGGTGCAAGGTGAAGCCACAGCCCAGGAATTCTTGCAACAGCCTGACATCCACATCCTGATACCAGGATAAAAAAGCCTTCCATTTTCATCCTTTAATGCCCATTAACATAATTCAAATTTCTAATGTGAAGGTCTCTGTTTTCTTGGTTTGCTCCCCTCAAGCACTCCACAGGACAGTTGTCCACCATTTGTCTTCACCAGGTCAGTTTTTTTGCTCTTGCTCTGCCAACACTTACACTCAAAACTCAATTTTCCTTTGAATCCCATCTTGTAATTATCATTGTTATCTATTTTTTCTTTCAAGAGAAAGGAATGCCCCTTGGTCTTTAAATCAGCTCAGACTTGTGACCTGACTTTAAATACGTTCAGCTGAAAGCCATTAGCAATTATTCAATTGCCTTTGCTGTAAAATGGCTTAAATTACTCAACTTTAGTCCATTATTTGAAGAAAAAATATAAATTAAACCATCAGGTTTAGAGAACTTATATTTATATATTAGAGGCATTTAACAGTATTTTGATTCTAATTTTTTTCCACTGGCTTCAAGCAGGGACCTTATTCAGAGCACAACTTTCCCACACAGGATTCCCATCTCCATCTGAGATGATGCTGGGTCTGCAGTATGCAGCATGCTTGGAGCCAATGTAGTCTCTGAGATGACAGTGGCTCCAAATATGCCATGGACCTGAAATGATGCTGGGCTCAACAGCACGCTTGGGACCATGGCTGAGCTGCCAGCTGCAGAGCACATACCCCTGGGTCCATGCTACATGCCCTACCACAGACCAGTGTACCCTCCACCATACAAAGTTCCTTCAGCTCAGTCATGTGGCAAGAGCCTTATCTAACTCCACAAACACTTTGCCCTGATGCTGTTGGCAGCATGGTTTGCTCCAATGAAAAGAAGAATGAAAAATTAAAATAAAATAAGGAGGGGGGAAAAGAAAGAGAAAGAAAAAAAAAAAAACCAAGAAGGGCACCAGGTCATCACTCCACTCATGAGCGAACAAACAAAGCATGGTCTGTGAGCCAAATCAGGTATGAGAGGGCACAGACCAACCTGGGGACCACAGCATGTGGCTGGCACCCCAACATAGATGTCCAGGCACAATTTCACCCTTCAGGGGCAGCTGGGGCTGAGTACAACTGCTTTAGGAGTCAAGAGGCAACATGGGGTAGGTATGGGGCAGGGGATGACTCCCCACATGAGGTTTAGGGCCACAAGCCCCTTCTTTCAAAGAGCTGCTCTGAAACAAAGCTGCTTAGATAGTAACTTTCCCCTGGATCTGTCTTCAATGCAGCCTGAAGGCAGAAATAGTCAGTACCCTGATACAGGACTGGTGTTAAATCTCTTTTGAAATGGAAGAAGGAAAGACCAGGTACGATGCCAGTACTTCTGCCATGAGTGATGCCACTGCAGAGATACACTTGGCTCGCAAGTCTCTAATTCAAACACCAAATTAAGATGTGGCTTCTAAGTGGCACAGAGCGAAAGAACACCAAATGTTCAGAAAGAGGGAACAAAAGTTTGCAATGCACAAACCTCCTCCCACCCCCTCCTGCCAACCCCATCGCAGATATTTTCTTAACAGCGTTTTTCTGGGGCCGACAGTCACTGCTGCACAGGAGGCCAGCATGAATCCCTGCACCGCAGTGGTGGTTTGGCAGCTTTATGACGTTTTACATCACTTTTGTAAAGAACACCATAGCTATAAAATGTGTAGTTTTCCTAAACCCCCCGAATCCATTTAATCAAAACAGGCCAGCAGCCACACCAGGGCATTATGCAAGTGCATGGCTGCTGCTCCTTCGGCTGACGGAGGAGGAATTTGCTGACAAGTCAAGATTAAACTTTCAGTTCCTTCTGCTCTCCCCAGTCATTATGGGCTGTTAAGAAGAAATTTCAAATTAATTAATTCAATCTCAGGAGAGAAAAATACATGCAGGATTTCTTTAACATGGTGCAGCTATGGAAGGGAAAACAGTTCGTGTTCTTTGAAACTCCCTTCTCACCTTCCATTGCACAGGGTGTTGCCACGGGGTGGCCTCGTTGGAAATCATCTCACTTGAAATAAATTCTGCAGCCCCTAAATGGATTTACACCACCAAACCCCTTGGTTTCTGAGGAACTTTCTGTCATGCATTTTGTTTTCTTCCTAGGAACTGCCTGTATTCACAGCCCGTAACTTGGCAGGAGCGCCAGGAACCGCACCTCGCCTCCTTCCAAGCCAGAAACTGGTAGGCAAGCGATACAGCCCTATAAAACACAATTAACCTTTTCATTTAACAACAGCTCCCCAAGTGAAAACCAGGCTGTATTGAAAGGAATGAGACTGCTTTATGTTAACGGCATGTCTCAAACCTTAAAATAAAATATTTGTGCTTACATAAATAGTTGGAAAGGTAAAAGTGTCATAACACTGGGTGTTTGTTATTGGAGCCGGAGCTTGCCTCCTGCCTGCAACAAAATGTCATAACAAAGCCCGCGCTGGGCGCGCTGCGTTTACTCCTTGCTCCAGTGTTTAAAAGTCAAAGACAATCCTGAGCTATAAACAGATTTTGTGATAGCCCATGCAAAGGCTCTTGTCAAAGCAGGGCTTATTTTAGCATGACATGGACCCACCATCATCTCAGTGGTGCAAAGCTTGCACCTGAGATGATGCTGGGTCCAACCATGCCACAGACCCAGCAGCTTTGCATCACCTGAGACAATTCTGGGTCTGCGGCACGCTTGGGACCATGGCCCAGCTTGGGACCTGGACCACCATCATCTCAGGTCCACAGCATGCTTGGGACTTGTACTGGCATTGTCTTAGGTCCACAGCACACTTGGGACCATGGCCCAGCTTGGGACCTGGACCACCATCATCTCAGGTCCATGGCATGCTTGGACCCAACGTTATCTCAGGTGGTGCAAAGGAAAGAGCAAGCTTTGCACCACTGAGATGACACTGGGTCTACGGCACTCTTGGGATCATGGTGAGGCTGCCAGCTGCAGAGCACCCTGCTGCTCCCCAAAGCCTGCCCTGAAACACCACCATCAACAGAAAGTTGACTGCAGACCAGCATGACCTAAAATCTGCTTTTTGCAGAGAGTGTCTTCAACCCCAGCACAAGCTAAGCCGGGCTTTCCAACCCAGCTGAGCCCAGGGGAGGCTGCAGGGAGACTTTTATCACACTTGGCCAATGGCAGCAGCTTCCCAGCTGCTCTCAGCACTGGAGGAGCCAGGGCTAAGAGCCCTGAGTGCTTGTTGCAGCTCCTCCCCGCCAGCGGGGCCCACCTGCTACAGCAGGATGTTTTGGCAGCATTTCAGCCTTGTAGTCTATCGATCCCATGGCTGGGAGAGGTTTTGCTCATGGAGGGACTAATATAACTCAGGTGCACTGCAGAGTGGGGCAGGGGGATCTGAGAGGTCTTTGTGGATGGTCAGTGTGTCCCCACACCTCTAAGGACGAGGAATTGGGCAGCGATTGGGCACCAGGCGGGCCACGCAGGGCTCCCATGATTGGGTTTGAAGTAGCTCTGCCCTGATGGTTGCTCCAAGGCAAGGACCATCCCCAGAGTTCACTGCCACCAGTGACACCATGCTACCACCCCTGGGCTCAGGGGCAGCCGTGCCACGTGCTCGGTGTCTGTCCCTTGGTTTCTATGCCTTGACCCACTCTGGTCATTCAAAGCCTGGGTAAGAGCAAGGAGAGATTTAGCCCTATATAACTGAGGCAAGAAAACCCAGCATGAATTCTGACATGGTGTGACTGGCCAGAAGACAGGTAAATTAAAACACATCTATATCTGAGAAGTGGATTGCCATCTTCTTCCTTTAAAAATGCCTTAGGTAACCTACAACTTACAGTCTGCTTTGCTAGCACAGATAGGTACTGGTCCACTGCCTTGTGTAAGCTGCATGCAAGTGGTCTTGGAAAGCAACTGGCACTTTCTGTGAAGCCCAAGGCAGGGAGAGCACACATGGCTGTGCCTTACCACACAGCAGGACCTGCCCTTAGGGGGCCAATACACAGTGACCAATACACTTGTGCAGCTGTGAGCAGCCAGGAATTAACTTTTAGCATAAAGCAGTATGATTCGCCCAGAACAGCTGTAGAAATACTTAGCCTAAATTAAATAAGCATCACCATAGCAGCTAGGTGCTTATTTACAAATGAAGATCTTGAGGCTGGAGCCAGACCCCAGTCCCCACAGACCCCCAGAGCCAGGGCAGAAGGCTTGCAGGCTTTGCACGGGGACAGGACTGGATGATGGATTGGAGGATCAGGGTCATAGGCTGTACTGCCCTCTCTGGGGTCATTCAAGAGGTGGGTGATGATTACCAGGGCTCCAAATATTAGAGGATCTTTCCCTGAAGGGCTGAGCCTGTAGCAGAAGCCTCCCACTATCTGGTGGCCAATGCTGTGAGCAGGGATGTCTTTACATGAGCAGCTCCATGGAGAGGGAGGTCCTCCCTGAGCTAAGGCACCTCTCTGTCATCCACCTGAGACCCTCTCTCCTGGGGAAGGAGGCTGCCCTTGAAACTGCACCCAGGGCTGTTCCCTCTCCACCTCCCTCTGACTCAGGGACCTCACTCTTCCCTGGCACCCCAAGACCTATTCAACCCTGCAGACACTTTCCCACGTCCTTTCCCCTCTGGTGCCCTTGGCATATATTTTCAGAAGCAGGTGTCTACCCAGAGGCTCTTAAATCCCCACAAAAGCCCTTTAAATCATCCGATTTCCAGAACCCGTGCCCACTCAGCAATCTGCTCGAGTCCCTGGAGAGGCATCAGTTGTGCGCAGCACATATCCATGGTGGAGAGAGACCCCGTGGCTGCAGTCCTTCCCTTCAGCAAAGCCTCTGTTTGTTTATTTGCCCATCGTGGTCTGCAGCTGCCCCACACAGATCCATTTGCTGACACCCCCAGCTTGCGTGAGGCTGGGGAGCAGCTGCAGGCTCATCTCTGGATGGTGTGAAGGCAAGCAGAGCATGGTTGCAAGACACCAGGGGAACAAGCCAAGGTTTCTGTTGCCCTCTCCCACCCCACAGGAATTCAAGGTCATGTCATTCCCACCAGGAGAGGACTCCACAGCTGTCTTCCCTGCTCCCAAAAACCTGCCCCGTTGCAGCAGTGCTTCAAAGGGCTTCGCTCCACACTGCCTGCCTGGCAAAGAGCAGAGGAGCTGGGAGCCAGCGAGCCCAGGCTCCAGGTCTTTATTAAATGTCCCCAAGGGACAGAGGGAAACCCAGATACATGGGACCACTGATGGGTGAAGGACTTTCCTGTTTATCGACTTTGGCTCCCATCTCCCCATTGCATCACCTGGTGAGGTTTAGTTGGTGCAAGGCTTCTGGCACAGCACCTGGGGGCTCCAGGGGGAGCCCTGGGGCAAATGCAGGCACAGGTGGGCAGCGCAGGTGGGGCTGGGGGGTGCCAGCAGCAGCCGGCTCCAGTGGGCAGGGAGCCATTGCTGCTATCACGCTGGAATCAAACCCTCTTCTGAGAAGCGCCTCAGCTCCAGCGAGCTGGCACCCTCCTATGGAAAAATGTGCTTGGAAGCTATCCAGCCACCACTGCTCCAGCGAGTAACTGATAACCCTGCTGCCAGCCAGATACCCCAGTATCATTCTTCTTCCTCCCCACCAGGGAAGGACATTTCAGACCTCGTCCCCTCCCCGTCCAGCCTTTCAGTGCCTTCCATTTCTCAACAGAAATTCCTGCACAGCCAGAAGATTTTACCACTTTGTTCTCAGAATACAATAATATTTTCGTTTTTAATTAAATCGCATTCCCCATCTGCCTTGCATACATGTTTTGGGTAGTCTGCTTTTGCCAAACATAAGGTCAACATCCATGCTACTAACTTTCTATAAAAGCACACTAATGCTAAAACACTGTTTTATCTAAAAACCAATGTCTGTTCACAATTTTGACCGCACCCAGGCTAGGGCTATGTGACTTCACTGCCCCAGATTCCCATCAAGAGCTGTTTAACATGAATACACTCATTGAGCAGCATACATTGTCCTGCTTTCTTCGTTAGCAAACTCAAACTTTATGAGAACGATTTATAATATTTCCAATGGTGAACTTGCAGAGAGGGGTTGCTGTATTTGATTTAAACTGCAAGCAAATGAGCAAGGATCTTCCAGACCTTAGTTTTAAAGCTCCAGAATTGACTGAAGTCAAGGGAATTCAACAGCAAAAAGTTAAAGCAAAGGCGTTAATAAGGGAGGCTGAAGGGGAGACAGCCAGGAAAAGCAAATCCCAACCTGCAGCACACAGACCAAAAAAAGAAAGTCTATGCAGTTGGCCTGAAAGATGAACCACACAAATATAGATATAGCAGGGCTTCTGTGATAGATGCACCACAGGGAAAAAACTCACAGTACTTCTACAGGCTTCTTGTCCAGAGTTTCCAACCTTTTTCAAGGAAGGTTGTAACCTCCAGCTCTCTCATTTTACAGAACTGAAGCACAAAGATTTATAATTCATACCAGCTTCCATCTATATCCTGCAGTATGGGAAGGACAGAAATGAGCACACACTGGCCAGCACATTACACATGTCCAGAAGCTCTATTTAATTCACAGGGGAAGGATTTTGGACAAGAGCTCACCCATTCACATGCTGTGGGAAGCGCAGTGCTTTCCCTCCCCATCCTGAAGCTGAAGGAAAGACTGCACTCAGCTATAAATCTGGACTAAGATCTGCAAGGCCAAATCAAGATAAGCACAAAGCAGAATGCCTGCAAGTATAAACTCATCTTCTTCAAAGCATTTCAGGCCCCAGCTGCAAATTGGTTTATTCCGAGAACAAATTGTTGCTCAACTACTTGGAAGCAGTTTTCACAAAACTTCAAGCTAAGCATCTTTGATTGAGAAGAACATAATATCAGTGATAAATAACATCACGTGAGAACACAGGAGGAGGCCTCAACCTCCCCCAAAACTGAGATAATTGACTGCAAGACATGTTCTATCACTTGCTGCTCCTTACCAGCCAGTAAGTTGCCCAAGAGCTTCCCTGTGGTATCATACAGTGTCCTTCTTCCTCTGTGCAACCCATAACAACCTTCTTCTACCAAGATAAACTCACACTAATACAAATAATCTCTCTCTGTTAACAGAGGGTTGAGTTCCTCACCCCAGGAATTTGGGGTGAGCTTCAAGGATGCCCAGAAGAAAAACACATATTCCATCAATATTAATGCCTGTCTTGCCAAGGAGAGCACAGTCACATCTCAAGTACCTATTTCCCTTTGGGAAAGGAGATGTTACACAAGGACAACTGAGGTCATCTGCGAATTCACCCTCCTTTTGCAGTTGGTGGCACTCTGGCTTCAGCCGAGGCACCTGCCACCTCCCACCTACACAGGAATAACTCCACTTGGGCAAGAGGGGAGGTGGAGACTGTCTCATCTCTTCTATTGTCCCACTTGGTGTTGCCCACTGGCATCATTTGAACGTGTGTTTGGAGAGTCATGGAGCTGTGCAGTCAGATGGCATGGTACTCTCACAGGCTATTGTCTTATTTTTCCTTTTATTTTTTTTTTTTACAGACTTAGAGAACTGCAAAAAGAATATTTTCCCTCCAACATTCTCAGTTTTTAAGGTGAACAAACAAGTGTCAAACCTCTTTCTAAAAAACAGCCATCTCTTTGCTTCTCTTCCATTCCACATGGGGAAGGACGTATGAGAAGGAGGGACAGACAGAACAAGTTGGGACCACGGGGGGTGAAGATGGGCCAGGAGAAAGGCAATGTGAGAAGGCAAGAAAATAAATAGAAACACATGAGGTAAAACATCCCTCACTTCATCACTAGACAGCTCAGCAGGGTCACAGATGACATGAGGAACAAGCCCAGCAACCTCAACAAAATACCTTCCAGGTTGTGTTAAGACAAGAGACTTCCCCTGGAGCTCATTATGAATTGGGTTTATCGCCACGTTGGGCTGGTCAGAGCTGGCAGTGCTGCTTGAGGGGTTGCTCAGCCATACATCTCCCCGAAGAGAGGAGCATAGAGCAGATGGCTGTTCTAGCGTGGAGCCAGCAAGCTCAGGTACCCCAGGTGCTCAGACACAGCAGGTCCATGCACTGGGGCTACATGCACCCAGCTTGACATCCCAGTCAACACATCTGGGCTTGCTCCCCTGACTCCTGGGCAGCAGAGGACTGTGCTGCAGGGACTCCCCTTTCAGCAGATGTGCAAGACAAGTGATTTGCAGGCAGAATGAGCATTTTGGGGCTTGATATTTCTTAAAGAAAACACACGAGGCAATCTCTTTAGGGATGGGGCTATGGGAGCTCTCTGGAGCAGCAGAGCATGATCTTCCTGAAAATACTTTGTTGCTTATCAGGGAAATGAGAGACACCACGGCGCGAGTGGTCCACAGCCCCTCTCCCCTCAGTGCCCATGCAAGGCCAAGGGGGCCACATCTGGGGAAGAGCATCCACCTGCACTGGATTACTCTTTCACATGTTGACCTCATTTCAGCTCTCAGGCTCTGCGTTTGAAGTTCCTCTGCAGAACGAAATTTAGCAAGGTCCATACCTGGGCTGAGAAATATACGTCCCGAGGGCACTCCCTCGGCCATCCTGGCTTTCATTAACCAAGCTCCTCCACTGTCCTTTTTTCACACCCATTAAACAGCACCAAAGCGAGCTGGCAATACGTTTTCCTTTGCCCTTCTCTTTTGTGCTCCTCCATGATGAATGGCTAAAGCAGATGCACAGTTGTCTTTGAAGGCTCTGGCGGATGAGCATGTTGAATCAATGATGGATTGGACCAAATGAATCACAGTGTGGGAGAAAGCGCAAGGCAATGATTTCTAAGTGGCCTTCACATCTTTACACTTCAGAACTTGCTTTAAAAGCCTGTTTTCTTCTTTTTATCTGGTTCCAGTTTCTGCAGTGCCTTTGCATATGTTGAGGGAGGTAGGGGGGGAAGGAGGGGAACCTTTACATATAAACAGAAGATTCCACTTCTCCATCAGACAATAATGAAGCATTGTCATTTAGGGAGTTCAAATAGCTGGGAAACCACTTCAAGGCCATGCAAAACAACTGGGTAGCATCAGAAAGAACAGCAGTTGGCAAACTGAGCAGCGCAGTTTAAAACTCGAGTACAACAAACTAGGGAAAAAACCCACAGCTGGTTCAGTGGCCTACCTCCCCTCGCTGGGACACAAGAGCTGCTTCAGAGAGCAGCTTTAATGAAACAACATTTTTAGGATACGGTGAATTGCCAGAGATTACCGGATATTTAACTGCTGCTGCTCATTCCCAACCGAAACCCGGCGCACTAAGCCAAGTCCCACGTGTCCCTATCCGCAGCGAGCGGGAGGTCTCCAATACCCTTTCAGAGCACCAGTCATTTCCAGCTTGGCTGTTCTTGGGCCCTCCCTGTGACTGGCAGACATGAGATCAGATGGATGTTTTTTTCCCCACACATACACCAGGGTGGATATAGGAAATCAAAGCCACTCAATTTGTGGTGCTACTGGAAGAGCAGTGCTGCCTTCCTGGGCACAGGAGAGAGACAAAGTTTGTGGAAAAGGGAAATTGACTTCTGGGGCTGACAGAGGACATAAGAGAGAGAAGAACACACACACATACACACACTTCAGGCTCAGACATCTGAAAATAAAACAGCAAAGCCCATACCCCAGGCTGGGTATTGATTTTTAAAGCTAAGCAACATGCCACACACATTTACCTCCAGTTCTCTACCACACTATTCTGCAAAGGCATTTTGTGCCCAGATAACACTACCATGAGGACACTGGTGGCTGATCTTTGCCTGGGCAGAGATCTTCCCCCACGTGAGCCTCTGCAGGATCTGCTTTATGTTACAGCTCAGGATGATGGTACATGTGAAAATACAAGTGGAAGCTTGTTCAGAGCATAGAATTTGCAAAGCCTGTTCACTTAACCAGAGCTAAATACAAGTCAAGGACAGCTTGGTTTGACTTCCTTTACTCTGGATGCCCCACATGAAATGCTGTGGCTCCCACAGTGATGGCGCAGAGAGGCTGTGGCAGCAGTGATGGCAGCGGTGTCAGTGCTGGGCTGTGCACACCACGTGCAGGGACAGATAAATAAATAGTCAAAATCTCCACAGCCTGGCAAACAGGGCTCTGGAAAGCACCCATTACTCTCTGCACAGGCCATGACAATTATGAAGTGCTCTGAGGTTTGGAAGTATTATTTTATCCATGGACAATGGAAGTAGGGATGAGCTGAAACACAATTTGCTCGAGACTGTTTCCCAGCGTAACACCAAGTTTACGATGAACAGCGTGGAAAGAGCCTGTCTGTGGCCACAGGACGGTACTGCAGACTCAGCTGCACAGGGAAACGCATGAAATAGAGGTGCTTAAGACAAAAGGAAGTCTGTTAAAGTAAGAAAAGCCTGAATAAACAGTTTTCCCCCCAATACTGCTTTCAACTTCACCCAGCCAGAGCTTACAGATAAAGGAACAAGAAGCTGCTGATTTTCCAGCAGTGGAAAGCCAGCCATTGGCTTCAGGGACATTTTTATTAAGCATCACACTGGCACAACTGATCCAGCAGGGACTCGGGCTCTGTGAGGCCAACACCATCAAATGCTCATGGGGTTAATTCTTCCTTGCTTTGCTTTGCAGACCCCTCAGACTCTCCAAGAGAAATGAAAGCTCTCCAGCTGGAAACCCCCCAGAGCACACTTCCCCTGGCAGCCCCACAGACACAGAGACTGGTGTCGGAGTGAGCTGGTGATGCTGCCAGCTTCACACCCCAGGTGAGGACCTGTAAAACACAATATCACTGTCCCAATGGAGCATTTACAGCTGCCCCCATCACATTTGTCACCGGTTCTCAGTACTTTCAGATGCACATACTGTAACCCAGCGGGGTGCAGCCTCTGCTCAGCAGCACCCGGTGCATCGCCTGGGCTACGGGGCACCGCGTGCTTTGAAGTTTTGCTCTTCCAACAAGAGCGCTGGTCGATATGAGAGCTCACATACTTATTAGGAGGTGAAGATGATTAATTGCCTCTCCCCCCCCCTCCCCTCCGAGGGGGGCTCCTCAGTGTTGTCTCGCTGACAGTGATTTTTCAGGACCATATGGCACTTCCGCATCCCATTAGTAACGCGCCTGCTGCACCCTGTCCGCTCCGCGCCGAGTTTCGTCTTTCACTGGGTTGGGGAACATGAAATACCAAAGCTCTGTCTGAAAACTTCAAGGTCAGAAACTGGAGGGAAATGTGTTTTGTGGAAAAAAACAAATTTCTCCCATTGACAGTGACAGTGTCACGTGGCATCAGCGCTGCTGCAGAGGGCCACCAACTTCACCCAGAAAAGCGTTCCATCTCCAAAAAGACTTTACATGGGTGCGACTAATGGAGAGCCAGCTCTCCCTGGCCAAAAGGGCTGAGTTTTCAGTGTCATTACAATGTATTTTCATAAAAGCAACTGAAACCCTACTTTTGGCTCTCTTCCCTCTGCCCCCACATTATGGGGTTTCCTCTGGGATATTTTTGCTCTTTCTGGGACTGGCAGCAATTGCAGGGAACATGCTCTGATGCCCACAGTCCCAGGGAACCTGCAGGCTTCATGGCCAGACATGGTATGGTAAGGCAGTGCCAAGGTACACAGTGCTGCAGAGCTACAGCCATATTAACAGATAGATCTAGATTTAAATTGCTTCAAGTTGTTCAGGTTGTTGCTTTTTTGTTGTTGTTGGTTTTTTTACTCCATGCAGTTCATTGTTTCAGGTCTCCAAGCCCCTCTAACGCTGCAGCATGTACTCACACCTGCTTAGAGTGGGTGTATTCATCTCACCACAGATGTTACAGAGGGCACCTATGAGAGCAAATTCCCAGCAAAAGCAATTCCTACTCCCTGCTGCTCCTCACCAGTGCTTGAGCGCACTACAGGGACTTCTCCCAGCTCATCTGCAGCAGAACAAAGCTCCCTCTGCAGCTGGGGCACCTGCAGAGCAATAATGTGGGTGCTCTGGTCGTGGTGTCCAGTGCATGCCAAAGCCAAATCCCTCAGGAGAGCAGGCTGTGCTCCAGCAAGCACCGCAGCTCCAGTGCAAGAAAACACACTCGATCACTAATCCACACTGCACAGCCCCCCTTGGCAGGCAGCATGGAAAATGCCAGTGCTTGCAGATATGGTCTCTAAGGAGGATGCTTTCCAAAACCTAGAGCAAAGCAGGAGGGGTTGCCCCAGAGGCCAGGGCAGCTGGGGGTCAGCACCCACCTCGATCAGCCAGCAGCTCCCGGCAGCAGAGGGCCGTGACACCCGGGTCTAAACCCGGCAGGCACTGGCCCTGTAAGTGTTTTGCTCACTTATCCCACCTCTGGTTGCTGATTTTACAGGAGAAAGAGTCCAGCCAACTGAAAGTAAATAAATACAAAAGCCAAGCAGAGAGCAGCTTCCAAATGACATTATTTTACCCGGTCATTCAGTTCCCATCAGAGAAGGGAGTTGTTTTTTTCTGGGGAGGAAGCAGTTGTCCACCTCAGCTTCACCCTCAGTCCCCCCTGCGCAGGAGATGGGCACCACCATGGCCAGAAAGAGCCACTGGCAGTGGCTGCCACCAGCTCTGGGATCCAAAGTGGCTCAGAGCATCTCTGCAAGCCCAGCAAGCTCCGCAAGGACTTGGGGCTGCTGTGCCGACACTGCCCCAAGGACCTAAGCTGGGATCTGCAGCAGGATCTCTGCCCCCTGCACACTGGGAGAGCTGGGGAACCTGCTCCAGTAGGCAAGGAGACAGAGTCCTCCTCCTGCTGGGCATCTGGCACTGGGCAGAGAGCTCTCTGCCATGGTGCTCCCAGTGTCTCCATGGGGAAGGCTGGGAAAACCCTCCCTCAAAGACCTTCAGAGCCATGTAAGGGGAAAAGGAGAGAAAGAGGACAAGGGGAAACCAGATCCGTGCTGAACTGCAGAAGATCCCCACCACCGAGCCCCAGTGCCCACAGGACACATACCTTCTCCAGCCCTGCAAACATGCCAGCAAACCTTGCCGCTGTCTATCTAATGTATTCCATATGGAGCGTGCACCTCCGAAACATTACTTAAAATGGGAATAAATCCTTCACGAGACCTCTGCATGACAGATACCACTTGATTGAATTGCCAAGTGAGGAACTTTTATTTTAAGGAAAATCTACAATTAACCTATTGTCACTCCACAGCAGGGAGAAGCAATAAACTGTATATGTCTGCTTTCCAGCCAAGTCCAAAAGGTTTATCCACAAGCCCTTCTTTGCAAATCTCCTCTGCAAGTTCTTTTGATACCTTATGGATTTGTTAAACATTTATAACATGAAAGCGAGAATATTATACACACTGCCCTGGCATAAATCACAGGTCTGATCCTCTGTATACACTGGCAATGGAAAGGGGACCTGGAAGGAGTAACAGGGTTCTAGGCTGCAAGGTGAATAATCAGAGAGGTTTCCTTCATCCCTCCACCCAGCACTAAATGCACACAAAGGTATTATGAGAAGCTGGTTCTCCCCCAGCCCCTCCAGTTTTTCAAATTTTACACCTGGGGAAAGAAGAATGAGCAATCACTGTTAGACATCGCCGAGGTGAGCGCACAGGACATTCAAGAAGTGGAAAAACATCTGTTTAGTCCAGATAGAAACCAGATGGAGGTGAGGGGGAGGTGGAGGATGGAGAAACAGTCAAGAGGCAAAACAGAAACGTGGTCAGGAAGAATGCTGCAGGAGAAGAGGGACGTTTCCTGGAGGCAAAAAGTGTCACCCCATGGAGACCTGCACCTCCTTCTTGGGGTGGCGAGCAAATGGCTCTGACACAGCTCTTGCTCATAGGATGAGTGGCTGGGGGCCACTCGAAGCAGCTGATTTTGGAAACTCAGATGCTGCCTGGCCACCCAGGACACCATGTGCCCACCAACAGTGGGGATGGCACATCACAGGTCTCACTGGCAGGAAGGATGTTGGACAGAGGCACATTTCCAGCCACCACAGAGCCACAGACCTCCCTGGCGGTCTCCAGCTCCCCAGCTCTGCCCCATAAAATGCCCCAGTGGTGCCAGGACCAAAGACGCTTCCTACAACAGATGCATAAGATGCATTCTACTGCAAGTGTAGGATTTTAAAAAGGTCATTTGGCACTATTCCCCACTTCTCTTTATCCTCACGTTCACAACAGCAATCAAGTGCTTCTCTTTTGCCACAGCACAGCTTATGCTAGGGATTTTAGAGACACCAGTGTGGAGCTTTCTGGGTGTAGTAGGGGCAGTAAAGTGATGCCTGGCAGACAGGGTGCACCAAGCAAAATCTAAAAGGCTACAGCACAAGGCCATGGCAAGGGCACATGGACATTTTGGGAGTTGGTTGCAGTGCCTTCAGGCAGAGAACAGCAAGTAACTTCAGCAAGAGGGCTGGAAATCCCCTGGAGCTCAACCACCAGGATGTTGGGGAGAAACATCATTGCAACACCAGGGACATGTTATCTGTGGATGCATTTGCAATGCAGACAGCCAGGTTGGAAAGATCACTAAAACAGGACAGTGAGGCGCACTGCAAAAGTCACCCCCAAACCAACGAGCTCTGTTTCCTCCTGGTTTTGTGTCTGACTTTGCTCTCAGATTCCATTTTGGCTGGCAGAGTGGATGCAAATAAAAAGAAAAAGCAATTTATTTTTTTTGTAAGCTGTAAAAGACCTCTCCAATAGTATCAAATGCAAGAACTGATGAGCAGTTTCCTCACTATACAATATTTTCCCACAGAAAAAAAACATTGTCAAAACAAACTTTTTTTTTTTTTTGGCAGGAAATGTTTCATTTCGAGGCCATTTTGATCCATTTTTCAAATCCAGGTGAAGTGTCCCATTTCAGGTGAGTGCCAAAATTGAAGGTCCTTTTTTATGTTGCTGTTCAAAATACATCTGTTCCGAAATTTGCAAACAGAAAAAGGATCAAAATAACCTCCTCCCTTACCCCCAAACAAAACCCAAGTGTTTGAACTTGGTCACTATGCAAACTAAGAATTACATTGTTCAAATTTCTCTTAAAATATTCCCAGTTTGGGAAAACTATTTCCCATTCCATTTTAAAGAAATGCATTACAAATGGCCTCAAGCTACCTCTTAGCTTGATGAAATGCTTTGCATGATGAAATGTCCAGAAACCATTTGCAAAGAGGTGAGAGTAAATGAGCCCGCTTCTGACCAGGTCCTGCAGAGAATAAGGTAGCAGTACAGGACTGGATCTGGGAGAAGGAAGGATCAGTGACTGAAGCAGCCAAAATACAGAAGGAAGGAAGAAGTACTCCAGAAGACTGAGTAGACCGCGCTCATGCAAAGCACAATTCCAATCTGCTGCAGCTGACTGTTGGTGCCCCTGCAGGCAGGACACCCAAAGAGGTGGTGTTCAGACTGTGCTTTGGGACCACGAGCTGGACAAATGAAATCTGAGCTCTTCAAAGCACGTCCCTGCTCTTGAGGACTCCTTCACTGCAGACACAATGCAGCTATGCATTTATGCCACCTTTACTAGAGGTAAAGCATGGATGGGTTTTTTTTCTGCCCTACTCTTTATTTGCACAAAAACTATGGCAACCTATGAGTCCTGGAGCCCAGTACACGTACAAAGCTGTTCTCCCGCCAGCTTCCTCTCCGGCCGGCTCCCAATTTGTCTGCAAACCACAAGTTTAATTGGAGCTGGCAAATGTTTTGACTTCAAAAACGTCTGTAACACCTGGAAGACAACGCTCAGGTTTAAGTGGGGAGGAAACGGGATGATATCCAAATGTTATTGTCACGCTCTCAGCTGCCTGTGCTGAGCTGCCTGAGAAAGAAGGAATCAGTAGCTGCAGGGTCTGGTGCGTGCAGGGAATACACAGGCACGCAAGCAGCTCTGCCTTCCTCCAGCTTCATACTGAAGTAGGCTTTTGAGATCACTTTAAAACTAGCTAAAAACCTCTTTTGCAGAAAAAAATAAATAAAAATAGACACGCCCTATCACACTTATAGAAGATTAATTCCAAGAACTAGGAAGAGATGGTGATGTGCCATTCCTAGCCAAAAGCAGAGACCGTGAAGCAGACAAATGATCTAGCAGCTAAGGGCAGCGGGTGGGAAAGACTGTTCTTCTGGAGGATGCTGGGGGTGGGGGACAACACACACCTCCCTTCATGGGCTCCTTCAGCATCTTCACAAGCTAGACAGTCTGTTTGGATCAAATCCACAGCAGTGCGAGTCTGCACGCTCCATTATCCTATAAGACTGCAGTTCCAGCTGTCCAGACAACAGTTCTGTGGTCCTCCCCACTACGGTTTGCAGTGCTTTAGGAGAGGAGGTGTGCAAAAGTGCCCAACGCCTGCCATAGCCGGAGCTATGCCCTGGGAAGATGTGCCAGGGGTCTGCCCTCCTGGTTTTATGGAAACTATCTGACAGGCTTCAGTGCCCACTGCTTGTTTGACCTGCTGCAGGAAGTATGGGAGCCAGCTCCCATCAGAGCCGCCCCTGGGTGCTGGTGTGTAGAGTTGGACATCCAGTTTACTACTTTTTATGCAAAAAAACGTTTATGGCCAAGTCTTGCTGAGTCTTTTAAAGAGTGGCTTAAGAGGAAAGGTTTCTTGCCAGTGGCTTTACCTTAGCAGAGGGTGGAGCAGACTTCCCCTCCTTGGTATGCTCTTGCAATTCTGATCAATGATGCTCTGCTAGTTACCATGGCCTTTCTCACCAGCAAGGTACAGCTGAAAACCCATTTCTCTCCCACAGCTTTGGGGGTGACAATTCTTAACCCTTAGAAAAGATGTAAACCAGGATAAAACTGCTGTGATGCAAAAAAATTCTGCAGTGACACTGTGGTTTTTTCAGCCTACATAAACCTGAGAAGAACATAACCCTGGTTTGTCAGCTGCCTCCACCAAGTTTCACCTTCTATTTTCAGGTATTACATCGTTGAAAGCCCTACTCGATTTTTCAGAAGGCCAGTTTATCTTTATTTAATGAATATTTAGATAAAGAGCACACAACATTTCAAAGTCTGATACCAAAGAGGTGAATTGGCCATTTCTGCAAGTCTTTCATTCAAGCCATTTATCAAGTCTTTAATAACAAGCACTAACATATGAGAAATGTTAACAGAGAATGAATGTTAAAAAAAAAATAAATGGTTTGCAAGGTGCCTCAACTTTTAGTTGGATCCCCCAAGAGATCAGTCTGATTTGTGTAACAGATTTCCTTCCCTTTCAGGGAACCAGTAACTTTTGCATCCTTGCTGCAAAAGGATACATAGGGCTAACAATGTTTTCCTGGTACAAAAGGAATGCGTGCAACTAGAAATCAAGTAGCTGTTGTATTTTTACCCCATACCTACACATATTGCATCCCATCCTTTTTTTTTTCTTGTGTGTACATACGCTTTTTAAGCTGTTCCATGTTTTTTAAGCTGTTCAATATTATATCAAGTGACTTTCTTAAACCTGGGGAAATTCTTCTGAGCCAGATTTTGGAAAAAAAACCTACCTGGAAAATTTGAGTGATAATCAAGATTGAGACACTGGCACGATTGCCACGTGAAAGGATAGACAGTTTTGTTCATTAAAAAAAAAAAAAAAAAATCTCAAGAACTTATGCAAGCAAGAGCAAGTATAACAAAGCATGCACTGAGCTGTCTCCTATTAACAGCACAGATCAAATGAGCCAGTGCAACTGCTTCTGCTTTGCCTAAATAAATGCCTGGATCAGTCATCAAAGTAGGATTGTTTTCTACAATACACTTCCTTGAGCAACCCAGATAGCCTTTGTGTTGGCCCCAGTAATGATGTAATGGGAAAAACTTACACGCGTTCTGTCAAAGCCATGCAGATTGCTCAAAATACTATTTCCCAAGGCTCCAGCTTCGCAGGTGTGGACTCAGCAGCCATCAAGACTTGCTATGATTAATGACTTTTTCCAACGTGCTGCCTTACATTAATACAGCGAGCTAACTTTTATTAAATTAGGGATGATCTATTAGAGGATTCTAATCACCTCCAGGCTGCCATGTGTAAGGAAGCTGTTGAAACCTATGCAGTCTGGGTAGCTCAGAGACAAGCCAGTCTAAGCTTTGTATTACCTATATGAAATGGTGGTACTTATAAACCTCCTGTCTGTATTGTCTTCTGCCTGTTTGCCTTCCACCCAGCTGCTAAAGGAAGATGTTTAGAACTACTGCTCCAGTTTAAAAGCCATCAGCGAAAGAGACAAGGGAAACCATCAGTCCTCACAGAAAGCATCTGAAAACACCCTGGACATTGGAACCAGCAACCCCTCCTGAACATGTCCAAAACCAGCCAGCAGAGAAGGTATCTGAAGTCCCAAGGAAACACTTTGCACAGAGGCCCCAGTTCAAACAACACAGTTGCTCAGACAGAGTCACCCAACTATTCCTAGTCACAACTGGAACTGAACAAAACAGCACTTGATAAAATATTGTTTCACAAGAGAAGAAATTCTCATTCACTTACCCCCTGCTTTGTAGCTTGGGACCACCACAGATATTCCACGTGTCACGAGGCTCCACCACGTACTCGAAAGCATCCAACAGACCCCAGAGTCATTCCCTACTGTCCAAAAGAAGGACAAGTCCTAGGAGTCATCTGAAGTGCAGCCCTGGTATTTCTGGCAAAAGAGCCAGCAAGGTCATCATGTGAAAAAATAGCATCCATGGCCTGCCATTTCACTCTCAAGGATCCCCTGAAGGATAAAAGCTTGGGGCACATGGTGCCTGGGAGGTGAGATTGGCAGTTGATAACTTGCAGCTGATTTTCCCCTCACAGGTGTAGCCCATCTGGAAAAGCCAGGGACTCACAGCATCCAGACACCCTGTACACCCCATAAATGCTGGGCAGAGCAGGCTGTACCTCTACTTCAGACAGCCTGGGTTCAAAAAGAAGGGTTTTATGGCCAAGGTCTTGTGTATTATCTGATGGAGGAGAAGTGAAGGAGCTCACCTACCCTTCCTCCTTGCAGCAAGCCTGTGCTTGCCCACGTTAGTGAGCCTGTGCACAGGGGCTGTGGCTATTTACTGCATCACTGCCAGCTGGATTCAGTGACAGCAAAAACCTCTTCAAGAGAGCAAGTAAGGGTAAGTAAGAGACAAAAGTTCTTTCCTCTCTTTCCTCCATCTTCTTATCTAGGGTTTCTGTTGGATAGTGCCTCTTCTCTAAGCTGTCCTCAACCAGAACCCACTCTCAGTTGCCCAAGCTAGGTGAGGAGGCAGAGGTAGCTGGTTGATATGGCCTTATCTTCAAGGTGCCTGGTTACAGATCTTCCAAAACAGAAGAGATAATGCTGTAGCTCAGGGTAACCAGAACAAAGAGGCTGTGGCTAATTGGGATGGAGGGGGAGTAATTTAGCTCTCTTGAAGAAAAATATGGAAGCTAAAGAGCAAAAAAAAAAAATCCTGGTTGAGTTTAACTCCTCTCTGGGGCAGCACAGTTGTGAGGCTGAAAGCTCTGTGTGGTTTCCTTTTATCCAAGAGACAAATTGCATCATACTGGGGAGAGTTTTCTGTTGGGTTTGGGGGGTTTTGTTGGGTTTTTTGAAGTTGGGTGGCAGGGCACATGAGGCATCTTGTGCCTCTTCACACTGCTGCCTCCAGCTCACATGTTGGTAATGGATTCAACCTCATTGCTTCTGTGTGAGCTCTTACATTACAGCATGCCTTACTGCCAAGTTGATGGAAACCTCATCTCAAAGGGAAAAGGGAATATAACTCTCCTGGGAAATAGCAGAAACTCTCATTATGTATCCCTGCAACTTCCCATGGTTACTCACATCTTGCGGGGAGATGAAGGCATGTGAGAAATGGGTGTCACTGGAGACACACAGAGCTTATACAAATCCCAAACATCCACCACTGCATCTGTGGATGAAGTTGTCCAACTACTGCAGTGCTAGTGTGATGATGCTAGAGAGCCATTCATATGGCATGGCAAACTCTGAGAGAAGTCTGAGGCAGTTCTGATCTACTTCTTTCCCTCCCCTGTTTCTAATTAGTTATGGCATTGGTATAAAACAGGATCTGTGTCTATTAAACCTTCATCTGCTCCTCCTTATTCCCACATGAAGTCATAATCCTTCATGTCATCCCAACTGTGCACTATGGAAGTGATTTAGGATGTCTTGAAACGGAGGACAATGACCTCAGGTATTGAATAAATAGAATAGCTGTGGAGGAAAACAACCCCTGTGTCACACATTGCTGCTAAGGAGCACATGCATTAGCAGAGGGAGACAGGGAGAGAAGCAGAGGAGAGGCTGATGTATCCATAGAAGAATTTGAAGAACAATCATGAGATTTTACACATGGCAGATGTCTAAGATATTTTGAGAGATTCTTCTCAGAGCCTCTAAGCCACAGCAGGGCCCTGCCACATATTTTGTTCATCATATGATGACACTGTGCCATTTGTATTGCACTATTGATGCACTGCTGGGTGGTACCAGCAGGACAAGAAGTGTGGTAAACAGTTGGCTTCAAGGGCCAAACAGAAATATCAGTCTGCAGCTTGGTCCCTGGCCAAGAACACAGCACTTGGGAGCAAGGAAACAGATTAGTTTTCTAAACAAGGGATCAAAGTACAACGAAGCAGTGGACAAATCCTAATATCTTCCAGCCAGATGAAGCAACAGAGGCAGTTTGGTAGCAATAGCGCATGGTAATCACAGAAGCAGTACTGAGTACCAATAAAAGTTGTCACATGGTATTTTGCCCCAATTCCAGTATGGATAAAGATCAAGTACAACAGCTGGAAAAAACTAGCTCTGACCTGCAAGGCAGTGCTTGTTTGCCAGATTGTTTTGAGGGGTGTGAGTTGCCTCCATTTGCTGTGAAAGTCACTGGAAGTCAACAGCCATCAGCAAGGAAATGCAAGATTTACTCTAGAAATGCTTTGGAGCCTGTTACTTTTACTAAGCAAGCTGATGGCTCATTTTCCCACTTACATTGAGGCAGTGGTTTGAGGTAAAATAAAGCATTTACTATTTTTCAGATACCCCTGAAGTTTCTTGCCCTTTCTAGAGGAGGCTTGGCCAGAGTGAAGAAATAGTCTTGATTTAAAGCTGAAAGAGAAGTTAAACTCCTCCTACTCTGATATTTCTAAATCATTTTGCATTATTCTCCAAGCAGGGGCAGGTGGCTCCTCTTTTAGCTGTAGCTGGATTCCAGCTTCTTTGCTCCACTTGCATGATTTCATCTGACACATTCCTCTGGGGCTGCAAGAACTTCATGCTTCCATCTCAGCCTAGAGGTGAAAGCAACAAGAAGTTACACCATGTAATTATAGTTATTATGCCAGTTAATAGAGCTCTTCATAGCATAAACACTATTAGTGCTCGTCACTGTTGGGAATAGCTGTGTCTCCAGCTCTGCTCTTGCTGTCGGAGGCTCAGCACAGATCTGACTCCAAGCTCAGATCTGAAGAGCAAACCCTGATACCTGCCAGCTTGTGTACAGGGCCAAATCTCTCCCTGGGCTTGGGGAAACTTCTGGATTGTGGATCTTGAGCATGATTAGGAGAGTAATGCCATGCTGAAATGTGTGAGCCAAACAGACAGATGGTGTTCAGGCTTCAGGTCTACCAGCTTTCTTCCTGTTCTCGGAGTTAGCCCATGGCCTTCTCTACAAGAACATGCTTTTAAGCAACTGAGTGTAAGCTCCAGGTTCAACTGCCACAGGTCTACATTCAAACCCTCTCTCTTATCACACATTTTGCCCATACAAATGGCAGGCAGTACTCCAGTGCTAACAGTCTGCTTTCTCTCCTCCCCTCTCAACAGTAAATTGCTATTACACTTTTCTGATAGTCTCCTTTTAAAAAGACAAGATAAATAAACATACATTTATACAAAAGTTTTAAAACGACTCCTGTAGGAGGGAAAAAAATAGGATCAAAGGTGACAACGTTGTGACAGAACGTGGATTTAGTTAATTGGATCTAGCTATTCGCACCATCTTTTGCTAACTGCCTGTGCCAGTCCCAGCCTGGGAAAACAATTTAACTCATTGCCTGTGAAAAATGAAATGACAGCAGCTACTTGAGTGAACTTTCACATTAACGAAGCATGATCTGGTCTTGATCAAAGACTTTATGTTCCTGGAGGACCAGAGTTCAAGCACGGGTCTCTAATTTTAAGGGAAGAAAAGGCTTATGTGTCATTGCGAGGCAAACTCTTCAGCGTTTCAGCCCAAGCTAAACTTTCATGTCAGCACTGCTAGTGACCCTGTACTGAAGCTTGACTTGATCATCTCTTCCTTTAATTCTCACTGTCGTATGTTGCCTCCTGCTAAGCTGAATCGGCTTCACCCATCGTAGCAGTGAGAAGTGATGTTATCATTAGTCATTGCTGCTAGGCACTTCTGGATCACGTCATACATCTCGCAGGTTGTTCCAACAAAACGAGCTCTGAGGAGCAGGGTTGGGATCCAAGAGAGACAGAGACCAGTTCTGGGTGGCAAGATGCCATAAAATTGTCCTTGCAGACTGGTGTAACCAGATCAGCTAATAAACCTCTGGAATGCTGATGCTTTGGTTGATCTGGTCATACCAGAGAAACCATCTCTCGCAGCTTGGATGCCAGGAGTTGAACCGTGCAGCTTGCCTTGAGCAGCTGATACTAAAGACCACTGTTAGCTATGTGTGTGACTGTTGCTGTGCTAAATAATCACTGCAATCTTGTACACTCTCCCCACAGCACACCTCCTGTAATCTTTTTAAGCATTTATCACCGTAACAACATTGATTGACACATCAGTGCACCAGGGTGTCAACAGAAGGGATTGTAGCCATGGGTATCGGATGTTTTACAAACCCCAGCACCATCAGCATTGAGTAGAAAGCCATCATGAGCGTTATTAGAAGTTAGACTTTGTTACAGGGATATTTCTGGCTCTGCAGATAGAAGCACCAAGCTGGAGTGAAGGAAAATTGCCAAGTGCAAGGATGGTCAACATGAGCTAAGGTCCATCCTTTTCTGTTTCACTGCCTCCAATCTTCAGCCTGCCCCAGGAGAAGTCAAGCACATCCCTTGCGAAGCCTGACAGCATTGCTGTCACTATCCACCCAGCGTGTCACATCTGCTGGGCCCCCCTGCAGCCTCACCAGGGCTCCTGCTGAACGCTGGCCCTTGCTCTGAAAGCCAAAGCGTTCATGAAAAGTGACTGTAGATCCTACATGGTTAAAAGTCATTTAGAAGGTCTAGCTTGCAAATCAAACTACAGAGGTATGCTTTTGCAAGAACCAGGAGACAGAAAAGAAGTTCCTGTTGAAGCTGAAGGGTGCCCTGTGCTCAGGGCTGGGGGAGTTCCTGGCTGCACCCCAGGCATGCAGGGTCGCCTAAGGTGAGGCATCTGGGGCTCTGCTTCCCCAGCTGTAAAACAGGGATAATACTTCTGTTCTCACCTCAGTTTGTCTTCTCTGTTTAGATTTCAAGCTCCTCAGGGCTGTGTCTTGTTACATGTATGTACAGTTCCTAGCTTAATAGAGTCATGATCCAAACTGAAGCCTCCAGGCACTCCTGTATATTATATCATTACTAATTTCACAAGAGGTTGCAATCAAATTCCATTATCGGGCAAAAAAAAAAAAAAATCCTAGAAAATAATAAAGTAAGCTATTAAAAACTGAGGAACATTTTTGCTGAAGTGGAAATAATGGTACTTTGTCCCAAAATGTATAAAATATGTATTGCAATTAAATTCTCTATTGGCAAATTGCTCTACAATTAAAAAACACAGAAGCTTGAGTGAGGCAATTAGAATAATAGTAGAGTGTTAATTATAGCTTGATGGATTCTGCATGCTGTCAGCAATTACCTTCCAAGTGTACACTTCTGAACCGGCTCCAAATCCACAAAAAGACACGGGCAGAATTAGAAATATCTTCCTTGTTGGCATGCCTTTGCCGTTTTAAAATTTGTTTTCATAAATACTTTTGTAAGCTATTTAATTAGATTTAATGAGGTTCGAGGAAGAAACATCCTCCATGTTGTACACAGACTCCTCTCTAGCAAAGGCGTTGACTCGGGTAGGAGGGAGAGCACGACTGTGAGAATAGTCTCATTTCCTACCAACTGCCCTCAATTAATTATTTTCAGTGCACAGTGATCTTGTGCAAATGCAAGGTGACTCGGCCTGGTTTCCAGGAGAGCTGCTGTTAGATATCTTTTTAACGAAGGTTATTTAAGGCTTTTGGAACTCTTTCTCCATGGGAAACCCCATGGCCAGCCTCTCATCCTTGTCACAGGGCTTTGGGGACAGCCACTGCGATGGCAGTCTCACGGTGGTGAGTCCTGTACTGAATCCTTTATTGAGATTGTCAGTGGGGTTTGAGGTCAGGGGCTGCAAGAATCATTAAAAAATATTAAAATTAATTGTTTAAATGAATTTAAAAGCTTGGATGTCAAATTTGAAACCACTGAAAAAGAACCAAACATTTTTTATTTTCCTTATGCCTTCCCCACCAGGCAAGAGAAATCCACTCCATAAAAGTGCCTTAAACTTTGGGTTTCTCACACTAAAAGAACTAAAGACATATTTTTTAACTGGCTATATATTTGCATATGTCTGCACTATCTTCTGTAATATATCTGCCCTTCTTGCCTCACGTTCCCTCCCCAGGGACAGGAGCTCTTGCTTTTAGTTTGCAAACAGCTTTCAAATAAATTAGGGAACTAAACATAAGCCGCTCTCCTGTTTTCTCCAGTTCTTGGAGGTTGAAATAAGACCCCACGTCACAATAACGTGATTTTTTTTTCTCTTTCCTTGGTGTAACAAAAGCCCAAACTCCAAGTTTTACCTAGTGCAAGCTCCTGTATATAATTAACACCTATTGATTCTTCCCAGAAAGATTTAGGGCTGGCCCACACAGCCTCTGAGGGCGCTGACACTGGTGGGCATCACGTGGGCTTGGCACACTGGTTGTTTGGTCCCTGGGAAGGTGTGACTCTGTGGGACAGGGTGCCTGAAAGTCCTGATCACCCCAGTGCTGAGCAGGGAGAAGCTTTTGCAGAGATTGAGTTTTCTGTTTATCATTAATCTCTGCAATCTGATACGTTCAAAGCTGTCCCAAAGGCTGTGCAGGTGGACTGTCAAGAGTAACAGGGAAATGCTACACCCGTAGTAGCTAACACTGCTTCTTGCGGGGTACGGTCGAGCTGTCAGGTGGGGATGCTGAAATCATACACTTCATCCTGGAGCAAGAGCTTGCTCTCATCAATAAACCCAGTGTCTACATTTCACACCAGGTCATCTTCCAATGCTAAATCTTCCTCTCTCAGGATTTCTGGACTCTTTTTACCAATGCATGTTGCACATACTGATCCCAGAAGCCAAAGCAGCCAGGAGTGCTGCAGTACGGTGATGCCCACGTTGCTCTCGGGTCCAGCAGGTAACTGACTTGCTGTCTGTGGCAGGCAGCTGGCTACGTGACCTAGATCCCCGTGCATTGCATCACAGAACAGCCGTGGTTGGAAAAGACCTCTAAGATCATCAAGTCCAACCATTAACCCAGCACTGCCAATTAATTGCTCCATTGCTGATCAGCCTCTAAACTCAGTCTTTGGAGTTTATCACGCGGTCCAGAGTGTTTGATGTTGCTGCAGCTATCTAACGAGTCGTGCTTCAACCCGCTCTGGATTGTGTGCTTCCTTACATCTGGTGTGTGCTGGGCTTTCCAAAAATGGGGTAAATTTGGGAAGTGGAGCAGCTGCTTAGGTTAGGTCTGAAACGTGCGTGGACACGCGTGTCCTGTGGGAGTACGGCTCTGCACCCACTTTGTGGCGCCCAGGGAAGGGCCCATCGGGGTGCGGGGAGCCCCAAGGCCCTGGCTTTGCAGCCGACTGTCCACTTCTACGGCAGAGAGGTTTTATAAATCGCTCACCCGGCGGCGGAGCGGGGAGCGCGGGGAGGGCGAAATGCGGGCGCGGCCCCTTTAAGAGGGGCAGCGGGGAGGGGGGGCGGTGGCCGCCCGCGTTCACACCTGGAGTGGGAAAGAGGGGCGGGCCCCGGCGCCTCTGATTGACAGGCCGCCAGCATCAATGGGGCGCCGCGGCGCCGGGCGGGAGGGGGCCCCTTCCAGCCAATGGCGGCGCGCGCGGGCCCGCCGGAGGACGCCCGCCAGCCAATGGGCGGGCGCGCGGGGGGCGGCGTGGCTACATGTTGCGGTGTCGCCAACGTGGGTCCGCGGCGAGCGGCGCTCGGGCCGGGCGGGGAGCGGAGCGGCAGGGCTAGACCGGCGGCGGAGCTGCGGGACCGGCGCGGCGGTGGCAGCAGCGGCTCTCAGCCCTGAGGGAGCGCGCCGACAAGGAGTAGCTCCAGCGGCCGCCGGGCCGGAGCCGTGCGGTGTGAAGGAGGAGGAGGAGGAGGAGGCGCTTCCCGCGGCGGGGACGCGGACCCGACCGGCCCGGCGGTGTGTGCCCGTCCGCCCACCGGCGGGTGGATGCCGGTGCCGTGACCGCCCCGCGGGGCCGCGCCGCGCCGCCAGCGGCCGAGGGGATGCTGCGGGCGGCGGAGCGGCGCTGAGCGCTCGCAGGAGCCCGCGGTGTTCCCGCTGCGCTCCGCGCCGGGGCCGCTCCTGCCGCCTCCTCCCGCCTCGGACCTTCTCCGGTGCCGGATACAAAATGGCGGTGCCGTCACGGGCGGGCGGCGGGGCGGCGGCGCTGCTGCTGCTGCTGGGGCTGCTGGGCTCGGCCGCCGCCGAGTGCCCCGCCGGCTGTGCCTGCGGCGGGGAGCTGCTGAGCTGCGGCGGGCTGGCGCTGCCCGCCGTGCCCCGGGACCTGCCCCGCTGGCCGCGGCACGTGTGAGTACCGGGCGGGGACGGAGCGGGGGGGAAAGGGGCTGGGGGCGCACCGTGGGGCACGGAAAACAAACCCCTAAGCTAAAAGGACCCCGAAATTGAGTCTCGGAGTGACCCCTGATGCTTTGTAGGCGCTGAGCTGCGTGGTGGGAAACTTCTCCGGTGTCTTCTCTGTCTCCCAGCACAGGCGGGGATGAGGATGCGGCGGGTGCGGTGTTGGTGCCGGTCCACCCGGTCCCTCGCTGGGCTGGCTCTGCCCCTCCGTGCCACGGGTGTTGGGGAGGAAGAAGAGCGGGGAGCGGGTTTGATCTGTAGCGATGGGATCCGCGGGAGATAACGGCCGGCCCGGGCTCCCCGAGCCTTATTAGGGCATTATCCCTCGCCCGGCCCGGCCCGGGCTGTGCCGTGCCCCGCATCGCGCCCCGCACCGCGCCCCGCTGCCCAAATATGGACCCCGAGCGCTGGGGCTGCGCTCTCCCCCGCGACGTCTGGAGCTGCCGGCCGCGAAGGTGTGAAAGCTGCCGAGGCAGCCAGCGTGGGTCGAAGCACGGCTGTGGGCTGTGGTGCTGTTTGAGGGGGTTTCGAGAAAAAACAGGTGGTTTTATTTGAAATGAAAAGTGCGTGGCTGGCGGCGATCCCCTCGTTTCTCATCCATCTATCGGAGTTAGGAACTCGCAGCGTATCGTGTGTCCTGGGTGGCAGCTGAGCTTACAGCCCAGCACCTGGGGTGAGCACAGCACTGGGGTTTTTTTCCTGGAGGGCTGTTTGACAGCGCTCAGGTCCGTGCCCGAAGGCAGGACGGTGCGATCGCCGTTCCCCGTAAAGCGCAGTGGGGCTGCTCCGGTTCCGTGAGCGCCCAGCACTGCCAGCACTCGTGACATCTGACACATAGCATCACACGTACGGGGACTTGGGGGGAAAGTGAGCTTGGCTTTGACAACTCAAGTCCTTTGACAGTGCCAGTGCAGGAGGACTGAGTGCCTGCACGCTTATAAACTTGTAAAAATAAGTGTCCTCAACTATTAGCTTGGGCAACAAGGATCCAGAGAGGGGAAAGTGTCCCAGCGCTTCTGTGGCTGTCTGAACAGATTTATAGATTATTGAATCTATAAAACCCTTGGTTGTAATAGATACTCCTCGGCCCTGCCAGGAGAGAGAGAGCGGTCACTGAGTTTTGCTGGAGATCATCCAGCTCCTTATTAAGAAGAATTATTGGAGGTTTGTCAGGTTCTCCTGGTATTACTGGCTTTTGGCTGCAGAAATGCTGTGTTTTACATGAAATTATCAGGTGTCGGTACTGAGAGGAACGTGTGGCCTCTGCATTAAAACCCTGACTCATTGTGTTCACCTGTTGCTCTGAAGGATCTTTCCTTTAGCCCTGGGCACCTTTCAGGGCAAGTTTTCAGTCTTCTCAGCATAATTCCAGCATCTCCATGCGCCTCTTAAAAATAGGACAGTTTATCTTTGCTCATGCAGAGAAATGCATTAATAACCCAGTCTGGACAAATTATTGTGGTGGGTTTTTTATTTTTTTTTGGGAGTGCTAATACCCAGGAGTGTATTTTTCATATGGAACAGATTTTGGAGTGTCTTGAGTTCAGTTCAAGTTTTATTGGTGAAGTAATAGCATGTATAAATCTACCACTACGGAGCTGTGGGCTGTTGATCTTTTAACCACTTAGACAGAATATGGTTTGTTGTTTTGTAAATTCTAAACTAACCAAAGAATTAGATAAAGTGGAAATTTGTGATGGTTTTCGTATTTGACAGTGCACAGTCAAGGTGTGGGGGTTTTTTTACTTCTCCATAACTAATATAAGAAGCGGGCATTTAAGCTATTGCAAATAGTTTTGGTTTTTAAAGTAATATTGTTTGTAATCACTAAAACTCACTTAAATTGCTTATTTCAGTTTAAGGGCACAGAGCTGGAGCACACTCTTCACGCTCGGTAGGATCATACATGCTGATTTCTGGTGCAGAGAGTTGTTAACTAATTTTTTAGTGTTTTAATGTCCTCTGCAAAAGCGCTGTGTGCTGTAGAAAAGTTATCTCTCTACAACTACCCATTGCTTTTCTTTTTTACCGTGCCCTTTTAAAAAAGCAGAAGGCGAACGTGAAGGCTTGCAGCAGCCCTGGCTGATGTGGGAGCGCAGTCTGAGGGTGTGGGTTCTGCCATAAACTGGGGGGAGACAGGCGCTGCGCATCCCTCCTCTCCATCGCTTCTGGGCAGGCAGCATCTCCCACCCAAGGTGTCTGCTTCCCGGGCTGATAAGCTTGGGCATGTTCGATCGCTAATAGGAGACGAGATAAGTCTTGTTTTCAGTGACTCGTGCTGGCTGTGCTTTAACTTCGTTAAAGGGCTATTGAAAAATCCCTCCTTAGCAGTTTATCTTTTATTCCTAATGAGTGCCACAACGCTGAAGCAGTGCTTGGAGTCAGTTTTCAGTGCATTGGAGATAAAGCTTTTGTTTGTAGGGTTGGAAATGTGGCTCTGCACACTGGGGAGGGTTCTGGAACAGACTTAATCACGCTGTGTATTTTGTCAATAGGACTATCAGTGCTGAGGGAAAGCATTGGGGTCTTTTGAAACTATTGTTATTTCTCTGTTGGCAGTAGAGCCTGAAGTTGTAATTTTTCTCCCTAGCTTTCAGAAGGCATAACTGATAGGCAGAAGGGCTGGTGCACTGCAGTTGCTCACAGTTAATGCAGCGTGGCACAGATTTATTTTTTCTTCTTGCAAGCAACAGGCAGCTTGATGCTGCGTGCCAGTTCTCAAAGTGTGCAGGACTTGCTGGCTGAGCAGCCCTGCACAGGACATGGGTCACACCAGAGTGTTGCAACATGATGTCCTTGCAGGAGCCACAGCACCCAGCTGTGAAAGGTCCCTGGGGGATGCCAGGAAAACCCACCTCTGCTAAGCAGTTCCTGTGTAGGACTCTGTTGCAGCATCTCACTTCAAAGCTGCTGGAGATGCTTTATGTCTTTTGGTGTCTAAGTCTGAAATTTGTTTTTATGTGGATATGTCGCATAAACTTCAGAGCCAAGCTTAAGTACAAAATGCTTTGTACCCAGAAAAGCCACGTGCAGGGCTCTGGCAGTCAGTGACATGGCACATCCCCTGCATCCTCTGTTTCTGTCTCTCCATGCATCTTAATTTTTGAGGAGAGTGCTAGAAGAGAGATTTCTTCTAGGCATCATGTGTGCAAGGGAGGCTTTTTCTTCCTTTTTAGTGATGGAGCAATAGTATTTTGGGTACAGGGCCTTATGATGAGAAGGCTTTGGGGCTGTGGAAGTGCAGCTGGATAGCTCATTCCTTCCTGAGGAATGAAAGTTTTCTTTTAAACAGAGGTATTGTTTTTTCTTGGCCCAAATGACTAGGTGATGTTTTTGGGATACGGAGCATCTGTGCACAGACCTTTCTGCCTCTGGGTCGGTGTGTGCCTGGCATGTCTGGGAACAAGGGAGAGTTGCTGACTGTGCCCAGGAGAGCTGGGCTGAGAGGTGCTCTGGGTTTCCCGGGGGGGCTCTGGGGTTTGGCTGTGTGGCTGAGTTGCCCAGAGGCACCAGCTGTGTGGATGCTGGCTGTTCGCACGGTGCTGCTGCTCTCTGGAGAGAGCTGGGCATAGCGTCTGGCTGCTTTGGAAAATCCTGTGGGTGCCTGCCCATGGTTTTAGGGCCTGGAAGTGCATTTGAACTAGGAGTCAGGAGCAGACTCTTGCTGTGCTCAAGCACACTCACACAGGGATTTTGTTGAAGGCAACGAAACTGTGTTCAAAATGATCTGTTAAATTTCTTGCTTAACTGGAGTTTTAATGTGCCAGGTCTTGTTGCTCTGATAGTATATTAGGGTAGTTTCTTTGCTTACTTGGTAGAGCAGAGTGGGGTTCTGCAGAAGACTCGCTGTGCTGCTGTGTGCACGGTGCTCCCTGGAGATGGACACTGCTGGCGCTCAGGCTCTGGGTTAACTTATGCTCATGTGCAGCTGCTGGAAAAGGTGGTGGTAGGGGAAATCTGCTGACAGTGCTGCAGAGGGGGGAGAGTGCTGCTGGCAGTTCCTCCCCTGCATGTCCCACTTCCAGCCCTGCTGAAATAATGGAACAAAGATTAAGTAATCGTCACCGTGGGTTTGCAGTGCCTGGCCCCAGCAGCTGCAGAGCCCTCGCTGTGTGCTGGCTGCCCCGGGGGGCCGCTGGGCTTGGAAGGATGGTTTGGTGCAGGTGGTTGGTCCCCCCGGCCCTCCTCCTGGGGAATGGCAGTGGAAACCCAAAGAAATTCTGCAAAGGCAGCAGCTCCCCCCTGGGTGGTGGTCTGGGTGCAAGGTTTCCTGCTCAAGTGGGACCGTGCTGGGAAGTGGTGGTGCTTGGAGGGGGGCTTTCTGGAGCATCCTCCTCAGCAGTGGCCTTGCTCGGGCTCTGCATGGGGGAAGGTGTCCAGCCCCAGGGCTGTGGGGTGGCGCTGCAGTCGCAGCTCTGGAGCCTGGCCCTGCTGGGGTGACAGCAAAGCCCCTCCTTGCAAAGCAGTGCCTCCCTGGGCCTGCTGCTTATGCACAAATAAATACATGGGTTTGCAAATAAATCCACCCTTCCTGTGAACATGTGTTGGTGGATTCGCTGACCACCCCCAGCATGCTGTGGTATTTATTGGTGCTTACTGGAGAACAGCAGTTAACAGCAAGCCCATTGCAACTGCTGTCTGATCTTGCTCATCTGAAACCTTGACTGAGCCATAGCTGGGGTGGAAATTATCTTAATCAGACTAGGATTAAAAGTGCATGTGGAATTCATAAAAGAAGCCTGAGTGGGATAAAATATCCCCACCGAGAAGCCTTTCTGGCTCTTGTGGAAGCCTCTGGCTTCCAGTGAAAGGCTCTAGGACCCCTTCAGCCTCCTCTGCATATTCCTCTCTCCTTTTGAGAAACTTCATGGCATTTAATCACTTCGAGGCTTTTCCTCTCCGCAGTGAGTGCAATTTGAAACGCAGGGGTCCCATACAAAAGGGGCAAGTGCTCAATGGACTATGTTAATATTCAGTGCCATTTACAATGGGTGCAGTTTGAAAAGGGGAGAATGGATGGTCTGGGAGCTGGGGGAGGAGGAGCTGCGGAGTGAAAATTCCCAGGGCAGGGGAACGAGCATCTCAGTAGGCAGCCGAGAAAACGAACACACTATCAATTGTTCTCTAGGAAATTCAACCATTATGTGTTCGATACTGCTTAATATTTTTTCTTTCCCTTTGCTTGTGTGAGCTGCTCTGCAGTTCTGTGGCTGTAGGTCTGGGGGTGGCTGAGCCTTGCAGGAGCTCCTGCTTGGAGTTTCAGGGATAAAGGAGCAAATGTGAGGTTGGCTGCCTTCCCCCTTCACTTGCTGGCATCAAGAGGCTAGAGGTGGTAAACTGATACGTTTGGGAGCCCAGACACTTCCACAGAGCACTTCAGGTACTTAAATGCTTCCTTGAGCACGGGTTAGACTTTGCTTCCCTGCTTAAAGCAAAGCTGGTGCTGGAATCTTGTCTCTGGCAGGGATTTAGGCAAATGCAGAAGCACTTTGCTGAAATGGGGCTTTAGCTGGTTTGAGGGAAGTCCTGGAGCACTGAAAGGATGTTCCCTAGTGTATGGCTTTAGCAGAGTGTGCTGGAAGAGTTCAAGGTGGCTTCATGTTGAGGCACTCCCCAGAGTGATGGAGAAACACCTTCCTGACTGCATACACCTGGGCTCATGAATGCATGTGTGGCTCTGCAGGGTGCCACGAGACCCTGGCCATGCCCAGGCAGGGCCTGCCTCTGCTTTCTGCTTGCTTTGATCTCTTGAAGAGGGGTTGAAGTTTTGTCTTGAAGTTTGAGTGGCTGCAAAACTGGCTGATGTCTTTCATTCCTTTGTAGCCTGCTCTGATTGTCCCTGACTTGTCTGTTAACCCCACCCAGGAACTCTCAGGGCTGCAGGGCTTTTAATTGATCTTGTTGGCTGCCCTGTGAGACACCTTGGATTGAGTTAGCTCAGCTCATCAGCTTTTAACATAATCATTTTGTGCTGCTAACCTAATCACCCAGTGCGACTCCCTTGTTTTGCAATGTGGAGCTGGATGGGGTCATGTGGATGAATGGAGATAATTTAGGCTAATGCTGCTGGGAAGAGCCATCTGCAGAAAATCCAGGCTCCAGGTTCATCATCTCTGCAGGACCAGGGCTGGGCAGGAATTAGCACCTCGTTCAGGGTGAGGGGAGTGATTTAGCATAGGGCATGGCTTTGGTGAATAAACACAGCCCCTTGGTGTTTTGTGCAAGCCTGGGAGGCTGGGTGTCTGCTAGCAGCTCTCCTCTGAGGTCCCTTGGTGGTTTTAGTGGCACGTCAAGGAAGGAGCTGAGCATGAGGCTGCAGGAAGAAACAAAGGGTGATTAAACCCCCTTTCCTATTTGATGGTACTTCCAGCTATTAAATGATGTGCTACAAGGTATTTTTTCCTGCTGTGCACAGGGGCTCGAGTCAGTGCCCAGGATGCCCTTGTGCTAGCACAGAACATGAAATACGTAGTATTATTGTAGCTGAGTCATCCATTAATAGTTAACCAAGTCCTGCACTGCAGCCTGAGTCCTTCAGTCCTGCTCTCTTGCAGCTTCAGAGCAGGACCACAACATATGTAATATGTTATGCTCCCTCATTATATTTTCAACACGTTGTCTCTCAAGCCACAACCATATAATTTTGGGGAAGTCTAGAAGCGGGCCCTTGCTATTTTGGGGCACCTCTCAAGACCTGATGATGTGTTGCATCCAATTCCAGGAGCATGGTTTACTTATGCATAGTTGCACTTTGAGTAAGAATTGAGGGACAGGTCTGAAACTGTGGTCTTCTGCCTAGTTTTTATTAATGTTAGCTGCGTTGGATGCGCAGGCAGGATGGTGTGTTATTTGCACTTGTCATGGCAGTTTCATAGTTTGCTGCAATGGTTGAAGTTTGGTAGATACTCTTAATATTGCTGCTTATAATGAGGCAGTAAGTTTTGCGTGTGGATTTTCCTTTTGTGTCTTTTTTGGATCCTGTGGGACAGTCCCGTTAACTTTGGAAATCTGCAGAGGTGCAGTCTTAAATGCATTTTCTGTAAGCCTTACTCCCCTGTACAGGCTGCATATTGCAAATGTTTCTCTTTCAATGAAGGTGCCTGTTTTTAGATAATTCTTTTCAGATTAGAAAACACATCCCTTGAGTTCAGTGGAAATTCGGCTGTGAAATCTTGAAATAAGATGCTTTTTTCCTAGACCACCTCCTCCAGTCAGCAGGTTTTTGCTCACTGCAGAGAGGCAGGACAAGTCCTCAGGTGCAAGAAGGTAATGAGAGATGGGAAATACAAAGTTGAGGCTGTGCTGCTTCCCCACACATCGTGGTGAGGATGGATCCGTGTCTCTGTTTCTCCCTGGTTGCCCGAACCCTGTGCTTTCAGGATGGGCACCTACCAGAGTGAAACTCCACTGTTTTTCAGTGCTGTGAATACCTTTTTGCCTTGGAGAGTTTACCATCAACAGCAGCTATGAACAAGCCTCTCCCCAAATACTGCCCTGCAAGAAACCATATTTTGCCTAGCCAGCATAGACCAGGCTGTTTTATAACTGCACTTAAAGTCTGTTTTAGCCTGCTGTGTGCCAATATAAACACAAATTTTCTATGTTATCTATCATCTAGAAAAGCCTTCTAAAAAGTGACGGCTGGCCAGTGGGCCGGTGCTTGCAGCGTGCGTGGTAGTGCTCAGCTAATGCTGTTGGATTGCTGGCACACATGGGTACTGGGGTTGAAGGTGTTGAGCTGGATGTGCCCAGAGCTTAGTGGAAGATATTCAGATGTAGATGATGGGTTTACTGGAGGGTGTTTTCTGGTTGCATTTAAGGGTGAAATGCTGGAGATGTCTCAGGTGTGTAGGTGCCTTGTTGGTGGGGCTTGCTGTGGGTCATGTCCTCACAGGGGTGAGGTGGTAGGGAGACCTCATGGATGGGGGAGCTGCTGGTCTGTGGGTTGTATCATGAGTAATAAAACAGCTATTGTAGGAAAGCGCCTGGCTGGAGGCCCTGTGAAAAATCGCCCCCTAAATGTGTTCCAGTTGTCCAAACACTGGTGCCTCTCCTTCCTCTGCTGTGTCTGCAAGAGGAGGCTGGAGCTGGCTCTCCACTGCCTGGGGAGCAGCCCCCAGCAGCCTTTGCTTTTTGCAGTGTCTCCATCAGCTGTGGTCCATCCAGTTTCAAGAGCTGTGAAAAAGCACCAGAAGTATTCCTTTAGTACAGACCTAAAAAATATCCTCTGGCCATCTGGACAGCATGGGCTGTTCCTGCAGCAGCCCGGTCCATGAGCAGGCAACCTGAACTTGGCTCTTCCTCAGCACATGGTGGTTTCTTTGTGCTGGAACTGGAAGGTGCATGGAGCCGTGGGGTTTCCTCCTTTCTCACTGGGCTTTGCAGCCTGATGGGGACTGTGGCAGGGATGGATGTGTGGCCTGTGTCAGCAGTGACCTCTGTCATTTGCAAAGGGTGAGGAGGTATCTCTTGATGATCTGGGTGGCACCTGGATGCTCCCCACCCTCTTCTTCTCTCATGCCCAGTTACTTCATCACTTCCACACCTGTCTGGCAGTGCAGAAATGCCAAGTGCTGCTGACATGGGGCAGTTGGCTGGTGCTGGTCTCTTAGCAGCCTGTGGTGTGTCCTTCCTGCTGAGCCAGAAGAGCATCCTGTGCTCTCCTTGTCTATGTGACTCACCAGAAACCTTTGCCTCCTTCTGAACCAGGGGGCAGAGTCAAATCCACACTTGTATTTCATTTATTTTGGCAAAATGGGGAGGCTTCTCCTGTTTTAGGAGATTTAAAGCATACGATGTTTTATTTTGAAAGGTGTCATAATACTTTCCACTTTGCTAAGCATATTTTTGTGCTGTTCCTATCTATGTTGGTCTATAAACAACTTTGTTCCTCTCTTTTTCCACCTTAAGTCTTCTAAGTCAGAGTTCTTGGCTTTCAAACACCTTTGGATGATTTCTGAAGTAGGGCACACACACCACATTAAATCAGTAAATAAGATGGTGTGTATTTTTAGACCTCTCTGATTTGGAAGCATTTGTGAGGGTTGTGCTGTCTTTGTTGCTTCACATGGTTGTAAACCTCTTATATATCTTCCTTCTCACTCTTCCACCTTTGTAATTCAGATGATCGTCACCCAAAAGCTGTTGAGATCAGTGGACTTAAAAGGTTTGGATTACTGTGTTTGTAAGAGCAGATAAATGAACTTTTCCAGTTACAGTAGGTTAGGAAACAGTTTAATGAAGATGATAAAATGGTGCCCAGGCAGACTCTACCTCTGCTGTGTGAGTGGGAGAGAAATTCTCTGGTTTGGGAGGAGGTCTGCAGAGCTGAGGCTTCACCACTGGTTCTGAGCCCTTTCATCTTGACTGGTGTTGCTTGGTTTGGTGCCTGTTGAACAAGGAGCCAGCAGCCTGCCTCTGCTCCACAGGGACTTGCTTCAGCTCCTGCAGCTTTGGTAAATGCATCTGTTTGTGGGGCTGAGTCCAGTTCCTCAGTGAAGCTGCTTGGCTTTTGACGACTTGGTGAGCTGAACCTCTTCCTGGAGCTCAGGTTTCAATCTTACCAGCCTTACCAGCAGAGAAGTGTGCTGGTCTTCGAGTTAATCTTCTTGGACAGAAGGTTGTGCAGCTCTGACAGGATGTGCTTGGCTTATACAGTCTACTTAAAACAGCAGTTGGCTTTGTTTCTCCCTGGTTTAATAATCTGTCTGAGGCAGATACTGCTTTTTACCTGGGGTTTGTGAGCAAGGAGACTGTGCAATGGTGCGTGTGTCAGTTCTCTTCCCCCAGAGCTTCTGATGCTGTTGGCCGGCTTCAGTTTGAGGGGTGAATTCAAATTTGAAATGCTCACCTCTGTTAAAGGCAGCAGGCTCGGGAGAGTGGCTCTGCCAGTGTCCCCACCAAGGGAAGGGAAGCAGTGTGAGATTATCCTGTATGAGACATCAAAGAATCCCTATGGGGGCAAAGCATTAAACCATCCCTGCAGGAAAAGCAGTAAAGGGAGACCCAGCTGTGAGACACAGCTCTGCTGTGCTTACCTTTGTTAGAATGTTGGGTGACAGAGGGGTTCAGAGTCTTGCTGGGATGGTGCTGGCATTAGCTAATACTCATAGGTGGGAGCAGAGGGTTTGGTGCAGGGTTGCCCCCTGCCTTGTCCCTGTGAGCAGGGGATGCCATGGAAGCAACACCCAAATCCTGGCCTCTGGGGACCAGCATGATCATTTCTCTGTGTATAATGTGGTGCCACCCATGTGGTGGTGGGGTGTCTCAGCCAAACTGGCAAAACTTTTGTGACTGTGACAGCCACAGCTGGGAATTGTTTCTGGTGACTCCCTGCTCCCCTCTTGGAGCAGAGTTTCCAGGAAGATGCTTTCATGGCCTGATGGGCATTGAGCAATTGGCCGTGGGTGGGGAGCAGTGGCCCTGGGTGTCCACATCTGGCTCCCCAGCAGTGCTGTGGCAGGGCTGGGACAGCTGCCTGGGGCTCCTGCCTGCTCTGGCTGCTTATGGGCTCTGGGCTTTATAGCAAATGTGGGGAGAGGGCAGAGCCATACAGCTGGATGGCATCCTCAGGAGATGTTAAATTGCAGTCCAGGCTGTTCACTGCAGTGTTTCTCTCTCCTGGTTCCTACCACTTGTGTCTCAAGTGCTACCACTTTGTGATCTGCTGCACAAGAGCCTGACGAGCTCTCCTTTCAGCTGGCAGGGACACTGAGACTGCATCCCTCTGTCTCCCAGGCTTGCTCCAGCTCCCAGGATTTCCTTTTATTCAGACCCTGTGACACCTTCCCTGTGTGCCCCTCTGACCACCCTGTCCTCAGGTGATGGTCCCTTTTGGCAGCCCCGCTGCTGGTCGTGTGTGTGAGCTGCAGTGGGACTCTGGTTACTGCTGGTTACTTTGCTTCACCCTCCAGCTGCAAATACTTGAGCCAGCTCGAAGGTGAGGTTTTCAAGCACCCTGTGTGCAAGTCGTAATGCCAGCATGGGGCTTGCTTGGGAACAGCCTGTGATTAAGCCTTTTGGGCTTGTCGTAAATTTTTTTCAAAGTCAAAACAACAGAAATCCACCTTATTTGGGGGAGGAGGAAGTTGCAGCTGAACACTTTTGGGGCTGAGTGCTAATTAATGTCGCTTTGTTTGTGAGAGGTGTGGCTAAAAGAAGAATAATTCAGCTCAGACTTATGGGCCTGCCCATTTGGAAACAAAATGGGGAAGTTTCCCTGTCCAACGATTTCCAATTGCTTCCTCTATGGTTTCCTGAGTATTTCTGACCGCCGGTTATAAAACTGTCTGCCTCTGCATCATCCCTCGTGTCTCCCCTTCACCCACCATCTCCCCTGGCTGCTCCACCCCTTCCTTCAGGCTCCCTCCACTGTTTGCAGCAGGAACATTTCTCACCCCTGGGAAGTCTGTTTCCTGGTGCTGCTATGTGATGGACAATGACAGCAGCAGCCCCTGTGAGATGGGTGGGCTTGGGAGTGGGTTGAAAATGTGCCTTGAAATCTTTTGGGGAGCTTAGGGTCCGTTTCAGCTGAATGCCCTTTTGATGGTTTTCTTGCGTTTTTTGTTGTTTGAAATGCAAAATCACTCTTGGCTTGTTTGGATGACTTCAGAGCTACCTGGCCATGCCTGCCCTGGAGGAGCAGAGCTGGTCCTTCTGGCATTCCCATGGTGTGGGAGAGGGTGCAGGATGCCTGTTTAGGTCTAGGTCCATGGGAAGCAAAGTCAGAGGAGAAACCAGGAATGAGTCCTCCAGTACTGCTCCCTCTGCCAGGCCATCAGTTCTTGGCTCCTTCCCAGTTCTCTGTGGCCACCTCCACTGAAGGCTTTCAAGCCAAGGTGAACCAAGCATATCCCTTCTGTGTGTGTGTGCAATATCTGATGGTGTTTGGGGCCAATATGTGGCTGTTTGACCCATGCCCAGCCTGCTGTGGTGGTTGCTTTCCAACCTTGGTCTGCATTTGGTCCAGTGCAGTGATGCTGATGTCCCACAGCCTGGCCATTCGGAGTTGACAGCATCCTTCCAGCCCTCATTTCATGGTGTCTGTTGTGACTCGCTGGGGAGCAGGGCACAAGTAAACAAACAAGCTGGTGTGGCAGCAGCATTGTCACAGCAGGATTTGGGTCTTGTTTCTGCTGCCACCAGCAGACTGCTGGCTTGGATGAGACTCCTTGCCCTGAAAATGGTCCCGTACTTAAAGCAGTGAAGATCTGTGTCGCCTTATGGATAAGCTAGAGGTCTAGTTTTCTTGATTTTTGTAGGATGCAATGGATATTTCCAGAGCACAGCTGTTGCTGTCCTGGGAGCTGTGCAAGCAGACCAAGTGCATGCTTGCTCTTTGGTGCTTGTGGATGAGGAGCCATTGGGAAGTGGGTGGATCCTGTCTGGGGAGAACAGACTCACTGCCCAGAGCTCTTTCACAGCGTGACCATCTCTAAAGGCCAAAAAAACTTCATCTGAAAGTCTGTTTTATTTATTCATTCCTAACTCCAGCCTTGCTTTTAGGGGAGCACATGGAGGCCACCAGCCTTGCTAGGCATGCAGGCTGTCTTGGCATGGCCACGTTCCTGTGCTGGAAGAGCGTGTTCAGGGTGATATTTAAAATGCAGTAGAAAACCCACACTTCCTTCAGAGTTTTGAGACTTACATTTTTCATCTTGGGCAGACTGTAAAGTTTTCTGCAGCGTTCAAGGGAACAGTTTGGTTTCCCATTGCCCACATGTCAGCATTCCTGAACAAAGCAGCCTCAAGATTTGTGGAGCAGATTCTTGAAATTCTGCAAGTGTTTTGAGCCAGAAGATGTTTCCAGAAACTGCTTGGCCTAACAAAAAGAGTTGGTAGGACTTGGGCACGGCTTGGGGAAAATGAATAAGGGATTTTTATCCTTCTTCAAATGAACATCATTCCGATCAAAACCACCATCCCTGGTCTTGGGAGCTGTTGCCACCTTATTGCTGTTAAACAATTGCCTGGTCTGTCCTGGATGCTCTGAACATACATTCAGATGAGTTTTTGTGGAAGAGCTCAGTTGAATCTGCTGCTTTTGCCCAGAAATATGAAAGTAGAAGTGCTGCCCCTTTCCCTAGGGCTGAGTGGCCAGCAATGGCACTTTGAATGAGGAACATGACAGCAAGCCTTGCTCATTGCCTTCCTGTTCTGATTTATCTGTGCTTTTGCTGGTTGCTGGGCTTGGGGTTTAGGCATCAGGTGTCTCTTCCCATGAGTGTTTTATTACAGGCATCAGCATGAGTGACTGGGAAGGGGACACGGGGTGTCACACCACCTAAGGCAGCTGCAGGGAGCTGTTGGAAGGCAGGAAGGTTTCTGTGTCTGGGCCCATTGACCCACGTATCTCAACCTCACTTCTGAAGGTGAAAGCAGCAACCCCAGTGCACACTTAGTGCTATTTTTCCCCAAATACTGGGTTTGGTTTTTTTGCTAGCACACTTCTGGTGTGCTCAGGGATTGTGGTATCAACATTTTCTCTTTAGAGAGGAGGTTTGACTCAAACCAAAATTGCTGATTGATTCCCTTTTGCTTTCCCCCCCTCTTCCTGCTAAAGTCAAGAACCACTTCAAAGGCTCAGATGTGTTGGTGCCAGATGCCACACAGTTATTGTTAGAGGAATCTGAAATATAATTGAAAACAAACCTTTGTTCAGCCAGGCATGTCTGGCTGTAGGCTTTCACTCATGAGATGGGTGCTCAGCCTCTTCTGCTAGATTTGGTGTCTACACACTTGTCATGGTAGATGAATTGTCTGTGAATTCTCTTACATCTGATAAATGTTTGCGAAATCTGGGAAGTGCCTATTTTAAGGAGGTTTTTTTTCCTACCTAGGAACCCACACTGACGCTCAACAGTTATCAGCATATTTGTGGAATTCCTTACAGTAATAAAATGCATCAGATTGGTTTTGGCAGGCTGATTTCAATAGAGATGCTCCCAAGTCCAGGTTCCTCTGGTTAGCAAGCACATATTTGTCCTGCTTCCTTTTCTGTGGAATATAGGCTATTGTTTGACGTATCAAAAACATTTGTAAATGTATGGATAAGATAGATACCAGCATTAATTTTAGTTTTATTTGGTGTGAAAGCACAGGTTGGAGTAGGAGGCTTGTAATCCAGTTTGGTTAGTTCTCCTGGCGGAGTCCATGAGGCTGGAGGCTTCCAAGGAGCCCAGCAGATTTCAGGTGCTCTGCATGTAGCAGCCCTCACTTGCCTGATGCTGAACATGAGGTAATCTCATGGGGTGTGAAAACAGTGTGTGTGGTTTGTGAGATGCACAGCATATTTAGGGTTCCTATTTCTTATTGACTATATATAATTTAGAAGAGTGTACTAGGTCTGTCTTGAGCCAGAATTTGAATTGTTCCTGTGCATGTCAACCCAGGATATTGCCCTGGGGCTCAGAGGCCACCCCATGCATATGCTTTGTGTGACATCACTTTGTCCCCCCTTGCTGCAGGTGCCTGGGTTTGATCCTCCTCAGTGCTGGGACAATGGTCTGCTGAAGTCTGAGAGATGCTAAAGCAGCTGAGAGCAGGGAAGCGCAGCAGGGTACAGGGACCTGACTTCCTTGTGGAGGTTACTCCTGTAGCCTGACTTGGAGAAATGGGTCCATGTGAGATGTAATAGGTCCTTTAGCTGTGTGCTGGTTGCCCAATTTGGTATTTCTTTTCCTTTTAATATGCCTCCCCTATCAAAAGCTCTAGCCTCATTGCATATGGCTGCCTGTCTGTTGTTTATTAGTAACAGTCTGTTACCCTGTGGTTAGTGCTCACACATGATATTTCTTTGGTTTCAGTACAGACTGAGCGGGTTGTCCGCCACTGGATCCAAAAAATGTAAACTATTTATAAATGAAAAATACTCTCCAGTTTTAAAGTGCTGTGTTGTTCCCCTCTCCCTCCAGCATGTGCACATTTGGCTGATCTCGTGTAATCCCACTGATGTAAATCCAGATCTCTACAATTTATGAGACTGTGGGCCTCCTGGAGAAATTTTGATGTGACCTTGTGCTCAAGGGGGGGAGAACACGAAGCAATAGTGATAAAAAGTAATGGAAAAATGTTATTTGGCTGTCTTGCATTCAGTGCAGATATGGGCCCAAACTCAGATAAACCTTTCTTTGGAGTTCAGGGATTTTTGATTTTGGTTTTCCAGTTGGGCTCATCTCCATCATAAGCAAGTCTTGAAAAACTGGGACAGAAACTTTATTAATGTGACTTAAAATGACCCAAAACAACTAGAGTGCTTTTTTTTTTTTTTAATGCTCCTTACAATTAAATTCTGCTTGTTCTCTGTCTTTCAAGCATATACTTAATTTTATATTGGACAGACAACCTATGTTTAGTCTCCCAGGGAAGAAAAATAAGATGGGATTTAATAATATCTTAAGGGAGTCTGGGGTAAAGTTTTCTGTGCCTGTTTGGAAAGTGGGCTGGGAAGGGGACAGGCTGAACCAGAGGCTGAAATGGTCAAGCCCAGGCAAAGGAGAGGAGGAGGCTGTGAATTAAATAGAGGTGGCGTTTTTTAGGTGAGTGTTCACAGCATCCCAGCTAGCAATCATTTAAATGAAAACGGTGGAAACTTTCTCATTGCCAGTGCATTGAGGCAGTCTTTGCCATGTAGCTGTCATTAATCGGTCTGTAAGTTGTGCAAGAATTTACTAGTCTCACTGGTGCATAAAGGAGTAAAGCATAACAAGAGTAAACTCAGTATAGTTTCCAAGTTTTCTCTGGATGCTATTTGCATTGATAGTGATAATCCCTTGCTCTGTAAAACCCAATTGGTAGGAATATTTGGTTTGGTTTTTTCAATTTTGAATATTTAGGAGCACCTAAACACATTTGCACTTCTGTCCCCCACAGCACTTGCTGGAAAAGACTGTTACAGCCTAGCTGGGACTGTGGAACAAAGCCTTTAATGTACTGATTGCATATTAATGAACAGCCAAGCAGGCAGGACAGTGCCAAAAAGCAACAAGTGAGAAAGCCAACAGTATCAGCACGAACTTTGCACTCCGGAAAGTGTGAAGTGATTTTGGTGAAAGGAGTTTATTACACAAGTGGAACACTGCACTCCTCTTTGATGCCCAGATCTCTGTGCTAGTAAACTGAGGAAGAATAATTGGCTGGTGGAGCTTGATGGGTTCCCATTAACCCGTTCTGCCCCCCCTTGAAATGCTCCCCACTCTGAAGTATGGGTGCTGGCTGGTGTATGAAGCTGTAATAGTGCTCAGAGTGCATGGAGATACCATCCACATCTGGTTTGTATCGCCTTCAGTGGGTTTTATTGCAAGCTGTAGTGTTCCATCTGTACCCTTCTTATTGCCCAGTTCTGTCCTGCAGCATCGGGCAAATGAAATCCCAGCCTGGAAAAAGCTACAAAATGGGCTGGGGTATGAATTAATATTATGGCTACTGATAGTGGTGAGCTTCTCCTGGTATTTGGCAGAAATTGGGTATCTTGGCTCTTGCCCCTTCATTAGTCAGGTTTCTTAATCCTGAGCTTGTTACCACGTCCCTGGGATGTGTTTTTGAGGGCTTCCTGCCTTGGAAGGAGAGGCTGGTCCCCGTCAGCCTCCTACTGGGGCTCCACCACAGAGCCTGAGACCTGCCGTGGGTGAGTGCCAGTGGTGGCATGTCCCCATGGGGCACTCGGGGACAAACCAGCGGTCGCATGCAGCGGTTTATCAATCGCCTCGATTATGTCTTTCTGCTCCACAGCTCCCTCCAGGAATGCACAGTATTTGGTGCGGGGGCTTGGGTCCGCTGTGCAGCCGGGGACTTTTCCATCGGGAACATTGGGAGTATTTAAGATGTTCTTGCAAATATTTTTAAATTTACTTTTTTTTTTCCCAGTTGGCCCTGGGCCAATTTTTACTTGTCTCTGATGCATAAAGTGGGTTTGAAAAAATGTTGTTGTTTCTCCCTCTCCCCCCATTTAAACATTTCAGGAATGTCAAGTCTTGTCAGCCTTGGCTTTGCTGGGGGAAAAAAAAAAAAATCCCTGGAGGAGCTTAGAGATGTGTTTTTTATGTGATCTCAAAACCCTGAAGGAGGGTATGGCAGGGAGGGAAAGAGCAGGTCGTTAACAAAAGCTTCCTTTATCCCAAATTTTAACGAGGCATTGCCACTAAATAGCAGCAACCACACAAAAATTCTCCCAACCTGACTTGGTTCTCTGCTGTTGGCCCCCTTGGTTTATCTCACTTTGCTGGTTTCCCCGTTATAGCTCTTGCAGTGTTTTCCAAGGTGGATAAAACCTAAATTTGTAACATAAACCTGTTTGGAAATATGGACAGATTAAGAGAAGACTTCTCATCAGATTTTTCTGGCAGCAGTTACTGGTGATGGCCAGTCATCTGCATGGAAACAGGCAGGTGAAGTCTGGTTTCCTGAGGATTTCTGTCTCCAGGCTTACTAAAGTTTTAGTTGACTTCTGCAGAGTTTTCCTGTTATCTCTGCATTGTGTTTTGGTGTTTCCCTCCTTCCCTCCTGCTGTCCACGGTGTATTTTGGGAGCTCCCTCCTTGCCCCCACTGTCCATGGTGTATTTAGGGAGCGTGTGGGGCTGTCTGTTGACCACAGCAATGGGCCCTGGTGACCCCAGGGGTGAAGGCTGTGTGTCAGCCCCTGGTTCTGCAGCCTGGCAGGAGCTCACTTGCCCCTCTCTGGTCTCATCCCAGTTGGACTATTTGAATTAGGGCATGCATCTGCAGCCTCGTATTCCTTGGGAGCAGCCCTGTTTTCCTTCGTTCCTTCCCCCCTCTCCTCTTTTTGCATGATAAACAGAAGTTCGGTGGCTTTGCATTTATTCTCTCTTAGTGGTGCAGTGGGAGAGATGCTCAGGGTTTCACAGAGCCCCTCTCCCCTTTTCTGGGCTGTGTTTCATGGAAGGCTGCAGCAGACACCTGTCCCCCAGCTTTCCTTTTGCTTCTCCAGGTGTGATGAGGTCTGTGTTCCTTGTCACCACCACCAGCTGCCCCCATAGGTGCTTTTGGGGGGCTGCTGGAGGCAGTGGGGAGCATGCCGAGCTCTCTGAGCTGGCAGTTACACCTCGTCCCTGTGCTGGCTGCCTGGCTGGACTTTGGAGCTGAGCTCTGGATGGGGTGGAGGGGAACCGCAAAGGAGAAGGAGGAAATGTTTGTTTAATTCCTGACGCAGCGTAAGGTTCAGAGCGAGCGGATTGTGAAACAGCATGGAGCAGGGAATCGCTTTGCCCACAGTTTGCAGATAACATGTGCAGACCAGGCAGCTGATGTGGGGCGCAGGGAGGAGGGCAGTGGGGTTTACTCATTTTCAGTTTAAATAACCATTATAATCTCCGTCCATTTGAATAGTGAGTGATTCCTTATTAATAAAGGCCTCCCCTTATTGTTCTGAAATACAGGCTGTGCTCAAGCTTTTACAATTGGGATTAATTTTTTTAATGGGTGCAGGCAGGGGGAGTGGGCTGTTTGCATTTCCTCCACTGTCATGGGGCTTTGGCTTCTCTCTGTGCGTGCCCTGGCCCTGGGGCCAGCTGCCTGCTGCCCTTGTGGCTCCGCTGCTATAAATTAGGCAGCAGTGTGTTCCCAACTGGAGCAGGGCTGGGTAATTGCTCTGGGCAGGTTTATGGTGGGGAGGTGTGAAGTGGCCACAGACTGTGCCCCCCATGGAAGTGAGTCTGCAGATGGGCTGGGAAGCGAGCGGCCAGGAGGGCGGTGTGGGAGAGGGGATGTTTCCTCCCTTGGGGATAGGGGGACTGGTTAGGGAGAAAGCAGTGGCGTTAGCCATCCCTGGAAGGATGCAGGCCATGAGGTGTGTGGGGCTCTGGCCCATGCCCACACTGAGAGCTCGCAGTGGGTGCCTGGAGAAGGACACTGGGATGTCAGCGTGCATCTCTGGAGTTTATGACTCTGCATTTTCCTTATTAAGGAGGAAAAGAAAAAAGGTGACAAAGGAGCCATTTGCAGACTTCTCATAAATATCACAGGGATTTCACAGCAAAGCACGGAGACTGTTGAAGCTGGTTGGGCATACCAGAAGCTTCATGAAATAGTTGGATTTGATCAACACTTCATCACTTTCAGACTTCTTGGCTCAGTCTTGCGTGCCCTCTCCCCTGCCCTGGAGGAGGCAGGGGATGCAGGTGTTGTCCTCATGCCCCTGCTGCTGACTGCATGTGTCTGTCAAGTGGGGTTCATGGCATGTGAGGGCATCTGCAAATGCCCAAGGTGAAATTTAGCAGGGGTTTAGTGTGCTCTTGCAATCACAGGAGAGCAGCAGGGCTGCACCGGGTTGCTGATGGCCCTTCAAGTGCAGGACAGTAGATGAGATGCTTTCTGCCCTCCTCCACAGAGGTGTGTGGAGCATTGCAGGGGGCTGGCTCTTGCAGGCAGCCCTGTAAAGCTTTTCTGAACTGGCTCATTGAGGTGCTGTTTCACAGGCAAGGTTGCCTTGTGGTAAGGTTTCGTGTGATGCTTTTCCATCCGTTGCTGTTGCAGGCACCTCCAACTGCAGTTGGCCAGGTTTGCCTCATGGGGTGAGTGGCAGGTGAGTGGCAGAGGAGAGGATTCACTGAGGATGATGCCCTTAATTTTAATTGCCAATAGGAATGTTTTGAGTGTATGCTTTCCTAAAACTTGTATGCTAATGCTTCCTTTTTGTCTTCCTCATGCAAGCAGCTTTCCTCTTCCTGGCTGTCCAGGCTTATGGTGTGTTCTAGAGGCTCTTCTTGGGTTTAGAGGAGCTCTGACTCTCCAGGCACACACACACACACCTTCACCCAAGTCCTTCCCAATCCAGAGCTGCACTGCTCTTGCATTACCTTGTCGTTACCTTGCATTACCCAGTGTCCCATTTGAGCACACAAGAGATAAATGTTTTTGATTCTTTGTGCTGAAAAGCAGCTTGCTTTTTCCCTAGCAGAACTAAGCAGAAAAATGCAGGTAGAGATAGGAGTTTCCAATTAATTTCATAAAGTTCTTAGTAAAAAGGAATGGAAATTTTGCAGCAGCAACATTTTTTAGAAGTTTGCTTACAAGCAGTTTATTGATCTAGCAAATAGGTGGATAACACAAGCCTGGAGGTGTATGACAGTTAATGTATAACCATTAAATAGACTTATTTGGACACTTTTTATACGTTCACATAGCAATTAAAGCTTATAAATCTGTGGAGAGTGTTTTTTATGTGAAGTAAAATGAGAACCTTTATCCCAGAGAAGGTGTTCATGGAAAAGGTACAGTTTATGTAATTGTATTCATCTGACTTGACGTAAGTGTGGGGCTGCAGGGGGAAAAAAAAAAACCCAGCTGCTAGAGCTAATTCCTGAGGCTGATTGCAGTATTGCTGTGTATTGGCTTCCCTCCCAGGGGCCAATTTGGTATATTGAAATCAGTGTCATTCTGTGGGGTGTTGTACTGAACCGAGGGTTGTGTCCTTGCTCTAGACAGATTAGTTTTTGGCTCTTGCCCCCGTGTGTGTGTTTTTTTGGTTATTTTTGTCTCGGAGCAACTTTGGTGGCTGTGTCAAATTTGCTGAAAAAAACCCTCACCTATAAAATGGTTTCCTGCTGGCTAACCTGATCAAGCAGTAAATGTGTCCCATAGCTCTTGAGCTCTGTCATGGTTAAAGTAATTATATAGCAACCCAAGCTTTGTGGGAATGTGGAAAAGCCTTGGTTTCTTTTCCTTACCTTTTTCTTCCCCATACAGTGTATTTCATGGAATGCAAAGACTGAGTGAGATGTTGGGGATTCAGTAGACAGAGTATATATGTAAGATGTAGCTCTTCTTTTTGACTAAAATAAACAAAGGCTGAAAACCAGACTTGTTTTCAGGTCTTTGTAGCAATACCTTCTCCACACCAGAGCGTGTGGATGGTGGGGAAGGAGGGATGGAGGTCAGCCTGGCTCAGTTTGTGCAATTGTGATTGCAGAGCTCCAGGCAAATATTGACACCAGATTTCTTGGCAGACATGCCATTCCTGAGATGCCCTGGGAGTAAAGATCTTCACTGGGGCTTGCTGTTGCATGAAGCAGCCCCTCCTGGGATGGTGGAGGTGGTGAGTAAAGGGGGAGAGAAGCTCAGTGAGTGTTAGTGGTGCAGCTGAAACGTGATGCTAAAGAGGGTTTCACCCCAAAATACTATGGTATATCATTGTGAGGTCTCTAACAAATGTATGGATGGGTTGGCAGATGGCAGAGAGAGATGGGACGCCTTGGTGTATCTTCACTGGAACCTGGCACAGGTCTGAATGCAGGGGATGCACCCATCTGCTCTGCTCTTTGCACTGCAGGACAGCCATTACTTCTTCACATCTTTAAAAAAAAAAAACAAAAACAAAAACAAAATAAAAACCAGCTGCCAGCTGCAGAAAGAAAAAATTGTGAAATTCTGTTTTCCATCAGAAGTTGGCTGCCTGGGCTTTTTGCTGTGGCAAGGGTGTTTTTCTGAGCATGTGTGAGATAACCTGCCTTCTCTGCAGTTCTAGAGAATACACCGGAGGGTTGTTAACATCAGCCAGATACCTCTGTACTGTGGCTTTGTAGCATAGTCTGGACAAAAGGTTGAATCAGGCAGTCATTTCTGCAGTGTTATTTCCTATACAACACTCTGGAGAAAGTTCAATATCACTTAGTTAACTTTTGCAGAGCCGTTTCCTGTAGGTTTTGTTAGAAAAAAGCTGCATTATGTGTTTCCAGTTGCAGTAGAGTTATTTTCCCCTATAAAATGCACTACAATTTATTTTTACACAATTTTCATTGGTTTGCAAAAGACTTTGGGGGGGAGCCTGTATGTTTGGGAGACTTGGAAAGTTTTTTTTATTTCATACCTCACTTGCTGTGACAAATTGAGGAAAATGTGGTGTTCTTTTTAATGTGGCGTCGCTGTACTTGAGCCATGCTTGGAATACAGAGTCTACATTAGCACATGCTCCCCCAGTGCTGCAAGTCAGTGGCCTGTTTGTCCCAGGTTCTGATGGTGCCTGGTCTTAAGAAAGACTGAGAAAACTGTGCAGCTGACAGCCAGGTTGTGACCTGCAGTATCTCCTCTTGGTGGCTTCACAAATGTGGTAGGGACTTGTATGGGTGTTTCTTTTCTGTGTTTTTATTAACCATGTGATGTGCTGTTACCCTCTGGTCTCCTTGGACATGTTCTCTTTCATCATGTCTTCCATGACCCCACTTGTGGGGTGCCTTGGGGTCTCCATCGTGGTTCATCTCAGGATTTCTTCATCTTTTGTGTGTGAAGTGCTGCATTTCTTTTCCATTGCTGTCTGTGCTTAGAGCAATGCTTTCCCTAAGCCCTAAGAATTCTTTCTGATTACCATGAAATGGTGACATTTCTTCTCCTTATTCTCTTCATAGCAATTAATTTACTCTCAAAAGGACATGGTTTGAATCCTCCAAGCAGTGAGCACACCTGTAGCCCTCCCAGTGCAATAGCAAACCTTGGGAGCACCTCCTGCACTCAAATAATTGCGTTTTGGAGCACAAGGTGTTGGTGTGAAGCCAGTGTGCCTTTTGCCCCATGAGAGGTGCAGTGCAAGGAGTGAATGGTGAGCTCCTTGGCACAGCGCCCCGGCTTGCAAGGACCACTCGGAAGAGCGAAAGTGTATTTCTGTTCTTGGCCTAATTGTAGTGTTAGCTTTTCTATTTTCAGTGCAGCCAGGCAGCCACCCATATGGAGTTTTGTTAGGGGACTTTTTGGTTTTTCAGAGGCCATCAGGCAGTTTTAAGATGATATCCACTTTGGATTATGCCTGAGTGGGATGGGTTTGAAGCAAGAGGGAGGGATCTCTCCTCCTGCAGAATTTGTTGTGGATGCAGCCTTTGTTCAGATGAAGGGGTTCCCTATACTTCAAGCTGGGACTGGAGCCTTTGCTGGCGTATGCACACCTTCTGGTGGGCAAAACCCAAGATAGTTGTAAAAATCCTATCTCAAATGCCAAGTGGAGCAGTATGATTCCAGTAATAATAGTTAAAAGAAGATGAAATGAGCTTATCCAAATACCTTCTGAATCCGGCGGTTTTGCAAGAGATTGGGTCCTTAATTGTTTCCTGTAGCAAAAGAATAGGGGAATGTCCCCCTTCCCATCCCTCTAACCCTCTACAACATGGAAAGGATAAAAATCTGTAGGAGAGAAAGGCTGTTCCTTGATTCAGCCTTAATAACATCTGCCCTCCCTTCGAATTAGCTGTGATGCTTTTAGCTGAGAAATTGCACAAATCTGAGGGAGTTCATTGAATAATAAATCAAAGCATCCATCCAGCAAAGTACATCATAGCCCTTTGAAGTAGATGAAAAAATACCTTCCTCATCTGAAGGCGTCACATGTGCTCAGGTTTGGCGCCTGACTGATGCTAATGTAGGGTTTGAGCTCGGCTTAAGTGCCCCAGCCAGGAGAGTGGAGGGCAGGAGAAGTGTGGGCTCATTAACTGCCTGCTTTGCCCACAGCCCCATTTGCCCAAGACTCCTGAAAGGTTAAGAGACCTGAAGAGCAAAAAGCTGCAGCCACTGGAAATAGGGGCTGTCTTTTAATTCTGAGGAGTCCTGAGATATCAGACTTAAGGAAGAGCAAGCTCATTTGAAAAACTTTCTAAAATTTTATTAGCTATAACTTCCTCTGTCTGAGTCTTTCTGCAGTTTGAGTTGCACTAATAAAGAAGTCTGGCTTTAAGTGGAAGGAGTTGAAAAATAGCATCAATAAAAACTGTAAAGCTCTCAAACATTTTTTTAAGTAGTGCTTCTGTAAAAGATGTGGCATTATATGCTGGGGTGGAGTGCAATAAAGATTTTTACTAGTGCTCTTCACAGCTCAGTCATAAGCTGTACAGCTGTCCCACATTCTCCTGATAAAGCCTTTCTGCCTGAATACATCCCTCTAGATGTATTGCTCCATGCATATATATATGTACATGTTTGTGCTTGTACCTGTTGTGTCTGTAAATTCATAGTGAAACAGTTACGTACATGTGCAAGTTATTCAAGCAAGAATATATTCTTGTGTGTGCCATTCTGGTGTTTATATAAAGAATGCAAAGACTGGCATGAGATCACAAAGGTAATGACTGAAAAGCAGCAGCAGATGTAGACCCCTTAGTGGCTTCTTTTGGGTGTTCTTTGGGCAGAAACTTGAGCACTGGTTTCATTGGCTTTGAAATTCTTGCCCATATTGTGTTGCTGTCCCAGCAGTTAACACCAATACAGGAGTTATGCCAAAAAAAAAAAAAAAAAAAAAAAAATTCTTATTCTGATAGCCCTGCTCTTAACATTGAAGTGGGAATATAGCTTTCTATAGCACATTGCAAAAATAAAGAGCATCTTCTGGAGGAATGTCACATTCTAGGTCATACTTACTGTATTTGTAGTGGTTGCTTACATGTAGAATCAATGAAAGGGAAGTATCTCCCATGGCAAACAGTATTTGACCCGCTGGCAGCAGGTATGCTGTGGACCACCATTTGGAAACTCCTGCATCATGCCATTGCTTCTCAGCCTCTTATTAGCTGAAGCCGATAATACAGCTGTCTGCCATCAACAGCTGTCTGCTAGTTGGTGATAATGTGAGGGTAGAGGAAGCTATCTGCTGCTTTCAGGCCATGTGCAGGGAAAGAAGTTTATCGAGGAAAACAGCTCTGCTTAGGACCTAAAATATGGAATAAATTAACTTGAAAGTATCTTCTGGCTTTTCATTGTCAAGTGGAAGGTAGTTTCATGGTAGATTTATTTGCCTTGTTTTGCAGCAAATGCATTATATATAGCTTGGGGTTTATTTTTCTTGATCTAGGTGGAAATGGTTTCTTTTAAATGCAGCCTTTCTGTCTTGAAGGTCAATTAAAATGGGTTGGAGGTCAGATAAAATAAAGGGACAGAACACTTGCTTCTTGGTGTATCTATTTCTGCAATGTTATCAGTGCATGTGGTTTTGTTTCTAGCATTTTGTTCCAGGGCTTCCTCTAAGACGGAACAAATTGAGTCAGTTGGATGCAGTACAGCTTCCAATTTGGGGTTAGAAATCCATTAAATTGCTCGGTGCTTTATTGTCAATACAAAAGTGCTTGAAATTAAAGTGCATATGATTGGACATTGATTACTCAAAAGGAGGGAGGGTGGATGCCTGTGTAAACCACACACCTCCAGCTGGGATGGCCAGCTTAGGGGTTTTTTAGCTTAAAATGTGCATGTTTTGCCCTTACAATGCTGTTCTTTACTACAAAGAACTATTTTTAACCTGAAAATGGAGAGCTGTCTGTCATGTGTTTCTCACACCTCTGGGGGATTAGAGCTGGCCCTGCAATGTACAGTGCTGCCAGCTGCTGACTGCCCCGTAGGTAACTGGTCCTTTAGCTGATGCTTTGGTGCTGTATATATCATTCTTTTCCACAAGCAAGATCCTTGGATTCTGTCAACCTCTCAACTTTGGCCCATGGCATTGAAAGGTGCAGGGAATGTCCTTGCTTGCGTGGATTTTAAACTGAGGAAGCTTATGGTGGGGCATAGCAAGGAGTCCAGTGTTGTAATTCCACTCGGACTGCTGCTAGGATCAGCTTTCTGCTTCCACTGTAGAAAGCTGCAGAGTTGTCCGGGTGTTTTGTGAGAGCGGAGTTACTGCCACCAGCCATGTGGGAAGAGGGGAGCAGAGCCAGGAGGGGTGACCACGGCCACTGTCCTGGCAGGTATGGCTGAGGTGGCTGCTTCAGCTCTGATCAGTGAGCTTGTTAAACTTTGCAGCACGTCTAATGAGACGGAGCTTCAAGTCCACATATTTGCTGAGATTTTTCTTAGATGACGGCACAGCAGCTGCACTAGGTGCCTGATGAGGAGCAGCCACGGGTGAAACAGTGGTGTAGTGTGGCCAGCCTGGGCTGATGGAGAATGGGCAAACAGCAGTTCTTTCTGGGAAATGCCTCTTTGCTTTCGCACTGTTCCGCTGCACGAGGGTGGGAGGTGATGCAGTCCCTTTCTGCAGTGTTAAAAAGCAGCATCAAGTGCAGGAGAGGCAAGAGCACACTGGTGACCCCCATGCCTGAGCTGCAGGAAAAATCTGCATGCTTGTTTTCCAAGACTTTTTTTTTTTTCCCCCCAACTCTTTGCCTGACTAGTTTTAACCAGTGCACAAATATTCCTTTGTGCTGCTTCCAAGCAAGCATGTTTTTTGGGGAAGATTGGTCCTTCCTGATGAACTATTAATAAGAACCGCAAGAGAACGAAGCGCTGAGCAAACACCACGGGAGCGAGAGTTGCCTGCCCTCTCCCCATCGTTAATGATTGATTGGGCTCTGCTCTGGTGTGGCTGGGTGGTGACATGCCCTGTGATGCCACTGGACTGGGCATGACTGCAACCAACTTGCATCCCCAGAAAGAGCAAAGCATGTTATGATTCCATGTTTTAAGAGAGAACTTATATTTTAATATAGGTTATTGGATATTACTGAATGATTGTTGACTTCAGATGTTTTCTTAACTTGTGGAAACCTCTGAACAGTGTTCAGGGAGTTTCTAAATTATCTTTCTTTGCCATCTGCACTTGACTTGTAACCCACAGTTGGATTTTGCAGAGTCATGTAGTGGGAGGATTACGTTGCCAGCAGTTAACGTGTTGCTATAGGTCTTTCCAAGCATGTGAAAAATCCAAGGGTTTCACGTGGTTTATCTGCTGTGACTACTTGTGAAAAATTGCACAACTTTCAGATGAAAATATTTGCTTTGCAGAAGTAGCAATCTTTGAAACTGTAAATAGTGCTTAATGCTGATTTATCAATGTTACCAGTTAATGGAGGCTTAGCAGTTGTTCTAAGGTAGATGTGTATAGTAAATTACATAGTTGTTAATCCTCAATAAATTAGTTTAGTATGTTGAATACACGGTCGGGAACCTTAATTGAAAATGTTACTAAAGAAGTCACGGCCTTTATTGATTTACTGAAGAAACACAGTGGTGGTGGAAGCAGGAGCAATTTGTTTCCCAAGTATTTTGTTTATGAGCTGGGTCTCCAGCCCTCACTTCAGTGGTTTAAGACACAGTGTGCTTTGCCTTGTGGAGGCAGAATCACTGAGAAAGAAATTTGCCATCAAATTAGAAAAAGGCAAGTTTGCTATTATGCAGCACAGCAAACAACTTGTGGGGTTTTGGTTTTAGGATATGTCTTTCTCATGACAGTAGGCTGCACTTTAATTAAAATAATAAACCCAGAACAAACCCTGTGGGTGTCTGGGCAGATGAAGGGTGGAGTTTGACTTGTGGGTTAAAAAAACCTCCACATCCTGCTTTTCCTTCCAACTTCTTACCTGTGGCACAGGTGGCAAACCAGAATTGCTTTATGTTAAATTAAATACAGTTATTTTTATTTAGATGCCCGTGCCCTCTTTGAAATGTGTTTTTGCTTTGAGGCAATCCTTGCAGCTGATAGCTCAGTGTATTTTGGAGAGGATCAGTTTCCTTCAGGCAGTGCAGCTTAATAGAAGCAGCAAATAAAGTGAAAAATTGCTGCAATTAAATACTGCCTGCTCTAAGCCTTGCAGCATCCCCTGTTCCTTGTGTACAATACTGCCTTTGACTGGGCTGTCTTATTAGGACTGCAGGTTCCTCTGCTCCTAATGGGAGGGTTTGTAACTGCAGGCCATGTGGCTGCTGCTAGTATTTTTTTTTTTTCAGAAGCGGAGAAAGCCTTCTTGAGTACCTTGTCATTTGTGCTTGCTTTGTCCTGCCGTCTCCTGTTGATTTGGGTCCCTCCTGGCTGCCTGGAAAGGCTGTGCATGTCCCCAGCTTCCAGGGCTGGTGGGGCACACTGGAGACAAGCGCTCACACTGAGGCCATTGGATGACTTTCAAATTACTTCTTGAAATCTCACTTCACTTTTCTTTTTTGAAAGATGAAGCAGTTGAAATATTGAAAAAAACCTCTTTTTGGGTAAGCCAGGGTCAAGCTCTGGTGAAATGAGTATCATCATGTCCCTCGCCACGCAGCAGAGGCAGAGCAAGAGGTCTGTAAGCACCCGAGTTACCCAAGTGCTTTGCACATATATGGTGGTGTACTTGCATACGTGTGTGATTATGTAGATCAAGCTGAAGCTACTGTAGCTTTCTTTAAAAAAAATAAATAAAAATTAAAACATTTGGAGTGTTTGGAGAAGACAGTCTTCCAAGCAAAATGGGAAAAAAACAAAACAAAAAACAACCCTGAAAAGAACTCCACTGTAGTTTTGTTGAGGTTATTAAAATAGGAGGAAATGTGATCCTAGGTTTTGTCAAAATACTTTTGTGTAAACTGAACGGGGCCTAAAATAACCAGAAACTGCCCTTTTTAGAGAGACAAGTAAGCCTGTGAGAGTTCCTTGCTGTGGGAGGTGTAGAAGCCCCAGCAGCAGCATAGTGTTACCCAGTGCTCCTGCAAAGGACTTCTCTGCCCTTCCTCAGCCACCGAGAGCACGGTCCTGCCTGTTGGAGCCAGGGAGCTGACAATAATAGAGGTATTGATGTCTGCAGCCTTGTGTGAGCAGACCAGCTCTGGTGGGTGCTTACCAGGCTTGTACATGCGGGTGTCCTTATGTGAGCCGAGCGTGTGATCTCTGTGTGCTTGTGAGCAGAAACAGTTGTGAGTGCAGAGTGGCAGAGGAAGGGCCAGGGCTGAACATGTGTCCCTGAAAGCTGCCTGAAGATAAGAAGATAATTCCCTAATTCCTTGAACCATATCAACCACATGCTAAATTAAATTGTAGTCCAGCACAATGCTTCTCAGTGATGTGGTTTGAATTAGTGTTCTTTGCATTAATGACTGCATGCATCTGCTGGAATCGGTGTGGTATTGATTCTTTGGGTGATCATGCTGCAGGAATTTCCTTTAGACGGTGGTGTTGGTCATGACTGAGAGTGATTCATGGTGCAGTTTTCTTGGTGTCTGGATGACCTCTCAAAGTTTGTCTTCACTGTCAAATTAGCTCATATTATGGCTTGAGGGTTGCCCTTAAGTTGACTCCCTTCTGCACATAAAGCCCCTTATATGAGCAGGCTATTAACCTGAGCTAATATGATGCTGCTGCTGCTCATTTGAGCTAGGGCATAAGTAAAGCCTGAGTGAGCACACTTGCTTAGCTGCTAACAGGACCTCTCAGTGATGGGGCACAGCTTCACCCACGTGGGTGCTGCTTGTCCTTCCCATGTCCTCCAGAGTCCCTTTCTCTCCAGAGCACTTAGAGCAGCAAGCTGGGACATTCACCTCTCTGGTGCCCTGTGTTTGGGTGCTCTTACCTCCTTTTAGGAGGTAACTCTTGCTGATGCTTGATGTGGGACATTTCTGTGCCCCAGCAGTGTCCCTCCTTTTGTAAGCTGGGTGCCTTGCATACTCCCTGGGGTACACTGTAAAAGAAATCACGAGGGGCTCAACTTACTGCAGCCATGGGTGCCCCAGAAATGTCAGCATCCCAGAGGCTGCACAGCCCGGTCAGTCCCAGTCCACTGCTCAGGAGTGTGGCAGCTCATGCATAAGACTGGCTGAACTGCAAGACATAGTGTGGGTGCAGAGCCCTTCAGCGCATCCTTCAGCGAGGATGTATTTCTGTTCTTTGCCTTTCCTGACTCTGAGCCTGTTATGCTGATTTTGGGAGCAGTGGAATAGAGGGGGGGGTGATGAAGGGTATAAGAATCCGTGGTTGTCTACCAGTTTAGAAGGCGGATTCAAAGGAAACCCAGGAATGGTTGTGGTGGGTTGGGTGAGTGATTTCCCCAAGTCCAGGCTTCAGCTTCTGGCAGTGCATCAGCTACTTCAAAGGAATCTGTAAGAAATCCTCCAGAAGGTAATGAAGGACTGCATGTCTAGTATGTAGAAAGCTCCTTCTGACTCTCATCACTGTGGTGGATAATGCAACTCCTTTTAGTGGCCATTTGTTTTAGGGGGAACTGGAAAAAATCCCATTTAAGGGAAGGTGTTGCTGTGCAGCGCAGCTGTGGGTAGCTGGCAGTAACTGCACTAGCTGTTTGGCTGCTCTTGCTTCATGGGAATAGATTCTGGATTTACCCTGTGCTCAAGAAGAAAAAAATAGACTAAAACTGCTTCTTTCTGTCCTTGTAGTCTGTACAACCACCTGAATCCTTGAGTCTCTTTGGTCACTTCAGCGTTAAGCCTCCCATGTCATTGCCTACGGGGGTTCTGCCATCTCTCTGGGAGCTCCCAAGCTTGTTTGAAAGATAAATTTGAGTGTGCTTTCTTCCCTGCACAGCTGTGTGCTTTTAGCATGGGCGACGTGTTCCCTCTCTTGTTCCCCCAGCTCCCATCCCCAAGCCAATTCAGCTGCAGCCATGCTTTTTGTACCCAATGAAGTGTGCATGGGGCCTCCATTCCAGCACTGTAAAGCCATCTACAAACATGTGGGGAGAGGATGGTCTCTATTCAGTAAGCTGTGGACTAGGCAGCTATCTTTCGACAGATTAGCCAGAGGAATTTCTATTGCATGGCTCGATTGTTCTGGGCCCTCAGCTCCCTTTTGTGCAGAAGCAATGAAAAGTTGTGTTATGACAATGGTTGACAAAGTGTTTAATGAAAGCTGCAGTTGGCAGTGGCAGAACTTCGAGCCATCCTCCTCTTCTCCAATGCTTGTCATCAAAAGGTGCAGAAACACTTTTGACATAATCTTCCACACTGACAGATAAATGGTTTTGACATAAGGGTCGGAAACCTTCACCTCACTGAACGGAATTCAGCCATCATCATGGTGAGCAGAGACCAGGAGCCACATGTCTGTCTATTCCTTTGTCTGGTGAGCCAGCCAGGCACCTCTGTTTTCAAAAGAGAAGTGGCTTTTCTCTGTGTTGGCCAAGTTCCCAAAGCAGAGCCAAAACTTCTACATGAACTCCCCGTCTACCCCACACCTTGGCCAAGGAGGCAGGATTGGCATCTCACGGTTCAAAGAGCTGAGTGATCCCTCCTCACTGGCAAGCAGAACTCTATGTGACAGCATTATTACTTTTGGGAGGTAGTTTCAAGGCAGGCTATGTATGTGGTTGTAGTTAACAAGGCTTTTTTCCTTACAGTCTCTGCGATGTGTAGTAATCCACAGTGCCATTTTCACAATGCTAACTGAAGGGGGTTTTGAGGGATCTTTTTCTTTGAAGAAGACCTTACAGAATGCTGATGGCAAGAAACATTGGCTCGGTGTGAGCCATTGCACTACTGCATGGCATCAGAGCAAGGGACTCCTTGAGGAGGATTGCATTCTGTGCTATGGGAGAGCAGAAACGTGACAGTTTTCAGCAGTGGAACAGCAGTGCCCCCAAGCTTGGCATCTCCAACTGTCCTACATTGCTGGTCTGCTCAGCTTGGAGAGGCCAAGCTGATGGGGATGTGTAGCAGTTCATGTACTGCCATGCATTTGGGACCCGTGCTTAGTGGTGAGGGAGCATCATATGCACCCATGACCTCAAGCTTTGAGTTCCCTTCTTTATTTGCATTACTGGAGCCCAACCAAGATTGAGGCCTCATTTCATCAGCATCGGGCAAACCAAGACAATACCTACCTCAGTTTTATTTACAGTCTAAATAGACAAGACAGACAAAGGGTGGCTGTGGAAACAAAAGCTCTGGAGAGGTGATGTGACATGACCCGGTCACCCAGCAGGAGATTTAAGAGAGCTAGGAATAGACAGAGGTTTCCTGACTCCCAATGATCTATCTATTGGAGCACGTTAATTCTTTCTCCTATTTGAATGCTGTGACTAGCATGCCAAATACTGTCTAGTGAGGGGAATGGAGTTCTGGGAAACACATCCTTTGATTGCTAATGCTTCAGGCTAGAAATTCTTGGGTATTTTAATCTAAGTTAAAATACAGCAAGTCTTAGAAATTGAGTAAACTGTTTATTCTGGTGTATCTATTTAAATTAAAGTCTCCTGTTTATTTTGTGCTGAGTCTGTATTTCTGGCTTTCATTTCCCCACTGATTTTTGAGCACTGTATTGTATGTTTGGTGAGGATAGCTGGCGGTTGGAGTGGGTAGCGTGGGGAGAACCAAAGGCTTTGACATACAAGGAGGTGGAGTTCACCTGTATTTCTGCAGCAACCTTTAGAAAGTCTTTCTGTTGCTGGAGTAGGCAAAACGTGGCTGTGGTATCTGAAAAGCCAGCTACTTGTGCAGTAGCTTTGCTGTTCAGCTTCTTGAATGGCAGCAACAGTAACCAGAAAGTCGCTTTGGATGATGTTAAAATGTGACCACGAAATCTCATAATTTACAAAGACCTGTGTTTTCATTTGTGAACTTGTGAAGTTCATGTCAGCATCACTCAGTGCTTGAGCACTGGCTAAGCCAGGGATCTGGTCCCTTTGACAAGTTGTAGGGATGATCAGTTTGGTGCCTGTGATTCTCCGTATTTGATGCATAAGATAGCCTCTTAGGCTATTGCAGAGGAATGTTTTGAAGATAAATACCTTAAGAAATGTGAAGATTTGCAGCAACAGAAGGCATAGAATACTTAAAAACAGATGGATTCAATCATGGTCATGACCATGGTTGTATTTCCCCCTTACAGTTTGTCTCTAGTATTTCTGTGTCAGCTTTATCTTTATTGTATTGAGCCTATAGGACATTACCTGTTGTGTTTCCTCTGTACATCAGGCAGGGACAAGCTCCAACCTGATCTTGCTGTGTGGTTTAAAAAAAAAAAAAAAAAGTAGTAATGTAATCTGTGGGCAAATTGCACTTTAATTCGTAATTGTGCTATGAATATGGACTTGGCTTTCAAACGCACTCTGAGTTTAAACTGCAGTTTGACTTTTATTTAGATAAATGCCTTTGAGTTCATAGTGAAATGGATATCTGCTGTAGGCTGGTATTGATTTAAAGGTCTCTTGAGTGTTTTAAAAGACGGTGGGGGCTTTACAGGACAGCATATTTTAAAACTAGATGCTTGGTTAGGTTTTACACTGCCGTGTAGCTTCAGGTCTAGATTCTGTTAAGAGCCAGCCTGTGCTGTTGATTTGTAGAGTCTTACTTCACAGCAGGTATTGGCAAAAAATTGAACGTTTCAGGCAAGATGCAAGGAGCCATCTTCAGAGCTGGCTGCTCTGAAATGATGGGGAACAGCGTGTGCGTGAGATATCGAATGGTTCCTGCATGCAGGGGAATGCTTTGAGGACTTCCCATAAATGCATTACAGCAGGGCAGGTGATCAATAACTGCTTTTTAGCTCAAAAGAGGTGTTTATCGCTTCCTGCTAACCATGCAAAGCTGGTAAGCTTTGTCGTCTTTCAAGTCTTGGTGTGTGTAAGTGTTGCTGTGGGCCTAGATATCTCTGCATTGCTGCCAAGTGCAGTGGGTTAGCATGAGCAATTCACACAGGAGGTCTCCAACTGTGCTCTTCTGGCAACTGCCCTTTGTTTGTGTCCCTCATCGGGTCATGTCGCATGGGTAAAAGTTCAGTAGGTGCCTCGGTGACTTAGGTCCTGTTTACCTGTGTGGGATCCAGACCTGCTTGAGGTCTGTGGGCACAACTTTAAAACAAAATACACAAAACAGGGAAGATTGGCCAGTTTTCTAGTCAGACTGGCTTGGTGGTTTGAAAAGCAGCAGAATGTTTGAGGGCTTATCTAAAATCAGGCTGTGAATCTTTTGGGTCTTGTTCAGAGGTGCAGTAAGAGGGTGTAACCTCCCTGCAGAGGAGATAGGAGGGTTGAATTTTACCCAGGATAATATCCTAGAGCAGGGTGTGGAGCAGGGTGAAATTAAAGTAGGTCCCCCTCACAATTTCCTTACAACTTATTGTGGTTGCTTTTCTTGCTACCACCCATCAATTTGCCTCCTCCCTCTTCAGATTACACACTCACAGGAACATGCCAACGCTGCATACATCATGTTAATTAAGCCATTTGTTAATTTCCGCATCATTAGTCACTTGGTCTTAATTGATCTGTGCTCTCCTGGTAAGTCCCTAGCTGCAGGTTTGACCTGTTGTGTGTGATGTGCTGATAGTGCAAATCTGGGAGGGGAAGCTTTGCACTGTGCAGTGCTACAGCAGATCTCGCTTGTGGTTTTCAGAGTCAGTACTTTAATGTGATCTAGATTTGGACTGTTAGGTAGCTGGAAAGGGGTGTTTGGGATTGTTGAAGAACAAAGCATGCACTACTGATTTAAAAAAATCCCCATTTAGTGATATAACAATATCATCTTTCTAGAGAACATAGAATATATTTTATATGTGTGTATTTGCTTGCAGGTAAGACACAGTGGTATATAACAAATACCCTGTGCGAATATAGCTATAAAATATTTAGCAGAAGTTTTGTTGTTTCAGTTCAGACTTTAATTTGTCAGGAAGTATCCTATTCATCTGTGATTAGTTTTGTGGTTATGAAGAACCAATAGAAGAATAATAAATGTAATTGTGTAATATGAAGACAAATTAAAACCACACTAATGTAAAAGAAAAAAAGCTTGGGGAGAACTAGATAACATTTTGATCACAAGACCAAAGTAACTCATGTATTCAGCAGAAAAGTGCTGCTCTGCCGTGTTTAAGTGCTCTTGTTAAAAACAAACCCACCCTCCCAGTGCAATCCAGAATAATTAAGATGACTGTTTTGCTGAGCACAGTAACTGCAGTATGCTGATCCTCTTGTCTTTTATTTTAACAGAAACCTGAGCTACAACAAGTTGACGGAGATTGATCCTTCTGCCTTTGCAGAACTGTCGAACCTGCAGGAAGTGTAAGTATTCTTTCAAAGGTTTTAATTGTGTTTTGCCAGAGCAGCTTGTAGGCCAGAAGGAAACTGTATATAGTTGCCTAAGACAGTGCCTGCCTTTAGCTAACTTGATTGAGCAGATTTGACTTGTTGTGAAGGCTTTTTTTCCTCCATATTGTACCTGTGCTGGTTTTTTTTACACTAATCAATTAGCAGAACACAACATCCCAATTAAAACAGCATAGCTGTTATTGGAAATCATTGGAGTTTGCCTCTGTCTTGTGCAGTGCTCTGAGGGAACAGGTCAGCTAACACACCTGAACATAGACACAAAGCTCCTTGCTGAAAGGATAACCCCGAAGCAAGGCAGAACAGCCTGGATTGTGATACCTGATGCCAACCTAACCCAAGTCTCCCAGGAAACAAAGGTGTAGTGTAGTGGCTAACAAAGCACTTACCTGTCTCCTCCTCTCTGACATTTGTGCTCCTTTTGGAACCAGAGAAAATTCTGTTTCAAGTCTACTAGGAGAGGCTAAAACAGCAGAGGTGTCTTCTCCTTTCATAAGGGAAGAGGAGGAGCTGGTGAAGGTCTGAGTGGCGGTGCCAGACCCACTTCACTGGTACAAGAAACTCCGGGGAATCCCAGGACTTCCTAGCTGTGTAAATCTGTGTAAATGCTCAGCAGTTGCCCTGGCAGAGGAGCTGTGCTTGTCAGCTATTTGCAGTGATTCCTGGAGCTCTGATTTTGGGGTTTTGAAAAACGAAAGTGACTAAAACTGCAAGCGGTGGGTTGAGGTAATGAGCTCGTGCCTGAATGCTGAATCGCTGGCATACTTGAGGTTTAGGCTCTGTTTGAAGAGCTACTGATGCCTCATGGGAAACTGAGAAACATTTCCTTTCAGAAACAATACCGTGCTGTGTGTATATCGTGCATTTTCTCTTGTCCTGTGTCTGTTTTCGTTAAGTGTTGGCTCTGGGGCTTGTGGAGGGGCCAGACCCTGTGATTCTTAAATAGGCAAACCAGTCTGCGGCAGGTGGGAGTTCTGCCTGACTAGTGTCTGCAGGGCTGGACCGTGGGGATTAATGCAGCATCTCTCCATCTGTGACTGTAAGCAGGGAAAGCCAGGAGCATTTATAGCAGGGGCTTGCTAGGGGTCATGGTTAAACTGGGAATTTCTATCAGGAGTGACTGGAGTGCTCTGTGATCAGTTCACTCAGTCATCCTAGAGAGCAATCAGGGAGAGGAGAGAAAGTGATGCAGGTGAGCAAAAGTTTTCTCAACTTTTCTTTAAACTTTGGAAAGCCTTAAATTACTCTGTGCTTAAAGAAGAGAATCGCAGCCCTGATCCCTTCAGAGTTATCCTAACATGATTGTGGCTTAGCAATAGCTTTTATTTGTGGAAATGCCTGAAGGCATGTGACTTCAGGGAGCGTGGGGATGGGAAATGTGTATGGCTTCTGATTCCTTAGGTAGGGAACTCCCTTGTGCAACGCGCTGCGTGTGTCAAAGGCAGGACAAGCCCTGCACTCAACTGCTAAAAAAAGATGTCAGGGTTTGGAGGAGGCAAGTAATGCAGCCCACAAAGTAGTGGTGTAGATAAGAGCTGCTTGTTGTGTCAGAAAAGCAGGGTTAGGGAAAAGGGAGAGAGCAGAGGAGTGAGTAGGAGGGGAAGGGAGCAGTTGGAAATGGGAGGCTGGAAAGGAGGCAGGGGTCTGGAGCAGAGCCTGGAAGGCAGGATCTGGAAAATGTGAGGGAGAAGCTCTATTAAAAGCCCCCATCTACCAATCTTGGTTGCTTTTGAATAACAGCTAAACCACAGACCACTGAAATAAACTGCATTTTACAAAGAGAACCACATCTGTATTGCCAGAGCATCTCCTTTCTGAGGATTTTTTTTTTTTTAAGCACTTTACAAACATTCATGAAATAAGCATCGTGCTGTGGCATGTCTTGAGAGCAAGTCAGTGTTTCGCTGTGTGCGCTGTGCTGGGCAAACCAAGTCAGCCTCAGGGAAAGAGATTGCCCCAAAAAATAGATGCATTGATAAGACCTGAAACCTCCCATGATGCTTCAAACACTGTGCCTGTGATTCCTGAGCATTACAGATGAGGCTCAAAGCTCTGTGTGTGTGTCTCTGGATGTGAATAATTAGTGTGGTGTATTGTGAAAACCTTTGTTTTCCCTTAATTTTAAGTAAATCTCTAAACCAAAAGATTTAAACTTAATAGCTTATATTGGATGCTCTGTTTTGCTTTACTAAGCAAAATGATAATGGTAAATAAATAATAGGTGTATTTACCCTACTTTTTTTTCCCCCTTTCCCTGGGTTTATGCAGTTGTTTGCTGTTTTTTTAAGAAGCTTTTTTTTTTTTTCCATTAAAAGTTCAAGTCTATATGGGATCTAATTTAGTAGCTCAAAGTGATATGACACCCCATGATCCCACATGCTCTGAAATAAGTAGCTTTGTGCTGATGGAGGCTCAGGTAGAAGGAGCTTGAGTGTGACACTGGCTTCTTCCTTCAGGACATCTGTTTCCTCTCATCCCCTTTGGTGGCTCCCTCTAATGACACCCCCTTGCAGTCTCTCCATTCTTGTACCTTGGTTGAAAGGGTGGGATGGAGGGTGCTGCTGTGCAGTAGGCCCTGTGGTCCTTACTGGGGTTTCCTCAGGTCACATGGATCATGGGATCCATGAAAGTGATGGTTACATGGCTCTTGGTTTTCCAAGCTCATTTGTAATAAAGAAGTAGTAACGGTGCTAAAATTCCTCTCCGAACAACTCACCTTTTGTTTTCTAAAGTGCCTGTCACTGAAAGCTCTGGAGGACTGTGCTGTTTTTGAGCAGGCTCCATTTCAGCATGACACCAGGCTGGCAACTGGACTGTAAATATTTTATATGGGTGCCCCCCTTCTTTCTCTGCCTTAGCATCCAGAAGCAGCAGGTTTCTATCATCAAAGGGGAGGAGAATGGAGACTGAAAGTTTAAATTTGTTGAGCCTGGCTGTTCTGTTTTGGCTTTTTGGGGGGGTTTGGGGTTGGTTTGGGTTTTTTTGGTGTTTTGTGGGGGGTCTCTTTTCTCTTTTACATGAGGGAAGGGGAAGATGAGAGGGAAATCCCAGGCAAATACTGAGTTTGGCTGTCTCTTCTGCATCAGCAACTGGTGCCTGTGAGCCAAGAGAGAAAATGAGGTGGGAGAACCACTTCTGTTGGGAGGTTGATATATGAAAATCACATGTCGGAGGAGGGTTTGATCAGTTGTTAGATGCTGGTCGGTATTGAAGCTGCTTATCCAGACCTGACCAAGGCTAGTGGAGGGTGGGCCTGATTATCCTTCTCCTGTGCCTTTCAGAAGGATGCTCAGTTGGATGTTAATGAAAACATGGCACAAACAGAAGCATTTTGATACTCTTTCCAGCTTGCTTTTTACCTTTGAAAGCTCTAGACCTTGGTATAATATGAGCAGCAATGAGCTTTTAGTTGCAAAGTGGAGCTCCGTGCTGAATTGCAGTGCATCTGGCCTTTTCCCCTTTGCATTTTTAGGTACGGGTATAATGTCAGAGGCAGAGCTGAGGCTGAGGAAAGCTTTTATCCCAGCAGTGCCTGGAACTCCTTGTGAAATCAAATATCTTGCCTGCTCTTGGAGGAGTCAGAAGGAAGTTCTGGATTGGACGTACCGCTGCCAAAAATAGTTTTAAAGGAAAGAATTAAAAAAAACCCTCACAATATAATTTAGGATTGCCCCAACTCATGCCTGTGGCTTTGCACACCTCAGCAGCTGCTTGCTTCTTGCACACCTGAATAGCGATCTCTCTGTGAGCCCCTTGCAGAGCTCCTGCAGGAGGGAACAGTTTAAAGACCCGCAGTGCAGGGAGACCCAGCCAGGCTCTGCCTTGAGGGTCTGGGGGGCTGCTGTTCGCTGCCCTGCTTGGCAGGGGCTGGGCTTTAATGGCTTCAGCATGTGGCTTGGGGGTGGGCGAGCGGGCAAGATGGCTAAAAAATTAGGTAATTTTCAAGCAGCCAGACAAGCGACTGTTACAGTAATTAATTGACTAATTCACCATACAAACAAGGGCTCTTTAAAGCGAGGAAGAGCCGGTCACATGGCGAGGATCTGTTTTCAGTCAGAAAAGCACTTCAAACATTAGGCCATTGAGGGGGACATTTTTGTACCAGTGTTTCCAGAAGCAGGGCCCTGCCTGTGATTGCAATTAGCCCCGGGGGGCTGGAGCAAGTCACCTGGTTTTGGTGGCATTACTCCCCCCAGCACCAGTTTTGTGTGTGTGTTGGTGGCTTTGTGGGGCTGCCCTTGGCAGGATTTCCCGAGCGTGGCCTGGAGTGGGGATGGGACCTGCTGCCATGGCACCCCATGCCTTGTCCTGGCATGGAGGGGTGAGCTGGGGCTGCTGCTTGGGGACATCATCGTCCTGAGGCAGCGGGACGTGGCTGCCTCGTGGCTGTGGGTGTAGTCAGTCTCTGATCTCAGGCTTGGTTCCGTGATGACTGTGGAAACGCAGGTCCATGGAGGGCTGTGGCACAGTGCCTTCCTCAGTGGGGCCTGACTTTGCTTTAAGGGAGTGGGTGAATGGTGAAAAAAGCCTTGTTTTTATAAAGAGGATGCTGTGGGACCAGTTATGGTGGCTCTCATTTGTTAAAGAACTGGTTTGGGAGGATAAGGTGGGACTGAGGCCACATCTGGAGTATTGTGTCCAGTTCTGGGCCCCCCAGTTAAGAAGGACAGGGAACTGCTCGAGAGAGTCCAGTGCAGAGCCACAAAGATGGAGTGGAACATCTCCCTTATGAGGAAAGGCTGAGGGAGCTGGGTCTCTTTAGCTTGGAGAAGAGGAGACTGAGGGGTGACCTTATTAATGTTTATAAATATGTAAAGGGTGAGTGTCATGAGGATGGAGCCAGGCTCTTCTCAGTGACATCCAATGATAGGACAAGGGGCAACGGATGCAAGCTGGAACATAGGAGGTTCCACATAAATGTGAGGAAGAATTTCTTCACAGTGAGGGTAACAGAACACTGGAACAGGCTGCCCAGAGAGGTTGTGGAGTCTCCTTCTCTGGAGACATTCAAAACCCGCCTGGACATGTTCCTGTGTGACCTGATCTAGGTGTTCCTGCTCTGGCAGGGGGATTGGACTAGATGATCTTTTGAGGTCCCTTCCAATCCCTAACATTCTGTGGTTCTGTGACTGTTAGAGAGACCCAGACAAACGCCTTGAGATGGAGCGAGAACATCAGTGTTCCCAGAGAGTCAGGGCCACCACATGCTGCTTGCTTCAACAATTAATTTCTGTTTCTTGCAGGCGGCTGAACAACAACGAGCTGATGGCCATTCCCTCCCTGGGACCTGCTGCTTCCACTGTCCGATCCCTCCACCTGTAAGTTGCTGCTGCCTCTTTTGGATTTTGACTTTGGGCAGTTTGTGGGGTAGGTTTGACTGCTACCAGCCCAGGGTTTCATCTGCGTCACACCCACTTCTGTTGACTCTTCGGGTTTCATTATTGGGCTTGTTGGCACCTTAATTAAGAAACACCTGGAGTAGTGGGATTTGTGTGAGGTTGGACTTGATTAATACTGTGCTTATGGTTGGTGGTAACTTATGTCAGTAAGTTATGTCCGTAGGTTAGTTGCATACCAAGTAATTTTTTCTCATCTGCCTTTGCGTTTCAACCGCTGTGTCATACTTGTGCTATTAAAGGAGTACATAATTTTACCTTTATTTATTCTTTTTTTTTTTTTTTTACCCTGGCCCTGTTCTGATTGTTTTTCCTTTTCTCTTAAAGTCAGAGATTATTCACATCTTAATCTTTCAGGGAATTCATTCCAGACCCATTTTTATGGTCTCCTTAAACTTCCCCCCCCACCCCCCCCCCCCCCCCCCCCCGCCTTTGGAGAGAGTGATCAGCTTCAGTAGAAGCTTTGAAGTTCCTAACTTTGGTAGTTCAGGTGCCTGCAGAAGTGTTAGACACCTGAGAGCCCTTATTTATCTGCCACCAAGGATCTTAGACTGGGGACACTGCTGAAGAAAATAAAGACATTATAACATCAAACTTCAGAGTACCTTAAGAGTGTGGATTTCTAAAATTATTTTTGCATGTGTCTGCTTGTAATGCACACCGAAAAGGAATTTTGCTGAGGTATGCATGATACCTCCCAAGTTCCTGAGAAGGGGAAGTGGTTATAGCTAATATGGACTCTGGCAAAGTGCTTGAGCAGTTCAAGTGATGGCTTCCAGTGTGCACGGCTTTGCAATGTACATCTGCAGGCAGGTGTCTGTATTTGCCATGGATTTTCTTCTCCTTGTAGTGGAAAATGCCCATGTCCGTACCACCAGGTGACTGGCCTTTCATACTCAAGAGGCTCTGATGTACTCAGAGACAACCTTGATCTTTTGACTCAAAGTATATTCCTATTACTTAAATCAAGGACAGAACTGAGTGAAATGAGCTGGCACTGTTTCTGCTCTTCCATTAGGCAGTGTTAAAATATGCAAAGCAGAACAACTCCTTCCCTCACTGTCTTAATTCAGTTGAGGGCCCTCAGCTTGAAATAGGTGTCTATATCTCTCTCCTGGCGTGAAGTGAATTTAGCTGTTTGAGATATGGTGCCTTTGATCTGGTTCTTGGGTATACCATGCTTCTGTAGAGCTTCTGAAGAGCCAAAGTGCTCCTCTGCTATCATCAGTGCTGGATCTAGCAAGTATGTCTGTTAAATGTGTAAGTAACCACTTCACCTCCTGGGTGGAGGGGGTGACTTGTGTGTTGGCAGCTATCAGACCTGTCAAATGTGTCATGTGCAGTTGGTGTGAAACCATCTTGTTTGATATCTGCCTCCTGCAGCAGCCTCTCCTTGCTTGCCTGACCACATGTGAAGTCTGGGTGCGTGCTCTGGAGGCTGCTGGCTGCGCAGCGGGCGGTAACTCTCCCCGAGCAGGGTCCCTTGTTTAAGGCACGATCCCCTGACACAAGAGGCCATCTGCCTGCCACTTGAACTGAGCTTACCAGGCTGCTGCATAACCCAGTGCATTATGCGTTGGGAGTCAAAAAAACTCCAGAAATCTGATTTATGGGTGGAAAGCTTGCATACAATTTACCATCCAGGATATAGTTTTAGGCCCCCCAAATTGCCTTTTCTTTCTCACGAAGTCTATAAACGACCCGAGTTTCACAAGCCCCTGTTGTTATTTTTGCTATTAATTTAGCTGTTGGCAAAGGACCAAATTGCTAGAGCTTTGGTGGTGTTTTTTTTTAATTCCTGAAATAAGTGGTTTGGAAAGGAGGAATAATAACTGGTGGAAGGCAGTAGATTTACAGCTCCTCTGAAATTTCAGAGTAGCGCAGAAGGAAGGGGAAGGTACAAAGCCAAATGATAAAAGGACGGTATTCTAAACAGACCTGCTTAGTATCACTTTCCAGAAATCTGTATTGCTTTCCTCAGCTGCTACACATAAATAACTCTGATCGTGGGATTTGTAATGCTGCTGTCATACCTCTGCAAGAAGGATCTCTTTGTTTAGCTTGTTTCAGAGAATGCCACTTTTTCGCCCTTGCATTTCCTTTTAATTTTTATCAGAGGTAAAAATAATCTGAAAGATGTTTTAAAGTACCTGCTGTAATCGATGCTGCTGACGAACTCACATTGGAATGATTTGCTGAGGAGTTGAAGCTTTCTCCATCCTTAGGAGTCTCTAAATCAATGGGATGGCTTCCTAAAAGATGGCCCTTCAGTTCAACTCTAGGTTAATGGGCTTGATACACAAATTGGTGGGGTAAGTTCTTTGGCCTTGTGTGATGTAAGGAATCGGATTATATGGTCATACTGGTTTCTTCTGGTCTGGAAATCTGTGAAGTAATAATTGGGGAGGCTGCCAAACCAAACCCAGGGTGAACACTCATAATGAAGACTGTGTACTGAAAACTAGTTTATGTTTAAGTATATAGCGTTACAGTGTATTCTTACTGCTAAAGAAAAATAAATACACTTTTTTTTTTTCAGTGTTTAGAGATGTGTGAAGTGTGTTTACCTCACAAACCTCTGAAGTAGGTTTTGTATATTGCATGTGGTTAAGTGTTTCCAAAGGGCTGTGAATGTATCATAAAAGCATGGGTTGTATATTGGTCACTCAAAACAGCCCTTTTGAGTGAGTTAGTTCATCTCCTGCTCTTCCTAACCAGGGAAAAGAGATTTTTTTTTTTTTTTTTTTTCTCCTTTTGGTGCTGGGAGAAGTCTGCCATACTGCCAAACTCAAATTTTCCATAAAGGTTTGTTTTAATGAGCTTGATCGCTTTGCATTTCCTGATTTTGAGTTTCCCATACCTGTCTCCATTGCCCAAAGCTTGGGGCTGGACCCCACGTGTGTGGGGGAGTGGTCAGTTATGTATATATGTAAGCATGTGGGAATCTGTTGGAGAGAGAATTCTCAAGGCTTTCTGCAGATCTTTGGATGTTTCCAAAAGATGGATGCAGCCATAACACGAGTATAAAACATGCTATGCCATGAAGTTTAGTTCAGTTTAATTATTCCTTGAAGAGTCAGTTTGTTTGCCTTGCACGTTGAAAATACTGCCAAAGTTGTTCATCTCAACAAGAGCAAACATAAGGGACTTGATAAGGCTTTTAATAGAACAGAAGGGAAAAATAATCTTATATATGGGTTACCAAATAAAGACAGACATTAAATGCAAACATCTGCTAGTGCAAACAAAAGCCAGGAAATTCAGTTGGGAGGGGGAGAGACTGAATCTGGATTAATTCCGAAATTACATCGGAGTAGCTGAGAGGAGAACCTTGCCTGAAATTCCCACAGCATTTGTAATTTAGCTACAGTTCCTAGACTTGGACATTTGGGAGTTGATGGCAGGATGTTTTCACTGACATGCTCTTGGCTGAGGATTTCCCTTCCCAGTGTTCTGCTGCAGCTCAAGTGTGTTAACTCTGTAGGCTCTTGAGAAGACTCTGTTACCTGGTCTGGTGGGGAAGGGGAAGATGGAAGGAACAATTTATTTGCAGCAGACCTGAATCTGTTTATATCCAACTTCTTCCCTAACCTCTGTGGAGAGTCTTAGCCTTGCTAGCACACCAGGTAAGAGAAAGCCCTGAGCTGCAGTCAGCTCTGCACTGGTCTGTTGCTATGGGTTTCCCACAAACTCGTGTGCAGGCTCAAGCACAGCCCTTACTCTGGGGCTTGTCTGCCACTGCTTCATCTGCCTGCACGTGAGTAAATGCATCCTGGAGGGCTTTTGGGGATGTCTACGTGGGATGACAGAATTGGATTCTTGTCCTCTGCCTTGGCTCCAAGGTGGCCAGCCTGATTCCACTGATGCAGGCATGCCAGCACAGGCTGTTACACAGCTGTAGAGCTCAGTGGAGAGCCTGCTAACCAGACCTCTGAAGCAAGCATGGTAAACAGCATGTTCTGTGCCATGTCCTTATCTGGCTAGGAATTAAGGAAGTTAACAGATTAAACACTTAAAAATAACTTTCGTTTTTTTTTCACTGTAAGTCTTTTAAGCCACCAACCATTTAGGAACAAAGGGGATAGTGACCCATGGCAGTCAGCTGTATGTTAGCAACAGTCAAAGCTGTTTGAGATGCTTTGGCCCCCTGATCTTGCTCTGAATAAGCACAGATAACAAGGAAGTCAGAATAGGGATTTTTGGAGCAAAAGAGTGTGAAATAGGATTAGCTGATTCACAGAGGATGCAATGACACTCTGCAGTGTATTTACTGGGGAAAACGAAATCAATAGGACTACTCTGCTGCCAAACTGAGCATAAAAGTCTCTTGAATAAAATCAGTCTTCTTTACAGGCTCATTAATGTAAAGATCAATTCACATTAAACTGTAATTAAACAGAGAGGGCTAATAGAAGGGTAAGTGATCTACTGGGCCACAGGCAAAATATATCATGTAAAATTTGAAAACTAAATACAGAGAGAATTGGAAACTGGGAGTGGCAGGAAACATGCTAGGCGTGCTTGAAAGGATTGGTGAGCTCAGGTGCTGACTGGGGCAACATGGTCCTCATGAAAGGGAGTGTACTCGATGGTATTCCATCCGGATGTCGGAGGTAAGACAGTCAGAGACTGCAGCTAGGCATTTCTGCATCAGGAGTAATGTTTGCAATTGCATGGTTTCTTGGAGAGCTTTTCCATTAAATGGTGAGGATTTCATTGTAATTCTTGTTAAATTAGTCACGTTAGTAATGTGACCCTTTGTCTGACTTTGTGGCTTTAATTTTCATTGTATCTCATTAGGCCTTTGCACAGGGTTAGAGTTGACTGGTCTTGGAGATCCCCAGTGTGGCAGAATTGGGATTATACTGTTGATCCTCCTCCTGGAGCTGTCACCTCATGCTTTCTTCGTGAAGGCTTGGGAAAGCAACTGTTGGTTTAGTGCTGTTTGCACTGCTTCACTAGTGTTGTCAAATTGGGTTTGCAGAGCCTCTTTCTAGAGACTCGTGTGGTCAATTTTCTTTCACCCAAGACAAACGTATCTTCCTGTGTTTGCTGAAATGATGCTAGCAGTCACTGTACTCTTATCCAGGTGTGATCTAGCAAATATGCCTTTGTTTCTGCAAGCTTTTCCTAGAAGCTGAGGTGGTGATGTTGAGATATGTGACTCCAGTTCCTCTTTGCTTGTCAAATTAAGATGGTGAAGACTTGAATGAGTACGAGAACTTCAGCTTCAGTTCCTGCCCAGGGCAGCCTCTCTGGGTGACCCCTGTTTAGAACAAAGAGCTCAAAACTGCTGCAGCTGTGGTTTATAGAGCACAGCTCAAGCCTGAGCTGGTTTTTACGTGAGGCGTGAGCTCACTTCATGTTCCTGACTAGGCCAGGGTATAAACCTCTGTGTAGGAGGTGTTGATAGTTGGGAAGTTTGGGCTTAAATGGAGAGTTGAGGTCTGAGCTAACAGGATAGTATAGATGTAGCCTTGGAGGCCATTAGTGGCCTGGGATCCTGCTGTGCTAATTGCTGTACAAACAACACAACTGCCTTGACCCCCAAGAGACTTACTCTGCAAGTCGTCTTTGTTGGAGTTAATAAAGGATGATCTAACAATTAGAAATAAGGATAATACTCTGTTAATTTCATCTGGGTCACAGCAAGTGGTTTGTACTCATAAGCACAAAATCCAGATGATTCAGATGCAGCCATGTGCAGGGTCCTGTTGAAGTCAGCAGTCTCTGCTTGTGTGCAGGACGTGTCTTGGGCAGCTCAGAAAACCACGCTGCATCATTACTCACACAAAGAAAACTTTCTCTGGTAAGTAAGGCAAAGTGAAATATGCAGGTGTAGATCCATCAGTGGGAGCAGAGTCATCCCCAGCCCCTGCTTGCATCGGTTCTTAATGTGGTGTAATGTCTGCAGGGACCAATTCTCCAGTGTTTACTCAGGCAATTCCCCTCAGAGCAACTGGAGAGAGAGCTGCTTTGAGGATTTGGTCCATGCTACAGGCTACACTAGTCAGCTTCTATTTTTCACTGTGAACATATTGATGTGGAAAGGTGAACAGAAAGAATGCTGGCTGTTCAGTATGCAAGCAACATACAGGCAACATCATACATAAGATATTTTGAAACCCACATCTCTTATTTTCCTCAGAGTTCATAGTAAGGCTCTGGTGCATAAAGTCTGCTAGTTTTTGAAGCCAAAGACTGTAAGAGTCTTTCCCAGTGGAGGAAATTCTCATTAATCATGTGCTCCCAGGCACCAGAAGAGACGCTGTTTTGACTTCTTGTTTGGGCTGTTGGAACTGTTCTAATCATTTTCATGTCCTCTTTGAGCTTTCAGATATAATGTGAGCGCATGGAAATGGCAAAGGATCTGAGGCTGTTCCAGGGAATGAGTAATCATTTCTTCTAGAAAAGCAATAGCAGTAAAGCATGTAGTTCTCAGGCTCAACAAAAGAGCATCGGAAAGCAATCTGGGCTCAATATAGAGCAATGTAAAAATTGGCCACAGGAAAAAAGGTCATGACAGTTGGTGGCAGCTCATGGAATACCAGTTACACCTTGAGGCTACTTTTTAATGTATTTACTAGGGAGGATAACTGTTCTGTGCTGCTGTGGCAGCTGCTTCTGTGAGTAGAGAATGACTTTGAGCTGGGTTAGGTCTGTTCTGGCATCTGTGCTGCTTAGCAGGCCATGCTAGGTTAGTATTTGTTCTGGAGGAAGGAGAGGAGACAAGTGGTCTTGTGGGACGAGGCACAAGATTAGGAGTTGGAATACTGGAACAGTATATTTTTTGTGTCCCACATATTCATTATACCCCAAGACCAAGTAAATTCCTGTTTGGGTATGCCTGCTTCCTCCAAGCTGAAGAACAGGTATGGCCCCAGGGCAGATGTAACTCATGAACGTAAAACCTCTTCTGGTGTGTTGTCTGAGGGCAGGTTTGTGTCACGTACAATACACAAGATGGTTTTCCAAGTTCTGTCCCTCTGCAGACCAAGCCTAGATTAGTTCTTAGGGTCATCTGCGACCACGATCTTTTGTTAGCATCAGTATGAAAAATAGCCTCTCATTTGAGCCTTAGAATAGCCCAAACTTGCTACTATTAATATCTGTGGTAGATAGACTGTCTCATTTAATGGCATATGGCAAATAAAGCATATGTCTACAAAAGCAATTCCTTTGTTAGTCTTCACAGGCTGAGCAGGTTTCATACATAAATAACTTGCTGAGTTGAAAGTTTTTTTAGCATATTGGAGTTTCCTGTCTAAAAACTGCTAGTAATGGCAATTCAGTTTGCTCAGGGGTGAGTAAAAGCAGAGTTGCAGCTGCAGTAAAAGCAAGTTAAATTATTTCTGGGCAGAATTCTCTACTCATTTTTCTTTCTGAAAGCTTGGCTGTTTTGTAACAAAATTGAACAAAATCAGGAAACGATCAGGATGTGTTACTGTCTGTGCTTTCTTCCTTAGTGAGATTGCCCAGTTAGTCCTCATTGTTAGTTGTCAGTTTACCCTGGTTGTTAGACCAGCACTACTTGCTCAGAGCATGGTTCACCTAGCCCACCATTACCATCCCAGCTGTACCACAAATAGATGCTTAGCAAGGACTAGGAACAACCGTGGGGATAGAATTGTGGTTTTGTTTTTGGTTTATTTTTCAAGTATTGTGTCATAAACATTTTCAAAATCTCTCCATTTTGTTTACCTTTAAGCATCCTGGAAGGCTTGAGAACAGGCAGTGTCTTTTCGTTCTGCACATAACAAGGCTAAAACTGTTTCAGCAGAGGTGTTAAAAAAAATGAATCCTGCCCGTGTGATGCAAAGCCCAGTGAGTAAAACATCAGTTTTGCCATTTACCTTCTGCTCTGTATGATGCTTAGCACTTCCATCATTGCTTCCACTGGCACCGTTAGGAGTAGTGTATAATTCAGGGTAAAGAAATGCTAGTGTAAGCAGTGTTCACTAAAGTGTGATCCTGCCATGTCTAGGTAGAAAACTAGCAAAAAACCTCTAGAAAAGCTCATTTTTAATCAAATAAAACCTAGTTATGTGCTAGCTTTTCTGTTATTTTTAACCCATGTTGAATTCCCTGATTAATTCCAGAGATGAACAATAGAGATCATGTTAAAAGTTAGGATTTTACTCTTGCAAAAACAGCCCTGCTAGGGGTATGCAGGATGGAAAATCTGAATGCTGATTATTAAGGTAGATGAGAAAGTGATCAGTCATACTTTAGTGATCACTTAAGAGGCCACCTCATTTCCAAGTGTGTGCATAACTCTTGCTTGTTAACAGGAATTCCATGTGAATATTGATTGGGAATAAGTGGTTGGGTGAGTACATGTTCTGCCTGTCAAACCATTTAATGTTCAATTGCACATCAGGGAAAATAGTAAAGGCAGCTGGAAAATGAAACAGGAGTGCACGGGCGTACAAGCGAAAAGACAACTGGTTTAGTGGTCATATCTGAGCTGAGAAAAAAGTAAGTTGGGGAAAGGAGCAGAATTAAGAGTTGATGGCAAAAGAAAGAATCTATAAGTGGCTCATTGTTTTAAGACTGAAAATATCTTCTCCTGTCCAATCCATATACTGCAGAGCACCCACTGTGTGGAAGCAGTTGCTGAACAGAGGGGTGATGAGCATAAACCAGGGAAATGGACTGGACTTCCTGTAATTTTTCAGATGTCCTAGAAAAGGAACACCTTTTGGTGGTCTTCCTGAAGATGTTATTTCCCCCTCCAGGTTATGTTTTTGAGACAGCTGTGATCTTTTTCAAAATAAGTGGAACTGAAGAAGTACATGGTCTTATTGAAGAAGCTTGAAGAACTTAGATAATAAGCAATGGTAAACGCATTACCACTGATTTTACAAGATCTGCTCTAGGGAAGCTTGAACAGGTAGTGTTGTATGTGAGCCTGGCTTAGCACAATAGCAGTGCTGCTTCAGGGCTCGAATTTTCAGTTCCCTGGATCTTTTTATACCTTGTTCTGCAGTTTCCTGAAGCCATCCTTCCTATTTGATGTACTTTATTAACAACAGGGTGCCTAGACTTCTTAAGAAGAGCGGCTTTCTTTGCTAAATTGACCGTTGCTTTTCCACATAGGAGCTATTCCTTCTTGCAGGCTAAACATCTCAGCCAAGCAGAGCTCACAATGCAGTCTGCCCAGAGGCTATCCCTGTTCTGGTGACCTTGCTGACAAGACAGATAAGCCCTTTCAACAGAGCACAAGTGTGTGTCATGTTGGAACAGACTAACCAGCCAGCCTATCTACATCTCTGAAGTGTTAACAGGAGTTTGACTGGCCAGTCAAAAACGTGTTTCTCCCAGTGCTGCCTTCTTCAAGGGGCAAGTCTTTCAGCAACTTCTGCTGCAAGTTCCATGAGACTTGGAGTTTGGTCTGTTCAAGTGTTGTGTCTTTTGTTTACCTGCCTTAGCATCAGGATCACAGAACTCTTACATAGTTATATCCACCAGTTTTCATTGTTCTCCTGTCAAAGGTGGGAAAAGCCCCAGTGTCACATCATGGCTTTCAGGCACAAACAGTGCATGCTATCAAGAAGTCTGCTTGTAATTACAGTTTGGATTAATGTCCCAGCATCATGGGCAGAGTCATTACATTTGGTTTGCACTTAAATTGCTTCTCCGCTTGTGTATTTTCCCCTCCTCACTCCTGCGGAGAGACAAAAGCAAAACAAAGCCACCCACAAAACACATGCACTCACTAGGCTGTGGTGGATCTTCTTTACTTTGATCATTTATTACACAAAGAGAAACTCAAATCAGCATCAGGATTTAAGGATAAAAGTGCCTACATGCCCTGTGATCCTAGACCCTATTGGCTTTCAAATGAAAATGCTGCTCTCGTTGATTAGAAGCACAAAACTTGACTGTGATGAAAATGAAAAGAGGCTGTCTCTGCTTGGGAGTGGGGCAGGGTAGCAGCTCGAACCTCTACACTGGGTTAGTTACATTGACATCTGGGCTGGATCTGATTCTTAGTGTCTGTTCTTCCTTGTCACAAACCTGACTTATCTTTGAGGCCAGTGATAAGGATGGGGGAGGGAGGGGCTAGAGAGCAGCCTTGTCATGGAGTGGCTCCTTGGTGCTGGGTGCTGTGTAAGTGTGGGGCTTTGGAGAGCAGGAACTCATCAGACCAGAAAACCAGCAGGGGTGAAGCTGGGCTCTTTCATGGCTTCAAGGACTGGCTTATGCATTTAATTTGTGATAGAAAATTGAGTTTGGCTGGCATGTATCATCAGCAGAAAAAAAGCCCTCGAGGTAAAAGTGGAAGAGGAAAAGCCAATGGTAGAGCAAGAGAGTAGCAGACCAAAGGCATAAGATACAGAACACAGAAACACTGACCTGACTGTCATGTGGCAGCAACTGAATGATCCCTTTCAAATACAGATGCAGCCCTTCCTTCAAAGAGGCTCTGCTGAGCCCCACGACCCCATTCAGACAGCTGGTGCAGAGCCATATGGTTTCCTGCATTCTTGTATGAAAACTGCTGTTTACCTTATATGACTCTCTTCTATTCCCACAGGACAATTCTCCTTCTTAGTAGAGTTCAGCATTCAGTAGGGCCTCGCCTCTCCTCATCTCCTTTGCAGCCTTTCTCAGTGCTTGCTCCAGACTGAGGTCAGGGCATGTGAGAAGATGGAGGGTGACAAGCAGTGGTTTGGACTGAGAACTGGAGGAGAAGGGGGTGAAAGACTTGTTTAACTATGAGTGTTCACAAGTGGTCTGCTTCAAAATGAGCGTTGATTATGCTTAGTGACTTAGAGGTGCTTTTCCTCCCTTGAGCCAGAGAACTGGCCAAACTGCATTATAAGTTGGGCAGCCCCTGCTGAAGATCCCTGGCCCCAACCCTAGCAGGTGCATCATCCCACGGAGGGATGCACACAATGACTCTGAAGATAATTGCTGAGATGTTTTGAGGTAGAGCTGCACACAGGGAGGCAAGGTTGTGCTCTGGTACTGAGTTCATAAAAGTTTGGGAAAGCTCCTTACAGAGAGGCTGTGACAGACAATGAAAGATGCTTTGCTCAGCCTTTTTAATGGGTCTGTGCCCTTTGTGAATACATCATTTAAAAACCTCTCTGGAGTATAGTCTTCATGAAACATTAAGTGTAACCAGAAAAGAGAAGAAACTCTGGTCCTCTTGGAACCACCCAGTTGCTGATGGAAGGATTGTGCTCATAACAGAGACTGTCTTGTCTTCAGGAATCTTAATTTGCTTTGATGTCATAACAGGTTCTGCAATCTGCTGAGGAGATAAGACAGGCTCTGTTTTAAAGATGCCTAACTTCTAATCCTGCCTGTCCCACACATTTCACTCTGTTAATGGCATCAAATGCTGAAGGTTTAGGAAGTTGCATATTGTAAAAAATAGCCAAAATCATATGGTGGAAAGTCAAAAAAGCCTAGTGAGAGTAAATGCAGATCAAAGTGAGGGAGAGAGCTTTTAAAAATTACATCTCTTACCTCAGTGGGTCTAACATACAGTGTAAGGTCATCTAATAAGTCATAAAATTTACATAAACACTGATAGTGCATAAATATCCTAAGAGAGTATGTGCAGAAATATCCTAAGAGAGTATGTATCTCACTGAATGTGGCAGTTTTGGTTACGTGAGAAGAAGGGCTTTCCTTCATGCAGTTCATACCGAACCCAACAAAAATCCTTAATGAATGTTCATCAAATCCAGCCCCTTGGTTATGTCCAGCTGCTCTGAAAGCCAGCTTCTAAAGAGTGTGCTTGATCTCTGCCGAACTCTTCTCCATGTGGCTGCCTCATGAAAGAGCTACAAGAGCATGCCTGGCAGGAGGATAACATCTGTCCATGATCAGGTACCCATGGCCCAAGGATGCTCAGGGGCCAGGCTTGGACTGCACCAAGGTCAACGCCTGCAGTCCATCAGTGTGAGAGGCAGATGAGTTTGGTCCTGTGGCAGGCCACAGAGTAACCCTTAATAGATAATGAAAACATAGCCCTTGAGTCACACTGGTCTCACATGAATAGTTCTGTTGACTGCAGTGGAATTATTTGTGTGAATAATAGTTTGCTTGTGGGAATAAGGAGTTCATAACCCAGTCCTTCGCAGTGTCACTGACTTGCCTTGCAGGTGGCTGCTGCTTCCAGGTCCAGAAGGATGAATGAGCAAATCCCATCTCCCAGACTGCTTTCTGACTCTAGTCACTTCACTATGAAAATTGCATTTCTTAAAAACATCAAAGATAACCACACTTTTTCTTGAACCCCCTGTCTGTCCCAGGCTGTGTACATGAAGCTAGTTTGCTTCATGCTTGCCCATCCTGACCCACCCACACAAAGCAAGAATGTAACCTGATGAATGAAAGCCCCTGGAAATATATCAGTTTTGAGGCTGATGTACAGTAAATGGGGAAATGTCTTTGGACTTTCTGCTATAGCTTGATACAGTTGGACTAGCTTCATCAGCTTGTTCTTGCTTTACACTTAAGTATGACATTTTTGAATAAAAACAGTGTAAAATGGTCACAGATCTTGTTTGCTGCATCTTAGAAAGGCTTCCTTCTGAAAGAGTACTAGGGAGAGGGAAGATGCTCACATACAGACTAAGGCAGAGCATGTAAACCTCTAACAAAGAGACAGGATACCTGTAAAAATTACACATAGCTTTTCTGGTAGGTGGGGAGGGGGGTTTTCTGGGTTTTTTGATGCGTGGGTTTTGGGTTTTTTTTTGTGGCTGGCCCTAAAACTCAGTGGCTGTTTGGCCTGCCACTGCTCTGCTCTTGCGCATGCAGCCAGCACCTGAACAAACAGAGCTGTATCTGCGGCAGCCTGGGAATTCGCCAGGATTCCTCAGGGAAGGAGTGATTCAGAGGATCTGAGAAAAGTGGGGGCTGCTTCCATGCATCCTTGCTTCCTGCCCAGACAATAAGCCATGCAGCCTTACTCTGAAAGGACACCATGGCTGTTCCACTAAGCAAATACAGCATATGTTGTATTATATAAAAGTGTACACGTTTTTGTGATGGTACAGAATGTCGAGCCTTATGCATTAGCCTGCAAAGGCTGATGTGACAGTGCAAAGTATCAGACAGCTAGTGGGGCTTCCCTCTTGGGAATCATGAGTGCTTCTGTACTTTGGGCAGTTCAGTCTTTCAGGGAAGGTCTCGGGCACAGAGATGGCGTGCCACACATTCCAGCGTGTCACCTGCAAGTTTACTTCATTTTCTACTGCAAAGATAGCTTCACTACTCCCAAGTAGATCTTTCAGAAGTTCCAGTACAACAGGGGAATCTTTCTGGAGTAAAAGTCTTTGGAAGCAAAAAAAGTTCTAGCAGTAACATTAAAATCGTGCAAGAAGTTGTGCATTGATAAACTGTTCAAACTTTTAGTCAAAGCTGATGTCCAGGTCACCGTGACATTCTCTTCTTTCCATACATTAATAAGAAACGCTTCAGTTATTGATTTGTAATAATGTCACCAAAACTAACAAACATTTATGTTGCTGCTGTTATAAACACAAACACATCTTCCACGTTATCAGTTTGCCTTTGTCCTTGTCAGGAAAAATGCTCAGGCATTACATTCCACTCTAAAACGATTTTTTTAAAATTTTTGTGTGTGTGTGTGTGTGTAGTGAGTGATGGGCTAAAATCAGATGGCAGATCATTTAAGGTAAAGGGGTAGGAACCCACATCTCAAACCTTCTCTAATGTTTCTAGGAGGATCAATATTAAATCTCCATCTTCTCTGAATTGAGAAGGTGGAGGAGGGCAGGTAATTCCAAGCATCAGTTAGTCACAGTGTATGTGATCCATCTCGTGTTACGGTGCCTTTGATCTCGCTCTCTTTGCATGGCCTGTCTCTGACACCAAACCTTGCCTGTCCTTCAGTAGCAAACCCCATAATTCTTTCTGACTCTAGCATTTGGTTTCTTCAATACTTTCCCAGTATGGAAATATTAACCAAACCCTCAACTCTTTAATCTGTTTCTAGTCTTATGATCTCCCTCATATGCTAATTTTAAAAATGTGCTCGTATATTAATAGAACCCTACCCGAGGTGTGGAGCCTCTCTTTTGAAGCTTGATTTTATTTTTGATACATATAACAGGTGTTGGTTTAATAGGTTTGCTGTATTACAGCTTGCTGCTTTTTTTTTTTCTCGTGAGCCCAGCCAGCTCTGTAAGCTGACACGACATGAAGGCCACGCATGTGACTTCTCCCTGCCTTTACCCTCGCTTCACACCAAACATTTGCACTGCAGACTCCCAGCAGCCAAGGCAGCCTTAATTCAAGCTTTGTCTAAACCAGGAGGTTTTGTGCTGATTGTATTTAAATCAATCCAGCCAAAGCCCCTCGTGCATTCCCATCTGAGGGTCTGCTTGCTTTGATTTTCCGCTGTCAGCTCTAATGGGCAGCTGCTGAGGGGCAGCGAATGTGGCTCGAACAACAAAGGACTGTTTGCGCTGCTCTCTGCATCGATTTCACACAAGTAGTTTGAAGCCACAGTCTAAATTAAACTGATTAGTGTTCTCCAAAGGGGAAGGTGAATTCTTCTCCTGTTAGGTCTAGTGGAAAATGTTTTACAGCCTGTTTATCAAATAAATATTCACAAAGACGTTTCGAACGAGGAAACCCACCGGGATTAAAGTGTAACTTTACCTCTAAAATACAAGCTGAGATTCCTGGAAATGCTGCAAGCTTTTGACTTTGTGCCACCTGTTGTTTTCCTGCCACCCCCTTCGGCTCCCTCCTGACTTAGAGCAAACCCAAACACGCTCTGGCTTCCCCGGGACATTTTGCTTGTTTTTCTGTCTCGCAGCAGCCCAGAGGAGAGCAGAGTGTGCGTTCGCTTCCTGACATGGTCCTCATGGGCTTGGTTCAGCAAAGAGCTGCCTGAGGTTAATCCAAATCTCCTGTAATCCTGAGGGGTCTATTCAAGCACTGTGCAGAGTGTAAGGGCTGAGAGGCTGTGCTACCTTGGGGTGTTGACCCGGAGTACAGCCAATTTAAGCAGCGGGGGCTGGAGGGCAGCTTCTCTCTCTGTGCAGCTGTAACTGGGGCTGAAGCAGTTCCTGAGCAAGTGCCATATGTATGCAGGTCAGTGTGAAAGTAATCCATTGCTGACTTTGGGTTACCTTCGTGTCACACCAGGATGTTAACAGTTCAAGATCTGTTAGCTGCAAACCGGGTGTCTCTGGGAATGAGGTTGGGTACGAACTGGGAAGTCCAGCTGTTACATCCGGATCCTCCCCTATTCATGAACAAACCCAAATGCACTTGGATGGGCTCATTAGTTCCTGTGATTTCCTTTACACTTGAGCTGCTTTCACTCCAAATTCTTAGTCCTCAGTGAAGGTAATCCTGCATTGTCCTAGTCTAGTATTGCATTCCCACACAGATTGGTAAACCAGAGGTAGAGAGGGGTTAAGAAACTTGCCTGAGGCAGATGAGTCAGTGCCAGAGCTGGGAATAGAAACTAAGAGACTTGGCTCTGGCTCCAGGCTCTAATTGCTCAATCTCACATTGAAGCCCTGTCATCATATACTCTTGAGGTAACTTTGGCTGAAGTGAGACAGGGAAAGCTGTTTCCAGGCTGTGATACCTAAGGAGTGGGGAGAGGAAAAAGACACCTGGAGGGAAATTGCTTGTGGAAGCACTGATAATTTGTGCTTTAAAGCCTGGTTTCGGCAGTTGGTGCTAAAATCTGATCTGTCACCTTTGAAGCCAGTGAAGTGTAAACTAAGGAGCCAGTTGGGAAAAATCCAGCCCTTTTCCAGTCAGTGCTAAAGGGGAGTGGTAAAGTCACAACGTCACTGGTCTTTTTTCTGTCAAACACCCTTGCGATGAGATCGGGGACAAAGGCAGGCAGGCTGAGGGGATCCAAGGAATAACAGGGAGGGTTAAATCATGTTTCCGCTCTTACTGAAAGAATGAAAAGTAAAATGTAATCAAGCTAGTAAAAGGTTTGGACGATGTTGCGTTGGTATCACACGCTGTGTATAGGAACAGTCAGCCGGGCTGGTTTTGTTTGAAGTGCAGAGCTTTGAGAGGGTGCAATGCTTTGCAGCAAACTGTCTGACATTCCCCAGCTGGGACTGGCTGGGGATGGTGTTTGGAGCCGAGTTACATTTGGAGTCAGCCCATGTTTGAAGGAGACAGAGAGAGGGAGAGAAAGGAGCCTGTTTTTTTTCCTGTGTGAAATAATGCATCCATCTCATCTGCCAGCTGCAGCACATGAAAAGCAAGAGGCAAACAGACAGAAGTCACCTGGAAACTGCAAATATGGTTCAAACAAAATAGCCCTTTCCTGTCCTTTCCTTCCCTTCTTAAAGTCTGTCTTCTGGCAGGGGCTGGGAAATCTGGCAGGCAGGCAGATTGGATATACATTGAGCAACTAAAGCACAGAAATATTAATACTAAAAAAAAAAGAACCATTGGCTTCTGAAGAGCACTTTGTGTCCAAACTCACTCTGTGCTTTCAGTCCCTTGCAGACTTAGCTGCCCTGCGCAGGGATTGTCAGGTAATTTATAGATTCTCCATGTTCATTGGTACAAGCCTTCATTTCCTGTTAATTTACAGCCAGATTAATCTCGGCCATCACAGCCTAGATGAGATCAGAGTTGAACTCTCAGCCCCTGCTTCAGGAGAGCTCCAGAAAGCATGCTTGAGGTTTGCTTTCACTTAACGTCTGTATTGAGGTACTCTCTCTGAATCAGGGTCACACACACATTTAGCGGACTCTCTTCTTTTGGGGAGGAAAGCAGACTGAAATTTTTGAACTTGCTAATTCTACTAATTAAGTTTGTTGCAAAACAAACTAGTCCTTGGGGAAAAGAAATCCCACTTGCTCATGTGTTCAATTTATGGAGTTCACAAAATTCCGGTATAGTGAGTTTTCCTGTATTTTAGTCACACTATCACCATAAATTTACAGGACTTCTGCCTCACTGTGTGCATAGATGTGAAAATTCAGTCTTTATTCCTGACTGTAAATGAACATTAGTTGTTTGGGTAGTATCGCTGCCTTTTATACAGTTTGTGGTTGTAGAGACCTGTATACCTATGGAGTAACCAGTTCAGGAACATAAATTATGACTTTCTTTTGATTTTCCTGACACCTTTTTACATCATATTAGCAGCACGCTGCTATAGTGGTGTGAAATTTGTCCTTAATGTTTTGTGAGCCTGCACTGAATTAATTAAGTAGCATTTCAACTCTTTAGCCAAAGCAGCATTTCTGCGAATGTTTCCCCAGTGTAAGCAAAGGTCACGTGCTGGCTGTTTAAAGGGTGAGTCTCCAGAAAGCAAATTGTTTTGTGGAATGCAGTTTTTACCCTCTTCCTGTTACAGACACCGGCAAATGTGGCGGTGAAACAATCTGGTTTTAATAACAGGGCGGGTAAAGGAGCAGATCGCAGTGTGGGGAGCAGGTCCCTTGCCATGTGCTATTGGTATTTTCCTTTTTGGGGAAAGGTTTTCTTTGAAACCGGCTTGTCCAGACCCCTGGGAGAGCCTGAAATGGGGGTGAGGCTGGAGAATAGGGGTGCCTAGACACCCGTCAGCTTCAGTGCCTGGAAGGCTGTGGTCTGCTCCTCTGTCAGTTTTTTGTTTCAAAGAGCTGATGCATTGTCAGGACGTCCCAGTTTGCATTCAAGAGTGCTTTCACTGGCTGCTGTCTCCTCTCCTGGTTACTCAGTGGGTTACTGGCTGGATTGAGGCACAGTACTTGTCTGAACCCACTCTACTATCTCTTACTATTCAGCAAGTTCTCAAGTGTCTGGTGAGTGCCTCACTCGCAGCCTTGCCAGTAATATTAGTGACTGGTCTAAATTCACATCAGGCATGTGCTGTACTTCTTGTGACTAATGCACAATGTATTTTTTTAATTGGTTACTGTTCTCTACTGATCCAGGCCAGGAAGTAGTCAGAGGAAAGGACTCAGGACTTTTAGTTAGACCTTGTTGAGTACGGATGAGGTCTAGAGGTATTTAACTGTTTGATGGCTCTGGAAACCCTGAGGGCAGCTTGTAGTACTTTCTCTAAGGAAAAATATTAGATTGAATCCTTCAGGCTGGTACTGGTAAAGCAGCAAATGCAGGTGATTGTTACAGGGTCTGATCCTGTGCTTGGGCAGAGCTCTGGCACTGCAGGTATGTCCTAGTTCCACAGTGGGACAACAGCAGCAAAAGACAAGGAAATGTTTGCAAGAATGTTTACAAGCACTCTTACAGTATTTCTGTGTATTGGAAATCATCATAATATAGTCCAAAGCTGGGAGTTTTCAGAAGAATCCTTAGGAATTAAGGAAACAATGTTTTGTATCTTATGCTGAGATGTTTTTACTTACCTGTTTCCCGCTCTGAAAATCCCATCCTCTGTGTAAAACATTGGCAGGCTGCTTAAACCATTGATAAGCGCTCCTTGCCTGCAGGATTAAAATCTAGACCTGCAGTCCTTGCATGTAACAAATCCATTCTGGAAGAGCAGGCTTGTAGGAGATGGAGCCCAAATTACTTGAAGGAAAACTGATGAATGGAGTCATATAGAAAAGGAAAAGCCTTGTATCATACCAGACAAAGTATCTGGAAGCTTGCAATACCCATGAGCTAGTCCCTAGCCATAGGAACAGCGTGGGGATTAGTGGAGATCTCTCTGGTGTGGGTTTCTCCTCGGGCAGCTGTTGAGGAAGCACTGTAAGTCTGTGAGTGTATGCACGCAGGGGCCAGCTTGTGGGCCTGCTGTGGCCTCGGATATTCTTTCTGTTTTTCTAAGAAAACTAAATTGTCTCCGTTTCTCCTCCTGACTGTTTCAGGCATCACAACAGGATCCGCAGCATTGAAGCGAGTCAGCTGAAGCCCTACGTTACCCTGGAAACGTTGGACCTGAGTTTCAATGACATCACGGAAATCCGAAACGGCTGCTTCCCGCAGGGACTTCACATAAAGGAGCTGTGAGTTTTTCTTGTTGGGAACAGCTTTTGTTGAGTTACCACAGCAGAGAAAAGGGCGTCAAACCTTCTTTTAAAAAAAAGAGAGGGAATGAACATACAAAGCAAGAGGTTATTTGTCAGGATTTTAAGTGGAAAGGTTATTTTTTGAGCTCTGTCTGTTTTGGATTCTGATATATCGGTAAAGAATGCAGATTATTATTAATTGTGTTGTACTGGAATGTTGCAACAGAGAAGAGGTATCCTGCATCTTTCAGATGTGGGTGTCTTTACAGCTGGAAACCTACGTCAGCCCATGTGCATCTGCAAGAGAGGAGGGGAATGATTGTTTCATCATTAAACTGGCTACTGAACGTTCAGAATAGAATCTCTCACTGGTTGTTTTAAGAAAACTGGGGGTTAAGCAGGATAACACCCTCCCCATGGAGATTATTGCCTATTCAGAGAAAACACAAAACGAGCTGTGTTTCAGGTACCTTTGCAAAGGTGCAGACAGACATTCTGCTTATGTTAAAGTTTGCATCAAAGTTTCTGCACCTGATTGTGAGAGGATATAAGAGGGTGATGTTGTGACTGATGTTTGCCTGATGTCCTGTGAGAACAGCCTCAGTGGCTAAAACCAGAGTCCAAGTAAGAAAGAGCCCTGGGATAGATGCTGAGGGAAAAGTCTTAAAAAATGGGGAATGAATAGAGTCATCCTGCACTGGAATACTCTCTAGTTTATGACTTCCAGTCCTGATTGCCTTGCTGAAGTAGGAGGGTACCAAGGAACTCTGGGAAGTACATGGCTCTTCTCCACATTCATCAAATGGCTCTGGGAAAGGCACCGTGCTATTTGTGCTGTGAGAAACCCAACTGATTTGAAGCCACCTCTGTCATTTCACCAGCCTGTCTGGAGACCAACCAAATGCTGATAAAAGGACATTTCTGACAGAACTGTTCATTTTTCTGCTGTGATTTATTGCAGCTACCTGGGGAGCAACAGAATCAGCACCCTGGAGCCTGGTGCTTTTGATAGTCTGTCACGGTCCCTGCTAACACTTCGTCTGAGTAAAAACAGGATCACTCAGCTTCCTGTCAAGGCGTTCAGGCTACCCAGGCTAACACAACTGTGAGTAGAAATGTGCACTTTAATTAAGCTCTGCCACACTTTATGGAGACAAAATGTCCCTGAGGATATACAGACCAAATGTCACCCTTCCTCACCTGCTATCTATAAAACTTAGAATACACTATGCAGTAGTCCTCTGCCAACACCTAGTAAAACACGTTGGAGGAGAGTCTTTTTTGTCTTGTAACTATTGGCTTTTCAGGCCATTCTTTTGACCAGATGGGAAGGGAGGGATGCTGCAGCACACATCAGCATCTTGTGCATTTGACAGCTTACGAACGATCCATTCCCTTGAAAGCTGCTGGTGCCTGGGGCACAAGAGAGGTTTGGAAGACGTTGCCATTGTGAATGACAGAGCTCAGCTACCATGTTAGTTTTTCAAGACCACACAGGTATCTTTATGTGGCAATAAAAAAGCAATGAAGGAAGGTTGTTAAACTTTATGGTGATATTTAGGCAGAGAACGTAGCACTCTAGATGAGCTAACACTCACATTGTTGTCTTGCCTGTGGTCTGTATGGCAAGAGCTGCATGGGGATGCATAAACATCTGCAGTTATAAATATGCTTAATGTGTGAAATAGCAGCACTAATGGTTTAGCTTTTCCCTTCTGCTGCTGTTGGAGGAATGGGCCCAGCCCAAGGCCTGTTGCAGTCTTTCCATCAAATTTGATAGGCAAAAGGTCAACCTCTCTTTGTTAACATAAAGTCCACAAAAGCTGTTGGAACTCACACTTCCAGGTGGCAGCCTCTTGATTGAGAGTCAAATCTGTAAGCCAGGATGTGTTCAAGGAATGAGTGTGCATTTGTGCTTATATATGTGTAGGATTTAGGTAGAGCCAATTTGGGATTGAACAGTGTGATGCAATAGCATGTGCATCTTTAAAGTCTCTTGCCTCTCAGTTGGAAGTTACTGTCCATTGACCGAGATCTTGTAATCCACTGTGTTCATCTGCATCATGTGCAAAACTGTAGTAAACACGAGGGTCAACTCGAGTCTGTTAAGGAACACAGTTTTCACTGGAAGTTGGAGTAATTGATACTCTTAAAGACAGTCTCACAGCTGATTGTTTAACTGTTTAGATAAACACAAATGAATTGCAAGTTACACAGACTTGATCTGTTGTAGAATTTGTGTACAGTTCCTTTTCTGACAAAGCATAGATCACTAATAGCCTAGGAAGTGCGTGCAGTAAGGCAAGAGTCTTTAGGCCTACAAACTTTTAAATTGCTTACTTGACTTTAATTACACTCAACTTGAGTGCAAGTTCAACATTGTTTTTTTAGGCAGTTAAAAAGTAAGCTTAATTTTCTGCAGCTTCCTCATCTTTTCCAAAACAAGTTCTGATGTTGTAACCTCCACCATTTTCTTCAATGCAAATTCTGAATAGGGAACTACCCTTAGGTTAGGGTTTTTTATGTGCAGAAAGGTATCCATTTTAAAAGCTCTGTCTTCAGCTTTAGTGCATTGTGTCAATGAAATTTTCCACTGACTTTATGGAACTGGGTTTTCCCCTGGTATGTCTGGGTCTAGCAATCCATAAGACTCTTTGATATGGGTTGAATTCTCCAAATTTAGGATTCCCTCCCCACCCAGGGGATTAAAAATATAAGAAAAAGAAATTTAATGAACCAAGTTGGAGATCTTTGTATGCACAAAGTAGTTAAGGCTGCCTTGTTATTGGAAACAACTTGTTTCACTCTTTATTAGTTTCTTATAATAGGAAAAAAATGGGAAATTTGTCAGCGGGACTGAAAGCTTTCAAATTTAGCCATAAAATTTCCTCTTGGGCTTACAGTTCTTATGGCACCAGCTTGTTTCAGAGCACATTTTTACTGAGTGGTTACAGGTCCCATAAAAACAATGGGTTGTAGGGGAAATAATGCTGATGTTCAACTGTATTGATTTGAATGGTGTCTCTGCTTGAGAGAAGATGACGTGTGAAAATTGATGAAAAGGATAAACGGCTTAAAAGAAATGCAGAGAGAGGAAGGATGAAGAGGAATTGCTGCACTGTCTGTTACTTCTCTATAGTGAGACTCTGTCCCAGGGTGAGTTTATTTAAGTGATCACACCCAGCTGACTTCCCTGGCTCGCTCTGGGATTGGAAGTTTCCGGTGCGCTTCTGCTCTCCCCTGGGAACCGTTGACAGAGGAGTTGTTGGCATTGCTGTCCCCATTGTGTGCTGCGCAGATGATTTCGTGAGAAAGGACTGGGATTTAATAAACTTGTATGGCTTTGATGATTTTAGGGAGCTGAACCGGAATCGCATCCGCCTGATTGAAGGCCTGACATTCCAGGGACTGGACAGCTTGGAAGTCCTGAAACTGCAGCGCAACAACATAAGCAAATTGACTGATGGGGCTTTCTGGGGTTTAGCCAAGATGCAAATTCTGTAAGTTGGAGAGATGGGCTCTTTTCTCTAAAACAGCCTAGACTTCACCTGCTGTCATGTCCTCCTCTGCATTTAAGCAAGGACTCATATCAGAGACCTGTAGGCAGTTGTGCCAGTCCTCATGCTTCTTTCTGTGTCCTCCCTGCACAGAGCTCTGCCATGCTGCAGCAGCTTCTGTTTAGTTGACCCATAGTTTACTAAAGCTCATTGCTTTCTGGGGTGTTCAATAAAAAAAAGTCCTGTTTTTCAAGCTGTGGCAGTATTCTCTTGAAAGTTTGACAACATCTCAATTGGTCTTTAAATAAAAGCTCAACTGGCTTCTGCAAATTTGTTTTGACTGATACATGGAAACTATGTGTTGCAGACCTGATTATTCTGCCTCTTGGGATACCTAGAAACCAAGCTGGCCTGTCTCAGTGATGTGTTCTTTCCATAAAAGAGAACAAATTGCATAGTCATTGCAGAGAAATGCTTGAAACTTCCAACATTCTTGGCTTTCAAGTGTGTTTGCAAGGTCACAAGTGATCAAGGCAGTGTGTTTCTGGACACTGCTGTCACACAACTGAGACTCTGCAAATACAAACTTGAATGGGATGCTTTAAGCCCAGTTTACTTGCAGTGGAGCGTACCTCTGCGGTCACAGCTCATTCTAGGCATTTCCTTTGTGGTGGTCTTGAATTTCTATCTTTGACTTGCATAGTAAATTCACACACATATACATATCCACATGAATATGTAGAAAGGTGTGTAGGTATGGCCAAAATCCCAGTCCTTGTTGGAAATTCTTCAGCATTTGACCAGTGCTGCTTATGTGTCAATTCCTTCTGATTTTTCTCCACAGTCACCTGGAGTATAACAGCCTGACAGAAGTAAACAGTGGCTCTCTCTACGGCCTTTCATCTCTGCACCAGCTTCACCTCAGTAACAACTCCATATCCCGCATCAACCCTGATGGCTGGAGCTTCTGTCAGAAGCTGCATGAACTGTAAGTTGGTTTCTGTTGTGGCTGGTTGGGCAGGGTTTGATGTTAGCGTAACGTTTGCAGGAAAGGGGAGAAGGATTTTTCCCAATCGCGTGGCTTACAGTTCCTGCTGTATCAAGCTGTAGAAGTGAAGGAACTGCAGCCTCCTCAGTGATGCCCTTCTTATTCATGATGTTACAACCTTCAGAGCACCTGGGTAAAACAGGTTTGCACCAGAAACAAAGACTAGATCCCACTAAAAGTACAAAGTGCCAGAAGACCTGGAGAGTTTGTGACCTGCGGCTTGCCGATGCTTTTTAGCTAGCCAGTTACAAGGCATGCATGGCTTGCCATATAATGACTGTACAGCCTGAAGGAAGCTTTGCTTTATCCTCTGTATTTACAAAGAACAATCATGTTTGTAACCAGCAGAGATTTGGCCCTTTAAAGGCAGTTCTCGTTGTTTCTCCTGTTTACACTTCACACTTCCTGTAGGGCTCGGTTGTTTAAAAGTAAATACATTGGCTTTGCTCTCCTGAGATTTCCAGCTGTGAATATCGTCTCTTTGATAAATGAAGGAAAGCCTTGCTGCTGAGGACAGCCCCACAAGGGTGTCTTTTGGGGTCTGTGACACTGCTTAATGCTTTTTTGAAGAGATACACATGGATGCTTGCAGTATTTACAGAGTAGCTGTCATCCCCTCGGTGGGACTGTGGAAAGATTCACTTTTTTCTTTGGAGGACTTGACACATGTGGTTAGTGGAACTGTAATTCATTCTGCGTGGTGCTCGGAAATCTCTTGTTAAACATTGTTAGGGATTCTCCTATCCACCAAAGAGCAGTAGAGTAAAGCAGCTTTCTGTTTTCAGAGGCCTCACTGGGCTCAGACTAAGGGTCGGTATCTGCCTACCCAGCTGGGAGTCCTTAGTCTTCTGCAGTTTGGATTCAGAGATAGGTGGACATGACACGTGTCATTCCTTTAAGTTCAGAAGCTGTAAAATTAATGCATTAGCCCAGTGACCAGCTGTGATCTTCTGTTGAATGAAAATTGTTCATTTAGATGCAGATTATTTTTTTGAAGCACAAGGAAATATTTTACTTTTGGTTTTAGTTAAATACACATGTGATTGTTTAATTACCTAATTTTTCAAATTGCTGTGAAACTGCCCGTGCCTAAGGGTTCCTTTGCTTGGCACAGTGGTGTAGAAAGCTACAATTCCTTTACATGCAGATTCTCAAGTGATACTTTACTAGATTAAGGCAGTGTCAGTGGAGAAATCTTCAGGGCCACAGAACTTGGCACTGTGGTCTGCATAAATCTGAAGCATCAAGAAAGGAGAGTCTGCCTTCTTAGGGACTCATGGTTGGACCCCTGGAGTAGCCAGATTCAGATCACTACATTATTAGCAGCACAGCTCTGGGAGCTTTCTGCTCTCAGGGACCCAATATCTGGTGCCTGTGTTGGAGGCTGTATTTCAGCCTGGGTTCAGGTGGGATGGGTAAGTCCCATCTGCATCTTGCAGAGTTAAGGTCAGAACTGTTTTAAGGAGAACTATGCTGGTCTTTTCTACCTGACACTGTCTTTGAAAACTCTCAAGGTGTAGATGGGAGGTTGTGCATCATCCTGAGTCCTTGATTTGTCAGGTCTGGATTGTGATCTCTTGGCAACAAGTAGCGGTGAGCTGTCCTGGCTTAGAGGCCATCCTCTTCAGTAACTGCAGAAACTGGGTGCAGGACTCGCTCTGGTGCAGAACAGGGTAGATTTGGAAAATAGCTGGTGGTGTGAGGTGGTAGGAGCCACTTGGGCGTGCTTGGCCTGACAAACAGGATTGTGCTAGAGTGTGAGGCCAGAGACGACATCAGCTGAGATTCGAAAGGCGATTATGTGGGTGTTAGGACACCTCTCTGCAAAGTATTACAAGCTCTTGCAGGTGTTGCCTTTAGGGTAAGGCTGCTGCAGGGAGCCATCAGATACTCCTGACTGAAACTCCCACAGCCAAAGAGTGCTTGTAGGAGAGGTCTGCTCTGAAATTGAAGGGTGAGGACAGGAAGCACTAGGTAGATTTAGACTGCCTCTGTACACTTCTTTGAATGTGTACATTTCATTCCTTATTAAAAGGTCCTTGCTCCCCTATTGCTAAATCTGCTGGGTTTCAGTTAACAGAAAACACTGTCTGTCGTTGTACAGGGAATGCATTTCAAAGTCCTTGACCGAAAAAAGAGAGGTGGCCAGGCCCCTGCTTATCTGTGCTAAGGTTGGAGATGGTCATCTGCAGGATGAGTTGTCTCTCCTTTGGTTATTGGGAGAAAACGTGACCCCAGGGCTCTGGTCTGATGTAAAAGCTAACAGGGAAAGAAGCTCTTGCTTTGTTATGGGCATGAGAAAGGCTGATTGTATTCACCAGTCAGGTGCTAGGGCATCAACATCATGGAAAAATCCACAGTGGGAGCACAGGGTTTCATCAGAGGTAAATGATGACTAGACTACTGGGTCTTTCTTTCCACTTTTTACCTATAGTTTGGTCAATGGGAATGAAATGTGTTAGATGTACCTGGTCCAGAACTGGCTGGCAGCAGGAGCCCCAGCTGCACAGCAGGTTTCTGGTTAACCCCTTCATGTATCACTCCTGGCATGCTGCTCTGTGTGCTGCTCTCCTGTTTCCTCACCAAAGGCCTGTGTCGACAGACATTGCCACTTGTTCGTTCCAGTGATTTCTCACTGGTAGAGAGATGAGAAGGTAAGGGAAGCAGCAGAGACCTGCTGACTTCTCTCAACCCAGATAATCCATACTGCTGAGAAGGGGAACACACTGTTTTGCAAACTGGCCTGTCCCATTGGCAGGAAGCAGAGCCCTTACCTGTTGAAGGAAGCCACTGCTGGCTGTGGCTGTCCCAAGACCTTCCACCTGGTTGCAGCTATTGAGGCAGCCCTCTAAAGGCTGCTGCAGGTCCATCTTGAGGTGATGTCAGGACGAACAGAGGAGAACGTGCCTTCACCAGTTGTGGCAGGAACTTTTCTGTGGAGAATCAAAAGGAACTATTTTTTTTCTCAGCCAGGTTTAGGATTACTTTTGAATGCTTTTTTTTTTTAAAGCCAAAGTCTTTAATCGCAGGTGAAGACATAATTTTGACTGGATGCCAGTTCTTCATAACTAACACTACAACTTCTTTAGGAATGAAGTATGTTGTCCCATGCCTTCTTCAAACTCATTAATCTTTGCTGAATTTTTTCCAAAGCTTGCCCTCTGCCCACTCACACAGCTAAAAGATAGACAGCTGTTTGCCAAGTAAATGACATTCTCAGTACTTCAGGGTATATGTCTGTTTTGACTTAGGTTTTGGCTTTGCAGTGACTCTCCTGCAAGCCCTAGACAGATTTTTAAGCAGCCTCATTAACAGGCAGTACTGGAAGAGGAATTTGGAGGTTTGGAACTCAGTGAGGTTTTTTTTCTTGTCTGTACAGTGAAGGATTTCAGTGCTTGTTCAAAGCTACATAACTCCACTTTTTGAAAAGTTTAGCAGCCCAAACCTTCATATCTTTTGAAGTGACTTGTGTTCCCAGAGAAAATCCTATGCAACTGCCCTTTGTAAAGACGTAAGCTTGAGAAAATGTGAGTAGCAGGATGTAGCTGAATGCCCCTTTCTATACCCCACAAGCATGCAGGCAACCTAAAGCTGAGGCTATTGCTGGTCACACTCACCTGCTTGTAGCCCTGCAGGGTTTACCCAGCAGCAGTGACATCCAGACATCAGGAGGAATATACTTGCAGTGGGGAACTGCGGGTGGATGCTTCAAGCAGATCACTGCCACCTCAGGAGGTCCCTCATTTGACGAGCCGAGCTGGCCTTTCAGTATCAGCAACGCTGTGGCTTCACTGCTTGCCCAGAAGGTGGTTGCATACTGTGCGGGGTGTCTGTAGTGGCTTGTAGCTTCCCTTGCCCTCGGTGTCAAATCTCAGAAGCCTCATCTGCACCCTGCCTGAAAGAGAAAAACAGCTTTCTTCCTACCAGCTTCCAAACTGCAACAGGAGTAGCACTTACAAAAATTTCCAAAACCCGAGATAATACAGGCAAGGGGAAGAGATGGATGGAAAAGTAGGAAAAAAACAACCCTCTATTAGTCACTTGTAAGAGGAGAAGATTTCAAGTAGACTGTACACTCCTTGACAGGGAGGAGCAGGAGGGATGGTGGCTGGTTTGCAACAGATACCTCCTTCCTGTGCATGAAAGGAAGCATTCAATTGCCTTGTGGTGAAATGCTTTTGGCTCTGGAGTGGGGTGGAGCAGGCTGTGAAGACACCCACACCCAGGCGCCTGGGGCTCGCTGTGCACAAGTGCAGAACGATAAGACAACTCCTGAATACAGAAGTCTGGATCCTGCCAGAAGTGTGTGTGAACCTCAGAATCCATCTGTTTGATGTCACTCTCCACCTCGCAGGGTGTGGGGAAGGAGGAGACTGCTTATTCGTGTAAGCCACAGAGGACGAGTCCAAATGGGAGTGAGGGTTGAACACAACCAGAAGTGATATCTGAGTGTTACTGGTACATCTGGGGACTGTGGAAGGGTGGTGCTCCCAGGCCCTAACCTAGCCATAGAGGCCATGGAGAAAGAGTAGCTTCTCCCCACCATAACTGACAGCACGTGTTTTAGTTTGTTGCCCTCATGAATTTCTGGAGGAGCCTCTCTCTGTCGCCTGTAGAGAAGACTTCCCTATAACTGGGTACCAAATGCCTCCTGCTCCATTATGGTCATCAGGGCTGCCCCATGGGTACCTTGTGGGAATATTTGCAGACTTATTTCCTAATCAAGCTGTATGTATCCACCCAGATACACATCACCTCTCATAAGGTGGCTGTGGGAGGCAGGCACTGAGGAGTTCATAAATACTGCCTGGATTGACAAGGGCTGTTGTTTTTTTTTTTTTTCTGCAGAATACTCTCTTACAACAACCTAACCAGGCTGGATGAGGGAAGCTTGGCAGATCTTGGAGGACTGCATGTACTACGACTGAGCCACAATTCCATCAATCATATTGCAGAAGGTGCCTTCAAGGGACTCAAAAACCTACGTGTTCTGTAAGTTGTCCTCAGCTTTTGTCAGCTAACACCTCCACAGTTTTTCTTCCCTCCACAGTTTGTGTTCTGTCAAACTGTTCTGCTTTGTAGTTGCTTTGGGTACCTGTGTCCTCAGTGTCAAACTCCCTACACATTACTTGGTTGTCTTCAGCAGCTGTTGTGTTTACTCCATCATTCAACTACAGTGAACTTGTATTTTTTAATTAAGAGTAGTTAGGAGCTGTCAGAGTGGAGGGCTCCAGAGTAAAATTAGAGGAACGTAGGACAGTATCCTGAATTTAGCCTAGCTGAGCAAAGATCCCTGAGGTTTCAGTCCTTCAGCTAATAGAATTTCTCTTGCCATCATGTTGACTTCAACTGGAATTCTTAGAAAAGGACAGTTTCTGTTGGGTCATTCCTTGGGAACATCAGAAGATGGGGAATCCAGTTCTTATGGCTGTCTGTTCCTGCAGCTGTTTTATCTCTATCTCCCTTACTGGTACCTGCAGAACTGCTGGCTGCTCTGCTCCTCTCTCCAGAGGCTGCGGGCTCAGCACCTTTGTCTGGCACACCACAAAGTTCTCACAGCCTCTGTTGCAGCACAGTCCAAGCTCCCAGGCTGATTGAGTTCAGCAGGCTGATTTAATTCTTCCTTCAAAAGAAAAAAACACACTTTGATACTTTTATTCCTCTTCAGAAGCCCATTGTGGCCCGAGTAATTAAAAGGAAATGGGAACAGAAAGATCTCCCCTCTTTACAGTACTTTTTGCATCTTACTCTTTCCTTTATTGAAGTTCACAGTGAAGGAAGTGACTGGAAAGTGAGTTTGGGTTTTGTTTGCTATTTTTCCCTTTTTTTTTAAAAAAAAAACTTCAGCCAAAATCTTTCAGCCACTGGGCATTCAGAAAGGGACCTCTCTGAGGCAGCTGTCAAGACCGGAACTAAAGGTTTCCAAAGAAAAATGGAGGGGAAGGGGAGCTGGTAGTTCTCTTTGCTCTGTAGTGAATGTGGAGCCTCTTTTATGTCTAGAGGGGGGAGGAGGAGAGGGAGTGTGTGAGTGAGCTCTAATTTAATAAAGAGAAAGGCCTATTGGGTCCTGCACCTGGTGAAAAAGACCCGAGCATGCTTTAATTATGGCCTATTGTTGGGGAGCCTTTGGTGGGTGTGAAACTGCTGAAATGTGGAGCTATTCAAATAGAGGTCAGGCCCCGAGACCTCGGAGCACAATGATTAACAAGGCTTCAAGCATTCAAGCTCAGCCAGCCAGAAAGAATAGGAAATTGGCAACAGGGGCTGGGAGAGGAGTTTGAATACAAAGAAAGCTAGGCCAAAATACCCCACTCTTTTTTCCCCCCTCTCTCTCTGTTTTCACTCATTTGTTAGAAAGGTTTTTATTCCTCCTTTCTAACACTAAACCTTTGAGTTGCCTCTGGATGAACAAGCAATACCATTTTCTTTTCCTTTTTCTAGAAAACACAATGTGTGGCAGTCAATTAATAAAAGTGTGTGTCAGAGAGCTCCTACAGACTGTTCCCACTTGTCTGTCTCTGCCATGGGAAAGGGTTTGCTGGTCCAAAGACTGGTAGAGCCTATGGTGGAACTGAAGATGAAAAATGTCTGAGAAGGGATTTGCCCTTAAAAAACAAACAGAACAACGGGCATTGGCTTGGCAGCCATAGGGGAAATGCAGAAACTTAGCTCCAGGAGAATATATTTGCTCCTTCCCAGCTCACATAGTGCTGAAAATGTCAGCACATCAAAGCGTCTCTCCAGACTTGTCTCTTGTTCCACTGCAGCATTATGTGCACCCACACCCTGCAGGGATGTTGAGTTTTTATCCATCCCTTTGGCATAGGCCTACCCACAGATCACCCTGACATCCAGAATGATCTTGGCTAAGGCCTGGGTTCCCCAGGGACATGAGATTCAGGTCTCACGCTGAAGCCAGCTGAGAAATAGGAACTGTGGCTTTTGGCCATCTCCCTTCACATCTTTCCTTCACACACTAAAGCTGAGGACCAAGCAAAGCCTGCAGCCAGCAATAGGTACTGAGAGCACAAGTCTCAGCCCCATCTCGGCTGAGGATAACCATGCCAATATTGAAACTCTGGGATTATTTTAAATTTCTGTTCTCTTCTTTTAGCAACACTATGATGCCTGTGTCTGCAATGCTGCAAAATGCAGGAGGGCTTTGCTTTGGAAATATTTTTCTTTTTTAGTCTTTATTTAAACTGGAAATGTCCTGATAATAATCTTCAAAAGGTGCGAACGGAGTACCTGAGGGTTCAGCAGGTTATCTGGCTGGTTTAGTTTGCTTTATTGTTGGGTTTTGCTAGGTTTTAAATTAGAATGATGTAACAAAACCAACAAAACCTATTTATTTTTTTCTTTCTTTCTACCTAACATCAGGAATGATAAATTTCTGTCTGTGTTGCTGGGTATTCATTGCTAGCTGGAATTAAAGCTAGGAGGGAAGGATTTTTAAACAGACTGTTTAAACAGCTTTTGTGGATCTCTCTGTTTGTTCTGTGTGCTTGTTTTTCTTCAGACCTCTTTGACTCTTGTAATTGATGGTCAATTTGAAAGCCAAAAGAAGCTAACTCTGAAAAAGGAATTCTTATTCTTCTTTTTTTTTTTTTTTTTTTTTTAAAGTGGTTATACAGAGAGTTAGGCTTGTGTAGATTTCCTTTGTTGAGCTGTCAAGTTCATTGCCAGAAAAAAATGTAGCTTTAAAGACAATACACCAAGTCATCTTCTGAAGATATAGCTATAGGCAAATACATGTATACATTGGAATAGACAAAGTTATCTGAATTCTTGATAGTAGCAGTTAAGAAGAGCTGTTTCTTGCAATTTAGTTTTGGGACTTTATTTTCTTTTGTTTGGATGCACAGAATTGGAAAAGGACTGAAACCAATCTGTTAAAAAGTAGCTATCTGCTACTGTCTCAGAAACAGGGGGTTTCAGCTAGGAAAAAGCCAGGGCTCTTTTTGGAATGCACCATCTCAGCATGGGTCAGTGCAGGAAAAGTGATTAGTGCTGCTTTACTGCAGGACTCAGCTTTTCTCTGATAAACTGTCAGGAGAAAATGGGAAGCTCTTCATGTGGCATTCTCAGACTTTCTCTCATTTGTTTTTAATGATGAGCCTAGAACTAAGACACTGATTATCAGCTCTCTCCTGTCCTCTCCCCAGGGAACTGGACCACAATGACATCTCAGGCACAATAGAAGACACCAACGGAGCTTTTACAGGCCTAGAAAACCTAAGCAAGCTGTGAGTATCCCTGGGTGTGAAGTTCTGCAAAGCAGTTGTGTTGTGTGCCTGTGAGGGGGTGGGTCTCTCCCCTCCGATGCAGCCCTTCTCCCTTTGGAACAAGATAAAAATTAACAGGAAGTCTGAGATGTTGTAGTTTTGCAGGCTCACTGCAAGAGTGCAAATGTGGCTATGTGGCACTTGTGTTTCGCAGCAGATATGAGACCATTACAGTCCTTTTAAAGTGATGGACAGACAGTGCCACATACTGCAGTGCAGAAATGTGGGAGAGAGAAACTTAAGTTGTTTTCATCTGTAAGATTCAGCACAACTGTTCCTTGCTTCTAAAAGCAAACAGCAACAGAAAAGACCCCTTGCAATCTCAGCAAAGCACTGATTGATGCAGCAAATAACAATAAACAGAAGAGAGAAATCGCCCCATTTCCTGTTACAACAGAGGATTGAAACAGGATTCATTTCTGTGGGATACTGTGTCTGAGAGTGATCTTTTGGGCTTGCTTCCATGTGCAGCAACAATAAAAGGCACCATGGGGCATAGGCTCTTAAAGAGATAAAAAGAAACCTAAGGCAAGCATGCGCCTTGCAAATGTTTATAGCTTGCTTGGCCTTCACAAGTATTTTCACATTGCTCTGTGCTTGTTCCTATTCCATTTGAAATCAGCTATATAAATCAGGCCTGTCAGAGAAGTCTCTGATGGCTTGTGACAAATCAAGACTCTTTCTAATCATTACTTCTTGCCTTTGTTTAAGTTCTCAGCACCCCCCCATCACGCTGTCTCTGATGCTGAGATGGCACAGCCAGAGGTGCAGTAAAAGTACCTCGATGGATAGCAGATGGCTAGAATGAGTCCTGGCAGGCGGTATATTGTCACGATCTCATTAGAGACTCCTGGGGGAGAGGGAAGAGCCGTGGTGGGATTTGTGGGGATGTAATGCTTAGATGGAGAAGAAAAATTTTGAAGTCACAGACGTAGAGGGCATTTGGTCGTTGTTGAGGGCAGTCACTGGATTCAAGAAGAGGGGAACCAAGTTGTAGCTGTGAGTAAAGGGCGGCAGAAGGCAGAGAAGAACTTAAGGAGGGAGTCAGGCAGGGAGGTAGAAGTGTGGGAGAGAGGGAGGCTGGTAGGAATTGCTGTGCACATGGAGTCAGGAAACCTTCCCGCAAGTTGCTAGAGAAAAGCCAGAGGAGCAGATGTGGTGGGTGGGAGAGTCCTTGGCTGCTGTTGCTTAAGTTTTTGGTTTGTCTGAAGAAACCAGTGAAACCATGTGAGTGGCTAGAAGGGCAGTGGGAGCTGAGCCTTTGTCCAGAGGGATTTGCAAGGTGTGGGATTGTGAGTCTGTAGTGCTGCTTTAACAAGGGAGAGAAGGTGGAGGAAAGGAGCAGAGTGAGCTGTCCTGGTGGGACATCCACTGTAGGGCATCCCTCCAACGTAGCTGCTGATGTTGGGAGCAAAAGTGATTGGGGTATGTTAGAAAGGCTGGGTGCAGATAACAGGGGAGAGGTGAAAAAGCCAGAGGAGACAGCATTGAGGGACAGAGTTCAGCAAAAGGATTGACTCAGCAACCAGGAGAAATGAGCACTGACGAGTTGTGGGGGTCAGGCAGAGGCCAGGAGGTACGGCGAGGAGCGGGAGGAGGAAGGAAGGGAGCAGAGGCAGCCTGCGGGGTTGTGTGTTTGGAGCTCTGGGCAGAGCAGCTATCGCTCCCCTGTGAAATAGCCGTGGCCTGATCTGATGTTTATCATCTGGCACAAGGAACGGCTTCAGAAGGTGTCCAGTTTTGTCTGCACTCAGCAAAGGATGCAACAGGGGCTTGTGCAAATCTAAAGAAGCTGGGTTTGCATCTTTTTTTTTTTCACATTGTTGACCTCTGTCTTCCATTGCACGTGGACTTGGGCCAATTCTGGGTCTGGTTGGGTGCAAGGAAGGACATGTGCCTGTGCTTTGCGAGGGGAATTGCAGGAGATTTCATAGCCTGGAAGAACGTGTGGATCAGGTTGGTCTCGGGCAGACAGGAGTGGTTTGATTCCCTAACAAACTGCTGTTGTGTGATTACCAAACCTGCTGTTGGACAGACAGGTTGCTGGGAATGTTCATTGTCAGCTGGGGTGTAAGGCTAGAAAAACCCACAGAATGTGAGATTATTTAATTGTATTTCTTGAGGAGTTTTGGGGACACCTGGGAGTGATCAGTTTTAAAGGGATCTGCTCAGGTCTGTTTTAGCTCATCAGCACATAAATCCCAAACTTGTAATTTCATCTAAGGCTGAAATGAGTATCATTCTTGCTGGCAGGATTTTTTTCCTAAATAAAATATCAGCCTTTCCAGTGCAAACATTTCACTGGGTGATTTAAGGCCTGTGTTTAAACTGTCAACCAGCTTTAAATGCATTAGCATACAAAAAAATAAATGGGCACTTCAGAGGAGACCTTCCAATGAATTAATAATCACCTCAGCTCTGGGGAGATTGCCTTAAAAGCCGTTCCCCTTTGATCTGGCACAGATTAGCCTCTGAAAGGATTTAGCACAGAGAGGGTTGTGCTGAAATGAAGGTGTTAAACTGAGAGGTGGAGAGGCCAGTCACTTCAGCCTTCTCTGAATTATATATGAAGCTCTCCAGGATGGAGAGCACAGGCCTAAATTGAAATGTTGCTTCAAGAAAGGAGTCGAGAAGCACCGAAGCATGAAAAGCCTCAGTGGAATCGCTGGGGAACAAGGAGTTTCCTAATTATTCAAGCTGCTAAACGTAACCAGTTTTTTGATGGCTCACTCAGTGACTGAGATCTTCCCGCAGGTGCAGAACTGGCTGGAGGAGAAAATGCTGCTCTCTCATGAATTGCATGCCTAGCCTGTCATTACACCTCGATCACTGGGAGAGCATGCTGATGCCTAGCTCTGGAGGGTGGAGGAGTGTTTCTGGGCTACAGGCAGGCTAATTGTGGAGCTGCATGCCGCCGCGTTTGCATTCCAGCGTGCCACAGCCCTTTGAAGGGGGCCGCTGGGTTCAAACCATTTTGGAATTGGAGAAGTGGTTAGTTGAGGTTTGAAAGGCGTAATGATTTTAATGAGGTTGCTGGGGCATGACGTTATTGCCAGGGTGTTATGTGTTTCTCATGTATATAGCCATAAAATTGTATGCACCTACACAAGTGGTGTATCCATTGTGTATTCACATCCCCCAGACATACTGCTTATCTCTGCACAGATAAGTAAACAGATATAATCAGTATCTCCAGTTTTTAAAGTCCAAAATTCACTGTAAACAATAAATAGAAATCTCCAGTTATCACACAGAAGCTCAGCATAACACCCTCGTTTAGGAATATGGCACCAGAAATCAGTGTGTGTGGATGCAGTCATATGACCAGAGTTTGCATATAGTAAATTATTTACTGTATTAATCATTCTAATGGATTTTTCAAAGCCTTCATTAATACAGCATCCCTTTTACCAAATGATGGTACACATGATTGCACATATCCTTTGGTGCTTGGGGTATTTCACCACTCTCTCATGCAATAAGGATCTCTGATACCCTGGTTTTGGTGCTGTAACAAGGAGCTCAGTAAAACTCACTGTAGATACTTAGAACAATATTGTTGATGAAGCAGGTTGCAGCTATCTGGAGCCAGTATTGGCCACCAGAATGCCTATGAGAGCTGTTGTTATTCTCGCCTCAAATCAAATAATTAATGAAGGGACACAGCTCTGAATATTCAGCTGTGGTTTTACACCAAGTTAACTCTGCCCATACAAAAGGGCTTTGAGTGTGTGTTTCACTATGGAGGCTGAGAGGTGGCTTTGCCTGAAACCGAAGCTTTTGCTTGTGTTTTGCTCTGTAATGGTGTAAGATTTGTGATTCTGGGGCCACAGGCCTTTCATATGGGGCTAGGAGTAACTGGCCTTTCCTGTCTACTCAAGGGTTAGAGTGGTGGCTCATCCAGCAATGCCACCATCAGGGTGATTGATTTTGTGAGGACCTACTCAGAGTCATAGCATTGCCCACTGGCAGGCACCCAGATTCTCTCCGAAGACTGCAGGCTGCAAGGACAGACTGTGATACAGTCTCAGTCCTCACTGTCATAACAGCGTGATGAGCCCCAATTTTCCTTTCTACCTGTTGTAGCATCCACTGCTTTCATCCACACAGAAACTGGGTTTTCCAGGTGCCAGTGTTGAGACACAAATTATCTTGACATTTGAAGGGTGCTTTGTGAAAAGCCCTAACAACCTCCTGCAAATATATTTGCTCATGTGATGGCTGCACATGCTCCATCTTGTACCCCAGCCTCCTTTCCCCCTGCCAGTAGCAAGCACTGGGACAATCACAGATGTAGAGCCTTTTTAAGGTGCAGATATAGGTTGCACCCTATACTGAAGGAAAAATCTTGAAGGAAAACTCAATCAAATGAATCACCAGATGTGCTACTCGAGGTGTTAGTGATGCCTTGCACTGGGCACTGTGTGAAGCAGGCGGTGCTAAAAGATGCACCTGGAAGATAAACCTCAGACCGAGAGAACCTGGGGCAGGAAGGCATTGCCTAATTAATGGCATTGGTTGATGTTTTATTAAAACAGTTGAGGAGCCCATCCATTTTGCATGAACCCTGCCCTTGACCGATCAGCACTGGTCAGTATTTATAGAGAACTGTTACTTTGCAGAGGGCAGCTGGGCTGTGGTCGCTCCAGCTGGCTGTTGCCTGCTGACAGTCCCCCTCTTGTCGCCGCACAGCACTGCCTGCTGATTCACAGGGGTGCTCTCTGGTCACAGATGCAAGCAGGCATGCGCCTCAGCTCTCTGCATTACTTTTTCTCTTCTTACTGTTGCCCCTTGAAATTACCACTCAGCTATTATTTATTGCATTGTATTTCTCTGCTGTTGTATTTATAATTGGCCAAGGAAGGAAGTCAGCGCTCGCTTCGGTTAGCTGCTGTATAAATCTGCAGCCAAGAGACAGCCCTCAGCCCGTGTGTGTGTATGTCTGTTTAGGCCAGGCAGCAGTGAATAAATTACCACTGTTTTACTATCTGGGAAGAAGTCAGAAATGAAAAGTGTTGCAGGGAGACCAAAATCTTGTTAAACTGTCACTGCACTTAATCCTGTCCGCAGCCAGCCTGCAAAGAATAGAGGGGACCTTCTGTTACTCAGCAAGTTGGTTTCCAAGCACTGGAGCAAACCTGCCTTTTTACGTGATATGGCACATTCCCTTTTGTGCTGTCATCACTATTAAATTCGAATACAGATAAAAGGATTTAATTTCAGGAGCGAGAAAGCGAGTGTACTTCAGCCCTCTTAATCTCCGTGCAGTTCAGATTTCCTGGGACTTACACTGAGCGCGTATATCAGATAAAGCCACACTAATTGTGTTCCTTCTTTTTCTGCCCCCCTCTCCCCATTTTCTTGCTGTTTATCTGGCACTGGATGTTTGGAAACTGCAGAACTCTGTTTGGAAACAAGATCAAGTCGGTGGCCAAGAAAGCGTTCTCAGGGTTGGAGGCCCTGGAGCACCTGTGAGTAACCCACCATGCCTTGGAGTTTGGGAAGGGGGAGTCTGCCAAAAGTAGCTGCTTGAGAGATCTGCTAGCAATTTAATAGTGTCTTTGTAAACTGAGAAGCCAGTCCATTTGTGGGGGCCACCTGCTTCCTTCTCATTATAAGTCCGCCTCAACTTTGGCCTTTTTTTGTGCCAGGAACAAAGTTATAGAACATATGGCAAATCCGCATGCTCTTAATTTTTTGATTTGTTCTTGGATAAATATCGCCTTCACTTGCACATTGCTTCTTTGCAGGCTGTTAGCAATGAAAATACACTATTTCAGATGTAGCCCTCTCTCCTCCTCCTTTGCTCCAACTTCCTCCTAAATCCAGGCTCTGGCAGGGACACATGTTGCAAATGACTGCTTACGATGCAGGCACCGAACATCCCCGTTCAGCACAACTGCCTTAGAGCCATTTGCAAGAAGGAAATTTTGGCTGCTGCTACGTAATTTTTTTTCTGTGTCCCAAGGCTGATGACTCCAGCTGTGATTCATGAATAACTTCCTGTCTGAATTAAGACAAGTTACAGTATATGTGATTTTGCTCTGGATGTTTTATTGGCTGTTGATCGTATGAAATGTTATGGCCATTGAGAGCATCCTGAAGGGTGAGGGCTGTCAGACTGTGGGGTACATTCCCAGATAAAGGTTCCCGTAATGCTTTGCTGAGACTTCCTCTGCAAGCAGGGCTCGTCTGTCCTACACTTCACTTACTAAACTTAAGCCCTAAATCTGACGCTATCATTTTTCAGAGGACAAGTGACATTTTTAATTAACAATAGGTATCCTCTCAAAGTCACTTTCAAATAACTTGTCAGATGCCGTTTACTGCAAGTATTTGCTTTCTTTATGTTTGCTGAAGGTCTAGCCTGGGATCTGACATTCCTGACTATCTTTGGTTATTGAGGGGGCTGAGGAATTTCTGAGCTGTGGATGATGGAGGTAGCTGAGACTGAGAAAGTGTAGTGAGAAGATGGAGTGTGGAATGACATCGGTGATTTATTCCCCCAAATTTTTGCTGGTTGGCTGTTGTTCAGCAATACTTGCTCAATTATTAAAGTGCTTTGTGGAAAGCCATTTCTATGAGCCACAAGTGGATATGGCCTTAATAAGGAGCTACCAAATCACCTGCTGCTGGAGTCACTGCTTAAGTAGGGGAGAGACTTTGTCACAGCCATAGCATCCCTTTTGTTCACATTGCCTTTGGTTGTGTTCTGCAGGAACCTGGGGGATAACGCCATCCGCTCAATTCAAGCAGACGCCTTTGCTAAGATGAGGAGCCTGCAGCAGCTGTAAGTAATTGGCCTGTACCCACCATTGAGAGGGGATCCCTCTTGCCCTGGACATGAGAAAGTAGCACATTGTTTCCAATGGGGTGTTATTTGCATTACCACTCATTTATTTCCTCCTCCCCCCCGTCCTCCTCTGCAGGGTATTTTTACACACGAGTAGATGTCACGGGAACATCTTGCTGTTAATAGTGAGTGAAATTAGATCATCGGAACAGGTTCTTCCAGCAGGTCCGCATCTGTGCGATTATTCATCTCCGCTCAGGAAGTCCACCCTCGTCCTGTTAGCCATCTCTCCTTCTCAGGCTGCCACTGATTTAATTCCCAGTGGCCCATCGGCTCCTTTGCTGTACCTATGTTTAGGGTTCGCATACGGCACTGATATTTCAGCGATAAGCACCCTCTGAACTGCATCCACTTGTCATCCTGCCTTCTGGTGTAAAAATACGGATGTGTTATCAGAGCTGCTGCTTGTGCTCCAGGCTGGGGCTCTGCACTGTTATCAGACACTGTTTCCAGTCTTGCCTGGTTTCCTTTTCTTCTCCATAAATATTTAATCCATTGTCAGTGCATTGCTGCGCTCTGGAGTAGTGCAATGTCTGTGGAACAAGAAATGACTTATTTAGTATTTGAGCAGGTTCAGATTCTTCTTCCTGACTTTGGAAATGGGAATTGGATGGTCAATGTTAGAATGACATTTCACACCAGTGACTAGGGAATGAGTAAGATAAACGTTGCATGTGCATTGTTTGTTTCACCACCTTATCTTTTGCACTGGCTCTTGAAACAAAATTGAGGTGAAAGATTGATCTCATTAGAGAAGAGCTTGTGGGATCCCATATATTGTGAAGGAACCTTTATGCCATGAGAAGGTGGCTTTCAGATAGGGGACATACACATGCAGAATGCATTGTACTGAAGTCTTAAATACTGAGGGTCTGTCTGACCCGTCCCAGCTGGCCAGCAGTGTTTATGCCATCACATCTATTAGGGGCTACCCATCTTTCTAGGACAGCAGAGTGGACAACTTTGGAAAATCAGATCCCTGTGTTCCCTCATTCCCTCTCTCTCTATTCCATTTCTTACTTTTCTCCTTCCCTGGCTAGCTGCAGATTTCAGGATTTCCCAAGGTTATTGGGTAGAAAAATGGGAGGAGATTCACATCTTCGTATAACAGTGCTGGAGTTGGGATTCTGCTTTGCTTTTGACATCCTGCTCTTGCACAACTTGCAGTACTGCAGGACAGGACTTCTTTGTCTGGGGCCATTTTTCCAGTCTCTGAGGCATCCTCACATTGCATTTGAGGGATCAGACTGGGTTTTCCTAGCATCTTGGACCAAACCAGACAGAAGTCTGAATTCCCTGTTGGTGTTCTTCAATTGCATTTCTTCACTGACCTCAGAGCTCTGCTGAGCCACAATTTTGCCCAGAATATTTTAAAAAAATAAAATCCTGAGGCTTCCTTTTTTTTTTTTTCCCTTTTCCACAGCTCTTTCCTTAACAGAAGGTGCTAAGTTACTGTTAGGATGCTCAGAAATATTTTTGTGCTTTGCTTTCCAAACTAGTCACTTGTTTGAGTTTACACAAACATCTTTGGTCATTTTCACTGCTTCTGCTAATCGGTAAACACATCAGCTACACCTCTTACCCCTGGTGGTGCTGGTGTGCAGACAGGTACCTTACAGAAGGCAGGCAGGAGCCACTTGCTCCTCTGGTGTTGGCCACTGAGGGAAGGAAAGGTCTTACAGCATGAACTTGTCATCCTCTCACTGTTCAGTAATTAAACCCTGAATTCAGTCCCCACCAACGATGCTCAAACCACAGAGGCAGAGAAGGAGCATGTGTAGTAATTAGCTATGAGAAATGGGAGCAGGACAGGCTGTCCTGTTGACTTGTGCCTCTGCTGTGTATCTTCTCTGTAGATGATCTGCCTCAGTTTCTCTCACTTAAGCCAGGGATGGCATTGCTGCTCTGTTCCTGGGGATCACTCTGGGAGTTGGTTAATAAATATAAGGCACTAGGAAGTGTCACTGGAGCACAGGAGTGGGTTGCTCTATGTGGAGATGAAATGCTGTTTAAATGTGTTATGTATTTAACATCATTAGTGCCTCGAGGACAACCCTGCAGTCCTTTTTTTTCCTTCCACCCATGCTGGGAGGGGAGGGAGGAATGTGTGTAACATGAAAGAGCTGTGAGCTTTCCAGCCTTCTCTCCATGCAGGACTCGCAGCAGGCTCGTGTTGGTTTTGTTTCCCTGCAGCCACATAAACAGTGACAGCTTCCTCTGCGATTGCCAGCTGAAATGGTTGCCCCAGTGGTTAGTTGAGAAAGAGCTGCAATCCTTTGTGGTGGCCACCTGCGCCCATCCCGAGTCTCTGAAAAGCAAGAGCATTTTTGCCATCCAGCCAGAAAGTTTTGTGTGTGGTAAGTCTTGCCTGTGTGTTTTGAGGTTGTATGGAGGACTCACTTGGGAAACATTTTCTTTGACTACGAGCATGTTATTACGAGAGGGTTTCTGTTTTCTTTTGTTATTCAATGGGATCAAAGGAAGCCCAAGCCTGCATTTTAAAAATTTGTCATTGGCTACAATTTATTTCCCACCAAAACCACACAGCGCATTGCTTGCATCTAGTGTGTTCCTCACAGAGCTCCCCGAGTCCTGAATCAAAAGGGACTAGTGTTTGTTTCAGTTCCAAGTGGGGCTGCACAGAGACATCCCCAGTCCTCTCAGTTTGATACTACCAAGACTGCAGCTATAATTTTTTTCACTCTGCAGTGTTCTGAGCTCTTTCTGTGGCTTTGTGTTCTTCACTCATCTTTTCTCCCTCTTGGAAATAACAAAGGGTTAAAATAAAAACAGGCAGAGGATAATCTCTCCATCACAGCTCCTTTTTTTGGGGCCGGTAAGGCGTTACACATGAACCAACTGACAGCTAACAGTTGCATTATAATCTTCTTTTCTCCTGCAGTTGACCCTGCACCTCAGCTGTGGTTGCAAAGCAGCTTTATTTAATACCCAGCAGACACAAACATCTACTACCTCTCTCGTAAAGACATGTAAATGATTTGAGGAGGCCAAAGTGGTGCTGCTCATGCATCCAGCTCTTGGGCAAAATAAAGGCCTGGTTTGGTGAGCCAAACCCTGTGCTGTGGAGCCAACCAGTGTGTGGATCTGGGTGGAGCTGCACATGGCTGTTTGATGAAGGAAAAATGAGCTTTTGAAAGCACTATTTAACTAAGTTGAATGCATGACTTGCATTGAACACAGAGCAGATGCTTTGTTCCAGTTGCTGTCCCATGTCCCTCTCGATCCCAGAGTGGCAGAGCTCTGACTAGGTGGCCTCTGCCTGAGCCAGTCTGGGAGGCTTGCTGTGTTCATCTGAAGGAGAGATCGTGAAGGCTCCATCCCCACAGCAACATCACAAAGCGAAGACAGCTTTGCTTCTCCAGTGCCTGCCAAGTCCTCCAGGCACTAGTATTCCTGGTTCCAGAGGCCTGACTGTTTAATTAAACCTTAGTCAAATATTAAATTACACCGTTTGTAGAAATCTAATAAATGAATCTCCTTGGAACCTTGCTAAAACCAACAATCTTCAGGGCAGAGAGAGTGTGCAAAGCTTTCCACCTCAGACGGGTGACAGGCAAATACAGCTGCTTCTGCTTTGACAGAGAGTGCTGCAGTCACCTTCCCTGTGAGCATTTATCCCTAGAGGTGACATTTGCAGCCCTTCAGGTGTCCTCCTGCTCTCCCCTCCTGCGTCACGCTAATGCAGGCCTGGAGGTGAAGTTTTAAGTTCAGTATTGCTTTTCATGCATGGGTGGTACAAGGAAGGGTATTTTCTTTAGACCACAGTATCTTTCTGAGGTTCAGACCCAGGCATCCTGTAGGTGTTTGAGGTCACTAAGTTGACCATCTCAGTCCAGTGATGACAGAAGGAACCAGAGGAATGAGAATCCTCCCTTAGACTAGCCACTCATAGAGCCAGTCCCCATGGTGGAGTGCTTTGCAAGAGCGAGCTGCTCTCCTGGTGTACACAACAGTGGATGTAAAAGCAGATGTGTAATGTCTTTCATTCATGCGCTGCTCATTTCCCATTGCATCTCTTTGCTTGCTCTGGTCATTCTTCACAGTCCAGGACTAACTATGCCTGCTGTTTTCTCTTAGATGATTTCCCCAAGCCACAGATCATCATCCAGCCTGAGACAACAGTGGCTGTCCTTGGGAAGGACATCCGTTTCACTTGCTCAGCTGCCAGCAGCAGCAGCTCCCCCATGATGTTTGCGTGGAAGAAAGACAACGAGATGCTGCACAACGCTGAGATCGAGAACTTCGCCCACGTGCGGGCAAAGGACGGCGAGGTGATGGAGTACACCACCATCCTGCACCTCCGGCACGTCACCTTCACCCACGAAGGGCGTTACCAGTGCATCATCACCAACCACTTTGGCTCTACCTACTCCAGCAAGGCCCGACTCACTGTTAATGGTGAGTAGGAAACTGCTTTCTCATTCCTTTCCTCAGCCTGAACTGGTACAATTCTCTGGGACCTGCTTTTGGCAGGCAGTCACTCCTCAGGGTCCATTCCTGAGGGTGAGTGTGGTGGTTTAGACCCTGCCAGGACCCGAGACCATGCTGCTGCTGCCCCTCCCCCACCCTTGGACAGGGACGGGACAGGGAGTAAAATACAAACCCGGGGGCTGAGATAAGGAAGATTTAATACAACAGTATTAATACAACAACCTGAACAATAACAATAACAGTGATAAAAGCTGTTCCCCCACTCCCTGCACCCAGGCACCCGGACATGACCTCAGCATGGGATGGAATAGCCCGGCTGTAGCTCCCTCCCAACTGCTGGGGAAAATTAACCCTATCCTAGCCAAACCAGGACAGTGAGGAGCTCTTAACCTCTTCACACCAGCTGCTTGCATCTCACTGGATGCTGAGAAATGCCATGTGAGGAGTATGTGCCAGGCTTGTGATGGCTGCCAAGCACTTCAGCATTTCCTTAACAGCTTTAGCTGCCTCTCTTCAGCTGTTCCAGTAGAGTCTTTGCCCAATGAAATGGGCAAATGAAAATGAAAACACAAAAGGATACAAGGAGGGACTGTAGTGATCAAAAGTTCTCTGTAGGAGAGATAATGGGGTTTGTTTCTAGGTTAATTGCAGAAGAAAATTAGCTTTGATCCCAGCTCTAATGATCCTGGGCGGGGAGGTCTGGGACACTGCAGACAGGTGAGTGCTGTGGAAACACAGGGTTAGTCTCCAGCAGTTCAGACACAGCCTGCAAAAGCACCTTGCCATCCTCTTCCCTTGGGGTAGCTGTCATATCCATCTGCTGCCCGGGAAGGAAAACACTTGGGACTGCCCAGAAAGTGGTGTTTTCCCCATGGAACTGCTCATCCCTTTTTCTTATTTGTCTATCAGTGTTGCCCTCGTTTATCAAAACTCCCCACGACATCACGAGCCGGACGGGGACAACGGCACGGCTGGAGTGTGCAGCCGAAGGACACCCCACCCCCCAAATCGCCTGGCAGAAAGACGGGGGCACGGACTTCCCCGCGGCCCGCGAGCGCCGCATGCACGTCATGCCCGACGACGACGTCTTCTTCATTACGGATGTGAAGATAGAAGACATGGGTGTCTACAGCTGCACGGCCCAGAACTCCGCGGGGTCTGTGCTTGCCAATGCCACCCTGACTGTCCTGGGTAAGCTGTGTTTGTGCTCTGAGAGACCAGGTGGGAACTGGAGGGGATTGCTGCTCAAACTTTTCAGTGGTTGCAGATAGAGAAAAGGGACAAAGAGGCAGCGCTCTGCATTGGTCTCATTTCATTCTTTTGCCCTGTAATTAACTAATGAAAAATACCCTGTTAATTAAAAGGAGGAGCTGTGAGTTGCATTTCCTCTTGTGCCAAGGAAGCCCCTCCGACCACCCCATTTCCTGCCTGGGTTTCAAAAGGAAATTGCGCTCCATCTCTCTCGCCCCGTGAAACAATTCATGTGTTTCTGCCCTCACCCCTTGTCCTCTGGGGTTTCTTTCTTGGGAAGACTTGATGCCAACTGGTTATGGGAAGGCCTTGGTGGTGACTGTTAGATCTGTTGTGGTCTGCAGCTGCCATGCTCCTGGGCATTGCTGTCCGTTTGTCTGCAGGAACATCAGTTACCTTCAATACTGTTAAATCTGTTGTTACACTGTCCCCAAGCATTAATTTCCATGTTTATTCCCCTGCAGAGACACCATCTTTGATTCATCCACTGGAAGACCACGTAGTGTCTGTAGGTGAGACTGTGGCTCTTCAGTGCAAAGCCACAGGGAGCCCACCTCCCCGCATTACCTGGCTGAAGGGTGACCAGCCCCTGATCGTGACAGAAAGGCATCACTTTACCTCCGGCAACCAGCTGCTGATCGTCAGGAACGTTGTCTTGGAGGATGCTGGGAAATACACCTGTGAAATGTCCAACACCCTGGGGACAGAGCGCGCCCACAGCCACGTCAGCATCTTGCAGTCTCTGGGCTGTAGGAAGGACCGAACCACTGTGGGCATCATCACCATTGCCGTGGTGTGCAGCATCGTGCTGACGTCTCTGGTCTGGGTCTGCATCATCTACCAAACCAGAAAGAAGAGTGAAGAATACAGCGTCACCAACACAGGTAGCTCTAGTCTCCTGCTAAGGCTTTCTCCAACCTTTTGTGCTGTCAGACTGCCCACTGAGGCTGAACCTGTGGGAATAGGTTTTTTTCCCTCAAACTTTGTGGAGAGACCGTGCCTTACGACACGACGTGAACCGACACGTCAGGAGCCACGCCATCACACTGGAAAGGCACTTGGCTTATCTCAGTGGTTCTCTTGGCTCTCAAAGCTGGAACCAGCTTTCACTTGCTGTTGAAGCATGTTCAGAGCTGTGTTTCTCCCCTTGGCTGACTCTTCAGAAAGGTCTTTTCCACTTGGCAGTAGTTTCACCCATTCCTTTGCTACTTCCATGACCATAAATGATAACTCTTGAGACAGTCTGGATTGTGTCCACGATGCTGGGAACCTGTCTTCCTTCTTGGGAATCTGTATTTTGAAAGATTTTGTATTCAAAACATTGAAAAATAAGACTTTGAGGCTGGAAACCCTTTTTCTGTGTTGCCTGTAAGAGCTGTTGTAGCCCTGCTGATGAGGGGCATCCCTCGCTTTCTAGGAGAAGCAGTGTTTATTGCTTCCTCCTGATATTCAGAGGGGATAATCTGGTGCTGAAGTAAGTGCTGCAGTTTGAATAAACTCTCCTGCTGTCCTCACTGTTATGCAGCCTCTGACCAGAAGTATGAAAGAACCACCCTAAAGCTTCCCCACCCTCCTGGGATTTGCAGCCTTCCTGTATTAGGCTTAGCTTTAGATGTAGTATGACAGAGGATATTAAAGACGTGGGCTAGGTAGGATGTCTTGGATACCATATGACCAGTGTCATTTGTCAGTGGGATTTTTCTTCCTCTTTTTTTTTTCATTCCTGAAAACCTGGGGCTTTATGCCAAGCATGACTGAGTTTCATTTGGTGTTTGTATGATGGGGAAACTGAAATTGCCCGATACAAAATGGAGCCAAGGATAGCTGAGGGGCTGAGACTTACTTGCCTAAGTGAATCGAAGACCCTGTTCTCCAGAAGTCTGTTACTCGTGACTTTGGGAGACAGGACTTGAGTCAAATGAGATACTCTGAATTTCAGGGGAAAAGGAAGGATTTGCATGTTCTGAAGAGACAGTTCCACTTCTACCCAGCCAAACGCAAACACCCAAAATGACTTTATCAGCACTGACTCTCAGAGCTTTAAGTTCTGAAAACTCAGGAATGGGGCTGCTGTGGGGAACAGGGAGTATTTGGGCAGTTCAGTTTCCATCGCATCTACAGAAAATGCCACTTACACATCTGGTACCAAACCCCTCTTAAAAATGTGCTTTTTGACATGCCTTTGAAAACAGAAGCCTTTATGTCCTCCTAGGAACTGACATTTCTCTGCTCCCATTGCTCTAGATGAGACCATTGTGCCTCCTGACGTGCCAAGCTACTTGTCTTCACAAGGGACTCTTTCTGACCGGCAGGAAGCAGTTGTCAGAGTGGACACCCAGCAGCCCAACGGGCACATAGACAGCAACGGTGAGAACCACTTTAATTGGGTTTTTTCTTCTGTAACGCTGTATATGAACTTGATATGAGGAGGGAGAAGTCGCAGTACAAAGTATTTCTATGCTTGTTATGAGTTATCTGAAAGATCTTCGTAATGTAATTCTCTAGCTGCTGCATTTATGCAGAGCAAGGATCTGCCTTTCCCCTCCCAGAGCCATCCTCTCCCAGCAGAGCAGCGTTCATACAGGCAGACTGCTCCAGAAAGGGCTCAGTCAGGCCCTAAGGACTGCTTCTTTGCTAATTTTGGATTAGTTCTTTGGCACCAGTTACCCGTAGTTAAGCTCTAGTAGAAAGTACATTAGCATTGCCTGTCCCTGCCTTCAGGCTTAGAAATCAAATGCTGGGATTTTACAGTATTTAAACCCAACACATTAGGAAGGAAAAGTTAAACTTTCTGAACTAAGATTCTCCCGAGATTGCACAGCATTTGCTCTGTTAAACATTAGCTTAAAATTATCTATTATCTCCATTGCTATTTTTTCCTCCCTTTCACAGCTCTTACCATAGAAATAGCCTCATTTCTAACTTGTTAGTCTTAACAAGTCATTTAACGGCCAGCAGATGGTTGTAATCTTCAGCCAGATGGTTTGTTTGTTACAGGTATGTGTCAGACTGATGCTGGAAGGTGTCCAGATGTTGAAGCTCCCACTGCAGGTTGTAGACAGCCAAAGCTGTGTATCGGCTATAATAAAGACACTTGGAAAACTGAAGACATGGCTGATGGAATGCTTGTTCCAGATAAGACAGGTATGAAACCCATTAATCTGGAAAGGTATTTGGTGTTTGTACAGATCAGAAAGCCCTTCAAGTCAGAGAGCATTAAGACAAGAACTTGTTACCTTGAGAGAAAAAAAAAAAAAAAGCCCAGAATGATTCTCAGGTGTGAGCACAGTACTTTCTCCTGCTTGCTTTGATCCTCCATCAAGCCTGGATAGTTTGAATTTGAGGAACCATCAGACAGAGGCAGACGGAAGCTCCCGATGGCCATTCCCTGCAGCTGGCTGGTCGGTATTTGGATTTGAGCTGTTCCCAAAAAGTGAGAGCATTTTCCAACTGAAGGTCTTAAAATTTTTCATGCTTTTTAAAAAGGGGCTGTCAACTTCAAAGCTCAGTAATTTAAAAAAAAAAAAAAAATCAAAACTTAAAGGTTGGTTTGGGCACTACACCTGCCTCTGCTTTTTGCCAATTTCTTGGGTGTTACACTTTTCTGGTTTTAGGATGCATTTTCTCTTCTCGTGCTGTATTGTAACATCCACAGAAAAAGAGCCAGTGAAGTAAATTTTCTCTCCAGGAGAAAACTGTAAAGTTTAATAATGGAAAGCTGTCAAATGCACTAAGGAAATTAACTTTCAACACTTAGAAACTCCTTCCTGCTTTGAGTTCTGGTCATCTGTTATTACCACTAACAGCAGTAACGTGTCTTGAGATAACCACGAGTTACAGTGATCCTGTAAAGCAGCAGCACAGAAATTAGAAAGGTAGCGTTGTATTTTAAAGCTGGTACAGAAAAATTCCACTTTCTCTTTCCACCCTGACTAGAAAGTCAGGAAAAGGAAATAAAGGTACAGTTCACTTAAAAAAAAAGAAACTCACAACTTTTTTGGAGGAAAAAAAAAAACCCAAGCCTACTAAACCTATTAATTGGAACTTCCTTTAGTGATAGCAGCAGTGTTCTGAAAAACACAGGTGGGTACTGGCCCTGCGGATGACCAAGAAATGTCCATGTTATTCAGTGAGTTTCCCACACTGCTGAGGGACAGATGAACTAAACAGAGCTGCCTTTTCCTTCCGCAAGTTGTGTGCTTCAGTGCAGACAACTTCCAGCTGCTTAATCTTTGTTTGTTGCCGTTTTCCCTCCCTCCCTGAAAGGCTACGGCCTGCCCGTGGTGTGCACCGACTGCAGCGGCAGCACGGACAGCATGAACGTCCACATTTACCCCAAGGAGGCGGAGTACTACGCTGAGAGCCTTAAGACTCTGGATAACTCCTACCCAAACGCACTGAGCAGCAAGGAACGGAACAGGAAGAGGGGTGCAGGCAGCAGCCTCCTTCACCCTCCGCCCTGCAACGGGGTTGTCAGCAGCAAGAGGGTGGAAGCAGACGGGACCCTCTACCCCAGCAACCACGACAGAATAAGACCTGTGAGCACGACCAGCCCGCTGCTTGCAGACCAACACGGTACGTGTTTCCCTGGGGGTGTCTTTTTCTCCCCAGTGCAATACAATCCCACTTGGGTTATATCAGAGCCCTCTTTCCTCCCATCAGCATTAACTGGCTCAAGGGCACGAACGAGAGCAGCAGGGTTGGTTTTATGAGGAGCACTGGCAGGCTGAGCATCAACTAACCACGCTGCTTCTCTGGTTTCTTGCAGGCTCTTCACAAGCAGTAGCAAAGCCTTCAGAGCTTAACAACCTTAATTTGGTGAGAGCTTCACCGGCAGGAGGGTCACTAAAGCAACTGAACGTGCTCCCGGAAATTTCCCCAGCGCTGCTGGATCTGCAGAGCGAAGCAGAACTGAAGCAGGCTCTCCTGTCCAACGGCTGCGCACCCAAACCCTGCGACTCCCTGCGCGAGCTGCAGCCACCGAGCAGATCGCTGGACTGAGAGGACAGGCTGCCATGTGCAAATTAACAAACACACTATTATTTTTTTTTTTAATTTTTTTTTTTTTTGCACAGAGTATATAGGCTACTTACTTCTACCTCAAATCTTGAACTGATGACCTGGCAAAGGCAAACTGAGGTATGAGAAACAAGCTTGTATGGGGAACAAACTCCTGTTCGAGCGTCATCTGTTTGTACATAGTTTAAAACTTCCCTGAGAAGTATGAAGCGTTCAAAAGTTGACTTGCATATGAAGCACATAAATGCAAGGGATTATTGTGTAAAGAGAAAAAAGTATTTGATACAATTGTACATAAGAGTTTTCATATATAAATATATATATATAAAATTATATATATATATATCTTTTACAGAGGCTATTTTAATCTTTAGTGCATGGAAAACTGAGTGAAATTTTACAATTTTGGCAATATTGTTTTCAGTATCAGGTTGCTGTTAAACTTTGTGAGAGAAATAATTCTGGTGCCTTAAATGCATAAGCAGAACTTTAAAAAGCCAGACTGTTCCAAAGGGATCGTCCTCTTTTCAATGGAAGTTCCTTTAAATCAAGTATAAATTGGGTTACTTAGCACAAATTTTCTTCCCCTTTGAAAATTTATTGCACTTACTTAAACACATTTAAACAGAGATCTTCAACTGTTTCAAGTGTAGTTTATAGGTAAAAATCCATGCAGTGAGAAATTACATAGCAACCTGATTTTTTCCTGTTGGTGGAAGAACTTGAATTCCATTACACTTCAAAACTGTGTAAAAATCAGGATTTGAACTGTGACTGTGTGATGTTAGAGTGGACCACACAAGAGGCACTAAATAATTCAGCAACAGCGCAGAGCCCCAAAACACCCAGGCAAAAAAGGCTGTTGTGATTAGCGAGCAGTCGTTACCAAAATAAATAATGCATGCAGTAAACTGTGGGGTGGTCTCAGATACTGCACCATTCACAAACCATAGAGGCAGAAGGTGTTATCTGTCTGCCTGTATGCTGTTACAGCACTATCACCTACAGGCTTACAGACATTCCCCCTCCTGAATGGATGCAGCTTCACCTGTATAAGGGGCGTATATGATGAGGGACCCCCTAGTCCTGTTGAGAAGGAATAACCCGTGCCAGTACAATGCATTTTTACACCCCCCCCCCCACCCCCCAAAAAAAAATACCTCTGTTCTGGAGGGGATTTGAAGCCATAGAGCTGTTGTGACAACAGAACCAGAATCACACTCCTAAGCTGACAGCTGTACCCTTCATTCAGCTGATACTTTCAACTTCTTTTTTCCTACAGCAAACCCAATATCACACTCACTCTCTTGTTGAACACCGTTACCCCCATCTATCTGCAGCCAGATTCTTTATATGAAAATATCTGCTTCAAATGAATGATGCTGCTTTGTGTGGCAATTCTAAGCTAGTCAGAAACAAACTGAACAAACAAATTCAGAGGCAAACTGTAGGTTTTATAGTTGAAAGTACTCTGTTAAATGGAAATGTCCCAGGTATTTTAAGTTCATCCATGAATGGGGGGGGGGGGAAGAAATACCCACATTGGTCAAACAGCTCTTTGTCACTACTAACTTTGAGGCTTTTTATTTATAGAAAGGCTGCTTTTTTGTTGGTGTTGGTACCTGTGGATGGAGGACTCCCTTCCAGTTACTTGTAATTTTGAGTTCTGCTAACATAAGGTTGCTAACTCTGGTGATGACTACTTTGGGGGAAGGTTTATTTGGGGGTTTTGTTACTTTTTTTTCTTTAGGAGCAACCCAAATGCCAGTTCCACAGAAGCTGAGTCTGGTAGAAATCCACCTTTGCTAGTCCTGTGACTCAAGCATCAGGAATAAGGGCAGAAACATTTAATTTTCTATTCAGATCCATCACTGAGGGATCTGCCTGAGTGCTACCAGGTCCTGTCCAGCCTTACCTTGAGGAGCCACCACCTCCCATAAGGGAGAGACCAACCTGTTACCCAGTACCTGATGGCGAGTTGAATGTAGCCCAGCCAGCTGAACCTGATGAAGCAAGGCATAATCCAGCCAGGTACCTGTCTGTATCAGTTCCTGACTATTGACACGTTTGCACTTTGAGACAGGTGGCGAATTATGCCGGGTGCCAAGTTTATGCAGAGCAAAGGAAATGGATGTTAGAAAATTACAAACCGAGCATAATTTTCTCAAGGGAGAAGTGTGCTTCAGGAGTGACTGGCAAGGTGAAAACAGTGGAACTGGGGAAGATGGGAATGATTTAATTGACTCATTTTGCTGGCGGAAATGTCATCACCATTGCAGATACAAAGCATATTTTGCCACGTTAACATTTGAAAATAATGTTTCTGAATAAAGTTAACTGCCTAATGTTATGACTTCCACTAAATATGTGAATTTGCTGCTTCTAAGAGGCAATGTGAAAGAGGAAGTATTACTTTTGTGTACAAAGTTATTTATTTATTAGAAGATTTGGTACAATGTTGTACATTGACAAACATGTAAGATATTGAAGTGTCTAACAAACAGCATTGAAGTGTCTTTAATAAAGGTCCATTTATAATATTAGAGCTGTTTTGTTGAGAGTGAGCTTTTGGGAGTTTCAGTTGAAAATTAAATAAAATTCTAATCCATTGCTATACTCTCTTTCTGTCTTTCTCTGATGAAAGCACAGACTCACTGCCAAAATATCCACTCCTGAAATTAGACCCACAACTTCTTTAACATGAGGCACTGGGGATCAGTGTGAGACTCTGGCAGCCTGACCTGTGGATGGGGTGGAATTTGGGGGCTGGAGGGAAAGACATAATGAAGAACTCTAAGAAATACATTTTTAATATATCAATTTGCCTCAGTATCTGGCAAGTGCCCTTGTCTTGGCACTGAAAACAGAACAGAGGTGTGTGTGCATGTGTGTGTGAGCATGTAAGAAAAAAGGGGCCAGGAGAGCACCAGAGAGTCAGCTGCAGTTGTGAACACCTCCAGCTTTCTCAAACTGAACCCCACCCTGTATGGAAATTCCAGAGGCAGCTTTGGAGATAAGCTTGAATTCTTGCTTTAACAATAAAAAAAAAAAATCTCAATTTAGTTTCTGTATATTTAAAAAAAATAAGAAAAGTATTTCCTCCTCCAAATTATAACTTTGGGTCTAAAGCAGATTTTCTGAGACTGCTTGGGTAAGTCCCTTAACACATGTAGGAGTTAGTTAAAATATTTTAAAAGCGAAGAGAGTGAGCCTTTAAGAGGCTGGTGCCTGGGCTGATTCAAGTTGTGTTATTCCACATTATCCCAGTAACAGGCTAAAATTAATTTTTCAAGTTTTGGTAAATTTGAAATAAAACAGCTAAAGTTTAAGGCAAACAGGCAGCAGGGGAAAATCAAATGTATTTCCAGGTCTTTTTCCCCCTGTAGTCCCATAACTAAAGTGTAATGTTTCAGCAGGTTTAGACAAATTGGTGTGTGCAGAACAGCCAGGGCTGTCACTTGCCTGGTGCCGTTCCCAGGTGACCATGTCCCTCCTGCGACAGGCTGGGGTGCAGAGCCACTCCCTCGGCACACGGGAAGGGGAAGGAAGCACTTGGGGTCCGACTCTCCACCCCCATTAGGTTTGCTAAAACAATAGGAGTAGTTTGAGGTTTTTGGTTTTTAAATTAAAAAAGACAAAAACTGATTATGAAAATATCAAGGAAAAACAACAAAAATGCAGCAAAAATGCAATGGCATGATTATTTTCAGCTCAAGTAATTAAATGCACCAACTGCAGTGCTAACTTGCTCATCACATTTAAAACGCTTCAGTAGAAAATATAAGTTTGCTTTTAAGACAGAGTAATAAATCTCCTCCCCCCTTAAAAGCCCCTAAAATTGGTTCTGCTATATATATATATATATATAACTTCCTGAAAGAGACAACCTTAAAAGTGGCAGGAAGCACTGCTGCACTGTGCCAGGGCAATGGGCAGAATTCACCAGCCAATACAGGACTTGGCTGAAATTCCCCATTTTAATTGAAGATTATTTTTAAGAATTATGCCCTTTGTTCTGTATGTTTTACTTGTTTGCCAATTATTTTCTAAATTTTGGCCTCAAAAAATAAGAGTCTTATTGCTGTTATGGGATGACAGTGTAATAAAACACCCAGCCCTAGTAAAGCCTGACTGCAGGCACTTGGTGCATCGAGTCCAGCCCACAGCCACCCACTCACTCCACACATCCAGCACCGACCCCCCCTGGCCTCTGAGCACCACGGCTGAGCCCAGGGACACGTGTGACCCGCCACAGCCTGACCCAGCCCCACGAGGGTGCTCGGTGTGTGCCAAAGGTGCTCAACTGCAGCAGCTCGGCTCTGCCCACCCAGGCATCCCCACACAAATAACCTCCACATCTAAACCTTTTCAAGCAGCACTTAGCCAAGTTCCTGGTGTAAATTTGGAGCCTTTTTCACTGAGCTTGTCCCTGCACTATTTTGGCCACCACGACAGCTCTTTCCTACCACGAGAGCAAGAGCAGAGGTTTGCTCTGCCTGCCAGCAGCCCCCTGAGAGCCCTCAGGATCCGTCCATCCCTCGGCAGGAGAACTCTCCCGGCCTTGCCTTACCCTCCTCCCTCCTGGCATTCGGCGTTCCCAGCCGCCCGCTCCTTCAGCTGCTGAGGGAGGAAGACCAAAGGAAGGCAGAGCTGCACGTCTCTGCACAAGCACAGCTGTAAAATAATACAAGCCCGTGCTTTTAGTGGAGAAATGTGAGTCTAATTAATAAAGCTGCACTGGCCCCCACCCAGGAATGCTTGCTGAGCACCTGTGGGTATAAACAGGAATATAAACTTTCACAAATAGGGCTCAAATCAGAAACAAATGGATTATTGTCTTTTACAAAGAGCTCTCCCAACCTGGAATACTTGCAGTGCTGTTGGAGGGCAGCAGGCTGTAACTCTATCAGCCCCTTCCCTGCCCAGAAGAACCCTCCCTCAGTTACAAGGCAGGTGCCACTGAATTATGAAAACTCGCTTTATCTCAGCCTCCCCACGATCTGCAGGGGTCTGCAAAACATTTCCCCTGCAGGAGTTCTCGTAACGCCTTTCTCAGCCACCGTAATTAGCTGTTTACCCCCCAAACATTACTTCTTTGGCACGACTCTCCCAATGACCTCACTCACTTTCCATGCAGGAAAATTTCATGTTTGGGAAATTGGATTATTGGAGGATTTACTTTTCTTTAAGAGTGAAAGCGGCGCTGAGGCTGCCGAACAGCTGCTCGGGCACGGCCGGGGGCGGCAGGAGGAAGGCTGCGTTCGCGGGCGGACTCCTCCTCCAGCTCGGTGGCTTCTCCAGTGCTTCGGTGGCCACCGGCAGGACCGGCCGGGCTGGGTCAGAGCAGCAGCTGGCGAGTCTTCTCGTATGTCCCCAGGAAGATGAAGCCTCCCAGGCTGATGGCTGCCATCCGTGGGACAACACCTGCGAACAAGCTGAAGGGAAAGGAAAGGGGGTTTCAGAGGATGAACAGAGAGCGGATGCTGCATGGCTGGCTGCAGGAGCTCCAGAAAACAAAGCCAAGAAAAGTTCTCTCTTGCTGGTTTCTTAAATCCCACCCCACTGCTGACTGCAGGAACCTGTCAGGACTTCCCTAACAGTACTGTCAAGCCTTGTGATTTTTTCACCCCTCTCCACGCTCCTGAGGTGCAGAGGCTATGGGCCACGTTGTGGAAAGGAGCTCGGACACAAAGGGCTGCAGACGGAAGGGTCCCATCCTCCGCTCACCCCTGGGCAGAGCAGGGAGGGACCAGGAATGGCTGTGTGCTCACCCACCATGAGTTTTAGGTGCCTGATCTGAATAGTTCTTGGAAGTTAACAGGAAACTCATGCAAAGCCAATTGCTTGACACATCTAAACTCATAGTTGCTTTAACAGCTTCAGGATAGGCCAATGTATCCTCCCAAAGGACTACAGGCTTCCTTTGTTGCAAGCAAGGATTAAACATTGGGCTTGAATCTGGCATCCCCCCGCTTATCTATCGCCTGCACTCTGGCTGAGCTCCTGCTGTCCTCAGCTTTCCAGTCACAGGAGCTGAACGCTGCACAGTCCTTGCTAGGAGCATGTCCACAGTAATCCCCGGTGAGACTTGGCTGCGCAGGAGACGCAGGCAGCCCCAGGGCTGCTCAGGAGCTCTCTGCTCCCTGCCTGCGCCTGGCTACTCACGCTGCGCGGGGGAAACCTCTGGCTGCAGTTACTCTGGTTTTTGTTGTAATGAGCTCTGCTAAGGAGCCTGGAGCACGCAGGCAGATGGAAACATTTTATGGCTTTACTAGACAGCAATTGGGTCTATTACCATAATGACAGCTTTAAAACAGAGTAATTTGTACAAGGCATGTATGGACAGAGCGCTGATAGGGTAAATCCTATGGTGCAGCATCACTCTGGAAACACACACCATCCCTCTCCTGCCGAATTAGGCAGCCCTCATTACAGCAGCAGGGGCAGACGTTCAGTTACAGAACAGCCCACTCGAGACACGGCTATTACACAAACAGGGGCAGATAACTGAGTTACCCAGAAGCTGCATCCCTGGCAACCTCTATTACTAACCATCACTTCCAAGAATCTTGGCCCTGCTCCCCCCAGTTTCCCGTTCCCACATTCCACCCGTGGCCTCTCCAATTGATGCTTCCCCCACGGGCTCACTTCTGCAGGAAGGCAGAGCTGAACAGCCCCGGGGCTGCCCCGAATCCAGAGAGCTGAGCTCTGCTGCAGGCCTGATCCAGACTGGTCCCCGCTGGGCCACACTGGCCCTCATGAGCAGATGAGATCAACTGGGTTTTTTCCTGCTGACTCCATCAGAAACTGCTCCAGTGGGCACAGATCTCCTGTCTCTTTGTATTTGCTATCTGTTTGCAGAGATGTCACCTGGTACCCTGCCACTCCTCTCTCCCTGCCTGGGTTTTCCCTTTAACTTAAGCAGCTCTCCCCATTACTGGTCAGATCCAGCACCGAGGGCTAGAAGGCTTCACCCCAATGTCCCATCACCGGCAGCTGCAATAAATCCACAGCATGGCAGTGACTGGCAAAGACCAAATGCAGGCTGTCAGGTACAGAAACATCGTCCCCATGTGCCCTCCCTAACCACATGCACACCCTCCAGGGTGCATCTCCTCATGTCAGGCTTCCCAGCCCAGCAATACATGGTCCCAGCAGCAAAGGTGATGCTTTTAGGCAACAACTCAGCAACCCAAAGCAAATTCTTTCTCAATAGAGACTAACCAGGACCCCTGAAGCTACCCTTTGGAAAAGGACACAGCAGAGAGAGGCCAGTGCTGGAAAAGGTGCTGTATGCTGGGCCAGAAAACTTCCATATAAAGGCCAAAGATGTGGCCATGCTGAGAAAAACCACCACTTTTATCTGATTACACCTTTGCACTGAGATCACTCCTGTGGACAGCTTGTGCTTTGCAAATCAGCAAGCCCTGGGCACAGGGGCTGCTTTCACCACTCCCATCAGAGAGATCAGGCTCCAGAGAGCGTGCCATATTCACCTCACCATGCCATGTCCCCTTTGACTTGGAAGCTCATGTGACGAACAGGATGCTTGGTGCAAACCACCAGCTCAGTCCCTATCTTCACACAAGCTGGGACAAACCATCTCACCAGATTCATCAGTTAAATAACCCTGATCTTTTTCACCACCGAGTTGTAAAGATGCATCCACAGCTTTCAACCACCATCACCTCCTTGTGTGAAAAGCAGCCAGACAAGACATAAACCTGCTTTCATGTGAATGGCTCATCTACCCCGCTGGTAAGAGCGAAGAGGCGCATAGATCTGCTCACCCCATCCCTATCCTACCTCCTTCCACAGGCCTGACTCTCCCCAGACAGAAAGGGATGTGAAATTTCTTGGCATGAAGCAGGGGATTTACTAGGTGCAGACCAGGAAGCTGAGCCCTGCGCTCTGGTTTTAATAAGGTGGCAATAAGCAATGCGTCTTTCTGCCCTCAGAATTCCTCCTCTTCAAGTACAAGATTTATTAGAGGAGCCATAAATCATTTCATGTTGCAATTGGCCAAAAGAGCCTGACATTTTTATTGTTTTTGATTAATAGATTTATAATTGGCAGCAGGCATGGCAGCCTCTGCGTTTATTTTTCCCAAGACTTTCTTCCTTTTCCTTGCAGCTGATGCAGCTTGGCCTCCTTTACGTGTTACTTTTTCTCCAAATCGCTTATTGTTTTGATTTCAATTGAACTGTGTTCCCTTGGTCCTAGTCCACGGGCACTATCTTTAGGCAGAGTTTAATTTTGGGTTGTTTAGAAAAGGGCATTGCTGAAACACCCTGAAAAGAACACAAACACACGTTTTTATTTTCTGCTGTTGGCTGGGGAAAAGGGGAGGTGTCCCCAGCCAAATCCATGCCTCTTCACACCCTTCAGAGCTCAACTTCCATCAGCAGCAGACGGGGCCTCACTTCTCCCAGTCCCTTTCCAAACATGCTCTAGAGTCCACCAAGCCATGTAGGACCCAAAACTCATCCACTGCTAGGTGACCTCATCATCTCAACGAGTAAACCTGAGACAACACATCTCTGAGTGCTGCCGGGGGGCACAGCTGGATGTCTTCCTGGAAACGGTGCTCAGGAACTTCCTGCAATTTGTTTTGAATTATTTCCCACATGTGTAGAAAGAGGACTGAACTTTTATTAGTTGTGTGAGCAGAGATCAGATGGTAGGAGAAAACTATCTCCTGCAAAACTGCATGCTGTTTTGAGCAACAGTTTACAAATGTTAAAACAGCACCCTAAAAGTATCGGCCACATCAAGAGGATTGAAAACCTGTGAGAAATTACAGTGAAAAGCCCCAAGTAAAGCTTCCAAAAAACCCTTTGTATCTCTTCCAGGCCAAGGGCAGGTGGCCCTACTGAAGGAAGCACAGGCTGAACCTAATGGTCTGGAGAACTTAAGACATATATTCATTACGAGAGGCCAATAACTGGTATGACTTGTGCTCATGGAGGGCAGGATGGCATAAATGAAGCCCGTGTCTGTAAAAATCAATAAGAAGCTATAAGCCCTTAACACCTCGCAATGTTCTACAAACACTAGCAGAGGACTTTTTGTTCACAACATCGCTCCAAGTTCTGCTTCAGCCTGTCCCTCCTGCCAGCACCACACTGGCATCACGTGCTCCCATCACGCTTCACAGTAAGAGCAGCCAATATAAAGGAACAGAGGAGACCCTGCTGGAGTTTTCAGATCAGTAGGAAATTGCCAGGAGGAAAAGACTGTCCCTAAGGGACACGTGACTCCTGTGTTGGCCTTCCCTGATGTCTCAGGAGGAGTGATTCACACACCTCAAGACCCATCTGTGGCACTCACTGCCACAAGACGATGTACCTGCCTGAAGTTTGAATGGATACAAAACACAAAAGCACACGTTCATGGAGAAACAGACATGTCCATTAAACACAAAGCCAGCCTCACCTCCGAAGCCTGGAGCTAAGCTCAGAGATTGTACCATGGAAAATCCCCAATAATGCCCCATTTCCATGCTCTTCCCTGGACATTGCTCACAGCCATGACACCAGATCGCCCTGGAGGGACCTTCTTGTTCCAGGCTACCTGAGAGCTGCTCCCTGGCCACGTGTACAGCAATTAAAAATCTTTTCTGTATGACAGGATTTAAATATGAACAGACCAACCCATCCTCTCCCACCCCCCAACACAGACACAGAAACAACAAATGAAATGTGCTTCTGCAGCATGTTCTTACCCTGACAGGCCTTGTGTCCTCCAGATGCCACCGAGGGCAGCCAGAACATTCCCACTAGCATTGCTGGAACCAGCCTGCACCACAAAAAAAGAGAGATTGTAAACTGTTGGCAGACAGTTTTAGTTATTTACTGAGCTCCCTACCCGTGGTTAGTGCTACTTTACAGCAATTACAGACATCCTAACAACCTCCTTACCCCAGGCACAGGCAGAAGCAAAAGCTCCTTGTCTCCAGGAATAAGGCAAAGGGCAGAAAGGGAAACGGAGGCACAGAAGAACAAAATGATCACTCCAGGGTCACAGAGCCGGTTAGTTCAGAACTGGGTATCCAGACCCTCCTGCACTGCACTCGTGTCTACATCCAGCAGCTGACATTGGAGTAAGAATTTAATAAAAACACACTCTCAAAGCACTAACAAGCAACTTTGCTGCTAACTGCAAGAGAATTTACTTAAAAAAACACAAGTAGTGTATTGCATGTGAAAATTGCCTTGAGAGCAGAACAGAGGACAAACAGCAGGGCTACAGACAATTAAATTATATGTGTGATCTAGTTAGTGAGAGATGACTAATATAAAGATGCTGGCTGAATGGTCTCAGAACATCCTAAAGCTCCCTTACCAACACTGACCTGGTTTCTCAGTGCAGCAGTAGACAGAAATGAAACCCAGTTCTTACAGTTTTATCACCCACAGTATCCAAAGGCAAAGAAGCTGCAGCAGGTACAATGCCCAGCAATGAGAGACACACAACATAGCAACAGAGTGAGCACAGATGTGCATGACCTGGCTGGGAATGTGTGTGCCATCAACAAGAAACACCCCTGCATTGAGGGACATGAGCAGTAGGGTAAAAACCATCCACAGGAACTCCTGCCAATGCAACAGCTCTTTTCAGGGCAGGGAAAGGTTGAGAGCTTTTAGCTATGTGGCTGCTTAGCTCTGCTCTGGGGTCAGCAAGACAGTGACAGGAACACTAGACTTACTTGCAGTTTAACTACTTACTGAACTTTCTGATCTTATAAGCAATCTTCCTTCTGCCCTGGTTGGCAGATGTAAGCCATCACATTCCCTGTGCCTTAAAATTTTAGGACAGAAAATCCAGTGCCAAGCTTTCCTCAGAAAAGGCACACACACACATACTCAAGCCCAACCTTTTTAGCAAAAACCCAAGGAATAAATCCCTGATGGGAAGTTTAACTTCGGGCACCTGACTCTGTGAGGATTTTCTCATAAAGATGCTGCCTGAGACTCTGGAAGCCCAGCACAAGCACAGGCCCCTCTCAGCTCCTTTGGGAAAGGACTGAAAGAGCAATACAAGGAAAGGAACACAGCAATTTCATTAGTTCTGCACGCAGTACCTGATCACATCTAATCCTGTCTTCGAGGACGAGAGCAGAAATCATTATTAATAGGTGCTGGATTTTGTTCTGTAATGACCATAGAGAAACTCTGGAACTGCCCAAGCCATTCACCTGTGTGTCTGCTGGTCTCCTTCGCTCTTACCTTTGCCAACATAATTCTCGTCTTCGCTACATCGAGAGGTGTGGTGACCGCAGCTGCAAATCCACCTGAGCAAATTAAAAATACCAAACACAAGTGAGACATTGTGGGTTGAATATGAATGCCACACTGCCTATAATTCCCATGGCTGTGGTCAACACTGCTCCATTATTAATGCCTACAGCATGTTTCCTCACATCAGAATCCAGGTACATTTGTCGAAGGTCTGTACACACAGTGTTTTATTCCTTTGTGTTGACTTAAGGAAAACAGCTCTACACTAGTTTACTGTAACTCCAAACGTCCCCACTGAGATCACTGTCCTTTTGTTTTGGACTCTGTACGTACATGAACATATGAAGGTCATAAGGATAATGCATTCCCCTTCCACCACCTATGGACAAATTTGAAAGGAAGAACCTCCTTACTCGTTTGCAGAGATGGGAAAATAAGCCTTGAGAATTAAAGTCTGACCATTCAAATGCTAGAAAGATGGAAAGGGAGGAAAGATGCCCCACATCTGAAACACACATGCCTCAGGGGCAAAGCTATCCACAAGACAGACTGGATCTGGACTTCGACTGTTAGACCTGGGACTCTGTTTCAAGGAAGCCAGACAAGCCAGTCTTTGGGATGGAGCTCAACGAAGGAAATTGGCTCCATCTGGGATAACAGCAATGTGGAGTTGCCCTAGAGTCTTTGGAAATTGTCAGGATTCTGCTGCCACAAGTGCCATCTTCCCCTCATAGACATTTTTATTCTCTCTAATCACTCCCAAACTTCACTCTTGGAGCTCATGACTTTCACTTGGAGCAGCCAGCTCAGCCGTGGCTTTTCTCCTGAAAGCCAGAAATATTCAGCTCATCCATCTACATGTCTCACCCACAAACGTGTGTGTGTCTGTCTCCAGATTTAACCCTGTGGCTACAGCTTGGCCTCTTGTGCTATCTAGGGACCAGCTTTGCTGCTTTTTCTCCCAGGATCTTATTCCCTTTGCCTTATTTCCCCATCCTAAAATTAACTCTAATCTCCCTCTCTCCCTCCTCTGTTCACAATATTTCAAACAAGTAATTCATGCTGAGGAACAGCCAAACTTTTAAAATGGAGGAGCAGCCCAGCAGTAAGCAAAGAAAGAAAGGGGAAGAAAGGGGGGAATCACAGAATCACAAAGAAAATAGAGAGGCTTGTTCTGAAATCTCTCTTTCTTACTCCTGTTGTTTTTTTTTCTCTGGAGCTTGTGTAAATCCTGTATCTGCTACAACAGGGAACAAAGTGACTCCAAAGACTGAAGTCTACACAGTACCCAGGGAATAAGCTAAAAATAATCTATTTTCTGTTCCAAGTTTTCTGGAATGTAGAAAAATTATTCTTTCTTTTCTTGGGATGGGAGAGGGGAAAAGCATTTCTTCTAAAATCTGTAATGAAAAAAAAATCCATCTTCCCCCCTGGCTCATGTTTTTACCTGCATCCCTCTCTCTCAACCACCTTACTTTAACATATTAAAACCCTGCTTTATGTCAGAAAGGAGGTTGGGCCAGCTGGCACCCTACACTGACTTCTTCCAGTTAATTAAAGCATGTCCCATGACAGTTCAGGAGATGCAGTAAGGCACATGTGCAATCCCCTGGACCTCAAACAAGGATAGCAGCCAAACTGAGACAGCCAACAGCCTCAGATGCCTGGTTTAGAAGCAGCTTCTGCTCAGGTAATGTCAGCCCATGCAGTTCACTCTGCTGGAAGCTTTCTAGCAGTGATACCTCACTAAAAAGCAGAAAAACGGGTTGCATTCAAGAAGACAAAACAGAAACGATGAGCAAGTTATATTAAATTCCAGCCCATTCTTGGACCTTCTTTAAGGTCAAGAATCTTTTTATTGTGAGACAGTTTTTAAGTAAGTGACCCAGAGGCTTTGAGAGAACAGTCTGGATAGAAACTTTGGTACTCATGTCAGTGATGTATTTTTAGAACAGTAAAAATAATCTCCATGGAAAATAGTGGCTTTACAAGTCTGGATGTAGAAGCCCTTCCTTTGCCCACAGACCAACACAAAATTATAGAGCAAACCACATGATTCTCAGGCCTGGATCAAGCAAAAAATCTCAATGCATCACTGAGCTATAGAGTTGATAGTAACACTTTAATCAGACTAACTTATTTCCTTTATCAGATCCTGGTAAATTTTTTATGCATTTGTTCCCAAGTTTCTTACTGGCAGAAGCTTCAGTCTTGGCTGATAGAGTGATTAGAACAAACACAATTTACCCTGAGACGATGTTCTGAAATTCTTATCTGAAAGGTTTAATCAAGACTGATTGGTTTTAATTTTTTCCCCAGCTAACATCTGGATCTTTCAGACTCTTGTGTTATTAACATATCAATGTTTCTTTTTTCCATCACTGGGAAGTATTTGGTACAGATTTACCAATCAATTTAGAATGACAACAGCAACAATAAAATGCTTCATAAGCACAACAAGCAGCAGGATGGCAGCTAAATTAAATGCAAGTTTGTATACAATTGACAAAAACACAAGATTAAAGCTAGCATTTGTTGGGAACTGCATTTTATTGAAACCAGTGAGCCTGACAAAATGAATTTGCTCCAGCCTTAACCCTAAACGTCTAAGCTAATTTTAGAGTCACCTCTTCAACGTTACTACACAGGTATCCAAGGTCAGGCTACAATACTAGTGAGGTACTGCTCAGTCCCACCTACTCTAGCTGGGTAAAGGAACTTAAAACATGACTGCTTCCAGTCATCAGATTAATACAACAGATACAAACCAGTACAGCCAGACTCTGCTCACTCAAAATAGGAGGGCTGTTCCCCACACTGTCTCATACACTGTAAGGTCCAAATAGATCTTTAAATCATTCCTTTAGTCTGTTCCTGCTGCCACTGAATTCACCAGGAGCTGCCACGTAAGGCTGAAGTCTGCTCAACTAGTCAGCAACCAGGAACAGCAGGTATCAAAGCATCAGGTGGGTAAGGAAGGCCCAGACACATCCAGCCTTACACTCCTAACCATTCTGGCTTCTCTGCAGAGCTGACAGAGAAAAAGGCACCTTTGCAGGCAGTCTGTGCCCAGACAGACTCACTCACCAACTCACTCCTGGAGACTTCTTTCTCCCTTGCCCTAGAAGGATCTGGTGATGACTTGGGCTCAGCAAGTAGGCATAAAGATGGATTTTCACATCGGAGAAGGCTCTTGGCTTGTTAATACTTCTAGCGGTGACAAACTCCTCTACTGGGAAAATAAAACTCCACGCAGTAATGGAACATTCATCACCTGTCTCCCAAGAAGTTACAATGGACACTATGTTCACACCTCAGCTGAGCAGCTAAACTTTACCAAGCTCAGGGTGTTAAACAGAAAATCCCTCTGCGACTCACACCTTCCCAGTGACCAGTTCTTGATGGAAGCACTAGTGACAGACATCTGCACAGAAGGATTTACCTATTTTTGGCAATAAGAATAAAAAGTCTGGAGGATGTAAGATATTCCCCATGGCTCCTGCTGGCATTTCCTATTCTTTTTAGCTGTCATATGCAAATAAAAATTGAGAAGCATGAGAACAGAGTGAAATACTTCACCTGAGAACAATACATAATCGTAGGTCCTTACAAGAAGGTGGCTGCCTGCAGAATTTGCTGCTGCTGCTATAGGAAAATATCTCACAGGTTCTTTGATGCACTCTTCAAATAAGATCCTATGAAAGGAGGAAGACAAGTTCTTCTTCAGTCCTCATATCTTTTTTTTCTGTACCATTTTAACTTCTCACTCTATCTGAAGGGTCCAGGGAACCCTTCTGGCCATTACAGGGGTTCCTCCTGATGCTGTGTTTCTGTCATCTGCCTGGACCCCTGGCACTCTCTTCTGCAACACCAGCCCAATTCGGTAGGTCAAGGTTGTTCCAAGAGATAGGAACTTGTGTTTGACTAATGTCCTTGTTGGAATTAGCCCACATTAAGACAAGAAAAAAGTCCAGTTTGAGCTGTATTACTGCCTGTCTTCATGACTATTTTCTGTATTGGCGTCTGAAGGTTACCCAGGACTGCTTCAGGGTTGAATCCCAAATCTGGGCTGAAAATCTGAGTCACACAGGTCCAACACTAAACCTCACAACATCCTCTTAAACTGACTGATTTCGAAGTTCACAAACGGTCTTTTTCAGAACTCTTCAATCTATCAGTTCTTATTTGATCTTTTATTTTATTGATATTATGTTAAATTATTTTAAGAGGAAGTTTATTCTAGTCCTTTATCACTGTGGGATCAATACCTGCCAATGGTAGAGCAAAGCAACCCAAGAATCATTTTGGATTTCAGCAGAAAGAGGCAAAGCACTGCTCCTCCAGCAATTTAACCAATTCAGGGTTAGAAGCGTGGTCTGAGCAGACCACAGGGAAATCTTGAGAACTACTCAAAAATTTATTCAGAGCTATAGAGTTAAAGAGGCTTTTAGACACAGTGTGTAATCCTGTCAGAGCCGATTAGGTCAAAACAAAAGTGATGAGAAGTCTTTCCTGTTAATGTGCAAAAAGCTCTCGTTAGTGCTTCATTATTCACTAGATTTGCACCTCCATTCTCAGTGACTTTGTCACCACAGAGCATTAATTATTAATGTTAAGCCACACTTTTTTTTTTTTTTTTTTTACAGTAGGGAGAAAGATGAAGTCTTTAACAGAGGCAATTTTCAATCGCATTAAATAGACACTCAGGTTCTTTGACAAGTTGGAGATGCAGGGCAGTACTTAGCTTTCCCAACAGCTAATACCAGATGGCAGGATTTCCTTGCCACTGGCCCACTTCCATGGAGGACACACAAAACCCACCCAGAAGCTTTTCTGGGACAGCCTGCCCTGGTACAGTGCAGGGCTGGGGTGCAGTGGTCCAGCCAGGCAGCTTGAGCCCAGAGAAGACTCAAGCATGGAGTGCAACCACAATCATGCCTGGCCTCCTGCAGCATGGGGACATGCTTCCCTCCTCTGCCTCCAGCCTGTCAAAGCCCATGCCCAAATCTGGGCTGGTGTCCAAACAGCTCAGACATGAGACAAGGTTTGGTTCAAACACAACCTCAGGCTTAAAATCTCATGTAGATCTACCCGTGGGTTCCTCCCCACCGCCTGCTCAGGTATCACCTTCTCTCACTCCCCGGCTGTTCCAAACATCTCCTCTAGTTAAGACACCAGAGATGATGATAAAGCTGGACAAGGCCTCCAGGGATTAAATTATTAACAGATGAGACGGAGAAGATTCCAAATCTCTGATATTTATGCTCATGCCTATTATGTTTCTATAAAAAGCCTATGGATCACATACATACATCTTACACATGCGCTCAACAAGGAAGAGTCGGGCCTCTCGCCGCACTCGGGCTGAAGTCGCTGCCATTTCGCAGGCACTGGGGATGGAATTCAATATATTGCTGCTCTTTGTTCTGTCTTCCCCAAATAATCAATTATGATTTAGCTAGGAACTAACCAATGCATGCAGACACTCACATATATGTGTGTGTGTGTGCCATAAAGGGAAGCCAAGCAGGACTTTTCTTTCAGTTTGTTTCAGCTTATTACCCTGCCCCTCAGGACCTCTAACATATTTTTAGAAAGTACTGAAGTCAAGCAAAGAACACAGGAGAAAAGCATGTCTCTGATTTTGGCGTCTCACTACTACCATGGTGGTATTTGATAGCATCTCTGTGTTTAAAGGTTGTTTTTTTGGATAATCTTCTCCTTTTCAGGTTTATAACATGATGATTTTAATCACTTGGATGCACACATCCATTTTCTTTTATTCACAGGGTACTGGTGAGGTTTTGATTTTTTTTTCTTTTGAGGTGGAAAAAAGAGATTAAGAGTTTGGTTTGTTTTTTCTTCCCTTGTGGAAGCTATAATGTAGGTTGTTAATAATTTTTAACCATGGAATCCATTCTTCGGAAAGCAGGAAATTATTTTTCCACTGCCTCCATTCAGCAAGAAGGCTAAATATTTTCAGTGAAAGAGAACAAAAGTGGTACCAGATTAGATCAATACAGAGCCTGCCTGTTACATGACTGCAGAGGGAGGCAATGGAGACAGAAGGGAAAGGTTCTGATCCAAAAGGAGTTGAACCTCGTGACTTTTGAAGCAGGTCTTCAAAGAACACACGAGAAACAAAGTTTAATAAACTCCTGGTGAAAAGAAAAGAATAGGCAAAGAAAGAACAGAGAAGGAAAACCAGGCTGGAGGAAGTGAAGCTAGAAGGATAACCCGGAGAATATTTATCATAACCAATTACAACACGATCTACAAAATAGGACTCCAGCTCTGCAAAGATTTGTGCTTGGGGAATAGAGCCTATGAAGACAGCTAGGCTGAACTGTCTCATCTACCACCACCACGGAGCTGGTGCTGCTCCAGGACCCGGTGCCCCCTCCAGCACAAAGTGTTAGGTCTTCCCAGCATCTGCCAAAAGGCAGTGAAGCGTTCACACACAACTGTGCCTCTGGGACCTCCTTCTGCAATATTTCTGCTAGAAAGCCAGCAAACACTACTGAACATCCATCAAATAGCAGCAAGTCCAAGCACAACTGGTCAGAATCAAGACATACAGAGAAGGAAGTGGAGGCACTGGGCTAGATTTCCAATTGAGGCACCAAATTGGACTTCAGGAAATTACTCCGCAAGGCCTTGGGTAAATCAGATAACCTTTCCAGCTCTCTGAACGTGCCTGAACACAGGTTTTGTATAAATCTGACTGTAAAGAAATCAACAGAGCTAAATTAATGATCCCAGATCACACCTGCAGACGTACAGATTGCGTTTTAAAGCAGTTTTAGTCTGATAGCTGCTTTTGTTTCAAAATAAAAATGATCTGCTTCAATTGCTCTGATTTTGTTTGTACTGATTTTATGAAGTCAGTCTAAAATCCAACAGTAGATCGAATTTTAAGCAGAATAAAACTTGCTTCCCATCACATAAACATAGAAAATACAGCTGAACAAGACCACAAAAGATCTTCCAAAATATCCCCTCTGCACCAAAAGGGAATCAGTTCTCCCCAAACCATTCCCTCACGGCTCACATGCCCAATGTCCTAAACTGTGTGCAGCTACAGCCGTGCACCCGCTCTCAGTCTGGCAGTTACAGCACCCATCAGAACGAAGCCTCAGTCTCTGCTGGAATTCTGCTGCTATTAATACCTCAATTCCCCTAACAGAGCTTATTTTAAAAAAGTTACATGCGATGTAATGGCTCTAATTTTGTAAGTCATCAAAAACCAAGCTTGCTTTTGATAATCTCTATTTCAAGAAATGCTATAATTTCTCTTTAAACAGGATTTATTTTTTCCACATACTCTGTTACTGGTTTGGAATCTCAAAATGTATTTTAGCTCCTTGGGGAAAAGCTCTGGCTATCCATGTCTTAACTACTAATCTGTTTTTTCTATTAAGACAGTTGAGTCTCTCCTCCCTCAAACTTGTCAGCTATACTGATGAGTCATTAATTGATTTTTTTTCTCTTTTCTGAAACAACTACAGTAGGCTAAAATCAAGCAAGAAGCCTACTGAAGAATTCAATTAACTTCTGGCTTGTTTGGTAATAAATAGTGCAGTATTGTATTCTGCCACTCTTTATTCTTGTTCTAGTGTCTGGAGATTGCCCAGATGTTTCGTCCTCTGTTTTTTTCTTGCTGCGGAAGGCTTTTGCCTCCAGGCTGTGCAGCTCTAGCCTCTGCTCTCCTGACTCTAGTTAATCTACATGGCTGTCAGAGCTGTCACATGAATGGTGAATCATGGCCTCTCGATGCAATCACTTCAACCCCTGGGGAAGTGCTCAGAGCAGACAGCTGCAGAAACCCCCACCCAAGCAAAGTTTCTCCTGGATGAGGATTTTACAAATCAACTTTGAAATAATCGCAAAGCCTGACTGACAGGCCCCTGGTTTTTAAATAACAGAAATTTGTCAAAAACAAATTGGTTGTCTTTCAAACAGACACCCTGTTTGAGTCCTTTTTTCCCCCCCTTCTCTTTCCCTGTTTCCAAACAACAACTGGATCCGTTTTCTTCTAAACAAACTTGAATTACAAAGGAATGTTGTTCTGCTATACTTAATAGATTTGCACATTTTTCCCTTTCTTCTTTAGTCTTTCCCAGTATAACATATAATCCTTTGCACCTGCAAAAGCTCCACAGACTGCTGACTGCCAAGAATCCACCACGTGACCCTGCTTCCATGACCAGAGATCCTGTGTTTAAAGAGAAAGGAAAATAAAAAGTTATTAAATGTTTGAATCTATCTGATCCCCATGTGAGTTAACTCCAAGGATGGGAACTTAAGTGAAAAGCTATTTTTGTGGCATTTTTCAGTGATGTAATAAGTGATTTTTCCCAAGGAACTTGTGTACTTGAATGAGCAGATGGAGTGAGAAAGACGTCTGGAACTGAGGGGGCCTGAAGCAAATTGCTTTCAGGGATTTCATATGTATGTATTTAAGCCTGTGGCCATGCAACTTTGCAAATATTTTGTGACTTTATTTTCTTTTTGGCAGATAAAAGCGTGCAAAGCAAAACACTGAGCCGGAGGGGGGGGGGGGGGGGGGGGCAGCATGCAAGAACCAACATCAGTTCAGCCCAGATGTACCAAACACACCCCTTTAAAATGAACAGTCCCCAGCCCAGTGTGTTTGCCCCCCTACATTTCCTAAACCGACCCTTCCCCTCAACACTCCCCCAAAACCCCCATCGTTAAGAAATTACTCTTATCACTCATTATACCCCAAAGCAGGTGTGTCTCTGTTTTTCACTTGGCGTCATTAGGGACCACACACCCTCTCCTCACCACCCCTCCCACACACCATGCTCCCATCCATTAACTCACAGCATCATTTAAACATGCACACTTAAAAACATCAACAAGAACAGTGCCTCCTGAAAACACCTATCAAGAGTCATGTCAAACAGTTTGATGAGTCTGATCAGTATCAGCACAAAGGCCAATGAGTGCTGGGATGGTTTTTATTATGCCAGCTACGGTCACTTTGTTCTCTCCTCCTCCACTCTGCTCCATCATCTCTTTCCCATCTCCTGAAATGCTGTTGGAAGCTCTCTGGAGGAGTGGTTTCTGGGTTATGATGTCAGGATCAGTGCTGAGCAAAAAGGGATGGGATCCATGGCCCTTCTGAGCCCTACAGCAGAGAAATCAGTACTTTTATTTTATAGCTCTGGCACTATCTCATTCTTTTTAAAGCCATATTACTTCTATACTATAAAATTTTCTTGAAAGCAACCTGATAGCTGTGCGAGGCTGAGATACTGCTCTCGGGCTCCTGGTCTGCAATACAGCCACTTCCCACTGGCGCACGAGAACTTGTTTCTCCCATTTGCTGACTCTTCATTTAACAGGCCGTCCTTGTGACTCTCTTCTTCCAACTTGGCTGGTGGTTTTATTTCAGTCGAATGTTTTAAAAATCAAACTGTTCAAGCAACAATGGCCAGCCACAATGTTGTTTGGTGTCCTGCCACAGCTAAAGAGCTGCAGCTCTGCTGTACGAAAGCACTAAAGGGATTGCAGTCTCTTTAATGCTAGCCATTCTTTCCCTGGTGTTTTCAGTATGGGCTTCTATTCTGCTGTCACCCACAGCAGAAACTGATTTTCATCTCATAAATAAATACATAGGGATTCATAATTCTTCAAACCCATACGATGCTTTTCTGGAATAATTTACACTGTTTGGACACACAGTCTTCTTGCAACTCAGTCCTGCTGGATGAAGGACACATGCCCCCTAAGACAAAAGGCACTCCCTTCCAAAGCATCTAGGTATTGTCAAAGCATAAATCCCACCTTCAAAACTCATTTTCAAAACACCTAGGTGCTTAACAAACCTCAAACTGAAAGTCAGGGTTTAGAAATTTAACTGCTGGAGCCACTTGATAAAAACACAATGACTGTATTTTTTCATTAAACATTCTCCAAACTTCTAAATATCTACAACTAAACCCAAGAACTCAAAACGGTTACTTCTGTCACGCAAAAAAAAATAAAAAAGCACTATGGAAGATCTGCTGGAGGACTAAGAGGAAAACCAGCACATCAACACAGACATTCATGGCTTTACCAGAACCCCAGCCTATTCCCAGTCATGATGGGGTTTTACATTAATGGTGTTGTCCAAAGAAGTAGGAAAAGGTCATTCTTATTTCTTGGCATGTAGCTCTGAAAACTAGTTTCTGATTAAGCCTGGCTTCCCAGTGCAGTTCTGCACAAAGAGCCTTTGCCAAGCAAGGCAAACAGTGATGAATTCCCATCCGTTATGCGTGCAAATTGACAACAGGTATTTGCAACAGTCATGCAATGCTGAAAACTGTTTAGAAGGGTGGAGCCAGGAACAGTTCAATTAAATTAGGGAAAAGGAGAACTGAGGCTAGAGAACAGGAAGAAAATTCCCCAACAGTGAGGTCTACTGAGCAGCGGAGCCAGCCTCCCCAGGGAGGAGAGGAAAGCCCTCTCCTTTGAGTCATTTAAAAATAGACTGGAGAAGGCACTCAAGACTGTACTGTGGGGAATAATCCTGCATTGGCAAGGGCAGGATGAGATGACTTCATGCATTTCTTTCCATCTCTGATTTCAGTGATTCACCCAGAGCTCCAAACCTGAACATGCACAAGAACGAGAGAGAAGCGGGGCATGAGGACATCATCCCGGAGGAAGCCAGAAGGAACAAGTGTCACAGGGCCAAGAGGACCGGCAGGACTCTGGTCCAAATTCTTTCTAACCACACTCACACTGCAGGCCAAGCTGATGTGCTGAAGGTCACACATGTTTTCTCTCATAGCCCACGGACCCATTCATTGACCGGGCTTTGTGGTAAGCTGGGCTTGTAAGTTCCTCAAAAACACTCACCTTTGTGCTGCACTGAGTGTGGTTTTGATACTGCTAACACAGGGCAAAGCTACTAGAGGCTTACAGATCACTGTAAAACTGGGGCCTTGCTCCTCAAAAGCAATACTAGATTCATATATGTATCTCCCAAAACCACCAACTTTGGACAGAACTGCTGGTTATTTGTAGTGATACAGTGCCTAGACCATGCTCTGCCATCCTAGATGCTGCATAAATTCAGAAGAGCCTTCCACTTGGGGTAACAGCAAGGGCTCAGGTTATGCAGAGGATGGGTGTCAGAGGTGGGCTCAGAGCCCACGGGTCACGGCTCCCTGCCCAGGGCCTCCAAACAAGGCAGAAGCAGCCATGTAATGCCTGCAGGAGCCCTGCAGCTCCACTGCTTTTTCTGCACTTGCTTGTACAATATGAAACACAAACCAGGAATTATGAGCAACACAACTGCACCAATTGGATCAGTCTGGTCTCCCCGCCACCATCACCAAATGGCTCCTACCTGCTTATACTGTGCTCCTCCTGCAGAAGGCTGCAGGAGATACCGAGACTTTTCCAGGGCAATACCCATTCCCACTAGTATTCACAGCCTAGGAAAGCAAAATGACAAGGAGCACATTACATGAAAGCGGGCCGCCATGCCAAGCCTGTGTCATGTGTATTCTATTAAGCTGAAGGCTGAATAGAAGACTTTGTTTTCCACTTCAAAGGACCCCATCCCAATCTCTCGCTCTTCCCTTATGAATAACAAATTGGAAATAAATCTTCTGGCTGAAGCACATGGAAACTCATACAGTTGGGGCCCTCTGCAGCTCAATCACATGCTAATTTTTTTTGTAAACACTTTTCTGTGATATATATGTAAATCTCCCTGTGCATTGCTGCACCATGTAAAGCAACACAGTGGGTGTGTCCTCAAGGGATGGGACACAGTGGGAAGCCTGAATGCAGATTTCTAATTATTCACAGAGATAATGTTCACAGAGAAAGGTCAGGTTTTATATGTGGGCAGAGCCTTACTTTTCTCCCTAATGATCCCATTTCATACTGTCCCATAGGCTAGTGTCCTCTACTCACCACAAACATTATTTAGCTCTTTTGATACTGACAATAGAGGACCATCCCATTTTGCTGGGCAGAAGGCACATTGTGAAAGTCATTCTTACAATATATAAAAGGCCTTTCAGACTAAAAAACAAATTAAAAAAGAAAATAGTATCACTGCCTTTAAATACTGAGGGGAAGTATATGGTGCCCACAAATGTGAGCTCTTCATGTGTTGCAGACACCTGGCCTCCAGATGGTCAATAACCTTTGACTAGTTCACACAACTCCTTAGTTGTGCACGCCTGCCACCTCTGCTGTACGCCTGCAGTGAAAGTTTGGGGCAGAAATCATCTGTCAGCTTTGTGCTCCCAACGCAGTTGGGTCTTGGTCTATACTCATGACACCTAATCTACGGTGATCCTGGGAAAGTGCAACACTCGCATCTCTCTCGAACATGATGACCAGACCAGCACCCCAAACACTGCAGGAAGCATCTCGCAGAATGAGACATCTCTGCCTTGGCCTTGCTGTTCTTCAGGCACTAAGAGGCAAGCAGACCTCATGGCATACACTAAACTTGAGGCCTGCAGCTGAGTAAATATTAGAATTCACTCCAACGATAAGCATCTGTAGTATTTCTACGCACCCCTCTGTTCAAGGCAGTGTTCAACTTCATGATAACAGAGGGGAGAAAAATCTCTCTGAATTAATTACATGGATTTGTGTGCATGTGCAGTCCTGCAGACTGAGGAAAGAAAAGCAGTTTTCATGCTTGCCTCTGCTACTGGGTATTTTCCTTGCAACGTGGCATTCTGCGTGGCTGATCCTTACAGATGCATGGCACATTAGCTACAGGAAAAGCAAAAAATTCATAAGCTGATTGCAGTTTCTATATGTAAAGTCAAAAAGCATGCAGCCAAATGTCCTCCCCAGTGAGTTTTTAAGTGCATATGTGCAGCACATGTGTATATTATCTCGCAGGAAACATGCAAGCCCAAACATGGGAAAAATTCAGTGATCTAAGTTCTCTGTTAACATAAATGTTGGGACTCCATCTGCACTAATGGAGTTGGGCTCACTTATGCCAGTACTGAATTTGGCTCTAGAATTAAACCCACCCAAATCCTAGATAAATTGAGAGAAAGAACAAAAGTTGGCCTACATGCAACAGCATATTTTTCATGTTAAAAGCATTTCATTCCCTTTTTCTCCCCATATAATGCTGCATTGATGTCTGTGACCCATTTGGATGTAAATCAAAATGGATGTGCTAAAAGCCTGGTTAAAGAAAATGTCTTCGAAACAGTGTTCCCATGGCAAGGCAGAACATAATATGCCAGCTACATCCAGTTTCCATGGCACAAAGGACCATATATGTGTCTAGGGAGGAAAATGCACTTCTGAAAAATCACTTTGAAATCAGGTCATCTTTCCTTAAGCATCTGCACTGCTACTACCTGCTAATAAATCTGTGCTTCATGCAGGCTTGTGTGAATAAATTACATGGAAGAATTACGTGAGTCTTTTAAGGTTCTTCAGCAAGAAGACACAGCAAGTCTGAATCAAATGGTGAGCCCTTCACACTGATTACTTCTATATTCTACCAAATGTCCCCAGACATCATTGGCAAGCTCAGCAACTTCTAGAGAACCACTTGTGGTCTAGGCATGACCAAGAGCATCACAATCTGGCTCTGTATCTACAGACTGCGTGAGTCTGTTTTACTTCTGCCGTTTTAAATGCTGCATTGATGATCCAAGACCATCTGACTTTCTCAAACGTGTCTGCAGTGCTGTAAGGATTGAATTTGTTTCTTTCTCTTTGGTGCAGATGGCATATAGCATTCCTTCGACTGTGCTTCAAGACTGTGTGAATGACACTTATTGTGACAGCAATAAAGCGAGGGCTGTTTGCTGAACAGCTGTTGGGTACATTGTTCTTTTGTGAGAAAAGCGCAGCCGTTATGCTAATGGCATGCACCCGCTGCACTGGCCACAAGTTACATCACGCCTGGAAATGCCGCCGTGGAAATCTGTTTTCCTGATCCAGCACCTAAGCAAATGGCAGACACGTTAGCGTTATTTCATGATTAGGACTTAATCCCTAAATCAGCCTGATCATTACTCAAAGAGAGAGCAAGGTATGGTAGAACACTCACTGCACTGCCTGCGAGGAAATGGGTTTAAAGCTTGGCCTGGATTTCATTTACTCTTGACTTACATGCAGCTGAGCACAACAGAAAAGAAATACTACAATGCTTCTCCAGGAAAAAAGGAAAGCTGTCACCTACCTATAGAGCAGGGAAAGAGACATTTTAGGCCCAGTTTGGTTACATTCCTCTATCTTCTACTTATCCCGTTAAGCAGCAACAGATTTGATTGTAAATTTTAGGAGGGAAATAGCATGTGGTTTATTGTTTCAACGGTGGAGTTATAAACACATATTACCGCCAAGAACCCCAGCTGCCTGGGCAGCAGCATTCTGTAAACTTTTAATTCTTATTAACTTTAAAAAACAGGTGCAATGAGCTGCAACCAAGATTAGAGTCCTTACTCTCCATGGAAAACCACCAAGCAGTGCTTGCACAGCATGCTTCAAGGTATGTCTCAAAGGTACATCTGCACTGACCATTACAAGCAAGGCTGAGCCCACCCTCATACCAGGCTTGTTTACACCCCACGCTGCCTGTACCAGCACCCAGAAGTTGAGCTCTCTGGAGAGGGGAACCAAGTGAACCAAGCAAACGACTACACATGTTAATGCCTTCATGTAGATCTACAGTTGAGTCCACCACCAGATTTCCCAAGCTCTGTTCCTCTCTACACAAGTGCCTTGTGTCTGAGGTGACAGCTCAACCTGGACAGAAAACAAGGGACCTACAGAAGTGTAAGTCCAGTCCCAAGCCTGCTCTCCATTGCATGGACAACAATCAGTTTAGGAACAACATGGACAACTTCTGTTCTGACCCAGCCAACTTTCTGATATTGCTCAGCCTCACAGGCTAGACTCTCCCCATTCACTTTATAACGATGCCTCACTTATTTCACAGAGCAGAAATGTGCCTGTGTGTACTCTTCAAACCATTCTCTTCTCCTGAAGCCACCAAAGAATTCCTCTGCTTGTTCAGCATCTTGCAGCACTATCACATGCCACAGTCATTACAAAATCCCACAAGAGAGACCTGCTCCTGTGTCTCAGCTCCCTGCCTCTAGCTATTGCCTCTGAAAGTCCAACCAAACACCTTTGTAAAACACCTGTTAATTTGTGAAATTTACATATTTGAGAAAATTATTGACAAATCCAGTGACAAAAAAGTATGTGGGGTCACTATAGCTGCAGAAAGTCTAAAAGCTTTAGATTTTGCCCAGCACTGAGACAAAGAGGGAAATCCTAGCCCTACTGAGTGTCAGAAGAGCCAGAACATCACCTGGAGCATGGTCAGGCCAAGATTTTTGTCTTTCCTTGCAGGTCCTGGGGCGGCAGAGCAGCACAGCCTGTGCCAGCCCTCCCAGAGAGACTGCATGTGCAAGAGCAGGACTTGCTGACACACAGCCTCTGGAGGGTGAAGTCAGCCTGACCCTGATGTTATAGTCTTAGCAATGTCCAAGTGTCTCATCTCAGAATCAGACACGTCTAATGAAAAAGACAAAAGGTTCCCAGGATAGTAGGTTTGTTTTTCTTCCTTAAAAAAACCCAACCAACCAAACAAAAACCCCTTATTTTTCAAGTCTACTCATTTGAGAACTATGTCCTCCTGTCCTGCCTCACTGACTACCAGAGCCTTTTCTCCAGACATACAATACATTTGGTCTATAAAGAGAGCATTCTCCATGTACAGCTGTGTTGGAATAACTTTCAGAGGCTCTGAAGCGCAGCCAACATGCAGAAATATAAAACCCAAGAGGACCGAGTCTTGTTTCACCTGAGACAGGTTTGTCTTACGCACAGCACTGTTCTCTGAGGAAGCTGCCCATTTCCACTCAGATATAAGCAGCAGGTATTTTTGACATTTGATGTCATTCTGATATTTGATGTTTCTGGCCTCAAACCTAATCAGAAGCTCTTGATTTTGTGGGTGTTTTTTAAAGTCCATTTGGCTGAAAAAAACCCCAATGTCCTGTATTTCTGTAATATCCCCACAGCAGAAATTAAAGCTGTCTTTTTTCTAAGTAGAGTCCAAAAGAGAAAAATTATGGATTAAAACACAACATGAAACAAATGATAAATTGAAATTCCCACAATGAAGAACACACATACAGTATTTCCAAAGCAAATTACAGAGGCACCCTGGAAATTCCAGGTCAGCGTACAAGGGGACTGTATCTTACAACGTTACTCCAAAACTTGAACTAATGCAGAAGGCAATGTGCTCAGCTGGCATTTGGGAAGCACATCACATCCACATTCTGCTGCCTTTCTTCATGGCCAGCTGGCTTTGAGATAGGATCAGAAGCATTAGCCTCACCTAGAAGACCCTAAATCTGATCAAACTCCCAGTGGTAACCAGCCACAGTGCCCCTCCAAGGGTTGGTGCAGCAGAGTGGATGAGATTTGAAATACTTCTTTTCTTGAACTCCAAGAAGAATTCAAATTTGTTTTAGCTGTAAGGCTTGGGGTAAAAAGAGAAGCGCTACTGTAATGCACCCTAGTAGAGAATTACAATGTGAAATCTGATACAAAGCAGAGTTTCCTTCTCCCCTTTCGTTTGTAACAATAAACTGTGCCTAAATCAAAATATGGAAAAATGAGGAATTGGAAAGGGAAAGGACATTAAGCATACATTATAGCAGTGAATGCTACCTGCATCCAAAAAAACAAAAAAAAAACAAAAAAAAAAAAGATAGCTTGGTGGGGGTTTTTTATTATTAAAATCACCATCATTTCTTCACCGTTGTTTCATAAGTCACTGTGATCTAAGAAAGAAGTCTATTAACTGTCTCTAAATTCTGTGTTCACCAGAGTAACTGGAAGCAAGGCTTGCATTTGAAGCAGTATCTATTCCCTGCTAATTACTGCAATACCCCCTTTGCCAGCACCCTCAGCGTACATAATCTTATAGCTAAGTAATCCACACAATGCTCTCTCTTCTTCTGACTTAGTTTAGGTCATGATATGCAAGTTTACTCTCACACAGGACAGCTGGTCTACGTTCACAGACAGAAGAAAGCTGTGCATGTAAACTATGTGGCTAAAGCCAGCTGGAAGCGTAAAGAGTAACCATAGCATCTTGGAGCAAAGCAGATAGAGAAAATGGGATATAGAAACACCTGATTTGCTGCCTACAACAAGGCTTTATTAGGCTGCTTTAAGCTTAACACCCTGCTGCTGGCTGCAGCCAGCACATGTGTGAAGGAAAAGGAAACTCTCCTCTCCTTCCATGTGCCTCACTAACTGTTCTTTACAGTGGAAAGAAATTTTCCCTCATTTTTATGGTGATTGTCTTGTTTGGGGAGTTATAAGACTGAGTTTATCATCCATCAGCTTATGTAACTTCGTATTCATGGTTTTAAAAATGACACAGCCACAGCACTTGTTCTGTTCTCCTCTATGAGATGATCCACACACATCATACACAACTGCTCCCACATGAACTTTCTCAAGTAATCCCATGCATACAGTGCAGAATGTCCCTTAGACATTATCTAGCCACCAGCTTCAATAAGTTCTTCTGTGTTCAGGCTGTGTGCCATTTGTCTCTTGTCCTTTGCACTCCTACCTCTTCTTAACTACTCTCTCTTCATGCACCCATGAGAAGTCCTAGCCTGAACTGGACTCCTGTTGATGCTACTGGCCGCATACAACCTGTTGATGGGACCATAATCTTCTTTCTCCTTTGTTGTACTGTCAGGGCAGTTTTTTTAAGAGCTTCATTCAGATCAACAAAACGTATTCTGCTTTCATTGCCTGGCTTTGATGTGACAAACCTTGAACTCTCTCCATGTGCTGAGCCAAAGTGACTGGACCATGCAAGACTGATTTTTGCCATTTTCTACTCACGGTTCCACAGTCAGAAGAATATATTGCAACTGGTCTGTGGAACAAACTAACTCAGTTTTGTTTCTCTTCAGATCTGCACTGACCTCTTTAGATTAAACACGATGTCTCATCCTAAGGACTCACTCCTGTGGCCAGCTAAATTCAAACTGTTTTTTTTAAAGCCCACAATCTAAACAATACATTTTATTGTCACAGCTACATGGACACTAGTTAAAACAACTTTACATTCTGAAAACAGCTACATGATGTTGCTGTTTTATGTGGTTTTGGCAAGAACACTGTACTTTTTCTCTTTAAGCACTGCCACCTTTTGCTCCCAAACGCGGCGGCTGCACTAACAATTAGCAGGTCAGGCCAGTATCGCTGCTGAAGAGTTTACAGAAAGCCATTCCTAGACACTGGCAGGGAAAGAGATTCCTAATAAGGCAGCCAAAGTTACCCTGTGCAATGGGACGATACCCAGACACTGCATCAGACCAGGCTCATGAAGTTCCTACAGAACCCTCTGCAAAACACAGCTCAGTTATGTGAAAGCTCTTGCTGTATTTCATGCTCCTCCTGCCTGCAGACTCCCCTTTATATTTGACTCCCTGAAGCCTCTAGATGCAAACATTCACACTGTGGGCTTGTCCCTCAAGAACAACTCAAGCTACTGACACACAGCAAGAGAGAGGACAAGCTATTGTCCCAACCCAGCATACAAGGACCAAGGAAAACATAAGTCCTGCTCCCTAAATACAGGCAGCAAGGGACAAGGAAGATCATCACCAGTTCCCACCCTTCCAGTACCTCTGCCCAGTTTAGGTCTCAATGCCAACCTTGCTCAGAAGTCCAGCACCTTTAAGAAGTTACTCTCTCTTCAGCTCCTCTCTTATAAATACGACACTTTGCTACAATGCTTTTAACGATCTGCAATACTTCAGTGTGCTTCCAACCCAGGATCTCAAAGCACCTGAAAAACGCTTTCCTCCTTATTTTACATTGAGTTAAAGGGAAAAACAGAGGGACAGAGAAATTACATGTCTTTGAATCCAACCCTGTGCTCAAAAACCTAGACCTTGACTCTGTCCATGATAAACAAAGCAACCAGCTGGTGGGAGAAGAGCACATCATTCTGAAAGACTGCACTATTAAAAGATGATCCATTGACACCTTCTTTAAATGACCTTTACATAAAGTATATGCAGCCAATCAAAATAGCTTGTGAGTGATGCACTGAGAGTCTCTCCCTGCCGACAAAACCAGGCTCAATCCCTTTTCTCTGTATCATTCGCAGTTTCTTGTTACCTTGAAGAGTTAAGTGCTAAAAGAATTAAAATTAAAAATAATAATAATTTAAAAAAAAATAAATCATACAACACAAGATGGTTCCCACTCTTCTTTAATCAGTAAAAAAAAAAAAAAACTAGAGTGGAAGATAAGATTTCTGGCATGTTGGGGAGTAAAATTTGGATTGCATGCCACATATCAGTGGTTAGATGTTCCCTGATATTTTTCGGATATTCAGGCAAATTGTCTTCACATGCACAGGTAGGTTGGTGCATACTTACTGATTCTTAGATGTGTACATAATTGTGCTAATCAAGTTAGATAAGTTACCATGGAAAGCCTTTGCAAAATGTGTAACATATATTTCTATCATGAAAGAGGACTTACCTTTAAGGACTCCCAGAGGGGAAACTGTACCAGAGAGAAAGGAATCTGGAGAGGTGGGAAAAGAAAAAACCATAATGTTACAAAAGTAAATTAGCTTGGCATGTTCCTCCACTGGCTAAATTAGGAACAGTTATTTTTCACTCAGTGAACTGCAGCTTATTACATTTACAAATCTTTTAGGACACTTTATGTACGCTGCCATTACATGACTGGTTTCACTAAAGCAGTTTTACTTTGTTTATCACATTCCCTGCTGAGAGGTTAATGTATTGTTACCAGGGTGGCCTAGAAGAGCAATAAGCAGTATGATCTAGTGCAGGGACATTCTCGGTTTGACACTAAGCCAAGAAAGCCATCAGGATGGTTCAGGAAACACGCTCCCAAGGCTAGGAACACAGCCTGGCAAAAAAACACCTTCAGCAACACACACTCTCATAAATGCTGAGCTGAAAAGAGTTGTGCTCCAACCAGGGCTTTGCAGTTTGGGCATCAGCTGCAGGAAGCAGCTTTTCTGAACATCTCCCAGTGATCTCACATTAACAAGCTCCCTAGAGAATTAAAAGCAGGTTGTGAAGAGCTACCACAACCCAACCAAAACTCGGGGGAGATGCTTGGTGGTTCTCTTCTTGTCACCTATAATGAGAGATTCTTCTGTCCAGCTACCTTTGCTTAGGCTCATTCCTGCTGCCATGTGTCTCCAGCATTGCCTGTGCATTTCCAGCGCCTTTACAGATTTTGCCCTGATAAATGCCTCATGACCAATGCTCTTAATGCATGGGGACAAATGTAAACATAACCCTTCGTCAGCTCTGTAGGCTCTGCAGGGCTAACGTGTAATAAGTCAGTTTTCACCGTGAACAGAGCGATTCTTTGCAACAAGAGACATCACTTTCCAAGGTTACACCTTTTCCTATAGGTTCTTCCTCCCCTAATCTCTCCACTAAGTTCTCCTGGCTCCTTCTTCACCACTCTGACAAGCCCTGTCCCATATCCACCTCTGGTACCATCTCTGCCTTTGCTATCTCCAGCCCAGGTATCTATCTCAAGACATCTCAGAGGAACGATTCCCTACAAAAATACTAGCCTGTGCCAGAATTGCTCTACAGCTGTACCTGCAGGTCTGCTTTGCACCTTCCTAAATTCTTCTGCAGTTATCTCCTCCACTTCAACGGCCAGTCAGCCCCAGTTTCAAATCATCTTCCAAGTATCTATTTTCTTCTCCTACTCCTATCTTCCTTCCCCAAAGCATGATGCATGTCAGGTTAGTTTTCCTCCTTATGTAGGCTGATTTTGTAGTTTGTGCATCATTTGATTAGTCTCAGAAAGCACTTAGGCACCTTTTGCCATGAAAAGTAGTAGACACTCAAAATGGGTCACGCTTTAATACATAAATCTTTGCTCTTTGTAACATGAGTAATGACAGGTTAAAAACATTCACTATATGGATATGAACGGCTTATTAAATCCAAATTCAAGCTACACAAAGGAATCTGAAGTGGTACATCCATTCAACATAAAAGAGTTAAAGGGTATTGTCTGCTTCGCTGTGTTGCAACTAATGATTAATAAATGAGTCTATTAAGTTAATCTGCCAGGCAAAACTAAGCTTGACAGACACCTGCCACAGAAAATTTGTTATCTATTCAGGCAGGAAACAGCAGTGAGAAGAAATCAATGTCACTGCTGTACATTGAGCTGACAAACTGAAATCTCAGAGGAAGTTTGTCATCTTGAACAATGAGCAATATCCCTGGTGGCATCTCAGAGCCCCACAATAAAGGTCAGACATGGCTCTTATTTATTAGGGCCTTGAAACTCTAGCATAGCAATTAAATTTTATTTTTAATACTGGGTGAACAAGTACAGCTATTTGACAGTAATGTGTGGTAATATATTTATGAGAAGATATATATATATCCACATGCTGCTGCATCATTGTTGAATTGGAGTTAAATGGCATGATTTCTTTGCTATGTAAAATGAAAAGCAACATAATCTTCTATTACCTAGGCCTAAAAAAAAGAAAAAAACCCCAACAATACCCACTACATTTGCTTCAAATTTGTCAGAAGAGAAAAAAGGAAACACTCTGTATCCAGCTGTACACCAAACAAAACAAGCTTTCAAATACAGCCCCCAAGTTTTGCTTTTTTATACGCGTGAACGAGTGGCAAAATTATGCAGCTGTTAATAAGACAACAAGGGAAGCTTTTGACATAAACCCTCTTTTTATCTTGTAGCTAGAAGCACTTCAATCAAAAAGGAAATTTGTTCATGACTGCTGTTTGATTTTCAGTGTAAGTGGTGTTTGCTTTCTGTGTCCTGCTCAGTGGGGACCTGAACTGGATGGGGATTATCAGTTTCACTTTCTCTGTGTGCCCCACGAGATGCTGCGACGTGCAGGCTACCAAACTGCCTGGGCAGATTTTGGATGTGTGTCAGTGGGATCTGCACAGCCGCTGCGCTCCCTCTAAGATGCCTGCAGGATAACTGCCTAAATATTCGTAAGTCACACTTTTAATAGAGTTTGAAAACTTGCAAAAAACAAACTAGGAAGCATCACCATCACAAACGAGCAGAGCAGCACCTTTGCCTGCGCTTCCATTTCTTACTGTCATCCATTGGAGTCTGTTTGACAACATCCTGACTTAAAATCCACACAAGCAATTTCATGGGTACTGGAATGAAAGGGAGTCTGGCTTCCTGTGGATTTGTTTTTTGTCATCAGATTCTCTGAAGCCAAATAATTTCCAAGCTGGGTTCAGTGATCTCCCTGCGCCAGGGACCTCCATCACGTTTCCTTTCGCCATCTATTCCACAGCCCTGTTGAAAGTTCAGTTCCTATTGCAAGCCCTTCCTCAAACCCTTTAATCGCCTTTATTCTCCCCTCACACACGTATTTTCAAGGAACTTATAGGAACTTGTATTCATCTTTACAGCCTCCGACTTTCCACCGCATTTCCGTGGCCAACACATCCCAGGGCTGTGCAGGCTGCTGTGCGTTCATGTGTGCATACACCCTGTTTGCCTAAGCCTTGTTTCCCTAAGAGACCAGACTAAACAGCCCACACCCAAAAGTAGGATTAATATATGCAAAAAGAAATAGCTCTGCAAGGGTAACTCATCCAACAGTGAAAAAGCCTTTAGATGGCTTATTGCCCTTTATTCTTTTACCGCAACAGACGTGACAAAACCTCACAGTCTGGGGACACTTCTTAATTTGAACATTTACAGCATTTCATTCCTTTTCATATTTTGCTTCTTAGAAGAAAAGCTCTTCAGCAATGAACTGAATCACACCCTGCCAGGCAGCGATATTTATGCCTGAAATAGGCTAAGGCAACAATAAAAATGTGGTCCACACATGTGGGTAACTTTCTGCCAGCAAATATGAAACCCTGGCAAGCTCCACCGACCTCTCATTCGACGTCAATGTAAAATAGACAGAGAGTACCAGTTCTCATGTCTGCCCTAATGTTATATAACTCTGCTGTTTGTTCAAGAGAGTGAACTCTTACACACACACACAAAAAAAGTTTAGAGCCCCCAGAGAGCTGCAAATCACTATTCTAACATGTTTTATAGGTTAGTGAAATTATCATTTAGTCTGGACCCTGTTAGCACCTGATGCCTCACAATGTAACAAACATTGCAGATTCTTATTTCTACAGATCTACTTAATTACCCTGATAGAGAAGGATTTTAAAATTATTCTTTTTAATTAAGTTACTTCTACAAACAGCTGCACCTCACAGCCAGAGCAACAGATACACACATCTCCACTTTGGAAAAAAAAAACCAACCCACAACCTGCAAGTACTGAAGATTGACGACACAGCAAATGTTTAATTAAATACAAGAAATTTAAGGAGGAGCTTAATAATACTCTTTGTAACTACAACACAACATTTTAAAGTAACTGAACACCCGTTCAATATCTGATGCTAAATTGTAAGCTGACATTGTCCTGGAGGAAACACAGCAGCCAGGGAGCAAGGAGAACATGCTGAAGGAGTGGCAAAGAAAGGGGGGGAAGAAACAAAAGAAAAAAATCCTCATCAGCCTCTTCAGAACTGGGATTCCCTTCCAAATATGAGAATTCTTTCACACAAAGAGGAAACAGATGTCCATGGCTGGAATTTGCATGTGGCTTTATTCTCTTCTAGGATACAATAAAACTACTCTTCTTCTCATCCTCCAAGCTAGAAATTAAACAGTGGCATGTCATGCATAGTCCAGCTGTGCTTCTACCTCCAAACTTTATTAGCAATATATTTAAAAAAGAAGAAGAAAAGAAAGAGACAGAAAGGGAGAAACTAGAAAAGCATAAGAAATTAAAAACTATGTGGTATGTGTTCTCAAAACAATATAAAACCTACAGATGTTCTTACTAATCTGTGGCACATGTTTGTTTATTCAGGTTTTCTCTGTCTCCAGTTCTGCGGGCTTTGCTCTCCAGAACAGCTATCTGTTTTTACAAACGTTAGAGTAAATACTGAAGGAGAGATTGGCACAGACAGCCAGAGGAGGAAACAGGCTCACCTTGTAAGAGCTTTCTCAACGTCCCTGAAACTGTACCTCCGTCCCAGAAACTGCTCTCACCCACACCTCCACTGTTCCCTGCATTAACAGCAACAGGAGTAAAGCCAACAGTTATGAAGAGGGTTTTGACAGTACTAATATCACAAAGGCCAATGGCAAGAACATCTGTTCCCTGAAGGGAGAACGTACCGCAGTCACCACAGAGCAGTTCTCAAACTGGCACCTAACCTGTCACTTGCACACACTTTGACGAGGCTCAGAGGTGCTTTCACCGTTGGAGCCTGTATTTAGAAGGAATACTCCACCGTAGTGTCTGAGCTGCGGTGCCAAACTCTGCCTTCTCCATTGTAATTACAAAGAAAAGTCTAATAACCCACTTCTGAGTATCAAAAAATACAGTATTATCCAAGGATACACAAGCCACAAATTTCAGGAGAACAATTTTCCCTTTTCCCTCCTTCCCAGAAGTCCCTTTTACATGCTTTTTTTTTTTTTTTTAATCAGTTGCTTTATAAAAGATGGTTCTTTTCAAATAGGTTCAAGTTACAGGAGAATAAAACAACCCTGTCTGCCCACTGAAATTAATACCAAAACATTTCCATTAATAATCACAGTAAATTTGGTTCAGTGTCTTGTCCTTCAAAAATTCTTCACACACTTGTCCAATACATCTGGATTATATAAACTGATGTTCCAGCTATAAAATATACTTTCCCTATGAGGAATCTCCATTAGGATTAGTAAAGACAGCATGAAATGAGGTAAGCCTCTCCCCTGGTCACCTCAGAGGTTATAGCAGTGGACACCCTCGTGAGGACCTGTAGCTTTCCACAGTGCTGACTGAAGGTGAAGGTGTAGCAGAAGCTCAGCACAGCATCATCGATGGTATACCCCAAAGCTGACAAAGCAGACTCATTTTCTTACAAACTTTCAATTAATACTGCCTCCCTGATAAATTGCAGACTCCAAGAGGAACCTAACGAAGGTAATTTGTAATCTTAACATGAATGAAAGACTGTCAAAGCCATCAACTGTGTTCCTGCAGCTCCGAGAGATGAAAGGTGTGAGCGTGGTAAAAGAACGGACAAGTTTATATGTTAAATAAATGATGGAGGGCTTTGTTAATAAACACTGATGCAATTAGAAACAAAACTCTTCAGGCAAGCATGACAACGCTGGTAAGGCAAAGACCACAGAAGATCTTCTCTTGGCTCCATTCCACAACAGACGGTGAAACGTGAAGACCGCATACAGTGCCTTCCTTAGAAGACTGCATGAAGCCAAAAGAGAGGTGGAACCCCATGGGAAGCTGGGCCATCACAGGCACAACTATCAAGTTGCATCTGCAACAAACAAGTTTTCACAGCTCTTTGGTGTCGAATGTGTGGCTTTGCAGCACTGCTGTGGGCAAACGATTGGTGTTAACAGTGGTAGAAACACCCATCTCAACAGTGCCAGAGCATCATTAAAACAAAGGTTTCAGCTGATGCACCAGCAGCCATCTGAGGTAATCAGCAATTCCCTCATTTTCAAGTGAACAACATTAACCCTGTGTGAGCTGAGAGAAAACTGCAAGCTATAAATGGGAAAAAATACAAAATTCCTGAATTATAATCATTATTCCGATTCAAGCACACACCAACCCTCAAATAAATATTTGCACTGTGCTTCCTCTGTTTCCCCATCTCTAAACCCAAAGTATTTCCACTTGTCACCTGGCATATGTGAACATTTGGAAGTAAATTCCTTTCTGAGACAAAACATTATGTGCCCCATGGGGTTGCTTAATTCGGTTCCAAGCCACTCTCACAGATGTCCTTTGGACCAGTGTGGCAGAACTTCACATACAACAGGATTTTCTTGTAAACAGCACCACACACTCATTACAAAAGCAACATATAAAGGACATTATGTAGAGACAGAGATATGCAAGGAAAATTCTACCCAGTTTTCTCTCCACTAGAATATGGTTTTATGATTGAAAAAAAAAAAGAAAAAAAGTTTTTCTGGAGGGTCAATGTTGACCAGTGGAGGGGAAAGACACAGTCAGAGATCCGGCATGACTTTGTGTTCCCAACACACGGAAAAAAAGAGAAGCACTGAGGCAGATGCACAAACTCAATGCAGGCTGGATTGATTTCAGAGAGCCGGATGATCACAGAGCACTAACTTTGCACATGCGTGAGACAGACCATCATCGAGCTATTGAAGGCTCTTTCCTCAAAGAAACAATATTAACAGCCTTCAAAATCTCCCCTGCCCCCTTTTGCACCAGCTCCTTCTTTCACTGGGAGAACAGAATAACTACCAGAAATTGTGCAATGTTAGCGACAAAAGTTGATCTTCTAGGACTCCAAACATGAGCTGGACTGACTGGCCCCTAAGTAGACAAATAATACCCATGTTCTCCCCTTTTCCAACAAACAAGCACTAAAGGAGATGCCCATCTTGCTATTGCTTCTCAAAACCAACATATCAAAACCCTCCACAAGAAAATGAATACGCTGACACCAATTTGTACATGCTGTTTTCAAGGCACAGATAAAAATCTTGTAGGATAAAAGATGAGTTTAGCAGCTCCAGAAGAATGAAGGTATTGTTTAACAGGAAGCAGATGTATGTCAGATGGCAAACTCATTAAAGTGTCCCATCGTTAAAGGAAACGGGATAACAACGAGCCATCTGAAAAAACCTGAACTGATCAGGAAATACACAAGCCGCAGCTAATCTCCTATTTATTGGTAGGTAATGCCTTTAAGTCATGCACATGCATTGAGTTTAGGAGCATGAAGGACTAATCTTTGTTCTCATGAAAAAAACATAGGAGCAGAACCCTCAAGCATGGAGTGCAGCATTTCTGGAAAAAGTCTTCTGAGGAAAAACCCGAGCATTTGGAGAAACCATTACATCAATACGTGGGTGCACACTCACGCACACACGGGTACGTGCTGCTGTCCAGGAAACAGGTCAGTTTACTAATTTTGAAGGCATTTTAGTGTACATTTCACATACATGTAACATTTTAAAACTAAGTATAATTACAAAAATGCCTTATGAAAGGTACCTATCACGGGAGAGCCTCTAAATACAAACTTTTAAACTCTAATCAAAGAAAAAAAAAATTATAGGCAGACATTGGACTGACAGATTTGTGGTATCAGAGAGTTGAACAGTTCCTCAAATGAGAATTTTGCAGGAGCTACAAGGACCTAAGCATGAGGAATTAAAGAAGCAGCATGTTTGATTCACAAAGCAGGTGGATCTGTGGAGAGGAGTGAGAGTATTGCTTCATCCAGCAAGTATTCAATGAAAGAAACCTGAAAACAGTGCAGGTGTAATTGTGCTGACACCAGCACAGGAACTCTTCTCAGAGTAACAGCCACAAAAACCAATTCACAGACTGGGAAGAAACGTGGGTTTCTTCCCGGGTGTATCTCAACCTATAGCAGTTTTGTTACAAACATTTTGTTACTGCATTATGACTATACCACAGCAGCTCTCACCATACAACTTAAATACATCTCTCACCAGGAGATTTCTGAATGTCACTAAAAAAATGTCTATGGGAAAATCCACCTCTGCCTTTGTGTATGGGCCTGACCCAAAATTAATTGAAATCTCTGGGAATTTGGTTATTTGGTAAGGGTATTCCTGCATCCTGAATATTTGTGGGGTTAAACAAACAAACAAAAAACCCAACAGAACAAGACAAGTAACCAAATGTTGCTTTAAACAAAACACCCCACAGATACTACAAGAAAATTACTCCATCAGGGCTGGTGCAAAACCCACATTAACAGAACAGCTACTATAAACCACCAAGTTGAAATTTCTTTCTGTGAAGTGCATGACCCACGCAGCATTGTTTATATATCTTACACCATTATCTCCATCATGTGGCAGAGAGAAAAAATGCAGAGTAATGGTAAATTTAGGAAATGCTATTCATGCAAAGGCATTTTTACTTATTTGACACACTCTTCATGTGTATACACATTCATACTTTTGTGAGTATCTCACAAAACGAGGCATTGCTAAGCTTCCTTCTGTGACTGCTAGTTTCAACTATTTAGGAAGAGCCATATCTGCATTGCAGACCCCAGGTAAAACAAGAAATAGCGTTGTCCTGCAAGGTGCTGGCAGTCCCTCAGGCAGTGCCCCAGTGGGTGCCAATGAAACAATGCTCAGGGGGAACAAGGGGGAAGCTTCAGCAGGCGAAGGGGAGCGGTCTGTCAGACAGCAGCCTAAATGGCAAGTCAGTACAGGTGAAGTTAAAGGACTGATCATCACGGACTCATTGAAGGAGTTTGCCATGTAGGATCTCTGTTGGTGTTAGCTAAGTAGAGTTGGTTCTGCAAAGCACTAATACACGTCTAATTTCCCACCTCTTTACAGAGAAGCAGTGAAATATGCCCATAAGTCCCATACTGAATAGTCTATCCTGTGTGCCTGAAATAAAAATAGACTATTTTCTCTCTCTCATCTACTTTTTTTTTTTATTTTTTAATAAACAGTTGCATTGCTTTAGCCCAACCACAAGGCATAGTCTTGCAGAACCACAGAATCATCTAGGTTGGGAAAGACCTTGAAGTTCACTTAGTCCAACCACCACCCTAACACTGACAGTCCTCAGCTACACCATATCCCTGAGTGCTATGTCAACCTGACCCTAAACACCTCCAGGGATGGGGACTTCCCCACTGCCCTGGGCAGCCTGAAGTCACTGAGTGACATGACTTGCCTGTGTTATATCAGGGGACCTACTAGCTTATGGCAACGACCTCTCTGAGCTTTTATGTGTTAAAACACGAGCTTTCCTGAACTGCAGCTACAGTTCCACAAACTTTAATCTGATTCTACGTTACAAAAGACCTAATCTAAAATTCATTAAAGTGAACTGAAAAATCACAAGCAGCATTTGATCCAACCCAAATGAACAGTTAGACAATGCACGTACAGATACAGGAAGGATGGTTCTTTAATTATTCTTTTTACCCTCCATAATTTTTTTTTGACAGTTTAACCAATTCTGCAGACTCTGGAACTATTTAAACAGGAAGCCCCCCGGACCCGGCAGACCTCCCTGCCTATGCAGCTGGAGAGCTACTCTGCTCCTAATGGAGCATTTCTTCCCCCCTCCACCCAAAGGTAGCAGCTGTACGATGGCGGGTCGGACACTGCAGGGCCACCTGGGACTCGCTGCCCTCCCAGGTGTGGACTTGCAGGCTCCTCCACGGCAATCAAGCCCCTGGGAAAGCCGTCCCGCTGCCTGCGTCCCCCAGCTTCCTGCCTGCCAGCAAGCTGGGAAAAAGCTTTAGACGAGGCTGGCTGCGTACACAAACCCAGCATAGAGAGAGCAGGGAGGCTTTGCTTTCAAGAACCTCTTGCAGGCTTCCTCAAAGGAGTCTGATCCTGCTTGCACAATGGTACCACCAGTCTAAGACTTGTGGAAGTAAAAGCCATAATTCTCAATGTTTTAATTCATTTATGGAGAAGATGTTTTCACCATAAGCCTTTGAATTAATTTGCATGTCTTTATACAGCCACCCCATTTCCGTCTGCCTTGAGGAAATATCATAACCACAATGTGAAACCATAAAGCTAAATCAAAACAATTTCTCACACTCAGTTACCCAGCCTGGACATGAGGAAAGTGCCAAACTACAAGAGCATGGCAACAGGATCCAGAGGAACAAGGGTGCTTTGGTGCACAAGAACTAAACAAGAACATCCCAGACACACACAAACCTTTCTTTCCTTCATTTGCTCATCCTGCATGGCTGTTCACAGAGCCCAGATCTAGCTTTGGGCTGTCTTCAGAGCTTGATGGGAACTGAACTTCAGAGCATGACAGCACCCAACTCTTGTTCTGTGAAGTCCTAGTTATAGCTCTCATCAGCAAAGTAGTCACTATTAAGTTTCCACTTTACCAGTATAAATCCTCCCCTCCATGCTTAGCAAAGCACTTAAGCATATGCTCAACTTCCACTATTGCTGAATAGGAACAAGATAATGCTTTAAAAACATTCAAGACCAGACCCAAACAAGTTCTTAGACTCCATACTCTTCTTTACGCTCCCAACTTCCCATTAATCTAAAAGCTCTTCCAGAGCTGGAGCTGGGCCAAAGTGTTTTGTTGAACTGACGCCTAAACAAAGTTTTCTGCTAATTTGGAGCTGCAACCAACGTGGTGAATGAAGAGAAAAGCCCAACGAAGTAACTCTGAACTTTTCTGTGGGTTACTTTAGATATACAATAAAGATCTCAAAGCAACCTCAAACACCCAACAGAGGATAAACCAAGGTAACAACACAACTGCAGCTCCGCCAAGAGGTTTTAGCATCACAACTAACAGCAGAAAATTCCAAGCAGTCAATGTAACTGCCAGGGCCCCTCGATGGGATCAGATCCCACCACTTCCAGCATGCTCCTCTCTCACGCAGCAGGTCTGAGCACAGCATCTGTTGCACTGATGGTCCCTTTAAGAAACGTACTTCTGTGGAAAACATTGACACCAAAAGGAGAAAGCCAAATTGCACGCCCACTGCAGCCTGGCCTCTAGAGGGAAAGGGATGGGAAATGCTGCTCTCACAGCTTTAATTCATTTAAAGGCCATTTCGCATCCAGAAGGTTCCACTGAGAAGATTTCTTTTCCTCATTGGTTTTGCAGCCATGTTAAATGCCCATCACAGCCAAGTGGCAGATTGGCCAGTTCCCTGCTGTCACAGGTAGATTCATAAAACTCATAGTGCAATGGCTCAAGTTGTGTTGCCAAGTATGGGCTTTCGTCTGTAATACACAGCAGTAGATGGGATTTACATATATATTATTTGAGCCACAGACTTCCTAATTGTTATCCAGCTGGGAAACAGAAAATCAGCCATGAAGTAATGTTCATGCTAACAGGCATTACTTGAGGGGAAAGAAAATATAACATGAAAATGTTGACTGGGGAAATACACAGACATTCCCTAACCATGAAGAATATCTCCAGAAATTTTACCTTTTCAGGGGACAGTACTTTAGTATCTGCTTGAGAAACCTGCCCTTAGGTAGGCCTCCAGAACTGTTTCTGTTCCTGCAGCATTTGGATGCCTTATTCTGGGTGCCACCCACAGACCCTGTAACGCACACTCGATCCTCCTTTCACCCCGAGACTGAGCTGTATCTGTCCAAGTTAGTTCAACAAAACTGCAAGACAACATCTGAACAAAAAAATACTGATCCTGATCAAAGACACGGTGTCTCTGCAGTTCCACTGCACATAGTGGGACTCAAAGAACGGAGCAACAGGCAGTGCAGTAAAGAAAAATTAGCAAGCAAGTTAAGGATCAAAGAGAAGAGAAAAGAAATGCTATTGCCTAGTACAAAGAAGGAGCTGATCTCAAAACAAATGCCTTTCCCAGTGTAATGTTCATAACCTTTTGGGCTGAAAAGGAACAGACTGGTATTAGCAGCATATAATATATCCAGGTGACTTAAAACAGGATTTTTTCTAATGAGATTAGCAAGCTATACATTACAATTCCCATGTTTCAACCTCAAGGCATTTTAATTACATTTTTCATTTATCTTCCCTGGGATTTTCTAATTTGAGAATGCTTTCTTCACTTAAAACACAATTTTTTATCTCTGCACAAGTAGACCGCTTCAGACAAATCAACCAAAATCTGCAGAACTCATGCAAGAGCAAAAATCAACTGTGGCTTTCAATCAATAGGTATGATACCATTAACACCTTCCTTTAATGAGCACCACCAAATGCTGATAGTGGTATTTGGGACCATGAAAAGAGTTAAGAAACCCACAGAACGGTGCGCTGATTCTGTGTTCACACATACAATTTCAAAAGCTCAGCTGACATGACACCAGCAAATGACCCAATTTTGTTTGGGAGTCCTGCAGTGAGTATTATCAGTGTCTTAGGCCTAGGACTAATCAAGGGTGGAAAGAAGGTTCCCAAATTCATGTTGAAATGCTGACAGACATGGTGAAAACAGCCTTTTACACTGAAGGGAAACTTTCAGCAGACTAAGAAAGAAAATTTGAGACAGAATGAGCTCTACTGCCTGCTTGCACTTCCCCTTCCAGCTGCAGCCATGGGGACAGAGAGGTTGGTTACCACCTTCATCCTGCTCCCAAGTGCTTTTCGCAACCCCTGCCACACATTATTGCCCCGGTCCCTCCCAAGCACTGGTCTGGCTCCTCACATAACTGCTTCATCCCCACTTCATGCCAAATAAACCAGATTAAAGACAGCAACTAGCAACAGGAGGCTCTAACCTCTTCAGCTAGCAGCACAGCCAGAAGAGGATCCCTGAGCACAGCCTAAGGAACAGACAATATTGGCTGACTTCACTCTCAGGCTTAAACCAAGAATGAGCTGTTTCCACTCCACCACCACCATGGTGCGCCCAGCAGTGGTCATCCCAGAAGACCCTACCATGATACCCTGTGCCCACAGACCAGCAGGTAAGTACTCATTTGGAAAGTGGAGCTGAACGCTGGGAAGATCCTTCCCTGAGCAACAGTCTTTACAAGATGTGCTGATTGAAAAAAAAGTAAAAAAAGTAAAGAACTCGTGCCTTTGCTTTGCAACACGTAGCAACTCAGTAAGATAAATGACAGAAGCCTTTACTGTGGTGGAATAGTTAAATACAATCACAATAAAATTCCACCTGTCAGCTCCAAAAGCACCCCACATGTAGAATTTACACAAGCTGAACTGGAGCTGGTTCAGGGCATGTCATAACAGTTAGTCATTTCTGCACTGCGCACTGTTAAAATTGGCCTCAAGATGAATTGAGTGCCTGTAAAGGGCAACCATATTTCAAGCAAACCAGGACATGCTCAGGGTAGCTGGACTGCCCCTTCAGCTGCATTCCAGAACATTTAATTTTTGCCACTCAGTTTTCATGAAAAATATTTCCAGGACACTTCCAAAAAAATTCTGCAACCCAATAAAAATACTTTGTGGTAAAACTTGGGAGAAGAAAGTATGATTTTATACTGAAAGGATTTTGCATAGCATTATTCCAACCTCCACTCCTAAGCGAAAAGTAAGAATCACAAGTACTTTTTGCTCACACCAGTTGTTTGCAATCTGTCAGTTCCCATAATTAAAATATAGCATTTCCAATCTAATAGCATCACGTGGGGTTTTTTTGAATGGCAGCCTATGTCGTTTGTGTTTGTGATGCTTTCCAGCAAAAGCCACTTCTGGTGTAGGAGACAACATTACTAAAATGTAAATAAAAAAGGAACTGTAAATGATTTCACTCTCTGTTTTTTTCTCATTGGGCTTTAACTCAAGAAATCTTCTTACTGTGGGCAAAAGACTTTTGAATCAAGCCAGTGGTGCTGAGTATCCTCATCACTTCAAGTCAACTTCACTTGACGCAAACAAGTATGGGGGAAATAATCAGGCATGGCCCTTCCCAGAAGCTGTGCATTAGAGAAATCAGTCTGACACAAATGAATAGAAATCCTCTTGGGCTTCCTCAGAAATTAATGCACCAATAATGTCAGATTAATATGTAATAATGAGACCATTTTCTTCCATGTCACACAAACTACATATATACTCTATCAGCACACCATGCACACTTTGAGGCCAGTAAATTACACTGTCAGCAGCAAACACATTTCAGATGTAGCAACTAGAAGAGTTGTTAGTGGCAATGTTGCAGTGAAGCCCATGTCCCCTTTACCCACAGGGCTGAAATACGTCTTCAGATGCTCTGGTGCACAGGTTAGACACTTTGGTAACACATTTCTAGCAGGGTATTTGCTTGATTTTGAAGGTAAATGTTTTTGTAAGTGGTTAGCTTTTAAAGTGTTACTATTCTCACATTTCTCTGGATTAAAAAAAAAAAAATTAAAAAAAAAAAAATTAAAAAAAATGCCCTCACCTTCAAATCTTCAAAAATAGATCTCTTGGGCACCTTCAAATCTATATCATTAAAAAAAAAATAGGAGAACCAGATATCTTGGATTTCCTCTTTTTCCAAGTAACACATACCATATGCAGTCCAGCCAACTAGTTAAAACTTCCACCCCTTTCTGTTTCCTAATGCTACCAACACCCAGTTCAAAAAAATCCACCATTTGGAGAGATAATGAGAAATATGAATGGCCAGCTGGGCTGCACAAGGTCTGTGATGTCCTCTGGAGAGGCCAGAGACTTTCCTGGGGATAAGGCATGGAGCAGGGAATGGTGGGGCTGCAAGAAGTGATAACACCTTAGAGAAAGAGAAGGTGAAAAAGGCAGCTATAATTTTCTTGCAGGTCACATTTGTACCAGACACTCCATAAACAACTGAAGATTTGCCCCAGGACCTACAAATATAGGAGGGAAGGCAAATGTCACTGCTTAATTCATTTAAAAGAAATGCAGCACAGACACTGCAAGCTTAAGTGCCACTTCGGTGACAGTTTATTCTTGATAAATAAATCATTTATACACCTGACACAGCTCGTTTCTTCCTTTCATGATAATTATAGTTTTAGAAGCCTCATTTAAGGGGTGCAAATTAATTTCCAAATTCCACCTACTGTCAAAGAGTGTATTTTATTAGGTGATTAATTACCCGGAGGAGCACTTCAGGAGACACCTTGGAGGCAAACAAGGATTGCTGTGACAGCTCCTTTAAGATATGGCTTCGCTCCTAAAGCCCGATGAGCCCAGAGATAAAATAACTGCATACAGGTGTTCCCATCTACAGCACCTTGGGATGTTTGTGCTTCAGAGAAGTGCATTTCCTGTCTAGAACATGCAAATATTTGCCTCGACAGTATAGCTCCTGCTTTGTGAGAAGTCCCATAAACTATCTGGGGTTGGATCTGCTTCCACAGCGAGGAGGAAGGCAAGAACAGCTGTGGGGAACTACTCTTCCCTCAACCTCAGAGTGCTCCTGAAATCTTCTGCACTCCCGAAACACAGACCACAGAGGCCTTTCCCAGTTTATATGCCCGGATGACATACAACTGGCTTCAAATTTGTGGGCCAAAAATACTTTTTGTAAATTTTATGTAAGTCCATTACAGAGGTGGAGGATTTATAGCAAATTTTACCACAGTTTCCTTGCTGTCATTTCAGACCTCTACACTGAGCATAGCTTCCAGCAGACCTACACTCTTCACAGTGCAGATCTAGACATGTGCCACGTAACTTCTCTTTGCAACCAAATTTGGTGCCCAAAGATCACAGTGAATAGAAGCCAACGCAGCCCAGCACAGCTTACATACACACCGATGCACCAAGTTTGGGTACCTCTACACACCACAGTCACCTTGACACATCATTTAGATACTGAAAAAATCTCCATAGAAAAACAACTCTTCCAGTAACACAAGTGGAGAAACGCCGAGTTTAACAAAATTTATAGGCCTTATCCACCTGTTTTACTTAAGTTCCTTATTCTACACAATATCCAAAGCACTGCTGGCACAAGAATAGTTCTGCTGCCTTTCATTTCTTATTCATCTTCTCTTACAGCTACACCTGTCTTGCCCAGGAATTGCCATATTACGGAGAAAACGAGATCCGAAGGCCGTTGACCAAGGACAGGGCCTGTTCCAAACATGTTTGTCTAACCTGTTTTAATGGCCTGTCCTGATGGATGGACTGCTCAGGTGCTGCTTTGTTAGATAGTTCCCCAGAGCAATTTAGGTCATTACTTCTTCACCTTCTCATCACAGGCATAGGAACCAATTTCTCTTTTCTCCTTTGCAGAAAATTTTCAAGTACTTGTCTGTCTTTATCACTTTTCCTCCCTGTGGCTTTTCCAATGCTTTTCCTCCCTTTCACGCACAAGGACATCAGTCTTAAAGACTGCCAAAAGCAATTCTTACTCTGTATTTCATCAGCAAGCTTAAGCCAGATCGTTAGCAAAAGCTGGTTAAGTTTAAACCAACATTAACCCTTCAAGTCTGGCAGCAAAAGAAAATATAAAGTCAGAAGAATCTAAGAGAGATTCATCTAACAGCAATAAATCTCTTCTGATTTTGGGTTAGTGGGATGTCACAATCTCCCTTCAGTATGCATGGAAGAAGGAACATCAGAGTTGAACATGTCTGAGGTGGGAGAAAAGAATAGAAAACCAGATTTTGAAAATCTGAGAACTTACTGCTCTCTACCAAAATAATAACGAAAGACACAAAGTCTTTTCAGACTGACGAAGGGAAGGATTGTTCTGGACTATGAAAAGACCACCTGAAGCTAGAATGTATCTACGGCAGTTGTAGTTTTCAAGATGTGGCTGCCTAGTGTGACTTTCTATCAAAGAAGTATAAGCCCTTGACATATCTCACAGCTAAAACAAGATCAGAAAGCTACTTGCTGCCCTTTCTCTCTTTCTCAAAAAACCAACCAAACAAAAAAACCCAACAACAGCAGCAAAACAAATAACCTAAAAACAAACAACACCACACAAACTTCCCAGAAAAACAATCCGATCCCAGTGAAGATCAAACTGGAGCTTATTGCTCCAAATCTGCCCTTGATTAAGTATGGAGCCCTCCACCACTCAACAGTTGTTACAAGGTTATAGAGAGAAGTCTCATCTAAAATGTCATATAACCCAAAAGTAATTAACCAACTCTGACAAACCCTGTACTACAAACCTGCTTGGATTTTAACCCATATCATATGCTGGAAATATCCAGTCGAACATTCTGTATTTTCTCATTTGCCCACATACGCTTGTTATTAAAACCACATGCGGGCACTGAATCATTTCATGGTTCGTTTAGAAACAAACACGCAGAAAATTGTGGGAAACAAGTATAACCCTAAGAGTCTGCGCAAGCCTTAGTCTGAGGCATGCTGTGGTGCAGAAGCTACAGGACTATGTTATTTTGGGGCTCAAAAGTGAAGAGAAGTCACCATATATGCACGCCAAATTTCCGAGGAGATCGTTAGCAAAGGCAGCCAGTGTGACAGTTTCAACCCTCGGCGCCTTGCAAAACGCCACATGTGTGCTCAACTGTTAGTTCACAACAAAAACCCTTAGTGAGGCAGTAGGATAGTCTTTCATTTCTGAAACTGGTGTGGCAATGAGGAGAATTCCCCAACTGCATAGGAAGTTGGGAGCATAACCTCAGGCAAAGCACTCAATCTTTCTGGATCTGACATCTGGAAAAAATGGTAACCCTTCATCTTGTCCATTGGACTAGAAGGTCATCAGCTCAAAGATGACCTTTTGCTAAGAGGACAGTCAGTAAAACAGTAAAGCTTTGCTTTTGATCGTGTTTGTATGGATTATTCATATTACAGCAGTGGCTGAAGGACCCAAACCTAATGTGCCAGCTCAGACGTGCAATGATAATACACATGAAGTCCACCTGAGTACATAACCTCCTTCCATTATTGGTTACAGTTGTATTCAGAAGCATAAATTCCCTGAAGGGAAAAACTTCTGGATAAGCATTTTCCCTAAGAATACATCTCACCTATGGATCTTATTCCCCAGCAACACAAGGGACATTCATATTATGTCCGCAGAGCTCCAATTTTGCTTTGAAGCCTGCCTAAAGCAGCATGTACACGATCCAGGTTTCTTGTTGAGCCCTCTATCAGGATTGTAAAAGGTGAAATCCTGACACTGTAACACAAACTTTTAAAGTAGCTGCAAGATCTCAACTTTCCTCTTACAGGTGTGTAAGTACAGACATACACAGATTTTCCATGGAACCCAAACCATTAAATGATGAGGTCTTTCAGGAAGTTCTAGGGGAGACCTCTCAAAGTCAACTCTGATCAAATGGCTGTCTACTAGAAACCTTCACAAAGAGGTCATTTGTGAAGAAAGACAAGGAGGATGAGAAATGATAAATCTAAAGCTCTATAAACTATCTGGCCAGATAAGGGGCACACATTTCTTACAAGAACACAGGCTTACCTGTAGCTTTAAAAGGACAGTAGTGACACTCAAAAGCACTAATGAAAATCTCAGACCTCAGCCTTCCACTAATATTTCCACCTTGCTCCTATTAATGTAATGCTATAAAGTAGGACTTCTAACTGGTCTTAATGAGGCAGGAAACATCCCCTTTCAGAAAAGGAAGCTGTAATTTCAGACAGCTGCATATGTAAAACTCTATCTCATACTAAATAGTTGAGATAGAGACTAAGACTGAGACTTCTGATATCCTCGTGGATGGCTGGAAAGGTGAAGGGGGGGGCGCAGAGAAGGTCACAAGATTAACAACCATCTAACAAACACAGAACAATATCCATCAAAAAGATTATTATTGCAATCATTTCAGAACTAGGGAAAGAGATGGCTTTAGTACCTAAAATCTTAAGTACATACTAAACTTGGGGTTTTTGACCAAGTTTTTAGGGTGATAGGAAACTGTATTTGCTGCTCTGTACTGCTCTAGGAAGAACTATTCATTCCCACCCCACTTGCAACTCTGGTGAGCTGCAGACATAAGACAATCCTTTTCTCCTCTGTGTTTCTGAACAGAAACAAAGCTTTTTCCATAAGGAAAATCCATATCTTTGAAGGCAAAAACTTTATAGTGCAATCTAAATATTCATCAAAGCTCTACTTGTAACAGCAGGAACTTAGCACAGGGAGGCAGGTGGGGTGAATAAGAATTTATGGGATGTCTGTAGACATATTAAATGTCTTAAGTTCTTCAAAGCACAGGTAACACTGAAATGGAGTTTACAGACACAGTTGATTTTAAAAATGCACAGTCTCAATCTATATTCAATACCTCCTCATATTAAAACACATTCAGAAGATACCATCTGCACTTTATAGAGACTGGTAATCAAAAGGTTTTCTGTTAGTGTAAGCACAGGCATTAAAGAATATACTGGGGTAAATCTCATGCTGAAAAGGGAGCAATGCACTGCTCTGCATTCTTGCATCCAAAAGTACACCTGTATCCTTATCAGAAAGTTTATTCAAGCTGTGGCATCTGCACTGTGCCTATATTCATACTTCAGTTTCCAAAACCTGCAAAATACTTCTGACAGATAGCATTTTCTAATGTAATTTCTTTACTGTCAAAGGACAATTTGATCATTTCTATGTTAGGCAACAAACTTCATTTATCTCCTGATTAATTTCATAGAAGAATACAAGAAAGAGAGAGACAAGGTACTAGTAATTTCCTGTTAATTCAACATGCTTCATCAAATAAAGAAACCAGAATATCTTCCATCTAGGTGCCTGGGAGCAGCCTGACCCTGCACACATCTCGTTGAAGCAGTTCACACTTAAGTTAACAGGAGCTTGGAGAGCAGAACAGCTCTTAATACACAGAAATACCAGCAGTTCTATTTTATTGTGATTTTTCTTTACTGTACTAAAATACTTAAAACACACTTGTACAAAAATCTTCTCCATTCTGGTAGCGTGGAATGTTAAGATGTAATTGAACAGAAAAGCTTTAGGGTCACAAAATGCTATCCAATTTTACTGTGTCTGATCCAAGCTGTAGCCTGGGTATCCATTTTCAAATAGAACTAGAGCACATTGGGAGCTTTATTCTCTCTGAACTGTTATTAAGCGGCACTATAAATTTAATTACAGAAATACCTTTGAGAGAATTAAATAGTAGTGCTTGTATCGGAAATAGGATCACCAAAAGTAGAAATAACATTGATAGATTCACATAAAACCTGACTACCAATGCTAAAGCTTAAAAGCAGCAAAGTACCAGACATCTAAAAAGAAGATGATTTCTAAGTCATTCAAGTACCTGTAAAAGTTATTTGGTATGGATACAATTAACGGAAAATAAACCAAGGACAGAAAAACTCCACCTCTGCAAACATACAGAATTTGCAAGTCTCACTCACAATGGGTAAGGGCCATTACAACCCAATGCACATACACCAGCATGCAATTCTAATATCTTGGCTTGAAACTCCTTGATCCTCCTTTATAGTTGTGGGTTTTGTTTGGTTTTGTTGGGGTTTTTTTTGCTATTTCAGGAATTTCCCTATAATAAACTATGGAATTCTGCTCATAGAAAGAAAATTCCATAACTAAATCTTCAATTAAACAGCCTCATATCTACCAGGAAAAGGAAAGTGCTACCTCAGACCTGCACCATGGTTTGGTAACTTGCAGACTATCCGTAACAACTTCTGAAATGACATCTGCACTGATGAAAGTTTGAAGGCATTTTGTACCAAGTATTCCTCGTTTTTAATACCTGAGTGGTTTCAGGAGTGCCCTGAACTAAACCTTCAACTTGTTAATCTCCACAGGTATTTGGACTGTAGCCCATGTATTTTCAATGGGTACCTGAGACATGGTAAATGACAATATTCGGTTAGTACAGTAAAACCCAGTGCCTTTGTCAATTATTAATACCATAATGTGGTCCTGATCCAAATTTAACTGGCATTGTTGGGTTTTGCTTTCCACGAGCTCCAACTACACAATGTCTGGATGGTAAAATTTTAGTTAATCACTTGGAACATAATCGGTACAAAGATTTCCATCTCTACCATATGCTTGTAATCTGGCTCCAAAAAATTAATTATTTCACTGCTGTACCAGCAAGTAACAGAACAAGAGCCATTCAATAAGATATTTACTGACATCTTGTCACTGACTGTATAGAGGTGCATTTTTAGACTGGTTTGCTATTGAAGCAGTACATGAAATAGCTCTCTTTTTCCCTCTCCTTAGCTTTTGAACTCATCGTCTGATTTTAGGCAAATAAGACAGAGGTAGGGACAAAGCTCCTAAAACTCCCATGAACATCAAACAAACATCTCAAACACATCTGTAAGCATCCCAGTTGAGCCAAGAGTAAATTTGGCAACCTCACTTTGCAGGAAAGGCTGCAGGAGGAGTTCAATAGTTACCTGTGTGGTTGCTGGCCAGGCAATCAGTGGGTACACACAGGCAACCAGCACATAGATACATGGGGAAGTGCCCCTGCATCCGTTATCACCTGCTCAACCAACAGGTCAGGGTTGTAGGAGGGCGTTTTGGTGCCATGAAAGCAGAGGTGTGGTGGATTACAGGTCCATAGGAAAATGTGTTTCTGCTGTTCATGGAACTACTTCAGTAAAGAAAAGGTATTATGGCCTTGAGAACAGGATGCTGGTCATGGATTGCACTATGTGTAGACATACCTAGGTGAATGTATAGGGAAGGCAGTATGCATGCAGTTAAACAGCCTTGCAGAATTGCCTACAGAAAACAAAACCATCCAAAACACGGGGGGGGGGGGGGGGGGGGGAGGAAACCACAGATGAAACAAGAAAGAAAACAGAAAGTCACTGCAGACCTGTGTAAACAAATGGTGAAGCCGCTTAAACCCCAAGGATTTCTGGTTTGTGGTGCTGGATTAAAAACTAAAGCAAAAGCCTAAGAGATTCTGCCTGTATTCTGCTTCTCAAAGGAAACATAATGCACAAAAGAAAGAGTGGCAGCAGAAAGAAGATCCAGTGTTTGGGGCTTACTGTACAACTATTAAAGCTGAAGTGCTCTTTAACAGGGTTCTCCCAAATACAGCCTCTGTGGGGAAGCTTGAGACCACTTATAGACCCCTTTCCCAAGGTCAGGGCACCACTCAGTCTTTCTTGGCCACAAAATGTTATCTCTGGCTGTTTAGGATCTGTTCAGAGTCCTTAGTCCTCCCGAGGAGATGGGGAAATCTGTGAGGCCAGAGGCCAGCAGACATCTGAGAAACAGCTGCTGAGAACTTTAGAAGTTCCAGGGACCTTAAAGTTGATTAAAAATAGAAATAATTTAATCAAGGTCACATTTCTCCTCCGAAAGAAGGAATTCTCTTTAAACACTCAGTATTTTGTTACAGTAAAAGTACTCCCTGTGTTGGCAATTCACAGACATTAGGAAAACAAATATGTTGTTCTAGGCCATCCCATTTCAAGATCATCATTTCCATGGGGACTGAGAGATCAAACACTAACCTTAGCAAGTGGTCTCATGTTTTTGTGTCTGCTCCATAACCCAGGAAAGATCTTCAGGCAACCTACTTAGCCCAAAATTCATGTTGGATCCTTGTGTTGGCTTCTTCCTACCAATATTACCCACCTCTGCTCCCTTTTTTTTTAATTAAATATGGGGGAAAATTCCAGAAAAAGAAAATTTAGCAAGGGGAATGCTTCTCTTACACCCACAAGAGATATTTCCAACTCACATACTTAATAGGTAAAGAGATTTAAGTACTTAAGCTGCGTTACTTGTTTCTGGAAGTACTAAGCTCCTTCCCCACTGTTAGTGGGATCTCTGCGTGTCTGGTGGGTTTTGGGAGAGCATGAAGGTGAGAGGACACATTCTTTCCAGGTCCTTTAGTAATACGCAGGATTCCTGTGGCCTGAATTAGCTAATTCCAAAACTGCTGGGACTGTCAATAAAACCATGCTTTTGCATTCCCTTCTTTATGTTCCCTTCTGTTGAAGTAAATTAACAAACTAGGTTAGTTTTTCAAACCGTGGATATCCATATGCTTAGCTAAAAGTCATCACACTTGGTGGTCTGGAAATTTTTAAAAGGACACAGAACTAAACATGAGCTGGATAAAACAAGGAAAGGTACTTTTAGTCACTCTGAGCATAGAGCACAAACAGACAGATTGAATTTTCTTAGCATTAGCCGCAACAAATACATCTCAGGGCATGAGGGGTGACGGAGTAGTGGAACAAGGAGGTACTCTTGACTGATTCTGAAGGTTTTATTTGTGCCCAATGGCTTAAGAAATGTGTTCATCCTTCCTTGAAGACTACATTTGTAATGCTGTACCATTGCCGGGGTGAGTCAGAGGTTAACCCACTGGCCAGATAAGTTCCAACACACAATTTATGTTCACCTGACCCATGGATCTCTGCAATATGTTGACTCAGATATTAAACAAAGATCTTTCCCATCTTGCCTTCTGCCACTCTGAACATGGCACATCCCTATGGGATCTTGGACAGAAATCTCTCCCCATGCTTTGCCAACTGCAAACGTTTATGTTTCTCTATTTCTTCCTCACAAATTGTTGTTTTCCTTTGTTTATTTTCTCTCACAGGTATCTGGAATATCTAGGCAAGGTGAGTTTGCTCTCAGTCACCATACACAGAGGCCATGGTGGTTTACCAACCTCCTAAATCACACAACTACACTGGTTTCTTCAAACACCCTCCTAAAATTCTGACTCAAGCATCAAGAATCATGAAATAGCCTCTAAAAAGTACAGGAATGAAAACAAATGCACCAGGGCTCTTTTGTTGACTGGTGTTTGAAACTTCACCCTAGCATCTAGCTCACTTCCCAGACATTTTTTCCATGGTCCTTAGACGTATACACACTTCTGTTTTTTAAAAGCAGCTCATATTTTACATATTCACATCAGTCTGAGAGACGTGGATCATAAAAGGCACAGTGAGAAGACACAGTAACATCCAAGTTTATCCAGAGAACATTTATCCACCAGGCACATCATATTATCTCTCAACAGAGCGTATGACATGTATCATAACATCAGGGAAGGGAATGCTTCAGTGATTTGTAGAGGCACTGTGAGCTTTATTCTTCTTCCAGTTGATGACAATTGAGGCCAGAAGTGCCTGACCTGCCACAGAAATTCCTGGGCTTAGTTTCTAATTGCATTCTTTCAGAAACTACACGTTCCGAAAATAACGGTTACTACCATTAAAAACTCAGATTTAAGCATCTCTCAACTATCTAAAATTCAAAAAGAACAGATTAAATACGCAGCAGAAAAAAAAACCCATTGCACTACCGCTGAATGCTGAACTTCTTTAAGCAAAGCACAGGGAGCTCGAAGCAATGGAGTTACCCAGCTGGAAAGCTGATGGTAAAATACTGAGAAGCCATAATTCCCCACATTCCTTTGCTACCAAGAAATCATACAGCCCTTTCATAACTAACTGATAAGCCCAGAGGTAGTGTATTTAACGAACTATTGAAAGGCAATGTTGCTTATTGAACTAGGTCAGCACCTGTGTATATCTTTACAGAGTAACAAATAGAGCCTGTCTGGTTATCTCCAGCGACTGTGTGCTAGATTGCACATCACAGTTGAAACCACCACAAAGTTCAGAACTAGGAAAAAGGCTGCTATGTGCAAACTACAGCAGGGAAAGGAATCACTGAAGTAAGTTACTGCAGCGGTACAGTGAAAATAAACCTTTGGTTCACTTGTTTTACATTGCTGAAAGAGTAAAGGAAGACATCCATTGCCATGACGTTGTAGAGGATATGCAATACAGGAGGTGGTTGCTTTTTGACTTCATAAACCATCTGCTGATGTAGTCTGGGGTGCACATTAACACAGAGAAATGTTTGCTGCTTCTCTTAAAACATGAAGAATGAAAAGAGCTATCTTTGGTAGCTTTCACTATGAAATCTCAAAATATGAATAGCTTTATTAGCCTGATTCAAAACTGCAACCAGAAATGAGGTCTACATGTAAAAGCAAAAGTCATGAATGCGTTTGATGTATTTTAAGTAAGGTGCTGAACTGCAGTTGTTATTTACAGATCAAAGAAGCTCCAGCAGTGTCCTGAAACAATCTAAGTGAGAAATGCCAAAATCTCATTTCGCCCATGTCCATATGTTGCTTTGAACTCATAATTCACAGAATTGGTCACTATATTGAACTAATTATCAAGCTTAACGCTTGCCAATTTTGATGGCTGTGCTCTCTTATAAAAAAGTCAGGTTTGAAGTGAAGCAGAATGATATATTGCAAGACATGCAGCCTTTATTGCAATCTGGGGACGAAAAGCAATGAACATACAAAAAAATACCCCCTCCCACCAAAAAACAAACATCATTTGTTTTTCTAAATGGTTGCTGAGACACAGATTAGCAAAATAAATAGTTTGCATTAACCAATACACATGAAAATTAAGTCAGTAATCCCTCCTGCCCCACAATAAAAGTTTCTTGTATCAGTTAAGTAGAATATATCTATGCTACCCAAAAATCTAATGAGGACATATACTGTACATGGAGGTATAATCAAAACAAGAATTTCACAGCACAGCCCAGTACCCCAACACATTTAAATTACAATACTAATAATAGCTAAAAGAAATCCTGAGAAAGCATTTCTGCAGGCAGGAATAAATAAGCAGAGTGCGTTCTGATACCAGCAAAGACTTTCAAAATTACTTTTTTGCCAATTAGCTACAGTGGTTGGATATGACCACAAACATTGGTTTCCCAAAGAAGTGATTTCAGGAATCACACAGCTTAGACTATAATCAAAAAGCAATCTATGGGAAATTGGTTATTACCAGTATTCAGCAGCTAATTTGTTAGTTAATGCCTTAACAAAGCTCTCCTTTGATTGCAGTGGAGGGGGGGAAGAACTTCAAGAGGATTATTTGCTATTAAGACTTGTACTCAATTGTTGAGAATGCTGATGTGCTCCTGCAATTACAATTGCATAGCAGTCACCAGGAAAACTAGATGGATTCAGCCTGTGCTGCAGCCAGCAATTCACACATGCAGAGCAGAAGTCTGGCTTCTGAGTTTTAAGGACAATTCGCCGAATACCCCTATGGATGTGTTCACTAATTAATATGGAGGTGCAACCTGAATGTTCTTTGATGCCAGTCCCACGCTTTATTTTATTATCACTCACAGCAATGTGAAAGATAATCAATTCTTAACTCTATTTCTGAAGGAGCAGTCACATAACTGCTGGAGTCTCTGGATAGCATTTTTCATCAGGATCATGTGGTACTTCGTTTGTTTTTCCTTCTGACAAAAGTGACAACACAAAAGATACTTTCTGTCAAGTTCTACTTATACTATATCTAAGTCACATTACTGGAAATAAACATAACAGTAATCTACAAATATATTCCATGTACTGACAAGTTACAATCAACTCAAAGCTACTATCACTTGCTACTATCTCCTACCATAGTTACTATCATGCTGATCAGGGCAAGGAATTAAACACCTCACTAACCCCAGACTTAACTTCACTCACTGGAAACGTAAGCTACAAACTTCTAGGTAACAAGACAGAGGGGAAAAAAATCCAAATTCACCCGTATTTATGACTTGCTTTTCCTGCCAATACTACCTCTTCAGACTCTTATTACCATATTTCAATTGCAAAGACTTTCCAATAGCAAAAGCTGTGAATAAAAAGATATTTAACAACATAATTGAACCTAAGGCATATTTTCTACATAAAGGTTGGTTTGGGGAGCTGTAGTCCAGCTGACACAGAACCTCATGAAGCCTTCAGCTGCAGAGTAAAGCAGAGAGGCTCATTAATCATATTTATCAAGACTGTCTATCCTGGCTTTCATGCAGTTGGGGAAAATGTGCTATTCTACTTCAGCAACAAGGAGCAAGGCTAAAACAAACTGACCTAAGCGCATGGGTCACTTCCAGAAATAGAAGCACACTAGCAGCACAGCTGTATGGGCCAGAAGGCAAAATGCTGGGAGGGTTGGAGCAACAGGGGAAAAAAAATCCACCCAAAACTTGTGAGGTATGTAGCCAGTGGCAAAATTATACTGGGCCAAATTTTGCTTGAATTGCATTCACTACATTTAAAGTCAGCAAGACAAGATTCAGCTCAGTGCCTCATGGTCTTATATTTCATGAGACTCCTAAAATGTTTTCTTGCACTTCATGATTTCATATCAGCAAAAGCAAGAATGGAGCAGATAACCTCCTGTTGAGGTACAAGCATATTATTTATTCTGATATGTATGGATACTTCTTTATTTGGTCTTCTCTTTTTAACTTAAGAGACTGTACAATGTCAAATGCAAACACAGAACACAAGGCACTAGCTGTTCTCCCATGGAAAGCAGTGGTGGTATCCTGGCTTACATTTCTCTCTCTTTTTTAGGGGTTTGTTCTGTCTGAAAGAGCATTAAGAAGCCTCAGTTTACTCAAGACAGAAATTCATCCATGTCACATCTTGTGCATCATTAGCAGCCTTTAACTGGGAAAGATTCAAGCCTGGGACAGCCAGATCTGGCAGAGTGACCTCAGCATTGATGTACCTACAGTGTGATGCCAAAACATTTAGGCCAAGCTCTACTTTACTGTAGCTAGACCTGCTGGCTTTGAAAAGCAAGAACAAAATTTTCACATATTCAACCAGCATAAAAAAAAGAAAATTTGCAGCGCTTACCCTTTATTTGCTTCTATAAAATTAACAGAAAAGTAAAAGTGAGATCAGAGCCTGGTTTAATAACACTATTTCCACCTGCAGTATACACACCAGGCCTGCTTTGCTTACATTTCTATAAAAATAATGAAAATCATGTTAACATCCATCTCTCCTGTTCCATCCCCCACATACATTTCCAACTATGTACATACAAAGTGACACAGGATTCTCAAATTAAGATGCACACCACATGGGGGTTATCCCAAAGATTATAAAACTTACTGTATTTTTCTTGAAAATAGATAAGCTAAAAGAAATGCAGAATCTTGGTAAAAAATGATGCTAAAATAAAATTTAAAGTAGCTTACTCCATAACCTATGAAGTCTCAGAATGGATACTGTAATGTGTCTCCTTTCTCTTCTTTATTATCACACAGGCATTATTCCACTGGGCAAGAATACATGGGTAATGCCACAGATCTACAGGCCTTATTCAGTCAATTCATATCAAATGAAACCCCAAAGTTAAAAAATAAGAATCCATAAAATCATTCCTAAACTAAAGCTCAGCCAATTTACTCACACAAGTTAGTCCCAAGAAATTCAATGGGATTACTCCCTGGAGTCAAATAAAATTAATATTTCCAATTTTATGTTTCCTTTACAACTGGGTTGAGGGGCAGGATTAAAGCAAAGTCAATTCCAAGATCCACAGGTCATCCTAATATTAGATCCCTTGTGCTAGGCATGCCCTTGGTTGGCAATGCAGCAACCGCAAGCACTGTGTGCCCTCTAGTGTCCGACAGCCTGTAGCACTGCAGACAATTGCACATAGCAATGCAATAGAAGGAAGGTCGCTGTGCTCTGATTGTTTTTTGGTTTTTTTTTTTTAAATAAAAGCAAAAGTTCTCATGCCCAAAATTAACTCCGTTTCCCTTAACCAGCCGAAATGTTTACTATAAGGACTAATTTGCTAGTGCACTCACAAGATTCCCCTTTAAACAAGCTATGAAAGTAGTTTCATCTATTCTGTTAGCTAAAACCAGCCAAATCTAGCCCTGAATATATTCTGAAGGTAGGTATGACTTTTGGTATTTTGGTTTTTTGGGCATCACTTCGACACCCAAGTGAAATCAATTAATATTTCCTGCAAGATAATAAACTAGTTGTTTCAAAAAAATTGAAGTATGAACTGTATTAAGCACTTGGAAGAGCTGTACTTGTAGCAGACTCTCACAAGTGCCTCTCTAGCCATGCTTCCAAACCTTATAATAACTGTGATAAATTACATAAGCTCTCTGTCCTAGATGTGGTTTCTTTTTCACACCTTCACCATAACCTTCGAGTTTCAGATTCAACTTCAGTTTCATATTTGTCAGCAATGTCTAATATTTATTTATATATACATATTACATGTAAACAAGTAACTGAGCAAGTATTACATGTATATGTGTGTATATATATAAAAAACAATCTAGTAACATGTCAGGGTTGGGTGAAATTATTTACGGCCAAATGAAGACATGGTTTCAGCAGCAGTTTAGATCAGTATCAGTTTCCTCTCTTCTACATGCTTTAGCTACATCCCTCCAATTCTGCTGTTGGACCTACAGATGAAAGATCATCATCACTACAGTCTTTGAAAATATGTGCAAATGGGAATTCAAGTGCTAAAGCCCCCACCAAACCAGCACCACTGACAGGTATGTTATTATGGATACACACAGACTTGAATTTTCATATTGAGGATATGGGTGACAGGTTCCTAGACTCAGTGCTGAGCTATTTGACACCCAACTGCCTTCCTCACCCGACTGCCAGGTCTCTTGCCCTGTACCAGAACCAGCAGAATGTAGTGTATGTCAAGCCCTTCTTTGAACTCCAGCTCAAAGCCCACCACTTTGTGCTACTTTTATTTGAACTACAGAGGTGCTAAACTCCCAGCAGAGACTCTTCCAAACAAATCACTAGAGCTCGTGTAGTAACACCCTCAGATCTTCCTCTTGCTGAACTGTTTCAACAAGCTACAGAATGTGAAACCATCCTCTTTCTGAAAAGATCACCTTTGTGATAAAAGAAAAAGCAAGAGGACAGCCACCACTCCATTTGTGGCTGGAGACTCACAAGTGCTGAAGGCTCTCAGTCACTGCCAAGCTCAAGGGCGAGCAGAAAGCAGACAGCCTGAGCTCGTGGTCCCACGCCAGCCCTGCTTCCCAGAACTCTCACTATGCCCTCAGGTCCTGAAGTGCATCTTCTCTTGACCAGACATTCAAGTCTTTGTGTTAAAGCAGAACTGCTGGCTGAGATAACATCATACAAGGAATTTTTGGGAACAAAAAAAGCTTTTGATCTTGAATTGATGATTCTTTTAACTGCTTCTGGTTTTTAGCAGACAGAGAAACTAGGTAATACCAGCCCACATATGAAAACCAGATAATTGCTATTAATACTGACAGCAGTGTGATTCTGCTGGTGGAAGTCTTGCACCATAAAAAAATCATGTCGTAGTCTACTTCAGGCAAGAATTTCATCCTTGAAAGACAGTCCTGTACTTTTAGAAAAATGCTAAATTGCTTGTTGTTCCAGACCAATCACATACATTTACAGGGCTAGTTGCTTCAGAGAGTGCAAGACTCTTGACAGGGTATTATTAAAAACAATATCATATTTTACATGTACCTGCATCCACGTGTGTCTCTCTACAGATTTTATATAAACAGATACACCAAATGCACATATCCTCTTAGGGTTAGAGAATTACCTGCTTCAACAGAGACATACAGAAATTGCTTCACCCACACATGAAACACAGTCTTCACCAGATACAGCCCAGCAGCCCTTCAGCCATCAGCAGGATTGCTCCATGACTGATTAAAACAGGAAATCTTGTCTCCCCCACTGAGAACTACAGAAAGAATTTAGACAGACAAAATACAGTTGCCCATAGTGGAATGTTGCTGTGGAATTAAAACTAAAAGCCACCACTTGGCAAAAAATTCCACAAATTTTTGATTCTTTCTTTTTGCTTTTAAACCAGTCACAAGAGCTAAGGCCAGCCAAACAGAAGCAGACACAACTGTCTAATCCCATTAGATGTGTAGTGGCTCCCCCTGATTTCAGTGTCATGCTATTGGGCTACAATGACTTAGGATTCAAAGTTATTCCATTAACTCTGATATCCTTAGTTTGCCCTGGAAAACTTCAAACATGTTACTCATCCAATGACACTACCAGATAGTTTTGTTTGTGTTTGTTTGGGTTTTTTTAATATCCCTTATAATCACTTTTATTTGCTACTTACTGTTTTTACCACTTTAAGCCTTTTCTCCTCCTTTTTTATAATAAGGACTCTCTTGGTGCCTGTCCTTGTCCTTGTCACAGTCTCACCTTATCAGGGAAAGGGATGCTTTTTGTGTGTTCTCCTTCACAAGAGATTTGCAACCACTTCCTGATCCTCTGTCACAGAAAATTTTATTTAAGTGGGGAAACAGAGTGGGGATATTCACATTCTCCACTGGAGGTAGCATGTGGATTGTGCTCTTCAAACCATTGTGAAACATGTAAAAATCAGAAAAAAAAAAACAACAAAGAAGGAAAAAAAAATATCACAGCATGAAGCAAGCTAGAACAAAGTAGGCATTTTCTTCTTCTTGCCCACAGTGTTGCTACTGACCCACAGAACACATTCCTACACCATGAACGCTGCAGAAAACATCACTTGCAAAAATGCTTTAGTAAGCTGCTTAGAGAACGTATGGAAATAGCATCTCTATTTCAAGCATGCGGTAGAATACGCTTCCTGCAAGACTCTGCTTGCATACACATTCATTTGGAAAGAATCTGCATTATCAAATCACATAAGCCTTTTTTAGAGCACATAGTTTTCAAAGTGTTTTTTCTGTTCAAAGACCCTAGATGCGAGGTTATAGTTTTCAAAATACAGAAACACTCTGCATATATGAAATTCTTTTCATCTGAAGCTATCCACTGATGTCAGACAGATGCAATAATTGTGTGTTTCATTGGCAAACTGCAAATTGATGGCAGCAAGGAAGCATTCTGCTTCTAACCTGTATATATGGAAACTGCACCTCGCGTGAGAAAGAGGGCATTCAACCAGAAAATCTGAAATCACTGCACATACTTGACAACAACAACACAACTCAAACTTTTCAACAAGGAATTTGCTTTAGGTGTCTGCCTACCCTGGTCAGTTTGCTTGCCATTCAGACATATCTGGTAAATTAGGAAAAGCAGGGTTAATTTGTGGTCTGTAAACGTCATTTATAAGTGCCTTTTGAGATCTCCGTTTTTATTTCCAAATACTACTCTAGCATTTGCAGGGAGAAGGTAATGAGCACAACCTACAAAAGCAAAAGACAGTTATTCCTTTTGTCCATTTATCAGTGTTCCAGGTCATGAGCTAGGATGTGCCTGAGCCCTTATCCCAGAGCATGGAGTTGCATCCTGCTCTTATCCACAAGAATTACCTTTAATCCTTATATACCTTCCAAAATGAAAATCCCTTGACTAAAGACATCTAGAAGGATACAAGCATACCAGGGAACTGATAAAACTCCAGCGACAGACTTTCCAAAACAGAGCAGTGTTGCTGGGGGAAGAAGGGGAGGGACGCAGGGACTTATTTTTCAATTTTGCTCCCATTAATCATGTCAGATAACTTCTGCACAATTTTCCATATGGCAGGGACAAACTAGTTAATCCATTTTACAGTTCCTGTCCCTTTCATGAGACTGTTGTTCTTCTATATGGAAACACCCAAGCCAAAGAAATGCTGGTTGCTCAGTAAAAGTCAAAACCCCCAGTATTACAGATCCTGCCTGGGAAATTCCTGGTAAAACCTAACCTATCTAGAATCATAAAATAAAATAAAGCCAGCTCAGTTTTCCAGAAGGTAACAAAAAACAGATACTGCACATATTTCATTAAGGAGGATGTTTATTTTTCCAAATATTGTACTAAGATAGCGTCCTGTTTGCCTATTTCTATCAGCATCTGCTCTGTAATACATCGAGAATGATACAAGATCAAAGTTTTAATTGTGCAAGTAAAAGAATGTATTAATAACATTCTTTCTGTCCTACAGCAACAGAGATAAACTTAAAAAAAAAACCCTCTAACAGCTAGGAGAACAGGATATTTATATAAAGATGTCCTAACAAAAGAAAAGCATGCAAAGCTACCTCTACTGGATAAACAAACTAGGCTCCCTGTTTGCAGACTGTTCCCTATCAAGCTCAGCCCTCCGAGATCCCCTCCCTCCCTCAGTCAACAGTGTTTTAACATATGTCATCTGGGTTTCACATTTTTATACAAACCCTTCTCAGCATCCTTTGTTCTCTGACCCTTTAAGTTTAGGAAAATGCAGCAGGTGTGCCTTTAAGGCCCATTTTGCTGCCAGTTGCTTTAGATTCTCTCTCCCAGGTATTAAGTTATTTAAAAAGAGGGGTGGTTGGTCTTTTTTCTGCTGGCTCCTTCTTCAGCTGCACTGCACAACCTCCATAGCCCTTTTGAAACACATAACAGGACCCTTGTTCTGCTGCATACATAAACCAGTACCTCCTCCACCACAGGAGACATTATTACTCCTTGGCTTTCTGAGATTGGGAAAAGCCTGAAGTTGTTGCCTGTTTGTCACACTGCTGCCTCTCGTTAACAGCACACTTTACTAACTTTACACACTTTCCTCATCCTCCCCAAAATGAGTATAGCATGGAGTGCTCTCTCCCTCCCAAGACAGCACTTTATCCACTTGGAGCTCTGACTTGTACATACTGAAGGGAAAAACAACAACAACAAATAAAACAAGAAAAAACAACCCATACCTGTACTAATTTAAAAAACAGTACTCCCAGAAGCAATGACTAGGTTGTCACACTGAAAGTAAAATCAATAGCATGTTGTACAGGAGTGGGTTCAGATTTACCCATAGTTTTCTTTCAAATTTATAGCCCTAAGATGAGTTCTGAAACACCCTGTCAAGTAAAGCATCATTGCCACATCTACCTGAATGGAGGCCACCACAAGAAGGGAGCCTGAATTGTCTCAGAAAAGTCTACAAGGTAATGCAGAGGACAAGCAGTTCACTCAGGGCTACCTGCACAGCAAAGACTGATGCTTGAAAGCTATTCTCAGTCTCCTTTCAAGTAAAGAGCCAGTGGTCCTTCATCCTCTTTGTCTTTAAGGAAAAGTTTAATATTCAGTTTAGCTCCTTTTGAATCTACTTCTGGGCTAGGGCCCAGTCCATCTGCAATATTTTTAAAAGTGACAAATTAGATGAAAAACACAGAACACCCACTCGGTTCCTCCAAACCAGTAACTCAGGACAGACATGACACTACAGTTAACCATGGCACTGCTTGTACAAAGCTGCAGCCTGCACTCAGACACACAAAGTAAGTCACTGTACAGCGAGATACTGTACACAGGGAAACTGGACCAGGCACTTCCTTTTCTTTTGTGTTCTCCTCTCATTCATAATAACATCCTTTAAGACATCTGCTAGAGCCCTGTAACATTAATGGAAATGGAAAAGCTCCAACGGGAACTCAGGGGTTTCTCTCTTTTTCCCATGAACTGAACATTATGGAATTTTAACAGATGTTCTAGTTGGTCATAGTTAATAAAATGAATTATGCAGGGATTAAAAATCTGGCTCCGTTTGCTTACATAAGAGCTCAGCAGCAGAACTACATTCCCATTAAGAAATTCTAGAGGATTCACAGTGGATTTATACTCTGCTCCTGCCTTGTTATAAGATGGCTAGAGATGTTACAAATGAACTTGTCTCTGCTGTGGAAAACGTGAATAAATTTACCTGTTCATTGACTACTTTTAGTAGCATGATCCAGCTTCCACACCACTGCACACTGGTACCCTACAGCCACAGGAAAGGACAATTCTCACTTGGATTTGCTTTGGAAATGACATCATGGGAATTCCACATCATTTCACAGCATCCAATTTCTGCCACTTATTCAAAGTCTCATTCAGCAGCCTAATAACCATACTCCCACTTTGTGCTTTATCACAATAGCTTTCCTCTTGGACCATGGATGCCTCTCTCAGGCTACTACTGGCAACAGAATGATGCACTGTAACTCACTTTGCTTTCAATTTCATGATTAGTTCAGCGAAACTAATATCAGAGGAAGATGTAAAGACCAAAATGTAATGGAGATGTAAGGAAAGAGGCATCAAAAAGGAGGCAGGTGAAAAAGTCATTACCAAAACTTCCAAGTGTTGTGATTCCCTCAAAGTTATTTCCAAAAAGCATTACATATTTAGCCATCTTCTTTCTTGTCTAATATTCATCTGTACAGAAAGCATTCTGAGAAGGGGGTAAGTGAAAGAATGAGGATCCAAAATGAAGGATGAAACAACTACCTTACACCAGAACAGAAGCAGCACAGCAGCTAATGCAAACTACATGGAGAAGAATAAGGCTATCTTGAAAAGATCTACTATGCTGTAGTAAATTCAACATTGCACTCCCTTTGTAAACAGACTGATTTTCACTTAAGCCCAAGCAATTGGCAAGCAGATCTCTGTCCAGGCACTGAAATCTGCTTTACGTAAGATGCAGTTTTATCCTGATGCAACAACTAAAATTACCCTTTCTTAAATTCTGGCTGAAGAATTTTTCCAGTGCAAGAATATCATCATCTGAAAAGCATCAATATTCCCAGACTCTTCCAATTATTTTTTTTTAAATGAAAAGTCATGCATTGAAGCCCTTCTATCCAAAAAATCCCACTTCACTGTAACTAAACAAAGAGTTTTGTTTAAGAACCACAGCATGTAAAGTATAAAAGTCAGCTGGAATTAAATATCAGTCTATGCAGCTACCTGGATGTGTCCAATAATGAATTAATATAGATTTTTATCTGAAAATAAAGACTTTCCCTAACGGAAGAATTGTACTTAAAGAGAAAAGAAAATACCAGGATTAAATGTCAGGCTTACAACAGTCCCAGCTGAAGGTTCAGTATGCTATTCTTACTCAAGTGGACATTGCTTTACAATATTTAGTGTCTTAACAGTGTAAAAATAAAAAAAAAAAAAATTTAAAACATCACCTGTGATTTATTTCATTTTGAAGAGCAAGCACATTTCATTTGGTAATCATTTATTTCTCATTCTATTGGACAGATTCTCCCAAAAAGCAATACTTCAACTGAAATCAGTTCTGAAGGATCTTTTATGAATATACATAACGGAGATGACCCCCATTAAATTTCCAACAAAGTGCTGCCATTTTGAGTAAACAAAGTTATCTCAGCAGGGTCACACACTATGCCATGAATATGGTCTGCAAATTAATTACCGCCCTGACATATGTCAAAACAAATTTTAAGGAGAATAGCACCCAGTAGTAACCATGTTTTATCTATCTGTTAGTATGCAAAATCTGTATTCAATGGGATCTAAATTTATTCATTTATTCAGAACTCCTCAGAGAAATCAAAATGATTTGTTGGCCTTTTTTTGCCTGTCTCCAAATGAAATCCGAGTGAAAAACATGTGTTTAGTGAGCCAGAAAATAAGTACTGGACAAAGCTATGGTGGGGGTTACATTTCAGAAAAGCAGGTGTCATCTCTGCACAAATGATTAATTTTTTAAACACTCAAAACTGCTAAAATAGACGGTGCATGGTCATTTGTCAGCACTTTAAGGAACACTAAATCTAGTATTTCTTATTTTAGGTAATATTCATCTTTATACTGTAACCAGACCAGGCTGACATAACTGTCCTAAAAACAGTTTTCAGCATGAAGAACAGCTTTTAAAAGCAAAGCTATTAAATGAAGCCTTAAAAAGCCTCTGCAACTGGCTTTATTATCTATGACAATACAGCCAACAGATCTGATCCCATGTTTAAAAGCAAAAGAAGTAAAGATCCAAATGTAGTTTACTCAGAGGAGAAACCCACACATCAGATTGAACACAGTAAGTAAAGAATCATTCCTGGACAACAGCTGTTATATTTTCATAGGAATCGAGCCTTGTCTCTTTATTTGATGTGCTCATGGTACAACTTCTGCTTTGTCAAAAGATGACTGCCTAGGACTCGATTCTGAAACAGTTTTAGATTGGGAGTTCATCAGTATGTTTTTCTACTTCTTATACTCTGCCTTGAGTTCACACAGCATATCAAACACTCCCGTGACACTTATGCTGTAATTCACAGTGCATTTATGAACAGATTTTAGTTTAGGAACTATTTTCTGCCAAGCAAGCCAAAATATTTTTAGCTCCATGTTTTTTTCTAACAGTGAAGTACTTCTGATTGAGGGTTAAGTAATGCCATATCACATCCAGAGACTAGATGACTAAATGCATTTACTTCACACATTTAAAAAAAAAGAGAGAGAGAGACAGAGTGCACTCACAATCTTCCCCATATACAGATGACAGATAATCTCTTGGCATCTGCTGACAAATGTATTTAAAGAAAGCCTAGATCTGTCTGTGCCAAAGTTGGCCTGATGCCACCAGTTCACCACTGTTGGCACACATACTTCACATGATGCAATCACAAGACTTGAGAAAGTTTTCACTACTTTATTTTATGGTTTTTATCATGTTAACATATACATTCCCATCCTTCTATGGTTTAGCAGCAATAGAACTGAGAGACAGGAGGGCAGATGACTTTTTGCATGCAACACAGATTTTCTTTGTGCACATTATAAGCATTCTATTTAAATTACAGACTAGTAACTTATCAAGAATGAAATACACTAGGATTTAGAGCTTATGGTTAGAGCAATTGATCTCCCTTGTACTACTATCTCTTGTTAGAAAACAAACTGAGGCAAAGGAATCAATTGTTTTAAAAAAAGAGAAAGAGAAAGACAAGTGCTTTACCTCTCTTAATACTGTGCTTTTATAACCCCGATAAAGTCCTTGAACACCCTGTAAAACAACAAAAGAAAGCATCTGCTATAGGGAATTAGTTTGCCAAAGACCACAATTTATCGGTGATTACGAGGCAAGCATTACAGGCTTACTGAGTGTCAGACCTGAACTTCTTGCAAATTGACTGTATTGATTATAACATTGTATACTGTATTCCATGATTTACAATGTTGGAAGGTTTTATGTTCATTTCCAAGATCATTTAACCATTCTTCAGAATAATCAGTTAAAGAAAATACACCTTACAGTTAAAATTAATTACTTCAAACTCTGCTTGCACAATATTTTGGTCTAGAAGTATCCACTATTCATAAATATTTTGAAACTACTACTCTTCCATTTGAATAGCACACGCAAAATAAACACATAGGGCCACGACTTCCTATGTCCACCTTCTCAACCTTGATTCAGAGCTTTCAGCAAGACAAATATTTTGTATTTTTAACCAGCTGAAAACATTCACAACAATTAAAAACAGATTTTATAAGTGCACATAAAATTAAGTTTAATATCTTATAGGATAGTTTATTCCATTGTTTGGCAAGCCTTCTGTTTCTCTGGCCTGCTACAAAAAGGGAAAAAACATGGCTTCAAGAGCACTAGCTTTTAGAGCAGAATGACCAAATCACAGAATGAAGTTTCAGAGACCCTCGTGTGCAGGGTTATCACAATAGTTTTCACTTACAAGCAAATAAAAATCAAGTGGATCATTTAAAGGTCATATTTATGTCTTCCTTTTCCTGGCTTTTACATATTACACGCATAATATTTTTCCCCCATGGCGTTTTGAGGAGCCACTTTCTCTTATGGAATGCAACTTGAAAAACTCCCCTTGTGAGACCCAGTGGAAAACTGTTTGCCACTGTTTTTACAGGAACAGTATAACTACTGAAAAGATGACAAAAGCCCTTATTTTTCATAAGTTACCAATACTGGATAAGCATTCATTTCCAGAGTCCTACAGAGCCTCTCTGAAATGGTGCCTTAAAGACATCCCCTCCAAAGCCTGCTTCAAAAACTGGAAACCACTCAAAGTCTAGATACACAGAGACTTCATGTCCTGTTGTCCCAGACAAGGACTGTTTGCATAAATACAAGCAAAGCTTTGGAAACTGGAAAGCTAAATCCCTCTTTTTTTTATTTCCTTTTTTTTTTTTTTTTTTTTTTTTTTTTAAAATGTAGGTAGCCCATATAAAAAGAGGAAGAAAAAAAAGAGTTGTTTAGAGTGTGCATGTAAGTGCATGCACATGGAGGAGGTGGAGGTTTGGTTTCCCTAAATATAACATACCAGTCACTTTTAGTGACAGAAGAAGAGATGGGAAAGTGCTGGAAGGGCACAGAATTGCAATAAGTTGTAGAAAAGCTTCTAGACACGTATGGCACTGGATGGGAAGAATGAAGCAACTTCTTTGAAACTTTGCTCTGAACTCACCTCATGGTATACGGTGTGGGAGAGAATCCGGAGGGTACTCGAGGAAGGAGAAACCTGGGCTCTTTGCTTGACAACCTCAGATGGAACCCGTATGAGGCACGCAACCTGCAAAAGAACCATATATTCAGAGAGTGATTCCTTTTCCTGCCTTTCTGTTCATATAGCAGACACATTTGGAGATTGTTCCAAGTACAGAAACCTGAGAAATGAGGAAATAATTTTAGTAATTATATGAGTTGAATTTAAAAGCTGTTTATGAGCAGGTTATGTATTTGCTCTGAGAGTTATGTACTTCCTGAACACAAAATTGTACTAACTAAAAATGCAAGTACCCTTGAAATTTTTAACTTCCAAACTAGAAGTAGGTTTGAGTGAATCAAAATTTTGAAGCCATCCTGTCTTTTGGCAGCCACAGGAACTTTTTCTCCCCACTTTCACAGATCTAAACTGGAGAGTCAGGACTTCAAGCTACAACAAACTTCTTTCCTAGGTAGTTCCTTTGTGCCCTCTAGTGACTGACAGCAAGAGATGCTCCAGTTAGCTTTAGATGCACACAATATATTCAAGGTTTACCTTAAAACACACACTGGATTTAATTCAAGGTGAAGCATTGGATTGATTCGTTCCTACACAATGAATTTACCAGGCAAGAAGGGCCCCTGCAGCTGGATGTAATAATGTGACTGCTGCCACAAAGCTCCAGCTTTTCTGAAAAAGCCAGACCTGACTTGAAAACGTTCACTTGTCACTACAGCTGCAGGTAGGAGTAAGTTTGTGTGCACATAATTTTGAGGAATGAGGATCCTGAAGTGTTAAAGATTTACAAGCCTCTCCTCTCTCTAGAAAATGTCTGTTTATCAGCACTTAAACATTTAAGAAGAGTTTGTCTTCAGTTGGCCTCAGAGAACCTTAAAGCAGCGCTGGGACTGATGGCAAAACATCAGAGACACCACAGGCCCTCACCTAATTTTTAGCCTTCATTGGCCCCATCCTGTGCCAGGCTCAGGAACACACTTGGATAAACCTGGCCCCTGGACGTAAAGGTGATCACCAAGTACTTCAAGAGCAACCTAGGTGAAAGCTGTCCATCTGAAGTGGCAAACCAAGCTGCTAACTCTGAAACCCTCACATGCCAAAGAAAGTTCAGGAATTCACTGCCAGACTGCACAGAGACAGTAACTTGAGTGGTGATTTGTGGGTAACAGTACAAGGTTTAAGTTCCATTTTCACAAAGAGACCAAGAAAAAGTCCGTTATCGTGTTACATTCCTACAAGCTTACCAGACAACAATATCCAAAAGTCATTACAAACAGATCTAACTCCATATGCTCTTCAATTCTCAGGGTCAAATATAACAAGTGACCCCAATCTGTCAAGAAAATAAGAACTGTCAAGTTTTTTGATAGTTCAGCATAAATATTTATAGAACTTCATGCTTCATAACACTCTATGTCCTTATATTAGCTTTTTATTCCTTAAAAATATGGAGGCAGGAGGAAAGCTTTAAAAAGGCTCGGATGAAAACAATCTAGTCAATCAAGACCAGACAAAGAGCACCGCGTGGCTCCCTGACATCTGGGGTGCTGCAGTTTGGGCAGGAGAAGGGTGGCTACAAAGTAATGTCTCCATTTCCCCTGACTACTTGGGGTGCATTTCATTTCAAATTAACTTTGATGTTTCTCCCATTTGAATTTGCAAGGGAATCTGTGGTTGCACAAGAACAAAACCAGTGATTACATTGTGCTGTTATGAAAGGAAATAAAGGCTCGTGTCACCCGGGCTGTGCTGTCAGATTGGCTCCAGAGGGCACTTCTGGTACTAAAAAAGCCATGAGCTGCAACTGCCAACATCAGACTGAGCGGTGACATTTTCACTGTGCACCTGAGCTTACAACATGTTACCTTATTTGTTCCTACATGTGTACCTTACTATCAATAACAATCCAAGCAGTCTTTTGATATCAATCAAACACAGGTCTCTAAAGGGAAGTACACAAGATTAAGTTCACACGTGGTTTATTCAACCAAAAGGTTAAAAAAGTAACAACCTGGGAGAGGCAGGTGCAGAAAAACCTCAAATCTGTTATGCTCAGATCTGAATCACTGCAGTGCCTTCCAGGTAACGCTGCTAAAGTTTAAAGAACACAATGTACATCTCTGCAGTTTGCTTTCTTAGCTAAATATGTTCAAGCAGCACCACTATGATAACACCGCACACCAAGAGAACTCACGCTTAAATTTTCAGGCGTCTGAAAGCTATAAGCAAATTGCATAAGCAAGGGTGAAAGGTATAATATGGCTGCTCCACAGTAACTGTCCACCTATGTGCTTTTACCTGCATTTACTACTAGATAACTAGACATGGAAGACAGAAAATGTGACCTCGCACGGTGGGAGCCCATTCACCTCCCTAATCACCAAATCCCTGGAAGAAATTGCTTCTTAATCTCTTGGCTGCTCACACAGACATAGACTGTTGCTTGCCACAGAAGAACACAATACAGCCTGCCAAACTCAGGCCATTTCTGGTGCATCCCACCGGTTTGGGGGATGAGCCTGTGACAAATCAGCTCTGTTGAGCATCTACATAGCCAGCCTGGACAACATTAAGGCATCAGACCCTGTTGGCAGGGTGCATATTTGTTTCTCCAAGCAAGCTCTGGAGCTAGAAGTTACTCCCATCTTTTGATGGCAGCAGAAAGAATCAATATCCTACAGACCAAGTTCAGGAGAAAAACGAGTGCTGCTCTATAAGCTTCTTCCTTATTTAGCAGGTCAGGTAATACAATTCTCCAGTTTTCAGACTCTCCCCCACATCAATACATGTGTATGCATCCTATAAGGGCAGGAAGGCAATAACACTGAAACAAAAGGCTCAATGATTTTTAAATTTAAGCTTTAACAAAACCCAATTTTACCACTACAAGCAAAGCTATTACTAGTTTACAGAGCAGGTATGCAGAAATGACAATACCAGCATCTATTATCTTTCTAGCCTTTTAATACTATAACTACTTCTTCACAAAAGAGTACTGAATTTCAAAATCCTCGTCTTAAATTATTACCAGGTCAAAGAGTGACTCCAGTATTTAGGCGCAAATCTAAGTGCTTTTTTAATTTACTGACTTGCACTAGCTAGTTAGGGACAAAAGCTAAAAATAGGACTATTTTATTAGCATTTATCCATGTATTGCTAAGACACGATATCTAACAATTAAATGAAAGTAATTTTTTTTCCCTCTGTCAGCTCACAGAGAAGTGTTTTTAACTTTTGGATGCTCCTTGCATGCATCAATGCTGCCATCTCCTGGTCGGATTCATGTTGAAACCAGACTTTCCTGGTTGTTCTGACCCATGTCTCGACTGACAGTGAAGAACGACCGGTGCAATTAAAGTCTCCGAAGTGCCTTGAAGTCAACACAAAGCCTCTTTATATATACAGATTTAAACAGGTTCAGTATATCTGAAACCTGTCCCTATGTGGCTGTAGCTAACAAAAAAAAAGACCTGCTACAGATAGCACCAGGAACCTGAAAAAAATCCTCCTGCATGGGCTCACCTAAGTTTGCTGGAAACAAAGTTAGTGCTCCTAAGGCACTAACTCCTGCATAAGGCCCAACCCTACTTGTTCAGAATTAGACAGTACCCATCTAATTCATGAGCACAAGGCTACAAAGCATTTTTCTCTAGACAATAACACAAGATATAATAAAAAAAGAACAAAGAGGAGATAGCATTGCTTACAAGGAGTTTCAGTGCAAGTAGGTCATCCAGGCTAGGGAACTGTGAAAGCTGCAAGATACACACAGCTCACTGCAATTCCAGGGACACCAGCAAACACAGCCTGCAGTAAAAATGGCTGGAGAAAACTTCTAACCAAAAGGAGATTTTTAAATTTATTTTTTAAAAAAATTATTTTGTGGTTAACATGACAAAGGATCTAAAGCAGCTGGCTGGACTAGAAAGAATCCTTGCTCCTCTCTCCAATATGTTCCGTTCTTTAGGCAAGCACGAGACAATTACATCAACTTTATAAAAGAGAACAACTCCTGGTCTTCAGAGCTGTATTATTATCCAAATATTAACATACCCCACTTAGATTAACAGCCTTTTGCTTCCATCCTGTGTGCTCCAGGCTATTTTCTACATGACCAGTTTTGTAGGATTTAGTAGAGAATGAAAGGTAACATGTGCATTTGTTTTCAGGCACTTATGCTAGAGTTTGACCACTAACCTTGCAGGCATGACCTGTAGCCAGAAATATTTGAAAGAGGACAGAGCAGGTGTTACAGTTGCTATTAAGGGCTTATATTGGACATTTAAATTGGGTTGATGCATAGTAGTTTTTTCTCAGAACTGGGGACACAGCAGGTACAAGACTATTACCAGCTTGTACCTCTAAGGAAAGCAATTGAGAAAGCATTTCCTTATGCAGCCCAGCATGCACCTTGCACAGATGATGATCTGACTCACTCTTAAACCTCCCACAACCATAAAGTCTGAGCACTTATCTTTTATAATAAGAGACAGGTATTACCTATGCTCTTAAGGCAGGCTACTGAAGGGCAAAGATTAAGAGCCCATTCTGTTAAAATGCTGGCACCTGATGTACTCCTGGCTAATGAGCTGATTTATTCTCTGCACTAACCTGGGCTTGTGTGAGGATCAAGACCACATTTTTTCCATTTAGTAATTAGTCAGCCATTCTGCTACAAGGCAGGAGAAGAGCAGTCTGAGGACCGAGAACTGTTCTAGAATATGTGGCAATTTAGGAACAGTGACTCCGAGCATCTCTCTTTTTGGTAGCTAAACCTACTTTGAAAATTGGGTACAGAAACAGGCAGTAAACTTTTCTGTTTTGCAGATTTAAACCCTTTAGAACACTTTCTAAATGATGTTAGGTTTACATTTCCCAAGCAGAAGGTTAGTTTTAATGACTTTATCTGTCTGAATAGGCTGGAAAACTTTCATTCATGTTCATCATATAAACATAATTTAATACCTAACAGAACTAAAAGGAAAATACCCAGGGACAGTTACTCTTAAATGTCATTTGCATAAGTTTATTCTTAATCAAATAAGAATCTAATTTATGACACTATGCAACTCTGTACCCAGAGAGAAGAGATTTTAAACTAAACCTCACAATACCCATGCAAGATAATCACTAACCCATTTGGGAGAAAAAGCTGCTGCACAAAAATGACAACAAAGAGGCTATGATTTATCAGAGGACATATGTTTAGGCTGCAGTCAATCTGGTAACAAAACCCTAATCTCTCACCCCATTCTTGAAGGTCAGAAGGATTGCCTGCTCCAATATAATGTAGAAAAAGCAAGAGAAACTGAGCAAATCTAAAACCTCTCCAAACTCTGTAAATTTATGTTTGGTTCTTCAGATCGCACTGGGATTCTCCTCTCTGACAGAAGAGAAAAAATGGATTTTTTCAATGTAATATTATGAGAATAGCAAAGTATTTAATCCTCCAAATAACTGTTTCTAAACTCTGGTCACAATTCTTGGATTGGGAATATTAGTGCAGGAGGTGGGGACCATGAGGTATATCTGTAGACAGAAGATGAACTGCCTCACCCTTTCCACCACCAGGAAAATGAACAGAAAAGCAGAGAAACCCAAAATACACATTTGTCATTTAATTTCATATTTTCTTTGAACAGGGAAGCTTGACCTGCTGCAGTTATAGGACCATAACAGTTCAAACGCTAATAAACCTTCATCTAAATAATTGCTGCCCTTTTGGCCAAGACAGAACAAAAACATAAGTTTCTATGGTCTGTAATTTGCTGTGGGTCACAATTCAAGTTGTGAACAAGTCCTTCCACACATGCTTGTCAGCAGGCTGTGCTACCCCCTAAAGCACCATTGAAGTGGAGAATTGAAGTATTAACACCTATTTTAATGAGGAAATTATCTCCAGGGATGACAGAAACTGCCCAATATATGTACTGTCCACTGTCAGTCTCTGCTTTAAGTGCCAGTTCCAGAGAAAAAGTGTTAATCTTCAAAATAAAAGCTTTGAATATGCTAATCTTATTTTCTCCTCCCACACCCACACACAGCACAGATGTGCCCCTTCCAGCATAGTTAAACTCAGTCCTGTGCAAGGCTGGTGGGGTCATAAACAGGTGACTCTATTCCTCATTTAAACCCCATGGAGAGAACAAGTTTTGACTAATGGGCTCTGGATGGGAAAGTCTGGACAAAGCCAAGCTCTTTGTCCCATCTTTTCCTCTGACTGACACAATAGGGCCTTCATTAATTTAACAGCAGCTCCCCTGTATGCTGGCAGGAAACATTTCTTCAAAGAGTAACCTCACTCAGCAAGACCCCTCAGATCTCAGCACTTCCCAGAGCTTAAAAACATACTATTTCAGAGCTGAGACCATTCACAGGGACTAAATGTTGCAAACATTGTGATGAAGCTCTGGTTTTCCAAAACATTTTCAACTTCCTCCAAGTTTCCACCTTAGCTGACTTCACCTGGAATCTGCAGAGCTCTTTTGTAGAGTGTCATTTCATCCTGTCATTGTCACACCTAAGTCAGCTCCTCACTGTTGCTTTCCAGAGCTCCCTTCTTCCTGCTCCAGAGCATCATCTGCATCACACACACTTCTTCCTTCACAACAGCCATCTTGGCTGAGCCTTTTCACCCCAGCTGGCTCCTTGTTCATCAGCTCTGTAGCCCTCTCAGCATGGGCTTCCGCTCCTCTCGCGGATTTCCTTTCCCACACATAGCTCTTCAATTGCCCAGCTACATGCCTTACAAACTGTTACCCCAATCTCTATTTTTAGCCTGTGCCCAGGGCTAAAACGTAGCAGTTGTTTCACCACCCAGTGACCTGTCCTTAGCTGAGAAGGGGAATCAGGGGAAAAAAGGGAGAAGCCCCGTGGGCTGAAGTAGAAACAGATTTAATGAAATAACAAAACTAATACAATCACCAACATAAAGTATACAAGTTTATACTCAGCCTGGTCCTTGGGGTCAGCAGGAACAGAAGGCCAAGAGGGAAGAGCCCCAGGAAGAGGAACTCCACCCTCCCTGAGCTCCCTCCTTTTACAATGAGCATGATGAAGTGGTGTGGGATACACCTGTGAGTCACTGCCTTGATTGGATCTCCCAGCTGACTCAGGGCTACTCATGGCCTGCCTGCATGGCTGGTACATGGGGCTGTGCCTGGGGAACCAGGACACCCTGTTGGATCAGTTAACAGGCAAAGAATGGGGAAAGTTTGTGAAGCTGACAAGGCTGACACTAAACACTTCTTTACAAAAGTACTTCTCACTGCAGATGTTTTGAAAAGTTTGTGTGCTTTGCATAACTAAATTGTTCTTTCAAAGTTGAATCGATGCAGAGTTTTGTTTCCTTTTTAAAATTAAACCTAAAACTTATCACAAGTGGCCTGCTGCTCTGCACATCTCTTTTCTACTCCAGCACAGACCAAGTATCCCACAGATTTTGAAATTCCTCAGTACTGTCACACGCAGTTGGTTTAAACTCGAGTGGTAAAAAAAATCAGACAGCTGAGTAGCTTTAAAAAAAAATAATTAAAAAATCTTTCTTAACCTGATTGATGCTTAAATCATAAATTAGTACCACATTTAAACACAGAAAGCCTTAAAGCAGAAGAAGGGTAGACCCTTAATTCAACCTACAGAACTGTCAGAATGATCCATTCTATCCCAGCAACATTCCTACCACTGAGAGTCTGTTAAACTTATTTTAAAAGACTTAAGAAACTAATCACATCCACCAGCCAAACTTTTCTTTCAGCGAAAGTAGCATGGTATATCCCATCCAGCATAAAACTGTTTCCAAGGAGCCAAGAGAGGTCAGGCTGTGTTACAGGAGGACAAATGTTAATGAGATTCCAGGCAAGAGAACATAGGCAATATTTTCTGAAAACACATTAAGTCTCCTGTTGAAAGATGACTAGTATTTTACAATTTGCTCAGTCTCTTGGGGTTACATTGGCCTAGAACATGGAAATTTCAGCTACATTGTATTTTATCAAGTATTTTCCTTTAATTGATCCCTTACTCTTTCCTACAGCCTTTTTTTTTCACTTGAAGAATTATGGGCTTGTCTACATATGGAGCTATTCAGAAATAGTTATTCCTGACAAACTCTGTTCAGAACCTTACTTTGGAATAAACTTACCTTAAACTATCTGAGACATTTCCAAAGCTGAGTCTGGCAGAGTATGTTGCAAGCCAGGAAATCCCTCAGGAAATACTTTTAAATTATTTATTTCTCACTTATACTCTTTAACCCAAATTAGCTTTCCTCTATAGACACTTTGAGCTACAAATATTTCTAAATCAACTGAATATTAGCCCTAGGATTGAAAGAAAAGAGAGGACAACCATCAAGCTTCTACTCCTCACTGCAAAATAGCGTGTCCTTTAAGCTCTGAATTGAGTACATAACAGAAAGTAACCTAGGAAGGGCAGCTGATGAAGAAGCAACATATGCAGTTAACATGGAGCATACAAGAGAAGAACAGCATGGGTGGCTGGTTAGGTGTTTGACAGTTCTTAATTCGCTGTTTCAGCCTTTAATTGTATGATGAATTCGTTGGCAGCATTTGTGGATTCATGCCTCCATTCATCTTTATTTACAACCAATTTTCACCTGCAGCTCTAATTTGAGCGTCCATCCACTCCAACTACTCTCCTTCTCCAGTAGCTCTTAATGGCAGCAGGCTCACCTTCACAACCATCTTCCTACCACTGCTCAGCTTTGATTCTACATAAAGATTTGGCAAAAGTCCTGCACCATCTGTACTGCAGATTTGACCTCATCTAGATTAATTTATGAATATTTCAAAATCCACCATGATTAATTCAAAAGACCACCTAGGCTGCTGCACTCCCCACCACTGCTCATCTTGCCAGGGTCAGCACATTCCCCTTTTCAATGCCTATATGCATCCAGACATGCACAGTACAAAAGACACAGTCACACCTAAAATGACAGGCACTGACCAATGAATATAGTAAAAAAAGCTTAAGTACTATGGAAGAGGTCTCATCAAACTTTGACTGCTGTCAGACTTTCCTCTAAACCAGTGTAGTATGGGCCAAATAGGATGCAAAGTAGAAAATGAAGCTTTTTATTTTTAAACAGTTTTGTCCATTTATTAGTTCAGTTCTTAGAAAAGGGATAGTTAAAAATTCAAAGCCATTAATCCAAAGTCTAGACACAATAAGTACTAAATCACTTCTTTGTTGCAGCAGACGACTGTTGATTTAGAAGCAACTCTCCCTAGTGTCCAACTTGCCTGTTGAACTGAAAAGCCGCTGTCTTCCAACATGCAAGTTTTGGAGTTTCAAATAGCTAAAATCTTAACTCCATGTCTGATGTTAGAGGCTGTTTCATCTCTCTTAGATTGGGCTCCTGCAAGCTGGTCTTCTAGGGCTTACAATGCTATGAAGCCCTGACCAATTCTCCCACTGGAGATTGTTTTCTGATATTACTCTGTGGATTTGTTTAACTCATGCTGCTGCCTTTTCCTCAGAACAGGCATTAGTAGCAACTTTCTTCCCTGACCTAGCCAGTTACTTTCATGGAATTCATACCAATACACTTTAATAGAAGAACAGGAATCTGCAAAACTGAAACTCGTTAACTGTTTCAAAAGATGCTGCTGGGGCAGAGGAAAGAAGGGGCTGACTCGTGGACCGAGACAGACAACATGATGTTGTCTATCTAAAATACCTTTTTTTACTCATAAAAAAAAACCCCACAAGTCTGAAATAATCTAAAACGTACTTTCCTTCATTATTTGAATTAAAAGCACACTAAAACGTCATTCTACAGAATCACAATTTGTAAAGTGTAAGTTTGCTTGCATTTGGGCTTGCTTCTTCCAAGAAACAAGTTAGGACTAGTAGAGAAAGCTAGCTGAATTCCCACATTAAGAAGCTTTCCTATTTGACATATCCCAACAGCAGATAAAAAAATTCCCAAGTTATTAATACCAAGGGTCAGATGCTAATCACAAATGAACCACACACTTTGCTCCTATCACAAAAGTATCTTAAGTGGCAACACACTGGAATACACAAGTGAGCCTGGAATTTCACCTTGAAATACTTGTCCTTATCTTGCCCTGTGGAGCCACATGACCCCCTCTCCACAGTGAGCCGACAAAACTTTGGAGGTTTCAATTCAAATCGATTCAAAATCCCTTATTCCTCAAATTTTGGAAAAAAAGTGTGAGGCTATGCCAAAATCCTTCTCTCTCCTCTTGCTGAGGACAGCCAAACCCATCATCTTTGAAGGGAGCAGTCCCTACCTAGCCCTTCAGAGCTGTCTCAGAACACAGCCAAGGTTTCCATTGTTCATGCTCCACCAAAGCCTAGCAGGTGGCCCAAGTTTTAGCATTCTTGCAGCCAGACCAGAATCACCCTTCTAGACCCATAAGCTTGTCCAGCATTTATACAACCCAGAGGACCACAGTGCAGAAACAAGCCAGAGGAGGAACCTAAAGTATCATGGCTACATCAGCTTAAAATTTAACAGGACAAACGAATGTAGACACAGCATCACTAACGTGACTAGGCAGCTTTGAGGATCTGAGCTGCTCGCTCTGTCTGGTGCTATGGCATATTCTGCAGACAGACCACTTCATCACCAGTAACTCAGGATCTGGCAGCCTTGGGGATGAGTGCAGTGTCAACAGATCTCCAGCTGTGTAATCCTGAAGTACTCTAGATATTTACACAAGGACAAAGCAGCTCGATAACTTCAGCTGGTAATCTACTTCCAAAGCATGGTCATTACTGCTGCCAAAAGAACAGGACCATCCTGGTCCTTAGTCCTCCCCTACACTTTCTCTCACAAGTGAGTGGAAAGTTAAGGTAGCTTGCTTTCCTACAGAGTAGGGAAAAAAGAAAAAAAAAAAAAAAGAAACACACAACATCATCACCAAAAACAGCCAATCAAAAATTAAAAGGTCTGAAAGATAAGAGTGAACCTGAAGCAACAGCCCAAAACTTGCACTAAACATCTTGCAAAGCTCAGATTGTAACCATAACAATATCTAAATATTAGATGGAAAAGGCTGTTGTCAGCTAGCTTCTCTAGAACATGATCCAAATAACTTGATTCTCACCTCCACGGAAAATGACTGTGCTGAATCCAACCACCTTGGCACTCATGAAGGAAACTTCATCGGTCAAACTGGGACAATTTTAAACTTGTCCCACATAACCATACTTGCAAGAGTCTGGTGGGGGAGTGTTTTGCCAATTACTAGGCCTAGCACAAAGGATGCAGCCAGCAGAAAAAACAAACCAGTAACCAAATTCCATTGCATACAAGAAAGTCAGTATATGGGTGAACGCTGGGGGTACAAACAAGTCCATCAGATTACACATAACAGACACCAACCCCAGCGACCCCAGGAAGGATACAACACTGCCAACAACTGGTGGAACAAACAGAGCAACGAAGTCTCCCATAGAAGAGAGGGGAGACAGCCAAGCCAATAGACAGATAATATAGGAGAGAGGTAGCCACATGTTCTCACAAAGCCTGCATTCACCAGCACCAAACCTGACTGGGGCCCAGTTGCAGGGAGAGTCAGGAGGTCCTTCCCCAACAGGAAACTCTGCAGAGTGCAACCACCTCACAGACAGACACTCCAACTCTTCCTGCAAGTGGTCCCAGCTTTTATGCCCAAAGCAGGACACCTGGCACTCATTTACCCAATGCAGGGCACCTGGGGCTTGTTTACCCAAGGGCTTTCCTTACAAGGCTGGCAGCACCTTGGAGGAAAGCCAAAAGGCAAACTCATCCCCTCCTTTTGAAGGACTGTGGGAACCACCCATATGTCAACCTTAATTCAGGGCTTGGGGTTCAAACCCCAGCACTTCAGGGAGGCCCAGAGGAGGACTTCTCCTTATCAGTGTTTCTCTCAATTAACAGTATACCCTGTCATATTAAACTGACATAAAAAATTCTGTATAAATCAATGTGGAGCTGTACAAATAACTCTGGATCTGCAAGACACACCTGGTTACTATTTAAAATGGGCACTAGGAGGTTAAAAATACTGCTCCTTCTCAGAGTTACTTACACCGCCTTAGAATATTAAAAGTAAAATTTTACAACATCTGGTTTTCCTTTCCACTCCCTATGATATCATGTTTTCCAAGCACATTTGGCAGCTCACTGTAAAGATACAGGCACACTAAACATACAGGGCAATGTAGAGTCAAGATGAAAAAATCCAAAGCCCTGGATGCAGAAAGTGTGTTTCCTATCTCTAAATTTCACAGTTACTCAAGTGGTATAATAAGGGTTTTCCCCTGCTTGGTAACTCATGTATTCTTCAAACTTCTTCTTCCTTGAAGAGATGAGATTATATACCATATATCTGCCCTCCAGAGTTTTGGCTGTGTCTTTGTAAGTAATTTTTCACATATTATGGGATATTCAGAATCCCTACACAGCAAGATTCAGTTATAGGAAAAAATAATTAAGTTTAACAGGGTCAGATTTTGTATGTACTTTATCTCACTCTGGGAGATGAGATTAGCCTTCTATGTTCCTCCTGCCTAAAAGGAAAAAAAAAAAAAAACCCACAAAAAACCCCACCATGCTACAGCCACTGCCTTTTTACTGCTTGGTGTTGCACCTCCTGGCCTGGAACTGGGAAACTGGACCAAACCAGTTCCAAGGGACTGTGTTTCCCACGAATTTACACAAGCTGTAAACAATACAGAAGAATAGCTGATATAAAAACTAGGAGGTCCCATTTGACCGATTTTTCCCATATATTTTAACATATCTTGATGCAACCTTTGCATTTCTTCCTCTTTACCTATTTTATTATTTTTACTGGGTCACATTCAAAACACAGATTAGTCAGCATTAACATACCTTTAAGCTTAGTACATACATTTTATTGACACACAAGAAGGTAGACGACTCATTTATGCTCACCAGTAAAGGAGAAGCAAACCTAGAAATCCACATCTGTTTCTTGCTCTAAATCTTAATTTCTCCACTTTGTAAAAAGACAGTTTGGAAATGCCTTGGGAATCCTAACATGACAGTCTTTGGCTTATTCTTTCACATTAATTACTATGACAGAAATTGCTTTTAAAGTGTACAAAGAAGGAAAGTGTGTATTATAAAAAAACTATTGACAAAAAATTAATCCCAATGGTTACGCCCTGATTAAAACTTAATGATTAAGCAATAAAACTGTAATTGTAACATTCACCCTGTAAAATTTGGAATAGTTTATATATTTCTATTGATTGGCTAAGACTGTATAAAACAAATGTAAGAAGATCTTGCTTTGTGCTATTTTTATTACAGGTTTGCTGTAGCAAATCTCTAAATCCCTCTCTCAATTATTTTATAGCTTAGTTCTCCCATCACACCAAGAAGAAGAGAAAAGCTAGCAAAAAGCAGAATCCTATTAGCTGAAAAATGGCTGTTACATTGCAGTTTCAACACCATAAAGTCAAATTGCCATTTCAATGGCTACCACTATATATTTCTCTGGCCTTAGAGTAGCAAGAGCCAAGCATATGAAACAGACCTGAGCAACTCATTTAACTATGCTGCATTCCCATCTGTCAGCCTGAATATGAAAGCAGTAAGTGCCTGAGTTGTAAGGGTCACAAAACTACAGAACACCTTGGAAAATATAGGCAACAGGTTCTGTAATCATGCAAGAAATCATCTGTAGCCAACTGTTCTTTGGCTGCTGCTGATTAAATTACCTGGTTATAGTTTTCTCACAGAATCCTCACAGGCAAAGGAAGGATACTATAAATAACCCACTCGCAAAAGAAGAGACCTTTTTTCCAGTGGATTTTTACTGCAGAGCACTGGCACCTCTTCATGAGCCCAACTGTCATTTTGCTTGATTCTGAAACAGCACTTAAGATTAAAACACCCCTTGGATCTGCTATTCCATGAGATATCAGGCAAACAAGGAATTTAAGGGCCATGCATTGCCATAGTGAAGAACCTCTTGCTGACTTCTAACAGCCTTTATAGAATTTCCATGAAAATAAGTTTTGTGCATTGCCTCAAGTTAGAAATCATAACCTGACAGCACAGGCTCTAATCAAGATCAAAAAGAATCCACCTGAGGCTGCAACACAATCATATCCCACACAGCCCTAAATCTATCACCTTCTATCTACTCCTGCCTATAACCACTACCAGAGTGATTAGAAGGTGCTGCATTCACCTATCTTCACGCATTTGGTATGTTAAATTAAGTTCCCTGGCTAAGTCCCATTCAATCTAATCAGTATCATTTCCACAGAAGAATAAAAATTACCTGGGAATCAAAGATGCACTCACAGAGAGCAGGGAGAGCTGAACTGCTTCCCATGGAAAGTAAAATAACAATAATAAAATATTATAATAAATAATAATAAATAATAATAATAATAGCAGCAAAGCACCTGGTGCTAAGCAATTTGATTCAGCTAACCCAAAGCAACCTTGCTCTTTTTGTTTGCAAATAACCTCACAAATAGTTTTTAAAAACACAATATTCAAGCTTCTAGGAAAGAGTCTTCAGTATTTACCCATACAGAAGTTTGTATCTGGGACAGACAGGAATGGTCATTGTTTCATCACATCAAGAAGTGCCCTCTTTCAATACTTGTCACAGACTGTTTGCAGAGAAAGTTCCTCTTGTCACATACCACCTCTTCCCAGAGCTAAACTTTCAACTCCGTGGATCCACGGGTTATCTAGTCACCCTGGCAGTGCATGTAGGCAATGAAATTAATTCTATGATCTTAAACTGGAATATAAAGTCACTTTCAAAAACAGTCTTGACATTTCCTTAGTACTGAAAACTTTTCCTTCTCTCAAACAAACAAAAGAGATTTCAAAGGAGTGGCCAGTATAAGCTGGGAAACAGCCTAAATATACCAGGCTGGAAAGACCAGGGCAGTAGCTATTTTGTTACTTAAACTCAATAGGTTAATGCTATTTAATTTGTAACTCACCATATAAAACAAACAAAACACACACAATTACTTTCTGCAAAGTCCATGCTGTTAACAAGGCAAGGGCTACCTAGGCATCAAAATAAATTTTTAAAATAAATATCCTTTCCATGACTACCCCACATGAAGCTGAAAGGCTGTAAAAGCCTTTCTTGAATGTTAACACTAACGCATGACCACTACAATGTGAAGGTATATTCATGTTTTGGAACAATGCATGCTTCCACTATCTACTGACTTAGCAAGATCAGCCAATAGGCCTACTAAGAATTGTTACTAACTCATTTATTCACTTTGAAACAGTCCTTACAAGTGCCAACACTTCATTAAAATATGAAAGAACTGTTACAAGTACAAAGATGGTCAACACTCAAAAAATTAAGATACGACACCTAACTTGAGTTTTCATAATTGAATGGTTTCCTCTCCTCCCACAGACACACAAAATAGGAACTTCTTTCTTACCACTTCCCCAAGGGAGGCAGCCACCATGTGTGTTGCTGGAGTCAAGTAAGATGTAGAGTCATGGTGCAGCATGGATTTCACATTCTCATAGGTGATAAAAAATGCAGCAGCTGAAATTCAAGAATACATGCAGTCATTTAACTATTCCTACATCACAGAACTAGCCCAGAAAACATTTACAACTGTAATTGAAAATAGGATATTTTTGCCCCCAAACAGCACAAAAGTAACAACACGATCTGTGGGATAATTCCTTCAGAAACTCATGCTCCTGGCTATCACTGGCAAACCTCTCATTAATATCAAAGGTGTCGGGACTTAAGGCCAAATTTAGTACTGAGATAAGGAAAGGTGTGGTAATTAGTCATGAATGTCCAGTAGGTTTTGAAAAAATGGTATCTTCCATATTTATAGATAGGAGGTTATTTGGTTGAATTGATGGTCTTTCTTTTTGGGGAAAAAAAAACCCAAACAATCAAAAACCAAACAAAATCAGTTGACTAATTGAAAAGAACAAAAAAAAAAAAAATCCCAACCCAAAAATCATCAAGGTACTTGATGGAAGTCTGCTACCCTGCAATGTGCAAAACTGTTTCAGTAACAGTTATTAATAACCTCTTCCTAGCTATCATCAGTTTAATATTTTGCACAATTGCTCAATTAAAAAAAACCAAAACCTATTCCAAGCTTCTGAAGGACTTGTAAAAGTCCTGTCCAGTGAACAAGAAAAATATAAAACTAAGCTGAGCATAGCAACATGAGCTGTGTTTATTCACTGCAACAGTCAACTACAAAGGCAATTGCACCTTAAGGGTTACTCGTTCTCCTAAAGGTAATTTCAGTTCTCAGTCATACATTGGAAAGATAAAACCACAGTTCAGATTTTGAAGATGTAAATCCTGAAAAAACTGACATGTCTTGAGGGGGAACAGATTTTAATTGTAAAGAAGGGCTATGTGAATTGCCTTCTGCTAATCAAAAGATGCTTATCACCTCAAAAAGGAGATAACAGAGAAGACAAGATAAAGAACTGATTTTTTTTATATCATCTTGTGAAGGACATCAAACATCTGAAGGTGTCAGTGGATTTTTCAGCAAAGTTTTCCTAACATTTACTACTGCCAGCATAGCTTCTTGGGTTTTTAATCTCTTTCTACAAAGACAAAATGGACAAAGGCATACGAATTTCAGATGATTCTTCTCTGCAGGGACTACAAGCATTTATTTTTTTAAAGCTTCAGTTTCAAAAGTATTCCTGATGTCTTCTCATTTTAAGTGCTGTAGTTGTTTCAAAGGAGAAAAAGACAGGCATAGCATCCCCAGAGCAATTAGCTCAAAGACCTCCAGTGCTCAAGTACTTTGAGTTTTGATTCATTTCCAATGTCATGTCATGACAAGTGTCCAGGGCAAGCAAGACTCAAGCAAGACTTTGGCACCTGGAAATTATTTAGGCTGCCCCTATAAGTAAGCACAGGCTTATAAGAGATATCCAGCAATGCTTCCAAGAAGTAAGGGCTGCTATTCAGAGTAAACATGCAGCAGCCTTCATTCCAGGCTTGCTCAAAGAGTTTGTTCAATACTGTACAATTCTAGAAACTGCTCTTCACAGAAACTGCTGGACATGGACTCACAGAATCCAAACAGTCACCTGCAGGAGAGGAAGCCACGGATGTGAATGTCCTGCACTACATAAGTTCCCACTTAAAGAAGACAAAGCATAATTCAGAGAAAATTTACCATTTGGAAAGGATCCAATAGCAGTGGAAGGAACACCAGCATAGATGCCACGAAAGCCACCAGCCTTCCTAAATCCTTGAGGACTCTGCAGTCTTGTTTTCACAGTATCCAGGGGAAAAAGGATCAAGTCAACACAGACACCAGCCACTCCACCAGCCTTCAAGACAAAACCATGGAGTAAAGTGCATTAGTATTCATGGGGGCGAAGCTGTGGTGCTTATGAGTAATTGGGGTAGGCCTAAACCAAAGCACCACTGACCATATCCTTTCTGAGGTCAAATTATAAACTGATAGTCTTACACAGACCTCAAGAGCTTCTATAGCTATAACAAGAAAGCTTCAACAAAAGAGAGAAAGTAATAAATATTACAACTTTTAAACCATTTTAAGGTATTTTCAAAACAATCTCAGTGTTTGGAATAGTACGAGCAAAGCAATGCAAGAACTACGTCTTCTACACGTAGAAGCAAGACAGTGAATGCCACTTATCAAAATGACAGAGCACAGAATGACCAACACCTCTAGGAACTTGTGTGATACAATCAGTGAAAGACAGAAGCAATTCTGCTTCCCCTGTAAGCATCTCTAGAAAGCATGTTCACATTTTTATAACAAACTTCTTCATTATGTTACCACCCTATTTCCTTCATTGAACAAAGCCTAAAGTAACACTGTTTCATTTTCTTTTGCTGACAAAAGCCTATAGGAAAATAAAAACATATTAAAAATGTTTTCAAAGTCATAAGGAAAAAGGGAGAATTTTCATCCAAAACAATTCTTAAAATCAAACTGTAAAACACTGGTTTCAACTACAGCTCCAACTTTTTTCATTGCCTGTGCTTCTAGATGACTTAAAAAAAAAAAGTTTCCGCAGGACATGGCTGATCTGTAGAAAAAAATTACTTGTCAAAAACAGAAGGAAGAGACTGAAATAAATAGAAAAAGCTCATTTCAAAAAAAGAAATGAAAAAAAATACCAATAGTTAGCATTAATCCATTATGAGACATTATTTAGATGCACTGTCATTCAGAGTAGAAAATACAGTTTGAAGTCTACCTCATATAGAACAGCACACAAGAAACAGCTGCACAGATTTTTAACTCTGCCTGAAAACAAATCACATGTGTCTGATTTTATTTTTTTTTCAGGGCCAACAGAGGATTCAGAGAGGTGTTCACTATCTACTACTAACGTTTTAATCAATAAGTTAATTACTCCTTTAATCTAGTTGGTTATTTTGCATGCATTGATTTTTTTTCCACTCTTTTTCATCAAAATCCTTATCTGCTCTAAATAACATTGATCAGATTTAATCCGATTTAATCTAACCATCTGTTAAAACATGAATCAAAAGTTACTAATTGCTTTTTGAGTTTTCCAAGTTCTATCTCTTAAATGTCATTTAAATTCATGAAGCAGCTAATAGAGCACCTGCCAGAGGGTGACAATATCTGTGCGCTTACGCCACCTGCAGAAAACAGGAATGATTTTTAGATAATAAGATGAGTAAAATGCACCTTCTCCCCCACTTTTCAGTAGCAGTAGCATTAGCAGAAGTTGAACAGCTGAAAAACCTTTACCAGGAGTTCACAGAATCACAGAGTGGTAGGGGTTGGAAGGGTCCTCAGAAGATCATCCAGTCCAACCCCCCTGCTAGAGCAGGATCCTAGGTCAGGTCACACAGGAACATGTCCAGATGGGTTTTAAATGTCTCCAGAGAGGGAGGCTCCACAACCTTCTGGGCAGCCTGTGCCAGTGCTCTGTCACCCTCACAGTAACGAAGCGTTTTTTTCTGTCAAGGTTGAACCTCCTGTGCCCCAGTTTGTGCCCACTGCCCCTTGTCCTGTCACTGGACACCACCCAGAAGAGTCTGGCCCTGACACCCACCTTTGAGATACTGATAAGCATTGATTGAGTTGGAGATACCCGTTAAGCCTAACTCCATTAAAATGATTAAACAACCCCTGGGCCTAACTCAAATACATCGAACCATGATGTGGTGGGTGGCAGCCGAGTGCCCCTGCAGTATTTGTGGCAGGGAGCGCAGCTCTCCTCACACCAGCTCAGGGCACCACCTCCATGGCTGTCCACACAGAACCAGCGCCGCCGGCTGCCGACCTCTCCACAGCCCCAACACCGCTTTGCTTCGTCTCCTCTTGGCTTCAACAGCCGCCCCGGAGACGAACCAAGGTGCACTCCCGCTGCCCTTCAGCGCGGCGCGGTAGCCGAGGCCGCCCCGTCTCCTTGTCAACGGGCAGGCCCGGGCCTGTCCACTCACCGCCAAGGCCGCCCAGGACTCCCGCGGCTCCATGCAGGGGTGGCGATACGGGCTGGTGACACAGCACGGCACAGACCGGCTCCCCCAGCACGGAACGGGACTAAACCCCCCGTTCTAGCCGTGCCCCGGGCGTGCACATGGGCGCAGCCATGTTGCTGTCCCTGACGCGCGGTCAGGCGGGAGCGTGTCAGCACTGCGGCTGCGCAATAGCACTGCGGCTGCGCAATGTCACTGAGGTTGCGTAATAGCACTGCGCATGCGCACGGCGGGCAGCGACGTCGCTGCCCTGAACTTCGCTTTTACCTCAGCGGCGGGAGCGCAGCGCTGTGCGGGCGGGGCGGGAGTTTCACACTGAAGTGTTAGCACTGTAAAGGCGAAAGCACCCAGCAATTATCGTTAGGTGTTAATTAGTTATTATTTAATGGTGACTTGCTGTGCGCCAGCAGCCATGCCGCTCCCGAAAGGCGCTTCTCGTTGCCCCTGCTGCTGAGGCGCGTTTGGGCCTGGGTGGCCATGAGGTGCTGGTGGGTGCTCCAGCGGCTGCTCTGGTTCCTTCCACCTGCAGCTGGGATCTGTTCAGAAAGCAAAACTATGTCCACTGGAAAAAAAAAATAGAAAAGACATTTTGAGGGGAAAACATTTCTGAAGTCGCCTGGGGGTTTTTCTTCAGTTCACGCGTGCAGTACAGACACCTGAGGCGTGGTTCTGCTGACACCGACCTGCGCGGAGAGAGGGAACTGGGGGTGTTGAGTCTGGAGGAGACTGGGGGGAGACCTCATAGCCATCTACAACCCCTTGAAAGGAGGGGATAGTGTGTGTGTGTGTGGGGTCGGTCTCTTCCCCCAGGTAACAGTGACAGGACGAGGGGTGATGGCCTCAAGTCGTGCCAGGGGAGGTTTAGGTTGGATATTAGAAAAAATTTCTTCACTAAAAGGGTTGTTCAGCACTGGCCCAGGCTGTCCAGGGCAGTGGGGGAGTCCCCATCCCTGGAGGGATTTCAAAGCCATGTAGATGTGGTGCTGAGCGACATGGTGATTTGGCAGTGGTGGGTTAATGGTTGGACTTGATGATCTTAGTTCTCTTTTCCAACCAAGGCTGTTCTGTGATTCTCTGACATTCCATGGGCCATTCCTGCAAACAGCAGATCAGAGCAAAGTGCAGGGAAATGAATAAAGCCTCCTGGCCAGGGTCATCTCTCCTGCCTGTTCCCAGGAGGTGTGTTGGAGCTCCCTGGAAGAGAAAATGCCATTTTTCCCTCCCATCCCATCAGAAGCCCTTTTGTATTTTGCATTTGTGTCTTACTGAGGCCTCTCCCTCTCTCCACAAAGGGTATTCAAATCAGCAGTGGTTTCAAAAGTTGCAAGGAGGGTTTTGGCAGAGTCCTCACATAATTCTCACCCAGCAGGACACCATACATGAAATTACAGGAAATACGATTCTAGGGGAGGGAGAAAGGGTAAGGGTTGGAGAGCTCTATAGTGCACGCAGAACCAGAAAATCAACAGGCTTCAGTCCAAGATTTCCTTGGCTGCAAGCACATCACTTGGGACAACTTTTGGATGTAGCAGGACGATGCCTCACATTCTCAACATCAGTAACCACTTTCAGGCAGCTCAGGCTCCTCTTCATCAAACTGCTAAGGGTGTTCGGAGGTGGGAAGCACCGTGCTGTCCTGTCCTGTAACATCTGCCTGCAGCAGCATAGTGATTGACATCAAAGTGGAGTTGCCAACTTCAGCAAATGTATTACAGCTCTCCTGCAACACTGTCAAATTTTTCTGAACTGCCTCAGTCCCCAGAGACAAGTGATGTTAGTCTTCATTTCATTTAGTTTTCATTTGAGTGAAAAGCTTAAAGCTCTGCAGGCAAAAATAGAAAGAACCTGAATGTATTATATTTCTCAGCCTCCTTTGATTTACAAGGGAGCTCCTTGGTTTTCTAGTGGGTTTGACAATAATCTGGTGTGTTATCAGTACTTTATTTTAATATAGGCTTTATTGTGTTTATTGGGGATCACTTCCTGGTTTCATATCTGGACGTGGTCAAACAAGTGGACTTCTTTGACATTACCAGCACACCTGTCCCCAGTATGACTCTAGCCACCTTTCCCCAACGTCTGCGATGTGCGTGAAGCCTAAGGCAGGCCAGTTTGCTGTCCTAGGAGTTAATTCCTGAAAACTTTGGTTCTGATTTCTGGAAGAAGCATGAGCTTCAGTTACATATTTCAGCTGTAATAAAGACTGGACTCTGAGCAGTTATTATAGTAACACCCAGCAGAGTAACTGGCTTTCCAAAAGAACCCTGCTATTTAGACAGATAAAAAAATCTACTGAAATTTACCATTTCCAGCTGGTGTTCTGGTATATGGCTAAATAAACACAAAAGCTGAAAGTTCCTCAGTTTCCAAGTCCACGTCTGTCATTAAATTAGGTACTTTGAAGCAATATTGAGGGAAAAAATCAGACATCTGCAGTAAATGAAGCATGCTTTTAGAGTTACTGCTATCCCCGTACAACCCACTGATGGCAGCACTTAAAAAGAAACCTTATTCCCCACGTGTGCCCAGGAGGTCTCTTGATGTAATGGTTCTTGGGGTCAGAGCAAGCATTTTTCACATTGTTCAGTGCAAAGTTTTCAGATACACTCAGTGGCAGTGACTCTTTTATTTATCACCTTCTGTCAGAAGAACTGCTGCTGCATCAGAGAGGTCACAACCTCCTATTCTTCCAAGCCACTGTCCTGTCTCAAAAGAACAAGTTCTGCTTAATGCCGCAGGCCAAACATTAATCTTTGTGCTCAGTCCTTCAATGGACTCCCCCTGAGCTTGCAGAGTAAGTTGAGTGACGAAAGAGATCTATTTTCTCACGTCCTTTCTTCGTTGTGAGAAAACGCCACGGGTGCTGCCCAGCATCTCTGCTTGGAAGTGAAGAAGATGGCTTGAGCAGAAAAACCCAGCACTGGCAAAGGAAATACCTGATTGTGCCTGAATGACAGATGTTCATGGTCCCGTAGCTTCTCTCAACCCCATTTTCAGCTGGTTCATGGTTGTGTACCTTCTCCCAAACCCACTTCCAGCTGTGGCCAAAGCTCAGGGGCTGGAGGGCGAGCTGAGGAACAACCATGTGGTGCTTTTGCCCTGCTCTGCAGGTGCAATACCCTGCAGCAGTGGAGGGAGTAGACAGTTGTGTCAGTGGTGCTGCCAGTGCTGACTCTGCCAGCACCAGGACATCTTGGTGGCCATTGGGTTTTTGCTCATCCCCTCCTTTCACATCCTTTTTTGTTCCCTGCTTCTCTCTTTCTCTGCCCTTCTCTGCTCGTGACTGTAGAGTAGTAAGACTGCTTTTAAAAATGACCATTATGCCTACAGCACCTCACCTGCTTCCCTCAGCCTTTGCAGCACATAAAAGCCTTGGCAAGAGATGAAAAGCCTTTTAATTACAGTATTATAAAGAACACGCTGCATCTATAGATGCACCAAGTGGGATACGAGCTGCCAACAACACAGCAATCTTCTAGCTTATACTCTGCAAAAAAGAGAGGTCATAGGGAACGAATATCAGCCACTGATGGGTCTTCTTTGTCAGGGCTGCTTAAGCACCATTTTGAGTTGATGTCACATTATTAATCCTTCCAGTGGTACAATAATGCAGATGTACAAAAATGCCTGTATGTCTATATGTATGCATGTCTATATGCTCCTATAGGACGTCTGACACCACCAGCAGAAGATATATTGATCTGGTCATAACATATTAAGACTGCTGAAGAGCAGATGTTAAAAACAGACTTCTTGGCATATATCAGCCCCTGGCGGTATCAGTCACACACATGTTCCAGTTTATTTATTAAAGCAATTCTCTCCTCATTCTGTTTATTCTCTTTCTCCTGGGCAATTCTGGCATGTCAGAGCCAACCCCTTCCAGTCAGCCCTTCTTGGATCATTGTTTTTGCTTCAGCTCGGACAACACCCTGCAACTCTTCCTTCCTGAGAAACTGGGCCCATCCCACTTTCTTAAAAGCAGATGGAAATTTATCAGCTGCAAAAATTTATCCTGTCATAAATACAGTGAAAATAAATACTCAGGGATCCCTTTAATTTGATCCTAAGCAGGTACATAATGAGGCCAGAGAGGCCAGCTGGAGGGGGAATTTCAGTGGCATGGCCACATACAGCACCCAAGAGGCTGTGATGCACCACGGGAGCATGGCATGGCAGAGGGGGCCTGTTAATTTAGGGTCTAGGAACAAAACATAACTCTTTGGCCATCAAAAACTTGTTTGTCTCATTTTATTACAAACAGCTGCAGAACTGTGAAATTACTGCAGAGCAAAAGGCCTTCCCCAAAACCACATCAGTGCATGGGAGAGCAGCATGGGTCTATGCACTGGAAAGGTGTGACACTGGTCCTTCTCCAGGAGACAGCATTGTCACCAGCCTCCTTAAACATCTCACATGCACATACTAAGGTGACAGCTCTTGCCAAACTCTTGCAGAAGCACAGGCTTATGTTCTGCAGTTTATTTCTGCCAGAGATGGGGCAGCAACGCTCTTGGCCATAGCTTCAGCATAGTAAAATCTGAGAGGCCCCCGGACACCAGGTGGCCAGGGCTCTTATGCAAGGAAGCAGAGTCCCATGCCCAGTACTTACCCCCCAAGGACTGGTACTTACCTCCAGCTGCCAGCCCATTGCCTGCTGCCCCATAGCCCCTCTGCATGCTCAGTAGCTGTGCTGCAGACCTCTACCCACTTCCCTGACTGTTGCATGTGCTTCTGCAGCTGCCTCTTTCAGAAATATGAAAATGAATTAAATGTTATCCTAACACCTAGCCAGCAGTGGACAGCTGGACCTGGATGGGCAGCAATTTTTCCAGCCTCTCCTCATTTCTTCAGTCTCCCTTTTGCTGCCTTAACCCTCCTGCAAACTACAGGGAAGGGTGGTTTAATGTCGATTTTAGATCATTTTTTGCCAGTCAGACACCTTGCCACTTACAGTAGCATTCTCTGTTCTTAAGAAGTCTGGCAGTTTTTAGACATTATGCTGAAAAACTAATTGCAGTAAATTTTATGGAAACAGATGGGGGAACCAGACAGCCAGAGATTTAATAGCTCCTTTGAGTACTTAGCAGCAGAAACACTACTCCCCAGATTCATTAAGGAAAAAAGTGATTAATGAAGGTGTAGATTTTGCATAATGATATAAGGCCTTAAACTGTGCAACTTTCTGATGATCCTCATTTATTCTGCCTTATTGACTGCCTGGACAATTGAAGATGAACGGTCTGAGAAAGACAGAAATCGTGCATTTTAAATACTGGATAAAGTAACTGAAGTAACGATCCAGTGGCAAAGTAGTGACCTTTTCCATGTGAACATGTCTTTCAGAGACTCTCTGCAGTTAGTCTTACAGCACAGCTGAGTTAATCTAATATTTCCATTTAGCACATAAGAGAAATGGAGGAAAATCTTAATTATGCCTGCATTTGTGGTTACAGTCCAAACCCCTGACACTGGAATCACTCACATCTGTTCTCAGCTCATTTTGTGGGCTGATGCAATTACTTAGTTGACTCAGGAGGCAGAGTTTAGAAAAAGTTTGCAACAAGATGACCCTGAGCTGCCCAGACAGTTGTGTGTTACCAGATGGTCCCAGGGGAGCATCCCTGACATTGACATTCCCACAGAGTGGCTGGAACTGGGACACTGGGCTTCTTCGGCTGCTGAATTGCTTAGGTTATTCTCCTGGTGATTTAGTTCTTTCCTCTGTTTAAAAAAGAGGATTAAAAGCTGCAGCCAGTGTAAATGAAATGCAGGGTGGATTGTCCCCTCCTAGAAGGAGTGGGTACAACACTAGTGCTGGACCCACCATCCCTCCTCTTCCAGCCACTATGGACCAGCAGGAGACCAAGGCCATCCTGGTGGAGGCCCAGCATGACCCTTTGGGCTATTTTGCTGGACCTTTGTAAGGAAAGACTCAATTAAAATGGTATTTCCTTGAATTTCATGGGTTTGGAGAGCCCGACATTGACCCCTCCCTGCTCCATGGGGATGGATGGATCCTCCATCCCAGTGCCATGGCCCAGCAATGCCCCACAGCGACAGTAGCCCTAGCCCCTGGCAGAGGTGTGTGGCTCTGGCTCAAGGGTGACCCTCACCTCCAGAAACTAAGACAAACAGGGTTGTGGATAGCAGATTTAAAAACATAAGACCTGGAAAAGCTGCAGAGGTCCATGCACTGAAAGGAGTTAAAAGCTCTGCATAAACATGTTGAGGGACTCGATGCCCTGTACAGCTGTTGGATGCTCAGCTGAAGTCTTACATTAGAGCAGCATCAGTCCAGCACAGATTATACCTCAACCTGGACAAGTACAAACCCCATCTGTACACAATGCTTGATTTTTGGATTATAGTCAAGTACAAGAGGTGAATAAAACAATTGTGGGCCTAAATGTTTGGCTAAGGTGTTAATAGTCAAACAAGGCTGGGATTACAGTTAAATGAAAGTGTGATAAAACAGGAAACTGGAGTCTCAGTGATGCCTAAACAGTTTCAAGTTCATAAATCCTGTTGACTGCAGAGGTTTAACCTTCTTGGGCGTTTTAGACTATTCCTAGAGGCATCTTTGTCCATCTGTGGGCACCCAAAGCCCTAAACCATTGCTGTAACAGCCCCTGAATCCAGCAGCTGAGCCCAGTAGTCAGGATGTGATTTGTCATTGCAGCGAGGTGTTGTTTTATCCCAATAGCACATGTTGCCCCAGAACAGTCACACTGCTGCTCTTCTGCATGAGGTTCCCACTGCTTTCTTCCTCCGTGCACCTCTAAATCTTTACTGAGATACTTCAGTCTTGTTTCAGTCCTGGCTGCAGTAAGTCTTTTGTGTTTTCTTTGACATTGTGGAGCACAACCCTTTGGTGAGAGGCAGCCGAGAGGTCCTTCCCAGGAACAGCGGAAGGAGGCTGATGACAAGAAATTCTTGTTCACCCTCTTGTGACTTTCCAGGGCCCTCTTCCTTTTCCTTCTGTTTTGCAGCAAGAGAGACTTGCCAGCTCTTCTCCTCTCAATGGGATTATCAGAGCTGGCTTCTGATGTGAAGTTTCCCAACGGGGAAAGTTTCTGATCATTTCTTCATATCATGCCATAGTGAGACCCATTGCCATTCCTGGCCGATAACCTATCAGTCGTATTCTGTTGCAGAAAAGCCATTATCTAAGGGAAACACAAAAGCATGGGAACATAGATTTTTTTGTATATGGGGAAGGAAAAGCATATGACATGTGAATTTGCCAGATGTTACCACTCTGAATCTTATTAAAATATGCCCTGTACTGGCCACAGCTGCATTATCTGTACATGGAAGGAGCTGGAAGATAAGAAACATTTTTACTGATGGGGCTATAATGGCCTGACTGGTCAGCCTGGGAGCAATTCCCTCACACAGTGTCATAATTTCTTGAAAACATACAGGCTGTTGACCTGGATTTTGTATAGTCCTGACCACTGCTTCATTTGACAGTATCCTTCCTTCACATCTGTTCAGACTGAGACTGTTTTCCAGAGAATTATGCCAGCTTCCAGTATATACATTTAGTTTATAAAGGGACTCGACTTTTGTCCATCTCAGATGATGCCTCAAGGAACATTTTAATGCTGTTCTCACAGTCTTGTATTTGTCTAGTTGGAAATATTCCAGGTGATTCAAAAATTACACACGGCTGCTTAAAAATCTATCCTGTATATAATTATTTCACATATTTTGGCTTTAGAGGAGGCTGTTTCAATTCTCCACACAACTTCCTTTCCTCAGTCTCTCCCATCTTACACCTAGAAGTGCTTTGGGGCATGCTGTGGGGATGGAGAGATGAAGATGGGCTTGATCTCAGCCTGCCCACTCTTTGAACTGGCTTAGTCAATAATAGGTCAGATGCAGAAGACCAAGAGCTACGTCAGCTCCTCCATGGCCACTTTATGGCTGTACTTTTTTTGTGCACAGCACCTAATCAACAGGTAGGGAGGATTAATGTCTGTCCGTCCTCCTCCATTTGCCATCCCAGAGCAAATGATGCTCTCCAAAAATGGTTCATGTCTACCAGCAGCCCAGGCCCTGAGTCAGATCTACAGATCTTTTTTAATGCAGCTGCAAGTTCAGCTCCCTTCTCTAGACAAGCCAGCTCCTCTGCAGAGCACCCACCCCTCTGGTACAGGCAGGGCCCATGCAGCTGCCTACAGGCAAGATGTGCCGGCTCCTGCTTGGAGATGCCAACGGAGCTCTGCATTCAGCTCCCGACTCAAGTGCCTCCAGGACAGATATTGCAGCTGCCAGACCTCCAGCATCCAAGTCTTTTCTTTTTGTAGGGGAAAACCTGGATCTCCCATGCCAAGACTTGAGCCCAAGCTCTTCTGAAGTCTACAAAACCAGAGAGTGCCCTTAAGTGCTACCTGTTTGTTCCTTATTGCCTTTTATTCTTTCCAGGAAACAATATGGGAAGGTTGTGCCAGAAATAGAGATATTGTAATTATAATTGTTATTAGTACAGAGTATGCACAGGAGCTTATTATTTTTAAGTCAGGTCAGCTCTGTGCCCTGCAGTGCCTCAATTTGGAAGTTCACACTTGAAAGGAGAGAGAATTGCATCTATACTCATCGTCCGTCCTTGTCGGCAGGCGTGGGGCTGCACTGAGGAGCTCTAATCACACACCTGAGTCCAAAACAGGGAGAGGCAGCATTTCTCTGTGCACAGAATAATCAACTCTGAGTTAAATTCAGTGCTTTAAAGTGATATGTATCCATTCTCACCCCCACCTTCTCAGTCTAATTAACTCCTCCAAGAGAATTAATCAGCACACTAAATACGAGACTCGCTAACGACTAAAAAACCATACCACTATCTGTTCCAAAATACAATTACACTGACAAACTCAATTACATGCCTCAGTCGCTTCTGAAATTACTCACTGATATTGGACTGTGCACAGTTTAAGTTTCATTGTTGAAAGAAATCATAAACACTTTCTAAATCCTACAATGTTTACAGAAATACACAGAAGCACAGCTTTTATTACTCATGTGGCAAAATTAATTTGACACATTGAAAGCAAATGAATAGAGCTGGAGGACTCCATTCAGGCAGTATTCTTCCCACCAATACAATTTACACTGGGGGAATATCTAACACATTAACCTTATTAGAAACTGATGTAGGTAAATAGCATTTCAAAGGGAGGGAGGAGGGATCTGAATCAAAATCCTTTCAGCATTTGAATAAGAAGCATCCATTTCTGCATTTCTAACTGTTCATTTAGTACAAAACCCCCTCACTAAGTAGGTTTTTGCTCTGAAATAGGAAAACTCCTGCAGCAGGGGCAGTCCACAATAAGCAATTATGATCTTGGCTTTAGTCTTTTAAGTCTGTGGTGAACTCTTCAGCTGAAAATAAATTTCAATCGGATTTGATTATGCCAGTTCAGCTTAATTTGCAAGTTAAAAGAGGAAGAAAAATGTTGCTTGTTTTCTTTATAACCAAGTTTATCAAAGTTCATCTTGATCTGCAGATACAGAGAGAAGCTTCCTGAACTTTTTCTTTGCCTGGTCATACGCAACACCTGCTTCTCAGTTTAATTTATTTTTGAACTGTGATACCAAACAGTAATATTTCTAACCTAAGGGATGGAGCTACTCTCACTTGCAATTGGCCACAAGTAGGTAAAGAAAACAGCTCCAGGCTGGCAAAGTATGTGTTGAGCTTGAAACACGTGTATCCTACTGAAAGGAACAGCCTCCCATACTTAGCAAGAGCTTACATCCTTACTGAACCAGTACCACAAACTGTTCTATACCTGTTGAGCCTAAAAGTTAGTGGCACTTGCTTAGTAGGGCAAGGAATGTTCTGCTGGGTCTGACTTTCTGCTGAACTTGAGGGAGATCTGGGACCTGTCAAAGGGAGGTGGGACCAGGACCCCCAGTTTTAACCAGAGCATTAGAGGTGTTAAACATTGAGGAGGTGCATTCAGAGACCAAACACTTTCTCCATGGGCTCTTTCCTTCTGGCACCAGGATGATAGTGGGAAGCTGTGTTTGTACCTGCTTGTTTGAACAGACTGATCCTACGTGCTGTGCTCTGCTGATATCCATTCCTCTGGGCTGCCCCATCCACCCACTGCTCTAAAGCAGACAAGAATCCAAAACATGGGAAAGGAGGATTGTTAAATACAAAATGGTGACCGGCCTGTGTTAGTAAGAAAGACTTTCTCCCATTTCCCTTAAAAACAATGCTTGTTGTATGCTGGGACAGTAACATTTTAGGGGAAGAACAACAGAAAGGCAAAGGATCTCCAGAGGAACCAACCCCACATCTTCTGGGGAATGTTTGCCATATTTTGGCTTTTTGACGTGCCCATTTATTTCACAGCATCCCAGCCACCCATATCCATGCTCTACTCCCCTCCCTACTGGAGTTCCCTTTATGTGCAGGCTGCCCATTCACTACTGTTACTCCCTCCCTCTGCTTCAGGTATCTAAAGGTAGCAAATTATTAAACCAGATTTGTTTCTAAACCACGTTTGCAGTCCCAGACACACCCCTGTGAGAAGTGCAGGACCACACAGAAGATACATGTTGGGATAAAGACAAATCAATGGTATGAAACTGGGGCCTCAAGCAAAGGGCTTCTTTTGCTGGAGCTCAAGAATAAGACTCACTTTGTAAACGAATAGATTTTCTACTTTCATCCGAGGAATATCACACATCAAACTGAAACCTTTCAGAAAGATTTGAGTGGGTAGCTATTCCACATCCAGACACCTTTATTAATTCTGCACATTTCTGCAGTCACCAGCGATGCATTAGATGACACTCGCAAAGGATTACAGACCTGATACAATATTAGATAAAAATTACAAGTGAGAAGCTATTTTACTGCTATTTATTTTCATCAGCTAAACATCATTCTCCTAAATGCCATTCTACTTTGGTCGATATTGGCTTTGCAGGCTGCTGAGAAGTTTTGCAATTCTTTTTTGTTCATAGCTTATGTATAGAAATCAATACTAGTCTGCAATTTGTTGAAACAGAAGTGGTCACGTTAGGAGTAGCGTGTCTGATTTCTCCTTGCATTCTATTGTCAGTCCCTAAGCAGAGTGAGAATTGGACTCATTTCTCATCCAATCGATGATATGTAATAATTAAAACCAGTTATTTCCACATCCCACACACATTTTTTTTTTTTTTTTTTTTAACTAACTTCACACCGAAACATAACTCAACAAAGCAAGCAGAAACATGGCTGTGAGTCTTCCTTAACATCACTGGTGTCAAAGGGAATCCTTCCTTTGATTCAGGAAAAGCTGGAAGAAGCTCTGTCCCCAGCCAGCACATCTAAAATAGTCTTAATATTGGTCCGTGGGGAATGAAGCCAACTAAGTCTCTTCTGCTTCAGTGCTGCTATTGAATTCTTCTATTCTGGAAAGTTTAATATCATATGTGGTTTTATTTTTTATAAATACACCTGCAGTAACTGTAAAATAAGCCTTTAAAATTCTGACTTTTCAGGGGAAGGGGAGCAGGGGAAAGGGAATGTCTTACAGAATGTAGGGGCTTGGCTATGGAAGACAAATTAAAGTTTCTAGCCCACCTTCTTCAAAGAATAGGCTTGAACCGAAAGCATGTTGGAGCCCTAACAAAGAATGCAAGTCAGTGAGCACTTCATGATTTATGCAAAGTAGAAGATACCAACATAATCACATACGATAAAGTACTATGGCTTCACAGTTTATCCATTCCAAATGTGAAATAGGACAGCTTCACATAATAGCCTACAAGCTAGGATACTTCTGTGGTCTCAGGTGACACTTGCTCATACATCTGCTCAAATCTAAAAGGGGAGGGGAGGGGGTGGAGGTGGGAAACAAAAAACACACACACCAAAAGAACCCAAAAACCAAACCACTAACATGTTTTCCACATCCCATTGACTCCAGTCATTGAGATACCTAGGGAATGAGTTTCTCATTTGATCAGAATTTGTGCTAACACCATCAGAAATAGACATCTCACTGATTTTCAGGTAGATCAGTAATGGTTAACTGCAAAATTATCAGACTCAAGATCTCATTCTCTGGAAATTGGTTACCAGCTTCCAAACCTAACTGTGTAGAGTTCAGCTTTGAATAACGTTTCCACATCATGACTGATTCACCTCAATTTTTGTCTTGCAAGGAGCAAATCCCTCTGAAACAGCCACGATTTACTGTCACAGCAATGTCAAACATCCCTTGAAATTTTTCTAGACTGAGACTACCATCTAGTGTCATGATGACAGACTGCAGCTTCGTTGTGGGGAAAAAAAAAGTGTACAGTGCACTTGATCACTTCTATAATTACATTATCATAAATAATTCATCTCCTGAGACACATGTACAAATAGAAGAGAGACTGAAGGCCACACAATGCCATCTTACTTTCCCACTTGAATTAGAATAGAAAAGTCAACTAGGCTTGTGTTTGGGAAAAAAAAAATTACACTGAGCTGGTTTAATAATGGGTCTCACAGGAAGCCTAAGTGATGTGTTTGGTTTCTATATTTTTTTCCAAAGGTCCAGTTAAATAACTGATTAATGCTTTTATTAGCACACCTGAGGATATTTAACAGAGCTGGAACAGATCAAGTGTGAAAGCTCAGTTTTTCACAGGGCATCTATTGGTGCCTCTTCTACTCTCCTTGGAGAAACTCATGACAGCTCTGCCAGACCAGCAACACTTTGGGACACTTCATACTTCCAGGTGTGGGGGTGATGGGCATATTTAGAAGCTCTCCAAGATGCCAGAAGAATTAGTTCTCCTCTAAGATGGGTCTCCCAAGGAAAGAGCCTTCTTGGATCCCCAGCCCCACTGCTCAGCTGCCATGGCTGTTTCAGCAAGGAGCAGGTGAATTCAGCAATATTAACCCAATTACATGACAGTCCTTGCCTGCTCCACCCACCCTGCAAAATCAAGTTCAAAGAGGTATCAAGAGATCCTCAATCCCTACAAGGCTCCCTGAAGGGGAAAATAACTGTATTCTGGCCAGGTTGATGCAGGGGAGTCTGGAAAATGCAGTAGAAGCCACTGAAACCCTGAATGCTTTAAAAAAGCTAAATGCCTTTTCTAGCGTTTGACTATTATAGAATTACCATTCACTTTCTATTATACTTTCCAAAATAATCTCAAAACGAAAAACACAATGAGAAGTTCCCCCTTAACCTATGAAAACTCTTGTGCTTTTCAAAGGGAAGTTGCTTTAAAATCCCCCCATTCCCCACTTACAGTTTCAATGTGCTGTAACAGCATTTTCAACTCGAAAACTATTGCGTTAGGGACTGTTGAGGCAGCTCTGCTTTATTGGAGATATTGAGTGAGCTGTGAGAGACTGCACCATGCCAGACTCATTATACACATCTTCCACTGCTGTTCAGAGGAAACCTTTAACCTGCTGACAGCAAAGAAGAGCCATTACATTGCTTTTGATGCTGAAGCCATAATGGTATCTTATTTTTTCAAATTATTGACACTCTTTCACAATGTTGTAAAGGGTCTGGACATCCTCAGGCTGAAGGTATCAGTGCTCTTGAACCCTTTGTAGAGTGCTTACCTTTCATTTTCAGCATACTGAAAATACTATTTCCAGTGGACAGCGAACAAATCTGATTTCTCTTGCAGCTCAGACATCCAAGCTGTAATCCTCAGCACACCTAATCATCCTTCTCAGACTGATAAAGCCATTTGAAAGTTAAAACTACTCAGTAATATGGGACAAAGTGAATTTTGCTACCCTAGAATGAAAGCTGAACCATTCCTGCTGTGAAGATGTAGGGGTAGAGCTAAGGGACAGGTTGCTGGAGAGCAGAGCCCTCTGCTCCCTTACAGTGAGACACTGGCTGGAAATCATTCCCAGTAGAAATCCCCTACCTGCTCCCTATGCTGGAGCCAGGGCTGGCATATACACAGGAAATTGGGGCAGATCTCCATGTCACCCAGGTCTCTTCACAGGCCTGAGGAAGCCAATTGCCAGCCAAGACCTCAGCATCAGAGAGCAGCAAAACTCTCTGGTCAGCCAATATTGAAGAGACTTTTCAAAGCAAAGAGGGGCAGAAGCAGTGGCCCCTCTCACTTCTGGCCTGGCCAGAAATGTAACAACAAGGAGAAATGGCTCAGGACTGACATGTAGGCAAGTCCTTCCCTCTGACATTAAACTGACACTGTTGACATCTAAACCTGATGGTTCTTTTCTCTCTCAATGCTAGTTGTATGGGTGCACCAAGAAATCCCTTTTAAAGGAAAGTAGTTTTATTGATTTAAGAGAAAATTTTATTTGTCAGATTTGTCACCAATGTTTTGCGTTGCCACAGGTATCCAGCAATCAGAAGAACCCAAGAGGCCATTCACAGGCAGTTTCCACCAGCCTGGGATTGATAGCAGCAGACTTTTTCTTGTCCTTTCTCTCTCCTTCCTTCCACCTCTTAGTGCCCTTGTTACACAGACTCAAATGAGACCCCGGTCCTGCAACTCCCTGAGCCCCCAAAAGCCACACAGCTGCTCAAGTTAGGCATGCCAGGAGATTACTTCAGAGCTTAAAACTAATAGGAGTTCTCAGGCTGATAATTTAAGAAAACTGATACAAAAGAGGTATTGCACACTAATCCACCTGTGACAGAACCCCCCTGTGAAGCAAAGACAACAAGTGTGCATGTGCTGTGTTTATTAGAAACTGCTTCCCTACATACAGAAATATGTGCTACAGATTTTTTGAACATTCTGCAGGAACTCTGAGATGACTGATGTTCGTGTTTCAGGGTAACTCCAAAATCACTAGGACCAGACCACTATTTGAGTCCATCTTTATGCTTAGGCATCTATGAAAATTGAGAAAAAAGTTGTCTTATATAAGCAACCAAGCACAACCCAGAACTTAAAGTGCAGGTCTGGTTGTTCGCAACCTATTAGAACACGGTCAGTCTTTCAACTAAAAAAACCCCACAAACTCAGAAAAAGCTTAAAATCAACTTACCATATAAGAAGAAAAATCCATGCTGTGAGCAGAGCAGCACTCAGCTCCTTCATCCTGAAGGCCAGCCATGGCAAGAAACAGAAGTTTGCCATATCTGGATCCTAGAGAACAAAAATAAAGTGAAAATTCACCTATTCCTTTCTAGTGTATTTCATTGCTGTGCTCCAAGAGCAACATACTACAGCACTAGCTCCTCAGCTCAGAAGGCTTTTGGACAGGAACAGAAATAGCTGTAGCTACTGCTATAGCTCAGGCTGGTAAACAGTCCCTGGGTAACTGGGCTCAGCTTTATCTGTGATGGATCACTGATCACTCCCTTCCTCAGCTGATCCCAATCATCCAGGAAACAAAGTGAATCACTGACTTGACTAGGAGCAACAGTCCCTTCAAAAGGCAGGTAGGAGAGGTTTACAGAGGATGGGTTCTAAGAGAGGAACAGGGCAGGAGAGAAGAAGGAGGTTTAGAAATCAGCTGGTTACCAGGGAGTGGATGTAGTGTTAGAAGAATTGTATGAACTAGGTTGAAGGGAAGGGAAAGCTGGGGAGGACCCTATGAGAAAATAGGACAAAGAGAGCAGGAAAGTGGGAGGTCTTGTTCTTTATGGTCAAATTTCTTATGTATCTTACTTAAGAAATGCTATTGGGTATTGCCAGATGAGAATTGGCTTAAGTGAAGGTTCCTATTGCACCTAATCTCTGTTAGGTTAACACCTAGTCTAGCCAAGAAGGGTACTGAAATCCATCTATTTAGACTTGATGTGCAGCCAGCTGGATGACCATTAGCAGGGCTGATAATGTAGAGGTGAGAGGAGGAACTGTAATATAGTTTGTAAGTTCTCCAAAGACAGGTCCTGGTGGTGTGGAGAGTTTGGAGACACAGATCCCTAGTAGAACCCCAGGAGCTATTTCAGCCTGAGAGAAGCCCAGAGGATGAAGACTAAGGCAGCTAGGATAGGGTAGATAGCCCTGGGCTGGGGTTAGGACAGCCCAGAGTCCCTGGCTTTGGTGTTCATGTGCTGCACGAGCAGATAAAAGAAGGGCAGACACGCTGTCTTTTCCATTTCTGCTCCATGTGCAGTTGCTCACCACACTGCAAATACCGTTCAGAACAAGCCACCTGTGGTGTTTGACTTGTGAGTTATTTTCTTTAAGCTGCCAAGTGGGATTCAGAAATGCCTTTCTGTGAATTTGCAGCTGGAGAGCTGCTCTTTAGGCTGAACCTCTGTGTGCATCTCTGGGCTGTGTCTTTGCGTTCCCTCCTTTGGTGGTGAGTGCTCCCCAGCCTCTCGGGCTCTGCTTTCTGTCTGCCTCACATAGGAGAAACAGATACGCAAAAGCAAAACAGGCAAGCTAAGCACAAAACCAGAGACAAGGAGGGGGGAAAAAAGCCCTGGACAAATAGCTATAGAAAACCATGTTAATTAGGACTAAGAGAGGATCTGCTATACACCAATACCAGGTTTCTAAAAGCTGCTATAGGAGAACACTGAACTCTGCTTGAGTCCCCATCCTCTTGCTATTTTAAGTGGATGCCTGCTGAATAACAGGGTTTAGGCAGGCAGCTGATGGCCCCACTCAGAAAGTTCCTGCCACAAATGTAGTGAAATAGGAAAATCAAGTAGCAGCACTCGCTGTCTCGATCATGGTGTGGAGGAACCGGGCACACACCAGGGGAGGAGGCACAGAGGCTTTAGTGGTGCTGGGCAGGATGGGACTGGAGTGGGAAGGAGCCTCAGGGCTGGAGCAGAAGCAGGCTGGGGAGGACACCTTTCTATCAGGGATAGTGGTGAAAGGCATTAGGTGGCCCTGGAGGGAGGAGGACCCTAAAGCTAGCCTGATATGGGGCACAGGCTTAGAAGTTATGCATGGGGTGGGATTTTCCTGTATTTGCTCCATCTGCACTGCCACAGGGATATAGTTGTTATAGTGGATCTATAGAGGTATATATGTCTCTATGCTGCTGTGAATTTTTCTCTTCAATTTCATCTCCCCTTGTCTTCCTTCTCCTCACAATGACACACAGCTTTCAGATGGATTAGATGGTTGGAAGGAGGTGCCAGAAGTGTAACATTTACGACCATGCGTATTGCTATCGCACTCTGGCAATGTGCTGTGATGAATCCTTCCAGCCTGTGCCCCCTAAAACTAACCCTACTATAAGTCAAGGGCAATTTACTGAGTTTTGAAGCAGGTAGCACCCAGGTCTAGATATTTGAGCTCACTATTACTGAATACTCTTGAGAAAGCCCTTTGGTGACATTATTCACAGTTTCAAGCACTTTGCCGTGGTCTAAATGCTTAAATGGGAGCTGGATCAGGTCCTCAAGTGTGTTTAAAATTGTATCTGAGCTGGAGGGATTGCTTTAGCTTTCATAGCAAAGGCTTGGGAGAGATAAAAAGAGCAATTATGTGTTCCAAGAGTCAGAACTAGGTGTTTTGACGTTATGTTTCTTCTGTCATTTTATTTAATAATCCACTGCCCCTCAGTTAATAGGTTTCTCCTTGATTAGCCTATATAAATCAAAACTGCACGGCTTCATCCCTGACACGCCGTATATTCTGAGCTGAGGGTAATGAATCGTGCTGTGGGTTGATGTACTCTGGCTCCTGTTTAGAAAAAGTCCTGCATCAAGGAAACACCTTGGCTTTCAAATTGAGTTGTCAGTATACTGTCAAGGTTTAGAGGAGGAAATGCTGAAGATCCTAATAACCTGCAGCCAGGGATTACGTAGCCCTGAGCAGAATACGAAGCTGCAGAGGCTCACTTAGCCTGTGCTGTCAGCCCTCTGGGTGGTTTGGCTACTGCATGCAACTGCCCTGCTCTGCGCTTGCTGCCTTTCTGCCTCAAATTCTCCACCCATGCTGCCTTGTTTGTGAGCGGTGCAGGGAGCAGCTGCCCTTTTTATCATGACTGGCCCCAAAGAGGTGTCCACAGCAGCCTTTGGGCTATGAAGGCTGCTGCAAACCTGCATCAGGAGTGCACCTGTGGCACCTCCCAAAGGCCCACAGTTTGAAGTGCTGAGACTTGTGATTTTAATGGGAGCTGCTGGTTTTCCTAAGGCAGGACGGTTGCAGTTTGGGTCCAAACTTAAGCAGCAAGGAGAGAAGTTCTAGTTCCACTCCTGGACTTGGTTATTACTTTTCGTACCAAGCTGAACTGCGCCTCCAAAGAAAAGCACTACTTTTCTTGGCCACTAGATGCAGCTCACGCTGCATTGCAATCTGCTTTGGTGTCATTCTGTTTTTTTTTGTGAAGCCTGGCTGTTAAAAATTATTTCCCTTGTGTTTCTGGGTGGGTGTGTGTTTGAGGGGGTTGAATCTTTATCTTATAACCTTCCTGTTTTACTGCCAAGGCTCTCTCCCCCAAATTTCTTCCCTGCTGCATAAACTGTATGCATTTTGAATGCCAAATCATCACTCCTGTCTCCATACGGAAATACATTCAGCTGCAATGCTTTGATGGCCCTCTTGGAGCTAATGGGGAGAGAAGAAATCAGGTGAGTGAATGGGGAACACACTGATTTTCAGCCTCAAGCTGAGTACAAAATTTTACAGTGAGCTTTCCACCCCTTGCAATTGCATTTTCCCAAATAGTTTTTATGCTGCAGGTGTTGCATGTCAGTGCTGCCTCTCAGTTGTCAGACACCTGGGGGAGAAGCAGCCTCCAACTTCCACCTCCATGGGAGGGAAACCTCAGCATAGGGCCCAAGAGCACATGATGGGGATGGACGAAAAGCTCTGTTCTGGTTTGAAGTTCCACCCTGCCTAGCACTGCCGGATGGGAACAAGTGGCCTTGAAGAAACAGGGAGTCTGCAGCCAGCAGCTGCAGCAGTCAGAGCTGTGATTAAAGTCTGTTTGAAGTTGTCTGAGAAGAGCTGGAGGAGAGCAGAAATCGGGCTGCCATTGCAAAAATCAGAATCATTGAAAGCTGGGGCTGGGTGTTGAAAAGGCAAAAGGGCTGAGGAGCAGAAGGAGCAAAGCTGCGGTGGTCCCTTCCCTTCCAATAGCTTCTTAGCTCAGGATTCGTGTGCAGCACAGGGGTAGCAGTGCTGGTGAAAGGCTGGCAGAGGCTGTGAAATCCCAGCTTTGCCCTGGCTGTTCTGTGGGATAATGGGGGCCATGGTGAGGAAGGTGGGTTATCCTCGCTCACCTGCCCTAGCACTGCCTCTGAGCAGGTTTTCCAGAATTACATCAAATATTGCCTATTATCCTCTGCTTAAAAAATGGTACCCACATGGAAGGAACCTCATCACTCCCAGGCGATGGATGGGTACAAGCCCTGGCCACTGTTGAGGCTGGATCAGCTCTGACTGTCCTGGGACACAGAACATGCTAACCTGGCTGTCACTGTGGGATCTGTTCCAGCTTAGTAAATACTATTTTCTTACACTATAAAGTTGTTCATAACTATGGTATTTTTGTTGCTGTGACATATAAGCAGCCAGGGTGCTAGAAATTACCTGCAGTAGCTGTGGACACTTTCAGAGAACAGTTGGGGAGAAAGACCTACAGGCCTGGTGATTTTATTTTTCTTTGAAGGCAGTGAGATGTTCCTATTAAGCAATTACCTCCCAGGAGAAGCAGCAAGGTAGCTGCGCTATTACTTCTGGGTTGTTTTTCTTTTTTTAGGAAATCTAAAATAATTTATTCATAATGCACCAGATGAGATGGCTGAGACCTGCTGTGAGAGAAGGTAGTGCTCACAGTTTGTAATATTCTGTTGAGCTTCTGCTTTTGCACTGAAAAATGGGCTTCCTCTGATTAAAATGCTTTTAAATGACAAATCCACAGATGTTCTCTCCAGCTTGCTTGAACACAGTAAACTCATATTGATCTATGTGATGGCCGTGGGCTGGCTAGCATCTTCCTCCCTTGCTAGAGATGGTGTGGGCAGCTCCTTGGGGCCTCTGTGAGGCCATCTAGCTCTCCTTTCCATCGCAGATGGGGCTGAACCAAGGGAAAAGCTTCCTGAGACTGAGCTTTGGGAAGGAGAGGGCAAACGTGTCCTCCAGTGTTAGCTGTCCAGAGAGACTTCCCCATCCTGACCTGCAGGAAAGGAGGGTGAGCAGCAAACGCTGCCAGCTTTTGGGGAGCTGGGCTTCAGGGCTGGGGACAGCAGATAACTGCAGCCATCCTGACTGCACTGCATCAAACCCCATCCATCACAGCAGGGGAAGTGAAGCCTGGCTTTTGGAAATCCAGCAGTTTTGGTTTGTGCAAGTGTCACCAGTCCCTCCTGGCAGAGCTGAGTCCCAGCCCAGCACCAAGGCTGTCGGCACAGGGCCATCCTGCCTCTCCTCCCTAACAAGAGTTTGATTGGTTTCATTTCCCATCGAGGAAAAAATATAGCAGAAAAATAGAAGCAGATGTTTTTAGAGAATGTCTAGAGCTCCTGGAGCTTCAAAGAGCTTTTTGATTGCATAGGCTTTAAAAAACATATAAAAGAGAGCCTTTTGCTGTATTTTCACTAGGGCAAAACCCTCTTTGAAATTTGTATGAGGAGAGATTGTTAGACTGAGCCAACATGGGGAAAGCCTTATTGCTCACAAACCACATTTAAAATCCTTTTTACTATTTTTTTTTTCATGTGCTGCCTTGGAGGCATGTTCAGTTACCCTCTGCGCTAGTCATTACAGGCAAAGTAAGGAGGGCTGGCAGCTGGCAGAGGGTTTGCTGCTCTCCATGGGCTGTGGGTCGGGCAGTGCCGAGCTCTGCCCGGTGCCCACTGGGATCTGCACTGCTCCCCTCAGCTGAATCCAGCAGAGAAATTGCAGCTCTACCAGGTACTGCATCTTGGTGCTGCCGTCTGCACTTCTTTAATCATCTGCTTCAGATCCACAGGACCTTGCAGTGACTGGGGCAGGCCCACGTTCCTCTGGATGTGAGTGCAGTTTTCATCCTAAAAGCAATTGCTGGTACAGCTCCATTTTGGTTTTGTTTTTTTTTCTCTGTAAGAGCTGGAGGACTGTTGTTACTGCAGGGAGGATGTGAAGATACACAGTTCTGTGTCCTTAATAAGCCAGCCAGAGCATCAGAGTTGAAAATTTCAGGTCCAGGATGGCCACCCTGGCAGCATGAGATACCAGTGACCTGAGTTCCAAAAGTTGACTTTCCACCTGCTCCAGCTCTCCCAGGTGCTTCCTGCTCCCTGGGAAGGGGCTGTGTTTGGCCCAGGGGCTCCCCAGATGGTTTGCGTGCCATCGGGCTGTCACATGTCAGGGTTGCACTTGGCCATACAGCCTTCTCTTGGCATGGTTGTATTTTGTGCCCTGTTTGTGCATCCCACGCAGAGGACGTGGGAGCTGGTCAGTCAGGCAGTTGGGTTTTACCCTGGGGTAAGGTTCTGAGTTTTTCCCAGCCTGTGGGGGCCTGTTCCTTGGGTTCTGAGGAGCTTCAAACGCATGTTGGGTTCAGGGAGTTACTCTTGTGTCTCCCTGACACCATAGGCCAGAAAATGGGCAGAGATCTGCCCTTCAGAAAGACTAGGGCTCCCCAAAGCACTCCTGTTTATAAAAGTCATGTTACTCTGCAGCCAGTTAAAGCCAGATATTGTATAAATGCTCCCATATGTCTCACAGGGCTTTCCCTGCCCCTTCATGGAGCCACCTGACAGAGCTCTCCCACAGCGCTGGGAGTCTGGTGAGACTGCAGGCCTTCAACAGCAGATTGCAGAAAAAATGATAGGAGGTTTCAAACTCTCAGCACAATTTCTCACAAGCATAGCTTTCAATTTGATCTCTTTTTGGCTTGTTTCCCCTTGTGGTGTACACACATCTTTCAAGCAACGAGGAATTTGGACATCACTTCTTATTTCCCCTCAGCCTTCCCAATCCAAGTCCTGGTTATCCTTTTTCCCTCGATGCAGAGAGACAGAACAACATGTTTGGGACCAGCTGTGAAGCTACCAGCCAGAAGCTGAGTAGGTAGTATCTTGGGATGAACAGTGGGCACTGTGTGCTGTGTCTTACCCCAGCGCTGGCATATGGACCAGCAGGTGATTTTGGGTGCCAGGGAAAAGAATCGGCTGTGTTAGCTGCCCTTTCCCTTTTTATTGCGCTCCTGGGAGGAGCCACCAGCCAGCAAACTTATCCCTCCCTTTCTGCAAGGGAGAGGGAGCAGCATGCGTGACTTCCCAAAGAGGAAGCCTTGCTGATCCCCACATGTCCCTGTCTTACTCTGTGGGCCAGCACTGTGTTCCCTTCAATGCGGTGGATTATTGTGCTTTATAACTGCCTGGTCTGAAACCATGGCATGGTTATCTACTCCTTTATTCCCTAAGTGTGTTCTCCCTCATCCTTCCTTCCTCCCCATCTCCTTTCCATCCTGACAACTTCCTGCAGCCTACATATTTTGCAGCTGGAAGAAGCTGATAGGAAGCCATTTGGACATGTACAAAACCAGTCCTGGCTGCAGGGGTTGTCTTGGCGAGAGCAGAGGAGGGCTGGAGGCGAACCATCGCTGAAGATGGCAGATGAGCTCTGAGGTGCCAGTCTAGCTTGAATCAGCTTACACTGAGGAGCATGGGCATTACTCCTATTCATACATGAAATACTGCAAAGAAAGCTGAATCCATGTCAGATGTGAAGTCAAAACTTCCAGAAACCTATTAGCAGCTCTTGGGATGTGACCACGGTCATCTCCCAGTATGCCCCTTGCAGCCCTGCCCTGCCAGGAGCTGTTCCTGGGCTGTGTTCTTATTGCAGCCTCTTCTGGGATGCCAAGTGAACTGGGCCAGTATTACTCAGCCACATGATTTTATGTTTTGGGGTTATAGCAAGTTAAGTAGCCTTGACTCACAGGAATGTCCTTCCAGTCCCATGTTTGCCCTGGCTGTGTTTTGACAGGTCCAGGGGAGTTCTGCAGGCAGGACGGGAAGCGCTGAGCAGCCGGGCTGAGCACCATGGCCAGATGCTGGTGCCATGCACATGCCTGGCTTTGCCTGCTGCCAGGAGCAAGTAATGGCCAGAAAAATGTCCTCCATAAGAGCTCTCCACTGCAGTCTTAAAAACACAAGAGATGTACAGGGAGATACAGTTATAGTGACTAAACACTGGTACAGGGAGTGCACGAGGTGATTAAAAAAAATTCTTCTCTCTACCTTGCTTAATAATCTGGAAAAAACCTGGCATATTCTCAGGGAATGCAGAGTTTAATATCTGGCTGATGATGCTAATTTAATTACATGCCAGCAGGTGGTGCCCGAGTAGAAAAAGGAAAGAATTTAATACAGTATTCTCACCCCATGTGCAGTTGCATAGTGGTGGTTCATTCCCGGCTCGAGTCACACTCCAGCAGTTCAGACAACATTTAACAGCTCAGTAGTGGAGTTTTCTTCATTTCTATCTCATTTCATCTCCCCAGGCAGCCCCCAAATCCTCCTGGCTTGTGAGAGGGCTGGGAAATACCGCTCCATACAGAGGAAAAAAGTTTTATATGCACACCCAGTCCAAAGAGGCTGCTTGGTCCCACCTTAGTTGAAAGTGCAGAGGGGACAGGTCAGCCCAAATGAGTGTCTGTCTCATGGTTGGTAGGCAGCAGTTTTCCAAGGTGCGATCATTGTTTCTAGAGATTTATACCAAAAATGTGGAAAATAATGAGCTTGGGCCGTATTGAATGTTTTATGCAGGAGAGAGAAAGGACTTCTCTTGGCCTCCTTTTACATATACGAGGAACAGGATTTTGTGTCATCCACTTTCTGCTGAAAAAAAAGACATGAACTTACTCAGCTGGTTCCCACTAACAGCACATACTAAGCAGATGCAAAAATATCAGGTTTATGAATTCTGTAGCTCTGGCAAGTTGCTGATCTGAGTGGTTTTTGCAGGTGCTAAAACACAGAACACAGGCACTGCCTCTGCAGGGCTTGCAAGAACTTTAAAGGAATTTACAAACCCCTGCAATTCCTTAACTTTGGTGAAAAATAAGAGTGGTTTCTCTCTGGATTAGGACAGGAAGCCTGTAAATAGCACTTTCATGATCCTATTTCACTGCATTGAAAATAGAATGTGAAGCTTTTGCAGCTTGTTGTGGTTGTCCTGGCCTGTGTGATATGAGGATGGTGGCACTCAGCCCTGCCTGGGCAGTGGGAAAAGCAGGACGATACCCAGGCAGCACTAGGCACCTCCCAGCTCAAAACCAGCATGGTTAAAATGTAAGCTGGATGCTCAGCAGGAGGCAGCTGCAGTCCTGTTACTCCCGAAAGCGAAGGCCAAGGTAACTACGTAATGCCTAGGAGCGACTTTTTCCTCCGATCAATGAGGGTAAAGGGCCAGAGCTCCTTGGGAGCAATCTCTCCTGCAGGAGATTTTCTGCTGCTTAGAAAGCAGAGTCTCTCCTCTCCATCTTCTTGTTGAAATTCCCGACACGAGCAGACAAGCCTGATTAGAGTCAGTATAAACTGGTCCTTTAGGAGCAGAGCAGACAGGGAAAACTGTCAGGGAAGAGATTGCTTCCACTGGTAATTTATGCAGTTATTCTCCTTTTTTTCCCCCTATGGAGAACATAAACACTTCTGCTAGAGCAGAGATGATCCACTTCAACCATCTGCAGAGATCACCAAACACAGATTGCTCGGAGGCCTTAGAGCAGGTTGGACCCTTTGCTGGTGGTAGCATTACTGTGTATTAGCCGTGTTTGTCTCATTGGAGTGGGGGATCCCAGTCATTTCATCCTCTAGAGAGCAGAATAACATAAAAGCCAGAACATCACAGGGTCCAGATTCATATCCTGGGGAGGAGGTGAAAAGATAAGGGTATTAAATGATGAGCTTTTTTGTTTTACTCATTGGTAAGCTAGTTTTCTGATCCTGGCTGAAAATACACAGTGCTCTCATGGATCAAGCCTGGTTCCTCTCAGTGCTGCAGATGGTTATGCTGCTTCTCCTGCTGTATTAATGCTAACGGTCATGTATCACTGAGAGGCTTGCAGAAAAGATCCCACGTGTTATGTGTTTGCACTGGGGAACCAGTGCAGGAACAGTAGAGATAGCACATGAAGGGCTCATGGGAAATGATTTGTGCTGCTTTACCAGCACACATATACATACAGATACCAAGAACATAGTTTCAAAGCTCGCTGGTGAGCCTCAGCTTACCCCATGATGTATTCCAGACCTTCCTGAAACCCCAGTTGCTCGCACTGCTGGGATACTGGACAAGCCCAAACGTAGTCCCGGGCATCCTCTCAAGTGCAAAGTGGGCAGAGTAAGTGTTGCAGAAAGGCAGAGTGGTTGGGTGGCCCCAGAGAGTACCAAATCCCCCCAAGTCACAGGAATACAAAGTACATCTCTGGCATGGGGAGATCTTTTGTTTCATGCCCACTTTATTATGACCCATTGCAGCATCACCCTCCCCAGCTGGTCCCCGCCTTTCCCAGTCTCACACGACTCCTGGTTATTAAATCAGGTCTCGTGCTGTCCCTGCCATTGCTCAGCTCTCAGTCCAGGACATGGCACATGTGCTTCTGCATCAGATGGCCACGTGTCAGTGGTGCCAGCAGGGAAGGGGATGCCCACAAGGTGCTCAACTTCAGCTCCCCTCTCAGACAGCATCGCTTGTGGTGGTAAAACATAGGCAATACCTCCAAGGAGATAATTTAATCGTGTCTCAGAAGGTCCCCTTTCCACTCAGTTATTTCCCACAGAAACAGAGGCCAAGTGTTACTGCACAAGTCAAGACAACTGCACAATGTATTCAGCTTATCTGGGAGATAACATTTTATCAACATGCCAAGAGCTACAACTAATGAGGCACAGAACAGAGGAAGCCAAGTGTAGTAACTGGTGCGTACCATCTTTCCAAACACTGATAGCAGTTGCTTGCAGGGAAGAGCACACAAAGAACTAATGAGTAAATACACAGGAACCAGGCAGAGCCAGCAGCATCCCTAGACATTTGGTCTATTCTTAACAGACCCTGCAAATTGCTGTTGTACAGTCAGTAAGAGCTTACATGGTATCTCAGTCACCTGTTTGTATTTTTACACAAAATGTAAGGTTTTCTGAACAAAGACTGGACCTTGAGAGTCCCCAGTCCCAAAGAGAGCTGCTGGCAGGGCCCTGAGCAGGATCCTGATGTCAGAGTGAGTCTTTTTCTTCTCAGCCTTTCCTTAGCCCTGCCAAGGGGTGCCAGCAGGTCCCTTTGTTTGTGGAAATATTAAGGACAGTACAAATGGCCAAAGCATTCACAGGGAGCCAAATCAGTCACTGATACAGGGGGATTAACGCATCCCAGGACACTCCACTTGCTTTTGAGAGCAGACATACAGGAAAAGTCTTAACATACTCAGAAACTTCAGCCCGTTCTCCCAAGGCTGCTCAGGAGGGGCAGGGGTTTCCCAAGGGAAAGAAGGGAGCTCCAGACAGGAGCAGAGGTTACCTGTGGGGCTTGGAATTACTGGCAAGTGGAAAGGCTCAGCCCAAGAGCAGTGTGTCCTTGATAGGCAAGAAGGAAACATCTGTTTCTGTGGGAGACTCCACTCTTGCCAAGAGCAGGAGGCTTAAGCAAGAGGGAAGAAAGTGTTATGTGGGCAGAGAACTAAAATCTCTTTCATAATGCATGTCTGGTAGAGAATAGGCTTAAGGATGATATATAAGGTGGGAGAGCCAAGTCAGTGGAGAACCTGCTCTGTCACACTAATAAAATTCTGGGTGGGCATTTGACTCCTTGAAACTCTTTTTTTGGATTTTTTGGTTGGTGATGTTTTCTAAGAAGAAAATAAGAAGAGCCTGATCGCGTAAGTACAGCTCCTTTTTTGCTATTTTTCTGATGAAGAAAGAAATTATTTTTATTTATTACCATTGACTAAATGCTCTACTTCATTACTGCCTGCCATTTCTCACAAAGAAATGAAGCTGAACATTAGCCATAATTTAGCAAACTGCTGCGGATTGCAGTGCTGAGGGCAATTAAGCCATACAAAGCAGTGAATCCCTTCGCCATCCTCTCCTTGCAGCAGGGCTAGGCCTAGTGTTAGATCCCAAATCTCCTCCCAGCCTCCTAGGGCAAGGAATCAATGCAATCCACGCTCCCCATATCTGCTCTGCAGAGAGGTTTAGCTCTAACTTTAAAGCAAATGCGGATGTAAAAGGAGAGCTGTGTATCTCTTTGAGGCAGATTTTACCTTGTCAATGACTATAGCATTAACATTGGCAGCTTCCCAAGCCCTCTTGCTTTTCCAATTTAAATAAAACCAGAACAACAGCGATGCTGGAATGAAAGGCTGCTGCTCTCAGTCTCCCTGGATCGCACTCTTCTGTCAAGGGACAGGTAACCATGCCGGTCAAATCTCAACCCTCCTCCATCTCAAGGCCTCAGGTCACATTTTTGGAAAAAAACAAGCAAACCTTTGCACAATCCATCACACCTGGACTCAAATTTTTTGTAAGGAATATATTTTGTATTAATATAACACATTTTCAGGGACTTCTTGCCCCTAGGAATTCTTGTTGAGGCCAAGAATTTATTGAGGAGTTTAAAAAAAGAGACATTTATACTCATAGGAAGGATATCCAAGAGAATAGTCAGCATACACAAGACTGCAGACTTCCAGAAAGGATATAAACTCAGTCAAACACTAATAAACAATAAGCTGCTTTCAGTCTTTGCTTTTTCTCTCCTACTATGCCTGCTGATAGGAAGTAAAAGCTTTTATTCAGGGAATTGGGAGAGATAGTTTTTTGCTCCTTAAAAAGAAAGAAGAAACACCAGTTTCTGGTAGAAATTCAGATAATGTCAGAAATGTTTGCAGATAAAAAGTACCCTGCTGAAGGTAACAGAAGTTTTGCCTTAGAGACAGCAAAAATCACAGAATCAGAGAGTGGCTGGGGCTGGGAGGCAGCTCTGGAGGTTGCCTTGTCCCTGCTCAAAGAAGGGTCACTTACATCAGGTTGCCCAGGACCATGTCCTGTTGGGCTGTGAACATCTGCGAGGATGGAGACACCACAACCTCTCTGGGCAACCTGTTTCAGTGTTCAACCACCCTCACAGTAAGAAAATTATGTTTAAGTGGAATTTCCTGGATTTTCAGTTGCCTCTTGTTCTTTCACCAGGCACCACTGAGAACAGTCTGGTTGTGTCTCCTTTACTTCCTCCATCAGGTATTTATACACACGGATAGGATCCCCCTGAGCCTCCTCTTCTCCAGGCTTTCTCAGCCTTTCCCCATGTATCAGATGCTCCAGTCCCTTCATCACCTTTGTGGCACTTCGCTGGACTCACTACAGCATGTTCATGTCTCTGGGCTCTGGGGAGCCCAGCACTGGACCCAGCCCTCCTGATGTGTCCCACCAGTGTGAACAGAGAGGGAGGATCACCTCCCTTGACCTGCTGGCAATGCTTTGCCTAAAGCAGCCCAGGGCAGCAGTGACCTTGTCTGCCCCAAAGGGCACACTGCTGGCTCTTGTTCGACTTGGGGTCCACCAGGACCCCCAGCACCTTCTCTGCAGAGCTCCTTTCCAGCCATTTAGCACCCAGCCTTTCCTGGTCCCTGGGCTTATTCCTCCCCAGGCATAGGACTTCGAATTTGTTGGCCCATTTTTCCAGCCTGCCAAGGTCCCTCTGAAGGGCAGCACAACCATCTGGCGTACTACCACTCCTCCCAGTTTCGTATTGCCTGTGAAACATCTGTCCCCTCTCTTCCCTTAAGCTTCCAGCATCCCAAACACCCTCATTTTTCATCAAAGGGGGATATTCTTAATGTGGCTGCAACTGGAAGAGGATTTCAGCAAACCATTTCTCAGATGCTGCAGCCCTTGTTCCTCCCACAGACTCATCAGTGTTCCCACGTTTCACCACCCTGAGTCCTTTGAGCTCTGACATACCTGTCTGACAGAAAGAGAAATAAGGAAAAGAAAAAGTGCGAGGGCTATGTAAGCAGAGAGGGAATTTGGAGAGTACCTTTAATTAAGTTACTGGTGAACAAAGCCAAACACCTTTATAAAATGAAAAGATCATCTGTGAAACTGGCACTGAATCCAGCTTCTAAAATTAATCCAGAGAGGAAAGGCTGATAGATAAAAGAGCAGCCAAGGGAAAGCCGTTAATTGCCAGGACAGGCGTCTGCTTTCTCTGCACTGCACACGTTAACTGTGGTCAGAGACAGGAAGAGTTGGATTAAGGGTACCAGAGATTGTGAACCACCATCCTTGAACTGAAACCCCAGGAGAACCAAAAGACCCAGAGGTGAATTAATAGCAACAAAAAGTCTTTCAGCCTGTTGGGCCATCTACTACTTTGAGGAGGCTTAGGAAAACCAAGGAAATTTACAATTAAGATTAAAGACACAGCCATGGAAGGTGAGCTCTTTTGCACACCATTCAGCCAAGTACAGTGTTGAACCATGACTCCCAAAACCTGGCCATGAGATAAGGTCATGCTTCTGTTCTAGGATTTGGTAATGCAGCTGCTTCCAGTGCAAGCACCATGGGTAAGGAGTACCCGGTTAGTGACTAGTGTGCCAATTCTAACACTCATAAGGGAAATAGATGGACTGCTGTCATCTTCTGCTAATATATTATTATCTTGCCCAGCCTGGAAACAGGGAGAAGAGCTGATTATTCACTGCTGTGACCCTGCATGGACCCGTTTGCCACCAGAGTCAGCATTAATTTCAGTTTCTGGAAGCAGCAGTAGACTTACATCTAACCATTAATTAGGGCTAGGACGTGTTTGTCCTGTGTTTTCCATGGATACCACTGAAGTTTCGGGCTATATGAATGAACCTGAGATAAAGCTTTTTGCTGGCCTGCTCTTCACAAGTAGACCATGCTGAAGGGACCAACATCAGCAGTACCAGGTGGGTGGAGTAGAGTCATAGCCTCTCCTTGTAGCTCCTGGCCAGAACAACCGAAAATGAGCTGCTTCTTCCCTCAGGCAGGGTATGTCAGCACAGGGTGAATGCTGAGCTACCAGCTGGTCCACAGCTTAGTCATGCTGCAGGAGGCTCAGCAATACCTGTTCTTCAGGATGAAGGTGAGATTGCAAGCCAGTTCAGTGAGTACTTCCATTTACAGTAACCAAAGGATGAAACTTAAATAATCACCTTCCCTCAGGTCATTAACTGAAGATAAATGCCATGCAATTATGTACATATCTGATATTTATTATAATGGCACCAATCGTAATGAATTAAGTCAGTGTTTAGGTGAGTTATTTCCATAGATAATTTAGTGTAAGTTAAATTTTCCTTTACCAAATCTATTTTAGAGCCCATAACTTTAATGCCTGACGTATTGCTTAACGACAGCTTTTGGCTGTGCATTAGTGAACTCCAGTTGATACAATATTTCTTCCAGATAATTTTTCTAGTAAAGGAAATACAGCATTTGTATGCAATTTCATGCCAAGTCTTGAAAGAAAGGATGAGAGTGAAAGTGTGTGTATGTATTTATCTATGAAGGAGGTGAAGGTGAATATTTGCAGAGCCTTTAAGGACACTCCCCCAACAATGCCTCTGCTTGCACATGGTCAAGGACCTGCAGATTAAAGACCATGGCTGTATAACTGGGCTGAAGATAATTGTCCATCAGTGTCAATGCTAGTGGTGCTCATATGCTCTTTTCTGAAATGTAACCATCAAAGAGTGAAACCATGAGGATGATCTCATGTCTAACAGGGTTTAGGAAAGGCTGAGAGAAGGATAGGACTGTGTGACCTTCAGAAAATAGAAATAGTTCAAGATTAGTAACCTTATTCACAGCTATCTTCAGTGTAATTAAGCTGCAATCAAAAGGGACATCAGGAAGGGATATAATACTTTAAGTATATTGTTGAAAAAATGACCTCTCTTGCTGACTACTGAACTTTGGTGAGACAGGCTACAAACACCAGCTAGGAGCTAGCTATGGTATGGAATTGAAAATTAAAACATAAAACTGAGAGTCTTCAAAGAATAATGAAGAGAACATTTGGGATGCGCAGGTGCACAGTAGGTGCAGAGCAAGGGCTTCAAAAGTCCTTGGAGGGCTTTCTTGGACTGCATAGAGAAGAAAAAGCACTTTCGCTGTCTCCTGCACACCAATGTTTAAGAATACTGATTTGGTTGAACATTTTCTAATGCACTTCAATTTATTTCCTATCAAGAAAGAAATGTAGTTTAAAAGGACTGCTCAGCTGCAGATGTCTTCTTACAAAGAGATATAAAATTTAATCTTTTTGGAGGAAATAAATTAAGCTTTTTAACCTCTGAAGTTACTTTCTAAATCAGAGTGCTGGACCTCCAAATGAAGCTAGTGGACCAGAGATTTGTACTTGCTGCTCAGCAACAAATGCCAGCAAGGTAATGCATTTTGTTAGGCCCTGATGACAAGAACAATCTATTAGGAAAGCCAGGAAGGTCAAATGTGGCATAATGAAACCTCCCATCATGGCATCTTTTTGCAGCCATAGTGTTCCTCTCTGCTTCTGTGCCAGGGATCAGACACATGGCGACGTGCCCGTCAGGGATGGTGCTCGTGCAATGGATTCAGAGATGGTGTTGGCCAGTCTTGACTCCCCAGGGAACTGCAAGTCCCCTTTCCGTAGTGTCTAATGAATAATAGATATGATGAAAAATGTGTTTCAAACATTGATCATGATCATGCTCTGCCCTTCGGGGTGGCAAGCCCAGAGGTCAGGTTCAGCTGTTTTACCTGTTTGCGTGGCTGTCAACAAGGTGTCCTTCAGCGCTCTCTGCCTCAGGCAGGTGGGATGCTGCAGGTGAATTTTGTGCCTCCGAGATGCTCCTCTTTCCCTGTACTTGGGCTTTACAAGATACCTCAAACCTCTTGCAAGAGTGTGTTACAGCATCTTGGCATTAATTTGTGTAAGTTCATAAAAAGCTTCTGATATCATAATGCCTTTGTGGAATCATACTAGTCTTACACAAAAAGCTTATTTCATTAAAAAACTACATGTACAATGACACAAAGATCTTCTGCGTGGCTTGAGCTACTGCTTTGACTCTTTAATGAATTTCAACAAGGGCAAGTGTAGAGTTTTGCATCTGGGGAAGAACAACCCCATGTACCAGTACAGGTTGGGGGCTGACCTGCTGGAGAGCAGTGTAGGGGAAAGGGACCTGGGGGTCCTGGTGGACAGCAGGATGACCATGAGCCAGCAATGTGCCCTTGTGGCCAAGAAGGCCAATGGCATCCTGGGGTGTATTAGAAAGGGAGTGGTTAGTAGGTCAAGAGAGGTTCTCCTTCCCCTCTATTCTGCCTTGGTGAGGCCACATCTGGAGTATTGTGTCCAGTTCTGGGCCCCCCAGTTCAAGAAGGACAGGGAACTGCTTGAGAGAGTCCAGCGTAGAGCCACAAAGATGATTAAGGGAGTGGAACATCTCCCTTATGAGGAAAGGCTGAGGGAGCTGGGTCTCTTTAGCTTGGAGAAGAGGAGACTGAGGGGTGACCTCATTAATGTTTATAAATATGTAAAGGGTGAGTGTCATGAGGATGGAGCCAGCCTCTTCTCAGTGACATCCAATGATAGGACAAGGGGCAATGGGTATAAGCTGGAACATAGGAGGTTCCACATAAATGTGAGGAAGAATTTCTTCACAGTGAGGGTAACAGAACACTGGAACAGGCTGCCCAGAGAGGTTGTGGAGTCTCCTTCTCTGGAGACATTCAAAACCCGCCTGGACATGTTCCTGTGTGACCTGATCTAGGTATTCCTGCTCTGGCAGGGGGGTTGGACTAGATGATCTTTTAAGGTCCCTTCCAATCCCTAACATTCTGTGATTCTGTGATTCTGTGTGATTCTGCAGAACCATGGTCTCACTACAGCCCCACCATGGCTGAGTTATAGGCTCAGCAACGTGTGAGCACTTTGTGGTGTAGCTACACTTCCAGTACAGGGTCAGACCTGGTTTATCACTGCACTGGTGAACCTGCATTAGCTGTGCTGGTTTTGGAGATGCATATTCAAAACAGACCACCAGTCACTGTGGCAGTGGTCTGCACTGCTTCTCTGCAAAATGCTTCACAAGTGGTTTCTTTACAAAAATCTCCCTCCCTTCTTACCTGAAATCTTCTCGCTGGAATGAGCAAAGGAGGTTTCTACCATCCCCACCCGCCATCATGCTGAGGTTGTTGCTAGGGGTCCTGATGGGTTTTGGGTGTAAAAATTAGGATGACTGGACAGGAAAACAAATGAACAGTTTTTAACTGTAAAATATTTTGAGTTTGCTGCCAGTCGGAGCTCAGCATGTTTAATTAAGGTGTGTGAGCTTGAAGGAAGCTAATCTTTGCTGCTGAGTCTATTTTTTGCTGGTTTATTAGATAATACAGTAAAAGACAGATTGCGACTCCTTTTTTTCCCATTTTCTTTTCCTTGCCACCAGCAGTAGGGGGAGGAGATAAAATCCCTTCACATGAAATCATCTTAATGAAGGACCAGAATCAGTAGAATTAACCAGAGGCACAGCTGTACACCTCGCTGCACACGCCCAGGTCCCACGGCGAGGATATTTCCAGAATGACTGCTTGGACTAAAGTTCATAATTAAAGCTGTAAATCTTGGCTCACTGCTAAATTTGCCTGCATGCAGAGAAAGAGTAGGAGGGAAAGGGAGTGCAGTCTCTCTCCCTCCCGGGAAGCCTTGTTTACTAGTATTTTGTAGGTTTTCTTATGCTGGTGGTGTTTAACAGGCATGCAAAGAGACAGGTACTGAGAGCACCTTGATGTGGAGGTGTTTTGGGGACCTGACAACCATCAGCAGTGCTGGCTGGTTTCCCTTTTGCAGCAGAGCCCTGCAATGCAGAAATATTGGTGGAGCCAGATGTCTACACCCAGGGTTCCCACGCTGGCAGCAAGATTTGGGGGTTGATCAGGGACGTCCTGTTGCCATGAAGCACAGATGAAAGCTTCACAGTGAAACGCTTCACCGTGCCATGAATCACCCCGCTGCTGGTCTTACAGCAGCACCCTGGGAAGAGTGGGGTAGCAGCGGGTCTCCTAGAAAGACCTGATCCCTTAGGAGGTCAAGGGATACTCATGAGCGATTGCAGTTTAATTCCAGTGAGTAATCTGATGCCTGTAATTAATAGCTGCAGTTGCACTTGTTTTCAGAGCAAAACTGGTAAGCAAATCCCTGCTTGTTTAATTCTGCCACATGTACTGTGCTAGATGGAGCACAGCTCCTCTCACCCCTCGTGTAACCCACTCTCACACAGCCCTGCAGATCCTCCTCTGGAAGCATCTTGGCATTTCCCAGTTAGTGACAAAATGAAGTACCACAGTGAATACTACCAGCTAGTGTTTACCACATTTGAGGGTATAATACACTTTCTGATAGACCACCTGAATTTTATAGGAAATGGCATATCTAATTGGCCAGAAACTGTGATCTTCTCTCACATACATCTGATGGGATTGCCTGTATGCAAATCACTCCTTATCCTTTGTCCATAATCTGTCTAAATGTGGCAGAATAAGGTTTTATTAATAATGTTTGCATGCCCATGGCACGGAGCTGAGTCACTACCTGCAGTACACAAAGCAAGACAGAGCTGTAGAGCATGTCTATTAATAAACATGATAAATCCATACCTTTATGAGTAAAAGTTGCATGTCTCTGCCAAAGAGACAGCCCTTTGTTGAAATAGTGATTTATTGCTATTAAAACTGTGTGATTAGGTAAGCTGGGAAAGCAGACCCAGAAAATCTCACGGCTGCCTACTCACATGACGAGTTTCACCAAGCATGGAAATGCAGGAACATTTTATCACGTCAGAACTTCAGAGGAAAACATTTAATTCCAAGGTCAGTTCTTAATGATGTGGTTGTGGATTTTCAGTCACAAAATTACTACATGATTTATAATGAAGTTCACATTTGAAATGCTGGAAGATTCACACACTCACCCCCAAAAAAAAGAAAGTCAGAAGAAATGCTGTGATAAAGCCAAATTATATGGCGTCAATCAGCCATCTGTTGTGCACTGTGGTTTCTAATGAACAAGGTGAAAACTTTGGTAGGCTGTAAAAATAGAGAATTACAACATCCAGTCTCCCTGCAGTAAATACTTTAAGTCAACATGAGATAATTTACACTGAAATTACCAGAGTTCCATCGTTTTGTGAACAAACTGTTCTGATAGCCAAGGTGGGACATTCAGCCAGGAGACATTATTCTTTGTGGATGCACCAAGTAGGGCTCTGTAGTGAAGACCTGGTGAGTTTTGGAAAGGAAGGGAGAATCCCCTGTGTTAGTGTGAAAACTGTCCTTGCCAAATAACCCCGCAGAGTCCCGGAGCGTGCCATGTGCTCTCTGCTAATCGTACATGAGTAAATGGACTCGTGTTTGGAGCTGGTCCTTATGTCACCACCTGCCCTTTGCTGGATCATTTAATTTATCTCAGCTACCTCAATAGCAGAATAATATGAGCCCATCAAACTCCTCATCTAATTAAAATTCAGTGAAACCTCTTTGGGTGGATACCTTCATGCTCCCATTCTAAAAGTCTTCAAAGGCAATGTTTTCTTTTCCTCCTAAAGGATGTTTCCCTCATCACCTGAACCAACTCAGAAGCTGATGTGGGTTTTTTACCAGAGCTCCATTTCGAAACGGTTGCTCTCGCTGTGTCTTCTCACCAGGGCTGAGCTCATCATTACAATTCATTCTTTTGAGGTGGTCACTGAGACAATTTGGCCGTGGAGGAGTGAGGCCAGCCAGGCTTCAGAGGAAGGAACCGGGGCTTGTTGGTTCATAATGAGCAACCCAGGCTTTCATCTTCTCCATTACACCTACGGAGGAGTAGGGAGATATAAACTTTGCAGTAATTACCCATATATGTGGCCAGAAGAGGAGTGGAGGAGAGCTTTTGTGCAAAAATGTGGCTATTTTTCATTTGCCTCTTTCATGGGTGATCTTTGCTGAATTTTTTACACAGGACACTCTTTCTCTACAAATATCTGAGAAACACAAACAGGAATCTGTATGCTGATTACATGAAGATCATCAAGATGCACTGCATGGATGATATACTGTCTCTTAGGAAAAGATAGTGATGGATCTGTGAGCTTGCATTCATTTGACATGTTGCAAGTCCTGGGGCCAAGGTCAGCAGGTGCAGGTTGGGTCAGATGTCATGAGCATAACTGATTAAATCCTGCCAGGCAGCCGCCAGCCAGAATCCTGCGAGAGGATGCTCCTCGTGCCAACTGCTCTGCTTGAAAGCAGATTGCGAAGCACAAATCTGAACCCACAGCTCTGTGATAGATTCAGCCCATTTCATGGGGTGCAGCTCCAGCTGCTGGGAGAGGTTGCAGTCACGGGGTGCTGGGCTCACCATCTGCGCCGTCGCCTGAAAAACAACAGAGTTATAGTGCAGCCCATGGTATCGCCAAGGCTGGCAGTGCACAGCTCCACAGCATCCATAACCTTATGCTGGCAGCCTCATCTGCAGCTGGTACAAATCAAGACTGAGGAGACTGTGCTGTCTGTCTGTCCCTCCCCTGCCTCTTCCCGGTACCTGCTGAACCCACTGGCCAGCATCAGCCAAGTTGAAGAGCAGAGAGGAGACTTCAGAAGTTTTAAAGAATTTACATCTTAGGGAGAGCAGACTGACTCAGGTTACTGCAACAGGAGTGACCACAGCAGGAGGCCAGCAATTATCTGCTTAATTTGGCTTGGGCACAAGCAAATGAGTGTGGGCTGCCAGCCAGGCAGGGAGCACGTCACAGCTGGCACAGCCACCCCAGCGTGACCCACTGGAGGGTACAAGATGGGGGGAGCAGAGGGTGCAGGGGTGCTGGGCAGAGGCTGTATCGGTCCCACTGCTTGTGGGCTGATGTACCCCGGGGCTGGGGTGAGGTCTGTACCAACGTGCTGCCTGACCCAGGATGCAACAGGGTAATCCCGAAACTGCTCAGAGTAACAGCTGAGGAAGGATGCTGCGCTGGAAGAGAGAGGCAGTTGCTGTTTGATCAGTGCAATGCCCCAGGCTCTCGTCCCCGCAGTGTGCTTTGGTTTTGTCATTGTTTCTCCCAGTACCCTCCTACGTGGGTGGAATCGGACTGAGACCATCAAGCAGGACAGCCTCCCTGTTTGGCTCTCCACTCTGATCCCTTCTGTTGTGCTCCTCAGCGTGCCCTGTGCTTCACAGCTTTCAAGACATACGGCACTAAGAAGTCAAGTCTTACCCTGGGGTGTGGTGAGACGGACAGAGGTCTCTCTGTTTCTATCAGTGTGGAAGAGCATCCTCTGAGTGCAGCATCCCAGAACTTAGCACCACAGAGCCAGGCACTGTTTGAAAAGCCTGCAAGATGTTAGATTAAAGGCAGATGCCCCAGGAACAAAGGGAGAGGTGAACGATTATATTACTACTTCAAAAGGAGCTGATTCTGCAAGTAATTAACTGTTTTTCAGGTGATAGCTGATTTTTTTTTTTTTTTTTTGTAATATAACCATGCAAGTGTTACATTGCAAAGGCCCTGAAAATATATCCAGGGTCCACAAGCCAGCAGAGAAAAAGACTGCCCAAAGAGGGGTTTGCTGGTGAATGGCATCTCACAGCCACTGCACAGAAACGCAGCAGGGCGCTGCACTACTGCAGTCAGTGGTGGCCCTGCGCTGCAGCACAAGAAGAGCTTTGGGCTCAGAGCTGTGCTCAGACCCATCCGTGTGCCCTGAGCTTTCTCCCTGTCTGCAGTGGGGTCGTGTTTAGTGACAAACCACCAGCTCCATGGCCAGCAAGCAGCTTGTGGCTGGAGGGCACGGCGAGCGCTTGCAGGAAAGCGGAGCTGATTTAGCTGTTTTCTAGTGAGCAGCATTGATTTGGAGACAGAAAATCGCCCCTGAAATTCAGCAATTACCCAGTGCGTGGGCCAGGGAGCCAGTTTGCTGCACAGGAGTGAAGCCGAGAGCAAAGTGGTCTCTGAGCAGCTCGGTGCAGCCTTGCAGAGCGGTCCTCCTGCAGTGTAACAGTACACGCAGTCTCCCAACCAAGAGCCTTAATGAGGGACCTGCTTTTTTAATAGTCCCCTGCACAGCCATCAGTCCTTAAAGAGGATTTACATTATAGCCAGCTGCTATGAAGATATTTTATTGGTATAGTAAATACAGAGAGAGAAATGGCGGCTTTCAGTCTCCTGGTTGCTTGTGCTTTCCTGCCCTGTAATTCATAACCCTTTGTGTCAGACGCCAGAATCTATCCCGGTGAATGCTCTGAGGTGTCCCCTTGTTCCCCCGACTTGGCCAGACCAAAATCACCCTTAGGTGCTTCTCTCCCACCTGCTTCCTGGGTCTCCTGCTTCTGGATGGGTGGCTGAGGGACAGGGGGGGTTGAGAGAGCAGAAGGGCTGCAGTGGAAGCTGTGAAACACATCCAAGCGGTGAAGTCTCGCACAGAGTTCTGTTAGACCAGAGCCAGAGGGAGCACGAGAAATGCCGCAGTGACAGGCAGAGGCAATCCTTTCCTGTGCCTCTACAGAGGGCACGTGCAACAGCAGGGCTTAAACTCGTGTCTTGCTGCGTTTTGCTTTCTGGTTGGGTGGGGACTCGGTCTTACCACTGTATTTACCCACAGGAGACAAGAAGGTGCCTCGTTGCATGGGGATGTACCCAGGCATAACATACCACAGAAAAAGTTCATCACACGCAGTCCCAGGAGTGCTGCTTGCTAATATTAAATGACTGTGGGGGCACTAACAGCAACACAGCAGCATATGGGCTTTTCTCCTTGCCCAGCCTCTGTGGCCGTTGTTTGGCACCTCAGCCAGAAAGCTTGGCCAGGAATGTTTATCCATGTGTGATGGGAAGCAAGGGGGGTCCGTAGGTGTTCCCCTTCCCCCAAGGTGTCTATGCAGAGACCGTGGGCCTGGGATCAGTGTGCAGGGCTGGTGCCAACCCTGCAGCTCAGAGTGGCACCGGAGGACTTTGCGAATGACCCACAGATACTGCGCAGGTGAGGGCGGGCTGAGAGCAGGAGCGGAGCTGCAGGAAAATATCTGGTGTGTCTGCCCACTGAGGTGTGAGCCATTAGAATTACACAGGATGTTATTTTCCCTCTTGCAAGTCACGCCTGAAATCTGGTCTCGTAAATGAGGTTGTTTTTATTAGAGGGAACTTGCCTTTACTGGGTTATAAATCTGAATGTGAATGTTAATTTTATTGCCCTGCATCTAGAGGATAGCAGAAACACAAACATTACAATCCAGATAGCGCGGCCAAAAGCACAGACACCGCATCCGAGTGTGTTCCTGAGGAATTTCAAGCAGGCCACGAGTGCTGCCTCCTCCTTCCCACCCCGGGCAGCTGCTGTAGAGCTGGTGGAGGCGAGCAGGACCTGGCAGAGCTCACAGTTAAACGGTGATGAAGAATCAGTTGTCTTGGGCATGTGATCCCACAGTTTAGGTGTTTTTTGGAAATTCCTGTGGCACTTGCTTAGGGTCCAGTTTATGGCACTAGGGCAGGTTGTCTCTTATATCCCTCTCTGCTGTAGCTACTGCAGCTCCTGGGTTTGGGTGCAGAGTGCTGCGTATGAACCTGCACCAACACAGTCCTGCTGCGGGGAATGAGCCCGGCAAGGCTCTGGAGGAGGCTGGTGGCATTAGGGGCTTCAGAGCTCTCTGACAAGTTGTTTCCTCGTGCACAAATTAAGTTGCTCATCTCCTAAGTTATTTGTTTGGAACATTTGCTTTGGTGCAGAGCTCTGGTGGAGGGGCACTGGCTATTTAGGCAAACAACAAAATTCTGTGATGTCAGGGCACTGTAAATAGCACAGACTTGCAGGGAACAAAAGCTGTTGGAAGTGTCTTGCCCACCTTGCTGAGAGCAGTGATTTCAAAGGTAGTAGATTACTCTGTCTCCAGTGTCTTAGATTACAGCTGAGTCTACTCTAGAAACAATTCCTGGGAAAGCAATAGGAGTTAAGAGTTTACATTTTTTGGCCAACACTTCTTTGCTGGCAAAAGAAACTTTATGCTGGCATAGATAGCTGCATTCAGAGGACTTTTGCTGGCGTAGAAATGTCATGGAAAAAAATGGTCTCCCTAAGGAGCATTGCTGTGCTGGCGAAACTTTTATCTGTAACAGTCCTGGAGATAATTTGTGACTGTAACTATAGTCGGTGTATTTTTGCTGGTTTAGCTTGTGTCATTTCTGTGAATAAACCAAGCCATCATTTCAGAGTTACCTTGGCAAAGCTTTTCGGTGCAGACAGGATCTATGTGTTGATTAGGAACAGATACACGGGCACACAACACAAGTGTTAGAAAGGTATTTTTGTGACAAATGCTCAGGACACTGATTAACTCTCTACTGGCAAGTGTTAGAGCTGTGAAGTGCACTGAGCCTGGTCCCGGGCAGGTACCTCAGCAGATGCCCCAGATCAAAGGAAGGAGTGGAGTTGTTCAGTGGCTTTCATTACTGACCATGGCAGGCAGCGAAGTGCTGCATCGCCCCATATGGAAAGTGGCTCAGCCATTAAACGAGGTACAGATTTCTAGTTCTTCTGTCGCTTGGTAATTATGTCCAAGGTTGGTTTAAAGAAATAGCTTATTGAAGTGACATTGGTTCTTTCAATATTAACTTGGGAAAAATAAAAAATTAATGCAATCCCTGCAAACACGACCTAAGACAGAAATGGCTTTGAGCAAAGGCACGGTGTTGTTGAAATCCAAAAGCAGCCTGAGGAGTGTGGAACTAAGGCAGGGGCTGGCTGCAGGCTTGTGCTGGCCTGATCCTACCCACTCCATTTAGGAGAAATATTCCTATGTTTTTTAATGAGATGAAGGTTATCTCATCTCATTAAAGATGAGATGTTCTTTCTGGCATTATAATAGGACACGCTTGATGCATGTTTCAAAGCTGTTTTCACTACCTGAATTCACAATGAGGAAGGTCATCTTTTTCCCACTAATTACCCCTTATGGTTCGGAGATGTGTCTTGATCCAAGGGATGCTGGTCAGTCCAGCTGCAAGACCTCAGCTGATCTTACAGGGAACTTCTTTTCTTGCTTTGAAGACTTGAGCAAAGATCCTAATGTGCTGAACTCAGCCAGGATCTGAAAGTCCTAGAGACCATCTACCACTGCAATTATGTAACTCACCCCAGAAACCCAGCAGAAATTATTTATACTTCCACTTACAGCCCATTTGTAGCTTCTCGTCCAGAGGCATGCCTAAGCCGCCTCCATCCCCATCTGCACTTCAAATGTCTCAGAATGCAAAAGTGTGTGGAGCAGGATCTTCCTTCCAAGACAGTCAGCTCAAATTATGGTCCTTGCATGAAAAATGAGTCACTAAGAACCACAATACACTCTGCCTTCTTTTAGTAGTTTTAAGCCAAGTTTTCACAGTAGGTTGTTGGGTTTTTTTAACTTAAACCAGAGATTTGATATGCACTTGTTAAAATGATTTCTTTAAAAGGCTGTTTGTCCTCATCCCCAGACTTTAAATAGGACGTATTTGAGGGGAGAGGGTTGGACCAGATAACTATGATCTGAATACCTCACAGGTTAATGCGGTGTTAATCACTTGGTATCTTTATGTGGCATTTGCTTCTAAAGCCTGCAGTGAAAGCCAGGACTCTGCTGTCCAAGGCAGACATCACACCAGTCCCTGAGAGCTACAGAGATGAGCAATAGCTTCCACCCCTGGGTGCCTTCCCCTTGCTGGAGAAGGGGAGCAGCCATTCCAGCAGCTCCTGATTTGATTGTTGAACTGCTCTGCAGCTTCTCCTGCTCACACCCCCCAGGAGGCACCAGGTCTGCGCAGGATGGGAAGAACCTGTCTTTCTCTCTGCAGGTGCCCAGCTCAGCCCAATGCTGCCAACTTCTACCACAGCTTGTAAGGAGATGGGCCAAAACCCAAGGACTGAAGTCCACCAAAGAAGCAGCCTGCTCCATGTGCTAGCCACTGGGCCACATCATCCGTGCATCCAGAACGCCTGCTCGGGGGTGGATGCCTCTCTAAGTTCAGCCGTCTGTTCTCAGCCCTTGTTGGCATAGAAACACCCTTTCCAATTAACCTCCTGCAAAATATACACATACAGAAATACCCTGCAAACAAGTGAGCTTCTCTTTTCTTTCTGTCTTTCTTTCTTTCTTGCCCTTTTTTCTTTTTGGCCTGTGAGTATGAGGAATCAAGAGAAGTGTGAATCTGGGTCTTTTTAATTTTGAAGCATTTCAGGCTCACTGCAGACTGTTGCCAGGCTGTGTAGCTGCTCCCTACCGATAGTAACAGGCAGGCTAAATACTAAGCAATCAAATTTCCTCTCTCATTCAGCCTTGTCCTCCACATGTTGTAGAGACGAGAATGAGAGCTGGGCCTAATAACTATGTAAATTGATCAAGGCAGGAAACAATCATGCAAGGATTAGTAAACCCAGGACTTTTGAGAGGTTAGGACAGATCCCTTACACAGGGGCCTGAATTGCTGCCAAAAGCCCCATCCTATTGAAAAGAGCGAGTCCTGTGTACCTGTCACTGCTTATCAGTGCCAGACTCTTGATGGGCTCAGTGCCTGTGCCAGAGTTGGAGGAGAAGGTGTTCTGGGGCAGCCTCGTCCTGTGTCCTGAATTCAGAAGTCAGGAGGCCAATCCCTGGACTACTCTCCTCCTCCTGCTGCCTGTATCCAGCCCCTTGGCAAGACTCATCCCCAAGGAGTAACCATGACATTGCCCTGGAGAAAAAGGGAATGTGGTCCTTCTCCACATACTGGTGGAAAGGAAAAATGCTCATCTCCCAAGGCCTGGCCTGAAAACCATCAAGGGAAGGGCTCCGACTGATGAGCAAAGCGGGATTATTGGAGGAAAGGGATCAGATCCTTCACTTTATCCTTCACCCCAGCATCATGCTGCCTTGTCTGTTCCTGTATTGCATTAGTCACACAGCTTGTCTTTCAGATGAAGGCTGTTCCTGCTGCCAGGATAGATCTGGACACAAACAATTTCTTCAAGATTCACAAAAAGTTGAACCAGCAGAGCTAAAGTCTAAACCATGTTTTCCTAGGTCTTTCCTAGGATAACAACATCTTAACTGTGTAGTATCCAGCTGTGCCTTTGGCTTGAAGAAAGGAAATAGTAAGACGAGATTTGCCAGGGGATATGGAAAACAAGTACACTCTTCTTTTTGCTCCTCTGAAGGTTCAGGGAGGCTTGTGGTGTGCCTAAAGGGGTAGAACAGGGGGAAAGATCAGTGAAGCATGAAGGCTGAAGATGTGTGCAATGAATTTCATTTTAGTATGTTGTTTTCTAGCTGGTGTTGGATATAAAAAAATCTATGCATCAAATTTTAGCTAGTTACTGACTCTGGGAAAACTTGGTGCATGCTGCACTTCATGCACCCAGGCCAATTAACGAGTAGAAAATAGGATGTGTGGTAGCTTGTGTGGCATGAGGGACTTGAAAAACCATCCAGGTGATGCCAAGATGCAATACACAGGGTGAGTGACAGGCATTTTTAACCCTGGCACCTGCAGACAGAGTCTTGACTGTCAGAGGTGCCCACGGAGAGGTGTGAAATTACAGCCTGTCGTGGAGGTATGATGACATTCCAGCATGCTGCCATTTTCATTACAGTCTTTGTCACGAAGATGGATACAGGTGCTGTGTACTGTTCTTGGTATTAAAATAAGAAAGGGATCGTTTATTTTTTTTTTGGTCTTCTGTTCTCATCTCAGCATTAGCTATCAGAGTGAGCCATCAGTCAGACAGCAGCGCTGATAGATCTTCATTTTCACTGTATGCCTTCACTCACTTTTGTGACAAAGATTACTAGACTAGAAAATAGCGTGCCATTAATCCATTCCACTGGCAATATTAGGACTCAAATGGAACGGGGAAAATGGCACAAGATGTGCGTCTCCAATGAACAAAGATAGCAGCGTGAGGGAATGAAATGATTCAAAACAAAGCAAAGTTTGGCTGGGAGGTAAAATCCAAGCAGTCCATCCCATGCTGTGTTCACCTGTAGCCCTGACGTTTGGGTCCATCGTTCAGAGTCTTGGCTCTGTAGTTCTTGTACTATGTCCAGCACGATGGGTGCCAGTCCAGGCTCTACCTGAGGTGCAACGGCACTGTTAATGCTGAAAATAGATCCAGGCTAATATGTCTAAGCAGGTGTGCATGTGACTCAATGGGGCTGGAGGATCTTGCATGGCTGTAAAAGCCTCATGGCAGGGCGTGAAGGATGTGCGACTACAGATTGTGTCTGTTCCTCCCCCTTTCCACCAGGGACTTTCTGTGTTGTTTTTAGCAAGGTTATCTGTGTTTCCTCACTTCTATCTCTTCCAGGGTCTCATAAGACAAGAAAGCACGGCATGGAAGTGTAGCATCTTTTCAACACAAGGAGCATGGCAGCCAGCAGCTCTAGCTAAGTGCTAGACCAAACCAGTATGTTTAAGGCACGTGGATGAAGTAGACAAAAGCTACGTTGCAGTGTCCTTGGCAAATGTCATGTCCATCTGCCTTCATGCCTCCTCCAGAAAGGTCGGACGCATGTTCAGCAGGCTGACTAGGACAGGCTGTCAGCAGGGGCTGGGATAAGGCTCCGGCAGAGCAGGACACATCAATTATTGTCAGTGCAGCCTCTCCCTGTGAAGTCTGCAGTAACAAGTCTAAAATGTCATTTGACTGTTACCAGCCTGTCACGTTAGCTTCCTGATGGTACCCAGTTCTTCTCATCTTTCTGATCTCACAGGTCACTTCTCCTAAATCATTCCTCTAAATACATAAAAGGTTGATTCTAATAAATAGGGGGATTGTAAACTTTTAAAGAGGAGATTTTTTTAAGCCTTAGGGCTCATATCAAAAGATATGTGATCCAAGAGAACTTGGGTCCCCCTCCCAAGGTCCAGGAAGAGTTAAGGTATGGGCTCTAAACCCCTAAACAGTAAATGACTCACTTCCCTCTGAAGAACTTTCTGCCCATTCACAGTCAGTCACACTGCACTGTCCATGTCTCTCTCCTGCTGCTTTTATAAACAGTAATGAGGGAATAATGTTGCTGTCAAATAATAGATCATGACACTGTATTTGCAGGGAAAAATCAACCTTTGTAACAGGCAATGAGCAATGCCTTTGTGTTGCAATATACAATGTCTGAGCTAGAGATAAGCGTGCCTGAGAAATTCATACGTGGGCAGCCCTAAACTACAGCATCAGATCCAAATACAGCCTAGATGTTTTTCTGTGACTGGGTTGGGATGTTTAGCCCTGGAGGTCAAAAGTACTCCAGCCCTGGGAACTGTAGCTGTTGTTCCTGGTTCTCTGCTGCTTTCTGCCTTGTGCTGCCTCCTCACCTAGTGCAGATCCACGGAGTTCAGTGAGGAAACACTAGAAAAATTGAACAAGACTTTCCTATGATTTGCTCATCTGGCCGTATCCTTTGCTATCTGTTGAATCACAAATACTGTGCAATTTATGGCTTATAATGCCTTTTGCTACTCCAGGAAGAGGTGCTTCCCAGCTACTCTTAAACTGCAGTGTTTCCCACCCTGTCCTCTCCCCACACCAGCCCTAACCTTGCCCTGTTGGCATTCAAAGTACTGCTGGGCAGGGTCCGCTCCCACCATGCCTCTCTGGAGGAAAGGAGATGCACTGGTGTCCTTCAAACATTCCCTTTCTGGGTCACTGGAAACTGCCTCAGGAGCTGGAGTGACATCCAGAGCTGCAAACTGGGCAATGGGCTCTCTAACCCAGATACTCCATGTGAAAGCTGAGTTGACTGGCTCAAGTCTGGGCATCTGTCATGTCCATCTTCCTCTTGCCGCTCCATTTCCCTGCACTGCAGGAGATACAGGGGGGCACGAATATGGATAGGATTTGATGGCAAAGGCTGCAGAGCCGAAGTCTCAATGCTTCTTTCTACACAAGATAGGCCGGCCAGCCTAGGAACAGATGAGGGAAGTGCAAGGTATGTGTATTTTCCTATTTCTAGCCCCCTTTGTGTCAAAAGCTCACCAAATGAACCATCAAACACCTTTCTTATTTGCAGATCCTTCCTCCAAAGGTGAATCTCTAAATTCTCATGGGCATGGCTGTTTTCTTCCCTCCCTGCATCTACCTTAATGCATTTTGGCTCTCCACCTCCTGGAGTCCAGTTCTGAAGTCTGTAAATTTCTTTCTATCAGTGACCTTCGAATCAACCCCTAGCATGGTACAGTCTCAGAGATCAAGTTGGAGCTTCATTCTTTATTTTAATGGATGTAAACTCTAGCAAATTTCTAAACTTTGCTTTTTTTAAAACACAGGATGATAAGAAAGTTTCTTAATGGAGATGTACCCGCATACCTTGCTTACACAAAATCACCCATTATGATCCATTAGTATGTTACCAGAGTGAGGACTGAAGGTCTTGATGTTGTGTCACTTCTCATTTCCAAGCTAACCTATAAGCTTCTCGAGAGATAATTCTGTAAACATACCTGACAGATTGCTGAGAATGTGTATTCACTGCTTAAATCAGTACATCCTGCAAGCAATCCCAAGCACAGAGCAGGGAAAGGCTAGCAGGTTATGCTGTTGAAAGCCTTGTGGGATTTTTCCAAGCTTGATACATTTTTATGTCATGTAATTGGTATGCTGGTAGTGGATCTGTTATAAAGAAATAGGCTTAAACATCTTCAGGCACACCTTCTGTATGTAAATCTTTCCTAGTAATTATCACATGTAACTGAGGAGTTTTGCTAATGATCAAATAAAATAAATGATCCTGTTTATTTCTTTCACTCTGTTCATTATAGTGTTTTGGTCTCAAAATCCAATTACAGCTAGTTTGGCTCTGTGCTAAGTTTTGCTTCCAACCTCTTTTTGTAGATCCATTCTCAGAACTGTATTTCAGTAATCTGTTGACAACACTGCAGTTTCTTCTGGACCACTAATTTATAGGCAAGGAAACAAATGGCTCTTGCAGAAAGTAGGAGCAGAAGAGTAAGCAAATCAAAAAAGCAGATGGTAAGTAAAGTCACTTAGTGTGATTCAGGTTCTTAAAGAGAGTAAGTTCACTGCATTGAGCCATTCCAGTATGTTACGAGAAGCATCTATCCTGAGCAAAAGATGGACAATGCATGGTAATGACACCTGATTGAAATTCAGAAGGAAACAGCAATGCAGACTTTTACAGCAAAAGCTGAGAATCACTGGAGACTGAGCACAAATTATTTTGATGACTAACAACTGAGCTGAAACACACTCATGTTTGGGTTCTTTCTTTCATGAATCAGAAGTCATGAATAGCTCAAGGCTATTTTATCCCCCTCAAGTGAGGAGCTGTAGGTGAGAAGTGAAGATCCCACATGAAATCTCACATCCAAGTTCTCCTGTGCAGGGACTCGCAGCTTCTTCAGCCACAGGCTCACAGCTAAGGCAAGTGCAGGGATGAAATAGCAAAGCACTGGGCTGGTAAAGCCAAAGAGCAGAGGTCATGCCTGTTATTTCTCCAGAGCATCCAAGCCATCTGTTTATTCCAATCTCTTTGCTGCCCAAGTACTCCTGCAATTACCCTGCCCCTTGTGAACAGCTCTGTGGTTAAGTAGCCAGGGAGTGAGATGGCAAAGGTGAGCTACCAGAATATTCCCTGCACACAACCCTACCTTCTCTCCTCCCCTTCTTGTGCTAAAGAAAAGATGGAGAGAAGCAACAGTGAAATACAGGTGTTAGTAGGAAAACAAAAGAGTTATCTGTAGAGAAAGAAAAAGAGAAATTATAGGAAAATACAGGGAGTGGAAAATTCTAGAAGGCAGTATTAGACCACTTCTGGGGTGCACCTAGGAAAAAACTATCTCCTTCATAAGGCAGAGGTGCACAGCTTCCAGCCTCAGCATGTGCCACACATCAACCCTTGTGAACTGCGCACTCCTGTGTATTACAGCATCTTCTTCAAGTCACCAGAGATGTTCCAGCTTTCTGTTCATTATCATTTTCCTCTCTCAACTGGGTGTTGCTGAACTCTGAAATAAGGTAGCCGGTTTTTACTACATATCTTTAAGACAGTGGGGAAAAAAATGAAGTTTCCCTATCCAGGGAGGCTTGATGAAACAATACATTTGCAAAGTAGAGGGATGGAAGAGTTTTTCCTTCCTTCTAGTCCCTTCTCAGCTGTGACAGCACTGCACAGATGCACACACATGTATGTCTGCACAAGATAAGGCATTCAGCTTATCCATACAAGCTATTTCAACCACGTTTAGCATTTCAGAGGTGGCCACCAAGGTGCATTTTGCAACCCAACCTGTTTGCCCTACCTGGCCATGGCTACGCTCAGTGCTAGCCACATGATCCCGAAGAAGAGAAGTTAAGTACTGCTTTCAAATGACTTGAAAGTATTGAGTTATTGCAGGATTTAACGTTCAGTAGATGAAATTACCCTTTCAAGTGACCTCAAATGTAATAAAAAACCAAGACTAGTCAGTGCAATGGTTTTACTGCAGAAAATCACAAAATGATGTACTGTAGCAGCATAAACTTGTCATAAATTACATTGAGTAATGAACCATGAAAAATACTAAACTGTGTATTTCTGGGGATAGGATGCCTGTGGTGGGTAAAACGCATACATAGATCCCATAAGAAAATTGTAGGTGTGATTTCGTTGGATTTGTTATTTCCTCCCGAGACTCAATCATACTGGGACGACTGCAGTGATGTCTGTGGCAGAATTCCTGTACGTATCAGCGAGTGCAGAGTGTCGTCGTTATAAATTAGTGGAAATGACCTGTCCATGTCAAGAGGTATGATCAGGTTTCAGAACCACCTGCATTTTTTTAGTTCATGCTTTCTGCATCCCCTACTTTTTGAGGTTTGGTTCTGGTTCAGTCATTTAGATCCTACTTCATTGTCTTAAGTCCTGCTATTTCTCTGGAAGATATACAAGGCTGGCTCCACAGCTGATATAAATATGTGCAGTCCCATCACTTCAGTGGAGCTACTCTGATTTATATCATGGCTAGGAGATTCTTTGTGAGATTCATCAGTGTAACCACTTCATATTAACTGGTACGAGGGAGGATAAAATGCACAGTGACTTTAACTTCACTATGAATCACTGTTTTCAGGCAGTGGGGCTTCTCACTGAGAGATGCATTCTGCATTAGGAGTACATTTAGCCATTTTTTTTAGGAAAATCTTGGCCAGCTCAGGCTATTGCTTGTATGATTTAATTGCTTTTCAAAAGGGCAGGCAATGGTATAACTACCATATGCTCAGCTGCAGGGAGGTTTCTTGGGTTGATGTGCATAAGTACACCCATAGCCTGACCCAACTGCATGAGTGTGTGAATGACAATGCTGCAAAGCCAAGTAGGCTGTGATAGAGGGAAGAGGGGAAGAAGGATATCATCCTATTTATAACTTAAGTAGAGCAACATGTGTGGAGAAAGTTCACTGCTCAGAAGGAAAGTCAGAGAGGCTAAAAAAAGAGATGTGGTTGTTCATGAGGGTTCAGAAGGGTGGTGTGAGGACATCTCCTCAGCCTGTACTTGTCTTGCCTCTCAGCTCCAGATGTGTCATATGTGCACTGAGCTCAAAGCAACCTCTGTATAGTTAAGGGGAATTATCTGCATACATGGGAGCTGCTGTGCAATGGCTGGAGAGGAGATACTTACTTTCCCATGCCATGGATGTGTAAATTTGTTGTAAGCCATGGGCAGCATGGAAATTTAGAAGTGCTGGGTGTGCATAGTGAAAGTCCCCATTCGACTCCTGCTCTTACCATTGCCTGCTGGGGAAGTGCTGGTGAATACTTGTATAGAGCTAATAAGGCATAGAGCCATCTCCCAGCCCTTTCAGATGGTGTGTAATAAAACACAGAGGGTTGAGTCTTGAATTAGTTAACTGAAATGAGAGTGCATATATATTGTAATTGATATATTACTTTTGTTTGTAAAAGGTAAAGAAGTGAGTCTGAACTAACATAGCAGATTTGAATTATCTCACAGCTAGATGGATTTGATCCAGTCTATTGAGGAGAGATTAAGTTCAGCATCAAGTCCAGCATTTTAATTGTTACTAAATATTTGTATAGCAACTAGAAGCCACAGTTGATAGCAAACTGCTAGCATGCTAGTGCTGCGTATCTGCAGGAAAATCCCTAGCTGTAAGAGGGATGTGATCAAACTAGACAAGATGGACAAAGGATGCATTGTTGGGGCAGATGGAGGTATGGAGGAAGGCAGTCACTTGCCAGGGTGACAGAGGAGGTCTGTGGCAGAGCTGGGGACTGAAATCAGATCATAAGGACAGAAAGATTGTTAAACTAAGCTTAACCTAAAATAGTCTCATTTCTTACTACGAAGTTAGCCAGTCATCCAGACAATTTTCAATGGATGTGGTAAATTAACAGTTAATTAAGCTCTGGAATATCTTATGAAGGAATGTACTAAATTCTGTGCTCATTTTAGTCTCTGAGTTAAGGTTGGATTTCTTTCTCTCAGACACACTCTGCATCATCCACAAATACCTGGATTAAAGCTGGGAAGTGCTGGGTACATTTCAGAGGCTGTCATTACATGAGAGCTTGAGCTGGGTGGCAGTGATTGTGTTTCACGGCCTCCAGAGATATTGGGGGGACTGGGGGACATTCCGAGTCCTGAGCAAGACCCAACCATGGGCTGTCTGAACTTCCATTTTAAATATCTTTGACTTCAGTTCAGGGCTGTTGCTAACAGTTACTTGAACTAAATGGATATAAATTCCCATTTTTCCAATTGTAAATCACCGAAAAAGGAAAGAAAGCTGAAACTTTCTAAGACTTCATCTCTTTTGAGAACTAGGCAAAAGAATGTAGAATTTATCCCTGTTTTTATTCCCCATGAAACAATCATTGTAAGTGGTGACCATAAACAGACAGCAAGGTTTCAGGCTTACTTTGTCTTTGAACTTCACCTCACAACTCTGAGGATGAAGTGTGAGAGCAGAGAGGTTGGAATGCGGACCCGGCACATCACCGCTGCCTGCTTTCCAGCGAGTCATGAAAAGTATTCTTATTCGTCTCTCTAATCCTCACAGCACATTATGAATTACTGACATTAATCTATCTGGCCATAACAGCCTCAGAGCTCACAAGTCGTATGTTCATGCCACTGCCTTTTGTAAACATATATTTTAAATATGCATTGATCGGGTACGCGCCGTTATTATTCATCAAAATGTTCTCGTCTCCTAACACAGAATAACAATAATAAAGATTAATGCTAAGCTCCAACACAGAAAAAGGCTGCACGACTATGTATTTATTTTGCAAGTTTAATTAAGGCTGTTTGTTACAATAAAAATTAATGTTATTGTCTTCCCAAGTGCAGCATAGCCAACATGAAATAACTGGATTTCACGCTGCAGCTATCTGAAATGGCACTGGGCTGGAATCAGTCAAAAGGAGATGATACCCTGGATGCATTTGTGTTTATGTCTTTTTGAGTTGATGAATGATAAGAAAACACAGTTACTGCAGTTTTCTTTTGGTGGGGGTAAATGGGTGGTCTGAACTGCTTTGTTTCATCTCTTACTCTGCGACTGCCACTATGAGTGACCTTAGATAAATCATTTACCCTCTTAGGACTTTGTTTACCCTTCAGGAACTTGTTGGATTGAACCCAAAACTAAGGAAGGGCTTTTAAACTATAAATGAAAAGGGAAAAACATTGTTTACAGATATATTGCAATTAGTCCTTGACATTATTTGAAGCAGAAGCCTGGTCTTATGACAGGCTGGAAACTGCCAGGTGGTGAGTGAATGCATTTCTCTTTCCTCCAGCAGCACTGTGGTTGAGAGTGATGTTGAACCCAACCAAAATCTGAACCCAACTAAAATCACATGCTGGGCTTGATCGAGGCCTTAGAGGAGAAGGAGAAAGCATCTGTTTCTGGAGACCTACTCTCCTCCTTTCCCAGCCAAAACTTCTCCTTAAACCCCCAACACTGGTCTCAGCCACTGGGTCTTCTAACAATTCCCCGAAACACCAGCATAACTGCGAGTGGCCATTGCCCTTGCACGTGGCCTCCTGCCCCTGTCCCAAACCACCAGGTGGTTTTGGACAGCCCTGACACCCTCTCCTCCGTGCCCACTCCCAGTAGGACCAACTATATCTGGTGCCCGACCAGAGTCAGCCCATGAGAGGTGTCACACAGGAGCTGCCAGCATCTCATCCCCCAGGGGAATTTGAAGGCAGTGGTCTGTGCTTCTGAAGCTTCACAACTGAGAGAAATGGGTAAAAACCCTCACGTTTTCCATATGTCTCTGGAACTGAAGTGTCTAGCCTTTACCCTTGCAAGAAGCAGATAGCATATCCTGTTACTGCAAATAGGTTTCAAAGTAAGATGTATTTGATTTGCTTTATTTAAATCAATAACTCTCAAACATGCTTTGGATTTGCCATCTTGATATGCTCGCTTGAAATTGGTGTGAGTATATTAGGTTGCAAAGAAGCAAGGATGGTCACAGTAAAGGACACCAGGCACAACCTGCCACTTTTCTCTTCCCCTTTTTTTAATTGTGCAATGCAGTGCCTGTATCTCCCAGTCTTTTAGCTTTCCATCGTGCTACTAGCCCCCCTCCTTCCCAGTGTATTCAGATCTTGCATGCAAATTTGCAGCTACCTTACAGAGTAAGATAGTAGGGCTGAAAACGTTTGTTTGGCTGGAACTGTTTTCTAAATGCAGTGTTCACCTGGACAAAACTATCTGCTGGCTCCTGAATATCCAGAATCAGAAAAATTTCAGCAGATCTGGCTTTACCCAGCAGAGGGCAAAGCCACTTCCCAGCAGCCTGGGCTGTCCAGGAGCCCTGTTGTGGCTTCACACCGCTGGTTCCCTTAAAACCAAAATGAAACATCCCCAGACCCCAAGGACAACGCATGGAAAATGCAGTGTTTGGTAAACAGACCCTTTCATAGATGGGTCCCTGCACATGGGATGGGGATGGGCCAGCGCTCTTGGTAACTGGGCAGGGTGTTTTCATCACCTGTCATTTATTAGCCTTTTCTCTGTGTGCTGCATTTCATGAAGTGTGAGACTAAGGACCATTTCTGCTGTGAGAGCAGGAAACAGAGACAGCTCTTACTGGCAAAAGCATGAGCTGCAAGTAGAGCAGGTAAAGGGGGAGAAGCATGGGGAAGAGCATGGCCAAAGGTCCACCCAAGGAGGAGCAGTGTGTTTCACCCCCTCTGCCATAATCTGCCACTTTGCAATACCCCTCATTTTACAGCTCTTTGTTGCTTATCCTCCCACCCCAGTCACCATCTACATATTTCTGTACATGAAAAGCTCACAATCACCATGCCTGCCCACTGGAAGAGGAGTTTTCAGGGTGAAACTTTCTAGGGCCAGGCTGACCCACTGCTGCCATCGAGACCAACAGGAGCAAATGACATCCCACTCACCAAAAGAGTAGAAATTGGGCTACAATCCATCTGCCTCGGTATGCCAGCTCTAGCTATGACCAAGAGCATTAGAGGATGCTCAAGCAAATTGTGCTAGGAGCATGCTGAATAATTAGCCTACAAAGGGCCTTGTCCTAATCCTAAATTGTCAGGGATCGCCTTGCTCTGCACAGAGGAAGATTTTGATCCTTTCCAAAGCTCTTTGTATCAACTGTTGCTAAAAGTTATTCCTTCCTCAAATCTGCTGAGTTCTTGGCTCAAAATCGAGATCATTTCTATCTGTGTTTTATAAAGTTATGATCAAATTCTAATCAAAACACTAACCCCAAGGTATTTCCAGACGCCTTGCCAATAACTAACAGAGACAGTAAATACGATTTGATACCTTAGAGCTCCTCCAAGTCTGATTCTCATTGAGATGAAAGCCTTCAGGCAAACGAGAATTTGGCTCCTACACTGCTGACAAAAATTTAATCAGAAATAAGGGTGGGATTCCCAGCAGTTCCCGAGAGATCCTTGCCTGGCTATGAAACAAACATTTAGGGTTTCAATTCTGGCAGTTGTCTTTTGGAAAAATAAAACTTGACATTTTAATGTGGGCCCTTCACAGAGTTTTAGAAAGCAGAGAGATCTACAAAGCCACACACAAAAAGAGGAGAAGGAGGGAAAAATCAGACAGAGGAAACATCTGCTAAAGTTTTCCTGTTATTTCAGGAATGTTTGTATAACTCAAGCATTCCCTAACTCTTTTCATATCATGGACAACATCTTCACTAAAAGATTGTCTCATGTCCCACTCCCTATCACATAACCTCTCTCCCCACTTGCATTTGCTTACACAGAAAAGCAATATCAGGAATGTACTTAATGCATCTGAGTTTTGTTTTAATGGGGCTGAGCAGCTGGGAAGAGAAGGGCGTTGCAGCTCACTGGTCTCCAGCACACTGTTGGCAGCAGCTTTGCCAGCCACAACAGGAGACCCTCTGAATCTCTTCATCTCCTCTTGCAGCTGTTAAAGCACACTGAATTATGCTCCATAACCTAAGACTAAAGCCCTTTACATCCAGTAGAGAGAAAACACCCCCAGAACTGAGGCAGCCTTGTGTTTCTTGTTATGAAGTTAATGCAAGAGGCTGTTCTCGTTAAACTTTTAGGAGCAGTTGTTTTTAGATCTGTGCATAAAAAGTACTGAATACTGGTCTGACTATTGAATTTTTTCAGACCTTGCTGAAATTGTAATAGATGGAGAGCATTACATTCAGGATAAAAGGTAAAAACTCACTTGGATTCTCCTGGTGCCATCATAAATGAATCATCACTTAGCTATTAAGACCCATCCATGCTCAGTCATGCAATTTAGGGCATACTGAGAAGAAGCACTGGCTGATTCGTGTAACAATGCCAGAGCACAGCACATCTGCCTGCTTGTTTGCAGTGAAATATCCCAGGGGTTAGATGGAGTTGGATGCACTTTGGTTGCAAAGCTGGAAGATTGTTCCTGCTGGATATATCTATCTACCTACAGGTAGACTGAAAATCTCTCTCCTGTCCAAGCAGAAGGCAAAAAAGTAAGGAAAGCTTCAGTCATACACTTCAGTGGTCACCAAGGGACAGGCTGTCCCTCTGGGTAATCTGGTATCTGTTGTCATCTCATGTCCTGACCTCTCCACTGCTGCTGGTCATGCTGTCACCTGCAATGTGGACACCCACCCATTGGAGTCTGGACAAAAAAGACCAAATTGTCTCAGTTTCTTGAGCAACTTTCTGAAATTACTCCGCTAGCTGGGTTTTACACAGTAATGTGGGGTCTTGGTCCTGTTACTAATCCTCCAAGGGTTTTCCCCTCCTCCATGGCTGTACAAGAGACATAACAAAATCCATCCTGTAAGGAAATGATTTATTTTTTTCTTGCTCAATCAGAAACATATGATATTAACCTTTAGGGAAAAATACATCAAGTTTTACATTTGCTCCTACAGTAACATTAGGAATTGATTTTAGGACAGACTACAGCAGTACTACTTAGTACTTTAGCAGTACTGTAAAAATAGGTATCAAGTTACTAGTATGGGAATCATTGCCTAGATACCATAATAGCAGGCAATGTGGGAAAACCTTAAATAGACAGTGATTATGTATGTGAGAGCATGTAGTTTAGTGTGGGAATGGCCAGGCTTAGCACCTGTATTTAGTCCTTAAGTATGTTCAGCAAAGTAATTTCCAGAAGCCTAAATTAATAAATTGTGTGGTGTTTTTCTTCTCATTAGACAGACTTGACTCTTTGTTTCCATTACCATTGCGTGCCAAGTAAGGCACTTCTCTCCCTCGGGCCCAAGGACTGAATAACAATTTCATGTACAAAGCCCTCCTCAAAAGCTGCCTCTCCTCTGCCCCACCATTTCCAAGTGAGAGCAGTGAGATGGAGGGGGCTCATGGCTGAGGGGTCCCATCCCAAGCTGCTCCTGAGATCACGGGCAGTACAGAGGCTGCAGGCATCCGGCTGTCTGGACAAGGAAGAAACTGAGTCTCTCTTCTTGTAGATGCCAAAATATCCTGCATATATATATATAAAAGAGCTAATGCAAGCTTACGCCTCCCTTAACTCCCATGTTTCAAACACCAGAAAACACTGTCTGCTCATAGCTGTAAGCCTCTTCCAAGCACAGATATTGCCCAAACCCTCCTGCTCTTCATTGCTTCCCCACTGTGACATTACCTGTGTGCTCTCTCACATGCAGATCAGCAATACCTGGCAGATCTCTGCTTGCCCATTTGCCTTCCTGCCTCACATGTAACATTTGGGCACCGGTTCCTGTTCCTGCTCCACAAGGAGCTAAATGCTCTTATATTTATGATGAGGTAGGGGAGTTTGTCATGCCACAAATTTCAAGGAAGCTTCCCACAAACCTTGATGTAATGTGTAGCACAGAGCCTTCCACTGCAAATGTCATAAAAATCACTGCAATGTGGGATCAGCCACTTATGCTGTACAGCATAATGTCATGTAAAATAGCATAACAACTCTTAGTTTCCCTTACGTGCATGTGTATGGATATATTAGTGCACATGACTCTGTATTTCTCTGTAGACAGCAAGTTCTGTGAATATGAATGGAGCAAAAGTGGTAATTCACTGGCTGAATTAGGGCCAAGGGGAATTCAGAGAGACCCACAAAGCCAAAAAGAGTTTGCAAAGTTTTCTTCCCATTGTATGTCTCTGACAGCACTCCTCTCAAAATGGAAGTGTGTGCTAGATATGAAAACTAATTAGCAAGCATAGAATAATCCAGGCCCTTCATCTAGGAAACATTTTGCTGTATTTATCTTTTTCCCCCAATCAAGCAATCTTTAAGAAGTTGGGATCTGCTTTATGTCAGAAGCAAATTAATAACTGCCATTTCTTCTTCCCTGCTTTAGAAAGAGGGTTTGTGTCAGTAACGGATCAGAGAATGCACAGAGGTCTCTGATCAATTCGTGGCTGATGTTTGTTTGCATTGTTTCAGAGTTCAGTCATTTTATTACATATCCCTCAGATATCGCATGAAATATCCACCAGAGCCCATGGGAGAGCTTGCAGCTTGCCTCTGCAGGGGCTTTGTTCTCCTCGAGAAATCAAAAACTCAAAACAAAGAGCTGAGTGACTATGCAGTGCCTGCCCACATGTCCTCCTCTGGCTCTTGGCCGCTGATCCCAGCGAGTGGTGTGCTTATTGATTTCTTTGAAAGATGCATCTGGAGTTTTAGCCAGAAAACAGGTTGGATCTTTAGTTTAATGTGCTTGGGGTTATTTACTGCACTGGCCTGAATTGGAGATGAAGGTTTTCGAAAGAAATGGGGATCAGAAAAGCAACGGCCCTGCTTATATTCATGGATTATGCCCTGGGAAGTGATTTACTGCACATCAGTTTTGAGAGCTGCAGGAGCCCCTCTGGAGACTGGAGCCCTGGAGAGGCCAGAAACACAGGAGCAGGAGGAGCTCTGGACTGTGATCCCAGTGGAGATCACTGTGGCACTGCCCTATGGGACGGGGTACACAGTGAGATCCCCAAGCCCCCTCATTGGCACTGAGTGCATCCAGAGCTGGGACGCTCATGTGGTGAAGAGCGGATGGTCATTTACTGTTAGAAAAGCTGACAGATCATTTAAGTGACAGTCAGTCACCAAACGGTGTGAATCACATTGCGTGCCGTGAGAAAGACATTTGGACAAGCAAGGGGGTTAACAGATCAAGAGGGAATTTATTATATAACAGTTGTGACAGCTGCAAATTCTGCTAATTGTTATCGACTGTCAGGAACTTTTATTAGACCTGGATGTCGATTCAAGTTGAGCCATAAAAATGCATATTTCAACTAAGATACTGATCAATGGTACCCTTGAAAGGTTACAAACACTTTTCTGAATGAGCAGGTTGAATGCTGTGTTATTGAAGCTGCTAATCTAGCACATTACTCAGAGGTCATAAATCATTGCTCATATGAACACTAACTTCCCAGTTCTTCAGTTAAAGGTAGTATTTTTTCTGGAGGCATATTTGGACACTTTATGTTGGTCATTAATAATGCAGAATCTAAACAGCAATTAAAGTGAGAAAGAAATATATGCTCTGGTTCGTAGCACTGCTGAGTAACTGCAGTCCTAGTTAGAGATAACAGATGTTGTGGGTGTTCTGCACTTCTAAAATATCCTTCTCCTGGTCCTCAGGAAAATGAAAAGGCCTAATTTAAATGAAGAGATTCTTCTGTTTTCTGAAATATCATATGGATTCATTTTATTGATTTATTAGTAAAGTAATTCATTGATCTTTGAACTCTTGTATCAATTAAATACATGCCCAGGAGTGTCTTGGGGATATTATGCTATTAAATTTAGTACAGTGGTTGGGCTACTTTTGTTTTTTAAGGAATCGCTTTGCTTTGGCTGCAAACAATAAACACTTCCCAGTGTGGATGGAACAAGCTTGGGGATGAGGAGACAAAAGAATGCCCTTGGCCACTTGCTGCCATGAGGACTTGCCACCTCGCATCTCAGTGTGTGCCATTCTGTCACAACCCAGCCCATGATGGGCTTTGCTGAGCACGGCGCCTCTTTCTCAACTTGAGGATTTTCTCATTTCCCCTCTCCCATAGTGTGTCCTTGCCATGTGCTGAAGTGCTGGGGTCTGAACCCCAAGCCCTAAATTAAGGTTGACATATGGGTGGTTCCCATGGTCCTTTAGGAGGAGGGGATGAGTTTGCCTTTTGGCTTTCCTCCAAGGTGCTGCCAGCCTTGTAAGGAAAGCCCTGGGGTAAACAAGCCCCAGGTTCCCTGCACTGGGTAAATGAGTGCCAGGTGTCCTGCTGTGGGCATAAAAGCTGGGACCACTTGCAGGAAGGGTGCAGTGTCTGTCTGTGAGGTGGATGCACTCTGCAGAGTTTCCTGTTGGGGAAGGACCTCCTGACTCTTCATGCAACTGGGCCCCAGTCAGGTCTGGCACCTACAAACATGGGCTTTGTGGGGGGACAATATGAGGCTGCTTCTATCGTATGTGATCACCCTATTGACTTGGTTGTCTCCCATTTTTTCTATGGGATACCTGTGTCTTTGTTTATTCCATCTATTATGGGTCATGCTGTGTCATTCTTGGGGTCACTGGGGTTGTTGTCTATTATGTGTGATCGGTTTGACTTGTTTGTACCCCCAGCGATCCCCCATATACTGACTCCTCCATGTGCAATAGAATCTACTTATTGGATTGTTTTTCTGCTGGCTGTGTCCTTTGTACTAGGCCAGGTAACTGGCAAAACATGTGCCTGCCTTCCTTTGCCATTTCAAGCAGCTGTGTGTTTGCCAGGCTGGTTTTTCACAGCAGGTGGGTGATAGGGAGTTCAGTTTTGAAGGGGTTGAGCTGTGTGCCCTTTGCTCTCTCCTGTGGGTGGGAATGGAGCTAGCTACTTTGATGGGTCATGTTCACCAATCTAACCTAGCTGTCAGAGACACTCTAGTCCTGTTTGTAAGCCTTTGGTCCAGTTCAGGAAGGCTTGTAGAGCCTGGACCCGTTTTGAATGTGATGCAGCTCCTCAGTTTGACACACCCTGGTCTGGATTCTCATTGGGGACTGGTCTGGAGTGAAACATTAGGCATTGGAAAGGCATTATGCTTCCTCAAAAAAACCTCAGCCTTCCTTGTAAGCTCCCTTCTTTTTCTGGTTCTCAGCCAAACTCCTGACATTGCAGGAATCTTGTCTGCTGTAAGGATTTTTGCTTCTAAAGGCTGCTCATGGGTAATAAACTGCTTTCTGCCAGCATGGACATCAGCTTTATTTTGAAAATGCCTGTATTATTCTTCCTTATTAGACCACAGAAGACATGATAATCTGCTTTAACTCTCTGAGTAAAGAAACGGTTGTACAGGCTGTGCAGTCAGTCCCCTTGCTTCCAGACCCAGTGCCCTGACAACAGACTGGTTACACCTGTGTCTCCTTGAGACCAGCATCCTGCAGAGCTGGAGCTAACCTGGGCTCCTAAATTAGGGGTAATTTCAAATGCTCTCACTTATTTCCTTATTTCACAAACACTAGGGGAGCTGGGTGGTCTTAGATCAAGATATGTTGATGATTTACACTATTTTACAATTGTAAATGTTTAGCTCCCTTCTGTGTCCTGGCTGGGATGATAAAGTGGTATTTTTTTGCTTGATCTTTTCAAACATTAGGATCAGAAGTACTTAATGCAGAAGAATGGGTTTCCTTCTGTCTTCAAATGGGAGCAACAGTTCCAGGCTTTAATCCACTTTATTTGGAGATCATAGCTGAAAACTGGATTGTGAGTGTCTGTTGAATGGCAAAGTAAAAGCTGTACATCTTTGTACTAAGCAAAAAGAACTGACTTAAAATTATTCATTTCCATAGGGAAGGAGTCCTGTGGTCTCGCCTGTTCTTCCAGCGATGTCTGGGAAAGTTTGATGCTCTTGTTGTTATGTTGTATTGGGTAGAATAAAAGTGGCCTCATTAGATACAAGCTCCATATGATAAATTATAGATCTAAGAATATCCATCACATATAGATGATGTTATGAAACCAATTTTCACTTAGGAGCAGAAGAAAGAGAGGAACTGGATAAGTAATAATTGGATAAGATGCCTGCAGAGACTTCTGCTAAACATTAAGCACAATTAACTGCCTTTGTAAAATGCCATTTTAATCAGCCCCTTATCTAGGTGTGCATTAGGACCTGCGCAAAAACACATGAACTTTTGCTGTCAGCTTAATTTTGTGGCCTTTTCAAAACTAGGACTGCAAAATCCATGCATCATATTCTGTGGAGCTAAAACACTTCTAGAGACTATTCAACTGAATATGCCTCCACTGCCAGTGACCTTTAGAGATACACAGATTCACTGCCTTGTTGTCATACTTTGCATATGATTTGCATTCATTGGGGTGCACTGAGAGAGGGGGTCAGAAACAGGCAGCTGTGTGGTGTTGGACATCCCATGCCAAGGATGCAGTTAGAAACTTGTGGAGGCAGGTTGGGTGGCCACAGGGGAGGGCAGAGACCCACAGTGTGTGCGGTGACCTGGGACATGCCCTAGGACAGCGATGGCCCCAGCTAGCAGTGTGGATAAAGACCAAATAACTCCTGGATTTTGAAAAAGCTGCTAAGCCAAACTTCTCACCCAGCAGCTTGACACACATTTCCAAAGCAATCTCTTGCACTGAAAAGGACTAAGGAGCTGTAGACACTTAAAGAATGAAAGCTTGTATTAGGTGTGACAAGTACAGAAACTTGAAACTAAAGAAGTTGCTGTTGGAAGCCCTTAGGTCAAACATAGCAAGTGAGATCTCGCATCGCATTCAGGATCCATGTTTCAAACAGCTGGTTATTAGTTAGAGCCTTGCTGGATGCTTCAGCTGGGTCCTACCATCAGCAGAGGTTCATCATTGCAGCCTCAAGTGTTAAAATGGGATTGGCTTTGGGTGGGATTGTCCATGCTGCTTTTCTAGCATTAATTCATATTAAGGTATGCATCAGATGTCACACCAGATACCCAGTTTAACCCCTCTGGCCCCACAGTCGTAAATCCTTAGCTCTATTGGCTGTATGTGGGCTTTCTTTTGTCTGTGTGCCTCCTACAAGTAAATGCTTTTGGTATCACTATCAATGTGTATAATTTGCTTCAACCCCATGCTCAGTGTAGGGCATAAATCAGCAAAATTAATTCATGATTCTTTAAGTGCACTAATGCTTGCAAGTCTTTTAACACCTTTGTTTAAATAGGTAGTGCACAAGTAGCGTTGCAGCCAAGGATGTGAAATGCTTTTTTAAATCTGCTGAAGTCACAGTCGTGGTGTGCATTGTTCATGTGGGTGACAGCAGGCTGCTGCCCTGAAACCCTTACTCAGTCCCCAGCCATTTACTGCAGGCCAGAAGCTGTAATGACCAGGAAAGAAATTTGCTCCATTTCAGACAGAGCTATTAAAAGAAAATTATTCTCAAAGTAATTCTTATCTCATGATGGGATGGCTGAATTACTGCATATTATGGGAAAGGAAATTGCGAATGTGTTGGCTTTTCTTCCCATTAGAACTATTGTTTTATTACAATTGTCAGACATGCATGCACACTTTTTTTTCTTTAATCTTTTTAAAAATGAAACTGTCCTGCCTTAGGGACTGAACATAAGCTAAAGTTAGCAAAATTAAAGAGCAAACTGCTCTGACAGGCTTGTAAAGGTGGTTCCTTCCTTTGGCTGTGTGTGTTTCCCAGGCACAAGGAGGAGGGAGGCACTGAAGGATAACACCTCCATACTTCTAGGAGTACCCACGGGGTAATTCTGCCTAGGAGAGACAGCTCAAACAGTCCTGTACCCTGAGCCCTCTCCTTATCCCACCCCACACTGTCAACAGGGTGCAAATCCTTGGGTCAGTTTGTGTTTCAGGTCCAGTCTGGTTCCTGTCTCCCATCACCCAACTCAGGGGACCTGGAAACACCTCGCTCACCTTCCCTTGCCCACACAGCCTCAGTGGGTGCAGTGGCCCTGGCTGCAGATGTGCAATGCAACTGAGCTGCATAAGAAACTGTTTTCACTTACCTCTGCTTTGAGACCAAAATGTTAAATCTAAATGTGCTTCAATTTCTATCACAAATGTCTGAGGCAATGGCATGGAAATAATACCTAGCTTAAAAAAGGAATCAGAAGAAATACTTTTCTTGACCTCTTGGGTATTACAGCACATTAGTCCACTAACACCTTCCTGCAGAGGTTGCACAGACAGGGCTTTTTGGGACCGTTCCCAAAGTGCACACGAGGTGCTGGGGATTTATCAGACAAGAAGCAGCAGTGGGTTGGGCTGAACGTGGCCGTGCCGTCGTTCCAGGTGTGCGCAGCAGCACGCGTACGCTCGCCCCGAGGACGCTGACCCGGGAGTCTGCAACGGCCACCTCACTGAAACCTTTTCCTGCTGACAAAGGGCTTCATCATCTCTTCTCTTTACCTTTCATTTCCTTCTCTGAAAGCTTCTGCATGATCACAGGACACCAATGTGAAATCAGGAAACCGCCTGATACGCCCCAGTTGACCAATTAATCACTGGTCCGTGTGCCTGTGGTGATGGGCCCTGACAAACAGCAGTGCCACTAAGGCTTCCCCTTCCCACTGCTTATCTCTGCCAAAATCCCCCCTCCAGGAGCTCAGCCCCTTTCCTCCCCAGCATGGCACAGCTCTCCCCATGGCATTGCAGCAGTCAAGCCAAGGACACGGCCTTGAGTTTCTCTCCAGAAATTTTTCTGCTAAGACAATGGGCCATTCCCACACTATAAAGTGCATTTTTGGGCCGAAGCAAACAAACCCCCTATAGATCTATACATGCAGCTGCTTGTTATTGGCTGGGGTGGGAGACCTCCAGCCCTGGGAAGGAGAAACCAGCTCCCAGGATGAGGATAAGGACTCATGTTGGTATGAAACCTTTTTTGCTAACCTGGCTCCTCCTGTAAATGGCGTAGGAACAGGAAACCATTTTCCTCCTCTTTAAAGTTTTGGTGTAATGTGAGAGCCAAGCTCTATGCAGATTGGAACACGTTCGTAATGTCTGGGAAGTAATTATGGCGTATATTATTATTTTAATATTTACTAAGTGCTGACAGTATAATACTTTTAATAAAACTTTAGGGAGGGTAAAATATGTACCACAAGGCACGGTGAGATGAAGATAGTCTTCTGAAATCACTCATTTATATTTCAATTTTACAGTCACTTTCCTGTGACCTACTTTTAATCATATATTGGTTTCTTTGTGTCTTAAATTATGTAAGGTGGCTAATGATTTTAATTTAAAGTTCTTTATGGAAGAATGCAAATAGTATTTCTGCCTAGTGAAGGCATGCTGTGAACTTCTTACTGAAAAGCAATTTATCATGGTATTCAAGAGCAGTGACAGAGGTTTAACTTTGCTACAAGCTGGAAGTCTTTCTTTTCCCTTATTGCGATCATGTAAAAACAATACTCCAAGGGTTATCAGGAAAAGATCTCTGTGTTTAAAAAGGAACTGCTGAGACTAAATTCCTTTTGACCTCTGATTTTTATTTTTTTTTTCTCTACAATGAGAGGAATACACTAAAGTAATTTTGCAAAATCAAAGAGCAGCATTTGCAATACTCTTTGGCTCTAGCAGGTTGGATAATATAATCCAGTCCAGATTTTCTAATGATTTTTTTTTTTTTGCTCAGAGCAAACTTATCATAACCAACCAAGTTAGACTTAGACTTTTTATCCATCTTGCATACTCTGCAGTTGTTTGTCACTCGTCACCTAAAGGAATGAATTTCTTGATGGAAAAGCATGGGTAATAGTGGTTTAACTCATTAATTGGCTGTCAAATTGATTATAGGCATTAGTGAACTTGATTTGTGTGCTCCATGAAGATCTGAGTCACAGTGTAGGTGAACCACTGAGGTTAGGGTCCTGGAACAAACATTTATACTGTGTCCAGACTAGTCTTCACCATAACGTTTGGTAACTCAAGCAGTTGGTCCTTGCCTATTTTAATTTGAAACAGGACTGCAGAATTGAGAGAAAAGTCTACAGCAATATAATGATACAAATATATGAACTTCAAGACAGCTGAGGGACACTAAAAACACCAAGAAGCCCATGGTCTACAAGAAATGAATAGCTAATGGGTGGAGTTCCCCTGACATCTGGATTTCACTACAGTGAAGTGTTGTGGGAACCTGACTGGATTGCAATTGCAGGCTCGTATCCTGTGCCTTTAGCAAAAGCTCTTTGGTTTTATACTTTGTTTTAATTCCTAGGTTATTAATTGCCAATACAGATAAGATGTCTTAATGTGCATGAGCTCTCCTTCCATTGCATTTCATTAGGAAGATATCATTACGTTTCGGCCACACATCATTAAACATTGCAAAATATATCCAGAAAGGCAGTTGTATATACGAGGCATGTTATTACAGGTAATATATTTTGCTAAGCCGTACAACCCCGCAGATAAAGAGGCAGCTCGTGCCCTCGCCGCTGGCACAGGCGTGCTCAGGGCTGCACGCAGCATCTGTCGCCGTGTGCCTACTAACACACATCAGAGCAGATAAACACAGTGAAACACTTGTCCAACTTATTCTTATTTGCTTTTCCACTCTTTTATTTTAATGTATCTCCACCCTTCAGACACTGATGCCGTGCATCTGCCTTTGCAGGGGAAGAAAACAGATCGCAGCCTAAAAGCCAAAATCCTCAGTCAATACAAGGATAGATGCTTCACCACCAGACCCCTCATGTAATTATTTGTGTGAGAGTGAAGTTCAAAGGCAGCGAGGTATGAAACACTCCAGCTCCCTCGATGGGAGGTGGTGGGGAAATGAGTCCTTAATCCACATTGGGCTGTCTGGGCAGTGCTTGCATTGACAGATTTCTGCTTGCCACTAAATTGATTAGCTTTACAGAGCTGTTTCAGTGGCTGTCTGGGTTTGAGCATGTCCTGTATCTGTTACCAGCCATTCTTCTTATCCTCAGAGAACCTCTCTCAAAGTTCAGTGCAGTGAAGTTGCTCACAAGGTAGTCTTATTATAGTCAATACAAATATAATAACAGGCAGCAGGAGAGCGGACAGGCTCCTTACGCTGAACCAGAGCTCAGGAGAGATGTGATTTCTTAGAATGTGGTACAGTAAATACCCCACTGCCCTCAGATATAAAAATCACTGGCAGTCAGTACCATATTGAAGGTGTAGGTGTTTTTTTACCAGCACTTGTGCATCTGAGCTTTCTCAGAGACCTTTTCTCCAGCTGTATGTCAGATTATACTTAACATGATTATCATGGTAAAGGCAAGAAGTCTCCATTAAGACTCCTAGCTGGGCACACGTGCTGGCATATTAATTTTCCAGCCAGTATAGTACCACTGCATTAAGCCACTGGGCAGGCTTGAATATATAAGGTCCTCTGTGAGGCAGAAGATGCTCTTATGTGCCTCTATGCTTCATGGTGCAGCCCCCCCGGGGGCCAAGGCTCAGCAGCATAGAACTGGTCTGAGTAATCAGAGCATCAGCAGCCTGGGAGGGGTGAGCCTGTAATGGGTGCCCATCTGGAGAGCATGTCTGTATAGTTACAGCACACAGAAGGGACAGAGCACTGGTAATATTGGTAATAACTGAGCAAATTGCTGCTTTTTTAAAAAATATTATTCTTTGAGGGAAGGTGAAGGGAAATTTAGATTTGACTCATTTCTCCCAATCTCCTTTCCTGCAATGGTGAAGTAAACTATTTCCGCTATTGTAAGCTTTATTAGATGGCTTATCACACACTTAAATGCAATCCTTCAGACAGAAGATGTCTACAAAACCTGTTCTTTAAACATGCTTTGAACTCTGGTAATTTATTCTTTCTCACCCATCCATGCACCTATTTTTTATGTTTATCCACTTTAAGTTGCATTAACACCAGCACTACAGTAGTTTGCTGTGCTGGGCTGGCTGTGTCAGTCTCTCCCATCAGAGCATCACACGGACTGCCTGCAGCAAGGCAGTGGTATTTAAAGGAGGTTTTTCTTTAGCTGGTTACTGTAGCTGGATTAAAGAGCTGACATAACTAACACTACTTATTTTGTCCTGATAGATTTACTGTAAACCTTTTCTAAAAGTCATATTTAGAAGGAGCCTGGTGGCTTGTCGTTGCACATGTCTAGAACTGCAGCCAGTATTAAATACAGGGTACTCAAATGTGGTGCTCTGGGTATAACCAGTGCTGGCACAGCTCTGGGAGGAATTTTCTCTACTTTCCAGCACACGCACTATTTATTGCACAAACATCTTTGACACCATGGGGTATTCGTCTGCATCTGATGGCCTGGACATTGACTATGTCTGAGGCAGAAAACAGGTTTTTTATGGGGGAATTATTTGAATGAGGTTATAAAATCCTACTCCCTCTGTCTTTAAAAGTTCTCTCAATGGCTGTATTTATTCCTTTCTATTTGCTAGTACAAAAGAGCAGCAATAAGAAACTCTCAAACCACGTGGAAAAGGAAGAGCATCAACGTGTGATAACGCATTTGCAGCCCAGCCCCAATCTATGCACACAGCCTGGCTGGGATTAGAGAAAACCCCAGGATTTTTTTGAATCCTAAAGCTGTTACACGTGTTTGATAAATAAACAGTTGCTTTTATATAACAGTGAACAATGTTAATGATACCAGTAACATGTCAAGCTGCTAGCAAACAAATTGCATGTGGCAGAAAGTGGGTAATGAGGGATTTGGGGAGGGGGGATCACAGCTAATTAACTCTGCCATGATGTGGAAGTTGAGTTTTGTGAGCCCAAGACAGAGCAGACATCAAGAAAAAAGTGTCCCAAGGGGCCACAGGATGTTCATGGGGATGGTACATTTTTTGTGGCTGCACATCCCCAGGCACCACCACCCACGAGGGACTACAGTGGGATGGGGGAAGCGAGGGGACCCACAGTGGTGGCAGAGTGGAAGGGGAGCAGTGATCCATGGAGAGATTTTGGAGACAGCAGAGGGAAGAGGAGCATCCTGGAGAAGTCTGACTGTGGCAGGGGTAGAGGCAGGTTACATTTCACTCCTGATTTGGTCACACAGGAAGAATTACATTGGAATCAGCATCCATATGGGCAAACACTGTGTTGTGTGTGCAGCTCCCAAGGAACCAACCCCTGGCCACCGGCAGCAAGGAGCAAAATGGGAGACATTGGTTTGGCAGGAGTTCGGGGTCCCCTGAATGTAGTCTGCTGCTGACAACACCCTATAAAGGCAGCGCAAACATGCAGTTTTCAATGGAGCTTTATGCTTAAGGCTCAATATAGGAAAAAACCCCTTCAATTCCTCCACAAAGTCAGGTAACTCCAATCAGAAGGAAAATTCCCCTCCTGAATCCCTCTCTCCCAGAGCAGCTGCTTCATTTAGGTAATTCAGGCACCTCTGTTCCCTCTCTGCTGGGTGCTAATGGATGGAGATGCTTTGCAGAGAGTCTGAGTCCCAGCACATGCTAAGATGTGTGCCAGCTGCCCTGCAGGCACCGACTTCGGGTGACTTCCTGGGGAGGGAGATTGGGGGAGCCCAGAAACCTCTGTGCTCTTCATTTGCTCTTCATTTCTATGCGTGCTGCTGCAGCAGAAAAAGCCATCAAGCCTCTCGGAGGGAGCAGGGATCGATGCCATGCAGATAAAACCAGCAGTTGGAAAACTTTGGGTGAAAGTGTAATACTGTGAGTGCTTCCAGCTCGGTTTCAGTCAAGTCTTGAGACTGAGATTTTAGTGCAGTGCCAATTTTAGCTCGAATTGTCTGACAGCTCCTCTTTGTGAACAGGAGCAGTATTGACAGAATGGTACCTTTTGAAAGAAAAGTGATTTCTTTTTTTTTCTCCCCAGAGAAAATAGACTCCGTATGTAATGGGCTGATGCTGTTTCTTTTCCTTCTGAAGTAAGGCTGCTTAAAAAGAAAGCCTGATAGCAGGCTTTCATTACAGCCATGGCTTTGAGTTTTCTGGAAGAATAGGTATTAGTTATATGATCTAAGCACATGCTATTTTAGGGGGGGGTTCCCCTTGGAGTTACTGCTCAGGTGCCTTCTCCAGGAGGCTGGATGAAATGTATGCACTGAGCAAGTCCTGGCTAAATCCTGAGGGTCCCAAGCAAGGAAACATGAAAGTCACTTCATTTTTAATGTGGCTCTCATTAACTATTGTCCTGAGCTGAAGGGGACTGTGGTGTATTAAACGGTGTCAGTGCCATAAAGCAGAACTTGACTTGTAAGGTATTGAAGGAGCTGTTCACATGTTCAATCGCAGGAGCAAAATCTGCTTCCTAAATACCAGTTTACTGTCCCCTGGACAGAGAAAATTGTTCATGCTGGTAGAAAACAAACTGACAACCCTAAATTTCTCTGCCAGACTCCTTTTTCTTCATCATACTTATTGTTTTTTCACATCCTGCCATTCATGTCGTGCCACAGCGAGATGCAGTGAGGAAAGAGATGCTGTCAATGAGTTCTTAAATCACATTGCGATGGTAAATCATGAAGGCAGGGTTGCTATCTCACCTCTGCAACCTGCAGCTTGGAAAGGGTGGGTGGGTGACCATGGTGTCCACTCGAGACTCCCAATTTCCCCCCTGCTTCATCTGCCTGAGACCTGCCTGCTGCAGGGAAGTATTTCCTTAATGAGAGACAAACTGATGCGAATATTCAACAACCCCTTCTGTAATGCTCTGAAATACTCTTTCTAAGTACAAGGAGATCCAGAGATGGAAAAGTCAGTATCATAATGAAAAATGTAATTAAAGTTTTGGTCAGATTGAACCCATTACATCTCTCCCAAGTACCCGGTATTGATTTCAGTCTCAGCCCCAGGGATATGTAGTCTGATACCTCTGAAATCCCCTGAGCCAGGGCCTAAGCCCGGCATACATGCCATTTGTATGGCTTAAACTGAAGAACATGCCTCCAACCAACTTTAACTCCATAGGATTCACATTTTATTGACTCCGAGCAAATGCAGAGTGAGTGGTAAGTGTATCTGCCACAAGGAAGATGGCTTTTGAGACACAATCTGTAAATAGAAGGGAAAAGGCTATTTTGGTTATATATTTGAATTGGCAGAAAACTGCAGCAGATTGCATTATTCAGTGGGTAATGTAATGTTAATGCGGCCTTGTAGCCGGCAGGGAGAGAACTTAAGGTTTAATCATTTTGTAATGCACTTACATTGCCCATTTCAGATTTCTCAGCTGTCATAAATGAACTGCAGTTTTATCCCGGGACTATATATAGAATTACTATTTATATATTTTTCATCTGCAGCTTATTCAGTTTAAATGAAGAAAAGAAAGGAATTTCCAGGATGGACTGAGGGGGGTGGGATGCGCCCTCGGCTGTGCTCCATTCAGAGAATTCCTCAGTGCCTCCATGCAGAAAAATGCTGCTTTGGCCTAAGCCTCGGCTTAGGTGCTTGACATTATCAATAAAACAACACCCATTTTCAACAAGCCGCTTGATGTCATGGAGAGCAAGGCAAGGAAACACTGCAATGCCACATAGGAATGGCAGTTGGTGAACTTCTGCTTTGTGACTCACGTATTTATCATTCATAAACACCAAACTCCAGGAAATCCTCTCCCATGGCATCACTCCTCACCAGTTTTATTGAAAAAACATAATATCCTTTTGCATTCTAAATTCTGACTAAAAGCCACCCACGTTATGGCTTTTTGTGTACAGATTTTAGCAGTTCTCAAACAAAGATGATTCCTCCTTCGACTGCTGAGTCCTGCTGCTTTCTCTGCTGTGTCTCCTCACAGCATCCCTGGAAATCTCGTGGTGTGTTGCAGGCTGTCAGGGCACTGATTAATGTCCTTGCCAAAAAAAAACCCCAACCCAACCCCCCAAAAAAGAGGGTTTGCAAACGGATTTGCTGTTCCTGTCAACTCAAAGAAGTGTTTGAATGTGTTTTCTTTTTTAGGGCAGCTGTTTGAATAGGGAAACTTGAGAAAGGAGAATGTCCTGCCGATCATAAATTGCAAGTATTCCCATTGTCTCATCTTTTAATCAAATTCTTACTCTGGAAGCAATTTCTGTAGGGAGTTTTGCCTTGGCTGTTCTCTCCACTGCTACATCCTACAGGCCAAACAATTTCTTTTCTCCAACAATAATAATCAATGTTTTTTTAAGAAGCAAGAATACCCCTGTTTTCATCCATAGCATTTACCTACAAAGAGCATGATAATATATACAGAAAACACAGACTGTCCTTCCTGCAGGACAGCCTGATTTATCAACTGTGCATCTGTTTCATATAAAGTGCCCTGAGTAGAACAAAAACTTCCATTCTAGCAAAACCAGGACAGTCTCTTCAGCTTTCAGCAAATCATGTTCTACCTGTGGGATACCTTGTTAACGACTACACACTAAATCCAGAGGGGGTTTTCCTTCTTTTTTTTTTTTTTATTGTCTTTTCCATTTTTATTTTTAACTACTCGTCACAAATATTCTGAGTTTCTGAGGCCAGCTGAACACCCTGGCTGCCCAGGCAAAACTCCTTTTCATTTCAGAGCAAGTTTGCCATTAATAAGCTCACTACATCAAATAGCTCAACAGTAACACACATCTCTGCAATGATCTGTCTCGGAGTAACTAGGCTTCATACACCAGCCTGGGAAAACCATAAGCCAAAATCTTCCTTCATTCTGCTTGTAGTTAACATCTTTGCCTTTACCTACTCAACTTCCTTTTTCTATTCAGGATGCAATTCAATTTCCATTAAGGAGCCTAAATTCTATATCCAGGGAAAATACCTGGGTCCCCATTATGGGAAAAGCCTCCTTAGAGCAGGAGAGGACAGTGCCCTAAGCAGGGGCGTGAAGGAAGCAAAGGGACCAGCAGTTATGGAGAAGTGGAATGAGGTTTCAGCAGAAAATGTGCTCTGTTCCCCCTTCCAGCCTGTTCCTTCCTCACAGGGACCCCAGCCCCACACCTCCCCTCCCCAGCCCTCCTCCCTGGGGACAGCCAGCGCAGGGATGCCGCAAGGCATTGCCCTTGCTGCCAGCCTCACTCTTTGCATCTTCAGCACCAACGTTCCCCAAACCACCCGAGGTTTTAGGAGACAGAAGGATGGGAGAAAATCTGCTTTCTTTCCCAGTGCAGCTCCACTGAAAATGTGTGAGCCGCAGCCAAACCGGGCCCAGGGGGCCCGTGTCTGTCAGAGACACTGATGCGAAGCCGAAATCATCATTTGAAGACTTATATTGATGTGACTGGGAGTGGAAATTGTTTTTTTTACTGAGGGCATAATTCATGCAGGAGGATGCTTATAGCATCCAAAAGGCTTTAGGCTGGCATTACGGTACTGTCAGTGAAGTATAAAGGTGTCTAGGGAAAAGGCAGTAAGTTCCTGTAAAATACCAGCACAGTGAGCTGTGGCAGAGCTGGATCTCATTTCCTACCCTGTGGCCTGGATCCCCTGTGCATCTGAATCCCCCTTCTGCCCCAGCCCTTGTCTGGTGAGCTCCAGCTCTTTGCATGCAGCTGCAGTACCAGGTCCATCTGAAGTCTAGCGTGCCCCTGATGTCCCACTGATTGAGTGGCCCTCCCTGAAGAGGACTCTGGGGAGCTGGAGCACAATGGCTTTGAGATACGGACTGCTTCTCCTCTTGTGTTTTGTTGGACGATAGGGGTCTTGATTTCTGACAAAGCCTTGTGTTCGCTCTGTCATACAAATTACAGTGTAGAAATATCACAGATGGGATGAGCTGAGTCCTTGACCTTGTTTCTTCGCTGCAAAAAGCCAGGTGGTGCTTCTGTTAGTTTCTCTATTGCCAGTCAAGAATCAAACAGTTCCTTGTCATTAAATTGCCAGTCCTTTATCCCTGGGCATTGAGCAAAATAAAGTCACCTTTCCAACAGTTTGCCAGCTCGAGACATGTTGCTATTTCAGTGTTATCTGCAATGCTTTTTCCCTTGCTCAGGTGATGCATCGCCGGGCGGCTGGGACCAGACCTCAGGGATGAACTGTGCAGCCTGCATGTGAGGCTGCTCTAAAAAAGCACCTCTTCTCTGCAGGGGACCTGAAGAAGCCCTTGAGCTTGAGGACACCTTGGTTTGCTTGTTCCTCCTAGACCCAGGAACGCCCCAGGCTCCATCTCATCTTCCCACAAGCAACCCAGGACACCTGGCAGCAGCACGGCATGTCCAAGGTGCCATTTCAGGATGCTTTTTCCAAGACCAAAACACTCTGGTCTATGGTGGAGGTTGTCTATGTGGTGTTTCTGCTTCAGCTTTTGAGAGTTTCTGCTTCAGCTTTTTCTCAGCTGTTTTGCCTGCCTTTCTGATGCCTTTGCCAGCCTGGCCAAGACTGAATTTGAACCCTGACAGGCATTTCTCCATTAATCAGAAATTTGCCTTGGTGGCAGGGTTGTTCTGAGGTCTAATTAAGTTTACAATTTCTAATTAAATTGATTTGAGATCCTGGGGTGGAAGGTCTTTTAAGAGGAATCATTTATTAAAAAGTTGGGATTTTTTGCTCCAGCAACCTTTTGTGTTAGACTAATTTTAGCATCCAGAAGTGAAGGATAAGTCATCCTTTCTCAGTCTTTGGTGATGTCCACTGAAGCTTTTTCTCATTCACCTTAATCAAAGAAGCAATCAAAAATTGCTAATCACCTTTATGAAGGCACTTATGTCAGGGTGAAATATGTGGCAATCGCATACACAGTCAGGAAGCAAATAACGTTTTCTCAAAAAGAATAAAAGTGCTGGACCGAGGAGATGTGGGAGACCTGGACTGCAACCCTTGTGTCCCTCTTCCTACAGTCATTTTTTCCTCCCAATGCCCAGATAATTAATAGGTGGTATTCGACAGGGTGTCTCCCATCCTCCTCCTGAGCCAGCCACTTCGAACAGGCTGTCGCTGCGAACTGCACGGCTGCACACCATCATCACTCAGATAAAGTTTATAACTTCATTTCTTCAGACTCAATCAACCAAATCAAACATTTCCCAGGGAAGATTTGATTAAATGTCATTCAGACATGGCAGAGAAACTTTCAAAATGATCAAAATTGACCAATTCACTCTTCTTGCCTTCATATGCCAAAGTTATCTGAAATCTTAATAAACCCTAATCAATGTCTACTTTATGTTTACACATAAAAGTGACCCTTTAAGGCCCTCCCTTGGGGGACTTTAAAGGGAGATTTGGGGTCAGGCCAGATCCTTATTCACATGGAGTTTCCTCCAGAGCCAACTGCACATTTTAGTCTTCAGGGAGTGGGGAACCTTATTGCCTTTATGCCCTGCTTGTGCTACAGTCTTTTGTCATGGGAAACTGAGCCACCTCATTGTAATTTTGAGAGTCAACTGAAATCTTATCTCCTTAATCTTCCCTTTGGAGAAACGCTTGGGTTTTGACTGATATCTCATTTAAGATAACTAAGATAGTTAAGAGAAGAAGAAAAGCAATGAATTGAGGAGATGTGGTCTGCAGCCCTCCTGTCTCACTTCCCTTGGTCCTATTCTGCTTCCAACCTCTAGATAATTAATAGGTGCTGTTTGACAGGTCGTCTCATTTAATGTAACTAGGAAAACTTGACCTCCTCCAAGGCTCTTGCCTCTAGAACTCAGTAATATGCTATGGATAAAGGACTGAGAGAGTCAAGGATTTTTAACTGGAAGATTTTTTTACCCAAAAAAATAATGCTGTCTTGTTGAAAATGTCTTTTTCACCTTGAAAAGACAGGTTTCAATAAAGCTTTTTGAACACTTTGAATTGTTTGAAATGTTTAAAATCAAATGCTTTCCAGATATCCAGTCTGAACCATCTTTTTTCATATTCAAAGCTAAAATAATCATAAGACAGAATTATAATAAGACCAGAGAGGAAATGACACATTTCAAGCTAACCTAAGCAGATTCAGGATGGACTCTGTCCGAATTTTTCTTCCCTTTTCAGTTTGCATTTCTTTTGTCCCAAGTTAAAACAAATAAATATTTCAAAATCTTCCACATATAAAAACGTTTCCTTACCCAGCTCTAATTGCTCGATTGAATTATTTGTAGACAGATCACAACTCCCTTCAATTAATCAGTTCCATGAATGCTTTTTTTTTCCACAGTCCCTGACCCATAGCTCATTCACAGACCTGATGCTCCTGCTGATTTAATTAGCTATTTAACTCACATGGCCTGTGAGTGTTTCCCGGTTACATGGACCCTCACTTAAGCTCAGGATTTGCATACAGCTTCTAATTCTCACTTAAAATTCATCCCTTCCAAAACCTTTTTTTGCTTCTGACCTCCCATGCTGGGATCCCTGTGGGAAGCCAAGGCAGGAGGAGCATGAACCTGGTTAGAAGGAATTTGTTTAAAAAGCTGAGAGGACTTTCACTGAGACTTTTTGGCAGTGCTCACCCAGTCCTAATTGCTTTATAAATTTAACAGAGTTAACGCTGGCCACTGGGTGCTGGGCTGGTTGTGAATTAGGGATATAAAGGCAGCTCAGGCTCCCAGAACCTCATCTGTTGGCACAGGGGTAGTGCTGAGGAAAATGAGAAGCAGCATGGAGACCTCATGCAAGTGAGACTTTAGATTCCTGTGCAGTAAGTTGGTGGCCCAGGTGACATTCCCAGGAATTTCTGTATCCCCAGTGAGTCTGTGGGGTTTGGTACATGATGTGGTGGTCCTGTAGAGCCTTTCCACTCCTGTAAGCCATAAAGGTGGTAAGAAACTTTTTTTTTCTTTTGTCTACTCATTAGTTCACAGGAACTGGTTATGTGGAGGATACCAGAAAATCAGGGCTACTCAGATATTTTGGTTGTGCATCAAAAAATGTTTGGTTTGGGTTTTTTCACTTAAATCTGTGTATTTTGTTGCTGTATTAACAGTGGGAAGTTAAGGTTTTGATTCTGTATGAGACTATCCCATCACTCTCTGAAGAGTTAATAACTAAATTCAGATTCAGGGTAGATCTGTAGCTCTCCTGTTCCTTTGTCAGTAGAAGAAATCCATGAGTGCATTAAATCTTTCTCTTGTTCATTACTGCAGAGATTTTTACTGCAAGGTAAATCTGCATTTTACAAGCAGGAATACCATCTAGATAGATGTTTCTGGTATGCATCAAGGGCTATATCTGATAACGTTCCCCTCAGTTGAAGGTAACAATGATTATAGGAAAGAACTTGGTCTGCTTCTGTGCACATCCCAGAACATTAATTTTTTTGGTCAAATCAAGATCCTGAAGAACAAAATATTAAAATTGCTTAAGATGAGGCTTAACACCCAATCAGCCAAATGCCCTTTGTGCCTCCTTACCTGCTCACTCAACAATGCACTGCAATCTGCTTTTGTATGTGGATGAGGCCACAATGTGCCCAAGAGTGGGGACTGTTGTAATTCATAGAAAGAAAAAACATATTTGCAAAATATCTTGTCTTGGAGTGTTGCCCACAGAGTCAAACAATATAACTGTAGTCATATGAAGGTTTAACTCTTAAAGTAAAGCTTCAGGTACTGGCTGGGTCCAGAGCCATGGTGGTGCAAAGGAGGGTTGCTCTGCCTGGGGACATGTGTGGGCTCTGCCTTCTGTTTATCCCGTGCTCTGGTCTCGGTTACTGTAAATAAAGCCCCAGCAGCCAATTTACAAAATTCACTTTGGAGAGCTCTGGCTTTATTTCTAGCTATTAACTGTCAGGGCTGTCATTTGAGAAGTGTGTTATGGATCTGCTCAGGGCAGGCTGGGGCGGGCTGGGCAGTCGATGGCCACACCAGGGCGGTTGCAGAGAGCAAACAGCTTGGCTGTAACTCTGTGTGTCATGGAGAGCAATAAAACCCTATCAAGAAGGAACTGCAAGCACCTAATGAGAATCAGATGCAGCATAATATAGGCCACAGGCATGCTCTTATCCAGATGCACAGGGAATTATGTACATAAACAGAGGATAATTTGGTTTTACATCCTATTTTTCATCCTCAAGTTCAGAGGGAAATGAGTTAGTTACTGGCAGTGGCGTGTAGGAAAGCTGCCGTTACGTACTTGGCAGCTGCTCACACACAGCTCAGTGTGATGGAGCTTCCCTTGGGGACCAGGCACCTATGTCCAGTTGAGGTGGGCTGGACCAAACATCACTAAGTCCCCTGAGCCAAATGCTCAGCTTTTCCTGGGAGGAAGAAGGGAGACCCTGCATCCGAGCAGCCTCAGGGATGGAAGAGATGAGCTGGGGTCCCTTGCTGCTGGGACAGGCAGTGGCAGTGCATGGCTGTGGGTGCCACAGCCCTCACAAGGTGATGCTTGTCTCTTCCTTGGGTGTTGGAGAAAAGGCCCAGCTCCACTGAAGCTGTGACTTTGGGCTTGGCTTTAGGGCTGGAGGAGGAGGATTTCACCCACTGTGCTTTGTGCTCCTGGTGTGCAAATTGCTGTGCCTGAGGGTCAGAAGGCTGAAGGCCATTAGGGGGAAATCCACTTCCCACTTGAAGAGGAAAGCTTCTTCCAGCCTTGCCTGCCTTGCAGTGCTTATGTTTGCACATATGACTGCATTTGTTATAATAAATGCAGAAAACCCTGGATCTAATGTATTCACATTTCAAATGCAGAGGGAAAGGAGGCCACAAGTCAGCCAAGCAGGGCTGGAAGGGAGATGAGCTGGGTGTTAAGCCTTGCTTGGCCTTGGTGGGGTATATAAATCTGGGCAAATAACCCCATTCCTTCTCCTTTAAATTGGAAATAATCCACAGAAAATCTTTGCTTTTTAAATGAAACGTGTCTTGAGCTGCACCTCTGAGTGCAAGGTGCTATAAATGGCACTTACATTGATGTAATGAACCTATGTCTCCTCTCCTGAGGCTACTTGGATGTTGGCCGACTTGTTTCCAGGACTGAGATTCCCAGTGTTTGAGAGGGACCAGTCTGACACCTGCATTGCAGAAGCAAAGATGCTTCACTTGGGGGCCCAGCAGCAAGGGCACTTGTTTTCCCCATGGAGCCAAACCTGCTTGACAACCTCATTCCTCCCAACCAGGTACCTGGCTTCACCAAACCCATCGCTGATGTGCACTGCAGAGTGGAGAAGAATGGCTCTGAGCCAACTGAGAGCTGTGCATCTGCTCATTACCACCAGCCCCAGCTTGCCAGGAAGGCTTTCTACCATGTGGTGCTGGTATCTGTGATGACATGGAGCGGTCGGTATTGCTTGGCTGCTTGGAGGAAAGAATAATATGTTTAGGACAGATCTGGGGGATGAGATGTCCTCAAAGGTTTGCCCCTTGGTTTCCCTATATCACACTCAAGGTCTGCCCATGTATTTTGGTTAGAAATCCTTTCCCTTGAACGTAGCTGAGCAAGGATGCAGCTTTCCAGCTGTGGTCTGTTATCCAGAGACGCTGCAGGGTACCCAGCCCCCTGCCATCCTGCAACCCAAAGGGGTCTAGGGGACCTCAGCATCCAACAGCATCCAGCACAGCCAGACCTGCAAAGCTCCAAGAGTTGTATAATCAAGACAGATTTGTGTTAATTACCTACTTACCTGTGGAAACCTTAAGGTTCAGCATTAAGGGCAAGGAAATTATACTCAGGGGATATTTTAATGAGCAGAAAAACCTATACCTTGTTTCAGAAGTCACTTTTTACAATAAAACTTCCTGGGCTTATAATTAGAAATTTAATGTTTTGTGAACTACAATTCAGAAACTATGGGGAAAATGGTTTATTTCCCACCCCAGCACTTTCTTAATCAATGCTCTCAGGCTTGTTTTCTAGTAGTTAATAACAGCACTTATGCCCACCCTGTCTCACAGGGGAAGTTTAAATCTACAGGGCACTTCTGATTTAATTTTATATATATATATTAATTCAGGCAGTTAGTGAACTAGAATTAATGAAAGTGTTTGGCTGTTCAGGAGTGGAGGAGAGGGTGAAGGAAGGGCAGGTGATGTGGGGGCCATGAGTCCCCTGGGGACTGTCACCCTCCCTCCTCATGGGAACGGGTCTGATGGGCAGGGTGGCATGGGGAGAGCTGCCCAGGGCAGGGACTGTCTCCTCCAGAGGCCATGGCACCATGCAAAACACTTCGTAAATGACACGATTTACAGACAATTAGGTAATTATACCTCTCTGCTGTACTCTGGAGTTCAGCTTGAACTCCAAGCTCTCTGGCTGAGGCAAGTGTTGCATTGCTCTCTGCAAAGCTGATTTTTTTTGAGAGTCTCTTTGACTACATGTTTTTCCCTCTCTTTACAGGAGAGCTGCTGGCTGTCTTTTGCTCCTCCTGAGGGCACCCATTGACTCTGCCATTCCTAACATCAACAGCTGTAGCACAAGCCAGGCAAGTGTGTGGTGTTTTAAAGCACAGGACTCCCCATTTCAGGGGTAAATGCATGTGTGATGGTGAGGCTTGGAGTGTGTGTGAAGAGGCATCCTCCCTTACACCACTATTGCAGGACAACATCATCAAAAGAAGCTGCACAGGGAGGAAAGAGGTCAGAAATAGCAACCAAGAGGCTGTGTATAGCTTCAGACTGCCTCCTCATTAATCTCGGAGCAAAGTCACTTAAAAATAACTGTGACCTTCATTCTCCATCCATTTGCATGAGGCTGTTTAATTCTTGCTGTTCCATGGAAAAGGACCACAGCATGCATGGGCTGAGTGACTCACCAGTGAGCCAGGCTCAATGGGAGAAAGGCTGGGGGGCTTAGACTTGGTGCTTTGGAGTTCAAATGAGTATTTCGGGAGAAGGAAGGTGCTTATCTAAATTGCGTGGCTTGCAAAAGGCAGGAGGGCACATTCTCAGGGCTGGCTGTGCACACTCTTGCTTGAGGAAAAGTGGGTGTAAGGGAGAGGTGCCCAGTGAGGAGGCAGCAGTGCAATGAGCCTGAGGGATGCTCAGCTGCAGGAGGAAGCTTACAACCACAAAAGCAGGTTTCTGAAATCTGGAAGCTGGGTTTTTAAGCCCAGAAGCAGACTTGGCAGTGGAAACATTTGGGGAACAGCTGGTATCAGCTATCATTGCTCCTCCTTGTCCATGGGGATGGATTGCATTGCTGTAAATTACTGCCTTGGCAGCAGTCCCTGTTCACACCCCATGCCTCGGTAAAATCGTAGGCTGGGAATGGAAGATGTGGAGCACCAGTCCTGGCTTTATGCCACCTGGGAGTTGCCTGTGTGAAGGCAATCATCGGGTACCATTTGGGTGAACTTTCTAGGAGTCTTTACTGCCTGAAAAGCTGGTTGAGGGACAAGCAAATTTGGATCTGGCCCACGTGATCTGCATGCAGCAGAAACACAGATACACCCAGAAGGAAAGAAGGGAAATTAGGACAAAAGAAGTTGATGGGCCGAAAACTTAATTAACATGTTGAAAAATTTGACCTGGACTCAGGCTCTTTCCTTTTCTCTTTTCCTTTGTCACTATTGGTTTGGGTTTTGATTTTTAATATTACTGCTCAGGACAAATTTTGTTCCCAAATTAGGAATAAATTATATCAGTTAAATGTTAGGCTAATGTGTTATTTCTGTTGCAATGCAGTGGAAAAATCATATAACAGAGTTCCCCCCTGCCATGTACCTTCCTCTGATTCACTCTGTGGCTCAGCTAATAGTTTTGCAGCCCTGTAGATTTCAAGTAACTGAATAGCAGCCCAAAAGTTTTCTTTTTATTGCATCCATCTGCTGCACTAGGATGAGGAGCAGCTCCTTGTGATACACTTAGAATAACACATCTGCTGCTGTACATTGCAGTGCTGGGTACTGGTCCCTTCCCTTGCTTTCTATGACAAACAAGCAACAGAATGACAAATAAAGCAGTGGTCGCCTTTGTCAGCTCCAGCTCCATGTGCTGCAGGCTAGATGAAATACCCACACAATCATGGCACCATCCCATATTTATTTAAAAATATTAAACTATTTATAATGGAGGGGTCATCAGCATGCTGCATTCATTAGCAAGGGCACCAGGGAAGAGACAGCAGTGAGCAAAAAACACAAACAGGCTCTACACAAAAGAGGGAGCTAAGAAGCATCCTTTTGAAATGTCAGTGCTGAACAGCAATTAAAACCAGGAAGACTTAAAATACATGGGATTTCAACAGTCTGAGTAAACCAGCCAGCCCTGGCTGCCAGGGAACAGCCATGGTGGGATTCCCATGGATGTAAGGGTAGAGGATCAGGTCTGCACTGCACAGTAAAATGTAAATGGATTTTCTTTATGAAAAGGAACGATGGAATTGCTGCTTGTGTAGACAACCAACAGTCATGAATGCAAGCACATATTAGGTTGGGGAGGGAGGCAGGCAGGGGTGGGTTCATGCAAGGGTTGCATGCTGCAGGATGCTGAGCACCTCTCTGAACTTCACTTGAGAGGAAGAGGCTGCTCTGCATGATGTAGTGTCCAGCAGTGGGTCGGGTTGCTCAGAAATGGCTGTTTGACCTTGCAAAATGCTCCTGGGCATTGCAGGACTAGTGGGTGCTAGAGTCAAATGATAAAATCGGGGAGTGGAGGACATGCTCTCTCTTGGAAAGTGTTTCTGAGCAGACAGGAATTTGTCCAGTAACTACACTTGAAGTAATTTAATGCTCTTGCAGTGGTTTTATAGCTCTTAGTCTCCTTCACTCCATCTCCTGTTTAAATCTGTTCAGAAGAGCTCTTACACCTTGTGCAAGTGCTGTCCGGTCTCTGCTGACTTTGCATGTAGGCAAAAGCCAACTGTGGTACTGAAGTTCACATTAGGATAATGAATTGGAAGAGGTCAGAAGAGATGAAGAGATAAATATTTCATCTTTGGCTTGCCATGCCCTTTCAGAAATTAATTTGCATTGGGCAGTTGCATGGTACTTTTGCTTTTATATTTCCTGTTCTCATTCTTTTTTAAAATATACGTGGATCACATCCAAAACCCAACGTGCTCAGATGGGCTTTGGAGCTGTCCTTGGCTTTTTATACTTCACATTTCCCAGGCTGCCTTCTGAAAACGTGGTTTTAGAGGTTTCTCACTCCAATTTTTCCCTTACCTGCACAGAGGATTTTCATGTTTTTAGTGACAACAGAGTTGCAACCCTTGCAAAGTAGCCAAAACAAAACCCAAAGCTGTATTTCCCTTCCTTCTCCACCCCAGGGTCTGCCCCCTTCCTGGTTTCTGCCTTTTTTCTTTCTCCCCCTCCCACTCAAACTTCACTAAAAATTTCCTAGCTTTTAGGAGTCCCTGCAGACACGGAGGGAATGATCCATAATTCTTAATTTCCATCCTACTGCTGGACTCAGGGTATTTTATTTTATTTTAATGTAGAATTTTACAGGAATTCCTACGGGGACTTTTCATATCCAGATTTCCTTGTAGCACTGCTGCTGAATCATCTAGGAACTGAAACTTGCTTGGCTGGAGAGCAACGTGGTTTTATAAGTTATTGACACGCTGAAGTTGGCCCCTGTCCAAGGCAAGCCTTCTCCTTTGCTAATACGCCTTCAGTCTAATCCCCATCGTATTGTGGAGGACAAACACGACTGATCTCCAGCCTGTAAGATGTTGTCTCCAAAGAGTCACTGGGGAGCAACAGCTCCCAAGAGCAGGCACAAGGAATTCACTGCAAGTTATCCTCTGATGGGCTCCTTCCTCCCAGTTTCGGTCCTCCACTGGGCAGCGGGCTGTGTCTGTCATTGCACAACACAGTTCTGTTTCCATGGATCCAAATCTTCAACTAAAAGCTCATTTGATGCAAGTCAGGAGTGTTGAGACTTAATTCTATAGCAATTAAAAAAGAAATGAGCATAGCAGTAAAATGGTGGTGGGGGATGTATGGGAGATATGATGTCCATCCATCGTGGTGCTGTATGGATGGATTTCTTGCACAGGGTTTCTCTAAGTGATCTTGGGATTGTGGAAAGTCTCCATGACCTCATGCTGAGGGCTGGGAATTGTGCTGTCCCTGCTGCATGATGGGAGCAACATTCTGATTTATTCCCACTGCAGTGGCTGCCCGTGACTGGTCTTGGCAAGCTGCTGTTGGCAAAACCATGCAGTGGACCCCTTGGCCTCTGCTGGGCAGAGCAGGAAGGTGGAGCTGCTTCCTCTGAGCCTGCCTGCCAGAGACATGATTCAGATTCTGCAGTTAATTGACTGCACCGATCTTGCTGCCAGAAAGGGATAATATTCAATGAGTCGCTTGTCTTTCAGTTGCTGCTGTCCAAGACCCTGCATGCACTGTATAAAACCAGTCCTGTGACTTGGCCACTAGTTGACCAGAGACCCAGGCTCTCCCCTTCTCATTTTACCTGTGGCTCTGCTTAACCCTCCGTGCCCCACAAGCAGTCCCTTACCTGGGGAGGAAGTGGTGGCTGTTTGCTGACCCAGAGTCAAGATGGGATTTCTGTGATTTCCCCTATATCTTTCTGCTTCTGACTAAAGCCTCACTCTACAGAGGCAAGGGTTGCTCTGTGAGAGGCTGACAAGCCCGGTGGGAATTAATGCCACTGGCCCCTGGTAGCAGGAGGAGCTTGACTCGGAGCCAACCGAAACTGTCTGCAGGCACTGGCTTGGAACACCATCAGCCCGCAGCCCTGTTGTGTTGTGCTGGATGCCGTGTATTTTTATGGACAGGCCTGAGCTCACAGCTGGAGGGCACGACGAGATAAGAAGCCCACATGGCAGATGAAAACTGATCAGTCTGTTGTGTTGCTGAATACGAAACGAGGAAGGAAGCTTGTAAATACCACACCAAGGAAGCCAGCATGTGCTGTGAGGACAGGCTGGTGGTTGTACAAGCCCTAGCACTGCCGCTTGCTTCTTGGTCTGCTCATCTGTCACCCAATTGGGGTTTATTTGTTAACACTTCTTCCCAAAGCTGGCTCCCAGCAGAGCTGCTGCTGAGCCAGCTTTCATCTCTGTGCTGCACTGGAGAGCAACGCCGGGCTGGAGCACGAACCAGTGTACAGCCGACAGCTCCAGGATCTGTCCCATCATACTTCTGTGATGGTGCCAGGAAAATACTGAGCAAACAATGCAGTAGGAATAACTTAGCCTGCATACAGCTATACAAGAGCTGTTCCCATGATGTTTGCTTGGTCCCTGACTAATTTAGCACGCAGGACAGGCTGGCAGATTACGCAGCGAGACATGCTAATTCGGGCCTGCGGTTCATGTGAAAGAATGACGAGACGGGCTGGGAGACAATGCGAGCTAATATTGGGACTCCAGGCAGGGAGTCAGGAATCCTAATCCTGACTGCCACTGACCTGCTTCCAGGCCCCAAATCCCTCTTTGGAGCTGCTTGGAGAAAAGGAGCATCTCCCTTTATGTATGTTTGGCCAAGTCAGCCCTGGGAGCCATTTATCCCGGCCAAGGCTTCTGGCTGTTGTTATATATAAATAGGAATGATGATCATAATCTTTCCATAGGGGGTATGGCACTGCAGGGGTAGCAGCCTTGTATCCAAGATGCTGCTTTTGTTGAACCAAGCTTGTACATGCAGTAGATGCTGCTTTAGCATAAAGATGCTCTTGTGGGACCAGCAAGCAGTTAGTTGATCAGGGACATTTCTGTGAAGATACAGCATCAGACACCACCATGAATTCTTCTGCTTCAGTGCTTCAAAAAGCAAGGCAGGGTTTGTATATCTTCCAAATCACTGAGTGATATCTTGTGGTGTGTTAATTGGCTCTGCTTCTGAGAACATTTATGTGTGTGCTCAGCCTTACACATGTGGCTTGTCTGATGCCTGTAAATTACTCTCACGAGCAAAGTAAAGCCAGTCCCCAGATGGCTGCAGGATCAGGGCTGTGCTGTGTGTGCTGCCTTGTCTGTCGTGGTTTTTGCTAGAATTATAATTATGACCCAGAGAGGGACCTCCCAGCTACTCCTCACTGTTGAGGGAAGAGTGCAGTGATACTGCTCCAGAGGAACTCCTTCCAAACCCTCAGCTTGTCCCGTCGTTGTGTCTTACTGCTACTTATTTATTTTTCCCTTGTAATCTTATTGAGAGTACTCGGGCAAATTTTTTGTAAGGATGAGACCAATTCTCTATCACAGAAATATTTTCCCCATTTAGAGTTTCTACTGGGTAGGAAGATATTTCTGCTGTTTATTCTGTATACATAATTTCTATTAATATTCTATGCTTCAATTCTTCACTATTGAGGAAAAAAAATATGTAGTGGGGCTGGTGGTCAAGATATTGCACTGATGCAATCCCATGTGCCAGTTAGTTTTGGGAAGCTGAGCCTTTGTGGCTAGTTTTATTTTCAAATCAAATCATGAGATTGACACCTTTAATTAGCTCCACACAAGCTGTTTGAACCAGGCTCTGCTATGGGGAGAGGTGAGTTTTCCCAAGCTTTTTCTTCCTGCTTTTTTTCTGTATTTAAGCCATCAGACTCGAATATACATCCATCACAAGGGACTATCAGCTTACTTAACACGCAGCATCTTTGAAAGGTTCAGACTTTGCCTGTTCTTTATGGCGCCATAAAGACTTACAGCAGAAGTCTTTCCTGATTTAGCTGTCTCCTGCCAGTTTTCAGGATCTTTAGGGGGAATGAATAGCAAGTTTTATGAATTGAAGATACATAGAGAAAATAGAGAGGAGGTACAGAGAGTGGGATGGGGAAGTGGCACTGTGTAGAAAGCAGAGTAGGACAGGGAATGGTGTCTCCAGTAGCCTCAGCAGAGCTGGTGGTGGAGTCGGAGGATGCAGCACAGCTCTCCTTGTGTCTGCAGAGAGGAGGAGGAGGGTAACAGAGGAGAGAATGAGACACTCTTTGAAGTGAATTTGGGTGAGTGTCGGTGTCTTGGGCAGCTGGGTTGAGCTCACAGCACAAATACGAGCCCTTTTCCTTTCTGAGCCACAGGAGCAGAAAGGAGGATGTTTATCAGCTGAGACAGATGAATTGGGATAGCTTATCTTAGCAGGGCAGAGCTATTGTCTACTGAAAAGTCTCTGGTAACTCATGTGGGGCCATTAAAAGAGCGAAAGAAAGATTCCTAGGGAAGAATGTGACTTAATATCTACCAGTCTAGGTGCAGGAACTTGCTCCTTCTGTGACTAGATCATAGTCAAGTAAGACCAGAAAAGTCAAGACTTGCCCCCTGCCCCCCACTTTTTGGAAATAGTAGTTGGAAATGATCCTCTGTGTACCAGACCTCCACTCCCATCAAATCTGCTCAAAATGAATAAAAGTTGAAACATGTGGCAGGCTCATTTTCCCTTGCAAAGCCAATCTGATCCTTGCTCTAACCAACAGGCTCTGCCCTCTCCCCTCCACTCCAGACTTCAGGCACTTTCCAAGGCTGGGAGCAGCCTGACTCCCCCCCCCTTGCCAAAAAAACCCGCACCCACAGCAATCACACCCTGGAACAGCACCGGCTTCTGCAGGGAAGATACACTTGAAAGAGACTAATAAACTCAGAGGCACAAATGCTAATGAAAGTTAATGAGATGTACGTTTTTTAATTGTGTTGGATTTTTTTTTAGAATTTCACCTTTTAAAATGCCTGTTGGTTTCATGCTATCTGTAAGACACCCTGAGGCTTGGTGTACCTGCTGCCAGGCAGTCACTCTGTGCCCTTCTGCTTCCACTCGGTAAGCTCAACAACATCCCAATATGCCTGGCCTGTTGTGTGTTATTTAAGCCATAGGATATGACAGAGCATGTTTTATGGAACCATTAATTTATGCTGTGGGTGACTTTAACCACCCAAGAAGTATATTAATGGCCCTATAAAATACACCCCGGAGTGTCTTAATATGGTTATGAGATTGATCTTCAGCTTTATATTCCACTGTGTGTGATATTATTGAAATAAATTGTAGAGGAAGGTGGCACAGGGGATCTCAGTAAGGGGTGAGTTGCCTTTTTACTTCTTAGGATCCCGTGGTCACAGACTCACTCTGGTGGGCGAGCTGTGGGATGGGATGCAGCCACCCTGTGGCAGGAGGCTGCAGATGTCCCACACAAGGGACATCCTTTGGGAATGGAGCTTGCTGGCCCAGCTCTGCAAATGATGTTTGGCAGTACCTGTCCATGCTGGCTGGTCAGTGGCTCTAACCAGAACTGTTCGTGTCCTGCTGTGTGGGAAGTTCTCTACAAATCCAGGGTTCGATTGGTATCTGGAGTTGGATCATCAGTTGAAACGTTTACCTGCACCAGGACACAAAGCAGGATCAGCCTGCCTCCTCCTTGATATCAGAGAGCAGTACCAGCTTGTCCAGAAACTCTGGGTGCCACATAGAAAATTATTCTCCAGTAAAATTCAGGTGGGATTACTGTGAAAACCAGTTCCTGTTTGGAAACTGCAGCAGGACACAGCTTTCCTACTGACAGATGCTGGTAGTGTGAGTGTACCAACAGGAAAACTCAACATCTGAAAGGCTGGACCTTCTTTAAAGTCATTTTTTCTCCCAGGATCCACATGCTCAGGCTTTCAAAGCCTTGAGGTCTGTAATATCAAAGTATTGAGGGTTTGCGGTTTAGCTGGAAATTAAGTATAAATTCTGCTGTATTAAATAAATCGTACTTTTGTTCGTAGCCTTAATTGTTGTCATCTTTTTTTACACTCTTGTGGGAGCGTATGGCTCTGAACTCTCATAAACCCACAACATTCTCAGTGACTAGACATGGTTTTCCAACCCAAAACAAGTAGAGCTGTGGTTTTCTCTAGTTTTAGTATGAAATCTGAGAGAATGATTTGATGCTTGGGGGAGTTTTGACCCATTTTAAAATCCAGGACACAGCATGAAATTCCAGAGATGCTTATGAGACCAAGACCATGGGTCGACACCCTATTTGATTTTAGCAGTTGTGTATTTGCAGCGGGGCCCAAAGCATGCAGAGCACCTTCTGGAGGAGGAAGAAAGAATCAGCTCACTCATCTCAAGAAATCCCATCCTGTGTGAGATGAGGCTGGACCAGCTGCTGCAGGTGAAGTAGGATGGCTGCAGCCAGCTGTCCTTGGACAAGAGATGTGCCCGAGCTTCTCCCTGCCCCATGTTAATGTTCAGCTATTCTCCAGCTCCCTGATGAAGCTTCATTAATTAATGTTTATAAACCCTTGGAAAAAGCAGAGTATTAATAGAACTGCAGTTGCTAGCGATGAAGAAGGTCTGTTAATCATTCAATCAGTTCCCTGCAAAGGCAGGAGCACCAGCCCCTGGGAGAGAGGCCGTGCTATGCCACTGAAATGCAAAGACAGGTTTCTGTACAGTGCAATGACCTGGTTCTCTATTGGGCTGGTGTCAGGGACTCCTCTGGGCAGGAGCAGCCCTGCCACGGGTCACGGGCTCAGCGCTGCTAATGACTGACCAAGGGCTTCCTTTAATAGAGGTGGCTGGAGCAGCTATGTCCTGAAAGCCTCTCGTTGCAGCAGTACAGTGCTGGGCAGCTGCAGGGTCAGAAATGAGGACAGCAAAACATCTTGGCTATATTTGAGCTGTTACAAGTGATACCAGCTTCTAGGATCTAGGGACAACCTCAGTAACAGCTTGACCAACTGGTCCTTACTGGGTGCATGAGGAGATAAAACAGTAGGAAAGTTGGTCATGGAGGAAAAATGAAAGGAAAAAGTCTTAAAACCAAGAGAAAGTTCTGGCTGAGGTTTGCAGGATTTGTTAACTACCAGCAAGAACCATTTTGGGAACACAGTGGCCCAGACATGAGGTGGCATTGGGGTTACGATGGGAACAGCTCACACTTGCAGTAGTGCTGCAGCATTTGTAAGCAAACAGAAAATGGCTCTCGGAAATCTGTCATCTCATAAATCTTACTAGCAAAGTTGTTTTTCTAAATAGTGTTTTTCAAAGATTTTTTCCATGAGGCATGAGTAGTTCTGCAAGATCTGCTCAGGGCAGCCACAGCTCATGTGACGCTCACATGGATCCCAGATGGATCTCAGTTTAGGGCTGTCACAGAACACATCCCGCAGAAGGATGGTGATGAAAATACGTCTCGCCCAGCTCTCAGCTGTGAACAAGGGCCTCCCCGCGCCGTGAGCTCACGCCCGTGACACAACTCTCAGCTGGCATGCAGGCGAAATACAAACCCTGCCCCGCTGGCCCCGCTGCTGCTCCGCAAGGTCAGTGGGCCTCAGGCGTTTGTTCCCTGGGGGTTTAGCCCGATCACTGATCCAGTTTTTACTGGCCAAGGTACGGTAAGGAGTGTGCCCTTACCCTAAGATTGACAGACTGGGTACCCGGTTACAGAGCCGGCGAAAGCAGGCGTAAAGCAGTTGCTGCTGCTCAAACACAGGGGATCAGCACAACTTTAAGCATGAAAATTAACTATTAAAAGTTCCACACGGCAAGAAGCCTCTTAAAGAGATGGAAGAAAACAAGAGCTAGACACAGCAGGGAATTAGAATTTCATGAGTGCACTTCTGCATTTGCTCTTCACACAAAGGAAGGGCAGGTTCTGCCCTGCTCCGTGGAAGGGGCTCAGGTACTTTTTCCAACTCTGTGAGCACTGGCAATCCCAGCTGCTTCCCAGGGAGACCTGGACAGCGGTGCCCGAGGCACAGGGGACGGAGCTGACTCACAGCTGTGCTACGTGACACTGGACAAAGCGTCCCCCTTCCCTTGCCTGGAGGTGGCTGTGCAGCTGGGGCCAGAGATGGATGCTGCTGAGCAGCGCCTGCAGCGATGGGGATCTACGGAACAGCACGGGCTGCTTCACCTGGGGCAGATGTGAGGGCAGGGAAGGTGCTTGTCCCCCCTCTTTGAGGTCTGTGAGCCCAGCTATTGCACGTGGGCTCCCTCAGCCCGCCACCCCTCCCACATCACTGATCACTTCAGCACATGCATGGTTTGAAAGATGGGAGATGAGAGAGCAGTGTGGACAGCGGCGGAAGCCTGCGGGCTGTACCGGCAGCGTGGGGAGCGAGACCAGGCTCTTTGTTTCCCCGTGTCGCTTCTCAGTCCCCATTAGCAGCAAAATAGGACACGCACACATCTGACAACTGAGTTCCTTGCTGGAAGGGGTTCGCTCATGCATGAGAGTGCTCAGAATGAGGCCTGGCTTTCAGGTTTGGAAGCGGGGAGCGTGACCTGGAAGGGACAGCTGTTACGCGCACGCTGCCTTCTTTCCCCCGTTCGAGCTCTGCACCAGTTCTGGGTAACTTTGAAGAGTTGTGGCCAAGGGCACACAAATGGATGCATTGTCCCTTTCCAGACCTTGCTGTACGTCGGTCTGGCTTCTAAGCAGTTACACCAGGAAAATAAGATGTGAGAACATGATGAACATTGCAACTTCAAGCGCTGACAAATTGGGAGGTGGAGAGCCAGGGGTATGATACGGTTTTAATGACAGCCTCGTGCCAAGTTTTTACTCGGGACTGCTGCTTGGATGTGTCCTCTCCTGTAAGGAGCCGCTGGAAAGCACAGGTGAGCAGCGGTTCCAGAGGTTTGCAACTGGAAAAATCCTAGAAATCCTCGCGGGAAAGCCAAGGCTCGCCATCCCTCTGCCCCTGAAACGTGAGCATCCCCCGGGGCTGAGCTGCTCCGGCAGAGCGGGGACCCCTCTGCGCGCCCCGGCCCCCGCGCAGATGAATTATTTAAGGGTTTCATCCAAACTTTCCCCTTCGCAAAAGTTGTCCGTGGGAGTGGGGCCCTTCGCACCGGGGCCGTGCCGGGGGCGGGGAGCGGGCGGGGGCCGGGCCGGGCCGGGCCGGGGCGGGGTGTGCCAGGGCGCCTGCGCCGGCGGAGCGGAGCGGAGCGGAGCGGGACGGACCGGGAGTAACAAAACAAACGGGTCTTTGTATCGCCTTAAAGGCGCCGTGCGCCGCCTCCGCGCCCCGCGCAGCGCCCGCGGAAAGGGGCGGCCAAACAACACAGCAGCGCGGGGCGGGGGGGGCGGGGACCGCCCGGATTTGCTTTTTAAAGCTTTTTTTTTTTTTTGTAATTTTTTTTTTTTTTTTTTTTTTTAAATAACACGGGAGAGGGAGCGGGAGGCGGGCGCTCTCCCTCCGCGGGTGCGGAGCCATGCGGGCCACCCGCGGCCGGAGCGGGGCGCGGTGCCGGCGGTGATGGCCTGAGGGGCCGGCCGGCGGCGCGGTCTATGAGGCAGCGGGTCGGCTCCCCCCGCGCACCTGCTTACCGCGCTCCCGCGGGCGCGGAGGGCCGCGCAGCACCATGTCGCGCGTCGTCCAGAAGAAGAACCACTGGGCCAGCCGGGTGCGGCAATGCGCGCTCACCCGCGGGCCCGGCGGGCAGCTGGGCTTCGCTCTGCTCGGCGGCGCGGAGCGCGGAGAGTTCCCGTACGCGGGCGCGGTGGTGGGGGACGGCGAGGCGGCGTTGAGCGAAGGGGAGCTGCTGCTGGAGGTGCAGGGGGTCCGCGTCTCGGGACTGCCGCTCTACGACGTGCTGGAAGTGATCCGGAGCTGCAAGGACCCCATCGTGGTGAAAGCCGTCCGACAAGGTGAGAGCGGGGACGGGATGGGGAGTGCGGGGGGACGTAGAGGGACCCTCCAGTGGTGCTGGGTGGCCAAGGAAGAAGCGAACACGCGCCCTTCGGTGCAGCACAGGACCCCGAGAGGGATCCCAGGCTGCTTTACCGGCCGCACTCACGCATCGGCCCCGTACCGCCCTGCCTCCGTCCGGAGCCTCCCCGCAGTTTCCCGGCCGGCGTTAACACAGCGAGCAATTGCGTGAGACTTTCCCCAAGGCACCGCGGAGCCGCCAGCGCTCCCTGCGGGAGCACCCACGGGTGTCGGGGGTAGCGCTGTGTCCGGGGCTGACCCCTGGAGCTGGAGGAGTGAGGGGGAGATGCCTTTCTCCAGCTGAGCATCCTTTCCAGCAGCCGCGCTGCGGGGTGATGGCTGGAGTCTTGTTCAGAAAGTGCAGCGTGGGATTGCTGGCTGCTTTGGGAAGGGAAAAGCTGTGACCTCCTGCGAGGGCAGTTCCCCTCTCTGTCTGAAAGTCAGCTCAGGTTTGCTTTTTTCCCTGCTGGTTTGCCCTAGGTGAGGGCAATCCATGCTCCCAGCCCTGCAGCGCAAAGGCGTGCACAGGTAGCTCTCCTGTTTGGCAGGGGAAGAGGATAGGAAAAGTCCTCCTGTGCGAGATTAAAAAAAGCCACTTCACATCCGTGTACACGCAACAGTTGCTCAACGGGTTAGTGTAACAGGCCTGGCTCGTGGGCTTGTGACTTCCAGGGCAGGACTCAAATGTAGAGCCAGGAAACTGCTGGTGTTGCTGCAGCCGCTGTGAGGTGGGTTGGATGGGCAGGTTGAGCAGGGCTGTGCTGGGCACCCCGAGGTGTGTGGGATGGTGGAGAGCCCGGGTCAGCTCCGAGTGGAAACAGGAAGGGAAGTTGTGGCTGCCCCATCCCTGGCAGTGTTCAAGGCCAGGTTGGATGGGGCTTGGAGCAACCTGGGCTGGTGAGAAGTGTCCCTGCCCATGGCAGGGGGGTTGGAACGAGCTGAGCTTTGAGGTCCCTTCAAACCCAAACCATTCTGTGAATCTATGATTCTAAGTTTTCTTCCTATCACCCAAGAGGTTTCTCAGGGCAAAGCGAATTTGCCACGCAGACATGTGTACATCCCAAAGTTAGGGGTTTTGCTGTGGCTGGTGGTACAACAGGGCTTTTATTTTTGACTTGGTTCAACCCAGCTGGTCTCTACGGGCAAAATTTATGGCCGGCTGGCAGGACTGTCACCCAAAGTGTCATCCCTAGCCTCACTGATGAGCAGAGCTGGAGGGCTGCAGGCACTTGTTTCACAGCCATCCTTAAACCTGTGTGGATCACAGCAGTGGGGTGTCAAGGAGCTGAGCCGTGGCTGTGCTGTGCCATGTCCCTCTGCCACCTGCTCCCCTTCCCCAGGGACCACGTCACCTCAGAACTGCCCCATGTACCGCATCGCTGCTACTTGTTAATCATTTCCAAGAGTCAGTAGAGATATTCCAGCAAACAGCGTTCAACTCTCAACAAAACCAGTTTTCTTTAAATAACTGTGTATTTATGGGGAGGGAAACTGAGCCTGCTGGTTTCCCTGCCAGGGCAGGAGGGGAGGAAAGCATGAAGAAAAGTATGAGGAAATTGGGCAAAGGTTTTTGTTGGTTTTTTGTTTTGTTTTGGTTTTGGTTTGGTTTTTTTCTTTGTATAGTGATTGTTTTAGCAGAAGTGTTAAAATACAGCTTCTGATGTTGCAATGTGATTGGTGCTGGTGGATGAAGGAAGGTGTGTATAAAAACCCATTCCCAACCAAGCAATTTGTGATTAAACTTCTTGTTATTTTGGAAACACTGCTTAGTCTAAATAGAAACATGTCATGGGAAATTTACCACTCCAGTCTGTCGTTTCTGGTATAGTCTCAACTCCAGGGTATGGTCAAAAGAAGGGGCAGAATTTTAGCATACTGGTTTGGTTTACCTGGAATGTAGGAGAAAAAGGTCCAAAACCCTGCCTGGAGTCAGGAGAGGTGCTTGAACCTTGGACCATCCTCATCCAGAGGGGAGAACCAAGCCCTGGGTCACTATGGGATTGTAGTTTCCCCCCCCCCTCTTTTTTTTCCTCCCCTCATCTCTTTATTTTTTAAATGCTTTATTAGGAATATAGAATAGAAAAATATACATATTTAAAATCATTAAATATTTTTGTGTTCTGCAGAGCAGTTCCCTGTGGCAGTCGGTGATAGCCTGGCATCTCCACACTGTTCTGCGCAGAGCAGGGAACTCCCTCGTGGATCGGGATCATAAGCGTAGAAAAGGAGAGGGTTTTAATTAAAATGTATTACTTCTGTGTTGATTAAAAATCTCATTATTGTGATGGCAACTGTCATTCAACAGGAGGTGTGTGGCACCAAAGCAGACAGCGAAGGAGTGAGAAGATAAGGCTGCAAACACATTTTTAACTATGGTTCTCCTCCTCTTCCTAGTTCTTAGTGCCTAATCGACTGGTGCTGAAGTGCCAGGACAATATTAGCCTGGAAACGTATACATTTTATTGCCTTGTCTGTTTTGTATGACATTTACAAGGCTGGAAAAACAGGAAATTTACTATAAATAAGTCAGTGATCTGCAAGCATGAACAGAGAAAATAACTGTTCTGACCTTGCACTGAGTGGAAGACAAGGAGGGGGTAGGATGTGAAACATAGGTGGAATAGTCTGTGCCCAGGCTTTACCATTAAACTAGGGTTTATAGACTTACAGGTCCACGTGCAATATTTTTTTCTTGCTTTCGTGAGTCATAAGGTTGAGTAGGTTCCCACAAAGTACAAAAAGGGGGAACCTGTATGAATTCACTTAATTGGAATAACAGTGTTTAATACTGCTCATAGGGGATTTCTTGGTCCTCTGGGGAAAAGTGAGGGAAGCTGAAGAACTTTAATGAAGCTTTCCCTTTGTTTTCCCCATATATGCACCCTTTTTTGGTGTTATGTATGAGAAAAAAATATAGCACTATAGTTGCCTGGTTTTTGGGGAGAGAGAGGAAGAATCTGCTACCATGTATGTGTCTTAGTAACTTTCGGAACTGTCAAATGTGTGAAAAAAACTCAGTTAACATGTAGTGCTTTTATGACTGACTGTTTCCATCTTACATCTGTGCCTAAATTAGATGGAATTGGTTTGTACGCTTATTTTTAAATAAGTTAAACACTTGACTTCCCTAAAAAGTATCTCTCAGGATCCCAAGCTTGCAGTGAACAATCGCTTTGGAACCAGGAGGTGTTGAGATCAGTTTATGCACCTCATAATTTTTATAGTACATTGCAGCTGGGATGATCCCACAGCAGGGAGGAGTTGTGGGGTGGTTTTTCCTTTTTGAGCCTTACACAGGGCAAACAGGAGCAGGCATGATCCCAAACAGAAACAGTCACCGTTTACCCAGCGCTATCAGCTGCATTTGTTTCTTTTCAAACATTAACTTGACCCAAAGATAAATTCTGCAGTATGGTGCAGTGACTCAATGCTTCAATGTCAGGCTGGCATTTGCTATACGATGTGATCATGAGATGTTGTAATCAGTTACAAGTACTAGTCCAAATGAAACCAGCTTCTTTCAAAGAGTTTGCACGAGGTGGTATTTAGACCTTTTCCTTTTATTTTTCTGAGAGAGCTTGTGAGACAATTGCTGTCTTGGATATTTTATTTTTTTTTTGTAGAACATAAAGAAAAGAAAGTTGATGCATCTGTGATTTTTTGTGTGTTCAGTGGTTTAGCAAACACTGGGAAGCAGAGTGATACTTTGCTAGCGGGTGACACTGAACACCCCATGCTAAGCAGGTTGTGCCGGTGCCTGGCGTTGCAGACGGAAAGTGAGCGCTGATGCACGTGTGCCTCCCGGAGCTGTGGCAGAGCTCGTGTTGGGTTTAACGTGCAGGACCAGCGAAGGGAAAAGCTGTTTAGAGAGTGAGCTCTTGCTGTTCCTAGTTCACTTCTGCAGTGTCACGCATGAGCTCCAAAAAGTGTTTTCCTTCAGTCTTCGCGTAGCCAAGCGCCAGTCACTTGCACGGTGAATTCTGCAAGTTGTTTTTCCATTTGACCCAAATTCTTTTAGGATCTAAGTGGATTTGAAGTGAAAGATTTGCCATCTGAAAACCTGTGAGACGTTCATGCATTTTAGATTTAGAAGGCCTGTTTTCAGCACTGACCTGCTGGGATGAGTGTTGGGCAGGGGTAGTCACTACTGAAACATAAAATAAAAAAAGGCAGAATCTCTGTTTTGCATCACTTCTAATATATTTTGCTATGAATCAGTAATCTTCATTCTTTAAAGCAGTACTGCAGTTAGTAGTCATGAAATGTGTATGTCTATGTATTGAAATACTACTCTGAGGCTTTATCTTTACTATGCCTGAATTTACAGTGTAGTACTTGTTGGGATTTAGAAGTTGATCCTGCTTGTGGCAAACCAGTCATCCATCCTCTCCAGAGGCATGAGGTACCCACCCCTGAGATGGACATTAGAGCCTAAGTGCCACATCTTCACAGTTATAAAAATGTTCAGGAATTAATATGATACTTTAATGGCATGAAATTAAATTATGTTTTCCACAATAAGGTTAATCTTTCCACCCATTGAGACAGGACTTCAGGCTCCCTCTTTATGGTCAGTCGGATCACAGAGCAATTAAATAACAATTACAGTCTAATTATGAGCAGTCATTCAACATCATTGCAAAATAAGATGTTAACACCATCCTGCATGTTGTTTCGGTTTATTTTTTAAGACCAAGTTACAACTCCTGCATGAGTGAATTATTGACCTGCTATTGTGAGATTTAAGATTTATCTTCCATGTGCCTTTTTAGAAATTTAAGAACTTCTTTTAACAGGTTTGAAAGCCAAACCATCAATAGCTCATTGCGTTCCTGCTTTTGGGATTGTCATTTTGCTCTGGTTCAGGCTGTGATCATTCCTGGGTCGCTTTTGACTGATTCTGTATCAGTGTCTCTTTATCTGATGCCTGAGAAGTACCCCTACTCCTCTGACTGTAGGCATGCACAGGGAAAACATATACCCAAGGGCAGCTACATGAAGGTGTAAAGATCTTCTGAGCAGCACTTTTGTGGCTGTGCAGAACTGAAGATTTGGGCCAATAAGTCCCTCATTCGTTAGATTTCAGCATCTTAGATTTCAGCATTGCTTGGTTTGAAGGCAAGTTGAAAACTGAGAAGATGCTGCTACCCCAAGGGTATTTTGCTATCATATTAGCAAGGTCTGAGCTGTGGGCAAGGGTAGGATCCTTGGGACCTCTGTTGAGGTTTTTTAAAATAACTGACCAAGTCTGTTATTTACGTTCCCTTACTTTAGTCCAGACGCAAGCTCTGCTTGCTAGTTATTTCAGGTGTTTGGGTTTTTTTTATGCTTCCTCTGACTTTGACTGGAGCTCATAAATCAAGGCGTATGGGTTTTGATCTTAGTGTGCTGCAAGTGACTTAAATTTCCTGGTGAAAGGCATGGAGTAGTGGCTGTGTGTGAGCAAGTGCCATGAATTTATAGAAGGACTATGAAGAGTTTGAGGCAAATCATTAGCTGAAGGTAAGGATCTTTACTGTGAGCAGTTGGTGGTACTCAGACTCCTCCATCCCATCTGAGCTCCTTCCAGCTCTGCATCCCAACTCCTGGAGCAGCAAAACACTGGATCCTCCTGGTCTGTATTTCTGAAGAGTTTTTCTCCAGCTCAGCTGTGGAAAAAAAATATTTTTGCCTTTTAGAAACTGAGTATTAAGTGACATTTTTGCACGAAGGGCCCAGGGATAAGCTGCCCCCCATGTGATCTATGAAGACCTTATCCGCTCCCGTTACGCTGTCACCAGAGGCACTGCTTGCAGGACAGGGAACTCAGCAGCTTTCTGGGGCTGAGTGACAGCGCTGCTGACCGTGCAAGACCAGCTCCTGCAGAAACATAATTTTCACTGCTATCATCATTTTCTCTGTCTCTCTTGACACTTGGTATTTTGTTTTCTTACTTTATATTTCAGTCTCCTTTGGTTCAGCTGTTGTGGGGTTTGACAGGTGAGGCTGTGCATCCCGCTGGAGCTGGCAGCACATAGAGATCCACATGTTAAATGTATTTGATGTTTTAAGTTTGGGGTTCTCTGCAAGGATCTGGTGTTGGGAAACATACCTAAGCCTGGGCTATCAGCCAGTGTTTGTTTTCTGCTGATCTGATAGGGAGTTGTGGCCGCCCGTTTCCAGAGCTGCTTGGCAGCTTTCACACTGGGCTGGTATGTTGGCAGATGATTTTTTTTTTTTTCTTTATTTTTCTTTTTTATTTTTCCTTCTAGGCCAAATAGGTGGGCCAGCATCCATCTTGGCCCTGCAGGAGCAGCATGGCTGAGGGTAGCTGGGATATTTTTGTTGAGATCCACCCTTCAGTTTCCAAAGGTCAGACACTCCATCCATCCTCCCTCCTGTGACATTTTAAATGGTTTCCAGAACTATTCCGCTGCTATGGACTGGAATGATGGCACCATGCTCTCTGCTAGTCCCTGGTCCTGACTTTGGCATCATTTGTGCTGAAATGTTTTGTGTTAGTAGTATTATTTAAACCTGCATAATTTTAATTTTTTTTTAACTGCCCCTAGCAGACCTTAGAGAAACAAAATAGGTTTTTTTCTTCCCGTCCTGATCTTTTGGGTTACATTTTTACAGACTTGGCTTTTAACTAAGAACAGTTCCTGTTTTTGTATTTCAGAGGGTTTGTATCATAACTTAAAAGAAAAATAACGTAAATATATTTATTGGATTTCATTGACTGTCCCCTGTTAGACTAAACAATAGCGCTTATTACACGGTGTGAAAATAATGCAAAGCGCCCTGTCTTCATAATGGAACAGGAAAAAAAACAAACAAAGCCTTTGGGATGACTTGCAAAGTGGAACAGATGCCCATACAATTGCAAGGCATTTGAATAAGGAATCAGTTTTGCATGGTTTGCTAATCCTTGACTAAAGAGTTCATTGTCTTGGATTATACGTCTGTAATTTTGGAGCCCTGAAGTCAGTGCCTCGGTACAATTAGGTTGGGAAGAGACCGACTTTTCTTTCTTCATCTCCTTAATCACAGTGGCTTGTTTTTTAAGGGGGAAACCTCAACTCTGGGGTTTTCATTTAGTTATTAACAAAAAGCCTTTGAAAAAGAAGCTGCCTAAAATCCAGCCACTCCCTCAACACAAACAAAGCTGTGCAGATATTGTGTACTTTGAAAAAAAACAACTTTGATGTTCAACTTCTCTTATTCCAGTGGTTCAGATCCTGTGCTAAGTGGCTGTTAGTCCAAACTGATGACAGACACAGATGTCTCGGATTTTATTTTTTTTTTGGATGCATAAGAGAAGGGAAAGTTACCTCCCAAACAGGCTGAACTGGGCAGGTGAGGACCTGGGCTGCAGAATAACTGGGACTTTCTTTAAAAAAGCAAGGAGCATATCTGTCCTGCTTCTTTCCCAAAGGACCATGTAAAACTCCCACTTAGCAGTTTCAGCAGCAAGGGTACAGGAGGATGCTCCTGGGGCTTGGACCTGCAGAGGAACAATTCATCAGAGCCATGTGGGAAGCTGAGGATGGCTGGAAGAGAGGGAGAGAGTGGGCAGCAGGAGAGACGTGAAAGATACCAAAGCATCAGGTTGATGAAAGACTTCCATGTGCACTGCTGGATTTATTCCTGATACCGAGGCCGTCTCTAAGAGCAGAGGCAGCTGAGTGCTTTCTGCAGGGCCAGCCAGGAGTGTGGCTGCCCCTCCAACTGATGACAGAGCAGTCTAGACCAACATCTTCTTGTTCTGGGATCCCTAAATGCGTATGTTGATGTATAACGTAGGATGCAACTTTGCTGTTGAATACCCTGTTAGGATGTAGTGCCTAAAATAACTCGTGCTCCTTCTGCACGGCTTGAGGACAGCAGGGTGACGCGTGGCACAGTGCAGCCCTGGGGTGACTGATCCTCAGTGAGCCTGGGGAGGAGAAGTCTGTGGTTTGGCTGGATTTGGGGACATTGTCATCTCCAAGCTGAGTCTCCCCTTTGCAGTGCTGGCGCTGGTGCTTGGGGAAGGCACTGCGGGACAGAACGCCTGATGGGACTTTGGCAGCCACCAGTCCAGCCCAGGCTTTGTTCTCTCCCACTCCTAAGGGCTAAAGAGGGATTAATTCTATGCAAAACAAAGAAGCTTGTCCTTCTCTTTTCCCTGGTATGCATTTTTCCTTAAACAATAAAGTGACTAATATAGAATATCTTCTTAATGTGCTGGGGGGGAGCAGCCTGTCTGTGTGAGTGGGGCCAGAGGCTCTGCTGGGCTCACAGTGGGGCACTCCGAGGATGATGGGTTTGGTGGTTTTTGAAGAAAATCACTAAGTTCTTTGGGAGGGGATGGCTTTTTTGTTGTTGTTAGATTGTCGTCTGCCCATACCCCAGCAAATTCAGTGTAATTGTTTTATGTGCAAATATCAGACTTGCTTAGCAATGGTACATAGTGTTTTGTCAACTTTTGTGTAGTCTGTGTGCACTATGGAGTCCTCCCTGTCACCTGCCATCTGCAGTTACTCATCAGACCATTTCCAAATAGAGATCTGAGCTGACAAATACTTTCCTACATTTACCATAGCTGTATTACCCCTTTTTCTTTTATTTTCTTTTTTTTTTTTTTTTTTTCAGATGAAGATGTATGGACAGGCTGAGATTGTTGACCTAATTTCACAGGAGGTATTTTTCTCTGAACTTAACCATAGCCTATATAAATCCTTCATGTGGCAGGAAGCTTCGTTTACTCCATGTGGAGCAAGGCAATTAAACCCCCAAGAACTGTCTGTCTCTGGCTTTCTGCGGGAGGCACAGAACTGCTCTGGGCAAAATCCAGACAGGGCGTTGAGGACACCAGGGCTGTCTGGTGCAAGGGTTGGCTGCTTGGAGAGGTTACGTATAGGGGAAAGGTTTATATCTACACCCAGCCTAGCAGGAGGAGCTTGTGAAAATATTGTATATCACCTATCAAAATAGTTTGAATTCTTGGGAGAGGCTCCTGGAACATGTGACTGCTGTGCATATGTGTATGTGTGTATACATATGTCAGTTCTTGCACTTTAGCATTCATATTGTTAAATACTGCATCAATATAGCTCCAGAATATCTTCTTCTTGTCTTTTTCCTTTTTTTTTTTCTTTTCCTTTTTAGTGGAAACTAATCCTATGACTCTGGCAGCTCAGCCAATGCCATAGATTTCACCATAAGTTGCAACATTTGTCGTTGGCACAGCTATTTGAAAGCTGAAAAGGAAGGGTATGAAACCACCACCATTATGGCTAAGAATGGTTCCCATACCCATACCTCATCACGTGATACATGGGCAGGCTCTGCTCATGTAAAAACATTTAAATTTGCTTCTGTGGTGTTCCCGTGGTGAAATCGTTTCAGCGATACTTCTTCTGTAAGTCGTCTGTAGGAACAGGTTGATTTTGAAAGACTCATGAGACATCCCTTGCTTTCTAAGTGGGTTGTGCGATGTGGCTGCTGAAGAGGATCCAGATTCCCTTTTCCTGACAAATGCTGGGGGAAGCTGCTTTCCAGACCTTTGTCTGGTCCCTGTGAGTCATTTCGAGAGTGCAGGAGGGAAAACTAGAGCACACCTCTAAGTGGTATCTCGGAAAGGTGCCCAGTTTCGCTGTGCACACAGGTCTCTGGCATTTTAAATGCAATAAAGTACCATTTAGCTCCCTCATTCCAGAGGCAGGTGGCAGTTACTCTTTAACAGAAGGTAATTCTTTTATGAGAGTGGGAGAGGTGGTGAATACTTGGATGTACAGTCATTCAAGCCTGCTGAAGTTTGGATCCCTCTTGTTCCAGTCAGCCCTGCCTGGATGCTTTGCAGGAGAGGGAGAGTGAGGACTAAAAAGACCCCAAGTGATGTTTGGAGGGGAGAAGCCAAGCACAAAGGCTGCGTGACTCAGCTGGGGTGCTTGTGGTAAGGTCGTGGGCCCACAAATCTCTGCTCCCCATTGCTGTGCTGTGGGGCTCTGCTGCTTTCCAGATCTGCATTAAAACGTGTGAGATGGATAAACTGCTTCAGTTGGAGCAGCTCCCTCCTGCATGGCCAGGCTGTCCTGCTCGGGTGGAGCTCTGCCACGACGCATTTCCATTTAAAATACCCTATAGGTTTTTTACTGTGTGCTCGTAAAACGTGTCAAAGGCTGAAATTTTTATCTGCAAAAGACATGACCTAGGGAATATCCAAGGTGGCTTTTCCATTTATTTTTGTTTTCTGTTGCCAGTTTTCCAGTTGTATTAGTTGATGCTGGAAATACACACGTATCACTTTTTCCAAGTGCTAAATACAGTCTGTTTTTTTTTACATAGTTCTGATCTGGGGTAGGATATCTTGGTCACGTCGCAGACTGGTAAGCAGTTAGTGTGTAAATTTGGATGCGCTGAAGCTGTTAGACGCGAGAAAAGCCCCAGTAAAAATGAGAGCGCTTAAATTTAAGCATGTGCTAATGTAACACATCGCAGAGGGCTTTTTCTGTCTGTATGTAAAAGATGCTATAATCGTTGCTGAGGCTTGCCTAAAGCTGTGTGGAAATTGCTGTGTGCCTAAAAGCTGGACAAGTTGTCACAGTCCCGAAGAGCTCATTGATGTTAAAAGGTTGCAGCGGATTAACCATAATCTATTTCAAATTGATTTAGTGTAGCTGGTACATAACTCAGCCTGGTCATCTGTGCCCTGCTTTGAGTCCCCAGACCGAGTGTGACTTACCCTAACTGTGCTGCCTACTCTTCCCCCAAGGATGCGGGGGAAAACAAGGCAACCCTGGCTCCCAAACTGGCTTGTCACAGTTAACTTTGATTTTCAGTGTTCTCTCATTCAGTGCAGCAGTAGCTGCCCGGATGGGATCTTGCCCCTGGCAGGGAGTACAAGTATTTTTCCACAGCGCAATTGAATTGGCAGGGAAGGTCGCATCAGCTGCCTGGCTGGAGCTTCAGGAGGTGCTGAATGTGGGATTCCTTGGTTGGTTTCTGACAAGGAGTGTTTCTGCTGCCTGCAGCACCTCCTGCCCTCCAGCTCTGGGGGTTGTGCTTACCGTGAAGATTGAAAACTTTTCATTAAAAATTTTGGGACTTTTTTTAGCCATCTTAGAGACTTTAATTAAAACGGGTGTTCCTCTTCTCCTGTATTGATTGCAGATGGAGGTAGATTTTTACAAACAAAAGGCACACAGCTGGTTTTTGCTGCAGGTCTGCTCCTGTCTCTCCATTTTTATAAACATCAAGTGTCTTCCCAGCAACCTGTGGCTGGTGTCAGGCAGAGCCTGCTCCTCCCTGAGCTCCCGACTGAGCAAAGCCTGCCTGTTAGCATCACCAACTGATAAACAAAACTTCATCAAGGCCTCCAAAGGACAGACCTTTCACATATGCAGATGCAGCAGCAGCACTGCTGGTAGCTGATGGCTCTCTGAACCAGTGGCAGAAACAGTGGGGAATTTTTATTGTGTATTTTATTTTTCCTGAAAGTTCCTCATGTAGAAGAGACCTCAGCATTATTATGCATTGCAGTGGATCATGTTTGGAGGACTTTTTGCCATTAAAACATTGTTTCTAGCTCCAGTTTAGTGAAAAGATGCTGTCAGATTCAGCTGTCTTTCACATATTTCACATCTATGCTTTGTAATATCCAGGTGAGTTTTAAATTGTAACATTTACAGAGAATATATCTGAAGTTTCCCCCTCTTGGAGGTAGATAAACAATATTTACACTTCTTAGCACCCACTTACCAAGCTGCCTGAAACCAAGTTAAAAGATACAGAATAGTATTTACATTGTTTTCCCCTTCTCTCAACTCTGCATTTCCTCTTCACTGGTCAAATCAAGTGGCAGTGACATTTCAAAGTCTTCCTGAATGACAAAATTAGAAATATTGCTTTTCCAAGCAGTCCGTAAGGGGTAGTTGAAAGACTGCATGCAACCATTCTGGTAGGGAGTTGTTTAGCTTGTCGAAATCTCTCTTTTGCTGCAGAACCTCCATTGAAAATGACAAATTGCTTAAAGCAGTTTCCTTGTTAGTCTTTTAAAAAATTCAGTTTCTTTCCATCCAGAACACGTGGAAGGCATTTGTGCGCTTGCCTGGCTGTTTCTCTGTCCTAAGGCTCACACTCGATGGCTTTGGACTTCATGTAATTTTCACACTCAGCTGCTTGGTTTTGTTTGCCTCAACTTATTTACTGAATGAGGATTTCTCTTCTCCCCTCTGCTGCCTTAGCTTAGACATGAAAAGTCACATATCTCCCTGGTTCAGGCTTTGGGGACCATGGAGCGAGCAGAGGAGGAACGCTCCAAGGTCTTTGCTTTTCAGAAGTGATGTTCAGAGCACTGCAAAATCCATCGTTTAAGCTGGAAAGTCTGTGTCTACAGCCAAGCTGTTGTAACCTCCTTTAAAACACTCAAACGTTGAGCAGTGTTAACGCTTCACGAAATGACAAAACATTTTGCTTAAATGTTTTCAGCTACTTCTCTGGAGCTGTCACTTTAGCAGAAGGACATACACAAGCAGGTACCAGATACGGAGCCAGACAGTTGGCTGGGACTGCTGTAAAAGTAAAAATTGCTCAATTGGAAAGGTTTATTTATTTATTTTTTAAAGAAAAGAGATTTCAGGTTATCCTTTTGCTCAAGTGACATAGAGCAGCACGCTGTGTGGTATGTATCCCATGAGGATGTATTGCCAAGCTTTGCACTTGGGCTTGTGAAAGAAGAGGGTGCAGAAGAGAAGTGGAGGTCTCCTTAGCAATGCTCAATAAAAGGCAGGCTCTGAGAATAAGGTGGAAATTATATTTCTGGAACCTTCACAGGCTGGGATGAGGCTTTCTGTGCTCTTCCTTTCGCCTGGAGCGAGTTGCACTTTGCAGAGCTGCTTTCTGGTGGCCCTGCTGAAGCCCCCCTGGCTGGAGATGGGGCCATGAGCAAAAGGTCACATGTGCATGTGCCAGCATACTCTGAACTTGGCCGAAAGGCAGGCTTCAGGCTGCCCCCAGGTCTGTGAAACTGAGGGCACAAACCATTCCCTTTCTGACTGGAAGGTGCTTTGCCCCGAATGGCATCAGATGAAAAGGAATCGGGGTTGCCCCATTGCTCTTCTTGAGACAGCCCTGTTACTCAAGAGGGATGATGACGGAGTTAGACAGCAAGCAGGAGGGGATTTCAGGACAATCCAGATGCTTTTTCTATAACTCGAAGGCATGTTGTGTTCTGGCACTTCTGTTTTTACCCACTTGCCTTGTAACATTGTTTTTCTTTTATCTGCTATGATCCCTTCATTTTTGGCAGGTTTGGGCTGATGGGTTACTTTGTCTTTTTTTGTTGCTATTTCTTTGTTGCCTTTTAGCATTTTGTTACAGTGTTGTTTATTTATCTAATGAACGGTACTTAAAAAAAGTAACAGTTACAAATTTCCTGGGTTCGAGTTTGTTTTTCTTCTCCTGAGTGGTTTCGGAAATTAGTTGGTGCCAGACTGATGCTGTTTTCTATGGTGTGGGATGTGTCACTGGGGATTCAGGTGACTGTCCTCTCAGTTGCTTTCCTCTTGCAAATACTGATTAATGTAATCTGTTCTAGATGATAGCATTAGAAACTGGCACCTGCTGGTAAGGATAACATGTCCATGGGAGAGTGTCCCGATCTCTTGTAGGCAGAAGGCAGTTTGTGCCTGGAAGCATGGAGGCTTTATGTACCTTGTTTATAGTGTTTGTTGCCTTTTGTGGAATATCAGATGCTGCCTTTGGCTATTCTTGTTATGTGAAGAAATGTCTAATCCATTTCTGAACCCTGCAGAGCTCCCTGATATCAGGCATAAAGTATTTTTTTAATGGATTTTTAAACCTGCCTTGCTGGCTGTTGCGTCTCTGGCTGATAAAATCAGTGCCCCTCAAATACCCTGCAGATACTTATTGCAAAACCAACTTCTTTTTGTAAGAAACAGAGGGATTTAGTCCCTTTTGTCTTGCAACGTATTTGAGTTGCTTTCTGCTTGTCCCACACTCCAGCGTCATCACAAGCAGGACTGGGTTGCTGTTGTGTTCCCACAGTTTCATGCCTGTGGTTGTTAATTAACCCTTTTCTTTAATAATTATACTGTATTTACTCTGAAGACCTTTTTTCTTTCCTGCTGTCCAGTCACAATCCAGATTAAACGCACTCTCTTCCCAGCAAAGCCCAGGAGTTAGTTAATGTTCCACTGGAGGTGTGCTTACAAAACCCCCGGTTGTTTGTATGGAGGGAAGCAACCCCAATGCATTTGGTTTAGTTAATATCTCAAGTCAAGACAATGCACCGTATGTAAATGCCTTTCAAATGCAAGTTGAGCACATGGGTGGATGCAGGGTGCAGGGCTGTGTGAGCAGGGACTTGTCCCTCTGTGAACGTGCCAGGCGTACACTTGCAGGGTTCAGCGGATTCTGAGGTATGGCTAGGGCAAAGCAGGCAACATTAAAGTTAATGAACACTTGTGCAATTTTAACTAGAATAAAAGCTGTTGTAAAACTTAAGTCCTGAACAACACCAAAACCTGTTTTCATGCAGATAGATGGGTGTTTGTGGAGCTGCTGAGGCTTAGCTCCTGCTTTGTTCCCCTTTCAAAGATGCCATGTTTTGATTTATCTTCCTTCCCCAGAACCTCCTTTCAGCCTTAAAAAAGCAATGCTTATCATGGGTGTTGTTGGGAGCCTGTGCAGCAGTTTGAGTTACTGCCTTTCCGTTTCTAGTGCCATGTAAGCAAGCATAAATCTGTATATTACACCAATTTACATTTGGTGGGATTTGTCCTGACACGTCCAAAGCTTCTCACTCTTGATTCGTTGTATGAGCAACTTCTTTAATATGGAGCCCTGGGGACAAGACCCGATTTAAAATAAAGTTGTGCAGGTAAGAACAGAAAGGCATGGACTGAGCGCCTGTGGTCTACAACTCAACTGGCCGTGGAGTTCAAATTCTGCTCTGCATTTCATCTTGAGTGCTGCGCTCCTAATGGCAATGCCTTGGCCAAGGCAGAAGCCCCCTGGTGTGGGCTGAGCAGTGGGATTTCGCAGTGGGAAGAGGCTGACAGCAACAATTCCTCAGCTGCTGTAGGACGACACAGCCTTGCTTTTCTCATGTGTACTACTTTTATTTAGATCAGCCTGGCTTTTTGAATTAAAAGATGTATACATCCAGTACCTGAAGTTCTTGTTGGTGTGGCTGTGGGTTGTATTATTGTTTTTTTTTCCATTTATTTTTATGCTGCCTAGTGTGCATCTCTTCATTCAGCAACAAGGCAGTTTTAAGTAGAGTGTAAACTGTAAAACTTCCATTAGCTCTATCAAGTGATCACAGTGCACCCCACTAACTCTGTGAAACACTTCGGCTTGAAAGTTTACTGCCTCAGCTTTATCAGATTCAAAGATTGTGCACTAGATGAAAGGAAGGCTTTGCTGTAAAATCCTGTTTTTACTAATTGAGCTTTTCTTCAAATATTCTGAAGTTAGATGCGAACTATCACAGGATTTGCTGTGTGCTTTGTAAACCTCTAAAGGAGAAGTTAGAGACTTCTGTCATTTGGGACTGATTTTTTGAAGAACTTTATTTCTGATTCTAGATAATGAGATTTTTAAGTATGTGCTGAGGCTGTTGAAATCAGTAGCTCTAAAGGGCCAGATTTTAAGTGATACCTAAAATACACAGGTTTCTTATGGAGGATGTTGTGTATATGCTTATAGAAATTCATCACTGCAGGGTCAGGGATAGATCTCTGCACTGCTGGAAACTTTTGGGGAAGAAACTTAGTGTATTGCCAGTTTTGGACTAACACTTTATTTTTCTTAGATACTTCTGTAATTCTTTTTATGGGTGGTGAATTACTTCTGTGACACACTGCGTTGCAGACAAGGGCAAAAGTTTAGCAATCTGCAGTGCAGAAGGGCTGATTTCATTGCCAGCTGCTGGTTCTGGCTGTGTAGTTCTTGTACCAGCCAATTAAACCCACACTCATTACAGCCTTTGTGGTTTGGAAGTGAAGTGTTCCTGCCTTTAACTCGTAGTTTTACAGGATGTTGGTTTAGGCTGGAAGTTTGCAAAGCTTGAAATCTTATATTTTCCTCTGGAGTGTGCTCAAGGGGTAGGGGAGGTGAACAAGGAGAGCTACACAGAGTTGTGTACTGTGAAACGGGGAGGTGTGTGTTTGTTTTTGACAGCATCGTGAACCTGCAGTCACCTCCTAAAATTTTCATGAGATACTGTAGTATCTGATGTACCGAGTTGCTGCAAATAGGAATGGGCCCTGCTGCAGTGTCAGTCTTGAAAAAAAAAAAACCTAATGCTGTAGGGAAGTGCTGAGCGTCCCTTCGTGAGCATATTCCTTCAGCTCCTCAGGCGCAGCTCTCTGCCTGCCTCCCTCCCGGGGAATTTCTGCCCTGTTTGCAGACCGTTTTGGGAAAGCTGCTGGGCAAAGAGGAGGTCCCAGAGAGGGGAGGAGGCAAAGATGGAAGAAGAATGTGACCCTCTGAGCCGTTACTGGTGACTGCGCTATTTTAAAGTCAAACTTAATTTTTAGCTCTACATAAACAAATCTTTGTGCCAGCTTTTTATATAGCTCTGAAGTCAGTTGTGGCTGCTGCTCCGCGACTGTATCCTCCTTGGGTATGTTTCCTCCGTCTCCTCCACAGGGAGGAGAGCCGACCTCTGCTTCCCAAAACGCCTTTCAGCATTCGGGAGGATCTTTGGAGAGATGCTCTGTGGAGAGACAAACCTTCCAGCTCTTCTGCATGTTACTTTATCCAGGGGTTTAATACCTCTAGTGCATCAAGTAAGATGCTGGGCTCATGGCCAGTCCCTGTAGGAGCTGGAGTCCTTCATCCCATAACCCAAGGGACCACCCTTGCCCCCAGTACTTTCATGTTGGATCTGGAAATGCAGTGTTTGCCCTGGAAATGCCCTGTGCAGTATGAGCAGGGAAGCAGCAAGGATCCCATCTCTCAAGGGAGGGTTAACAATGTTTAGTTTTCTTACACCCTTACAGCCCTGTTGATTTTAACGTGGAAACTTCAGTGAAAACCACACACGCTGCTGTGAATATTCATCCTTAGTAACAAGTAAACAAGTGATCGAGCAGTTGGACTGACTCAGGAAATTCCCTCCAGACCTCGCAGGGAGGAGGAGCTTTGCATTTTTCTTGTCCTGTGTTTATTTTTAGTCTCGCCTCTAACATTGCTGATAGTACCATTACAGCCCTGCAGATTAAAGTCCCAGCATGGGGTTGAGTTGAAAGAGCAATTCTGCAAAGCAGTCAAAACCTTTAGGATTTTGCAGCTATGTCATGCTACAGGCAATTAATTTAGTCCATTATATGCCTGCCTGGGTACAGCTCAGTGCCACGGCTCTGTGGAAGTCTTTGATTTCCTTGCTCATCTCTTCTTGTCAGAGCTGATGTCTTCACTGATGGGTCTGTCTTTGTCACTTAAAAGCATTGTGTTTGTGATGCTAATATTTTGGGTGTAATAACTGTCTTTTTAGGCCTCTTCCGCCCCTGAATATATTTTTCACTTACTCAGAGATTATGTTGTGTTTTAGAGTGGAAAGAGTATAGCTCCTGTAGAGCTCCCATCAGCAGTAGCTCTTGTCTGACGCATCCAGAACACTTGCAGAGTTTTGGGTGGTGTTGGTGAGGCAACATCCATCTGCCAGACCAGATGATTGACCCAAGAGCTCTCAGCTTTTCAAGGAGGCCCATGTTTTCCAGGGCTAGCTGTGTTAGTCTGAGTCACCAGGGTGGTATTTGATCTGTACGTCAAGTAATGGTTGTGGGGTTTTCTGAGGCATCTTTTACTGACAGTCAAGGTCCCCAGAGAGGGCAGAGGATGTTATTCAGGACTGCCTAGTGCTTGAAGACTCCTAGAAATAGCAGTTTCTGTTACAACCCAGACTGCATATCGGCTGTTATTGCAGCTATTTCAGAGGAAACAGTTTTATCAGAAATAGCTGAATCTAAAGGCAATTGTCTTCAGCAGTAATAGAATCTGTACCTGGTCCGCAATGGAAGATGTGTTGGAACAGTTACAAATGCTCACCAGCTGCAGACGTGGGCAAGTGTCACCCTTTCTGTGCAGGACAAGGGTCCAGCCACCATGGGGTGGGCTAGCACCAGAACCAGAAATGGGCCAGGGCTGGGCTGCCTCTGCTTGCAGGGATGCCCATCACCTGGCCACCCTGCTTGTCTGCTCCCCTGACCAGAGCCCTCCTCTCTCTGAGGGCTGTGAATTTGAAGGCAGACATACCTTAAGGCATACCCTCCAATATTTACTGAGGGGCCTAATCCTGTATTTTAAGCCCTTCTAAGACTAGTTTTTCCTTAGCTGTGTGCAGGGAAGCTGTTGCAACCTTAGAGAAAGTCGCTGTGTCCCCAGGAGCATGTCCAGCAGACAGCCTCTGCTTGCTCAGTGAATGTGATTTGGTCAAAATAAGATGATGAAGAGGGCAAAACCATTGTTGACGCTCAGCAATATCATGCTAACTTGTGTCTTGGTAATTGTTAATGATGCTTGTGAATATTATCATCTTCTAAGTTGATTTGACTTCTGATAATGTGAGTTTAGGAAGGGTTTGTGGGAGATTTCCAACCAGTGTGTACTGTTTGGTATTTTCCTGAGTCGAAGGGACTAGTAAGCAGAGGTGGGAGATGGTGGGAATGAGGGGCCTGGCTGTGCTCAGGTGCACTTCTGCTGCTTCCCTGTGTTAGACCAAGACGTCCCAGTGCCATTGGGCTGTGGAGGAGGAGGCTGGTCTAACACTGGGAACTTGAAGAATGTGTTTGAAGACAAGATCAACTGCTTTGCTGTTTGGGTTTGTTTGGGTTTTTTTTGTAGTCTTCTGCCAAATTTGGGTGCTTAGAGAGCAACTCTTCTTGTCAAGCATCTGCAGGCTCTGATCAGCCTCCTTATAGCTGAATACCCTTCAACAAAACCAGCTTTTTTTTTTCCAGATGAACTGGCTGTTGGGTTTGCTTTATTTTTAAACAAAGCAAGATCTCTGGGAGCTGGTGCCTGGTGGAGTTTCTGTGCAATAATGTAAAGAGGTTCTCAGTTAAAATGCAACTGAAGAATAATTTTTAAAATACACCAGTGTGAGCAGGGGTGGTTACAGAAACTGAAAAGATCTGTTTCTCTACTTGGGAATCTTGGATTAAAATGTGTGGCTACAAGAAAATCCAAATGACAAGTTTTATTCAGTCTCTGTTATTCAAGCAGTGAATCCCTCTTAAGGCTCTGCAGAAGTATGTCCTTTTCTAGACTTACAATGAGGAGACAAACACTATGTGTTTATATGCTGGAGGATTTATGGGTAACTACTATGTGGTTTGAAGTAAGAATATACACAATGTATTGTAAATGATTGCCTTTTTATATTTGGCCTACGTTCAGTATAAGATTAAATGCAAGAATTTATGGTCTTAAAAAAATAAAATCTTTCCAATGCTGAAAGCAAAAAGAATGATCTATAATGAGGCTTCACAGTATGTAGTGTTTTTAAGGGCAATTTTTGTATTTCCTTAATATATTTTCCATGTAAAAAGTGTGTATTTTGCACTTCTAATAGGATACAAACAGGATACTGTTGGTTGCACTTTCCAGCAAACAGCTGGGGGATTCTAGTGCCTTAACCGCACAGCAGGTGCTAATTAAAAATATATAATTCTACCCTGATTATCTTATAAGGATTATAATCCCCTTAAATTTGATTATTACCACAGCGGGGTAACCTCAGCCACCCCCTGTTTCATTGTGGAGCCTGTGAGTAACAAAATTGGTCATTAAGAGCTGATAGCTGGTTGCTGAAGGATTGCTTCCCAAACAGAAGAACGTGGGGGAATAAAGACGCCCCATTCCCATATGTCTTTGGAGGTGCCCGACTTGAGTTTGTTTTTTCTGCTCGGCTGGTGTCATTTCAGCAGAGGCAGGTTCGGTGGCTGTGCAGGGACGGGGAAATCTGGGGAGCTGCAGGTGCAAATATTGCAACTCCTGGTCCAAAATCTAGACCCTCTGTGCCTGTGTGCTTTAATCTGAATGGGAGTGAATTTTCTTCAGTGTTACTTTGGTTGTGAGAAGTTTATTCTTGTCTTCTGACTTGAATTTATTATTTTTTAAAAAAAAACCCACCTGGTCAACTTTGCAAAACATAAAAGTCAAAGCTTTTCATCTCTAGGATTGCTTTGCTTTCATCTTGTGCCCATCTGCTTATCCTTCACCATTTTTTCTCAAGATATTTTGTAACTCTTGATAGCAGGGAATGGCCTCTTTCTTTCTTCTGCAGCACCTGGGTGCTTGGGAAATGACATTGGAGGACGGAGGAATAATAAATAACTGCTTCTGCAGAGCAGTTTAGAAACTCTGAGTTCAGGATGCAGCAAGAGAAGGGGAAAAAATTGCCCAGAGACATGAAAAGAGGCCATGTCAAACATCTTGTCAGGGAGATGCCCTGATTCAAAAGTATGGCCTCTTAGTGTCACTCAGAGTTCATCTCTGGCTTGAGTATCTGATATTAATGGAAGAGCTGAAAGGCCAATTTTAATATACATTATATATTGTTACATTATATTATTTTGAAGTTATTAATTATGAATTATTCTGTATCTCAGATAACAGAGCTTAGGTCCCTTACTGTATGGCTGCTGTGTTTCAGAGGTCAGGGGGAGGCTGTGGTGCCTCATATGAGAGATATGGAGAAAGAGGGTTTGTTTTTTTTCCCTTAACATTATTCATACTGTTCTCCATAGCTGGTTTTTATTTGTTTGTTTGTTTGTTTTTTAATTTATTGGGATTGACACCAGCCTCTTAGTGCATTTTTTAAAAAGTATATAATTTGTGTAAGATTTTGATGCACAGATGTTCCCTTGCAGTTTCATTCCACCGCATATGGACATTTGCATACAAATAAAAGGAAACATTTTCTGTGTGTGTGGGCAGTTGATAGCTATTCATTAGGTAAAGTCAGCTAATATAATGCTTGTTAATTTTAAAGTTCTCTTGTGGTTGGCAAGGAGCCAGAGCTATTGATTAGGGTCTGAGAGATGCAGTTCCTTGCAGCTCTAAAGGATGGTCTCTGGTCTGAGAGTTATGAGTCCACAGTCAGCTTGTTCTCAGGTAGAAGAGAAAATTTCAGTGACTTTTAACTTTCCCTTTAGACTCTGCCTGGGATGTGAGATGGCTGTGGAAATAGGACAGCAATAGAGATTTATGATTCGGCGAAGAGGCGACTTGCATTGCCGTGGCATCTTGTATCTCAGAAGAAGTTAATCACAGCTTTTTCTGTGTTGCTGGGTTACATTGCTTTGAGAAAAAACAGAAACTGCTATGAGCAGTATGAATAGCTGAAACCACAAGTCCCACTGAGATTACAGCCAACTCCTCCTAAAGGAAACGGATTCAACCACCAACATAGTTTTTCATTAGATGATTTTTTTTCTGAGTGAACAAAATACCCCTATTGTGGCATAATTGTTTAGCTTTTAGAAATGTAGGCAGAGTTGCAACTACATGACTGTTTAGAAAAATAATTCAACTTGATGAGGAGGGGAGGGCAGAGAGACATTTGGCTTTTTATTACGTTTTGTAGCATGTTGCAGAATAATGCAGCAGGTTTTAATTTTCCTGGTTTCTGTGCTTTTTGGCTCTGCAAGGCAGGGAAGGAGGAAGGTCTGTCTTGCATTTCAGGACAAATCTAAATCTGATGGACAAAAGTTTTGGCTATCTGATTGAAACCTTTTGTTGCTGAGACTAAATGACTCTACCAGACTGGCAGGGCTGGAGTGATTTGTGTCTTTGTTTCATTGTTTTGAACTGTTAAAATATATTTACTTGTGGTTAACGGGGAAGTTAATCTTGTCATTATAGCAATATGATAATGGCTAAAAATCAAGAAGAGATGCCAGCGGCGAAAATACAGTATGGAAAAGCCATGGAAGTGGAGTTTGTACCCATGGATTACATTTAAGTTAAGCATTTCTTTGATTTCTGGTACCTTGACCCTTCAGTACCCCGGAGATGTACCCAGTTCTTCAATATGCGCAAAACGATGGTGGTTTTGATAAACTTTAATTAAACAGAAGATAACTAAATTTAGCATATTAATGCTTGTCAGCTGGAATTACTTCTGCATCTTAGCTGAAGGCCCAGAATTTGGTTTGGTCCATTCTTTCCCTGCCCTTCTATTGACAAAGTGCATCACTCATCAACAAAAGATGTTACTGTTTCATGCAGATGGGCTTGTCAAAAGGCAACGTTGGTTTAGGGAGTGCAGACAGTTAAGAATGCAAAAAATGATTGAAGAATCAGGCATCTCTGATCTGTGGTTGTTGGTATGAAGAAAAGACAAAGGATCCCAAAAGTGTTTGAATATCTACCCGCTGGAAGTGCGATGATTTAAGATGCATCAAACTGGGCTAGCACAATTGGTTTTAATCCTACAAGTCTCGGCTGTGCTCGTGTACTGTCTAGGCTAAATGTAGCAACCATACATTAGGAAATTTTTAAATATAGGATTATCCAGTCTGTATTTCTTTGTAGACTTTTCTCATGGGAATTGTCTGGCTAGTTTCACCATGACCACAAAATGTCAGACAATGCAAGGATCTTTCCCCCCCCACTTTATTTCCATCTCGCCTCACAAAGGCAGTTCCTTGGAGTGGTGGCTGTGGTTTGCTCCTCTTTTCCTAGGAAGTTTGTGAGCAAACTCTTGGTCTTGCTGATAAAGTTCTTACTAATATCAGATCTTTGCTGGAATGTTTTCTGGGTAAAGTTGAGCACAGTTCAAAATGCTTTTGGAAATGAGTAACAAGTAAGGGACTGAAATGAATGCCTTGATCTTTTTCAAAAACTGCTGAGCACCTCATGGGTGTTTGTTTCAGTGGTTGACAACTGTTGGGCTTCAAAACTGCACTACGAGCCTGCCAAGCACCAGGGCTGCCAGTGGCTCTTCACCTGCCCATATTTAAGGCTTCTATTTAGACTCTCATCAGATTTGGAAAGCACATAGCGTTTAGTAGGCACTCTTGAAAATAAAGAATGTCTTTGCATCGCTCTGGATTTAAATACTTTCATTTATTTGGTCTTTAATGTTTTGTTAACCATCTAAACCAGTTTAGATTGCAGCTAAAGATTCAGCAGCAAAACCAGATAAACCAGTATGTTTTGCTAAACTGAGAATTTGTTGATGGGAAGATACTCTAAGTGCTTCTGCGTGCTCTTGCAGAGAGCTGGGTTGGTGGGGAATGCAACACTGAACCCTGGCAAGATACTGCAAAAGGTGAAACTCCAAAAGAGATGGAAACCACCCAGAGAAGACATACACTTCAAAGGGAGTAGAATCTAATGAAAATAATCCATCATGAGGAAATGAGTATGTTGGAGCCTTATTCAGCAAGAGGGAATATAACTCGAGAAACTGATACAAGTAAACTTTGTCTAAATTGCAGAGGAAATTAATATAGGTAGTTGATTATAAGTGTGAAAGAGCTTCATAAACTTAATAAAAAGGACAAATAAAATGTCATTCCCATAAGCACAGACAGACCTGAGAAAGCCAAATCAAAATGGAAAAAAGATAGCAAAAGTTACTTGTTTAAAAATAAAACCCAAACCCATTAAAAATTATGAAAAAAAATGTAAATTGCTTTTAGAAGGTACACGACAGCTTGTGCCTGTTGGTGAAGTGGCCCATGTTCACATGAGAATTTAAAAATTTGCTGCTGCTTCTGGTCATTGGTGCCTCTGAGCTCTGGAGCGTGGGGATGTGTGTGATCCCAGATTATTTGAGAGCAGCCTTCATTCCTAGGTCCCTGGCTCCCATCTAGCACCATTTGCTAGAGGGTGATTGGGGTGGAAGTCCAGGATTACCAAAACCCAAATGTCCTGTTTGACTGAGAAGTACCAGTATGCCAATTTGGGCTGTTGCAGCATCTTCTGTACCAGTCAGTCCCACCTGCTGGCTCTGGTCCTTCCCTGGCCCTTTTGTGTGGTCTTGTTGGGTGCAGGGATGCCTGAGGTGCAGAGCATCCCTTCTGGAGCACAGTCTGGCTGTGCTGCAAGGAGGGACAGTTTGATTTCTGCCTTTTCCCCGTGGTGTCAGCAGTTCAGAAGCATGCACCAAGGGGAAAAAACCTGAGTGAGGCTGTAAAACGCTGCTTCCAGGGGCCTCTGGTGAAGTTCAGCCATCCCTGGGCTTGCCTGGAGTAGGAAAGTCATGGCATGGCATGGAGTGGAGCGAGAAGGCGAGCTGTGTCTCAAGGACAGAGCCAGATAACAGAGATAACTCTGATCCATGCGCTTGGAGCAGAAACAATGAGGGTGTTTATATAAATAGAGCTCCCTGCAACTGTGCAAAAGTGATAGCGTTGCTTCTCAGGCTGCTTGGGGTCTGCAGGCTCCTGGGCTTTGTTATGGCTTGGAGAAGCAACTCTGATTTATTTAACTACTATAATTGTGTGAGCATACATGGTGTTGGGGAGGGGGTATTAACCACTGCAAAGCAAGCAAAGTTGTTTCAATCATCTCATGTAGCTTTTAAATAGAGGGATTTGCATAACATTTCTGTATTTTTATGGTTTTTGAGGCAGAAGATTTAAGCCTGCTGTGCTTTGAGGTGCAAACTGATCTCTCTGTATCTGCAACAAGATCATTCTTCTCTGAAATGGGCCTGATGAGCACATCAGCAGCAGATTGTGGAGGAGCTTTGTCAATGGCCCCTGCATACCAGAGCCAGGTCAAATCCCGAGGCAGAGGCTCAGGAATTAACATGGAATATGCCTGGGATTTGCAGTACTGTATTACATATACCTGTGTGACAAGGGGGTCTGGGTGTGAGACTCCTCACATCCACATCTCACAGTGTTCCTAGCATTACATGGCCTCAGGAAGTGTCAGGCAAGGCTATTTGCATTGATAAGGAAATACCTTATGCAAATGTGTGTATTACTAATTTTTATGCATACACACACACAGACATATATATATATGAAATCTCTGTCCTGTGTCTTGAGAGCCAACTTTGTTTTCTTGTGCTGTATGACACAGTATTTGTCAAACTGAAGGTAATGGCAATGCGAGTCCCCAAAGCAATGAAAGGTGGTTCAACATGCATGGCTGCTCTGAATGTAATAAACCATGTCTCAGGGCTGCAGGTGTTTCATGGGGAAAGTGGGGGGATAGGTATCTGGATTTTCATCCGTTTTTTCCATTGTACTCTTTAAAATTAATGTGTGTGCTTGTCAGTTTGCAGTGTTTTTTGTAAGTACATGCTGTAGAAAGAGGATGAAGTTGTCTCCTACAGAAGCTGGGTTTGTCCTTTCACGATGCAGAGGGAATTTAAATAGTTTGGAGGGGCACCCCGAGGGGGCACCCATAACCTGGGGAAAACTAGGTAAGCAAATGAGTGTTGGGCACCTCATGAGCTGCATTCCTGGCAAATCTGGGGGAGGAGGGGGGTTATGTAGTTGTAAATGGCACCATGCTTTGGTTTAGAGAAGCCTAATTAATGTTTGGGAGATACTATGGGATGTGTATAACTTTACTTGATGAAATCTCTGTAGTCTTGTGTGTGTGCAAGTACAGCTAAACCTTATACAGATGGCTTGTTGAGCTGAGGGCAGTCAGGTATCCCAGCTCGTGGGTGATCAGGGAAGGTGCAAGATGCTTTCTGTACGGGTTCGTGTGGGAATTTTACCTCAGAAATACATAGTGCAGATTTTCTGAAGTCATAACATCATGACACCACCAATGCTCTACCAAAGGTTTTGTAGGGCCTTTACCAAAACTCCTTAAAAAGAAAAACAATCAACCAGCCTATTCCCAAATACATAAGTGATGGTTTTAGAGCAGAGCTCGAGTTGTGCAGCAGTCTCTAAATTATTTGGACAGGCATCTGTCAGCACATGTGGCCCTCTCTCAGGACAAGGGTTGGGATCATCGTTCCCTCCCCAGCTCAAGCATGGGGACTCCCACAGCATAATGTCTGTTATATTTGAAATTTTACTTGACTGCAGGTAAATGAGGAAGTTTGCTACAGAACTTGTTCACTGGGGCTGTGTTTTTTCTTTGCCATCCATCTTCACGCGCTGTGTTTTCCTCGTTGCCCAGCTGGGTTCTTACAGGATGACATTCATCCATCTCACCCCTGGGGAGTATACTGGGTTAGGTTTTGGTGCCTGCCAGGATTGGAGGTAGCTGGGTTAGTCCCAAGCAATCCATTGCAATTTGCATTCTGATGAAGGTGGGGCACCGTCTCTCGTTTAATGTCATGAAGTGAAATAATTGTTTTCCAGCTGAGTGACCTAACATGACTTTATAATTAATTTTGTAATTGGTGGAACACACACTTTCTAATGGCACCAGTCAGTTGTTGGCCAGGACACAATGTTGTATTTACTACCAGATTGCTGCCTTTGACTAAAATCAACAGTTCCACTGTTTGAGCACTGGATGATCCATGACACCATGTTGCCTGTGCCACAGAGCACCATTTAATTGACTCTGCGTTTACTCTGAAGTTGTTGACTAGCCTTGTAAATACCACTTCTCTGCAAAATCATCTGTAGTAGCTGGCAAGCTCAGTGTCATTTTTGTGTGATTTTTTTTTTTTTATTTTTAATGCTTGCAAGTGTGGCTCTGCCTCCTTCCCAGGGGAAAATCATGCTCTTGTAGCACTGCGAAGCAGTGTTGTTTCTGCTGCGGGGCACTGTTGTGTGCAGGAATGGTTTGGGTTAGAATGTACCTTTAAAGGTCGTCTAGTCCAACCCCCCTGCAGTGAGCAGGGACATCTTCAACTAGATCAGGTTGCTCAGAGCCCCATCCAACCTGACCTTGAATGTTTCCAGGAACAGCCATCTACAACCTCTCTGGGCAACCGGGGCCAGTGTTTCACCACCCTCAATGTAAAAAAATCTCTTCCTTATGTCTAGGAAAGACTGTCCATGTTGTAAAGTGTGTGTATCTATGCATGATTATATCTATGTGTCGTGTCTCCAACTCTGCCAAGCTGAGAGGCATGCTTTTTTTTACCCCCAGTGACAATTTTGGTTTTGGTGCACATCAAGCTACCACCTAAAGGAAGGGGAACAGAGCTTAGAACTTAAATATTTGCCAAAGATACGCTACTGCCATGAAAAGATGTATCAACTGTTGAAACGTGAGGGAGGGCAAAGTTAACTCTGGGAAAAATAGCTGATTTCAAGGTGTGAAGAAATTCTTATTTTACCTAGTGCTAATTTGTAAATTATAACCAGATGAGTGTGACTGTTGCAATTCAGGAATGGAATATACAATACTCTTGATGGATTCTATGCATTTCATTTCAACCATATAACCTGCCTTGGGCTTGTTTTTAACATATCTCTTTGTGTTGAACATTTTTCTGGAGGTCTCTTCAACTTCGGGTGGCCTGCGTGGATTGTAACAACCCAGCACAGTGGGGATGAATAATATGAGAGTCAGTGTTATTTCTGCATTTCCTTGTCTTTGATGACTGAGGTTGGATACTGTGTTCTTCTGGCTGCAATCAAAGCCTATGGTTTCATTTTTCTTGAATATATGTATGTATTTCAAGTCTTGTGCTCTCCCTTAAGTGGTTTGCTGGCCTTTTTGGTTTTTTTTCCTACTTTCTTCAAGAAAATGAGCTAGAAGTATCTGTTTGACTCCAGTTGCTTTCAAAGTCTCACTGGGAGGAGCTGGTTGAAGAAGAGCTGTGGTATTCAGTGATGTGAGACTTCATCCCAGCTGCACATTTGGGGTAGCTTTTGCTCCATCAAAGTGCCCTCTTCCAGTCTGGCAGAAACTCAGCAATACTAGGTATTTTATTCTCAAGTAAATGTAAAAATACAAACAGCTTTTGTGTGAGGTTCTCCCAGTAATGTCAGTCACTCCAAACCTCACTTTTACGGAGGATACTCAGCCCAGGCAAGAACCCTGTTATCAAACAGACTGAGTCCTGCTGAGGCAGGGCTCTGCTGTGGATCCTCTCGGGAACAGCCTGCAAAGTACAGAGTTTATCTGTAGGACTAATGTGAAAGTGTAAAATAAATGAATAAATAGAAGAGGATGAGATGTCTGTGTGTGTCTGGGGGTCCCAGGCAGTAACACCGGGGAAGTGGGAGTCTTGCTCTTGCACCTTTTTCAGAAGGGCTGCAATTCCCTTTCATGTTCATTGATCTCTACCCTATCCTTCTCTTAAAAAGACATAGACATGCAAGACTGGCCCACCACTACTTGAATACTGCCCATGCATCTGTGTCCTGCTTGTGAATTCTTATTCTTAGTTTAAAATGTTTGTATAGACTGTTGCAGCTCTGGACTAGCTGGCTGCTCCTGCCAGATAATCTCAGCCGTTGTGCATCGGTGCTTGGCTTGTGTCGGCTCTCTGGGGAGAGGCATCTCACAGAAGCTGGTTTTGCTCATCATTTTGCTGCAGTTACATGGCCTTTGATTTTTTTTTTATTTTTATTTTTTAAAAAGAGTGAAACTGAACAAGAAGTTAGTTACGGTATTTCATTGGTGTTTCCTCTGCAACATTTCATTTATTATGTATAAATGCAGTGTTATGTATTCCAGGTAATTAATATAATTACTGTGTCATTAAGCTTGTCTAGTTAGAATCAACAAAATTAGAAAATGTGAAATTCAAGTGTCTGCAGTAGTGGTTGCCTGGTTATGTTATATCCTGTGTGGGATTCCTGTGTGAGACCCTTCCTTTCTCTGTTTTGTGCATGAACCTTTAAGACCAGCACGAACTGCGTTAAAGCTAACTGATTCAACAGGAAAAATATTTGATTGGAATGACATAAATGTAAAACATGTCTTCTTTAGTGATGTTATTAGAATATTTAATATTTTCATTTCCTGGCCTCTGGAAATTTAACTATGCAGCCTTAACGCTGCACTCCAAAAGACACAGGGAATGTTTTCCCCCCTGTTAATGTGGAGAGCTCCTTGCCACAGGGTGTTACTGAGGGCCAAAATTCAACAACATCTGAGACGATGCCAGTAATTAAATATACACAAACTGTTGGAGCAACTGAGATTAAGGCAAAAAGCCACCCAAAACAAAACCCAGCCCTTTGAAATCAAGCATATTGCATGGGATATGGCTTCATGCTTCAGGATATAAATCAATGTGAAGTCTGGAGTTGGGAAGGCTTCTCTGGAGCACATTAGGAGGCATTGCTGTCACCACTCCACCCTGTGCCTCTTCTCGTCCAGCCGGGATGCTCTCGCCTGCCAGCAGTGATGTTTAACATGGAACATCAGAGCATCAAGGGTATATAAAAGAGAAGGGATTCCTTCTTCCATTCTCCACTTTTCCTGGAGTTATTTGCAGCTTCTTCCTGGATGTTGTTTAAAACCCAGGATTCAGTGTTTGTTCATTTGTTACCTGTCTGTGTTTGCTTGTCCCTGATCCAGGGTTTCCACCTCAACAGCAAGACACAATTAGGGACTGTGGAAGTGTTGTAGTGCTGGAGGGAGATCCATCCCAGTTACTGATGGATGGGAATCTCTGCTGAACTGTCTAAAGAATAAGAATCTGAAATATTTAAAATATCTTTGTCTTTATGGGTTTTATGTGGCCATCAGTCATCATACTGCTGTGCTCCTGCATGAAATCACAGCAGTGGGAATATTTCTGAGTGTTTTCAGCCAAGAACTATCAGGCAGCCCAATGTCATGGATGTCCTGAATTCTCTCACACTGCCCTCTCAGCAGTTGTCCAAGACCTGATGGCTCTTTCTTCGTTATAAAATCTCTCAAATAAGGCATATGCCAATCTGCAAGCTTGAATTTAACCTTTTGCCTGAATTGACAGGAGTTGCTGCCTTTATGCTGGGCCAGCGATGCAGATCTGGTGCCTGAGAGTGCAGGGCAGGACCTTTGCTCTCAGGGCAAATATATCACTTCTGAATGGGAGGTATGGTCATACACTGCAAGTTTGCTCCAGCTTGTTTGGAACCTAAAGCAGGCTTTGCTGAGGTTTAAACATGCTTTTTGCCTGTTTTCTTTTGAGATTTTTGATTCATTAGGTTATAAAAACTTGGTAGAAGAAAGTGGGTTGGATTCCAGCTGGCACCAAAAAAAAAAAAGACCAACCCCAAAACTGTGTTGTTTTTTTTTCTTCATCCATTATCTTCCCCGGGTACTGTTTTCTTCAGACTTGGTCTTAGAAAAAAGTATTTTCTGCAGGAGTTAAAACTGGTTCATTCAGCCTTTAGGCTGTTCTTTGCTCCATAGCGGTTTTTATCAGTTCCACTCTGAGAGCACAGTGCCCTTTTCCTTGGGAGAAAATGTGAAGCTGTAGAGGGGGAGCATGGGGGGAAGCAATGTTATTTCCTTTCTGAAGTCATCACCTACAGAGCTGATACTGATGGCATTTTAATAGATGAGGTGCTCCCCATCCAATGTTGTGATAGAAATTCATTGTGTGCAGAATCAATGAAGTTGGGAAATTAAAATTTAAAAAAAAAAAAAAAAAGATTGATTTCTGTTGGGAAGAGGGAGAAGGGCAAAATGTAATAAATGGGACTAATAAATGTTTGGTGATTTAATGGGGTCTTGTCAGCCTCTTCTAAGAGCTCTTGGATCCTAATAAAATAATTTAGAAATCTTGGGGATAAACCAGCTGCTTCTCATAAAGCTCTTGTCCAGCCAAATTGTAGTCAAGGGTTTTTTTAGATGTTTGCTTGATTGTATGTTTAGTTTTCCTATTTGTATTTAGATGAGGCTTTGACTGAAACAGGATTATTCTCAGGAAATGAGGAAGACACAGCCATCAGTTTAGGTACAACAATTTGCCTTTCTAATGTGGGTACTTTGCTTCCGTGGAGAATAATTGATCAGGCTTCAGCATCTCAGCAATTGCCTCAGTTTATTATTTTGCTGTGCTGGTTTCTGTGTGTGCAGTCTCCCTTTTCCCACAATTCAGGCAGCTTTGGGGAAAGAAATGACTTCAGAGCTTTGAAAAAAACAAAAGTGCAAACTTGAACAAATTTTGTCTTGGCCAAAAGCGTTTAATACCAAGAATATTGTAAATGCTTTCTGTTGGAATTATTCCCTCTGGGCTGCTAATCTGGGAGCAATCCAGGCGTTTGCTCCTGACCTTACCCCCTTCCTGGAGATCCAAGTGCATTGCTCATGAGAGAGCGAAACGGGGAAGGAGGGGCTGGTAGAGCTGTTGTTTTCCAGAGGAAATGAAGTAATGTAACTTTTGGTAGGAATTAGTATAGGCTCTGCAACATCTTCAGAAAAGGTGATGCTCCTCAGAAGGGAAAAGTAGCTGAGGAGAGGTCTTCAAGGCACCTTGAACATTTGCCTGCTTTCTTCTCTACCAGGAGCACAGATTGGCTGTAGTTTTATATGTGAATTGGTAGTAGATAATTTTAACACTTAATCCCTTTGTTTTCCGGTGGATGGCAAAGACATCCCATGGGATTAATTTACCAAGATGACACCTGCAGGAGCAGGATGCATGGCTATGAGATCTCCAGGGCATGGGGAAGGTGGCTCTTCGTGTCCGTCCAAACTGAAGTGTGATGTGGTCCCACCTTACCTGGGAGCCTTCAGCCTGTCTCCACTAGAAATCTTGCATAATCTCCACTTTTATGTTATTCTTTAAAAGAATTCTGGTCCTGGCAGCTGTGGACCTGTTGGGCACTGCTCCATCCCATGGCACCCGCATGGACCTGCTGGATGGGTTTGCACCTGCTGAGCCCTGTTGTTTCGCTGCTGTTTAAATAAGGAGAACATTGAGAAAGCTTTCAGCCTTGGCAATGGTGTGCAAACAATGCCGAAGCCAAAGGCCAGCCTCCTGCAAACGGCAGCTCTGGAAGCCGTTGGGAGGTTTTGTTATCTGCAGCAGATCCTTGCTTCTGCTGCAGCAATGTGCTCCTTGGGACTGTGCTGGAGGCTGAAGTGTGCTGGGGAGAGCTTTTGTTCTGCTGGAGACAGCCACACTGGCATTCCCCCAGCCCATTTAACTGATCATCTGTCTTTTTTTTTTTTTTCCTTCTTTATTTTCCCCTGTATGTAAAGTTTCAGTGTTTATGGTCTTATGTACTTGCTTTTTGGAACTAATAAACTAATAAAAACATTTTAAATATTCCTCCCTTGAGTGCACAGCAGCCCAGCAGTGGGGTACAACTCTTAGAAGGGGCTGAGTGGGATGTTTGAGTGTTTGGGTTTGTTTGTCCTCAATTTGCTCCAGATCAACTGGATCACTAACACTTCCAACGAGCACTTGGCCTTTTGATGCAAAGCCTCTGCACACCCTGTGACCTGTGCAGGGGGGGACTGTCTGCAGCGCATCACTTGGGAAGGCTCAGGAAAGGTTAACAGAACTGTTTATCCATTTTTTGCTCCATTTTTTACTTCTTCCTGCCTTTCCTGTTCTTACCCAGCCACTCAGCTATGGAGGGAGAAAAAAAACATGACAGGTTTCCTTGCAATATTGGTTTGAATGTTCTGGAAAACAGGAATCATGAGTCATCGGTCCCAAATTAACGCTTGTGTACGAGGTTGAAGTGACATGTAAGAGATGGGTCACCTCTGGAGACAGGAAGAGTGTGGTATCGCGCTCATAGCTCTCAAGGCTACAGTTCAGCTTGTGTCGGCCCTTCCGTTTATAAAATTCACATTGGAGAGGCTTGTAAACACCTCTGTGTACATTAGTCTCGCTCTGGAATTGAGATTTTCAGCCTGGGAACAGGTTTTTAAAACAAACAGCCCTCTTCTGGTGCTCTTATGCTTCAAAACTCAGCATGTAAAAGTTTCTTTACGTGTCTTCGGAGCCTGCAGAGATCAGCAGTTTCTGGAGGAATTTGTTCTGCCGGGTTTCTTTTGCCAAACGTAAATACAAGCCATAGGTTGGAGATGGATTTCTGGATTTTGAGTCTCAAGGGGCTGATTCTGACCTACTCACTGGCATTAGGAACAATGGGGTTTCTCTGCATCACCTGGGAAGCTTTTCCTAGTTGAAGGATACTGGTTTTTCTTCTTTTTTTTTGTCCCTTTCTTCCTTTCCCCATGTACCCACCTTTGGTAGACCCCGCCTTCCTCACAGTAAATGAGGCTGATGCAGATTTGCCATAGCCTGAGTCCACATCACCTGGGCTGATGTTAATAGTGAGCAGGGGAGCACCCATGGGAACACCCATGGACACCTTGCGGCTGCTCCTGGGGATGGAGGAGCCGGTGCTGCCCTCCGGGCGAGTGCTTATTTGATCCTCTGGTTTGCTGAATGCAAAACCATCTTTGCTTGTTCTTATCTACACGTGTCAATGGAGCCAGAAGAAATTGCTCCATCCAACTTTAATTGCCTCCCATGATAAGGAGGTCTGTGAGGGACCTGTACGGATTTTTGCCCAAATCTTGGCCAAGCAGAGGTCCCTTTCACTAATACGGCCTTCTCTTGGTAACTTTGCTCAGCTATCACATAATAGTGTCAGGCACTGCTGGCTTTGGCTTTCTTTTTTCTTTTTTGGCAGAACGAGAATAGAACAATATTTATACACCTTTTCTGTCCATCATAACATCATTATTTTTTCTGTAGTGTTTGACCTTTGTCACTTTGGTAACCAGGATTGACCTGAAGGGTGTTGATTTAATCGGGCCTTGGAGTCCTAATTGGTTGGTATTGTGTAAAGAGCCAAAAAAACCCCCAGAACCTTCCTAGGTTAAAAACAAGTATTCCAAGTGAAGATGAAATTCCTCCTTCACTGAAACGCGGTTTGGAAAAATATTTCGCTACCACAACTCCTTTCAAGAGGTTGACCTTGGATCGTTAATCTTAAAAATATGCAGTGCAGATGAGGTTTTTTTTTCTAGAAAGGAGAAGAAATGGCACATTTCTCAAAGCACCTCCCTAGAATTACAGAAAATGAACCCAAAACCCAGAGTGGTTGGTAAATGGAGTACAGACTAATCCAGGAGTGACAAGAATTTCGTGCCATCAGAATCAGCTTTATTTTGTTAATTTGCCATTTTTTTTCCCTTGCCCTCTCATTATTCTTGTTGCAGTTTGCTATCCATCAATGCTTGCGTGTTAGTAAGTGCTTTAATTCTGGGTGAAATGATAAAACTGCAGCCTTTTGAGTTGAAATGCTCCGTTTTTAGTCTCGACTAATGTGCCTTATTACCCGAGTTTCGTCCTGGCTGCTCAGCTGGGCTGGCTCAAAGCCTTCTGCTGAGCAGCTGGGACAGTTCACTTTCTGGTATCTCAGAAACTGCTACAGAGGCTGCTGATTTACTGTCTGCTGCAGTGCAGTCTGGAGATGCAGCCCGCTGTGCGCTGGGTGGGTGTAGGTAACGGGGGCAGTAACTCTCCCAGGGAGGGATGGAGGTTGGATAGCATCAGACAAGCAGCTCTCTGCCCAGTCCTGCCTCCTGGCAGCGATGATGCCAGCCTCTCGGGCGTGGAGATGGTCACTTGCTCAGGCCATGAAAGGGACTGGAAAATGCCACTTTGGATGTTGGAGATGGTCTTTGAGGGTTCATCTGGATTACAGTGGGAACTGCCTTGACTGCTTTGAAGTGGTAGCAGAGCTGGAACTGCCACTGGCTGGCCGTGTGCAGGGAAGATCTTTCCATCTGAAACACAGCTCATGGTGGATGGTTTTAACCATCCAACAAAAAACAGTGCCTGAACTGCTGGCAACCCAGACAGCCCCTTGGTCAGGCAAGGATGCTCTCCCCAACTTGGCATCGCTGTGCGCCCTTGCCGACACAAACCTCTTGTTTCTCCCACTGTTCCCATTTGTTTTGTTAATCTGTTCTTCCTAAGTACATTTTCCTATAATTATATTTTTAGTCGCCAACCCTATGTAACAGCCAGCTCTTTTAAAGCAGGAGGGCAGCATGGGAGGGATCAAACAGGGACTGCCCACACTCCTGGATGCAGATGCAGTGGTGAACAGGACATAGGGGGTATCTGAATATGTTAAATGCAGAGAGTTAATGCAGAAAAAGAGACCAGAAATAAGCGTATTGGCAGGAGCAAGGTGATCTGTAGAAGAAATAAAAACTTTTGAAGCCAGGGCATGAAGTAAAGGGGACAGCTTGCTTGCCATGGCATGGCTGTGCATTTGGGAGAAGGAAGATGAAGAGTTTCCAGTCCTCCTCCTGGGGAGCGATGTGTGGGGCTGGAGGGCTCGGGGGGGACCGGGGAGAGGTTCTCCTGGGGCAGGAGTCTGACTCTGTAGCGGGCTGTGAGTGGGGCTGCGGACCTCAAGCAGCAGGCAGCCAGCCAGGTGTCAAAATGCTCTTCCTGGGGCTGAGGAGGAGAGAGGTTTGAGCAATAGCTGTTCTCCTCCAGCGCTGGCCAGTGAGCCCCTAGGGCGTGGGTTTTTCTGGTTTCTAATTAAACAAAAGTATGTTTCTGTAAATGCTTTTGGAGGGGTCGGTATCATTGAAAATATGCTCTTTGTTTAGGTTCTTGCTGGTGGTGGAAGTTGGAGGTGACTAATTTCTAGAGCGTTTCATCTTTTATTGGCTACAGATAAGGAAGGAAGCCGGGATTGTCACAGGACTGACCTCTGGGGTGGCAGTTCCCAGATGTTACCCTGTGCAAGTGAGGGTCATTTCCAGTTACACCTTACAAAAGGTGAAGAAATTCCTGTGTATTTATCAAGGAGTTCTATTGTCCAGTCTTAGTTTGGCAAACTGTTTTGCAGGACTAAGTCTGTGTGGTTTTTAATAGATTAAAAAAGTACAAATAACGTGGCACCAAAATTGCGATGTGGGTTTGATTGAAATTTCTAAAGAAACGAGAAACCTCGAGGGAGGAGGGAGGGGATTTGTAACACAGAAGTGGTGGAATTTCAGTCCTTGCAAAAATCAGTGACCAGAAGACATGATAAAAAGGAGAGGTTAAAACAGTGCAGATGCAATTGGAAAAGCTGTGTGCACTGGGGAGACTCAGACATGTCAAAAGACACCCTGAAAAAAATAAATGAGACACAGAAAAAGGAAATTTTTAAAAAAAATCTTTTTCTTCCCATCTATCTTGTGCCAGGTCCCAGTTTGATCGATTTCTGTGTGCACGTGCAACCCTGTTATGGCTAATAAAGGTCTGAGCAAGCAAAGGGGTCTGCTGGAATGGCAACATTGGGAAATTAGAATTTCTTTTTTTAATGCTGATTTATTTGGAAGAATGATTTTAAGTTTGTAATGTGCAAATGCAGTTCTGAATATATATGGCGTGTTGCACATGTATATCAACTCTTTCCACTGTATTATTTCCTATTTTTAATGCTTGAGAATGCTTGAGGCCTTGTTAAAATGGGTTTTATGGAAATGCTTGTTCACACATTTATATAAAATGGACATGCATATAATTGTCCATTTCAAAATGAAGCTAGCAAATTGTAATTTCATGTTGCAGTGTAACGGAAGTCTGTTTTTTGTGTTTTGTGTGTGGTTTTGGTTTTTCTGTCTGTGATATATTTTTTTTCCCCTCTTTTTCACTTAGAGCCCCACATAGCCCCTGCCTTTGATCTCCTGGCTCACTTGCTCATTACTGTGTGTCTCTAGGTTGCAAGAAAACAGTCAAATGCTGTAGTTGTTCATCTCTGAAAGCTTATAATGAGCTTATCAGGAAAGAACTATAAATATATATCTTGTACCCTCTTGTACTGGGAGAGTTTCCTCAGGCCATGAATAATTAGGTTGGCCCACCTAAGCCAATTACGAACTGTCTCACCATTCAAAATGCCCCCTGGGTAACGTTGTCAGGACTCTCTTACCAGGTTAATGGGTTCTCTGTACTCCGAATATTAGGTTGACCTTTACCATCCTGACCAAAAATGCACTGTACGGAACCTTTTGCCATGCCAATTTGTGACTCGTTTGCTACTAAGAGCATCATCTTTCCTCTTCTTTGAATGGTGAGCTCAGAGGGAAAGGGCAAAGCTTGTCGTGATCAGGCACTTTGGATTCCATCCATCAGCCCAACTGTGCGACTGTAAAAATTCCTTTGAGAGTCTCTTGGATCGCAAGGTGGAAGCGTGTAAGTCCTTCATGTCCCCAGTTGTGTTTAGAGCCACCGCAAAATTTGATCATTTGCGCTTCTGACGTGATTACCTTTAGCATCTGCTCAGTGTTGTCTGGCAAACCTAACCCACCCGCTTATCTTCAAGGAAACAAATGTACCAGTTATTGCTTACTAGAAAACGCGAGTTGAGCTGTGTGTTTTTTTCTTTTCAGTGGGCTTGCCGTGATTTTGTTTTGACAGATTGAGCTGTGTTTCACTTTGCTTTCATTTTTCACCCTGTCAAAAGAATTTTTAGTGCATTTTTTTCCCTTTTCCCCTACCTCTTGCTGTCGGTATGGATCAGTACACTGAAGCAGTGACTCCATCTCCTCTGCATTGCTTGCTTGCAGCATCCTGTGCTGCAGAGGCCTGAGCTGAACCTTCCCCATGGGAAGCTCAGGACAAGCCTTGGCCATCTTGGTTGGGCAGTATCTTCTGCCATGGGCAGGACGTGCGGGAGAGGTGGTAGGGCCTGGTGAGCCTCCAACAGGGGGAACGTCTTAAGCAGTCTGAAAGTTTTCTGTATTTTTCACTTGATTTGTGCTGTGTTTGTCCTGACCTGCCCCAGGGGGCTTGCCTTTGGCTGGGTCATCTCTGCTGCTTTGGGTCAGCTGTACAAAATGTTGCTCTGCCTCGGTGCTGCAGAGGATGTGGGATGGTTGCCCTTTCACAAGCCTGTATTGCTGTTGCTCTATTAATGTAGGGAGTCTTCACGCCATTGTTCTGATGCGTTGCCTATATTGGCAGAAAGCAGCTGTTTAACTAAGTCCATTAGAAAATGATAGGGCTTACATTGAGTACACTTTAATATTGGCACACATAAGCCGACCTGGCGCTGCGGGGTGTAGTGATAAGTGAATGTCTAAGCTCCACTGATTTCAGCAAGGGGAAGCTGAGATGAGGTTTAAATGTACCATCTTCATAGCAGCAGTTTCTGAATAGCCTCAGTAATGGAGCCGTAGGAGAATCGAGGGCAGGAGATGGTGTACGGCGTTAGGGAAGGTGCAGTCCCTGCCCTGGGGACCCTCTGCTCCCAGGAGAGCATTAGTACAGGAACAGACGCAGCTGCCAGCGCTGCAACACGTGCTGCTTGAAAACAAGATGTGCCAGAGCCCTCCTGCACTGAGGGCAGTGCGGGCATCATGCATACATCTTGGTTTGTTCTGTTAACTGGGCAAAATCCCTGCATTGGTGCAGAGTGTGTGCATGGTGCTTCCCCCACTCCTAAAGGCTGCAGATCCCTGCCACATCCCTGCCACAGCAGGGATGTCTGGTCCCTGGTGGGTTGTGCTGGGGCTGTGCTGGAGTGTTGCTCCTGTCTCTCACTGCTCTGGGATATATCCTCTGGGGACCAGCTACTGCTTCTCTGCCTGCAAGGAACTGAAGTGATCACAATCACATATCAAATCCTTTAGTACCTTTTTGTGTTGGTTTTTTTTTTTTTTCCCCTCACTAGCTTGGATTACTATTTTTTTTGGATGCAGTTTCCCTTGGTTTATGGTCTGTATGTGCCATTCTTGCCTGCTTAATACTTCATTTCTTGAAGCCCGTGAGTTCAGCTGCAATGCAGTGACCAGCAGTTTTGGCTATATTGTGAAATGAAGTTTTTTTAATTCCTCCTCAGTCTCTAGAAGTGTGCTTAGGACAAGCAGCGATTTATTTGCAGAACTGGTCAAATGGAGGTTAGTGTGAAATAAAATACATGCATGTGCTCCTCTTGACCTCCCCTGATGCTGGGTCAAGGCTGGCTTATTTTTTCTGGGTCCTCCCATTGTCAGAACCTCTCGGGGATACAGGCTCTGGTCCACTTGCTGTCAGTAGTAGTTTACTTTGCTTAGTAAGTTCTCCAAGTTTGCAAACCTCCCCCAAGGCTATTGTATGACAGCATCCTTCATGTGATGGGTCTGGTAGTGGGGAAAAAAAAAACAATTCCACTTTCTCATAGTCCAAACGTATAGCCCTTTCAATTATGCATGAGTGAAGTGGTCAAAGGGAGCAAATCCTTAGAAGTTGGTTCAGGTGTCTCTTTTCCCCCTTTGTTGCTCCCTACCCTCCCTGGTGCTCTGTTGAAGTGGTGGGGTGAATTTGCCATTCCCTGGATGAAACATAAGAGAGAATAACAGGGAGAAACTCAACTAGGGCTATACCAAGACAATACTTCTGACTCAGGTGGTCCTCAAGCCACAGGTGGGGCACTCTTCTGGGAAAGCACCACCACACACTTGTCCTCTTTTAGCACTCCTCCTGAAGCAGTCACTGCTGCTGTTTCTTAAGGCAGGACTGTGGAGTAGGTGGACATGTGGTCTGACAAACTGTGACCTTTCTTCATAGACTAAAGGAAGGCAATGCCTCAAAGCAAGACAGTTCAGTGCCTGTAACACACAGCTCTTGGAGCTCTCGGAATGGCTATGGGCCCAGTTCACGTTTTGCCTGGAGTCCTGACCCTGAAGTGTGCCCAGGTAATTCCCCTCTTGGATATCCCTACAACTTGGGACTCCAGAATGACAGATACACCTGGATCTGCTACATGCAATGCTTTGGGCAGGGCCCGAGGACAGGCTGAAGTGCGGTCCTGGAAGGGAGTCATTTGTCTCCCAGAAGGTCTCTACCTTCAAACAATGGATATTTGGTGGCAAGTGCCCCTCCTGGAGCTGAGCATCCTGGCCCTTTCCTGTCTCCTTAAGTTGCAAACACACTGTCCTTGAGCAGTGAGGTGACACTGGAGAAGGTAGCTTGCCAATGAGATGCCAGGGCCAGTGGTAGCATCCTCATCAGTTGATGTGTCCGGCATGGACATTGTGCAGCTTTTGAAAATGTGGCTATAGTGACTACTGTCTCCTGGACTTTCCGGGCCAAATTCTCTCTGAGTTGTTGGTTGAGAGATTTGCTATCAGAATTCTCTTCCTTGATACTGGAGAGAGATCGTAGATGAAAGGAAGGTGGTGTTAACAGTGGGAAATAGCTTTTCCTTTCCACTCCTCCCCTGTGCATGTGAAATGATTCATTCTGCCTAGAGTTTAGCTACAGGTTACATTTAAAGTGTTTGTTGAAACTGAAAGTGGTTACACTGGTAGCTCAAAAGAAATAAAAGCAGTGACTCGAGACGGCAAGATAGGAGACAAAGCGGCAGTGGGGTTATAACTGACTTATTTATTGCAGCCTTGAGAACAAGAAGTATTACAGAGGACAAAATTCCTATAATGTTTATATAAGGCTGTAAGAAATTGATTGCAGCTCAGATAGGTTTTGTTGCATGCTGCTGGGAGGAATTGTAAAAGGAATGCAACAAAGTTTTGAACATCATGTTACTGCCCATCTGTTTGAAAGCCTCATTTGCCACAAAGGAAACCTTTAATTTGTTCTTCTTGCCAACTCTAAGTGTGTTCACTTCCAACTTCTGTGCATTGCTGCTTGCAGGAGTCGGGTCTTTCAGGCTGCTGTCCTTTGGGGGTGAATAATTTCTTCTATTCTCAGTCATTTCAAACAAAAAAAAGAGCTCAGGATTTTGCAGAAGTGTGCTTCCCCACAGAGATGTGTTCTTATAGTTGTTATTTGTAAGGCAGGACTTGTCCTCTTGTGTCAGGCTAAGAGCTATGGAAAAGCTTTTCTTAATGTTCTTCCCAGTTTGTCCCAACCAATACCGTTGTCCCACTGATCATGTGGGGCTTTGCACACCAGTATGTGGTGCCCAGCAGTGTCATGGGGAGGGGGCAGCTTTCCTGCAGCCCTCTACCTACCCAAGTGAGACCAAGCCCTGGACTTGTATCTCTGTCCCAGAGGATGTTGGGAGTCCTTGGTGATGGCTTGCCCGCCCTCCCCCCAGCCACCCCACTTCTTGCAGCCTCAGAGTGAGTACAAGTAACTGATCTTGTAAAGGCTCATTTGGGTTTTGTCATTTAAGACATTTTACAGCCAGAAATTCTTCTCTCCTCTTCCTGTGCTTCTACCTGCCCAAGGCAGTATGTAATAAATCTTAGCGTCTCTGAGCATCCATAAGCTACTGCTGGTAAATGAAGTTACTTTCACCTGTTTTCTTTCTGATGCTCTCTTTCAGTGAACATGCATTAAATTGTTTTTCAGTGTGATCTTCTCTAAAGCAATGGCATCTTATGTCCATTCAGGGACTGCATGCAGCAGCAGAATGAGAGCCATACAGATAAAACACACACGTTGCTTGTGTCCAGCAAGACTAAAGACTGAAACCAACAATAAAAGAGACACAGGAGTGCTGTATTCTTGTCCGCCACCTTGCAAGGACCCTGGTTCCCCTCTGCAGGGCTGCTGGAGGGGGTGGTGGAGCAATTCAGAATGGGTTGCATGTGATGATGCTGAGCGATTTGGGGAAGAGAATGCCCAGCTGTTACCCTCAGTTGGAGCTCATACCTGAGAGCACAGTGCACACAGTGCCTTGTCTTCATTTTTGTGGGTAACTTCTAGATGACTGTAGATGCTCATTTAGCCTCTGCTTGCGAGAGACTTGTTTGCAGAACAGGCACAATGGTTTAAGAGGTTATGAAGCCCATCTGCTGTTTCCTAGTGCTGCTTCAAATGAGGAGAGTATGTGTCGGGGTGTGAGAGTGCTGACAGACTGTTCCAGCACAGGTAAAATGGGTTTGGTCCAAACTGTTAGTCAAGGGTTGAGTTCTTGAGATGCTGCAGCTGTTTTTAGGCACGCATCTGCCTATGTTCTTATGCTACTTCAAGAAAAATTCCAGTAAGTTGGACACAGGATTGCTGAGCTGCATGAAAGCAACTCTAAAATTATTAACCTGCTGATTTTAAGCCATTGCATTACTCTGTCACTTGCATCAATGAAAGCAGCACTTACCGCTGACATTTTAGCATGTCTGTGACAGGAACAATGGAGAGGAGGACTTCATTTGCCATTTCTAGGTTTGCTGATGGTAGAGAATGGAAAGAGTCTGGATTTGATGTTCCTGAACAATCATCCCACGAGATCTCACAGAGATGTTAGCAGAGAGTAAAGTGCCAAAGCTTACTCAGTCTGTTCTCACCAAGAAGGAAAATCAATGGAAGGACATCTAAAATAGTGGTGGCTGGGGGGAGTGGGCAAAATAACATGAGACTCAGACAAAAGGACTCAATTCTATTTGTTTTGACATTCAGAGAGTGGGGCTGAATGAGAATGTGTGCTATTGGTTTCAGGACATCTGGCATTTTGTGGTGTAGTTTTACATGAAAACGAGGTACAGCCTTAAGTTGCAGGATCTTGAATATGAGGGTGTTTTATTTGAAACTTCTTGAACTTCCTTGTGGAAGGACTGAGATTTTCACAGGTCAGTGTCTATAAAGCTGGATTTCTAAGTTTTTTTCGATACCAGGAGAAGTGTCCTGACACTTGTTATTATTTTACTGTTAAGTGCTTTGAGCCTTCACTGGCTGTAGAGGGAACTGCAAGATGTTCAACACATCTGATACTTCCTACGTACAAGGTCCAGCCATGGATTTAAGTGCCTGGCACCTCTAGTAAACATCTTGATTCACATAATGTAAGCTTAGGACAACAAAATTAGAATCAGATGCTGCCTTTTTTTTTTTTTTTTCCTTCCATGTTTCAGTCCTAGGCCAAATGGTTTACTGTGGAACACAGCTGAATTGCCTGCTTTATCTCATAAAACAAATAGGCCTTTGTTCCTCTTTTGGATTGATGTTTTCCTTAGCTCTGTGTTGTGGCTTAGTTATACCCTACCTTCTCTCTTGGTCTTTTTGATTTTTCTCAGGACCCATGCAGTTATAACACTCTTGAGTTCAGCCTTCACTAGTAGCTGACAGAGTTGTCCTTTCTCTGCATAGGCAGTGGAGATATACTGATAAATCATTGCTATTGTGTTGGGTTTTTTGTTTTGTTTTGTTTTGATATAGTATGTATCATTTCCCATTTGAAACTGCATTTATTGTATGGTTGGAAAAACCCTCTTACTTGGCATTGTCAAAGGAAGCAGAGTATAAAAGGAAAGGAAAAAACCCCCACCTTAATCTGCAGCATTTCATTTAATAAGCAGTATTTTGGGGTTCCTTTTGTTACGTGCTACCTTTTGAACTCTGTAAACCAGCATGCAGATCTAATTCACAATAGCGTCACTATGCTAAGCTGCACAAGTAAACACTTTAAATGGGAGGAAGCACCTGCATGTCGCTATTGTCTCTTTTCTTCCATTAGCAAAAGTTTCTGGGCTGGCTCTGTTCAAGCCAAACCTTCCAGTAAGTGGAAATCCACAGGCAGCAGCAGGCAGAAAGCAAACGTCTCTGCCTTCAGGCTTGGAGTGTGTGCCCGAGGACAGCCAGTCATGGAGGGGAGCGTGGGTGTGCGTGTAGGCACCCGCACACGAGTGGGCTACCAAGCACTCGCACATCTCCTCGGCCTGGGCCCCGAAAGAGCGGGCTGTCAGGATTACAGAGGTCGGCAAGGTAGGTTCACGCAAGGCTTGCTGTACCTGAGGCTGTTGGTGGGGCTGGGGAGGCTGATGAACCCTGAGGGCCACGGTGCTCTCAAGGTACATAATGCTCTGAACTTATTGCTGTTGTCCCGCTCGTTGGGTTTGTGTAACCAGATGTTTGACTTATTTGCTTTCCTGTTGAGTTTATAGGTTTTTTGTAGACCAGCACCGTTCCTTGGTGAGGAACTGGTTAAGGCATCATGATCATAGATACAACCTGTAAGAAGTTTACAAGATAAGCTTTAAAGCTGGAAAAGCTGGCTTGTATAGAAGAGCCTTAAAGGCTAAAATCTCTTTAGTTTACCCAAGACGGGTCAGGAGGTGACTTACCATGATCTAAAAGTATCCGCAAATGAAAGATCTTTGCTGGTAGAGAACTTATTTTGATCTAGGAAACAAAAGTCTAAAAAAGTTCAGTGACTTGAAGCTGAATTTGGGTAAGTTTCAACATAGAAAATACTAGTATGGATTTTCTGTCTCCAGTGCTGTGTTAATATTGTGGTCTGTGCCTAATAAGAAGTTGTGGGCAGTGTAGAAATTGCTGGATAAAGTACTTAGATAGGAGATAGTTAGAGTAGTGTCACTTTTGAATTTCTAGGTGTTAGAGATGTTTGGTGGTGTTGTAGTACCTGGAGTGTTGGAACTACATCTCAATTTATTAAGTGTTCATTTCTTGAAGTTTGAGGTACTTTTGGTGAGATGCTAATAATTATTTTATTAATTCTTCTAACATTAGTTTCCATTTGGGAGAAATTGTCTTTCTGCCCTCTAGTGGAAAAACTATTTATTTGAAGGCTTCCAAATTCGGGAAAGTTCTTGCAAAAGAAGTGGAATGTGTGAGAAAGGCCATAGAGCAGCAGAGCAAGGTTGGAGAGATGAGGGGTTGCAGGAGGCGGACGTGCTCTCTGCTTCCTCTGCTTCGGTCCTCACAAAAGTGTAATGCTAATTACATCCACAGACGTGTAGCTTTTGCAAATAGGGGAGGGAAGGGAATGTGAATAGAGAAAGAAGAGATTATCCACTGCTCATCTCAGCTGGGCTTGCTGAAATTGTTGTAGATGAGTGGATGAGAACCTGGTCTCAGCAAGCTCTGAATCACTGGTGATCGCTGTCGATGTTCCCTGGGGTTGTGGTGGGGAGGGAAGAGGAGCAGAGCAAATCACACTCTGAACCTTCAATGGGAGGTGAAGGGAAGACCCAGAAAATGAAGAATCAGAGAATCTGACCCTGATTCCTCAAAAAAAAATCCAGAGCAATTTGTGAACAGCAGAGAGGAGGAGGAGGATGGGGTCCAAAAGAAAATCTGATTTATAAAGAAGAAACCCCAGGGGAATCTGTCCAACTTCCCTCTTTAATGGGATAACCTGCTAGTGCATGAGAGGGGCTGCTGATGTGACCAAGGCTTAGGAGCAGAATTTCAGATCATCTTGGTGAACAGCAAAACTGATCAGGCACCGCCATGATGAGGCATCAGGAAGAGGAGAGTGCAGTGGTGGCTCTGGAGGGAGCAGGCGGTGAATGACCGAGTGCAAGAGGAGGAGCAGCAGTGCAGGGTGGTACGTGGTGACGGGGTGTTGTGGATCACCAGCTCAAACAAATCCACAGTGTCCCAGGGTTTGGGGAAAGGAGACAAGTCTCTCTCTGAGTCATCCTTACAGAAGCGTTGTGTGCAAGACAAGGCTGATAATTGCTTCCCCCTGCACAGAGGGGTGCTGGGCAGTGCGAGGCAGGAGGAAAGCGGTCACGCTTGCAAGTCTGGAGATGAACTGCACAGATGGGAGGCTCGGCAAAGGAGGCCGGAGAGGGAAAGCTGAAGGAGTTGTGTTTGGAAATACAAGCCTGAGTGCAGGCGACACATTTTCTGACGCATAAAAAAAGTTCTGTTAAAAGGATGATGATCAGCTTTTAGTACCCGCTGGGGGAAAATACCTTGATTTGCCTGAAAAATATATTCAAGGTACGGACTGGGGGAGAGCTTCTCACTAGGAGGGTAATGAAGCAATAGCAAAAGAAATTGTGAATCTGTCTTGCTGGAGGATTTGCAGAGCCGTTGCAGGATGGTGTGATTTCTTCCCCCGCTCTGTTGCCTTCTGTCCATCCACCCACCACACAAGGCCTATTTTGCTCATTAACCCACCAAGCTGAACTTTTTATTTCTGTTGCTAGAGGTGCTTTCAGGGGCCGGGGGTCAAAACCAGTAGCAGTGTTGTAGGCTGTTGTGTGGCTTTGGGATATAAATTCTGCTCTCAGTGCAGTCATGAAAACTTCAAGCATGGATATAGATCACAAGGAGTTGCTGTCCCATGCATTTTTCCTTCCCTCTCTCGGTTTCTTTCTGGAGCTGCTCACTTGGGATGCTATGAGAGCAGCAGATGTGAATGCGATGGAGTCCCCACACGCCCTCCCATCACTGTCATCCTCCCTTTCCTTGTTCTGGACTGTCATTCTTGTTTATTTTGATTTGAATTATAATTGCAAAAACTGTTACAGCGCTGTTTATTTGCTGTGTGTGGTGAGTCACTGTTTATATTTGCTGCTGTTTGCGTTCCTCTCCTCTCCCTCTGTCTTATGCTTGCAGCCGTAGCTCTCCTCTGAGTATCTCCAAGCCTCTTCTTCTGTTTTGAGTGTATAATGCACTCCTGAGTGCAGGGAAAAGCGAGCTGACAGTGAAGATCCAGGATTAGGTTTTTTTTTAATTTTCCTTTTTTTTTTTCCTCCTGGCATTTGGTGCAGGTCCTTGTTCAAATGAAAAGATTCCTTGGAGACTCTTTCCTTGTGATCTCTATGTTTAATTAGTCTCTCTCTTATTTCTGCCAAGCAGTGAGATTGATACTGCTTTTTCTGGCTTGCAAATTTCAGGGAAGAGGGCAAATCATGTCAAAAGGACCTTTTTTTGAAGTTAGCAAGATGCCCATGCACAATTCTATCATCTGCTGTCATATTGATAGGTGTTAATCCTCATTCACATGCACTTGTCACTGGGGTGGAGAGTCAGACATCCTGCACCAGACCATAATGCAGGAAGGATTTTGAGAGGCTTTGTTCTCACTGTCTCAGCACAGCAGCAAGCCAGGGTTTTTTTGCCATGCCTCAGTTTTCTGGTGTGTAAAATGGGGATAAAGTTGCATCATCTAGGCCTAGCTCCTCCTGCCACAGCTCCAGCCATCACCCCTGGACGTTGAAACACTTCCACCATCACTTGCTGGGTTTGTTTTTGGTCCAGGATAATGTTTTGCAATGCATCAAAGCTTCGCATGTCAAGATCTCTAAAGCAGCCAGTCCTAGAACCTTTTAGTCTCTCAAGACAGCTAAAGCCCAAGAAGCTTGCGGGTGTTTGGTGTTTCAACCCAAAAGTAAGCAGAAGTTGTTCAAATGTGGCACAAGGCAAGGTGTAAGGAAAGGACCATGACCTCTGTGGCTGTCAGCCTGGTGCAGGGGGTGGCCATCACAACTGCCTTGCCCCAAGGCTGCCCAAGAGAGGCTGACTTGTGCCTCAGTTTCCCTACCAAAGGAAAGGGGTTGGTGATTCTTGCAGAGCACTTTGAGCTCTGTGGGTTGGAAGTACTGGGTAAGAGCTTGCTCTCAGCTGGATATTCCCACTGACTCTCCATGGGTTTCTCCTGGTTCTGTAGGCTAAACTAAGAATAAAACTCTTCCTTCCGAGCCATTTTAGGAGGCTAAATGGTCTCAGAGGGTTTGCTTTGAAGCTTAAAGGCTTAGTGTCTGCTTCTCACACTGACAGCACACTTTGTCTGAGGCAAAGGCGAATACCCCAACCCAGAGCATCGGGGTAGCTGACCTCAAGGCCACAGTATGACCCCAGTTGCAAGGAAATGCTGGTCTATCAGGAATGGGGGCCAACAAAACCGGCCTTTGGGAGAGGCTGTGGGTGCTCTGGGTGGATGGAGAAGGGACTCTCCCAGTTTTTGTGGCCTTAGGTGATCCCTCATGCTTCCCCTTCTTGCTCCCGATAAAGCACTGTCATTGCTGGCCAAGAAAATCGTACAGCCCCTTGTCTTAGAAATCTGAATGGTAACATCTTGCAAGGTGCTCCGTATCAAGGAGAAACAGGCAATTTGTTTGTGTCAGCTTAATAGAGCTTCGGTTTACAGAGCTCCATGTGGGAGAATTAATGAGGGGTTCCAAGTCTGTCTCAGGTCGTCCACCACTTCAGCACGTGTTTGATTGTGAATCCACTGTGAAATATCTCCAAGCTCCTTGTGCCTCAGTTACCAGCCTTGATAGAAGAGCAGGCAGGTTTTCATGTATAAAATGTCCATTTTGGCTTTTTAAGTGTTCTCAGGTGGCCCACGGAATGTAAATTTTTTTTTAGTCTATTTGTAATTCAAAACCTTTTAATTATCTCCAATTTATAAATCCCTAGTTTGGTACTTGAGTGCCTGTAAGAAAATGCTCATCTTTTAGTGGATAGTCATCAGTGTCTGAGGAAATGGGGAATAGATGGTGTGTTTTAAATGGTGTCAGTTCCAGCAACTGGGATGTATAATTTAAGTCACTTATATTTAATCATCCTTTAAACACTGAATTTCAGCCTCTGCTGCTTGACTCACGGGAAGCTGACAGCTTTTTAATGCCACTATGGTAACACTTGAAATTTCCTTAAGCTGCTGTACACTGTGATGTGGCTCTTTACCATGTGTGTTGGTGCTGCATCTGTAGCTGGTTGCCCCAGCCTGGATGCAGGGGTTGGGCTCTGCATTGCCTCCGCCAGCCCCGATTTCAGATGTCCCAATTGTTTTTACCTTCTTATGGAGCTGTAACATCTGCTGTAAATACCACAGTGAATGTAACAGCTGCTGAGGGTGGGATTATGGAGCTGGGGTCCATGTATAACAGCTAAACATATTCTAGCAATTCAGCAGGTTGAAAAATAAAGCGGATAAAGCTGTGTGCATCGTGCTCTGGATCCGTGCAGTGGGGATGCTTCTTGCTGGTGCGAGGTTGTGCCCAATTCAGACCAGGGTTCAGTGTCTGGAAGCAGAAAGCTTTGAGTTCCTGCGTTTCATCAAGGAAAAGGTACAATGTGGGGTGCAGCAGGTCCTGATCCTGCCTGGGGAGCAGAGCAGCAGTGCCCCCAGGGGCTTGGGGGAGCCCACTGGCTGCATCCAAGTGTGTCGGGCTGTTGGAGCTTTGCTGGGTCTGTTGGTGACATGCACACAAGACACTAACTATGCACTGCGCTGACTGTGTGATTTAAATTTGCATTTTACAGGGGGGTGTGTATATGTTTGTGTACGTATGCATGGAGATATAAATACATGGGCACGTGTAAGGCATGGAGGCGGCGTTCTAACAGACTGTTTGCCTACATGGGAAATAGGTAGTGTATGTTGTGCCTAGCAGTCAAATTTTATAGTCTTAAATTGGAAGCTGCCACTTCTATTTAGAATAAACCTAGCTTTTCTGTACGTGCACGGGAACATTAGCGTTTCAAGCCTGCCAAGCTCTACCGCATGTGCACCGGATCTGCAAAGGAGCCCATTAGTGCTCGTGGAGGTTAACGGCAAGGAGGGGGCAGTGGGGAGGAACATCTTAATGAGGCAGGGTGAAGAGTTGATGTGAGGACACAGCGCTTGGAACCACCTTCTGCTACGGGAAGAATCTGCCTGTCGCTGGAGGAGCAGCAAACTCCTGTAGCTTGGTGGTCCTGTCGTTGTGAGGAGGAGGTTTCCAAACCGCCTCTCTGAGACTCTCCTGCAGCACTGGAGGTGGCTCAGGAGATGATGGAGGAGCTTTGATCCTTTCCTGCTTACAGTCACCAAGTGAATCAGCTGCAGTTTCCTCAGGGCTCAGGGGTCTTGGATTAAGTGGGTGGAGGGTGGGAAGTTCAGCCTGAGCTGTGGGAAGGACTTGGCTGCCCTCCTGCAGGACAGCCCAAGGAATGGGTGGGAGAACGGCAAACGAGCGTCAGCCGGTGGTCTGCGCCCATCGCAACTCAGAGTACCCTCGAGGCTGCTCCCCCCAGAGCAGCTGCCATCTGCTGGGGGCTGTGGCCAGAACTGACCCCTCTGACTTCCACAAAAACTTCTTACGAACACGGGGACGCTGCACCAGCCGATGGTGTCATCTGGCTGGGGGTTCGCCTTTGCTTTCACCCCCTCCTCACAGTGCTGCCATGCCATCTCCCCATCCCCGCATCAGAGCCATGCTAGCTGGGATTGAGGGACCCTCCGTGTCATCCCCAGTGCCACGGGGATGGTCCCCGGCCATCAGAGCGCACTGCAGGGCTGTGTCCTTGGTGTCAGGGCTGACGGGTCAGGGCTGCACTGTCCTAGCACGAGCCGGGCTGGAGGGACCTGCTGGGAGTGTAGCAGGTAAATGCATCTGGTGGATGCATTTTATTTTTTTATTATTATTCCTTAATATGAGAACTGTTTCAGGTCCTGAGGTGGCTCAGAGTTAGCAGGCACTAGCAGGCAATGTTTTGTTGGCTTTCAGTGGGAGTCTTACCTCAAAAATTGAGGGCCTGGGCCTGGAAACCCACTGGAAATATTAGGGTTTGGGGGAGAAGATCTTACAGTGGAACACAGACCCTTTCCTCTGTGCATTTACAGCTCTCCAGATGTGTCTAATTTTTTATTATATTACTTTAAAGACAGAACACTCTGTAGTGACAGGAAGAGCTAAAAGAATAATTGGGAATTTATTCTGTGCATGTCACCTTGTTTCATGTTGTTGAAGTAATGGCAGAGAGCTCATTTCCTTGAATTTATTCACTGCTCAGAATTACTCGCAGCATAAATTTCTGAGGAAAAAAAAAAACCCAACAACTTAGATGTTCATGGAAGCTGTGAGATGAGCTTAAAAAAAGATCATTTAGCTTATTTAGTGCCACCTCCCCTCCAAGATTTAGAGCAGTGGTAACTGTTGGAAGGGTCTTTTAGCTCTAGGATTTTTCCAATTTTGTAATGTAAAGGTTCATTATATTTTGTTCCCTGGGCAGAAATGATGATCTAAAAGCCTTTCACTTAAGAAAAATGCATATTTCTACTTTATCGCGTGACTCCAGGAGCTGAGTTTTTTTAGAAAGCCATCAGATATGTGTGAAAATCATCAGCCTTGGCAGCACTGAAGTGGTTGAGGAGCAGTTCAGTGCTGCGTTTGCTCAGAACTGAGCGTATCGGGACTGGGTAGGCTGCAGCAGTCTGGCGTGCTGAACAGCATGGCTTTTTAAAAGCTCCTAGTACAAGTGCATACGATTATATTTTGAAGTTTATTTTCTGCTGCACTTGATAAAACTTTATTCACTGCGATGATTGACTTTTTAAAGGCAAAATCCTGCAGAACTGCAAGTAGGTTCTTTGGGGAAACATGGATTTTGCCAAGCTGTTGAAGTCAACGCTGTAAATGCAGGTACCCAGAGATGCACTGTGCACCTTTGCTGTTCAGGGTGCCTGGAGGTTCCCCATGTTCCTGGCTCAGGTGACATGTGCACAGCTCTGGGTGGCCTGGCTGTCATCACAGCATGGACTGTCCTCTTGAGTGGCTCTGAGCTGTGCTGTGGTTTCATTTTAGAAATGATCTTCCATCCCCATTGCTGCCCAGCAGTGCCCCATGGTGACAATGTCCCTAGCTCCTGGGAGAGATGTGTGGCTTCTGCTCTGGGGTGACCCTCACCTTCACCACTCAGCTCCATCAGCCTCCAGGCCAACCTGCTGTTGCCTCATTTGCTCTTTGGGCAGTTTAACCTGTGCTAAATTTCAAGGTAAAAGGATCCAGCCTGATATTGCAGCTCTTGTGAGCACCAAGAGAGACTTGAAGAAAGGAGAGATCAGGATCACCTGTGTTACCTGTGCTTGTGCTGACAGCTTCTGCCTGAAGCCCCAGGGTTGGGGTGCTGGTAACACTGGTCTTTGCTTGCCTACCTTCAGTGTGACTGAGCTGCTTCTGCACCCCCCAAGTCCCAGCTCAATCAAAAGGGCATGTTTTCAGATTGAGGAGATCTGGGGAAATGGCATCATTTACAAGGTAGATCTGCTCAAAGCGGATAGTTCTGTAGCTGGACGTGCAAGTCATTGTGCCAGCTCTGCCCCAGCCGGCCGGTGGGGGTGCCAGCCGCCACATGGGCACCTGCTGGAGCCCTGGTCCCTGTCCCAGCCATCTGGCCAGATTGGCACTGGTGTCTTGCCTAAATAGTACGTTTATAAGAAGTCGGCTGATTGAGGATTTTCACCTGAGATATGACATGGACGTGTCATGTGGATCCTGCTGTGAAATGGGCAGAGTGAGCCCTCTGACTGGCCAAGGGTGGGTTTTCACGCTGGAGTGTGGGCAACATAAGGAAGCTATATGGAAATTGGATCGGATTCTGGTGCAAGATTTCTGGCAGCCTTTGGCTCTGGGGAAGCAGTAGTCCCTGAACCAAATGTGTGCTTACAGCTGCGGGAAAGCAGCCCTCTGTTCTCATCCTTCTGCCCGTTTCCCTTTCTGATATATAAGATTTCATATCTCAGCTCCAGCAGCTTTGATTATATTGCCGGCACTGTTTGGATACTGGAGGAGACTTTTTTTTTTTGACAGTCCCCTGGGAGCTGTTCCTTATTTCCCTAAATTCTGGGTTTACAGTGATGCAAGCAACATGATACTATTTAGCAGCTATAATAGAGGTCAAGGCCCTGTTGTCTTTGGTGTAGTAAAAATGCCTTGTAAAAGGCAGTTTGTTATCCAAATGTGCTACAGGCAAGGCAAGCAAAAGAAGGGATAAGCCAGGCCTTCACAGCTGCTCCTTATAGATGGGAAACTGAGGCACAACCAAACATGCAGGTGTGTTTTGCCAGCACCTGAAATAGGACTCAGATCTCCTGTGCTTTCCTCCAAAGGACTTTTTGTTTGTATGGGTTGATTGAGAGTCAGTTGCTAAAACAAGCTACGGCTGTGTGCAATTTGCTTTATCCCCTTTTGGGTTGAAATGCTTTGAAACCGATCCAGGATAAAGCTCACCCAGTGCTCGGACATCTCTAATCTGCTTTCAGGGAAGCTTTTTTTCCCCCCTGACACCTGGCTGGGGAGGAATGGGGAGCATGCTCAGTGTCCCACACCCAGGTATGAAGCCAAGGAGTGCCTGCAATCGCACCCTCTGCCAGCAGTTTTTGTTTCTGGCTGGGATCCCAACGGAGGGAGAGAAGGAGGCAGGTAAGGAGTGCTGAGCGGTGTACCTGAGTCCCAGGGCAGGCTTTCTTCTCCTCCTTAAGATGTAAGGAAGAGGCTTGAGTAAGAGTGAATAAGTCTGAAAGGAGTTTCTCAAGGTGCACCCCTCAGGCAGCTGCTGCGCTCGCTGTGCTGGCTCTTTGTTCGCTCCCTCTCCCCAGCCCATCCTTCGGAGCCATCTTGGGAGCTCGGGTTGATTTGGTTTCTGTCTCGTGAAGTTCCTGGGGTGTTGGGTCTCAGGGCAGGGTTGCCCATCAGTCAGCCTGGCTTGTGGCGCGTGTCTGCTCGCTGCCACTGTCAGCTTTGGCTCCAGCTTGTGTTTTTGGAAATTAAGTTTACAAGCTCCAAGTTTTGCCATGAAAAGTTGCTGGGTAATATTTTTCTTAAAAAAAAAATAAAGCAGATCTTCAATTTCTTACTTCTCTGAAAATAGTGAAGTTCTTACCCTGGTGGTTGTTAGGTGGCTGCTGGAAAGGGCGGTGCTAACACCCTCTCCCTGTGTAGCTAAGGAGTTGTGTGCGTTCTTTGCTGCATTGAAATACTAAATATTTACATTATAGTTCTGTTTTCTTGCCATGATCTTTACTTATAGATTATTGTGGTTATAGTTCCTAAATGGTTTGAGCTCTAATAAATAGTTCATGCTGTTTCATGTCAACAAGCCAAAATAATAACTTGATATTTCAGGATATAAATTTCCTTTATTTCTTAAGGTATTGTTTGCTTTTGCTATTAAAGTTGTTTACACGAAATTGTTTTTTAAGCAATATATTGTTCATTTGTGTATTTTTAAAGAATAACAATAAAACATTATTGTGCTCCTGATTTCCCTTTGAAAAGGCAGTTACCCTCCAAGCACAGTTGCTTTCCCTGCTGTAATAGTTCTGTGCTCTTTACTATTGTGTTCCTTAAATAAAAAGCACAAGATGATCCTGCCTTACAGAAACCTAACAATTGTTTTTACAAACAGTGTGTGCTCTGGTATCTGTTGCAAATAACTAGTTTCTTGTTGATAATTTTATCTTCTTAATGAGAATTCAAGTTGTCAGGTACTTCCGTGGGTTTTGGAACTAATTGTACCATGATTTTAAAAAGCTCTTTCTGTAATTGAGAGTCATTAACTTATGATGCAATGTGATGTAAATGGAGGAAGTCTGTATGTGAAGGGCGCTCTGACCAAGCATTGTCCCAGCAAGGATCACGCTGCTCTGGATGCGTGTTCAGTGAATTTCGCTGCCTTTTCTTTGGGCTGTTCTGATCTATTCGTGTCAAGAGAGCAAAGAATCTGTGAGACTCTAAATTTGCACAGACCCTGCATGGTCTAATTTGATGTGACGTTTACTAATCTGCCAAGACTTTCAGTGATTTGTTTTCATACCCAGTTAAGTTTCATATGCCATGGAGAAATGGGGAAACATATTGCATTGGTAACAGCAGCAAGTATGGAGCCAAGTTTTTTGTATTCATGCACTTGAAAATTCCTTTCTGCTTGCTTTCTGTGGGGATTTATTCCTTTTGCTAATTGTCAGGTTGCTAATTTCATTCACCTGGTGAAGTGCTGGCAGAGTATTTGCTGTGAATTACTCGAGGCTTTTTGTTTGGTTTAGTCTTGCATTGCATTCATATTTTCCTCAGTCTGTCGCCCTAGCGTGCCAGTTGTGAGAGTGATTCCAAATATCAGATCATTTTTCTGCCCACCACATGTGATTGGTCCAATGGCAACTTACATAGTACATAGATATTCTGGAATTTATGTCCTTAAATGATTCTTTCAATGGGGTGGGAAGATCCTTGATTGTTCATGTTTTTCTGGCACTTTGTGAGTAAATTAATGAAACAGTGAAATTCTCCAGTGTATGGTTTTGGTGTTTGGTTTGTTGTTTGATTTTCTTTTATTTTTTTTGTGAATTTTAGGATACTCTGATTAGGTAAGACTAGAAAAAGTTGGGTTAGATCTGTATTCAATGAAATCGAGCTAGGAGTTTATTCAAACCCATGGATTAGAAAAAACTCATTTTACAGTTCTAATTGTTGCATATGAAACCCAGAGGGTGTCAATTGCTTTTTTGTAAATACTGATCCTTTACAGAAATCCATAGTGATGGCAGAAATGTAGCATAGAAAAGTTTGTGCACAATAAAAATTACTTGTACTTTTAAGGGAAAAAAAACCCCGTAAACCAAAAAACACCACACCACCTGCAAACCCTCACATTATTTCCATTTCAAGCTTGACTGGTGTATTGTCTGCCACAAAATAAAGCACAGTAATGGATCTGAAAATAAAGATACCTGACTTGGAGTATCCCATCAGTTTAAGTTTGTTTTCATATTGCTGTGAGAAGTCTGTTTTGAAGCTAAAAGATTGGATTAAGGTTTGGAGGACTGAGTTTTAGGCTCATGAGCAAGTGGCAGCCTGGCTGGGGGGGTACCACAGTGCTTGAGACTCCTCATCTCTGAGGTCTCTGCTCTCACCACGCTGGTGGTTTTGCTGCTTCTTTCAAGGAAAACCTGAATCTGTACTTGCTGCATGACCTGATGTCATGTAAGCTTTCATTGCACAGTTTCTGTATCTGTTTCCTTCCTTGCAAACCCTCCAGCTCTTTCCTGGCTGAAGGACAGAACGGAGCACAGTGGGGACTCTGTTCCCACAGGGGAATGAGGTGGTAGTGCCTGTGAGGGCACGTTAACCCCCTCTGTGGGAGGCAGAAACAGCTGTATGTCATTGCTTTCATAACTCCAGTAACATCTCTGCAGCCCTTTATCTGGGGAAAGGGCTCCAGTCAGTGTAGCCAGCCCTGGGGCCTTGTGGCATAGTCATCTGTGTCCTTGTTTTATTTCCTCAGCTTGTATTTCATTAACCTTTTACCCTGCTTGCTTTCACCAGACTAATTTCCAACTGGCACAAGAGTGAGTTCGGGGTTTCTGGTCTCCTCTGCATGATCAATAGACTCGACCTTTCTGATCGGTGGTGCTGGAGCGGTGCTGGTGGAAGTGCTGAGCTCCTCAGCATCCTCTTCCTCTCCAGCTGCAGCATCCCTGCCCAGATGCAGACTGTTTTACAGCCTTGTAACCTAACAGCAATCAGGAAGGAGTTTGTTCTTTCTGGAATTAGTAAAACATTAATTGGCTGCCAGTAAACCTGGAGTTGAGTGCAGCTGGCCATGCATTGTGTTTGGTTTGGTTTAAAAACTATTTAGGATAAAATCTGTTGACAGTTTAAAGCTGTGTAGCAAACTTCGGTGGTTTTTTTTTGTAGTCACCCCATGAGTAAGTCGGCAGAAGGTTTGGGATGTTCACCAGCTGTATTACTCAGTTTTGGTATCAGCATATTAACTGCACACTTGGCATTTTACAGTTGCAATGACTTTATATTAAGCAATTCCTTTGATAATAATCGGAGGGATTCTGGGTTGAGTGAGCATTAATTGTGTCTGGATTCTTTGTTAGGGTTTAAAAATAATACCAAGTTTTGAAGACAAAGGTTTTCAGAGGCGTCAACTTGCTTCTTAGAGGTACTTCTAATAACTAACAGGATACTCATATCTTTAAACCATAGGGAAGGTCTGAGCCACCCCTGAACTGTAACTCCTTTTGCTCCATTTGGATTTTTGCTATGTGTAAGTCATTCCTAAAAAATATTTTTATTTTCTCTCCTCCTGAAGAGAGGTTACTATCCATTTTGTCAAATGCTGTGTAGGAAAAATGGCTTTGAGTAGAACTCTCTGCATTCAGCAGTGCTGCTTCTGGCTGATGTCCAGAGTGACAGGGAAGAAGTTTGCATGTCCATTTTGGGGGACACTGCATGTCTTTGCCCAGTTATTGTGTAACTAAGAGTGTGGCATCAGTGGGAAATGGTGCTGAAAGCTGGGGTGCTGTGCAGTCAGGTGGAGCAGATTCTGAAAGACATGAACTGTCTGACAAAGCCAGTCTTAGTAAATACACTTAAATACATTAATTGCCAGTAGTTTGGACTGTAAATGGGAGAAGATGAAGGGGATTCTTTGCTTAATTTCAACTATTGCTGTTCAGGCTTATCAACACTGAAACACTGATAGTCACACCCTTACCTCCTTTTATGTATCTGTTAATCCTGTCCATCAGCTCACACCAATGAGCTGCTTAAGTGTCTTCACTACTTAAACCTTTTCTCTAATTTGCAAAAAGTGGCTGTGGGTTTTCGGTTTGGAATAGCCCAAGCTTCCCTATTATCTCCAACCAGCTGAGGGCTTTGAAACTGTATGGCCCAAACCAATGCTGTTAGCACCCAAACTGTGCCTTGGGAAACAGGAAAGGCTTTGTTTCTGGCAGAGTCTCCAAGTCCTAGGTTGGTACATTGCTTGCTGTGAACCCCATGGTCCTGGGAGTGCTGTGGTGGTACTGTGTGTCTTGGACATTGATGCTTCTTGGCCAGGGCTTGGGTTGTTTTGTGGCCCATGGCTGGGAGTGGGTGAACTGCAGGTGCAAACCAGCACTGGAGTGCTGCAAGGTGGCACGTGGTCACTTCTGGAGGTTGGGCATATCACCTTCTTCAGGCTCATCTCAACCTCCTGAGGGGTTTGGCTCAGGCTGGTGACAGAGGTGGTGTCTGAGACCTCACTCTTTTTAAAAATAAGTCTAGATTGAAACTTGCATTACCATTATCAAGAAGGAACAGTTGCAGCAGGGATGTGTGCTGATGCACACTGCAGAGCAATCGGTAGAGAATTGTTTAAAATAGTAAAGGCATTTTTTCCCCCCTTCTTTTTCTCTCGTCCTCCTTCTATTTATTATTATTATAATGACTTAGTGCGCTCAAGAGTTTGATCTTGAAAGTCTTAAAAATGCTGGCTCAGTCCCAATAATCTTTATTTGCCAAGGTTAAGTATGATGTGTGTTTTATATGCGTCAGAAGAAGCTTATACATCTGTGGCTTGTTTTATGTCTTTAAATATTTGACATATGCAGAAAAATGAACTTGTAACTCTTTGCTCACTGAGATGCTTTGTAAGAGAAGCCAAAACAGAGGGAATGTCCGTTTGATTTCGTCACAGTAAATGCTGCCTCATTAGTTCAACTTGATTTGTTATGAATCATTAGCCTGTAAGCTTGGTAAAATTCAACCCCACTTCACCCAGGTAGGATGAGTCTGGGCAGCCTAGCTCATCTGTTAATGGTAAAGCTGAGCTCTTTCAGTGGTCTGAGCGGACTTCCGATCAGGCCTTCTGCAGAGGAGGGTTTTCTAATATATAACATGATCTTTATGTACAACTTTCCCACCTGCACAGTTGCAATGGATGGCTTTTGTGAATGTGTATCTCCTAACAGATGAGTTTTTCAGCCAAAGGACCTGGAGGAAGTTACCCTGCCATTATCAGAGAGCTTTAACCACGCTCTGGTGCCCCCCAGGTTGTGCCATGGAGCTGCTCATGTCCAACAACATGAGGAAGTACATGGGGAAGAAAGTACTGATAACCCACTTCTGTCAGGATTTGCTTAGACATGAAGGTGGATGTGAAAGTTCTCCACGCAGATAAAGATTTCCATCCAGGGTGGTCTTGTTGCCCTGGCAGGGAGGACCTGTTCCTTATGGAGAAGAGTGTCGCTATCCCTTCTTCTGGGAGGTCTTTTCAAACATCTCTTCCTCATCTGTTCTAGACAGTAATACCTTCTTTTATGTCCTTTTTGTTCAAGTATTTAAAAATGGGAGATTATATTCTTATTAGTCCATTCTTCAATAGCTACAGATTAAAAAAGGCCATTTTATTAAAGCTCTGTTGTAATTTTACAAGTAATACATTGTCAGGAAATAGAATACACTTTTTTTAACAGGGTGGATAATTAAGCACTGAAGCAATTTATCAAGGGTTACCCAGTGGGTTCCCTGTCATGGGAGGTGTTAAATCAAGGATTGATGTATAGGGAAATGCTCTTGTTAAAGCAAAAGCCAGGGAGGAATTGATTGATATGATGTGGCCTGTGTTACACAGGGAGATGGGAATAGATCATCTCGGGATCCCTTAAGGCTATAAATCCGTATGAATCTGCTACCTATAAATACTGATAGAAGATTAGACCTGGACGTGTAAAATGTCTTTAATTTCTCTGAGTGACTGTGGTGCCATATTGAGTCATTGTTCTGGTCCTGGCTTGGTGTCACCTTGTGAATTAACAGGTGATTTAATGAGAACTTCTGGGTTGCCATCTCTGTGTGTGTTCCCCCAAGCTAACTTGGTGTAGCTGGTGAGAGGGGGAAGATCAGATGCTCAGAGACTGCAATGTCTCCACAGAGAAGATTTCACAGTAAGAAGTGCCCCCCTACCCTTGTGGCAAAACCCCCTGAAACTGAAATAATTCAAGACTCTATATTTAATGCTTTATTTCTAAGGAAAAGTGTCAGTGGTGAGGAATATTGTATATATTTTTTTTAAAAAGCAACACTAAATGGATCTTTTTGTTGAATGTATTCAGCAAAAGAGAGCACATACTTCCTCACTGAAGAGGAGGAAGACTTAAGAGACTTTCAGGTTTTAATAACCACTCTATCTGAATTCCATCCAGTTCTGGTTGTAAAATGAATCCCCCATTTTACAGCTGAGTAACGTTGGGAAGTGTTAGGGACCTGTGGCCCAATCCATCCTTCAATTTATGGATACTGCACATGTTTTGAAGGATTACTGAGAATATCTTGAGGAAATATCTTTCTAGTTTTATTTCTGTGTTAGTCATTGGATTCATACTAAGGGTTACCTTTTCTTTATATTAGCATTTACTCAGTCAAGGATTTTTGTGCTGCAGCCTGTTTTGAAAGTAATTGCTGGTTAAATGATGGTGTAGCTGTAGTTCACATGGGAAGTGCCTGCCCATGAATACTAAAGGCTCATGGAGTGATACGTGGTATATTGTGGTGTAACAGAAGCACTGTGTTTGATCCAGTCAATATCACTCTGCTATCTGAGAGGGTGTGCATATTTGGATGAGGGGGTGAGAACTTAGTCATGGTTTTTAGAGGTGAGGTGCTCAGACTTAGAATCATATTTTTTTTAAAAAATGCTCAGTTATTTAGATGGGGATTTACTCAAGTGCTTTATTTTTCAGCAATAATTTGTTATTTATTTATTTTGTTCCCTTCTGCCTCCAACTTGGTGTTGGTGGGACTCAACTTTGAGGTCTCTTCCAACCCGAACCGTTCTATGATTCTACACCACTGAACAAAGGGGCTTGGATAGGGGGACTTCAGTGAGGTGTTTGCTTGCATAGGGACTGCTGGCAGCAGGACTGGTGTCTGCCTGTCCCCTTGTCACCCTGGGGCTCTCAGTCCGTCTGCTGGGTGCTTGCCACAAGTGGGGACAGAGCAAATGGCAAATACTGCCAGAGCCCCAGGGAGCTTGCCTCTCTAAGCTGGGTCAGCAGAATTGTCCTTGACTGGTGCCAGTGATTAGACATCCCCATCCATTTATTTTGCTTTTTTTTATGGTGGTGCTACTGTGCACTGAATCGGAGCCCTCTTCCTGTGGTTTCTGCTGCCTCCTGCTCTCTGTTCCCAGGTGGAGTGATGCTGCCTGGTGGAGGCAGCAGGATGGGGATAGAAGAGTGCTGCAGAATGCCTTCAGCATTAAGTATCTGCTGCAGTTGCTTGTTCAGGTCCAGTAAACAGATCTGCACCCTGTCTTCGAGGTACCAATTTTCTTGACCGATGGATTCAAAGGTCCGTCTGTCTCTGCTTTACTATCGCTATTTATTGTCTCAGTATTTGTTTGGCAGAAGGTTTTTGTGTTTTAATACCAGCCCTGCAGCCCATTGCCAGGAAATTTAGAACCTGTGAGCAATTTCAAAGGCCATCTGACTCCAGTGCTTCCAGCAGGATTTATGGTTTTGGTGGTGCAGAGTTACAGTGTCATAAGCTTATTTGTTCTTGTTATATCATGGGCATCTGCAGACTGAGTCCAGTTCTCTTCAGCTGTTTATGTGCAAATACGTCTTTGGTCTTGTGAAAGAAGGTCATTCTTTATTTCCACTGACTGCTGCTCCAAGAAGAAGCACCCCCTAAGTCATTAAAAGGAAATGGAATTAGCTCTGCCAAAACTGATGGCTGCAAAATGCATGTGACTGTAATGTTCGTATGAAGGCTGAAAAAACCTCTCAGTTATTTGGAGTATGCTCCTAATTCAGTATCTGATCAGGTTTTATTCTGGTAAATCTGACTTGTGGCATGCAGTTCAGCCAGCAGTGGAGCCTGGGGCGTGTTGCCAGGGCTGCAGTGGGATTCCAGAAAGACTTCATTTCATTTCTAATTGTTGCAAAGAATCATTTATTTAGCAGTTAAGCTCCTGCTCTGTTTCCTGCTGAAACAGTAGCAGGCTCCCTTACTTCTGAGATTACTTCTAAAATTGTGGCTTTTGGTGAAATCTGAAGGTTGCAGTATACAAGGGTTAAGGTCTGGTCCTTTTGCTTGCAGGTGACTTGTGAATTCTGAGTCAGGACTTACTACCTAAACCTATTTCTGTCTGGTTTTAAAGTAAATATGTTCATCATATGTACTGTTGTGAATTCTAACAACTGCCAAGGGAAACAGAATAACTAGGGTCATTTTTGGAGTGTTTCAGTGGATCTACCTTTTTTTTTTCTTCCTGATTTTTCTTTTTTTTTTCTCTTTAATATGACAATAAAATATATTTTTCCAACTAGCATGATGTATTTTTATTTTCCTGTTGGACTACATATGTTTTAGGTACTGGTCAGGTCTCATAAAGAGGGGCAATAGCATTAATGAAGGAGACTGATGCTGAGAGGAAAGAGACAATAGCTCAGGATCTGAATCATCGAATATCCTTGGTTGGAAAAGACCTCTAAGATCATCAAGTCCAACTATCTGAGTTGCAGTTGTCCAAAGTGATATGTGTCTGTGTGAGAGTACGCAATGGTTGCTGGGTTGCTGTGCCACAAAGCAGCTTGGCTGCTGGATTGCCCTGTTAACATTGCTTTGTGAAGCAATGCAGTCATGACATTACCAGGTCATTTTATTTCTGCTTAAAGCTGTAATATGTTCTGTCTAAGAATATGATGCATCCAAACAAAATCCATTTCTGTGCCATTAATAAAGGGTCTGTAACAGAGTTCAGATCGCTGGGTGATAAAAATCCAATTTTATTCTTCCCTCAAGTTTTGTCATGTCTTTCAAGCATCATCTGCAGATGTCTTCATTATTTGTGTGTGTTTGCTTGTGCCCTGGACAAGCAAGAGAGGTTTTTGTGGGGAAGCAATATCCTTTACAGGGTGATACAGATGAATGACTGAATGCTTTTGCTAATGCTGCTGCAGAAAAGATGCATATGATTCCCAGGTCCTGGCTGACAGCGTGCCATCGGAGTGTATGCCATCCTGACAGTGTAACCTTAGTTTCTGTCTTCTTAGTGTTTTATCTAGCATACATTTGCTTATCCAAATATTACTTTGGGTTTTTTTTATAGCTGTCACTTGCTGTTCAGCTCAGAATAGCAAATGTCAGAAGAGAGTTACAAATAGCACTGGTGTTCTCTTCAGTTTATTTATTTGATGTCTCCTCTGTTTAGCTGTTTGAAAGGGGAAAGACAGAGCAGTGGTATGATTTTGTGAAGGCAGTCAAGGATTTGTGTGTTTTGTCATCCTAGGCAGTAACCAGCAGGTAGCAAAGATGACAGGTCTTGTCCTGGAGTGTTCCATCTTTGTCTTTCGATAGGTATTTTTATCCTAGTACTAATCCCCCTTTGCACTGGGACTTCTAGTGTGGCAGGCATGGAGGGGAACCTCTGCTGAGCCCACCTCCAGCCGGTCCAGAGGTGCCAACAAACTGCACTAGTGTTTTGAGGCATCAGTCTGAGCAGTCCTCTAACATGGTCTTAAGTGCTCCTGGAGACACTTTTTCTGGGTCCTTTGCCAAATGTTTCAAACAGGGAGGGTGTGGTGTGGTTGGGTTTTTATTTTTTTGGTGAAACGTAACATAGATTATTTTTCTAAGGAAAGGTAGATGTTCTGAAATGCGTATTTCCTATGTAGTCACCTTGTTTCCTAAGCAGATTCTCTTATAACATGTTAAAAATGAACCCTGCTGTGCTTTACAGCTAGAATGGTGTTAGCTGGCACAGTATCTGTGAATTCTGGAGATGTTCTTGCTGTTGGGAAGTGTATTAATGTTGACTCAGATACACTGCTGCGTTTTCAGTAGGAAGATTTAAAAGGAGTACTGTAGCTTCAACAGATGCTCCACTTTCTGCTGTGAGTAGTTATCTAATAGTGCTTTGTAGCATGTCACTGTCCTGCACATCTCATCTGGGATGCAGCTGTGTAATGCTGGTTCTTAAATACAGTGAGATGATGCTTTAAAAGCAAGTGTTATTTTGGCTTTCTTGGAGGCAGCAAGATAAGGTATCTTGCAGGTTTTTCTTGAAGTCTGGACTGCTGACATCACATTTGTGTTTGAGGCTGGGAAGTAGTAGTAGGAAATCCTGAGGAATCCTTCAGTTGTGGAGAGGAGCTGAGAGAAACAGAGTGGTCTGGTGTGATGGGGACTCTGGGCATTGGCCTCCAGGATGGTCTCAGTGAGTCATTCCACTTCTCTGTGCTTCAGCTCCTCTGTCTATGAAATGATGATAATGATAGCATCTGACTTCTTTGAGCTTTGCTCGCGTTTTATGTCCTTAAAACCTAGACCTATGAAAAGCAAGTTTTGTTTTCACTGTTGCTGCTGCTGTGAAATTCTTCTGATGCTGTTGCTCCTTTTATAAGCTAATCCAAAAGGACCATATTAGTATAAGCAAAAGTCTTCAGCTCAGTTGTGATTTGCATGCCCTAACATGCCATCCTGTGGTCCTGAGGTGGCCATGAGATAGCCCTTGTCTCTGGGGCTATGGGCAAGGACTCTCTGGGGAACTCAAGACTAATGCCAGTCCATTGGTTATCATTTTTTTCTCTCTTCCTCCCCCTCAGTATGATCTGGCTATTAATATCTGTGGAAGCTTAATAAAAACAAGAATAAATACGGACTATTTCACTTCCTTCACTGCCACTGCAATTGCCAGCCCATATCTCCCTCCATTATCCTTTCATCTTCTTTTCAGACTGGCTAATAGTTGCTTAGTGATTACATTTAATGGTGTGAGAGCCTTTTAGTTTGGATACCCTGCTTTTCCTCCCCTATTGCTTATAGAGATGTTTACATTTTTGGTCAGAGCTATGATTTGTCTCCTATATAATTGCATGTAAAGCAACACTTCACATTCCTAGACGGGCATCCTGAATTTATTTTGATACCATTTCCTTTTTAATGCATTTCCCACACTTAGTTCACCCTGGAAAATCTTTTGATTAATTTTAACTGACTATGGTCCTTTCCTTAGATTTATTTCTTTGCAGTGAGCTGCATATCTTAGCCTGTCTAGTGTGATCTTTAGGACTAAGTTACAGAAATACATGGTAAGCTGTTTGAGATGGAGGAAACTATATTAAAGGAAATATTTCACCAGGTCCTGCTTGATGTAGCTGGAGGGTACAGTTTCATTTGGATGCTCTCCTTGTGTAGGTACAACTGGTGCTTGGAGAGCCTTGCTGGTGGAGTTACATCATGGTACTGGAGCAAAACAAGTGCTGGCAAAAGCTCTTCAGTGTTGGCTGACTGACCATGCTTGGACAGGATGGAAAAGTAATTTAGAAATTATCCACTTCATCAGTGTTATTGGTGAAAATTTTCATCATGGAGCTTATCCAAGGAGAGAGCCTGATCTTGCATCTCTCCTGCGTGGCCACTGATGGAAAAACATGGCCCTGAACAGCCTGACTCTGTCAGCACATCTCTCTGGCTGTGGGCAGCGGTGGGGTTTCAGCTCAGCTCTTTGAGCTCAGGCTCATCCTTGTGCTGCCCTGCTTATGAGGGCATGGGAAAGGAGGATGGTGTGAATACTTGAGGCACAAAGTTACCACCTCTTGGGTGGGAGCTGCAGTAGTTCTTGCAGGAAAAACATGCCATGCAACACAAGGCTGGTAAATGAGAGTTTGGAGTAAAGCAAGCCCTGCCAGTGGTCAAAACATGGGTTTCTCTTAAGGCTTTTATCTGTGTGTGTTTTTGTTCTGGCACCGAGGAATTTGGAAACGTTAAGAAGAATGTCCAGTCTTAGTGTCTCTGGTGCAGCAGCATTGCTGACTCACCACTGCTTAAGTACTGGGTAGAACCTTTGTTATGGAGTGAGGCATTTTTTTGTTAAGAAGCCAGAAGATATCTATTTTCATCACTGACATTGCAATCCTAGAAGTTGGAATGAAGCAAAATTCAAAGCTTTGGAGAAGTGACTGGGGTTGTGTGGAATGAATAATGATCTAATATGAGGCCTCAGCAGGGTAAAAAAAGTAAAACTACCATCTCTTCTGCTGTTGGGCTTTGGGTTTTTTTAAGATAAATTCACTAGCAATGAGAAGTATTTTAGAAGCTGCTGTTGCTGATAGGAACAGGCCATTAAATTGCTACAGTCAACATTCCTTTGGGTCCTGGTCATAAGCCAAGCTGCCAACTATTTGTAAATTTACTGACAGTCAGTAAGCAGAATACAATATTTAAACTGTCAGAAAACTAATATCCACTCGTTTCAGGGAAACATAGCTCTGCTTCTCTGGGGCTCTGACATTTCTTAGTGTTTGGTTACTGCTGTTATTTGTTGCTTCTCTGAACTCCAAGACTGACCCAGCAAAAAGTAGAGAGGAGATGAAGTGGTTGCTTGCCTTTCCTTGGACACCCCATTCTTATCATCATCCAGAACAGTGTCCTGGTCTTTTTTGGCAGAGATGCTTAAGGCTGTAGCCAAATTCCCCGGGCTTGGGTTCTAAGTCTTGCCATGGCTTCCACTGGGTGCTGTTCAATCTGAAATAGCTGTAAATGTGCAAGCAGACATTCGTAAGTGCTAACTGCATGTGATCCTTATGGGTCCCTTCCAACTTGAGATATTCTATGATTATATATATATGTGCTAACTTCCTGGGGTGCACACTCAGTGATAGTGGAAAGCAGCTTGAGAAAGCCTAGAAAATACTTTGAATTTATTTATCATACTACTAAAATGTTGTGGGAAAAATGTCAGAATCGTTTATTTACTGCTTGCTGTTGAAATGCCAACCTGTTATGAATTACCCAGGCAAAGATAGCTATTGTGAGCTAGCACTGTGAGGAAATCTGTTTTTCTTTACTGTACAGCAGCGTTATGGGTTTACCCAGTTGTGGACCTTCATCTGAAATAGCTTTTTGTGTAACTACCTATGTGGGCATCCATAAAATATAAATCCCGGGTGGGTTTTTTCCTTGGCTTGCTGAACAGCAATCCTCCTGTCCCATCAGGAGAACAAGTAGCCAAGTTGGCTGCAGGGATGGATCTCCCACAGCACAAGCTCTCTTCCTGTACCCTGTGCAGAGGGAGAGTGTGTATTTGTCTCTGAGAAGGGATAAATTCACTGGGCACATGTAGGCTGTGGCCTCGATGAACCCAGAAGGATGTGTTTGAATGTAGCGATTAGATTACAGGCAACAGCAAAGTAAGAAATAACTCTTTTTCTTGTTGCTTAATCTAGAGGAGTCTCTTTCAGACCTCAGGAACACCCCTGTTCCATGTCAGGATTATGCCAAGCCTGACATGTTTGGATGAAGAGGGGAAAGGGCACGATAGCAGCTCGCTCTGGAGTGGTGGGTGACCCCTGCTGAGGTGGTCACCTGCATGGCCACTTGCCTGGGCTCCTGTTCCTGATTTCAGCTGGGCACTGCAGAGTTGGGTCCTTTCCCCTTGTGTGCCAGAGGAGTGAGCACACCTCTCTCTGTCCTGCTGTTTGCCAGAAATTCTTCCCTTAAAATAAGGAACTTTCTTCCTCAAAAGCAGCGCATTGCCCTGAACAGTCCTGCTTGGGTGAATCATTGTGTTCATAGAAAAAAAATGTGTTGAGACTTGCTTGAATTCCCCACTGTCTGCGCTCGTGGGGTTCACTGCACGTAGTGCGTGGGAAAGCAATGCTGTGAATTTCCACCCTCTCCTTTGAAGCTTGGCCCAGGCGAAAGATGGAAGAAACTGGAAGGTGGTGTGTGGAGTATACTTGAGCTACAGCTGACATTACCTGGGTATGGATAGGCCACTTGTCTGTGCTGTTACTGCTCAAGTGAAAATAAATATAATATTTATCACCATGTGCCGTCAGCATGTTAGCAATTAAGCCCAAAGCCTGCTATACCAGTAAGTGTTTTACCAATCATTATAGCATTCGTCAACATTATGGGCTGCTGTCTTTGCCAGTAATAAATGCCTTGTGTTCCTGCTAGAGTAAATGGTTTTTCCAAGGAGAGGTGTTTAATGAATAATGAACAGCACAAGCTGTAAAAGTAGCAAGATCAGTTATTTTTACAAAGTAGTTGTAAATAGCATAGAGCAAGGTGGCATGGGCTGTGGAAGGATGGCCCCAGGGGTGTCCTGGAGTGAGGTGGGGTGGGTATCTCCACTCCATTTCACCTCCCACCTCTGCTGGGGCAGGGGTGGGAAGGCTGGGCTCCCAGTCCCTGCAGCCAGCAAGGGGACAGAAGGGTGTTTAGGAACTGGTTTGGAAAGAAGGAAGGAGCTGTAAAGGCTGTTCTTCTCTCCCTTGGGCTGGAAATGCACAGCTTGACTCTTAGTTTCTGCACCCTTTATTTCAAAGGTCAGTTTTGATACATGCTCAGCAGGGAGGAAGGGAGAAGCATGTCTCTGCCTGGGACCTGAGGAAACCTGACTTTCCTAAATCACTGTCAGCTGCTGGAGAACCGGAGGGCATTGGCTGGATTGTGAAAATTTGGATTGTGGTATTGGTTAAAAATACATATCTCCATCTCCCTTCAGACAGTTTGCTTTGGTGTATGAGTTTTGTACCTGCTTTTTTCTTTCTTTTTTTGACCTGTGCATGAACTGTCACATGAGAACTGCCAGTCATTTAGTTTCAGGGTGGTTGTGCAGTCTCTGCATGTGTATGATGAGAGGGTTTGTCTTCCCTTGTGCAAATACCCCTCCTGTATCCCTCCTGAGACCTGTACGTGGGAACCTGTAGTAATGGAAAATGGCAGAGATCTACTATGCCATGAGAAATCTTGGCATGCTCTCAACCTTTGCAGTGACTAACGAGCAAGCACATGTGCAGCATCTTTGGAGTGAAGCTGTTGCTGACCACCACCGAGGTTGGACATGCAGGGCTGCTGTAGCACACTGACATCACTCCAGGGCTGAAACAATTTTTTAAAAGTTGCAATAATAAAATACCAGGAGAAATGCAGAGCCATGACCATGTGTTTGAAAGACATTGTGATTAAGGATTCAAGTAAAGTAACAAAGCTGTTGGACTTAAAATTAGCTTAATGTAAGTTTTTTTCCTGAAGAAAAGTTGATGCACTATCTCTGTAACAAATGGCTAATGCTGCAGAAGTGAAGCATGACACCTCCATATCAGACTGTTCAACTTTATAAATGACAGTTCCCCTATCACTATGTCAGCAAGATAAAGGGGTGATTTTTCAAATGGTCCAAAAGCATTTATTTTTCATTGCATTTTCCCTATAGTGAATATTCCACTTGTATCCAAAGCAGGACTGAAATAGTAGACTTTCTCTGTAGTAAATACTATATAATTGTATTGTGTATAAATTATGTATACTATCGTACATAGTGTGTGTATATATAGTATATCATCTATATATGGTGTATACGTAATTAAAGTACATCAGGCATAGTAAATACTATATTACACTTATGCAGGCATTAGAAATCACAGTTACTTTGTTATATACCGTGTCTCTTTTCTGCTAGCTAAAACTCAACCTTGAGTAACCTTGAGACCATGAAGCAAAGGTGGTCAGAGACACAGTTACACCCTCTGTGTCAGAAATGGCTCTTTCCCTTCTCTTCTGTACCTCCTCCCTCCTGCAGTGAGACACTTAAAAGTCTTAAGGCTTGATAACACAATTCTGGATAGCATCTGTCTTTTGCAAAACATAGTTCTAAAAATGTTTACTATTCCCTTTAGGAAAGAACTTTCAAGTCAAGGTTCAGAAGATCCTTTGTTACTGCTCTATGCATATGTTTAATTTATAAAGTCTTGCTTAGTTAATGTGGTTTATCGACTGTAGGTCAGGAGGACTGAGATCATCAAGCCTGACCTGTGTGACCCAAGCCCTTGGATACCTCCCAGCAGTTCCTGGCGTTCAGGCTCCAGCATTGACTCCCTGGGTTTGAGCAATGCACTGGAAATGTGGCTCTTCTCCTTGCCCAGCTGAGCTTCACAGCTTGCTTTTTTTTTTTTTTCTTTCTTTTTTCCTTGAGATCTGGCTGCAGAGCTTTGTGGTTGCTGAATCTGCTCCAGAAAATCATAGGAGTACTTAGGCAAAGCATTGCATTGCTGCTCTCAAGTAAAATACCATTGGGGTGAAGAGGGGGGGACACAGCCTGGACTGCTGCATTACATTGGTCAGCCTCTCTGGGTGACCTTGTAGGACTTGTACACAGGGAGTGGAAATTTAAAAAAACAATGTCAGAGAGCAGAATTTCCATTCAAAATCAGATTACACATCCAAGTTCATCAGCTCGGTGCACTGATGCACTCCTTACATAAAGCGGTGATTGTGATACCCTCTGTCATAAATTTGAACTTCAGCTTTGCAGTGAATCTCATGAAGTGGCAGGCACAAGACTTCTTCATCACCAGCTTGGGGAAGGGAGGGGAAGTCAGTCCAAAGCGGTATTTATTTCTCAGCTGTGACGAGGTCAGGTTTCCAAAGCATCAGTGTTGAGTGTGCTGATGCCTTTTAAATGTGAAGTTGAAAGGATGATGCAACTTCCAAGTCTTCTGCCAAAAAAGGCAGAAGTGTGTCAAAAGAGATGACCGTTAGCGATGTCTAAAGAGAAGAAAGTTGAATTTTTTAGATTTTTTTGTATTGCTTTTGGCTGAGGAGCTGCTGTGGGAGGGGCTGTAGCGTGGTCGGACTGACTTCTGAGCAGCTTCTGGGAAACTAAAAGTGAACTAGCTTCAGTTAACTTGAAGTGGGGGAAGAGACTACCCAAATCCTTTATATAGAAGGGCTCCAAATTTATGAAGGAAAGCACTGTTTTTTTTTTTTTTCTGTGGCCAACTGTGCTGCCTTAAGTACATTTTCAATCCTTCTTAATTAATCGGTGTGTGTCAGCCTTTCTCAAGTGTTGTGTTATCATAAGCAGTGCAGTAATAGGTACCAGGAGAGAAGACTAAATGCATTTCAGTGCTAAACAAGATTTGCAGTCTGCAGTAGATTGGCTGCTGCAGTGACAGTACACTGCAGCTGTTGTAGAGGCTTTGTGTATCTTGTTTTTGCTGTGTCTTTCCCTGTCTACCCTCATCCCATTTCAGACACTAAGTTTGGAGCTAGTATAAAGGTCAGCTTCAAAATCTGAGGATTATAATACTTTTTGATCATGGTCACCATGTGGAAAGATAAAATCTGCTTGCAGGAAACTGCTTGGCTTATCATCTTTCAATTTATTTTTATTTGCACATAGTAACTTTCTGTAGTTTAAAAGTCTGAACTTCTTGTTTAAACGTACCACTTTGAACTAAATGTTGATTGCTGTGGCATTGCTTAGGAGAAAGTGTTTCATGTTTTTAAAGCATGTGCATGGGGTTTTGTACATGCCTGGCTGCATGCCTGATGTTGCAAAATGCAACAGTACAGCTTGGTGGTGTAAAAAAAAAAAAAAAGTTCTTAGAGGTCTTGTCACTGAGCTCTTTGTTTGCATAGGGAAACATCTGTCTGAGATTTAATGTGCAGTTTGTAACACTGCTGTTTGAGAGCTGTAAATCCTTCCCATTTCTTCTTACTGAGATTTGATCGTTATTTTTTTCCCTTTCTAATCAGAGTGCTGTAGTCAAGTGTTGTAATTAGTGTGTATTAATTTATTGATTGTCACTGTTGGGTAATATGTAACAATTACATGACAAGATTTTATTCATTCTATAATAAAATGTTTAATTATTGTCACTTAACATATGAAAGCTCTATTTTAATGTTATTTAGTTTTTTATTATCAATTCAGTATGATCAACTAATTGGACTTGTTCTCATTGACACCATTCTTTCCTGCAAACACAAGCTGTTTAAAGATTTAATTCTCATTTTAACTTGTTTGCTAGAAGGTTCCTAACTAGTTGGAGCAGGGAAGGGGGAAGGAACTTAGGCAGAGTTGTATGCACTTGGTGTATGTCACACTGAAAATAAATTATGTTTTCTGCTACTTACTCCATCAGTTTGGAAAAAATAAAGTGTGTATTTTCTCTTCTCAAATTGATAGCGTGCTTTTTAAAATGTGAAGTTGTCATCTTGCTTTGTTTATTTCCCCACCACTACCTCCGAGTCCATAATTTTCATGGATTGCAGTTCAATTTAAACTCCTGGGCAAAATGTTAGATAAAAACAGTACTTTGTATTGGTAACTAATACCTGGCAACACGCATGTGGGTGTTTGTCTTTAAAGAATGGATTGGCATGTTGAGTGCTACCTCATTTAGCATTCTTGTCTGATCTATACCAGCTCACTTCAATAAAGTGCTGTAAAATTTCCCTTACCACGGGGCTCCTGGAAGCCCCAGGAGGGAGTTTATGTGAGGAGTGGGCTCACTGGCACCAAACTATTTATGGACAGTTAGAGTTTGTCTTTGGAAACTTAACAGGGAAAGGACCAACTGTCCATTTTGGTGCATGTTGCATGTGCTTGACTGGGAGTTACAGGTCCCAGAGGATTACAAGATGCCATGCTTCTACAAGGCTTGTAGGGTAAAGCACTTTAATAGACCACAGCCTGAGTCAAGGAGGCAGTGGGAGAAAAATAGGCTCCAGTGTGCAAGGAATTAAAGATGCCTCCTGGCCTCTATCTCTTGTTGGCCTCCAGCATGTCCCTAACTGTTCCAATGGTTGCACCCAAGGGTGAGGCATGCTTGCCTAGGGAACAGCTCTGGCTGCAAAGAAGAGTTGGTGGCCAGGTCTGGGAGCCTGCAGAGAAGAGGACAGATTAAAAGGGATGTTTTCTGCTGACTTGAGTAGTTGCCAAGTATAAAATGTTCTTCACAGCTTAAAGTGAAATGTTTTGGCTCTATCTTCAAGGTGTTCTCAAAACGTGTTAGAGTCTCTCCCTGGGGGCACCTGTGCCCAAATGTTGTTCTCAGAGAGTGCTGCCAGTCATTAAACAGAGCTCTTGCTACAGGCTGCTGTATAATAAAGTGAACTGGGAGATAGGAGTAGTGAGTTTTCCTTCTGAATAAACACATCCTCCCTGTGTCTTTTAGGAGCACACTTAAGGCTACTATGAAATGCATAAACTTATTAAATGTCACCTCTGTGGATTGATTTTACTTTTTTTTTTTCCCCCCAGATTGTGTGCTGGGCCCTTCTGAGCTCTCATTCTGTAAATCAGCGTGTAATGAGTTGTGTTGCTCTCTGGGGTATCATCTTGAGGTTTGGCTGCAGTCTAACAAATGGTCTTGATGTGGTAAAGACCATTTGAAGAGAGCAGGAGGTAGGCTTGCACAGAAGTTTTACCAACATCATCCATCAGCAATTTAATCTCTATCTCTTATCCCCTTATTGTTTGTTTTTGGTGTTGTCTTCATTTTGTGCATTCAGGAGCCAGATTACTCTGATTTTTAGGTAAAAATAAAAACCACCAAAGTTTGGTCAGAAAGCTTTTGCAAATCATTGATCATTGGGAACTGTGAGGTGTGTTGGTCAATGATCTGGGCTGTCTCTAATTGCTGTGTCTCCTTGCCACCCTGGGAAATTCTAAGTGATTACTTGGTTCTTTAAAATAGTGAAAGTTTTGCCAGGTTATTTGCCTGTATGGTAGGTAGCAAAATGTCTTTCATTTGCAGCTGAGATTGTATGGCTGCTCAGGTGGAGAGGAACTATTTTAGATGTGAGCCACATAACTGACTTGCATGCATGTGTAGTTCTGCTGGGGAAGTGTTAAAGTTCAGAAAATGTGCAGTGAGGTTGAGGGAATTCAAGTTATGGGGCTAGGGTTTCCTACATTTTTGCATGTTTTGCTTTCATACAGATTCTAGTTTCTTTACGGCAACAATGGTGATGACGCTTTGGTATAAGAGAGGAAGTAAAATGAGTTTTTAAGTTTGAGTAGTATTGAGGAAAGGCATAGATAAGGAATGGGACCTTAAATTAACTGTAACATCACACATTTGGAAACATGATAAGGAGTACAGTTTATCAGAGTTCACCCTTCTCTGAAATTAAGCAAAGCAATCCAACCTAAAAGCAATTATTTCTGTACCCAGGAGTCTGGCCGTCTCATTTTTCAGTTTCACAGGATATTCCAAGTAATCACAGCTAGTGACATATCTGCAAACTAAGGGACACACATTTCTGCAAACCTTGGATGAATCCAAACTGTAATTACAGGAGAGGAAAACTTCCTTCCTTTAGAGAGACTTTCTTCTTTTCCTGTCTTCAGGAAATGAAAAGGAAATTATTTCACTTTTGTGTACAGGATTTCAAATGTCAACTTTGTGAGGTAATAGGATGGCTTTCTGGTGGGTTTCAGTGTTTCTGGCTAAAGGCTCTTGTGTGAAAATTGGTGCCTTTCTCTGTTAGATCCCTCTTGGCCATGACTCTGCAATTCTTCTGTAACTTTGTATGGGACCTGTCTTAATCATAAGGAGATGGTGTGTGCTATCAGGGCTGGAATTAAGCTTTTAGTCATGCTGTGCCATGTCTTATTTGTCAACCACAATGTGAAACACAAAGTTAAGTTAAAACAGGCACAGACTATACTCTGGGAATCAAAACATGGGCTGATCCGCTGCCTGGCAGTTTTATGTCTCTGTTTATGAATGGACAGATTCAGTACATGCATTTCAGATGTTAGTATTGTTTTAACAAGTGCCACAAACATAGCAACATCTGGGTGACACCAATATGTCTTGTGTATGAAACAACAGTGTGTGTATTCAGGGTACAGCTCGCCCATGAATTTAGCTTAGTCTTTAGTGACCTGTTAGTAGATGCAGTTTTATTAACAGATTTGTTTTCTGAGGATTAAGTAGCATTTGAAGCATGTCAATTTAGTCAACTGACACATTGGTTAATGATGTGATTTGGTGAAGCAGTGTGGTCTGAATAGGGGACAGAAATGACAGTTGGTTACGTGTAGAAAACATGGAGGTTTGGCTATTTGAAATATATGTAAACAATAAAAAACCAACCCAGCTCCTTTTTCTGTACAAGTAACATCTGTAAATTCAGAGCTGCCACAATAAGCAAGTGAATAAATAAAGTAGGAGCTTGGAAGGGATTTGGTTTGTGTTTGCAATTGGCTCATGTGTTGACTCCCTACAGAAAGGAGTGGAGCATGGAGCCAGCTGGGCAAGAGGAAAAGCCAAGCTCTGGGCTGGGACAGTGTGCTTTGAAACTCCAGGCCAAAGGATGTGAAAACTTATTCAACAAGAGGGGTGTGCAGGATGGGAAAACCCCGAGATGCAGCTCAGGGCTGTGCGGCAGGAGGCATTGAACAACAGAGCTTTCCCTTTGGGGAAGGGGGAGATGTGCGCTTACAGCCTTGCCTTTGCATCAAGGGGAACCCTACTTCTCAGAGACCTGTTAGGGTGCTGTGGCTGCTCAGTCTCACAGAAGCATGTGGAACTCCAGCTAAGTTTCTTAAAGTCAGAAAGACTCCGTTCATATTCTGGTAGCTGACAATCAATCATATTGCCTGTATACAATTTAATTGCTAGCATATGGGCCATTTTTCTGACCACAAAAGCTTTTTTTTCGTGTGCCTTACACTTTGAAAGGCTTGTCATCAACAGAAATATCACACAGCATGAAGCTTTTTCTTCTTTTGGCAGCCACTTAGCTATGTGGCACAAGTGTGCCACCATGGATCTAGCCGTGAGCTTGAGTGTTTGGGATGGGGAATGAACTGTGATGGCCACCCCCAGGTGAGTAATCAGTAAGTGGCTATTAGACCCATTTGGCTGGAGAGAGAAGGAGCTGGGTGTAAGCAAGCTGTAATCCTTTGCACATCTTTGGAGACCCTGGTGTTCTATGGCCGTGGTTAGGGTCATGCAGTGCACTCAAGTATTCAGATTGCTTATTAAGAATGATATGTGGCATTGTTACAGGTAGCAAATAATTATGTCTGTAAGACAAAATGTCATTTTGTCATCTCTTACCAGCTTTATTTTTGTATAAGTGCCACCATGGTGTGGTACATTCTGGTCCAATCTATTCATAGCATTCTCCTGGTGTTTGTGTGGATGCTCTGGAGGAGAGGCTTCTGAGTATTTTGTGAGACTATGGAAATGTGACTGTGAAAACACTTGAAAGCACTTAGGACTTCTCTCCAAATGATTAGATTTCAAATTACCAATGTCCTTAACAGCAAAAACATGTACTGCCTTGAATTACGAAGAAGAGTAAATGTATCACACCATCAGCATTATGCAACAAAATGCAAACTGTTGTTCTTTTATACAAAGCATTCAAAGTTCATAATTTTGTCAATCAATAACATTATATTTTTCAAATCTTTGATTTGTTTAGAAGCAGTCTGGACTGCAGAATAAATGTTATCTGCTTGAACTACTAAGCTGTTGCCCTTGGTGAAGGATAAAGATAGATCTTGTTGGTGCTTCATTAGCTGCTATGTGAAAGCTTCCTCTTTCACATAGTCTGAGATGTGGGACTGGAAGTGACCTTATGGTCATTAGTTCAGATCCCTACAAGCCAGGAAGGGTTATGTCATATATAATACTGTCAAAGAATTTAATGAAATAATTTTCCTTCCCTCAAACACTCCAAACCTCACTGCTTTGGTGGTTAAAAGCCCTTGTAAGAAACCTTAATCTGTGTAGGTCCCTGTGCTAGCATTGGTGTGTAGGTAGGGCAGTATCCAAAAGCAGTGCAAGCTGGTCTGTCTCCCTCTCACTTGCGTGTTCCCCGAGAGTGGCATTGTAGTGAGTGCTTGGGAAAATGCCAGAAGTTACATCATTCTTTACATCTTTTATTAAGATGGCTTTCCAGCATATGTGTTTTTAACTACTCCCAGCCCAGTCAGCCCAATCCTTCACCTCCCTGCCTTGGGGAGGATTGGTGTTGGACCTGCTGAGACTTTGCCTTGCCTGCTTGCCTTGTATTTCTTGTGGTTATGTGCTAGTCAGGCCACAGCTCTCATTTCCCTTGGCATGACATTACCTATTTAGCAGTATACAAAAATATCATGTGTCCTGTTCTCTAAGAGGCTGTTGCTTTTTAATTGGTAGAGAGGCAGCACTTTGAAGAATTTCTGTAATAGTTTTCTTAATATGAAACTCTTCTCTCTTGAAATATCATTAGTGGAGGCAGGAGAAGAGAGACTAGCTCATAAGATCAAAAAAACTTTATCATTTCCTTGGGATAACAACTAAAAGCTGGTGTTTGAGTTGACCAGTTCCTTAGAGATGATTGTGTAATTAATCACGTTACTGAAGGGGAGAAAACAGAAATGAAAGTTAGTTATTTGACTTCTTTGCGTCATCCATCAAAATCCTTCAAGACCTTTTAGGTGCTTATCAACTCTTTTCCAGGTTATGAGTCTAAATCTCTCCCTAGCTGTTTTTGCTGTCCTGTAGGCTGGTGCCTGAGGCAGGGAATTGGTCACTACGTTAAATGTCACAGTAAATTACTATAATGCATCTTCTGAAGGGATCTCAGGGATTCTGCAAGTCTTTTGTTACCAGAGAGGACCATTAAAAAAAGCCTTCTAAAACAGTCTCTCAGCTCTGTCAGGTCATTTGTTTCCATGCTTATTGGTGATGAGAGGCAACAGCCAGAATCTGGAACTTTGGAAATTTGAGCTTCTTATACTTACCATTTCTCTCCTTGTGGTTCTCCCTTAATAATCTTGGGTTCCTTTTTGTTATTGTTTTGGGAGCTAATTAACATGGTAAAGATTATTCCTGTGAGTATACTCAGTTTTCTAAGTTTTATCTGCTGATATCTGTGCACAGACTGCATGAAAGATTGTATCATTTAATTAAAGAAAGAACAAACAAGAGGATTAATGTAATTTATGGGATGGGGACAGGAGACTGGAAAGGGTCAGGCTAGAGCTAGTGCAGGGCTCACTTGAATGCCTGGTGGAAAACACCCATGGTTCACTGCATGCTAAAACTGGTAAATAGAAATCCTTTAATATTTGTGGCAAATGATGAATGGCAAAGTCTTGGTGTCAAATATGAATATTCTCATTTACATTTAAATAGTTTAGGTTTTCTTGCATGTGTCACGCGTAGCATAAATTAATGCTCTGTTATTGCAAACATTACTTTTAATGAAAGTAAATAGCATCATCACCAGTGTTTATCTGCTGCACTCAGGAGTCTGTTTCCAAATATTGATTTCTGGTAAATGACCTTTATCAGCATTGTAAGTTTTTGTTTGGAAAATATTTTATGTCAGAGCCTAGAGGTGTTCACTGGTGGTCTGGTTGCATTTGTTAGTAGCCATCACTGTGAGTTTGCCCAGTGCCTTACAGACCCATGAAGGATGGGGCATCCTCTCCCTCATAAACATAGGGTCTGTGATGACTTGAGGACCAGCTGAGACTGGGAGGTAAATGCCGAGGTGAAGGGGGGTGGGCAGATCTCAAAGCTACAGGATGATGACTTCTAGGAAAGTTGATGTTGTATGAATCTTGAAACCCCAGTGTGGGTTTCAGTGTGGTGCGGAGAGTTGAAGAAACCATTCTGGCCTGCAGAGCTGGATGCTGGTCATTGTTTCTCATCTTAGATCCAAAGCTGAGGACTTAATGCTACGTTCCAAGGGATTTTTTTGCTTATGAAATCATTGCAGCTTACCAGAGCTGACTTAGAAATAGCTTGCTCATCTACATAATTAAGCTATAAATAGCAGGGTAAATGAACCTGCTTTTTAACGATGAGGTTGTTATTTCTTCTTTAAGTGCAGGATGCTTATTGCCCAGTGTATGGGTCATTTTCCTAAACCCTTTGGAAAAGAAAAGGTTTTTCACCCTGGCGTTCTGCAGATTCAGGTGTTATTTAGGAGTAGTGTAAATGATCAGTTTGAGTTATGGGAGCCTGTGATTGACAATAACAGTTCAGAAAACCTCACCCATTTTTGTATTCTTCCGTATTTACTGTGAGGCTGGAAGGTAGAGACAGTCAGGACAAATAGAGATGACTTTCTGTTGGCATTTTTGCTCCCTCTGAAATAAAAATAAAATGTCTGAGTTTGCCAGTTTGCCGTAGCTCAGCAAGTTTGTGTTGGAGGCAATTGTGTCTGTAGAGGTGTGTAGTTGTAATTCCTATGCCCCAAGGCCAAATTTATTGGTAATCCAGATAATAGCTTCTGTCATTGAAGCTTGCACTTAATTTATTGCAGAGGAAGTCCTGCTGATTGTTTCTCTAGATGGTTTTCCCTATTCGGGTACTCTCTGACTTTGAGCCAGGATCCTGGCATGGATATTGGAGTAATGCTGCCTTGTACCTGCTGCTGAGCACCATGCTGCAGCAAGCTGAGAGCAGCTGATATGGGGGACTGGGTTACCAGTCCAAAAAGTTTGTTTGCTGCCTGTCAGAAAGGTCTTATCCAGAAAGGGATAAGAAACTCTTGCTTAGTTTTCAGATGAAAATCGGCCACATGCAACAAGAAACAGCTTAAACTGCCTTGAAACTCAATTTCTCTCATGATGCCAGAGTAGCAGATGGCCTGTTGTCACCACAGATGAAAATTATGTTAATTAATATATTACAAAACTGACTCCAGTTGAGCACTTTTTTTTAATGAGCATGTGATTATCAGCTTTTCTGGAAGATGAATTTTGGGAATATTTGGACTGATTGATTTCTACAACAGTTGAAATAAGCTCTGAAATAGCTTTCTAGAGATCTAATGTGCTGTTTGTTTTTGGTGCTGTAACTATAAATGGGTATAAATCATTTAGTTGGCAGGGACACAGTTAAAGAACTGGGGGTAAGTGAATTTAAAGTTTGTAAATATATTGTGCAATTGCTGTAACCTTGTGCAGAGTGTGCACTCTCATCTGCACACATGAGCACCTCAGAGATGGTCATACCTTGGCCTTGTCCCAAGGAGCAGCTATTTTCAATATTTATAGCAGCTAATTAATGGAGGGAGGGATAGACTGAGTGAAGATATGAATTCTTTCTTATTCATGAGCCAAGACTTTGTACGTACCTTTTTCCCCCCTAAAGGAAACCTGTAGAAATTCAAGATGTTTTCAGGGGACTCTGCCCACTATGTAGATGTCCTGGTAGCTATTAAATGACTTGGAGATGGGTGTTTTCATGGCAGGTTTCACAAGCCAGGGCCAGCCCATGTTTATGCTGTTGAAAAATTAACTTCTGCAAGGCCCAGTACAATCAATATTTCATTTCTGTTCTTCCAAATTACTGAAAGTCTTTTGAAAAGTCTTACATGCTGCCACTCGGAGGCCTTTGTATGCAACCTAGAAAGCTTTTCTTTGCTTGCCTGTAGGAGCATGTTGGCTTAGGCTGAAGGGTGGTTTTGACAATAGCAGGCACAGATGCTTCAGAAGGTGTAAATCCTCCCCAGTCGGCAGATGCAGATAATCTGTCCCCTACTGTTAGCCACATCCTGATCTCTAACAGATAAAGACTGGTTTAATCCCCAAAGCATGAGCTTTTAATATCCTTTACAAAAGCCTCCTCCTAATTCACAAGGCCCTTGTGTAGTTTCTCCCCCCACTGAAATCACTGCTGGGTGGCTGAGGGCTGTCTGAAAGGAAAAGAGGTGTTTGCTGGAGGATGCCAAAGGCTGGTCACAAAACTGCCCCTGTTCTGTTACCAGGTTTCTCTCTGCAATTTGTAGAAGCTGCTTATTTTTATTTACTACTTAGTGATATTTTTTTAAATTATTTTTTTTTATTCCTTTTTATTCTCCCCTCATCCCTCCTCTTGACTTGCCAGCTTTCATTTCCTTACAAAAAGAGCTGGTTTCTGGTGGTGTGGCCTCTGCTCAGGTGGTGTGTGGTCTGGTACAGCCCTATTCCTTCACCTCCCTTCTGCAGGAAGTTTTTCTTTTTGTGAAACGGGGAGTGCTATGGCACCAACGTGTTAGCCAGGAGAATACACCGAGCGTTGCTTTCTTTCGTGACCAAACCACCCCTGTCTGCCTGGGAGCTCTTTCTCATCTTGAAAGCCCCAGCTTTGCCTTACTGCGAGCTGGCTCTGGCTGGTGTTGGCAGAAAGCCCTGGCAGCTCTCAGCCGGTCAGGGAAGCCTGGCTGCTCTCCCCGCAGTGATGCATTTCACGCCAAAATGCACGTGATTCCTAGTGCAGAGGGCTTTGCTGCAGCATCTCTGCCCTGTGCTGGGGAAGGAAGTGGCTGCATTGGGATTCAGCAGGCTCTGCTGTGGTGCAGGGTCCAGTGCAGTGGGTGAAACACAGCCAGCTGTTGGTGCCCGCAGGAAGGGCAGTTTTGCTGACAAGGTGCTACAATGCTTCTTTTGGTTCAGAAAAGGATCTTGGCTGAGTTCTGTGAAGAGCCAGCGTTGGTCTGTGCAGAGAGCTCTGTGCTCTTTGTAGCTCTCCCCAGCCTCCTCTAAAAGTGTGAGCAAATCTGACTTTGTTTTCCCACCTGTGAAATCAGATGTGATGCTTTTCCTCCCAAGGAACAAACAGTGGGATGGTAACAATGACTTGGAGCATCTCCACATGCCTAATTCTGTGTAAGCATATGATTGACCCTGCCCTACCATCCTGAACATTTGCGAAGTCCTTTGACATCCTGTATAGAAATTACAGCAAAACAATTTGTTTTTATTTATCCTAGTCACCGCAAGGGAGAGATCTTCTCATGAATGTAAAAGCACAAGTTTTCCAAAGCTGCAAAACATACTAAAACCCCTTGTTTTGGAAGAACCCAGAGGGAGTAATGAGCTTGTGCTGAAGGTTGAGGGGTTTTCATTTTTTTTTTCTTTTCTTTTTAGGGAAACATATTTGTTTTGAGTAAATTGCAAAGGACTGAACACTCGTGAGAGCTGCTTTTAATTGCTTTGTAACAAGTGTTATTTTTCTTCATAATCTCAGAATTAACCTACTCCCTGTGGTTTCCCAGTGTAAGTTCTGCTGTTAGTACAAACTGATAGTGCCTCTGCCTTTTTTGTTGAGGGCAGAGGGGAAATTCATTCCCAGGGCCCTTGGCTTTCTAGAAATCTCTTCCTGCCAAGGTCTGTGAATCCAAGTGGTGCTCTGGGATTATTTAAGGGCTGAGCATTTTTGTATTGTCCTGAATGCTATTTTGTTCCCCACCCCTCAGTCTTTATTTTTTCTAGAATTTAAATTACAACTCATAGTAATGATGAAAAGGATGATGCAGGTGTGACTCAGTCATAAACCTTGTGTTTCAGTGGCTTGTTACATTCAGAGAGGGAAGAAAATATTCTCTGCCATTTTGAACTGAAAATGTGAATGCCTGAACTAAACCAGTGATTTGTTACATTTGAAGGAAAGCTTTTACAGGGATTTATTTGCCTAATTTGAAATTGTCTTTGAATTAATCTGTGACAGTCTTTATATGAAAACTCTAGAGTTTTATTTTGCTGTCAGTGCCTAATCTGCACATCATGGCAGTTTGACTTAGTGAAGAGGTAGCAAATGTGTGTAGTTTGCACAGCTTCCAGTGCCATAGATAGATTTATTTCATGCTCCAGCATGCATTTGCTTTTAAGCCTTGACTCAGAGCAGCACATAAGTGTGTGCGTAAGCAGTCCCGTTCATTTCCGCAGGCTGTACAGTGCATGGCTCTGCCAGGGCTCCTGGTAGTGATGATAAGGACAGTAAAATTCCAACAAAGAACCATGGGTCTGCATGCAGCTGTGCCAGCATGGACACACACCTGTCTATGTGCATGCTGCTAGGGTCTTGCTTTAACCCACCACCAGTGTGTGCAGCTGGCAGGGCCAGGGCCAGGCTCTGCACTATCCATTTTCCCAGCTCGAGGTCATAACATTTCTGCTGTGCTGGTGTTCCCTACTTCTTTTTTTTTTTTTAAGAAGTGCAGAGGTGTGGGAAAATGGTGATATTAGATATTGGTGTCTGTGTTAGCTGTTGGCAAGTGCTGTCTGAACTGGGAAGCCTTGCATGTGTCACTCTGCAGACGTGTAGTGGGTTGTTGGAGGCTGTCAGTCGTCATGCTTCCCACGCGGGATGAATCACAGACGGACATGCTGGCGGGGAAACCGCACACGATCACAGGCACGCACCAGCCTGCACGCATGTGCTCACAAACATCCACGATTTGCACACATGGGGTGTCTTCAGATACATTCAGAAAGGGCAGATATCCCTGGAGAGAGGAAAACGGATCTTATGGTCTGAAGGCAGATGGAGAACGCACGGGAGAAGAAGAAATGATAGCCAGAGGACTTCAGAAATCAGCCAGGAAAGATTTTGGAGAACATGCCTTCGAGCACTGAGAACAGCTTCCAGTGCCAAGAGGCTGCTCAAGACAAGTAAATAGACAAACCATGGGTAAGGGTTTGGAGCAATATTTAAGTCAGTCAACCAAAGATTTGCAGCCGCAACCAACTATTAATAACAGATGGTTTGATACCAGAACTGGAGGTCAAAACCAAAGGGCTGCTGATATTGCACTATGTTTGTCTGGTCTTGCTTAGCAAGCCTAGTTTGGGGGAGTTTCAAATAAAACATCCAGCCTGCTCCTCATTTTCACCCTGCAGGCAGTGACAGCCCTTGTTGCCTACTCAAAGAAGGGCAGAGGGCTTCTCGATGACCTTGATGAGACCATGCACAACGACTTGATCATAACAGCAGTGTTACACACAGTCATTCCTCTGGGTGGATCCTGGACATTTTCTTGTAGTAGTCCCTATAAATGCCTGTGGTCATAGTCTGGCTTGCCTTAGGATGAGGTTTAATTTATTTTTGCCTGTTTTTTGGTTGCTATTGATGTCCTTTTCCCCATAGTTTTTTTTCTTCATTTCGTGAGGGGGTCTCAGGTTTGTATTTTCGTTGCTCTACCCTTCTGTGTAAAGTAGTGAACAGGGTGTACTGTGGATGTGTGCAGATGCACACCCCCTCGTCCTTCTCTCCATACTTTTGTTGCTAGCAAGGTACTTTAAAGCAGGAAAAAAGTTCTCTCATCCTTTTGCAAAGAAGATCTGTAGCCAGAATTGCCTTTGTTATCTTTTTTTTTTCTGTGTGTTGTTCTTTCCTTCACTGTTTTTCTCACATATGTCTTGCTGTAGAACATGTCCACACAGGGATCCTTGGGAAAGTTGAATTAAATTAAGTAAAGGTGTGAATTTAAAAGGATTATTTAAACCTCATTAAACCTCTGTGTTTGCACACTTTTCAAAATTAAAGTTGCTTTAATTTGATTTCAGTTCACTTCACTTCCTAAGTGCAGTAATCTCATTTTAATTAAGGCAAATTAATTGAGTAAATGTCCAAAGAGAGTTTTAATGCCAGGTAGAAATGGAGCATTCAAGGGAAATGAGTAAAAGGGAGGTTGATCTTATTCAAAACTAATAAAAACAAAAACTCTTTTCAGTCTGAGATGTTGCAAGAATTGGACATGATCTGTGGCAAACATTATAATTGTTATCCTCTAAAGGATACTATCATCAAGTGAAAACCATTTCTTTTGGCTCATATGAGCAAATTCGCATCACTCCTTCAATTCTGGGCACCAGCCCAATATTGTGAAAGGGGAAAGTTAGGTGTATTGTGTCTTCTCATTTTACTTTATTCATTCCTTTTGGTTCTAGAGTAGACTTCTGCCAAATAATAACCTGTTTGTTTTTGTTTAACCTCCCTGCTTCCTCCATCTGTTTCTTACATAAAATTTTTCTGGTGTCTTTTCATGATGAGAAAAGAGGAGCACGGATGAAAACACATCCCTTCTTTCATGTATAGGTATTTATCTCCACCTGTGTAGGAGGTGCTCAGCCAAATCTCATTTCTATTTTGTGTCCAAAGAAATTCCTGTCAGGTCCTTATCTGTCAGTTCTGCAGAAGGTTTAACAGCAGTGACAGTGAGAAAAGTGAAGAGGTGTCACTCATGACCACGGGAGGATGAAATGCAGAGGCAGGAGGTTGTGTGGTGTTGGTGGTGCTTGGCATGACCTTGAGTCTGATTTTTATCATCAGAGAAAAATAGTGATTAATGAAGAAGCTTCTCTGCTGTGCAAACAGGAATTGAGCAGCATTACACATCAAGATGTTTCATAAAACCTAGGAAAAAGGCATGATTTCCAGTACTAAGACCTTTTACCTCTTTGGAGAGGGTGAAACAGGCGTGTTAGCTTTGTTCATGCTTGTACTCTTGTTAGATTAGTAACTCCAAGCGTATGGATGAGGAGTTCTGCAAGTATTTTCTAGTTTCCTTGTTCTGCCTCTGTGTTGGAACAAATATTTAGTAAACTGGAGCTCATCCTGGGATAAGCCATGCTGGCAGTTTGTTTACTCTTTATCCTCTTATGTTATATTTTTTTAAGGGTGGAAATAGGCTTATGCAGGTTTCTGCTCAGGGCTTCTTTGCTCCCTAGCTTGCAATTGGGAAGGGGAAATGGATAGGGTTTTGGTGTGAGGATTTTGGATTCTTCCTCATTTCCTTTCTTATGGACCTCCATACAAAGGGCTTTTCTGTAGGGGGCAGAAGTCATGCCTTCTTCCAATGCTTCCTCTGTCCCTGAGATGTTTAGGAGCTGAGTGCCTGCTTCCCCCAGCCTCGGAGACATCTTGCAGTCATTCACAAGCTTTTTCATTAGAAAAGTATGATACCAGAGTATTTGTATGTGAAACAGGTTCTTCTTTCTATTTTGCCTGAACTGTTAAACCCAAAATCCAGGTTTTGGACATCTCTTGGGCATGCTATGCAAGAAGTACAAATTTGGTTTTATATATCTTTGGGCTGTCAGCTGTGCAAAGAAAGGGAAAAAGACACAGTTAACAAATGTCTGTGTAGGAGATGATGTATGCTAAATTCAGAGACTGTGTAAACAGGCATTTAACAAGGAAGTAAATATAATAAAGAGCTTTAGTTTTTCCCCAAAAATCTTTTGATGGAACAGAGCATAAGTAAGGTATTGGTTTCCTTAGCAGCAATAAATCACATGATGTACTTAAAGCTTAGAAAAAATTATGACTAGAGACATAAGTATTTCGGTTGACCTGTTAATAAGGCAAAAGTATATCTTAGATAAGCAATTTATGCTTATAATTTATTCAGACAACTTATTGCTGTGAAGGGATTGATACTGACCCTTAGACGCCATTTAAAACTAAAGTAATAGCTAATGAATGTTAGTAGAAAGTAATAATAAATATAATTATATTTGATTTGTGTGTCAGTAATACATGTCCAAGAACTCAAATGTTGTTGGAGAGCTGTCAAGGCAACTATTTGAATTTGATGTTGGCTTCTAGCAGATGCAAACCCTATTTCGTACTTTGAAGTGGAAGCATCTATATTTTAGTCAGTCAGAGCCAGCAACCTTGTAAGTCTGAGTCTCAGGACTCAGTTTTAGGCTAAGCAGAACACAAATGTGAGTTTCCTCCCATGTATGTTCTTTAGTTGGTTGATGGTGAACAGTTTTCAAAAGCAGCCAGTCTCTGATCATGAGTTTTTCTGGCTGCTTTATTAGGCAAATGAAATGGCCAAAGCAGTGAAGAAACACCTGTTGTCCTCAGCAGTGTTATTGCCTTTGCCTGCAGTGTTATCTTCCTTTCTGAAGGATGTTGCACCTTGTGCTGGAGCCCTGAGGCTCCTAGGAGGGGCAGTGTGGTGTTGCCATGAGAGTTACATTGTGTCAATTAAATATTTGTACTATCAATAGAGAATAGTTTAAAGGAAATATCCAAAGGCACCTCTGACTTGCTGCCCAAACTCATTCTATTATCTTTTTAAATACTCCCCCAAGGTGCCCCCTAACTTTTAAAGCTTTCTTAAACACAGCTCAGAGGTGGTGGGGTCCTTGGTCCATCGTGTAGTCCTTTATCCTGTCCAAAGGTACTGCGTACCATTAGTATTTGCTCTCTAGACTTTCACTGCAAAGCAGAACTGTCCTTGTCTCTTTATTCTTGAGTTACTCCTAACTCTGTAATTGGCTTAATTAGATCATTCATTGTGTGGAGGTGAAGGAGGTGATGCTGGGTGAAGCAGCAGCCTGAATTCTGATGTGCTGCGAGGAAGTAAATTTGTTCTTCAAATGAAGAAAGTGCCTTCAGGAAGACAGCTTACTTGATTGTCTTGATAGTTGACTGATGGATTTATCTAAAGGGGTTCAGCTTGTATGTAGTCCTTTGTATACTTGTTTATCAGATGCCTGGGACATGGCTTTGTTGAGATGAAATTACTCTCCCTGTTCACAAAAGGATATAGTGAAGCATCCTTGTGTTAGAGAGGCTGTGGCTGGGTTGGAAGACCGTGGGAGGATGTCGGGAGCCTGAGTACCAGAGCTGGCAGAACAGAGTGGGAATAACATTGCTGTTATATGGGACTGGCTGACCTTCAGCTGAGCTCTGGCTGAAGCTTGGTGATGTGTTACTGCTTTTCCAACTTAAGCCAATTCTTTAGTAAGAAACAATTAAGGAAGTAGTAAGGAAATACTTGCAATATTTCGTCTGCTCTACGTGGCATAATCTGCATTTTGCAAATTCCATAGTGTAGCAAGAAAAAGAGGAAAGTTTCCTTATCCTCAGTTTTGAACTGTGGTTCAGTCCATGAATGAGCTTCTATCAAAATTAACAGACAAATGTTAATATTTAGAGCAAATAACCTTTCATTTTTTTCTCAACTCTTCTGCTTCTTTGTGTAAAATAATTAATAAAGCCTTAAACAAGCACAGTACTGAAGTAACAATTGTCTTTACATAAATTACTGTAATTAAAACTTTTCCTTATGGTCTTTCAAACCTAAATCCTTATACATTAGGGTCTCCCTACCGACAAGCATTTTCAGAGGTTTCATTAGTTCTCAGTGTACCAGCATTTATCGCTTTCTGCGCTCTCTGCTGAAAACTTAAAAGCTGTTAACATTGTGAGTTGCATTGCAAGTGCTGTCTGCGCTAATTAGTTTTTATCCAGGCTTGGTTTATGCCTCAGATGTGCTGCAGAAAAAACAGGTAGATAAAGCTATTGCAGCACTATTGAATCCGTGCATCTCAACTGAAAGGTAAGCTGATGGCAACAGGCCATGGGACAGGGAAGAGGTTTGAGTCTGACAGTGCAGGAAGAGCTTGACCTCAGGCAAGTGAGATGTGGCCTCTCTGCCTTGTTTCTTTGATTGTGAAACCAAATTAGGTTACCAAATAAGAAGGGTGCTGCAAAGAGTGCTTTGTACTCCCCTTCATGAAATGCTTTGCTGACTTCTTCCAAGAGATGTGATAGAAGTATTGCTGTGGAAGTTGCAGACTCTTTTCCTTAAAATGTAGTGGTAGTTGTGGAAGAGGCAAGGACCACTACTGTTTCTCTGAATGACTGCTCATAAAGTTGCTTCTTTTTTCTGTTGCAAGCACACAGTCCTGTCCTGCTCTCTTGTTCTCCAAAGTAAGATTGAAGGGTGTGGAAACCTCATGAGCAAGGGAAATGCTGATTAGGAGCTCCTGGCCAGCCTGAAGATCAGGACAAGGTGCAGATCAGTGGGTTGTGATTCAGAGCTCTTCCTTAGAGAGGTGTGATCTGAGAGTGCAGTGAGCAGGCTGTGGTCAGCCCTCCTGCATGTGACGGTTAGGGGTAAAGGAGAGGATGTAAAGCCTTGGAGACCTGCCTGCTCTGGTGCACTGTGGGACCCAGTGCCAAAGCTTGCAGTCAGTTCTGTGCACATGGTTAAGAGCAGTCTGGTTGACTTGACCCTCTGTTTTATGTTCACTGGTTTCTCCTTTGTTTAAGGGACAAGGATGGTACCAGGTTTGTTATTTTTTGAAGTGTTTAATCTCCAGGACTGCTGTGATTCTTAGTGCCTCTAAGATGTGCACTGATGAGGCAGTGATGAATGTAATTCCCTCTGGCATGAAGTACTGGCCAGATACCTGCTGCTGTTTCTCTCTTTTTTCTTTTTTTTTTTTTTTTTTTTTAGCTTAGGGCTGCCAATCAACCAAAACTAGTGTTCAGCTGTAGCCAGCATTTTTCTCTCTGATTATTGATGGGGAGGTTCAAGTGGGAGATGCATTCCCTGTAGCAGCCTGTCATTTTGCAGTGCCATTAGCCAGACTTGAGGCTCTATTCTGGCAGTAGAGGACTTATCCTGCTTACCTCCAAGCTAATCTCACCAGAGGACAAGCAAGTCTTAAGTCTGCTGCAGTTCTCTGTGCTGCCAATGATTTTGCACTGTCAAAGAAATACTGTCTTATCTCTTTTATGTAGTATAGGCATAATGTACTGGGGTTTGTTCTATGTTTAAGTATACACATAGCAGCTCTGAGCAGATAGCTACCATAATAACACTTTCAAGAGTTTTAACCCTTCAATGGGTAGCTAATTTGGTTCAAGAGATGAAAAGGCACAGGACTGTCAGAGGGAGAGCCTAATCAGAAGCTGTTTTGATAAAAACATTGTGCTTTTGGCAGAAGTCCTTCTGAGCATGCTGCACCCAGGACACACAGCTTTGTTGTAGTCTTTTCTTTCTTTTTCTCTCCAACATTAAGCACAATAAAGCATCAGAGATGAACATGTCAAGCCAAGCTTTTTGTTTGTCCTCATTTATTTTCTTGCTTTTTCTGTGAGCTACTCAATTTTCCCTTAATTCAGCAGATCATGTCTTTTAAGGAAGGTTGATTCAACAGCATGTTGGTGCCAGTGTGAGGAAATAAGTCTTGCTCTCTGGAACTTCTTCATATAGATACTTCGTTGTACATCAATGAGAGAAAATTATCTTTGTAAGCAGCCTTTCTTCTGGCAATAAGCTTGACATAGCAGGCATATTGAGGCATTAAGAATAGAGATTTATTTCCAAATGGCCATCCAGACTGTTCAAAAGGATTTTGATTTTTATAATTAGTTTTTCCTGTTTATACTTTTTACTGTCTTTATCTTTACTTGAGCAAAGACAGCTTTTCCTTTAAACGCACATACTTGCATTTCTTTGATTTTATTCTGCTTGATATAGTAAATGCATCCAAACAGTAATATAATTCTTCTGTGGAATTTCTGCTCAAAATGCTCATTATGGTATAATGAGTGCTAGTAGATTCCCAGTGAAAACAGTGTTATATCACAACAGCATTGTGATATGAGGAAAAATAAAGCTATTGATCTGTTCCAGAGCAAAAGCTGTTGCTTCCCACCTCATTATCTTGCAGAGGGGAACTAGGAAGGCTGCAATGAAAGGAGCCATAGCTCATGGGATGCTTCTTGCTGCTCTCTCCTTTGAGTAGACCTTTACCTGTGAGCAAGCAATTAGCAGTGCTGAAACAGCTATTAAGTACATAGTGGAAGTGTTTTCACTGCATAACACAATTGGGCTGCTGCACTTGAGGGGTGCTGGAGATCAGCCACATCCCTTTTATGGAGCACATCTCTTGGTGAGATGTTTCTGTTGAGAAGGGCTGTTGATGTGGTGGGAAGAGAGGTGGTGAAGAAGATAAGGTGAAGCCTTTTCCAGGTAGTGGTTGGTTGTATGGGCTGTAGGATATCATGTGATCCAGTTTTGCTGCACTTCAAATTTGCATGCCTAAGCCAGTGGTGAGGGACAGACGTCAAAGAACAACTTGTGAAGCTGCCAGTGAGCTTTGTTTGTCCTACAAGGGTTTCCATGGGAAGGGACAAACATCCTCATAGCTGGTAAACTGGCATATGCTCCTGTTATTTTACCCTTTGGGGTATAAAGTAGCTGGTGGAGGGCAAAGCTCTGAACTTGCTCAGGGGGCACAGCAGAGCTGGCAGCCACCACCTCCTGCCTTACGATGTCTGTGTGGTTTGTTACAGTCATGTTTTGCTTGGCTGGTCTCACCTAAATGGGCACAGGCCATAACCAGCTCCTGATGGATGTCCTGATACCAGGAGGTGTTTGAGGGGCTGATGTAAACAGGAGTGGAGGAGGCTGAGTTTTGGCATGTTACTGTGTTTGCTGTAAGTGAGCACCTGGGCACTCCTCTCCTGCTGCCCTGTGCAGGTATATTGGTGTATTATGCGGCATAAAAGGGGAGCACTCCTTTGGCAATCTTCTCTGAGGAAATCAGTATGCTTGTCTGTTAAGTCCTGGTTAGTGATATATTAAACTTATGTCCATTAGGCTTCCAGTGAATGAGCTGTAGCAGAGATGCTCATTTTATGTTTTTTAATGGTATGCAGCAGGTAGAGTTAAAACAAACCAGTCTCTCTAACTTGCGTCACATTGCTTTATTATCTGCAAAACGAACTCTCTTGCTTTGCTGAAAGCCAGAGCACTTGCCAGCCTGGCTTTTGCATGTCTCTGGGATTTAGTTTCCACTCACAAAGGCTGACTGCTGCTATGCAGACAGAAAACCACAAAACTTTGATTTTAGTTGGCAGTTGTACTTGGACCAGTGTAAAAGAGAAAATGTATTTGGACTATGTCTGGCCATAATTCACCCACCCCTCCACACTTTGACTTCTGAGAAGAGATCAAGGCAAACGCTTTGCTCTGGATTAGAGTTGATGTAGCTTTGAGATGGACCATTCCCCTCTGCATAGAAGGGGCAGTGATTCTAGGGAATCTTTGGGATGGTGCATGACCCTGAATGTGTCTCTAATGCAGCCACGTTGTTGCCATAACTTATGAAGATGAAATTGATGATCTTTAAAGTTCAGCTAATTTGAGTGTTGATTAACACCTGGCTATAGAGCTTAGTGCAGGCAGTAGCACTCTGCCAGGGAGCTTGGTGGCCCTGTGAGCAAGCCTGTGTTACAGCTACCTTTGATATATCTCCCAAGATTTGATCATATTCCTCACTGCAGTGAGGATATACTTGCTCTTCAAGGACTCATTCCCCTGGAAAATAATGAACTTCTCTCTTTGCTTTTGGCTGTATGCTCTCTCCATGTCAAGGTGTGCAGACTCACCTTTTTGATCTTGCCAGTCTGCTCATTTCTCATCTACTTTGTATGACTAGAATGATTAGAAGTTGTTGAGCTGAGCACGGTCCAAGTTCATCAGAGTTCAAGTAATTGCTAAAGGAGGCCTTGTTCTGTTGTTTAACAAGGAAAAAGCAACATTGCAGGTGTTTGGGAGGATTCAAGTAGAAGATGCTCTTACATCTTTTTTTGCAGCTCTTTCCAATGGACTGCTTTTCATCTCGATTATCTCTTTGCAGGATGTTCTTTTTCAATGAGGGGCTTTCAAACTCATAGCACATTTTTTGAATGGAAACTGCTCTCCTTTTCTACACGCACGTACGTGCATGCATGCACCCATGCTCTCTCTTCTGGCAGCACTCAACTATTTGTGTTCTTTATAAAGCAAGCTATTTTATTTTGATCACAATAGGACAATACGCATTGTTGGGAAAGTAGCCATCATTACTCTATTCAACACTTAATGCAGAAGAGAATCCTTGTATCCTCTCTGCTTTTTCAGTGGAAAGCCTCTTTGGTGGTTAAGTTGTTGCTGCTGTCTGTGTGCTGGCCTCTTGCTGGCACTGCAAAAGCGAGACAGTGGCTCCCTCTGGAGCCAGCACCACTGTGACTCCAGGGACTGTCTCGCTGAATCGTGGTTTTCAGCTAAATATTTCCACTCGAGCAGTTTTTTGTGTTAGCATTAAGGATGCCTGTTGCCTGACCAGTCTGCATGTGGTATACTTAGAAAACAGTAATTAGCTCAAAAGTTCAAACAGAAGTTGTATAAACAGGGACATGGGCTTGATGATCTGTAACTTTTTTACACCTATATTTATCGCCTTCTATCCCAGAGGTTTCTATAGACATTCACATAACATCATATCTTTTAAACCGTATCTAGTGCAATATTTCTATGGATAAATTTCACTGAATTTGCCTGGCTGTAAGTGGAAGTACCCCTTGTTGGGGCAGACTAGTACAGCAGCCAGTATGCAGTGACAGCAGTACTGTTGTCATGGTGCATGTGCCTGAGTCTTAAGTGATATGTTGTTGTGATGGTCACAAATGGTGAATACTTTTTGCACTGTTGGATTTCTTAATTAATTAGTTAGATAAAGTAGCAATTGTTTGCAAAGAAATCCTTGCATCCTTTGCAGGAAAGAAGGGTGAGCAAATAAATGGGGATATACACCTTGAATTCAGCATAGCTAGTTGTTGTTGTACCATGTAGGGACCTTAACTGGGCTTCTAACATCAAGGTAATCTTACAGACATGTGGGTAGGTGACAATCCTGCCTTGGACAGCTTAAACACGTGTGGCCATGTGAGCTTAACCTGTGAGCAAATGCTGGCTTAGAGGATGCCCACCAAAGATGATGACTGGCATTTCTGCTGAGTGTGATGAGTCTGATGGAAGTCTAGTGGAGCTTGGCTTGCTACATGGCTTCTCCTGCTCCAAGTGGTGCCAAATGTGTCAGGCTGGAGCTAGCTGAGAGGTCTAGGTCACCCTTGCATCACTTGTCAGCCCTTTTCCTGACATTAGCCACTGCCAATCTAGGGCTGAAACAAGTCTGTTTTAAAAAATCTGATTTTTATAGATAAGGTGAAGCAGTGCTTCTGCCAGGTCTGCTGCCGACCTGAAGTCTGTAGGGTTAATGGTGAACTAGTTTGTAGTCAGTTAAGCCTGAAACACTGACAAGCAATTAGAGAGGACACTGGTGGCTGGGGAAGGGGAGAGATGGCTGGGGGATATTTAGAAACCTCCTTGGAGTATGTAGGTTAAGACTGATGTCTAGGCTTGCTGTGCATTAGTTAGGTCTCAGGCTTGTAGAGCACACTGGGAGCAGCTGTGGTCATCCCCATGGATGTTTCCCTGCCCAGGAGGTTGATGGGGCAGAGGTGCACTGGGTCATGCTGTGGGCAGTCCTATATCCATCCATCAGTTTCTTTCGAATGAACTGACCTCTGAAGTGTCCCCTCAGATGTCACCTGTGTGCTGCTGTTTGTGAGGAAGATGGTGAGCTCCACAAGAGAGACAGGGCAGGTGGTAACCTCTAAACTGTGGCACCATCTTCTGGAGATGGTGTGTAAACTCTGTATTCATGATGGGGGAATTTTGCTTAGTTGTTTTGTTTTGAAATGGTTTTGAAAATTAGGAGACAAGAGTATTGAATATTTCCATTCGGGTACTTTCTGACTTCATAAGACTAACGAAAACACTCATCCTTCCTTTTGTAGCATAGGATCCACTAATCTTGATACATACTAGATCCTGAAGAGCCCTCCTTAGCTGCTAAGTGCTTTCCATAGGTGTCTATTGGTGTAGGAATGACCCACAGAGGTACAGGTTGTGGCACACAGCAGTGGAGTTCCCTGGGCATTCTTGGGACAGTTTTCATTGTGCCCCTGAGTCTGGTGTGGAAAAAGTGTCCCCTGTCAGCCTAAATTTAAGGGATAAATGAGCATCAGCCATCTGTCTTTGCCAGCCAGATGTTGCTTCTTATACCCTCTTGCTGCTAGATAATTTTAGCATTAGTAGGACCATTATATATTTTGGCTTACGTTCATTGTTCTGCCAATACGTGTTTGAATGAGTGCTCTGGTGTGGGAAGTCCCGCTGAATTCATCAGATTTCCTTGCAAGCTGAATTATAATGATTGGTTTCCTTAGTGTTGTAAACAGCAATATTTCAGCATAAAGAAAATCTGACACAAATGCTGGGTTTTTATTGTCAGCAAGGTTTTCATTATCAACAGGCTTTGTGGTGGCAAGGAGTAGAAAAGAGTCATTGTTAATTGTTTCATTATACACAGTCCTGATGTCAGGCTTGTAGAAATCTGAGAGGGACTGAAGAGAGCAAGTTTTCTTTGAAATGTTTTCAAAAAGGTTTATTAGCAGGCAAATTGATGTAGAAACCCCTGAATGGGATGACATGGAGTAAGGACTAAGGTATTGGAGGCAATATTGGCTGCTCCCTTTTTTAAAAAAATGTTTGCCAGGGAAATATCAGTTTTCCCTCTAATCAAAAAAAGGATAATAACTGGACCTGCGTTTGAATCACGTGTGCTTCTAAAATGGTTGAAATAAAACATACTTTTTTAGGTTGGGTATACTAGATGTATTCCCCAGCAACTTGTGAAAACAACATGATTTTATATTGTGTTGTGAAAGTATGTTTTATTTGTAATGTTTTTCATAAAGTTTTGAGGAAAGCCTAATATTTATATTTGTGATATATAGCATGGTAAATAAAGGAAAAAATACTTCCTTATAGGCTTAAGTGGCTGTGCATTCTAATCCAGTATTTATTAAGGCAAGTGATGGACTGTCTTCTGTTTAAAAAAATTGTAGCAAAAGAAGCCTGAATCTATGAAAATACTTTTTACAGACCTCTAATATGAAATACCAACCTTTCTGCAGGTCTGCTTTCTCAGCTAACGTGTGGCATTTGGAACAGAAATGTGCTCCTGCCCTGTCTGCGGCAGGTTTCCTGCGTGTTCCTGACAAATGCAGCTCAGAAGTAAAGCTGACAGGGTAGCGTATGTTATTCTGGAGTTTAAGGGAAAGGTGAATATTTCTTTTCCTAGAATATTTTAATATTGGTACTTTTGAGTGTAGTTTAACCGCATAAATTGTTCTCTTACCAAGAGAAGAAATGCAGAGTTGGCTTTGTGAGCATTTTGAAATCGCAGCTGACGTTTTCAGATGGCAGCAGACTTGTGAAGTACCTTTAGTGTCCACACAGCACAGGTGCCAGTGAAGAATGATCAGTCTGTCACACAAATGTTTGTCCTGTTGAGCTTGAGTGTGCTTATTGACATTTCACATTTTTTAATCTTTATGCTGGTTCGTCCCTGAGCACTTATCTCCGTCATCCTCAAATCCTTTCTTCTCTCACTGCAGTAGCATCTGCTCCTAAGTAGGAATTTTCTGCTTTAGGTTTTTAAAAAGTGCCCTCTCGTGGTGAGCGGCAGTTTCTGCACACTGATTTTATTTATTAATTCATTTGTGAAAATCCTTTTAAAGAATACATGTCATGGATGTCTCTTAGTCCTGTACAGTAGGTAAATGTCTTATGTTCATACAAATAAATATTTCTTTTTCATTCTTGTCTCATTACAGTGATAGTTTTGCTTAGACTGGAAGGATGTGTCCCTTAGTCCCCAAGGGATGGTGGGAAACCCTCAGGGATTTGGGGTGTTGAGGTGAGAGGTTAGTGGCAAGTGCCAAGTGCCAAGAGGTTAGTGGCAAGTGCCAAGCTGTGGCACTTGGTCATTCACCTGGGTTTTGTGGAATGTATTGTATTTAAATACTGCAAAGGCTGTATCATTGACTTGTTTTGATTGTTCACCTCAGGTGCAGTCAGGGGTGAAAACTGAATGTGCAAATCTATTAATTGGATTGTAAAGAAGCATTAATTTACATTGTAAAGAGAGCAACATGCGGTGTGAGAACCTGGGACCAATAGTGCTCCATAATGGCTTGGACCTCAGCTTTTAGGAAATGTGGGTATTTTTCTATATGAAACAGTTTGCATCTTCATAAGTCTTTATTGCTTTGTCTGAAAGACACTCATTCAGTTAGAGATAGGAATACCAAATAGGATTCTTGTGGCAAAGGAGCAACAGTCTGACTTCAGTTTGTGATCTTTTTGAGTAATACTCAAATTAAAAAAATTAATCTTCCTGAATTATAAACTAATTATTCTTCTTAAGAGCTTGTTAAGCAAAACATGTGAGCGACCTATGCAGTGCAGACAAGTTCTTAAGAACTACTCATCCAATGCTTTATTAACTTGTGCCTCAAACCTGTATCTATAACTTAACTGACTAATCAGAGAAGATATTCATCTAGAATATGATGCTTTGATTCAACAGGCTGAACAGTGAATAATCAGTGTTTGAGCTATCAAACTCAAAACACAAATGCCAGACAGAAGATACATTGATTATTTCAGTCTAGGACAGCTAAAAATACTCCATCTAAACCTTTCTAGAGGCTAATTGGGACCCTCTAACATCAATTCAAGATGAGTTGAATCAATTTGTTCACACGTAGCTGCAGAGCAAGGCTGTTTGCATTAATACTGGCGACGTCACTGGTTGGTGATGGAAGAGGTCATATCTGCAGTAATGTGTGCTGGAGCATAAATTGAGTAGTTGAGATGAAAGGGAGACTCAGTAACTTGCTACTGTTGTGGAATTTAAGAAATTTACACTGCTTCCAGCAATCCATTTGAAAGTCAATGGCTGGAAACCAAATGACTGAGAGTGTGTTCCTTGGCCTTAAAGGCGCCTTTGAGTAATTTTTCATGAAGTGATTAGATAAGAGAAGCGGGGGTGGGGGGGAGAGAATTTTCTGCTTTACCTCATGAATTGCACTTGCTAGGCATAATACAACCAGAACTTCCCTTTTAAGAGAATGTAGTTTATCTGTGAGTATTAGAAATTATATGTTGCTATAAGGTGAGGCCTTGTCAGAAGTTAAGAATAGGGTGAGAACTAGGAGCAAGACCTATTTGAAGGCTCAGTTTAGAGATCACACACTGCCTATTTTATTTCTGACAAGGCTGTAATCATAGAGGATGCTTTGCAAGTTAAAACCTGTATTGCAAACTCTGTTAATACCAGCCCTAAGCACTGAAGAGAATACTGCATAGTACATGACTTGATGAACCTGATTTTGCCTCTCTCAGCCTATTTTAAGCATGTGCTTACAAACTGCCTGCCATGCTCTCTTGAGAAGCTGCCCATGTTTCAGTTCTTACTTTCAGGTAAATAGAAGACAAATCAAAGTAACTTCTTGATCTTTGAAAAAAAAGATGAGCTGCTTGACATCTACTGTGTAGTAAGGGCATGAGGCAAGTCACATGGAGTAGCAGATTTGTGGTGAATCTTTATCTTACGATGTTTTCCAGTGTCTGTATCCTGGAGCCACTTGGGTAGTGGATTTGAGTGAGGTGGGTCATGTACCTCCCATGTACTGGAAGCCTCACATATTAAGGACGTCTTCCTAAAGCATGAATCTAAGATCATGCTTGTATTAAATTCCTGAAGAATAGAAGAAAATAGTGTTGTGAGTCAGTCAAGTACTTGCTAGTTTTACTGGCAAAAGTGAAGAAATCTGTGTTCTTCCTAGGAATGCAGACTTGTGTGATCTGTGCAGAGCCAGGTCCACATTTGAACCAGGCATTCAAACACTGAGTGGTAACAGGAGAACCTGAAATTGAAAAGGAGGGTTTGTCAGAGGATTAAATGACCACTTGTTAACTAATCGCACAAGTGTCTTTCATCTGCTTCTGGCTGTAGGCAACATAGAAACATGGTTTCTATTAAATCTGTGGTTCCACTGAGGGGCACCAGCTTTCATTGTTATCATCTTTTTTTTTCCTTGTATTTTTTTCTTTTTTAGTCTGATGGGTAAAGCTGGATTTCATTATTTTAATGGTATGCCTGCCCAAAGTTCTTAAGTCTCTGCCAACAAAATTAAATCTCCTTGCAAACTGATACAATTGCAACAGATGTGGGGTTTTATTTATTGGTTATTTTTAAAAAACAGCCTAATTTTATACCTTTTAAAAAAAAAAAAAAATAAAGCATTTTTGTAGAACTCAAATTTATTTGCAGGTTTTTGTGTGTTATATTTATAAGTTCTAAATGAAGATGATGATGGCCAATAAAATGGGTAATCGCAGTTATACTTAAAGCTATTCTGCAGATTTCTCAGTTTTATGGTCTTTATTACTTTTATTACTATCATATGAGTAATGCAATAATGCGTATTTCTGTCATATGGTATTGGGATTTTCTATGTCTTTTCATTTTGATCTCCCATGAATAAAATTACGAACCTAAATAATATTTTGATTTCCTTTCCTGGTCCTAGCGATCTAATTTCATCTGTAATAGCTTGTTCTGTATTTTTGCTCTCAGACTTCTTGCTTTGGCAGTACTGTTTGCAACCAAACGAAGGGAGCACCTGATTTTAATGGACAACATAACCCTATGGAGTACTCAGAGTAAATGCTAAAATCTGTGGTTAGTTCTTGCATCCCAGGGGTGTAGGTAAAGCCCAGTGATGATCTTGGTGTTGCAGACACCAGTCAGTCCAATGTGTGGAGCTTTCCTGGCTGTACAGTCTGTCTTATGCCTATCTTCCCTTCATCTCCTGTGGGATACCTAGAAAAGAATTTTTCACTTTTCTGCAATTTTCTGCTCAAACAGAACATGAACTATGAGATGGACATATTTGCAAGTCCAGCTTGAAATAGGCAGATACCTGCTGAAGAAAAGGACCTTCACGTGTGATGGTGGAAATCTTTCCCTAAGCTGTGGTTCTTTACAGGGTTGAGTCCCAACGTTAGCTTAGCTAAATAGGTTTTATTTACCTTGCGTGCCAGTTCATAAAACCATATTAAGTATGTATTTACACTTCTCCCAGCTGAAAAAAGCATTCAAGCGTGTAATTACATCCTATCTAAATTGGTGGGATTTAAGTACAAGCTTAAAGCTCAATATATGTCGAAATGCCCTGCTGGACAGGGAAGGGTTGCTGGACAAAGGCTGCGAGGCCCAGCTGTGTTTTCCATTCTGGGCATGATGTGGTGTGAGAAGCCAGGTGAATAAAAGCAGCCGCTTGCCAACAGGCCCATGCTGCGTACAGGGAAAACCTGTGGCAGGCATGGAGGTGGGCGGATGGTCCCAGCCAGCAGGATCGTGGTTTCCCCCTTGTTTTAGAGGTTTCTCTTCACATGAAGGTCGCCTCGACTCTCCCATCTTGTGTGACAGAGTTGCTGGGTGATGGAGTCATCCTCGCTGCAGCGATGGCTGTGGCAGGAGTTCGACAGTTCATGGCCTGTCGGAGTGCCACAGTCCTGAGGTGAATTCTGAGCTGGCAGACAGACAGCGCTGCAGATGTGGGGGGAAACAGAGGTGTTGCTCTTATTTGTGATGGTATATTTGTGTATTGGGTTTCTGAGGCAAGGTGTTGGCTGCAGAGGCAGCCTCTGTGAGGAGAGGCCAGTGCTGCCTGTTGCCAGACACAGCCGGTTCCAGAAGCTTCCCAGGGCCCCGCTGCAGGGCACAGCCAACCCCTCGGCACCATTGGTGGCACCTCTGTGGAAATGTGTTTAAGAAAGGGCAAAACGCCGTGTGGCAGTGAGGAGAAAAGTGTGAGAAACAACCCTGTGAGCAGGCAGGTTGGAGGAGGGGGAGGGAGAGGAGGACCTGCAGGTGCTAGAGCAGTCATTTCCCCTCCGCCACAGGGAGACCATGTTGGAGCAGGTACCCACAGGGCAGCCCTGTGGTGGGTTGACATTGTTGGACTGCCATATGCCCACCCAGCTGCTCTCTTGTTCCCCCTCCTCAACAGGACAAGGGGAGAAAATAAGATGGAAGAGCTTGTGAGTCGAGATAAAGGTTAGGGACATTGCTTACCAATTACTGTCACAGGCAAAACAGACCCACCTCACTGAAAAATTAATTTATGGCTAGTTAAACCAAGCTTGGATAGTGAGATACAAAGTCAAATTTAAACACATTCCTCCTCCCCAGGCCCTCTTTCCCAGGCTCGGCTTCACTTGGTTGCTCCTGACTCTCAATGCGGCGCAGGGAGAAGGGGGCTGTGGCACGTCCGTCACAGCTCTCCTGCCGCTTCTTCCTCCTCAGCTTTTCCCTGCTCTAGTGTGGGTTCTTCCCATGGGCTGCACTTCAACTGCTCTAGTGTGGGTTCACTGCAATGAACTTCCTTTTGGGGTCAGATGTGCTGTCACCTGTACCTAATGGGTGCCTCCCTTTAGGTCAAGTGACTCCTCATTTTGGGGGGAGGAGGCAGTCTGCTATATTTGCTGTTGAACTTGGCATTACTCTTGGACCGATGCACCCCTTATTTAACTATATCCCTGGGGTATTAAGAGCAAGCAAAATAAGCTGTAATGTTTCAGTTCTTGTGTTTGAAATAGTTTATTTTTTACCCTACATACAGATATTAAAATGTTTTTGTATTTTTTTTAAATGACAGTTTCTTCTCTGGCTTTCAGCATTTTATCTACCTTATTCTCATTTTCACCTGTCTGTTGTGCAGCCTAATGAGATTTATGAGTGAGGTTAGTTAGCTGGGATTGCAATAAGCATTCCAGGGGTCATTTGTGAGTGGATGAATAGTTTTGACTTTGGTTTTCTTTAGCAGCTATTTTGAATTTCAAATTCAAATAAGAGAGAGGACTTTTTTAAAAAAAAAAAAAATAAATTTGAGAGGCTGCAGTAACAAAACAGCTACCTGATGCCTGAACTGAATCTGCCCATGTGCTGTTAGCCTGGTTCAGCCAATGGGTTGGTGTTTGAGCTTCCTCTGTTCTGGACTATTATCTTTTTGAAGGTGATTAAGGTTATACACTCTCCAAATAAGCAGACAAGTAAAAGGAAATTGTAGATTTGGCTGTTGCCAGTGCTTTGAGTATTTTTTGTTACCTCCAGCTAGCTGTATGGAGGTAACTATTTCCACTCCCTGCCCCAGAGGACTGTGGCACAAGACCTTTTGAGATCTGGGAATGCTCAATAACCTCAGCCACCCTACAGTACTTCCGTTTAGTTAAAGTTAACTTGCAGCGTAAGGTTGAAAATTAGTTTGTGAATATTCTAGTCAGAAGGAAGTGTAGCTTTGTAGTAATTTCAGTCCCTGGAGAATGACCTACCAAGGAGGGCTCCTGCCTCATGAGGTGATTTTATTCCACCCTCCCCCTGCCTCCCTGTTGAAGGAATATTTTCTCTGCTTTATATTGTGGGACTTTAGTTTTCATCCGAGAAATCATGAGAAATTAGTGTCTTAGCAAAGATAGTCTCTCACAGTGAGTCATGAGCCCTTCATGGTTAGGTGAGGTAAGTTTTGTAGACATTAGAGCCACAGAAGTCCTCTTGAAATAATGTCTTCTCTGTTGTGGAACTTGTGGATTCTTCCACTGCTGCAAAGAAGCATTTTCCTCTTGGGTTTTTTTTTTTTTTTGTCTCTTCCCTCAAAAGCTACCAGTTGCTCTTGACAACAGCGATTGTTGCAGAGACAGGCAATGGGCACTGTCTTCCAGGAGATGTGATGGCTGGCACCTAGGGATTGCAGGTTTTCCTCTGATGATTAAAATTAATTTTACTGACACTTTAAATGGGCTAGACCTTTTAAAAATGAAAATATTTTGTCATATTAGTAAAGGGGAAGAGGTAGTGCTTGTGAGATTCTAAGGTGTTTCAGACACCTCTGCACTGATCTCTCCAAACTGCTTTTCTTTAGATGTATTACCATGAGGGCTGGCTGTTCCATGTAATTCATGATGTACACTGTATACCCTCCTTACTGTGCCTGTGTATGTATTGTTCAGACTTTTGGTTTGAACTAGTGTTGCATTTTGCCCATCTCTTTTTTTGTCTTTTCTTTTGCATTTAATTACATGGTTTTGTGCTGGTTTTCTTTTGAATCATGCTTGCTGTTGCTTAAGGGAGGAGTAAATCATACTGATGGTTAGGCTATGCTCAGATTCTTCCTTTCTTTATTTTACTTTTTTTAAAATAAGTTGAAGTTGAAGCAAGTGCAGGCAAACTTTGCGTTTTCATCAGTCAGATGTTCAGCTGTGTCTTGGGGAACTGTTTTCTGCTAATGCGTCCACTGATGCCTCTCAGAGTGAATAATGATGTGTGATATATAGCTGAAGGCAACAGCATAAACTCTTTAAATTTGATTGCACTCATCAAATTGGCTGTTGTTCACCCTCTATTTTTTTTTGCATTTTGCTGACAGGTCTTGGTGAAGATGATGTCAATAGGAAGCAAAGGTGCCAGCACTGCATATCTTTACAATTAATGAGAGGCAGAATTTTTTTTGCTGTTTACTTATGAACAAATGCAATCATGTTGTTCCTTCTTAATGTTGAAATTTTAACAAATCATCCAAATGCTAGTGGCTTTGTATAAACTATCTTGTGCTGTTATTGGCATGAAATAGTGAATTACAACTGTGAGCCATCAACCAGTTTAGTTATTTTTGACAATGTGAAAAAAAAATTCTGGTATTACATTACAAGATGCAGTGATTAGGAGTAATAGCATTGCTGTAATTTCATGCCTGTTACCCATAGTTATAAACAAAAACACATCCCTGGTGTTGAAATGCCCTGTGGGCACTGTGTATGTGTGGTAGTATGCTGGGAAATTGACCTCAGCATCCCTTTTCTGCACCCACAGCTGTCTAGGATGGGGAAAAAAAGAGTATTTGGCTGATCTTACTCTTTGTGCCATGGAATACCCTAAGGGTCATGTGTAGGGGCCAGAGGGATGTCTGACAAGCAGACTCGGACCTTTCCCTATCCAAAGCCATATTTTGTTCTGTGCTGACTGCAGCTGTCTCCTTTCACAGCCTTGGAGATGCCGCTTCAGCCCTCCTGCTAACCTAGACTCAGAGAAAATTTAATATGGTCTGTCTCCACCCAAAGGTGGGGATCTCCATGCAGATACACATGACAGAGGAGCTTGTGTCCAGAGGAGAAGCCCAGAGTTTTCAAGGGAGGGGGTCACAGCTGGAAACAGAGAGGTTGAGGAGCTGCTGGGGCAGGAGGACCCCTGTCCATAGTCTCAGCACTAAAGCCCGGTGGCTGGGTACCTGTACTCGTGGTGTTCTGTTTCTGTTTGCTCCATCTTGCTGAGAATCATAGAATCACAGAATAGCCTTGGTTGGAAGAGACCTCTAAGATCCAGCAGGTCCAACCATCAACCTAACACTGCCAATTCACCACTACACCATGTCCCTCAGCACCTCATCTACATGTCTCTTGAATGTGGAAAGTTTAAAATCCATTAGCTGATTCTGTCATAAAGTCAGGCTTTTCATGTTCCTTGCTGAATCTTACACTAGGGAGGGGAAGAAGCAACCCAAACTCGGTAAATATCACCTTAATAACAGTGTAATAACAAATAACACCACAATTTTATATCTAAAACTTATGTTCCTTGTATTTTTTAGACTCTGGACCAAGAAAGTATAGTAATAACTGGTGTCAATTTAAATAAGGGAAAGTGGTAATCATAACCTTTGAAATAACTGGAACTTTTTATGTACTTTGCAAATATATTCTCTGAAAGGTTATGCTAGTGCTTTAGCTAGACACAGAAATTTTAGTGTCTTTCCCCCCATAATTTCTTCAGTGCTATTTTCTCTTTATTAGTGTAATTATTACAGGTTAGCACTGCTATCATTTTCTCTTTTCATGGCTCTGTAGCATGCTATTATTTTTAGGAAGCAAAAAGTAGATGTCTTTAATAATCCCATTTACTGTTCTTCAGCCTTTAAATTTCATCTTACTCCATTCCATGGAGAGTGATTTTTAACATATCCCTTAACTAGTTTTCGTATGATTTGTAACATAAATATGAACTCTTAATAGGCACCCAAAATCAGAGATTTAGTGGCACCAATACTAAGCTTTTGACCGCTTTAACAGCACATTCCTAGAAATTTATGCAGTGAATTTATTTCCTTACCAATGGATCTTTGGGCATCAGCCTATCTGTGTTTTGTTCTGGGATGTAGGGATGGTAATTCTGTGGGTTTAGGATGATGATAACATAAACATTTGGAGTCAACTGTGAAAACTCAGACCAGTTCAGAAGGGACTGAAGGTTTCATTAACAAAATGGCTTGGTGTCTTTTGCCCACACTTGAGAACTGGTTGCTGCAAGTGGCACCAGTTGGGAATCCAGCAGCTGGAGGTCTTGGAGCTGTGCTGGAGATGAGTCAGCTGAAGCTGTGATTTTTTTTGCTGTTGAAGGTTTCTAATTGGTCATGTTTTTCCAACAGCTTTTAGTCACTCTGCCAAAACTTAGGTTAGACCACGGCAGTCACCCTGTTCTGTCACCTTAGTGTAGCTGTTCTTCCCCTGCAAAAGGAAGATGGCAGCCCTATGTGGCTTAACCAGATGTATACCAGTTTCCCGTCTCCTTCCTCTTCTGTGCAGAAAGATATGTGGCAAGTTAGTTGTTTTCCCTACCAGGAAAGGGTGCATTTATTGTAAGTTGTTGGAGTTAAATGACCTTTGTCTGAGGTCCCATTTGGTTGCAGTAAGGCCATGAGTGGATGGCCCTTTGCAGCAGAGCGATTGCTCTGTTAGCAGCCAGCTGTGAGTAATGGAGTCTGCACTGCAGTGAGTTGGGTTATAATTAATTCCCTAAGTACCTTTCTCTGTGTCCTCTCTTGAGTTTCAATGTACCAACATAGAGCTGAATCTTTTGGTCCGAATCTGATTCATCTCATTACCTTACCTTGAATGCTGAAGAACAGTATTTGTAGCTGTCATAGTGCTACCTGCTGTGTATAGCTGTGCTCTTTCCCTGTCTGTCTGCCTGGTCCTCTGCAATATGCAGGGTTGGGGACTTTTCCCCCAGGGCGGGAATTTTGGTACCAGCAGGGGAAAAAAACCAAGAGTCATGGTTTCACAAAATGCTTGGCACTGTTTAATATGAGAATGTTTCAATACCAAACATTTCCAGATTTTAATTGGAAGTTCAGGTAACTGACCTCATTTGCTGTCAATAGTTACTCAAACAGCTGAGAACCTATGTGCTCTGCAGGCTGCTGGAATATTAATTTGACTGCAGGTATGTCAACTTTGCTGTTTTCCTTTGGCATTTCTTTATTTGCTACCAGCAAACCCCTGACTTGCCTAAGGTTTTGGCACCCTTAGCTAAGGCTTAGTATTTAGATGAGTGTTAGTCTGTACCGAAGGTTGCAGTCATGACTTTTTTAGCCATGACATTTTTTAGTCTTTGGAAGAAGTAAATGTTAGGAAAATAACTTCCTCCCTACACAGCTGTGTTCCAAAAGCTGCTAGTGAAAGCTATTGCTGCTAAAATAGCACTGAATTTTTAAACAAGTTCTTCATACTGTTATATACAATATGATGTTCTTTTAAATTTTTGACATAAAGTAAAGATTTAGTTTTCATTTTTTTATTGCTTGCATACTGTGAAATTGGAGAAACCTATGAACTTGTTTGGCTGTGGCCACAGTCTTCTAGTTAATTGTTAAGATAACATAGCTCTGATGTAGAACCTGCAGCAGCTGTGCTCCTCCAAACTGTTTGATTCAAACAAGCCTTAATGGTTTGATATTTCAGTTTTCTATCCCATTTCAATTGCTGATGTTTGTTTTCCCAAGTCCCTGTGTCATAATCATAAAGACATATCAGAGTAGTTTCAGTTTTCTTTTAAGAACATTGGTTTTATTCCTAAGTTTCTGGTATAGACAGTACATTCATCACCAGGACGTTCTCATACATTAACTCACCAAGGAAATTACAAGTGTCTGGGAAAGATCAGCTAAATATGCAGACCTGTCCCTTTCAATTACTTTACAGTTCATATTTTGCAGTATAACCAAGGCCAGAGTGCATGTATTCAATGTCTAAACATTTGTTTTACTCTGAAATGATCAGGAGAAGGAAGTCTTTTTAAAGACCCACCATTTAACAGTCAAAGCCAACTTTGTTATTACTTCTTTATATGCTGGAAGTGCCTCAGGTGGGATCAGGAGTCTGCTGCTATGTACTGCAAGTCCCAGCCTCACAGTGACAGGTCTCTTTGGGCCAGACTGAGGGTGCAGAGGGAGTATCGAGGTGTGGAGTAAGTTGCCCAGGGCTACCTGGCAGCTCGGTGTCGAAGCTGGAAGTTTTCACCAGTTTCCCTCTCTGCTGATGTACTAAGGGTGAGTGTGTTGTATGTTAGGCTTGACTTGGTGTGTGGGGCTGATGTCACCAGGACTGACATATCTGTACCAAGCTCTGGGGGACCTCTCGGGGATGAGCCTCTGGAAATCTCATGTTTCCATGCCAGTAGCAAGGTCAGGGAGAAACACAATCTTGAAAAATCTCTCTGGAAGACTCTTTGCAGAAGTAGTGGCAAATAAGAAGGAAGAACTGGTGCAAGGTTTATTTGTGGCTTTCTCTGGAAAACATTTAGGTAATTTCTTTATGGCTATGAGTAATTCTGCTAGTCCAACACCAAGCAGATAAGTCCTCCTGTTCCTTGTCCCAAACGTATGCATTTTAAATGGGAATGTCACCCTTTAGATAGAAGTCCCCAAACTATATCAGGTTTCCCATGACATTGAAGTGGTGCTTTGCAAACAGAGCCACATGTTGCTGTAATGTGTTAATAACACCTCTCGCTGTGTGTGATGACCTCAGATGCAGAGGCTCAGTGTGTTGGTTAGCAATGCTCTGCAGGAAGGAACCATCCCCTATATTTAAGGGAGGGGGGGATGAGGCAAAATCTCCCCTCTGCAGGGGAACCAGGAGGTGATGCTGAGAATTAACAACTAGGTTTGGGACATTTCCTAACTCAACATTGGAGCCTGTAAAGTTGAAATAAATTTTGCTTCTCCCCCCCGGCCCATGTAATGTTAAGCTACGCCAGCAAGATCTGTGTCAAATTTCCATCAAATGTGGTTAAAACCTGTCAGTTTTGAGCACTCCTGCATAAAACATCTGTAAGAGAAACCAGCATTTGAGCCTGAGTCAGGCAAGCAGTGTGATCAGTCATTATATTTAAATGTCCTGGAGATACTTTGTGTTTCTCATGCTCTGTGGCAGTTCTGGGTCTATATCTGGTAATCTCTTTGCTCATTGCTGTGGGGCTGCATGATGTCCTGCTCAGTGGGAGAGAGTGGCTGATGTGCAGGCATTTGGGGGCAGCCAGCAAGCACATGGGAGCCCATCTCTGTTCTCTATTCCAAAACATTAAGAACTTCAACAGCTCTTGATGCAATTATATGCAATGACTGCCTGGCATAGCCCCGCTCTTCCACAGTGGCCTATGATAATTCCTGGGGTGCACTTGGCATTTATGTATACTATATGTGGTAATTGTGAATTGTGAGATTAGTGGGTGAGGGAAGAAGCTGCGTGCATTCAGGAAACCCCAACGCAGTTGGTCTCTGGCCTGTATATCCTGCCATCATTGTGCACAGCTTTGAATATGAGCAAGCAGGTCCTTGTGGTCAGGTTCATGCTTTAAATTGGCCTGCATGTAAAAATCTCCCCTTTTCTCTGTCCTTACCTCTACCAATACCAGAGGTCATCTTGCTCCTGAAATATAATTCAGGAGCATCTTGCCTGTCCAGGCTTTCCATGAATGATTAGATTTGCTAGATACAATTTTGAGAGCTGGCCAGCCCTCCACTTGATGCATGTTCCCCTTGTGCTTTGTATCAAAAAGCTGCACATCATAGCAGCTCGGGGGGAACATGGTGTTCTGTTAGTTTGACCCCCTTGTCCAGGGCTGGATTGAACACAGTCTGAACTGGCAGCATTATTCCCTCCTCCACCTGCTACTGCTCTCACTGCCCGCCAGGGAGCAGGGCTGTTTTCTCTCATCTTTGATTGACTCCTTTGGCAAATTTTTGCAATAACTTCTTGAAAGGTTGCTTTATGTGCTGGGTGATGTGGTTTCAGGCAGCATCAAAGACCAGTTGTGTTTGATAGGCAGTTGTGCTTGGATATTTCTTATGCTGCAAACCTGGGGGGAGCAGGGGTGGAAACACATCAGGTCTGATCTAACAATATTCAAGAATGTCCCTTGAAATTGGAGAAATTTTAGAGATCCCTGCAAATGCAACTTTGTCAGAAAACGTGTTGAAATATTGTGGCCTGGGTCTCTTGCATTCTTAAACACAGGTGGGAAATTTGCCTTTGAAGTGCCTTGCTTGGAGATGCAGATTTAAGTCCTTCCAGAAATTCACATTTAAAGATATGGGGTGTGGGGAGTTCTCCCAAATTTCCCGAATTTTCTCACCAGTGAAGGTGAACTTTTGGCAGTTTAATCAAGAAATATGGGGTGGTTTCCTTACAGAAAGAAGAGCATGAATACTGCAGAAATGAGTACTTCACAGATACTTTGGTTAGACTGATGGTTACCTATTTCTTTCAACTCAAGCCAGTGCTCTACACTGCACTTTTCCATCATTAAAATGCAATTAAACACTTTACGGAGAAGAAATTGCATAGAGTTGATGTAAGGTGAAATCTTTCCCATAGTTTTACCTGAGGAACCCTGAGAGCTGGGATGGCTTGTTTGCAGCTGCAGAAAAATCAGATATTTTTCCTGGTCTTTTGGAAGATTTCTTGTTATGTATACCAGAAGCCTGACTCCAGTATCACTGAATTTTTCTTCCATTGCCTCCAATAGCAGAACTGGAAGGTATTTTGAGGAGTTAGAGGAAAAAAAGGTGGATATTTTGGGGACTCACATAAGATGAGGCATCATGTGGCCACTCCTTGTTCTCGTGGTTTCCCAGGAATTTGCACTTGGCTTTACATTGCTGCTTGAAGATGACAATGAAAAGCTCTCGTGTTTTATTGATGCTTTCAGTTGGTGTTGTGGGTTCTGTCCCTTGTGATAGCTTTATACATTAATACCTTTTTTTAAAATGACTATAATCAATCTACGACTGCAGTAAAGGACTTCATGGCAGGCATATGGATTCCATCTAGACCCCTGTGGATTTCAGATCATTCTAGGCTTAAAAGTTTGTTCCTATTTATTGCTGAGACTTTGCACCAAAAACTTTTAATATCTGAGCAGAGCCTCAGGGCTGCAGTTCACATTCAATACCAATTGATCCAGGTGGTAAGGGACTGCAGATTGGATGAGAGTGGGACATGAGGGAAAATTAAAATGCTATCTGAAGTTTACCTTGAATGCTGCACTGTGATATGGACCAGTGCCAAGCTTCGTGTACTGCTTGATACTTGCCTGTGCATGTCTCCTACTTGTCTTCTCCAGGGCTGTGTCTTACAATTGTGATGAGTACATGAAAACCCCAGAGCTGGGGAGGGTGCACCCGGGAACGTGTGCCGTGCTGGGGCTCATGTCCCAGAGGGCTTTCCTTGGGGGAAGAAGGACCCACAGAAGGTGTGTGGCTGTTGTGGTTTGCGTGGTAGCCCCTGGACTGCTCAGAGCAGCCCTCCTTTTTCCTGATGCCTGGAGTCATCAAACAAGTTCTGTCCATAAGCAGGGGGTAATTATAGAAAGCGTTGCACTCCAGTGAGCTTGTATCTGGTAAGAATGTTAATCACGTCTCTGTATTTGGTATAAATATTTACATCTGAACTGTTTTAATTGGAAACTACTGTTGATTTTAAAAACATTCTACACAAGTGATGCAGTGTCTTTGCATGCTTAATAGGAAGAACTGGTTTCGTGTGTGATTTAGGGTACTAAATAAGATATTAAGTTATGCAGAATAAAATGTAAATGTATGTCGCTTATTTATGTTTTTCAGGTAAGAAATTGCATTCCGTTAAGCAAGGCTGCCTAAGGGAGTTGACAGATGCTGGCTCTGTGCATTCATTTGTAAGCTACCAAATCATGCAAAGTATTCTAGTCTGCGAAATTAGGAGCTCTGATTGTAAGTAAGGTATTTTATCTCTTCTTAAAGTGGTGAAGAATTTTTAAAAGACAGCGGAGGTGAGGAAGGAGATCTCAGTGAATGTGTCTTAGCCCGATTTGTGAGTTGCATAGGCAATCAGGTGTCTTCTCAAGAGGGGTTGAGTGGAAAGATTAATTTTGCAAAATTCCTTGCCAAACTCTGAGACCTGCCATATCTGAACAGCTAGAAGTCCTGGTGGGGTGCTTGAGAGACCATATGTCATGGTGGCATTTCTCCAAAACACTTGGAGAACTACTACTGCAGCTGGACAAGTGGGTTTCATGCCTATTGTTCCACACTGGACATCTCAAATTTCCAGTTTGAGCAAGTTGCAGAAGCAGGAAAAGTGCCGAACTGATTCTTGAAGGCATTGCTGTTGGATTAAGATGCCTGTCAAAGCATGTACTTTATTCCAAGTGCTATTACTCTACTTAGGGGTAAGATCTTTTCTTCCATGTTGGTACTATGCTGGTTTGATAGGCACTTGTTGCAGAAGCAAAAGCAATAGTGGTCTTCAATTATTCTAGTGCAAAGCAAGCCTTTGGTTGTAAATTTACTGTTAAAAGCCAATGCAATGCATAGTTTTATGACTTCCAGCAAAAACTGTGATAACAGAAGCATTTATGGTGGTTTCTGTCTTTTTATTAAAGTCCTGTTCTGATAGATGACATCAAACAGCCAGAAGTGAATAAGCAATATATTGCTTCCCGTAGCATTTTGAAAACAAAGAATCATATACTAGCCTTGAAAATATTCTAAATTTTCCTGTGAAAAATAACCATGAAGATGCCAATGTTTGTCTGTTTGTGTATCATTGTATTAATGTTTCGTTTGTGGTTGATACTGCTTTCTCTGACATGCTTATCCTATTGCATTTTAAAACCAACAAAACCCAGGAAAAAACACAGCATGTTTAGTTTAAAAATTTGAAACTTATTTAAAGTCTAATTTAGTCTTCTAATATCTTTAAACTTACCTTTGTGAGTCAGAGGCAAGGTGTGAGTTTTCTTGGTTGTTAACCTTTAAAGTATTTAATATAAAGGCTTGGATTCTGAATTTGTATGACTATATAAGCATCTTAGTTTCCTTTGGAAGAAGGCAGTTTCTGAACTATGGAAAACTGAAATTATCAGGTAGCTTAATTTATCTGTTTCTGAATCCTGTACTTTAGGCTCTTTCCCATTTTATTTATTTTTTGTTGTTGTTGTTTTGGTTTTTTTCAGCTAGTTGCATGCATTTTTATTTCTTGTGGTTGTCATTAGAATTGCTGAAGAAAGGAAAACCTTTTGAATAACATTCTTGAATTGTCAGTTGTTTTCTTACACCATCACAGACGTCAGTGGAAAGGCAGGCTGGCTGGCATGTTAACAAGGATTGTCGTCTCAATGCTAGAATGACTCTAGCCCTCAGATTTTGTCACTTACTGAGGGGACACACAGGGCACAGCCTTGAACAGATAAGATTTCCTCATTTAGAATATGGCTGCCTACAAATACTCTCAGATTAGTGCTATGCCAATAATTCAGTTTATATGGTTCAGTGGCCAAAATAAAAATATTAAAGAAGAAAAATAGTTCCTGGTCACTACTAATTGAAGATCTTCTCCCCTTGAGTTTTCTCAGCCTGATGAAAATCAAAAAGAATCATTTTGCAATAATGCATCATTCTACTTTTCTTTTTAATCCTGTTTGATATTTTGGTGGCTTTCTGAATTAAACTTTTGCTTTTAAATATCCAAACAAAACATTTCTTCCAAATTCTGTTCTTCCTTTCCTTCCCTTTGCAAAACTGTTTTCTAAATATCATCCAAATTAAAGAATACTTTTTGATCCTTCCATAGACCTGCACTGTTTTCAGTGAATTTCGTATACAAATTTTGCCTGACTACTGTAGACCTTTCTGATATCTCTCAGATATCAGCTGTACAGATAGACAGTTCTTTAAATAAATGTCACAAGGGGCAGTCTACAGCTCTAGTTGTGTTATATTTTGCCATTCAGCATTCAGTATTTTATCTCCACAAAGCTATGTTCTCCTCCTGCCTCAAAACTTTATTTTGCCCTTTGCATGTGGGGTTTTTTTGGTGGTGGTTGTTTTGTGGTGGTGGTTTTTGGTTTTTTTTGTTTGTTTGGTTTTTTTTTTTGTTTGTTTGGGTTTTTTTGTTGTTTTTTTTTTGTTTGTTTGTTTGTTTTTTTTTCCGGGGTCCATCACTGTAGTAAGCAATACAAAAGGCATTAAAATGTTGCTTCTGGCCTGCTATAGCTAGGAAGTCTACTAACTGCAATCAATAACTCTGAATTTCTAGGGTAAATTAAATGAAAGCAATATGACTCTCCCTCATTACACAGGAGAGGATCAGAAAGCTAGAAACGTGATCTGGTTCTCATAGATACTTTATGAAAAAGAAAAAGCTTTGCAGGAAGGTAGCTACCAGGAGTCTAAAATGGATTCTTTTCATTACAGCTGCTTGAGATTTAAATTTTTTTTAATCAAGAGACTTTTAGAATGAGAGACATTTTTCCCTCCTAAGTGGTTTATTTGGTAAGACAAGGAGAGAAAAGATTTTGCTTAGACAAACACCAAAGAAACCCTCAAGCATTACTTCATAAAGGCAAAGCTACTGTCTGTCTTTGCCATGAATACAGAGACACAGGTGCAAGAGAGCTAATTCAAGTCATTAATCCTAATACGACTACATCTCCTGGCCTTTCAGGGCCAAAAGGGTTGTTTAAAGGAGGTCACTATTTTAATTCTAGAAGTAGATGGAGAAACTTGCCCTAAAATTGCAGTGCAGGCCCCTGGTGCTGCAGTGGGCTCCTGTAAGGGAGTTCCTGCTCACACTTGTGTAGACCCTTCCCACCCTTCTTTTAATACTCCTTTTTAGTCCTATGGTTGTGATTATTTTAATCAGCAAAGCACTTTGAGCACATCCTTAATTTAAAGCATGGTCAGTCTCATGGAAGTCAAATGGGATTTAAGCTGGTGTGATAGAAGCTCCCATGGTTCAGCATAACCTGGGAGTGCAGAGCCTTGGGCAGCACTTGGGTCTCCCATCCCACAGCCACATTGCACCCAATGTCCTAAAAATTACCCCTTCCCTCTCTGCACCAGTGGTGGGGGAGGATGCAATGAGCAGCAGCTAGGCCAAGAAGTAACAGCTATTTAATGCTATCAGTGGTAGTGTTTATAGGCTAACCTGGCATGGCTGTAGTAAAGAGAGCAGCTATTGTTGGACTGGAGAAGCTGTGAGGGTTAGACACAAGTAATACTCAACTAATGTGCTGCCCATCTACTTGGTTGCAATCTGTTCCTTGGCAAACATGGACTTCTGTTGCGTGATAGATGATGGCATGTTGAGAATGACTACCAGTCTTTTGGATGATATGGGCAAGCCTTAATTATTCTTAGTTGAACATAAGGCTGGAAAATATTTGGCAGAAAGATGCCTTTGCATTTTAATTAATCAGTGTCTTTTTCCTGGAAACAAAATGAACCTTGTGTGCTTGGTTGGCTTCAACAGTGGAGGGCAATGTCCTCAGCAGAGCTCACGTTTTACCATTTAGTTCCAAAATACAGCCCTGGTCCAGGGCAAAGAAGGTTATATAGGGGTTATGCTGGTTTGGAAGTTGTCCTGCATCTTCATTTTGATTCCCTACATGATGCTGTCAGCCAACAGAGATGTCCCTTTAGCATGATAAAGGGGATGGATGTGGGTGTTTTTCTTGCAGAAGTGAAACCTAGATTTATATCTGGGAAATTGGCTTTCCTACCCAGTTGATGCAGTGTGTGAATTTTCAAACTGTATGCTGTGCTGTAGGGATTCCTCTTGCCTGTCCCCTTTCAATCTATTTCCCCAGAAGAAGTGCCAGCATAATTTTAATATGCATAAACTGTGGAGGCAATGATGATAATTAACAGCAGGGTGCCCAATTTCGAAATACTGTATTTAACATTCCTTATAGTTCTTTTTTTATCATTCTCAGTTTTCATCAGGCTGGGAAAAAGACAGAGCTTGAGGTTTTCTTGCAGAAAAGGGAGAAGGAAGGTGTGTGATTTGGAAAAGCCAGAGCCTACTCCTGCCCTTCTTGAAGTCAAGTCCAAGGCTGCCATTGATTTTTACCACCACTCAGTTTGAACCTTGGACTGTAGCTCATCCAAAAATACTCCAGGCTTCAGTATGACAAAATAAATAGGATAGATATAGGTTACTCTGCTTTTACTGTCCATGCTGCTGCCTTTAGATTTAACACAGAATTTCATTCCTGCACCAGTTTTCAGTCATATGGAATATTAAGAACATTAATTCATTTTTACCATCTTGAAGATTTTAAATCATTGGGGAACTTTATTCTTTCAATTCAAAATATAATTTAAATATGTGAGGAATTACAGTTGTTAATGACTCACATAATTAACTTCTTTACGAAATAGAAAGAATGCTTAGTGTCTCAGGTATTAAATGGTCCATATTCTTAGAATGCTATTTCAATTTTAATTTTAATTAAACTGTAGGATATCTAATTAAGAAATGTTATTAAAAATAATAAAGAACTTAATGTGAAAGACAGAGTGATATTATTCTTGCAGTGATAAAACCTAAATCAGATGAAAGTGGAAATCTAAATCAAGTGGAAGACTAGTGCAGAATCTGTAATCTCTGTTTAAAATGTTAGACCTTTTGCAGTCAATAATGTAATCTCATTTGTTTTCAGATCAGTCTTATTTTAAAAGTGGCGTTTCTGTCATTGTTTTGTGTTCTTCTGTAGAGCAAGTAGTGGCATCCGAGGTGGCTTGCACAAGGCACCTGATTTTGTTCCTTTATCACACTTTGATACAGCTGTAAATCTATTGGGTGAATACTCAGCTGGCCATAGTGTCTTAAACTCAATAGATGGCACTGGTTTACACAGCTCTTGCCTATTGTCTTTGCCAAGATGACTATTGTTTTGCAAAATTTTGTGAGAAAATATTTGAGCTTTTGTAGCTATGGTCTGTACTGTTGTGTGTTACTGTGTTGGGGGGAGGGTTTGTCTGGGTTTTTTTTAACAATTGCATTGTAATTCAGTGTTTTAGGTACATAGTGCATATGTTTATACACACAATGTGTACTACTTGTGCTTTTGATGAATATCATCAAATCCTTTGGGCTGGAAAGATTCCTGGGAGATTGTGTAGTCCAACCTCTTGCTCAAAGCTTGAACAGCACTGAGTTCAAACCAAATTGCTCAGGGCTTTGTCTAGTCAGGTCTTGAAAACCTCTAAGGGCAGAGATTCTTCACCTTCTCTGGGCTCTTGTTCCAATACTCAGAATAATTATATCCATATATCCAGTCCAGACTGTCTCATCCTCCCACCATGTACCTCAATGAAGAGTATGGCTGTATTCTCTGTAAGCCCTGCCTCAGTACTTGTTGGCTTCTGTAAGTCCCCCTAAGTCTTCTCCCCAGGTTAAACTAACTCAACCCTTTCTCACAGCTTGTATGCTCCAGCTACTGACCATCTTGGTGGTCTTGGCTGGACTTGCTCAAGCTGATCAACATCTTTCTTTTATTAGGGGGCCGCAAAATTGGAGGCGGTGCTCCAACTGTGGCCTAAGAAGTGCTGAGTAGAGCGGATTACTTACTTTCCTTGATCTACTGGCTTATACCCTTATTGCTATAGCCTTGGATCCTGGTAGCCTTCACTGCTGCTAGGGCTCACATGTTGCTGACTGTCCACCTGGACCACAGGTTCCCATACAGATGTGACCCTAGACAACAGTTTGCAGAATACTGTTTTTCACTAAGAAAGGCAAACACTGCATTAATATCTTAAAACTTTGACTCACATCTGCTTTCTTGCTAAAAGAGTGAACCACCACCTGCTATTAATTAAAAACAGCCTGCTCCAGCTAGTGGCTAAGATGGAACTCTGGCATATGCATCTTCTGTTTAAGCAGAGAAGTTGTATTAGGCGTTCATGTGACTTTCCTGGCATCCTGCTTCTTCTAAAGGCCAAATTCAACCCTCTCTCTTGAATCCCACAGGCTTTGAGCTGTGCCGAAAACATTTCCTTTCAATCAAAAGCTGTCCAACTACTGCTTTCTAAGCTGCCCGCACATGCACTGAAAGAGCCGTGTGGAAGTGTTAGTGAATTAGAATGAATTAGAGGTGCCAGGTTTTATAAAGGCTGGAGGAAATGCAATGTAAATGCCAGTGACAGAGAGGAACTGCCAGTTCCTTCAAGCTGAAATCTTGTTTATGTCTTTATGTGCGTGCTTTGTTCTTCTTCGCAGAACCCGCTGCCTCTCTGCCCTTCGTCATAGCTCCTTGCTATCTTTGTCTAGCAAGTCACTTGTCTTCATTTGTGGGCTATATCTTCATCCAAGTCACCTTTTCTCAGTTAACACCAAATTTTCCACTGCTGATGTTGGTGGGACCCTTACCTCTGTTCTCCCCTGTTCCCAACTTACAAAGCCTTTCTTGCCAGGCCAGACCTTGAACCCCAGGCATTGCCCATTGTCCCATTGAACGCAGTTCCATTCTCAACTCTGCCTCCCTCACCTCTTCCATCATGCGGCCTCCTCTCCATTTCGGCTCATTGTTCTGGCTGCTTTTTGTTGCATGTTAGAGCAGGTGCTTTAATCCTTAGTCTGACCCCTCTGCTGTCCTGTCCCTGGCTGTGGCTCAGTGAGGAGTTGCCTGGCTCTGCACAGCCAGAGCAGTAGTTGGTAGTCCCAAGCAGGTCCCACAGAGCAGTGTTTCCATGTCTGACTGGGAAAGGTTCCTGAAGGTGTCTGAAGCACCTGTGTCTCAAGCAGAAGCACTGTCACTGTAGGGCAAAAAAAGAAGAATCCTGCTGTTTCACACTGACCAGCATGTCTGGGCATGTGAGCTGCAACTCTTGAGAGGTCTCAAACCTGACTGACTTACAGCAAAAGGACAATAAGAGCCACCACCATCTAGAATTGCTGAACTTCAAGGCCTTGTCCAAATGTACAATTCCAATTTGAAATACAGGTTTGGTGTGGGTTTTTTTGTGGGTTGGTTTTTTTTTTGGTTTTGGGTTTTTTTTTGTCAAAATGGTGCCTTTTCTCTGATCCCATTCCTTGTTTTCTTCTATAAATAGGTATTTTATTTTGCTGTGGTTGATATTTGGCTGTATGGCACTGTTTACTTTCTCTCTGGTCTGCACAGCATCAAATGCTTTTGAGATTATTCAGTGTGTGGAAACATGTTCTGTTAGCCATCCTGTCCTGTGTGATATGACTGCCCGATGTCTTTTTTTCGTAGTCTTAGTTCTTTTAGCTTTTTTGTTTTTTGTTGAGGTAACACAGAATTACTGCTATTTTCAGTTCCTGAGGAAATGTTTAATGAATCATTTGCATGGCATCTCTGCACAAGGACTGAAACCAGTGCAGCTTAATGCAACCTATTACCCCTCTCCTCCCAAAGCAGTATCCAAAGGAGAAAAAAAAAAGTGCTATTTAGATCCTTGGCTTTTAAAATAACTTTCTGCTAGAGCTATGAGGTCCAGCTGTTTTCTAGCATTTACCTTTTCTTAATATAATTAGAAGTTTAGACACAGGTTTACTTCACAAGAACAAATCCCAGACCTCTTCGCACAAAGGCAGCCCAGGATTGGCAGGCATACTGCTGCTTGCAGTAGCCAAGCTTTTAATTGATTAATCTTCTGACAGTGCCGCAACGAGAACTGAACCTTTTAAATAGTGCCTTACTACTTTGAAAGTACTCCAAAGCACTTTCTAAAAAAACTGAGAGTCAATACTGCTTGGCACTGCGGCTGCAGGCAAACCCCACAGCTCTTACTCAGTCAGTAGCTGTTCAAATGCCACAACAGATGGCAGAGCTTGACTTTTTTTTTGGAGGAAGTGTCCCCTGGCCAGGCCACCAGCACACTCTCGTTTTATTTATTTATTTTTTCAGAGCATGCTGCAAAATTTTGTTGTAGCCATTCTGTTTGTAGAGCTCTCTTACTCTGCCCATTTGAAACTGTTACAGAACCTTTCTTGTTTGGGATTGTCCCTAGTGCCTCCTTTGGGGCATTTTACAGAGGGATATGCTGTTATAACTCTGCCCCCTCTAAGTGTGGCCTTTACTAGGGTAAAGTTTAACTTCAATCTGACTGATGGCTTGTGCATCACTTCAGGCAGGTGATAGGTTTGACTTCATTGCTGTGAGCATCACAACCCTGTGTGATTCAATGGGAACAACATCACAGAGCTGTTGCCACTCACTCTTCCTGTGCTTAGGGAGTTTTTTGCTACAGGATGCAAAGTTGATCTCCTCCTGCACTTGGAGGCATGTTCTTTGTGTTCTGGGAATTGTTTGATTCCCAGGAGAGTAAGCATGCCAGTGCATCCTTTGCTATGGCCTGTCCAGGTGCTTTCAGCACTCCTGCAAGTCACCTTCTCTCAGTTCATCTTAAATATTCTGGAGCTGTGAAGGCACCAGTAGGTAGGACTTGACCAGGTGTAATTTGCAACATGTTCTGTATAATTTGTAAAATGTGCCCCAGGTATTTGAAGCCTCATGTATGCTAAAGAGATGATGGTTACCTGGCATGCAGCAATCTGGATCTGGGAGGAAGAAGTCCTGGGGAAGTGCCAGCTCAGAGGTGCCTACTGCTATGAAAACCTCCTCTCCCAGTGACCCACAGCATGTGTTGGTTTGCAGAGCTGCAGTGGGGTAGGGAGATCTGTGGGTGCAGAGTTAACACCTTGTCCCTTAAGATGTGTTTATAGGTTTGTCTTCAAGCATGGGGAAGCATGTGAGCATGCCTAGGCCTTTGCCATGCTTGGGCAGCTGCTGGAGATGTTTGTGGCTGTCAGTCTCCCTCCAAAGGCTTTCCGGTGGTGGGATGGCTGTTGGACATGGAAGCTGTAACCCTGTCTCTGCTGTCAAGTCAGTGTGTAGCCTTGGAGCAAACTGTTCAATCTCAACTTGATCTCCTCTGAATATCTGACCTTATTTCCCTACTGTGTAATTTTTACAGCCACATGGGGATTGAAGATTAATTAGTTAATGTCTGTGAAGCGCTTTGAGTGTGTTATTTAAGGGTGAAGTACTATCGTAATTCTCTAGGGAAGGAAAGTGTCACTGTGTTTAATGTGTGTACTGGCATCTGTCCTTCCTCAAAACTTACAAACTCTGTTTCAGATCCTTTGTTTAACATATCTTCATTATTCATTTTGCCCTAGTTTGGAACTCACTTTTCATTTGATTTGAATTAGAAACATACCTTTTATATGGCACTAGTATGTAAAGTTAGTTTCAGCTTTTGAATATGTTACTGGTTTCAGTAGTATTTCTGGGAAATACTACCATAACCACTCCAGTCTATAAAATTGAAGGATTGCTCTAATTCCTGTGTAATTTTCACTGCATCTACTTTTCTAGAACGACTGTATCTTTTATATTTATTTTCATCCTGACACATCTGCACAATACCTACAGAGGGAAACTGTAATGACTCTCAGCAGTGAGGAGGATGCTCAGAAGGGTGCTTACCTTGGTTCTCCATACTGAATAAGGAGAAAAAGTGCAATGTTTCTTTGGAGAGCTAGCCATTACAATGTCAGATAGAAAGCTGGCATTCTTGCCTCTGTCTCAACGATAAAGTATTTTATATATTTTTGACTTCAAGTTTTCTGTCTTCTTCCATACAAAGTTTCTCCTGTGACCTTTGCTGTGCTTCTTATCCCTTAATTTCTCGCTCTGTCCTATCTCTAATGCTGTCATCAACTGTTGTTTACTGGAAAGCTGGCAAATATATGAACTAATCATCTTTCCTTCTGCCTGAAGCTTTCTCTCCAGGGATCTTTAGAAGGCAATTTCTTTTCTCTAAATCAAGGTGGCAGAAATCACATAGCTTTCATTTTGCTGATTCCATGCAAGGTCATTTGATATTTTTAAAGCTCTCCCACTTCTTGTTAATAATGTGTCCTACCCTCAAAATAAGTATTCTGTGCATAGCCACTCCAATGACTTATTATATGTCTTGCTCTCAGAAGAAACCCTGTAGTTGCTGTCAAATATGTGGCTCTTTAGACAGTTCAGGGATCCCAAGACAATGGCTGGGCAAACTTCTCTGTAGTCTAAGGCGACCCTTGCTGGGCACAGAGCAGAAGGACGGCAGGGGACAAAGCTAGACATGCTTTTCCCCCCAGGTGTGTATGGGAAGGGTGCTGGCAGCACCTGAGTTTTTGTTAGGGTTGCTGGAGGGCACAGCAGCTGCGCCTGGACACAATGGTGTTTTCCCATCTGCTGTCCGCAGGCTGTTGTGAAAGGCCCCCAAGAGAAGAATTAAAAGTTCTTCATTTGCTCTTGCTCTTTTGGCCTTGGCACCAACATAGGGACTGTTTTGGCATAAAAACTGCTTTTCTACATTGCAGTTTGTCACATAAATGGTGGTTTAGGTCTAAAATGGATTGAATATGACTCTACTCCAGCTACTGTATATTGTGTTTATAGATAACTATTTGTTGATCCATACGGGAATTGCTTTCCATTTTTAGCATCTATATAAAAATCCATGCTATATATAAATATGTAGCCTTTATAAGGACTTGAAACTTCTTCCCACAATGCTGACACATTTACAATGACAAAAAATCCAACCTTCAGTGTCCTGAAGACCTGCCTTCTAACACAAAGCGCACTCATTCTCACACAGGCCAATTTTTTAATCTACCAATATACTTTTGAATATTTTTGGGAGGTCTGGAATGACCTAGCAATCTAGATAACTGCCTCCTAATTACAAGTAATGAGAAGGCAGATGCCAGCCTGTACAGAAGTGTCAATAGAGAAGCATTGTCTGTATTGCTCACTCTGAAGTTAACATGCACAGACAAAATTATTGCCTAATTTCAGCTGGTAGCATTGAGAGTAAAAGTTGTGTCGAGGGGGGGAGGCTTTCCAGTGCTGTCCCTGTGAGGTGTGTGCCAGTATGTGAGGTATGTTCCCATCTCCTCTTAAGGAAGGCTGCTCACAAGCTGGATGGGGAGTCTGTGGTTATGTGAGAACTGAAGCACACTGGGCTCTGTCGGTTCATCATCCATCACCGCACGGACTCTGTGCTGACACTGGAGAAGGGATGACTTTTAATATTACTATTTCTCCAGGGCTGTCTCAAGACTGGTGAAGACAGCTCTTTCATAGCTATACCTCCCCAGCATAACTATTACTGCAAACAGTGGCTTGCACTTAGCCAGCCTTCTGGAAATCATTGTCTGTATTCTCATGTGTAAAAGAAGTGAACTATAACTTTGCATAACTCCTAAACTTGCTTTTCTGCATAGTTATATAAAATACAAGTATCCTGAGATAAAAATGAGTGTTTTGGTATAATCAGTTTCCATAAATATTTCATTGGTGTAATTACCTGGTGCTTTAAATTATTTTCTTGCTTGGCTTGTGTCTGATAAAAATACAAAATCTAATTCATTTCTGGAGCATGAGTTTGAAATAAGTGTGTGGAGGTATCTGTAAAACCTATTAGAAGAAAGGGGAAAAAAATAGTCATGCAGGAAAAGAACATCCAATTGTGTTCAGCAATATGAGATGAAATTGAAAAATGCCCTTCCAATTTGTGAAAATCTCAGCAGTATACTCGATTAAAAGGAATTTTGAAATGTAAGTTGTTGGAACATATAGAAAGAGAACAGATCAGATCTGAATACCTTTCCCCCTTTTTTCCCCCCTTTCTTGTTTTAAAGATTTGTGCTAGAGCGCTGACACATAATACTGCAGCAGGCCTGAAAAATCTCTCTTAAACCCATGTAACAGTTACTGTGATTCTTTTGGATTTAGGAGTTTATGGATTTTTTTACATTTTGCATTTGCTTTTTTTCCCCCCATCAGCTAATTTCCTTTATTTTTGCAGTAAATGATAGAGCATGCCATAGAGTCAAGATTTTTCTTAATGATTTTTATGACATAAATTACATCAGAGATATTTTTTTCAGACTGTTTTGCTCCTGTCTGGAAGGCTGAACTGAACTCCAGCATGTATAAGAGTTCTTCATCCTTTGCCCAATTTTTTGAGGTCTTTTCTCCTTTAATTAGGCCATTTTTTTTTGTTCTTACATCCACACCAAAAAAACCCCCAAACAGCTGATGTCAGCAGGCTCGGATCACCATGGAGATCTTCCTGAAGTAAAAGCTGATATTAGTTCCTATTGGCCAATAATGAAGCATTATGGATCAACACAAGCCAGCTCCTCAAAATCCCAAATCCTCTTGGGTGTTTCATACCTCTTAGAAAGCAAGCTGCAAGTTCATGGCCTGATCCCTGATAAAACCCAACCCTGCAGCTCCCTCTAGAATTGCATGGGTCTGTTTTCCCCAGATGCCCATGTCTGCACTCTAGGAATAAGTAAACCATTTGTCCTGTTTTGAATTAGACCAGAACCAATGGTACTGTTACTCCAGTGATAGCTATAAACACCGAGTGTTATCACTTCTAGGAGCAGATACTGTCTGAAAAACATGTTAACTTCACAAAGTGCAGTCTTAGAAGATGTGGGAAAAGGGCTTAACTGAAAAATAAAATCACTAAAAGAATAAATGGTTCTGTTCTAATTCAAACCAGGATGCCATGTCAGAGGATGAAGCAATGTATCCTGCATGAGTACATTGCTCATTAAACTTGAATGAAAACAAGAGATTCTTATGTTGTAAAGGCAGCAAAGAGAGGCTGGGTGAGTTTCACTAGGGTGATCTTGGCATTAAGAGCAAATACTGCCACGTGATGAGAGAATAATTGACACACAAAATGCATATATTTGGGTCTGAATGCAGGCTGCTGCAATGAGTGGTTACTTGCTTACATTGAGCAGGGTTGCTTTGTACTTCAAGGCTCTCTAACGCAAGCACCCAGTGGGTGGCGGTGTACTAGCTTTGGATAAGGCATGTTCTGTGTGGGTTTTTTTTAATTCTCTAGCTAGTTTCCATGGTGATGACTGCAGCTTTGATGCCTGTGCAAAAGTGGAGAGGGAAAGGGAAATAAGAGGGCGATATTGCATTAAACTAGGAGTTGAGTAACCCATGGAAGTCACAATGGTCACAGCAAAAAGCAAGTTCTGCCAATAAGAAAGTGGTAGACACAGATAGATGGATGCCTGAAGAGCACCTTGCATCAAGCTGTTTTGCTGGAGTGTTCTAAAGCAGTGATAAACCTGAAGGATATGGGGGGGGGGGGGCAGAATAAAACAAGGCAAATTTGTCATGTATTAGCTGAACTAGACTCACTGCTGGAGTTTTTAGAAGATTTTTGCATTGTATGCATAAAGTTGTGATAAAAATAATACTCAGTAAAACTGAACATGGATTCTTCTGCCAGTAGTTTGAAGTGATACATCAGAACAATATTGTGAATTTAAATGCCAGGTTAGAGAAGCATTGTTTTTGATGAACTCATTCAAGTTTCACATTGAGTCAACTTCATTTTCTGGTAATTTGAATTTGTTAAAACTATATCTAAAATTCTCTTTTGCACACATTGCACCTCCTCTGCAGCAGTAACCTCCAAATTACACAGCAGAGGTATTGAAATTCACGCACTGCAGTAATTGTCGATACTGTTGACTTTGCACCGTAATTGTTTGTGACTGCGATGAGACGTGGCTGAATTTAATGCCCACAGTCTACATCTTATCAGCGTAGATTGATCCAGGTCTATTTTATGTAAAAGCTGCTGATCAAGGAGTGCTACAGGTCAGTCTGTTTCTCAGACCTGCCTCTTCCTCGCTGCTTCAATTCGGTCAACTTGAGCAGAGTCAGATGGAGAGAGGTCTGCCAGCTCTTGCGAGGGGGCAGAAGTTAAAGTCCTAACACACTGCACCATCTGGAGCTCTGAAACCATGCTGTTTGCTATAAATCTAACTGTGTATCAAAGTTTTAGTTTAGTTCTTTTTAAGAAGAAAAAAAAAAGGCGGGGGGGGATGATGTTCAGGGGAGTACTTTACCAGTGCAACTTGTGGGAGTGTGCATATGGGTCATGGTGGTCTTTCTCCAAGCTTCCCTAAGCTTCCAATAAAACTGCATCCCAAATTCATCATTGATGATGTTCTAAGTTTTCCTTCCCCGCCCCCCCCCCCCCATCTCTATCATCTCTCATCACCTTTGCCCTCAGGCTCCTTGACCAGTACCCAGACACCAGCAGAAGTCTCCCCACATGCAGTTTCATCCTGCCTCACTGAGGATCTCACTAGCCCCTGAAGCGATTCTTCTCTGATATTGCTAAGCTCACCTTCAGACTCCTGCCTTGCACAGCAGATCTGCAATATGTCTGGTGTTCCTCCAAATCATGCTCGATATGCGGCCTCAGGTGATACAGCAGGAAGACTTGAGCATACCTCACTTCCATGGCTGGATTTAAAGCTTTATGTCTGATGTTGATTATTTGGTTTTGAGGTATAGGTACATGTAGTAGGAGTTGCAAAACCATCATTGGAAAGAGACAGTTGCTTCTTTGACTGCTAGAGGGACAATGAGGATGACAAACCTTGTTTGCAGAAATTGATGTGCGTGTTTCTCAGTGTTCAATGTGGTTTTCTAAAGGATCAAACGGGAGGAAAATCAGCCTTCCTGCAGCTCTGGGTGCAGGAGTATGCGCAGGAGGTATGCTGGAGTCTCAGTAAATGTCAGGTTTGAGCAAGATACGAAAAGAAAGTAACAAAAGGGACTACTGGATCTTTTTACTCTTTTCTGTGGTTGCTCTGTCTCTGGAGGTACCTTTCTCATTCTCAATGCACACACTTCCTTAATGAGAGATAATCAGCCACATTAGTCATATGCTTCCCGGTCCTCAAAGCAGCTCTTCTATATGGGGGATGTTTGGGCATTGCTATGACTCTTAAATGAGTGATCTTTGTATCAAAGGGTGGCTAGACAAGATTAAATATGATTGCTCTGTGTTTAATACAGAATATCTGAGGATAGTTTTTCTCTGTTCAGTTAAGTTACACTTCAGGGAGGTAGCCTGGTCAAATTGACTTCATGGGCATGAAACCTTCATTGTCATTGTGGAAAACTATCTCACTTGAAGGAGTTGTTTTATGAACTTATACAGGTTCTTGCAAGCTATTTGAGGGATGCTAAATAAATTGCAGCCAAGGAAAGTTGACAAGGATCATAGCTGCCAAATTTCTGATAGCAACTTCATAATTTCATTACTTTTTCAGCAACAAAGAGAAGAAAAATACTGTGAACTTGGCAAAACCTGGTTTTCTGTAGTTCTTAGGATGTGGTAACAATCCTTACTAAAATGACTAAATATAAGTCAGCAAAAACGTAACCTGCTTTCAACAAAAATTAAATCTATGTAACCCTACCAGTATCTAAAATTAGTGTATGACTTTTTTTACATAGAAACTTACACATAACTTTCTTTTCAGAATTGTTGCCTCACATGTGTTTGTAAATCAAAACAATTCCCACCATTTTATTAGTGCTACAGTCCCATTTTCAGGTTACTACAATGCATTTAGAGTTTTGGCAAGGTAATGATGCTTAGTCTCTGGCTTTCAAAATGCAGTGTTAATAGTTGAACAAATTCTTTCAGATTTGCAGCATTCGTCTTCCCCAGAGGTCCATGTTTCCCAGAAGGCTGAAGACTGATATCAGTTTGAGTCTGGCCTGTCAAATAAGCCTAGGTGCTGCATACCAATCTCAAATGCTAAGCTTCAACAAGTCTGCTTTTTCAGTCTTGGCAAGGAACACTTCAGCTGATAAAAATTTAAAATTAAAAATACCAAAAGAGTCCAACAAGTTCAAGCATTTGGTAGTAAAGAAAAGAGAGCTCAGATTTCTAGGGTTATAACCAGGTTTCCAGACTGGAGGCAATTCATCGTATGGTTGTTTGTCCTATCTTGTTTGCTGTGTATTGTGTAATAGAAGATAGCACAGCAATTGGGGTTTGGTGCAGCTTTTGGCACTCTGTGGTAGAGTTTGACTGCCTGTAGCTAAACCAGGGCTTTGCACAACACGTATGTGCTATGCAAGAGGAGTGTTGAAGATCTCTGTAATATTTTTTTTGGTGAGTCAAAAAGAATATGCGTTAAATGGTAGAAAATACTTGCTTCTCAGAAGGCTGCAGTGAATTATGAGTAAGCTTAAGTTTGCGTATTTTAAGATTTAAGGAGAACTTGTCTCAGTTCTGAATTTTTCTTCCTGAATTGAGACTGCCCTGTGCATTATAGCAGGTGGTGAGAGCCTGCCTTTTGTAGGAGCTATAAAATCAATTTTGTTATTTAACTAGCTCAGCTTCCTTGAAATTGTCGGAACCCAGTCCTGACGCTGCCTCTGACCTTTCCATGTTCTTCATCTGGCACATTAAACAGTTTGTGGCCAGCCCTGTGCCAGTAAATGCGTGACATTTGTTAGAGGTTTTGCTGCGGTGAGTAATAGTGGAGGGAGGATATATTCTGTGGGCTTTTTCAGGCAAAATGCCTTATTTCCTGGTTACCTGCAATTTCAGGAGACTGGACTTGATGTAGATGGTGGCCTTCAGCACGATGTTCCTCAGGTGATTATGTGGAGATGTGACTCTCTTGACTTGCAGTCTAATGCTCTGGGATCACAAGTGTTATTTTCTATCAGTTCTGTAATTGCCTGGGTATATTCTGTGTCTGCAGTCTGAAATCACATGTTCAAAATAAATCAAGCACATTTGAGTAGCTTCTATCTTCGTGACTTGTGGTTAGGGCTATTTTATGAGCTGTGCCAATGTAGTGATTATAATAGAAAGACTTTTAGGGAATAATGACTGTGCTGTATCCTAGGAGCAAATGGCTGAAACTATAAAGTCAAGTTAAGAATGCTTTCTAAAACAGCTCTCAGTTTGCCTCTCACTCCAATGTGAGCAACTTAGGTGTAGTGCCACTCAAGTCAGTGGTTCAGAATGAATGTAAATGATGGGAGCGAGTGGTCCAATATTGCAGATGCCAGTTTAAGGGGTTCAGCTAGTTTGCATATTCTCAGGTTCAGTCTCTGAATGTCACTTCAAGGTTCTCCCATGTTTGGGATATAACACTTCCCAGTTACCTGCAATTTGAGCAGAACTCATAGGCACAGACTATTTAGCCAAAATGACCTGTCCATGACTTTTAGAAAATTCAAAAGGGCAAGTCTTCTGTGTTAGCTCTAAATGTCAACACTGAATCTACTTGATTTTCTGCAATAAGAGCGCATGAGACTGTAAATGAAATGTGCATCAGAGCAGGTTTCCTAATTTTGCTGACCGGATTAAAGACTGAAAGAAATTTCAAATACCTCTTAGTCAGTAAGGATTTTCTTCCCTTGTAGTCTGAGTAAGAGTTTCCCTCTGAGGAGGATTGCTGCCACTTTGATGGCTGCACATTTAAATTATTTACAAAGCAGATAAGGAGAAAAGTAAATATAATGGCTTTTACTGAAATTGTTCTGTTTGGTGTAGTGGTGACTTGGCAGTGCTGGGTTAATGGTTGGACTTGACGATCTTAGAGGTCTCTTCCAACCAAGGCTATTCTTTGATTGGTCTTATTTTATTGTGTGTGTGGCATCAGCCTGAAGCCACCCAAACAGTGGATCTGTGACAGTACTGAAGACCAGCTATATAAAGTAACATCTTAGCTGGCTATTTTATTCCCACAAGCCTGCTAACTGCAAGTGAAAAGCACAAAGCATGCCTATGTTCATGTCCTGGCTACATATGCAAGTGAAAGATTTTCTCATGCTTTTTACATTAATGTGCTCTAAACTGCTAAGTCAGAGCTCTTATTTTCCCCTTGAGCTGGCAGCACAGGCCAGCTCCCTTTAATCCACACATTAAGAACAGATTTTAAAATGTGTTGTTTTTGGAAAGATGTTCAGCAACTTCCCTTTTGAATCCAGACATAGAGGTCTCTTTCCAGAATTGATGACCTGTACTCGAGTGAACCTCTCTGTCTCTGGGCTTTGTGAAAGACTAAGTTTGTGAGTTCAGGGATCACCTTTCTAAATGGGGCCTCATAAAAGGCAAGGTGAAAGGAAGGGCAGCTTGAAAGGGGAAAAAAACCCAGATGAACCTTGAGAGTTTGGTTTGGCAAGAAACAGTGCAAGTTAGTTTTGCTTTAAAAACTTTTACTGGACTCTCCCCTGTCTTCATTATACCTTATTTTTATTACTTTCATCATGTGTTAATATATAAAGCATATGGATGTGGCACTGTACAAGTGTGACTTAGTTAACTCGACCCTTAATTTCTCTTGTGCACCCAACCAGAGGTATCAGAGGAGTGATGTCCTTGTGGCTTTCCTCACTTCAGCCTGCTAGGTTTATGGTGGTGTTCTCAGCAGGGATGGCTCCATACTTGCCATATGGGGTGCAGGATTAACAGAGTAAAACCACAACTTTACCCTCCTGAGTACTTACAATTAATGCAATTATCCAGCCAACAATTGCACATCTCCCTAATATCTTATGCTGTGTGCAGAAGGGATGCCCTTCTCATGAGCTGAGTACAGTGTGTACGAGCAGTTGTGGTGGCCTTCATGGTCCATTGTGAGGACCAATACAAAGTTTTTGTGTCTCCTCTAGGTGAGAAAGTTGAGTTGTGCTGTAAGGATTTAAGTCAGCCACTGCTTATAGTCCTTCTAAGGCTACTGTGTTTGCTGTGTGCTAGTGGTCTTCCTTTTTCACTTATGACCCATGTAATTATGATTACAGAAGGATTTGCTGCTGTATCTCATTACTGTTTTCTATGCAAACATTTCTCAGTAAGGGAGTCTATTTCATTTTACACGTCTGGAAAAAATGACTTGGTTCCTTCAGTATTTCAGTAGACCATCCGAGTTGTTAGCATTCTTTGAAGGCCTTATTGAGGTCAGCAATTCCTAGAAACAAGTTCTATACTGTCTTAGGAAACAAAAGTTTTGAATATTTCATATAAAGGCTTCCTATATTTGCAGTTTAAAAACCAATCTCTTTACGTAGGCAAGGCAAATGCTAAGACATTTTGCGTGCAGTCTGCTGACGGCTTTTGCAAACATTAAAAGTATTGCTGTTTCCACTTCCTTGATCGAGTGGGTTGCAATAAAATTTCATTTTGCTGTGTCATTTAAAACAGTTCAGTAGAGTCAGAATACCTATTATGATGCAGACTCATTGCATATATTTTTGTGCTTTTTGGATATGTGCATAATCTGAGACTCATCTTTAGTGCTGAGAAGCTGGTGCTGAACTGTAGACAGTATTTGGAAGGCTGTATCTACTATATTCATGGCATGCACCATTTATTTCCTTTCTAATCAGTCATTTTTCAAGGCATAAATACCTTACCTCCATCCAGTACAGGCACATAAAATCAGAACACCCCTTCCAACCTTTCAAATTCATTAAAATAAAGGAAATTCTAATTTTGTCTCCAGATGTTTGAAGACATACTCAAGTACAAAAAGGATGTGGGAGAAGACTTGTACATGTGTAGTTAACTGTGTAATTAAAAAGCCAGGGAAATACAGTTGGAATCACTTTTGATTCCAGAAGGGAAACATACGCGTTCAAATTAATTATTTTTTTTTCTCCAGGTTTCACTCATTTTTTGGGACAATATCAAGTGTCTGAATTTAAAATTCAGCGTTATCCTTGCAAGGCAGTTATGTCAGACTTGCTTTTTTCAATTTGTAAGTGAATCAGGAAAACACTAAAACAGATACAGTGTTACTCCTTTCATTGTGAGTAGCTAGGTGAAATTCAGGGTCTCGTAATTTATCACAGCCATGAGAACAAATTGCTGATGGAATTGCAAGTATTTTACTGTAATTCAGCGTATTTGCAAGTGCATTCCAAGTTCTACTTTCTGGATGTGTTTTTACCTCTGTTAATCACAGGAAGTTAAATTATTTTGCATAATAGGGGTTCTGCAAGCGAAATATTGGAGTATCAAATCCCTGGCAATCAGGTTAATTTTAAAATTTCTTAGTTTGCTCTGAAAGTTCAGAAACATGTTGTCTTCATTTTGGAGGGAGGGGAGGGTACTGTAGCAACATTGTGTTCATGCTTAGCCATAATAGTTAATCACCGCAAATTAATGAGGGATGCCCAAAGGAGAGAGAATTGGAGACTGTGTCCCACCAGGCATGTTGCAATCATGCTGCTCCTTCTACCCTGGCCAGCTATTGAACCACATCATGCATTAGTTGAGATACCAGCCATCTGTTGAGGTTAGCAGATCTGAGGAGCTTGCTTTGATTCTAAACATGAGGCAGCAAAAAGTGGATACCCTTGCAGTGAATTGTGAGGCTTAGCTACATGTTTCACTTGAAGTCAGATACCAAAAAACAACCCTAATTTAGGAATGAAAGTTTTATGTTGAGCCAAATGGATCGATCCAGCTGTTCCAGCAAAATGTCTCGCTCGCGTCTGGATCATGAATAACAGGGACTTTATTAGCCACTCCTTTTTCCTCTGAGCTTTTAATTCCTAGGCAAAAGGCACCAGTGAACTCTTCTCAGGAGCACACATAAAAGAGCTGGGAAGTGTAAGCTAACAGCTTGTTGCTTCCCTCCTCCTTACTCTCTCCAACTGGAGATCCTAGCCAGCCAGATTTATAATCAACAGTTATCCACACTTCCAGCTTTTTACTGTGGTGTTTCAATCTCTTATTACTGTACAGTGACCACCAAATTCTCATAGCTTCCTCAGTTTGGGCTTCTCAGTTGGAGAGCTTACAGGGCTGGAGCAAAGGCCACTGGAAATGGTGCAACTCAGCACAGTTGTTGCTGGGGTGCCTGGAGTGGGTTGTGCTGAAGCACTGGGGATCTCTTCATATTCTTATCTGTTTTGCCGCAGATATGCTGTCAACGATTAAGCTTTCTACAGGGAGCCACAACCCTGCCTATATTGATTTTTCTAAACAGTTCCTCTGTTTTAGTACCCTTGAAGGGACTATATGTCTTTTTAATTAAAAATAAAGTAAATATCAAACGAGTGATGAGGGGTGCAATGGGCAGAAAACCAGCTGCATATTGACTTTTTGTTCTGGAGGTGGATTCATAGAAACAGCTTACTAGGAACTCCAGAAGAAGAAAATGTTTTACTGGTTATCTTATATGGTGACCTCATGGGAAACATGCTGGTGTGCCTTGGAAATACAGCTGATCATTTACTTTAGACTCTGGAAAATTCAAGAAGTTAAATTCATACCACAGGTTTTTTTTTAAAGTCTTCACTGATACTCCAGTTTTGTCCCTGAAATGTCTGTGCTTCCACTGGGTACTCATAGGCTGTGATCTTCCATTTCACCAGTACAATGTGTGCATTCCCATTGAAGGGGTTATGTTGAAGTTCTTACTAACATAAATTGAACGTATTTATATATTATTATTGTTGTTAGTTTATTCTTTTTCAAAAGACTACTTCAGAATAAGTTTATGTACTCATAGATATTTAAAAATACTTCTAGAAAACTGGAGTTTAGATGTATGACACATTAGGGAGCTGTTGCAAGTTAGAAGTATATGCACAGATAGATACCACAGGATGACCAGTACACAATTAATTCACAATTCTCTTTGAGGTAATTCAGTTGCATAGCAGTAAGGTCAGTTGAAGCAACTGAAGCAAGCTTGTAACACCAGTAAAATGCCAGTTCATGAGTTGATATTTTGTGCAGGTTTGTTAAACTTCTATTTGCACAAAAACCCCACCATAATAATCCTTGATGGCATTTGTTCAGGGATTTGGAGACCTGAAGGAGGTGAAGAAGAAGAGGGGTTTCTCTGACTCATTCTGTATGCCCTGTGTTTGGTTCATCATGGGCGCCGGTAAAGTAATTGAATGAAAAGGAAAATAAACCCAGGAAATAATCAGTAAATCTCATTATGCTCAGGAGAGAGTATCTTTATTTTGGACAAGGATATTTAAGGATGTAGAAATGGAGTAACTTGCTGGGGATCACCCAGGTGGCCAGGGCAGAGCTTGGAGCAAAGGCCTGCTATGCAGATGTCTGCTCTTACGTGCTGCTCATTGGACCACCAAGCAGAAGAAAAAGGAAATACTGGAATTGCACTTTTAACATTTCCATAGTAAGCATAGAGTAGAGTTCCTCTTATAATTTTATAGCAATAAATCTTATTTGACAGTTTTGTTGTATTGTAGTGAGAGATAGATGGGAAGGAGGATGCAAACAATCGATTGCTTTGTCTAACTAGGCAAGAGCAGGAGACATGGATTTACAGGAAGAATAGTGAAGCTGTTTGAATCAACTAATTTTCTTAGAAGATAATCCCAGAATTTTCCTGTGGAAGAACATCTCTGGCTATTTGCTATAGAAGAAGTTAGAAAACTTCCAGAGCAAGCTACAAGGTTTGCCACACCATAGTGTGCTGGTCTGTGTGAACAGTGTGGTGGGCTGCAGTAACTCAGCTGTTCTCTGGACTGGAGATAAATTGTGGAGACAAAGGAAATCTTAATTTCTGTGGTTTAAATAGTGATTTAGAGAATCATTCCTAAAGTGGATCAATGAAGTAATCTGTTTCAGGTAAATAGGTATGGGTGAGCAAAAAGGTCCAGGGAAGTACACATCTTAATGTCGTTAACATCTCGGTGGGCCTGTACAGTCTGAGCATAGTTTGTGCTTCCTGAGACAGGGTAGTGTTTTCTCTTTGCTGCTCTTTGTTTGGAAACAGTTTCCTTTAAGGCTGATTTACCAGAGCAACAGTGCATTGATGCACACACAAACCTATTTTGCAAGGGTAGAAACCAGAAAGCTCAGTTTCCACAGAAAAGGGGAAATTTTTGGAATTCCTTCTGCTCCCGGCCCTGAAAATTTTGCAGGATATGAAGTTTTGTACTGGTCTATTAATAAGAATTGTCTTTTTAATTCTGGTTCTGGATCCAATTACTGAATTGAGACAGCATTGTTGTCTGTGCAGCATGCAGTCTCCTACTTCTCCACAAGTTTATAGTCAAGTGGGTATCAACACACAGCTGAAATGAATATTTTATTTTTTTTTTCCTTTGTAAACTATGCTGCTGGCCTCACCACCACCACATGCAAGCATCTCTTAAGGAGAATGCCAAATTATGCATAAAACCCATCCTTTACCACTGGCAATATCAAATGACTGTTTTTTCTCTGATTGCTACTACTTTTGTCTTCTCTGTGTCCTGTGACATTTGATTCTATCGTGTACTTTTGTGTGGTGAAAGCTGGTTTGTGCAGTAGCAGTATTCGCCATGAAGTAATGAAGCATGGCCTTCATGGGCACGTTTGTTTGGCAAGACTCTTCACAGCAGTCCAGTTGGGAGCTGACTTTGCTAAAGCTCAGCTTATGACAGAATATTTTCTTTGAAGCATAGCTACTGTAGCATTTGGTATTCAGTGGCTCTGGGCACAGTACATCTAAAGGAGTTCATCCAATATTGATGGTCTTCCAGTAAAATCTGGAGGAAAAATAAAGCCTGTTTCTTAAAGCTCATATTTTTGACTTTTCTACTTGTTACCTGATCTTGGTCTGAAAGGTCACGAGTTTGAAGCCTTAGCAGGCTAAAACACAGCATTAAAGGTCTATGCTCTATCTTTTGTAAATGCAAGTTAATGTTTTCTCTGACTTGCAGCCTTATGGAGAAAAGAACAAGCCTGTTTGTGAGAGCATTGCTGTATAGTGTAAATCAAAATAATACTATAGTGTCTGACAGTTTCTTTAGGCTCTTTTAGATCAGTCTTATATTAGAAAGTTGGCACCAGAGAGGATGACTGTGCTGCTGTCTTCGAATGCGGTTTTAAAAGGGATAGTCCTGCCCTTCTTTTGGACACAGAGAAAATGAGTTCTGTTTCCTGATCTGACTGAGAATAAATCTCTTTGGTTTATTGCTGTTGTCTTTTACACTGCTGCTTTGCCATCCACGCTCAGTTGTAAGTGCAAGGAAGGACCACAGGAACCTGGAAGGGGCAAGGAAATGGACTGATGCTTTTTGCTGTCCAGATCAGCTTAGGCTGGTTGATGTTTCCACCCTTAGGCTGTGTTCACATATCCACTGAGGATAAAATTGGTGTTTCTTAAGGACTTGCTGATCTCCAGGTCAGACGCTGTAATAGGCTGCGTGGGGCAGTGCCAGACTGTTGCAAAAGAGACATTGCTTAAGCTGAGCTGACTTATTTTGCATTTTCCAAGAGGCTATAACTTCTTGAGATGCAGTACTGTGCTGAAGATGCTTCAACTTGTATGAGCAAAAGCAGTTCATCGAGGTGTTGGCAGTGTCATCAGCATTTGCTGAGGCAGAACAGCTGCCTGGGTACTGGAGATCTTAACCAGTGTTGTCTGGTGTGAATGTCTTGGATGTATGATCCTGGCCTGCACAGGTACACTGACACAACTAACTTTAAAGGTGCATTAGTGAGCTGCTTTGTAATCTTTTTCATATGAAATGGCACTAGTTATGTTGTATATTTTGTGTGTATCTACATGTTTACCTTTAAACCTATTAGATGGGATTTTGCATGGTGTGTACGGGTAGGCTTTACACTTCTTTCCATGTACAAACTCACGTTGGATATCTGAAATAACAGGTTTGTAATGAGAAACCACTGAACCACTGAAGCCATTCTTTGGCATTAGAGATTCATTCAGTGTTCATGGCTGAGACTGACAACAATGTTGTAATGTTGCAGTTCAAACAAATATGGAAATAACGATACAGTTTACTTAAAATTCTCTTATGCCATGGAGAGAATAAGTAAATGTGATTTCATTTCTGATATTCTTTACTAGTTTTTCATACACAAGTGTGGTGTAGAAGCATTTGTATTTCAATTTATTTTATAGAAAAGCCATCTTTAATAATCTCTCAGTCAGCTCATTATGAATAGCAACCTCTGATCGCAGAAGGCTATTAATTCTTAATTATCTGCTGGTAATTTACTTGTGCATGAATTTAGCAATCCATTAGGTGATGATTTATTTTTGAGAGAAATATGTAATGAAAACTTTTAGTATTTGCTTTCCCTCAGCCCCGCTTTTGGCTTGCAGTGGAATTAGCTGATTGATTAGATTACAGGATTTATCCAAACCACACTCTGTGTGTGAGAGATTGTAGTTAAGTATATTAAGAAAATCTGAAGCAAGACACAGATAAATGAAATGGTGTTTTTGATGGCAGTGTCTGAATTAGGCTAGTGGCTGAGAAATTGGAATTTAAATTAACAAACACTAGAGGATTGATCTAATTCAAGGATTGTTTTTTTTTCTTCCGATCTCTCTTGATTTATTGATGCCTAAAAGTTTTCAAGTGGAAATATAAATCTTGCACAGCAGAGGAGCTCAGTAGCAGTGAGCTGGTTTTCTTCTGTACTGTGGAGCTACATAGAGTATGAACTGTAAACTTTGATCTAATGCTGCATTTCCACACAACAGGGAGGGATGGAAAGCAAGACCTGAACCTCTCACTGCCACTTCAGCTTGACTGTTGTGTGGAGCCATGTCCTGCCACCTCTGCTCATGCTGAATGCAAGCAGGGGAGAACTAGTATATTTTGCATATAGCTTTCCAGAAGTAAAGTCTGGTGTTTCTCTAAAGCGCTCACCTCTGTCCCAGTGCTCTTTCTGTTGAGCATAACATTAGTCTCAATTTTCCAAAAGTGCTCTAGCTTACTTTGTGCTATGCCAGGAGCTAAACATTTAATGGTGGGTGCCATCTGGTTGACTTGATAATAGTCTTAAATTTGTGACCGTGGCTCAGCAGCTGAGCTGTCTGGGTGTGCAGCTTTTGGTAATTTCATTTACTGTCGCTTGCAGTGGATGGGGTGGGAAGTTAAACCCAGTCACTTCTATTAGCAGTTGTCTTTTCACACCTCCTTCTGTGCCTTAAAGGCATAACATGACAGTTTATGCTTGAGGTACTGGAATATATTGGAATTTGCTGTTTTTCCTGGTGGTTTCATGTGCACCAAATTAGGCCTCTTTGCTGAGCAGTTCAGCTTAGAAGTTAATTAGTCATTAAAAAGAGTTAGTTTCTCTATTAACTGAAGTTAGCTTTAGTGGGCTGTCTGGAAAGCCACTGCTGTATGTGAGTCTTGCAGAGCAAGCCTACTCTGTGTGGCTGCCATTCTTGACAGCACAAAGCCGAGAGCAGGGGCTGCTTTTTCCTGCCAAATGCCTAGTCCTCAAGTGCCAGCTTGCTACTTTTAGCTCTGTTCGAAGGAGTGACAGAGTCTATGGCACATTTGTCACGTCAAAGATTTTGTTAGTAATTGGCCTCAAGTCTGACAAGATAAATAACTTGGAGGAAGAAGAAGATGTCATTAAATAAATATCATTCACACTTCTGCTGTGCTGGGCACAGTGGTCCCTAAGCAGAGCACAGTGTAGCACATCCTCATTGATGTCTGAAAATGGCAAAAGATGCAGTTTGTGCCCCACATAGGGAATACCTAGGAATCTGCTCCCTGAGGGCCACAGCTCTGATTAATGTGATTTGTACGTGACAGGGAATGGAAGACACCTTCCTGGTGACTGCTGTCCTTAATGCCGCAGCCATGAGGGCTGTGCCCTGGCCAGGCTTGTGCAGATCATCCCTCCACATTGCTGTGACCCTTTGTAATGCCTGTAGGCAGCAGGACACAAGTTTATCCAAATATACCTGCGCCAGAAAGAGGCAGAAACTGAGACCTGAAAAGAAAGACGGATCCAATATCTCTTAAGCAGTATTCTTTTAAGTGGGGTCTCCTCTATTTTGACAGCGTTTCTGATAGTGGAGCAATAGAAATGTTGTGAGCCTGGGACAGTTCTGCTGGTCTGTACCTCTTAACGTGAGCTCGGTTGTGTCTTGTCACAAGGTTGGGGAAAGCATCAGCACAAGACTGGTGAGCGAGGGTACTGCTGGCAGAGGCTTCTTGGAACATTGCCTGTGGTTCGTTTTTGCTCTCACCAGAGCTGCCAGAAATGTTGGCCAGCCCCACTGGTGGCAGCTGCATGCCCCTTAGAGAAGAGTTTCCAGGTGTCTGGCCAGAAAGATGGAGAAGAGATGCAGAAGCTATGTTTTCAGATAAGCTGTATGCATTCTTCATCAAATTTGGGCCTTTGTCTTAATTGTGTGTAGCCTGTAAACAAGCTGATGTAGTTTGGGCAATTTGTAACCTCTCTTCTCACACCTAGCTATGGTGGCAGGATGCAGAGCGGTGGTCTGATGGGCCGTGTCAACTCCTGGCTTCATTATCAGCAGCTGTGGGTGAGGAGCAATATGAGATGGCAGCCAGGAACAGGGTCCAGAGGTGCAGGTGTGGTGCTGAGCCCAGCCCTGGGGGAGATGTGTGGTGGAAGTGTGACTGGCTTGTTTCTCCCTCCTTGGAGCGGCTGTTTATTGAGATAAATAATGGCGTGCTAGTTTGGGAGAGAGCACTTAATCAGCTATTTCTCCTTAGTTACAGATGTCTTTTCTTCAAAGCCATGTACTCAGCAAAGCATACAGCCAGCATAGCTGAAATAGCCACGGAACAGCCATCCCAATTGATCACGAGGCTTCCAAACAAAGAGTCATTTGTTCCTAGAGTCTGAGGAGGGTATTCAGTGAAAACCTGATGTCAGTACATTAAAAATTGCAGTTTATCTTTCAAGCATGCTTAGGGTTGCACAACATTAGCCCCGTATGCAATCTGCAAGAGTAGAACAGTAACAATTCTGTCTTGCCCATCATTCTCTGGAGGTTGGAAACAGCAAATAGCACATCTTATTGTGACAAAGAACTTGACTGTGTATCAATCTGGAGAACTCTTAATAAAATCATGGAAAAGCAATTTTTTCTTAGGACTGTGTGAAACAACGACGATTGCTATGCAATTTATGGTGAGCATACAACGAAAGAGTTGGGGGGATTTTAAAGGAGCTTAATTGTAATTTGGTTTATAGAGAATTTCTGCAAAGATCTTAAAGATGGGAATGCTTAAAAAAATGTTTAGAAATGGTCAGGTAGGAACCATAGTCCTTGGAGAACAGAATTTCAGTGGGAGCTCCTGGCATGATAATCCTGATTTTAAGTCAGATATTGCCCTCTCTATGTCCAGCACTTTTTGGCTATATATTTTCCAAGGTAGCCAATTCAAAATAAAACCCCAAGGATGGTGCTGGGTTCTGCTGTTTATAAGTGAAATAGAGGTTTTTAAGAATGAGGAAGGAGTCTAAAATTTAGCCTGAACTACTTTGCATATGTTGGCCTTTGAGTTAACAAATTCAAGTTGGGAAAAGGTCAAATTTTGTAACAAAGATGTAATCTCATCATTAGAAAAATTCCAGTGCAACTTCTGAACTTGCAGTTTAAGATCTGAAATGTACAGAAGATACCCTGCTTTTATAGGCAAATTAATTTCTATTCCAGTTTCACACTCAGAGTAATTTACAGTCTGGTTTTGAAGGTGCTTAGCACAGGGCTGAGCAAAGTCTGTAAACTGGCAATGCAATAAAGGAGAGAGAGGTATAACGTGTATTTTTTTCTGAGAAGCAGAAATAAATGGTGGAATGAAATATTTCTCTTGATTAATATTTCACTTTGAAATGGATTAGGAAGAAACTGTGAATTATGTATTTTGATTCAATCCACTGCTGCTTAAAATATAATCTTGGTAGAGTTTGCAGTTAGCACTGTGCATTTTAATTTTGTCTTTTTAGTTTTCCAGAACCCAAACTTAATTGTATCCATCTACACGTGAATTGTATGTCTCAGTATTGCATGTTTTTGAATACACCCTTAAATGTTAAATGTTTAACCATTGCTGTAAGGATGGGGATTTGACTGCGAGTGGTGGAGGTGGCACCACAGTCCGTCCTGGCCGTGCTGCACTGCCCAGCAGGGCTAGAGCATGACTGTGCCGAACACACAGTGCATCAGTAGTGAGCAGATCTGCCTCTGAAAGCTCACCAGCTCAGACAAGCAGAATCTGCAGGAAATAGCATTATCTCCATTTTACTAAAGCTGAAGGAGATTAACTGTATATGAGAGGACTGAGGCAGAACTGACTATCAAATCTAGATGTTCTGGTTCATTTATCTAGGTCCTCTAGCAAAAATTATCCTCTGATAAGGCAAAACAGTAGAGCGGTTCATCCCACTGGCAACAAGACAGCATCTTTCTTTAGAAAGACCTGTGTGTTATCCTCAGTGATCAATAAAGACAGTATGAAACCTTTTTGGTTTAAAATATACTTAAATGAACTGTTAAAGTTCCTTGGCTTAGAAAGTTACTGCTGGAGACCTTGTGTTCAATCCCTGTCAGCAGAAAATGGATGGAAGTTGTAATGTGCAATTCAGTGGCAGGTGTAATCGCCAGTGGCAAGATCTCCTTTAAATCTTGCATATCTTTTCATTTTACATTAGTATCACTTGCTTTCCCAAATTTCTAGGGTGTGCAGGTGCAAAATAAGCCATTGTTTTGTCTATCTTATTCAAAGATTTAGTCGTACTTTACTTAATGTATATTTGATTTAATAATACATGCACTTTAATTTTAAGTGGGCAAAATTACTATTTTTCCCTTGCATGATTTTCATTAGACAAAATATGAGTAGTTGGTAGCATAAGTAACCTACTGAAACACCTTTTTTTTCCCTCATCTGCAACTTACAACAGTAAACATGGAAATGGATGTGTTACCGGTTGATTACAACTCCTACAATTCACTGCTGAATGCACACACTCATTAAAAGAAAATTGTTGTTAATCCACAAACTACGCAGCAGATGAGAAATTAAGCAAGACTGAGGTGAAAGAACTGAACAAACAGTACGTAAAATGAAGATGGGCAGTTTCTTTATGATTAGAACCAGTTACTCAGAGTGGAGATCTGTTGATTCATAAATCTTGACAAATGTGCTTATGGTTCCAATGTAATTAGAAGCTTCTAAATTGAAAAGAGCTGGTACCTAAACGCTGAGGAACATCTTGAATGCTCAAGCTGAGGAAGCTTCAGACCATTGTAATTATTGCATTTGAAGTTAAAAAAAGAAATAGTAAATAATTTGTTTTAATAAGGATCATAAGAAAAAGGACAAACGCTGAAATCTGAAAAGAATCCTGGAGGACTATAAAATTCATCTGATCTTACTTAGTTTCTAATTTTGCAGCCCAGAATTTTCCAGTGTGTTTTCAGAGCCTCTTTTTTTAGTAATCCAATTTTTAAACATGTTGAATGTCCTGCAGCTCCTATTGGCTTTGCTGAGAGCCACAGTTTTGAAAACTAAAATGTTTTGTTAGAGGAAGAGATCTAAACAGGGGGGGACAGAGACTGCTGTGATTTGCTGAGAAAGGCTGTGGTATACAAGAAATATCGCACTTTTTGGTGGGGGGGCAGGTAAGACAGCAATTGGATTTGAATAAAGAACATCAATAGTTTGCTGTGTAGAGCCAAAAAGCCCTTTGAAGGACCTGGTAGCACATGTGACACCCTCAGAGCTTAGTCCTGCAAAGGGCCAGGAAGGGGCTTGGGGTTTGAAATCTGTGAACTGCAGAAGATGATTCACTTGTAAAAGCAGAAGTACTTCTCACTTCGTACTTTGGCACATAATATCCTCCTTGCTGGCACTAATGATGTGGAGACATTTTTCTGTCAAATGGTTTCTGACAGTTCAATTGCCAAAAATACTCAAGTGGCAGAATGCAACTGCAATTACTAACAGTGTGCTTGCCCCAGAGTCTGTAAATTCTCTCATGAAAGCCTGAAAAGCCCATTCACGTTGTCTAGAAATAGCAGCAATAACCATGGTAATAAGTTCTTCTCTTTGTTGCTGTGGTTCGATTCTTTTCATGGGGAGGCTGCAAAAAAGCCATTTGATTTTTCTGTAGCTGCCTCTATTGTAAGGAGATGTTTCTGTTCTCCAGGAACAACAGCACTACTGAAAGCCCTGCAGTAGACTATAGTTTCTAGATTCTGAAATTTAGCTGAGGGGAAATTTAGATCCCACTTCAGGCAACGTTGAACCCGGTTTTGTCTTTGGGCTGTGGTCTGGAGAAGGTGATGTATCCCAAAGGAGGGTGGTAAGGAAGGAGACACGCTGCCCTAGGGAGCAGCATGGCCAAGGGGACCAGCATGGCCAAGGGGACAGGATACTTGCAGAGGATTTGGCTTCTACCAAAGCCACTGAGCAATTTAGTGCACATCAGGTCACTCCTTTGTGACTGCTTATCAATATAAAGTGAACCTGATTTCTTTTACCATTCTTGTGATGTTTATATGTCCACATACACATTGTCTGTGTAGCTCATGCTTACTCAGAGGTATTCCTTCATTATTCTCTTGAGCTGTAGTGCAGTCCATCTGCAGAATGCAGGATTTGGACATTCTTTCCATCTAGAGTAGTTTTACGCAGTTTAATGTGGCTGAATCTGTGATCCTACAAATGCCTCCTAGGCAGATTTCTGCAGGGAGCACGACTGATATTAATAGGGTCCGTTTTGATGCAAGATATGTCTGTAAAGAGTACCGTGAAGGACTGGGATACAGGAAACAAATAGTTGTATGAAGCAGCTTGTCTGTGCCAAGTTGCTCACGTATGTAAGAGTTTGCAGCATTACCGCTCTAAATCTTGTACTTAGAGACTGCTATTGAGTCACGTGGACAGTCAGCTTTGATGCTTGTTAGAAGCAAGAAGCATGAATATAGACTTACTCTCCCTGTTATTAAAGATTATTTTATCCTATAAGATTGTTGTCATGGTATGATGCTTGAACAATTTACAAATGTAGCTTCAGAATATAAATGCCTTTGCTTCTGTAAGCTCTCAGAATCAGAAGCATTGAAGTTTTCAGCAGCTATTTATCAGAGCACTTTGAATGATACAAGCTTTTGTTTATTTAGCTTGAATTTCTAGGACATTTCAAGAGATAAGTACTGGAAATGACTATCATTGAACAAACTCTGAATTTATTTTAAAAAACTTATTAGTTTAGTGTTGTAAAATATCTTGAACTTTTGTGGGGGAAAAAGCCTGCAATAAACAATGTTTAGTTTGTAATTAATATTGTATTAGGGGTTACTTCTGTGCTAGTAAATGTGCTTGTGGATGTTTTGGGCACTGAGGCCAGCTGGTACAGAATGACCCACATCCATACCATTAGAAGTCTTTTAACCTACAAAACATTCCCATAGGACTGGAAACGGTGCCAGCTATCAAACTGTGCCTGGGATTGCATGGGAAAATGCTACTTGGCACAGGCCAAAATTGTGCGGGGACCCTTCTAACAGCTTAATAGTATAGTCATGGCCCAGGGCACAGGAGCATCCCCTGTGCTGCTGTGCTGGAAGTTTGGGCACAGCTGGAGTCACAGGTACAGCTGCTAAATTAACTTTCCAATGCTTTTAAGGCAGTGCATACGTGGGGTGGCTTTGTTGCCGAGGCTGTCCCAGAATGACAGTGCTGCTTTTGCTGAAGGGAAGATTTCATGTCGTGCTTTGAAGAGTATTAGTGCCATTATTTTTTTTTCCAGTGTAACCTAAAAATCTACTAGCAACGTAGTTAGATGCAAGTATCCTCTAATATTACAGTTCTAGTTCTTCACAACAGCAAAAATCATTAAATTGATGAAGAGAGATTTCTGTAAGCCTTGAGTTTATTTAGTAAACAGATAATTACTCATAGATCACTATGCAACAACAGTGTTCTTTGTCAATTCAACTGCTGATGTTGTGCCAGGTTGGATCTTATTTTCTCCTTCACACACTTCACCTTTTTCACTCTACCAGTACTTAGAGACTCCAGCCTCAATTCTTTTCTCATGAGACCATCTGGGTAGGGAGACCAGGGACAGGTTTGGGGGTTTTTATGGCAAGATGTTAGCATAGTTGTTAGAGATGTTTCTGCACTTGCTGTGTAAATGACTTAACATTTCATGAATGCAAAGTAAATCAGTTCTCTCATGTTGCTTGGGTTTAATCATTTTTGATTCTCTGTTAGCATATTTCATAACCAAAGCCTGAATTTTTATTCTGCATTTGTCAGTGATGCGAGTCACCTTGTTATGTAGGATGAAGAATTATGTGTGTGGAATTTGGACTGAGCTATAAGCTTTTAGGAGAGCAAGAAGCTATTAAGACATCCTGAGACCATACATAATACAATGTCCTACATTGGGCGCTCTGACAGAGCTGTGTTAATTTATCTCTGTTCTAGCAGATGACAGCTCTGCTCTTCCCATCCTGAGCTTCTCCAAAGCAGCAGAATATTTATTTTTCAAGTATGTCAAGTAATAGTTATTTCTAAGTCTTCCTAGACAGAGTCACCCAGACTTTGTTGTTACAGTTTAATCTAATTTGAATTGACAATTGGTACCAAATATCAAAAAGTGTTGTGTATCATAGTAAAACCCAAGAGTGAAGCTAAGTGGGAACAATTTAAAATGAGTCATATCATAGTCCAATGCCTTGGATGTGACTTTAATCTTGGTTTCCCAGGAACTTTGTTTCTTCATCTTTTTCCAGATTGCAGAAGAGCAAATCTTTCAGAAGTAGAACTTCTGGATAATGCATCTGTCACATTACAGCCATTGCATTTTCTGGGGTATACTATGATTTGCTTCATTTACAAATTTTCATCAAGTGACAGGTATGTGATGAAAATTCTGGATTTGAGATCTAGAAAAGTCACTGTTGAACAAAACCCTGCCAATAAACTCAGCTTGGAAGATTATTCTGTTCACTGACGGCCTGTGATTCTTTTGTGAAATGAACGTCTAAACAAGCCTAATTATTAAATGCAGACTGAAGATCCCTGTTGGCTTGTTTAACGTGAAGTCTTTGCTAAGGAAGGGGAAAAGTAACTTTCTATTACTGACCAAGAATACCTATGTGCTCCTCGTCATCTTTATTTCACCTAGTCTGCAATTCAAGAAGTTGTATTCAGAAGGAAGAATTTGTGGAGATTAGCACATTTGAATTCCTTATTCCAAGTGGCTTTAGCAGTATTTAAGTCGGCTTCACAGTAAGTTTATGTGTATTAAAACAAAAATTAAAAGATTTTTAGATAATGACTGTAATGAAAAAGTATTGCCAAGAAGCTATCAAAGAGATCAAATGTACTTAGAAGTGCCACGAAAAGAATATTAAATAGAATACCAGTGCATATGTAATGGCGTCCTAGATTCAAATCTGTGGTGCTTTTGCTAGTGTAAATGGATGCCATAGCAGTAAAACTTTTATAGTCTTAACTTTAACCTGCTTACCCAGAAACTATAAAGTATTTTTTACCTTTTGTTTTGGAAAAACAGTGGTTCACTTGCAACTGGTAGTGAATTAGAATGACAACCAAAGAATTCCCAGCCGTGCTTCAGGGGGACAAAGCCCCTTGCCTACAATAAAGTGAATGCAATGTGGGAAACTGAGCATTTGCAATCCAGAAGTTGACAGTTTGCGTTACAGAAGAAAAATTGGTGCAAGTTTTATTGAAGGTTATTGCAAGTAAAAAAGTCCTTGAGGCATAGTCTATGAATCAATATCTTCAAAGAGTTTGGATCTGTATTGGCCTGTTGTTGCTTTCAGAAGTGGCTGAATTTGTTCTAGGAAAGGAGAGACAGATGGCTTCTCTTTAAGAATGTCATCCATTTCTGCTAGTTTATGATCAGATAATGTAGAGTTAAACAATCAATTAGGTTAGCAGTAGTATAGCAGTGTCAGTGTGTTAAATACGACTTCTTGATAACTCTTACAAGTTTTTGGGTGACCAGGGCAGGCAGCTGAACCGCCCAGCACTTCACATCTGTGTGGTAAGAAAGATAAATGGGCAGAAATACTGACTTTACAATAGCAATGAATGTTTCTGGCTGTATTTTCTGGATGGTGCCATCATCCCCTCTTAATCGTGGAGGCAGATGGAGAGTGATTCCTTCCCAGTCATGTGAGGGGGGAAAATGACAATTTTAATGCCTGTTTTGGGGTTTTTTTAGTATGATGCTTCACTTAAGAAGATGAATTTTTTTTTGACTTTGCCACTTGCTTCTTTTAGTTAGCTATCTAGCCAAACAAAATGTGGAGCTGTGTAAAAAAGAGGAGACGTAATCTGTACCTTAATTCATTCCCTTCCCAGACATAGTGTGGCTGTGCCTCTGAACATTTTCCCAGTCAGCTGCAGACTGAACCTGGTAACAATGTGGTTGGGTTGGAGTCCTGTCCCAGGCAGACAGCTCTGTTAGGCTTTGAGACCCCTGGGTTTCTATGGCTTTCAATCATGAGAAATGCTAAATTGACAGTTACTTTCAAGTTCATGCCATAGCACCAATTCCCTGCTGCTTTACACTGTGTGGTTTCATAGCTGCCTTTGTATTCAATTTCTTCCAAATGAGCTTCATTTGTTGACAGATTCTGAGATTTTCATGGTTGCCCTGTGCATTTCAATGCACAGTCCTGGTCTTTGGTCTTGAAATAATTTATAGCATAATGAATTGTTATAGTGCTGTGTGATAAAACCACACTGAGAGGATGGAATCTAAATGGATATCACAAAATGTTTTAGAACTGATCTTTACCCCCAACAGTTCCTAACTGAGTGCTCTCTGACCGCTGGTAGCTCTGCTGCTCTCTGCAATGTCTCTTGCAAGGCCAAGTGTGTGATAAGAGCACTTGGGTCAGGCAGCTGAGTGGCTTGAGGGCTGTTTTCTCCTCCTCTTCTGTCTGCATGCATGTCCTGAATCGGAATTTTTCATGTATAAAATGAGTGCTACCCAGCCCTACATAAAAGAATACGTTCTATTAATGTCTGCAATATACATTACAGATATGACTTTATAACAGGTTATAAACATAATATATGTTCAGGTATGCATGCATATATATTAAAAAAATGGGAGCTTAACATGGTGTTGTTATGGGCTTTTTTGATCAATGAAATAACAGATGTGACTTGAATCCTACAATGTGAAAAAAGTTTCAAACTTGTGTTCGTAATTTTCTGCATCCTTTTTTAGCGGCCTTTTTGCTGCAGCTAATAAGGAACTCAAGATGTTCTCAGATCCTGAATAAGCTAGAGTGGAGAGGATATAAGCTTTTCAGCCATTTTAACCACCTTCTCCAACATTAAAACTGGAACACATTCTCCTTTCGTGCCTCAGCCAGTTTGTATGGTCTGCTGTTTTGTGTTGCTACAGCAGATGCTTTTGCTTTCTCTTCGTTGTTTTATTAGATGGTTCTACTTTGAATTGCCTTTAATTTCCGTGATGCTATTCAGCATGAAAGCTATAATCCTAGAATTGCACTCTCTTCACAGCAGAACTGATGGGAAATAATTTTGTTCTGCACTTTACATACGTTAATAATGGTAACTCTTGACATTTTGCTGCTCTTTGTGGTTATTCTAAGTTCTGTACAGCAAAGCAAACAGGCTATTGGGTCTGGTTCTGGGCTGTAATGGTACAATTAAACTGTTTGTGCTCAGTCACATGAGGATGCATGGCAGTGGTTATTTGGGTTTCTCAATATCCTTGTTATTCCTGAAATATCTGATTATGTTTTGGAGAAGTTAGAAGAAATACAAATCTATCCCCAGAATAAGTTTGTATCCTCAAGTAGAAGAAAAGGATGTAACTGTGTGCATGTAGCACACATATAGCTGTGTATTTGTATTGTGGATATTGCTATTGGTATTATATCAGGCTCAGGGTGCCTGGTGCTGCAAAAATGATGATGGAAGATGGCTGGTAGTTCATTGAACTGTTCATCTGAGCAGACAGGAGGGTTTGGTAAAGAAAGGAAAGGCATAATAAGATAAAAAGTGGGAAAACTTAATTTGGGGTATTTGAAAAATATCCAATCTCTTTTAGACAAGAAAAAGGGGTGGTGGTGGTAAGAAGTAGTTTTAAAAAAAAGTGTGTAACTTCCATTTCAAGATTGTCTGTCCTCATCATCATGTACTTGTATCTCTCTCACCTTCTCTCTCACCACTTCTGTGATCACCAGTTACTTAAACAGCAAGAACTATTTTTTTTTCTCAGTTGTGGACCATTTTATCACACATTAACAAGAGGAACAGGACATTTGAAGCATACCAGTAAAAGGAGACTTTGTGGTCTTTGTGGGAAGGGTCCATGAGAATAGCACTCACTTGGTGGTCTGGAGCTTTCTAAAGCAGCAGGCTGAAGGGCAAACTTGAACCACTGGAGGACCTCAGTGTAGTTAAGGAGTTTATCAATTGGTGTTTCTTGTCACTCTGCTCTGTTCTAAACTGTAGATACTGGAAAAAAAAGAACCTTGTCTTCCTAAAATTCCATCCAATATTTCTGAAATATTTTCTCAATGAAATTATGGAAGTGATGACAAGCCATGCTGTTTTCATCTTTTCTCTTTTCAGTTCCCCCACAACATTGTGACACCATATTTGAAGTATAACTGCAAAAAATGTTTCGTGTGATATTTAATTGAGAATCCATTGTGAAATCAAAAATTTGCTAATTATCAATCCTGCTGCTTTGGTTAGGTGAAGAACTTGGAAGAGGAAGGTGTTGGGTATGATTTTCATTTGTAGGGCACATAATACTCAGAATGGCATTTAATGGGAGCTGAAGGGATGGTGGTGAGTTCATTTGCAAAGAACTTTCAGTCATTTCTAATGATTTACCAGGAAGGAAACACTAAGTTAGAGTTGGCAAGCTTTATATAGAGTTCTAAGCTGTAAAATGCAAAAGAGGAGAAAATCCTTTGTGAGGAATTACAAGGAAAGAGTTGTAGAAGACACCATCCAGAGATGTACCATTTCCTTATGCCGACACCCACAGCAGGCTGCTGTGTTTAATGCAGGTGGCTTCCATTGTTACTCTGATTCTCCTCTAGCTTCTGCAGACATAACTCCTTAAGAAGTTCCTGGAATAGCTGATAGAAGAACTGAACTGAAACCTGTCAGGTATCTTATTCTGGCTTCTCCTTGAACACCTGGAGTCCTCTCACCCTTTTTATGTTCTTTAATGAGGGAACAAAACATGATCCTAAATAAATGAGTTAATATTTTTGTGTATGTTTGCACGTGTACATTTAACAGTCCCAGGTTAGTCCTTTGTTATTATCCAAGTCAAATCAACCTTCTCCTGATATTAGCAATTCTTTCTGTTGTATGAGCTGTTATTGCTTGCAGTGTTGAACAGATTTTTCTTAAAGCAATTGGGCTGAAGTAAAAAGTGAATTGTTACTGAAACAGGTTGTTGAATGGATGTAGAAGCGTTCAAAAGATTCTGTTGCATGTATGCTATTGGGCACAGAGAGAATACCTAATCCTTTTGTCTTCTGTTCATAAGAAAATCAAAACAATTTGCTGTGCTGCTTATGGAAACTGAAATGTTTCAGAAAAAAAAATGTATATGTGTGCATACATACATATATAGCAAAAAAAGGCCAGTTGGGTTGAGAGGAGTGTACAGTTTGCTTAGCTTACATTAATTTGCACATTTAATAAATCTGGTGAGAGTAATGGGCTGTGCTTTGCATGTTGCAGTGGTGCTCTGCTTCATGTACTTCCATAAAAAGTACTCAAGCACAGAATTATTCATGACTGCTGGGCAGTAAAGCTGCTCAAATCCTTTCAAAATTAAATCTGGTGGTCAAAATACCAATGCCTTAACCAGATCAGTGTCTCTCAAAAGGAAATACAAGTACTTCCTTTTGCTTTGGCATGGATATATTTGTTTAGTGTATCATAACTGTAGTAACTTAGAAGTAACTGCTTTTTTAGTAGAGAAGCAATGTGACTTTCCTTAGAAACAGATTTAAATGTGATATTTCATAGATAAGCAATGACACTTGGCAACATTTTTTGATGTGCAATACTCGTTTTTGTCCAGAGAACTTATTTCTACTCTCTGTCTTCCACTGCAGTATGCATATAAGCAGCTCTTTTCTGTGCTTTATTTCTCAATTAAATTCTCCTACAAAATCGCTTTGCTACTTTGCCTGGAAAGATAAAGGTGTTCTCTGGCAGGAAATCTTAATTCAAATTATAAGATACATATTTCTCGCTTCCTTTTCAATAATGTCTGAATAGTTTTTCTTCGTGTTAATGAGTTCCTTAGATCTACCTTTTGATGGAAAACCACAATACGGAGAGGAATGTTGCTGTAAGAGTACTGCGGTAACTGTAGCCCTTGTGTCCTGAACTTGATTCTCCCCTTTGCATTTTGGCCCCGTGTCAATAGGTCGTTGCTGTATTTGCATTTTGACAATTTTCTACTGTATTTTCACTTTGTGCAAATGAATTGTCATAGCCATGAATGCTTTGCATAAATAGCTTATCATTTCATTAAACTCTGATTTACAGCTATTACGCTGGAGTAGTGGAGTTCTGCAGCCCTTCTGTTCAGTAGACACTAATCTGCTAGGCAGTATGACTTGATCATTTATTGGATATATTTTGCTTTTGGTTTACCTCAGTCAGCTTAACTGCAGTCTCAATTGTATTTTGTTTGGCTGTTGATTTCATTCTTTTTTGTCTTTTATTTTCTTACTTTAAAATTTTAGATGGATGGTTTTGAGTGGCTTTATTCTTTGATTATAGCAAGTGACATTGGGTGAGTACAGGTATTGATCATTATTTGTAGGTGCTCGGATAGGAATGTCTTATGTCATCCAATAAGAAGATATTTATGTTTCTGCACATGCTGTTGTGTGTTTAAACAATTGGGAAATGTAGTAGGAAGACTTTTGTGTATGAGCTCTTGCACAGGTGATGGTGACCTGAAGTTTTAAGCTTATGGGAGATAGCCAGAAGGACAGCGTGGAGTTATCCAGAGGACCTGTTGGCCATGGAAGGAAAGGCTCAGGGCTCTGCTCCTGCCAAGTGAAGTGCTGGTGTCATGGGGTGGCTGCTTTTGGGATGGACCATTGCAAGCCCCAAGCAACCTCCACCCCCTCACACCTATAAACTAGAGCTGTGATGAGCCTCAGATCTCATCCACTTGCCTTCTGTTGGGTTTGAGTGGAGTGGTGGTGATTAATAGCACTAATTCACACTCTTCTGTGGTTGATTGGAGTGGTTCCTCAAACTTTTAATACTTTTAAATACCTTACTGTTTTAATGTCTGTAATTCTACACGGTGGATATATTGGAGAGTAGCCTGGTGGTCAGATGAGGTGGTGGTCCCTTGGCTCTAGGGGATGCTCTGGCTTTCATTGAGGGTTCCTGCCCCAGGTGGATTATCCTAATGGTTATATAGTGTGTGCACAGTGCTGTCTTCATTTTGTCATGTCCTTCAGCAAATCTAGGCTTGCAACAGAAACATCTTGATGATGTATGTTTTCATATTCTGAACACTGCTTAGGTGGGCATAAAGTTAATCCACTTGATTGAATTTGGAGCTGTTAAAGCAGAATTATGCATTTTGGGGATTTTGCAGAGTAGTAAAACCAAACAGCCTCAAAGAGAAAAATCTATGATGCAGTTGGTTTTTTTTTAGATGCACACAAGCTTGGCCTTAAAATAGTCATGACATGGAACAGCATAAGTGGAAAAGGTTCTTTCGTACTGTCATTGCTGTTTGCCATTACTCCTGGGGTCCACGAGAGCCAAGTCAAACCTGAGGCATTTGCTTCACTTTCTCAATGGGTGTGGGCTGCAATAGAGGCACATATGCCTTAGTACAGCTATTTTTCCTCTTGCATTAAAACTAATTTAAAAGGAATTATCTTGAGAAGCCATGCAAGCTCTTTGTTTCTATGTTTTCAGGCAACTTAAATGTCTCTTGCTGAAATGCAGATTTCTTTTTGGTCAGTATAGCTTGACTGTAATATTGGTATCTCTCAATTTTTGTTAATTATTTTAAATTTCTAATACTGTATGGAGCTGAAAAAGCCCCTCAAAACAAAACCCAACCCAGCTCTTCAAAAAAGAGAGAGAATAACCCTTCTAGTTCTTTACTTTTTTGGACCCAGAAGGGTCAGCACTGATACAGCAGGATGAAACTATGGAAGAATTAAACCATGTAGTGTTACATGTAAACACTGTCTTTTTCAGTCCCTATTGATAGTTTTGAAATCACTCTGAACTGGTCAGGCATTAGGTTTGTTTTAGTCAAAAATCAGCATACTAAGCTCCCTTTTTCCCTTAGGAAGGTAGAAAACCCACTAATATCACTGTGTACTGTTCACCATCTGAGACTTTTCCCACCTCCTCCTGGGATACATGCACCTTTTTCTTCTAAGCACTGAATTCACTAGCTATTAGGATGCAGATGAGTTAAATGAGAGAAAAGGTAGGCTCAGGCTATCTGTGCCTTCACACTGGCATGAAGGTATGCTGTAGGTGATAAAGGCATTTTATAAAGAGCTTTAAAACAGTGGTGTAGCCTTGCATACCACACAAATTCTAAGCAGGAGACATTTTAAAACTTTTTAGCGAATGACATAAAAGGAACTTAGAGGAAAAGGTTGTGTATTTGAACACTGGAAATGCAGAGAGTCTGCAGAAGGTTGATGTCTGTTTTCTTCATGCCACTTGGAGAAACAATAACAGCTAAATGGGATATAATTCACTAGTCTGATGAGGCATGTTAAGCACATGAGCAAAAGAAAGCTCCAAGTCTTTTCTCTTTAAATTGAAGATAAAACACATTAATATTCATTTTGTTCCATGCCATAGTCTCATGTTTCTACCCTCTAGATGATAATTAAGACAATAGAAGATAAAATTTTGTACTGCATAAAATTTCATTCAAGCCTTAACAAATAAGAGATTATTCTGTCCAGTAAACAAAACATAATCATCCTGGCACCCTTATGAAGGAGAACCTAAAATAGAAGCTCTACTCTTTATAGGTCATGTAAAATGTCATCATCTCTTTCAGTATCTGTACTGTTTGGATGAAAAAGAACTGATTAATTTAAAAGAACCTTGGCTTATTTGTTAACGGGGCCATTTTCTCATTGATTGCTAGGGTATCTAGTTCCTTTGGAAGGGGCTGTAAATTATGAGGAAATCAATTGTCAGCCTGTGTAGGTGCATCTGCCATTTATGTGCTGGCAGTGTAGGCTTGTGTGTACATGGTGTTTATACAGAAACTTTGGATGTACCTTGTTTGAATGAAAATTCTGGGCCTGGGCAGAGGTGGAAAGGCAGCAACAAAGGAGCATTGCATCACCAAAGGGCCAATCTCCTAAGCTTCTTTTAAAAGCTTAACTATCAAACAGGCTGTGTCTTAAAGGAAAGACCAAAACCAAAGAAATGTAAAATTAGACCAAGGAATTAATATTTAGGCATATAATTTTAAAATTACCAGTATAGAAGTGTGCAAAACCAGGTTTACAAGGCCAGCCTGGTGGGACTCTCAGAAACAGAGTTTATTTCTATGAAACTGAGGGCCTCCCAGCAGGGCAGTGTGACTGGCACAAGGCTGCGGACAATGGTGCAGCTCCTGTCTGGGGGTGACTTGGGATTATGGGTTCCCTGTGTGAACTGTTCATCTGTGGTTCCTGAATGCTTGTTGTACATTATGCTCAAAAACTGATTTTATTAAAACAACCACATCTGTCTTCCAAAGTTCCTCCCTGTGTTCATCTACCCTGATTCAAACTCTGAAGGTAGGAGCATGTTCAAGTGGAAACAGTGCATTATTTTGGATTTCTCCTTTGGTATTCCTTTTGCATGCTGTTTGTCTGGTGCCTTTTCTTGCCATGCTGGGAAGTCCTGACAAAAGTCCTTTTAAGTCAGCAGAAAAACTCCCGAAAACTTAATGACTGGAAGTAGAGCTTCCCATAGTCCCAAAGTAACATAGGGCCAGAAAATGCAGTGCCATTCACTCAGCAGAAATGAGGCCATTACTGTGCTTCCTTGCATCTTTTGCTAGATCAGTTTAGACCTCTGCAAACAAGCTGTGTCTTTAAGGTTAGACACAGCAGCAGATGGAGTACAAGGGACTCCAGTGTTGCTTAAATAGTCTTTCAACTTTGCAGGACTTTTACAGCTTTGACTGTGGACTCCCAAAAGTGAGAGAAGCGTAAAATGAATTTGAGGCTAAGCTGATTAGAACTTTCCATTTCAGAATCAGTGTGAGAGACCTTCATCCAAATGCATTTGATCAAGTGGGGCTGAAGAATGTTTGTAGGCAAACCAACTGAGAAAGTACAAGGAGAGCTCTCCAAAATAATAAGGGTAGAAAGTTAAGGAGGAAGAATTAGTGTTTAGACACTTAATGCTGATTTTTTTTAATTGCTTTATATTTCATTTCTTGTCTTCAGCTGGGTCATCAGAATGCTTATAAAAATAATTTAAAAATAAAGTGGCAGGTTTTTTTAATGGCAAGGACGGTAAAGCTAATGCTTGAGCATGCAGATTTCCGGGCAGAAATGCAAATTGGTTTGAACCACGTGAGTTTGGAGAGCTGACACTTACTGGGCAAAAATGGGCATAAAGCATGGTCAGGTCTACTTGCATCCTGCAAAATGGGAAAAATCTCGAGAAGCCAAAGCCAGCAGCAAAGCCTGATTAAACATTTTGTCTCTCTTTTTCCCGTTAATCTTTCACAAAAGCCATTTGTTGTGGATATACAAGAAAGCCACCAAGACTGCTGCTGGAAACAGTAATGTAATGGGAATGAAACCAGTGTTTCTTTCCATTTTGGATTCTGGGAAACTGTTATTTTGACCACTTCTGGTCTTATATTTTCCAGTTAATTGTTTTTAGTTCGAGGTGCCTGCAGCTAAGTGGATGTGCTCACACAACTAAAGCCACACTTGGGCCTAACTGAGCAGCTGAAAAAGCTTCTAATTCCTTTTCTACTAAACCAGAATCTGTGAAACTTCACTTTGAAGGTGCCTTATTTTGGTGTTTCTGAAACTGAGCTGCTGCGTTCGCTCACTTTTTGTGATGTGAAGATCTAACATAGCTATTGGTAGCTTTTCATAAGCTGCCACATTTGGATTAGCATGATATTTTTTTGTTCCTACAGTATGTGTTTTCTAAGGATTGTAAGAAGGGGAGAGATATGAGGTGTGTGGGTAGAAAGTCTTCACTGGACCAAGCTTGCATATTTATGAACCGCTGGCCAGGATATTGTGGTGAGCTAAGTCACAATCTGAAAAGGTGGCATCAGAGCTATGTCTGATTTCTGTAGAAATGTCATGTTCCTGCAGAATGTCTTCATTTTGACAAATGCCATTTTGTGATCAAAAGCATTCCATGGAAGATGTTGAACCCACTGTACACTTGAGTAGAGTTTTCTTCTCTTTATGCCAATAATCTGTTTTTTACCAAAAGAGACCATGTCCTTTTGATTCTGTTGCAGAACTGCTCTGCTTTACATCTAAAGGAGCCATTTGTATGCTGTTTCTTTGTAATTAAAATTCTTATCCCCAAAAATGTGTTTTCCATTAAAAATTCCTGCCCCACACTAATGAATCTAAGTCTTGTAGCTATTGTCTCTGGAAATATATATTTTGCTATATGCCATATATAAACATTTATTTCCTGTTTGAGAAAATGTGGTTTTTACCATCTGTAATATTCATATTTGTTTCCTGGGGGCAAAAGTTATTGTGACAGAAACACGAGACAGGCAGTCCTAAACACATTAAGAAAACAAGACTTGGTGACCAAGGCAAAAAAAAAAAAAGCTTGTTACAGCACCTAGTTAGCTTTTTGTATACTTGTTGTTTTCTTATTGCCAAACTTGATTTATATGAGGTATTAAATTTATGTTGGAGACCAAAGCTGTTCAAGTTAATTTGTTTTTTGTTCTGAATTTGAGTTTTTCAATATTTTAACTGCTGCCATTGACCGGCCTTTCACGTGGAAGAGACAGTGTCAAGAATCAGAGCATTTTTATTTTACGTGATGATATGTGTAATAACAGCAATGTTGCTCTCGTTCATTTTACTTTAGCGGACAATTTGAGTTTTGCTAGTAAGATATGGTAGTACTTTATTAAAACTCAAAATAAACTGGCCTATCATAGTTCTTGCTTGGTCCAGCCAATTCATTTATTCTATCAGTGCTTTAAAATCTTGGTTTAGAATTTCATTTCCATTTCCTCCACAAAAGGGAGGCCCACAATGCTGTGCATTGAATTGCTTTTACAACAGAATTGGCACTTTAACACTTTCCTTTTACCAGTGAGGTTTTCTGAACTTGCGTAGGTTCTTGGTCAACTGAGCAATTGAAAAGATTTAGCTCATTGCATCATTTTGCTCTGAACACTTTTAAATTGCTGTTGGATCTCCCATTCTTCAGGATCCTTTACCTGCCTGTTCAGCACTGTCTTTCTAAATTAGATTTCCAAGTAATAGCTCAGGACATTATAGAACTAGTTTGAATCAATTCCACTTTAAACTTGAACATATTTTTTTCAAGAAAAACATTCGATCTTGGTGTAACATTTTCCAGGGATGAAGAATATCCTCCAACCATCAGAAAACTGTTCCAATGGTAGACTAAAAATAAAACAAAAATATTTGTAGTTAGAGTAATTATCCAGAGCTAGTCCAGTTTCTTAGATCTTGTTTTCCTTTCGTCTATGATATGAAATTAAAAAAAGCTGCAGTTACTTTCCCTATAAGCCAGGTTGGTTTTTTAACCAGCGTGACCTTCTTGTTCCATTTTTGTGGCTTCTTGTGCCTCTTGTAAAGTGTGCTTCAGCAGCTCCCAACTGTTACACACATTTTTCTGTTTAAATATTTTTTTTCCCCCAAACAGATTTAGCTCATAATTATTTTCAGCTTTGAGAGCCTGACTTTCTAAATTACAAAGTGGTGTTGCCTGTGAGCTTCCTTTATGTTATTGTATGTTAGTGGTTTGGTGTCTCTTCTATATGTCCATAAATGTGTAATTATATTTAACAAAAAAAAAAAAAAACAAACAAAACCCCCCACTAAAAACCAAACAAACTAAAGCAACACAAAAAGCAGGTCCATCTCAGGTTAAGCTTAGTTGTACAGTCTTTGCAACTAACATAGTGGGAACAGGACTGTTACTTGCTACTGCAAGACCACAGCAAGTCTTGTTTGTGGGAAATTGCTACAGCAGGTTGGAACATTAACCTGTAGTCCTCTGTGTAAATGAATATATTGGAGAGAGATAAAATTATATATTTATTTTTCTTTAGTGCAACACTGGTGCACCTGAGTGTGCATCATCCAGCTGTGCCGGAGAGTGGGTTGTCAGTCAGCACGTGCTTTGGACAGAGCTTCCAATGGACACATGATTTTTAGTGGATTTCTTCCAAGGCAGCCACCATTTTCTGTCTGATGGAGACACTTGTGAGGGGAGAAAAAAAAAAAAAAGCAGCATCAAAATTCTAGTGTTTTGACAATGTCTGCATTTAGTGTCTGTTTATAGCCTGACTATCACTGGTTCTCAACGTTAGATTTTATATATTCAGTACCTCTGGAAATCAGGCTGTTAATATTGACATATGCCCAGGAGCCAGCAAGGGCAGAGCGAAAAACTGTAAAGCTGTGATTAGTATTCAGAGGTGACCTGGCTGGGCAATGGGAGTTTGTCCCTCCAGCAATCAAGGAAGAACAAGGACTTAGCTTGACTGCTGTTGGAGTTTGAGATCATGTTTAAAAAAAAAAAAAAGGCACCAGAATCCACTACCTGTGCTTAAATTAAAGAGCAGAACAAGCAAAAGAACCCCAAAGAACATCAGTAGCTACTCCAGATTCCCAAATATAGGCATGTATGTCACTTTGTTTTCCCATTTTTCTGGAAGAATCAAATGCTGTATTTAGGGAATGGTTTTCAGATTTTGCAAATATTTTCCTAGTGCCATTCTAGAAAATGAGTTGTTTGGCATATTGTTATGTGGGGCTTGTTCTGCTAAAGCATTGTGATGCCGTCTGTTTCTCAAGCTGATTTGGCTTTTACAGCTCAAATATTGTATCTTGCTTTTAGAACATATGGTAACTCCTTTCAGGAGACACACAGATACATGCATCTAATTTCCAGAAATGGGTCGTTGCCTTTGAGTGAAAGACTGCAAGTGCTTTTCATCTTGATTTTCCTCTTTTTACTATTCTATCTAGACTTTCTTCTTTACCCCCTGCCCTGCTTCTGCTGCCTCCCCTAAGCCCTTCCTGCATCACAGAAAAGGAAAGACTCACTGGTAACTTTGAGTCTGAGCAAAGGAGAGGAAACAATGCTCCCTTATCCAGGTTGTTTCATGCAACACAGTTTTACAGAGTAGGTGTCGGTGACAAATGCTTTTACATGGCTCCCATGCAGACTGTGCTTTCCTGATGAAGTATTACCGGAAGATTGGGTTCCTCACGTAGCCCAGTCAGTGTTCATTGATAGAATGGCTTAGTGGAGGTGGGGGGTGAGCCACTCAGCCTGGATCTTTGAGCTGCTCATGGAAAGAGGCTGCATCCCATGCCACTCTTACAATGATTTCATTCTGTATTCACTTTGGATGTGTAGGAGGTTTTTTCTTTTCATCCTTACTTTTTCTTTCTTTCTTTCTTTTTTTTTTTTTTTTTAAAGCCTACGTGGCAACATCAATGATTTTTGCCACTAATGACTGCTTCATACTCCTCATTGCTCTTCCTTGCTGGAACACAGCACAAAAAACCCCCAACACAGCAGTGTCTTTGTGTGCAAGACAAAATGCCTTCCTCAGAGGAATGTCTCTGCTTCCCTAAGTTCACCTCTGAGTCTGGCTTTCTGTAAAGTTTTGCAGAGCTGAGGCTTTGCTCTGGATGCTTGGTTTAAGGTCACCACCAAGTGGAAGCATTTGTAGACATGACTTTGATGTTACAGCTTGATTGTTAGATGGTTAACTTAAGCCTCTAGTTCAACACTGATCTGGCTGCAGAAATGTCTGAAGTATTTAGCATTGTGCTAATCCAGATTTCATTACAAACAAGTCTAGAGGATGTTGCATTACTTTGTTCTCTTCACATCTACCTCCACAAGCTTTCCTGGGAAAACCTTATAGTGTGTGTATCTATTAATCAGTATTACATGGGGATAACCTGCTGCAGCCTGGGATACCCTTGTTACCTACATGGACTCCCTCTCTCCTGGGGCAGGGTTGTCCTGGGCTGTGAGGATGTCAAAGGATGAAGGAAGTTTTCTTCTCCAGGAGCATCAAGAAATTCAAGGCTGAAACTTGAGGGCACCAGAAGCTTGAAAAGGCCACAGGGGGAGAAAGGCTGGTCTTCCTGCTGCATTTGCTGGCATTGCTGATCTGAATACAGCTAGGGGCAACAGAAATGGATTTGTCACAAGCATTCAAAATTTTCAGGCCTGGTGTATAAATGATAATATTTTGCTTTTTAACCTCCAAGCTTGAGCTCTGTGGATTTTTTTGCCAATTCTCAGCTGAAAGACCATTTGTTTAAATTTACACTAGAAATATGAATCACTATTAATGCACAGAAAATAAGGTAGAGCACCCTGTGAATACAGTAGATGAGGTTAGGTGCTCGTAGAATACTTTCACTGGGGATTTATGATCTGTTAAGTGCGTTTGTGTATCAGCAAATGCTAAATTACTACTTCAGTGCTGGTTCATTCACCCATGCAGAATGAGAGCAATACCAAAAGGTACCATGCCAAGAAAACTCTTGCCTGTTCCTGATTCTGAACACGACCTGAAAGTTTTGAGTGAATATGTCTCCTTCAGATTCACAACTTACACCTAAAATAACATTTTAAGAAGTTCTGTTAGTAATAAAGTAACAAGTGTTGTTCATTCTCCAGACTGAAGTGCTCTCTGCTGATTCAGCAGCTAGGCTGCTGCTGAAGTCTTAACTGTGCTCCATCAAAGTTGAGTTTTATTGCTGTGTAGGTAGTTCATCGTGTAACTTTGTGCAATTCTTTATAGCATGACCCTCCAGCTTATCATAATTTCCTTCCACTGGAAGGGTTTTGTAATGGATGTGGCTTTGTTGTTCTGAGAGTGTTTTAAAGCATAAAATACTTCCCAATCTTTATGTTTTCCTTCAGGAAGGTAGGTGAAGGATGGGCAGTCATTTTGCTTTGGTTGTGGTATGGATTTGTTAGAATAACAGAAATGTCTAGGCTCTGATCTAAGCAGTTCATCTAGCTGGAGTCTGGCTATAGCAGGCTGGTATCAATTAAAATAATATACTCACTGGGACTAGATGTATCATTTCCAACAAATACCCAGTTTGTACCCTCAGACTAGTAGTTTTTGTCAACAGAGATTCTGCAAATCGATATGGAAGCAATCGTTGACAATGACAGACAAGGCTATTGAAACATTTGTGTGGACATCCAAACATCTGGACTTTACAGGACTGATTTGTACCCAGCAATAAAAGTTCATTGGTGTTTTTTGTTTGGTTTTAATAGAGGAAAAAAAGAGAAGTAAATAGAATTGGAATCAAATCAGGTGTCTACTGAACCACGTTAACTGTTAAGCTGAACTCCCATGGCAATGTTTAAATATCTTTTTAGCACACTGAGCCATAAAAGGTTTTTAAGTTTACTTGTGTTAGGAAAATGTAGTAGCAATTAATTTACCAACATGTTGTGAGTGAACAAGGTGCCTTAATTTCATGGGTGGCTGGAAGATAGAACATGCTTCGATTATATTGGATTTAAGAAACCACATGAACACATAAGGCTTTTAAACTGTGTGGTTTTTGCTTTGTGATCTTATTTGGGCTCTGGCCAACCATGATGAATGTTTTCTGTCTTGCTCTATATCCTTGTGTGTTTGACATCACAGGAGACATGAAATAACAAATGTACGTACTGGAGTTTATTTACTTATTTCCTTAGTAGTTAAAACAAGAAAGCAAACAGAGTCATGATGTATTTCACCTCTTCTCCCCAGCACCCCCTTGACAAATGGCTGTAGGAACAGTGTTAAACTGTGACCTTAAAGCCACAGGCGTAATGAAACTGTTATCTGGCAGATGTGACAGACTCATTTTACATAAATCACTCTCTTTTGTCACTGCTGGCATATGGCCAATGAATCTTCTAATTATTGAATGGCTTTTATAGCCCCATTATTTATAATCACTTCTGGACAGCAGCTGGAAGACAAGGATGGGACAGAATGAAATGGTATAGCAGAAACTATTATCATTTGTGTAACAACCACTGGGATTAGGAATACTTGATGATGATGTGGTTACCAGTGCAGTCATGTTAAATGATAAAAATCTACTCAGCCTTCATCTTCTAAGATGGGCTGCTGCCTACTGGAACTTGCCATGAAAATTATTATATTAATTGATCCAGAAATAGAATATGAATCTCTCTAGATAATAACAAAACATATGTGTGATTATCAAGGCCACCTTTAAGGCCTGAGATAAATCCATTGCAAGCATTAGTAAGTGGTGATGCCCCAGCACTACTGTTGTGCCAAGTGCTGTATGGAAAAGTTTTAAGAAGTGGCTTCTGCTTGTTAGTAAGAATTTAACACCAGATTGGGAAGTTGTCTTTAGTTACTTTATTAAGATTTTAAAGTTTCTTTGAAAACACTTTTTTTTTTTGTTTTTAAGGGAGATGATGGGTTTATATAACCAGGTTAAGTTAATACACTTTATAATTAAGGGGAACTATTCTGGCTCTGATTATAGATGAATTTGTGTTGAGTCCTGTCTGCTGGGTGGAAGAGCAGCCTTGGAGAAAGGAGAACAACTGTAGTCACCCAGCCTTTAAGAGCATTCAACTAAGGTTGCAAGTCCACTCATTGCTTTAGAAACTGTGAGCTGCAGGTTCTCTGCTCATGCCTCTAAATGAGTGGGGTAGGGTTTTTTGGTTTTTGGTTGATTTTTTTTTTCCTTTTCTTTTTTTCCCTTATCTGAAGTTCTGTATTTTGTAGCACTGAAATAAAACCCTGCCAACCATGATAACTTATTAATGTTTGTTAAATAACTTCAGATTGACATCTTCAGATGAAAGGCAGTATGTTATAATCGGGGGTTTATACTGCAAATCCAACATGTGCAATCTTTGTGTCTTTAAAAAATTGAATCCTTCCCTCTCGATGCAGACATCAGGGTGGTGAGAGAGAGTCTTAATCCAGATGACTCTATTGCACTTTTATCCCTTTAGCGAGCGAGGCCTTTAACCTTTCATTGCTTCATGGCCCTCTTGTTTTGAAATGGTCTTTGTCTGCCCACAGAGAATCCCTCTGCTAAAGATGCCTTTAAATGGAGATCCCGACAAGAGAAGGGGGATTCTGATGCAATTCAAGAGTGAAAAATGGATTTTTCCAGTTCAGATGCTATCAGTCAATGTGAATGTAGCAGTTGGTAGCCTTCCCAAAGAAGTGTAAAGCAAAAATATATACAAGTGCAAACCTGCTTATAGGAGTGTAATATAGGTCAGAGACCACTGTGTCCCAGGCCTGACCCTGACCCATCTTAGCACAAGCATCTATAGGCTCTGTCAGAGTATAGCTATTTATCAGGATTATCTATGACCATCTCAAAACATAAATGGGATAAAACAGCTGCAGTGATTATTATGAACATAAACTATAAAATGATAGTTTCCAAGTGTATAAAACACAAGTTCAAAATATATCTTCAGAATATCCATATTGCACAGTTCTGGCAAAGACTACCTACCAGCTGGCAGGAAGGTGCTGTCAGCCCTGCGATGTTCACACTCAGCTTTTTCTTGAAAAAAAAGAAAATCAGATTTTTCTTGGTCACTTATGCATTCTGCTTTCTTTATTGGAAGCTTGTATGTCAACAAGGCAAGAAGCTTGCAGCCTCCCAGGTCTGTTGCTCACTTGTAGTAGTGCTCTCGAAGAGGTGGATGTTCTTATATTGCAAAGATGGTGTTGGATGATCTGGTAGGCAACTTTCCTCCCTGCAGAAACTGGAAATTGTAGCAATAAGCATCAAAGCGTAATTCAAAGCTTAGGTTCTCTAGTGACTTGAATATTAGGTAACTGTTGGGGGACAAATGTGTGACAGAAGATTGTGAGTTTGAAAAAAGTGTAGTTGGAAACAGTCAATATTTTTCATTAATCACGAAAATATCTAGGTTACATATTTATCACAAAATTGACAAGTACAGTTTATTGTTTCTCAGAAAACTGTATGTCAGTAATTTATTGTTTTTTTTCTGAGAGATGTTTTCTTTCCCCCTTGGGTTTTATTTTTTGCTACTAAAATATTGTTGTTATGATGTAAGGGCTTGGGAGGATGATTACATACTCTGAAATGCAGTATAATAATTAACAATAATTGAGAAAAACATCCATTCAGTGCGTTGCCCTTGTTTTCACTCAATGATAAAGAAGGATTCAGGTCACAAGATGGAAACATCTCAGATTTGAAGTTGTACTGTGGAGAGGGAAGGAGTGGAAAGTTAGTTGTTTGACTGTATCTTCACATAAGGAAAGGCATTGGTTTTTTTCAGTGGGGGTTAAAAAAGGAAGGAAACCGTTGCAACAACAAAAAACAATCTTTGAACATGTTTTACTTTTAAAACTTTATGAATTTTAGTGAGTTTAGTAGGGAACATTTTTCTTTTTTGCATTTTTCTATCTCTGATTTTTCTAAAGCTGGATATATCAGCCTAATTTTGATTACAGAAATAGCAAGATGATTTTTCTGTGTGTAAATAAATGTATTCTGGCCACCAGGAAGGAAGAGTTGATCACTGGCTCTTAAGACCTATATCCTCTGTTTCTGGGTTTCTTCTTTTGTTCCTCCACTATTATCACTGTAGGGTCTCTTTGATGCTTTTAGCAGAGAAGAAAAGAAAGGATCTGAATAAGAGTAAGATCCAGTCTCCTTGAGAACAGGAGTATTTTGAAGGGCAGTAATATACTTCTAGTTAACACAGCTCATCTCTAAGGAAACTGGCACCAGGTATTTTCGTGAGCACAACTTATACACGGAATTAGACTTTACAAAGGGAGGACTTCTGCATAAAATCTGGTGGTTCTGGGCACCTGCACTTCAACCCAGCCTGGTGATGGTTGGTACAAGGACAGGAGCCATCAGAGGGTGGGGCATGTTTTGAGAGGAAATATGAGCAAGCAACGGGTGCCCCTGAGGATCAGAATGAGTTTAACTGCTACAATTTGCAAACGGGAGGTTGGTGAAATGTCACTGGCATGTCTTTCAGATAGTTCAGGCTCAAAAGGAATTTATCAGAGTTTATAAACTTGCGCTTAGCACTAGAATCTACTAAATAATGCCATTATCGAGCACATGCCCTCTCAAGTCTGAGGAGATTTTGGAAAAGATAATCAGACTGGACTGAAACACTTCAAATGGTAAAGACTCCAATATGTTCCAGGGTGGCTCCTTTTGGCAGGTTTCTACATGGTGCTAGTATCTGTCTTACCTTGTTGTCTTCTTCCATGCTCTGGAGTGGGTTGCATGGGGTGAGCCAGCTTTTGTCCCCAGCTGTGGTCTCAGCAGCTGCTGAGCCGAGATTATCAGGGCTGCAAGAGCCTTTATTTCTGTCAAAAATTTTCTGGAATTTAGCAACAAATACATGGCTTAGCAAGTGGTTTTGTTTTTGGTTTTGTGTTGGGTTTGTTTTGTTTTGTTTTGTTTTTTGTTTTTTTTTCCCCTCCCCATTTAAACGAAATGTAATAAAAATGAGCATCACTGTGAGCTCCCAGAGGGGACAAACATGTGAGTGTAAGTATTGCTGTAGTCCTTATTTTTGCAACTGCCATCTTGGCTAGTACATCAGTGACTCGGCTGGGAAATCCCAGCTACTGCATAAACCAAATAACGAAACTTTCCAGGAGGGGCCATAATAGACTGAGATGCTGGATCGAATGGGCACAGAGGGAAGCTAAAAGCAGATATCATCAGTAAATTGCATATTTTCTGTGGTCAAACAAGCCCTAGCTCAGCAGAGCTTTTTCACCTCTAGACATTATTGTGACATAAATCATGAATCACACAGTATTTCAGGAGAAAGCCTACATTATGTGATACGTGCAGCTCAGTGCATTAATTTCTTCACTGGAGTAAGCCCTTGCTTTCTGTCCAAAATGTTTGTCTTACTATCTCTTGTGCAAAGAAAAATATGGGCTGTTTAGTGACAAGATAAAGAAATGCTTTATTATTACAGCAGGTGCTATTTTTTTTTGTGCCGAGTCTCTCTCTGGAGTAAAACGGTGTGGTATGGAATCAAACATCTGGAGTTTGGAAAGTCAGCTCAGGTATTGGAAAACTGTAGCCCACAGGTCTACCGAGCCTTCCACGTGCCTTCTACATGGGACCGTTTTTGTAGCATAATAATTGGAGAACATTTGTTAGAAAGTGGGTTAATAATCTGCTCTCAGAGTGAGGGGTGTTGCTGGGACAACTCAGGAAAGTGTAAGGGGTCGGTTTTATTTGCCTTAATTTCAGTTTTGTCATTTGAGCCATTTCTGTAATAAGCATCTGAGTCTTTAAAAATGGTTCTTCTTTTAATAGCTGGGCCTGCTGCCTAAGCCTTTCTTTTCTCAATAAGAAATTTGATCTTTAAAAAAAAAAAAAAGCTGTCTGGAGAACCTAAATACAAATCACATCTTTTAGAATTTGACTTAGTGTTTCAGAGTAATTTTTATTTTTTACACAGTTAAAATGTTGCAGGACTGCATTAGGCAGATAGGCAGTTCCTGCCCATGGTCATTTAACGGGTCTGCACTCTTGTCCTTTGTCTGGTACTGCTGCTGCCTCCCAGACCCACCATCCAACTGCACTCCATTGCAGTAGTATTATTCTTGATTTGTTCTGCAGTGGTTCTTAGAGGCTCCAGCTCGGAATCTGCAACTGTAATGTTGTGTTCAGTGTCAATAAATACTGAGATGATCCCTGCATTACATATTCACAATCCAAAAAATCATAATGCAAATTATAAAAGATGATAGAAACAGCTGCAGTGGTTCACCCAAGGTCCATGTAGCCCAGCATTTTGACTCCAGCTGTGGCCATAAATAAAGATGCCTAGCAAAGGAAAGGAAAAGAGGAAGATATTTGATATTCCCCCACTTCTTCCCAGCCTGCTTTCTTGGTTCTTGTATGGCAACTGCTCCAGACTTTGATCATCCTGGGTGCCTTTCTCTGAAGCTTTTCGAGTGCTTTTTTCCCCCCTTTTCTTTTTAGAAGAGTTTCTATCCCTGTTCTCTGTATGTTCTTGTGGCATTGTTTTTGCTCTTCAGTCAAATTAGTGTCAATGTTATTCCAGACTTGGAAATACTTCATTTCTGGCAAAAGACTTCATTAAGTTGCTCCAGTTCATATGTTCTGCTACAAGAAAGCATTGGTGTTCAGCAGCTAGCAATGTTCATTGCCAACTATGTTTATTTTTCTTTGTTTTTTGTTTGTGGTTGGTTTTATTTTGTTCTTGTTGTGGGGTTTTGTTGTTGTTTTGGGGTTTTTTTTCTTTGTTTTCAACTCAATTCTCTTTATTCTCACACACTTCTGAAAGTGTTAAGAACTGAATGGGGAAATAAATAGATTTAAGTGAAAAGTGTCAGATATTATTCTGTTGTTTGCCCTTAACTCCTCCAATCAATTATTTTCTAACTCCTGCCCTGTGCTGGGTCAGTAGGTACCAGTGCACAGTATGGCATTTGTTTGATTTTGTGCCATGTTCAGCTGTGTTAGTACCTCGAATGGGAGCAGCTTCTGCCTTCTGTCTGTCTGCCCAGCTCACCCGCCAGTGAGTTGCAAAGGCAATACTCTACCTTTATTGTTTTTCTTAGTTTTCACATCATCTGTCTTTCTCCATTTGCTCAGACAAATAAGTGATAAAAAGGAATGATGATCAGTTTAACACCACAGGAAGAAAGATGCATTATGAGACAAGAGAGACCTCTTGTTTACAGCGAGTTATTTTTGGTAATTAGCCATTTGTAGAGGAAGATGAGCCTCTGCTTGTAAAGTCAGCACGCCATAATTTAGAGGACTCTGAATGGAAGTCTAACATTTGCCTGAATTGGAAATGTTAATTGTATGCATTTAAAAATAAATAAATGGCTGTTTTTCTTTGCAGGAAGCAGACTGAACAAAGACCTGAGACATTATCTGAACCAGAGGTTTCAGAAAGGATCACCGGATCACGATCTGCAGCAGACTATTAGAGATAACCTATATCGCCATGCTGTGCCTTGTAAGTAACAAAACAGTGACCTGGTGGATTACATGTAGCAGAATTTCTTTTTTGCTGTGTTTTTTTTTTTTTTTTTGAGCCAGCCATGACGTGGTGGCGTGCACGGCTCCGGGGCAGACTCAGTTTTCAGCTTGGGCAGACTTGCATATGTGACAGCAGATAAGGTTCAGGTAGGGTTGAAAGGGGAAGCAGTTCATCCCTGAACTCTGCTTTTTTTGATTACCTTTTTGGAACAATTGATGGTTTGATGCAAGTCTGTGATGCTTACTTTGGAGAAAAAACTCAAACATGAAATGAGTGCTTGCCTTAGACATAGTCTTAATTGACATCTTTATGGTGAATGTTCCTTTATTGGTTTGAAACCTATGAAAAAACACCCTGCTTTTATTTTTATTTCCTTGGCAGAACTGTATTTCTGATGCTTATTTAACTTGTGAAATTGAACAGCGTTTTATGGCTGGGTGCCATTGTAGCAGGCAACTGCCACTGTTGGAAGGTCATTCTTGATTCAAGTAACAGATAAGCAGCAAGAGTTAGTGAATCTGAGAAATAAATGCTCTTTTTCGCTCAAAAAAACAACCTGGAGGAAAACTGAGAAGTTTGGATGGTGATAATCTTTAGAAGTTCAGAATCTTTACTCAAAATGAGACTGTCATTTTGGGAAGATGTACAAAGACTGCAGAATGATGCTATTTCTTTGCATCTCTGTTTGGCGTTCTCCAGCTGCCAGGAAAGGCTTTTCTAAAGAAGAGGTTTTTCTGCTCAACTTTAAGCTGTGGGAATAATGGTATGCCTTTCAGATCAGGCTGGGATAAGAAGTAGTAAATATCTTAGTTATAGGATACTGAGATGAGCAGCAAAATATTTTGATGTTTTGTATTTCAACATGAATCAGAGGTTGTTTATCCCGGTAGACTTATATAAATACTGAATAATGATGTTGCCACTCAAAAATCGGTATTTGCCAACAAATATCATGTAATGCTACACTGAGTAATAGCCATCTTCAATCTAAGTGTTGTATGCATGAGAACTGTGTAAGACCACAGTTAAAATTCTGTAGTAACACTGACAAATGTTGATTCTCCAAACTGCAGATGCTTTATATCACTATTGAGTTTATTCTCGTTTTATCATTGGAAAGCATCAACCGAATTACGTTTGAAGTGCTGTGCGTGGACATAAAGAATAAATATGGATTATTATTTTCTATTGAACACTTGCATTTTCCATTTTGTCAATGTGAAATATGATTAGTTTTCAATCATCTAGCTTGCCAGGCTGCAGGTTTTTAAAGCATACTGGAAAGACATGCCTTCTAGGAGAGCCTGTGAAATGTTAGGCTCAGGAGATGCAATGTCATGATGGCAATGTCCTTCTGCCTATGTGTTCTATTCCAGTTTCTAAAGCAGCAAATAAAGCAAATGAGCGTAAGTTCTGTGGAAGCATTTTGTGCGTTACCAAGGTTACGTTTTGAAATGCTTTCCATTGATTCTTTTCTCTGATTTATTGAACTTGATGGTGAGCTAAACGGCCTGGACTCACTAACGACTTCTGATTTAAAATTAAGAGCAGTGAAAGTGATTCCTACCTTTAGAAATTGTTGCAGGAAATATGGGTTGTCGATGTATTAATAAGAACATTAGTGTTTATGTTCCATTTATGAAACAAACGGAAAATCTGGGAAGTGGAGTTAATCCTTGTGCGTCTTCATACTTGCTGAGTTGTAAAGCAGGTAACATTGAAGTTTTTCTTCGCATACTGTGGGTATGGTATTAGCAGTAGCTTTTAAGAATGATGCTAATATTCATATGTGAATTTGAATGAGACTGCTGCATGCACGGTGGGTTGGGATGCTTTACAGGTCTGGAGATTAATCTAGCTGTACACTCATATTTTTATTCCTTGGTACACGTGACCAGTAAATCCAGAGCCCTGGACCAATCTCTGGTGCTAATGGATTATGAAGTCTTGTATTTTGAAAATGGAATTCCCTGCTGATTATGTGGTAAACACGAACAAGAACACAAGGTCACTTGGACTGAGTATGCTTGGCCTGACAGCTGCTTTTTGTTGCACTAATATAAGGGCTAAATGAAGTGATAATTAGTAAATGCCAAATGTAGAAAGGCAATATTAACTAGTTATTCCCCAGAAATTCTAGTAAGAATCCCATGTGATTCAGCTCTGACTAGTCTGGTACAGGAAGTGAGAAAATCTAGAGGGCTTCTGTTTCCCACACAGGTGCATTCTGGTTGTGTGCTTGGTTGACTCAGGAATCACAGAATGTTAGGGATTGGAAGGGACCTCAGAAGATCATCTAGTCCAATCCAACAGGAACAGAATGAAGATATGGCTATACCTTGTGCAGGCCAAGCAGAGTGGGGAAAAGATGCAGAAAGTTTGACTTGACCTCATTATTTCATATGACAATGACATGCTGCTTAAGAATAATTTAGACTTTTACTTTAGGAGGGTTGGTTAGGAATTTGCTTTATTTTCTGGTGAATAATCAAGGGTGAGAGAGTGCGATGATGCCAGCTTGCAAAGGGGATACAAGTGACACAGGGATGGTTTTCTGGGAGACCAGAGGACTTCATCCCTAAACGTGGGAGCTGTCATAAAGAAATGAAATGGACCCAAAAGTGAAGTATAATTGAAATAAATAGATGAACCAAGCAAGCTAAATTTTCCCCTGCTCCTCAGTGCCCTCTGCCCCTCCAGCACACTTCCTCTCAGTCTTTGTACCCTCAACTCCCTACTCCCCATTGAGCTGTTTTTTCTGCAAAGATCTGCAGTAAACAACAGCTGTGATGAGCTTCCAGGTGGCCTCCAAGTTTGGTTGTCATGCTGTTGTGAGTGCTCTGCTGTTACTATCACACCAAACCCACAGGTTTATTTACAGACCCAAAGCATTCTCCTCTGGAATTTACAACTTTGGCATCATAATCTAGAACTGAGCCAGAGTAAGGAAGAGAGGCAGGGCACCTTATTTATGTATTTGGATGGTGCATGAGTGCATATGAAGCCGTACATTTACAAAGCATAGATCTTTGAAAGAGTGTAATTCAGTCACTGAACTGGCTTCTATTTCAGCTGAACATTCTGTGTGTGATTTCCTTCACTTTCTTCCTGATGTTCTCATTTCACTGTTAATTTCACATGCTGGTTCAGAGACTTTTTTTTTTTCTCTTTTTAGAGTATTCGTGTCTTCTGCTTAAGAAAAATCAGCGCCTTAAACTTGAGCAAAGTTATTCTCCTTACGTGTTCAGATAAATAACTGTTCACTTTCCTAGCATGTAGAATCCACTGTCAAAACTAGAAAAAACCCTCAAATGCATCATCCAGACTAGCAAGATGTTGGTCCAGTCTCTAGCTGTCCCCATTGCCTCATTTTGTTTTGAAGCACCACAATTTTCCTGTTTTCTGATGTGCCTAATGAAGATCACCAGAAATAATGCTCTATTTGTGGGCTAGTTAATGGCTTCGTTGAGCTTGGATTAGACTGTGAAGTGGCAACAATTTCATGATTACCGATTAGCCATGACTGTACCAGAAGTGCTTTGACTGATGCTGAGACTTTGCCCACAGCTTATTTTTAGTGTGGATTTCACTTATTCCAGCTCCATTTTTGCTAGCCTAAAAGCTTAAGAGCAAAAGAGCAATTTTACCAACTGTGTGGGGCATCTTGTTCAGGCATCTTATGACATGTCTGAGTCCACCTGTGCTAACAGGAGTTGATGTGATTTGAATTACAGCTGACCTGGGGGAGGCTGAGCATCTGTGATGTAGGCACGGTCCTGGCTTTATGTTTTGGAGAGTGATTCTAGGAGCAGAACTCCCCGAAACAGGATTGGTGTATGTGAAGATTTACTTAGTGGAAAATGTGATTAGTTGGAAGAACATGTAAGAATATATCCATTAAATAGGTGTTTCCAAGTGGCCTGACCTTGGGATAGCTGTGCAATAGTGTTAATTGAGAAAGATACGTGATAACAACTTACTTCAACATTGGAGTGCAGCAGCATGTCTAAACCACTGTTCATGGAAGGCTGAACAGACAGTCTTATCTTCCTCATTTTGAAATGATGGTAGAGGGCATCTGTTTAAAATAAACAAGCAGTGCTGGCCATTTGTTCTAGTTGCTTATTCTCAGCAACCTGATAGCAGTTTTGTTTTCACCATGTATCAAGAAGAATCCGAGAGATGATATTATTTCCATAAAAGCTTATCTCAGCACGTGTTTTTTTTCCTTGGAGCACGTTTACGTGATTCCCCAATTGTTTGAGTCCTGTGTGACGTGCAGAGGCAGCTATGGTGAGTCTGGCATCAGCACCCTTACTTGCCAAAACAGTGTACCTGGTATAGACAGGACTGAAATAACAGATCAGTGGTCCCCTCCCCGTTCATGTATATTCTGCATTTGTTTTATTTCAGCTTCGTGCAATTCTGTTCTTTGTCAGACTGTACTCTTAGGAAGCAAAACTCTGGAAAATGCAAGATCTTTTTGATGGTAGACGAAACAGCAACAATGCAATGCCTAGAGTTAAGTCTTAGATGTCAGCCTAGACACTCTGGCAATTGGGTTTTTCTTCCTCATCTTCCCAAAATTGGCTTTTAAAACATCAGGACATCAACATTCAACAGCTGACTCACTTTCCCAAAACAAGTGCATGCCCTGGGATTAATTCACTGGAGATTTTAATGTTAGAGATTTACCACTTTCATTTCTGCTGTCTGCTTTCTCACCTTCCTAGAGTTTGATCTGTTTCTCTGTCTTCAATAACAGAACAGTAGCTCCAACTGTTGTGATTAGTCTTATAGAGGAGCATGGAGCAAAATGGAATGAAATGGATAAAAATCAATAGTGTAAGTCTTGAGTGATCTGTAAGGAGGCCTAGAAAAAGCCAGCAACACTCAGGCACCTGGCTGGCCTGAGCTCTCTCACATTTCAGTGGGAAATTTGAGAATGAGTTTCTTTATTCCAAGCAATCTGCTGCTGCGAAGGAAAATTCTCCTTTCTAAGGAAACCAAATAATATTGAACAAGGAAACTTCACAGTATTATTATGACAAACTTTAGTAAGTAGATGTAGAAGAGCACATCCAACCTTATTATCTGGATTAAATGCTCTTGTGGATAATTGAACTACCAAAGGGTAGTTTAGTTGCTGCAGAAGTTGGATAAACTGCGACATGTGTAACCACCGTCGTCTGCAGCTAACAGAGGACTAGGGAGACTAAATGGGCTGGGGTGTGATGAAACTGCTGTCAAACACACAGACTTAGGTGATTTCCCAGGATAGCTTTTAAAGTCCTGTAGCACTGGGTTACCCATAACTACTTCTGAACTTCAAAATGAATTGATAGAAGGGATATGCAAGCCAGCTTACAGAAGAATCTTTTCTTTAGAATATTGAGTATAATAATGTATCAGTATACTGGGGAAAATTGTTGAGATGAAGCAGAAAGACCTTTATGTTACAGATGCATGTGTTTTTACATGTGGGGATATTTGAGTCACAATTCCAAAGTTATTTTTAGTTACTAATTTTTATTAAGGATAAACAGAATCACTGACAGTGCACATTATTTTTCTTCACAGGCAATAAATCATCAGTTTATGTACACAAATGTTCTTTGAATTCTCAAAAGCTTTCCAGACCTGCAGTCGTATTTATTATCCAAGAAGCTTTTGTTGCAGTTCCCTTCCTAGAGGTGTAATTCTGCTTTTGTAATGAGAAAAAGTTGCAGTGTCCATGAAATATTCATTTGAAGACCACACTGATAAGGTGATGAACAGCTTGCTGATTTATTTTTTTTTTTCCTAACACACAAAAAGTAATTAATTGTTTTACAAGATTTATGTTAGGAAAAAGTTTAAAATATTTTTTAAATAGTGTTCTTATCGCTAGGGTACAACATAGAGGTACCAGCAGTATGTAAATATAATTTTTCTCAAGACCATTTCCTTGTGAGGTAATCTAACTCTGAAGAATATAAGGCATATTTTCCACGCCAGCTAATGTACACACATTTACTTTTTCCTGTATTTTCAGCAGGGGCTGTATTCTCAGTGCAACCAGTGGGTTTAGAAAATCCTTGTGGTTGTGTTTCAGGGAGTGCAGAATTGCAGCAGTCTCCTCCAGTTTTCAGGGATACAGTTATTTCATATATTAGTGAACCAGATGCGTTTTCACTTTCAAGAGAGAAATGCCATGTTTTGAGCAACAGGGCCAATATTTCTGTAGTTTAGTTCCTTTTTATACACAGTCATTTCTGTTTAATCAATGAGACTTTAGACCTTTTTTCCCATCTGGTCAGTCCAGATCAATAGTGCATTTCGTGCCAGTGGAACTATTGGGTACTTTTATTTTTTACATTTGGAAATATAAAAGCACTGATGATAGCAAATATTGCTCCATCTGCTTACCCGTTTGTGAGGAATAGCTTTTTTTTGTATTTCACTGTACACCCAGTTGAAATTGCATGAGGCATCAGAGAACAGTACAAAGCAGAAGAGCTCAGCCTTGTGGGCTCTCCCATGCCACTTGCCAAAGGAGATTTGGGTAAGAAGTGTGGGAAGAGATTATGTGGCTAGTTTTCTTTGTTTTCTTTGTTAGTCCCCAGTGTACTTAATTTTGCATTTTTTCATTGCAGTTGCTTTGTACTACAGTGAAGCATCTGTGAGTGGGTATTTAGGTAGTGCAAACAACATCGGTGCGTATGTTTTAGAACATAAAGGTTTCTAAGGTTGTGAGTCTCTTGGAAAGCAGAGGGTAAATCAGAGCTGAGAGCAGGTACTGTTGTTTGGAGATTGAAGGAGTGGAGATGAATTAGCCCACATTATTTACTTCAGAACTGGCTCTGTCCTGCCATAGTTTTTCATATGATGTCTCAGGGTCCTGATTAGATCTTTTGTGATGGCTGCAGCATCTCAGTTTTTGATTGCATCTAGGTGGTTTGATTTCTTTTCAGCTACTACCATGTATCTGTTCAAAGTTTACAGTGTATTGGCTATTCTACAAGCCAAGAGAATGAGTGATCCAGGCAAAAAGAACAGTTTAAAATAAGGAAAAATTAAATGTCTAGCCGTTCTTTAACCTATTCTTCCACTCACATTTGTGTTTGGAATTCATATTTGGTATTTAATAATTAACTTCCTCTAGAAAGCACCCATTGCTCTGTATAGGTACGTTTGTGCTTGGCTGCGTTGATTTGCATGGTGGTTTCAGTTAACAAAGGCCTCTTCTTTCATCAAAGATGTCAGTACTTAAAAGAGGACACCTGAAAATCCTATTTATGTGATATTATTCTGGTCCAGTGCAGTACCTGCAAAGTACTGTGGGCAAAACCAGTGGCATTGCAGGGGGGAAAATGCCTGTGTGATTCTGTCACGTATATTGCTGCCATGATGGTCTCTGAGCCCAGGAGGGCAATGACAGATGCAAGCCCCTGACAGTCTGATGGGGATGCAGACTTGCTACATTTCATCTTCAAACAATTATCGTGGGGTTTTTTTTTTTTAACATTACCGTGTTGTTTCTCATAAAGCGTGCTGTATTTGTCCTCTAAATCCTTTCTCTCTTTATTTCAGCAGAGAGGAGATTAGCTGTGTAATCATTTATAAAGCTGTTTAGATTCTGCTAGCTGGTTTTCTTTGGGGAGAGTCATACCCAGTACCTTTACTAGGAATAATTCTGTAAATTAATCTTCACTGATTTCCTTCTCCCCCACTCCCAGTGAATAAGGTGGTAGAAAAAATAGAACAAATATTTCTAGTTCTGCCCCTATTGAAGGAGGAATAAATCTTTCCAATTAGTCCTAAAGGTCTAGATGTATCCCTTCTTTATAATGTCCTCTTGAATAATTAGAGCTTTGAGTTACGAAGTCAAGATTCCTGGGTCGTTGCCAAAACAGATTTGTTTGAGGGGGACACTGGTTCCCTGAATTCCTTTTAAAGGGCTTTGTAATGTCCCAGGCTGCTCTTAATTAGTGATTTAAGAGGGAATACATCTGTTTCACTGAGGATTGTGAAAATTATTATTTAAATGGAAATGTTTAATAAATGGATCTTTGAAAGGCTAATGTATCTTCAAGATGAGACATGTAACAGAGTAATCAGGTGGATAGTGATCTAGCAGTTCTACTTGCAGGGTCTTTTTGGAGCTGAAGATGGAGAACAACATCAAAGTCCCTTGGAAGTGTCACCTGCCATTATATTATGTTTCATACTTCATCTCTCATTCACTACCTGCACCTTTTCTTTAAACTTCAGGTTTGACACTTCATTTACCAGGGGGAAAAAAGAGCAGGCAAATGCTGATGTTGGTAAAAGGAGGTTTGTAGGGTGAAGCAGTATCACTGATTAGATAAATCGATGATACTTTGTTTTTATCTCAGACCATCATGGCAACTCAAATACTGCCACTACAGTATGGATCTTTCTACCAAATTTAAAGGTACTTCATGAGAGATTGTCATATGCTAAAAAGGTGCAGGTAATCTTTGCTGCATAGGAATTTGAACTGGTGTCCCGCAGAACTGAGGGGCTGAGGCAGGTGATGGAGGAAGGAGGAACTCTAAATTAAGAAGCTGCTGCTTTTAGCAAACTCTTCCTTGAATACATGAGGAGGTGGATATTTATAAATGCAGCATTAGCATCTCCTACTGTTCACAGGTCTTGAATTAGTAATCAAATACTTGAAACTAAATATTTTGACTCTTTTCATTTTCCTGTTGGTTTCTGAGCCCTTAGTGCCATCTTTTTTCATTTTTTTCTAGGGTGTGCATTTTTTGGTGTTTTGTTTTGTTCAGAGGGACCTAATACACGAGAGCTGAAACTGTACTTGAATAGAGAGGTTATTTTCAGCTCTCGTAAATCCAGGTATGTCAGGTTTTGAGAAAAGCAGCAAGTGTTGCAAGAGAGCTGAGGAAAACCCAGCAGGACACTAAATGGCAGTGCAGAAATAAGAAGGCTGGACTTTACAGTGAGGCAGAGCTGGACCCAGTTCTTTCAGGAATATAAACATCCCATAATGTTTATAAATATCTTTCCCATTTTTGCACTCCTATAATTTAAAATAGTTATTTTGCCATCTCACTTAGCCTTCTGCAATCCTCTGCAAAATACCCAGTGTTTTCTAGAAGGGAATGGCTGATGAGATGCGATAGTGCTGCTCCTGTGTAACTAACCACACTGGAGAATCACATTGACAGACATGCTGTAAATTGCCCACATTATAGAACATTGATGATACCATTAAAATGGAAAACTTAATATTATAGTACTATTAGATTTCTCCCTCATTAACTCTGATCTGATAAACAACCTCCGGCATATTTTGAAGGTAATAGTCACCTTACAATCACTACTGCTTCTCTCTATCTGGCATTTCAAGCTCCTATAGATTTATAGTTCTCCTGTCATCTAATCTGTACTCACTGCTTTATTTTTTCTTTGAACTTGTGCTTCAAGCAGACCCTTTCTTAGAGGGCCCTGGGCATGCAATTAACGCTTCTCAGCAAGAATGAAGTCATCCTAAATATCGTTCCTGGGATTTGGGACAAAATTGGTTGCAGAGAATAAAATGAACTCAGACAAGCACGATGCAGGCCACCAGAGGTGTTTTAGTACTGGGCACTTCGTAAGGGTTGGTGCAGGGCAATAGTGGTAGCAGTGGTTGTGTTTTTGGCCTTTGCAAACAGATATTGGAGCAGTCTCTGCAGAATCTTGCTGGAGATGTGGGTGGTGAAGAGGGGACCAAGTGAGTGCTGTGTCAGTGGCTGTACTGTGCCTGGGCACAGCCCTGCCAGGCAGAGCAGCTTGACTGTGAGCTGGAAAAACTGAAGGAACTTTTTTCAGCTATGTGGTTCCAGCAGAGGCAACTTCCACTCCCAAACGTTAATCCTCAAGCAGCAAAACCATGAGCCTCAGTTTAACAAAGTAACCTTAGCTCCTCTCGACTGGCAGGGAGGCTTCTGTGGAGGTATCACTTGCCTCCTTGTTTTCCTAAGTGAGTCATGGTTTAATTAGAGCGCTGTCTCAAGGAGGAGGTCGTTGTTATACATCACCTATCAGAATGTAAAAGTGGAAAGCGATGCTGAAACGTTGACCCTTAATCTGAAGTGCACCATCTGTGTTTTATTTCCACATCTTGCTGAGTTTACAGTTATTTGAATTCACAGTTTGTTCCCCATTTGCTGTTCCCACATGGTAAGTGAATTGGATCCAAAATGTACTGATGAAAGATTGAGAAGTCTGTTGGAAAAGTTTGTTCCTTACCTACAGGAGTGCTCTATCTCACACTTCTTCCACTCTGTGAGTTAAACTCCAGCTGTAAAATCTTGTCTCAACATGCTCTTCTTTCATGGTGGGAAGTTGGGGTTACCGTAAGGACAAAGACTCCTTTCCCCATCCTGAAGTGATTTATGGTTTGCCTTTGACTTTCTGCTCAAGAAAAGGTAGAGAGTTCCTTCATATCTGATACAGTATTTGCCTTACTGTTCCCGTAAATTTGTGTGGGTGCTTGTCTGATGGTGCTTGGCATTGGATCACCACTCTTATGTCGTATTTTTCCTTTGTAATTATGAGCCGAAGTGTTTGATGCTAAAATAAGACAGGGTATAATATTATGAAGGGAGCTGTAATTACGATTGTAACGGTTTTCATAGTGCAACTTTGAATTACTCTGATTTCAGAATGGGCAAACAGCTCAAAACCAGGTTGAATTCCATTTATTCTCCTTTGTTTCTATATTTTTCTACTGGCAGCAACCATTTTCTTAAGACATAAGTAACTGTTAAAAAAGATATAAAATTTAAACATGTCATATTTCAAAAGCAAGCCATCAAAATGCTGAAGGCTGTATAAACTTAAATACCTTCTTTGGCTTTTGCTGTAGACCACACAAGCTCTGAGAAATTGATTACTCTGGTGCTCGAAGGGGCTTTCATGATACAGAAACAGAGGTTTGCATTGAATTTCTTTCTTTGTGTGTGGGACTTTTTTTTGGAAAGGGAAAAAGCCTTTAAACCCCAGATTAAAAATAAGTCATTTCATTGTTTCCTTTTTCCCCTCTTCTAAATCTTATGAAAGAGTTTCCAAAAGTGATTGGGGAGCTGCATCTCTGAATAAATGTGGAGGAAAAGGCTCCATTTCTGTTTTTAATAAAGAGGCTTTTTTTCTGGGATGTCCCATTTAGGTGCTGCCTCACTGAAGTATCATCTGGTGAGTGTGTTAGTGTGGCCTGTGCAGATTTTTTTTAATTTTTTTTTTAAGTTTGTGGACCTGAAGAGGAGGGGTGAGGAATTAAGAGTTATTTTCTCATAGCAGTCTTCACATTTACTGTCTCCAGCAGTGTAAACCCATGGTTATCACAGGCTTTGGACTTCCCATGGGGACTGTGAGCAGACCAGACTCATACCCAAAACCCAGCCTGACTCAACGAGGCTGTTGAAAGATCAGGAAGGTGAATCTTGAGCAAAGAACTTTTATCTTTTCTTTTCAACTAAGAGCCACATAATGGGCCAGCACCCTGGGCCAAATGGTGTTTTCATGAAAATATTTGTCCTGTAAAATTACAAAGGTTTTATATAGTTATAATCAGGCCATTATACTGATTTTGTGTGGCTATTTATCTTATAAAGGTAATATAAGGCTTGCCATCTCTCAGTGGCATTTTGCTCCTACCTAGTGCAAACACTCTTGGGGATCAGGTACTTCAGCAGGAGCAGCCTTTGTATTTGTGCTGCTGTGTTTGGCAGTGGAACAGAGATGATGAATTTTTCCTTACGTTGCCAGGCCCTTGCACACACGTGTTGCAAACCTGTGAGCTATTGCGTACATCCACACCTGCACCAAGCTGCTTTGCAAGAGATGGCTGTTAGCTGGTGTGATTCAAATGTCTGCTTGTTAGAGCAGCAGTGGTGGGTGCTGTCCCCAAGCCTGAGCCCTTGTCTATGGGAGCAGGTCACCAGGGGTGGCCCCACAGCATCCTTTGCCCACCCCACCAGCACCTCCCGTGCCTTCCTTGGGACCCACTTGTCCCTGCCTGCCTCGGTAGAGCTGTGTGAGCCCTGGTGAAGCAGGCACTGAGCTGTGGGGGAGCAGGTTTCCTTGTGAGGCTGGAGTCCCCTGGGATTTCAGTTCTGCATTCAAGCAATCCTGTCCTGTGAGATATGTGGAAAGCGTCCAAGACGGACACCTGCTGGCTCTGAAGCAGTCAAGTGCTTTTTCCAAAATATCTTTGGCCCCTGTTCTTGATGTTTACTTTTAAAAAGATAAAGACACATGTTGGCTGTAAAAGAAAGGGGAAAAAAAAATAATCATTGCTACTGTCACTGAAATTCCCTGCAGTTTTAAAAGGAAGACAAAAGTTGTTACTTTAAGAGAAATTTGAAGCCCTTGGGACAAGCACAGGAGAAAACATGAAGATGCACTGTATTCTGTCTCATTGCTTGTAAAAATAAGTGCTGTATCTCCTATGGAGAGAGAGAGAGACAGAGCTAGAAATACATATTCACATAGTTCCCCCATTCTCATGCCTTGCAAACTAGGACAATACCTTTTTGCACTTCCCTGGGCATATCCTCAAACAGCAGCTCGTGAAGGTGATAGAGAAATGAAAAGGGTGAGGGAGAATGAAGGGGTGTGGGGAGGAGGAAATCTGCCTCATGGTATTTCAGATCTCCAGCGTACACAGGTGCTTTTTAATCCCTCTGGCCTACATATTCCACAGCCCTGAGGAATAGAGGAGTCGTGATGTAATGCTCTTTTCCTCACACTCCCAGCTTAAATACAGATGGAAATTGTTGTCATGTGTTAGAAATGTCACCAATAATATAAAAGGCAGGCTTCTGCATTCTCCCTTTTGCACTGTCAGCTGCTGCTGCCAGCTTATTCTTCCTTCTCAAACCTATTGTCATGTGGCAGAAACCCTGATGTAAGTAAGCCCTGTCCTCCCCCTGCTTATGATCCCTGCATTTTTTATTCCCCTCTGCTGCAGTGCTGAGGATCATTACATACCACGACTTAAAGACAAGACCTCACAAAGGAAGGATTAATCTTGTATTTGTGCTTGAATTTCGAAGGACTCAGGCAAGTGAGAATGTTCTGTTGTATTCTTTCTTTTTCCTAGATGCTAACGTAAGAAATGAAAAGCAGCGAATGCGATAAGCTCGGTCTGTGTTTGCTGAGCGAACCCGGTGGTTCCTCAGCTGCAGGTTGTGCGTGCGAGGGGAGAGTGGGTTACAACGGGAGGCAGAGGAGGCTGTGGGCTTGGGAAGGGAGCTGCCGAGCGGAGCTGCACAGCCTTAGCCCAGCTTGGGAGGACAGATGGCTAGTGCTGCTTTTTAATTCATCAAGCAGGCTTTACGTGAGGCCCGTTGGCGAGCGGGTGTGCTGCGAAAAGCGGGGTCAATGGGCACGAATAGGCTGAGATCAGGACCAGATGCCTGCTGAACAATGGGGCTTTTGAAAGAAATGCGGGAGGAAGCGTGGCGCTTGCTTTGTACTGCCTCCGCATTGCAGGTTGGAATGGGGCAGCTCCGATTTAATGAAGTGCATTCCTAAACGTGGTCGTCAGCCCGGGCTGGGAGACAAGGGGACATGTCAGAAGGGGGCTTGTGGGGCTGGCGTGGGGAGGGGGGAGCGATCCACTGATGGATCGCCCCGAACAATGCAGTCTTAGTGTTGGATGGGAAAAACCATCAATACATCCCTGTGCATATTAATGCGATACAGCAGGTGTTGCTAAATGTCTGTCCCTGCATTGTTCTCCTGTGGCTCAGCCGAGGAGGGGGCAGGAAGGGGACCTTGCGAGGCAGGCACTCATCTGGGGTAGAAACGTAGCTGCTCCCCAGACGGCCGCGCATGCCGAAAGTAAAGCAGGAGGTGAGAATCGGCGCGCGTTTCCGCTCCTGGGGTGTAGCACTGGGGCAAGGTGCTGGCTGCTGTGAGCTGAGCTGGGCAGCAGTCCCCTGTGCTGTGTCTGGCAAGCAAGGGGGAAGCAGGCTCGGAGAGGCTGGTCACATCTTAAAGGTATAGCAGGGCCAGGAGGGTCCTTTTTTCTGCAAAACATCCCCTAAGCTAAGCAGGTGTGAGGGCTGGGAAGTGAATCTCCTGAGAGCAGGCTGGGTCACCAGGGCAGAGGGCATGGAGGGAGGAGGCAGAGATGGTGTCTCAGTTGAAATTCAGCAGTGAGAGAGTTAAAATACGCATATTTTTTTCGGCTTCTCCAGAAATACATCAATTGTGAATGAGTTGCAGAAGCTGTGTGTGAATTGCAATAAACAAGGAGTACAACATATATAAGACCAAACAAAATACCTATTTCTGTGTTTGCTCCTATCCTGGCTGGATATATCCCTCCTTATGATAGTTTTCTATGTAACAGAAGTAACATCCCTAAATACTTACAGCCATGTTAGCCAGTGTAATTCTTGAAGGCTTAGGGGGGAGGGAGTATACATAGCCTGTCATTATTATATGTATTTCTTAATAAAAAGACACCCATTTAATTGCTGCCATTGTGTTGTCTGCTCCCCTTGTGATTTGTGACATGCTATACTGTATTTGTCAGCAGAATGAAAGGGGTCTTTGTTCCTTATTCATATTATGGCACACTGCATCTCTGTGAAAATGGAATATTTGCCTTTAGAGCTAACTTAGCTGGTGATCTGTGCCTGCTGTTATGCTGGGAAGGATTTCTGTGTTCTCCCCAGGAGTTTCAGAGGAATTTGCAGGCAAGGCTTGTATTTTATTTATTTATTTTTACATATCAGTGTGTTAATAGTGATGAAGAGTAATCAGCTTCATTTGCCCACAGGACAGGTAAAGCACAGCCAGGGGCTGCAGCAGCTTTGCATATTGCTGCTGCCTTTCCATGTATCCCTTGTCTGTGGATGAACGGCCAAGTCCACCATGAACTAGGATTTAGTCCTTGTGCTCCTTCGATCATTTACTGCTGTGTAAACTGCCAACAAGAGTTTAGAGAAATAAACCAGGAGTCTGTAATACGGACAAGCCTGTGTGCCTATTCAAAGGTTGGGCAAGGCAGTGGATTAATAAAGGCAGTTACTGAATGGCCAGCTATGAGAGTGAGTATGTGGGGATGCTGGTAGCACTTGTAGAGCACTTTCCAGCCACACCGGTGCTGAGCGTGTGCTGGGTTAGGTTACAGTATTGTCTAACATCAACAGCATTGTCAGTTGCTATCTGTTTACTCTCCTTTCTGTGCTCTAGCTATTTGGTATCAGTCTGTGTGCATGTAAATGGGAATAGTTTACAAGTGTAATGGCTGGAATTAGTAGCCAAAAGGGATCCAAATGTAAGGCAGTGCTTGCCCAGACGATTAATAAGACTGCTTCTAACACACATCACATGAATGTAAGGAGCTTGTCTTTAAATTGAACTACAGGGTTCAGCAGCTTGAGCTTTATGTTGTTCATTATGCTTATTTTCTACTCTGCAGTGCACAAGGAAAAATGGGCAAAATGCAAAGTCTAGCTCAGTCCCAGGGGGTGATGGTCTGCTGCAAATGGCTTTTCTGTTAGAGGGTCTGGCTCAGTAAAGGGCCAGATTGTGAACCTGTTGCTTGTTGATGTGTGGCTTTTCCTGCAACGTGGGAAATTATATCGAGGAGTAACTTTGCTCTGGAGAGAGTAAGGATTTGCTCAGTGGTGCAGAAGAGCAGGGAGTGTTTTCTCCCTTGCCAGCTTGTTTCCACTCATCATTGCCTACTGCTAGCTCCTGTCAGATGGAACCAGTGATGGATCCATGTAGATCCAAGAATGATGCTTCAGTTCCTTCTGGGGAACTGCTACAGAGCTGGCAAGTAAGAGCACAGGCAGCTGCTCCAGGAGCACTTCAGCTCCTTGCTGTTGAAGTGTTGCAGAGCCAGGTTTTGCCATAACAGCAATAAGCCTTTTCCAGCGGAATTTCTTTTTTTTTCTTATGCACTCTTCTAACGCAGGTAGTCCAACCTGCAATTTGAAGCTTAGAGTATCCCTTTTGTCGTTATTGGCAACTCCTAGCACAAGTAAGGCTGTCATAGCAGTCAAAGTGTTGCAGAAAGAAAAAAGCAACAATGAAAGCCATTAATACAGCAGTAGAAGCTGATTAAATGGTGCTGGGTTCTTGACTCTGCATCTGACAGTAATAACACTTATTCTGTGTTTCAGTCATTTAAAAGTTCATGTGCTGCAGGTAAGGCTCTCGCCTGCACTTTGAAGCTTGTGTATAGACACCTTTCTGACAGCTTTCCATCCCTTCCAGTGCACTGACGAGTCTAAATGGTTACACAAGAAATGCTTCTGAAATTAATGCACATTAAGTCATTTGGGTCAAGAGATGTTGGGTTCTGTGGTATTCAATAAAGCTTATTCTGAAATGTGGTGCTATTTTCAGTCAAATTCTGCTAAATCCTGTCCTGAAATCCTCTGAATATTTTGCTCTTGAATATTCTGGTAAGCATGATGACTGGTTCACTGTGTTAATCCTATATGGTCTTTCTGTCTGCAGCTAATCCTGAGCAGTTGTTGCTGTTCTGCATACATGAGTACGATTCTTTTCCCCCTCCCTTTGATGATACCCAGTAGAATTCCAGCTGACTACTAGAAGATAACAGATCAAATGTCCCACCTTCCTTTTTCTTACTCCTTAGGTATATGAAAGTTGAGTTTCTTCTACTTGAAAAAAAACCAACCTGGAGAAGTAGGAAAAATATCCTTGATCTGTTGTGCTAGATGTGAAGTCATGCACTGGCTCTGACTCTGTTCAGGAATCTTTGCTGTAGACAAATATGGAAGAAAAGATATATTTCAAGCAAATTTCCAGATTTTCATAGATTTGTCAGAATTTCAATCACAACTTCTCATTAATTAGAGATGAAGCTGATAGTAATGGCTATAGCTAATATTGTTCCCGTAAAATAAAATAATTGGATTTTCCTAGTTTTTCCTTCCACAGTGAAATGCAGGGACGAACGGTGATTATTTTTATTTTTAAAGCTGGACCTATATGTGGGAGATGTTCTTTGGCCAAATCTGTCCTGTTCTGGTGGAGAAAACTTCTCCTTTGGGACATTTAGTAGCACCTCAAAATTACTACTTGACCATGTATCAGATTTAGTAGCAAAGCTTATGTAAGGAAGTGCAATAGTTTAACTGTGGGTTGATTTCCCCTCACCCCGATTGTTTTCACCCAGGGGACAGACATTTGTGTCTCCTTATAGTAAGATAAGCATACTTGCATAAAATACGTTAATATCAAGATGCCCTGTATTGACATGGTTGCATGGGATGTCTATATTTGACGTGTGTGTAACATAAATGCTGACACTTAATTTAACTGCTAACATCAAATTGCCATGAGCTGGAGAGTCCCTGGTAACTTAAGTAAAACTTTTTCTTAAAAATTGCATAATATTTAGTTCATATGAAATGTCATAATCGCCCACATCTTTCCTTGGAAGAGATTGAATGGGTTGCTGGTTTTTTTTCCTCTTAAATAGACTTTCAAAGGAATCATTAAGAAAATGAAACCCAAGAAGAAAAATAGTAGACCCAGCTGTTTGAGGCCAATGAGGCAACATTCCTGACAAAATCATGTGAAGCCAGCCCTAAGCAAGCTGTGCCTGAATGACTTTGTTATGTATTTTCTGAAAATTTTCAGTATTCAGGGGTAAAACTGCTGGATGAATAATGTAGTGTTGTCAGCAATTGGAATATGCCTGTGGATGTCACTTATTGTATTGAAAAGCAGCTTGTTGCTTTCCCTACCCAAACAGAGGTAGTGTCCTACCTGGAATCAGCAGCATTACCGCCTTCTTCATGTGTCTGAGGAAACTCTTGATCCATTGTAGATTGGAAATTTTGATTTGTTTTGGGTTTTTTTGTGTGTTTTGTTTTCATTAGGGTATGACACTGCCTTTTAATGCATTTGAAGATAAGATGAGAATCAGACACAAAAAAAAAATAAAAGCCCTGTTAGAGCACTGTTACTGTAATCGAGATATATTTGGAAAAAGTAAAACTGCTCCTCTATTTTCCCCTCTTTGCATCCTCTCTGGGTGCATGTTTTACCAGGAGCCTTTGGTAGGTTTATTGCTAGCATTGAGAATACTCTGGTGTTGATTTTTTACGTTAATTTAAACGAATGGGGAGCAGGCTGAATAATAGTCATGTAGAAAGTGCTATTGGAAATGCACACTTTGTCAGCACTGCGGTGGTGATTAATAGTGTGTCATTTCTTTGATGGTGTGCTAACAATTCAGCACCAGAATGCAAGCCTTTGATAAAGGTGGGGAAGTTGCTGGGAAAAAAAAAGTCTTCTCTTCCTCTTTTTTTACATGGACCACAAAAAGAGCCTGAGGCTTGAGACATCCCCTGAGACTTGGACTGTCTGAGGAACCCAAATCGTTTTCTTTAGCAGAGGCTGGGAATGGGCTATATCAGAACAAGCTACTTGCACATCACTGCAGCAGTGACTGGTTAAAGATGTGTTTTGAATGTAGTTTAGTTGACAAGTGCTAGTGTCCTGGTGTTGACAAGGCAACATTTTAACACATGATAATCTGTCATTCTAAACTCTTAAGGGAAATCAAGGGTTTACCACATTTAGATTCATGAGCTAAAACTGTCCTTTGCCTTTTCTACACAAATATTTCATTTTTTTCTTTTTCCTGGTGAAGATGAAGTCAACTCATTTTGAGTCCTAATCAGGAAGTGATTCAGATTCTGTGCTCATTAAGTCCTTCCCTTCACTCCTGGGACTGACAGTGAGGATGTCGCGTATTACCTGCTGATGAGATGATGTTTTTGTGAAGAAGATGAATGCCCCAGAAAGTATTCTCACGGTGCCAAACCACTGGGAAACTGGAAAGGGTCTAGAAAGCCACAGCGAGGCTGGAGTTTGAGTACTTGAGCTAGTTTTATCATCACACCGTTAAGCAGCTGCGTACCCATTAGAGAGAATTCATCTTTAGTCGTATGTGATTTGGGGGACATGAAGGTTGAGCCCTGCTGTTCTCACTGTTTGAAGTTTCAGATTTTCTTTGGGTTATTAGGGTACAACACAGAGCATTTAATTTCCCTTATCAGCTCCTTTAGTCATTGTTTGATTGGATGGATCCTTTTCAATTTTTTTCCCATTTTTCTCTTTCTCATTTTTCATGTATTGTATTGTTTTATTAGTTCAGTGGCCTTTTCGGGTCATTGCAGTCTTAAGTAGTCTGACTTTTATAAAGGTCTTGGTGACTAAATATTAGTGACCTCTATTCATCTTCCTTGTGCTTCTCCAAGACTGCAGTCTGATTTTGAGTTGCGCTGTGCTACAGTATCAGTGAGTTCATCACACAGTGAATCAAAACCCATTTCTTCTCTGCAGATGAAGGTATCTGTTCAGTACATCGTATTGCTGAGTTTTTGCTTCAGTGTTTGGAGTAAATAGGATTCCTTCAAAAGAGGTGGGGGAGAAACCAGCCTGTGGAGCTTCACTAGCCTAACTAAAACAATGTACCGTGATTCAATTAAAAGTATATTGTTGGATTCAGGAGAGTCCAGTTAGATAGGAAAGACTAACAAGCTAAGCATGATTGACTTGAATTTCCAAATTGTGTAAGAGGAAATCGAAGAGTTAGCATTAACTTCATTAGGGAGCTTGTTATACCAGCAGAAGTCTTTTTGGAAAAGTCTTTCAGTCTAGTGTTGGTAGGCTTATGTTTTGAGGCATTCCTTCTTGGGCACCCTCTATGAGATACTTCCCTAGTTTGGACTAGCTCTTATTCAGAGCTGAATAGACATGGGTCTGAAGAGAATTTGGGGTTCTAAGGTTAGGAAATCTCAGAATCGAGGCTGCCCTAATTTGACCATCTTATTCATTATATTCTGTCATCATCTGGGCAAGCCTTGTCAAACAGACCTGTAACGTAAGAGCTTTCCTCTTGCACAAACTTGCTTTCTCCATCTGGTAACCCTCTACATCATTTCTTATTCTCTGCTGCACACTAAGTGAAGTGAGAAACGGGTTTTATAAGTGAAATAATAATGTCCAACATCAGGATGGAAGAATTCCTGAGAAATATCTGCATACACAAAGAGAACAAAAACTGTTCAAGCAACTTGGACTGTGGCCTTTGGTAGCTCAGAAGTGCTTTATCTAGGAGGCTGTATTTTAGCAGGCATTTTTTTCTGTGTAATATTGTAGGCTTTTTAAAAAGGCAAGGGGAGCAAAGGAACAGCCCTAAGTTTCAAAGTCCTACCTTCCTCCCAAAACTGAGAGCAAGCTGTTAAGGAGGGGCAGAGAACAACTAAGGGAGATTTCATCCACAGTGTTTAAAGTTTGGGAAACTTTGAAATGGGAGTTACGGAAAGCAGAAGCTTCGAAAAGAGTGTGTGAAATGGGCTGTTCAGGTGTTGCTGCTGCCTGCATCTGACACACACAAAGCTTAAATTTTTAACTAAGGGGAGATTTTAATGCTTCCCAAATGTTGCTTTTATATGTAGAACTCTTTGCGTCTCTAGCTGCAAAATGGCACACAGTTACCACAGGGAGATCTCTAAATTGAAGGACCTTTCTCTATTAAAGGGTCTGCTTCACTGTAAAGGGGATACTAGGATTATATCATCTTGAAGGGCAAGCTGGTAAATGAGATGTTATTATCTCAGTGTGTTCTTTTAGTAAAATATTTAAAAGTGGCTCACTCCTGGTGAATTACCTGCTGACCTGATCCTCTAGCAGCCTTATTAAATAGTTGCCTGTTGTAACATTCTTTGTGAAGTTGAAGTGTGTCCCACTGCACTAAGCACTATTTCAGATATCCCCATTATAACAAAAAGTCTTTGTATAGTAATAGTGCAAACCGATGGCTCTCATGGGTGCTTTCATAATGAGGTTTTATGGTAACTGTTCTCTGATACCTTTTCTCCCTTTACCAGTGTATCAAATTTACTCAATTCCTCTCCATGTTTATAGAGCTTAACAAATTCACTCTTCTAATTCCTCCAAAGTTCCACACAACACCACTTCTGATACAGAATGAGTTTACCAAAACCAACAGTGGCATAAAATAAGGGTATCTTTGCACAGCACAGTTGCTTGGGCTGGCATGGCTTAATGAGCTTCTGCTTGTGAGCTGAGCTGCTGTGGCTGCCCATGGTTGCATTCTACGCCCTGAGCAAATGCAAAATGAAATGGGTTAGTAAAAAATCTTGAAATTTTACTATTTAAAAGCTCATACTCTGCTTGAGCACTGGGGCACTCTAATGCTGTTGCATGGCCAGTGGTAACTTAATTTCTTTTGGTCATCTGTTCATAATCTGAGAAGAGTTTTAAAAGCGAATAAATATTTCCGTGGTGGTGGGCAGCTGCCTTTGCTGGTGCTGCTTTAGGTTTGCAATACTATTACAGCAACAGAAATAATGGGGATGTGACCAGCACCTGAACAAACAATTGCACTTCTGCCTTGGGCTTTGAAACTATTCCTTGGATGTTCTTGAGTAGAGTGGAAGAAGTCTTAAACTCCTTTGATGTCTTTCCTGACCTCATATCTAATTACATTATTTTTTGATAGCTTTCCCTCAGGAGTTCCTTATTTTAAATGCATTTCACAAATACACATTCAAATGAGCCTGACACTATTAATTTTTGTAGTCTAGTTATTTTATATTGCTGACCATCCCCTTGGTTATTGAACCTCTTCCTAGAGAGAGTCTTCAGTGTACTTCAAGAACCTGAGGTCTGTCCTCACTGAAATAGAAAGCATGATTTGGTTAAACCTTCTGGTTTTAGTTCCTTTATTCATATGCCTTCTCCCTATTTGACTATGTTTGGGTTTATTCTGATGCATCTAGGCAATAAGAAACAGCGTTGCTCTGAGACTGCCTGCTCTGGTTCTGTGATTGGTACCAGTCAAGTTTGCCAAATCCAGTCTTTATGCATTGAAACTTGTGGCAGTGAGAGTTGGCAGCACACAGTGGGAGATGGTGGTATGGATCACATATTTTCAATGGGCCAACAGGTGTTGATACAGGCTGATGGATGTCTCCTACCTGTGTATTCTCTGGGAGCTTCCTGTCTTTGCCACTGGACACCTTCATCTCTGCATGCTGCAGGCTTATCTATCCCCCAAAACAGGGGGACTGAGAAAATGACCCATGTTAAGATACTGCAAGCTCTGTTAATAGAAGAGTGTTAAGGCTGGGTGCAGTGATGGATCTTTTGTGTATCCTTCCTCAGTTTATCTCAATCCTGAGACTTACTTTTGTCCTCTGAAGAGCTATTTTGTTAGGTGTTGGCTGTATTTCAAGAAAAAGAGGGAAAAAAAGAGATAAATTTCAGAATGTTACATGAAGCAACAGCAAGGAATAATTCTGCTTTCTGGAAAAATGCTGTAGGAGCTGGTGTGGCTTCTCCTTTGGTCTCTGCTGCTGATTGACACAGCCTAAGGACTGCCTAAACTCTGTGCTGCAGTAGGACTAAAAGTGCTCCTGTATTCAAAGCTTCTCTAGCTTAAAGTTTTATTAAAAAAGGTTTCTTAGGCTCTGCTTGCAAGCCAATATGTACTGCACTACGCTGACTGTGAGGTCTGATACCATCTCAGTAATTAAGTGCCGGCATCCTACAGCACAGTTGGCTTAATAGGCTGTCACAGCTTAAATGCCACCTGATATTAAATTTATCAGTCTAACTTTTTCAGCATTCTGCAGCTGACCCACAGTAACAATGACCGTGGCAAGTTATGTATAGATGGTGCCTACTGCACAGGCACTGCTTGGTTGCTTTAATTGCTGATCTGTTATCTTCCTCAAAAGACAGGAGGGGTGAAGGAGAAAGGCAGCACTATACTTAAGGCAGGTTTTTGCTCAGCTCCCATCAGTCCATTCTCTAGTAGACCTTTTGAGTTTCCAGTGCAGGCTGTGATGACCAGCCAGGCAGCTGTGTCCCCTGGGAACAGCAGTGGGAAAGGGCGCAGGCTGGCTGGTCAGCCCACAAAACCTGGGTCTCCCACGGTGGAGATGCCCTTTGAGTGCCTGTGGTGGGTGCGCAGAGCACTGGGAACCAGTCCCCCCATCCCACACAGGGCACTCGCAGGCACTGCTGAACTGGCTGTAGGGTCCTAGCTACTTTAGAGTATTTCATGCCCCCCTGAAATACAAATACTGCATTCTTTTATCCCATTGTAAGTTAAGACTAACGATATGCTCCTTTTTTTAAAGCTCTTTGGGATCGCTGAATGTAAAGCACTAAGTAATTATTAAAGTGCAGCTTTTATGGTTGCTGCCTTTAGAAGGAAGAGGAAAAATATATATTTGCTTGGTAAAATATTGTGTTGTAGATGGAGCTTTGGAAATCTGACTTTATTGTTAAAATTAAAAATAAAAAGGGCAGTTCTGCTGTATGTTCTCATACCAAACCCAGGCCTGTATTGAGGCTATGTAGAACCTTTCTGCACTACTGGAAACCTAAAGAGAAAAGAGCAAACTGAAGCAAAAGAAGGGCTGGTCTAAAATAAAATGTAGTACAGCCAGTGATGTCTGTGAGTGCCACTTGTCTGTCTTTGGGACTCAGAGATGCTTAGGCAATGTAACATTGAGTTCTTAGTGGTGCATAAGCTTCTGGCCACATCATTTTCATGGCCATTAAGTTCAAATACTTATCTGTTTCCCGAGATGAAAGAAGCGAGAACTCTCTCAAAAAAAGAAGCCTGCAAATTCTGAAGCAGCTGTGCTGCATGCAATTTGCCTGGGAACTATACCTCAATATACCATTTTTACCTACTTTGAACAAGGCAGAGGCTGATATGAATGCCTCCATTGATTTGTCTTAAGATTGTTTTCCCAGGAAATAACTTTCAAAATATGTATTTTTTTGTAAATGCTTGCGTATAATTATAGATAAATTTGTGTCTGTGAATATTGTACTGTCACATGGAAGCTGGGTGGTTTAATATCAGAAAGGTATTTCACATTTAAATCATGCCTATGTACTTTTAATTTTTTTACGATAGATTCAGTAGCTAAGTGTCACTTAAATTGGCTTGTCACCACGATGGGATCATCCAAATCATGGAAAGAAAAAGCTGCGGAAGCCAATTCTTTCCATCTCAAAATCAATAAAAGCAAAGTATTTCAGGGGAGAGTCTTCTTTCCTATGCATTGGACCAAGTTTTTCATGCTCACCATTTATTTTTTTTCTTTGTGATATCAGATGTGGCTAGATCAAACAGAAAGCAACTCTATCACCCAGCTGGAAAAAAAATAATGCACTGCAATATACCGCTCAGTTAGTATTCATATGCTCAGCCCACCTGAAAATGATTTCAATTATCATAAAGCTGTTCTTTTTATAATACAGAATAATTAAAAAAAAGAAAAAAAACGTTACTTGGTAAGCTTACCAGTTGCCAAACTTTTTGGAATTCTTTTGCTATGGAACTGTTCCTGTGAAATTTGTGTTATTTATTTGTAAGCCCAGATGAAAATGCTGCACTAAATATGACCCCAATCGATTAAAATATTTGCAAGTTACAGAACTGTGGCCAAGAGAAAAGTCCTGCTTCTGCCAAAAATATACTTAATTTTTAAAAAAATGTAATTTTACAGGTAGTCAATTTTTAATGCAGACAGGTGTCTTTTTGGTGTTTAAAACCTGTCTTTTATTGGGCAAGAGATACTGGAAAACAGAATAGCTATGGAAAGCTTGTGGAAACTTGTTTTGGAATGAATAAAACTGCAATTTTAGCACTCAGTATCTATTTGATGTGCTTACAAATGGCTTTGTATGGAGAACTGAGGGGAAAATGTTGCCTTTACAGCCATGATGCATTCCAGGTACAAGTTTTCTAACTATAAATTGTCTTAATGTCCTTCTGATACATGTTTTTGGAGTTTGAGAGGGCTGTTGTGTTCTGTGGGTATGACAGAGACAGGGCACTTGTGTTTGACGGGGTCCCATTGATCTCAGGTGAGCTTTGGATCAGGTCTTTGTTGCTTTAGTGGGGCTATAGATGAGACTTTCGGAGGGAGGAGGAGGAGGAGGGTCTTCAGCTCTAGTGCTGCTGTATAGTGGCCACTCACCAGTGTTATAGCTTGGTTCCAGTCACTTGCTACCAAATTTCCTGAGTTGTTCCAGGAGATGAGCATCCTCTGACTTGGGGGATAGTCAGTCAGTTAATTTATGATGCATGCTTATCAATTGGGCTTTAATTTCTTTATTTGTTGTGTTATTAATTTGATGGGAAAGATTTCTTTAATGTATGCATGTGATTGTTTGTATAAAGAACTGCTGCTCTGATCCTGGTAGCTAACAGCACTGACCCTCAGAACAGCACTCACCACTCTAGAAATACCTCAGCCTTGTAAATAAGGAATTTGCATAACGCTAACTAGAGGTTTAAAAGAACAAAGAAAGACTTCTCTTGTCTGTATCTTGAACAGATTAAATATCTTGGCTTTGTTTTGTTTCTTTACTACATACAAAATAGGTCCTGACAAACTTCTGAAGGGTTAAGTTAGATTCTTCCAGTCTTGGAGACATCCAAATGCTTTAAACATCATCTTAAAAGGTACTATGTTGTTGAAGTTAGAGCTGTGATGGAGGAATTACTGGGTGAAACATTCTTTGCTTGTCTTGAGAGATCAGACTAGATTATAATAGTAGTATTCTTGTGTGGGAAAGATTCTTCCTTTTGAATTGTTCTAAACTTGAGTCATAACAGCAAAAAATCCTCGTGCATCACAAGAGAAGCCTGTCTCCTAGTTTAACCTCCTCAGCTGGCATAAATCACTGCAGCCTTTTTTTATGTCAGGTCACAGGCTTGGATAAGCATATTTGTTCATATCAAGCTGCTGAATGTTTTGAGGTTCATCTATGACTAACTGAAAGTCTTTAAAAAATAGACGAAACATCAGAAAGCTCTTGAAATGTTTTGTGATATAGTGTCTACTTCACACAAATGGGATAGTCTCAATTGCCTTTTATAGTTGGTTCATTTTAATGGATTTTTATCCTCTTTTCTTCCCCTGATCAAAACAAATGCAGCTCACCTCTGGTATGAGGCCAGACGGACATTTGATGAGATTTGCTAATGCCCATGTTTATAATAACAGACATGGACCCACCTGACATAAGAGGCCTCCTTTGCACTCATCCCTGCACATCCAGGTCACCTGCTTGTGTGAGGACAGTCTGGGGCAGTCTCTGGATGCTCTGACACATATTGGGAATCTTACTGTCAACTATATAAAGCGTGAGGTTTGGTACATCGGTAGCTGTTACGTGTTGAAAAACATCTCATAAAGTTTAAGTGAAGGGGCCACAAGACCTAGTATAGATCACCTTTTTAGATGAGGCTCCCCTTTAATTAAGGATCTTCTCCAGCATTGAGTATGCTATTTGTTTACTGAGATGATGTTTTGAGGATCCCTGTGCCTCAGCTTTCGGTCCTTGAGAATTTGGTGCCTGTTATTGGGATGCCACTTAAACAAGGCTTGTGGTAACAGATCTTGGATCTCAGCCTGTCGGTTCTGGGGTTTTCTGTAATAGAAATTGATGCCAATAGGTGCTACTATAGGTAGCTGACATGGTTGGGATGCAAGATATAAAGGAGGCAGATAATGAAAAGTTTCAGATGAGTATGGGAGACACAGTCCAGAGCCATTGGCAGCTACAGACATCCCAAAAGATGAGATGTTGCTTTTTTCTTTCATTATATAGGGATGAAAAGACTCCTTTTAGGTTAAAATTCAGTTCTGTTTTTCATGAATTTAAACCATTTGGTGGAACAGGCAATATGAAGTGGAAACTGACTGCACGAATGTCGTTGAGGCCTACGCTGGGCAAGTAGATTATGGACCACACACACAGGCTTAAAAACATTTAACTTTTAAAATTCTGTTATGTAAGGGGGCACAAAACAATGTAAAAGACTTGGGGCCACACTTGCAGCTGGCATAGTTCAGTGTAGCACCATTGATTTCAGGGTACAGACACTGATTTCTGCTGGTTTAGATCCTGGCCTTTAATCTGTCATCAAGCTAATAAAATTGAGCTGCTCTAATTACCACGGTGTCTGTCATAAATATGTTTGCCTGAAATGATAAAGCTGAGTTGGATCCTGGAGCCCACACAAGTCAGCAAACACTGTGCAAATCTGAGTTAAACCATTTGTTTGCCCACTTAAGGAGAGGTTGTCCACGGTCATGGTATGTGTGGAAAGACAGCGGGGGAGTGAGAGGAACAACTGAAACATATGGCCAAAGTGAGCTGTCTCTTTATTCCAGTGCATCAGGATAAGACAAGCTGTTGAACCGATGAGAAAGCTTCTTTATATATATACCATATTTCAAGATAAAAACTGGGAGAAATTCAGTACTGCTGATCTCACATATATGTTTGAATGAAGGTATAGCAAACTGTTAAACTGAAAGCAGGGAAAAAAGCTCCCAAGCACAGCCTCTCCAAATCCATAATAGCTGCACCATTATGTAAAAGAAAACAGCAATTCTCCCGCTGAGGTGTCCATAAACTGAAACCTTATCAATACTTCCAGATGCCCACTGACTTTATGATACCGTTAAGTTTAATTGTGCTGATACAATGGATTGTATTTGCATGGAACAAGGTCTTTTCAGAATCAGGATTGGGAAGCATGTGAGCACAAGAGAGGGGTGTCATAAGTTGAGCCATGATCTTCAGTGCATGTTAACTGTTAATTTTGACCTTGTGTTTCTTGGAGAATGTGGAAGTGGCATTTTCCCAGTATCCATCACCTCCTGAATGGTCAAGTTGGAGAACTTTCTGTATTGCAGCTGCACCTGCTGCAGCTTATGACCTTCCAGTGGCAGTTAATTTAGTTTTTAGTAAGGATTATCAGTTTATTATTTAACTTTAAGATAAGAGTTATAATTTTGAGCTGCATTCCTTGGGCTGATTCTCCCCCAGTCAATGGAAAGAGGAGTTTTACCATTAGTTTGAGGGTGAACAGAGATGTCAACATCCACTGGATCTGAAAATCCCAATTTAGAATGAATCCAGGGAGAAGCTTGGTGCCTGTCCTTGAAGTCTTTTATCAGCAAAGGCTTTCCATCACCAAAACCTAATATTTGCAGGTTTTGTCATCTCTTCTACTGGGATAAATTAATCTTGTTGTCCATTCCCATCATTTATTCACTATATATGCTTTGTTTTATAAAATGTGGCCACCCACAAATGTTGAGGTACCAGTAACATTTAATAGCATCAGATTATTTTTAAGAAATTCAGAAAAAAAGCATCACTATTCTCTTCTTCCCTTTCCCCCAGTAAACTCAGACACCTACGGGGATTTCTTATCTCCAAACCAGAATACTGTCTCAGAGCCAGGAATGAAAAATATGTAGATTTTGTCATGTTTTTCTAGTTACATGTATAAATAAAGATACCAGTATGCCAATCAGTGGCTATAGTACGGCTCGCTGTGAGTAGCACCAAGAGGCTGTGCCCCGGCTTTGCCTTGGCAATACCTTCTGAAATGTCCACAATGGAAAATGCAAAAGCCAAAAAGACCATGTTGTCATTGTAGCGTGGTCAATGTCCTTGGTGAGATACAGCAATCTTGTTCTCAGTGCAAGGGAACAGTAGCAGCCAGCCTCCTACAACAGTCAGGAATCTAAGAGCATGTCTTCTGGTCCCCCAAAGCTGCAAATGTTTTGCAAGATGTATGGATAGGGTTTCTTTTCCTGAATTTTTGTTTGGTTTAAGGTAACGCTTTTGTGTCTGAAAGAGTTGCTAAACATGACCTGACAGGACAATATCAAAGGAATTACCCTTCGTGTAATATAAAATATAAGTGAATCTTCTGTGTAAAATTTATGTGGTTGTTTTCCAACTGAAAACCAGAATTGTGACATTTTTTAAGTGGGAATAATAGAAAGTATGAATTCTCCTACTTATTTACCCATGCAAATATTGACAACAAGACCAAAGTTGTAATGTATGTTTTGGCTTGTGCTGTTGGTTTGATTTCTTGTGTGCTTTTAATGAGCATTTATGGTCCTGCATTCTCATTAAATGGGCATATTTATGTTCTAGCACTCAGCTGGGAAAGAAGGATTGCAACTGTTATTTTATGCTGGAGAAATTTGTTTGGCATCAGTGTATATGCAAAATGGGGTTTTGCTTTTGGAAAGTATTGACTAAGTGATCAGCTATTGCAGTGAATTTGGATAGAATAATGCAAACGAACAATCTAATGAAAGGGCGTATAAAAATTTATATAGTCTACATTGGGATTGCTGTTCTGTCTCACCTAGAGTGCATTTTATTTTTCTTCTGTGTTCTCCTAATGGTCCAGCTGTAGTTACTATCTGACATACCTGGTATCAATATTCTGCGAAGTACTTTGGGAGATGTAGTTCACCGAGCATGTTTTTTACCTACTGCCAGATGTCAAGCATAATCTTTTGGTTCACGTGCTGCCTGACAGAGCCATGCTATTTCATTTAGCTTTGCTGGAGTGTATTCATTGCTTTTTTGATTGGCTTTCAGTTGCAAATCATGCCTTGAAATACATTTTATTCCATGTTTGTTGTATCACATAGGACTATGATGAGCAATTTTTCTAATGACAATGGTTTCACAAATTCAGCAGCCAGGGAAACACGCACACCACTGTGGTTATGCACCCACAAAATCTTTTGTTTAGAGTTATGCCGTTTCTGTTTGCAAAAGAGTGGAGCAGCTTTGTTCAATATTTTCTCTTTATGCATATATAGGAGAGAATAAAATATGCTGGGGTGCTTCACAGAGGATTAGTGAAAACAATGTGGTTTTTTTTTTCCATGTTATTCTCTGAGGGCTTTCAGCTGAGACAGCTTTTTCTATGCAGTGTATATGTGATACTTATGCTATATTACTTAAGTATTTTTGGAAGTTGATGGAGTGCTAGCATTAGCCAACAGCTTTCACCAATCCTTGGACCATCACCTGCCAGTTTGTTCATGGAATTGTGTTCCTGCATCAAGTACAATTTTTTTTTTTCTGTCTTGCCCCTCTGAAGTGATAGTTACTGTCAGAAATCTTGACCTACATCAGTTTTGGTTCAGCCTGAGTCTGTGTATGTATAAATACAATATAGGTATTTATTTTTTCCATTATTTTGAAAGACTCTTGAAAGTGTTTCTAGGAAGTGTATAGCTCTTTGCTTATCTTTCTCTGGGTGAAGTATTCCCTTTTATTACTATGAGAAAATCTTTAGCTCTTCTCCATTACTGTGTCATTTAGTCATTATAGGCAGATAAGTATATCGTCTAAAAAGTGCCTTAAAGATGTTAAAGTGATAGCATTACAGTTTTAAACCCTTCTGACCTGTCTATTCTAATAGAGTACTAAATCTTGTCTTCACCTGTGGGTGAAAATCAAATAAAGCTTTCACTTGCTTGACAATTGTTGCAAAATATAAGAAAATGCTCACGCTTTCATATAGTAATGACTGTGTCATCTCAGTGAAGTTCAAAGAGCAAACCCTTTTATGCACACAAGCAACATTTACTTTTAAGATCTGTTGGTATTTCCTAGACTTTTGTGGCAGAAAGTTAAGAAAGAATTTTGTAGTTACTATGCCATTTACCACAGTGTCACTTAAATGGTCTTGCTCGTTCATATTCTGAAAAAGAAAACTGCATTGTTAAAAAAGCCATCACTTCCTAATTGATGGACCAGAAACCAACTGAGAAGCATGGAAGGTCTGGGGGTTGTTTTTTTTTCCCCCATCTGTGCATGATGGTGTAGCTGACATCTGTCTGCATGGCACCATTTAGGAGAATTAAGAAACTGTGTGTCTGTAGTTTCAGCTCCAAGTGCCAAAGCTGTAATGAAAGCTGTACAGCAGATGAAGTTTCACAAAAGCAACATCTCTTCTAGAGCATCACAGGCTTGAAAGTGGAGCAAAATTTCATGTTTGAAATGCCATCATCAGGGTGGAAACGGTCCTCTGTTCTTTTCTTCCAAGTAGACCAAAAGCTAATAATTGTGGTTACTTCTCTAATATGTGGTGGTGGAGAGGGGATAATAGTTCTTTTCTCTCTATTATTTTCTTCTGTAGTTTCTGAAATCTGGGTTTCCGTAGGGTTTTGTGTATGTGCACATGTAATTGACGCTGTGAACAGCCTAGTCCAAAACCTACAGCTCTGTAATAACAGAGAAACAACTACCGAGTATGACTTGCCTTTTTAATTATCGCTTCAATTATGGGTACTCAGCATTTGTAATGGCAATCGATACAATAATCAAGGCATAACTAGGAATCATTGAGTAGAGCAAAATCCATCACATTTACTTAGCCTATGTGACCCTTGGGAAAAAAATCTGGTTTTCATTGAATTAGTGTATCCATGATAATTAAGGGAAAACTGGATAAGAAGGGAAAACTTCTGATGTCAGATGCAGTCTTCTCTCATGTCTCCCAGGACAGAGGATGTCCAGCCAGCAATGTAATGGGTATTTCATTGGGGTACATTTAAAGTGAAGGGACTTGTTAGGATTTCTCCTTTCCATGTGCTGTTCCATGGGAATGAGTAGGATCTTCCAGGCTGGGAGGGATATGGACCCTGGTCAAACTCAGGGGCAAGCTGGCAATTTTCAGACTCAAGTTCCCTTACCTTCTGCCTCTGCTTATCATCCTTGGAAGGCTAAGCTCCTGCTCTTGCTCTATCTGACATGTATTAATCACTTACATCCCCCTCCCTTGACTCTGGGACCTTCCTACAGCTTTGAGCAGGACTTGTGCAAGCTGGCTATCTTCTCTGCATGGAGTTTGCTGAAGCTGCAGCTCAGTCCTGCAGGTTGGTTCCTCTGCCTCTCCCATCCCACATGTGTAAAATCCCAACCAGACCATGGTTTGCAACATGGCATAGAGACCACTGACCTCCGGGCACTTCTGTTTGCAGATTCTGGGCTACAGGTTCTAAAAAATGAAGAGATCCCTTTGGGAATTAATACAAGAGTCATAATGAACCTGTATCTGTATGTTCTTTCTTCCTTTTCTGTTCCCTGAGTCTATTAGCCATATGGTAGCATTTGACTTGCTGTGTATTTGTGGTTATTGGTGTGGGGCAACTGGCAAGTGATTTGGTTTTTAGACTTCAAGAAGGATGTTGCCTTCCTTGAAAACCATTTCAGTGTCTCTCCATAGAGACAAAAATAAAATGAACAGGTCAATTCCTACAGCAGTTATTTTGTAGTAGCTCTTTTGGATAAAACTGATTACTTACATGGCCAGTGAACTTGCTTGTTTGATTTGGGTTGCATTGTATGAACTGAAACAAAAACCACATCCAAACTGCTTTGGAGTGGAAGAATTGTGCTATCACTTCAATCTGTTTTCCTTGTTGTTGTTTCCATGTAATGAAAAGATAAATATGCAAACATATTTACTTCATTAGTTTTAAACAGTGCCAGGAAAAAGGCTCTGTCTAGGGATGGTAGAAAAACATTGTGAAAATTAGCTCTACATATTATGCTTTCCATCAACTCTGTTAATTAGGATCAAAGTACTGCAATTTTTAAAAGTTCTCACTGCCTCTTCCCACACAATTCCATATTTCAAAAAGATGCAGTTAACTAAGTCTGAGATTGTCAGTAAAGCCAATAGGAATGAGGGTTCAAATACTAATAGCTGGGTACCAACACTCCCAAGGCCTCTGAAAATGGTAGGATTAGTGATAGAGTGAGGGCAGGTTGGGGCTGCCTATCTCTTGGTAGCTGTGGGGATGGGAATGGGGAAACCCTTTTCCCACCCATCCTCCTTGCAGGTTCTCTTCTGTGGGCTGATTATGTGTGGTCTCATCTTTGCTCTGTGCTGTGAGATAGCTGCTTTTACAGGTGTGAAAACAGCTCTCTTTGCCTTGTAATTACCAATGTGATACTTGAAGGAAGGAGGAAAAATTGAATTATGAGCAGGGTTGGTGCTTTCCACCAGTAAATCGTGGGTTTCCAAATGAGCTCAATAGCAAATGAAGTCCATAAGGTGGTGGTTGTCTGAAAAGGAAACTGGGGCACAGAAAGGTGATGCGCAATCCCCCAAATCCGCAGCAGGCTGTGGACAGAGCTGCCACACCAGAGTCATCACACACAGAGGTGCTCATGCTGTTTCCTCTGGTTTTGCTCTCAAGTGTGAAGACATTTCAATTTTAAGTAGGCCCATAGTTATAGAAGGATGTTGAGTCAGCTTAAAAATCATGCTGAGATAAATAATTTACTTCCATTTGCATTGATAACACTTAAAATTCTAAATACTATTTTTTCTATGTTTGGGTGGATTTATGACTGCAAGTTACATTGCTGCATTGCTTTTTCTCAGTTCAGTTGCAAGGCTTCCTAGTTTTATGCTTTGCTGTATATTTTACTTCCCCGTTATCGTGCATTAAAAAAAAACACTATTTGGATTTAAAACATTGTGTGGACTTCTCCAAGTCTGTTGCTGAATCCCTGGTGGTCAGACTTGGTCAAGGCTTGTTAGAGTTTTGTTTTTAAATGTAGATTGGGTGAGTTATTGCATGGATCAAATACACATTTCCCTAACTCAAATGACTGACAACAGCGTATCAGAATGGGTCATGGGCAAAGGATCATTATTGCTTAACTGTTGGTGTCTCAGAGAAGGAATCAGTCTCATTATTCTGAGTACCTCGTCTTCCAGAAAGTGGACATGGTCTGTAGTTCTGCTGTAAAACAAGTCCTACTGCAGGTTCATACTGCTCTGTACTCGCTTCCTCTACTATTACATGCAACTGGCTGCAGAGCTGTAACTGCACCAGGGGAGACACAAAGGGACAGGCAGGTTTTCGTTTTGAAAACAAGACAATGGAACCAGTCTGGCTTTGGTGCCAGAAATCATCCTCTTTTGCATCTCTTGAAGCTTCACATTTATTTGAGCAGATTGCATGTTCCACTTTACAAATGGCTGATGCTATTTTCCCCTGCTTTTCTTGGGACATTTGCTGGTGGTCTAATCTGGCTGGACACGTGTAGCAGCTACCAGCCTTCTCTTCTCTTGTTGTCGCTTCCAAGAACTGTCTTGGGTGTAGCTGCTGATACAAAGCACTGTGGTTTGTTGGGGGTTTTTTTGGGAGATGGGTTTAGTGTCTGATAAGGAGATTATTTTTCTTGCAAAGTACACAGCTATTTTGTTAACTTTTAAATAAAATTCGAAATCTCTCCATTTCTGTCTTTGGGCATGGTTTCATGGGAGGCCTGTAATGGGCTGGTCTGTGGCGTTAATCATTGCGGTTTGCTGCAGTGAGGCTGGGATGCATTTGTATTCAGGCAGAGAATTTCTAGGTGCAGGAGGAGATTTGAGGCTGATTCAACCCACATGCTAAGCAGTGGGCCATGCATGCATGCCTGCCATCTGCATCTCACTAGTGTATTCTCCCCAGCTCCTGGGGTCACTGTCCTGGAGAGAGCAGTCGAGGCATCCTGGCTGACAGCACACTGAGTGTTCAGGAACCACGGGTCCAAATCTCAGCACTGCCCTTGCTTGGCTGCTGGATTTTAGGAAAATAGCCTCCCTTCCTCTGTATACTTTTGTGCTTGTCCTGTGTTAATAAATTGGAATGCTGTTTGGTTCTCGTATAAAGTGTATTGAATTCCTAAGAGTCAATGCTCTATTTAAGGGCTTGCCATTACTTGTTATTTCACCAAAGTTTAAACAAAAAGAATGGGCTACTTAGTGCTTGTTGTTTGGTAGCAGAATTGAGGAAAATTACCTTTATGTTGAAACAATGAAAGAAAGAATAAACGGGTATTGCATGTTCCTAACCAATAAAAATTAGAGATGGGTTTCTAATCCTCAGCCTGATCTCTCCTGTGTTTCAATTAATAAGAATAGCTTCCAGTGCAGAGTATTATTTTAAGACAGAATTAAAAGAACCAGTTGTAGGTGGGTCATCAGTCTGCAGTAACATGGGGTGGGTGGTCAGCCTGTGCTGTCTGAGCTGTTTGCAGCTCCTGAGCAGTACAAGCGTGCTGAATTGCAGTGTATGATGGCCAGTTGGGTTGGGTGGTCGTGAATGCTGGGAGTAATCCAAAATTCCCAGCAAGGAGAGGGGAATTGGCAGGGGGCTGCCTGCTGAGGCCAACAGGTCTGCCAGGACCCAGAGGCAGGTTCAGGCTCTGTGTCACAAAGGAGCAGCAGGACACATCATGCCTCTGAACTACTGATGGAACGTGTCTTGTGGCACGTGTCATTCTGTACATACTTAACAGGTTTGCAAAGCTTGGTCATTGGCAACAGTAGATAAAAAGTCTGGTTGTGTTGTACTAAGGCAATGTATAAACCTGCATTGCAAACCATTGCCTTTATGTGGACTTTGTGAGCAAGGCATGAAGTTGTAGGCATCAGCTGGAAACAAGGAGCTGAGGAGGGGACAGTGAGGGGTCTGGGAAAGCAAACTAGCTTCTGGATTCATCTATGCTGAGGGAAGTGTCCTCACTCATATATGAAGGGTCTCAAAATTCCGCTGTTAAGAAGACAATCTCCCTGGCTGGGGAAACACATGTGGCCTTCAGCTGCGCAGCCTGGGAGGCTGCAGTGTTTATGGAGAGAGAACTGGCACTTACCTTGCAGGAGCGAGCTAAGCTCTCAGTGTTTGTGATCACGTTGGTCCAAAAGGGCAGAGTATGCTGCGACCAGATCACCAGATTGCAAGCTTTTTTATTATTATTTTTGTTGTTGTTGATTGTGCCCTGTGCAGATGAGTAGATTGCTGTCAGGTGTCCTTTATTTATGAGAAGCATCGTGCTATCTAAAATCAGTCGGATTTTAGAACTGGTCTGAGTCAACAGCTCATCTTGGCAGACTGGGAGCTGCAATCTGAATTGCACTGGTTTAGGTTTAAGCGTAGCCTCCTACAGCACAACTTCGCAGTGGTTGTTAAAATGAAATAGTTGAAAATGGAATCAATTGATGTCAGTCAGCTGCATGTCTGAGCCTGGCTCACGTTAGCAGCTCGTGTCAGGAGGAGCAGACATGAGGAAGGCAGCGTTCCCATGGGTCCAGGGATGGAGGATCTTCCTGTGTGTAATGAAGGGAATTGTGGCTGGCCCTTCAAAAATACTTGTTTTATTCTTCTGTTTGTTTCTTTATAAAGAAGACATGAAGATGGGGGAGGACTGAGGACAGCTTTGTATTCCTCCTATATTTGTCAGTTCGTATCTTTCTAAAAACGTCAGATTTAAATGTTAATGTTTCAGTGTTGCAGGAAAAATTGTATCCTCATCATTTTGTCTGCAGGGTTTCCCCTAGAGTTTGAATCACCTAATTTTGATTTAAAATTATCCTCTTCTTAAGCCAGTAAAGAGATAGGGAGGGCCAGAATTACATCCGCAGTGAATCCACACAGCTCCCTCAGCGGGAAGCCGCCAGGCACTAGGTTGTTAGTGTGGATGGCGTGTACACACACGTGTCCTGCCAGACCATAAAGCCAGCCATAATTGTCCAATCCTAGAACACTGAATCAGTGCTAGGAAAATGACGTAGGGAAAGTCCAAACCTCTCTCCCAGCACAGGCATATGTAGGAGTCCCCTGGAGTCACAAGGACTCCAGGGAATGGTCCCTTGGCTCTGTGCTCCTTTGCTCTCGTGCTCTCCTGAGCATTTTCAGTGTTTCCATCTTCTTCTGTCCAAAACCAGCATTGCCTTGCTTAGGACTCAGCTCTTTTGAAGAGAAACCCAGTCCATCACCTGTGGCCATCTCAGCCCGGGTGCTTTCTTCCCTTGCACTTGTATAAATCTGTGTAGCTGCATTGACAGCAAAGCCACTTCCACCCCTGAACTTAATGGCATTGCTTTACGTCCAAGTATCAATTTCTATATTACTGGTGTCAGTTTTCCTTATGTTAAAGAAACGTTAAGCACCATTAACATAATCATACATGTCACTGGCAGTGAACATACCTTCAAAGGTGCCTCAGCTGAGTGCAATGTGAGCTGCCCTCCAGCTACACAGAACAAAAGGTTGTGTGTTAACAATATTAATGGCTGCACGCAACCAGTGCAGATGAAATCAGGCTTACTTTTAATCAGTCTTCAGGGGTTTCATGTGCTGAGGCTATTTGTTTATAGTGGAGGCCAGGTTGTGCCAGAATCTATTAAGCACTGGAAAAATGATCAGTCTTTTTTTTGCTCATTCAAGCAAATGCGAGAAAATGAGACATTCAGCGGTAGGGAAGTAAACCCAAAATGATACTTTGCAGTGTATCCCTGCAGCCTGAGGAAGGGTGGGATACAGCAATAAACACTGTGATGAAACTATAAAAGGTCCTTTTAGCATCACTGATTCTACTTACCTCTCTAATCATCAAAACTAAATGCTGACTGTGTGGTGCTATGGGGGAATGCTCTTACTATTCAGGGGGGCTGTGTGTCTCGTAAGGGTGAGAAAGGGATTTTCCAGGTATAGGTAAATACAGCATCACATAATTTGCTTGTGAGTTCTATACTGGTAAAATATTAGACATTGATCACTTGAGTGAAATGCTTCTCTGGTTCAGTACAGCAAGCACTGTTTCCTTTAATAGAATCCTTTGTATAGTATCCTAAAAAAAGCGTGATTTGCTCTCCAGGGACACACACATGTGTTCCTTGTTTAGCAAGAGTATGGATATGAAGGACCAGTTTACAGATGAAGCAATGAACTGAGATCATCTTCTCTTTGAGATGTTTGTCTGTACTACATTGATCAGGCTTTTACTTTCTTTCTTCCTCTCCAGTCGTAGCTGAAATAAATATAGTGAGGTAAGTGTCAAATTAGAGTCTGAGAGAGGTTGGGAACCAGCTAGTTGTGCTGCCAGCCAGCTTCAAAGGGAGAGGTTGGTTTTTTCCTCCTCCTGCCACACAGACTCTTCTGGATATGGGCTCCAGCTGTTCTTCTCTGAAGTCACATTTTCAGGCTGCTTTAAGGTTGCTTCTGTGTTTTTCTTCTCCCTTTGTTCCTTTCTACAGAGTCTTGGTCAACTTGAGGTCTACATGGTGAGCATTAGTGTTTTGGCAGGAGACTGAGCGCAGAGGCACATGTGTTACCTATGCCAGGGTGGCACTGAAGCTCTTGCTGGTCTGAGGGGGATGCTGAGCATCAGGGCTGCTGCCATCTCTGGAGAGAAAGATCTCAAGAGATTTTTTTTGAGGACTAGATTGCATTCCCTTAACAGGGGAAAAATGGCTTATAAATCACTTTATCCTGCTTCAAATTATTTTTAAGAAATATTAAGTTAAATCCTAGCAATGCTCTAAGCTGTGTTTTAGGAATAAAATGGGACAGTAAAGAATGGACTTTCATTTTCACCTATTCAAGGTGATGAATTGGACCCTTTTTTCCCCTAATATCCCACATCCTGCTGCCACCAAAGACAATGACAAACTCCTATCGACTAAAATGGGAGAATGGTTCAGCCTTTTATTAAGGCTAAATTCTAATTAAGCCTGAAAAATAGTCTTTCATTAACTGTACTTTGCATATTGGGTATCACACCTAGCCACATGTCTTTGCATTGTACATACGCAGTCTTTTGTTCCTGCTTGAATTTTCACCAGCTTTGTCCCTGTGCTCTAGCACCTGGAGTCCCTCTGAGATACCCAGAAGTGGATCTTGCTGAAGAGGTGTGGGAAGATGGGGGTGCTCCCTCCTGCAAGATGCCAACTGTGATCTGATCATCAGGAAAGGCACTGGGGGTGCAGCATCCTTCACCTCTCCTGCAGTCATGTGGATTGTGCTCGTATTTGCCAAACAAAACAGAAGGGAAGTGCTTCATGTCCCCCACAGCTCTTGTGTGGATGTGGTTGACCCTACCCAGGCCACGTACTGCTCACAGTGTACTGCCCCTGCTGCTTCCATATTTGTGTGAGTGAGCAGCAGCTGCAGGTTTGATGGCAGTATAGACTGCCCTTACACTGGATAGTGGATCATTCTTCCATATGGGTTGAAGGACAGCAGTGTGCCAAGCTTATTAAATACTCTGTAATGCAATCCCAAAGTGACCTCAATCCTGCCTCCTGCTTCCTCTCACCTTTCAGGCAAGAGAGGTAATGAGTGAGCAGAGATAAGCGAAGGGGTAGTACCAAACCTCCCCACTCAGATAGGAGCAAATTAAAGATAACAGCTTATTTCTGACACTGGAAATTGCCAGCAGGCGGAGGAAGAGCTTTACCTTTCAGGATTGCTCATGGCCCTGCTCCCTCCCTGGCCCTCCAGTTCGTGGTTTTGTGTTTCATTTCTTCCCCCAAGTCGGAAATGAATTTATAGCCAATTCCAAGAGCTTTCCATGCTTCAGTCTTACTTTTGTTGAGATGTTTCTTACTGCCTACAGCCACGTTTGGTCAGTGGTCCTGATTTTTTGCTTTTGGGTATCACCAGCCTTACAACATTATGAAGCTGGGAATGGCGTAGGAAGCATGAGGTTGGTTTCTTTATTATTCTCCCCCCCCTTATTCTCTTCTATCTTTTCTTAAGCCTCTGAGGAATTTCGGGAGTAAGTTCAAACTTTTCTTTCAGAGCCATAAAAACACTGAGCTCCTGTCCCTTTTTAGAAAAGGAAGGAGGTTTTATGGAGTTTTGTGTTTGTGTGGTTTGTGTGTGATGGCTTTGGGAGCCAGGATTTTAAGCCAACTGCATGACTGAGTGATGTTATGCCACACTGTGTTCCTATTTCCCATTTTTGGATAAACCTGTTTTTTTAAAGCACCAAATAATTTATCAGTGTTTACCTTTGGTTTATGCGGATGGCTTACACTAACTCCTAGTTAAATGCAAATGCTGACGTGAAGTAGTCAGCCATCACTGATCAGCCAGATTGTTTGGAGAACTCTTCCAATTAACTGTGCTACTTTGTGAAGAGAGAGTTTAGATAACTAAGAGAAACTGTGCTTATAGGATATATATGTGTGTGTGTATTTATAGCATCCCTCCATATACATAATTGCTTCCAATGTTGGAGAGGAAAAAGGGCACTGTTAGTCCTAAAGATACACTGGGGAGCAGGGGGGAGACAGGACTTAGTCCTTCTCTCCTTTGTGCAATGATATAAAAATCAAATAGTTTTTCTAAATGTTTCTTCTTTGTGATTGACCCTGTGGATCATACTCATGAGTGTATTTAAGAGGCATATGCCTCGTGTGCTGTGTCAGCCAGGTTTGCTCACTACTTCCAAGGATGGCAGAGAGTGCATGCTGTCTGCCACCTCACTAGATGCCTGTTTTAAGATGGTTCATGGTGGGGGAAGGAGGAGAATAAAAGGGCTTGTCACTTTCTATTATTAAACAATAATATTGAAAATCCATGGCTTTGTACAGACCAAGGATGGCTGCGGTCAGCATCTCTCTCCAGGACCATACCAGGCTTCATCCAGGGTCTCTGATGCTTTGTGCTTATTAGAAATCTGAATGATGCTTCATTTCAGAGTGATGCTTCATTTTCAGAACTAAGTTGATTTGGAAGATATTACCCATCTTCAGATTTTTGGTTTATTATTTTTTTCTCCCCCTTAAAGAGGGGAAGGGGGGGGCAGGGGGACAAAAAGTCTTTTCCCTTTAAAGTAAAGCCATGCTTAGGCTTTGCCTTTTTACCCAGATCTCGGCGCCTCGCTTGGGCAAAGCGAGAGGTCCAGTTGGCGTTTGCCCGCGCTGTTGATTGTCAGGGTCATGTGGTTTGCTCCGTGGGTGCTGAGAGCGCCGTGTTTATTCAGGGCCATGTGGAGGTGGGCGGGTGCCCACCCAGGGACAGGGGGACAGGAGAAGCCAGGCTCGCGCAGCAGCCACACTGTGAATAGCCCACATTGACTGACTGTCTAACCGGACTAATTTGCTGTGCCTGTGGGCTTGATAAAAGAAGCAGCTGCTGGTAAGGGCTTGCTCAGATGCATGTAGATGAGACTGTGGACTGCCAGAAGGATCCAAGCAGATTTTTCTCTTCCTTGCTGCATTTCTTCTGGAATCCCTACCTTCGGCTTCCGTGAAGTTACATTGATCAGGTAAACTATTTTAGTTCTTTCCTGCCTTCCGTGCTTGCCGGCTGGCGTGCATGCCCGCTGGATGGATCACTGAATGAACGGGCTCTGCTGCTGCAGGGGTGGCAGGAACAGCTCCCTTTAGAGCAGACACACATTTTCACTGCTCCCTGCAAGCTGGCAGTCGTGAGGCTTTGAAAATTGTGCAGCCATGTTACACAGCCACAATTATTTCCCTTCCTCCCCCTCTCCTCCCCATTTAATTTTGCTGTGATCTAAATAAGGCTAAGTCTGGTATTTCTCGTTTGCATCTGTCGATGCACCAGCCAGCCATGTTTTTCATGTGATTATGTACACTGTGCGGGTCTTACTGGGAATGCAAAGATGTTCGCTGTCCTTTCGGTGTCAGGCCCTTTTCATCTTCTCCTGGGGAAAAAAATAATTGGAAAAATATCTGTAGCATGCTGTATGGATTTTTGTGAGCACTGGGGAAGCGGGCTAAAAGGCTCATCTGGAAGCAGGGAAAAGATGAGAGCTGAAGGCTCCCCCGTCCCCTCACCCACCAAATTTGCTTATTTGTGTTAAAATAGTTGTTGCCCCATATTTCCCCCCCCCACCAAGTCCCTATCCCCTCCCACATTTGCATCTATTTTTAAAGTGTTGATTGAATAAAGCTATGGCTCAGCTGGAGAAAATGAAGAAGAAAAAAGGATGAAAAGGATGGCCTTTTGTGTTGAGATCTTTTGTGCGGCTCACCCACCCCCCTCCAGCTTCCCGGGGTAGTACCAGCAGCCTTTAGTTTAACTGGCTGCTGCCTGCAAAAAGCCTTGCAGAATTTGGGGGAGGGAAGAGTGGGAGCTCAGATGTGTCTGCTTGCAGTGTGAGAGAGATGTTAAATGGGATTGAGAATCTGCAGACTGGAAAATGCCGCACAATTTAACGGAAAGGGTATTACCTGCAGGGATTAACTGTATTTACTGACAATCTCTTCTCTTTCTGCTTCTTCACTTCGCACTTGCAGTGTAATAACTGTTGAGTTTCTGCAGCAAGAGCCCAGGTACTTTGGAGCACAGTAGTGATTTTACTTGATACATTTAAGAAATGCCCTGTAAATGCCTTAAAACCTGAGTCTTTCACTTCTCAAAGGAAGTACTGGAAGGTGTTGTGTTGTCCCTCCCTTGCAAGACGAGTTAATCAGCAGGTTACATCTTGTGAACTCCCACGAGTGAGTTTAGAATTCACTTACTGTGAATATTTTGCCACGTTTCTGCATTTGAAGTGTTCCCATCACGAACATATCTTTGTGAAATCGCTCCTGTAAGTATTGCCATTTTGGGGGTCAAGGATGGTTTGCTGTTGTGGGGTGAATGTTTCCTGGGGTCTGTGTAACTGGAGGTCCTAGGTCTCTGAAACAGCCCTGGCATCCCCTTTTGCAAAGCAGTGCCTTGATGAGAAAGGGTTAATTTATCCCCACATATACGCATAGAGATATCCTGGCTAAATGGGAATTTTTAAGGTGGTCCTTGCCTGTATTGAAGAGCAGAGCCTCTTTAATATTAGACCTTAGAGTTTGCTGTTTTACAGACCTAGGAGAGCACTGTACCTTGAGCACACTTATCCACTGGAGGCTGGAGCACTTGATACAGTGGTGCTTGTGTTGCTCTGCGTTCCTTGGATCTCAAGTCCCTCATCTATGCTAACTCATACTAGAATATATTAATTTGGCTTCACAGCATCTTACAGGTCGATTGCCATTGTCCTTCACAGTCAGAATTGAACATGTTGCAAATAGCAATGTGCCTATAGGACAGTTTGGGTTTATAGATGTGTCTAAGACCTGATTTTTCCCTATCTCACTGTAAAGACTATAATAAGGCTTGCAACTGAGCAGCTTTGGACACATATTCATCCTTGTGTGTCATCAAACAAATGTTTTCCAAAGTTTCCAAGAGTGGAGTAGGTCCAGACCTTTCCTGGAGGGGTCTAAGCCCTAACCCAGCAGCCTGAGCTTTGTTGTTCTCCCAGGATGCCACTGCCTGATTAATCCCTTTTCTGAGCTGAGCAGAGATTGGCTATTGTTGGTGTGAATTATGGAGTGGATGAGCATGTCATCTGTTGCTTTTAGTGGTATGCACTATAAAATACTCATACAGGCAGTTCAAATAAGCTGAAAGGCGATAAATCTAAAGGAATGAAAATGGTAAAAATTGTGAAACTGCAAGTTGCATATGGACTGTCTCACCAGAGGAGGATGCTTTGTGGGGATTCAGATGCCTCTAGTAGGATCAGTACTTGAAAACATATGTCTGACTCAGTTGTCAATAGGGTCAGAAAAATCCAACTAACAATTTAGTAAACAACAGCAGCAACAAATCTGTGAGATAGAAAGTAATTTTTAAATTTCTTATTTCTGGGTAAATTTCCAACTATGATTTTAATCTGCCTTTTTTTTTTTTTTTTTTTTAAACCATTGTTTTTCTCCAGGATGAAAGCAGATGAGCCTAGAAAGGAAACAATGAGGTGAACTGTACATAGAATATTGCTTACCAAAAGTGTAAAATTATTAAAAGTGAAAAAAAGACTTTTTTCCCCTATCATCTGCCTTGCAGGCATAATTAGAACTAGGGACCAGATTTCAGACAGAGGAGTGATCTTCAACTTGACAGTGTCCCTTTTAAGCCTTCATTGGTTCGCTCTGCAGCGACTGGTGTCTGGATAGATACATGACTGGAAAAGCAGTGTTTGCCATATGAGGTGCTGTTTTTCAGCTGTCCCCTCACAGTCGATTTAAAATACTGGTCTTCATGTGTCTTCTGAGGTTTTGTAGGATGGTGAGATTATCAGAGCATTTTCTTTGGTTTCCTTGTATAAAGGAAAGAAAAAGCTTTTAAAAATGCTGGATAGTAATAAGTAAACAAAAACCCCCAAATAAACCCTCTACTACTGCCTAAAGAGAGTTTCACCCATGACGATGATCTACTGTATAGGTTGTCACTCTGCTTAAATTCCACAGCAGAACTGTGACACCATCTGTTCCCTTTCACTACGTGCAAAAAATGGTTTCCTTTCATTAGCATTAAGCTGCAGAAAGAGACTGGAGACCTAGAAATATCCCATTCTTTCACTGACACGTACCTCCTTAAGACAGCGTTCATTACAAGAAGCATCACTCCTATTCCTAAGAGAGAATGGGAGTTTTTGAGTAATATGCTATTAAAAGACTTTGACTAGCAGGGGAAAAAAAAGAAACACCACCTCATCCATACATTGCAATGAAACCAGAAAGCTTTCTGAGGTGTGCTAAGATGTTGATGATTCAGAACAGCCATCTTTACTATTGCATTCCCTGAAGGCAGCGGGTCTGGTGCATGCCAGTGTTGGTATGGGGTGCTTTGGTGACTCTAGGATGCAGCAATTGCCTGGACATGGGACAGACCCCACCATACCCATCCTCAGTGACTGTCAAATTTTAAGTTACTGTACTCTTTTCACTAAAAAGTTAGATCAGCAACCTCTGCAAAATCCTAGGATGGAGTGCAGTTGCAGAATTGTGCTTAAAGTTATGCATTTTGCTTTCATTATCTCTCTTCATTGATCATGCTGTGTTTTAATGTCATTTTAATGCTAGCACGCTGAACTGTTGGTGGTGACAGAGATGTGTATTCAGCAGTGCCCTGTTGCAGGCTTGTCTTCTGGCTGCTCAATTAGGATAACTTGGTAAATAAATGCAAGACAGGAGAATTCAGCATCATTCTTCTCTCAAATGCTATCTATATGTAAATCTGCAGTGCCATTTTTTTTCCCTTTAAAAGTTGAAAAACGCTTTCAGTTCCTGTTTAATGGTTACTCCCTCTGAATTACACGAAGCAATGAGAGAGGTCAACCAATGCTGTCCTGCGGGAATGAAACCTCTTTTTGTTGTTGTTCCACGAAGCTGTTACAAATAACATTGGAGATGCAGCGAACGCAGAGCAAAACAAACCACCAGAATTACACCGTATACCCAGTGGATCACAATCATAAAATATTAATCAGGCACTGCAGATCTGAGTTGTCATCTCCTCATATGAAACAAGGCACGTAGCCCTACTCTGCCCCTTTCCCCTGAAGGTCCCAGAATTAAAATATTTTGTTAGTTGTGATTAATGAAGACACCTGACGGAGCCCTTGTTGAAAGGAATGGTCTCTCAGCATTTTGAATCAGGTTCAGTGATTAAACTTTGAAGCTTGATAAGTATAAGCTTACATTGGGTACTGGAGAGAGTACAACACAGTCGGTTTAAGCTTATGCCAACAGGTGAACTTCAGTTCCCTTGGATTTGACCGTGTTGTGCCGTGACTTGACAAGTGGTTTTGCCCAATTGTCTTTTAGCAGTTCCTTTTTCCTTTAAACCCTGTTAGTTCTTCTCATTTCTCTGTTTCAGCAGTGAAAAGAGCCATGTTGTTTAGGTACGTTTTGAAACTCCAGTTCTGGTGACATCTCCCATTTCAAACCAATTTAATACCACCATGATTCTTTCTCTACAAGCTGACAGGCTGGGATGAATGAGTTGTTGAGATACAGGAACTTTGCTTGCCATGCAGTCACAGGGAAAGATTTCTTTTAGAAGATATGTTCTTCCTTGGATTTGGTGCTGTGAGAGCAGCTGGTGATTTCTCACTTACCTGTCTAGTGAGGGCATGCTAGTTCCTGGTCAAAAGAGCAGCATGTCCTGAACATGCAGTAAGGTTCAGATGGTTAGTTTATTCCATATAAAGAGATACTTAGGTCTGCAGGATGCTGCTGGGCACGGCTTGTGTGCTTACAGCTGGAGCTGGCCTGAGCTTTTCTCCATGCTGTGAAAGTCCCAGCAGCAACAGGAATCCTTTGCAAAGAAGTCCTGATCTGGGGAATTGCTCCTTCTGAATTCTTGCCTAAATCACATTGCTTCAAGTCGAAAACATGAAATCTAATTTGTGACAGCAATTTGTGATCTATTATATAAGGAACTGATTGGGAGTTATAGAAATGTGATGCAGGACTTGGGATTTGAGGTGCTGGGCTGCAGTGTTTGCTCATCACTACACAAAATTATGCCTGTCCAGCATCACCCTGTCCTGCTGCAGAAATCCTCATGACGAGTCTGGAGGGCAGTCGAGCTTTGCAGCCGAGTGTGTGAGCAAGCTGCATCCCTCCACCTCAGTGGTGGGTGGGTACCCAGGATCCAGTGGTGTACCAGCTAGTGGGAAAAATATGGTGGATAGTAGATGAAGGCTTGAGAAGTGGTCAAGTCATGATGCTGAAATGTGCCGAACATCCCTAGGTTGTACACTGAAAAGAATCAGAGCTTCCCCCCAGCTAGCGTGTGTGGTGGTATGTCTTGCAGATGTATTGAAAATCTGTGTTAGAGCTGTGAGCAATTAACACATTTTCTGAGGACACATGGAGAGAAACTGAGCGCAGTTCTGCCTTAATAGATCTTGGCTATGCCTATGATTTAAAATTGTTTTACTGACATACAACCATATTTAAACTCAGGTGGTGTTCTGGTTGTGTGGAGAAGGGTTCATGGTGCCAGTGCAGGCTGCTTTACCCTCCTGTATTCCAGTAAGTTGCTGGGATGCCGTGAAGCTTACCATTGAAATGGATTCAGACCTTGATCCAAATTCAGACTGGCAGTTTTCACCTTGAAAAATGTGCTTTGTCTTCTCTTAAAGGAGATGCCATCAAAAAAAATAAAGTAATGGTACAGTTGAATGGGAAACAGTTTTCTTTCCTACAAAGTATTTTAAGATATCGGGAGTGAGAACTTTTTTATAAGTTCAAGACCTCCTGCATTTTCTGTTGAAGAAAGATGAAACACAAATGAAAAATAACCCTCATTGCAGTCAAAACACATGCTGGGGAGAGCATGGGAGAACTACCCATTAATAAACTAGTTTGGTGCTCTCACCATGCTCCTGGAGCATGGAAAGCACGTCCAGTTCCCACACTGCTCAATGGAGACCAGGTGCATACAGGAAGGAACGGGACCCAGTTAAGATCTGCGTGAGGAGGGAAACAGCAGTCAACGGGGACTCTTGGAGAAGAGGAGAGGGTGGAGATAAACAATAGAGCAATGGTTATGATCTGGGAACGTTTTTCAGATAGTGTGGCATGGAGGAGGAATAAAGACTGGGCTTTTTGGAGGAAGGCTCCTAGCCTTAAACTTCAGAGATCTGAGATTAGGTTTGAGATTTGAGATTGATTTGAGATTAAAATTGTGTGATCTGAACATATCAATGACTTCTTTCTGTAATTAGAGCTCCTGGTACTCTCTTGGATGCTGTGCATACACTAAGACCTCATTCAGAACACTTGAACACAGATTTTAGTACTGTGCTGGATCGGGGCCACTGTGATAAATACAAATGTTAATGATTTTCCAGGCTTATACTTAAAATTCAGTGGTTGAAGTTTGCAAACTGATTGTGCAGATTGCCAAATTAGGTCCAATTACTCAAATTTAGATGAGCTTTGCATAAAACATACAAATGTGTTCAATGAAATATTCTGCTTAGGTCTGTGATTTTGTTTCACCAGACTTATATTTGCATGAGTTCATTAAAATTGGTTTCATTTTTTTTTTTCTCTAGCATTGCTTTGAAAAAGTGGTACTTAAGCTGGGGGAAAATAGTAAAGAACAGGCTTGTAACTATAAAATCAAGTCATGCAGCACCATTGTGGTTCATTCTGTCAACGAGGGAACTTGAGAGCTCATTACTGAGCCCAAAGTTCAAACTGACCATTCTCTGTCAAAGGTTTCTACTATCAATTAAATGAGACCTTCTGCTGCATGGTTATCCAGTCTCTGTGGTCCAGTTGTTGATTGGTGAGGGACAAAAACATTTCTGCTTCATCAAGACCGCTCTTGGTTTGTATTCTAATTAGTATTTATTTTTCTTATTGAAAATAACTCAGACAAGGAAGCACTGCTCCTCTTCTGTTCGTTAATCCTTTGAAAAAAAAGCAAGGCGTCTCAGCCTGAACAAATGAGAAAATCTCCAGACAGACTAAAGGCTTTAATGAGGTTGTTACCTCTCTTTAAAGCCACCCGACCCTTTCAAAAAGGTGATGATCTTGCATCTCCTGGAGCATGGAGACATGCCTTCTTGTCTTTATTAATCACTTTGTTTATTGCTGTGTAAGGTATCCAAGTGTCAAAATAATATTTATGTTTATTTAGAAGTACCGTTTAGTCATCCAGTAAGTTATGGTTTGTTATTTGGAAATTAATTTATCTAGTTCATGGTCCAGATGTGAAAAAAAGACACTTACTTTGCATGCAAAATCACTTTTTAAAAACCAAGTGTAATATAGCTATGCACACATATTATACGTGTATCTGTATTGGCACAAGAATGAATTATCGGTGCTATGAACCAGTACACTTTTAAATAGCAGCTTAAACAATCTCCAACAGTCTCAAAGAAGCCCTAATGTTTTAATAAATTGCTAATAAGGTGCTTAAAAAATGTATTATGGTATCTTAACACCAACTTTGTAATCAAGATTGCAGATTGATTTTCTATTGCATGCAGGTTCTGACCTTCTGCTCTTTCCCAGCCTTCTCCAAAGCCTGGTTTTCAACTTGAAATTCCTTGTGCGTAGTGGGGAGAGATTATTCCACCTCTCCCAGTCTCCCATCATTCGAGGGCAATCGCACAAGGTGTTTGCTTTCATTCCCCTATTTTGTCAAGATGTAGCGATTTTTGCTTTTGAAAAAGTGTTGTAGCTCTCGGACAGAGTATGTCAGAAACAATTTTGTACAGGAAAAAATATTAGTGTTGGGTTGCCTGCCTTGACAGTTACTCAGGTATTTTTAGAATTGTGGAGTTGTTCACAGGCAGTAAAAATTTGTAAGACAATCCTTTCAGGCCTCAGTAAACCATGTAAACCTTAGTTACTGCTTGGGTGTGGCAGTTTAAATACCTTCCTGTGGTCCCTTGGCTTGTAAAAAATAGCCATGGAAATAGAAACCAATCTCTGGAGAGTCAGGAGTGTCCTATTTCCCCAGTACTCCCCAGTGCAGCGCTCTTAAAATGTCTTTACGTGCTGGATCTGCCTTTGGTAGCACAGTGCCTTTCGGTGTAGGTGCTTGTGGTACATGCACTTCTCTTGATTGGAAATGGGAACAGTAGCTCCATTCTTTCTGGAATTATTCCTGGTGAATGCTAACATTTCAGCCACTTCCTCCGACTGCCGTGGTGGTGTCAGTGTGGGTTTTAGCATGCGAAGATATGAGTTTGTGCGGAATGCAGTTAGATTTTGTTTCCACGTTGTCATAACCGAAAGAGGCAAGAGAGTCTGGGCAGAAATGTCTAGTGCAATTGATTTTTCAGTTGCTTTCCCCATGAAAGCTGTTGCTTATTCATTTTTTTTGTTTCTCTGCTGTATTTCAGAAGAAAAGCCATAGAAAATACAGACCTCCAAGTGATAATTGTGTTAAGTTTCGAGGCTAACCTCAGTGACTGAGCTGTGAAACAGAGGGCTGTATACAAAGGCTGCAGTTATCCTAGGACTATAGTCTTGTGTGAAAGTTTTGACATTTTCACTCAGTCACTACTAGCAAGGCACTGATTGTATCAGTCTGAGTTGCCTCATCAAAAGGAAATATTGCTAGTATTTACCTACCTCTTGTGCATTGCCGGGCAGCAGCCCTGTGCCGTGGGACACCCTGGCTCCCTTCCCACTTCCCCAGTGCTCAGCAGCAGTGATGCATTGGCGCTTAGCAGGAGCTGAGGTGTTTGACATCTCTGAAAAATGAGGCTTATATCAAATAGCCTGTTCAAGCACTTTATAAAAATGAACTCTTTAGATTTTGCCATATAAAACAAGACAGCAAACTGAGGCAGAGGAGGGAAAGCCACACAGGCACCTGCAAAACTCTGGAGCCTTCACATGTCTGGGCTGAGCCTGTTCTGCCAGGGTGATGCTCTGCTGAAGAAGTAGGGAAGGCAGCAAAGGTAAGCTGGCTGCCAGTGGAAAACAAAGAAAACAGTCACTAAAAAGAACATTTCAGCTCAAATCTTCTAATCAGAGGTGCTCTGAGGCTTCCCTTTGCCTTTGGAGGTCAGAAGGGGCTGCCATCTCCAGCTGGTCTGGCCAAAGTTAATATGACATAGGGTGATGTGACTTGCAAGCCATATTTCATGGTGCACTGAAGTATGGGAGGGAGTTGTGGTCCAGACAGGATAACATCTTCTGGGTGTCACCTCCCTCACAGGGAACAGAAGGAACTCTCAGCTGCAGGGACAGGGTTTTGCTGTATGTGTCACCCTAACTTCTATCATGGTGTTTTGTGCTGTTCCTCCAAGAGAAGGGTGGATTTAAACTTGTGTGAATGAATTAACTCAGGAATCTGTCTCTTCTGATTCCACCTTGAGATTTACTAAGCATTGCCTAAATTTGTGTATGAAGGCTTGAACTATTTCTTGATCTTCCTATTTAAGTGAGATACATCAGATCTCTGCATTTCCTTCAAAGTTTTAAGAAAAAGTAGTGCTACCACTCACTGCATTTGTAGAGACAGAGATGGGCCATTAGTGTTGTGTACTTGAATGCAGTAGAGGCTGGCCTAATTCAGTCTGTCTTAGAAGACAAAATAATGTGAATGCTCATAGATTTATTGAGAAATGAGTAAAAGTTTACATAGAAACTCAATCTGTGCACCTCTTAGAGTGTGGCTTAGTGGGCAAAGCACAGGAATTAAGGTATGTGTGTGGTGGTTGCAGATACGTATTTATGACCTTCTTTTGTAACCTTGTGAAGCTTTTCCTTTACTGTAAAATAGGGTTAACAATACATTCCTGCTTTAGTAAAGTGCCTTTAAGTGTACTGATGAAGTGCTATATACAACCAGACCAGGATAAGAGCCTTTATCTGCTGCGTCAGTTATTCGTATGCTAAGGCTGGCTGCTGGAGGAATAAATAGAACCTGTTCCTCTGTATTAAGTGACTGCCCAAGTTCATGTCTGTTCTATATTTAAGCATGTAGTTATATATTTTAAGACATTCCTTTTTACAAGTTTTGTTATTAAACATGTGTGCCTTTCATAGTGTCATTGGGACCATAAAGTCTAAATGCTGGATGCAGAAAGGGGAGAACAAGAAAACCTTTTAACCTGTACATTATTAGAAATGCATTTTAGATGATCCCTGTGGAAATGTTACTGATAGTTTTGTTTCTGAAGGCAGACAGTAACTAGTCATGATTTTCTCCAGAAAGGAAATATGAACTGTGCAAAGCCTAATGAAGGGGAAGTGGCTGATTTATTGTGAAAATTTATAGCTTTCTGATGTTGCCTGGTTTTTATGTTAATCTCGTTGTGTGGACTGCATGTTGGGAATAATTGAGAAACATGGAGGACAGAGTAGTTTTTATAGTCCATAAATTATTACGTAGTTGAGTGTAGCCTATAGCCTTGATCAACAGCAACACCATTTTGTTCTAAAAGTTTTCCAGAGTTTTAGCCACTTTAATTTATTTAAGTTATGAGGTATAATAGAGTTCAGAATAGAGTTGTGTCCTATACAAGATCATTTCAAGGAGGGATTCATTTAAATCTCAAGGAGAGAGGACAGGAGGAAGTGAAAAATGAAAGAAAACCCAACTTATGTGTAGTGGAAATTCTCTCATTTGAATTCTGAGCATAGGTTTCTTTCATTATAACAGAGATACAATGGCAATACTAGTGCTGTATTTGCTGCTACTGCAGAAGCTGGAATGCCACCTAAGACCTTCCATGCTGGGAATGATCAAAAGTCTCCCCAGGTTTTTGGCTCACCCTTTGGTCTTAAAAAGCCATTTGAAGAGAACATATGTGGAAGAAGTAAGAGCAGAGGACAAGGTGCCAAGGTTTCTGCCGCGGTGCCCGACTGCCACTGAATTTCAGGAGCAGCTGGGTACAGTGGGAGGTCAGCACCCTTGGGCATCCTTTGAGATGGCTTCCAAAGCCCTGCTCTGCAGCTGGCTTTGCTGCAGATTTGTCATAAAATCCTTTTGTTTTCCTCCTGGTCTTCATGAACAGTGAAGGATGCATGATCCACAGGTTATCTCTCCATATAGAGTCCACATTAGAAAGAAGCAGCCATGCTGCTCCTAAACAGCCATTTTATTGGGGTTTCTGCTACATTCTTTTTGGGGTGGGGTGTGCAGCAGCTACCAAGCTGAAACATGTACCTGCAACATCTCTTTCTTTATTAACAGGAATTAACACATTAAAAAAGAGAGTCTTTAAAGGTGCATTATGTAAATTAATCCTAGGCTTCAGGGGCAGAGAGGCCTTTCAGTGTTAAATTTGCTTTTGTAGAAATATGTGTTTATGTGTGAGTTGTGCAGCAAGTATGTGGTTGTGATAACTGAGATACATTTATCATATGGATTTGAACTCACTATCTCAGCTGGACTTTGAACTTGTGACATCCTCTGCTTAAAACCAAGAAAAATCTGTCTCTGGCAAAAGCAAATTCTTCTTTCCTGCTCTCTACCCACAAATTAATCTTTTACCTGACTTATTTTTTATGTCACCGAGATAGCTGGGAAATCCTCCCTTTTCCTTACAAAATTAAATGTGCCAGAACTGAGGGCAGGATGGAGTGCAGGATTTACCCTGCACCAAGCACAGCTTTTCTAGATGCAAAGATGCTGGGTGTTTACGAAGGTTTCCTAGAGAGCTTGAGAAACGAGCTCTATGTTACTGAAGCGTGGAAATTTTTACCTACCCTGAGAGGCTTACCTCTAGACTTTAGAAGGAGCTATGCAATCAGACTTGAAAGCTGTCACACTTAAAAGCTCTTGTTTTGCTTTTTTTTCTTTTAGTGTTTTATTGTTTCCTGCTGAGTTTCTATATCAATGCAAAAATATGCTTCAGTACAGTGCATGTATTTTTATTAAACCAGAGTCTTTCTAATTTTTCTATGCACTACTGTAGAAGGAAAATCTTCAGAGGGCTTCAGAGACCACTGCTGGGAATGTCCGCTCTATCTCCAGACAGGCTTTAGTGAATAAGGATTACTTGTAACAGCTGATGAGTTCCCATTCATGTTTGGTTTAGTATGGCTTAAACTTAAAGCTAAAGAACACAGCTTATGCATACTGGACAGCAGATTTAAAGCTCTCTCACTGTTTTTTATTCTTGATATAGTGTGGAATATCTTAGGAAGTGCACTTTAGTCATGGCCCAGAGTTGTGCTGTAGACACCCAGCACGGAATTAGCATGCAAGATTAACAACAACATATGATGCAAACTGGTGTAGAAAGGAAGGGACTCTGTGAAACAACTTGTTGGACAGTAGTCAGTGGTCCTAGCACCTTGACAAGCTAGTTGCTGTTGGGAGGGTCTTTTGATTTTAGAGTGTCATAGAGAAAGAAGACTGGGAAAGGAATGTGTAGTACCGATGGCTTCACCAATGTGTACCAGTGTTACGTTAGGCAGAAGAGAATAGTGTGTAGGAGAATGGAGAAAACAATGCTAAGGGCAGATGGATGGGTTAAGTTGTCAGTGGATATTCCCTAACATGAAATAGCAGTATGTAAGAGAAAGGCATATATTGACTTAGTAAGGTCTCATGCTAACTAGTGTTTCATGGTCCCTCTGCTCTGGGAAGAGGAATTAACAGATTCCACTTTGTTTTTCTCACTGTTGCTTGACTCCCAGCAAGCTCACCACAACTGGCTATAAACTCAGAAGCAGCAGGAGCAAAGGTAGAAAGAGATTTTGTGCCATAGCTCTGCTTTTTCATTCCTTCTGCTTGAGAGAGATCAGGATTTTCTGCGCCTTTCACCTTTGGCACTCTTCCATGTTGTTTTTAATTGCAAAGCAATGCAGTGCATTTTCCTGAGCCGGAAGAGTTGGCACATAGTTCTTTTGTGCCACTGAGGCAATAAACTGCTGTATTAATCACTTCACACGAGGTAATAAACAATAGCGGAACAGTTGCTTTTACCTCTCAGGTTTCTACTAAATAGTCCAACTTCCTGAAGACCTTAGAAGTGAGATCCTGAAACTGGTTTTAAGTCCGTGTCTTTCCTATAATCTTTTTCCTGACCTTGCATCATTTGAGATACTGAAAATAAATCTCATTTGCAGTGTAATTCCTAAAATGTGATCTTATTTGGAAGCAGGGTTGTAGACGAACTTTGTGTCTCATGCACCTAGTAAATTCTCATTTAGATGTGGGAAAAAGAGCAGTCACTTTGCTATGCTTGCATCCCGAGCCATATGGCTTTTTGTGAAGTGTTGCTAGATGCAAGCTACCTTTTTTCTCCAGCAAGATTAAAAGGAAAACTGAGCTAGGATTACCCATTTGGGATGGTTAAAGATGGGATGTGAGAAGCCCTTCAAAATTCCTCTTCTCAGTGTTGCTTATTTTGTTAACAGTACAAAGCGTTGTGCACACACCACAGCAGATGAAGGGAACTTGGAAATCAGAGATCCAAACCAGTTTTTCAAAGTCATGTTTTTGATCTTTTGAGATTGACACTACTTTACTTTCCCTACACATGCTTGTAAACACCAGTCTGGGAAAGCACTGCAGGAACAAAGATTTCTGAGCCCCCACATAAAGGTTGTAGGCTGGTGAGTTCCCCAGTGTGCTGGCAGAAAAGGTTGCACTCTTTTTCTGCTGGGGCATGGGAGACCCATGTAAAATCTTTCTCAATAAGACGTTACAGTTAGAAGCAAACAGTCAGGTGAACTGCAGAAAGTGACCATTTGAATGCATTTAGCCCAGTACAAAGGTAAGGTGAAATGAGTTTTCCTCATTTATTTCACCATACTTTGAGTAGTTGGTCTAAGAGGTGTGCTGCAGTACAGCTGAGCTACACTATCAGTGCTAAATGATGGTACCTGGATCTAAGAACTTTAAAATCTCAGAAAAGTTCACATTTTGTTTCCTTTAAGTTTTGAAAGCGACAAAAGTTGCAATGTAAATGCTTGCTGGAATTTAAATACACTTAAGACAAAACAAATGCCAGAACAGAGCAGTTTTTCAGGTTAACAGTCTATGTGATGTTGGTGGCAATATTTATGTACAGGGTTCTCTTGCAAGCTAGGCACAAAGCAAGAGTGCTTGAAAAGCAGAAAACTGCAACATTTACAGTGGAGAAGGCTGTAACTTTCCCTACTGGGACAAGGTGCCCATCAACTAAACAGCTGTTCTGCTCTGCAAAGGACACCGCCAAGGTTGTTAGTGTCTACAAATTGAGTATCTTGCTGATGATCTTTTGTGAAGTATTTAATTTCTAGGTGAAGGAAGGAAGGAAGGAAGGAGTGAATAAATTACTTTCTCCCATGTCAGATATCTCCTTTGCAAAGTGCAGCCATTGTACTCCCAGTTTGGGATTGGCTTCTGTATTTTTTAATTACAAAATTAGAATATTATAATGATTAAACTTTGCTCAGGAGCAATAGCAATCTCAATTGTTTAAGCAAAAAAAAGAAAAAAAGAAAAAAGCCCAAACCTTGAGTTTTAATGTGGGTCATGTACACACTAAGTATATTACAACATGTTTAAAAACAAGGTCACTTCAATATTTCAATATTTCAAGGTGGTTCTGCAGTATTTCTGCAGTCTGGTTGTGCTACCACGATTTCCCAGCTGAGGCCAATACTGCTACCAAGTGGGAGAGAGAATGCCAAAGCTACATGGAAAACTGTTAAATTCTTCAAGGACTGGCTGCCAGAGTAGAATGTGCTTTGGGAAGATTTTATATAAGAGGGGCCTGCACGATACTCATCTTGATGAATTGGGCGGCCAGAATTGTAACAGGATCAAGAAGTGATCCTGAGCTGATTCTCAAATGCTTTGGGTGTTTTTTCACTGTCAGATTTGACTTCTCTCTTTTTTTTTCTTTTTTTTTTTTCAAGTGTGAAAGAATAATTTCCATTTTCATGAATATCACTCATAATGTATGAGCTGCAAGCATAGAGTTGACTTGCTGAAATCGGGGAACAAGAATTGTGTATGCTTATGTGATTTTTCCTTTAAAAAACAATGGTGGATACATTCAAAATTTAGAATTCACAAGAGGCTTCTTAATAAACACAGGTGCGACCCAGAGGGGAACTTTTCCATTCTAAATGTTATCGCTAGGATTTTTTAAAATAAAACTTGACCTACATTAGCAGTCCCACCTAAAATAGCACACCTTGCAGGTGATTTCCATGTGGTTTTATTTCCTTGCAGATTACTGTGCTGATGGCAGAATTTCTTCTTTAATAATGCAACAAAAATGTAAGCAAGCAATGGTAACTAAGCTGCTAAGCCACAGCCAGAGGCACACAGTTGATTCAGTTGATGGAAGAAACCTTGAGATTAGAAAAGACAGCAGAAGGTGTTGCTTCTGTCTTAGGTGGTGAACTGACCTGTAGTATATCATGAAAATGTGACTGGGGAGAACCTGCCACTTGGCGAGTGGCCAGCATGTCTGGGGACCTGATGAGGGAGGTGCTGCGGTACGTTCCAGTGCCTGAGCCTGAAAAAACCTATCCAGTTTTGAAGAAGTGTGCTGAGACACAGGAGAAGAGATGGAAGAGGGAGAGGAGGGTAGATGGGATCTCAGGAACAGGATGAAGAAGCTGAGGCTGTCAGGTGAAGTACAGAGGGGCTTATGGTGCTAAGAGCAGCAAGGAGACGTTGAGACCAAAATCCAGTGCTGTTGAGGAAGCTCTGCTGGTGGCACTGGGTTGATGATGCTGGGTTGGTTCTGCTCCTGAGGTAGCATTCATCTCACCTATCTCTGAGCTAGCGTTCTAGATGCCCTTTAAGGCCAACGAAAAGAAATCAATGCTCCTGGAGTGCAGCTCAGCTCCTCATAAGGTGGTTGTTGGCCTGAGTGATGCTCTACATGTGTTTGTGTCTCGCTGTTGAGAGCAAAGGGAGTCTGGAGCACCAGCTCAGTTTGAGATCTCTGCATTGTCAGCTCTGAAAGCTAGGTGAGATAGATGCCACCTCCTGGATGTGACCCAAGCTCTGCTGCAGCTAATGACAGGGTTTTTTGGTCAGCATTAAGGGACACTAGAATTCACCCTTACCAGCAGCAGTACGAAAGAGATTTAAATGGCAGAACAACATTAGAAGAGGTTTCCAGCAGGTAAGACTGAGCTGCTCCTTGCACGACTGACTGCTCTGAAAATACAGTCCATTTGGTGAGTGCTAATACGATGGCTTGTGTTGCATTATTTCATGAGGTGGTGTTAAAGGCTACAGAAGATCTTGTTAGTAGCTGTGCGAGGAATATGATATATTCTGATTTTGTTTTCTCTTCTCCCAAAGGAAAAGGGTAATTTAGTACTTTTCTCATGGGAACCAAGTGATGGAATAAACTCTAGGGTCGTGAAATTCAGTGATCCCATTCCCTCAGGCAAACATGTAATATCATCCCTTTCATAAACTGATCAAATATTTGATCTCGCAGAAACCCAGCAAACTACAGGTTATGCTGACAAAAGTAAAACAAGCTTTTGTAGGGGAGACAGAAGCATTATTCTGTGCTTTTCCCCCTAGCTCTTTAGTTTGTTGTTTTATGTGCTGTGGCATCAGGGCTTTACTGAAGCTGTAAATATAGGTTTTAAGAGAAGATTTGGATTTGTTGAGTATTTGAACATCTTTGTGCTGTCCATGGTAATTCTCACCTATCTCCTCGTGGCTTTGAAACAGCAGGCATGTTTATAAACTGCTGTAAGATAATTGATGAAAGAGATGATTTGCATGAAGAACAAAGTAGTGCTGAAACTTTGGCTGAGACCTTTCTCGTGCTTGAGGAAATAAAACATGAAAAGGGGAAAAGGTTTTTTTCCTCCACTTCCGTGTGCCTTTGTTCCTGCTCGTGCAGGATGTCTATGAATCACAACTGCTGTATTCCCAAGCGGACTTCCGAAAAGTAACCAGTTGGTCAAAGGTATAAATAAACTGTATCAGATTAAATAAGTGAAATAAAATCCCAGAATCGATATTCTGCATTATTAGAAATCACATTTCCTTATTAATCTGAAGAGATGTCCAGCTGGGTTCAGGATACATCCTTGCAGGAGAGCTGAGTGCAGGTCCCTGCAGCTCGCAAAGTACCAGCAGCTTGTGGTGGTAGAAACTGGAAGGTAAAAACAGACCTAAAAGTGAAGTGTTTGCTTGAGAAATAGGTGTAAAGATGTACTGAAGGTTTAGGGATGATCACATGGCTTTCTGCCTGCTTTCTTTTTAACTGTAAAAGGAGCAAGCATTTGCTCACAATGTAATGATGAGCTCATAAAACACCCACAAGGAAATTAGTTAAGTCCTCTATCAATGTTATTTCTTTGAGGTTAGTTACTGTAAATCAGCTTTGTAGAGAATTGTGTACCTCTTCCAAAAACCAAACTGGAAAAAAGCTCTGGGACTGAGAAGCCACCAAACTTTCCCAGCGCTGATGTTTGAGAGAGAGCTGGGGCCGAGAGCTGATGATGCTGACGTGCTGTGAAGTGCTGCTGCGTGTTCGGGAAAGGCGAGGATGGCTCTCCGGCAGCACGGAGCCCCGGCACGCCGCGGAGGCTGTGAGGGGCGGAGGTGTGGGCAGCAGCGTGCTTTGCCATCTCCCCTCCGCATCCCTCACCGCCTCCAAAACCCTCGCCGCGGCGGGGCATGCCTTGCCCAGGGAGAAGCCCTCCCAGGCACCAGGTCTGCATTGCCCACTCCTTGCTTGTGAAGGTTTTTCTCGCCTCGCGCTTCCCTCTTTGCTTGACATCTCCGTTTGCCGCTGTGCGTTCGGGGTGGCGCGGGCTGCGGTCCCCTCCCGCTGCCGTTTGGCCGTGGTGCTGCCACTCGCCAGTCGACAGAAGCTGGTGATTGATGTCAAGGCTGGGAGCAAACAGCTGCTGATTTGATTATTACTGTTTCATCTCCTAACCTTTTGGAGCATTATGGGAGTATTTATTCACCTAGTCACGCTTAATGGCATTTGGTGCAGTACTTCCCCAGGAACAATGAAGGAGTGGTATTGTACAGAGGTAGTTTAGAAATTCCCGTTCTTGCTCTTTGTATTTATTTACAGATACGGGGTGAGAAGCGAAGGAGATCTCGCTGTGTGAGGGAACGGAAAATTTGGCTGTTTGACTGGGAGCAGTTACAGACATAGATGTGCAATATGTTAATAAAGTAATTGTGCTATGTTGCTATAAAGAGGATGGCTTCATTATAAAATTCTTGTTTTAATACTGTCATTATAGCAGATGTATAGCATATGAACTAATTTGCATGCAGATAAGGAGGCTCTGACAGCTTGGTAGCATAATTACTGCATAGCATACAGCTCGCTAGTGCTGGTAGCTGAAGCTGTTACTGGAGGGGTGCTCATGGGACTAATTACATTGGCTTTGTTAAATTTAAAATAGTGTACAGCCAGCAAAGAGACCCCTCTCCTTTGCTCCATGGTGTTGTGTACAATAAGTTACAGAAGCCTTGAACTGCTGCAGCCATTTTAAGCCATGCAAATGCCTGGATCTCAGCACCCCCCAGTGTAGTGAAGTAATAGACTTTTATTTAACTGGGGAGCCTGTATGAGCTTCCAAACAAAAGGTTTTAAAACTGTGATATTTCCATATGCTAAAACTCCACTTAGGTCTTTTTGATAAGTGAACAAAACTGTAGCTGCAGTAACTTTGTTTTGTTTAGTATCTGATGAAAGCAGATGCTGAATGTATGAACTTAGACCGGTGAATGGATTCTCTCCCCTCTCCCTGGTGTGCCTATTGCCTTGCTTCACCATATCTGTCTCTTAGTGATTTTTCGCCACTTAATTTTAAGCATATTTCTGCCTCTTTTTTTCCTTTTGCTTTGAGTGTGTCTGCAGTTTTTAAAGATCTTATTTTTGAGGTTCCTTTATGGATTTCGAAATGTTTAATTCATCACCAGGCCATTATAAACTGAAGGCATTTTATTTTCCCGGGGAAATCAAGACAGTACCACAGGAGATTATTTTCCCCCATTGCATTCCCCCTCCGCTACGGTCAGATTAGCTTGCAGAGAAGGCAGGAATTTGTGAATGCACAGTTGACTTTGATTACGTAAGCTGGAAATTGGCAAACAGCATGGATTTATTTCAATTCCACTAACTTTAAAAAGAAATACATATTAAATTGAAGTGCCTTAGGACATCAGACAGATGGGAAGCCAACCAGAAAGCGTGTGACCTCTCCTGCGGTGCAGTAGGTGATGCTGGGTAGCTGGGTGGACGGAGCTGCTGGGGTTTCGGGTCACGCCGAGGGGAGTGGGATGGTTTCAGCAAGTGGGGTGGGAAGGAAATGGGGACTGGTTTGTACCCAGGGGCTGGGGCTGCCGTGGGCTCTCTGCCATCAAGGACGGAAGAGGCTGCAGTGCTGGGACATGCGGAGTGCTGTGATTTCTGGCATCTGGCTGAGAACGACCAAGGGGAAACACCCTTCTCCCCGACATGTTGGTGACAGTGACGAGGGACTGGGTTGTTTGCTGAGCAAGGGTGATGCTTGAACAGGTACCGTGGCATTCTGCTTTGCCTAGCTCCCTGGAGATTTTGTCCCTCATCCTGCAGAGCCCAGCTCTCAGACCAGGAGAGCCCTCGCTCCCTGTACCCCACCTGCTGCTCCTCTAACCAGTGAGCTGGGATGGGGTTCGGCATGGAGCTGCTCCTCCTAGAAAGCAAGCTGGTGGCATCGGGGGACTGCTGAGCCACTTAGCTCCTCTGTCCCGTTTTATGGGTGTAAGGATGTTGTGCTCCACTCTCAATACATTCACTCCTTCAGGGTTGATGTTGCAAAGGCCCTGCATCTGTTTCCATAATCACCCCTGCTAGACAAATATTAACTTACACCTTTTTTCTTTTATGCTAAATATTTACCCAGGTATTTTGTTTTGCAGAATTCAAGCTCATCGTTGTATGATGTGCTTGCATTTTGTTAATCTGGGAATATTAATAGCCTGCTGGCATTACTGCTGATTTGGAGTTTGTGCTGTAGGATGAATATAGTAACAAATTTTTGGAATGGTTTGTTAATCTTATCAACATTCATTATGCATTTATTAATAGTAATTAGAGCCAATCACAGTGTCGCATTTGGAAATTTTTGTATCAATCAAACAAGCATTTTTTTAGAAAATTATGATTTAATGGAAAATTTAATACTTAAATATTTTTAAAATGAGATCTGGTAAGAGAAAGGATACAGGAAAACACTGAACCTAATAAACAGTTTTCACCAGAAGTCTTTTTTCTTCCTTCCCTTTCCCCCCACCTCCCAGAGCAAAGTAATAAAGCAGAGGAAGGAGGGAAAGAGCCTGTCCATCTTTAAACAAAAAATTACCCATTGAAACAGTTTTATTAGGCTTTTTTTTCCATATAGTATCAGAGATTTCAAGGCAATTTTTGCAGACTATCCAAGCAGTTTTAATGTGATACTGCATGCATGTTTTGATTTTTTTCTTCATGCCTTCACTTTTGGTTCTGAATTCGAGATACTTTAGAGGGTTTTGTTTTTTAAGAGGTCAGGAAGGAACACAGTTCTTTTGAAAATCAGTGCTCTGTGCTCTCTCGACTGGGTGCCCACTGTCTCTGTCATGTAATCAAAATTTTCCTGCCATCTGTGCTGCACACTCCTCCAGGTAACTTCACAATGTCCTTTCAGCACAAGCCCTGAATGAGTCCTTTAGATCTCTTGCAATCACATGAACAATAAAAGGGCTTCTCTAAGGATCCATGATTGGACTTTTGTTGTTGTTTTCTTACCAACTCTGCTCCTCCGTTTATGCTCTTTAGGCCTGCTGTTGCCACTCAGGAAACAGATTATCCAACACTTCTCCATTTTCCAGCCCAATCAGAGATTCCTCCTGAATCAGCAGTGCTTATTATCTCCAACTGTACGTAATTATGGTAGAGAAGTTGCACCACCATAACTGGATAATGTCAGCATTTCTATTACAGCCCCATACTTTCAGTATCCTGAAATGTGGCTATAAAAACTCACTTTAGCTTTATAGTCTTTCCAGTGGTGAGAGATATAGTGTGTGCAATCAGCCTTTAAGCAGTTAGAGAAACCCAGAACAAAAAATTCCTCTTTGGGATGTCAGTTATTAACGTGTTGTTTAACTTGAGCTTTGCTTGCTGTCAGGCTGGATGGTGTGCAACAGTCTTTGGATTTTGAGCATAAAGCAATAAACATTTCTCTCCTATTTAGAAAGCTTGTTGCTAGCTGGAGTCGATGGCATTTTTGCAAAAGTGTTAAGCATCTGAAGTTAGTGAATAGCTGTGAAAAGGTCAATAGTGCACAAACACAGAAGGGTTTGCAGGCTAGTGCAACAAAGTAAAAAAAATAGATGTGGGTTCCAGTTTTAAAAATCTAGCAAGTGTGCCAAAATGTCGTGAGTATTTACTACGGGTGAGGAATGACTCCTGCAGAGCTATTCTACTCCAGGAAACGTTTGACTATGCATATTTAACAATCTAATAATACAGTTGTATAAAAACTTTAATATATATTTAATCAGTTATGAAAATGGTGCTTGACATGTGAGTCTGTTTTACGAAAGTGAGCTTTTCACAGTTGTTTTTCTGTATGTTTTTCATGGAATTTTTAACCCTTTTTCTCACTGCACGGTCTGCCCTCTTCCTCCAGTTACCCTCAGCCCCATTTGCAACAACGTGAATTAAGGGAAGGAGGCTGGCGTTAATGTAGGTCCCTGGGGTCTTTGCAATATCAACCAGCTGATATTCTTTAAAGCATCTAGTATGGTCTTTTTCAAACAGAAGAGGATGAGGCTTAGTCTTTGTTTAAGAACTCAAATAAGAGTTCTTCCCCATGCTCTGCTGGTTATCATATTCATGCCAGTGAAGTGACTGGTGATGGTTGCAGTGCTCTCTCTGCCTGAATTTTGACACACTTCTAATTATAGCAAACAGTGCTATAAACTCCAGAGGTGATAATGAAGCCTGGACCCATGTGTCAGCAGAGCTTCAAAGGAGTAATGCATTCCTGTTCTGCACCACTGTTCCTTATTTGTATGTTTGTGGGCACCTAGACCCAGGCAATCAATGTCTTGCTTATTTTCACTGAGCCGAGAGGTAAAACATGCAGAGCAGTGGAGGTTTGTAATTTTATCAAAGTAATTGAGTATTATCCATTTGTGTTCCCTTTGGGAGATGCATGAGGAGAGAGGCAAGGGCAGGAGGCTGTTCATATGAGACCTTCATAAAAACTTGTTGCCTAGAAAGTGATGACAGTTCTTTAGTGTTCTGATGTCTGGCACCATTTACTGTGAACCATTTCTGTTGAATGATGCTGATGTGTGCACCGTGGAAAATGTCTGCTTAGGATTTGCCTTAGCAAGAGACTCTCATTAATCAAAGAAGCTTTCTCAAAGTTAGACTTTTGAAAAACCTGTGAGTTCATCCTTGTGCGTTTATCTTGCAGAAAAATTCTGAATCCAAGCTCTCGCTGATCGATGGTTGCATTAATTATGCACAAAAGGTTCAATTCTGCCAGCCTGGTTCACTTTGAATGCTGCTTTGCCCTGGGAGGAACTGACTTGCATTATGCAGGTTGGACAAATTCACCTACTGTCTGAACTTCCGTGAAAGTCTCCAGGGAAGGTCAGGTTTCTGTTATTTTCAATAATAAATGAGATTCCCATTGATAAAATGATTCAAGAAATAAGCTTCAGCTCCCTGAATGACAGTTGTGTGGCCTCTAATGGAGGGCTGAGATGAACCAATAGAGTTGGAGGAGAGATCAATCTCTCCCAGCTGCAGGTCTTGCAATTCTAGAATTGGCTCCAAGGAAGCACAAGTCTTAATGACTTTTTATGTATTTTGAAGAATATCTTAGAGCTGTGATTTTAAAGTAGACTTCCTTACAGTCTTGACCTATCTCAAGTAAAATTCTTATAGGTCAAAGAGAGCTACAACAAGAGGAGAGGTTGGTGTTTGTGTAATAAACAAAATACTTCCTCACAACTCTTGGCAATGTTTTCATCTCATCGTGGTTTATTGCCAAATGGATGTTTGCAAGTGTTAATAATTGCGATTTCCTCTCCAACTCTGGAAGCAGCCTAAATGGACTTAACAGTCAGAGAGAAAAAAATAATCATTAATGTGATTCGTTCATCTAGGAAATGTAAAGCATAACTTGAACCAATGACAATATTGATAGGAAAAACGCTATAGTGAACATTTCAAACTGTAACTTTTCTCTTAAGTTATGGAGTGATCTGAAAGGAGTGAGTGATAGTTCATCAAAAGGATATGTATTTCCTTGTACCACTGTTTTATTGGTGCTTTACAGTTATTAACCTGAGAATTGGTAACAATATATTGGATAATGGATGATTGATACACAATGCTCTAATGTACTGCACAGTCACTGTGGGAAAATGCTTTAGCTACTTGGGCTCTTTTGTACTGCCTCAAAAGAGAATTTTACCCATGTGTTTTGCTCTAGAAGTCATCTGTTGTTTCTCAGTGTATGCACATAAACAGCTCTTGCTGCTACACCTAAGAATTAAGTCAGCAGTTCCCTCTGATGAAGCCATCACTGAGGACTGTCACGTTTATCTCAACAGATCAGCATCATGGAGCACATAATGCTATTAGTCCCAAAACATTGTCTGCTAACCATAGAATCGTGTGACACAAGTGACCTCCTGCTCTTTTGCTTCGTAATCGGCTCTGAGATCGGGCTGCCAGCTTGGTCACTCCGTGCCTCCATAAGCCGTCTGAAAAATGGGCACAGTCTTGTCTTCCCACCTTATTGAAGGCATTTTGATGGCGAATATTTTTGATGGATGTTGAAGGGTTGGGTGTTCATTTTATTTTTATTTTAAATATTTAAAGTACGTGCAATTAAATTATGTCACATCTCTTGGGCTCTAGTCACCCCCATCCTGCAGTTGCAGAGGTAGCTGGGATTTCTCTCTGGTTCTCTTTTGCCTTTCTGCAACGCGTCCTCAGCAGGGTGAGAGAAATGTTTCTTTAAGAAAACGGTTCCAGTGTCACGAAATAATACATCACCAATCATGCTCTTCAGTGTTTGAGCCTTGTTGCTTTATTTCATTTATGACTTCATCTAAATATACATCTGTATGTCATCGTTCTGGGAATTTAGACTCCTAGCAGATTAATGAATGGCTAGTCTGGTAATCAAGGCTCTGATTCACCGTGTCTCATGGGTTCACTTGAAATCGGGCAAGATGTCACTAACCTTTCTGACTTCCATGTTGCTTGTCACTTTTGTGAGAGTAGACGTGAAGAAAATGTGTGTTGCCCTTCACAGCCCAGCGCCAGAGTGGGCCTCCAGTGAAGTCTGGCAGCCCTGTGCTGGGACATGCGGTGCTGGGAGGTGGAACTGCTGGTACATGCCAGCCTCATTGCCTCCACCAGCGTGATGGGCAGCGGGGACTGCACATCACCTTAAATCAGCAGTGTCCTCAGTCAGAACCCCAGCTAAGAACCTAAAAAAAAGTTTGTTTCGTTTTTTTAATCCACAAAACATTTATTGCTTCTAGGCTGCTATCCTGCAAAAACTTGAGCATGTTTAACATGAAGCATGTAAAAAGCTTCATTTTTTTTTTTGGTGAGGTCTTATCTGCTGTGTGATGTTCTTGTTCTGAAGAAAAGCATTCTCTCTGATAATCACTTGTCTGTCCTCTGAGTCAAATAACGTACAGATATTTCTGAGAGAATCTTGTCTCTGTGTTTTTCTGAAGTCTACATCTGATTGTGTGTTGTCAGGCATTCATTTTCCAGGCGTGTACTGATCTAGTGGCATGAGAAAGCACATTTCAGGGGGAATGGTCTTCTCACCACCCCAGATCGCAGTGTCTTCCACCAGCCCTGTCTGAGCTGGGGAGGTAATTGTGGTGTTGAGGATTACTTCCTTGTCCTCGGTGTGATACCGACACAGGTACAAGCTAAAACCTGGTGGTGCTTTCATTTGTTGGGAATTGGAAGCAATACAAGGAACAGCTCATTTTGTTTGGGTTGCCAGACAGTTGCGTGGGGATAATTTTTGTGTACTGCTTATTTATGTTGGATTCAAACCAGTGACGGTGGGCACCTGGAGATACTCTGGAATTATTCACTGCAGTGGAAGAGGGAGCTGCTGACATTATGGCTCTGTGTAGCATCTTGTGTTGTCTGTTGGCCAGTCAATACCAGAATAACATTGGTGAACCAGCAAACAAGTTTAAAATGGCATTTGAAATTGGGGTGCTTGCAGAAAATGATTTGCAAGAACCTAGTAAAGTGACAGAGTATGTGATGGAATGATTCTTTTGTGTGAACATAGAGCTATAAATGCCTACACAGGGACATTTAACAGAAAGGTGTAACTAGAAGTAATCAGATGAAATGAAACAAAGACCATTTAAGCCAAACATTTTGTCATTGTCCCCAGTTTAAGCATTGGAGTATTTTATAGGAGTGGTGCTTGGCTTCAGGAAGGCATAGTAAAGCACCCTGTGGATAAAATTCATGGGTGATGACAGGATTAAGAGGCAAGGTTTTTATTATTTGTGTACAACTGAAAAAGCAATAAAATAAATGGAGAAGCCTGTATCAATAGCATGACAGTTAGCTTCGGACTGCAGAGATGCAGAGTTATGTGCTACCTGATCAGCAGTCTTACTGTACCAGGGAGTGTTTTGATTAAAAGTGAGGAAAATGTACTGTAACTTGCATTTTCCTTAGTATTTTATTGCACTTACAAAACTACAAGGATTAATCAGCTCTTTCTGTGTTAAAGCTGATGGGTGCAGAATTTACAGCAAGGGAACTGTAAATAATAAAATATTCTAATAGTTTTTATTTCACTGAGGTAGCAGAAGAATTAAAATTAGTGTATTTGTTTTCTTTTACATTTTAACGCTTCAGGCTATCAATGAGGGTTAATCTGAAACTCAAACACCAATCAACTTCTCAATGTTTGGTGTTTTTTCAGAATGCTGAGCAGTTACCTAATCACAACGTTTCAGAAAGTTGAACCAGGAGAATGTTTTCAACCAGCTAAAGTGTTAGCAATCATGAAGAACCAAAGCATGCTGTGCATGCAGAGCTACTGAAAAAAATACAGAAATTGGTAGCAGTTAAGAACAGGTAAAATTAAGGGACAGGATCTGTAGGGAATAGTGCCTAAATGCACATATTGCTGGGTAGATTTTCTGTCTGTTCTAGTCCTTCCCTTGAGTTTCACAGTAAGTGAATCCATATGGCTACATAACTGCATGTTTCTATAATCTGCATGCTTCTTGCTATAGCTGTTACAGTTGCATTTACTGGTCAGTGTTGAATATTGAATGTGATTGTGAAGCTGGAAAACTACTAAGCAAAGGTCAAGGAGGACTTTTCAGGGAACAAGACCCATCTGGACCAAGGGTTTGTGAGTGGGCAGAGCCAAAAATTGAAGAGCCACAGGAGACTTGGGGCTTTCTAAGAGTATGGTGAGGTTATTGCAGTTGGGAGTCCATTAGGTTTATAGTATTTTGTGACCCTGGGCTAGGGGAAGACCATGGAGACAGTGTCTCCAGTGTACATTGTTCAGAGGAAAAGACTGGTTTAAACAATGCTATTGATGTCCTGTGGAAGTCTCACAGAATGGTGTTCTGTTTTTTTTAAAAAAAAATCAAAAAAAAGGGAAAAACCTCTCTCTCTGACTCTCTCTTTTCAGTAGACTGGATGTGGTCACTGAACCAGACTTCAGGCAATGCCTCAAAGATAAATGTGTACGTTTTATATGACTATTTCCTTCTATGGTGGAATTTTACAGAGATTAGGCTAATGAACTGATCTAGTTTGAGGCACATGCTGTTAGGTAAGGTGTTTTATTAAGACTTTTAACTGCAAATTAAAGGTCTGCTAGAAGGGCAATTAAAGTCAACAGAAAGAGTTTTATATCACACCCAACCAGGGATGACCCACATTGTGTTGTACTTATCTTGGCAGTACAAACAGCCTCGGAAGACAAACAGCAAGGGAGGCAAGTAATCTTTGTGTAAGCAGTCGAGCTATTGGACATAAAATATTCTCCTATTTATTACTGTGGCTTTAAAGTGCATAATATCTTCTTATGTATATGTGTGCACATATGTATGCAGATGTCAAAAGCAAATGTTACTGTTGAATAAAAAATGATTTGAAATACTGCAGGTGTTTGGTCTGTGCTAGATACTCTATTTATTATGAGCTTAATTACGATATCTGTTCACAGGACACATCTGAAGCCTTGAAGTAGACTAGAAATAGAGGATCTGTTGTTTTGGGGAGATTAACATTTTTTGGCATCCAAGTTGTAGAGAAGAGAGTAAGTTTTTCCTTCCAATAGTTGTGGCATCTTGTGTAGTAGAGGGGAACAAACAGGCAGTCTTGCTCCTGGGAAGATCTACTGTTAATCTCACTGTGAGACAGATTTACACATAACAGTAGATTCTGATGTGTTTTTTTAATTCTTCTGTTGGTTACAATAGCCACATATTTTGCTCAAACAAGTTTTCAATATTTTTTAATTTATTTTAAAAATCCAAGTGTTCTGTTTCTCAGCAGGCGAGTGCCTCTACTGACCAGTTCACAGCTTGGTTTTAAAGCCCTTGACTTGGGAAGCTCTCAGACTGGCCAACGCCTTCTGTTTTGGCAGTTTGTAGAAATTGGATAGCTTTGCAAGTAGCCATGGAAAAAGCTAATATAAAGGAAGATAGGTTGGACCTCTAGATAAACTACTTCCTATAATGTGGATGTATAAAGAAGACAAAGAGGTATTTGTTTAAAAATGCTTGTTTGCGTGGGAGCGACCCTACATCCCAGGTTTCCTGTGACTTATTTCAAAGTGGATGTTAAGCACTCACCCCACACACGCTTTTGGCCTGTTGTACTTGATAGAGATGTGCACATTTGTATGCAATAGTCATCTTAATCCATGTTGTGCTTTGCCATAGCTGCTTTGGGTATGCGGTGTAGAACACTGCATCTGCATGGTAAGGCTTGAGATGGTGGATGTGGGGCAGCCATGAGCAAGCACCACAAGGATCTGGTTGGGCTTGGGTTGAGATAGTCCAGAGTGAATCATCTACAGGATTAAAAATAACCAGCTAATATGGGTACTCTGTAATTATCCAGTATAATTTACCATCGTCAGCTGTAGCCTTTTCCAAGATAGACAAAATTTCTACTGAAAGTAACTATGACAATTTTTACATAGAAGAAAGGTGGTCTTTTTGGAATGAAGGTGTGTCTCATGGTTGTAGTATTATCTAGACTTCTAAAAATATATATATGAGAGAAACAGAATATAAATGCCAGTATATAATCTCCCTGTTAATTTACTTTCAACTAATTTCACTTCCCATAAGTCACATGCACACTTACACAAATGGCAATTTTCATTCATTTCTATGCCAATATTTAAAAGCAGAACATTACAGTGCAATCTCATTACTACAGTTTTATTGATTTATAAAATTACACTTTATTACACTAATCCATATATTGGGGAAAGAATAAAATTGTGCATAGTTACAGCTAAGGTCTTCTCACCAAGGAGGTACATAGTTTGCTTTTTCATCTGTAGTCCACAATTTAAATTAGTGGATATCATGCTGTTGGACTCCATGAACACAGGATTAAAGGCAAACTCATTAGTTCATGAAGTTTAATCTTCTTGGTGGGTGTCCCACCTCATGGGAAATGCGAGGGATTCGGCTGCAGGTGTCTGGTGAGGTAACAACAGTCACTCAAAGAGAGAAATCCAGAAGGCGAGCTGCTGCTATTGTGAACCAAAGAACATTTATTATTTATGTTTTATTCGATACCAGAATACTCTTTCCTTAGAAGAAAACAAATGAATGCTCTGAAGGACACATGAAGAGGTTGTAACTGCATTAGCAACCACCACACTGCAGTAGTACCATCAGAGATACTTTCCCAGGTCAGGGAGGTGCTGCTGTATTTGAATATCTGGCACAGATCTTTAAAAGGGTCTTTTACTTGGGGCGTGTGGCAGGTTTTGTACCCTTACTCTTTCTGGTCATCAGGTAATTATCAGTTTCTTTCAAATTGATACTACAGTCAGATTGAAACCATTCATGCTGAAATTACTTTGTAGCCACGGTATGGTGTTTCATGACACACAGAAATGAGCTTGCAAAGCCCCAACGCAGCAGCAAGTTATTTTTGTCCCTTTTAATCTGTTAGGCCCTGATCTTGATCTGTAGGGTTTCCTAAATCCCATTGATTTCTCTAGAATTAGGCTCCTGAAGTCCTTTGAGAGTCTGAGTCTGGCTGATCATGTGCTATAAAACAGAAGCAAACCCACTTTCTCTGCCCCAAAATGCCATAAGGATAAATGTGTTGAAGATTATCAGTGTTCTTATTCGGTGGCAGTGAAGGCCACAGAAATACCAAAAATAGATTTAAAAGGGACAGAAATAACTTGTTGCCTGGAGGGTGTGCAAACTCTGAGCTGTTGCTGTGTGGCTTGGCTGAATCGTTTCTCTGGGGAGGCTCCAGGCAGTCAGTGTTCCTTTGAAAGAAAGGACCAGAGAGATGCAACTGGACACAGTGCCTCAGAAACAGGGAGAGTGGCTTTCACACACACTGAGGATCGACCTGCTGTTGTTCATGTGCATGGCTGGCACAGTCCTTGCAGCAAGAGCTGCTGCTGTGGGATCCAGCTTTGGCCACATAGTGTTGCTGGAAAGGCTTGTGGGAGAAGAGAAGGAGATACTGAGCTCTTTGTACAAATCCCCTTCATCTCCCCCTGTAGAAGAAAAATTACTTTAGACCACAGCTACAAAATGCATTTCTTTCTGAACCGTGTCTTTAGAAAGACAGGTTTGTCTTGGTCAGCTGTTTCCTGGGTTTAATCAGTCGTTCCCACTGACCACAATGACAGAAATTTTGCTCTTAGTACTGTTATCTGCTGTTATCTGGGTAGCCAGGAAGAGTCAATCGGCATCTGTTCCTGCGTATGCATCATTAACAGAGCTGTGACTTAATTTCTTGCGACAGACCACACTCTCCTTTGGACTGAATTTCTACTCTGCCACAGAGATGCTTTGAATGCTTGTCACGTTCTTGTGGTTTATAGGTATCAAGTCACTGGCTAGAGAAGGGACATTTAAAATCCCAGAATGAGCTTCCCGAGTTTTGAGTTTCAGGAGAAAATTGTATTTATAAGTCAAGCGTGTTTGGTTTGTATAAGAGTGGACCTCTCTAAAACTTATGTATTTTCACATAGTTACACCTATAAGTTACCCCTTACTCCTTACCATAGGTCAGTGGGGACACACATGTATAGTGGATAGCATAACAGTGTCCAAATACAATATTCCTCCTGCTGCCATTGAAAAAGAACAGTCCTTCTCACAGATAGATTACACTTTTTGTTAATGTAGATAAGGCTGTTTCTAATACTGTGCTGCAGACAAGTTCTGCCTTAAGCATGGCTGCTAATCAGGTTGCCTCTTCTGGAGACAGGCCAGGTTGTCTCTGTCTTTTTCCCTTCTCTGCTAGCCATTAGCAGACCTGCCTTGCAGTTATCTGGCACCATAGGTAACAGAAGCAGGAGAGCCAAAGCAGGCTCACCAAATTATTCTGTGACATGAGGGAAGAAGGTGACCTCTAAACTATGCAGAGGGAAGAGGGGCTGTTTTCTTACTCTGTTTCTTCCTCAGCAGCTGAAGATGTTTTTCAGTGTAGGTGATGGGAGCAGTTTCTTCTCACTGGATGAATAAAAATATCAGTCTCTGAGAGCAATGGAAAGAACAGCATCCTTCCTTCTAACCCGCCTGCAAACAGCCTCTCAGCAAACCCCTGCAGCAGCACTTGGCGTTGCAGCTTCGTGAGTCACTAGCATCCCTGTACACTTCATGTTAAAACTTTATTTACTACAGTTCCATTCACCTGAGGTAACCACCAGTGACTTGAGTTTCTATAAAATATGGTTGTAGCAACTATATCGTTACTCTGAGTGTACAACTCCCAAATTATCTGTCATTTTAAGAGAAGGTGGTCAGTGGAGATGTCTTGTAGTTTGATCAGCTGCTGTATTTTGGTGGCTCACCAGATAACCACTGCCAGGCAGTGCAATTGGATAAGGAGTTGCAGAAATCATTGCATTGCAAATGGGACATGTACGTGTTCTGCACTTGAGATGTCGACATCTACATGACTTGCTAGGGGCTGTTTTGGTGCATGGTAACAGAATTACTGCTCAAAAACTGTTTTTGTTTTAACAAGGAAGTAATTGAAGTAGCAACGGCCCCTTTGAAGTCACATTTTTAGATTACAATAAGCAAGATTCTGATTAATTTAGCAGCAGGGCATCAGTGGCTATTAACAGCTTAACATGAGGCCCTGGTAGATTGATAAGGAGCTAAACAGTCCCAGGATCACATATTAACAATCTGGCCATACTATAATTGAGGCTCATGTTGGGTAATTGTCAGTGTGGTTGATAGACAGCATGACAGCAGCAACTATTTGTCTTTTAAATGAGAACTTAAATTATTCAGAGTAATAGTTGATAGTCATCAGTACATCTGAGCCACAGTCCAGTTATTCTAGGCATGGATGACAAGCTTTAATTTAGTTAGCTTAAGTACAGCACTGGGCTCTGCTTGGGCAAACTTACCTGTGTTTGTAAACAATTTCTCAGGTGGGGTCTCCAGCCCATGGTGAGATCCTTCTTCTGTGGCCCAAGCATTAGGGGTACATGAATAAACTAGGATGCAGCTAGTTTGGGTGTGATAACCAAACCTGCAGCCGGACAAACATTTCACCTAGCATCTGCGCCACCCGTGTTATATGCAGTCTCACCTTCTCTCTTGGTCTGGGGAGGTAAAACCTGCAATGATAGCCAATAGCCTTATTTTTATTTATTTATTTTCTTAAGTCTGCTGTAGTTGCAGAAGATTTGAGCAATTCTGTGAATTTAATGTCTCTAACTAGTTGTATATGTTGTGGGACATTTTAGCCAAATAGGAGTGAAAGTTTACAAACCATTAAATGTGCAGGAGTAGGTAACCACTTTGTTTCTCCTCCAGTTCATTCTTTTTGTAGCATTAGCAATTCTGAGCTAGTCACGCAGTAGGACATACCTCAAATTAATTAACTAAATTGCTACCTAATGGCAATAAGATTTGATGTCACTTAATATTTCAGTGCAAACATGGCAGGCGGGTTAACGTATTTAAATACGATCGGTTCACCTTTCTTGTGGAGTATCTTAACTCCCATTTGGGCTGTCTACAGCACTTATTGTGCTCAATTAATTCTGCCATTAGAAGTGGTCTGATATGCTATTAGCTCTGATAAAACATACAGTCATCTCCATAGTCCTGTCCTTCAGTGATGACCATCCTGTGGTAAGGATGCTGAAATGCAATTTAAAGGGGGAGGGAGGACACACATACTATGCACATAATTAAGTCACATTAATGATGGGAGACTTAATTACAATTTGGAGTTTATCAACAGAAAGCTACAACGGTAGCTTGCAGCCTGCAGTGGTGTTGGGCTGTGCACACACATGTTGCACAGTAGTCGAGGCCATGGAAGGGCTTGGGGTGGAATGTGCTGATTATTCTTAGTGTCCTGTTCCTGAGAAAAGTTGAGTCTGCTTACATACCTCTTGGTTTTCTTTTCTTTCCCCCTTTCTTTCCTCCCGCCCTCTCCCCCCACCCTCCTTGTGAAGCAACCCTTCTGGCTTTGTTGTTAAGTGTGGTTTGTAATCATTGTACACATCCCAGATGGTTCATGAAAACTCTTTGAAATGCCATCTGCCAGGCGTGTGTCCAGCCGGCAGCCTGTCATTCTGCTACAAGAAAAACGGAGGCGGGTTTTCCCTTCCCCCTGCCTTTCTGATTTGCATTCAGTAACACTTGCTCAGATGTGAAGCAGGATAACAGCCCGAGCATCTGCAAGCAATCTTTACTCTAGACAGCAACATGGAAAGTTGTTGGGTTTTTCGCCTTCGCCCAGATAAGATATCCTAACCGCTGTAGTTTTTATTTTCCCCCTGTTTGTTACTGGAGACCGACGCAAGGTGACAAATGTTATCTCTGTGATGTAATGTTTTTCTTTTACGCGGTGACTTGGTGTTTCTGATGTATTCAGTCTGTGTTGCAGGCAGGCGCGCTGATAGCAGGCACATCTGCGATTTTTCGACTTGAACATATTCAGGAAATTAAGAACACTGAGATGAAACAAATAGATCCATTTAAATGGCTCAGAGGAATTATGGCAGAGATATAATTGTCATGTCAAATAGGCAGCCAGCACTAGTAAACTGCTGACTGCAATTTCACCACTATAAAAATTCAGAAGGAAAAAAAAATGATTAATAAATACTCTCTGTGGAAAGATATAGATAAAGGAAAGAAGAGGGCTTTAAAAGATAAAGTAAAAATGAATCCTGAAGTTCCCTGATCTTTGTATCTCATGAATGTGTGTTGTCAGTTACTGGGAAAAAGTATGTCCTGATCTTTGTCATTCAGCTCGCATGCTGCATGGCTTGGGGTGACGTTTGACTGATGCATTGGATGAGGAGCACTACAGAGTCTTACTGCTCACTTCGATTGTGCTCCAGGCATGGGACAGCACCAGCGCATCCTTGGACATACTTATTGCTGAAGCTTTTCATCCTTCCTCCTTACCTCTAGTGGGTCTGGTTTAGGGGAACCAGGCAGGGGTCAAGAGCCACAGTGCCCCAGTGAGGGTCCTCACAGCCTGAACATCCACAGCAATGTTGGTGCTCAGGGAGGAGGTGCTGCCCCTTCATCCTGGGTGCTTGCATGCTCCTTGTACACCAGCAAGGGCCCTGTGTGGACATTGCCTGCTCAGCCTCACTGCCTGCCTTTAGATGGAAATGCAGACATTCAGACAGAGAGGCACGTGGTGCAGTTCCAGTATTTCTCTGGTCTAGATCTGTGAAAGACATCTCTCTGTTACGAACTACTTGGTAAAAATCATTGTAGTCTTACTGTAAGGATTCAAGAATATAAAGAATGCAAAATTGAATCCTTTCAAATAGGAAAGAGTAGGGTGAAGATAGCCATCATCATTTCCATCCCCTTTTTTGCTTTTCCTCCTCCTGCCTTCACCCATTCACACAGCTCCAAGAGTAGGAATGATAGAAAAACAGGAATTTACAGTCTTTCTGAAGGCTGATGATAAATAATAAAAGGAGAGAGAGTTTCTATTTTGAATCAAGAAATGGAGGATGTTAGAGAAAGTAGATGTCTATGAAGGAAATTAATCTAGTGATAGTCTTACAAGGGTGTCACTCTGTCAAGACTGACCTCTTGAACAGTCTCAGATGAATAGGGCATAAGCAGACTTTCCGCTTCCCTGGCACTTGAGGAAAACATTTGCCAGATGCAGGCATGGTAAATTTATGCTCTTTCAACTTCTGAGAGCTGGAATATTCCCAATTAGTTTCCAGAAGCTCAGCTTCTTTATACTTTCTTCAGTCCTTTTATAGAGGATTTAAGAAACTGTATGCACTGAGAAAGGCACATTAAATGTTAGATATGGTTTCCACATCTCTAAGGTTATTCCCAAGTCAGCAGATTGGTTGCGGCCACAGCACTCGAACACCTCCAATGCTCTAAAGCTGCTTTTTCTTCTAAAGTTCAGTTTCCTGTACCATCTGTAAATCTATCATTTATATTTAATCTCAGATGTACAGAATCCTGCCATCTCCTAGCCTCTGGAGTCATGGAAAATAAAGGCTATTGAACAGAAATTGATCCTAATCAATTAAGCTGCGCTCAGTGACCTAAAATGCAGTGGCCCAAGCCATCCTAGCAAAAAGTCATGGAATGACTCATCTTACACCATGCTTCAAAGGGCTGTAAACTGGTCAGAAGGGAGAAGAGTTTCAGAGCTGGCAGAGTAGCCGTGATCAGAGCCCCGTTCTCCATGGGTACTATTGAAATTGTCAAGTGCTAGAGAGAGATTCAGTGTGAATTATTACTCAAATGAAAGTATTTCTTGAACTGGAATGAGCTTATAGGTGAACTTCTGTGAGAAGAGTTTGCAGGTTATCTCTTTAGTGAGCATGTGTGTACAGTGCATCAAAACTGTCTCACAGTACTTTTTAATGCTGAATAAAAAATAGTAGCATAAATAGAGATAAAATATTAAGAAGAAATAAGAGAGAAAAGATGTCTATGATGTGAAAGAATATTTGGTGAGATAAAGTGATACAGAAATAATGGAAGTTAGAAAGAAGTTGCCTTATCTGAGAATACAGTTTGCAATTTTTTCCCAGACACCAAACTCTTCCAGCTGTGTTTCTGCATGTGATATGAGAGATTTCTTTGCCAGAAAGTCTTTCTGGGAATATTGGAAATGTTGTTGGGTGGAACAACTGGTACTGCCAGCTAAACCTGTGGTCTGTGTCTTGTCTTGTTTTTATGGGAGCTCCTAACCTCTAACTGAACTCTTGACCCTGCTCTCTTTGTAGTTCACTGAATTTTATTTTACAGATACTGTTGGATCTTTGTGATCATTTGTTATTGTCTCTTTTAACTCTTGATGAGGAAACAAGTATATTAATGTGCTAATTTTTCCTTTCAGGCACAACCCGCCCTCCACGAGAAGGAGAAGTGCCTGGTGTGGACTATAACTTTCTGACTGTGGAGGAGTTTCTGGAGTTGGAGCGAAGTGGGACCCTTCTGGAAGTAGGAACTTATGAAGGTATGGAGCCATGGGCAGTGAAAAGCACTTCAAATAAGCGTGGTAGGACACCAGACTTGCATCACCCTCGCTCGCATTAGCCAGCTCAACTTAGGACCTCAGTTCCCATCCTCGTGCTCTACTCCCCTTTTCTTTACATGCCCCAAGAGAGAGAATTCTGCTATTGCTGTGCGTTTGTCTTTTCCCTTCAAGTTAACTAACTCAAAAGGTTAACATCAGTAGACTAGGAAAATCCAGTATGAAATCCAGTAGTGAAACACTGAGGGAAGACAGCATGACTGTGAATGAAAATGCATCTTTTCTTTTTATCTGCTGTAGCCAATCTCCTCCTTCACCTTTTTTTCCCTGCTGCTTTCTCTTTCATCTTCCCTAAGTACGCATCCTTCACCACCCAATTGTGTCTCACTGTGCAGCTACATGCACTGCTCTTGGCCTTTCTTCTTCATCTTTATTCTTGGATAATTACTTTTAACTTGGGTCATTGTGTTGATCCTTTTTACAGGACAGCTTTACAAACAGCAGCACTGAGACAGCCAAGGGGCACTGAAATGTCACTAGGGTGAAAGCAGGAAAAAGATAGCTTTGACTCCCAGAGAAATGCAAGGCAAATCAGGCCACATTTAGGTACACAGTAGGATTTGTGTAACTAAAACTGCAATCTATATCTGTTTTAAGTTGAAAACTCCTCTTGAGGTGGTGTTTTCCTTTTTCCTTTTTCCTTTTTCCTTTTTCCTTTTTCCTTTTTCCTTTTTCCTTTTTCCTCTTTCCTTTTTCCTCTTTCCTCTTTCCTCTTTCCTCTTTCCTCTTTCCTCTTTCCTCTTTCCTCTTTCCTCTTTCCTCTTTCCTCTTTCCTCTTTCCTCTTTCCTCTTTCCTCTTTCCTCTTTCCTCTTTCCTCTTTCCTCTTTCCTCTTTCCTCTTTCCTCTTTCCTCTTTCCTCTTTCCTCTTTCCTCTTTCCTCTTTCCTTTTTCCTTTTTCCTTTTTCCTTTTCCTTTTTTTTCCTTTCCTTTCCTTTTCTTTTTTTTCCCCCCTGGAGAACATTCATATATACTCTTGAGAAGACAATGAAAAGAAATACACTACAGGTTTGAAAGTCCTTCTAGTGTATTTCAGCTCATTCATGTCATATTCCCATTTGCAAGAATTTAAATGGGTCTTGTCATGAGTTGCAAGAGCCTTATTCATGCAGCCATTAATAAGAAACATGAAATACATGTTAAAAGATGAACTACCCACAAATAGCTGATAGTCTTTGAAAAGTAATCATCAAATATGAACAAAAAATATTGTGAAGTGATTTTGGTTTTCAAGGTCAAAAAAAAGTACCAAAACACTGTTTATTTCTTTAAAAACTTCCTTGTAAGGTCACCTTTAAACCTTGCACCTATTCCCAACTGCAGACAATTGCAGTGTCAAACCTGGTTTGCATGAAGATGCTAAATGTACAATTTGGTTTCACTCTTCCACCTCTCTGAGCTGATTAGCTCCATCAGCACCAATGCTAACGTTCCAGCAGCAACACTTCTCCAAAATGAGCTTTTTCCTCTCCATGTGTCTAATTATAACACTAAATTAGTTTTCTTTGTCATGGTGCTCGAAATAGATCAGCTGAACTGCCTCGCCATTACTTCCTGATCGTGTTTGTTCTGGTGACCTTTCCACTTGGAAAGACAAAATGGGTAACTGTCTGTAAGCTGGCTTCTGGGACATGCTGGAAATTAGCTTTCAGGATGCTGTACCCATCTGGGACAGTTATAACATGGGCGTTTCATTGCTTGTGTGATTATATGCAGTAGCAGCTAAACTGTTTAGATTTCATGGGTTGCTCTTTTGAGTTGCTGAAGATGAGGTTGATTTCTCATCAGTCTAATGCGTATTTCATCTCTGTGGGTGATGGAAGTGTCTGAACTTTGAAGGAATAATTTGTCAGAAGTGCTGAGAAGCCTCTTTCCCTGTTGACATCAGTGACACTGGTGCATAGTGGTTCTGGAGAGCTGGCCTATGGAAGGAAAAATCAATAAGAAGAAAGCAAATAATGATGATGCATGTGTGCATATATGCATCAAGACACATTACTATTTGATTGTAATGCGAGATAAATAAAGTTCATTTTTCACTTACAGCTTCAAGAAATTATATTTGCTGCCTTCTGAGATTTCTTTAATAGCTTTGTTCTACTTTTTTTTTTACAAATGTATTGATCGAGACAGTGTTGATCTTGATTAGATCTCGGAAGATGGGGTGATTCACACTCAATGCTGCAATCAGCAGCAATTTTGTCTATAAAAACCCCTAATCTGCCAAAAAGCCCAGACCACAAAGTAAGTTAGACCTCTAATGTCTAAGTCTTTCTTATGTCCCAGCTTTATAGTCTTAGATTACTTTAATAATAATTTATTTTATGCTGCATTGTGCTGTGGTTTCGGGGGGAGGGGGGTTGTTTGGTTTTTGTGTTTGGGTTTTTTTTTAAATGTACCACCATGATGAAGTTGAAGTTTGACCCTGGCAGTTATGGCTTATTCTAAACCAGAGGGATAGAACCCAACAAAAAGAAATAATCTTCTGTTTCTCTCTGGAGAACAATAAAATAATACCTTTAATGCATGGCTTTTATTAATAATTCTACCTATTGTACTGAGTAGGAATCAAACAATCGCAAAGACAGGGTTGCTTTTTATTCCAATGTGATTAGGTTATTTAAAGATGAAGGCAGGGGAATGCTATGAAACGGGAGAGTTTTCATGTGCCTGGCAGCTACAAGCTCATGTGGCTCGAGTAGACTGGTAGTTTGGGGTCAGGGTGGTCCCGAGGTCTTTTCTGGCCCTTGATTTCTAGGTGTTTGTATGTGGATATAGAGGAGATGGATGTGTATGCTCTGTATTTCTGACCCGAACAATCAAGACAGAAGTTTTGACATCACTGGATGACATTTGTTTGCCTCTTGAAGGCATAAAGCCACTGGCACTGCCATTAGGAAAAACCTTGTGGGAGAAGATGTAACACAAGCATTTGTTGAGTAACAGCTACTGAAGAGAACTTCTGGGAAGAAAGATTAGAAAAAGGAGCTGTCAGAAGAGGGGTAATATACAGGACTTTGATGCTGATACAAATACTATTGATTTGGAAAGAATAAAGAACCAGCAGAAGAGAACAGTTGGAAGCCATAAAAGAATAGGAGAGTGTATCAGGTTTTGAAAGAAAAACATGGGTTTTGAAAATGCTCTAATTGCAAAGAGAGATACTGCAAGCTGAATAGGACAAGAAAGGTGTTGCCAACCTACTGGGCCGCATAATGTCATTATTATTTCTTCTGGTGCACTGCAAATAGGTTCCTCTGGGCAGTTTTTGATTCACATCCCAATGAATGCAGAACAGACACGGCAGCTGCTTTTCTTGTGACCTGTCACCTCCACTTTTGAGTGTGTTCACTCAAAATGCTCCAAAAATTGTGATCAGGTGGGAGGGGATGTTTGCAAGCCTTAATTTCTGAGGTTCTTGGTTCAAGTTTTAACATGCTGATTTTTAACCATAAAGCCTAAAAATTTCTTTTTTTTCTCCTAATGAAAGCTACATTTTAATCACATAAATCCAGGAGCTGGAGCTGAAATCCTGGAACCCTGCCCAAAGCTGTGATGCTGCACCAGTAGTGGTGCTTTTTGCCCCACGTGCATGCTGGTAAAGCTGCAGGCAACACGCTCAAGCCAGTTAATAATTGTCATTGACAATACTCATTAGGAAGGAAAAATGTTAGACTGCACATTGTCTGGGCCTTATGGATAGGAAGCCATGATGATTGTAATCTCAAGCATTTATTGACTCATCCTTCAGGGCATACAATATTGATGGATGCGTGGAAGCAATTGTGTAGGTTACTAATTATTTAGCAATTACTTCTGCATTTGAATTGTGGGCTCTCACAGGGACCCCAAGGGAGCATTGTTTTGAGCCAAACCACAACTTCTAGATTTTATTCCCATTTCTTCCTCAGCTGCTAACTGGCCCTGGGCAAATCAGGTGACTGCTCTATATTTCCGAGTTACTGGCCTAGAGAATATTAAAACAACACTTACTTCTCTCTTCATTAATATTTCAGCAGATATCCTGTGCCTGCAGTTATCTCCTATTACAAATAGGAGGGAGAGAGTGGAAGTGATGGCGTTTCAGAGGGCTGGAATGCAGCAGTGGAGATGGGTGCTGTGCAGACACGCACAGGGACGTTAGCGTGAATTGGCTGAATTTTGAATGGGGATGGCTGTGTCACCAGGGTCTGGCGAGGCTGTATTAATGAATGCCTGCCCAGCACTTAGTGATCCTCAAAAGAAAAAGTGCTGCACTTTATAACATGTGAAGGGTTATTACATTATAGCATATTATTGTCAAGGCATCATCTTTCATTCTCAGGACAAGTGTTATGTGATTGCCAAGAGAAGTAATAAGTAATCTGCATTAGTCTCATGACTAAGATGTAATGGGGTGACTTGCTAACATTTTTAAAATGTATAAAACTATCTACTGTAGACAGGGTCTCTGATTGTGGTACTTAATGAGTGTAATAAATTACCTTAATAGTGCAGTTAGAATTAGAGCTGAAGTAGAGAGGTGTATTCAGCAACATGTTTCAAATCAAGATGCCTTTAGCCTAATTTATCTGATGTGCTAGCTCTCCTTGGGTTTCTCTGCAGCAGCCCTGCTCTTCCAGCTGCTTTCACAAAATGGTTGGATTTTCTTTGCTGCTCTTCTGGTGTCTTCGCAGCCTCTGGGTCTCACCAGCGTGATAGAACCTTGAAATGAGTGCTGTCTGTGGCATGCAAAACATGACAGGAAGATTTGGGCAAGTAAGGGTGGCACATGCTGAGGATACCCATGCAGTGGAACAACATGTTCTGCTTAATAAGATAAGATCCACTTATTAATGTCTCCACACTACAGATTGACTCAATAAATCATAATGTCTCCTTTAGCACCATTACAATGTATCATGTTGAATATCCACTTATTAACATCTGTGCACCGCAGAAAGATTCTTCTTCTATCTTTGGCTTTTATACTTTCCTTTTTCTTTATTATTATTGGTTTTTAAACCACTAGTAAAAAAAAAAAAAAAAAAAGACAAGTTTTTGTGTATATTGCACAACTATCAGCTTTAAGTGTGAGTGTTGCTGTACTGAAGTGTCATTTGATAACAGTGCTTCCTGCTACAAACAGCTAAAGTGGTAGCTGAGTAACTCTCTTTAAAAGCAAACGTTCAAATATCTGATAGGGTTTTAGAGTGGTTTTGAATTTCCTATGGAACTACTGATTGGCTTCTCTCTGTGTGCTTTCAGTAAGAAGTTTCCCAATGCGAGCTCTGAAATTGTTCATCACGAGTCCTGCTCTTTGCTATTTCTTAGAATCATAGAATAGCCTTGGTTGAAAAAGACCTCCAAGATCATCAAGTCCAAACACAGCCCTTGAGGGAAGAGGTTGTTCCCAAACACCTGTGGCAAAAAAAGGATATGGCAACTTGGTTCTTTTCCGAAGCTAGGTTTCAGGTTATTTTAAGGCATTATTTACTCTCCAATGACAGTCTGATGTGTTGAAGGCTGTTCATAGTAGTCTATTGATAGATGGCAGGCAGGCACATTTTGGCACTGTTTCTCCGTACTGGATGTGCTCAGGACTGTCTCTGGAATTGGCTGCTCCTCACTGATGTTATCCAGCTCCCTTTGCAGCTGGGCAGCCCTTCTGCTTGCAGAGGCAGCCCAGCCTCCACAAGCCATGGCATTTCCCTGTCACTGCAGAGCTGAGATACACACGCCATCACCCTCCAGAGAGGCAAGGTGTTTATGGGACACATCCTCGTGGTGGGAGTATATATATAAATATTTAAGTATTTGCAAGAAGAACTGCGTATTACAATGGATTAACAAGGCATTTTCTTGATTCCTACAGCCTTGCGCTATGTAGGGTGTGTTCCACCTGCTTCTGCTGTGTTCTCTGTACGTACCATGCACAAGCACATGCTTATTTATGTTCCCTAGTGTTTCTTTTAATCTATTTGCATGTGGATATAACAGTTGCTCTAATACAGCTGGGCTCAGGAAACACTCTGAGCTTCCATAGGCATCTCATGCCCTATGCTACCAAGATCTTGCTGCATACGTGTTACTTTAAGTATCTTTGCTTTGGTTTGGCTTGTTAGAAATTTTCCATGCATAAGATGTTCTTGAACGTACCTGCACGTGAGTGTTAACCCCATAGCATGTGGCAATACCTAGTAATATCTAAACACGGGAAAAAAACAGAATAAATGAGACTGATTTGATCTGTAGGTGACTTTCAGCTATGCTGTCATTGCCTATAAGGACCTAATAGGAGTATATGTTAAATTTCAGACATAAATTGAAATACGCATATTGAACATTTTGACAAATTTAACAAGAAATCCAGACTGATCTTTCAGTTAACCTTACCATTAATAACTGCAAAAGTTGCCAGAGAATCTACTATTTAAAGCAAATTGGATTTCCATCTATTGGAGGTTAATTTCTCTGAGATCTCTTTCATTGCCAATGTTTTGCTTCCGATCCAGATGCTGTATCTGCAGCCGCCTCCTGGTTGCCTGGATACTCTGAATTTCCTCGAGGCAATTGCTAATCAATGTGCAGTTGCAGCTAGGTGAATCCCACAGACAGCAGCCAGATCTGTCATCTAAATGTAGAAATCTGTAGCAGAATGTGATCTGGGAAGAGAACAGACAAAACACTGCAGCAGGAGCTCTGCTCCCAGGAATCAATTCATCCTGTGCTAATCAGACACAAGCACTCTTGTTGGATTAGATGAGCAGAGGCTCTTCTGCTAAAATTAAGGGTCAATTGTTTTGATTCTTGTACACTGTGGAGAAGGGCTGCATCTCAAAAAAGAAAACAATTACATTAATAATTATATTTAAAGCCTTCGTGTCAAGGCCTTGCTTAATTTTGCTGCTTATCTCTAAGTCCCCTTCCCAAAATACCCATTTGCATCAATACAGTAAGCTATGAACTGCTTTTAAAAACATGAGCTCTTAATGGAGTCCTTATTAACACAGAGTGGTAGCTTTGAAGATCAGATGCACTCCTCCTGGACGCAGGGTCCTCTGTGCTGCACAGAGGCTTTTGAGTTTCTTGGTTTTTTTTATAATTGCAAAACTATGCCTCACAGTAGGCGTCAGAAAATTCAGAGCTGCAAGAACTCTGCTCAGTACTTTCCTTAAAGACAAATGCACTGCCAGTCCCAGGACTAAATGTCTTCTCACCAGAAAAGCAAGACAAATTCTCCTTCCCAGAAAAAGAGAATAGCTACAGCAAGCCTACAGATTAAAATAACTGAAATATATGGTTTGGGACCATGTTCTTCAATTGATGTTGTACCATTAGGATTAATGTTCAAGTTCATGCTTGACCTTGCACACAGCTCCTCTGCCTTCTTTCACCTCTGCGTGTCAGCTCTGCCATTCTGTCCCCACCCCAGCAGCCTCCGTGGTCTCATCTTCCCTCTCTGCAAGGTGAAACACCTACTCTCGTATCCACTCCACTTTAGACCCTTTTAGATTGTGTCTCTATTCTTGTGTATTTCTGCCCATTCCAGAAACAGCATCTTGGATGACTGGAATCCTTTAAACTCTAATTGAATGGTGACAGACAAAGGTTTTTATGGATTAGTTTTGTAGTTATTTTACTTAAGGGTAGCTAATTGGTGTATTTTTGTGAATTATGTTTCATATTCCAGGTCACATAAAAAAACCCTAAGGCTGTCTGTGAATTTAGTGCCCATCAGGGGAATATTTAATAAGAATGTTTTGTTATTTTGAAACATAAGTTTTGCAATGCGTAAAATGAAAGTTCTCTTGGCTGACAGCGTTCCTATAATTCATAAGTTACAGGACAGGGTAGAAGCTGTTGTAGATTGCTTTCATTGATTATGATCACTGCTTGAATTGGCAGAGAAAGAAGTGTTAAAATGATGAGAACTTGTCTTATTGTTGTGATTAGCTGTTAGTCTAATTACTGTGTGATGCTAAAATGTGTAAGTTGCTGACACTTAGAGATAAGGAGATGAAAAGAAATCAACTCATTCCAAATAGCTATTCTGTTTCATTATTACTGTTATTTTTGTGCGCTCTCCTGAGTGGTGCTTTAGAATGCATAGATTAAGTCATGGTTTTGGCTGTAAAAGCTGCCATCAAACTTGGGTTGTGGTTAAATAAGCTTTAGGCACCAAGGGACTGAATAAAGTAAGGGTTAGTGAAAGGTGATGACAAGGAATTCAGTTAATGGTATTATGAGCATCTGCTAAGTGAATGCTTTGTTATTAGTTATTAATTTGGTTGCTGTAGGTAGGATCCAAATGTGATGGAGAAGAGGGTAAAGCTCAGGAGCCCGGTTCCCATAGGAATCAGTCATGGGAAAGTGCAGTTTCTGCTGTGCTGCCTGCTTCAGAACTGGCATTTCCACAGAAAGGTAGAGGTTTTCTCACTGTCTTCATCAAGAAATCTCCTTTGCTTGGGAGACAGGCTGCTCTTTTCCAGCCTTGAGACATCATGTGAGGGACACAGTCCTCGGAAGTTTTGCAGAGCTTCACCTGAGCCATTGGGGGAGCTGAGCACCCCGGGAGTCCTGCCATAACTACTGTGCTGACTTTAGAAAATGTTTTGGGAGCCTCTGGGATGACAGATGCTTGTGTATGCACATGTAACATGCTGTTAATAATTAGAGCTGATTGGATATTCAGTACAAATTATGCTGGCTATGAAGTTAGCCCCTTCTTTAGGCTTACAAGTGGCTCACAAAACACTGTTAAAGCATATTTTTAAATGTATGTTTTTTCATAAACATTGACAGATTTAATTTAAACAAATAATGTCGAGTCTAAGTGTTTTAAAACTCTCGCTGGGCTGTTCACTGTCAGTTGTTAATGGTGCTCGTTTGGTTTTCTGAGTCACAGGGTAAATATTTTCTCTTTTGAATTTCTAGGATTAAACATGAGTTTCAATTATAATTTTAAGTGTCAGTCCCTTCCTAATGGTGTATCTGTCCCCACATGCCATGGCTTCCAAAAAAACTGTTTAGAGAAGGGAAATAGGTCTGACTGCATCCAGTAAACAAGAAGAAAATAGAATATTTCCATTTTCTCTCATTCTCCATGTCACCTGGGTTGGAGCTTCCTTTTGCAGTTCTTCATCATGAGCTGGGTTGTTTCCCAAACCTCTGCGGCCTTGTGTGAATCTGAAGGAAGAGCTGTGATTTTTTTTGAATATCAACTCAGGCTGAATCTGCCTCCTGTGGAGGAAGAAGAAAAGTTCAGTCTCAGTGGCTGCATTTCCCGTATTCTGCAATACAAAACCCACACATGCATAGCCCTGCTCAGTTTCAGGTTCATATGTGCTCTTTGTATGTGTTCATGTGTACTTGTACGGGTCCTCTTAAGACAGCACACTGTGTTGGTAGAAAATGATATTTCACTAATAGCTGTACCAACAACCATGGCTGGTTTGAAAAGTAACTAATAATTTTGGTGTAAGCAAATCTGAAATACTTCAGAGAAGCCTGTTTTTCTGCTGAGGAACAGCTCTCCATGGACTGTTAGGAACTCCAGCCTTGCTTGTTGCTAGAGGAACTGAAAAGGAACAAAACTCAAAGATATAATAATATATTTCTATGTAATTGGAGGAGGGATGGCAATATCTGCGCTATGTTCTTGTCCAGGAGAAATAAAAACCCACACTAGCAGCATCTATATATTCACTTTGTTTCATCCATAGCAAAAAGATTTAACCATTTACAACAGAGCTGAAATAAATTTTGCACAAAGTAGTGCCATAAATAAAAGCTGTTCTCACGTATGTTGCACACACGTGGCGCTCCTTACTTAGCAGTTAACAGCCTTAGAAAATACACACATTGTCTGGAAAAACAAAGAAAAAGCCCCTAAAATAACCAAAATCCAAAAGTAGTGGCATTCTTTGGGAGAAAGGTTAAAGAGGATAGGATGGGAGCAGGGCTAATTATCCTTTTCCTGCCCACCTACCTTTTTGTTTTCCCTTTGCACTCTCTCTCCCTCATTCCTCCTCTTTTTTTTTGTACAAAATAGTTCTGCAGTATGTAGAGCATAAGAATCATTTCTCTAGCAGAGACTGCAACCTGCTTGTGGAGCCTCCATCCCCATTAGAGGCTTTTTCCAGAAGAAGTATTTTCCTTCTCCCTATAAATTATGCATCAATGTACATTTAAGATTCTGAAATGATGAACAGAAGATGAAAGCGTTGTGGAGTGTTGCTGCTTCTATGGAGCTGAATCCACGACGTTGTATACAGGCTCAAACACACCTTGTTAAGACAAACCTGCACGTGTTGCTGTCCTAGTACTCCAGCTGTAAAAACGTGGAGGTGGGAGCTCCTCTCAGCTTCGCCAGCCTCAGCTCTGTAAGAAAGGCTTTTTTTCCTCTTAGAAGGCAGTGACGTGTCCAAAGTGGTCTTCCCAGATGGTCTCTGCCAGCCTAAGCCAAGGTGATTCCTGGTCTCCCTTGCTCCTGATGTGTCCGAAGGCCTTTCAGAGTTACAGGTTGAGCTCTGCGAGTGCTGGAGCATGCGTGATCCCTGTGGTCTTACCCTAAAGCTGACAACAGACACAGCTTCGGCACTGTAAAGGGCTTGGATGCTTTAATGGGAAAGGCACTTTGGCCAGCTGAAGAGGATATGTCATTTTGAACCTCAAGCATGTGATGGCTGAGCAGTGTGAGATGTGTTGGTTGAGTGGAACTACTGCATACAGCAGTGGAACAGGTCCTTGCAGAGCTGCTTGGCTAACTTTAAACTCAGTGTCATAGCTCAGTGCATGAATGATGTATTCGGCAACAAAAATACATGTGCATATGTATAAAAACAAATTTTTACAATCTTTTTTAGCATGGATGAGGTTTTAAAGTGCCTTTGCACAATCTGCCTCTGGCATATGGTTTCCATCTAGTGTAACAGGGGTAATAAAGGGGCATGTACATGTTCTGGGGAATGGATATTAAACATATATAGTGTAATTATGAACTGAAAAATTGAAAAATAATGCGCTCAGGTTATACATAGCCTGTGGAGGTAGATGAAGAATGTAATCAAATGTCCATGTCTATTTTAGAGAAGAATTTTGTGCTGCTGCCACAGCTGAAGCTATGTGGGAGGGCATCCTTTATATTTTGTCATGCCAGAGAGTATAGGGAGAATTTTTAAGTCTACCCTTGGAATCTGAAGGTGGCAAATAAAAATAAATAATAATTTCTGAAGGGGAAAATTTGGGGAGCTTTATGTAAAGTTGTTGTATATCACAGATTATTGTGTAAAAAGTAAAAAATGCACCTTGCAGTAGGTCTGAATTCCTGTAATGCCCAGTGCTGCGGGAACCAATCCCAGGCCTGAGGTTTCCATAGAATGTTTCAGGGCAAATCAGGCACTACTGTGGTGCTTGAGGTGAAGTGAAAAAGGAACAGTGAGATAGCTCCCTGCAGTTCTGGCAGCAGTGAACCTGCACACTGTATTTCTTCCATGGTCACTTAAAATGACAATGAAGCCTCCTGAGCACTTGGAACTATTTGCATCACATAGTGATGGTGGCTGCTGAGACCTGTGTGTTTGCTTAACTGTGGGTGCTTCTTTGTCCCTTCAAGTTTTGTTTTAAGGTCTGGTTGTTCACTTCTACTCTAGTTGACCCAACCACTGGGTTTCCTCTTTGAAGAAATCAGTGCCACGTGGTCCCTTTCCTTTTCTCTCTGATGAAGTTTTCTTTTAGAGAGAGAGTAGTTCTGCTTTCTAAATGCAGCACCCACCCTAAAAGAACCTGTGTATTAAAGCAGGCCATTGAGCCTTTCATCACTTCTCTGGGTGATAGCAGTCATGAATTTTTTATTTTCTGCAGGGCTCACTCCAGATCTGCCACAGCATTGTGTGGGTGCACACATGTAAAAAGGCTACTAATTGAAATTCAGAGGTAACGAGATGCGGTTTTGCTATTCACCATGACTGCCTTTTGTTTTAGCCCTTGTACGCTCAGTGCACCTAAACAATGCATCCATTGCTTCTCCTTTTAGATTTAACAAGAATATCTGGAAAGGCAAGAAATATTTCCATGTCTGCTCTAGAGATGAAATATGCCCCCCCAAAAAATAGGAATGGTGTGTGTTAGTTTATTTATTTACTTACTCGTGGGGAGAGACAGAGATTTTGATGGAACTGAAAAGAAAATAACATAGAAAACTTGCTGCTATAAACTGCTCTCTTTTGAAGATGCAAATGTATTTCTATCGCCTAGGTAACTATTATGGAACGCCCAAGCCTCCCAGCCAGCCCCTCAGTGGGAAAGTAACTTCCACCGATGCTCTGCAAAACCTGCAGTCTGGCTCCAAGCAGTCGACTCCAAAGCGAACCAAGTCTTACAATGATATGCAAAATGCTGGCATAGTGCATACAGAGAATGAGGAAGAGGATGATGTACCTGAAATGAGCAGTAGCTTCACAGGTAAAACAAAAGTATCACAGTCCATCAGTTGTGATACATGGGGAAGAATTTTGGAGCGGAATTTGGGGAAGGGGTTCGGGGGGATATTTTCAATGGGTTTCCTGCAAAGTTGTCAATCCTCAACAGAACTGGCCAACAACACCTGAGTGGCAGATATCCAGGTGTGGACGATCACACACACAATTGTGTCTTTTAAAAAGGCATTGTGGGATTGAGCAACTGGGGAAAAGCTCAAATCGGTTAGTTGCAGAAAGTTCAAGGAAGAGTTGAGCTAAGGTTGACAGTTTCAGTCATTATAAACAGTATAAAATGGCTCAACCAGGATACATTTGAAATTAATTATTGCTGCTTCCAAAATATGTTGCTGTCCTTTCATCTTCCTTATATCTAGATACCTGTCCCATACAATTACTAGGTCCTCTTGTCCAAGGTACCCTCCAGCAAACCCAAGGGCTGCTTGCTTCAGGAATGAGGTCTGAAGCATGGGTGCAAGCTCTGTTTTTATTAAGGCCTCATGTCCTGCTGAACAGAGATCTCAATCCCACCATGGCTGCCTTTGAGCATTGGCTGAGAGATCACTGAAAACTTTTGCAATCTAAAGTCACGTGCTGTGCAGGCGGATTCAGAGCAAAATACTGTTGGACATCAGTAGAGTTTCCACAGAAATCAACTGGAAGTTTGTGAACCTCTTCCCCATGTCTGCAATCCTAGTATTTGTTAGTGCTTAGAGCATTTCTTCCTCAGGTCAGTTTCAAGCACAGAATTAGTCTTCTTGGGTCCCTTTGAGGCAGATACTTAGCAAAGCAGCATTATCCACACCTTCAGGCCTTTCACAGCTGCTTGCTGTGGGTGCTCACCATCACTGGCAGTAGGTCATTTCTCTTCTAGTTACTACTTCCTACCACCATGACAGTTTTCCTTCCCAGCCTCTCATAAGTCGTAGGAGCTGTCATGCCATTTCCTGTCTGCCAAAGTCCTGGCTCTAACATCTGCATAGAGCTTTAAAAGGATTTAGGCTGAGATTTAGTTTTGGCCCTCTCTGGCCCAAACTGTTAAAATGCTGGGAGGGTTGTGCTCTGTTTGTCTGTTACCTATTACATACTTCCAATCCAAATCACTCCTGGTTGGCCTAATCCCTCCCAGGCTGGAGTCCCTGTCTCTGCTTACCAGCTCCTTCACAAAGTTCTGCACTGAGGGTAGTTTCTCACATGTTGTGACATGGCAGCAGCCTCAGCCCTTGTCACAGGACCTGATTTTGGGAGAAAGCTGGTGGGAGATGCTGTGCAACCTCCTTGCTGCCTGTCTCAGTTTGGTGCCCCTGAACTAACTCGAGCATCATTTCCTTGTTTTCCTTCACAAGATGAAATATTGGAAGATGCAGCTCATTTGTCACAACGTTATCACACTCTGGCCCCTTGCCTCCATTAAATGGGCACAGAATCAAGAAAAGAGTTATTTCTCGTATATCAAAGTGATTCCTTATGCTCATTTCACGTGCAAGTGTGCTAGCCATATTAAGAAGCTCCTGCTTCCATAGAGGACCTCTTGGTGACTTGTGTTTTCCAGACTTTGGCATGTTTACACTCGCAGTCTTAAGCTGGCGATGATTCATTCATGCTTCTTTATCTTGTCAGCTTCTACCTAAAAATATCGAGCACCAGGAAGGCTAGAAAGCAGGCAGCTCAGGGTACTGGTATAGTCTAGGTCTTTTTCCTCTCTCTTTTCTCTGTTTATTATTTTCAGTATCTTGTCTTTTCATAAAGGCAGCACGCAGACTAGAAATAGCACAGGAGCTGCAGTTAATGGCCGCCAGAAACCAAGGCTGTGAGTTGAGGATGTCAGTGGTCTCTGGTCTGGAGAGCGGAGGTGAGGTCTTGGCTATGAAGCTCTTCCAGTCCCGCTGCTTGGGGACTTGGCAGGGTGTGACACTGATCTGTTATTTGCTCAGTGTTGCCTGCTGCATGTTCTGGAGACTGGGAGTCTCAGGTGATTTGAAAGTATTGCCATCAATTTTCAACACCTTCAAGAACCAATGACAGTCCCTTTGGTAGACACAGGGGTAATTTTAGAATTTGTCTGTGGTTGCCGAAACCTCTCTATGAAGGAGTTAGGGACACAGACCTGGTTTGTGGAGAGCGTTTACTGTGATTGGGGTTGGAGGGAACGAGCAATGGTGTTTCATGGATGCAGCTCAAAACTGCATGAATATAAGCATCAGAAATGTTTTCTTAGAGGGAGAAGGGACAGGTACCTCATAAAATACTCCTCTGTGTGACTATGTCTGGAAGGACACAGTGATGAGCTGTGGGATAAACCACCTCAGACAAGTAGAAGAGGCACTAGTGAGCAGCAACATGTGGACACATGGTGTAGTGCTGGCATTCATTTTAATTTTTAATTTTAAAAAATGCACTGCAGTAAAGGCATTCACCATTAGCTTGTTGACTTTGAGCTTCTGGCTACTTTCTGCACTTGTAAAAATCTCCCCTTTTGATCATTCTTCAAACAGGAAATTTTATTCTCCTAATCCCTGTCCCACAGTTGGCACTGCGGGAGTGAACCTGTAAGCCTGCTCAGAAGCCCATTGAACTCATCTACATCAGTGAGCCCTCACCTCAGACAGCTTGGAAGACTTTGGTACCTCAGCAGGGCCCATTAAAGCAAACACAGTAGCTGATCACAGCTTCTGATTTGTGCTGGTGAGGGTCTGGCTGGCAGAGTGTGTGTGGGCAAAGCAAGCTCATCCCTGCTGGCAAAAAGACTGCAGAGTCTCTGCCCTCGGTTCATCTGTTGCTGTATCTTGTGAATTGAAAAGCAAGGAGGGGAGAACTGTAAGGATAAACTTGGAAAAGCTAATGGGAGGAGAAAAAGACTGATTTTCAAATGTATTTGTTTATTCTACAGCAGAGTCTGGTGACCAAGACGAGCATAATACACATATCGTAAGAGAGACAGCCCCACCGTCCACGACTGATAGCCACACCAACGTTCCCACCACGGAACCATCTCAGAACCTCCCTCAATACCTACCTCCTTCTGCTGAGGATAACCTAGGTCCTCTGCCAGAAAACTGGGAGATGGCCTACACCGAGAACGGAGAAGTCTATTTTATAGAGTAAAGCACATTTTTGTTGTTCTAATTCCATCTCTCCCCCTCTCTCTCTCTCTGGGCATAAGTAAACCTCTGTGGATGCATTTTGTGTGTGCATGTGTGTGTATTAAATATTTAGTGTATACAGTTATGCTGCAGAGCTGTAGGTTCTTTACTGCTTCTGAAGGGGTTGTGCATTTCCTGATTGGATTAACATCCAAATTACTCCTGAGTTCAAAGGCAGGGGGAATTGCTCGGTTTACGAGGGTAGTTACAAAAGCAAAAGACACTTATAAAGTATGGGCCAGTTGTTTTCACGGGTGGAGTGAAAGCTCCTAATTGAAAGGGCTGAGACTTCATTTCTGGAGCCTGCCTCTGTGCATAATGCAGCAGAGAGAATTCCTCTGGTCACATGCTCAGGCAGTAGCAGAGCCAGGGAATGGACTTTGTGTGCTGTCCTCTCATCAGAGCAAATGGACCAAACGTGTTAACATGCTCCAGTGGTTTGCAGAAGACACAGCTCAGTGCAGAGTAAGTTTGGAAAAGCAGGTACCACCTTGTACTTTGCAGACTTTGCCTAAGAGCTGAGTGCTGTCAGCAGTTTTATGATGATACTGATTTTTTAATGCCATAAATAACAGTCTCTAATTACACTTCTCTAGATTTATTGAGATAGGCGTAACTTATAAAATGAGATCCATTAGTGGAAGAGATTTCTTGCACAGAGTTTAGTTAGACATTAAAATTCAGTTAGCTTTTGAAACTCAAGCCCTTAGCTGCCCAAGTAGAGGAAGGGGGTGAGGAATTGATTTTGGATTTGATGGTCTGTTTAATGCAGTCTTGGAAACAGAGATCCTCTGTCTGTGCATAGGAAGCCAGTGGCTAGTTAGTACAAAAGAACCTTCTCTGCTAATGCCTCTTGTGGTACTCCAGAGAGCTATGCTGGATTAGGGCAGTGAGGGGAGCAGTCCTGCTCTCCACCATCAGGAGAGGGGGCTTTGGACAGGGCCAAGGAAAGGTTCATCAGAGCAGGTTTTCCCTTGGCTGCAGTATCAGGGGAACACATCAGAGAAGAGTGCCAAAATATCTGAGGAGCTGGGGGGACTGAGCACCGCAGCAGTTCTTCACCAGCTGGGAGAGGGCTGCTGTAAAAAAGTCCATTTTCCAGGGCACTCTCAATTACCTGAAGAGGCTCCACCAACCCCCTAGTGTAAGCCAAAGTCTAGAAGGCACAATGCAAATTCTCATCAGCTGCATATCAGATGAAACAGAGACATGTTCATTATCCTGAGCAAGGTATTCTGCCCCTCGTTATGTCCTCAGGGTGCCTCATTCTTTGACGTATGTTCTGACGTTAATATATATAACACAGCCTGAGAGTAATAACCCATCCAGCCTGCCATTTTCCTTCCTGGAGGACAGATGATGAGCACTAAATGCTGCCCAAGCAGCGGGTTGCTCCCTTTTTTTTTTGTCCCCACAGGGTCCCCTGCTGTCCTTCCTTACAGGTCCTTCAGCAAGAGGTTCTGCTGTTACCACCAATTTCCCCAAACCCCATCCCCATCACTGCTATATTCTCTAGGCTCATGCGTTCTCTTAATGCAGGACTGCAGCACCTTAAATAATTTGTTAGACCTTTTGCAGTGGAATTATAAATGTGGTGGAAAACTGTAGCCTGCATACACGGCTGTCTGTCTGACGTGAAAATCTGGTAGGGCACCAACAGCTTCTTTCCCTGCAGTGCAGATTGACCCTTTGGAGGATACATATGCACAGGGGGTGATTTTGTGTGAGAACGTGTTAGTGTGATTGCAGCACTGAATGACTGCAGTTCTATTAATTCTAAGGACACCCTGAGCCTAGAAACAATTTAGTTTGATTTGTATCAAATTAAAAGAGCAAGCTAATGAGCTGTGTGGACCCAAGCTGGCTCAGATGTTTGTACCATCATCTACAGTGCTTTGGGTTACCAAGATAAGGTGCTGAAGGGAACAATATGGGAACGTCTGAGCTGCTTGCACACAACCAGCACAGGTCCAGTGGGGCCAGAGTTGTGTGTCGAATAATTGATCCTGATAGCTTGTAGCTGAAGTGATTTAGCTCTTGAGATATGTTTCTCTGGTGCTTTAATTGGAATTTTCATTATGCAAAGTATCCTACTTCCTAATCACCCTGCATGTAGATCTATGCATGTTACAGGCCTAACACAATTCTGTCCCTCTGAGTGTATGATCTGAAAGGTGTTTAGCTAAACTTTCAGTGCCCCAGCAAACCACTATTGTGAGCCTTTGGTAAGCAAGACAAAGGTGCAAGAAATATGCAAATATTTCATTGCTCTCCTCCCACCACCCTCTTTCTCAGCTAGACTACAGACTTTCTTATTTATAAGTTGGCAGAACCCCTCTGCTTTACTCCTGTTAATTTGCCTGACTTGCTGAATTTCTGCCATTCAGTTTCCTAGTTGACAATTAATTGCTCTGAAACATACAAAAGGATTAAATGCATCTGCTCATCCTGCCTTGGGAGGGCTGGATGGCAGGATGTGTAAAACAAGGACCTTTTATTTACACACTCGGATCCTAGGAGCGGGGCAGTCCCCTCTTGCAATAAAATACAAGTCTGCTGGTTGGTTTAGTTCATCGGGGATCATAACCCTCATTACAGCATTTCCAGCTTCATGACACTGTTGTGAGGCTAAGGTTAAGTTTGTAAACCTCTCTGAGACCTTGAAGAAGTAAATAGCATTACTATGGTACTGAAACTTAAAACTGTTAAGCAGTGTTAAAGGCTAAGCTAGATAAATGATACCTCAGGGACTGGAGGGCTGTCTTTGCAGGATATGTCTAAGATGACATCAGGTGGTAGAAGAGACATTATATTACAAGGTTGTCTCCATATGCAAATGAAATGATGGGAGAAAATAGTTTCTGAAAAATGTATTTTGAGCCTGTTTACTATGCAGCCTTCCCCGCTGGGACTGGCATCGCAATACTGTCAGGGGACTTGTAGAAAGGAAGAGTTGAAAGTAAAGCTGTTCAACTTCCATCAAAGGCTTTGACAGAACATTTTTGTTTGTGTAATTAAAAAGTTTTCACTGGAAATTTTGTTTTTTGATTAATGCTTGTGTCAAATCTGGACAAATATCAAAGGTCTTTTGCAGGAGCAAAGGTCATTGCATGGTTTGGGGGGAAGGGAAACTTCTGTCTTTTCATCAGGAGGCAAATGGCTCAGAGACAGCTCCTGGAATTATGAAACAAATCACCAAAGACAAAAGCTTGGAAATTAGTATTATAATATTGCAGCTTTCACCTGCATCCTGCCAGTCAGGAATGCTGATTCGTATATTTTCACTTTTCACCTTTGTGTTTTCAACGTCAAGATCCTTGTGATCCGGTAGACTAGTTTGTAAAACATCAAATTGTGATGCCATCTCTTCTGAAGCAAAAGCATGCCTTCAGGTCTGTTGAATAATAAAGAGGATATATACTTTTATGTCACTGATACTTCAGCTCTGCTTTATTAACAAAGGTCGTATTTCCATTTTTGGTTTCCAGCCATAACACAAAAACAACATCTTGGCTAGATCCACGGTGCCTGAACAAACAGCAGAAGCCTCTAGAAGAATGCGAAGATGATGGTAAGAGACTGGAAATAATGAAATAATAATGTGTTTGTTCCATTTGTAGGTGGATTTCTTCCTTTCTTTTTCCCCTTTCCAATAACCTTGCATTCAGAAATGCTTTAAAAAAGAAAAGGTTTATTAGTAAGTGCGTAGAGACAATATCCATTATGTTGTTGTAAAATCACTGTCTGTGTATGTAAGACAGCCACTGAGATGGCAGATCATTTAATAAAAATCTAAGAGGTGTTAGAAGTTAAGAGGCCTCTGTTTCTGCAAAGGCATTTGAATAGTCACTGATGCTGAACAAGACTGAAAGCTTTCTAACATGTTTGCTTCTTGAATTGCTGTGTAGGAGGAAAGTGACTGAGTCTCTGTGTGCTCCATTGTGTTACGCTTCAACCACCTGCTTTACATGGATTGAAGGAGTTATGTTGTTATTTCCTTGTTTGAGCAGAAATAACGCAATTGCTTCACTTCTAATGTTAAGTTCTGACAGTCCACTTAGTGTTATGATTGCTGAAAACAAATTCCATTTGAAAGTGTAGATTTTTGCCACTGAAAATCTGCACTGATGTAATTTTGTATTCCTTGAGATGTTGGAAATGCAAGCCACTGTCCAATTTAGAGCAGCCAAATGCAGGACTGTTAAAGGAGGTTCTTTTCCTGCATCCTTTAGAAGATGCTGAAGAAAAAGGGAATGATGATGAAAATGGCTTAAATATTTGGGAAAACCTGTGTCAAAATCTTGGTCTACTGACCAGGGAAGGTGATGGTATTCTAATCCTTCATTTTGGCTAGCACTATGCTGTCATGGTAGATGTATCTTAAAAATTGAAGTGTTTGCTACATCAGTGTTGGTGCTATTCTTGTAAAATTAGTTTTCATAATATGATTATCCTCCTACTGGTGTGAGTCAGCTCAATAAGAATTCTGATTTTATTTTGGAAAATAATCAGCTCAGTCCCTTTTTACTGGTGGGTTCAAACCTGGCCTCCAGAACTGCTCTTACTGCTTTTGCACATGCAGTTTTTCAATCTCTACTTCCTTTCACATGTGAGATTTTGCAGGATGTGAGAATTTGCACGTGCAGCCTTCACTGCCATGATGAAGCAGGTCACCATCTTCCTAGTGCACACTGCAGCATACCCCCAAACCACAAGGATGTGCAAAGCCCAGGCAAAAACTGAGCATACGGAGCTGCCGCCTGCTTCAGATCCTTAGCAACTGGCATCGTCTGTCAAGGAGCGAGCAGAGGGAGCTGGATTAATGAAGGCCTTGCTCTGCGCTTAAAAATGGATGTGTCAGTGGGTAATCAGAACTGGAACAAAATTAAAAAATAGTGTGTGCAGGCAAAGCTCCCTCCTCCTTGCAGTTAAGCATTGCTGGCAATTGAAAGAGGAGGTTGCTAAGTCTCGGCATAAGCTTTCCTCTTTCACAGGGTAGTTTTCCCTGAAGCACAACTTCTGTCCTGGCTTTCTCTACCAGCAAGACTCCCAGTACATCAATAGCCAACAAGCAGCAAGTGCCAGTGTGGGTCAGTGACCCACGCTATGCTCTGAGCCAGGGCAAGGAGCAGCCACAAGGATGAATCAACAGTGGGTGGCTGAGCTCCTCCGTGAAACTGCGTTAAGTCTGCTGGCAGAGGAGAAAGTCTTTCTTTTGTCCTCTTAGCAATTATAAAACAAACATTGGAATAACTTATTTTACGGGGATTAGAAACATACAGCTGGTATTTCTTTTCATTTAAGTTCATAATTTTGCAGAGTAGTGGCATTTTTGTTTATCAAGTCCATCTTCCCTCACACCCCTTCACTTCATTCACTAAGTTGCTCATTAATGAGTATTTTTAATATTCAATAGTTAAACCAGTTGCTTTGTAGGTACAGCAGGGCAGTGTACTGCTTTGCTTGGCTGCTCTGATCTTGCTTTGCACATAAGAATAATTATATTTCAGAAAATGTAAGCACAAAGAAAAGAACAGGTTATTTTTACTGCATCATAGAAGCTGGATGTTTTTGGCAAGGGTCAGTGTTGGATGTGTTCCCACAGAAGGCAGTGGGACTCCTCCTCTGTTTTGTTTGGTGTGTGTGTGCGCGTCAGTTTTCAGGCTTGATCTCATCCTGTTTGTGTGGGGTTTTTTATAAATGTTAGATGTCCTTCAGATTTGTTTGGGTGTACAGTTGCTTTGTGTTGTTAATTTGTCAGGGTATGTGTCCATAACAAGTTTTTGGTTGTTTCCAGTTGTTTAGGCTATCAAAGGAAATTGCAATTCACGTTTCATGCTCATGGTCCTAAACAACTGTTTTGGTAGAATATGCAAACAGGTCGTGGAAGTGGTTTTTTAGGTGTCCAGAGTTTCAAAAGCAATGCTGTGACACTGTCTTCTCTTTGCTTCTATCATTCATGTATGTGGCTTATTCTTTTACTGTATTACGTCCAAGATTGTTTTTACCATCTTTGTTCTGGTTTTGTCATCATCTTTCATTTTCAGACTGCATTATTATTATTTATAGGCTAAGCAATACTTTAATCATCTATGTCACTGTTAACTTATGAATATGGAGGAGATAATGATAAATGGAGCAACAGTGAATATTGATGGCTTTGTGTCTTTGAAAAATTATGTGATCTTTGTCCCAGGTGCCCCGCTAAAACTGGTGCATTCCTGTATATTCTTTACCAGTGCATCTGGACTTCAGTGTGGGCCTGTGCCTCCAGTTAAACAAGGCACTTTGCTTTGTGTCTTAACTTAAATCATCTGAGTAGTTACGGTGAAGTCAATTGGACCTTATATGCACATAAATTTAGGTACTTTCTTGGAAACCTTAGTTCTTATTTAGATGCAAGGTTTCCTCTCAGATTTCTTCATTGGTATTCAAGTCTGGCCTGCTGATAGATCCGTGCAAAGGTCAGACCATACATATCTGAGGGAGAAGCTTCACTACAGCGAGAACACTACAGATGTGTGACTTTGCCGTATCAAACTGTGGCATGGAAGGTAGTCAATTGTTACAGATTTTTTTGAGAATGCAAGAACCAGTTCTTTCATTATCTACACCAGATCCATCAATATTCTCATCACTAAAGTCTGATAAATGGAAAGCTTGGGCTTGGTCTGTAGAAAATTAGTGCTGGTTCTGCTGCTTGCTGTAGGGAATTTCTTGCTTGGTGCTGGTATCTGAAATTTTCTTTTAATTTTTTCTGTCTCATTTACTGCTCTTCCCTTGGAGAAGAAGGGGTACACACGGAGGAACTGGACAGTGAACTAGGTAAATCATCCATCTCTTGTTTTGATGTTTGACTTCAACTGCACTGTTTTAAGCATTTAATTACTTACTTTCTCCTTTTGTATCATATTGCATCTTTCATTTTTTTATTTCAACAAGCCTAATTTATCAGCAAAACTTTCCTAGCACAGAAAGCATTAATCTTCCCCAAGCTTCAGATCTACAAGGTTTATCTTAGTCGTTCAGAGTTTGAAGAAAGCTGGAGAGCCTTAATCTTACAAAGTTTGTTAGAAGTTGCTTCCTCCTGGACCCTGCAGAAGTCAGGGGCTTTTCCATAGGCATCACTGGCTCCAGGAAAAAGCTTATAGATACCAAAGTTGAAATCAAGTAGCCAATGATGCTTTTTCACTGGGGCCAAAGACGTTTCCCAGCCAAGAGAAGCAGTGTGGTTTAGAAAATTTAAATATTACATAGGATGCTTCTGCTGAGCTTGTGAATGAAACAGCTGAAAATTTTGCCTCAGTAGGCGATTTCATAAACAGATGATTTTCAATGATGTGGTACGCTTTTATTTGCTGCATCTTTTTGTGAAGAATGCTGTCTTGATATCTAATCTCAGCAGTGCTCATTCTGTTTATGCTGATGGTGGAGGTAGTTGTATGTCTGTTCAGCCATGCTCTGGTGCACTTGGAAAGCTGAAAGGCATAAGAGGTTGCATAGGATTTTATTTCCAGTAGGTCTGTTATTGCTTTTAAAGAGAATTATATTTACAGTTTATACAGGAGGACTGTATTACCAGAGAATTAACCTCTGGTTCTGTAATGACTTGCAAGTGCATCCTGCTTCCCGCTTCAGTGTGATTGATATAACATCAGCAGCCAGCAGCTACTGAGTGGACTTCTAATGCTACTCCAGGTTCTTCTGGATAATATACCTGGAATAATGTTGGAAGCCTAACTTCTTTTAGTGCAAGAATTTGAGCAAAATGACAGTTTAAAGAAGAGTGCAGTCACTTTAGTGGTACATTAGCATTATGTGCAGCTCATACAAATAATCAGCAGCAGACCAAGTAACATTAGAAGTAGGTGGATGCACACCAACAACCTGCAAAGATTTCTCATTAAGGTCTTCACAAAGGGTGAGTTAAAATAAGAGAGAGGTTTTTTTAAAAAGGCAAACTTAGAGACAATAATGAAATGGAAATGTTCCCTTCTTTCAGTCTGATATCAGGATCTAGTTCAAGAGAAGAGCTGAAAAAATAGATGCAGGGAAACTCATTAACTGATAAGCCTGACCCCAGTTCTGCAGGCACTTGCATACACAAGTGTTTTGCTCAAACATCATGAGATGTTCCCTTTGTTTTAATGCAGATAAACTATTGTGCTCACAGCCCATCAACACACTGGTGAGATTTGCAAATATTGCAGTATAAAGAAAGATGTTTTCAAATGGCTCAGTTGGTTACAGCAGTGTTAGGGAGGGGACATGAAAACATAAGGCCTATTCACGAACCGTACCCATGATTAGTATAAACTGATTGTTGCCAGATATTTAGCTCCTTAGTTTATTAGCAGTTTCTTTTCTAATTATAAGAAAATTAAAACGTGAAGCATTTGTACAACTTCTTGTTTTCCAAAGAAGTGGATTGACTAGGGAGTAATAGATCACCTGTCTTTTAACAGAAGGTTATGCAAAGGACACAAAAACTTAATCTTTGGAGTAGAATTTGACATACACTTGGGCAGCTCCTCCTGGACTCCATGGGAGCAGTAAGAGCTGAGTATCCTGAAGTCATCTCCAGCTCCTTTATAGTGATGGATAGGTGCAACTAAAATCCCTGGTGGTTGGAGTTCTTTTTTAGGAATCTGTCCATCCCCTCTGTAGGATTGGATACTAAACAAGAGCATTTCAGCAGGAATCCATGTATTTATCCCAGGTTAAAAGCATAAAATTTGTCCATGGAATGTACCTGCTGACAAATGCTTTGGGACTGCAGTGCTGTGTGGATGTACCAAAATAAAAACCATATGGTTCACTCAGACTCCTAATGATGCAGAATGTTTTTGGAAATCTTGTATTGGTAATAAAATCTAATGCTCTGGGTCATCTGCAGTTTGGCAGGAGAGGTAGAAGAGGAAGATGAATAATTTAAAGCCACTAAGAAGCCAGACTGTGTAATATGGCTATGGAGAACGTAGCCTTTTGCTTTAGAGAAATTTCAGAGGCTTTTAGAAGTGGGAAAGCACATCTACATAATCAATGAGTAATGTGTTGAAAGTTGCAGTTTTGTGTATTGTTAATTCTGAAAACATAGAAATACGTTCCTTAAATGGAAAGCTGCAGAAAACTGGGAAGATTTTGGCACAATACCATTTTGGGGGTTAGGAAAGTGCTGGTTTTCTGACCTTCCATGAAAATGCTTTAAAAGAAAAGAAAAAAAAAAAAATTAATATCAAAACTTGTTGTGAACAAAAGCAAAGCAAAACATTTTTCTTTGAGCTTTAAAAGTCAAAAACACTTAGTAGTCCAAAACAGATAAAAGATAGTTAGCAGGAAAAATTGTGGAAAACTCATTTTAAGGCATTTATGCATTACTTCTCCCTTCCTCCATTCTTTTTATTTTTTTTTCTTTTTCTTCCACCCCCAGTTTGGTCTCTTTACCATTCTACTGTTACCATAGTGCAAAGAATTAAATGGCTGCCACAACTCACGATTTTCCTGATTGTATGCTAGGTCTTAATTTAATTGCACTGAAACTCTTTAAGCCAGTCCCACAGTGTTTTCACCATATGGGACTCCTTTGCAAACCTGAGAGTTCCCTTTGTGAAATGACTTTCGAGATTTGCTTCTCGTTTCTAAGTTTTTCTCACATATACTTGCACAGTGTAGAGGAATATTAGTTTCTGAAGTGTTCATTTCAGATCTATCTGCTCATAAAATTGTGGAGTATTTTCATGCCCAAAAGTTAGCACTGGCTTGCATTTAATTGTTTATGTCTCAAGGAATCCAAAGATGTTAAACCCGCTAAGGATAAAATAATTATAAGAATGGAAAACCCACTTTGTAACTGCAAATAAGGGACATGTGGAGCAAAAATAATGAAAATCGATTTCATCTGATCTCCAGCCAATTCTGAACACAAACATAAACTTTGAGTAATTAGTCCATGTGTGTTTGTATAGATTCTGTTCATCTCCAGTCTGGAGATATTTCTGTCCTTATGGCAACATAGCTAAAGTCTATAAATGCAGAGCTAGATAGTTACACTTATTCTAATTAATGGGCCATTGTTGATTGTATTGGCTCAGCAACTGATGCCATTAATGAAAATAAATCTTCGTATTTGATAATAAACAAACATAGATTATTGCTATCGGTCTTTTCAATTTAGTGATAAATTTTGAGGAATTATTTTGCATGGAGTATCTGAACTTGTGTTATCTGACAATGGCTTTTTTTTTATTATTGTTTTTATTTGAAGGAATGTGCAGAGCCTATGGGGCAAGGACCACACCTGCACAGTCCATAGCATGGTGGAACCTTCTTTTGAGTTGATTCACAGTATTACACAAACACACCTATCTGTATTTTTAATAGAATGATTATTTCAGTACCCACAGCCAATGGGAATGTTGTGTTTAACTGAGTGGGACAAGGATCAGGCCCTTAAGTAATACATACAGTTTTAATAACCCTCAGTTGGATGCTGAAATGAGTTTATTACATTCACTAATTATAGTTAAAGTACTATGTGCAGTCTTGAAAATCAACAGGAACAAAAGTGGATACATTTCCAAATGTTAATTTCATCTTCAGAACTGCTTTTGTTAATTATGTTAATTAAAAAAGGAAATCTCTGTTACATCTGATTATGGCAATATGTGTTTTTACATTAAGTGCTATGCAGTGAAGTACATCTGTGTGTGCCAGCCCCACTTGGGTGGATTCCATATGCCAGGCGTTTACATTAAACCCGCTTTGTCCCGGTTCAAGATGCACTTTGCGTTGGGCTCATGGATGAGTGATGCAATGTAAATTTCTAAGAAAGGAGTGATAAAAACCTTTTGTCAGCAGTGGTCAGCATAAAAGGCTCAGCCCTGGTGTAGGAGATGGAGGTGGTCTCTGTTTGTATGCAACAAGTGCTTGCCATAATCTCACCCATCTTCATACGCTGCTGTTAAAATGCCTCTGGCCTGTTGCCTGCATCAACTTCCTCTGCAGTGCCTTGATCCAGGACCATGATGGTCATGGAGGGTACTCGAGGCACTTCCAGAAAGGAATGGCATGGGCATCTTCCCACTGATTTGCTAACTCAGCACTGGTGGGACAGGCCATGATGTTGGTGGCATGCTATGCCAGCCTTTAAAAGGAGGCTGTGATTGTTTTGAAAAGTGTTTGAAGTGAAGTCTGAGCTACTGATGAGTTTTGCATGCTGAGCAGGACCTGTCAGAAAAACCTTCATTGGAGGCTTCAGTAATGCTTTTTCTATTTCCAGAGTTGCCTGCTGGTTGGGAGAAAATTGAGGATCCCGTATATGGTGTCTACTATGTAGAGTAAGTGCTGCTCTCCAGTTCTGTGTGGCTGTCAGGTGGAGGAAGGCTTTCCTCTGCAGTGGGGGTAGCATCTCATACCAAGGAGGAAGAAACCCTGACCCTTGTACAGGCTGGGGGATTCCACAGGGGCTGGGAGAGGGAACCCCACCTTGCCATTCCCCATCCTCTGGTGGGCTCTGGCAGCAGCACCCTGGGGTGAGGGTGGGCTCAGGGGAGGCAGGAGCACCCCTGGGTCAGGGGGTGCAGGAGCCCCAGCACCTCACAAAATACTTTTATCCAGAGAACATTAACAAGTGTGCAATTAACTGAGCTCCATCCACTTTGTACAGTGCTATGGTCAAAACAGGAGTGTGCAAAGCAGACCACCGATCAGTTACAAGTTAGAAGACACTCAAAAAGACAAATGGATGAGCCTGAGGCTGAGCCAAATGACCACGGCAGAGGTTCTTGCGTCAGGCTGTGTTGTTGTGAATAGAATTACAGGTTTAATGGGACTCTCTCTGGAATTAGAACAGCTTCTTCTTTATCTAGATGTCAGATCGCCCCCTTGGGAAACCAGAGATCTAAGTTTTGTTTCATCACTGACCCTATAAAATGAATTTTTAATTATGTGTATACTCCTGTCTAGTAGAATGGCTTATGATAGCCCTCAGAATAGACATTGAATACAATTCCTGACGGCTTTGGCTCATTTCTGACCCTGCCATCTGTGCCTAGGGAAACCAGGTTAGCAAACTGTGTAATTAAGGCTTGACATTTATTTACCAAAGACATCAAGAATGTTTTTCAGCTATGAGATGCCATGCCAAGAGGTCTTTCCAGTATTATTTCCTGTCACTTTATATATACATGCCCATTAATTTTGTGGCACTCCTTAGTGATTAAATTAAATACAAATGATACATAAGTTTATTTTACTTATTATCTGTAAGCTAGCAAGATGGTTATAATTTGAGCATTTGTCTCTGTCCCTTCCAATTCAGGTGCTCTGTTATTGCATAATAGTTTTTCCTGAGAAACAACTGTATCAATTAAAAAGTTTATATCTTTTTTAAAGTAGTTATCATTTTTTCTTAACTTTCTGAAGATATCTTGAAATTGGAAATCTTTTACAGCTCTCATAAACTCGTTTTTATTTGATTAGTTAAATATTTTTCCAGTGATTTAATATTGATCGTTAGCAGAAAAATTCTGAACGTAACTATGTAGAGTGCTTGTTTTGTAATTACTTGAAAAATCGGTTGTGTGTTGTTTTGGGGCTTGGGGTTTTCTTTTGATAAAGATGCATTGGACAAGAGACAGTAAAATAGCAAGTTCTTAATGGGAAACATTGCTTTGGATACAAAGATGGGCTTTAAGCTAATATAATTTTCTAAGGTCTACTTGCACCTCTGCTGTACCAAAATCACTATGGAAAAACTGCTCTATACCAGTGGATGAGCAGCTTCTCTCAGCTGTAGCCATCAGCTGCAGAGAGTCCCCAGAGCTGCCCCACCACCCTGGCACCTGTGGCTGGTGTGTGTCATTTGGCTTCATGAAATGGTTAATCCCCTGTGGTGTGCATTGCTTCTCTGCCATGTTTGGGGCTGGGCCTTTTCCTGAGGTTGGTAAGAAGTATTAGCTCTAAACACCTCATAAAGGTCACAAGCTGCCTCATGGCCCTCCAAGGAGGACAGCTGAAGTTTCACTGACTGCTGCTTTCCACTGGGAATTTTTGCTGGTGGCTAATTCTGAATATATTTTGATCGACTCGGAGCCCAGCTTTTCAACTCATTGCCTGCATCCCCATAGATATTTTAAAGACACTCTGTTAATAGTGTGCATTGATCAGATAGCTGACAGATGTTACCAGTTGTTGGGTTTTGTTTTGGTTTTTTAACTTCAGTGAGCCAGGGAATGACTGCACCTCTGGGAATCTGATTAAAGCAGGGTTGATATAGGGCTGTCTTTCAAAATGCAATCAGACAGAGCTCCTTTTCTGCTTTAATTTCCTTTTTTTCACAGATAGATTACTACTTTAATGTATTTGAAGGACTTAGCCATTCCTACTCAAGACATCATATCAATACTGGAATCCTCTTGTTTTCCTAAATATGCTTTTTGGCATGACTAGATAAGCCTTGCTCCACATACACTGCTGTTGGGTTTGTTTGGTATTTTACTCCTTTCCTCAGAGGAGTTTCATGCCTGACTGTTGTTCCTGCTTGTCACAAAAAGGTTTTCCTAATTTATGGTTCTCTTTCATCTCCAGCCACATCAACCGGAAGACACAATACGAAAACCCAGTTCTTGAAGCAAAGAGGAAGAAACAGCTTGAGCAACAGCAGCAGCCACCAGAAGGTTGGCACCACCGGGGGCGCGACAGTTGCGGGTTTTGTGAGGGACCGTGCCCTCCTTCACCTTGGCAGCACCATGCCAATGTGTTTGTCCTTCTTTCTGTGGCCTCAGTGTTTAAAGGCAAAATGTCATGCATAGGAACAGTTGTGTGTGCCCTTCACGTAAGATGCAGCAAAGGAGAAAATCTGAACCATATAACCACTTAGACTTAGCAGCTCCCCTGTAATAAGGAGAGATTTTTCTGTTAATGTACTTAATTTCTGGAAAGTTTCTAGGCTTCCCAGAAACAATTAAAACACATGTCTTCCTCTTTAATCTGCTCCATCAAGTTACCCACTGTAGCTGATGGTGTTTCAGTCTGCACTGGGACTCTCAAGCTATCGAAGGGGATGAGGAGTGGGCAGTTACATGTGCACTAGAGAAACCCTCCTGCATGAGAGACTTTCAACCCAAGACTTCTGGCTGTTGTCACTCTTAACATCTGAAGTAATTTCATTATTTTAAAACACTTTTTTTTTCTTCTTCTTTTCCCCCCCTTTTTTCTTTTTCTTTTTTTTTTTCCTTTGTGGTTTTTGTTGGGGTTTTTTTGGTTTGTTGGGTTGTTTTTTTTCCTTAAATGTAGCCTAACTGCAGTGAGGGGCCTGTGATATCCGGGTTTGTTTTGGAACCTTTGTAGCTTTCACACCAAATTATTTTACAACAGTTATTATCCAAGGGGAAAATAATTTAGGCTTCAACATTCCTCCTGCAGCCTCATTGCCCACAACATCAGCTCTTCTAGTTAGATATTATGAGTGCCAGGGGGAATAGGTTTCATATAAATGCTGAGACCACTTAGATGCAAATCAAGTCCCAAGTTGAGTGTGTGTGGTAGGGTGTCCCAGCAGATGGATCAGTTGACCTGGACATAGACAGTCCTCCAGAATAGGTTTTTGAACATCCATTTCATTTTATTCCCTCTCTCCATAACTCCGTTTGCTCTCTTGCCACGCTTCTCACATCTCCTGTGCTTGAACCCCACACTCCCAGTGTGTGTAGTGCTGTTGTGAAACAAGTAACATTTCCCTCTCTGCCCTCTCTAGAATGGACAGAGGAGTGTCCATCTCTCCCACCACCCGCTGCTCCAAACCATGTTTCAAACAACCAGGAGGCAGTTCGGGAAGCACCAGTGCAAGGTAACAACCTTGTTAAACCAGTTGTAAAAGTGCAACAAGGTTTTTTTCCTGAGAATTAAATTCTCTCAACCACCAGGGGAGTATCTCCATGACTAGTGTCAGACACCAGAGCACGTGCCTGCTTATCTGAATTCCCATAGATTTTGAGACTAGTTGTTTTGAGACCACGTTTGTTGCCAAATGCAAGAGGCAAATGAGATAGCCTGCATGAAAAAAGGATTGTGGTTATTCTCTGTGCAGCGTTCCAAGTCTCTAAAAAGACATGGTGAAAACATGAGTTACAACATTGGTGGGATTTAACAGCAACTGCAGTGGATGCAGGTCCAAGTAGGAGGAGACTCTTTTCTACAGAGCTGTATGGGCACACAAGGATTAGGCTTTTACACCTTCTAAACGACTGTGGCTTTTATAATAAGATGTAGTGCACAGATTTCTTTCTGTTCTCATAAGTCAACATTGCCTCCCAAAAAAAGTAGCACAAAATCTTACCATGCTGTACTGTGATTAAGACACAGACAGGCACTAATATGTTTGGTAGCTGTGATGTGCATAGGTTGTTGACACTGTTTTGGAGAACCTTGATTTTGGAGAGCTTGAGTGTCTTGGTTGCATTTGTTCTGGTATTGCCATGGATGAGCCTGGCTTGCAACTTTATGGATTTTCCTTTTTGTGTGCTTTGAATCCAAGTGAAAATTTGGGGGGGTAGTTGCTGAGAGGAATACCAGAAGAGAGAGATCCTCTGCCATTTGGAGAGCTTTGCAGAGCTACCAGGCCTCTGTGCAGAATCTGGATTTCTGTAGTAACAGGGCAAAGAGGCAAAAGCACCTTGGCTATATGTTAAGAGCAAGTTACATCACGTTTCTGAAAAACCCGAGTGGAAGCTCTGCATGAGGAGGGAATGATAACAGGTCCAAATACTGAGGACCTACTTTGAAGTTGCACATGTGTACAAGTGCTTTGGGCTATTACAGCCTTATTCATGTCAGTGGTCTGTCCATAGCCAACTGCTCACAGACCAGTTGCTTGTCTTCAATAACTAACCAGACAGGACATGAATTGTTCCTGAATTTGCAGCATGAGCTGAAACATTGCCAGATCAGGTTGCCAGCAAGTGTGGAAAGTTCCATTTGGACCTTTTGCAGTACAAGTGCTCTCTGCTTGTAAGTAGTCTTCGTCTTTGGCTACATCTAAATTGCGTAGCTAGCGAATGGCATTGGCTGCAGGAACCAGAGGCTGGGAAAGGTGAGAGTGGGGGAATCTGCCTGAAGTACATCATCCTGACAGAGCTGGGAGCAGCTGGGGGAAGGCTGGCCCTGGGAGCGAGGAAATACTCCCATGCTCTACATGTCAGCCATGGTTTCTGAAGGTGAGCCTGGGAAGGGTGCTGCTGTCCCAGGCTGCCTTTCCTGCCATGAAGAGCCATGGAGTGCTCTCCACTGCATGTGGCAGCAGATCAGTCCTTCCAAAACAGACATGAAATTTAACAGTATCCAAAGCCCCCAGTAAGTTCCTGTGGGTATTAGAGTACACTCGAGTAATCTGGACTTGCAGCAAGGGAAAGCAGGAGGTCTGAGGATGGTACCCCAACTACCAGGGATCTAGGGTTAGGCATCTCATCAGAGTGCTCCAAAACAACTAGTCTTCCTCAGAAAGACATCTGTGAATGCCACCTCTGCCTTTTACACTGTCCAGCTGACATGAGGGCTGCCCAGGCATCCATTTGTAGCAGTGCAAAGGACCCGTCACACAGGGAATGACGTTAGAAGCCTCACTCAGCTCTCCACTCGCTCCCGACTGCCAGCCGCAAAATTTTGCAGTAACATTATAGGAAAGCATTAACCTGTCTCAGCACCACTGAGTGATGTGTGCTTGTACCTGCTGATGACTCCTTCTCTTTTTCATTCCTTCCTCCTCCTTTCTCAGAGCTTCTCCCTCTTCTCTCACTCCCCGTTTGCAGCAGCTATTTCCAGCTTCCCTGTCCCCCTGCCCTGTGCCCAGGGGTTTCCATGTCTCCCACTGATGCCACTGCAGGTGGGGACATGAGGACAAGGATCCCTCCTTGTGCCCCTGGCACTGCTCTCCCAGCTGGGATTTTGTACGTACACATTTAAAATGTGATCCCCTCCCAAATACTGTAGGTGGGACATAGCCTGTGGTGCTGCTATCCTGATACTACAGGGCAAGTTCACCCTGTCTGTGTTTGTAGGCAGACATCAGCAAGCTGTGCTTGTTCTGCTTGTCTTTTGAACCAGAAATGAGCACAGGACCAAGCCCCACTGCACACTGCCTCTCAGCCGTGTTTGTTAACTGAGACATTGGGTTGCACTTTGATGGTCAGGACTTTTTTACAGCCTGGGGTCTGAGCAGAGCATCTGCCCACGATATGCACGATTACTGTGTTCCTGTGCTACCCATCAAAGGCAGAAGACTGCAAGTCCTCGCACTGCCCCCTCATGAATAAGCTTCAAATACACTTCTTTCTTCCCCAGTCAAAGGCTCACAAGTCTCAAATCCCCTCCCTCTCCCTCAAGGTCTCCTTTCTAAACAGAGGCCCACGGCAATGCTGCTGAAGTTTTTGAAAGTATGCCAGCTCTCCTGGCTGCGAGACACACTGCTGCTCCTGGAGCTGTCACCAGAGGGCTTAGTGGCACAGTCTTTTCCCCTCTAAGCATTAAAAACAATTAAAAGTGCAACGGTGTTCAGTGTTGGCACTGTGAAGTACAGTAACTGCGATTCCTTTTCTGAGTTTGTGCAACATGCTTTGCAAAGATGCTTTGGAGCACCTTGTTCTCTCTTAGCCATGCTTCCAAAGAGCATTAACAGCCCTCCAGCACAGCGGCTTCAGTCCTGGGCAACTCTTTGATCCATACTTCACAACAGCAGTGTTTCATCCACAACAGGCAAGGAGCAGAAAGGAAAGAGAAAAGACTTCAGACGGTGTCTAAAGAACAACATCAGCGCCCTCCTCTTTTTCACCAGAGGAGGTCACTGGGTAGTCGTGGTGGTGGGGTGGGGAGGGTTATGCTTAAGGGTTATGTGGTTTCTTGTCACAGCTCTGAAGCTGCTTTTTGCTCTGTGGGTTGGGAGAAAGCCAAGTGGTGAAAAACATAATGATATTCCTTTCTGCAGAAATTCTTGCTGCAGACTCCTTCTGTAGGAGGCATTTGTGCTGCCCGTGTCCCATCCTTCCTAGGATGGATATAACCACCTCAGGACAGAGATAAGACACATATCTAAGATAGCATTGCCAGCTTTAATATATTACATTCCTTAAAGCAGCATATTTTCCCCTTTGTAGCTTTGGGGCTTTGGTGTGCACAACCACAGCTAACAAAGCACCAGGTACTTGGGGTTTTGCTCACTCTCTTTACTGCATGATTGGATCCAGAGAGACTGAGTGGAGTGCAGTGAGGTGAGAGGATGCTGGAGTGAAGTTCAGTCCTGTCCCAGCACACCGCTGTGTTTGTCTATGTACTTGTTAGAGTGGGGAAGAGCAGAGGAAAAACAGATCAAACACTCTTGCCTGCCTGTTTATAGATTTTCCAAACTTCCTACACAGGAAAACCCTTTTTTACACGAAACCCTTCTGAGTTGAAAGGGAAGTTCATCCACACCAAGCTAAGGAAAAGCAACAGGGGGTTTGGCTTCACCGTCGTTGGAGGGGATGAGCCGGATGAATTTCTCCAGATCAAAAGTTTGGTGCTTGATGGCCCCGCAGCACTGGATGGCAAAATGGAAACAGGTACCGATTCTTTAAATCAAAATCATGACCACCACTTTGGTTTATTTTTTTACAGTTGTTTTTATGTACGGTTCGTAAAGAACTTTAGTCCTCATCCCTCTTTTGGGGAAAGGCATTCAGCTTTCCCATCAGCAAGTAGGAAAGTGAGATACATTGAGGGATGTGTTCAAAATCTTATAACAAGGCACTTCATGTGCTGGAGTTTGACCTCAGGTGTCAAAATGTCCAGCTGGGACTCTGCCAGCACCTGCTCTTCCCACACTGACCTGTGGAGAGGAACCAGCAGTCATAGGGTGCTGCATCAGGCTGCGGGTTATTGCTCCCTGCTGTGGCAATGGCTGTGGTATTTTTGTAGGGCTGCACCACTGTGTGGTTTTGCATCTGCGGTGCCACTCTCCCTCTCTCCAAAGCTGCTCCCAGGGAATGGGCAGAGGAGTGGGCTAGTTTGCATTTTCCTGTGTGGACACACCAAAGGCCACTTTGTTTTGCCAGAGATCGGGCCCAGCATGATGAAATCCTGTTAGGATTAGCCTAAGGTCACAACTCCTCACGTGCAGGTGGAGCACCACAACATTAGAAATCCTTCTGTAGCAGCCCCGGTGTTAAAAAATGAATCATAGCTTAATCGATACCTAGATTTCAAGCTGAAGTATGAGACATGACATGTGGCACTGTATTTGAGCAGTTGGTATTTGAGAGCCTGCTGTTATTGCTCTCATGTGCTCTCAGTTTTGTTTCTATCATATGTCAGTGTAGCACAGTGTATAACAGTGAGAGCTGGGATTCAAAATAACTGTAAAACGGGCCATATACCATCATTTGAATTTAATAATTTTTTGCATGAGCCAATTCCATTTCCACTTTCAAAACCAATTAGGTACATAAAGGCTGTACTGCAGATCATCTCACAGGCTGCACAAAACATATGTGTTTGGTATATCTGTCTGTGTCCTCTGCAGGGGACGTCATAGTCAGCGTGAACGATACCTGTGTGCTGGGGCACACTCACGCTCAAGTTGTGAAAATCTTCCAGTCCATCCCCATTGGTGCCAGCGTGGACCTTGAACTGTGCCGAGGCTACCCCCTGCCCTTCGATCCCGATGATCCCAACACGAGCCTGGTTACGTCCGTGGCAATTTTGGACAAAGAGCCGATCATTGTGAACGGGCAGGAAAATTATGACTCCCCAGCGAGCCACAGTAGCAAAACAGGGAAAGTAAATGGCACAAAGGAAGCGAGACCCAGCAGCCCGGCTGAGGTCTCTTCCAACGGACCCCATGGTTACCCCAATGACACGGTCTCTTTGGCGTCTTCGATAGCAACACAACCTGAACTCATAACTGTGCATATAGTGAAAGGGCCTATGGGCTTTGGGTTTACTATAGCAGACAGTCCCGGTGGGGGCGGCCAAAGAGTGAAACAAATCGTGGACAGCCCGCGGTGCCGCGGCCTGAAGGAGGGTGACCTTATAGTCGAAGTCAACAAGAAGAATGTGCAGAGCCTCACTCACAACCAGGTGGTGGATATGCTGATTGAATGTCCTAAGGGAAGTGAAGTCACATTGCTTGTGCAGCGAGGAGGTAAGTCTTCAAAACTGCTTTAAAACATTTCTTCTTGAAATTTAAAACTATACCTGTCACCAAAAACCTGCTCTCCTAAGCTAAGCTTCTCGGTAGAACTGGTTTACGTCCTGAGGTGTAGGATCTGCCCCAAGCTGGCAGTGGTCAGGTCACACAGATGGTTAAAAATATTTATTGTTTGATCCTGCACTGGTGGGAATGTGCACATAGTTCCCATGTACACATGCACTACATGTGTCTTCTGGTAATGCACGGAAGGGTGGTATGGTTACATGTATGGTTGCACCCTAACTTACATAACAAACCCAAACTCGTGCTTGTAAAACTTAATTATTTTAAATAGAACATGGACATTTCTTGAGCTGTTTTGGGAGGTGGAAGAAGCGGGTAATACGTTCTGTAATTTGCAGTGTTCAAAATCAGATATCCAATGACTCTTTACTGTGGAAGGGTTATACCTGCGATACAGTCGGGAGCAGAGGAGAACGTTTGAACTTTCCCAAGTTGTAAGCAATTGAAATGTTACTTCTGGACATGCTTCTTTGCTGCACAGCCAGAAGCTGAGCTCATTTTTGGTTGCAGTGGTGAGAGGCCACCAGCAGCTAAAAAACCCACTCTACAGGCAGTATGTCTGCAGCCCATATGGGAGCATGGTGGGGTAGTAACCTGTCAACAGGATCAGTCCATCTGCAGGAACTCTTTCCCTCCACATAGTAAGTGTACAGTAATGCGAAGTGGCACACCCCACCTCACACAGCACACTCAGTCTGCAGGTTAAAATTACTGGAAGAGTTAGCGTCAAGCTCGCAGGGAAAGCCCACGGCAGCTGTTGAGTGCAAAGTTAAGAGCAGAGGGGTCAGCTCTCCCTCTCTCTGCTCTGGCATTGGCAGTGGGGATCTGAGAGGGCCAAAGCCCTGGCCCTGCGGTGCTCCCTGTCCCACGTAGCAGTTTTTATGAACAATATGCACATTGATGCTTAGGGCTTCACAGGGATGGGCACACTGCAGAGGCAGAGTTAAGCTGATGAGTAGGTGCTGAATGCAGCCCCCAGCCAACCCTGGGAGGGGTGCTTGGTATAAAAGTACTTTTCTGATGTCTTTTCTGAAGTGTTTTGATTGCTGTAAGTTAGCAACAAAAGCCAGTCTGTTTTAATGGGGGACAAGCTGCCTGCTGAATTTACAGCTCTGGTTTGTTGTTTTTCAAGACCTATTTCAAAGAATTGAGGACATTGATTCTTCAATTAACAGCAGCTCTGGAGAAAGCACTGCCTTTCTTATACTCCTTCCTTTCCAAGTGCTTACTGTGTTTTTGTATTTTGATGGTAAATTAAAAAGTAGAGAACAGAATATATTAAGAATTCTCCAGTTTTCAAAGTGTGAGTTCCATAAAGAATTTCAATCCTAGAAAGGTTTAAAAAAATGCACTGTGTTCTCATGATTAATATATGTATTATGGAGAAAATATGGTTGGAAGAAAAATAGCAGCTATTATTAATCCTCCTGGAGAGCGTATATATATCTGGGAACACCATACATTAATTATTTGAATTGTGGCTGACATTTAATAATCCTCCTTATGCCTGGAAGGCATAATGAAAAGACTTGATGAGGAAATAAAAGCATAGTTTTAATAAGATAGTAAATAGTTCCCTGGTAATCTTGCTGAATCTCTCCTTTTTTTTTATTTAATCGAGATACTAACCACATGTTGAGCATTTGCTGTCGCCTTCCTGGGTAGATATCATATCAATCTCAGTGAGCTGCCTCCCTCCTTCAAGGTCCTGACATTTCCATCTCAGCATAGAGCACTTGCAGTTCCAAATTTCACGCTCTCGTGGTACAGGACTGAGAAACTGTGGTGACCCCGGACCCACAGTTAATCACTGAAACATCTTTTTCTTCACATCCAGAAGGTGGCTGGCCCACAAGGCACCCGAGCTGTGGCACAGAAGCCAAGCAAAGTAGACAGTGATGATAGGCCCAGCGTCCAAAACAGTCTGGTTCATTTAAAACTTGTAAGATGGAGCTGACTAAAATGCACCTGGCACTCAGTGCTGCTGCACTTGGGTCCTTTCTCCTGTAACTTTACCTCATGTTACCGCTACCAAGTCTTTTATCAGAAATACCATCCCCAGACAAGGTGCCGCTATTTATTTTGGTCCGATTACAAAAATGTATTTGGCTTCAGTGTCTCATAAGCTTCTTCAGGGCTCTTGGAAGCAGTTCTTCTTCAGCTTCTCTGTCAGTTGTCCTTTCCTCCTCCTCCCTCTGGTGTCCAGTGAAGAAAATGCTCAGATGCTGTCAGGCATCCTTGCATTAGCCTAACATTTGCATTCAGTCAGGCTTTGCATGAAGCATCCCTGTAACACTAAGGCTGGTGTTCAGAGCTGTCGAAAGGATTTGTCAGAAGTCATTACTAATCAGGCAGAAAAATACCAGAAAGAGATGTGTAATATGCAGGAAAAGCTCTTCTTGCTCTAAGCTGCTGGTGTGCTCCTAACTATGAGTTTTAATTGTTAAAATGCAAACCCAGAGCTCCAGAGAGCAGCCTGTAAAATATTTACTGTGAAGTGTGTTCAGCTGAAGCGCTGGCTTATGGGGTGAGTCCTGCAGTTGTCTTTGAGTGAGGGACAGAAGGATGATTTCAGGATGTCTGTGGACTGTATGATTGGGCAGTGAGGTGGATTGGGAACTGGCTGAAGGACAGAGCCCAGAGAGTAGTGGTCATTTGCAGGACTCACACAAGGTCGGGACAGGGGGATAAATATATTAAGAGAGGGACAATGTCGCAACTTTGAGATTTTCCTTTCAAGAGGCCCCATAGACAACTTGCCTTATCTATTTTCTGGTTTAATTTTTCATTTTCCCCTTCCTCCTCCCCTCTCTAGGGCTTAATTGTATTATTGCTGTTATTTTCCTATTGCATCTATACGTAGTGCAGGATAAAACTTACTGAGCATATCTCATGGTTTGGACTTCAACACTTGAGGGGTTCAGGAAGGATGAACCCCTCAGTGAAGGGTGGCTAATTGAGCTATACAGGAGACCAGATTGGAAAAGCTGCTTTTACTTAGGCAAATGAAGGGACAGAGAGGACAAAATTATTATCTCTAATTATGAGATGGGAGAGACAGGAGGTACTTAAACAAAGAGAGATCTTGGCTGAAGAACAACTGGATGTTGTTTGGCCACGAGTAATTTAAACTGTAAGTAAGAAGAACGTGCCAACCCTGTAAGTCAAACTGGAGGAGGCATAAAGCCTTCGCTGCCTGAAGGTGAAGCTCAGCACGTTTGAAGGGGATATGACATGGTGCCTGTGACAGCAGAGGAGACACTTGGTAACCCAGCAGGACCATTCAAGGGTTGGGTACCTGAACGTAAACCAGAGCTACTGGTTACAAAATGCAGAATTAAGTGTGTGGTTTTGTCCCTGCACTGCACCATGTGATTACACATTTCAGCTATTTTAACGAATTATTGTTAATCAGGCCACAAAAGGCACACCTTTATTTTGAGTATTTGTAGCTGAAAAGGTTCTTTTAACCTTGTACCTACCAAGCACATAAAGTACTTTTCTCAAAAAAAAAAAAAAAAAAGCAAAAGAAAAGCAAAGAAGGTAATAATATTTGCCACTTGAAACCCATTTGTCATTGAAGTCTTGTCTATGCACAGTAATCAACTGAAATAAGCAATTCTCAAATACCTCTCCATTCTGCACATATTCTGCTCATAATAAAAGCAACATTTTGTCAGAATAATTTCCCTGCTTCCCAAGTGACTTTTATTGCAGGAAGCTGTGTCTGTGCTGGGGCAGGTGGGGGGCTGTTTCAGGACAAGTTATTCTGCAAATCTACTATGCTGTATTTTTTGGGAATTGGTGTATTTTCTCACCAAGATCTAACATTTTTTTCAGTGAGAACATTTGTATGTCTTACTGATGTATTCTGTGAACTACCTCAGATTAAAGAGGATTATTTTTTTCCTTTTTTCCCCCCTTTTTCCTTAGGTCAGTCTTGAGTTCGGGTCATCTGAAAATATTGCGATTGGTTTGTGTTCAGTTAAAAGATTTAAGCTGAGCTGTTTTCATGAAGGTTTGAATGGACAGTTTCCCTTCAAAGCTTTCAGTTAGTGCTTGCCAGCATCTTTATTCACTGAAAGGTCGAAAATAGCATAAACCTTGAGCCTGATCTATATAATCCCCTCGAAGATGTATTTCCACTTTGCTCCAGATCAAAGTAAAAGCATGCAAGTGAAATGTCACTCACATGTCATGTGCAAATCAGTGGAGTTTCTAATAGCTTTCCCTAGTGCCAAATTCACATTAAACTGGGGAATGGAAATCAATCTTTTGATAAATATATGATATATATGCTGGAGTTTCAAAACTAAATGTATTTTGTGCGAAGAAGAACCTATGCAACATCTACCTGTCTGAATACCCATCAATGGGCACCCGAATGTTTGCATCCATTTAAAAACAAAGTCCATAGTAAATTCCCTGTTCAAGGTTCAATTGAATGGAAGGTGTTTCTGGGGAGAGATGAGGTAGGTGGAAGTGGGGAGAGGCCTGTGCCAATAGTCCTGCTCATTTGATCCTTGTCTCAGTGGTCCTAAGAAGGCCCTTGTGATACCTATAAATACAACAACGATTTGTAGCAACGGAACAAAATTACAAAGTTCTAAAGCAATAAACCCATTAAGTCTCCTTAGCTAGATGGACTCTCCCTTGCTGTTCTGGTGATGCTCTTGGCATGTGAGGGTGATTGACCTCCACCACTTCTCACAGGGAGGAGTTAACTCCTTGTGCTGAAAATGCGTGCTAGAGTCAACTGCTCTGGACTTGAAGGCTCTTTCTGTAGCCTATAATGGAAGGACTTTTTTTTTTTTTTTTCCTCTCTATTTATCATGTATCCCTGCCATTGAAACATCACATAGTAATATAAAGATACTTGTCTTGTCTTTATGCAGCTTGCTGCAGCTTCATGCTCCGGCACCCCCAGCCAGGGTAGAGAGAGTTACAAGATCCTTTAGTCACGGTGGGAAAACTTTACAAACAATATATCATAACAACTTATAATTGCAAGCACATGATAACGGTATGATTGAAATCAGATTGCTTTTTGAGATGTAGAGTGTCAAAATACAATGCTCAGGCATAAATGAGCAGTGGCATCGAGCATTACATAGCTGAGTGAAATCCGTTACTGCTGCTGGTTTCAGGGGACATCTCCTCACTACTCCATCCTTTCTGCCCTACCACGAACACCTATCACTCTGAATCTTAGAAGCAAAAATATTGTCTTTTTTCTCAGTATTGTTTATCAAGATCCTCTCTCCGCATGGAAATGAAATTTTTCCTTCCTGTCCTTCCCAGAAGTGTTGGAAATGGATCACTTAGTGGTAGGAGCCCAGCAAAAAAAATCCCAACAATATCTCACAGTGTTGCAATTAGAGCTCCTTTTCAGTTGCTATCCCTAATGATGTAAACCCATGGTAATTAGAGCTGCAATCAGCTATTCAGTGCAGACTTGAACTCTTTTGAACAAGGCACTCACTTCTGTTTGCCCTTTAGGCTTGCAGTGAAGAGTGAGTTGAAAGTCGTGCCACTTAAGCATCTAGCTGCCACAAAATTTCAGACTGTCTTAGCAGCAGCTGAAGTAGAGAAAAAGTGAGTCCCAACTGCATTTAGGACAAAAATCACAACCTGGGAATCATCTGACTGTTACCACAGAGCAAGTTTGCCTGTGCCAAAGCTTCTGGAAAGGGAACAAAAGTTCACCATTTCCAGCAGTGTTTTCAGTTCCTAGTACAGAGAGAGCAGAGCATTAGACTGAGGTCTTTGTCCCGTGTTTGGATCCATGGGAACCCCCCTGAACCCCATCTCTCTGAGCACAGAGCTGCCGGTATCAATCGTGCGTGCCACCTTTATGGTTGGTTTTCTTGCTCTGCTCCCCAGCCCACCACACTGTGGCAGCTTCTTCCCTTACCTGGAGCAGGAGCAGATCTAATTCCTCTCTGCCACCTGGTGTGCTCAACTGACCTCTACATTTCTTGAAAATCCATTTCAAGTCACCTCTTTTTTCCTTCCCTTACCTTCTATCAACCACCATCAGGTACCAAAGCTCCCAGTACCTTCTACTCAGGTGTCTCCCATCAAACCTGTTTGTTGAATCTCTCAGCAATTTGTCACTTGGTATAGGTTATTTTGAGCTGTACACTGAAAAATACCTGATATTGTAGTATAAATAATACTATCCAGAAATAACAGGTGAAATGATATTTTTGGTAGCTCGTAGTCACCCCTCACCAGTTTGTAAGTTATATTTAAAAAATCTGAGTCATATTATACTTAAAAAGATATAAGTCCATGTGTAATACCAAGATTTATTTTTCAAGTTCATTACTTTGTATTCCAGGGTTGTTACTTTTTAATTCCAGAGTTATGGATTTCTTGATTAAATTGGGTATCTCATTTGGCATTTAAAAATCTGTCTTCAAATGTTTATTTTTGTTACTGTTTCCTTTGAAGATATTTGCCTGGTAAGAAGGGAATCAGATCAGTAAAGCTTGTAAGTTGGTCTACAAATTGCATTAGAAATGAAAATAAATGCTTTTAAAATGTTTTGCAAAGTTACTTTTCCATTTTCTGAAAACAGACAATCCTAGTAATGATACATTCCTAAAACTGAGGACTTGTGTGCAGGGGAGGAGCAGGTCTGGAGGAACCTTTAGCTGGGTGTAGCTGCATCTTTTTTTTTTCCAAATCATGTCACTCTTTGTATTCTCTTCTCTCTGTTAAGTCAAATTATATTCTAACAAGGCCAAAAAAAGGTGATGAGACTTTAAAGCAAGTTTAAAGCAAGTTTGATGCCACATTTACTATTCTCTTACAGCCTTATTCTGATTAAAGACTAGTATATCAAGGAGCAGATAGAACAATCAGTTGAAGTCAAGAAAAGATGAAATGTTACACATTCCCATATTTTTAATAAGTTTGAAGTTCATACCCCTTTTTAGAATTGCTTATGTGCGTGTATTTCATTCCACTGTGCAAGTTTTCCTCTAAACAGTGTTGGAGTCTTAGATAGGACTTTTGGGGGCAACTCTGTGTGTTGTTATGCAGTACCATGCACTGATCACTGGTAACTGGTTTTGTAAAGCAAGCTAGCAGGAACTTGTTTTCTCTTTGTGATAAAAATAAGCCCAACTTAACATTTAAAATCAGGTCGTCTTATAAATAATGTAGTATTTTGAGATTACTTAGTGTTTTTCTCCTTCAAAGTGCTTTACAGGTCTTAATCTTAGTGACATTCGCCATTTGTCTTTGATGATCTGAATTTGCAAGGCTTGGGATAAGTCTGCTTACCAAAAACATAAAGGGGGAAATGTTGGTGCTGCTGAAGTCCATGGCAAGGCTCCCATTAGACTCCAGGAGGCAGCAGGGTTTCACCAAGGTTTTGGATGCCTGCAAATGCCTGCAGCCACAAAGGGTAATTGTCCGTAGTTTGTTCAGACACCAAATAGTTTGATGTGCATTGCTAATGTTCATACAAATAGTTTGTTTGCAGGAACTAATTAATTAGCATTACCAGGTTTTACTGGAGTTTCTCAATGCAAGGCATCCAGTTAAATAGTAAGTGACAAATTTACATATCAACCTTAGAAAGCCCAAGCACTTAAAAATCCTACGTTAAGCTCTCAAATTTCCAGATATAAAAATACCTCATCAGAGTTCTTTCTGTCTTTTTATTTCAAGCCTCTAATATTCATATTCAATTGCTTTTTCTAAACCCTGGGAGGCTAAGAAAGTCTGAACAAAGCACATTGTCATAAGAGCACCTGATTCCACAACCAACAGCTTTATAATATTACAGTTCTGATAATAAAATAGAATTGATATTGCTGGTATGTGGGTATTTTGATTGCCTAGAGAATTTCCAGCTCTTGCTGGTATGATGCATGCAACGTGCTAACACATGTGTTTGAGAAACAAGTGTTCTTCCCTCAGCTACCCTTCGTTAACTTTGTTTGCAGTGATTCTTTTCTAGAAATGAGTAAGCAAATGAGGAGATGCCTGTGAAATCTGCTTTTTAGGTCAGCATTAGTTCTACATCAATTGCATTTTTGTGGCAGTGTGGCCTATCTATGCTATGGCTTGTGTCCCCCAGATATATGTGTCACGTGAGCTCTGGAGTCGCTTAAAAGGGTAGAATAGGATGGAACGGTTGCTGATTCATTGCTTGGCATTTTGTTACCCATTTTGCATTCATTTCAAGGGCTGAGATAATTTCCTAAAGTTTTGAGATATTTCATGAAGCGTGCTTTAAGGCCAGGAGGAAACCTGTACTTTAATTATTAAGGAGATGAACAATTAACGTACTTGGAATAGCAAAATAATTGCAGTTTCGCATCATCTTGCATGCTGACAGCACAGTAGTGGTGGTGTGCGTGTTACACGCGTGGCTGCCTTTCTGTGGCAGGGAATCTAGACCTGCTTTAAAATCAGTAAGAAAACCAAAGCATTTGCTGAATGCTGGAAGAAGAAAAATGTCTGAAATCTTCCCATCAGGTTGTTATATTGCATGAACCACCTTATCTTGCAGAAAGCAGTAGGCTCTTAGAAGAGAACAAAACAGGAGGTTGCTTAGCAAATGAAAGATGAGAGCTCTGAAATTCTTCTTAAAGGCTTTTTTTTCTCCTAGCTTGATGTTTTGAAAGTTGGCTCCTTTTTTTTTCTCCCTTATGTTTTGATTTGGTTTTGGTATTAAATGCTGAAGTGGTATAAGTGGAGCGACTCAAACCCACACAGTGTTGTTTGATATCAAATGTGATGTGATGTAACACAAGGTGGCACAGCAGAACCTAATACTATGCACTAGATAAGGCAGATTTAGCTAAAGATGTGCCTCCCACATCTTCATCGGGATTTGCACAGCGGGAAATGGAGCAGACTTGGAGCTGTGCAGCGAGAAGGGTTTTATTCCACCCAGTTTTTCCTCCTACCCTTACATACTGCCTGTGTGGCATTTTGGTGTTCATGTACTTGTAAATAACGAGTTTTTATCAGCCACGTTGCAGCAGGTAGGTGCAGTGGCTGCTGCCCTGATTTGGCATTATAATAACCAGTCATAACAGAATTAATGAGGTAGCAGGAATCCAAGAAAGGTCTTTGTTTAGCACTGTAATTAAATACATTGGGAGAGTCATTAAAAGCAATAGCAGGTGGGCAAAACCAAGGAAGAAGGATGGCTTTGTAATGGAGTATTCAATGGTTTTGTTCTGAGACAGATAGTTTCTAAATCTGTACCCTCATCTCTCTAAGTCTCTCTGTTCTGAATTTATTTTTTTTTTCCCATTCTGCATTGGTATTTTGTTTATTCATTTTCATGTTTATTTTTTCTTGGTCAGGTGGACTTATTTTTGTGATGATGATAATTAGGACTATACCAGGTTTAAGACCCTGTTACAACAATGTCTTTTGTGCCAGAAGACCTACAATGTACCATGAGTCGGACTCGAGAAGTTGTCAGGGCTTGTAGACCAGAGATGACACAGCTGGCTGAGGATTCTGGGATAGATCAGAGCCCTGGGGCTGAGAGCACATAAAGGTAAAGTTGACAGGGATGTGGCAGGTGAATGTCAGTCCCCAGAAGTTTTGACTCCACCCTTACTATTAAGGATTAGTTTCTGAGATATACAGTTACATACTTGGAATTATATCAAGTTACTGACTTATTTCTATAGAAAACTGTATTTTAAATCAAATAAATTCATGTTTTGTGAAAACATCTGCAAACACTGTCCTTTAGTAAAGATTTTCTGCCTTGGCATGCCATGCGTACATGTGCACCCCCCAGGGCTGAGTCTGGATAAGCATTCTATAAATATTACCTTATCATTAAGGGATGTTATTTAATAATAGCAACATCAAACCAGTGCCGAGAGAGAGCCCTGCTTGTAGGCATCCCCTTTGTGCAGGCTGCTCTCCAAATATGAAATACGAGAATCTGCCATAAGCCACAAAGGTCTGAGCGTGTGGATTTACACCTTGTAACAGTGCTGTGATAAGTCTGAAGACAAACACCCTCACTGAGCAGAATAAATACAGATGTGACAATAGCAAAATATGGTTTCTGCTCTACCAGTGTCCTCTGTGCTAAGCTTGGCGTGGCACTTGAGATTGGCCTGGAGGTGCTGCTGCCCTTCAGTCCCCACATGGCCCACGGGACAGCCAGTTGAGCAGAGGGGGGTTGGGACTGGGCATCTTCAAAATTGCAGCATACCCAAAAAATTTTGAGATGTGTTCTAGAAGTAAACTTTGCAAGTCATGGATTTTGTGGGCCTGTGGAAAAGGTTAGGTGCCTTCATGCGTATCTGCACACGTATGCTTATGTATATGAAAAAAAATAGATAATACATGTGTACACACACACACTTATCTATGTGAAAAGAACGTGAGGATTTCTAAGTACTTTCCAATTCCGGTGTTTACCTTCTCAAATTCGTGAGATTTCAGGAATGAATGTCTATGTACATATTTGTTTATATATTAACAGAGATTTTCATCTAAGCATATGACTCCAACAGCTTGAGCTTTAGGAAAAACTCTCAAGTTAATGAGCTTCAAAATAAAAATAGAAGTAGTACTGACATGCTTTGAACCATAGGCTAGATGGGTAATTGTCACACTAACCCTCAGTCCCTTTATTATCTTGCTGTCTTGACATTACCGTTTGTATCTTACTACATCGTTTAATTTATATTTTATAGTTATTAAATAGCATTTTATTAGCCTCTATCTTCTTTATCACTTCTAAAATCAATTCTGATTTGACATGCTGAAAATATGACTGAGACTTCAATTACGAGGAATTCTTTAGCATCCTGACCAAGAATGAGTAATTGAGGCTACCACAATTTAACATCTTTCGAGCACCTATAACTGAAATTCTTATTAATGGCAATAATATACTGTGCCTCATTATGTTTTTTTGCCAGTGCCAATGGGTTAATAATGCCCGAGATGTCTCTTGACAACATCACTTTCTTAGCATTAGCATTGAAAGTTAACATTAGAAACGTAGCATTTTTCATTTTATTTGGTAGTTTCCAAATTTGATTTATGGCAGGGCTATATTCCTGCAGTGTAAATTGTTCTCTCGCTTAACGCTTGTATTGCATAGCTAATCTTTTTGCTAGTGCAGTGACACTCTTGTTATGCAAATCATGATGATACGCAGAAAAGTTGGGCATGGACAAGGTAGGAGTTTTCTTGATGGCACTCCTTTTGCTGGTATGCAGGTTTAACTCTCTTGCAGCAAATTATTCTGGTGTGTTTTCTTATTCTTTCTCCAATCTGGAAAAGATCAAAAGATCAAATTCCATCTTTTTTTTTTTTAGATAGTATTTGTCCTTTGTTAGAAATTTTTTGGCAGTGGATTATATAGAATCAAGGGGATTGCTTTGTCACCACCAATATCCCCTGCCCTGTTCCCCAGCAGCACTCGTGGCCATTAGCATTAATTATTTAGAGTTCCTTGTTCTGCACACAGAAAGCAGCGATCAATGTGCACTGCCAGGTATATGGTTGTGTACTCACTGACTCCAGTATTTTACCCCTCTTGTTTTCTTTGATACAGCCTTTGTTTTTTATTCAGCACGGTGTAAGCAGCACTATTTAGAAAGCTTGTTATTTTTTTTTTCCAGGCATGAACATTTTCTCTGTAAATGCTGACCTTGTGACACAGTCTGTAACGGTTCTTTTCTTGCTTTTTTTTATTCATCTGCTGCTAACTTTCAGCTGTTACGCATTCTGGGCTGCATACCATGTAATGGCAAAACCAAATGGGTGACCTTTTCACCTAGGCTCCCTTCTGGCCTGTTTTGCTATTGGATATGGATAGTCCACAGAGAGTCCTGATTGGAAGTGCTAAGCAATCATGAGAAGTGAAGATCTAAACACAGTTGTTCTTTCCTTTCATGTGCAAAACCACCCCAAAACTGAAAAATATTGAGCAGTAACCACAGACTTTGTAAGCAATAAATAAGATGACATGTCTGGCCTCTAGACTGACTTTTAACAATTTCAAGTGCCTTTGTCCTGTGGGTGGATTGTGCAGACTTGTACTGAATTGTTCCAACTGCAGCTGAAATCCCATTGAAATATATACTTTTTTTTCATGTTATGGAGGGAGAAGTGTTCGTACGAACTGGCCTTCACATAACCATGCTGTTCAGATGGGTTGACTAGATGACTCCTGTGGTGCCTAGACATAGATCTTCCTTAATATTCAACTTTTGATCAATTTGATTCACTATCTCTAAAACACAGGGCTGTGGAACAGGGCATGATGTATCTGGTAGTTTTTGAGCATTTGTGGCCTTCTGAGCTCTCACCGAAGTCAGGCCCAGGCTATGGTTTGAATTTGTAGTCACACATTGCATTTTGTATATGCTCAGTAAAAGAATTTGCCATGTATTGTGGTCATCCCATGTTACTTTAGTTGCATAAAGACAAAAAGTTTTCTCAATTTTCCTATAAAAACTGAGGACCACTGCATGTAAGAAGAAGCAACACTTGAGGTGACTTCATAGTTTTGTCCATGGGTTCTTCCATGAAGCTGTTGTAGGTAGGGTTAGGGTATTTGGAGCTGGGAAGCTCCAAGAGCTTTACCACATAAGGCTGCAAAAATAACACAAGCTAAATAACATGAAATTAACTGGGTTATGGTCTTACTTCATGGACCACATCACTCACGACATAATACAGTGTCACACAACAGAAATACTGCTCCTGGTGGGTAATGGCATTAAGAGTGTTGAAGTCGTGGTACAAAACTTGCTTAATGATTTGCATTTTTTCCCCTATGTTACAAAATGTAGTTGAGCAGATGGATGCAGCCAGCTGTACATAAGAGCTTTAGGGAGTACTGAGGAGAAAAGAGAAAGGTTTTTGTTAAGATAAATGTAATAATCTCTGTGATAATTAGTTTAATTTAGATCTCTGCATCTGACTCATTTTTGACTAACCTTGTATGAAGCCTTTCTTGCCTTGCTGACGAGTCAGTGAATTTAGTTTGATTACAATCCCTTTTTTGTGCTTGTGGATTGCTCACTGATCACTGATATTTTTCATTAAGCAGTTGCTTTATTACATTGCTATTTAGAGGGGAGTAATTTGTGTTTTCTAATTAATTTAATTCCAGGCACATTTAGTAAGTAGCTACAATGAGCCCATTCAAGAGGGTTTAGGTCATATTGACATTGTTTACCAGATGTGCTCATTTGTTTTAAAACACTGTTAACTCTGTGATGACAATAACCCCATTGGGTTGCATGATTCTTCCACTGTCCCTAATCTGCACCTCCAAACCCCCCACACAATTAGAAAATGTATTTCAGGTACTAGGGAGAGTTGTCCATAAGCATTAAATCACAGAGGAATTATATTGCAAATAGTGTCAATGTAAACTATTACTATTACATTATGAGATTTGAGGACAGAGAGGCAGAGAAGCCTTTTGACTTCTCGTAGCCAGGGATGTGAATGGTATTACTCTAACCACTAAAAAATGGGACACCACCAAAGAGATGCAAACTGGCTGTTAAGTCCATGCTTGGCCCCTTTACCACTTAAAAACTTACAGTGAGGTTTCAGGAGAGAACAGGGCAGCTGGGGGGAGGAGCACAACAAGCAAGGCATGGCATGAGCCTTGGGGAGTGATGGGACATAGTGTAATCAAAAAGTGAATGTTATAATTCATAGGTGTCACCATCCCAAACTTATAAGGATGGGTGACTGTTTATGCTGGAAACTTTTCGATAAAGATCAGCGTTTTCTTGCTAATGATGCTCCCAGGATTTGAGGGTTATTGAAGTGCTTCGTGTTCATTGCTGTTAAATACTGTATCTTTTCCATCATCTGAGCATGAAAACTACATATTATACTTATCATTTGCGCATTCGACCTGCTGTGTCAGGAGCTGGGGTTTTAAATGAGACCCTAATTAGAGGAATAAATAAATTTTCTACAGGAAAATCTGCAGGCAGGTTATTCCCCTGACCATAAACTTGTCCCATGAAAAACTACCAACATTTCTTAACATGTTCTGTAGTCACTTATTTTGGTAAAAAGTCAATTACTGCTTGTTCTGCAGCAAAGTCTGGCACAGAGCAGTGACACTGTAAGATTCATCGACCCCTGAAGGACCCACCAAACAATGGCCTTGTATGTTTTTTCCATTATTTTTCAACCATTTTCCATCTCTTTTGGATTGGAACAGCCAAAATTAATGACAAACATTGAAGGAAAGGTTTGTTCAGCAGTTCATACTTAGTAAATTTTTACATTTAGTGCTTACGATGCAATAAACTGAATTCTGGTACAATTTGAACCAACAGCCCAGCTGCATCTCAGCTTTATTTTTTTTGCAGGGAACACTTAAATTGCTGTAATACCTTTTGTGGCTCATGTTGGTCTGTTACGGGTGCGTGCGTGCATGGGGATCTGTTCTACCTATTGATTTAATAGGAAAGAGCATCTCTTGGAAAGGGAGAGTAAACGTGTGTGCATGCATGTGGAAGGGCAGAGAGAGAGAGAGGGAGACTCTATCTCTTGTGTTTATCTCTTGTGATAAATGATGCCTGTTAAAAACGTGACTTGCCATGAACGTTATTAGTGCTTTCCTCTTTAAGTGTATTATACAAATACAGTCACTGTCAGCAGAAATGAAGCTGTGGTCTTCTTTGCTTAGCTCAAACAGTTTTGATGTTTCGTTGTCCCTCGATCAATCAGTGCCTGGAGGGGTATCAGCTATTGACTGGGAAAGCATCAGAGTGACGTGCAGAGCACAGATATTCCTCAAAAGCTGAAAAAAAATCATTTAAAATACACATTACAGTTTGCATTTCAGTCTGCGAACTGGCAGCAAAGGGAGCTCCGTTTATCATTTTTAATTGTGGATCTTCCCTATTCAGAACTAACATCTCCCAGATTACCTTAAAATGAGCTTCTTCCTAGACAGATTTGTAATTCACTTGCATCACTTATTTTATTCTCTCTGTAAAATTTAGACAAGGGCATGGGTTTTAGCACAAACAAAATGCATAAAGTAGAAAACATAATGCGGCATAAATGCCACATAAATCACACCCTAAAGACAAAAGCAGATTTCAAACATCTGAATTACTGAGCACTTAATGTGGAGTGTAAGCTGTGTTTTGGTTTATGTTTGTTTTCTGGAGTATCACACAGAGCAAAACATGGGGAGTTCCCTCTCTTCCAACAGTGGAGGAAAAGGAAGGTGATGTGCAAAATGCCCAGGAAAGAGCTTTTCCTGCATTGTAGGTAAAAAGTGTCTCCTTTGCTGCTGGGAATTGAGCTACATGCAGAAGTAGTCAATAGAAATCGCACTTCAGTTCTCTTGCTCATCACAGAGTGAGTAAAAGGCTGCTCCAAAATGCAAAATTGTCCTTGAAAAAAACCTCCTCTGGTGCCCTCCCAGTTGTTTCTTCCCATGCAGCAACCACAACCTGTGTAAGCCCCCCTTCTCTGAGCTCCCTTGCATCCCCTGCAAGGGTCAGGACATTTGCAGTGCTGTTTTCAGGCTTCCGCTCTCTGAAATTGTAAATAACAGATAAAATCTCTGGCTTGAAAGATGTACACTTAGGATGGACAGGAAGGAAAATACGTTTTTCCATAACATTCACATTTTTAGGGATAAAAGCTTCCTCCTCCGCATGCTTTTGTTTTCCTTTGCCCAGCCTGTGCCTCCCAGCTCAAACTGATGCCCATTTTCCTTTCAGAAATCGATATCTAGAGAAATGCTTTTTAAAAAATCAACCTGTTTCCCCTGCGCCGCCGCGATTGGTCCGATAAAATCGCCGAGCCGATCGCGTCAAAAGGAAATAGCCTGGGCTTAATTGTAAGCTAAGTCTCCCGTAATCCAGGGGAGCATTTGAGATTCTGCCCGGGCGCTGAGGGCTGTGGGTTTCTCTCCCAGCCTCCCGGCTGCTGCAGCACAAGTCAGCATAGCTAATGCAGATAGAGCTCTCCCCCCGCTCCCTCGTCCCCGCTCCCGTCTCTCGCTCCCTCTCCCTCTGCTTTGATTCGATATGAACAGACTGGTAACTCCGATGCGAGAGGGAAAGCTGACATAACTCTGCAGATGGCTACGTTCGGATGATACACCTAGGGATTTTGCTTTCAGGGAAGGTAACGTTTACATGCTAATGTTTATTTTTCCCTTGTTGCCATTTTTCAGGACTGCCGGTCCCAAAGAAGAGCCCAAAGTCGGTAAGCACTTTTCAGCTCCTATTTTTGTCTGTTTGCCTGCTTGGAAGGAGAAAGGCATGAGTTTGGTTTGTGGGTTTTGATTGTTTTAACTTGTCTTTCGTTTGCAACCATGATTACCTTGCACGGCTCCTGCTGCATGGGGAGAGGAAAGAGGAATGCAGTACGGAAGGGGGACTTGTTTGCAAATAAAGCCTCAGGTTTACAGATCCTCTTTCCTGACAGATTGAGCTTCTCTGTCATTTAACTTAGCAATAAAATAAAAAAAGCTATTGTTTCCTTTTGGAAAGATGGGAGGCTCCACCTTCTTGCCAGATAGCAATTCCTGTTGGGTGCTCCTAGGCACCAATCTTTTCCATTAACTCCCTGAGTTTTCTCGAGTACCCTTGGCTGAATTAACAGAATGGGAAAGCATGCACCTTGTCAGGAGAGACAAAGCATGAATGGAGCATGATTACAGTTCCCAGGGAATACAGTCAGCTGTCCAAGTGCTTGCTCTGGAGGCGTTGTCATACTGAGCAGGATTGTGCTGCAGGTGTGAGATTCCTCGTTTTTGTAAAAAAAACCCCAAGAGAACAGTATTTTCTTGTCCCTTCTGATCCTGTTTCCATGTAAAGCCATTGCCTGGATGACATGCTAGCTAATAGCCTGGGAGCTGTGATTTGAAGTATCATTAAAGCTCTGTGCATGATACTGTCCAAGATATTAACACATTATTGGTATGCAACAACAACAAAATGGTTTAGTTTTGAAGGAAATTGAATACTTAAAGCCTGAAAGTTAAGTTATCTGTTGAGAGGGAGGGGGGAAAAGAGATTTCTCTCCCAGTAGATTTGAGGAAGCAGAGCGAATGAGATCTTTGCCGTGTTGTAAACCGGTGCAAAACTTCACTGATGATCCCCGATGGGTGCCAAAAACTGCAGCTGGGCACAGCCCACCTCGCTGCAGACCTGGGCAAGAGGTTTGTGAACAGGCTGAGCAGAAGGCTCCTGCTTTTAATATGAGTTCCCTGTTCATCCAAAAAAGAAAGCCCTGAAATAATTAATGTGATTCTGATGGCTTAGGGCAGCGCTGATTAAAGTCACGTGAGCCCAGGCCTCTACCATTGTCAGCTCACATTAATGTTGAGAGGCAGAAGTGCGGGGTGTGCTCCCTCGCAGATCACAGGCATGTCAGACCCTGCACGCTCGCTTCTGTCACACGCGGAGATTATTTCAGCCTTCGGTAAAACGGAAGCGAGTGTGTAAAATCCGTACACGTCTGGCACGTTTCTTTTCTCTGCCTGCACTTGTTTCCCCGGTCAGAGCAGGAGGGACTGCACTCGATCCTGACTCTGACTTCTATCGTTAGACCAGCCCCGATCAATGAGTCTCGGTCTGTTCAGAGCATTGAGGCTCCCACGTGGAGGCTCCCACTCTGCCACACACACATTTGGCATCAGGTCAAGCGGGATCCTGCCATGTCAGACACCTCTCTGGTGGGCAGCAATGCACTGTAGAAACCTGAGCAGCATCTAAATCCATGTGGGGATAATCCTGCCTTGGTAAACAAAGAGGAGACTGCTTGCAAACAGGTGTAGCCCTGTAACAGCAGATTTCTGCCTACTGTTTGCTTTGAGGAGGCAGTCAGCCTTGGGAAAGCAGTCCCCTTCCCTTGCGTGCCTCTCACAAACCCCTCTCACCTTGCTCTAGGGTCCCTCCAGTAATTTTTACTATGGCCCTGGGCAGTACTGTTGCCTCTAAAGCACAGAATTCACAAAAATCAGAGCCTCCTATTCCCCCTGCCTGCACATCGGATCGTTTGCATCAGCAATTAGCGGAGATGTTTTACACTGCCGCATTGTGAGACGGCTTTAATGACCGACCGCTCCTCGGAGGGGCAGAGCAGAGCGTGTTGGAGCTGGCACAGCTGCTCCTTCATTCCCAGGCATCAGTGACATGTATGGGTTGAGCACTGAAACCTGGAGCAAAGCACCTTGGGGCACCTGTGTGCAAAGGAGGAAACTGTCCTTGGGGCCATCTGGGATGGGTTTACACCAACGCCAGAGCTCGTGTGGCCAGGGCGATGGTCCAACACATAAAAGCAGTGGTATGGCTAAACACCATCCTTCCTCAGTTTGGGCTGCTCAGCTGCAGGGCAGGGGGACCCTGTCCCTCTTGGCCATGGAGATTCCCACCTGCCCTTGGCCTGGCAGGGGAGAGCCAGGCCTGCCCCACTGTCATGTTTCCCTGCTGGGATGTCGTCTCCCTGCACCCCGCCCTGGCATTTCCTGGGGATGGTTTGTTGCACTCCATCCTCTTCTGCTTCACTCGGTGCAGTCATGAGCCCTCTCTTGTTACCTCTCTTGTCCTTCCCCAAAGCCCAGACACTCCCGACATACTGCCAACGCTGTCTCTTTCTCAAACAAACCCTGTTATTAACTATCAGCCCCAGTCCTGTGTTCCCAAAAGGCTGTTGGATACCTCCCGGCTGGGAGGAGGTGTTTTAGTCCCTTGGAGAGGTTTGTTAGCACTGGGGCTGTGGCACAGTCTGGGCAAGTTATTCTGTCTTGAGCTCGTTTTTCCTGGGCTGTATTTTTCAGCCTCTGTGTATCTTCTGATGAGGTTTTTCTCTTTTACTCAGTTTTTAAGGAGAGTTTTTCAAACTTGGTGAAAGAGCCAGATAAGTAAAAAAAAGTTTGCAGCCATACATGGGACTGGGCACTTCCAAGTTCTTTCTTCCCCCTTCCTGTTCACAGCAGCTCTCTGTGCTGATTTTTGGTTTGCAGTTTCCCATTGATTCTTTTTTAGATGAAAATAGATAATATTTATGTATCGACTGTCTGGGGATATACGTTTTCAGTGTGCAAGTTCTCTAGCATAGCAATTTCCCTTGCAATTATCTTGGTATAACATGGATAAAACAAACTTTTTTTGTTTTCTTTTTTTTTTTTCCCCCTGTTGCTTGCATCAAAATGCTCCACAAGGGGGCAAAGATTCCCATTTCCAGCTCCATTTGCTGTCTGTGCCAGGACCAGCTTCTCCAAAATGCTCTAAAGCACAAAATCTGCAGCTAGATCATCAGAAGACGGGATCACTGCAGGGGGGAGAAAATGCTAAGCTCTTCCAAAAATCTTTTTTTTTTTTTTTTTGGATGTAAATACATTGTCAGCATAGCTGAATTGTGGCCAAAAATGCAATTCCTCTATGCAGTCTGTCTCTGACAAGAGCCTCGCCACGTATTTTGGGTGGATAGGCAGCACTTGGAGCTCTGCTGACATCCTGTTTTTGTCAGGAGGAGACATTGATTCCACAGCATAAGTGTTTGTACATCTCATCCCTCTTCATTCAGAGAACATTTTTTCCCCTCACCTTGAAATGCAGTGGGAGGAAACCACAGCAACTCTTCCCTCTTGCAGTTTTCTGCCTGGAGAATCCCATGCCAAGAAGCTTTGGTGTCCGTTCATGCCGCAGGACATGCTCCCTGCCACCATCACCTCTTCTGCTGCGGGTTTCTCTCTGCCTGACACAGACATACACAACTGCTGCTAATAATTAGTATCCCATCTCTGCCTGCAGCCACCTCTCAGCCATGTCACAGGCCTCGGCTGTTTTAGCAGTCGCTGTACGAAGAAACATCTAATTACTCTTTCATTTAGCATGAATGACAAACAGGTCTCTGCTGTGTATCTGTAGCTTTTTCCAGGCACTTGGAGACTTTTGTAACCAGTTTTCCTCCTGTCTCCTTTTGAAACACAACAGCTTCAAGTTCCCCAGCTCACATCACCTTTCCTATTTTCTTCCCTCCCTGTAATCAGAGGACAATGTAGTGCTCAGTGTGGGCTCACTCAACCTCTCTGAGGGAGAAGCTGCCTTTCAGGTTGGCAAATGCAGTGCATGTGGCTGGAAATGGGATTGCACAGTGGGGGGAAGAAATCCTGGAAGGCTGATGTGTCTCCAAACCCTGACCGCTGCTGCCACCTCTTCTGCAGCAATTGCCCCCACAGCTGCACTTGGAAATCCGAGCCACACTGATGTTCCTGTTAACCTCAGCCAGTGGGGAAAGGGCAGCTAGAAAATACTTTCTTCCCAATAGTACGTTTTCTTCATCTTATGTTTTGCAGGACAAGCACTACAGAGTTTCAGCAAAGGTGTAGGGAAGCTGGTACAGGCCATGCATGTCAGACCTGGGGCTTGGCTAGGGCATGAGAAGCTCCAGCCTTCCACATATTTATTTTGTCATGGCTGTAATACAGTACCAAGTGGACTCAAGGTAGTCATTGTAGTCTTGATTTCTAGCCACTTTTGGTTAAGAGTCTTTCTGGCAAGCTATTTAGTCTTATCAACAGCTCTGGAGGGTCAGAGGTGCTTTTGCTGACTTGAGTAGTTCAGTGCCCCATGCTCCTGAAGCTACTGTCAGAAGTCAACATGATTCAGCTGATCTGCTTAATTAGCACTGAAAAACTTGATCAACATCTCAGGGTGAGGTCAGAACCACTCGCTCTGCAGTGGTTTGTCACCAAACAGCCCCATGCTCATCTGGCACTGATTTAGCTGCTTTCCTGCCCATGTGTGAGCTGAGTGAGCTGGACAGTCAGATCCAGACCTAGGAGGATCATTGCAAAGCTAGGACAAGGTAGGAGATGAAGAATCCATCCTTTCATTGACATATCATGAGGTCATCTCTCTTGGGAAAGCTGCACCTTTGCACTGAGGCACAAAGTTCTTCATCTGAGCAGTCCCTGTTGCAGAAGCGCCACAGAGAGCAGGTTGGTCAGACCCCTGCATGTCCACCTGGTGATGACGATGTGCTGAAGCTGATCCAGCAAATGAAAAGGAGTTTGGCCCCAAACCTTTTTGGCCTCATCTGGTGATGTGAAAGTCGATTAATATTGTCTTGAATTAATTTAGTTACATATATTCGTTATTTCCATGGCTGCGTTCCTGTTTCTCTGTTCGCCTCTTTGACTTCTAAATAGAGACATTTCAGGCTTTCTGAAGGAGTTATTGTTTGGAAAAACAACTGTGTCTATGAAGTTTTCCTCTATTTCTCCAAAATATCTGTGTATTTGCAGTTGCAACTCTAGTTTAATTAGAGGCGGTTTTGCTTGAGATACTCTGACACTTTGCAACCCAAATAGAAAACAGAATTTATAGTTTGTTTGATATTTAGACCTTTCATATTATAAAGTGAGAGCACTTTTTAAAGTTCAAACTTTGTTTCTTTTTAAATCAGAAAGTTTTCAGAGAGTTCTCAAAATTTCCCCAAGGGCTGAATAAAAAAGCTTCACATTTTAGTCCTTGTATTCCAGCTTCTGTAAACCAGCTATTTCCAGTGAGAGTGGCCTGAAGTTTCGCAGGATGCTTGTAGTTATTTTAGTAGTTTGGCCAAACAAATAAAACAATCCAGATGGCTGGACTGAGAGTTGTAAAGTGTTTTTTCTTTATTTTTAAGTTACAAAGGAATGATTATCCCCAGCATAGATGTTTTAAAACTGCCTTTTTTAAAAACTGAAGGGCTGCATGTGAATTAGCTTCTTTTACCACTTAAAAAGCTGAAAATGTTTGAAATTGGTTCAGATATTTGTGTTTGAAAGTCTGCAGATGAGCGCTCACAGCAGGTATGCTTTGTTCAAAATTGCTTTACAGGACAAAGGCAATTTCACATTCTAGTCAATCGAGATATCGTTTCAAAAATGCTGGTAGTTGATCAACAGCTCAAATCTAAGGCTGTGAGGTCAAAGTCATTTGGGTTGTTGGAGCCATTTTTTTTTCTCAGTGTAAACATAAAAATATGTGTGAATTAAAAAAAAAAACAACAAAACACAACAGAAAAAAAATTATTAAGACTCAAAAAGAGAGCACTTTCTTATGGTGACTTTGTCATTAATTGAGCCCTGCTATCATGGAGCACTGGCTGCCTGGAGTTTTGCAGAGTAAAGAAGGGGATCCCCCTCTGTGTTTGCCGCTGGCTTTTCTCCCAACCCCTGCTTGGTTTTCTATGGAGAAGTGCCAGAAAGTGGAGGCTCCTGTTGCAATCTTTTCGGGTACCCCCTGCCAGCAAGAGGCTTTGAATTTTTGTCTGAGGTTTCTTGGTATGAGTGGCTGACCCCTTATAGCCAGGAAATTGTGGATGTTGTAAAAACAACCTGTAGGATGCTTTTTTCTGGCCACCCTCTGTGTCACAGCAGCCCTGGGAACGTGCCAGTTCCTTGTGCCGGAGCAGGTGGGAGACTGGGACTCAATCTTGATGCCAACCCAAGGTCATCTCAAAAGAGCATTAAAAAGCATTTGCTGTACAGTTTGGGGAGCTCTTGTTGAGGGAGGATTTTTGCTGCATATTGAGTAGTACAAATCCTAGCAATGCAAATGTGACTTGTGCTTCATTTGAGCACACCGTTGTGAATTTGAGTTAAGAATTATGTACCCTGCTTAGCTAAAGATTGAGCAGACAGAGCTCTTGACATACTGCTTTTGAATAAGCCTTGAATTTAGGCCGATGTATTCTTTCCTGTTGTAATACACTTAATTAAAACAAGGAAACCAAACTGCAAGTAGACAGTTTCACATTTGTGGAGGTCTGCTGTAATCCTGTGGATGCTCTGGGAAGCAGAGACCTGAAAGTGGTACTCTGTTGTCCACCCACTTGTGATGTGGGGGTTGCAAGAACTGCAGAGGAAAAGTGATCTTTCATAGTAAGGGCTGTGCTAGCATCTGTTTCAGAGCAACTACTGAAGTTTTCACAGTGAAATCTGGTAGTTTTTCCTTTTTCTTGCAGGCTCAAGTTAGACACTAATGTTATCGGAGTAGAAGGTTGTTGAGTCTTTCTGCTTTAATACAGGAAAAAATAAGTGCACTGAAACTAGTAACCTATAATGAGATTTAGATTTTTTTATGTGTGAGATGGAGAACTGCGTATTTTTTTATGATAAATGACTTTATTTTGCATATCTCTTTCTGTCAGTCTGCCTCTCAAAATCTGTCATTGGGGAATTTAACTGTACCCAGCATTAACTGGTGGCAGAAAACCTGTGATTTATATATTTACTTATGTGCATGCAGAAACCCTGATCAAAGAAGGGAGAAAAATTGATGGAAAACACCCACTCAAAGACCAATAACCGTCTGTTCTCTCTCTCTCTCTCTCTCTCCATTCGCTTTCTTCCTTACAGCAACCACTTGAAAGGAAAGACAGCCAAAACAGTTCTCAGCACAGCGTCTCCAGCCACCGCAGCGGGCACACCGCTTCCCCCGTTCACAGCACGCAGGTGCTGCCGGACTACACCGCCGCAGAGGCGCCGGCTGCGGACCAACCGGACAGTTCTGGGCAGAAAAAGCCAGATCCATTCAAAATCTGGGCCCAGTCCAGGAGCATGTATGAAAGCCGACGTGAGTATGAAGCAGGTGTGGTTGCTAAGGCTACGGCTCTGGCAGCTGCTCCCTGTATATTTTCTTTGCGAAGAACTGAATCTTTTAGATTTATGTTGAAAATATAAGGCTTCGGTTTGTTAATTTGGTATCTGTCAGTGATATCTACTTTATAGAGGTGCAGTTTCCTCTCTGATGAGGAATGAATTTAGATAATCTCTAGGAAAGGGCACTTAGACCAAAGCTTAATACAAAAAAATCCCTTTAAAATTAAAGACCTTCTTTTGCCCTATTTTTTTTATTTTGCTTTTAAATTAGGCTGAAAGAGAATTTCCAAGTTTGTTATCTAGATACTAAACTCTTTTTTGAGGTTAAGACCCATTGTCTGATATGCACAGGGATTTCAGTAAGGAGGGGAAGTATTTAGTTTGCTGAAATGCATATCAAATGCTTTCCAGTCTCACTCTGGGGAGGAGAAAATCCAGCTGAGCGATTTTACTTTGACCAGGGTGGACACTTTAACAATACAGATATCAAATGCATATTGTAAGTGGCTTTTATGACAATTAATAATCTGCACACTTGGCTAATAGTTCAGCAGGGCTTTGACTCTGCTCCAAGACTATAAATATGATTTCAGTTTCTTCTCTGCAAACCAAATAAACACGCTGGCTTTGCTTTAATTGCACTGCTGAAGGTGATTGGATCTGTAAAAGCTTCTTAAAGAAAGAGTTAGAGTATTAGGTTCATTTTCTAAAGCAATAGTTACTTTAGTTTCAGAAAAGGGATCTTCAAAGTCTTGGTGCTGTGAGAGTATCACCTGCAGTTTGATTTTATTGTGCTAGCTGGAAATTGGTAAAACCAATATGAAATGAACATTACCCCCAAATGAAAAATGGCAGGACTGTTTTTTTCTGACCAAATGAATCACTTTGAAATCTTATAGCCTGGAAAAATTAAATCATGAGTCACAGTTTCCTGGCTGAAGATGCATCTCTTCAGATTGAATGTCTCAGCAGTACTGTTTGTAGGTGTCTCAGCTGCTGTGCACTGCTTCCCTTCCCAGGGATTAGGCGTAATGACCCTGTGGATCTTGGCCCAGGTCATGCTGATCTACAGAGAAGTGCAGTGACAGAACTTGCACATGCATCTCATTGAAATAGGAAAAAGGGATAGGAGCTGAGGGATGGTGACTCTTCAGCCCCTGCAGAGCTGTGGGCAGAGCTCCGCCTTCTCCTGCCTGGGTAGACAGGGCTGAGGTGTCCCATGGCACCAACATTACCCCTGCACAGTTCACGTGGTTCCCGTAGGCACTGTGCTGGCATTGCCTCTGACCCCCTGCAGCTACTTAGCTAATTTCTAATTAACTGTTTAACTCACACTAATTAGTCATTAGTATCAGCTTAGCAGCCTTAACTCCTGCCTGGTTTTCCTGATAAAACCTGAGGCTGAGCTGGAGAAATCCTGAAGTGCACAGGCAGACCCTTCTGTGTCCACCTCCAACTCAGTGTGCTAAATCCTCCCTCTTTCCTCAGTGGCTGCAAGTATCTTGTGGAGGTTTTATCCTTGTCTGTGATTAGAGCCCTTCCAGAGGCCTTTTCACAGTCCCTTGACCTGCTGGTTTCCCACACCCCATCTCTCCCTGTGCCACAATCCATGATCTGCTACACCCCTTCAGCTTCCCTGTCTCACCTCTTCGTGGTCCAGCATCTCTGTAGTGGGGTTGGTTCTCTTCTACTGCTTCAGTCCTTGTCTCCTGCTTCTTCAACCAAATGAGACCTACCTGTTTGAACATCAGTGCTTTTCTACTGCCTTTTTGTCCCATCACCATTACCTTCCCAGGCAGGTGTTTTCTAGGATTTCTTGGTATGATAGCTAGAGAGAGAGAATGGCATTGGAGTATGGCAGCAATGTGATATGGTTATGTCTCCCTGTAAGCATGTGCCACTAGAAGTGTCCAAGAGCCTATGAATTTCTGACGCTAAGCTGGAGTGAAACACATTCTGTGGGGATTAACCTGCACTCTTAGTGACATGGCTTTGCTGTGCCTAATGAAAGGTGAAGAAAACAGGAAAGATGTAAGTCTAAGTGAAAAAGGCAGTTGGATGTGCCTTGTCTCCTGTCGCAGTCTGATCCCAAAGCATGACTGGTGGTTTTATTCAGAGGTCAGTGATCAACTCCTCCTTCCCTCACCAAGCCCTTACCTTTCGTCGCTCTCAACAGTCTCTTAAATGGAGACTGTGGTTCACAGCTGAACCACAGCTCTTCTGCCCTGGGAGCTTGGGGTGACTCACCATGTTTTTTTCCCTGTGTTTGGTCTGCATGAAAAGTGGGCAATTGGTGGCTGCTTTGTTATGAGCATCGATCATCTCTTTGAGACTCACTTCCCAGTGTGGCCCAAGCACTGTCTGCATGGCTCTCAGACCACTCGTAGGGAGCTCTGCTGACTTGGAGCACCACAGACTGCAGGATGGGAGAAATTGTTCCCTGGGCCTCCAGTTTCACCGTCTGTCTGCTCCACACGTGCTGTTCTTTGTGGGTTTGCCCAGCTGCAGTTCAGTTTAACTCCAGTGCCTTCTTTGGCTGGCAGTGATACAGTCATATCGTTGCTTTCTTCTTTGCTTGAGCACCCATTCCCTTTGGCTTTGGGACTGAGGTTAGCATCTCCTCTCCCATGGCATCCGTAGCTATGGGTGCTAGGTGTGACTCATCTAATGTATATCAGGAGGATGTCCCCGTAGTGCCAGTGCTGAGACTGGCTGATGCATCCTGTAACTGGGGCATTTGGTGGGTCCTAGATGCCCCCACTGCCCAAGGAGCTCCAGCTCAGCTCTCCCAGCTCTCCCTGCTGCCAAGTGCGAGGCTTGCTCTCTGTTGATTAATGGCCTTAAATTTTAATAAACCTGGAAAGGATTATAAAATGTTCTTTTGAGAGGCAGGGTTTTGAATTCCTCATAAGTGGACTGAAAAACAGCAACAACCCTTTGTGTCGAAGTATGTGATGAAGTTAAAAAAGGCAGAATTTTAGAGCATTATATCATCTTCAGTGTTTTATTTCGTCCTGTTTGTGAAATTGTTGAGTATAAAGAGAACATAGTGCAATTTTTCAAGTGCAGTTGACACAAAAAGATGAATTCATTAGCCCCAGCCCAGACAGATTTTTTTTTCATCTAAAAATAATAATATAAAGAGGGTTCATTCAATATATGAATATATCATCTCCAGGATGTTTCTAAGTAGTACTGAATGTATAATGACCACCTACTGCCTTTTTCACTGGGAGTGTGTCCCACTGTTATTAACATTCATAATAATAATGTAGACATGGAAAGTGCACTGGCAACATTTTAATTTTGAGAATTGGTAAAATGCATTCTTCCTTTCTTTGAGTATTCTTTGGATTAGTATTTCATTAAAAAAAGGCTATATTTGAATTATGTGACTTGTCTCACTGAAGCCATTGATAGAGCAGAATTTGGTTCAAAAGTGCCAGATAACCTATAATTTTGTAAAAGCATGTATTTTTTTATTTACTCAATTAATTTACTTAATATCAGGAAGTACTCAGATTCTGCAGAGGAGAGACACAGACGTTGCCTGTTTAGGGGAAGGGAGAAAAAAAAAAAATAAGGAAAAAAAAAAAAAAAAAGAAAAATTAAGAATTAATAATGCAAAGCTAAGCAATGGCTCCACAACTATGTCTGGACTCTGGCTGAGTGTCAGCAGATGAGAGCTGCAACTTCATTCAACAAACACGGACTAAAGTTCCTTGACATGCAGCTTCCTTGGGTGAGGGATCAGGGCTGCAAGGTGCTGAGTGCTTGGGCTCCAGTCCAAAGAAACTTATTTTCAAGCTATAACCCAAAGGAACTTGGATGCTTTAAGGCTGAGCTCGAATGCTCTGCTGCAATCTGGCCCAGAGTCACAACTCTTTGCTGGATTAAGGCTTTTGAGAATAGCCAGCTATTGTGAAAACAGATCATTTGGTGGCGATAACAAATGCACTCTTTGCTGGTGCTAAGTTTTAGCTGCCTGAGCTCCTCTTTATGGGTAACTCATTGCTGCTAGTGGGAGTTGTGTACATCTGAATCAGAGAGAAGGACAAACCCTTAGGGTTTAAACACTGAAGCAGTTCCAAGATCCAGCAATGACATACATGAAAAGCACTCAGTTAGAGAAACAGTAACTGTGTAGTTTATCAGAGAACCGCAATTCTGAAACCTTGTACTGTTTTATTGAAATATATTTTTATAATATGCTTTTATTTTTCAATGTATCATCAAACTTCCTTAAAGATTAACGCAATCTGTTGTCAAATTTTTCTCGTGTGGCCTGATTGCTTTGCAAAATACCCTATCCTACATATGGCCATCTGTCAAAACAGCAGTGACAAAATGAATTAATCTGAATTGCAGATGTGTTAATGAATCCCTTTGAAGGGCTTAAGCATTTAATTAAAAGTAAAGCAGAACACGATGGATAATTTTTAAAGCTTTTAAAATATTCTAAGTTATCATTAATGTTTGAATTATATTTTCAGGCACAGAATTTATTTGGTAAGTTTTCCTCTCCCCAGATCTAATTAAAATAATACAAACAAGTGTTGACCCCAGTGTGTAGCGTTTACTCACCAGCAGTTACATAGAATTAAAAATATTTGCACAATGATACTAAACATTAGATACTTTCTCTCTAAAATAGAAAACTCCTCTCAGGAAATTGCAGCTGCCTTCTGATCAGACTGCCTTTAAAGACAATAGTTAGTAGAAGCCCCTTGGTAGGGTTATGTCCTTTTATTATATTAATTAGAGACAAAAAGTTACAGTCATACACTTGGGCACACAGATGTGTCCATGCCCTTAGAGAATGTCTTGCTAAAAAGGACCGTAGTACTCGCAGCATGTTGCGTGAGTGGCAGAGACTGCTGAGCTGTTACAGAGCTGATTCGTGGGCAGCCTGTGCTGGTGTTTGTCTGACACCAGCCTGGTCCATGGCTCAGCCAAGGCATCGTGCCTTCCCCAAACCTCAGTGGTAGAACTTGGTCATCTTGTTGAGAACATGCTGAAGCCATCTTTCGAAAGCTTTCTGTGCTACCAGAAGGGTTGGTTGAAACAAAAGAGCAGAAAAACTGGAATTCTCCTGCAGTGGGATAGTTTAGAAAACAGAGCTTTCCTGCAAATACAGAATCCCGTGGCATTTATGGCTGAATCACAGGACTTTGCGACACTGAAACTATCCATCAGCTTCAGTGAGACTATTCACTCTTCACTTCAGACTTGTTCTTATATACTTTGCTGAATCTGGGCCTTTAAACTTTTGTACTTGGCCAAGCTATGAGTCATTGAAAATGCTGCTACCTCAAATGAACTACAGACTAAAGCAAACTTACACTGATTAGTACTGAATCTATGTTTTTTGGAAACTGCTATTACACTGGACAGAATTTTATTTATATAACTTGTAAGATAATTGTTAAAGTTTGTATAAGAAAGTTTGATTAAAATTACCTCTAATTAAGTGCTGTGTTAATTGTTCATCACCATGTGTTTAGAATTTCTTTTGATGTTAGAAAAAGATATTTCCATTTGGAAAACTAACTGTGTCATGCCAGTGGAAATTTTTTTGTAAGCAGGTATTTTTAAGGTATTCTCAAAGAGATTCTTCTGAGGTGAAAAGAAGAGTTCTTCAAATATACCTGCATGCATGTGCATAAATGTATCAATTCATGTGTGTATATTATATATCCACATGTAGACAGGCATGTGCTAATAGATGTGAAAGTTAGTATTTCTTAATCCATCGTAGTTATAACCTTAGCAATTTATGCATGAAAGCCTAACATGATCCATACAGTAAAATTAATAAAATGGACTAACAAAGCAGATACATTAAGCTTTGCAAAACTGTAAAATTAATATTGCAGCTATGTCACCTTCGCCTGCAACTGGACTGAGCAAGGGTGAGAGAGAGAGAGAAATCAGTTCCACGAGTTTTGGAGAATGTAAGACTGTGCCGAGAATGTATCTGTGTCTTGTGATGTCTTGTTCTGGTGTCATTGCTGCTGTGTGGCAGGGGGCTCTTCATCACCAAGGGAGTCTGGCAGGGCCGTACGCCAAGGTTAGCCACGAAGGTGCAAAGTACTTGCTTTACTGTGTACTGGCTAGTGGCGGATTTTGTAGGCGGCGGTGGGGGGTATCACGTTCCTGTTTTGTTCATGAGTTTGCCCACGTGGCTCATCAACGGGGCTGTGGCACTCACCTCTCCCTCCATTCCTCCTCACGGCCCCAGCAGAACTCTTCTTACCACTTTTGTGACGCTCTCCAAATGGTCTGGTTTAATTCAGGATGAGCAGACTGGCAAGTTTTACCCATCTGGGCTATGTACATGTTTTATCAGAGTCAGACATGATTGAGATCAGGTCAAAGTGCAAAGCTGCAGTGAAATACTCCTGGTGGAGGCCTTTTTTCATTCATTTTCAACAAAATTTCAGCACCACCTTGAAATCTACCCTTTAAGTAAGGAAAGTGGCTCCTCTGAAGCACTACCAAATAATGGAGAGCCTAAAGTAATTCTCCAGTATGGAGAGCATCAGGGGATCCCACCTCAGCTGCATGGAAGCACAGAGATGGAAGGGGTTTTCTGAGCTGTGCTGGTGAATCCCCCTACTGCAGAGCTGGCGCAAAAAGCGGTAAAAGGAGTTTTGTTCAGTTTGTACTCACACTGTGTAAATGTGTGTTGTCTGTATGTTTGTTGTATCTGTGTTTCACCTCTCTGTAATCCTTCCAGCAGAAGGAGTGTTACATGAATGAACTTGCTTTTTTGGGCATAGACTTGTCTTTTTTTGTTGCTTTGGTTTGACACCGCCATTACACCTCGGCTTGCCGTTATCTCCAGCGGCCGTTAATTGGCTCGTTGGTACCCAAATCAGGAACATAAGGCATCGTTCAGTGAGACTGGAGAGCTGACAAATGGGAAGGTGTTGAGGGATGCCGAGGAAACGGGCCCACGCTGAAGCTCTCTGCAGAAACCATTTTGCCTCTGACAGTTCCAACATGCACTATTAATTGGTTGCGGGCAGCCTTTGCCAAAAAAGCCTGCAAAATGCTGGAGAAATGCTTCTGAATGTGTCTGCTCTTCATGCTTCCCCTCACTGAAGGCAGTGACAAACACCAATTAATTGATTGTCCAAGTTCTGCTGTTATGCCACACGTCTGTACGGCAGTGAGCTGCCTTCAGCCAGCTCACCTGAACAGATGAACCTAATAGGCTTTCCAGCGTGTTCATCACCTGATTATTCTGTAATTGTATCTGGATAAAAATTAGTTTCTAATTCAGCAAGGTAATGTGCACAGGTCTTTAGCTTAGTTTACAACTGCAAGTAATGAAAATGTGAAAATATGATATATGAAACCAATGACTATAGACTAGTTTGGATGAAAATGTCAAAGCAGACATCTGTGCCTTAGCACTCACCTGTTCTTTTAATTTTTAGTATTCCCAGTTCTTAAATTAATATATTTTAGACCTGTTGAGTCATTAAAGGGAGAAGCATCAGCACTAGCCAAAAGTCTCAATGCCGAAAAGCACCAGATGACTACTCAAACATGTGTGCAACAAGCACCAGTAGTGTGAAATGCAGTTAGGGCCCAGTCTGACACTCACTGATGTCAATGGAAAACAACCAGCTTATCTGCTTATAGGTGCAGAAAACTAGATTAACGTGTTGCACAAGTATGCACTTCTTGAAATTACATTCCTGAACGATATACTTTGATTTCTTTACTAATGATCTAGGCAGCTGACTTGTAAAGGAAGAGCTTTTTTTATCATTAATTATAAATTTTAGGAGAGGATCATTACAAAATTAGTCAATGTTACAGATACTAACCAATAAATATTAAATGAACCTGAAGTTGTCTTCTGATATGATTTAATGTTAGCAATTAATTTTGCATTTTTAAAAAAGGGATGAAAGCAAGCATGAATAAGTTAATATAAAACATTACTGTTCAGCCACACTTCAAGGTTAATACTTCACTGTATGTAATATTCATTGTAAAAACCTTGCTAGTGTTCCATACTAATGAGTAGGTAAGGTGGAGTGTTTTTATGTCTCCAGCTGGTTTTGTCTGTTCAGTGATTTTACAGAGCCTGTACATGAACATGTGAGAGTCAGGAGAACTGCTTTGCTTTCAGTGGAGCCCTTCTGTTTTACACCAACTGAGAATCAGTCCCATAGTTATTTAAAGCAGTGTCAGCAGACAGATAGAAAACTATGCTTGTGAAAGTTAATCAAACAGTAGAAGTCATATTAAGTGGCTCTTTTGTCTCCCATAAAAGAGGAGGCAGCTGTATTGTTTCTGGCAGAGTGATTCTCTGTTGTACACATCTATTTATTGATGATTTGGAAGGGGCTCTTGCACTGGATGATGATGCTAATATTGATGGAAGGAAATATTATAGTGATAAACAAATGGCAAGTCACAATTAGACACCTATAAAGTAGAAACCACCATTTAATTTTTAGTAGTGATTTAAGTAATCCTTTAGTATTAAAACCTATAAATGTTCTTAGTTATACCTGAAAATTCAAGGCTGCCTCATTGAAAGAGTGAAATTGTTCAGCAGATCCCTCTACACATATATCAGAGTAGTCCTGATTTGGGTATAAAGGTGGGGGGTTTTCATTAAAAGTTACAGTTTTCCTTCTTTGCCTTCAGTTCCAGATTACCAAGAGCAGGATATCTTTCTATGGAGAAAGGAAACCGGTTTTGGATTTAGGATTCTAGGTGGAAATGAGCCTGGAGAACCTGTGAGTACACCTAGAAGTGATCTTGTTTTAGCTTGTGACGTCTTCCAGAATCATGGCAGTCGCACGTACAGATGTGCAGAACTGCGCCATGGCATCTCTATTAAAGTAACTAGTGGGCTATGTATTTATATCCTGAAAACTCCTCCCCACCCTCCCTCCAAAAACCAAACCAGAACTCCCATAATTGACATGGGTTTGGCTTCACCTGCCAAGAGCTTCCCCAGAGCTTGTAAACCCTAGAGGCAAGTGAAAGGATAACTCAGTCTCAGAAGACCTGAGAAGACCCTCAGTGTGCTTAACCATCTTCCTCTCTGGTCACTGTCTGGTTGAGCACATGTCCCAAGGCTACCTGTCATTCGAGTGAATGGACCACCTAAAGAAACAGGATGTCAATTTATTACAGTTTGACAGTGTGGCTATGTTCACACGGAGCTGCTTTCACAGGAGCAACTGTCCTGACCAGACATTTGTCAACAATTTCTCTGCTAAATTGGGTCTAACTACCAGTGCCCCCTGCTTCCAGCTGGCTATTGAGCTGGTTCTGATTTATCACTTCTTTTTTTTTTCCCTTGCTTTCTTTCTTTCCTTTCTGCTATTTGTGCTAATTCATCAGATTTACATCGGTCACATTGTACCGCTGGGTGCTGCTGATGCTGATGGCCGCCTGAGATCGGGTGATGAGCTGATCTGCGTGGATGGGACGCCTGTCGTCGGGAAATCACACCAGCTTGTTGTCCAGCTTATGCAACAGGCAGCCAAACAAGGTCATGTCAATCTGACCGTCAGGCGCAAAGTGGTTTACACAGGTAGGCTGCAGTGTCGCTCTGCGGGGTACATTTTCTTGCCAGACTCCATCTGTTCAGCAAATGATTTAAAGAACAAAAGCTCCTTCTTGCAATACTGGGAAAACTCAGGGGATGTGGTGTTATTCTTCCTCTTTTGACTATTTTTAGTCCTTTTTGTTCTTGATCAAATAAGTTTCAAATATTTTGTTTCCAGTCAAGACTCTCTCAATCTGAGTTGGCTTCTCGAGACTTCTTGAAGGTTTCTGATAAAACAGGGAAGGGTTCAGTTGCAACATCATGTTTAGGTGGACTCATGCAGCAACAGACACTGCCTATGTCTTCTGTTTTCTTCCCAAAATAACTGTGCTGCCTGATAGCCACCCTTCAACTGGGAGTGAGGGAAAAGATGCTCTCCTCTACAGGAGGCGAGGCAAGGGGAGGCAGTGAGTGAGAGCATTGGTGTGTGGTGACTAATGTCCCAGGCACAGGAGAAGCTTCAACTGACATAGTACCATGTAGTCATCTAACTGCAGGATGCAAAACTGTGTCACTGGTTCTAGCCATGCAGGGTGTGCATGTTTGTTGTAACAGTGAGGTTTGTGTGTGTTGCAGAAAAATAGGCAGTGATGTACTGTAATCTTAAAGAGCATCAAAAGAACATTCAGGTTGAAAATTAGGCCTGAAATAGAAGTTAGGACTAGAACAGTACCTCTAAAATAGCTCTGTATTCTTATACAGGGCTGAGCTTCTTCTGCACAATATTAAACAAGTGTTCATTTCTCATTTCTTTCCTTCTTCCCATTGTGGATTAAATGCTGGGTTATGTTTCTCCTTTAACAGCCTCTTTCTCATTCCTTACAAAGAGCTGCCAACGTGAGAGAAGCTTTAGGAGATGAGCTTTGGGAGGAAATGGAAGGGCAGCTGAACTTTTGTATTGTTTTTGTGCATAGCTTTTCTGTGCAGTTTTACAGCCTCCAGGCTGGAAATTGCCATAAAAGATTTTAATTCATGAGAGTTCTCTATGAAAACCCTTGATATTTCATTCAGGGGCTTGTTACTCCAGACCAAGCTATTTCTGAATCGTTTCAAATGTGGACACTTACTCTAGGATAAATTATTCAGGATCCCTTCTTTCACTTTATATTTGCAGGCTTTAAAATTCTAGCATAAGTTTGATGAGAAGAACTTTCCTGAATTTTGGTCCCTTATTCCTCCTGTCATATATATGCCAGTGGAAAAAGATTGTTCACCTAAATGGGTACTCCGTGTCTTGAGATTCATATAGGGGAAAGTTTATACTTCTGTATTTTTACTATGTAGAGTACTATATATTTAGTACATACTTTGAATATGTAAATGCAGATGGGTACTCCTTTCTAAGAATATTTTGAAGTTCTTTCTCTTTGGATCATGGGTTTACAGGTTTAGATTTTGTTTGGCATCCATTTTCTTGTTGTTGCTTTTAAGATCTTCAACATGATTTTGATTCACCAAATTGGAGGAGTGACCTGATTAGTGGAGGCAGCCATTCAATAGAGACAAGTACAATATGCTGCTCTCAGCCGTGCAAATGGACTGTGGGGAGCTGGCTGAGTAACAAGAACTGGAAGCTATTGTGGGCCACAAGCTTTAACCTGAGGTTGGCTCAGGTGAAGGAAAACACTGTGACGGGATGTAGGCTGGGGGGAACTCTCCCAATTTCCCAGCAGATGATGGCTTAGCTGCAATATGGTCCAGCACTTCAAGAAAGACATGTTTGAGTTGGAGAGAGCCCAACTGGAAGGAGTCCAGAGGACAAACGAGAATAAGGAAGGCTCTAGAAAACATGGTCTGCAAGGAAATATTGAACAAATTGGGATTGTTTAGCCTAAAGCAGAGAAGGGGGAGGAGGTGTTAAACTCCCCAAGAATATAAGAGGCTGTTGCAAAGAGGAAGAGAATAATATGTTCTCCATATGCCTGCTAAACAGAACTAGAAATAATAGCCTTATGTTGTAGCAGGAAAGATTTAAGTTAGATATTGCAACCAATAGATTGCCTGGGGAGATATTTAACAGCAGATTAGACAAACATCTGTCAGGACTGACAGTAAGTGTAGCTGGCCCTGACTGGAGCAGAGTGTAGACTAAGCAATATTTTTTGAGATTTCTTAAAGCCTTGAAGTAATGCGTTAGATTTTAAACGAATACCACTTCCAACTTCAGCTGCTGTTAAACACTTGTTTAATATTAATGTTAATAATGCTTAATGGTTTCCCTCCGACTGTGCCAGACTATACAGATAATAGCTGCTGGTTCTTCCATCTAGAAGAGCTTTGCTCATGAGTTGTTTTGCTTTATATAGGTGGTTATTATTACTTAAGATCACATTAATTGAAGGCAGTCAGTGCTACCCAACTGTTAGCAGTGAGTTAAAAAATACACAGATGTTGAGTGATGGGTATTTGATATTACTCTCTCTCCTCACGGATTGTGTACGTATACTTGGTTGCACATATATAACTGAAGTGAGATGTGATACCTGAAGGAGGCACCTCTGAACTCAGGTAATCCAGGTGTAAAATGCCACGGAGCATCCAAGCACTGCACTGCTTTAGCCGTACTGCTGCTGTAGTTCTGCAGCAAAAGGCTTTGGCTCAGTGGCAATACACTGGAGAGGATGAGCATGTGTGGTCAGTGCCATCACCAAACAGAGCTGTTGGTGGTGACATCCAAAAGGAGACAGAGCCCTTGGTCACTCTGGCTGTGATTTATAGATTAAAGCAGTTGATTTACTTCATTTTTTTTACTTCTTGGTCGGTGGATGGCACTTTTCAAGCACTAAATGGTGCAGCTGGCTCAGACAGTCTTTCTTTAACTCCCCAGTTCCCAAGGCAGAGAATGAAGTCCCATCCCCAGCCTCTTCCCACCACAGCAGCAACCAGCCGGCCTCGCTGACGGAGGAGAAGCGAACGCCACAGGGCAGCCAGAACTCCCTCAACACCGTCAGCTCGGGCAGCGGCAGCACCAGTGGCATCGGCAGCGGTGGTGGCGGGGGCAGCGGTGTCGTCAGCACCGTGGTCCAGCCCTACGACGTGGAAATCCGCCGTGGTGAGAACGAGGGCTTCGGCTTCGTCATCGTCTCGTCCGTGAGCAGGCCGGAGGCGGGGACGACATTCGGTAAGTCTCGGGGTTTTTTCAACGTGCATCAAAAGAGATGCAGATTTGAGCGCTGCAGCGCAAGGAGGCGAGTGGGGATCTGTTTAATTAAAAGTTGTGAGCCCTAATTAAAGTAATTAGTAACTTAATTGGAGGCCAAGAGTTGGTAGGTGTTTGACTTCTAGGTTTTGTTCGGCACTGGATCGAGAAAAGCAAAAGGAGAAAGAGCAAAAATGCCACCAATTCCTGATGCTCCCTGAAGCTTCGGCTCTCCCTGCTAGCTGGACGCCTCTCTGGGGTTTGCTCTCAGAAGAGCAGCCAGGGATCCTTCCAGTGATGCTGTTTGCTAATGCAGTAATGGAGCAGGCAGAGTGAAATATGTCTCCTTATGGTGGCATCGAGCCAGTTGGTTTAAAAGCAGTAATGCTTAAACTGATTAACTTCTCTTTGGCAATCAGGGTTATTCTGATCCTCATTATGGAGTAAGCGTGCTGATAGCTGGAAAGTTTTAATTAATAGTGCTTGCTGTTGAGACATGAAGTGCAGAACACTGGGAGAAAAACAGGTTGTTTTTTTGACCCATTCCACCTTTTCCCAAATACATTTGTTCAGAGTAGGGGGAAATGAAGTTCATGCGACGTCACACTTAATATCCTGCCCTGATAGCAGTGGTCATGTTTTCTTTCTGAAGATAGTCCCTTCTGCTGGGCAGGCACCCATTTCCAGGTGTTGCTGCAAAAGAGGTGTACATCAGCTGGTTCTGCACCTATGCACAGAACAGCCTGCTCTAAAGCAGGTGTCATTGCAGGGGGTAAAGCAGTCAGAGATGCTGTTTTCTTCGCTTTCTGTCTCCTCCAAAAGGGCCAGAGTCAGCATCCACTTACACTTTGTAGAGGAAAAAAGAAGATGTTCTTTCTCTGTTAGTCTGTGACATGTGATAAGGATGGAGGGGGAAAGGAAAGACAGAACAACTGTCCTGGCCACCTTCACACTACCTCTCAGGACAGGGTTGTGGTTTTCAGACAAAATACGTTGCAGCCTCCCTGTACAGCTCGAACGTTCCTGGGGCATGCAGGTGCATGTGCCAAGAACTAGCCTTTCCCCCTTTGTTTTCTAGGCTTTTTTCTGTGAAATTTCCTGTTGTTGCACATCAATAGTGCCATTGCTAATAAATCAAGGAAGCATCATCTCCTTTGCTGATAGGAATGTAGAACGGGCTATTTCTAACACTGTTCTGGGCAGTGCTGACAGCAGAGTTTTCCAGGGGAAAATATCTAGTGTAGATCTGGTGCATCGAGTTCTGTCAGTCCTTAGGTGCTAGGTTACCTCTTGCTGTCCTTGCTGCTGGAAACTGCTCTTCCAGAATAGGTATTGTGGTGCCAGAACACAACAGTATAATGTAGTGTAGATTAAACTGAACTCAGTGTAAACCAGAGAAAGAGCTTTTATCTTCTGAGAGTATTTGCAAACATGTGTATAAATAACTTCTATTGTATGAAGACTATGCTCTAACTCTTTTCTGCAGAGAAACCTTGACCCGAGGTTGTAAAGAGTTGTGTTTGCTTTAGCCCAAGATGCTCACTAACTGGAAGTTTTCTGTGCAGGGGCTCCTCATGGAGATCTGTTGATCTGTGACTGTATTTCCTTTAATTTTTTTCAAGTGTATTCAGCTTTTTCCTAATACTCTGCATGAGATGTGTTCCCTCTGCTGCGTGGTGCTTGCTTTGGATCTGCTTTGTGGTGTTTTTTTTTTTCTTTCACGGGTAGTATTTAGAGATGGGCCAAACTGGTTCTAAAAACTACCTTGATCACTTTGGTGTGGGCTCTGTCATCCGTGTCCAGTGGATTGAATAGAATAGGAACTCATTTCACATACCTTCAAAACTCCCTTTAAACTGGATGGGTCTTTGTATTTCCAGAAAAAGAAACTTTCTAACATCTTAGTAAAATAAAACAAAATTAAAAAAAAATCCCCTCACTGTTTGCAACTAATATTAAAACTTTCTGCCAGTTTTCATTGCCGTTTCCAACCTTGTTCTCTCGCCTCACATTCCTTTTCTTAGCCTTTTCTTCTTTTTGTTCTTTCTAGTGTTGTCATGCATGTAACAATGTATATCTCTACAACTACTAATGAAATAAAGGCTGCAGCACAGATGAGAAAGTGTATCTTGAGGGTGAATGTATTGTGGATGCAAAGTTTGAGGTGACCACTCTGTATACCTCATGGTTTTAACCACGTGCTGTGTGCCTGAGGGCCTCTTGCAGTGTAAGGAAGCTGTACAAAAGCCCAAAGGATTTGTCTGAGTGAAGTTGTGTATCCCCTGTGTCCCAATTCTGTATTTTATGGATGATCTTATGTTTTTAGGACAAACAATTGTATGGAACAGGAGGAGAGTTTTGTCTCCAAAACACATTCATCCTAAAGTGCTCTTGCTCTGTGTGCCAGACATTTCAATGGTTTTGTGTGTGGTTTTAGAGGTATTTAAATGGGGAGGTCCTTATTCCTGCCCTGATCCCATCCCGATGCCATCTAAGATCGCAAAAGTGGAAGGGTTAACAGAGCCTGAGGTGGATGCCTGCACCAAACAGGTTACCTTTGTCAGTCTTGGCCCATCTGTAGTGGTCCTGTACCTTCCCTGGTAGTACCTTTATTCATGATAGAAGTAAACTGTTTCGTGTTGCTTCCCCATGCAGCGCTGATAGATTGGATCTTCATGGTAGAAAGGGAGTCCCCACTCCCTCCTAGGCCTAGAACAATTTTATCTTTCTAAATCGAGAAAGAACAAAACATTGGCAGAAGCTTGAACAGCAGTTGACTTGGAGAAAGACTAGAGATGCTGACACCAGTGTAATCTTGGAGGAGGAAGGTTGTGTTTTCTACAGTTTCTATTTTTTTGTTCAAAAATAAAATCAAGATTTGGGTTGTGATGGGGCTGCTAAGTGCAGTTGTCTATAAAAATCTCACCATTTATTAACAGAAATCAAGGGGGGGAGCTTTGAATGATTAACAAAACACCTTTTTGTAGCAGAAGTATTGTGCACTCTTACTAGTTGATTGCCAATGTTTTGAACACTGGCAGCAAAGCTATCCTATAATAACTTTTGCTTGATGCATTAATTAATTAACCCTTAACCTTCTCTTTCCCTTTTCAACCCTTTTTCTCCTTTTCCCCTTCACATATTCCCACGTATGTAAACAAATAAAAACCAAAACCAAACCAAACAAAAACAACCCCCAAACCAATACAAAAGCGGGAAATGCATGTGTGGCCATGCCTCACAAAATAGGTCGGATAATTGAAGGGAGTCCCGCAGACCGCTGTGGCAAGCTGAAAGTAGGCGATCGGATCTTGGCCGTGAATGGGTGCTCCATCACCAACAAGTCGCATTCAGACATCGTCAACCTCATTAAGGAAGCGGGAAACACCGTTACCCTGCGCATCATTCCAGGAGATGGTAAAGTATATGTTTCCTGCTGTCTTATCTGCCCCCCTTGTTGGTTTTGTTCCCGGGCTTTTTTGCATCAGTCAGAGGTGCAAAGTCATGGAGGGCTCAATTTCCACTCCCACTTTGGGAATTAGCAGTGAGGGAGGTTGTGAGCTTTATTTTTTGTTTCTTTCTGTAGAAATAGGAGTTCTTTTCTTAAACAGGGAGGTGCTGATTCTCCATTAAAAAAAAAATATTCCATTCTGTCATGTTTCTCTATATATCTCCTTAAAATGATCTGTAAATTTGATGCATATCTCAGTGCACTTTGATTTGATTCTTAGGTTAATAATGCAGCTTTAGAATATTTGGGAATCACTTGTTAGTATGTGGGATTTCTGAAGCTTTGTATATACAGGCTGTACAGTAGAGAGATCACAGAAAGGGATAAACACTTTGTCATGTTTTAAGCTGTTTGAAAAGAAGATTTGTTTTTATTCTGGGTAAGTTTCTTTGGGAGCGAGCTCAGTACATGTTGAAATGACTTTGTTAAATGGCGATGGCTCTGGAGCTGCTGTGTGCTCTCAGCCCATCCTTGTGAGAGTTACCCTTGGCAGGTTCTCACTGTTTCAGATCAGAGGGAATGTGCAGGATCCCTAATAATATGCTGGCACTTGGTACTGATTTCAGATGATTGAACTATTTAATAAAAATAAGGATCTGTATTACATATCAGTTTAATTAAACTGATCCCTAGCTGCGATGCCAAATAAGAACAGAGCAGAAATGTATGTAAAGTCTGTAGCAGAACTAAAATTGCTGTGGTTCTAAATTCTAAGTATTTTGTTTGTTCATGGTCCGGTTCTGCCATGGATGGGTTCATAGTGAGAACTTGTTAGGCAGAAATATTTTTACATTGCTCTCTTTTTAAGCTGAATCCACGGGTAGAGTTGATGGCTCAGTTAGAGTGCTAATGAGCATTTCTTAGAGTTGTACTGGACATTGTTTGCATTCAGTTAAATACAGAGAAAGTGTGTTTAAGTTTGGTAGAAAGGTTGAGAAAGTATGGCTGAATTGAACCTGATACCTGTAAAGCAGAATGAAGAAGTTACATGATGTGATTTCCAGTGAGAAGCATTTGATAGTTGCTAACTCTCGTACTTTCTAATCTGAAATGTGGATTTGGTTACCTCACAGAGCATGGTTATGCTATATTTAGTTATAGAATAAAAATAGGCCAGGATGAGAAATTATCTGGTTATAAATTATTTTATTTAGGATGATCTGTTTTGCATAAAGGCTTTATTTTCCTACTGTTCAGTAGCTACCAGGTCAAATGGTATGTGATCCTTTGCTGCTTCCAGCAAACTGAGTGTTCATGAGTAATAAAATGGCTGTGAATCAGGCTAACATCTGAGCTGGCCTGTGCGTGCCAGTTTTGGAAGATAAACTGGCAGAAGAATTGCTCATTACCTTTATTTTGGTATCTGATCAAAATCAAGGAAGGTAAATCTTTGAATAAATAAAGAAATAATTTTTAAAGAGCAAAAATACCTACTCAAATCTGTACCTTTGACTGGCATCAGGTATTCCTAGAGAAGATGGAAAGCTGTAATTTAAGGAAGGAGTCAACTCTTCTCCCTCATAGCAATGCAGGCTTCAAGTCTTTTTATTTACTATTCCTTTGAAATTCCAAGTTAGATTGCCAACTAGGCACAGAATTACCTGCATTTATTTTTCAAAAGACAGTAAGACCAGACACTCTCAAAACTGCTGAGAGGTTTTTCTCTAAAAAAAATGAGATTTAATAAATTATTCTCAATGTTGTTTCTTTTTGCCATTTTTGAGTGCTTTTGTTGATTTGTTGTTTTCTTTTGGTTGCTTTTGGGGTGCTTTTTTGGTAAATATAAATGGAATAACAGTACAGTTAAAGGGGGGGAAAAAAGACTTAAGCTATGGTTCTCAGATAAACATAAAACTAAGGCTCATCACAAGACTCACAATAAACTCACACTGCTAATCTCTTCTAACATTATTAAAAACACGAAGGGTTTTTACTGTGTAATAAGTCTTGCACCAACTCATAGCCGTACACCACTGCAGGAGTGCGTTTGCAATGAAATGATGATGCTTTAACATGCTACCAGCTGATGCAAGGATACAGAGAGCTGAAAAACTACAAGCTTAGCTTCTGAATTCTTAGTGTCTGAATGTTCTAGGGTAGAACAGGGCAAGCAATCAGTGAAGTATTTAGGATTTAGAATGTACAATTGTAATTCTACTAGAGATCATTTTTCCCATATTTGTGTTGTGTTCCAATTTTGCATGGTGGCTGGCACACATCCTGAACCAGTGTCTAAAATTTAAACTAGCAAAATTATGCACAAGTCCTGACTCATGGGACAGGGTGGGCTAAAGATAGATACAGTACAGTGATGTGAAGATGCATCTGTACCAAGATGTGTTGTTGCTCTACTTGGTATTCTTAGTGCGACCTACTAAAGGGTAGGAATCTCGCATTCTGTTTGAAGCCCATCTTCATCTGATCTCCAAATATTTGAGGAGGTATTCAGAGGCTTTTGTTCTGGATGAATACAGAACACTTAACCATGTTTTAGGGCCTTCTTGTGTTGGAGACAAATTTTAGCATCAAGGCATCTTTAAAAAATACACAGAATTATTTCTTAAAATCCAACAGTGTAACCACACATAGGAATGTCTCCTTCTCACGCAAGCCAGCTGTCAGTGGCACATCCTCACAAGGGCATGTTCTGGCCATGCCTACCCCGAGAGGTGCAGGCAGACCCAGGAGCCTCTCTTGCTCTTTGAGCGAGTGGACACAAGCCAGCTCTGGTCTGGAAGATGTTACAGCTCCATATGCTGAGGGTTTGGGCATGTTAACTTGGGCACAGTGCTGCAGGAAAAGGAGCTGTGCTGTCATTGCACCCATCTGTTTAAATGGTTCTTCTTTTTCTCTTTCCCTTTTCCCAAGTTTCCTTTGGCATGAACAGAAAGGAAAAATCTTGACCTCATCTAAATATCTCCACAACTAAAATAAATCCCTGAAATAAAATACATTCCCAGGACCAAGTAAGCCCATGACCACCACCTCTCATTAATTCAGGCAAAAAACCCTCCCTTTTCTGCAGTTTTGTATTGCAACTGAACTCTGTTTAATAATGGCAGATTTCTCCATAGTCAAGAAAATGAATTACCGGATGCCTGGAGCTTAAGAGGCAAACAAGGGCAGGGTAGAAGACCTTGTAATTTTATGCTGGAGATCCAGATGTTTCCACCCAGTTTTCATTGCTGTTGTCTGCTGGTGGCTTTTTTTAAGTGGAATTGGGACTAGAAAAATTCAGCTGGGAAATACGGTGCTTCACTTTAATTTTAGGCAGAACTTTAAATGAATTCTGTGTTAACTCTCATCTTACTGAAGTCTATGATAAAGCTCTATTTAATAGTCTCAAGGGGACTATTTTACCATGCCATGCTGTGAGGGACACCTAGACAGTCCCTTTTCAGTTGTGCCTACAGCAGCTCCTTTCCCAGTTTGTGAAGCAGGAGAGAGGACCTCTCCTGGAAGCACCTCCTTCTGTGCATAGAGAAACAGAGCATTTGCCAGAGGCTGATGTTGTGCTGAGAGCCCTTGGCATAAATTGAGTTTTGAAGTTATTCCTCCTCTCTGTATTCTCTTGGTGAGCCCTTTCGCTAATGGTACCCAGAGCTGTTGGTGTGTTTGGTACAGGTGGTTCCATGTCCCTGGCTGCAGCTTTGAGTGCTTAGGCTGCAGTGGGTTATATTTCAGAGATGGATTTCAGGAAGTTTGGGTTTTAGCCACATTCAATATCACCTTGTGAAGTATTAGATAAAAGCCACATCTCAATCCTACTGAAGATTGCAGTTTCTGATGGAGGAAGCACCGATAAGCTTATAATCCATGGAACAGTTATTGCTACTATAAAATTAATCCATTCGACCTACCATATTTGGAGACTTTAATAATTGGAATTCATGGCATTAGACAACAGACAAAATATTCTTCAACTCTTTCTCCACAAGCCAGTTTTTGTTCTGAGTGTGTCTAATGGTCAGAGATGTTTCTAATCTAGATTTCCCAATTTTATTTTATTTTTATTTTTCCAGTTGATGAGTGGCCTTGGGTTTTTCTTGAGATTAAGGAGTGCTGATGTATTTGGTTACTGAAAAAAAAACCCTCATTTGTGTATTTATTATATAAATATACTATATATATTGTATAAATATATAAATATTTGACTCCCTGCTCCACATGATTCATGATGAGTAGCTGTGGCAGTTTCTGGTAGGCACATTTTTTGCTAATTAACCTTTGCCATGATGATTAAGCTAAATACAATGCCTTCACTAAAGCCTTTACTTTTACAAGAGCACAGGATACAGCAGCAGCAGCAATGTGACAGATTTCCTAGTTCATCAGGGGTGTTTACAAGTTTTTCTCTTACAAAGAAGAAAAACAGATTACACAGTAATTTGGTACATCTGATGACAGATACCAGAAAAAAGCTGAGCTGTGAGGGATATATCACGTTAAGTTTCAATGTGTTTCAGTTAAGTTTCAACTCCAAGGCCAATATTTCTCTGCAACTGAGGTGCTGTACAGTTTCATATACCTAATTACTATGACTTAGCTTAGACATTTTTCCTGTTAATTTTTATGCTTACGAAATTCCAGCCAATCTCAAATTATTTAAAAACAACTTAATGTGCTTTCCAGAGAAGTGTCTTTGTAAAACTTTTGTTTTATCAGTGAATTGCCAGTGGTCTTCCCTCATAATGAAAAAAACATTTATTTTGCAGAATCCTCCAATGCTACTTTATTGACCAATGCAGAAAAAATTGCTACAATTACAACCACACATACTCCTCAGCAAATACCACAGGAGACCAGGTCAGATTGTTTTCCTTGAGGAGAGCATGTTGACATGCTCTTTGGTTGCTTCTTGATCATCTTTGCATCCCATGAGCTGCATTTTTCCTCTCTCCCTCTTTCTCTCATTCGTTACAGCAGGAACAACACCAAACCAAAGCAGGAATCCCAGTTTGATTTCAAACCACCCCAAGCAGCCCAGGTAAGGAGTACCTTTCCAATTGTTTCATTTACCACAGACTGTTGCCTCCAGTCTGCTTGAGGGCTGTGTTCAAATATTTCCCTTGAAAATTTCTGCAGGGAAGCTGCTCTCCCTCATTCTGTTTGCTGAACAAAGAGGAATTTGCTGATTAGTTTCTTAATATATGTTACTGTTGTTTCAGCTGAGAAACATTTCCAACACATTCTCATCAAGACTTTCAGAGAGAACAAAAAAAAAAAAAAGACAAAAGAAAAAGACAAAAAAACTGACAGTTTTACAACAGAAATAATTTGTGTATTTGTTTATTGAATTGTATATTTTGAGGGGCCTCTCCAGAAAGTACTGTTGTGTGCAAATGACAAATTCAGAGGAAAAAAAGAGGAAAATTTAATAAGGGGCAATAGCTGGAGTGTTCCAGCTTTCACAGAAGGCATCTTATTAGAGAGATTATCCATCTCACTGTTAACTTGCCTTGCCACTGGCCATCTCAGAAGTAACTTCCCCCATTAGGGGCTTCAGAACATCACTACACTAACAGGATTTATGAAAAACAATGCATGTACTTCTGAACTTCTTGGAATAGATGAGGTGGTAACAAAAAGGAAAAGCCAGTACCATGGCATAGACTCATCCCAGGTACCATTAGACGTTTAACTAAAGCCTGGCACTGAAAGTAAGGTTGCCCCAGCCTTCCTTTTCAGTTGGTAATGCCAACCACCCTCCAGAAATGTGCCTCTCTGCCCTGGGCACAGGAGGTGGTGTGTAACAGGGGACATGTGTGGGACATGGCCAAGCCCATTGATCCAAACAGTCCTTTGCAGACCACCATGGAACTCCAAATTGCAGGGTGGGATCTGAGGAAGCAGGAAATCCTAGTCTGTGTGTGAAAACTAATTTTCTTTTTTAAATTGTGAGTAATAAAAATAATAATGTTCGTTGGTTGAATAATTTCAAAATGAGAGCAGAGCAGCATTAAACATTCTGTTCAATTGCACATATGTTGTCTTTCCTCCAGCAGGACCAAGATTTTTACACTGTTGAGCTGGAAAGAGGAGCCAAAGGGTTTGGCTTTAGCCTGCGAGGTGGCCGGGAGTATAATATGGATCTGTACGTGTTGCGGCTAGCTGAGGATGGTCCAGCTGAGAGATGTGGGAAGATGAGGGTATGCACAAACAGATACAAAAAACACGCAATAAGCTGACTTCCCTGCCTCTCCCCTACAGGCACCCTTTCTGCTGTGCCAGCTAAAAGGAAAATTAAATGTTAACTGAAAGGAGCAGTGGTTCCTGTTTATTTCTGTCAGTGGCTTCTGCCACTCTTTGTACACAATCTGTAACACTGTGTGTGCACTGGAAGATTTCACCCCTGTGTTCCAACCCAGGCTTCCAAGTTCTAATACATAATCTGACTTCTAAAGCTTAACAAAGACATGTGTAGCAATGAAAATGTAATAGCTGCAACCTTTGCTAGCTCCTTTAAAGCTGGAGCTCTGAGTAGAGAATTGAGGTGTCCCACCTGACCCTCTCCTCTGCTGTGGGGCAGAGTGGTGAGGGAGCATTGTATACCATGGATTGTAAAATTATAGTGCAGTTTTGATTAGTATTAACTATTAACTCCACAGGTCATCTAAATTATAAACATTATAACAAGGGCGTGTTTTATAAAATGCCTACAGAAAAATTAAATTGCCAAGTTTTATGTACTCCTTGCTTCTCTCTTAGAGAATGCATGCATGGGAGCCATATGTCTTTTTCTTCTCCAGATATATCACACAAAGGGTGTTTTCAAAATGCTTTTGCTAGGGGTAGATTTATAGGTCCAAAATTTTTGCTGATGAAAATAAATCAGTGCTGCCCTGTGGAAGCCAATGCTTTGACAAGCTCTTCCAAGCTCTGTTTTCCTATTCTGATAAATGATCATATTTACCAAAGCAGCTTTGCTGGTTTTTAGTAGGTATCTATATGCAAGTGAGAAATGGACCTGAAAAAGCTATTTGAACATCCTGGGTACAGCAGGCTGTGAAACAACCACTTTAACCACAGACCTTACAAATAATCAAAAGAAAACAAAATAACTCCAGTTCTAACACGGCTCTAGGTATTAAGCAATACAGTAATGCAAGGTGGTTTTACAGAACAGCAATGAAATATTTTGGTACCTCAAGCTTTCCCTATCATCTTCACATCCCCCAGGCCCCTGCATATGTTTTTTTGTGGACCGTCACTGGAAGGAGTTGGGCTTATTTAGCTTCACCTGGTGCATAGTTCTTCCACCTTTGCTGTGGCCATTGTCTTGTGTTGTGCTGGTGGTGAGCCTTGTGGGGGCTTGGTTCTAATCTTAGCCTCTTTGCTTTTATCACATTGACAGATCGGTGATGAAATTTTAGAGATCAACGGAGAGACTACCAAGAACATGAAGCACGCTCGGGCCATCGAACTGATTAAAAACGGTGGCCGCAGGGTCCGCCTGTTTCTGAAACGTGGAGATGGCTCTGTCCCAGAATATGGTGGGTCAAACTATGAAAACATTACTTTCTTCCCTGGCATCACTCCATGAATGATTTGTCTCAAGATCTGAAGCGGGAATTCTTTTTTATTTTCCTTTCTCACCAGTGTCTTACCAACCTTTGCAACACATGGTTAATTGCCTCGCTTGTGCTGAATTTTCTACACATTTCATCCTTTGCTTGCTTCCATGGACTTGGGGCGCAGTGTAAGGCAAGATCATCATAGCAGTATTTTTGGTGATGAGAGAGGAAAACAAAACAAAACAAACCTTATTGTCTTGTCCAGCCAAACAAGGAATGTCATTGAACTGTGCCAAACTGTTTCTCAGCAGCTGAATTATTGTATCAAATAGGTCTCTAATCAATGCAAAAACTCGGAACCTGAGTTATTATTTTGAAGCAGTGATTTTTTTGGTTAAATTTTTCTTAGTTCCCGTCTGTATGCATAGACATAAATGCCGAGATGGCTTATGGGATTTTTGCCTTCCCTTAATATTTATGTAAATATTTATAAAGTTATTTAAGAAAAAGAAGAAGAAAAAAAAGCTTTACTGCAAAAATATATTGATTTGGCCTCCTGAGCCCTTTTCTCCCCCCTTAAACTATCTGCTGGTTTCAACTAGTTAATTTGTAAGGTCTGAAAAGGTGAGGAGGTTATGAAAAGGTGCTCTCGTGTCTGTCTTGGGGGAAACATTCACTCCTCGTTTCTTACTAAGAATTGCATTAGATTTCCTTTTCTTCCCCTGGAGGTTGGATTGCTGGGTGGCTTAACTTAGCACACTATTTAATATTATAATTATGTCTTATTTATTTGAGATAATTGTCAAATATTGTGCCCTCGATGGAGGGCTACTCCCAACCAAAGGTCTTTGAGGTTTCTATAGAAACTGATGATTGAAGGGATGTCCTTTATACTTTTCTCCCCGTATTTGGGTTATTTCTGTGTCAGTAAGTTCTGTGTTTAACATTCATTCCATGTCCTAAAACCAGAAACAAAACCCTTCTGCACAATTTATGAACTAGATTTTCTTTTCATTTACTGTACCACGTTTGAAAGTTTCCGCTCATTATTTAACTTTAAATGACCAATTCAGAGTATAACCAACAAACAATTGAAGTGTTTAACAATATGGAAGGGAAGTTGTGGGTTTACACTTCTGTAATATAAATAGCACACCAGAAGGTTCAATGATGGCACTGAAATTCTGTAATGTTCTTTCTACTTTTGTCTTTTCCTATACTCCTTTGGATGTACAGTACTGTATCATATGCTAGACTGCATAAATACCCTGTAAATTAAGTGCTTCACTTCTCAAAGCATATGTCTGTTGCACTGAGGATGGAAATCCACCACCAATTTTCTTTTGGCTAATGCTAAACCACTGAACGTTCACTCTCCAAGCAAGGATTTAATATACAGGGGTTGCACTACTGTAAAGAATATCCTTGTAACATTTGGGACTCCTTCCTCTCTTTGTTCTGTTCGCTGCAGTCGCAAATGGTTCCTCTAATAATGTTAAGTTCCAATATTTTTCTGACTCGATTGGAACGTGCTTCTCTATGAGGCTGTATATTTTTGTAATGAGTTTTGTACTTATTTTTAATGTTGTGGTCTCTGGTGGACTTTATTTTTCGTTGTTGTTTGATTGTTAATGTTTTTTCTATGACATTCTGTGTCGCTGTTCCAGCTGTCTTTTAGAATGGATGCTCTCGTTGTCTGGGTTATTGAATCACCTCTTAGATGTCTCTTTATGTCACGATAATAACAACTGCTGTCTTTGCAGCCTTATATTTGGGTGAAGCCTAGACAATCTGACTGGAAAAATAAACTTTCTTTATTCTAAGATAAAATATGAAGATTTTTCTTTCTTTCACCTTTATTATAGGGAATCTAAATTTTCTACTTTTCTCTTTCTCTTACTTTTCTTGGTGCTGGGCTCTTCCTTCCTCAGCGATGATACCTCCTAATATCGCTGCATGTATGAGAAATGACAAGCTCGGGGAGTCTTGCTTCTACCTTATGGGCCATAATCAAACTACGGTTTGTAGCTAAAATCAATATTAGGTGTTTTTGTGCTGTGGCCTAATTCCCTCACATTGCTTTCTGCTTCGCTATATTTTATATGTACAGCAATTCATTCCGAGCACCCTGCGTCCCCCGAATTGTAAGTACACCACAGGACATGTTTAAACCTCACTTGTACCTTGTGTGATAGCCAGGTTGCTGCAAGCCACGTGCTTACAGCTATGGAAAAGCGGTGTGGTCCCCAACTGCTGCCTGAAAATGCTAATAAGCAAAAATGCACACACGTGAGTCACAACACGGGTTTCACTTGGAAATCACAAAAATCATGGCCCATGCACACACCGACCTTCCCAAGCTAAGGAATGGAAATGCCATCAAATGGGTGACGCTTTGCGTGGTGGCAATAGGAATGAGCATGTAGAGTGTTTGGCTTTGGGGAGGGAAGACAAAAAGGAGAAAAACAGAAAAAAAAAATCTGTCCCCACAAGTATTTGTGTGGGTTTTCAGTCATTGCCATCAGGACAGTCCACCTCGAGGTGGGTGTCTCAGCGCGAGCAGCAGGCAGCTGCAGGAAGCGTAGCTAACGCCCGCTGAGCTGCCGTGCAGAAGTTACTTTAAAAAAGAAAACAATAAGCAAATAAAGCAATGCTCGCATTAAGTCAGCACAGCTACTTTAATGTTTGCCGTGTCTGTAATGAATCATTCATAAACATCCGTTACCAGTGACGTGAGTAATTGTAGCTTAGCTACAGCATAGGGCTGGGGTTTAGTTTTGGGGTTGTTTTTTCCTTCTGCTTTGAGGTAGCTCAGCTGTATTTTACCTGAAATACTACAATAAAAACAATGAACTGGAGATTAGGGTTTATTCAAAGCCATCCTACATATTACGATATCTGTCCATTGCTTTGATATTGAAAAACCATAACTTCTGTCATCGTTGTTCGAATCATTGTGGCAAAACCAAAATCTACCCTAGGACTTTTCATAACGTGGTAGAACTATGTGAGATTAAGCAATGTCTTAAATGAAATGGAAATTGCATGATTACAGTCTAATTCTCACACCTTCAAAATGTTATTTTACGAGGTGAAAACTTAATCAATTCTATTTTCTGTGCATTTTCTGCTATTGGAAACAAGGCCTCCCACATTTGGAAGGCAGTTCTTTCAAAAGTCTTAAAAGAAAAATACCATTTCCTAAAAGCCCTCTTTATTGGAAACGTAAAAAAACAGCCAACAACTCCAACTCCAATATTTTTTTTTCCACTGGAAAGAAAGTAGTGTAACCGAACCATTATGAATTGGGCTTGGGGAAAATGTAAAATACCCCATGACAAGAAGAGCGTAAAGATATCGTCTTGGACCAAAACACGGCTAACGAACAGAGCAGCACCAGTACTAACCTGTAACTCTCGTTGTTCGCAGTTAAATTAACAAAAGCTTCGGTTAGCCTTCACTGACTGCTTTAACAGTTGTTTGTTTTTGTCACTAATGAAGTCTGAAGAGTGATAAGTGGTGTCACGGCGCCGCGGAAGGCATCGGTACCAAACGCTTTGCTGTTATTTTCTTTCAGACCCCAGCAGTGACAGGAACAGTCCCGCCACAGGTTCACAAAATGTATCGGAAATGAAACCAGTGCCATCCGACCGACGGCAGCACCCATCATCGGAGTCCAGTTATCCACCAGACCTTCACAAATCATCACAACATGGGGACAAGCGGACTTACGTTAGAGACCTAAAAGGCAGCAGAGAGTTTAGCAGACATCCCAATGAACACCACACTTGGAATGGGACTTCTAAAACCAACGACCACATGCCAGGCAGGAGGACGGAGAGGTCGCCGGAGAGGAGGCGCCAGAGGCAGCCGGAGAGGGCGGTGGTGAACGGGCAGAAGAGGAGGTCTCCTGAAAAGCGGAGGGAAGGGACAAGGAGCGCTGACAACACTTTGGAGAGGCGGGAGCGACACGAGAGGAGGAGAGACCTCTCCCCCGAGAGGCGCAGAGAGCGGTCGCCCAGCCGCCGGCGGCGGTCACTGGAGAGACTCACGGAGCCGAGGAGGTCGCCCGATCGGAGAAGAGAGAACTCCCTGGACCGGCGGGCCAAGTCATCCGACCGGCGGAGGGAGAGGACGCCCGACAGACGGCTCAGGGAGGAGCGAGCCGGCCACCGGGAGAGGGAAGACCCCGGTTGGAAGCACGAGGCGAGCCGCAGGCACCCACCCGAGCAGCGCCGGCGGCCGTACAAGGAGTGCAGCACCGACCTCAGCATCTGAGGGGCTCCTCTGGGGTCCCCGTCGCCTTCCCCACACCACAGGAGCAGAGGAGAGAGTGCGGGAGCTGAAACCATCCGGCTTTCGCAGGCGAGGAGACATCCGGCACCCCCTGATCCTACAAACCTTTTATGCAGATGAAATAACAAACAAAAAAAAGTGTTGTGCCTGATGTATAATATTAAAGAAAGTATTTTTCAGTGTATTTTTTTTTTTTTTAATTACTTGCCAAATGTTGGTCCTAAAGGATTATAAAATTTTGTTTCTACATTCTTTGTAGATTTCTTAAGAATAATTCCTTTATTGGGCTACTTTCCCCCCTCCCCAATATAGTAAATGGGGGTAGCCAGTAATATAATATAGGCAAAGGATTTTATGACCAAGTTTGAATAATTTGATCCAGACTGTTCTCTAGTGACTCACTGCTACACTGTATGTAGAAGATTTTTTTAAGGGTTGGGGGTGGGGAAGGAAGAAAATTGTTCATCTCAGTAGGAATGGAGCGCTCCTGCTGAAGGAATTAAAAAAGAAAGAGACAAATGTTCCTAAAATTGCAAGAACTGTTTGAAGAGACTACTGTTTCAATGAAGGATATTTATAATAATAATAAATAATAATTAAAAAAAAAAAATACAAACCCACACAGCACAAGATGATTTACAATAAGGAATTTCTAGTTTGTTCCGTGAACAGTTTATACTTTCAGGCCCCCTCTACAGGATGTGCAAAGGCAGAGAGACTGGTCACCACCATGCCTGTGTCACACACTAACGTAGACTGTTGATCTCTCATTAGCCTCAGCAACATTTAACGATATGTCATTAAGGCAGCCACCGCAGCCCTACTCATCTTCTAGATGTATATGGACAGCAACCCGAGCATGCATGTTATTGTTTGCCTGCTTTGAAGCAAGGGAAGGGATCGGGATCCTGGGACAAGGCACAATGTGGTGGGAGAAAAGTCCTGCCTCTCGTAGTAGGTGTATTCCTTCTGCTCAGGCAAAACCAGTGGGCTTTTCTTATTTTGCCAAATTCCAAAAGCTCTCTTATTCTCGCTCTGTATTTAAGTTTTTTATTTTCCTGGTTCATCCTTACTGAGACAAAAGGAGTGCACTTGCTGAAAAAAAAGGAAAAAAAAAAGATTAAAAAAAAAAAGATGTATCAAAGGAAAAACACAGGCAAAAAGAGGCAATCAGTGGGACAACCTGGTTGTAGAAGCCTATTCACACCGGTTATATGCTGTCAATTTGAATCTAAGAACAGCAGCAAAAGGGAAAACCTGCAAGTTTCTAAGTTGTATTTTTAAATTTGCAAGTTGTGTGGTAAGTCTGCTGTAGTATTGGTATCAGATTTTAATGGATTACTGCCTAGCTGAGCCAAAATGTTTGCCGTTACTGTTGGACCACTAAAGTAAACTGCTGCTTTTTACAGTGCATTGGTGTGTACATGTATACTGTTTCACATTTTCCATATGAACACAAAAACATTGCAAGTCTATCACTGTTGTTGCCATGGTACTGTAAAAACAAAACCAAGAAAGAAGATGGCCGATCATTGTGTGTACAGTTTAAATTGTAATTAATAGAGCCTGTTGGAAAAAAAACACAAAACTGTTGCCTTTTTCTTGTATAAAAGAGGATTTATGACAAAATTTAGCTGTGAGGAATGTGATTAAGTGTTTATATTTCTGAAAATGGAACAAATTGATTCAGGGGATATATTTTAATGTAAACTGAATCAGGTATGTAAAGCTGTTTTAAAATGGGAGACTATATAAGTAATTCTAAAGCTTTTTTTTGGTTTGAATATCATTTCTTTCTTCATGGTGGGCCTGCTTATGTATTATTAAGCACTTGTATGCGGTCTCTGTTCTTCATTCATCATTTCTTGCAATGTGCTATAGACATAATGCCCTTTTCTGTGTTGATGAAGAGCAGTATGTGGGCCAATCTTTTTTATAAAACACTATGCATATATAAATACTACATTGTTCATAGCTTTATTTGACTTATTGGGTTTATACATAACACTAGTGTGAGTAGATGTGGACTTACCCAGTACAAGCTTCTTTCCTTGGAACAGACACTATGTATATGATGTAGCAACAAAGAAGGAGAAAGTCTGTGAATGCTATTTTTATTATCAAATAAAGTTTTCCATACAAAGCGTACATATGAGTGTAGTGATAAGATAAAGGAGGAGCCACACCTTAACGTTACTTACTCATCCCTGTCTAAATTAGTAAACTGTAGGTTACAGTCTCCAAGGGCCATCCTTTAAATATGTACTAATCATCCATTATATATATATTAATTATTCGACAAGCCTTAAAGCAAAAGTTGCCAGTTTTCCAGTATAAAATTTTCTTCCCCCCAGATAATCAGAAGCTAAGGGTTTAGGTGAAACAGGGTTTTTACTATCACTGGTCCATCATTAACACATCAGCAGTGCAGCAGTGTAAAATCAAGACAAGGCAGCAACTACCCTGTTGCTGCTGTTGGGATTGTTGGTGCCATATATATATGTATTTATGTGTGTATATATACATATGTATATGTATCACCAGGACTATGTGTCTCCCATCTCTTAGTTCTTGAAATGTGTAAAGACTGTTGACTTAAGGATTGCAAGTTTTTTACTTTAAATAGATTTTTTTTTAAAAAAAAACCCACTTTTAACCATTGTGCAGTTTATCAGGCCCCACTCATATGTTTTCCTGATACTTTAGGAGTATGGTTGAGTCTTCAGGGGTATGGTTGGGTCACTAAGGAGGTGTTTGAATATTTTAGGTTTGAATCTTTTATGATGTTCAGTGCCTTTTTACTCTGAAATTATATTGTAATGGTATACATTGCTTTTGAATTAGTATCTTCTGCAGTTACTGCTGTTTGTCCTCTCCTTGTTCATGTTATAGCATAGTTTAAATGATCTTAGGGAGATGATTAGGTGAGTCTCAAGCTTTTGAAGTATATCTTTGAAGTGGTGAGTCTCAAGCTGAAGAAGATATTACATAGTTAATACCAAAATTACATTTTACAGAAACATTTAATTTAAAAAACACTGCAAGTTGACAAAAAAAAAAAAAAGTTATTCGAAATGCCTTAGTGGTGGCATCCTTTCTACTGCTTCCAAACCCACTGAGAGCTGGACCCCTGCTCTGAAGCATGAGCATATTCCGTGGTGCAGCCTTATTCACTTTAGTTAATCCCAGCCTTACTTCTGACCATAAAATATTTTTCAAAACTTCTGAAAATGAAATGAAACCCTTTTTTAGATTGTAACTTGGCTCATGTCTTGTCAAACCATGTTCTACAGCTATGAAGCTGCCAAGAAGTTGAATTAGAGTGTGTTTCTGATGAAGAGCTGAAACGTTTGTGAAGTGGTGAGTGAAAAAGCTCTGCAAACTGATACTGTTAGTTTGGGGGTTTGCTTTGGTTTTGTGTTTTACATCTTGCTTTATCAGTGTTACGTGGTCAGGATCCTGTGCCATCCGTGTGCTCAGTCCTGTCAGTATAGTAATTATTGATTAATACCTCGAAAGTTTGTGGCTGCAGAGGGGCTGATCAACCAGCGTGGAGGATTACGTAGGTATTGATCTCTTTGGTTAGAGTTGCAAGTAACTTCTAGGTTAGCTGAGCAACGTTTGCTGCCTTTATACACTTTCACTCAATTCATTCCCTGTTGAATATTCATTCCTTGGCATTCGAGCCAGTGTTTTATTTAATGGTGATCTTATGTTAGATCCATCTGCTCTACTGTGCTTGTTTTATCACCGGAGTAGTAATTATAGATACTGTTCTCCTCCTCACTTTGATACCTTTTGTTACAACAGGCTTTCAGCTCTGTCTCTTGGCTGACTGTTCTGCTGAAGAACATTATAAATGGCTTATAATATGTTCAGTTTATTTGGCTGTCATAAATAGTACCAGGAAAAGATGTCATTTATGACCCACTGCTGCCATCTGTAAATGTGTGCCTGTTAGGCCTTTGGGATTGTATTTTCTTAGGATTTATTTTTTAAAAAAGGAAGAGTAGGAGCTAAAAAAAGTATCCCAATTTACTTAGCAGTTGTTGTAAATCGCGTGAGTCTGAGCTGATGCCAGTTTCTCTTTTGGATGCGATGCTAATCCATCAGCATTGCTTCCTGGGTATATAATGAAGAGGCAATAAAGTGTCATATAAATGGAAAAATTGAGTGATTTCAGGACAGAGAGGAATATAAAATATGTGCTGCCACAAGGGCTGCTGCTTAATGCATGCAGAAATTCAGGGGTTGGAATTGACCATAATATGATCATCTGCCACACAAACACGAACTTCAAGTCAGAGATAGCTTTTCAGAATTTAAGACATTTGTATTTCTTTTTCCTTACTGCCCTCGGTGCCACAAACTCACAGCAAGATGGTGTTGTACCTGTACAACACACTGGGAAAAGATTGACTTCACTTTTTAGGACCTTTTCTCTTCCAAATTCTTATAAGAGGCCTTCAAACCACATCTTCAAATGGACTTTTAGCAATTAACATCCAGGTTGCTGTGATCTGAAATTTACCCTTTAAAATGCTCTTGTAAATAATAAATTGCTATCAAAGTTTCAAAATGCAATCATTGCTATGAACACAGAGGTTCTAAAATATTTAAAATCATTATGTTTCTTGATATTTCCAGGGACCAGGAGAGGAAGACAGTGCACGTGCTCCTTCCCAGGTGGAGTTGTGCTAACTGCAGGATTGTTTCTAAAACAAACTAACAGATTATTTCAAAACGTAGGAAGTTGTTTGCAGAATTGTGTCTGAATTCTCAATCAAACACCCATAAGTGGCTACGGTCCTGAGCACATCCTATCAACTAGAGTATAAATGCTGTTAAAATCAAGTGAAGTTTATGCCAGAGTTCAGGCTCAGGCAGTATTTACCCCCATATTTCAGCAGAGTTGAGTGCCCAACTGACTTTGCATATCTGGGCACCAACAGATGAGCTCTGGCGAGTCAGCAGAAAGTAATGCATGCCCTTGCCCTTCCACTTCCAACATCTCTGCATAAACCCATTTCAGTGATAATGTGAGATAAATGGTGTGCCTTTCATTGAAGCAGCAGAGGTGAGCACCAACTATCTTTGTTGCTGACTGGACAGGTGTGGAGGAGACGAGGAGGGCAGCTATCCTTAGCAAATCTTCTTTGACAGGATGTGAATTGAAAACCCTTGCTTTCAAAGAGTTGACTGAGCCTCAAGAGGTTGAAACAGAAGGGGTTAATCTCTTCAAGGAGCCTCATCAGCTTTAATTTTGCAGCAAATATTTTCTTCAAATAGAACTTGGGAGGAAGTTTCCTGCAGCGGGAGGGAGAGAAGACCAGAAAATGATCTGTGGAGAAGTACTTAAGTTGAGCATTTTCTTTGGACATACTCAAATGAATCCAAATAGCTGGTGGTGTGCCTCAGCCAAGGTTATTTGGTCCGTTCCTAAGCTGATGTGACTTTGGTGCTGACTGTAAAAAAAAAAGTCAGGCTTGTATGGAATGGGAATTCCACCTTGCTTACATGGTTTCTGTAGACCAGGCTTCTTCTCCACCCTTGTATCATCTATGACCAGTCTTAAATTTCCTCTTTCTTTCATTTGCACTTGTCAGAAATTTCAGTCCTCAGATTTTCCCTCTGTCATTGGAGAACTGAGTGTAAGTGATGTTACCTTGCATCTGCTGCAAGCTAAGAATGTATATATGGATGTATCTGTGGCTAAGCTTATCTGCAGTAATTTGTTGACTCAGGAAAACTGCATGGTGAGAGTGTCCCTTCAAGCCTGATGACTCCAGAAAGTATGAATGAGATTCGTTGAATTAGCTGCCTTGCTTCTTTCGAAGGATAGTCAGAAAGAGGAATGTCTGGGGGAGGAAGTTGGCTGAGGCGCGTTCCATATGTGCTGGAGAAAATATTGATTGGATGTGGAAGCAACTTGGAGAGTTTCTTGAGGACTCAGGCTTTTGTTCCACATGAATGATCAGGTTTTTTCCTCATTGTTTCTCAGTAAGAGTCTTCTGGATCCTGTTTTTGCTTCTGAGACTCTGGTTTGCTTTGGAGACCCACAGGCAACTACTTTCCTCTCTGTTTGATCCAACAATTGTTGCCACTGCTTTGAAGTGTTGAGTCTGCTGGCAAAGCCTTAGCCTTTGTAACCTCTGAGCTGCAATTGTGTAACACAGGGCTCACTGCCAGGGACACGAGGCAGTTTCTCTGCTGTACAGTACAGCACCAGACATGGTCAGCATGTTCCACTCCTACTGCTCAGTGGAAACAGAGATCCTAACCACAGGCATGGAGAGCTGAGGAGAGGGCATCTTCAGACAAAGCCAAGAGTCACTCTCTGAAGGTGCGCCAACGTACCACATCCAATGGGTTTCCAGATGTGACATAAAAAGTAAGAGAAGTAATAAAATTTGATTGGATGATTCACAGAACTGAATTCATTTTTTTCTGCGAAATGATTTACTGAATGGTTAGAAGATGTTTAAACATCCCCATGCACATTATTTGCATGGTATTAATAACAATACCAGAAAGAAAAGACCATTAAAAAAAATACATGGCACATGTTGTCGTGTCATGCTTCCCTTGTGTTCTTGTTGAGGATACATCAGACATCTGTTTTGCTTCTGCAGTCGCTTCTCTGGTTGAAAGGATAACTTCATGGGACAGGTGTTTTTAGACAAAATGCTGGGGATGTCAAAAAGAAATCTTGCTGGAACCTCAGAGAAAATACCTAAACCAGTTCTTTAACGGTCCTTGGAAATATCATTTTATACAAGTGATACTTAATGTCACTTAATATACATTTGCTACCCTGAAAAAGGTTTAATTCTTAATAAAAGAAACTGCTAACTGCACCTTCTATCATGCCTGGCATGAATTGTCCCATTTTCTTTTTTTTTTCCTCTTTTTTGACAGGATTGGAGGTTCACTACCACTGAATTTCCCTGTGCTTTTGGGACAGCTTGGTCTGGAAGTCTTCAGGTTAATTGTGCAATAATAATGCAAAAATATGCAAACTATAAACAGCTCTGAAGCACTTAACATGACAGCACACATGCAATTTTGATTATCGAGAGCCTGGAAAAAGCCTGCATGAGGGACCCTGTATCTGCAGGATGCATGGCTGTCGGCTGGTGCCTTCCAGCTGCTGCCCATAAAACTGGAGCATGCAGGGCTCCGAGGCAACTGAGCTGTATTCATTCCAGCATTCAGTGGCTTGAAATGGTGGGCACAGCTCTGCATTACTCCTGGGTGCATCTCTGAGGCACCCCAGAGCCAGAAGAGGGGGTTTCCTCCATCCCCTAGGACGTTGCATGAACTCAAATATTTTACCCTGCAATTCTGCCTATCTTAGAGATTAATCTTGATTTGTAACTAATATCAGTATTTACATTCAGTGTTTCTCCTATTGCATTGCTTCAGCCTGTTGCAAAAATTCATATTCCTCTACTTACTAAAGATTTCATTCATCAGCCTGGCTCTTCTTAAAGCCTTCACGGCATTTCCAAATTATTTACCCTTTCTATGATTGACATGTGTTTTACAGCCATGAAGTCTCATGACTTTTGCAGCAAAATTTCTTGTATAAAAAGGATGCACTCTAATTCAGGGAGCCAAAAATAGACACACACTGACTTCAGGTTTAGATGTGCTTTACTGTCTGCTTCCTTGTGAAAAATGATCCGTAAGGATAGCTGTTCGGAGGGAAAAGCCAAGTGAATTTCATAGTGAAGTGCTGAGTAAAGAGACAAGTAGACTATTGTGAGTTTCATTAAAAAGTAGATGTAAGCTTGTTTGCACTTCTGTCCAAAATGAGGTTTGTTTTTTCAGGATTTTTATAGGTATTGTTTTTCTGCGTTGTGTTACTCACTTTGCCTTCCTACCTATATAATCTCCTATAGCTGCTAAAGCCTCATGATTTATATCATCTTGCTCTTTTGATAAAGTGGCATACAGTTGATTCCTTTATTTTCAGCATTGTCTTTATCAACTTTTACTGCAAACCACAGCAATTCATTCTTTCGCAGTCTCTGGTTCCCACAAGGTCTTGTACTAAAGGCAGGATGTTGTGAGATTTGGGGCTTCATTTATCACAACAGAATTGCATCAACAGCTTTGCAGCAAAATGGAAAAGTTGGGAAAATACTGAAAAGCTGCACCAGCAGATTTCATACATCAGGCTATTAGCAAAATCTGTTTTTTCCAGTTTTGTGCAAAAATGGAGCAACTTTTGTTTGTGTGGAGTCCTGCCAAACCCACATTAATTGTATTTAATTTGATTGCTTGGAGTCCAGATGAAAATGCTTTTCAAATAATTAGTTGACTGTAATCATGGAGATCCTGATTCAGAAAAAAGCCTTGCTGAGGAAAGCATACAAGCATATGCCTGAGTTCTGTTGAAGTCAAGGGATGTAATCATTTAATTAAGAGCCTTCCTGAGCAAGGTCAGGAATGTTCATAGGAGTCCTAATGACCAGCATTGTCTCAACTTATGCCAGAAACAACACCACTTGTGGTCTACTGATTAATGGTTTTCATGGTGTTCATGGTTTCTGTCCTTGGCTTTTTTCTTAACCTCTATGACAAGGATCTCCATGTCTGAGACTCGTTCCACATGTGCTATCAAGTGGCAATGCCCCTTGTGCAGTATGAGTGCATCCAAAACCTGAGTGTATTGTTGTGTCCTGGTACTGCCCTCTCCCTCCCCAGGAAGTTTCTCTTCATGATGTCTTCTCCTTGTTACTTCGCTTGCTTTGCTCTGCAGTGCTCATGCTCTCCAAGATGGAAACTGGCTCTATGCTGGGGATACCCATTCATCCATGTGTGTTGGATGAGTGTCTTTTCTCTCTCATGGTGGCCAGTAGCAAGTATTTAGAGGGTTTCTGTTTCTTTTCGTCACAGGTTCTTATGTTCCCTATGCTGGGCAATATTCCCATATTACCAGCCATGATGGTATTTCATAGCTCAGCTTCAGGTGTGTCCTCAGACTCATAGGGCACATCTACATCTCAGGTGCCACCAGACCCTGGTTGAGGGGGCTCTGTACTAACTGAACGACACAGACCAAAATGCTGTGCTGCACGTAACCTTGGTACAGCCCTCTGCACTGTCATTGAGCACAGTTTTGTACTGAAATTAAGGTGTACAGAACTGTGCAGATGATTCGAATGAAATAGTGTTTCCATAGCAATGAAGTAGTGAGGTACAAATGGTCTAGAGTTAATAAAGAATCAGGAGGAGAAGATGAAGTTTGAGTATTTTCTATGGTGGAAGTGAACCAGAAATACGAAGGGAAAGGCAGATGTTTAGACAAAGATAAAGCCAAGTGCGCAAAAATCCATTTTCTTAAAAATAAAACAACAAAAAAGGCTTGTCAGAATGATAGTCAGGGTAGCATTTAGCTCTCAGTGACTAAGTTAAGAACAAAAAGACTGCAAAACCCAAGCAAAATGGGAAGGTAAACAGCTGAAGAGAGATTTCCACTCAAAAGATAGCAGAAAGTTTTTCAAATTTTCTTATATTTTGTCAAAATGTTAACCTTTGAAAAACTCCACCTTCCTATAAGCTTGCAAAAAAACCTCAAACAACAAACAAACAACAAACAGAACCCCCCTAAACAGCCCACCCTTCAAACCTTACCGTGTTTCTCATCTCTTGGTACACCTATAAGAAGCCCTGGCAGTGAATATATTTCAGTGTAGTATGAGTATTAAAGAAATACTGAGTAAATAGAGAAAACCTTGGACTGCTTTTCCCCACACACTCTCATTTTCTTCCTCCGCATTTTTAACAGGGTTAGAACTAGGTCAGGCTCTGCCCGCCGTGTGCTGAAGCTGCGGCTCTGACATTAGCCTGGAGCTGCCTCTGGCTGCTGTCAGTTTTCAGGGCTGGTATGAGATTTCTGGTGGAGTCAGTGAGCCTGATCTTCCTCTTGCAGGCTGTGGCATAAATCAGAGTGACTCTGCAGAGGCAGTGGAGTAAGACATGGTGAAGGATGGAGAAAGCATGGGCCAAGTACCTGTGAACACTGCAAGAGCCAGCGGGAGACTGATCTTGAAGGCATGGCCAGGAAGGACCAGAGGGGTCTGTCATGTGAACAGTATTCACCCTTCGGGCAGGAGGCCTGGATCACAGCAGGGTTCATGGCTGGACAAGGGAGTGTTTCACAATCTTCCACCCAAGAGGCAGCCAAAGGCTTTCTTACTGACATGGATGAGGTGGAGGGGCACGATGTGCGGGCAGGGACCCTTGTGCTGGGTTAAGTAAAAGTCTGCTTGGGCGAATAGGCAGTGTTTCTTCATGAGAAGCTCAATGTGACCTGGCAATGTGTGCTTTCAGCCCAGAAAACCAACTGTATCCTGAGCTGCATCACAAGCAGCGTGGCCAGCAGGTCGAGGGAGGTCATCCTCCCCCTCTGTTCCACTCTCGTGAGACCCCACCTGCAGTGCTGTGTTCAGCTCTGGAGCCCCCAGCATCAGAAGGACATTGAGCTGTTGGAGCAAGTCCAGAGGAGGCCACAAAGATGGTAAGGGGGCTGCAGCACCTCTGCTATGGGGATAGGCTGAAGGAGTTGGGGTTGCCATTCCCCAACATGCCTCTGAGAAACTCCCATAATGGTTGTTTATTGTAAGAAAAGTTTGGAAGGCTCTCAGACTTTGGGTCCCAGGCTAGTGAGAATGTACCTGCTCTTTTTTTGGTGGGGTATTCTTTTTTATTTTGCTCTCTCTCCCTAATGATTAATAAATTGAGACTGTGTTTTCAGAAGGAAGGATAACCACAGTAACTCACCCCAGACATGTCCATCAGGAGGCTGGTGGGATGGGACAAGTAGCACCTAAATGAGGTTGCTGTATTCACTGCCTGGAGGATTTCCTTCTCCACGTTCATTGTCATAGTTCTGATCTCAAGGATCTAAAATTAAATGGTGCAAAGACTCCAGTTTGGTTTTTCTTTCTATCACCCAGGACAAAATGGTGGACTTGTAGAACCCCTTGACAACAGTAGGATGTAGGGAGGAGCAGGAGGCAGTAAACATGAGAAGAGAGTGATCCAAATATCTCCCTTGGTTTTGGCCGAGTTGAGCGGTGAAATGAAGGCAGTACATCAGCCAGTACTGTTGTGTGCAGGCTGCAGGATGTGTCTGTCATGCTTCACAGGCTGCAGAAGCTATTATCCTTTGTGAAAGGCAGAATATTTCACTAGGGATACTTGAACCATCCCCAATCTGCTGGATATTGTTGAAATGAACTCTTGGACTTGGTATCCGATCAGCCCAGCTGTGCTGAGCGGGGTCCCTTGCTAAGCCTTTGACCCCACAGCGTCCCTCCGAGGAACGCGCACCGTGTCGGGGAGAAGGCACTGGCTCCAGCCCTGTCTGCTGGGGTAATCAGGGTGGTACAAGGGTGCTGGAGAAGGTGGTTCTGACTCAGAGAACTGACGATGAAGCTGCTGCAGTTCTCCAAATCCGGGCCCTGCAGAGCAGCCGGGGCCGAGCTGAGCGGGAGCTCTTCGAGCCCTCGGAGCTGAGAGCCAGGCAATGGCCATCCAAGAGCTGAGGATGCAAAGCTCGGTGCACTCCCCCCCAGCTGCAGAGCGGGGTTCAGCTCAGGACTAATGAGGCGGCTGGCACAGAGGCTGGAGGAGAGCCGCTCATCCGCTGCATTTTGTACAAGGGCAGATGTGTTTGGCAGCAATAGATGTGACAATCCTGAGCAGATTGTCACTTCCGAGCGCGCTGGTTGCTGTCTTAGAAACAAGACACCTGCAGTACATTTTGTATGCATGCACACACTATGCGGTCCCCAGTCCCCCATCCCCCAGGATTTCCTGCATGCTAAACACGGCCAGAGACTGCGGGTTGTTGGTTTTTATTCCACCATCAAACAAATGAATCTAATGGGTTCCTTCAATCAAGATTTGAATCCATCAGATCACCTGCCATTATCTAAACACAGTCTGCTGTCCTGTGTGCTCCTGGCTCTTGGCAGCCTTTAGCTGTAGCTGCAAGCATCAGCTCTGAACTGTGCCCTTCCCATCTCAGCAGTCTCTTCTGGTAACAGCTAGTTGTCAGGGTAAGTCCCCTGGGGTTTAGGGCTGAAGGCGGAGGTGGCTTTTCTAAACTACTTGACTCCTTTGGGCAAGGGTGCTTTTCTTTTTTCCCATGAAGTATGTCACTTCTGGCAGTTCAGCCTTTGAAGAGGATGCTCAGGCTGGGGTTTGGACATGGGAACAGGTGTCAAGCTGAGCAGGAGCTCCTCAGCCACTGGGCGTAGAGAAAGGGAAGACAGATGGGCTGCCAGAAACGCCGGCAAGGTCAGCATGCAGCAAGACCTTCGCTTGTCCCTGTCACATTTGCCAGTGGCCAACACAATAAACCTCACTGCAGTCCCATTGGGCCTGGGGATGGGAGCACTGGAGGATGCTACAGGCAGTTGTGAATGACAGGGACTCATCCCATAGAAGAAAGGAGGCTTCCAAAGGCATGAGGAACCTCTGACCCTTTTGGACCTGACCTGCAGACCGTGTCCCTGGGACGGGGAGGCCAAATCTACCTTTGTGTTGGGTGTGGGGGCAGCGTGGTGGACACTCCCAGGAGAGTTATAATTGAAATTCTCTATCAAGCGCCCCTGTGTTTATCTTGGAGGGCTTGAAAGAGTTATGAATCTTCTGAGCACATATCAGGCTGAGGTGGAGAGCACAAGAACAATCATCATCACCGTGGCAGGCAATATATTATGGCTGGCTTGCCAAGCTGAAAAGTGAATGCGATCCGTCATTGTGTTTGCTTTAGAGAGGGATAAGAGACTGTTTTGCTTACTCAGGTGTTTTGAGTCTTTTAACTCTGCCTTTGTCTTGCTGGGTTTGGGAATCAGCTTCTAAGTGTTTGTGCATTCCTCCTTCTCAAACTGGAGGTTATTTGTGTGTTTGTTCAGAATGAAACAGGTCTGCTGTGCGTGATATTACTTCACGCTCTCATTGATTGCTTTGCTGCTGCTGCAGTTTTGGAGGGGAAGTGGCACAAAGAAGCTGAAGTAGCATTTCTGTTTGAGAGGAATGAGGCACAGAAGTGCGCTGTTTATTTAAGAAGCTGTTGCTATGTTTGTTAAAGCGGCATTGGTTTGTATGGGTCTCCTGCTGTAAGAGAGGAGGATGAAAAGAAAGCATTCCAGTTCAGGTTAAAGGACTCATAGGCAAGAAAGACACAGAAAGGGTGACAAATAAGTGCAAACAATGACATTCAAAAAATGATATAGTGGCAAAAATGTTGGTCTTGCTTCTTGAGTAAACTGTCTCCCTGCTAACGTGGCTATCTGCTTCTGGAATAGAACTAGTTTGCATCTGGCCAGCTCAGACCCAGGGCATGGAGCATAAGTCTGTCAGTCCTCATCCACGCACTCATGCCCTTAGTGTGACATTAATGCCAAATGTGCAGCTGGTAATAATTCTTTTTGAGATAATTATTGAGTTTGACACTGACATAGTAAGGGTTTTGTAGGATATCCCCAGACTTTGTTCCTGCAGGGAAAAGGAACCATTCTGTAACAATTCACCACATTTACCTAGGGATGTCATGAAATATTCCCTCTAAATAGCTTGCATGAGTACTGGATGGGTAGAGGACTTCATTTTTTGTTTCTTAATTCACTGGGAATAATTTATCTGCTGACAGCTTGTGCTTGTGAAATGACTAGGTGCATCCCTCAGAAACAAGCCCTGACAATCCACTCAGCACCCAATTTGGCTTCACTGCATCTGTGCACTTGTAGTCACTCTGTTATGCAACCTCGGTGCCTCTACCCGGAGTCTGTTGACATTCATTTATTCATTTGATTTCAGCTTCGCATGTGGCAACCACTGTCATTTCCATATTACGAAAGAAGGCTGGGAACATGTTGACACAAGGCTTGGGCTCGTGTCTATGCTCAAAGAGCAGATGGGGAAAGCTCTGTACTCATCAAGGAAAAAAAAAGGGTATTCAAGGACGTCTTCCCTTTGGATAGATGCTCTGTTGGGAGAGATGATCAGAAGTGGGACTTCTGTTCCATGAGAAAGGTTGGAATAAACATTTGTCCTATTTTTGCAAAACAAAATTCCAATTTACATGGGTGGGAAGAGGCAAGAACATTGAAGTGTTCAGTAGAAATAACCCAAATGCTCTGATACTTCTGAAACAAGAATGAGCCTGAAAGGCCAGGCAAGAAGTAAATCTTCTTGCTCTGGGTGCTCCAAAGGGCCTGGGGCCCATTATCCTTTGGTGAGGGCTAGAATAAACAGTGGAGCTTTTGAACATGGCACTCCCAGCTCTGCAAGACAGCAAGGAAACCCCAAAATCCTCACAAAAGGCACATCTTCCAGTCTTTTTGCCCTACAGCTTTGTGCCTAGAAATGCCCATTGTGGTCTGAGAAATGGACGGCTTGCAGTAAGCACACAGAAAAGATTTAGGAGTGATTTTTGGACTAAATGGTTTCATGTTTGCCCGAGGTTGTGAGGAAATGCACTGGATACTTCTTACTTGATTTCTCACTGTGCTCATCTGTCTAGCTAATGCTACTCTTTTCAGTCCACATCGCCTGCCTTTGCCTCCCCCATTCCCAACTTGATCTATCAGCTTGACACAAGAAATGTGCTGTGGGTACATTTCTCATCTGTATTACAGGATAAAACCTGCCCTTATATTTCTACCATCTGGAGAGGTGAGAAAAGGTGGACAAGCCCTCCACAAAAAGGTGAGACCAGCGGGTGCCCTTTCATTTTCTGGGGCTGCCTGCTTGTCCCGGAGGAAGATGGATCTTAGCTGAGAGACAAAAACACAAAGTACCTATTGAATAATCTTCTACAGGTGACAAGGGCTGCAATGATAGGGGAAAAGAGAAGCTCCCTGGAGGCAAAATGCAAGTCACCTGGAAACACTGACTTAAACCTTCGCACAGCTTCATTTGACCTCCTGTCACAAACTGGCCAAAGCTCTGAAAGGACCTACTTTATCTCTCCACAGATAGGAAACCTTCCTTGCCATAATTTTTATCTAAAGTAGTTATGCTGTAAAAAATGTGATGACTGCCTCTACAGCACTCGCTTGCTTTTATAACGGGATAATTGCAGATAAAGGTAATGTGTTTTTAATTTCATGTCATTATTAGGTTGCTGGTAGGTAAATGTATAGGAGATGGTTTAATAAAGCATTTTGAAATTTCCCATAGTGAGCTGTTGGAAGGACATATCAACCATGAGTGAATGGAACAGACTAAATCGATATTTGCAGAATTGCTAGAGAGGAGATTAGGAGGGGAGGTAAAATATGATGGCCTGTCCCTAGCTTTGGTGCATCAACAAATGCTCAGGGTGAGAGCTCAGCCTGAGGAGCAGCACTTCTGCTTCTGCTGTTGAAGCAAGACCCAGAATCTGTGGCTTCCAGTCCTAGCTCTGCCAGAGATGGTTGTTTATGAAGTCAAGTAACTCTTGTGTCACCATAAAGTGAGACCAAACTTACTCCCTTGCCTTCTGCTCTGGAAAGGCATTGATAAGGAATGTTCTTCTTTGAGCACCTGTGGGTGTTGGGTGTAGCTGAACTCCCTGTTGATATCTCCTGGGCTGACTAAGGACCAAGTCAAGTGCTCAGCAAGCTTGGGCTTTGATATCTCCTTCCACCAATGGAGGAAAATGCCTTTTGCTTAGTCTGTCTTGCATTGTTTGGCACAAAAGATCAGCTGCTCTGCTCCTGCCCTCCACCTGCAACCGTTGAGGCTGGCGAGGAGCAGCCTAGTTGCAGCTGATCTCTCCTCTGTGGGGTGAGCAGCCTAGTCAGAAGAATAACAGGAGTTGTTCCCACAGAGGTAGGCACTGCATTAAGGAACTGGCTCTTAGTCCTTCATTCAGTGTGTTTTATCCACAGCCCTTTCTTTGCACAAAAGGGTTTTTCCCAGCACTGAAGGCACAAGCGTTTCTTTATTATTAAATTTCTGCTTGGCTCACCTCATTTGGAAAGGAGTGATGCAGAACAATGCTGGGTCTCCAGCTCCCTGACATCTCTTTGATTTCCCTTATTGTCCAAAAACTCCGTTGTCTCAGTCAGTAGCAGACAGCCCTTCAGCCATGCAGGGAGAATCAGCTCACTCGTTAGTCTTCAGATATTCAACTCTTTGTGCTGTTTTTCCTTTCCATTTTTGTATCTGGTGCACAGCCATGTTCTTCACCTTATGGAAATCTTACCTGGTGTGCTCAGGTCTTAGTGGAAATACATGCTTCTTTGCCAAGCAACCTTTTCAGCTGCTTTCTTTCAATTTATCTCTTCTTAGAATTCAGTTTGAGTTTTATACCAGGCAGGACTGCAGCAGCCAAATCCTGCTGGATTCACATGTTAAAGTACTGTATCCTGTGCATGTGGAAATAACTCTAATAGCCCTGAATATGAAGGGAGTACAGATCCTTCTGCCTAGAATGGGGTTTTGACTCTGATTAAATTCCCAAAGATAGTGTTATTATAATATTTCTTATGAGTGTTTGAATAAGAACAAATTGGTTTTGACTCAGTAAAGAAAGAAATTCCTTTATTTATGTTTGTGTTTTGTGGCTGAAATATATGATAGCAAATTCCAGCTGTGTGTTTAATAGCACAGAGGGCTGCCCAGCAATACAGAAAGTGATGTTTGACTCGGTGAATCAAAAAATCACCATGAAAGGTGATTAATGTTATTTTTAAATGCTATTACAGATGGGCACAAGGCAGGTTTGGGTCTTTTCCGATTGCTGAGGAGATGTGGGCCAGATGTAAAAGGCTCTTGGTGCTGCTGGTGCTGGGTGAACTGTAAATGTTTTATGACTTCTCTCACCGTAGAAGTGGTGCAGTGCCAACCTGTCACAGGAGCACACTTAATTGCTCTTTGACAACATTTTCATTGTTGCCTGAATGTGCACTGTGGCCCTGCCTTCCACCCCTGGCCTCCAAGCTCTTGACATTAAAAGCTATTGATGGATGAGCTTGTTTTGACTAATTTTGAACCCACTTGAACATTATGGGTTTGAAAGTTCAATGCTGATGTAACTGAGTTCACGTCCTGAGGGAAAGGAGGATGCTTGCAGAAGGGGAAGGAACTGCAATGGGAAAAACTGGTGGAAGAGAGAGAAAGGTGGCAAGGAGACACATCAAGACCCGGCTGGTGGTGGGAAAGGATCAGAAGCAGAGCAGAGAATGGAAAATTAAATACAGTATGTGTGTGGGGGCATGTATTTGGCTCATTCCTGAAGCTGTGCTTAGCAGTGGGTTTTCTTCTTGCCTGAGAAGTGACTAAGTTGAGAAAATGAAATCTGTTTTGCAAGGAAAAATACCAGTTGTACATGTGATGGGCTGAAAAGGCTGATGAACTTGATCCTATGTGCCAGACCATGTCCCACTCCGACAGATGTGGGAAAGGCAGTTTTCAGCCTGAGGGAACTGGCAAATATCATCAGACATATGTTGGATTATATAAGGTCAGGTGCTGTGTAAGGCCAAGCTGATCACTGCCACACACTGAGAGACCATCCGCTCCCACAAAGGTCTTACCTGCAACAGGGCTTGTGTGATCAGGCAGAGGAGGCTCAGGGAAAGTTAAGATTGCATTAAGCAATCTCCCATTGCTTCCAGCATCTCTTCCAGAATGTGAACTCCCTTTCATCACCATTCAGAAGTATTAATATCTGCTCCACTCATTGCATCACATCTGGATGGCTGACAGCATGTAATAGAGGTCAGAAAGGATTGTATTTCTCAGTCTCCACTTCACTGGTCAGGAACTGGCTGGTGTAGATGAGGCGTCCTTACAAGATTATGATGGTAATTTGTAAGCCTTTGCTCGAAGCACTGCAACTGAATCTGTTGTACAAGTGAAGCTGATGGCTGAAATCCAAGTCTTTGATAAATCACTTTATTGCTGACCTAATGAGTTCTTCATGACAAGAAGATTTCTTCAGCAGCTCATTCAACAAGCTATTTTCTGTACTGGTGGTCAGGACTGAAGAAATGGTTGCACACAGAACAACTAGGAGGTATGCCACTTTGCAGAGATTAATTGGAGAGTCGATTGGTCTCACTGTCAAGCACCAGATGTTCTCCCTTTTGTAAAAATTGAAGAAAAAAAAAAAGAAAGAAAAAGAAAAATCCAGACAGTGGCTTAATTTAGATTTACTTCATTAGCTGCTGATGTCACTGCATTCCACCCTATTCAAATAATTGATAAGATTAATGTCTTTCCTTCCCAAGAGACTCATTCTCTCTTTCAATTAATCCTAAAAGCTTGATTTGAGGGGGAGGGGAGTAAAAATCTCTGAACTTGCTTTTCTTCTCTCCTCCTTGCAGAGGAGGGTGTATCAGGGAAGGTCTGGATCCACATGGCTCATGAATGGGGCAGCATTGCTACCACTGCCAGTCCTGTGGGGCTCCTCAGCCCATCACCCCATGCAGAAAACAGCCCTGCTAAAGCATGGCTGAAGGTGAGGGACCATCACGGCCCTTAGTGATGCTAGCAGGGCTCTGCAATCTCTGCTCAGCATGGGGACGTGAGTCTGCAGTGGCACATCAGGAATGAAAACAACATTCTCTGCATTGTGCTTTTAACCACCTAGGTCTTGAAGCACTTAGCAAAGGGAGCTGGGGTCTGTTCTCCCTAGTCATAGAAAGGAGAGCCAAGGTGGGCAGCTGAGATGGCAGTTTAGCTGCCAAGTCTGTCCTGTTATTTCACTGTGCCTTCTCTCCTGGATTCTCTGCAGCACAGGAGCCCATTCTCTTGCACTGAGACCCCCTTTGAGACTTCAGTGTAACAACCAGATGGAGCTATCTGAGGTTTTTAAAAAATGGTATCTTAGACGAGTAATTATCATGAGGTGACTAAATAGCTAATGCTGCTGGGCAGAGCTGTACCTATAATACCCAGTTGTCACTACCTTTGCTAAAAATGAGGAGAAAAAAAAAGATAAATCTTGCCTGAGCTGGAACTTTTTCCAGGTCAAGTCTCTTCTTATTTCACTGTTAATCTTGAAGTATTACATAAAGTTTGGGGCTGTGAAACTTCTGCGATGTCGGATCCGAGATGATTAAAATGAAGCCTTTTCTCTCTGGAGACTCGCTGTTGATCCAAGCAGCACAGGGTCATCTCATGGGACCCTCCCAAGAGACATCTCACCACTCTGGCTGCCATGTGTGCAGTGTGGTGTGAGCTTGCTGTCCCTCCTTGGGTGAGGACGCAAAGAACTCTGAAATCCCTGCAAAGCCCCAGCAGTCTCTGCTTAAAGAGAAGGTTAAAAGCACATGATTTTGCATGGACACCAGCCCTCTACAGTAAAATTAAAAGTCATTTTTCAAGGTGAGTGCCTGGGGTGTCTGGATCATCAAGGCTGAGTTGCTTAGCAGCTACAGGAATGGCCATTTCTTTTTGCCAAGATTATTTGCTTTACCAGCAGTGGAGGCTTCTCTCGTACCCTCCGTGCTCCCGGCCTGCATTGCTGACCCCGCAGTCTCCCCTGAAAGCAGACATTTCATGACCTTTCTCTGCCTCTCTGGGCCATATCTTTGTGTTTCATTTTCCTATTCTTCCACCAGGAAAGCTCCCGTGTTGGCCACAGTGGCCAAGATTTTGTGTCTCACTAACATTTAGGTTTTTCCTTTCCTCCCAGGAATTTCCTTGTGCTGCACAAAGACTTTTAATTCTCCATGGGAGCTTTTGGCAGCCTCCTTCAGGGCTCAGAAGAAGAAGCCATGTTCACCTCGATGAGCCAGCATCTTTCTGGGGCAGCAGTCACCTCTACTTCTGTAGTACCTATAGGAGCTATAGGCCATACACTGCCTACGCGCTGCAGAGGACATGTAAGTGAGAAGGAGGTGAACCCTCCCAGCCACTGTGATTCAGTGTTCTCTGTTGACTTGTGACCCAAAGCAAGCTAACCAATTGTGTGTGTCAGAGACAATAAGTGACGTGAAAATAGAAGATCACTGGGTGTCATTTAAAATCACAAAGGCTTTAAAATATTTGCTAAGCTTCAGTCAGCTTGCACAGGATAACTTTCTACTTTCATGTGTGGTAATGGACGTGTGCTTGGATGTAAAATATTTCCAGTAGCCACAATTGGCTATTGGAGTATCAGTTCATTCCACAAAGGAGTCTCAAAACCAGACTCATTTTGCCATACTGGCGCTTTCGTTGGCACATGAAGTGTGCGCTTTAAACAATTGTCTAAAGAAAAATTCATTGATGTTGCAGGCAAGCTTAAGCTGCTGGGACTAAATGGCAAAAATCAGGCTGAGTTCACACCAGCAGAGATGGATTTAATTCAGTTATTTGTTTTACTTTCTTTCTGGGCTGACTTCTTTTTTGGTTCGTTTTCTCTCCATTTAACCCTTTGCCAAGTTAAGCAATGGTAATCAATGCTTGACACCTGCATGTCCTTAACTGGCATCTGATTGTAGGAGCAAGATATTTGTTTTAATAGCTAGGAGAAGAAAGATTTTTAGGAGTGGAGGTGGGGTGCATGAATGATGAAAATTAGGCAATCAATTCAATTACCTGTTGAAAATCATGACGTGCATGATCTGCTATCTCATGGTGCCTGTGCAGAGCTATCAACAGCTCTGATATCACAGCTGACAGCTCATGCAACCTTGCAACTTATGATTAACAGGATTTCCTCTTCGGTTATTAAAGTAATAACAAGAGATACTCTGTGGACAGCAACAGAATCCGCAGTAATTGAATGTTCTGTTTCCCTGAGATACATCCCAGCTTCTTTTCTGGCAAAAGGCATTAAACACCACACTTCCAATATCTGTAGTCAGCTGGAGCTTTATGGGCTGCATCTCAGCAAATGTGAACGGAGAAAGCTCCCTTGATTTCATTGCAGACTTACACCAAGACTTTGGCTCTGTTTTAGCTATTTAGTGTTTTGTCTCTGGTGGGACCTGGAGTCAGCCAGGGCTCTGGGGTGGAAAAGCTGGGACTTTCCCGTAAACTGAGTACACTAAGGACATCAAAGGGGCTTTGAATTATTAAACTGGGCTAGCATTGGTTATCTAGAACATGCACTAAATAAGAAAACTTTTGAAAAGGATAAGCTTAGATCTGATGAATAAATAAAAGGGTTCAGAAACCAATTTCTCCCCAGTCTTATACATCATCAGCAGGACAGACTTTACCCTTGTGTCAGCTGTTGCCTGCCACCTTTCTGGGGGCTCCAGCAAGCTCCATGCTGATCCGTCTGAGTCCCTGATGTACCATCCTTCCCACTGTGCTCCACAGGAAGGGCTGGCACCAGTTCCCCACCTCTTCCAGAACTGCCTCGATCCTGCGTGCCACATCCCACTGCTTGACCTGGTTCTGCCAGAGCTCCCTGGCTTGGCTGTGGCATCTCCTGGACCACTGCCACTCAGAACAGGCTGAGTGCCCAGCAGGCAGTACACACCTTCTCCCAGGCATCACCTGGGGTAAGACAGATGTCACAAATCTTTTTAAGAGGGCAATGGATCCTGTTGTAAACCATGGGATTATTCCTGAAAGCCCTAAATTTGGCAGTTAGCATTTAACTAGTCAGTAAATCATATTTCCTTGTGTGCAGTGAACTCACTCATGAGCACCTCTGACATCTAACTTTATAAATATTATCAACCAGTGTAGAATAACAACCAAGAAAGTCAACCAGTTCTTTTACAACCATTCTTTTGTGTAAACTCCAAAATAACTCATTGCTCTTTAGCCAGGAACTTGGTAACGTGATGGAGGTCTGTGCCAGAGCTGCATGTTAGAGAGTCCCCAAAAGTGGTAAGTTCTTCATCTTGTCCCAGTGGGCCTGTGTGATCACCAGCAATTCCTTTTCTTCTGTTTCCTATCTGGAAAAGGAAATTACTGCTCTGCCTTGTCTAGCAAGGTACAAGGTGAGTTGGGAGAGAATCTCTGCTGGAGCCAGCTGGACCTACTGTAAATGATAAAGCAAAATTTAAATTGGACATTTTGTGATCCAGCTCCAGTCTAGCTGTCTGTCCATCAATGTGCCTGTGTGTGTTTGTCTGTCTATCTATCTTGTCCCATAGCCAGCAACTACGCACGTATACATGAAATTACATTACAGTCCCGATTCACAGACATATTTAGTGCCTCATAAATCCCTCTACAATTCTGGACTTTTCATCTTTTTTGCTGGTATTTTGGTTTAAAGCTGACAAATAAGCAGCAAAATCTTTCATTCACTGGTTGCTGCAATCAACTAGCTACAAGAAGAGGTGGCAAAGTTATTTATATTTTTCATAGAGAATAATTCTTTTCTCTCCTTCCACATGGCAGAAAAAAATGCTCTGGTAATGTAGGAGCTTAGAATTCCCTTTGAAATTGCCTCTAGTTGACTTATGAGACAAATGAATGCAGTTCACTTGTATTAAAATAATGTTTTATAACCCCTCTATACAATGAAAATGATGTGCGAGATGTAAATATTCTGGAGTAAAAATTTCATCCATTAAAATTTGTGAAAGAAATAACCAAGGAAAATGATGCTGCAAGTGATTTTCACCCAACCTGGGGCTTTGCAGTTCATCAGCCAGCCAGCTCAGTGGTCCCCTCCTGCCTTCCAGCTCCAGATTATTTCAGGCCAATGTGTCTCAGTGAACAGCTGTGCACTGCGGCTTCTTAGATTAACACTAAATGGGGTGTTGCTGTTGAAGCTATGCTTGTTTAAGTGTTAAGGTCAGAATTCAATATCTGAGGTGGCACTTCAGGGACTCTGATGTCCCCATGCTAATGTCCTGAGGCAGGCTGGTAGGTCCTCTTGAAAATCAAGGAACTCATATCCACATGTTCAGGAAATCTTTCTTCATCTTCATAAAAGAGGATTGACTGGTGATTTAACTCCATGCATGTTAGGTACTTTGGACTGCATATATGCAATTTTATTTTTATTTTTAAACTGCTTTTCCATCAAGAATGAAGTGAACATTTCTCATAAATGCTTTGTCTTTTGTTTCTTTTCCCTTACCTTGAGAAAAGCTCATCTTCATGTGCTTGTTTACTCATAAGATGAAAAAGTATCTTTTCTTCGTGGTCATCGTGCACGAATCTACAGTAAAAATGAGGCATATAAACCATCAGAGACATAGCTACAGGCAAGAAACAAAGTGGGCTTAGTGACCTTGATGTGCATGCCATAGTTGTTATGGCAACAGGCAAGTGAAATCAGTGATGCTAAGGCTCAGGGAAATAAAGCAATCTCAGTCACTTAATGGTCATTATTCTCCAGTAACTTAATTTTGAGTTTGCTGCAAGCTAAACTGCAAAATGACTCAGCAGATGATCTGAAATACTTAGTAGAAATATGAATGAGAGAGGTTTTCTTTTCAATCCCCTTCCCCTGAGCCATTCCAGTGATATTGTCCAGAGCAGCCACAGAGGTTTTCAAGCACGGGGTGAACCAGGGAGATAATTGCCAGCGGATTTTAGGAGCCACATTACGACATGAAGTGCAGCCTTGAGGCAGGAGCAGTGGATGGTGCTGCCCCCCTGGAAGAGTGAGAAGCAGCCTGGCCTGGGGGCACCTCTCTTTCTTGTCCAAGAATGATGATTTGTAGCTTGTATTTATGAACAACAATTTTTAATGCTATTCCCAACAGTACTAGAAAGTACAGGTTTTTTTCTCATCTCATATTGACTTAGTTTGGTGGAAAAGGAGGGAGATGCCACACTTTTATTCTTGCTTGACCCAAACTAGGATTTGGCTAATCCTCTTAGATGTTTGGGGACAGGACAGAAGTGTAGTTAGACTGGGTAAAAGTAATTAATTTTATTGGTTATGTTAACACTCAAAAATAAAGACCCCTTTAAGGAATTCTAGAAAGCTAAATGTTGGAGACTAATTTTGGAAGGTGAATTTTGTAAATCTTAAACAGGTTTAGGGGGTTTAGCAGAATAGAAAACTTTAAAACTTCAATAATAAAAATCAATGTAGAAATCCTGATGCCAATTTTCATTGAAAATGGCAAAAAACAGCCACGAAAATTCTTAATCCCACTACCATTCATGGAAGTTGAGTGCAAACAGTGGGGAAACTGTAGTCAAATTGCATTTTGCATATCACCATATGTTTGGAATATCGCTGTTACTGAATTCTTTCATAGACCAAAGCCAAACAGAAAATAGTCTTTCCCTAAAATAAATCCACAAAACCCCCTATTCCAGACACACCATCAAATCCTGCAGAAATGTCGCTGCAGGCTCTAGCACCCTGTTCCATGGCTGTGAATTAGCGAAGATTTTTCCAAAGGCTAATTGCAAACCCATTTCGATTCCCAGTTAATTTCCAACAAGGCCAGATGTGAATTTGCAGTTCAGGCCCCTATATTGTTCCAGAAAAAGCAGTGGCATTAGCAGCTGAAAGCAGTCATTATGTGTTTGTTCCCACAGCAGACTGATTGCTCATCAAGCGGAGCAGAATCTCGTACAGGCTGAGCTGGGTAGCAGTGCTATACATATGTATTCCTTCTTGAAAATGGACACAATCAGGCCATTCATGTATCCTGCCAAGATGCCTCTTGGTTTCAGATGCCCTGGGTGATTGCAGGGAAGATTTGCTTCTGTGTCTGTATACGCTGGCATTTATCAGGATGATCTCCACTGAAATCAGCAGTATTTTACTGAAATGTAGATGAAATTGGAATCGATCCTGTGGATGAAAGCTGGTCCTATGAAGGACACTAGGATTGGTGCCCCCGAATTCATGTGGCTTTGAAAATGTGCCTGGCACATCTCTCCGATGCTGGGCTGCAGGGATTGAGGAGAGTGTCAGGACTTGCTATTGTCCTTAGGCATTGCTGCTGGCTCAGCTGTACAATACCAAGCGTAGGACTCTGGCTGCTTAGCTGAATTTTGTTAAGGTTGTTCTGCCATAGAAGAGATGTTGCAGAGTTGCTTCTCTGGAGCAGCTCTGTCAGAGCTGCATATACAAGGAGGATGATCGGGGGCTGATGCACCTACTGACCCTGTGAGCCGTGCAGCTTAAATCCAAGGAGGGTACATAGGGAGTCAAGAGGATGTTTGAGAGATGCCACAGCCACTATTTGAAAAGCTACCATAATATAGATAAATAAGGGCAGCAGTAGTACCATGTTCTTTCAACATTTTTAAGACTTATTTGATGCCATGGTCTGCAGAGCCTTTCTCTGGTGTGCTAAGGACTTTGCTCGAATCCGATGCAGGAGCTTCAATCCCTCTCTGGGTGCTCTGTATCGTGCTGGGTTTGGAGTAATCCACTTAGTGACATAAATTGCTAAGGTTCCTCTTATATCCAGTACCCTTTCAGCTGCTGCTTTAAAACTCAGACCAGCTGATTGTTGGCAGGGCCTCCAGCAACTACGTGTGATTAAAGTATTCATTAAAAAAAATTGATCATTAAATTAAGCAGTTATTGAGAACGTTATTGCTAAACAGCCAAGCAGATGATTAAGCAAAGCTTTGCATGAATATCCAGAATAGCAAAAACAATGGTGGAAATTGCCATTCTCCTTGACATGAACTGCAGCACATTCCCATTCACACTGGAGTTTTCAGCTGTATCATCAGAAGGGGAAGAGCTGCAAGAGATCTTCCCCGTTGGTGTGCTGCTAAGTGGTAAACAAGCTCACCCAGTGTTGGCTTGGCATGACATATGCACGTCTTTTCATTGTCTGTAGAACTGCATATGGGAATATGAGAGTCTGAAATGGCACATGAAGGTGTCAGTTGGGAAAGAAAAACACTTTTTTTTTCTTTTTGAGGGAATGGAAATGTATTTCAGCTGAACTTTTGACTTGCCAAATTTTCTGTTTTATTCTTTTCATCTTTGAAAAATCCTTTCCCTTTTACTTCCCTATGCATCCCTTCCCTTCAGCAAGATATCCCCAGCCAATGTGTCTGTCTGTAAAAGAGATTTTATTTTTCTTGATCAATGGCATCAGAACTGCTGCGTTTGAGGTTTTATGGCATTCTTTGATTTAGTGAGGTTTTTTAATAATGTATTGTGCTTGAGACCTACCTCTGCGATTGAAATGTCACTTGGAGTCAATGTGGCCACTTCTTGGGAGAGCAGGAGCAAGAAAGGTCAAATTTTTTAAAAAAGAAAGAAGGAAAGAAACAAAGAACCGGTGGTGTCCATCTGCTTGGGAAGAGGTGGAGGTTTCTGTGAGTACTTGTTTGAACATTCACAGCCTCCCATCACCTTTCCCACTGCACTGCCCTCTGTTGCAGTTAAAAGACACTAGAAATTTTTACCTTACTGTTCTAAACATTGAAATGTGTAGAGGGTACAATTATTTTTGTACATGCTTATAATAAGAGACAGTTATTGCTTGAAAAATCTTCCTTTAAATAGAAAAAAGAAAAAAAAACAAAAGGTAGCAAAAGAAGACCTAACTTCCTACTGCTAGATAATGTGGGTGTAACAATATCACAGATCCAAGCTGTGAAGGGAAGCCTATGGAAGGAAGTGGTGGGAGTTTATTCACCATCTTCTGGATCTGTTTGGTTTTTGCAAGGTGTCTGGGCTTGTTCCTTGAAAAATGTGGTCAGACTGCAATAATGTAGTTCCCCTTTGAATATACTTGGGAAGCAGCTGCTAAAGCTTCTGTGCTATAGATGAGAATCTGCTTGGAGAAACAGTTTGTTGCTGGTTGTGTGCTGCCTGTTTGTACACAGTTGGTCAACATCCTTGTTTAGTACCTCACTGTTTTCATTGTAGGAATTGTTTTGGCTGTGTAAGGTGTGAAAATGGACAGTAGAGAGAAATAGAGATTTAATTTTAAAACTGGAGTTGGTCTCAAAGTAGTGGAAGATTGCTTATAAATAAGCTGGTAACATTTTCTGATCATCAGTAACTGCCAACACTATTCTCTGCAACCTGAATTAATAGTGTCCTATAAAAGGCTCTTGCAGAAAGCTTGTGGCACTTGGGAGTAGTTGAACTGTCTTGTCTGTGCCATTTGCCAGAAAGACTCTGGATTATTTGACTTGTTTGCCAGAATTTCAGATTATGGGCAGTGTGAAATAACAAAATGGCATAAAAAGGTTTTTTTAATTATTTGGTGCCTTTGATTAGAGAAAAATGGTGGTTTTGTTGATTCCTCACTTCCCAAAAGAGCATTTTGGGAAAAAACATTCAATTTGTCAATTTCATAATAAGCATGCTCTACCTCCTGGGGTTCACCTCTGCCTGCAGACATCTCTGACTGGGGAGGGAGCTGTAGTCTATCCCCCTGCATCATTCAACTAAGGCTTGAAATAGTCAGGAAGGGTGTCAGGTCACACCAACCATCACACAGCCTGGAGGTGAACTTGTCTCTCTCTGTAAATAAGCGTAGATTTTACAAGAGAGATTAATGAGATGTATTCCTTTACATGCAAATAAAATAATAAAAGGAGGTAATGGACAATGGAGAATATGGAGGTCCTGGGTTTCTGTAGGACCAGTAAAATTTGCACTATAAACTATTTCCTGAGCCATGTTTTGATGGGAAGGTTTAAACAAAGAGGGAAGGGAGAATTGCTTCCTGTTCCCTCAGGTAGGGTGAGGATAAGCCAGCAAACCCTCTCTCCCTCCTCACAAAACGTATGGGCAGGATGTCCCTGCAAATGCCATGTGGAAGGAAGGGACCTTGCATTTCTCTCTACTGAAGGTGTGGTGCATTGGCCATGAGACCTCGATGGTGTCTTACACTACACAAAGGCTCTGGGGGCTTCCAGAGGCTCAGACCACTTGAACGTCACTGTTAAGATGTTAATCTAAACAACCTAAAAATTGCTGCCCTGCTTCTATACCCTCCCCTCAGCAGAGCAGTTGTTAGCCTCAGACCCTGACTGCTTTGGAGAACTGTCCAGGGAAAAGGGCTGGCAGCGCTGGCAATCATGTTAGCAGTGAGTAATCAATCAGCTCCACTTGCGTAAACACAGATAGAGGGTGATTGATTACTCTGCAGCTCTGCTAACGATTGCAGTACCAACAGGCCCCAGGGCGTGAGGATTTTAAATGGACTAAAAAATCATAGTTGCTGTTTGGATCTGATCACCTTTCATCCTACTCAGAAAGTTAAAAATAAATGAGTTTTTCGGTACTAGGATGCTTATAAAAACAACCTTCTTTAATGCAGTCCTTAAGGTCTCTCTGGTGAATAACTTGCTGAGTGGAAGGGGAGCTCCTGGTGCTGTTCTCCTGTACCTCTGCTGCTATTCTGCTGCTGCCTTCTGCATCTGTACCAAACCTGGCCTGGAGGAAGTGCTGCAAAGAGGGAAAAGAGCAGTTTTATGTTTGCGTAACTGGTGTCAGGTTTGAGTGGGGAAGGAAATGCTGATGCCACTACGGAATGGGGTCTGTGCTCTCTGATAGTTGGTGTGGCTGTGCTGGGTTTATGATGGCATTTTGCAAGTACTTAGCAAAATTCAAGGGAAGTATTATGGGGGAAGGAACATCTCTGGAAGATTTTGCTTGTAGGTCTGAAAACACAATCTGCCCAATTTCTTTCTTTCCTGGCCATCCTGTGGGATGGCGATGGACTGGTAAGGGAGGATGCTCAGTTCCTTTCAGTGGGAAGAAAGACCAAAGTTTTGAAGGGAAGCAAATATATTAATATTGTTGTAACCAAGACAGCCTATTTGCTGGCAGCTTTTCAAATAGTTTTAATGTAGTTAAGTCTGTGCTGTGTGGCAATAGCAATATGGAGATAAAGCAGCCTTATGGGACTGCATGTATCTTCCTGAACAAGGAGATTACTTACTTTTTAAATAGTTTCCAGTATCTAAAATGACATGGCCGATTGGAGACCAACTTCAAGTAAATCTCCCACTTTCTGTTAAGTTTCATTCTGAATTGAGTGCCTGCTCAAAGCAGATATATCTTCACTGCACAGTAGTCTAGATAGTGTCTCTAATCTCTTCCTCCTATAAATGCAAAATATTTCCCTCTGCAGCTCGGGTACCGTCCTGCAGGATGGTCACTCACCAAAGGAAATGCCACCTTCAGAGGGGCTCATATTGTGAATACCCCAGTGGGGCTGGAGCACCTTGCATCTGAGAGCAGCAAGATACCCCTGTGCATAACCAGGATTCTGCAGACACCCTCTCCCTATTGCTTCTCTCCCCTCCCCAGAGATTCCTGGTTCATTCTCCCCCGCCGATGTTCGACTTTCAGCCTCTTGTTAGCTAGTGTTATTTTTCAGAATGAGCCCTTAAATTCACGTTTGCAGTGTGTGTTGCCTGTTGTTTACAGCTAAGCTGATACATCTTTTGCTAAGTTAAAGTCAAAAGAGTCTTCAGTGTTACTTCAATTAACATGGTGTGTTAGCACTGACATTCCAATGACTAAGTGCAGTCAGTGTTTAACTGATTTAATTTAAATGTCTTACAGGAAAGGAATTATCCAAACCCTGTGTCACTTTGTCCAGTGTTTTATTGGCTTGGAATGCAAAATTAACTCATCAAACAGCTTGCCAGCATCCAGACATTTAACTTCTTTAGATCCTTTAATATTTTTGAGACATTTCACTACAGAAACAAATGTATGAAGAGTATCATAGCTCCTGTATCAAATGGAACTTCAATTCTACATGCTCAGGGAGTGGTTCTGCCCTTCTTATCAAGGCTGGATAATGACTCATTCCTCCAAGATTACAATGCTACTCAGCCAGAGAAGAGGAGCAAAAACCAGATCCAGAAGGCAAAGTGAAAATAATAGCCCATTCTGTATTCTGAAGTAAGGCAGAGATTTAGGAAACCATTTTTGTTATGTTGTAAATGTTTTACAGCTCTGGACTTTTCCATGCAAAAGGTTTCACTGTGTTAACACTGGGGTTTTAATATAAATCATCCTCAGAGCAGTGTAAATACACACAGGAATGGAGTAAGAGGATGCACTGGAGAAAAGTACAGTTAAGCACCAAATATGTGAAAAATTCAAGTGAGGTGATGAACAAAATGCTGGAGCAAGGACTTGGCACCTTCCCATAGGTACTGGAAGGTGCTTTAAGGTCTCCCTGGAGCCTTCTCTTCTCCAGGCTGAACACCCTCAACTCTCTTAGCCTGTCCTCATAGGAGAGGTGCTCCAGCCCTCTGATTGTCTTAGTTTCATCATTTCAGGTAAGACCTCACTGCTGAAGCAGATGTCAGGTGCTTTTGCACCTGAGAGTCGATCTTTTCTTCCTACTGCATCTTCTGCTAGGAGTTGCTTCCTCCCCCTGTGCAACTTGTGTGTCTCTTTTTAAGAAAAGCATGTTTCTGCTTGATGTGAACTTGCAAGAGTTTGCTGCCCTGTTGTGTAGCTGTGACAAGGCCTGGGATTTTCCTATAAGATAAACCAGTGAATATCAACAGTCAGGGCGTGTGATGGAGGAGACAGAAGCTGATTGTGTTAAGTCTTTAAAAACTACTAATGCCTTCTCTCAGCCAGCATTGCACAGTGAGGGAAGTTACATCACTGTGCTGGGAAAAACAAAACCCAGTGCAGATAGTATTGAAGTTACTTTCTTTGTCACGTTTCACAGCACACCCTTAACAGCACCTCGAGTGTTCATACGTGCCTCTTCCAAATGAGCTTTTCTCCTTGGCTGCTCTTCCCCAGGGCAGGGGGGGAGTGTAATGCCCCATCAAGAAAGAATGTGTATGGTAAGAGTGAGGAAGTCTTCTTTTGGGACCAGCGCTGGTGCAGTCCTGGAAGAAGGAAAGAGCAGCTATGATTTCATCCAGAAACCTGCCTGGATTTGGGGGAACAAGCAACTCCCAACATTGCACGTGAGCTTTTACCACCTGAACCAGCTTGCTGTATGACAGCATTAAAAAGCAAGGTGGGCACTGCTCTCAACAGTCAATTTATCCCTTAATGATGGAGTGTATTGCCAATGAAGTCCAAAAATCTGACAATTACAGTCATTCTTTAATTGTAACTTGAGTTGCATACTCAAAAGGTTAGCCTGGTGTTTTATGCCTGGCTACTTTATCTTTTAATTAAATGCCCATCAAACCTCTTTGATCTGAGGAACAAGGGCTCATAAGATGCAGAGTCACTGCTCTGCCCAGGTAATTCTCAGTAAACCAGATTGTCTCATCCTGCATTGCAGAGGTAATTTGAATTGAGGCTGTGGGTTGCTGTTGGTCTCTGCTGAACTTGTTGATTTGCATTCCGAGAGGATCTTCCAGGAGATAATGGGATTTGTGAGGAAAGTTGATTTTACCTTGTCATCCTCTGAACAAGAGGCAATGCAGGACGGTAATTACTCAGCCAGGTGGAAGATAGCAGGGGATGGGGGAGGCACAGCTGCTTAGCCTGACCAGCCCTGGATTGTTCCCTGTTATAGAAATGCCATCACAGAGGTTTTTTTAAGTAATTCCCTGAGGCTACGAAACGAGAGAAAATAAACCCCAGCCCTAGGTTGCAAAAAATCATTAGCACAATCACAGGAAATCATGAAAAGCTTTGACTTCATGAGATAAAATTCAGATAGCTTTGGATTTCTTTTGAGAGTGTTTTCCGAGGATTTTGGACTCCTAGATCTGAACATAAGGTTTCTTCTGGCACCCTGCAAAGCAGGGATTTTATTTTTTTTTTCTTGAAGTTATGGGTTTTTTCTTGTAATCACCTGAACTGACAAGCCCAAATAACACGAGGTTCATAATAAAATGTCTGCAAGAATGTATCACCCTGAGGCATCCTGTATCTGTTCAGTGGCATCCTTCCCGCTTTGGGCATCGTGGCTCACTGCAGTGATCCCTGGTTTGGATGTTCTGGTCCCTGTGTTAATGCACCTCACAAAGGGTTTGCTTTGAGCCTCTCTCCCCTCTGATTCAGCACTGTTTAATTGGCATGTGTGTATGTGTACCTGTTGCATGCATCTGAGTGGAATGTTGCTGGGAAGCCCATGTACCCTGGAAGAGCCCCTGGGGACCAGGCAAAGAGGCAGAAAGGAGGAGTGGAATAACAAGAGTACATGGAGTAGTGAGAGAGGACCAGCCACCGCTCAGCAGGGTCCTAGGCAGTGGGCAGCAGGGCTGAGGAGCCCCCAGCAGCCATGATCTCTGCCCAGACTATCCCCTCCTTCCTCCTCCTCTTGTCCATGTGTTTCTGACCCTGGCACTATGTTGGTTACTCCCAGCTCACCCCCTGGACTTTCTTCAGGTGTATTCTCAACTGTGCTTCTAGTAGTTCCCAGGAAATGCCCTCCCTTTCTCCTCACCTTTCATATCTTCCCAGCTTGAGAACCACTTCATAAAAATGTATATGAGACAGCAGAGCCCAAAACAAGCTAGGGCAGTGACTATTTATACACATAAATACGTGAGTTTGTGTGCCAAGCTGTTCTACAGAAACATTTATTTTTAAAAAGGAGCTGTCTTATCTACTCGTTCCTCAGGACAATGTCTCTCTCCATCAGAGCTCTGCCCCTCCCTGCCCAGCAGGGCCAGCTCTCTCCTGGAGGAGTCCTTCCAAGGGCCCTTCAACAGGAACACTTGAGTACCTACCAAACTTCAGTGCATGTCATTTAATGCACATCATGGGTTACTTTGTAGTGCTGCTTCTTATGTCCTCTGAGTGCTGACCCTGAAGGTGTATGTAGAGATACAGATAAATGGCTGATCTGTTTATAAACTCTAACTATACAGCTTGTGCTGCTGATAATGACCATGGTTGACTTCTACTGCAGCATTATACACTATTTTTGTGCTGTTTGTAACATTCCCTTAGCATTAAGTCTGATGCGTTGGTTTTGATCTGGTTGAGTGTCTTGACCACAAAGTAAATTAACAAGCAACTGTGTTCATCCTGAAACCACTGAAGTCCCCTGCAGATCTTCTGCTCTCATTTGTGTGCAATGGCAGCTGAATCTTCCTCAGCCTCATAGAGGTAAAAAACCCATTTTCCTCGTCCTCAAAAGCTTCCTGGGTTTCTCCTCTCGGTCAGTAGGGCAGGACAACAGTTGTCACTTGCATGAAGAACTGGTTGACATTATTCACACAAGCATTTGCAGAGCGTACCATATATCACAGTAAGTATACCATAAATGACAGTTAAAACACTTCATTACATTGGTTAATCTTACAGTTACATCATTCATATGGGATACTATTACTAGAGGCTGTCAGAGGTCAGCTATTTCCTTTTATCTTGAAAGACAGAGTATGAGTTCGCTCATGTCTTAAAAGGGCACAAGGTGCTAAAACACCTTTTTTGTACAGTTCAGAGGTATTTCAAACTTGGTTCACTCCAAAGATAATTGTTCTTATTTCTCCATTAACAGCAACTTTATGCCTTTTTGTGCATGAAAGCAAACCACAGTGTAATTTTCAGACGAGATCTTAAATGACTTCTACAATACAAAATGTTCTTGTGTACATTTTGTAGGAACTAACAGACTTTCTGATTAGGCATCAAAAGCCTCATTGATTTCTGTTTTTCAACTTCGATTAGATACTAGTGGAAGAGATAAACATTTTGATTTAGTCACCACTTCTAGCAAAAACATATTAGTACTCCTCCCAGTGGGAAGTGGAAACAAAAACAAAAGTTCTCCTGAAGTCTTAAAACTTGTAGCTAGTCCAGAAACACAACTTAATTGATGTTCTCCCTGACCTTTCCCATCTTTTCGTTTCAGAGCAGGGAAACGGGGTGTTGAAGAGCTTTATGGCAGTGGGATGCAAGCGTCCTTTCTGCTGTAGCTTTTCATTTTGAAAGCAAATATAAAAACCTGTTTGTGTTTGCTTCTCGTATTAAATGTTAAAGTGACATCTATAATCACTTAACTTTGTCCTTTAAATATGAACTTTTAAGATATTCTCTACCAAACTCCATGTACAGATTTTGACCTGTCAATTAGTGTCCTTGATGCAGCCACACAAAAACTGTCCAGCATAAACAAAATCAATTCTATCGATTTCCAAGGGAAAGCTCACTTGAGGGATGGCTCACTAAGTCCTAAAGAGCATGATTTCAGTACTAAACATTTCTATGGTCAGGGCTCTTTTTCACCAATGCACTGTATGATATTACTGTGATTTGAGCTAAACCCTATCAAGACAAATGGGTTTCACCACCACCTTTCATATGAGAGCTGTAAGAGACAATGACCACCTGCTCCTGCCCCTCCAAAAGGCAAAATGAGTCTTGTTTTTGATTTTGAAAGCTCAGAGCTTGGATGGGTACTCCTTTACAAAGTGGTTTATGAGTGGATTTGCAGACAGAGAAAGAGGCACTGAATCTGGAAATGGTGTGTGTTGAGGGGAGCTTAGAAAGGGCTTTGGAGCCATGAGGAGGAGGTAATTTTCAGTGGTTTGATCCTTGTTTTTGTAAAAAAAGCTGAACTTCATGCGGTTGTCACTCCAGTGGAGCTGCCTGACCCATCAACTTCCCCTTAAATGAAATCACTTCCGGGGGTCTGAATCGTGGCTAATTACTCAGGTCATAAGTACAAGCAGTATCAGTGGCTTCTGTTTCAGTATCTGCCCATCATGTGGCTGCTCAATCACCAAGGCCTCTGATCCTGTGGAAAGATATTAAAAACCAAGGAAGACAGTAAATGTCATCACATATTTTCCCATGCAGGTGGGGTAATACCAGACCCGACTGCTGATGCACACAAGGGAAGGCTCTGTGTTGCAAATGCACCTGCAAACACGTGCACTGGAACCAAGGAGACCTCAGGACAGGCTCTGGGAGAAAAGACCCATCTCCTGCAGAGTCCTCTGTGAGTCTCTCCCCTCATCTCTTGGCTGAAGTGATTTGAGTATTCGGAGCTGGTAACCACGTTTGGCTTCAAGATTATGCTGTATAAAAATATTGGTTTTCGGCATGATGTGTTGTCTAGTGGAAGGTGTCCCTGCACATGGTAGCAGGGTTGGAATTAGATGATCTTAAAGGTCCCTTCCAATCCAAACCATTCTATGTTACAACTATAATTCGCTGCTTAGGTTTTCCTAAATTCTTTTGTTCATAAATGCTACATCCACTAGTACAATTAAATGAGGTGTCCAGGATAGAAGAAACAAAGCCCCTTCGAGGACACCTGCCTTCCTCCACAGGTGACAGAAGGAGCATTTGGATAACTTATTTAGACCTTCCATGCCTGACTTTGAGATGACGAAAGGAAGGTGATATGAGTATCAACCAACCAACAAAAATGTTACACTGCTGCCAGTCTGTCCCCCATCCTCATTTCTGGCACATCTACTACTGCAAAAGAGTTCTTTACATCAGTAACCTGTCCCCAGGAATTGGCACATCAATACTTTAGTGCACAATCAACAGAGCCCTATCTAAGGGACAGCTTACCCAGGATGGAGGTTTCTCTGCAGACCTTACTAGTTAAAGGTTGGTTTGTTTTAAAAGGTTGGCTTATCATTGCACACCATGAACACTTGCTTTTATTAAGGAAAACTGTCAGTTGTTGATACTACTGATTTATAAATGAGCTGACCTCAGAAGAGAAGGGTCTTACATTTCTTTTTGGAAGCATCTTGATAAATGTCATGTAATTCAAAAGGTCGTAAATCCCAAACTCAGAACCTTCCTGAAAGGCCTGAGTGGGGGCTCCCATCCTCAGCTTCTCAAGAGCCTGTTGGATTCTCCATGAGCTTTGCTATGAAAAATAACATGATAACACCATTTGTATTTAAAAGATGCATTTTGGAATGAATCCCAGGAAACCCCTAAGCTGCCCTAGTCAAATGCTTGTCCACTTTTTCACAGATTCTGTGCTCTGGGAAAACGCTTGCATTTTTTTGTTGTTGTTTATCTTAACGCCTTCTTTTCTTAATTAGGTCTGCACTGTACAGCTTTCAGTCTGTCACGTTGTGAGGTATAACTGAGATGATGCGTTACACTGCAAAGGCGGTGGCTGCAGCAGTCTGAGGTGGGTGATGAAATCACTTTAGAGGCTCTGCTTTGATTAGCAGCGAGGTTTGATTGCAATTAGCTGACATAGTGCCGACTGCAATTTGGCCTGGTCTGAGCAGAGCAGTCAACATCGTGTCAGCTAACTCAGTTCTTCACACATGACCACATCCCTAATGAAGACTGGCCCTTTTGTGGACGTCTGTCATTAAATTCTTCATCCTTCTCTCCTGCTTTCTCTTACATGCCACGTTGGACAAAATCATTATAAACGAAGCATGAGTATAGAAATTTGCTTATTGATCTGGCTTTTCCAAGGCTCAGGGCTCTCGGGCTGTGCTGTGCTTAGTGAAAAGCCAAACTCATTGATGTAAGAGGAAATGGAGAGGATGGGGCAAGTTTTCAACAGGACTTCCCATCCCTCAGCCCACTCAAGGTGAGGATGGGATCACTTCTCCCTTGTTATTTCCAGGGAGAGCATGGTCTGTTAAAGATGCAATTGTCTAAAAACATGGGGATCGCTGTTGGCCTGGAGTGTGATATTCCTCTTACATATCCCTGGCAGCCTGGGTAGTGAGCATGCAGCCCTACAAATTGTTGTGGCTGTTTGTTCACCTTGATCCTCATCATCACAGAAAGTGACTCATTACTAGTTGACATTAGATGAGGTTTTTATCACTGAGATGTGCTGCTCCAAGGTGTTGATGATGTCTCTCTGTGATTTTTAGAAAACAACTATGCTAGCTTTCCACAACCCTCTCCCCCCTCTCCTCCCCACTTTGATTTCTTTTGTTTCTGTATTTTATGCAGGTTTTGTGTGTCTAAACTCAACAGTCTACCGGTTCAGGTTTGGAAAGGAACTTAGACATTGAAAAAATTCATTAAAATTCAGTGCTTTCTGAAAAATGTTTCTACACTTCCATCTTCTTTAAGCTTTTAACTACTGCTAAACATTTGGCCCATAAATCGGGTTTTTGAAACCAGCTTGAGCTCAGATGTAGCCTTTCTATTATCTAAAGCTTATGCCCCACATTTTGGCAAATCAATCATTGCTATTCCTGCTTCGGAGCTGTGAACAGGCTGTCAACTGATATTAATCAATCTTTGTCATTGCCCGTTTCCAAAAGTCATTAGCATGCTCAGCCTTACATTATATTCTCCAGCAGAAAAATAACACATTGTCAACTGTACTTTGTTATGAGTTACTACACAAGTGACCTTATTGATTGCATGTATGTAATAGAGGTCTGTATTTACTAAGAACCTTCAAGTTTTCGTTTGCCTTCATTGTATTTCCACTTTTTCCTTTTTTTTTTTTTTTTCCCTTTAATATTGCTTTGTTTTCCTTAGCAGGCAAAACAGCTGTTTCCAAGGAAATGAAGATAGCTGAGGAGCTGGTATGAACCTTGTAAGTAAATGAAGATATCAAGTACATTTGACTGTTGGAACACTAGGAAATGATTAATGACCCTTTAGCACATTAAAAAAAAGGTCTGCCAACATATAACTATTTCTGTTGTCACATAGTAACACTTTAAATTCCTATAAATGTGGCCACAGTGAAGTTGGCATGTGTAAAAATCTTTCTACTTAGCCATCAAGGCCTTACAGATGGATTTCTCTTGCCAGTTATTCCTCACAACACTTGGCAAAGGCTGGCTGTAGGAAGATACCTCCTTTCTCTTTTTCATCCTTTTTTGTCCAGAGAAGAACAATTCTGTTTAGAAAGGCCTCTCTACCATATTACTTGCCTGGCTTTATTTTTGTTTCTCTCTATGTGCCAAAGGACAGAAGTGATGTATCCTCTGTGGGATGATCCACGCTGATGGACACCGCAGTCCCCAGAGTGACATTGTGGACACCACCCCAGGGGTAGGCTAATCCCTGCCATGAGCTGCAGCCCCATCTCAGCATTCCCAGCTCCTGCAAAGCCACAAGGATCCCACATCCCCACTCTCTGTCAAGACATTTAACAAGGAAAAACCTTCACAGGCTCCTGAGCACAAAACCAATCCAGTTTTGATGACAGGTCTGAGACCTCAGAAGATGGAGCTGCAGGGTCCTTTGCAAGGACTGGCAATTAATGTGTATTTCTTCACCATCAGGTGAACATAGAAAGTTTAACAGCATTGAAAGTCAGAGCATTGCACTAGCGAGGGTCCTTGGGGCCAGAGAATCCCATCCCCTGCTGCCATAGGCAAGCACACCATAAATTGCCTTTACAAATGAGATAGTCTTTATAGTAAAGCTACCTATTTGCAAAGCTGAATCAGAAGTGGGTCCAGACCAGGATGGTTATAAATGTGTTTCTTGTTTTCAGAGTAAATTAATTCTGGTCAATAATAACAACGATTTTTGCCCTTTGTACTGGCTTCTCAATGTTTTCTCACAGTCCTCACTGGTGTCCAAGATCTCACACGCCCTTGGAAAAAATGTAAGCGGTTGGTGTAGGCAATGGAGCACAAGATAGATTTCCAGTGGATTTTCTTTTTTTTTTTTTCCCCAAAACTTCATTGAGTAAAAAAACTCCTACCATACTTAGATATCCTCACTCCCTTCCATTTCTGGATTGCCTTAAGGTGTAGCCTCAGGAAAAATACATTACAGACTCAAGTCCTGAGCTGATGAATGCTACTCTTATGGCAGTAAGTTCAAGATCTGAAACAAACTCTTAAGAGTTCTTGCTAGCTGGAGACAGCAGCAGGTAATGGGAAGCGTTCCTGGGCACTGCTGCTGAAAAACCCTTTCTAGCAGCTGAGGATTCACAACCCCCACAGTACAGGCTGTGACATCAAGATATAGTCAACTGGAAAAGAAAATACAATATTAGTTAGCCCTTCAACAGCCCTTCAATATGTCATCAGTTTTATTGGGACTAAATCTCAGACCAGCCACTCTACTATATTCTCATCCAACACTGTATTTTCCTTTAACTGGTTTATCAGAAGAATCAATCTCACTGGTATAATAAGAGTTGTGGTAACTCTGGAAGGAATTTCTGCTTCTGGCTGGTAGAGAAAGAAGAATTCAGAAGTTTTAAATCAGTTCACACAAGGACACCTTATACTCTGCCCAGTAAAAGCTTCAAAAGATAATTTTTCTGTCTTTCCTGGGATATTTTATTATGAATACTTAGTAGGAGATGTTGACACCAAAATGTCAAGTTTCCTGGCCAAAAAACTCGTGTCATCTTCTCTCATCTAGGTTTTATTTAGAAAAATGCATGCAGGAGTTTCTGACACACCAGATCCAGCCTGAGCCAGTGACAATAGTAGTTAATTGCCAGAAAACCACTTAGTGCATTTTAATAAAGTCTGAAGAGCTTCCCAAATCCTCAGCCACGTTTCTCCCTAGTGTAAACATTTTCAATATTTAATTTGGGTGATGCCAAGGAAGACTGCTGGCTGCTTCTTGCCAGCTGAAAAATCGTGAACAGGTCTTACAAATGCTGGGGCAAACAGCAGTAATGACCAGCCTCGACAACTATCACAGTGAGAGGGGTGAAAAGAGCTGGATTTTGAATCCACTTTACAAGTGTGGTGGGTTTTTTTCCCTCTAACTTTGGAGTGTAGCAAATGAGCTTCATCCTGTTTCAGCCAGCGTAATCTGGTATAGCTGCAGTGATTACATATTTCATAGGCCATTGATTGAAGTGCTCTTATAGTCCTTTCCCCTTCTGAATGAATGTTTACCCCCTGGAGGCTACTTCAAAGGACCAAGGGACAAGGGTTTCAACTTAAGAAAACATTTGTGCAGGTCCACATAGGCAGCTTTGCCCTGCACGGCAGGTAAGCACCTACTTAAGCAGGTTAGAGATCATGGTGTGAAAACACACAGAGTAATAAACATGCTTGAGTGTACAGCTGTATAGGGACAGACTGCTCTAAAATCATTTAGAAAATGATGCAGGATGTCCATGTCTGTATCTTGGCACCTATTCTATTTTCTTTCCTTTTTTTTTTTTTTTTCTTCCCCCTCTTCTGCTTATGCAAGTAATCAATTAAATAGCAATGCCCAAGAAAGAATCAATATTGTGTCAGAAAAGCACCTTTTCCCTTGTGCCATTAACAGTTTTTCTTTCTCCACTTACAGCATCATTCCTTCATCCTCCAGTGAGCTTCTAATGCCTTTCTGCTCGAGTGCTATGGTTACTGCATTGCATCCACTGATTTTTAAAAATAAGTTTTTAAAATGCCCATTTCTGTCAGGTATTAAGTGCTGTCCAAGGCAGGTCTGATAAATAGTGAAATAAAATCAGATCTGATCTATGTCCCTTTTGCAGAAGAAAGAGGTGATATTTGCAGCTATTTGAATGGTGGTGTAAAAGCACAGGGAGAGACCCTGCAGTGCAGACTGCGTGACAGTGAAAGCTCCTGTGCCTTTGCATTTCTGCAGTCTGTCTCCGTGGGCTGCTCCATCCATTCCAGCTCCATTCCAGGAGCCTGGCAGGGAGGGCAGTGGGCTTTGTAGGGTGCATGGCAGACATAACTGGGCCACCAAGTGCCACAATTGCCTGAGTCAGCATCCTTCAGGCAGGTGAAGCAGTGGGTGACTTCAGGGATGGGATGTCTTCTCAAAGGTGTAGCAGTATCACTGAGGTCTTTATCCCCAGCAGAAATGCTGTGTTGCCCATCAGACCCCAAGGGATAATGGAGCACTAAAAGTGTGTCTGGAAAATTTACTCCCTATAGTCTATGGGTGACTGTGTGAGGGAGAACATCTAGCCCCAGACACGCTATTGCCTGTGATTACTGAGCTGGTTGTAGTTATTTCTAGGTAAAACATTAATCATGATGGATTGATTTTTTTTCTGCTTGGCATATGTGACTCTAAAGAACTAAATTTTAACAGAGCATTAATTAAAATGCTGATTCCTGCCATTAACCAGTGCTTTCAAAAGGTTTAACACAGCCTGTGTGAGGCAAAGTACCTTCATAATAGTGCAGTTTTCTATTTGTTATTTTTTCCATTGTTCCTCCACTGTGAGTTGTGGTTATATTGCTGTTTTCCTTTTGATTTTATTACCTTTACCCATCTTTTTAATTTCCCTGCCCGGAGTGAGTGGGTAGCCTAGACTGTGCAGGACACCCATGCTTGGAGAATGATGAGAGATGGAAACGATTTGACCTCTTGGGATAAAATACCATGGGCATTGCTTTACAAACAACTGGGGAAAACTGGTTTTGTAGGCAGACCCTCCCTCCAATTAAGAAATGAAAAAAAAATCACCTAACAGCAAGGGCCCCTTATGTGTTGAGGCACAAGAGGGCAGTGTTACGTTGAATTGAGTCACATAAGGGTGCCATTAGCACGGCAACACTTTATGGCTGATTAATTTAGCTTGTTCATGAAGAGGTGTCTGCCTGGAAGGGGCAGGGAGAGGCCAGCTCCTCTCCAGGGCTGGGCACTGGGAGAGGCAGCCAATCTCATAAACCACCTTCCTGGCCTGGGTTAGCATCAGCTGCCTTGTGACACTATTGGTTAGGATATTTGGGGGCACAGGTCTTGCTTTGGGGTCCTGACAGCCACCCTCAGCTCCACGGGGGTCTGCTGTGACTTACAGCACCTGTCTGTCTGTCTGAGCCCACTGGGATTTCCAATCCTACCTTAGGCACTGGGTTGCAGTGGTGGCACTTGCCCAAAAGCTCAGCAGAGCAGCTGCTTCACTATCTGCATGTGGATTTAATGGGGCAGGAATGCCAATCCTGTATCAAATCCCTCCCCTGGTCTCTCTGATGGAGCTGCTGGAACATTTGTGCCACATAACATCACCCAGCATCCACGGGAACAAACCAGGCTGGTCCAACACAGCCCTGTACTGTGTCAGTAAAAGACAACCTCATTGTCAGTCAGTGCCTTTTATGGGGCAATAAAAGAGAAAAAGTTAAAAAAAAATTATGCATGGCAACAGCTGTGAGTGTATAAAACTAAAGGTGTTCTCCCAGGGAAAGGAGGGATGGGGAGAAGAACCTCTCTGCAAAAGAAGCATCACATCCCGGGCAGGGTACCAGTAATCTGATCTTTCACAGCAAGGTCCTGTTTTACCAGGACCTCTCTGGCCTCTGAGGCTCCTTTGTCAGCCTCTTATTTCTCATGAATGTTCTGAGTGTGGGTTATCTCTAACTTTTCCCCTGTTTTCAAGGAAGAATGACTAAAAGCAAAGGTTTTATGTGTACCTGTGTTGGCTAATCTTGAAACATGTGTTTCTGCACACCCAGGTAAGGGTTGAGCATAGACATGCATAATTTATTTGTGCCTGAAGGCTGGTTGCTTTTGTGCTCTCCAGTTTTCTGGTGGTTGTATCATGCCTGGGAATGGATTTAAGCCATGGACATGAGCACAGTGCTCTGACCCTGAAATGGAGGCCACTCAAGGACTCATCAGCGCTTGTTACTGGCACAGTCAAGCCTGCCACACTCAGACGGTGCCAGGTCCTAGGAGATCCCACTGCAGGCTGAAAGCCTCCGGCACCATTTCTTGATGTACACAAAAGACCTTGTTTTAATAGGAATTAATTAGCAGTTTAAATACTTGCAGGGTAGGAAGTCCCCCATGGGGTATACTCGTTAAGGTTTCTTTACACACTGCCTCCCAGGAGGATGCAGACTTTCCCCCACTTTCCAGCATCCCTCACTGCTTCAGCAGTAGCTCCAGTAATTGTATTACAGCTGCAAAGTACTGCAACTGCAACCATAAAATCTTCCCAGTGCTCATCCCATCCCCTGTGTTAGATAGGGTTGTGCTGGGCAGTAATTTATCAGAGAGTCTGAGGTTATAGTGTCACATATTCATGCTCAGGGTGCCTTTAAGCAATGACAAGGTGATAATGTCAGTGTAACCACACATCCTGTCTGCATTATTTATTGCCCTCATGAATGACAAATTTGTATTTTAAAATGGCTGAGATATTTATCTGCTGTCCCAAAAAGCCGAATTATGAATGTGGCATAATCTTGTCTCTAGAGCAGACAATTCCTTTTATTATTGTCATTTAATAAGAGAATGTGTAATTAAAGGAAAGTAATTAACTTATTTCTAGAAACTTTGTATCTTGAATAAGCAGGCAGCTAATGCAGCTGGAAGTGTGCTGCAGGGAGTCCTGCCTGCTGAAGCCGTCTTCGGAGGTGGGTGGTCTGCATTATAACGAGGGAGAGGACCGTGTATGCATGTCTATAAAATGGTACCACAGCATTGCATGCACTTTAGGAGTTTTCATTTTGGAGACATTTTGCAAAGGGGTAACTTCTCCTCCTATGGGGTGAGCAAGTAGTTGGGGCAGAGGCTGAGGTGAGATGAATCCCAGGTGAACCCTGGCATGGCTTTACCACAGAGACAAGAGTCCTGGCGAATGGGGATACCCTCACAAGCGGGGTGACTGGATGGGAGAGGAGTCCCATTCAGTTGTTTGTCCTTATCTAGTGACAATCACCAAAGACTCAAGGTGACCAACTAGGAGAAGCTGTTAAAGAGTTAAGTAATGATGAATTATCCCATCAGCAAAAATCAGTGCTTGCAATGCAGGCTGGCTCTCTGCAGACATGTATGCTCCATGTGGCATGTGGCTCTCCTGTGCCACACTTGCTGCAGTGTGGGATGCTTTGCTGGAAGCTGCTCTGCCATGTGTAGCAGGAGAGGGCAATCACAAAGAAATCCTGTGACTCCTCTGTCACTGCTTCACATCTCCCCTTTTTTGAAAAATGTGGCCAGTTCCTATCATTTAGAAAAACTCTCCTGGTAGAGCATTTCATCTTTCAATAGCAGAACATATTGTGGAGGCTAAGAGCGCATCCAGAAAGACAATAGGCATGAGCAGCAGCAAAAGAAATTGCAAGTAGATATATAGGAAAACTTCTTCACAATGGATGTGGTCAAACACTAGAGAGATTGTGGGATCCTGGAGATAGTCAGATACTCTGCACAAGGCCCTGAACAACCTCATCTACCTTTACAGTGAGCCCTGCTTGGGTCAGGGGTTGGATCAGCAGCCTCCAGCGATGCCTCCCAGCCCAAACTACTCTGAATCTGGAAGCTGATCAGCTCCCTGACCATTTGAATCACAGAAAGCACTTATCTAGCTGTCTGAGCAGCCCTGGGATGGGGGCTGTGTCTCTGGGGGAGCCAAGGATGGAAAGCACTGGCTGGGAGGTGTATGGCAGCTGTGCTGTACCTGCCCCCAGTACAGGTCTGTGCTGTTGGTGCTGCCTGGCAGAGCAGGCTTTGGTGCAGTTTATCACAGTGATTTGAGGAAATGATATTCAAGAGTTCATAAAAATGGTGAGGATGCTGGGAAGCTGTTCTGACACCTGATGAGCCACTGCTCTTCTGCTCTAAAAATGTTCTGTATCTGCTTATCCTTTGCAAAGTCACACCAGTACAAATGTGTCTGATTTTGTAAAGCGTGTTTTTTCCGTAGGCATTCAGGCTGCTTTGGGCTGTGTGATTATGAGAGCTGAGTCTCAGCTCCTGCTTTGCTGTCATTGTCAGCATTCATAACCATTGCCTGAGAGGCACTGGGTGGTGGGAATCAAGCCCTGGTGCAGCTCCCAGTGATTGCCTTCCTCTCCCAGAGCCCCAGCACACGCTGCATGACTGTCATCATGCAGTGGTTGCCATCATCTGGCTGTTCCACTGGATAGGTAAGGAAGGCAATGCCTATCATTTAAATGAGACGCTGGCTCATCTGAGATTCACAGTCCTGCCACAAGGTTAATTACTTTTCTTTAAATAAATATGCCAGTGAAATCTTCCATTCTTTTCTTTGGTATACTGATAGGAAGTTCAAGGAAAGGAAAAATAAAATGAATTTACACTTCACAATTGCACTACTATGCCTGGAAAATGTCAGCCCTAGTATATAGCTAGTGCAGATGCAGATAAACTGGAGTGGCTGGTGAAGTGACTCGACAGCAGAAGGCTTATCCTCATGGGGGAAGAGTTTGACCAGCAAACCCTTCCTCATATAACCAAAGCCTAACCAGTTCTGCAAGGTGGAGACGTGACCATGGCAGGATGAAGGTGCCATAAAATTCAAATAAATGGCCATAACCATCCTGAGATTTTGGTGTTTGCTGCAACTAACCTAAGCTGGGAATGTATGGAGTGAGGTGATGTCCCAGCACCTTCTTCAGAGCCCCAGCTGCTGTGAGCTGAGCACACTTGTGCAGGGTGTCAGCTGGCTGGGGATTTGCAGTTGCATAATACGATAGAGCACAAATACAAGTCCTGATATTGTCTCTGGAGACAGCATCAGAGCTATTTGACACTTTATCAATTCATAACTCACCCTCTTTCAAAATACTTCACTCAAGCAAGAAGCTTTGCATGTGAAATGGCGCTGTGCAATGTGCTCGGGGTAGCAACCCCGCACTTCAGCCCTCAAACACCGTGCCTGCTATCCAGTTCAGTGCAAGGTGGTCCCCTGTAACACTGGGGGTTTGGCTATTTATTTTTTTTTCACTTTTCCTAAGTGAATCACTGCAGCTTTCAAACTACAGTGGCTACTCCAGTGCCAGCTCTCAAGACCTTCTCCACCCACCACCTCTGTCCAAATGTCACCGAGCAGGAAACCAGCCCCTGAGCTGGTGGCTGGCGCTCCAGTACAACGGCAGGAGCAGCCTCCTGCCTTGCCAAAGAATAAAAAAAGGAAGATTAATTTTCTGCAGTGAGCTTATATACTGAGAATGGGCCATGGCAGCTCATTGCAGTGCTAGGCTATTATACACAGGCAGGGCTGGAGGGGCGCTGGGGATGCTGAGCCTTTCTGCCTGCCCAAACAACAAAACAGGAGAGGTTTACAGGGGAGTGTCAATGGCAATTGCATCTTCTCGTGCTGCCAAGAGGTCAGACAGATGTTAACACCAAGGGGTTTTAACCAGACATGGTGCTTTGAAGTTTTCCTCTGAGCTCTGAGTGTATTTTTTAAAGGCTAAAATACACTTTGAGTGCTGTGTTGTCATTGCACCGTCCGGTCCCACTGTAGGATGTGCCAGTGTCCCAGAATAGAAGGCATATTTTTTTTTGTTCAGATTTAACTTCTGAATGAGCGAAACATAAAGCAATTGCCATAAAACTTTTGAGTAATGTTCTTGTCCTTCTGGATTTGGATGACTATCTGACACAGTCTATATTGGCTGAAGATTAAAGGGTAGAGGGAGTCTGTGGGTCTGGCTGTAGTTTCCTTCCACCGTGTCCTGGCAAAACAAAGCAAAGACAAACACGGCATCCTGCCCCATGGTTAGGTAGGGGAGCAGTTCAGGGGCTCAGAGGCAGGCGGGCTGGGGGATGCTGGGCTGGGCTGCCCCTCTGTATGGGGACAGGTTGAGTCTGTCCTCCCTGGTTGCAGCGGAAACTGCAACTCTGTCATGCTGGGCACTGGAGGGTTCCTGGTGGAAAGCCCAACCAAGTGCCCTGAGAATTTCCTGGGAAGGACCATACAGTCTTTGGAAGGCTTTTAGGACACAACAGACTAACGTACATTGAGAAAGTTGAGGTGTAGCTGAGCCTTGGGACAAGGATGTGCTAGAGTTCAGAGATGCTCAGCTGAGGTCCTTCCCAGCATTTTTGCCCCTGTGAATCTCCAACTACAACCTCCTCCCTCTTTCGTGACGCGACTGGGAAGGTAGAGAAGATGGACGTGTAAAAAGCCAGACATGGTTTATGCCCAAAGGTCAGACAGAATCAATATGTTCCTATCGAGCATACTGCATCTAATCAGTGCTTTCTGGTAGAAAATTTCTGATGCACTTGAAACCTAAGACTGGATTTATTTGCAAATGCCTAGTGAGTGATAAGCAGGAGATTTAGTACAACATTTATTTTGCACTGGAAAAAGAAATGCTAGTGTGGGTTTTTTTTCTCTGTGATGTTGGGAACGGTGACTGCCCAGCAGGTCGTGACAGAAGCTGTGTCTGCTCTACTTCTGGGCCAACTGTTGTGGTTTTGCTACTGGAGATGACAAGAAATAACCACCGTTAATTAGAGTTGGGGAAATGCCAGTTCTTGATTTGGAATAAAACTGAAAGTACTGGCAATTTTTAGGGAAAGCTTTTTCTTGCAAAACAACTGAGATTCACAGGTCACTAGTGGTGCTTACAGGAAACTGTAATAAACCCCCTTAGCTAGCTTGGAAAAACGCTTCTTTTTTAGTATGCTGTATTCAACTCCTTCTAGATGAAGAAGTCAAACAGAATTACCAGCAGAATGAAGAGCCTTTACTTGCTTTTATGCTGGACAGTGTATGCTATTGCAAACTTCTCTTCATACAGTAAGCTAAAGAAAACTTCTGCATTATGAGGGGTTTAGAGATCCTAGACTTTCATCTTGTCCTGAATCTACTGAAAATATCCCATATGAAAAAAAGAAGCATTAAAAACCTCACTTCTGTGCATAGTAAAACCACTACAAAAATTGTTGTTTACACACAAATATGTAAAAATAAAACCAGAGCCAATAGGACACATTTCCACCCCGGCCGCTCATCCTGCACCAGGGTGGCACCACAGCAGCTGTCCCCTGGGTAAACCAGCCAAACTGGGAGGGCTCAGGGGTTTGATTCCCACCCGAGTCCCAACAGCTGCCTGTGAGCCTCGATCCTGGCAGCTTCAGCAAGATGCTTTCAGGAGATGCCCCTTGGTCTGGTGGGGAAGCTCTCTGCTCTGCAGGCCTTGAAGCGTACCAGTACTCAATAACTCTAATTTGGTCCAAATTTACTGCAAGACACTGTCTCTTCAGAAAAGCGTGTTTACTTTCCTTTTGGCAGTGACCCAGCAACACAACACTACCACTGCCCAGAATTGCAAGTGCAGTGTATTAAATTATTGCTGCTCCTTCGACTGACATGCAGAATGGAAGTTAGAAGTGATCTGTTTTTCCACGGAAATCTATTGCATTTAAGTGTATCTAATTGAGTAAATCTTATCTGTGCCCAGGGACTGCTTGTCCTATTGCCTCTCTGTCACTCTGGGATTGTATTAAGGTGCCTCGTTGTGCCCCGAGTATCTATCCTTATAGACCTGTGTGCGTACCCCAATTGCAGCAGGTTTTCTGTGACCTTTTCATTCAACCTCCTCCTGGCTGTGCCTGCCAAAAAATAAAAACTAAAAGCAGCTCTGAGTTCTGTTGTGGGCCTCAGAAAACTCAGTTTTATCCCTCTTATTTCAGCCAGGCACCAGTTGGCTGATTACTTTCTGCATAGAGCATGGTCTCTTCTCCCAATTACCATGACTGTTGGAGCTTAAAAGTTGATGATTTTATGTTGTTGGAATACAAATTGATCATCAGAAATATTAATAATGACTGATTGACTTTATAATTAGCCATGTATTTACATTGCATTCAGGAGCTGTTAGTCTTCAATGAACACATTCCAAATAATCCATTTATATATAAATAAATTGACACGCAATAGCTATCTTAATCAATCTAAATCTAATTCCTATTTAGGAGCCTCTGCTTTGCCACTTAATTTTTTTCTTGGGAGAGCAGCACTAGGGTTTGATGGACCACAGGGTTTGCTTGGGATTGGGAGCCCCACAAGGGCTGAGTGGGAAAACAGGCACTGGTCTGCTCCCCTTGCAGTTTCCCCATCCGTGAGCTACAGGGAAATTCAGATCATGGTAGTGGGACTGGAGTGTTTGTGGGACAGAGGTTTGTGTCTTCTGTCACCTGCATGAATTATTGGATGTCTCCAAGAGTTAATAAGATTCCTTGAATAGAAGATTGTTAAAAATTAACCTTCGTTTTTCCATCCATAATATTTAAATTTATCTGCTAATATTTATAATAACTTAAGTTTGTTGATTGGCCACTTCATTGATTTACTAAGGTAAAGGCTCTCCTGGCTTAGTGTTACACCTGATTGAAATCCAGGTAATAACTATATAAGGGAGCTTCACAGCAGTCAGTGACAACCTACAGATGAAATGATTGCAGAAAGCTGGGAACTTCAAGCTGAGTTTGTGCTACAAAGCTTGGATCCTGTCAGTCCCAGGCAGGTGAGTTTTGTGATTCGATCCCCCCCTCCCCAGAGTAAACATTATAATTCTCAGGATCTTAAAGCTTCTAATAATTTATCCATTTGGGGCAAATATTTGAACGTATGTGAGCAAGGAACTGCATATCATGCCTTCTAAAAATCAGTTACTAGATTTTATTGGGAGAAGAAATTGCATTTTCATGCCTTTCTGGACTATCATCCTTAGTCATTCCTTGCTTGTTTGTGGTGTTATTGAAGAGAAGAAGACCATACTTTTTCTGCAGACAAGAGAACCAGTCCTCAGCTGGTGAACACTCCTACATGACATTGCTGAAGCCACATTAGCACTCCAGGAGCGAGGATCACAGTGATAACTTTCTTTTTTCATTTTTGGTTTTTTTTTTTCTAGCGAAAGAGAGGTGCCCTTTTTATTGAGGACTGTCAAAACCTGAGGAAATTATTCCTCCCTAGAGGACCAGAGTAGGTGTGAATATCTCTGTAGTGAGCAAAAATTTTGAAACCCCACCAGGGAGTTCCCAAAGGTGATGAAAATAATGTTTTCAATTGTTCTGCCATAAGCCCCAGGCAGCCACTAAGACAAATCAGAAAAAGTAAAGGAAAGAGAAATGGAGGTGTCAACATGGATATGACTCAGCCCTGCCTGGGACCTGGGTTGGCTGGGATGGCAGGAGGCCTGGGGGACACTGCTTTACTGATTACAGGTGCTTGGCTGCAGAGGAGGCTTGTCTGGCCGCGGTGTCCTGGCTGCTGACTCTTGCTCGGGGACAACCCACCAGAGAGATTGAGCTCTGTCCTTCCCCACATGAGGGACGTGCCTTGCTGGGCAATGCTCCCAGGGACTTCACAGCATGAGCAGCACTGGAGTTGCCAGAAAGGAGCCAAAAACCTGCCAAACCTCAGCCAGGATGAGGAGAGCGAGCCCGCGTGGGGCTTCATTAATAGGGAGCCGTTAGGGCTTGCTGAACAAAAGGACTTGTCCTGCAATGGTACAGTAGGCAGGGAGAGACTGGGTTTATTTGACTGTGTTTCAGTCAGGTTTGATTTATTTTTGTTTCCACTTTGAAAGTTCCTTTATTCTCATTTGTGCTTCCATAAAACAGCTGCAGTGTTTCAGTGATCCCAAGGGGTTTAGTGCACAAAGTGGAGAGGGGTTTGGACTGGGGCTCGGATGGGTTCACACCAGCCCTAGCCCTGTCCAGTGAACTTTAAACCTCCTATAGCCCAGAAAACACCTGAAATCACTGCAAGATGCCACAGCAGGAGAGCACAAAGGGCAAAGGGAAGCGATAGTTTTATAGAACTTCACAGGTAGAGGGAACATACTAGGTGAGAATGGCCACGTGATGGGAGAAAAGTGGAAAAACCCAGGGGCTCTGCCAAATTTAACCCTGGCATGGGGTGACCTAGGAATAATACATGTTTTATACAAGTTTTCATTGTTAGCTTTTCCTATTCAGATTCTTTATCTGGTGGGGTTTTGTTCACTAAGGATGTTTGATGTTGCCTTTCATTTTCCCTAGTCATTCTTTCTTTCCCTTGGCTTGTTGTTGTCTGGCCTTATGACCTGGAGTCATTTGGGTGACATCTGTTTTTACTTCTTCAAAAATTCTACTACCTTTGCTAAAGGATGGTTCACATCCTATTTAAAGTCAACAGAAAGACTTCAACGAGCTCCAAACTGGACCTGAAATTGTTGTTTCTTTTCAGGTTTCTCAATATGATATTTGCCTCCTAGCAACCACCACTTGCAGGCAGTGGTACAGCAATATTAAGCTCTCACTTGTGTGCCACAATTGGCATCCCAGTGCATCCCGCAGAGCCTCACAAAGCACCCGGCGGTGTCAACTCACTCCATTTGCTGTAGGTGTCATTTAGACAGCAGTGCTGCACAACAGTCTGAAAAGCAAAGGAAAGTATTGTCCTGCAGAGACTGTAATAGGAGTACAGGGAGGGTTGCAAGTGAGATTAATACCCCAAGTGTGACAGTACCCGGAGTATGTTTGGGGATCACCTGTGGTTTTACTGCCTGGAGTATCCCAAATGGGTGGTAAAGCTCTGTCTCAGAGCTGCACGTTGTGCACCAGCTCATCCCAGGTGCAGTCTTCCAATCCTGCTCTTTGACAGCTAATTTGATGCCTTTTTCTTCCTTTAATTACAGCAATTTATCACACTCTCTGCCAGTTCATTCTCTCTGATATACAGGGATGGTGAATGTCATTTGTTCAGGTAGGACAAGGTGAAGCTCGACTGCTCGGAGCAGTGATTTTTCTTTAAGAACCCAGCAAATGCTCTCAGCTGAGTGTAGTCTTTGAATTATTTTAGCTTCCTTCTGCTTCCTTTTCTCCTATTTTTGCATGACCCCTCCATAGATTCAGTTTCTGATTAGCCAAATTGCATCAATTGTGAGTCTGTTTGGGGAAACTCAAGATCTCCTCTTACCTTCAGCTGTATCAGAAGTGTGTTGTTCCTGTGGGGCTGGAGAACAAACAGTCTTCATGTGGCTCCATCAGCAGGACATTTCAAATGGATATTTGTGGTTCAGAACAGCCTGGCTTCCTTAGCTCTTTAAGGATCTCACAATAACAGACATCTCACTGGGTTTGGAGGAATAACCTTCGTTCTAGCGTGTCCTATTCGGAAGCTGCCAGTTACTCTTCATTGTTTGTTAGTCACTAATTTAAGATCTGAAGGACTTGTTGCTTGTGATATTGGTGGGATGATTCGAGGTTATTTAGTTGTGGTGTTTCATGAGAATCTCAGCTTTCATTACAGGAGAGAGAAGAAGTAAATATTTAGTGCACTAAATGATTCCAAAAGGAAAGCTAAACATACAAAGAGGCAGGGTTAAAATTCAGAAGGCAGGTTGAGACTTTAAAACTGTGTTATAGTCACTGTTTTTAGATGTCACAATGTTTTTAATGAACTCCTGAATTTTTAGAGCCTGGAGCAATTCAACTGGGAAGAGTTATAGTTTTAAGCTGCAGCACACCTTTGGAATCTTCCCTGGTTTAGCTGAGAGGGAATAGGATGCACTAGTTAACTATGCATGTATTTTCTTGCACACTGCATGTATATATATTAGCACATCCATGTTACTTTAATTGTATGTGTCTTGCTAACCGGATAGTTTGCAAAGGTCACGTCAATAATCCCAGAAGACAAAAAGTTTAAGAGCAATGGCACAAAGATACTGTGCATTTTACTGGTTCAACAGTCATAATATCTGGATCATATAAAAATAGCTATTTAACAACAACTCTTTCTCCCACAGCAATTAAGAACCTATGAAAGTTGAAGGATGATGAGCATCATATAATTGGTTTGTGCAGAGTCTAATGAGACTCTATTTTCTCAGTAAATAGAATATTCTCTTTCTTGAGAATAGAAAGAATAACATGATAAATATTTATAAGCGAATCTTATCTTTTTCCTGTCACAGAGTTTTCATCAACAAAATGCACTTAAAAAAAAAAAAAAGTACTCACATTAGAAATGCAGCTTATTTAATACTGTTCAGTATTTGTACTGCAGTGGTGGCCAGAAGACCCAATCCAAGATCTTGTGCTTCCCATGCTGAATTGCTGGATGCTCAGATCAGGCTATAGCGAAAGTCCAGGCAACTCCAACAGCACCCAGGTGTCCAAACCTGTCCCAGAAAGGTGTCTGGATGTCTCCCTGTGCAATGCCTCAGTGCCTATGGGAGCAGCGTGAAGAGCACTCAGTCATCTGTTGAAGCCACCTGGGAGCAAATCCCGGAGCAATGCACCATGAAGCAACAGAATCAATGTCTAGTTTAAATGTGGCTTTTCTTAGCTACTTGCACAGCTATTTGCTGTCCTTTATCACCAAAGTGCCTTGGATGCCCCAGAGCATGAGAGGTTTGTATCAGGGCAGCGAGTGTGTGTATCTTGAGGAATGAGTCAGCTACACGATGCCTTTCAGCAAATTAAGCTTTTCTTCAAAGCTTTGTTCTTTAGTCTGATTTAACAAAAGGCACCCAGTTTCCTCTGTAGACAAAAAACCCCAATATCCTGTTTGGGCTACACTCTCAACCATCTACATTTTGATGTGAAGCACAACATCATTGGAGCTGCCACTCCTGATGGGATAGAATGAGCTGGGAGTGCCAGGCTCCAGGCATTGCCTGCACACACTGCTGCCTCCAAGGTACCCCATGGAATGTCATGTTTTTGGGGAGAATGTTGGAATCTAATTCTAAATAATGCATCCTCTAGTCACTGCCTAATTTCATTTCTGCAATTCCATGTAAGGTTCCTTATATGTGAGTTTTGTAGGATGCATTTTCTGTAGTAATTCCAATCACTACTGGAGTGACCACTCGAGAGCTGTTTTGGCCATGGCATGAGCTGTGTATGTGCTGACTGAACCTGTTTTGTCAACATGGATTGTACAATGCACTCACGTAAGATCTCTTGGCCAGCTCAGTTGACATGTGCTACAATAATGATCTGACAGCAAGTAAAATGTTGTGAAGACATACATTGATATTTCAATTACTTTTTTAAATTGTACTCGTTGAGATCCTTGTGCATGACTTGGGTATTAAAGTATGGATTGTATCTGATTCTGAGAACACATCATTTTGTCTAGTCAATGCATATAACAGTTTATACTTCCATCCTTGGGTAATCGCCTCTTCTTTAAAGAGTGACTCTATATTGTATTTACACAATAAATGAATGTTCACTTCTTATGGATAAAAGATTGCTCCAAGGAATCTGCGTAAGTGTAATTTTCTCTGCTCTTGTTCTATGGTCTCGCTCACAAATAAGTAGCTATGAGTGCTCATGGGACAGTGCAAGGGCTTCTTGCTAGCAATTGCTTTTACAGCTCTTTTATGGCTAGGGTGTTGAGGAACTAACAGTTTGAAACAGAACCAATGGTGGTTGTAAATCTCTTAACGTGGCTATATCTTCTTTTTTTTTTTTCCAGGAAACCAGGTGAAGGCAGAACAGAGATTCCTGAAGAACCTCTGTTTGAAGGCAAAGGTGACCTCTTTTCAGCAACATATTAATGGGTATCATGTGGACAGCTGCTGTGACTGCAAGGCAAGTTTCTTTATTTAAGGAGGAAGAATTCATACCTGTCACCGGAGAAAATTGTAAATGCATGAGAAGTGTCTCATGTAGTACGAAATACTACTGCGCTCTTTCCTGAGGCATATGCTTGGGTAGGATTTTCTCTAAAGAAAACGAGAGGGGAACATTGCATGCCAGATATCTTCTTAAATATACTTGCTAAACAAGGTCATGTTAATTCATCTGGGTTCAAAACAATTTTACATACAGGATCAGGGATTATTATTTCACTGAGACTGAACAAAAGGTGCAGGTCTTTTTTTTTTAATGATGTTCTGCATAGAAACTGTATTTCTTCTTAAAGGAAATCAAATGAAATAAAGCATTATGAGTGCTGCTGGCATGTACCTCTGCTGAGACCAGGAACACAGGACAACAGAGAGTGAATGGTTCAGCCTCTGTCTGTTCCATTGTTATGGTGAGGCTGGAATAGCAACTGCAGTTCTGCCTTCCACATCTCGGAAAGGATGTTGCCAAACTGGGAAGGATGCCGGAAACACTCATAGTAAAGATACAAGGGTGGGAAAATGTGCCTGTGGTATGAGATTTACAGAGCTCAGTGTGTTCGGCTTATCAGAAAGGTTTCAGCCTAGACTGGATTACAGGATTTACCTATCTTAGAATCATAGAATCACAGAATAGTTTGGGTTGGAAGGGACCTCAAAGCTCATCTCATTCCAACCCCCCTGCCGTGGGCAGGGACACTTCTCACCAGACCAGTTTGCTCAAAGCCCCATCCAATCTGGCTTTGAACACTGCCAGGGAGGGGGCAGCCAGAGCTTCCCTGGGCAATCTGTTCCAGTGTCTCACTACCCTCATGGTAAAGAATTTCTTCCTAATGTCTAATCTAAATCTAGCCTTTTCCAGTTTAAAGCCATTGCCCCTCATCCTATCACTACACTATCTTCATAAGGAATAAATGTTATATAGGTACTGTTCCATCCAGTGCCTAAAGGCGTAGCAAGAACCAGTGTTTGGTAGTTAAACTTAACCCACTTATGTTTTAAATAGCACACACATTTTCACTGTTGACATGGTTAGCCACCAAGAAAAGGAAACTTTTAGGTAGTAAATTGTCCACTTTATGCTTAAAATCATGGCAATGAACTTCATAGGACACTAGAATGGGCTGCCCAGGGTGGTGGTGGAGTACCCGTCCCTGGAGGTGTTTAAGCATTATGTTGACATAGTGCTCAGGGATATGGTATAATCGATGACTGTCAGTGTTAGATTAATAGTTGGGCTCGATCTTAACTTTTCCAGCCTAGGTGATTCTGTGATTCTTGAGAGTATGCAAGCACAAGTTGTCAGCCAGTCCCTGCAGTGACCAGACGTGTGTCTCCAGCCACAGGGGTGATGCCCATGCGAGGTCCAAGCTCTCAGCTGAGTTGTCCCTGTGTCCATCCTCAGACGACGGCCATGTCCAGATGTGCACCCAGTCCAGCTCTGCGCGGTCAGGGTTACAGCAGAGGGTGCTCTGAGCTCGCCTTGTCAGGGCAGCCCACAGCTGGTTCCCGGGAGAGGCAGCCCAATTTCCCCTGCAAACTCTCCCAGGAGGAGTGAGCTGGCTAATCCAGCCGTGCAGGCGTTTGTGGGCAGGCGTGTGAAGGCTCTTACGCCTGCGAATTAAATCACTGCGCAAATGCAAGGTCCTTGAGAGCTGTGGCTGCCTGGTTTTTTGGCTGGGAGGCTGGAGCAGCGCTGTGTATGCAGTTCCCACCGAGGGTGGTTATGTAAATGCTGCTCTCACGACAGTTAACTAACAGAATTAACTCATCTGGGAGGCAGAGGCAACCTTCCCCTAATTTGTCCTCCACGGTCCTTTCCCCACCACACTGTTAGTAAAATGGCATTCTTATATCAAAGCTCTGACAGGGCTTTTAATCAAAATAATCCATTTTAGAATAATTTCTCATTTATGCTTCCTGTTTCCCTTTCTCTCTTTTTTTCCTTTCAACTTTTCTCACTGGAAAAAGTGTAGGAAGGAACATGGAAAAAAAAATACACTACTCATTTCCTGGTTTTGTTTAAAAAAAAAAAAATAATTGGAAAAGTTTCAAAATCCCTGAAGCACTACTTGTAAAAATTTCCCATATCAAAATCAGGCCAGTATCTGGGCTTGGGGGAGAAGTCTTCCTGCAGCTTACTCCAGCCAATTCTGATAGCCATTTTAAGAGAGTCTGTTAATATTCAAGCTAAGGATGGAATATCACCTCCTTCCTGAAAGAGGAAGGTGAGCAAACTTCAGTGACGTGACAAAGGAGCATGTGGGAAGCAAACCATTGCTTATTTTCTCTGTCCAGGGAACCCACCCTGCAACATGGGGTTTGGGATGGAGGATGGAGAAAGGAGGGGGGAATCCTTGCAACAGCTCCAGCTGCTGCAGTGCCTATAGAAAGTGGTGATGGGTTGTGCAGGGAGGGAAGTCAGTATGCCATAACTGAGTGTTGGGGATCCTCTCAAACCACATGAGGCTGCTGCATGGAGATGCTGGAGTCCTCCAAGGGAGCAGTGCCATGAATTTGGCATTTGGAAGTGCAGGACATTGTTGGCATTCTGTGTTCCCTACCCCTCCAAATCTTTAAGGAAAGACTTGGTATTTACTCTCTGACATTTCATTTGCTAGAGAACTGTTCTTAAAATACTGTGGTTTATGTACAAAATATTGTTTATGTATAAAATACCATTGAAGCTCAGTTGGGTCCTGAGTTGACCTCTGTCTAGCCCTCGGGTCTTTCAGCTTCTTATTTGATCTGTTTCACAGTGTAAGACATGCTGCTCCCCCTCTCTCATGCAGTACACAGAGCTTGCTTCCCAGTACATACTTAATTTGTAGCTAATACTCTCATTGTGGCTACTTTAATAACAATATAGATTTTTTTCTAAATGAGATGCACATGTGGCTCCTTAGCCAGCATTTTTTTGTTTCAGATTAAGCATATGTTTTTTTTTTCCAAGATGCCACATCATACATAATTTTCTATAATATTTTCTATTGATTTCATTCTTAGCCTTCACCAAAACAACATTGGAGCAATTGAGGAGCAGATTGTGACCTACCTTGCAGAGAAGGAAAACGCATGAGGAATCTACTTACACCTTTATATTGACCTTCTGCTTTGTGGGTAAGAGCCTTGGGTCAAAGGAATAGTATTAGCTGAAGAATACTGATTCCAAGGGTGGGAGTCCAGCTATTTTCTCCCCTGCTAAGGCTCCTAGAGAGCATATCTCTCCCATAGAACACAGAGAAGCTAGGTGGTACCACCTCCTTCCAGGACAGGCTGGAAATTCAGAAGATGCCTGTGACATTCTTGCAAGGCCACAGGCAATGAGTGCAGTAAGGACAAGCCCAAATCTTGAAGAGGAATGAAGTTATAACTCAACCAGCTGGAGCTGAAAAAGGCCACTGTCTCAGCTCCAGAAAGACTGGTATGTTTTGATGTTTGTGGAATAACCTCATTTTTCTTACCAGGGCACACTGCTGGGACAAGATCATTCCAGAGCAAGTTTATGATGCTGAGGCATCTCCCGGGTTTGACTGCAGCAGAAATACCTTGTGGTTTCTGTGCATCTGGGTGAAATTAGTAAATCCTGAAACACATGATAAATAATAAAAATAAAAAGCTTTCCTTCCACCCCCCGTCACCTCCTCCCACTGACATAATTTAAAGATTTAAAATCAGCTTGTATCATGGCCAGAGACTGGAGTTATGATTGTAATGTTTCCATTTAGAACAAGGAAATTGAAGTACAGCCATTAATCAATAGCAATATGGGAAAGTAAAGACTGAGACAGCCACTTAAAGCTTGCATGCTTAGCTGGGTGTGGGGAATTCTAGAAAACTTCTGTCTTTTACTGCCCATAGAAGTTTTACATTACCAACTTTCAAGTACAGAGAGAAGCAGTGCTTTGTGTGGCACTACTTCACCCAGCCTTATAAACCCATTCATTTACAGGGAGCGGATATTTAATTATGAATAATCCCAAAGTGTTTCAGTGAGCGTTGTACAAACTGTGCAGTCAGGCCCATTTCATACAGCCATGAAATGCCATCATCCCTCAGGTGAAACAAAGCGACTCTTCAGCAGCACAAAGCAAAGATGCAAAGCAATTTAGGAAAGGAAGTGAAGAATAATGGATTCGTTTGAAACTGCAGGGGGATTTTAACTATGCAGAATGCAATTACCAGAACTGGAGTTTATCCAGGACACTGGGGTTAAGACCCCATCTATTACAAAAGATGCCACAGAATTGCCAGCATCCTTCCCCTCATTTCCTACGTGTTACTCACTGGGCTCTTGAGTACACACTGAAAGAGGCCACTCCTGTTTAGATTGTGAAAAATGATGGGACCTCCGGGCAAGGTGAAGAGGAAAAGCAAGTGTTTCTCACTGCCCAGAGCTTCCTCTTTGCACATGATACAAAGGGCTTTGTATTGGAGAGAGAAATGAAAGGCTCATAGGTATGTGTCTCCACTCAGAGCCATCGAACCAGGGCAGCAGCTGGTCGATATGGGGTCAGTGATGGGATGCTGAAGTAGCAACACGGTTTCACAACCAAATTTTGGTCACCAGTACCTTAAGCCAGAAATGGACCATTTCCTGACAAAGTTTACTCATGTTAGAATGAATTCATTTAAATCCCTACACACTTCTTAATTTGGATCAGATATCCCGTATTTCAATGGAAGTAATAAACCAAGGACAGTGTCTCTAACTTCCTGGCTCACAGAAAAGAGCAGTGTCACAGTACAGAAGAAAGACTTCAAGTTTGTCTGCATGGCGTCTGTTAGGAGCCCTCTCAAACTGTTTGAGTTTTGAAGAGTTCCTTGACCTTCCTGTTGTTTAATTACTTCATCTGAAAAAGGACCAGAGTCCTTTCTCTTGGAGCATTTACTCTCCAGCAGAACCAGAGAGGAAAATGAGAAGCCACAAGCTGGTTTTTAAAGGTGAGATGAGAAGAGGGAAGCAGAGCAGTGAAGCCCGATCCAGGCACAGATGTGTGGAGAGAGGAGCAGAGCAGGGGCTTCTCCACAGCATCACATCCTGGGACTGCCCCTGCCTCTCCTCTCCCTGCAGGCAGACAAGTGGCCTCAGTTTTGCAGGGGAGGAGAAGAGGCAATATTTGTTCAAATATATGTATATTTTTAACTCCCCCCAAAAAATACCAGTTGTGAAAATTTGGGAGCAGCGTTTTTTAACTTGGCACAAAAGCTCAAGTGTATCTCGAAAGCTTTCAGCTGATTTGTGAGATACAAAGGTCAGTGTTCAACATTTCTATTTCTGGACATTTAACTGATTAAACTAAAAGTCAATAAGCCTTGCATCTTTTTGCCTAGAGACCCGGTGTGCTTAGTGGTGGAAACTCCTGCCTGTCTTACATGGCCCCTGTTTACTGTTGGGAATGTTTAGGTCTTATTAAAAAGTATGCAGTTAGATACCTGTAACTATTGTTATTCTCTCAAGGCTGGTGAGGACAGACAAGGAAATAAAAGAAGTAACCATGATAGAAAATGCACAGCAGAATCCTCTTGCGCACTCACAGGTGCTGGGCAAAAGTTACCAATTACTAGTAAAACCCTAATAAATAATGCTTCAGTCTTGTAACTGCAAATCTTTTTAATAGAATCTGGCTATTTCATGCCCTGCACCGTAAATCAGTGCCCCCGATGAGTAGGCTTTGAATGGATGGACAAAAATAATTAATCAAGATTAAATCAAAAGCAGCATGCTACATGTGAAGGCAGTGTTAGCCAGGATGCATTCCTAGGAACGAAATCACTTAGAAGTGGCTTATAAATCTGGGACATGACTGAGGCTGATGTGAGGAAATGGGACTGGTATGGATTTTCAGGTTTTATTGTGCATAGAAATTGCATATGGTTAAGTCTTCCTGCTCCTGCAGACAGCATCAGATTTCAGACCACATGTATCTTGTGGCTTCGTCTACCAAACGCAACAGGTGAGGATGCTGGGCTGAAGGACCACTTTCACAGCCCTCTTGTGATGGCACTTGGCCGAGCAACATCTGATTTATCCCAGCAGAAATGCAGAAAGGACCATAAAGAGCAAAAAGAAACCTGGGGAGATCAGGTGTCATTTGTGATTTTCCTGAGTAGATGAAGGACATGCAAAATCTGGAAAAATAAACATTGCTGTGGTATAGTTTTACTCCATTTTAGCTGGTGTTCTCCCTTGTGGTGTCTGACCAAACTGAGCACTGTGTTTATTTTCAAGTAGATTGGAAGTGACAGTGTTCTGATAGCTACTGTGCTGAGCATTGGCCCAATCATTGAGTGTTTATCCAGTTCTTCTCTTGTATTTATTGACCATTAATGAATCAGGACTTATTCTTCACAGACACTGATTGAGCTAGAGCTGTATCTGTGATACAACCAGGAACAATGTTTAGAAATACAAGAATATAGATTTGCCAGCAGCAACAGGTAAATTAATTATGCACTAGGGATGCATTATTTCACCTCATGTGAAATAATGCTCTATTTCAAATTCATCCTTAATGTCCTCTCTTAAACTGGGCTAATGTATATTTACATGTAACGTTCCTGTCTGGAATATTTTTCAGCTTATTTGCTCCAGTTCTCTAGGGGAGAAAAGATTTGCATAACATTAGGTCAAAAGCCCACTGAAGATATACTACATGGAAATTTTGTAAAACAGATTCATTTTCTGGCTGTGAAGGGGAACTGGACTCAGACTGTGGCTTTGCAGAGGCACCAAAAGCCGGACAATATTCAGAGGTTCTGCTTGCTACCAACCATGCCCAGCAGAAAATGTGAAGGCACCAAGTATTTAATAGATCCATCACTATGGTACATAAAGCAGACACTGCCAGGGCAATATAAAGTCTCCCCAGAAGAATGATAAGGTGGTTACTGAAAAGTGATTATGATTCATAAGCTCATAGAAGAGGCAGGGCTGGTGCTAAGTGTCTCACCACGTCAGAGTCACCTTTAACGTGGTGGCTGTACATCTGCTACTCAGTAATGGAGCACCCCATGTTATCCTCAATTCCTGCCTCTCAGCATGGATAAAAATTTCTATTTGGGATAATTTTTAACTTTTAAATAGCAGATAATACACATTTTCTTGGAATTCTGCCTTCCAGCAAAAGAACAATAACCTTAACTTTTATAGGAGCCTTCATCATTCAGCAATCATGTCAAGAAGATTAATAGTAATAGCCACATTTTATTATTTTTATAGCAGGTTTTAAGGGAAATGAATGTTAGTTTCTGCAGTGCTGGGTCATGAAGGGCTTGGTTGGACAGGGGAGAGCACTGTGGGCCATGACAGCACAGGAAACTTGACTTTAAGGAACTCTGCTGGTTTTCAGGTCTTTCTATTTTTCTTTTTCAGGACTTGCAGTGTATTCTGAGGCTCAGGATAGATATGTTCCTTGAGCTGTAGCTGAAGAAGGAAAGATGGAGGTGGGAGGGGGAAGTGTCCCCAGTGAAAATCATGGCCAAAAGAAGATCCAGGGTATTTCTGTGGTGGTGTTGGGGGACTCACCCTGGCATATCATCAGCTCACTGTGCCTCAGAAGCCACTTTGCTGCTATGAGCATGGTTCAAGCTCTTTCTAAACACAGCTCTGTTGTGGATGCTCACACTAACACTTGTGAAAGCTTTTGGGGCAGTGGTTCACACTAAACACCTGTGAAGACTTTCGGGGTAGTTTTCCTTCCCCCTGTGCATGCAACATTATAGGCAGGCTCTTGTGTTTTCTGTCTTTGTTCTGAAAACGTGTGTATTTGCAGAGCAAGCTAACTGGGCTCCTCAGCTGAAGACAAATTGCTTGAGTTGATTCCTCAAAACTCATCAGCTGCACAAGGTGCTGATAAGAATGGAGGCCACAGGAGGTTCTTGTGAGTGTCTGATGACCACGTGTGTTCTCCAGCCTGATCAGTAGGTCTTAAATAGGAGAAGAAAGAAAAGAGCTGCATGTAGTTCCCTCAGTCCAAGGCTCTGTGGAGGACAGGGCACGTTTAGCACTGCCCAAATGACCACCTTGGCAGAATGGTGAGTGAAGCCTGCTGGCTGTACAGCTTCTATTTTGAACTTCAGTGCTAGACCAGCTTGAATTGTGTGAAGCTCAGTATGGGATTAAATCAGGGGAGTTTGTGGCTGCCAGATTTGGGTTGTGTTCCAAAAATCTTGCCTTCTCTTGTCTTACTGAGTATGGCTTTGCCTGTCCTGCTGCTAACTAGCATTTTTGTTATAGATGCTATTGAATCATAGGCAATGGGTGTGGGGGAAGAAACAATGCAGTGGGTGTGTGAGAATAGAAGCAATCCTTAAAATATGTTGGGGTAGAACAGCAAGGACTAGAAGAGGATAGCAATTGTCTCTTTATCTTTAAGAGTTTTTCCCCACCCAGAATCAGTCTTGAGAATCTTCCTGCTTTTTCCAAAAATAAAGGCTTTCTTATATCCAAAATACTTCAGAGTAATTTCATCTCCTGTTTAACTCCTGGCTAATAATTTCATCTTTCATTTCCTCCTATTGTTCCCCCTGGCATACATCCCATCTATTATAAGCCCCAGATATCATAAAGTAATTTTTTTAGATTTAGGGAGAGGGAAATAAGAATCAGGTGGTTTGAAGTAAGGTTTTTATAGCAGCACAAGTTCTGGAAGCATTGCACAGAGACTAGTATTAAAGAATTAGCTTCATGGGAGGAAACTATAGTAAAGAGACAAAGCAGTCTTAGCTTTGTGTAAGAGCTGTATTACTGCCAAGGCAAGGGTAATTGCTCCTGTTTAGGACTTTAATGCAAAATGGTGCTTTGCAGACACTAAGGAGAGATATGAGGTTTTCACAGACACAAAGTAGTCACTAGATAAATACTCATGGGAGCTGTGCTTTTCTGAAAGTCTCCATCTAATTGTTGTACTGAAAAAGCTGGCTGCAAAGCAGTGTATTTACAAAATTATAATGTCTGTAAATATGGGGTTTTTTGTCTGTATGCACAATGACAGAAACTGCAGTCTGTCAGCTGGACTAGAGTATGTGTTTCCTAGCAGGGACTGGGCTTCACTACATCATATCTCAAGATCTTGTGCTACTTCCACACCTTCCTTCTTTCCTCTGAGAGAAGCAGCTTTAAGACTTTATCTTCCTGTTGTCTTATGAGGGTGGATCAGAATCCTCAAAATATTGGCAAAACCTAGGTTAGAAGGCTTTTCTGAGAGTGCTAAGTGTGGTGTTGCAGCTCTGCTAATGAAACCCTCTAGACCTGTTTCTTTTCCCTCCTTTACCTATGCCACAATGTTTTGCCTACCAGGATGCACCAAGGTGTGTGAGTGCTCTTTGGCCATTTAGATGGGGCAGGATGATGGGGCTTCCTGGAGGATACACAAAATCAGTTCTACCAACAAAGGTACAGAGGAAGTGGGTAGAGGAACAGGAGGTGTTGATACTGGGATTTATTGGCACTAGTGATCCTCATTCAGTTCAGAAACAAAATGTATAGCATGCTCCAGGAGTCCCAAATCATAAGAAAGCCTCTACAGGTTAGACTTAACTTTAAAGCAGGAAATTTGGATGCTGTCCTGGACTGGCAGACCTGTCTCAGTCACTGTGGGTTTTCTCTCCTTGCTCTGAGATGTAAGGGATGCCTTATAACCTGTAATGTAAATAGCTGGCTATCCTTTGGTGTATAGAACTCGAGATTAATTGGAGAATATTCTTACAAATCACAGCTTTTCATCAAACTCTTCATCTCCCCTACCTCGAGGCCCTGAGCCAGAAAGAAGGCTGATGATTTGCAGGCATCTCCTGCTGTTGTGGGTTTGAACATTATAAGAGCAACTCTAGCAGTCCCAGGGAGCCTAAAGTTGTTAATGAGGATACCTTTCACAGGTCACTCCACCTCCTGCACCAAATGCAGGCTCCTGACAGGAACCGAAGGTTGGAAAATTTGAATTTGCTGCTTCTGATGAATTTTTCATGGAAAGGCTGTAGGAGGGCTGCTGGAGAGGAGAGCTTAGGTTTAAAAAGGGAATAAGAACACTAAGGATACAGCAGTGGCTCTACCAGGTCAGTCCAAGGTCCAGTGTCATTTGAATGTGGGATACCAATTCCAGAGGCAATGGTGAAGGCATCTGAAAAAGATGGAAGATCTCTCAGAGAGAGTTAGGAAATAATGCAAACTCACATTGTGTTATCTAGCCCACAACACTTCTTTCTCTTGTCTCTGTCCAAAACATTGTCTGTTGAATTTGAATCTATTGCAACTTGGTCTAAATGTATGTTTTGATACAGAACTGCTGAGAGAATAAATGTTCATTTCTCCCTGAAAAATCATGAGGGCTAATAACAAGAGAAGTGTGATAGCTCTGATTTACACCAGTAGTGTGAACCTCTTTGAGGGATGCAGGAATAGGATTTCTTGTGGGGTATGCTGTGATGACTTGCAGAGTGATGGTTCACTGCACCAATTCACTGCATATTGTTAATGACCTCTGTATTTCCAGCAGCTTGCTGCACTCTTCAGGTTTAATCCTGAATCTCTTGAATCTTCCAGCACTTCCAGTGACTCTGGCATGTTTAAGATTAGTGTGCAAGCACATAGGCTTGGCCCTGTAAGTGTTAGTTTTTAAGACCTCGCTGTTCTGGATTAATTATTGTTCACCTGTAACTGTGTTTTGGATTTAATGAACAGTTATGATGATAACCAGGTTCTCAGTCCTTATGGAAAGGTAACACTCTATAAATACTGAAGTGTGCTCTTTCTACATCTCTTTCCTACAAACCTGGAAATGAAATTATGTGGCTGCTGTCTTAGGATTGTAGGTATTGAATAGCTCTTGCTAACATATTCATCCGAAATACATCAATGAGGAAAGCAATTCCATATGGTCTGGAAAAACAAACAAATACTGCACAAATGTGGCACGGTGTTTCTAGAAGAGAAGGAAAGAGTATGTTTTCTCTTTTCTTCTTGTAGTGTGAAGATACTGCAGTATTAAAACAAAAGCCCTGCTGTCTTCAGCTTTGTATCAGGTCTTTGACCGCCCAGGGATTCTTCCACCAGCACATCTAACTCTTGTGTGCTGATGGCTCAGGTTCCCTGAGTATCATAGATGTGGTGTATACAGTGGTTTATTATGAATGACACCTTGGAAGGAGAAAATAGACCCAATCTCTGTTTTGGGGCTGCATGAGTTCAGTTTCCAAACAGGGCCAATATCCTGGTAAGATCTAATGTGTCTAACAGTCCAGGTGTCTCTGAACGCTGGCACAACACTTGTGTAATTAACTATTTGGGTTTTCTTTTGTTTTGTGTGGATTTTTCCCTTGATATGGCTGGAAGGATGGGTGGAACTGGGAAAATAGATAACAAATGGGAAGTTATTGGAGCACAGGTGGAATATAAAAATCTAAGAAGAAATAGATTGCTGATGTTCAGCTGCAACAACTAGTCAGAACTTATAGGATGTGTGAGACAGGGAGAAAATAACTGTGGGGCCTTTTAGAAATGTCTTCTAGGATATTTTAGTCAGCTGTGAGGTTAGATTATTTTAAATCTTATGTAAACCTTCAAGTAAGTTGATACAGTTTATGAATTCAAAATGAATGTTTGGGACCTACCCCTTTCATGTAGCTACTGGTGTAACCTAGTAACAATAACATTATTCTGAACTTTGCAGCAAGATTCCCATCAGCTTTAGATGATGAGTTGGGTTCGATTGTAAAAGAGTCTTGAAATGGCAAGAGCACAGAGTTCCCTGAAAGCATCACAGCCCTCCTCCTCCCCTCAAGAGATACAGGAAGATTAGAGAGGGCCAGGAGAAGGGAAGGCCTTTCAGAGAAGAAGGTAATAAAGGATATTGAAGAGAGAACAAGATCTGTAGTATTTTCCACATGGGAAGATTCGTGGAGAAGAGTTTTTCTTTCTTTTGTTGTTTTTGATTTTTGTTTTTAATTATCCAGTGGAAAGTCCTCAGGAGAGCTGTGAATAACTAGCTAAATATTTTATAAAGAAAAGTTGGTTGTTTCACTGCAGAACTTGAGGAAGGGAAGCCTGCCAATGAGAAATTCCTGGAAATGTGGCAGACCAAGGGGAAAAGCCTTATGGTGAGAGAAGCATGAGATGGTGGGTTGTCCCCAACTGGGGCTCCCTGAAGAAACTTGGGGGTAGGAGAAGATACAGAGATGTTGGTCTGAGGCATCACCGAAGCTGTTATGTGGCTCTAAATCATCGTGGGAGTAAGGCAGTGAACATGTAGAGACCCAGAAAGATGAGCTGAAGTCACTATTCCGTTCCCCTCCACCTCTTCTGTAAGTAGTCTGTTATAAAGGAGAGGCAGGCCTGAGGCAGCAAAGAGTTAAAAACTACAACAGAAACTCTAGGCAGATTAAACATTAAATTATTCTGACACTCATTATATTAAACAGTCAATTATTTACTTGTGGCACCAGAGAGAGCACAAGAATTCTCTAGATCAGAGCAAATGCAGTGATGCAGTCCAGGCTATTTTTAATAGTAAAGCTTTGGACACAGTGTGCTTAATCTGACGTGTGTCATCACTACATGCATCATTTAGAACTCTTATAAACAGCCATACTTTTTCAGGAGTCAGACATTAGGCAAGCACTTGGGCAGCACCACGGAGAAGTGACGTAGCAGTGTGATAAATATTCGCAGAGATCCAAGTAGGGCCTTGAGATGGCTAAATGTTTGGGAAAACAGATTATGTGGGAAGGAGGGGTTGTACAGGACTTGAGAGGCTGCATTGGTTGTGCCAGCAATGTGTAAGAAACAAATTCTCATGAGCTTCCAAATTCCCAGAGTCCTCTCAGGGTCTGTGCCAATCCAAACAGGAGCAGGTTTCTGTAGAACCCTTTCAGTAAAGAGTAATGTATTTCTTCTGCTACTTGCAGCAATGGAGCAATAGCAGAGGGAGTTCCTGTGAATGTCAGGATGTCAGGAGGCAGCTATATGAGGCAGGACGCCACTTACTTTTCCTGCCCATGTTGGCTGTGTGGAGATGAGTTGAACTACGAAGTGCACTGACTCTTACTCTCTCCTGCAAGACTACTGCGTTCAAGTTGTGCATTCAGGAGGGGCTGTGTGATAATCTTGTCAGTGCTATAGTGATTTTAATTTATACTAGGACACACCATAAACTTACCCTGGTTTTTAAGTACCTGTACCCCTTGTGTAACAGAGGTACAGCTCAGAACCCACTTCCCTGAAGACCTTGTATTGCAAACAGCTTCTTGTAACATTATGGTGTGGATAGTTGAGGGTATGCTATAATGATTTAGGTTCCCTGCTTGTCATCTTAAACATGAGTTCTGGTGCTGATCTGCAATGCAATGATGAACTGTAAGGAACTGGTGCAGTTGATACAGGACCCCACATATTTACTACAGTGACCTGCTTTTTCAATCCTGTTGTGGATCCTTGGCGCAGAGGAGCTGGCAGGTCCTGTAGGAAGGCAGTGCATCAAACGAGGGAAGAGTAATTTGTTATGCATGGGAAATAACCGCCTTGTGTTCCCCATACTGCCTCTGTGCAGGCTGCAAGCTCTTTACAGCTGGGATAGACTCTGCTGGTTTGAGTGCAGCAGTCAGTGTAGTGGACTTGTATCTCTAACTGAAATATGAGTAACATCAGAGAACAGGCTGTATAGCTGACCTCTAGAGTAGCATTATTTAACAGCAGCAACAAGTGCACAGACAAACAATTGGAAAAAATACACAAAATATGAAGTAGCAACTGCTGATTTAAACCCAAAAGGGCAATGCAGAATTGTTGTTCAGAGCCTTGTTCCCAAGTGCTTTTGTCGTCATCTGTTACAAGTGCTGTATACCCGCCCAAATGATGCAATTCCCATGGATGTCTTGGCAGTACTTGGGTTACATCCTGCCCCAAGGGAGCTGACCCTTGCTTCACTGAGGGGGGGAGGGGAAAGTCCCTCTCAGGATACAATGACCCTGTTCCAGTTTGACCATGTACTTTCTGATGACTTGCTGAGGTCATGTGTGTCGTGTTACCCTATTCCTGTGTAATAAAAATTGGCAAATCTCTTTGGAGAGAGCCTATGACTCTGCACTTACTGGGCAGCATCAGCCTGCTGAGTTGTGCCTCTTGCTTCAACAGTTCACATGATGCTGTGACTTGTTTCCATAAGCTGAAGCAAAGACATGGAAGGCAAAGAGGTTAAAATGGAACAGGGAGAAGTTACTATCTCTCACCATGGAAAGCCATCCTAAACAATTCATCTGGGAGCAGAAAGGTCATGTTGCAGAGTAAATAAATGGAGTCAGAATTGACAGCAGTTCTTTCCTACCAACACAAAGAAGCATGCATCTGCAGCAGTAAGGGGAGTTCATGACTGTTGGCTTACAAAATTTAAAGTTCAAAACTACGGAGTGAGAATAAATCACATCAAGAAAATACAGAAAGAAAAATAATCCAAAACCAAATTGCAGAGAGGAGGAAGAAAACAGAGCTCAGGGAAGAAGGTGAAAGAAAATAGTGAAGAGAATGATCAGTCAAAATAATTTAAGAATAGAAATTGCAGTGATGTTCTTCTTCCCATTAGATGTTCAGAACAAAATTTAAAGAAAAGGTGTTTGGAAATTAAGTTTATGAATGAAGCAGGGAACTGGGATGCTATCATCAAAAGGAGGAAAGCTTTCAAAGAACTCTAGGACTGAGAGACGGGAAAATTTCTTGCCTATACTGTTGGCAGCCTCTCTCTCTTCCCACCCCCACCCCCCCCTTTCATTCCTGCAGCATTGTGTTGCTCACTCAATCTGTCTGGAGCACTGATGATAATGGAGTAAGGAGGAGAAAGTAAAAAAAAAAGAGCTGAACTTTGGCTCTGTGTATTAGCACAGAAATCAGCAGTTCTGAAGTTTTCTTCATACTTTTTTTCACAGCTGAAAGTTACAGAGAACTTTAAATGGAAACAATTGAAATGTGATGTAGCTAAAACTTCTTTCACACCTTACTCCCCAAATGGAGTTACACAATGTCACAGTGGCATGCTTCAATCTTTTTCTCTCAAATGACTTTTTTTTTCAAACATGTAGTGTGGAGAATCTTTACCAAAGTCAAAATGGGAGTGCTGTGCACCCTGTCATGGCTTTGTTTTGATACAGGGAAATAAGAGCTTGTGCTAAGAGAACTCTGCTGGTGCCACTAATGGCCGACTGCCTTCAGCCTCCTTGAAGCAGGTTCCTCCTCAGCTGATGTCTGCTGCTGCTTGATGAATTGTATCAGCTCCATTGGCACAGAAACCATTGCAAAGATATTTCAAATATGGAGAATGAAATGGCTGATGTGGTAGGCTCAGAGCACCCGAAGAGTTTGGCTCCCTCTCTCATCCGGTAGGCTGATTTAGTTTTAGGAGCCATATAAATATTTACATCTTTTAAGGCTTTACAAAAGAAAAGTCTTTGCTATGGTGCTATGGAAAATGTGACAGCATTTCACAGGGATCTGGCAGGATGAGCAATCCTCAGGGCTGAGATCACTGAGGGTATGGCAGTAGGTGAACAAAAGTAGATGCTGCAGCCTGTGCTGCCACAGCAAAGCTGCTGGTGAGTTGGGGCTAGTTCATTGTTGTCAGGATACTGTCACCTCGGTATAGAAGTGCCAAATGAGAAATGAGTCTCACCATCTCCAGCAAGAGGAGCGTGAGGGTGGAAGAGTGACAGACCAGTGAGGCAGCAAAGCAAAAACACAGAAGCCTCACAGGGAAAGCAAGTGAGGCTATTTTCTGTCTGGATATTCACTGTGGCAATCAGCAACAACCCTTTTGAGAATGAATTAATCCAAATACTGACTGTGGTAGAGGTTTTGAGATCCCTTTTCCCTTAAAAAAACCTGTTGATTCTTTAAATGAAAACCTCTGATACAAAGACAATGAAAACTTTTGTTTGCTCTGCCTCTGTGGCAACTACTGATGTACTGCATCTGGGACACAGCAAAGGACTTGCATTTTTTGGGGGGGAAAGTGCCAAATGGGAGATGAACTTCAACAGAGTCTAGGTCTGCTCAAAACCCAGAGCACTCAAAAACTCAGCATGTCCTCTGCTTGCCTGTCCTCCCTGTTTTGATGCTCATCCACAGCCCTGCTCTCCCTGTTGCCTCCGTTTTGCCAAATACTTCAAACTTTGGCATGGCAACACTACCAGTGATGCACTAGGGCTGTTTAAGATGGATGGTGGGTTTTTTTTAGGTGCTCTGAAAAGGCCATAAACTAAACCTGACTCTTTCTCTGTATATTAAGCTCAGCTGCTGCTTCCCTTTCTGATCGAATCTGCAATAGGTGATTGTCATATCCTGAACACTTCTCCACCTGCATCTCTGTGGTTTCTGTATAAAAACAGGCATTCTTACTGGAGAAATACAATATGCACATAAATCTGGCATGCTGTTCATTACAGAAGGCTAAATCCTCCATCATCCATCCCATGACAAAGTCTGAGTGGTTGCAGCAGTGTACTGTCACAGATTGCATCTCCAGAATATAAGCACCACAAACTTTGCACTTTCTGGAATAAACAGTACAGCTGAAATGTGAAAATATTTCTGCAGACTCTGCAGTGTCACTGCAATGAAGAACAACGCTTGTTATCGATTCAGCTGAAATGCTTCTTGCAGAGCAAGCATCAAAGCAAGGCTGTTTTATCAGTTTACATACTTTAAGCTGAGAGTTTATTTCTTGTGTAATCCTCCTCGAGGCGCTCTGTGGTTGAGCAGAACCACTGCCAGAAGTGTCTGCTTCCTGCTCTGCAAATGTAATTTCTGTTCCATTCCCTCTGTTTTTGGGCTGACTTCTGTGAATTCTCTATATGTGCTGTTGCTGAGCCCAAGAGGGCTTTTTTTTTTTTTTTATGAAGAAAACATGGATTTGGATTTTTTTAAGGGATTCCTGAGGTTAGATGAAAATGGCTGGTTTGTTCCTTTGAGATCAGTCTTGTCTCACCATGAAAGTGTCTCTTGTTCCAGTACAACTTTCTCCATGTGCAGAGGATCACACTGGGTCTGAAAACTAATTGTATCTTGGTTGACTGCAGATCTTCTGCATTGCACTTCAGCCATCTGTCCATCAGTCCCTCTAGCTGTAAAACAGCCCTGGTAAAAGTGATGAGCTGTGAGCATTTTGAGACCTGTTGGTCTCTACCAGTCAGGTCTGACTTTAGATAGTGTGCTTGAAATGCAGGACTCCTACAGCATGATATCCCAAGAGATATCTCTCCTGTTTCTGTGCTCTCCTCTTGATATTAAGGTGGACATCTTATAAAGGTAACTTACACCTTGAACCAATAGTGAGGACCACAAAAAGAAGCTTATTAACCATACCTTTGTTCAGGGAATCTTCCTTACGTGAACTTCATGGGAGATGCATACTGAGACAAAGATGAAGCTGCTTTGGGATGTGGGTGAGGTGAACTCATTGCTTTCAAAAGTGAGATACCTGCCTCAGGCAGGAAGTCTCTCAAAGTTCCCAGCAGACCGGGCATTTTGCATATGAAGGGTTTTCTCCTGTGTGAATATTCACAGGCCATTGAATAGTTGGATATTTTTGTTGTCTTGCTTATAGTAAAACCTGAGCAGTGTGAATTGAGTCATATTTACAGAGATGTGCTTGAGCACTGAGCAGTGTCCATCTCCTGTGCTCTCCTACCACCATGCTCTGCTCCAAAGGCCAAGCTGAGGTTTCATTAGGATGTTTTGATTTACACACAATAAATGTAGTGGCTCCCAGGAAATAATGCTCTCCAAGCTAAGAAAAGGTGCAATTATCTATTGGGTATTTATGAGGGGGTATTTGTGCTCTCTCCCTGTGAGTGTTCAAGGCCAGGTTGGATGGGGCTTTGAGCAACCTGGTCTAGTGGGAGGTGTCCCTGCCCATGGCAGGGGAGTTGAAACGAGATGATCTTTAAGGTCCCTTCCAACCCACACTATTCTATGATTCTATTATCTGGTGTTACCTTTATATCCTACTTTTGTTGAAGGAGTTTAGTTGCTGTGGGACTGGTCTAACATCAGGTCCCTCTGGCTCTGCTGATGATGCTCTTGGCAGGTAAGAAGGGTCCTCCCCATCACTCCTCTTGGTCTGGGGGCTGTTTTCACCTCTGCTGGTGTTCTTCTCACCCCTACTGCCACCTGAATTGTTTCTGTCCAAAATAAAGCTGCTAACTTCTATTTTTGTTGTGCTGGATATGCCTGTGCAGCAGTTTCACAGAGAGAGAACAAGCACAGCAATTCTTTTTTGGGACACTTTGTTCCTAAGCACAGGAAGTTGTAAAATTGCTGATAATGAGCTAGTTCATTCATAGCTGATGCCAGAAATGACTGCTTTCTGTCAATGCACTGTCTTTGTGAAAGAGTTGAGGACTGAGAAAGCAGGGAGTTGTCAGTTCTGATTTTCAGTTATAGTGGGTTCTTTTTTGCCTTGAAGTCTGTTATCTCCAACTATTTCTCTTGGAGCAGTAGGCAGTCTTCGTCCAGCCTGGGCTCTGCTCGCTTCTTCAGTAATTAACAACACTCTTCCACTGCCATTTCTCTGCTGTGGATCCTATTGACCAGATGCCAAAGGTTATTTTCTGAGCTGTTGTAAACGGTTGACATTTCAGCTCCTGTATTGTTACTGAGGCATTCTGAGAAATGCTTTCTAAATGTATCTCCCAACATCACAGTAATTCTGCATTTACTTCTCAAGATGTGAGAAGGTGTGCTAGTCCATGAAAGAAAACATCCCAAGTTTGAAATGTGATTCTTGGCACTAAGAAGCTGTGCAGCTTTTATTCCTAAAATTTAAAACGAAGTTATGGCTCTCATTTCTGCAAAAATACAAACCAAATTTTTGCTTTAAGCATAGAGAGACAAAGATTCGTTTTCTTTAAGAGCTTCCTATTTTATGTACTTAATATACTTGTGGAAAAACAAATCATCTAGGGGGTGGATTTTGGTATTGATTCTATTTTCCCATCTTTGGTCCCACTCTATCTCTGGAACATCAGGAGATATGTCATGACTTTAGGGAGTGGTTCATGGCTGTTTCTGGTTACAGGCACGTATGGGAATCTAAACAATATTACAGGACATGCTGGAGCACGGATTACTTGCAACAAGGGCACATTGACCCAGATGTCTTCCTTTCATTATCACTTCCTTTATCTTTCAGGACATTTTTTAGGAATGGCCTTGATTATAAAATTGTTGTCACTTAATTCCTCCTCCATTTGGTTTGTGGCTTCCCTCCTAAGACTTGCAGCTAGGGTCACAGTTAAATTGGCTGGAAGATTTGCAAAGGGCAGATGATGTGAGGAGTTGGCTCTGTAAGTCACAGTCCCCTTTCCAGGGTCCTATGTCCTCTCTGCTTGAGGTATCAGCTAAGGTTGCGTGGAAGCAGGAAGCAAATTGTACCATGTGTAACCCTGACTGCTTGATGTGCTGGGGTTTGAACCCTGAGCCCTGAATTAAGGTTGACATATGGGTGGTTCCCACAGTCCTTGAAAAGGAGATGAGTGCGGCCGACCTTGTAGGGAAAGCCCTTGGGTAAACAAGCCCCAGGTGCCCTGCTTTGGGCATAAAAGCTGGGACCACTTGCAGGAAGGGTGCAGTGTCTGTCTGTGAGGTGGATGCACTCTGCAGAGTTTCCTGTTGGAGAAGGACCTCCTGACTCTTGCTGCAACTGGGCCCCAGTCAGGTTTGGTACTTGTAAATGTGGGCTCTGTGGGAACAGCATGAATTTGTCTCTGTCCTATGTTATTAGCTTCTTGGCTTGGTTGTCTCCCATCTCTTCGATGGGAGGGAGACTTTGTTGCTTTGTTTGTTCCACCGGTTGTTGGCCGTGTTGTATCCTTCCTGGGGTCGCTGGGGTTGGTGTCTATTATGTGTAATCTGACTTGTTTGTACCCCCAGCAATCACCCATTTACTGGCCCTTTTGTGTGCAATAGAATCTGGTTACTGGTTTCTTCTACTGCTGGCTGTGTCCTTTGTACTAGGCCTAGTGATTGGCAAAACACTGCTACCAATTTCCTATTTAACTGTATCTATTGGGGGACGTCAGGGTGCAATCATTCAGGACACTTGTTCTGGTAGTCTCCTTGCTTTCATAGAAAGGCTCTGGCTAAGCTGAGAGTCAAGTGTCTCATTGAGACCTTCCCATATAACTTCTCCCCTCTATCTGTCTAATGTTGGTTTTGGTTTGATTAAGAGCTGCTCTTCAAGGTAGGATGGATATCTATACTTTTTCAACCAGAATAAAAATATTATAGTCTTCCCAACCAGGAAGAAGCTCTTGAAGTTCTCCCTTGTTGAGGGAATAGTTATATCTACAACCCTGCCTTAGGACTGGCAAATGGCAATGAAATTGTAATGGCTGCTTTGACTTGTGCCATGTTAATTTGGGAAACAGTTTATATAACTCTGCCCAGGGTTGTGCTTAACAGGATACAATCTAGAAATGCAATATAATACCATAATGTGTTGGTATCTTTGTTCCAATCCTTTTGTATTTAAGCATGAGCTTTAGAATACCTCACTTCTTAAACTAAAAATATCTGTGCCTCTTTGTTATTGAGGGGGAAGAATTAGAGTTCTTCAGTTTTAAAGTTAAAGTAAGTTGTAGAATTCATCTTGGCTGCACCGAGAGGTCTGAAGCTGAAGTCTGGTCTAGTTCTCTCCTTTGCAATGTTTTGCAATAGAAGTACAGACAGAACAGCCAGCCACAGGGGAAGAGGAAAATCTGCTGTCACTCCAGCAAGCTCCAAGAGACTCTGGGTCCTCCTACAAGCTCTTACTGGGTCCCTGAAGTTGGTTTACGCTTCTAGACAGATATCTAGCTATGTTGCAAGAAGGGAATGGCTCTTTACACTTAGCAGTCCACACAGATAAGGATTCTTTGCTGCCAGAGAACCTGTTTTTCAGAGTAATGAAGTAAAGCCAACAGCACTGGTGACAAGGGCTTGCCTTTCCTAGACAGGATTCATCCCAGGAGAGTGTGGTGCACACTAGTCAACGGCTCTGACATTGCGGCAGCAGAATAACCATGAACCTGGGTTACTTCCTGGCCTGTGAGTACTACAGAGATTTTTTTTGTAGCCTCTAGCAATGGCTTTTAAGTGGAGTCATTAGACATGATGCAAGTAATTTACTGGTAAAATTTTAGTAGCGTATGTGCATGCTATACTCTGGGGGAGAAAGTGATATGATCCTTATTAATGCACAGGGAGTTGAAGCCCTCCTAAATGTGCCTTGCATATGTTTTCAGAAGAATTAAATTGCAGGACTGGATTATCCCATAGAGAATGTCTCTGCTCAGAAAATAAATTGGGATGTAGTGTTAAATATACTGTAGATCTTATGCACGTTGTTTTTGTGCCTCTGGTGATAAGCCTATTTGGTTATGGGTAGCTTTATGCATAAATCTCAGTACATATGCCTGTAAAGCCATATACCTCTGTTGCAGTTGGTGGATTGCTGATATAAATTTAAGCAGGATTTGTCTATGTAAAAAGAAAATGTGTGTATCTAAGGAAATTCCACGTTTTTTATACTCCTGTTCAACTCTAGTGATTTCAGCAAATATATGACTGTTGCTAACATCAGGCTTTGGCTTTGCTCTGGTTTTGCAAAACAAGACTTGCCCCGATCACCGCAAATTTCTGTCACTGGTAAAAAAACTATATTCACACAGGGAAAGGTATTCAGTTAGAACTTGCTTCTGTTGTTTGCAGAGATTTTCAAAGCAGTGCAGTTGACAGAATTAACTGTCCCCCGTTAATGGAATGTGAATGTGAAGCTGCTGAAAGCAGCTGAAGGACCAGGAGAGCTGGGAAATCTGCAGCCCATTGGCCACACGAACAACACTGAGAAACATCTGCACTGCCAGTCTCTCAGTCCTGCTGGTTATGCTTAATTATTTAGAGCAGAGGGAACATTTGAGTCCATTTCTTTCCTTCCTCTGAGATTAGATGCATTAACGTTTTCCTGGTGATTTGTACAGATAAGGTAGTGGTTCCAAGGGTGTTTGTGATACAAGGTATGCTTTTGGAGGCTTTCGGTAACTTAGGTGAAGCACACAAAATAATCTTGCTATTTCATCAATCAGTGTAAAATGCTGCCTGTGGTTATCTTTAATGTAGATGTTAATGTCTTGAACTGCTGGAAAAAGTTTCGAGTGCAACATACTGGTGCATCAAAAACAAAGTAGTGATGAGATCAATGTAGTGCCGGAGTCAGTTTGCAGATTTGATGGCTACAGTAGAGATCAGGCTGGGGACAGTGCTGAACATAAGAAGCAAGCATGTAGAAAATTGTCTTTTTCTGGTTATAACAACTCACATATTTAGTAGTCTGGAAACTAAAACTATTTGTCAGACTGAAACACACATGATGAGTCATGAAATGCATACATATCAGTGTAACATGATGTTCTGTAATATTTATGAAATGTTTCCAATAAATCATATACTATTCATTAGAGGGCAGGAGCCTCAGGGGTTTTAATTCCAGGTTGGGCACTTGTTTTATTTTTGCTTGCAACAAATCTTTTGACTTTTCCATTGAGATACTGTCTTGAAGAGTCACTTTCTCCCCTGACACTAGTGTTGTAAAAACCACTTAGTGACAGACTGTAAAGTTAATTAAGGAGCAAAGGTTCCACAAAAGACAGGTGTTGGGTACAACTGTTTATATAATGCATATTTGAAACACATGCACCAGGTAGGACTCTTCAGACAATAAGCTGTAGTGAAGTGTCATCAATCACATAACTTTACACATCCCCCAGAATGGCACTTGGAGGTCAGTCTGCATTGCTTTAGAAAAGCACTAACCTGACCAGGCTACAAATGCAATCTGCTTAGAGTGAAATGTAAGACAAGAAATATGGTCATGATTAGAAATGACAGCATAAAAATGAAAACTTCATACTCAATTGCTCTGATCTCATATTTGAGAAGAATTCACTGTGGATTCTCTGGTGTGCTCTCCTGCTCTTCAAAGCTGCAGCCCTGTGTTGACGTGCTCTAGTTGGAGGATGTGACCAGTAGTTATTGTCTGGAGTTTGGAATGGAGAAATCCTTAGGGCAGTTGCATCTTCCCAGTAAACACAAAGTACCCACACTCTCAGCCTACTCCTCTGAAATCACCCGTGTCCTAGGCTGGTTCTTTGACAGCTGAACAAGTTCTTCATGCAATGGTTGCATTTTTACTGAACAAAATGCTGACAGCTTGGAAAAATCAGCACAGGATGACAATGAAAAGGTTGGTCTTACTGTCTGGAGCATCATGACAGCAGTTTCTCTCATTTGAGCCTGATGACACCAACAGTGCAAGGCCATGACTGTATCTCTAACCTTGCTTATTGGTTTATAATAGTGTGCTGAATCCTAGATGAATGAGGAGCTGGAGTGTTCCCTTGGATTTGTTGATCTAATCGAGCATGTGCTTCCTTGGATTTGTTGATCTAATCGAGCATGTGCTTCCTTTTACAAAGACAAACCAGGTGAGGCTTTGTGTAACTGACTTTGATAATTGAATGTTGGAGGGAGTATTACTGGCTGGAGTGTTCCCCTGAGGTGACAATGAGAGAAAACGCAACATATTTCATACAGAAACTATGATGAGAAATAACCATGGAAACAGTATCATTTGAGCCTGCCAGGTGGTGAAAACAGGCTCTTTCCCCCCCATTTTCCATTATCGTAACTCCTGTGTGGTGGGAGGAAAGTGGGGGACCAGGCAGCAGGACAAATGTGGAGTGTGAGGGAGCTCAGCTTTGTGAAACAAGGAGAGTGTTCTGTGGCATTGTTGCTCCTTCTGCAACCAGGCTGTGGTCTGGGCCATGCCCAGAGGATTGATCTTTGGTTTGGATTAGGTTTTATATCTGAATTATCTGTTCCTTGGTATCTATGCCCAGAAAAAACCAATTCTCTTTAAATCTTTTGAGTGGTATTACAAAACAAACATTTTGATTTGATTTGAAGGAGTTAAACAGTGTGGTCACACTTGAAGACACTATATTAAAGTGCTGACAGATGTCCAGGTCCACTTTCCTCCATAATTAAAGCACTATTTGAATAAAATCTGAAAGGTTGTTGCCAGATCTCTTCTTTCAACTTTCTTTCATTACATTTGAGGTTCAGGTTTTGTATAAACCTTGGCAGAAACTTGAGAACCACAGTTAAATCCAGACTATGTTTGACAAATAGAAAAGAGTATGGCTGGGAGCTTGTGGGCAAGTGAATGTTGGAATGGTGACTTCAGTCATCAGTTGTGGTGCCCTTTGAAAATTAGCTTCTTTCCCTCTTTCATCCCCAGAATTAGGATGTTTGTGATAAAAAATTTAAATATTTTTATTTCTATTGCAATATTGCCCCCAAAGCTTTCAACAGAAATATTTTATTTCTCATTCATCTAGTTCTCACTCAAAAGTGTTAACTTTTTGCTGTATCTGCTTCAGAACAGCAGTTGTGAAGTAAAATCTGTTATTTTGTTGTAGATGCTTATTGTAACAACTTAGCCAAGACAATATGCTTTGTTAATAACCACATCTCATAAGATTCCGCCGAAATAAATCTATCACACTTTCTACCATATGACCTTGTAACAAGGTCTTATCTGCCAAAGCTATGTTGTTTTATGCCTGTTATCGTATATGAAATCCCTGACTGAGGACCATTGCCTCCTGTTCCAGCTCTGTCAGGAGCAGGACTTCCATTTATTTGTAGTGCTCCTAGCAGTGGAAGAGGTGGAGCTGGGGAACTGTTTCTAAGGAGTTACTGTGCTGTGTATTAAATTGGTTACTACCTACTAATTTTTTTGCAATGAGTGAAAGGTATTTGCAATGCTTCTTTCTGCAAGTGTGGATTAGGTACCTAATATGCTCTCTGTTCACTGGGGGATACACATGATGTGACATCCCTGGAAGGCAAGGTAATAATCACTGAAGTCAGACAGAAAACTAGTTCTATCCACTGAACAGAAGAGCATGTAAACGTCTTTGTTCATGCTAAATAAACTGAGGACACAAAACACAGGCAGAGTACTGTCGTAGAGTAGGAAAAGCATCTGAGAATAAGGCTAGTTTTTTCCACTGATCTGAAAAAAATTCAGTAAAGGGTATTTGTGAACCATTTGAGAGAACACAACTCTAAAATCTTCAGCTGGGATAGACTGGGAGTCCTTGCCGTGAAATTGCACTAAATCAATGTGAGGTACCTACAGTATGTACTTATGTCCATGTAACCTGCTATTAAGACTGAAGAGAGTCTCTGCTCTTCTGAGACTAAATATTCCCTGGTCTGTCTCAAAAGGCTTCAGCACAATGTAGGGCTGGGTTGAACATGCTATCCTGAGGTGAACTGTGCGCTTGGGAAACACCCTGTAATTGTACCCAACTGTTCCTTGGCAGTCATGTGTGCTCATGCTTTAGTTTAACTGGGTGGGTGCTGTAACATCAATAAAAATTGGCAATTGCACACTTAACTGGGTTTTTCCCTCCTTGTATTTAGTGGTTTTGAGAATGATTTGCTTGCTGTCAGATTATGCATCCACTACCTTGGTAGGAGAACTATTTCTGCTAGGAACTGTCCTGTTATGGATTTATTTTTAATGACTGCCAGTTCCTTGTGCCTTTAAAAACAGGGAACACAGTCTATTCTTCCTTTTCATCCATTAAAACCTTGCTTCTAATTGTGGAAGGCTGGGTAGGTGATCAGCAGGCTGGGGTTCTCTGATATAATGTCATCCAAACAGCTGAGTATCTATATGAATACATATTTACTGCAGAACAATCCACGGGAATCCTATTAAACAAGACTGTGTCAAAAAACTCTGATTCTTGACTATAAAGGGAGGAAAAAACCAACCTTGGGTCAATAGAAATATGGAAGAGATGTTGACTTACACACAGCATTACGCAGAAGCAAATGTCCAGGTTTGTCCTATAGAGCAGTGTGGATGCCCACTGGAGGGAAGGGGGTTTGCCAGCCTGGTGGAGGTGATGGCATGTGGTAGGGATGTGTGCCTTGGAAAGGGGACAGTGCTGACATCTGGTGCCCACAAATGGGATCCAGACTGGGGAAAGAACTGAGTCTGAATGAGTTTTGATACCTTAATATTTAAGGTTATGGACTGGTGCTGGTAGGGAGAAGCTGTAGACAACTGCAATTAAACAAAAACTTAGTGTTTATTCCTAACGTGTTTCAGTTAGACTTTATCTCATATTGTTATTTTGGAAATATTTTAATGGTATTCCATGCTTGATGTTCCTTTAAACTTAAAAACCCAGACACCCAGAAAACCCAAACCCCCGAAGAACTTGATGGCAGCGCATTACTTAAATTTACTGGTATTCTGCATTCTAAATTTGTTTCACTGCAGTTCTATTTTTGGGTAGTTTCCAGTGACAGTGAATAAACAGAAGGCCATACCCAAGCAATCTACCTAGGTTGTCTTAGGCATATTTTTTTTTCCTCTGCCACTTGTAATAACTCTGAAGTAAAGCTGTAGGTAAAGCAGAAAATAAATAGCGCGTGTTTAATTTTAGACGAATGGCATAAATGTGACAACATAAATAGAACAAAATAGAAAAAAATTTCTGGATCAGATGCTTAAGGCAGCATAGCTGAGACAGTCTGGAGCTGAGCAGGGAGGCAAAGCCCAACAACTTATCTAGAAAAGGATTTGTAGGGCACAACTTCATGCCTTTTCGTTGGACCTGGGTTGGCCAGGCAGAAGCTGGGCTGAGCCTGACTCCCTGCTCTGGAGGAATGCCTTAACTGCTGTGGGGCACACCACAGGCTGTCCTAGTAATCCTGTCTTCTTAGAGCAGCAAACATTTTGGACACATGCCAAATGTCAACTATGCAAATCACCTCTTAGGAAAGGGAACACCCGCAGTAACCATGTATTTAAATTCCCAGTCTAAAACCTCTGATACTACTCAGATTCTTCTCTTTCTTTTTTTTTTTTCTTCTTCTTTTAACTTAAGCAGTCATTATTTTGCAGTGGAACCTATTAAATCTTTGGGCAACCGGAGCATCTAAGAGTGAAGTTTCCTCCCTTCCTGCCCCAGCTGCAGACAGAAAGCTAACTCTTATTAGAACAGTATTTTCTAGGCTTCTGTGTGTGTGAACAAAATAATGCAAAGGGTTGAGTAACCCTGTCTGTGGAGTTGCTAGAGGAAGTATTGGGAAAATGGAGTGCCTTGCTTTCTGTAAAACGAGCATCTTTCTCTGTACAGACCTCCTGGCATGCATGGAGCAGTCTCAGCTTGAAATGTATCAGGATTCGCCAGGCTTTCTCTTTTTGTGTGCATTGCTTTTGTGTCACTCATATATCATATTTTTGCTTGGCACCATGTGGGTTTTATACTGCCACTAATCCTTTGTGGTGTCTGTTCTCAATGCTGCTTTTGATGAATTTTTTTTTATAATAACTTTCATCTGTATGGCAAACCTCAATTTTTGAGGTGAAACAGATTCTACTGGTCACCTTATAGGAGTTCATGAAAAAGTGAAACAAGAAATCTGTTCCTCAATACTGTGATTATATTCTCTTTATTCAAAAACTTTCATGACTTTCTTGATGACACTGGTCTGAATTTGTTTTGCAGATGACTCAGGGCTTTGCTGTAGAACTTGTAAATTATCTAATTAGATTTGTACAAACTGTTCTTCTGGATTGAACTGGAGTCAGTTGGCCTTTGGGGGGTTGTGCTGGTGAAGTGATTTACATTTTTGTTTTTAGTGCTTCAGATTAACAAAGCAACTGAGTGCGTGCTGAACTTTAGTTGATGTGGAAATAGTTTTCTTGGGTGTTCTACTATGTGTTACAGTACTGCAATGGTAAGCTGCTAGAGTCTTCTGTAAGCAATGACAAGAAAGAGGCGTTTCCATAGTGGGTTTCATCGTCTTCCATAACCCATGCATATAGGATTTCTCTCTCTGAAGTGCCTGACTGGAGCAGGAGCGTGGATTGCTATTTTAAACTAAATGCCTTGCATTTAGGTGGCTGAAGGTGTGGGGGGGATTCATCTCCGGCTCTGCTGCTCCAGTGTGGAAGAAGGATTTCAATTGCAAAGGAAGAATGCTGCTCAATGGGATTAAGAAGGGTAGCATTAAAGCCTAAAGTGTCTTCTGGACTGATTATTGAAAGCCACAGGGATAAACTTCCGGTGATTTTAATAAGATAATGTTCTCCTTTAAGGCCAGCTAACTCCAGCTGAGCCTACTGAGGTCACCTTCCAGCTAGAAGAACTGCCTGCGGAAGGGAAATGATGCCCTGAAGTGGAGGGAAAGGATTGTTACATTGAATAAATGTGCAATAAGTAGGACTCTGTGAGACCTCTAAGTGACTCAACTTTTGTGTGTGCAGCTGATGGTAGAGGTTGAGTTAAGCTCTGCTCAGGGCACGCACAAGTTTGAGAGGCAAACCAGTAACAATGATGAAGGTTGAACACTTCACTGGTGGAACACACCAGTGCCCCTCACTTTCTTCTGCCACAGCATGATGCAGTCATGGAGTCTACATGGAGTCTGCTGTTTCTGTGATTTAAAACCAGTTTCCTCTGCCTCCCCTCGCTCCCCTCAGCTGTCAGCAGTGGCATTTTCCAGATCCCTTCCCAGGACTTAACCCACATTCTGAGCCTGAGCAGTCCTGCCTCTCGGGCTCGCGTTAAAGCCTCTGCCTTGGGTGGGAGATGATATACAGTAGTCTCCTTTATTTACAGAAACGTTTCTTTAATGAGAAATGCCCTCTAGTATTTCCTCCAAAGAATAGTCTGGCTGCTGTACTCACGCAACCCATTCCCTGGGACACCCACGGAAAGAGCATATGAATTTCTCACTGCCCTGAGTGAAAAATGTTCCTCGTGAACATAAATTTTCTTCTGAAGTTCACAGGTATATTGGGATCTATGGTCTTTTTGTGTGGTTTAGAGTGCTGCTCTGCTCTTTGCCTCTGAAAGAGGGGGTTGATTTATAGCGGTTCCCTGTGAAAAATGGTAATACATGATTTATAATGGTATTCAGACAACAACAATGATTTCCCAAGTGCTTATTTAAGAAAAAAAGTACAGAGGGAGGCTCAAGCTGATAGATTTGAAGCCATCGCCACCATGCCCAAAACCTTAAGCTGTGGGTACTTGTGGGAAGGTCTGGAAGAGAGATGGGTTTTTCCTGCAAAATTTGACAGAGAGACCCTATAAGCAGTCCAAGACCCCTTGGGAAAAGCTGTAACCCTTTACACACCCTCCTACAGGGGCTGAACAGGCTGTGGGACTTCCCTCTACCTTGTCCTCTGCTCCTCACCAGATGCCTGTGAAATTTAGACCTGGATCACAGCATCCGAGTGGTGGTTTTGGTCCAGCCTTTGCCTGTGGAAGTTACAGCTCTTGCTTAGGTCAGACAAAAACAGTGGAAGAGCTTGAGCACTCTGAATGCATTATGTACTGTGATGTCAGGATGCATCTCTTCCTGCATTTAGATAAAACCAGATGTTTTCTTATTTCCATGAGTACTCTGGGGAGGATAGCTTTGCTCCAGACTGCTAGGTCAAAAGGTTTGGGGCTTCTGGACACTACTTGAGGTTAAGAAGAGCTGTTCCACATTGCTATTTTGTTGCTGTTCAATAGTTTCCTTCATCTTGCATCTCTGATAAAAAAATTTCTCTTTCCGCTGAATTGCCTTCCCTTGCTGTGTGGGTTGGTGTCAAAATGAAGATGTACAGGTGTCCCTTACTCTGTCTCCCTCCTGCCTGCACAATTTGTCCTAACGCCTTGTCTGAGATAAAGAGACCCCTCAAGGTGAGTAAATACCTCTCTCATAAAGGGAAAAAATATTTTACTCTCTGTGATGCCAAAGGGGTGTTCTTGCAACAGCAGTGGGCAGTGGCTGCCCGATTCTCTGCCAGCACCTCCTTACCCTGGTGTTTCCTAGGGGGAGCTTTTGGCTTCAGTGATGTATTACTTGCAAAGATAAGGAACTGTGGCCTTTTTCCTACTGACTAAACATAGCAAGTTTCTCTTGTTAGGGATAAAATTTTAATGAAATATTCTTATGTGCTGCAAACTGCTCTTGTCATAACAGTGTCCAGATGTGTCTTTAAAATTGTCTTTATTCATTGGTTTTGATAACCTTCCTTGGCAACTTTACCCTCTGTGCTGAACACTGTATTCATTATCATAAGGAGTCCTGCTTGAGTGCCTGGGGATCTCCTGGCATTTTCATTTTTTTTTTTTTTAGTGAGAGGCTCAATCAAATAGGAAATACCAACTTATTTCATGTTGGTCAGGGCTTTAGATTTATAGTTCTCTGGTCGGGGACTAAACAAGTTAAAATAAAACCCAATCATTTTGTCTTATCTCACTGGTGAAAGATTGTCTGCAGGAGCTGAATTCATCCTCTTGTTTCTGCTGGTTTAGCCGTTATTCCCCCTGCCTTTTCTATTCAGTGCAACCCAGCCTCTTCTTTCCCATGCTTTCATTGAAACTTCCTCCCATTTCAGCTGTGCTGAAATACTGAGTACTTTGTCCCAAGCAGTAAAGGAAAGACGCAGCTCCTCGACACTGGCCTGCGAAGCCCATGCTGAGTATTCTTGTCATACAATGACAGCCTTCCTAAGGAAGGCAGTCGGAACGGCACGCACACGTCACCCGCGCTGTGCAAGGCAAGGGCATCACTCGGGCTGCTATGATGTCCTTTGTTAATGCACCCTCTGAACCTATTTGCATTCATACGTACAGTAGGAAATTGTAAGGATTTCATGAGAGCTAGAACCAATAAAGCTTCTCAGGAGGGGTTTCCTGAGGGCCTATGTTGTTTCCACTTTGAGAGGTTTGCATCTTTTTGTATTGTTTTTTTTTTTTCCTTTGCTTGCAAATACTTAATCAGGCTTTCATTTTTATTTTTTACTCTAATTAGAAGGCATATTTTGAATTCTCCGTAGGATTTTTATTTATGATACTTTAGTGTCACAGCCACAGATAAAGCAAATGTTTAATCTTTGTTTTTTAAATATCAGCAAACTTTGTCTGGTATTTTACTTTCCTTTTATAGTATCATAGAAATGTTTTGGTTGGAGAAGGCCTCTAAGATCAAGTCCAAACACTAACCTAACATTGCGAAGTTCACCACTAAGTCATGTCCCCAAGTGCCACATCTACATGTCTTTTAAATACCTTCAGGAACAGTGATTCAACCACTTCCCTGGGCAGCCTTTTCCAATGCTTGACAACCCTTTTGGTGAAAGAATTTTCTCCTAATGATAAGGAAAAGCCCTTTTAAATAGATATTTGTACAACTTTTATCAGAATCTTTTATCAGTAGTTGGCTATTGCTCCTGACCACTTACTGCATCCTATACATGGCTGTTAGATAGAAATGTACTGCTTTGAGTGACCTGAGTGCTGACATCCCTTTGGTAGTGACAGAACTGGACTTGTAACCACAGTCTGCCTTAATAATGACACATTACTTTCAGGGGAGTCCGTAAGTTGGGCAACTTTAACATCTTCCTGCCACATCACATTTGTGGCTTGCAGCAGGACCAAGGGGAACTGGATTCAGCAAACCACATCTACTTCATCCTTGCGTATTTGGAGACGTGATTTCTGGATACTCTTGTTCTGTCCTACTTTGCTTCTCTGATTAAGCCTTCCTCTTATAAATCTATTTATAATGCAAGTGCTACCCTCTTGCATATGTTCTTGAATATTTTTCCATCATTAATTTTGATTTTTATCCAATACCAGTCTTATCACTGAAAATTCAATGCCTAAAGATGTAAAATAAGTGAACATGAACACTTCAATAGTGACTGAAAGCGTAAAACCCTGAATTCACATCTGTTTTATCTTTCCTGACAAGAAAAAAAATTACATTAAAGGGAAGAGTAGGTAGGAGTAGAATTAAGGAGTTACAGTTCTTGATTACTTGATGCATGGAAGATAAGAATTGCAGATCTTCCCACATTTTGTTATTCTCCAGTCCATAATTTGCCATTTCAAATGAGTCAGCATCCTGTCAATGATGTAGTCTTGCTCCGTTATTGCAAGATTTGTATCTGAGTCAAAGTATGGCACTGACTATGCAGATAGCAACGTTTCAGAGAAAAAGTGCTGCTTGTGTCAGACCAAGGCTTGGCTGAAAACCTCTTCAGTGCTCCCTGTCGCTGCAGTTTGCTGTCCTAAGAACCAGACTGACCCTTTGTGACAGTCCTTTAAACACTGTTAATGCCAGTCCTGTTCAATGCAGAAAAATGCTCACTGCAGACAACAATATAATGCTAGCCATGCCACTGTGTGAAGCTTTTCTCCTGGCACTGCTGGCCCTCCTGCTGGTCTCTGTGGCCATAGTGCACTATTGAGGCTGGAGGATGTAGGCAGATGCAGAGCAGAGACACTGCACTGCTTCTGCTCTCAGCAAGGACTGCTTTGAGTGGTGCTGAAGGGGAACAGGGTGTGCACCCTGTAGTTTTGTAAGAATTTAAAATGGCATCTATGTTTTATATAGTCAATCCTCAAAAAAAAAAAAAAATAAATCTAAAAATAGCTCAAAAAATGGCTGAAGTACTGATTTCTTGTCTGTTGAATTCTTGTCACCACCAGAAGTGAACTGTTGTGTTACCTACCGGAAAAAGCACAAGTTTGAGAATGGATTGCTCTAAATGGTGGTCTTGCTTTTGTTCCATGAAGTCGTTTTCCTGTTTATCTGCAGTTTTATTTCCTTTAATTCTAACTGCAGTGGCCTGTGGGTAAAAAAAAAAAAAAAAAAAAAAAAAAAGGCACTTTTGTTTTCTGATGATTACAGTATAACTATGGCATAATACTCCAATGTATACACTGGAGTAAACCTGCTGTTTCTGTGAGGCAAACATGTCTCATAATCTGGTGAGGACCTCCAAGCATCTGGCACGGGAGAGCCCTGATAACCCCACACAGCAGGGAGGAGGAAAATGGAAGAGAAATCCTTGGGTTGCCCAGGCTAATGGACTCTATCTTCTGCATGTCCTGCAAAATAGCAAACTCTGTGCATCTTTTTTCTTAAATGAAGAATCTGACCCTTTAATCTTCTTTCTCCAATTACTTTACATCTGTACCTTGCTTGATTTGAGCATTAATGCAGCAAAGCTTTTTAAGCATGTAAAAGTGTTTTCCTTAATCAGGTCCTTGGGTCCTAATTCAAATATTCCCAGAAGCCTTTCTTCCCTGGTTTGGACAGTGTTTCTCTGATTCCAGACAGAAGTAAAACATGGCTTTTTTTTTTCCTTTCCTCTTTAGCATGTCTCACAGAAACCTCCCTTATCAGTGCTTGAAAACATATGGCTCTTTCTCTAAGTATGCTGGCAACGAAGCTGGTCTGATATGTAGGTACAGTCAGGACAGACCTTTCAACAGCACTCGGATCTGTTGTTCACACTGCTGAGAGCTCTCTACAGTGAGCATCTAACATGAAACTGTGCCTGCTGCCCACCCTAACTGTTGGGGTGCTCCCCAGGGCTTCCTGTGTCTTCCTACCTGTTGTGAACTGGCAGCATCTGGTATATGGCCATGGAGCCATCCACCTTTCCTATTTCAAGGCAAAGACTCAGATTCTTCCTGAATATTTGCATGGCACTTCAAAGCTTTTTCAGAAAGTTGTTTTGCTATTTTGCCATTCAAAGTTTCATTCCCAGCATCCTCTTATAGCTGTACCATCCCATAGTAACCCCTCTTCTGATTTGCAGCACCTCCCTCTCTATTTGGTGCCAAGGTGGTTTCTAGTGGACTTTTTGTGGCTCAGTTATTTCTCACTGCAGGCAAACAAGTGCCAAGCATCCTTAGCCTGTTTCTACCTGTGGGTATGACTCTCCCACACCTCTGCTCTGCCTCGCCACCTCTCTGCCCATCCTTTTCCCTATCTCCTTCTCTAGCTAATTTGCTCCTAAGACTTGCACCTGCTCACATTCAAGAAATGTACCTCAGAAAGGATGCATGAGACACTCAGCATCTGCAAGCAGTTGCTGTACTGCCTCTGCCTCTAGGCAATATTTTCACTTCATGTCTGTCTTCTCTACTGAGACTGCAGGGTAGAGATCCTCTCCCTTTTCAGAGAAGATCATGATTTCAACTGATCCCTACAGTGTATATGGAGAAGTATTTGCTTTAATTAACTATTCATATTCTCTTGGTGTATTGCATTCTGCTCTGAAGATTTAGTGTTGCTAGGCAGGTTGCTATTGCTGAACAACCTGATGGTGCCGAAGAGCAATCCCTAACCTATTAAGAGGGGTAGTTCAGGCAACGTTGAAGTGTATCATGATGTGCAGCATACACCTTCTATGGTGAAGCTAGATACTTTATACCCCTATAGAACATTCCCTATGAGGGTCTGTGTGCTTTTAAAGTGAGCTTTATGAATCTACTCAGGTTATATACAAATGTAGGGATGTTGCCCATGTTTAAAGTTTTATTAGTCAACTTCATTGTGACAGAAAATTAAGTTTCCCTTTTCTTAGTCTATAATGCTGGCTGGTATATGTTACACTACTCACAGTAAAAGCAAAACAAAAATCCCAACAAAACTACCAAAGCAATGTCTACTTTAAAGTTGGAGACTCTGCTGTATTTCATATTTTCACTGCCTCAAGGAAATATCTTAAAATTGCTTTACTGCTTTTGAAAGAAAAATGTTCTGGTTGGATTTGGAACTGAGCTGTTGTATCCCTATTTCACATTAAAGAAGCTAAACCGTAAGGAAGAGCTGCTTCTACGCTTATCACAAATCTGTGGCAGAGAGCCATGGGATATAAAGTGTAGATGGATGCACAGAAAGTCTCTCTCTACTATAATAAAAAGTGTGGAAACAATTTCATTGCCTCTTTATCCATACAATGGCCTGTGGACATACAAGGCAACAAAGGGCATCCCAAGGTAACTGATACAGGCCAAAGGAGCACCCTGAATGATAACAGCATGTGAAGGTAGTCATGCCCAGCATCTGAGAGATGTACCAGATCCCCAGATTTGCAAACTGCAGCTCCAGAGAGCAATTTTAATTTCTGCTGTGTTCAGATTTCATCTTTCACTTTGGACATTGCTCCAGCTTGTGCTGAAGTTGAGAGCAAAGCCTTGGCTAAAGGTCAGCCATTCCCATCTCGGGCTGAAAGAAAAAGGGATGGTGTCTTCCAATTTGTCCCCTCTCTCTAGAGAGCAGCAAGCACTTTGGCATCCAGACAGCCTTGTTTTTATTGTATCTTTATGGTATTTAACACATCAGCTCTGCATCTCAGCTGGGACTTTGAGGTGTTAGTGTGATATTATCATAATCATTGCAGGCAGTTGTGCAAAGGATTCAGGGCTCAGTAGATGTTTTCTCTTGGGTTTGGCCACTGGCGTCTGCCTGCACGTGTTCTGTTACTGTAATCTTGTCTGAGCACATTGCAAGTGTCCATGGTTTACTTTTGGGATTCATTGAACACATCATTAAATTACTTCTGCAGGTTAATGGAAGAAGCTACATGAGTTCAGGCATTAGGATGAGCTGAGTACTAATCCCCTCTGTGTGTTTTGAAAGCCCATCTCAAAATCAGTAAGCATGCAGCTATTCTCTCCCTTTAAATAAATATTGCTATAAAGGGCCCTGTCCTCACTGGTATAGACACTGCTTTCTGGGCTGTTCTGTGAAGGTATCTTTTGGAGGAGGACACAGAAGGGCAAACCATAAACCAAAAGAAAAACACTCTTATAGAGCGAGTCAGATTAAAATCAAGCAGGTTGTGGAGGAAATTATGCCTGCTTTAGTGTACTTTAATTATTCTATTTTAAGTTTGCATCATTAATTAATCTCTTTTATGGTTCACATTGCTGCATGCAAGTGCATATTTGTAATGTGTTAGTTTGTCCTAACTGTGAGTGTATCCTTGTAAAATAAATAAGTAGTCGTTCCTACCTGCATTTTTTTTCTGTGAATTTTCAGTCTTTCAGTGACTTACATGAAATGCAGAGTAGCTGCAGTGGGAGGCTCTGCATGATCAGAAATACGTGTTAAGAGCCATAACTGGAGCTGCTGGTCACTTGAAGGTTGTGATCCAGTAGTATCCTTGAGTAAACACTTGCTTTTGGGAACTGTAACTCTTTGAAAAACCACCTCTATCTGATGAGCAGTGTTTGAGAAAGCAGGTGTAAGCTTTGTACACGTACTGAAGCGAAGGATGTGTGGTAGTTTTCACTGTGGATCATGATACAAGTCTCCAAGTTACAGGAGTGAGTGAGTCAGAGTAAACATGGGAATGTCAGAACTGACTGTCCTCCTGGATGTTGCTATGATAAAATCCATCTCCTGGCAGTCAAGTAATTGCACAGCCCTAGAAGGATCCAGGGCTGGACAAAGTGCTTTAAGCTGATTGGTTTGCTGTGAAAACAAAACCCTTTGGAGGAATTGCTTCAGTTCCAAATCTATTGAGTGTCTCTTCTTCCACTCTCATCTGTGTTATCTGGACAGGACTTGGTCTTTAGGCACTGGAAAAGTCCAGCTACCAAAAGTAAAGGAATCAATGTATCAGACATCACTTTTAAGGTTGCTTTTGTGGGGGTCTGCCTCAATCCTAGCAGATGAATGGGACTGTGGCTGACAGATGGTTGGATTCAAACACTCTGACACCCAGTATTTTATCAACAGGGAAGGAATGAGTTTGATGCACAAATCAGTCTGGGTAATCTGACTGCAGAGGTGGTTTCACTGAGCAGTAGGAAAAAGTAGGTGTTCATATTTCTGACATGATCTTTAAGAGGTTTTGCAGATCCTGGGGAATCATTGATATCTAGCTGGAGAGAAGCTGAGAAAAATGAATTGCTGATGTGCAAAGGGAGGCCCTTTCACTGCCAGTGTTGTGCAGCATGCTGCCTCTGAAGAAAGAATGGAAAGAGGGAAACAAAGCATGTGGGCAAGATTCATGGCTAATTAAATTTCTGGATAACCTCATGTCAGTAAATCACTTGCCCCAAACACTGGTACTTCGTTCCTCAACATGCCATGAAATTGTGTTGAAGCAGGACTTTACACCCTGCAGCTTTGAAGCTGAAGCCTTACTTAAATGCATAAAATAGCAGATTTTGGGAGAGCTCTGCAGGGCCCTTACATACCACCGGCCGCTACCTCCAAACGGTGTTCCAGTCAAAGCATCCCATGGTTGGGGTGAAATAGGAGAAATGCCTTTGATGTGGCATTTGGGGTACACCAAATGCTGGACATGTCTTATGCTTAACTTGAATCTCCATGGAAAACCAAACCAAGCTTCATCCTCTAGGGACCAGCCTTGGTTCTTCACATTTGTGACAAGCTGGGACCTTCCTGTGCAATGCGAGCTCTCTTTTCAGACCATTGTACATGATAAAATGGTTTAATTGTACATTAGTACTAAATAGCTGAGATAACTCTTGCTATACAGTGGTTGCAGGTAATGCATCATTCCCAATTAAATTATGTATATGCTGGAATTCAGCCAGAAAGAGCACCCTGGGCAACCTTTCCTCTGCACCCCTGCGCTCGCCCCTGCTGCTCAGCACAGCACAGATCCAAAGCCAGATGCAGCCCACGTGTTCTGATAGATTTGCTCCTTTGTGCTTCCTTCAGTAGGCAGGACAGAAATGGAAAGGATCTCTGTGTGTTCTCATGTGTATTTCCAGGCATGTGAAGGAATTCTGTGCCCTTGTTAATGCTGTTTTGTTAGCAGACTTAAGATAGCTTCTTAGAATCCAATTGGTTAAAGGGACTTTTAAATTTTTTTTTCTTTTGCACTAAAATGCCTTGTAAAAGTCTGTGAGATGGATTTTGTTCTCTTATACATCTCTTTGATCTTATTACTTTATTTACTATTTGTGTTGCAACCATGTTGAGGAATGGGATCTTGTTATGCCTCAAACAAATGCAGTAAAAAAAATGAACCAAAAAACCCCCCAAACATCAACAATCTGATTCTATATTTTTCCCTTATTAAGGCACGACAATACAGGTAGATCTTCAGAAAGGCTTAAAGGAAAGTGTTGTGTTTATACACAGTGATTATTAATCCATAGCCTGGGTAATTTAGTAAATGGGAAAACATGGGACACAGGTTCCCATCCCTGGACTTCTCTGCCAGGCTTTAAGCTGAGAGCTCACAGCAGTTTCTCTGGTGGGTACTGGAGCAGCCTTCCAGCAGGAGTAGCCAAGCTGTACCTGGAGACCTGCAAGATTTGTGACCTCTGGCTTGGTGGTTTGATCTCTGGTGGGAGAAGCATTGTCTGGTTTATTTTGCTCAGTCAGCACAGAAATGTGCACGTCTATTTTTCCAGCCTGAGACTACTTTTGTCTTTAAAACTTCCTAAACAAATAAGGTCTTGTTCACGAGTTCTGAGAGCTGTTTGGTAGTTAAAAAAAAACCAAACAGCTCCTTTCTCCCTTGTAGCAAAGAAAGTTAATTGAAGTAACAACCGGTTTAATACTATCTTGTTTAAAAGAAAAAATGAAATTCCAAGAAATGTTTAACATTTTAACAAAGTTCAGTACACGCTCCAGCAGTACTGCATCTGTGTTTCCTCTGCTCTTTTTTTAAGCTTGGCATACAAAGTACCATTTAAATACCATGGTGAAAAGGGCAAGCATTCAATTTAATGCCTTTGAAATTATTCTGGAATTAAATCCTGGGCAATATATCTCAGTCGAGCAGTGTTGCATGTAGCCACATGCAGCTAATGAGCCATCAAAGGCAATACTTTATATCCCCATGCATACAGTACACAGATCCTTTATTTCTACTGTCATAACACAGATCACCAACTATGATTCAAAATCAAACACAGGTAAAAGGAAATAAAAATAACAAAGGAAAAAGGAGGGGGCTAATAGGAAAGAAGTTTGAAACAACAGTTGGGGTTTCTTTCAACACTATGAATCACCTCTGCTGGAACACCCTTCATAACCCAAGCTTTTCTTGTCCTTGTTGTTATTTTCCCCCTTTAATATGGTACAAAATGCACATACTCTTTGTTCTTGAAAGCCGTTTCTCTCATGTGGTGGTGGAAAGGCTTTTAAAGCATGGCCTGTTACAGCTCTCCTTGGTCTTGGTGGGTTTTCTGCCTTCATCTGGTGCCCTGAACTTACCAGTGAGGACATAGCTACTGAGGCATCTTCTACACTGTCCAGCAAAGCAAGGCTCAGACCTCAGGGATATAATGCAATAAAAATAAGAAGCCAGAACAGGAGGGTGCAAGATGACATTTGTGAAGAGAGTCAAGACATGGGTTCTGCCAGAGTTTCCTTCCCCTGCCTTGTTTTCCTCCAGGCAAAATGAACATATGCAGCAGCTTTGGATCCATGCTGGTTGCCTGCAGGCTGCTTAATGGCCAATGTAAAATGAGTGATGGCTGTTAGCCAGCTCCATAACCATGAGCATTCACCTTGCTGAAATCCTTGAGGTACCTGGAAGGAGGAGGCTCTGCTGAGGGTCACCTGGGGATGCTGGGAATATGTGGAAAGCCATATTGGTTGCCTTGGCCACCTTGATTTGTCACAGGGACTATGGGGAGATCAAAGTAGGTTGTCCCCAATCTGTTTTCCGTGTGGTTGAGCTGTTTGCCAGCAAGACAGCTGAAGAGGTGTGTAGTATTAAGATTTATTTATTTATTTATTTATTTATTTATTTATTTATTTTATTTACCTTTATTTATTTTTAGAGGTGAGAAGTCATCACTGCACACAAACAGGCTGGTAGCTGTGAAGTGAGGGGCTCTACACTCTGCACGTGCTATTCTCAGCACCTTTTCTTGACTGTTTTCTGTTTTGGACAGCTTCATGGGGTAGGTTTTTAATGACTCAGATATCCTTTTTTAATAGTATGATGATGATGGAAGCTAGAAAATGAGCAACTGCAAGAAGTGCTCACCTGCTTTAGGTGAAAGATATTTGTAGGCTAAGAGGTAGTGCTTGCCTTAAATGCTTGAAATGCCCCAGGTAGTTAAAAAGGTGGGAGCTGGGAATTGTTATTGTCTCTACAGCTGCAGGAGTATGTCATGGAGGAATTAACCTGTCTAGAGGTGTTAGGGGAGGGAATCACTTAAACCCAGCTGTGCCCACAAAGGTGTGTTTGGATGCTGTGACTCAGTGTCCCTATGCTTCTCCCAAGTACTGTGAAGTCACATGCATACGTAGATCACACAAGTGGAAATGCACTCATTTGCACTACTGTCAAGTGGTGAGTGAAGAAGCCTGAGTTGGAATTTGTAACTATGATAATCCTTTAAAAAATAATAATCCAGTAAGCAATAATGAGAAATTCTTAGGAGACTGGAGGAGAGATCTGTAAGAGTCCTTCAGCCTCCTGCATTAATCCAGGTATTCCCAAGCTTTTACAGTTTATCTCTGAAACGTAAGTTTTGAGCAAAAGAATGTTTGTGCATTCTTATTTAAATGTTATCATCAGTTCTCACTAACGGAGTGGTTAAGAGGTTATAACGTTTACCGAGCTTTGAAGTTTCTCTGGTTTTGATCCTCAGGCCATATGACTTGGATTTTGAGATGTATAGAAAATGAAACAGACTTTGCTATTATAATTTAAATAACATTTTATATTTTAAAGTATTTTTGTCTATGTGTTTATGTCTGTATGTTTAAATGGCATACGCAAGTCTTTCCCTGCCCCCTCCCCCCCCAGTGAAAATTCTATTCATATCTTTAAAAAAAAGCATCAATGGAGAGTGGTCACCTTTGCATTCAGCATACATTAATGTGATGAATAGAGATATCTTCGCTGTACAATTGCAAATATTTATAAACTACACATCATTGCAATTTACTTTAAAATGGATTTTCTCTCGCAGGGGTTTCCTTTGTTTGTCGTGGTATTTATCCAACTGGGAAACACTGAAAAATGGGAATGTGTTAACAGAACAAGCTAGAAGGATACAAATCATTCTCTTTCTGCCCCTCTGTGGGAATAATGTGAATATTTATAGATCTGGAAAGCTTTCAGGAGTCTTTAATAAGTGAGAGCCAAACCATTCTCTTTGTGCTAATGCCACTTCTTGGTTTGACCTGAACATCCATCAGCTAGGAGCTGTAGCACCAAGGAGACTGAGTCAAATCAGTCATCTATACTTAGGCTAAATTTGTGGGGTTTTTTTTCTATTAAAATTGCAATAGAGCAGGAGCAAAGGTGCAGAGCTCTGCAAGGGTAATGTTCACAGCACATGGCAAAAAGGACACTTGCAAACAGTCATCTTGAGGAGCAGAAAGCGTGTGGCTTCTTCCTTTTAGATGCCACTGTGAAGTTGCACGGGTCAAATGTGAGACCTATTTGACCAGCTTGTCTCATGCAGATAGTGGTGTTCCTCGTGTGACACGTAGCAGTGTTTCCAGACCTCTGCAGCAGTCATATTTTGCCAAACCCTTTTATGTGGAAGGTGGATAGGATTTTATGAGAAGTGAAAGCATGCTGATAAGACAAAAGAAGAGGTTCCAGTGAGCTACTCTCGCTTATTGAAGCCAACTGATGGAGTGGGGAAAGGAGGAGGGTTAACACGATCCGGTGGGAAAGCAGAGAGCAGAAAAAGCACTTCAAAGCGAAGGCTGAGCAGGGGTCAAAAGCAGTGTCAGGTCCAAAGGGAAATGGAGAGGGGAAAACCTGAACTCCCTGCACCTTCCCTGACAAAGAGAGCAGTGTCGGGTACTAGAGGGAAGAGTGCAGGCTGGCTAAAATGGACACACTGCAGGGAAAGGGAGATTAGAGAAATCAGGGAAAAAGGAAATTCATTATGATTTAAAAGGGGGAAAAAAAAAAAGAAGACAAATAGGTTATCTCATAAAAAATACAAAAAATCAGTGAAAGCTCTCCTGTTGTCTTTTCTTTTTTGAGCTTACAGAAACAGGGAGCAGAGCTCTGGAAAGCGAGTAGGAGTGTGCATGTCTCACAAGAGTTGATGTGAAGGTTGGATTTTAGCATAGCTCATTCTTCATACAACTTGTTCATGTAAAGTTCATATTGTTGCCTGTTATGATGTGGGCACAATTCCTGCTCTCTGTAATACAGTACCAACCTAAGTTAAATCTACAGGGTAGATCCTCAACTCTTTGTTCACATACAGCCAAAATAAATCAAGAAAACATATTCAAAGACTCACTTGGGATTGTAGATCCTATAAAGCCTTCCATGATGTTTAGTTTTACCAGAATATTTTGCCTGAGGATGTTGTGTGGGCACGTAGCAACTATACCCTATAGCAGTAAATGAACAAGAACTGGAAAGCTATCTATTATAAAATGTCCGTAATAATTTTATGTGTGTTATCTAAGGATGGAGGCAAAGCAATTGCAAACCAAGAATGTAGCACAGGAAGAATGGGTTATAATTGCTTTGATTTGCATTAAATCCAGCTCTGGAGCAGGGGGAGGGGGAATAAGTGTAAAGTATGACTGTGTGTGACACAAGGAGATATGCTGGCTGTTCTGGGGTTACATCCAGACAACTGTCTGCTGCGCCCTGGGGTAGAAAGTGGGATATGGGACCACCTCAGTGGCCACACATGCAGCTTCATGGTGGGCATGGTAAGGAATAACTTCAGGAGAAGCCTGGCTAGCTGATACCAAAGAGGAGAAGAGGTTACTATTGACTTGTGTTGAAGCACTGGCCCTTTGCCTGGTTGCTGCCAAGCTGCTTGGCAAGCTCTCAGGGAGTTTGGGTTTCTAGGGTCTGCTGGCTCAGTGCCTCCCAGCCATTCAAGTTGTTCCTGGCTCTGGTGTCTGCAGGTTTAGCATAGATGTGTCCCAGCAGCTGCCTGGGTTGAGGGTGCCCAGCTCCATGGTTTCCTTGTGGAGGAGCCAGGGGTCTGGCAACCTCTGCTGTGCCCTCCTGCCAGCCTGGGAAAGGGCTTGGGGACACCTGGCTCCCTCTTGGGTTACTGGAAGGGATAGTTGAGTGCCTGGCATCTTGAGAGACAAAGAAATGGAAACCTTAGCTGTTGCCTAATTTTGGAAAAATTTCATGTTTTGATTTTTTTTTCTTATTTCTTGCCTATAAAGAATGCTGTAATTTCTAATCTTTTCTTCAAAACAGAATGATGGTAATTTTACTCCAAACTCCTCATGGACTGCATTTCATTTGTTCTATGCTCAAGATTAACCAGATTTTCTATCATGTGCCCTTTTCTCCAGATTACAGTCTCTGCTTCTCTGTGCTAGTCTTTTTGTCTTTAGGGCTCAGTTGCCTCAACCATGCATACACTGTAAAGTGGCTGATTTATCTCTTCTAGTGTTTAGAGAAAATTCCTTAACACCATTTATTTCCAAAAGCCAATTCTCTTTGGTAGTTGTTTCTGTCCTCCTAACAATGGTGAAGCCCATCTGTGCTCACTTCTCAGTCCCTGCTTCTGAACTGCGTACTCCTCTCTGTCTCCTCCCTGTCCTATATTGGGACTCCTGCTCTCTTCAGGCCTCCTGTCTCATTGCCATCACCAAGACTGTCCAACTGCTCCCTCCACCCTGGAGCAATCCTGATATCATAACCATAAGAGCTTAATGTATAAAATGTCTGAGTCAGGGTGCAAACTAACACAGAGAACTTAAATGTCCCAGAGCATCACTTGTATTAACAATTACTGAAGGAAGAAGGGTTGATATGGGAGACTCTGGCTTCCTCTCTCATTTTGATGATTGAGGGAAAACCCCAATGATGAGGTCATACTGTCCCCCAATGAAAAGGCTGTCACATTCAGCAGGTGAAATTCATAAACATTTGAAGTGGCTGTGTGCCAATGTTTTACAGTGTATTGGTTGTTAAGTAATCTTCAGCTAGAGGAAAGTGAGGAAGCACTCTTTTTGTTTGTTGTAATGTTGTGGAGTGCTAGATACCTGCAGCGGGAAACTGTGTTATGTGCTCAGAGCAAATACACTGATCTTGGAGACTGCTGGATGTCTTGAGCCTGGGCAAACATCTGGGATTGTGGTTTCATCATTTTCGTGCAGGCAATAGCCCTATCCAAAAGATTCAGTTATCCCCTTGCTGGTGTGAGCATCCTGGTTCAGGTCAGCCCTCCTTGCCCTTCCTTGCTTGCAAGGGAAGCAGTAGCACCCTCAAGACTCACCTGTGCCCTGGGTGACATCTCTTGTCCAGGGACTGCTAGTCTGGTGTCTGCAATAATGCAGAGTAGTCTTAATCTCTGGCTTTTGGGAGATGACGAGGTTTGCACCTTAGCCATGCTGCAGCATGGGATAAGAGGATGTTCTGGAGAGTCTCTGCTATATCAAAAAAAGAAAGGAGTTGATACAAGAACAATACTTCTCATGTCCTTAGGAAATACATCTATTGAATATCCTCCATTTCAGTGGATGCTGTGATAGAGCATTTGGTAATTTAAATTAGTAGGTCAGGTTGATGTCACAAGTGCCCCTTCTCACACTTCAGTATTATTTTTAATAAAACTGTTAAATAATAATGCTTTTAAAAGAAACAAAAATCACTTCAGGAGAACATTGAGTCCTGAAGTACAGCAAATAATAATTCTGCTCCAAATTCCTGCTCTGTGTGTGGTGAGGAGACCAGGACAAGCATGGGACTTTCTATTATGAGACCTGAGCCACTGCTGCTGCTGAGAAATGGAGTAAGAAGGGTGGAAGGGAGCCTACAACAACACAGAGGCAATGCTGTCATCTAAAACTGGCCCTTTATATAATCTGGGATGTCAGCAGTGCTTTTGCTGGGGTTTATTTTAATGGCTCTTAGTGGTTACAGCTGACTGGCAGCAGTGGAGCTCACACCCTGCCTTGGAGGGGTAGCCCAGAGTGGACAGTGCCATTGTGAACCTCCACACCCTACTTTCCCTGCTGAGCCTGGTGCAAACACCTCCAATTATTTCCAATTGTTGTGACAGTTTTGCACGAGGTTAGACACTCGTGTGCTGCGATGGAGAATGAGCCAACTGCCTCATTAGGCCACCAAGCAGCCTGTCAGTGATGGCTGCTCTCTGTCACAGCTAACCTGGCTCGCTTCTGCATCTCTGCTATGGCCACAAGCTGCTGTCTTCCCAAAAGAGGAGGCTGGAGACCTACACAAGACTTTGAATGGCCCCACTGGCACCTATGTGCTTCTCAATCCTGATATGTACCTTTGGCTTACAGGGAGAAGTGTTGCATAAATTTGAGTGGTCCAAGGACAGATCCAGCCCTTGGGCAGGTCCAAACCAGAAGAGATGGCTCTAGGGAAACCTTATAGCACCTTCCAGTACCTGAAAGGGCCTACAAGAAAGCTGGAGAGGGATTTTTTACAAGAGCATGTAGTAATAGGACAAGGGGTAGTGGTTTCAAACTGAAAGAAGGGAGATTTAGATTAGACATTAGGAAGAAATCCTTTCCTGTGAGGGTGGTGAGACACTGGAACAGATTGCCCAGGGAAGCTGTAGATGCTCCCTCCCTGGAAGTGTTCAAGGCCAGGTTAGATGGGGCTTTTAGAACTTTGTTTAGAGGAGGGTGTCCCTGCCCGTGTCAGTGGAGTTGGAATGAAATGATCTTTAAGGTCCCTTTCAGTCCACACCCTTCTATGATTCTATGAAACTGTAACCTCTGATATGAATGCAGCATGGAGAAGCAATTCTTTTTTTGATTTTTATATTGTACCTGCACAAAAGCCTTGTGGATGCTGTAGTGTTAGAAGAAATTAGAAGGTGGGTGGGTTGGCTGAGAGATGAATAACATACACAAGCAAACTAAGACATTGGATAGCAGGAATGTCTCTTACAATGGTCTTGCTCTTAATACCCTTGAGCTCACTGGTTTGCAATTCAAAAGCAGGCAGTAATAAAACACCCCTAGAATACACGAGCTTTTTCTCCTCCGTGCCAATAAACTCTTGAATTATTTTACACATTGCATTTAATTACATTTTCTTTTATTTGTACCAAAAAAACCCAACTTCAGCTGATGTATTCATTTAAGCAAAATGTTGGCATCACTTTTTCTATTCTGTTGTGCTGCATCCATCCATATTCTCTAGGAATGAGCTTCTCGGTGCATTTTGATTTGTGGTGTTGGCTGGTTGGTTTTTATGACCTTCCTTCTATTCCAATTTGGTGCCTGGGGGCAGCAGGCTTCCTGTGGAGACGGGTCTGTGTGAAGTTCTGTCTGTTCCTTCTTCCTTCTGTCATTGCCTTCTGCTCCCACTTCTGTTTCTTCTTCCTTTGTAACGGCTGTTCAAGGAGGACAGGGAATTGTTGGGATACACTGGACCCTCAGTCCAGAGTGGTGCAGTTCATTTTCTTGATTTGCTGTGCACTGCTGAAAGTATGTGAGCAATATTTATGCTATTGTGTATTACAATAGTAGCTGGAGGCCCAAAGCAAACACAAGGACTTTTGCTTGCCATCATGCAGGCAGAAGTCCACCCCATGAAACATCAAAATGCACAAGACAGGCATTGAATTAGGGAATGTCCAGCCACTGGGGGTTTCCCACTGCTTAGGCAGTTGTATTTTGGGACTGGATTTCTCTCTGCAGAGCTGGAATAATTATTTCCTCTGTCAATTGTGTTTAGATCTTTGTCATACATGAAAAGCTTGACTATTTTTGTATTGAGTAATGATAAAGAACCTTTTATTTTACTTTCTCCTTTTATATCCCCTTCTCTCTGAGGCTGTGTGTTTAAATCTTGTGATTTACAAACTATAATGGTTAGTTTGGGATTGATGGACTTGCTGTGAGCCTGTGTTTAAACAAAAAGGAGGGAGATGAGAAGAAAGCAAATGTATGGAAACACATTTACATGCGTAGCAATGTCACCAAGCTCATTAAAGATGGGTTGTTTAATATCTATGTGACTACTCACATTTAGATAACCAGATGAAAAACTGGCTGAAATGCCTTTCAAAGCATGGTCAGAAGCCTGTGGTTTATCTCCCTATTCCGTCTGAACCAAACATAAAGCATTGTGTCCTTTGTAGAAAGGTTTTGCCTTTTATGTTGATCTAGGCTTGGGGCACTTTTCTTGAGCATGGGTTATGCACTGCAGGACTCGGAGAAGTATGAAGCTCCAGGGGTATGGAAAAGCTAACCTAAGAATAGTTTGGACTTGTGAGTTTTACCTTGACAAAAAGCTGCTTAAAGCTTTGTAGAGGCTCAAGAAGTGTTTCATACTGCAGAAATTCAGTCCACAGAAGCAGAGGGTGAAAGATAGTAACTGAAGGGTAGACTTTAGTCTTTGAGAGACTCTCCTAAGCAGGCTGAGATAGGAGATCATAGAAATTAAAGGACAACTCTAATTGGGTGCTAGTCAGCCGTCAGCCTCTACTGCACACTCTGCACCTTCATCTGCCAGAAACTTAAGAAGCTGAGTGTGTTCCCATCCTGAGGAACTGAATTGTAATGTAAAAAAAAAAAAAAAAAAAAAAAAAAAAATCACTAACCCTAACACAGAAATTTTGCAACTCTTAAATTGTTAATCTTCTGTGTCATGATTTAAGGTCTTTACATACCAAAGCTGTATTGGGGTGACTATAATGAAATAGTAGCTGTCAGCCTACCAAAAACTGATAAAGCATGAAAGGTAAAACATTGTCTTCCATTTGTGAAGATAGCAGTTTTGTGTTTAATCCCAAGCCTCACTCTTTTTTTAAAGTACTTTATCCAATTTTTTTATATATTGAAATTTATATATCAAATGCTGTGCTATAGAAACACCAATGAATGACATACTGTTGTCTGATTTTTAGTTACAAGGACAAGCAAACTGAACAGAAAAACTGAGCAGAAAGCTTTCCCCCATTTTTGTCACCATTAACTGTGAAGCATCAGTAGTGGCGAGAGGTGGCTACAGGTGATGTAGCACTTTCAGATATCGAGAGAGGAGTTCTGTGAGATATGGACTCTCTTGCCCTGTGGGCTGGGCAAAGCCTACAAATAATGTGTGTTTGACCTCTATCTTTCTGGGGAGTAGTGGTGACAAGGAGTAGTCAGAGTTCCTGTTCCAAGCACAGCCTCCTTCAAGACTCCATGGGTCACAACTGGTGATTTCACCTGTAAAACAGCTCAGCTGAAGAGCAGATTCTTGGCTCAGTTTTTCTCCTAGCCTACAGGGTACAGTTCACTTGAGGTAAAGAACATCTGTCATTGTTCTCTGCCAACGGAGCACTGCTCCTGGGAAAACAAGGTACACCTGGTTACCAGAAGAGCTTTGGTGGATCTTTTCTATCAGTTAGAGACTATATAAAGAGCTGCATTTTCCAAATCTTGTGCAGAAAGTGTATGGAAAACATTTTAAAAAGGCTACTTGGCAGTTAATGCTGGTAAACTTTATTTTAAAGCCCTTGATAAGCCTTTAACTATAAGAACCAGTGTTATGCAGACCTCACACACAAGGAGCTTTGCTGCAAGCAGTGTCAACTCTTGGAATTGGTTCCTTCCTCTCTGACTGAATGCAGCCACTTGGGTTTTCAGTGGTCAAGTTCAGCCTTTTGTGTGCACATCTCCTCTACTAATGTCAATAATAATTGCACAAGAATATTTAAGAGTGGTCCTGGTAAGTAATTTGCCCTTTATGTATACTGCCAATATGCAGGGGAAGTGAAATGTTTGTTCTCTGCATTATTCTTACTGAAACTGTGTGAGGATATTTTTGGACAAAAGCATAGCAAGAGAGTGTTTGACACCAAACTAATGTGTACACTTGTACCCAAAGCATATATGGTGGGCTCCAAGAAGTTGTAGATGTACTTGACTGGGAGTAGAGTTGCAGGGTATGCCCCACATTAAGCAAGTAACCTACTTTACACAAAAACAGGATTTAGAAATTGAACTTTTCAAGGTCTTTCTGAGTGTATAAATCTCTTTTAGTCTCTGGCAGATATGACAATACAGAATGTGCTTTTGGAGATCTTGCAAGGTGTAGCAATATTTTTAATATTTTTTTCTGTTAGGGTTTTGTAGAAAAATATTATACTCCACCTGACAATTGGTATGGAAATACTTATTCTTTATACAGTAACACTATAAAAAATGGCACTTTCAGGAGGTTATGAAAATTAGTTCCTACCATGTTGTTTGATGGCTCCTGTTTCATTTCAGATTGGACATGGGAAGACCATGTGACCATGGTTACCTAATGGTGCCAGAAGAGAGCCATCCTCTTTCACCTTTCCCTGCATTGTTAATGGTAAAGTATGAATCATAGTTATCGCTTGGTATATGTTCATAATGATGTATGGTGATTCAGATGTGCGTATCTAATTAAGGAGAGGGAGTTACATGGCTAATTCCCTGTGCACTGCTGACATCCTGTCTGCAGCTTTGTCCCTGATCTTTTACTTACGTGTCTCAAACAGCCGGTTATTGCATTACATCCTTGTATTATATAAATAAAGCCTTGACCTTTGTCCTTTGCAATATTGGTTCAGAGCCATTTTAATTCAATTTAGAAAAGAAGCCTGAGTGTTAAAACCATTTGAATCTTCTTACACACCTTAAACGTGGATGTGACTATTACTGCTCAAGAGAAAGCACCAAGGCTAAGAAATTGCCTTCCAGCTTTTTGTCATTGACAAATGAGTGTGTGTTTCTTCAGAATGAAACTATGCAGGAAGTCCTTTCTGGGCAGGGAATACACATACTCCTCTGCATTGCAAGGCATCATGGGTCTACAGAAGTTATTAGCAGTATAGTATTTTGTTTATTATTTCATCAAACAATTCTGAAACAACAATGCTCCTCAGGCAAGTTCCTTCCCCTGCTATGGGAAGATCTCTAGTAGTCTTTTTATTTTTCCCCATCACCATCTTTTCTAGCTTACTTTAGGCTTGTGTCTGTGAATCCTACTGGTAAAGCCAGGCTGGCCCTAGAAACATTGCATTCCATTAAGGTAGAGGCTGACTTATGGGTATATTGGTGTCAGAAGCTTAGACCCTCTCCAGGAAGAGTCTGAGCTATTTGCTCTATCACCATCCATGTGTTCGTGTTGGTTTTTTTCCCAGTGTGTATGTTGGAGATAAGCAGGGTACTTATGTCTGAGCATCTAAACCATGTTATTGTTGAGCCTTCAGTTCCTCACTGATAGAAAATGAGGATAAAGGTGCTTAATTATCTTCTGTGGATATTGTGGGATAAATTCATTAAAGATTTGAAGTGTTAGAGCTAGACACAATCTGCCCTTTATTAAAATCGCTGTGATTGTAATGCCCTTAGTACCTCTGTGCGAATCCTAGCAAAACTAATTTTTTATAATGATGGAGATATAGATCCTCTAATTATCCAAGACAACTCAAATTAGCACCTCAAATAACTGCTGAAAGTTGAGACTACATGATGTGAAACATAATTGATTTTGAATATGTTAGGGTTCAACTGCTGTTAAGTGATGTACAATGTTGTTTTCTCTTATTGGAAGTTTAACAACGATTTGAAGAAACAGAGGTGTGATTTATACCATTGCTAGAGATTTTTGGGAGGAGAAGCCACTTCTACCTTGTCCAGTTTAATTAGAACTGTCTTTATATCAATTTTATATCATTTGCAAATTTTAAACTGGGTGCAGTTACAAAATGAGAATTAAGGAATTTTTTTACTATTCATTTTAGATTTGTCCCATTAGCAGACAGGATTCCTAGCAAACCTCCACAGGTTTCCTTTGGAAGAAATAAAATAAACCTTGATGACTGATAAGCTGACTTACTCCATTTAGATCTGCGCCTCTACCCTCCATTACTTTTGGTACAATTACGTGTACCCACTGATTGCATGAAGCTGCCTGGATTCCATGTAAATGATACATCTTTGGCATACAGGAGTTTTTGTACATCGTTTAAAGCAAGGCATTCTTCCATGCTTGGCAGAAGAAGAACACAGAGAGCTTTTGTACCTCGGTTGCATCAAATTGAATATTTCTTTAATCACCCTGGAGAAGAATGCACTTGATTGCATTCTGTGAGTTCTGCTGTTATTGTTCTTGGATAGACCTGGTGGGTAACAGATGACCTGACTCCACACCACTGCTACTCCAGTCACCCCCTTGAATCTACCAGCTCTTCTCCCTCAGGCAAGACCTGCTCCACTGGAGTAGTAATTGTGCAGTAGTCAAAGGAAAAAATGTGAGGGAATAGCCATTAATAACGGAGGTGGCAACCCCCTGCGAGGATAGCTATTTTCACATGAAAATCTTCTCCAAAGAAGTAATGAAGCCTTGCTTCATTTGGCATCTTATCAGGTAACTGCACAGAAGGTGATTTCCAGGTAAGGATTTTTTTTTCCCTGAATGTAGGGTGAATACCCACTGTTTAAAAACAGACAAAAAGCCATATGCACTACCCAAACTATAAAAGAATTAACATCTGGTGCAGAAGTTTAATGTTTTTCCCAAATAAGATGGTGCTAAAAAGACTAAAACTCTTTAACAAGAGGTTATTAATCCCCCAGAAGAGAAGAGAGAAGATGATGAAAGCTTGGGTCTGTTTTTGCACATGGCTTCATGGTGATGTATTTAATTTTTAAGAATATTAAACAAATCTGAACTTTTCTCTCCTCTCTTTTCTTTACAGAAAATTGTAAAGGTAAGGCCATAACTGAAAAAGTAGATTGTACTGTTGTCAGTTTAGTTATTTTCCTGGGAAATACTATGAAAAATATTAATGGGGAAAAACCCCCACATTGCTTTATACTCAGTTTTCTCTCATAAATTTCAAATTTAAAATAATCACTTAAATTAATCTAGGCTCAATCCTCAGCCAGAAGCTGTGGAAAGGAGCTCTGTTCTGCTGGTGTCTTAAATTGGCATCATCAGACTGAGCACCAGAAAGTGAAGAGGAATTGCAGCTCTTGGCCTCATTTTATGAGCTAATTGCTGATTTGACAAATACAACTTTTTCAGTGGAGGACTCATTCTGAAACTGTTTTCTGGCAGTGTTAAAAAATGAGCTAAACTGCTGCTGATGCCTCCCCTCTGAAGGAGGAGTTCTGGTGAATCTGCAGGGAGCCTTTCCCTGGTGCTTTGGAGCACAGTGCTCAGCACAGAAGGGATAAGCAGGATGAGCACATCTGATTCCTACTGAACCTCAGGCATGTGGGGGCAGAGTTTTGTCCATCCTATTTCTTGTTGGATCCATGTGTTAAAGGCTTTACTGCTGACGTGGTCAGCAAAATCTCTGAAGATGTGTCTGCACGAGCAGGTGCAAACATTTGCTTTATGATCTCCATCTGGACGTGAGACAGCCCAGGCTGGGAGCTGTGCAGCCACATTTTATACCCTCAGGCAGCTGAACTTGGACTCAGTGACGTAAATAGAAGGGGACTTCCCAGCTGCCAGCAACTCACATCTGGTGGGACTTGTGGGGCCGAGTGAGCGCATGGCTGCCTGTGCCCGTGTGTGCAGATGTATCAAATGTAAACACAAATCCAGTTAATTTCCACGTGTTTGTTACAGCTTCCTCTGCTTCCATGGAGGCCTCCCACAGCCCTCCTCTTTCTTGATCTTGCTGGAAAAGCCTGGATTTCTGACAACACAGATGGTTCCTTGGTCTCGTACTGGGGTGCTGGAAGTGGGGCAGCAGCTTCCCTGCAGTATTGAGCAGAGAGGTGAGCCAGGCTGGGAGGAGATTGTCTCATCAACCCTTGTCACCTTAACATATCAGCTGCTGCCACAGAGAATGGGGAGCAAGACTGATGGAAGGGGTAGGCTCTTTTAAAGAAACACCCAGGAGGTCATAAAATGTCTTTTAAACTGGGAGGGAGGGTCTTACGTGTAAATCAGAGCTTTCCTGCTCACAAAATGTCCCCTGGCATGGCTCTCCAGATGAGTACATCCCTAAACAGAGTAGCCGCGATTGGAAGTGATTTGTCTCCCCGGTTTGATGCTTACCCTTTTTACCAGAACCAAGGAAGAGGGAAATATCAATGATTTCTCACACATGTACTAAGTACACATGTTATGATTATTTATATTGTGTCTCCTGTGAGTATCTGGGGCCCATTTAAAGTGGCAGCACAGTTTTCTCCTAGTGTAGTGTGCAGGTAGTCAAACTTCAGCAGGGGAGAGCAAGGTGGGGTAAAGATACTTTGCTTTGTAATTGCATCTGTAAGTCTAACTGAGGTGCCCTGCAGTGTGCCAGGGCGGTGGCCACTGGGGCAGCTGGGACCAGGCTCTCCTTCCTGTGCGCGGGTGGACTGGGACAATGGCTGCGACCTGGCTGGTGAATCACTGCTCGGACCCGCCTTGCAATCAGCCGTGTGGCTCTCAGGAAACAAGTCACCTGCCCTGCTTCCTCTCATTTAACTGGTTTATTTTTAAGTGGAAAAGACTATGAGCTTTGTTCCTTTTTCTCAGGGACTTCATGTCCTCTAGAGATCCGCAGTGTGGTGCAAGCAGCCTCAGGGATGCTCCTTTGGGGATCACCTCCTGGTATCTTCACTCAGCACCAGGCACTACAGCTGAGGCTATTCATGAGATATGCATTGACCAAACTATTGGGCAACATGACAGAAACCCCTGATGTTATCTGAGCCTCCTTCTACCACATTTCCAAGAAGAGCAGTGAAAATTGGTACTGATCAAAAAGAACAGGTCCTGGCTTTGCTGAGCCTGTTGTCCACACCTGCACCTACTGACTGTTACTCATGTGGTCCTGCTGAGCAGTGAGGCTCTTGGGCTAGGAGGCAGCACAGTTGAAGTTACTTTGATCTGGACTTTCACTGACATCTACAGAGTTATATACTGTAAGCCCCTCTCGCTATCTGTGACCACGCACTCTGACATTTCTTCTACTGTACATCTTGTGTAAGAAAAATATGAATCCAAGGTCTGTCTATGGACCAGTGGCACTCCCTCTGTGGAGTTATGCCTCTCATGAGTAGCATTTGAGATGCTCCCAGACTGTGAACCAGCACAAAATAGTCCATACCACATATTGCAAATCTGATTTCCAAAACTATTCCTTTGTAAATCAGCTCTGGAATCATCAAGGCAGCCTAACGTAATAGACGTTGCTATTCTATATTTTGAAGAAATGTGTTGTGCTTGCACTCTTCTATTCACCCATTGCTGTATCTCCATCCCATATCTTGTTTCTCCATGTGAAGACAGCTGATCTAAGTCCTGCCTGGGTGCTGTACCCAAGTGAGATGTTCCTATGAGGTGACACTGTTTCTGGGACCTGAACTGGTCTCTGTGGCACAGCATCGCACTATGTAGATGTGCTAGTTTCCTCCTGTGTCTGGCTTGGGAATCTCCAGCACAGCTCTGTGTTACATGGTGTAGGCATGCCTGCATTTGCAAAACACCAGTGGTAATTAATGATTAAGGAGAAAACAAAGGAATGTGTGCAAGATCATTTCTTAGAGCAATTCAAGGCCTGTCCATGCTTCCAAGCCCCTTTATTCTACTCTTCATTCTACTCCCTGAACTTTTGCCAAACTAATGGTTCTCTCACAAAGGAATGTTGAGTGCTTAGCAAAAATTAGTTTTAGTCAACAAGAGAGAATAGCACACCACCATGTGTATCAGAACAAACCCCATCTTCGTGGTGTTAGGGTGGATTTTGACCATAGCTCCAGTTAAAGGATGTGTGTATTATACCTCTTCCCGTGGTGAAGCGAGGGGAAGAAAGCTCTCCCAGAGCCATATTTCCTGTTGGGTTCTGATGGAAAAGGTGGACACTTTCACCTCTGCAAAGGTGGGGGTGTGTGGATGTGTGTGTAGGTGATTGGTCTTGCCTGTATGTGCCTTGTTTTTGCATGGTTATCACTGTTTGCACAGCAGAAGTAAAGATAGACTGGACTGAATCTAAAATCTCAAGTTTTATCACTTCTGTGATATTTAATCTAGATTTATCCAGCTACAAGCTAAAATCATGGTGGATTTTTTTGGCATTTAATTCCTTTCACAAGGTCTGAAGTTTTAGCTGATGAACAAGCCAGGCATCTGCAGACACCCAGCTAAACTGAACAGAACTTGCTCTACACTTCTGATCTTTTGTCTCTCGAACTCCTCACTCTATTTTTAAATATCCTCGTAAATCCTTACATCAGCCTTTGTTCAGGAAGTAACTAACAATATTAACACAAACTATGTAAACAAGGCATCATTACACAAGGCCAATTTATGACACCACTGATATTTCTAGCTATGATAGTTTCAGTATCCGTTTTTGAATACCTTTTTTTTTATTTTTTTTGGACTGCAACCTTTCTTTCCAATGTTTGCCTTTTCCCAGTTGACAAGTGTAGGGTTTTATTCTGTGTTGTCTTACAAAACATGAACCAGCCTGGCTTTTCTCATTAACTTCCTTATTATCACTAGCACTGCCACCTGTAAAATTCATCAAGTTAGCAGCATGGTGCTGGGAGCTGTGTGTATTAGCTAACCCATATTCCCTCTTAGAGCTAGGTGGCAGGATGGGAAAATATTGCAAGTTCATGCTTTCAAGGCAGGTGTTTCTTTTTCCTCAACTATTTTGCAGGAGTGCAATAAAAAATAACTAAAAAAGGCCTCTTAAGTGAAACTCTTAGGTGCTGAAATCTGGAGAAGACTGAAATCTGGCTCATCTTGCACGAAGAAACCAAGCAGGTAACGTTATTTGATGTTGCCTGCACAAACCTGGTAAGGTCTGCAGAGCATTGCTCCAAAGGGATAGACGTCCAGCAGATGCAAATAAAATGAGCCACTGGTCTTCAGGAAAGGAGCTGCTGTTATCCTGTTTTGCTCATGCTCTATAAAAGATGGAATCAGGAAACTGATGCCCACGCTTGCCAAAAATTGCAGTCTGATCATGACAGGCAGGACTGATGGCTTTGATCGTTGAGTGCTTCACATAGTCCTCTCCTCTGGCTGCACTGCTATTAATCAGAGCAATGGGCCATCATACCTGGGAAATTTTCTGCTGTTTAAAAAAAATAAAAATAAAAAAATGTCCAGTCTGCTTTTTAGTTCCAGTATTTCTTCTTTTTAATATGTTGTGTCAAAGAAGGGCAAATTGGGTGGAAAAGACACTCTTTGAACTGCCTCAGATTTGTTCAAACCCAGTGCCTCTTTTAAGGACACCTCTGTATCATGTGCTTAGTATTGGTAAGGACATGAGTATCTTTGAGCACATATCTGAGTACCAACCTGAAGAATGAGACTTGGGAACCTAATGTCTTTTCCAGACCTTAAATGTGCTATAAGGCAATGAATGACTAAATTTTTGGTTTATGAAGGATGAGAATAGTCCAAGGCAGTGATCATAGATCAAGAGATGTCATTCTTGATTTGTGTAATGACAGGGATGAGAACTCAAAATTCTGGGTAAATGGAGTACCAGGTCACCAGGTCTATGTGAAATACAGCTGAAAAATGTATAGGTAATGATAATAGCTGGCAATGGGAGGCATGATGCCATTGTTCACAAAAACAAATTGAGTCATTATGAAAAGGCAAGCCTTGGCATTACCCTGAAAGAATTTATAAGAATACATTTCCGAATATTTAGCCACAGTTCAGAGCAAAACACGTCACTTTAAATATTGGTGTTAAATTGTTCACATCCTTATTTAGATTTATGGCTTGTATGGATTCACACCACTTTAAAAAAGTCAAGGGAACCTGTCACCATCCTACTGAGAGGTGAAGGCAACAGAGACGCTGAGCAAGAGGACCAGTAGCTCATTTTCCAGTTTAGAAATATCGAACAGCTTCTCAGAGCAGTGGTAGTTAACCTCCTTTGTTGCATTGTGCCTAACTTTGAATCCTTTTCTCTCAGTAGATGTGTTGGTTTCACTCTGTTTGTTGTATGGAAAGGGCTAAGCCATGAATTTGAGTGGACATTACTAACTTGCATGTTTCTAAGAGCCAAGGAGAAAATGAGGATCCATTATGCAAGGTGCTGTCTAAACATGTAGCCAGTACTTATAGTCTGAGTAAATAAAATGGGAACAGAGAAGTTCAGCGACACGCAACGACCCTGTGAGAAGAAGCAGCAGTTGGAATCAGCCCAGCTGCTCTGACTTCCAGTCCATTGCCTTTTCCACTGGATATTGCTGACATCTTGGGTGATGTCATTGGATGATATGTACTAAATGGGAGGCTAACCATAGTTATATCTACAAAGTCTGGCACCAGGAGGAATTTGAAAACAGACATCAAATTATAGATGCGTAGCTGTATTCTGAATGTGTCTGTTTAACACAGTAATGTGTAAGTGCTTGTTTATTGACAATGAAATCCTCGTGCTGCTACTCATCTCCACCTGTCTCAAAATACACTGAGATCAGGCCCTAGATTTATTTCTTGCTCTCGGTCTCAGGTGTAGCAATTAAAGAAATGTTCTGCATTGCTGAGAGCACCAGATGTGTGCCATGAAGCATCCTATACTGACAAACATTTTGCTTTTAATAGTTCCTTTGGGTACACATTGGCGTCTGGTTTTATTTTTCTGTTTATGCTTTATTTTTCTATTTTATGGAGCTGTTTTCTTGATGGGGTTTTTCAGTTTCTTGCCTCAGAGAATGTTTTGGGATAGCATGTATTATGGCACAGCAGCTCTCTAAGAGCTGTCTCCTGTTTCTGTTTGTGGTTTTTAAGGTCGTTTTAAGTTCTTCACTTGAATCCTCCCGTAGGAAAGAAGAGCAATGCAAAATGCTGACTGATTCTGAAACCTGCATTATGGATTATGCTGATGACTTCCTGTACCTTTCTAATGTCTTCTTGATGTCTGTCTTATCTTCCTGGACCTGGAATCAGGCTTAACAAGTATATGATAAGGTTCCTTCAGGACTAAGGTCAAGGAGCAAGGGCTTTCAGTCACAGTACTTGCAAACCTTCTTTCAGTCACACCCTCAAGGTGATGGGCACCTAGAAGGTGGTGGGTGATTTTCTCTCAAAGTCTATGATTGCAGATTTTCTCCTTCAATTTAAATTTCAGCTGGTTCTTCATTGCCAAGTGGAACAAGATGCTGGATTGTGAAGCTCAGTGTGAGTCAAATGACAAAAGGCTGGATTGTGGCAGCAGGTGTGTTCTAAGGATATAGAGAAATCTGATCTATTTTTCTCTGGGATATTTTGTACCAAATTGAGAGTGTCATGCTGGATATGACTAGCTGAGAAGAGACATGAGCTATGTTTGTTCCTGTAAGTAGAGTAGAAAATATTTCCTGACCCCTGCAAGTGATTATCTTGCTTCCTAAAGGGGGGGCTTTTATGACTTTGTCTATAGTATGAGCGCTTTTAAACGTTGTTCACTGTGGTGGATGCTATTTCTTCAAAATAATACAGGCAGTGAAAAATCAGGGCTCCACACACTTCTTCTTTACAAGGAGTGTCAGGTACAGTGTGATACCATGACCATAGAATTCTAATATGGGAACTCCTTATCTTGCAAAACCCCAATTTATTTATTTTTTCAAACAACTGTTCAGGTAAAACTGCTATGAGCAAAACATTAAAGCTCTGTCAGATAAAAAGCAATACTGTACTATTTCAACTACCCTAGTTTTCAAAAGAAAATGAAATATGCAGTAATTCATGCAGACAACATAAATATTGAATAACCATTGTTATGGATTGTATTAATAGATATACAAGATGAATAAAACCACATTTGATTTAGTCCTCTGCTGATGGTGCCAGTGGATTACAAGGACTAACCTGTCTACTGCAATGTTACCCATCAAATAGCTATAATTCAAATCTCTTCTTTTCTTCCCCTTCCCCTCCACCTCCCCATCCCTTCCCTCTTCCCAGAAACATGAAATAGTCGTGATAAACGACTGCCCTTACATCGTTTTTTTTCTCTGGAGGCTGATCCTGATCTCGCCCATCTCATGCATGTGAATATTCCCATTGATTAAGGTAAGAAAGTTTTTCACATCCATAAATCATTTTGGGATTTGGAGCTACCATGTGTCAAATTAATCCTTGACTTCACTCAACTACCCGTGCATCTACTTGGCCTGATACTATGTGATAGATCTTGGGCATAAATTTAGTGTGAGAGCTCTTGAGGCACAAACAAGAGTCAGGCTCCCACTGACTGTCAGTTGACATCAGGTCCCATGCTGCCTTCTCCTTCTCTCTTGTAGGGATGAGCATTTTGAGGGTGAAGGTTGACAGGAGTTCCTGTCTATGATGGACCATTTCCTAGGCAATAGCTCAAAATAAAACAAATTGAGAGGTATTCATGTTAAAAAATTCCATGGAGTTCATCTTTACAGAGCACTTCTGTTACCAGTTGGCTGGCTATGGATCAGGGCTCTAAGGTATTGCAGATAAGAACTATTTCTGTCTTTACTCTGTGGCAAAAGCTATGTGTGGTCAGACCACCAAACCCCTTTTTCCTGTACTGCACTGCCAGCTAGCTGAGGAGCACTGCAGGGAGCCCTGACTCTTGATGGCCCATGGTTCCTCCTTGATGTCAGCCCCTTACAGTAACATCTCCAACAGGTTGAGGACAAATGGGAGTGGCATTTCTTCTTCTGTCACCATGGATCCAGGGTGGTGCTGTGTGTTTCAGGGCCCAGAAGCTTGAGGCTACAGTTTGATATCCCCCTGTGAGTTTAAGAAGTGATAAATCACATCTTCTGTTTTGATTAGCTTTTCTCCACCTCCAGTGGTTTTTCAGGTCACATCTATCAAGAGAATTGCCCATGAGTTGGCATTAGAAATGCCTCTAGGGAATATACTACCTGAATTAAAATGTACTGATTCAGAAATACCTTTCCCACCTTTTTGGTGCCCTTGTTAGGGAAAAATGCTTCACTTTAAACTCCAGCAAACTAATTACCTGCCAGTTCTGAAGCTGTGCTCTGAATTCACCTGCTCCAAAAGCCAACAGAGATGACATATGTTTGGGCACCTCACAGGAAAACAGGGAGATGAAAAGCCTTAGGAAACCTGTGACAAACAACTCAGAGTGTTTGACCAACTCTGTACAGCTGCTGCTGAATGAAGGATGCAAGTAACATGCCAAACGGAGACAAGAGGTGATCATCAGGGAAGGAAGGCAGCTTTTGTATCTGCACTGAGCATTTTATTTTCAGGAAAGGAGAGGAAATATTCTGAATTACCTGTAGGAGGTGTGCCTGCTTTTGCTAATAGATGTACCCGGTTTATGCATTAATTCCTAACCAGTCAGATCCTGTACCGATGCACACCAGAACCTCTCTGAGGTCAGTGGAGATAGACACATGCACAGCACCTTAATTTGATTGATTTCATCCCACCCGTTTAAATGTGCCTTACAGACATGTTTGCAGAGCTGGACCAAAATGTCTCTGCCCCCTCCGATTCCCGATTTCAGGCAATGATGTCTCCTCATAAATCCTGGATATGATAGCACCAGCGTGATCCATCACTTCATTACACCAATGTGCAAAGCTGTGTATTGTACTGAGGAGGAGTTTATCTATTCAGAATGGATCTGGTCCAGGAACAAATAAAGAAGTTAGGAATCTGATTATTTCTGAGCCAATTCTGTACGAATTACAGCTTCTCAGTTTTCCTGATGTCAGCTCATTTTCTGTTCTTCATTTTCCCTCCCCACACAGGAGGTGAAGCATCCAGCTAGCGCAGGCATCTTGATTAGCCCCACCAACTAGCTGATTTCTTAACAATGCAGTTGTCAGGAGAGCTGACCTGAATTTCAGATCAGGCTGGGATGAAGTGTACTGTATTTGGTGTCATTTGAGCATTGGCTGTTTCAGTGCATGCCAAGCTTGTTCCAAAATCAGGGATCCACCTCACTGCCAGAAGCAGGGGGGGTGGTGCAGTGGTTCCTGACCACCACCACCCCCACCCCAGCCTGGCTCATCACACTGTCTGGGAGGGGCAGCTGAATTTCCTTGGCTTTGTGCAAATGAGAAATCCTCATACACAGAGGCACTTTCCTGATGACCAGATACATTGGGCTTTTGTATAACATTTTCCACTGTCAGCATGAAGGGATTAAAGGAAGATGATGTTAGGCTCTAGGCTCCTCTGTACTGGTTCAGACATGAGTGGTAGGGAGAAAGAACCATTTCTTCCACTTTATTTAATTTTTCAAACTTTTCTTTATGATTATTTTTCAATTATTTCAAAAATAGTGCAAGCCCAAGAAAGAACAGCTAGCTTGTTTAGTCTAATGTGGTATCTGTCACTTGTTTTGTGCTTCCAGGACATTGTTTTCCATGTATTTACTTAATGGTTTATATTTGACTAATGCACATCTTTCAGAAATGCTTTTAAACTTGGTTCAATGATTGCTGGAATTTCCTATGTTTTTCAAAACATTAAAAATTACATCAGTGTATCAAGAGCCTCCCTTTCAAAATTCTTCTAGGATTCTCCTATGCAAGTTTTGCAGACCTGATGGCTTTAGCTGACATGACTCTTGTAGGTGTTCACTAAGGTTTTAAAACATTTAATTGGTCTTGAATGTATAGTGCATCTCTTCAAATACAGGACTGAGACATTTACTGATCCTTTTTGTCTATTCTGCACATTTGAGTTGTCATTTCCAGAGAGGCTTACTCTTTCATAGAGGAATTATAAACTATATTGTAAACCTTTTTAATCAGAAAAGGAGGTGTTGCTAAGGGGAACTCGTGGGTGTAAGTCCTTAGCGGCAGCACAGTGACAGCTCTTCGGTTACTGCTTCTGGCACCTGTCTTTAGTCTATCCCAGTTCTTAAGGTCAGAATAAGTTTTCTTCCACAAGAATGTTTTTACTCTTTTGTAAAATTTTTGTTTACTTATCGAGTTTTCATTTGATTTTTTTTTTTTTAATTCAAGTTTTCCTTTGACTGGGAAGTGCTTCTGCAGGGCCTTATGGAAATGTTAGCTGGGTGTTTTGTCCTGCTGCCTCCCAGGTGTGTGCCTGCCTGGTCCCAGCACTCCTGGACCTTTTTGATGTGTATATACTTGTGCTGCAAACTCAGAACTGGTGAAAAGCTAATTTGCTTCTTTGTTTAATTTAGTTTGAAATTCTTACCCAGTCAGTGTTGATGTCCTGCTGCTGCTAATGGAGATGAGGACAATCAAACCAAGTCCTTCTCGTATGAAACTGCTCTAGACTTGCGCCGAGTAATTGAGTGGGAAAGCTTTTTTACTTACCCAGTAGTCACATTAACTTAGCTAACTAATTTCTAATCAGGTAGAGGTTTAGATAGCATTTAGAATAAGTATTTGGATTAATAAAAACCACTTGATTTTAGAGCATTGCCTTTTCTGTCACATTGTCTGAGAATGATGGTGTGGTGAGGACAGAGTTCATTGCCAGGCTGGTATAAATAGCCACAAGGGAAAGATCTCTATCAGGTGCGACTGGTACAAATCATATTTTATCATGCAACAAATACTTGAGTTTCTCTAGTTCTTTCTGCTGACAAAACAATGGTGTCCTGTGCGCAGCCTCTCCTGCAAAATTCCAGTAGTGTTAGAAGGAATCACAAACACCAGTGAAGTGCTTCTGTGATGGAGGTGATATCTCAGACCAGGACAGGCTCAGTTTTCAGCTGAGAGAGCGAGGAAAATCCTCTTGACAACAAAAATCTAGAGTGTTTGTTGTGTTCCCTTCTAAGATAGATGTGCATTATTCCATTCAGGTTTAATTATCGTTCTTGCGTCTCTATGGGTATTTTTACAACACACATCCATACATATTTTAAATTAATATTTTTCTCTTCTTAAAGTTAAATTTAGATATATATTCTGGAATGGCTAAAATAAAATTATATTTTCTTATTAATAAACCCTTACCTAAAATTAACAGTTGAGTATGTATTCACTGCCAAATTTCTGAAGAATGTCAAATCACTAAACAGGAGAAATTACTAGCTAGACACCTGGAATTGGAGCTTCTTGAGTAATAAACTAGCTTTTGACAGCTGTAGCCTTTTCTGCAGGTGCAAAAATAACATTTTCTTTTTGTTTTATCTACTTCACATCACTTAATGACTAGAATGTTCCAAGTTGGGAAAACAACTGGGAGTTGAAAGAACGGGAAAATCTGTTTATCCTCTCCCATCTTGTAAGTAAAAGGTATGTGACTAATGGACTAATTCTAATCTCGAAGAACATAGAAGCAAGGAAAAAATAGCTCAGCTGGTTAATTGCTGATATTATTTGCCTTGTTAGGTACACCAACTGCCTTGAAATGCAATGAATATTTTCATAGTATTTCCTAAAGTATTCAAGACACAATGTAGCTCTATTTAGACAATTATGCTGTTCTGGGTATTTTTGTTCAGAAGCAGCATGACACAAAGTACACATTAAAAAGTTAAGCAGGTGACTAACAATGTCACATCCTGTTTTCTCACAAACCAAATGTAAAAATCAAACACCAAAACAAATGCTGAGGTATATAGTGGTGTAGGCACTGTTTTCATGTATTCTCTTAGTTAACAAAACCAAACATTAATTACAACCTCAAAGCTACCTTTCTTTGCAATTAAACATTTCTATTAGTTGTCGGTCTTTGAGAATAGCTCTTTCTTGTGAATATCTGTTAGAAGGCACAACTGCAGTGCAAATTGATTTACTTAAATTGTGATTTCCTGGTTCTGGTTTAAACCATAGTTAACAAAACTGATTTAAATCAAAGTGATATAAATTAGTCTGTCCTGCTTTAAAACTAATTAAGGATGTGCCTTGAAAGCATGTTTGTATCAGTGCTTTGACTCAGTGGGTTCTCAGTATCACTCAAGTCTTAATAAATCACAGCAAGGGATGGAATTTTTATTTAGTGCAAGTCTCGATCTCTGAATTTAAGGCCACTGAAGAATAGATTAACATTTATAATTGCTAGGTTGATCAGTAATGCAAATGAAAAATGGGGATTTCAAAACAAATTAACCTTTGCAGTACATCATGTGGAGACAGACAGTGAAGTCACTAAAAAGGTTCCCCTCGTCCTTGAAGTGATTTGCCACAAATCACTGTATCCTCTGTGTTGCTTCACTGCTCTGCAGCAAGCAGCCTCTGGAGTCTCAACGTCCAAAAAATAAACTGTGATAACTGGAAGAACAACATGGACAGTTTGAGGCTGGCAAGTCACTGCATGGGCTGTTGTTGCATTGCGTCTCTCCAGGCAGACTTGTATATTTTGAGACTAAGATTAGGATGTTTAGGCTAGGGCCAAATGGGTTTATAATTAGATGTGTGCAGGCTATGACATTAATTGAGGCTCATGCTTCCCTACAGCTACCCTCCACATTTGACAAGACTGTGCTGTAAAGCAGTTAAAAGAAAAAGGATCTTCTGTACCCACACGCTTTTCTGCCCATCCTGCACATTGCTGTGAGAACCTTTCACTGCTTAGTCAAGAGGCAGCTCAGGCTTTTCCCAAAAGCTGTCCCTCTTTGGGATACCACGTGGATAGAACAGGACAGTGTGTCAATATGGTCTGTGGTGTTTGTATTTACAAAATTAAGAGCTAGATCCCACCTGGAGGAAACACCTGTATGTGAACAGCACCTATGTAGGTGCCATGCTTCTTCTCTAGCAGAAAAGTAGTCTCAGTGGGAGAAGATGGTGTTGATTTTGATGGCATAAAATCCAAGGATGTCCAAGGCTGTTCCTTTCATGCCTAGACATCTACAGAGATGTAAGATGCTGTTAAATGTGAGAAAATGTTGCAGAACCCTGTGGAGAGAGAAAGAGTGGGGCAGTCTAAGGCCATACAACTATGGAGGGAATGGAATGAGCAACGGTATCGCCTCTCAGAGCAAACAGCTTTGCTCTCTTCTCTTGCAGGAACATCAGCTCCTGGAGAGTTCTTGTTGGTTGATGTAGCTGATAAGGAGTCCAACCTCACTGTGTGATGTCATCCCAAGGAACAGAAGACAAGGTAACTGTGCTTTCAGTGTAGGCATGTATGATAGGTTTTGCTGCCATGGTCTATAGGCTCCTGGAAAATCTCTGTTTTCACATCTCCAGTACTTTGCCCAAAATTACAGTTCCTATAGGCCACTTTTAGTACCTTCAATGTGCATTGCTGGCGACTGAAGTTGAATGTGGAAAAATACTCCCTGTTTCTCATAATTAAACTGTGTGCCTCTGCAGCCCTTACCACAAGTGAGTAGTTAAGAACCACTGTGGAGGACATGACCCAACAGTCTGACCCTGTGGAAAGGATTAGGTTATACAGATGCTTATGAACATCTTTCGTGTAACAGTAGAACTATTGTATAACTTGTCTTTTTTTCTCTGAGTGGACTCACACAGGGGAAACTGGTAGTATCAGCTCCTGATTCCAGGGCTCCAGGAGGGTATAAATAGGGAATGGACAGTGATATTAAAATCTTCCTCTGAACAGATTTGCTTTTTTCAATGTGTCTATAACTAAAATAAGCTAGGCTAGACTAGAATAAACACAGAAATGTGGCAGATACTGTCATTGCTGCTCACAGTGAGTGAATGGTATTTTGCTAACGGGAAAGTAAAGCCAGGGAGGATCCTTAAAGCTGCCCAAACTTGAGCAGTAGAAATGCAAAATGTTTTTCTACATGGTAGAGCACAGATGAACCACGTAGTTGCTGATACCGCGGCATGGGGTGCCGATGGCGCTAATTGAGGCTTGGCAATCGGCCACGTGGTGCATGCATGGGCATGGCGTTGGGTGTGGGAGGTGGGGACAGACCTCTCCTTCCTGCTGGGGCCATGCCAGCTGCTTCCAGCTGAGATTCTCTTGGCTTCTGTCATCTGAAGGGTGGCAAAACGTGGGTGGCAGGTGAAGAAAAGCTGATGTGGCTGGTATCGATAAGGCTACTGAATAGTCAGCCAAATATCTGGAATATTTGTCAGAAGTTTTGGCAGACAATACAGGATAGCGCTCCAGAATATAAAAAAAAAGGGGGGGTGTCTGTTTGTCTGTCTGTCTTGTTTGGTAGATGTTTCCAGCTGCTGGTAACGGTATTGGCAATAGGAGCTAGTTAGTAGTTGGAAAGTTATTGTTTTTATGCATGCAAAGATTACTTAACTTCCATAGACATTCAATTAAATGTCTTGCTTTGCATGCCCTGTTTTTTCTCATCTAAATAAACTGCAATTTGTTGCAGAATCTCTCCATTTCCCCATGCTATATAATTTGCTGAATATTTTTTTCTTTTTTTTTCTCTTTTTCCTGTTGGAAATTAAGTATTGCACATGGATTTTTTTCCAAGATCAGGGCTCTTTGGTACAGTTAACCTTTCCGGTCTATCTTATTACTGGTATTTATACAGATGTACTGGCAAAACCAAATTTATTGCAATATTTATTGGACAGAATTTGAAGTTATTTATAATGTGGATAGATGGGTATTTATTAGACATGTCACAGTAGCTATTTAACACTTATATAGCTGTCTAGATGGGATTATGACATTAAACAGTATTTATTGTGTATAATCCAGAAAATGTTACAGGAAGAGTAAATTCTAAGTGAGAAAGATACAACCATCAGAGTAATGGAGGGACAAAGAACAAAAATTTAGTTTTAAACAGTAACTATCAGCCAGGCTGAGGGAGGGGAATATTTAGGATGTGAGGAAGTCCAGGTGCAGATTTTAAGTTCTCTAAAGTGCAGCAGCACTCTGCCTAACAGCTGACCTTTCCCTCATGAAATGGACATTTTTCATTTAGAAAAGGAAATGAGAATCATCTTCTTTGATTTTTTGTACTGATTAAGTAGAGCTGAAAAGTTCTATGGGACCATTTTCTGTAGGAAACTATTTCATAAAAATCAAACATTTCACAGGCAGGTGTTACTTTGACATTTTTAATGCTTTGTGTTAAGGTGGCATTGACTATTTCATTTCTTTGTGATGAAGTCAAACAATAATGTTTTCTCCATATTGGTATTTTTATAATTCGGTATTTAGCTCTGTGTTTTGTTGTTGTCTTCATGATTCTTTGTTGCACCACTGGGATAAAAAGCTTTACTGTCTCTTAGAACCTATAGGGTTTAGTTATTTTTTAAATTTAAATCAGAAAATAAATGCTCATGTTGAACTTCCTATAAATAAATCTGCATAAGGCTTTCCTGCAAGGAAGGAGAGACTGTAAGAACAAAAATTTCCCAAAAGAATTAAGAATTTCCTTTAAAAAATAGTTTCCTGTAACCTTCAGAAAATGCGGATGCTTTAGGAAATCAAATCCCCCATTTTCATGTACAGACACAGGCCATCTTAAAACATTTTATCAAAAAAAGTCAGTCTTGTTATTTCTGTTTAGCAGACCCATTTCTGGGGGAGGATGAGAAAGAGAGGAAATGAGGCCACTGGAAGGTTTTGCAGGTGTGAGGGTGAAGTTGGGCAGCATGAAGGTGCAGTGGGGAAAGGAGGGAGTGTGGGGTGAAAGGAATTATCCTTCTTTTTCTCATGCCTCCGTTTCGCATTTTCTCATGGAAAAAGTGTGTTTGCAAACAGTGTCACTGCTGTGCAGAAGTGTCAGACCCCATCCCAGCTTTTCCCTTTCCTAGCCTAATTCAAGTTGTCCAAACCAAGACCCATGGGACTGCCTTCCCTGTAGTTAGCTCCCCATAGGACATGAGTTTTTAGCACACACTCTTGTGGACCAATAAATACGTATTTATCTTTTGGTTCTTGCAGATGGAAGAGGTGAAATATTCCAGTCTTTAGATACTAGACCCTTGAATGGTGTAGGATGAGATGTTGAGTTACACAGAGGCAGGAGGGCATGGGAGAAAACTCTTTGTTCAGATCACACACAGACTGGGAAGAGTTGTAAGGATGATTTTTAAAAAAGTGTATCTGCCAACAAAATTTAAGCTAACACTGGTGAGAAATTACAGTACGTAATTCAAGGAGATTATACATTTTCTTAAATTCATTAGCTGTCTGTAGAGGGTTAAAGAGAACACAACTAAATCACATACAAATTATGATGTTCAAACAGAATGTGTTACTCTGCCTGTACAAAACTTCAAGGGAGACAAATTAGAGAGGATTATTAGCATATTCCAATTTTCAAAAAATCTTGCAAGGAATGAAAACCACAATAATGTGAAGGAGTCAAAGATTCATGTTTCTATAATAACTGTATCTGCACTATCCTACCTGTGAAATTTCCTCTCTGTGGGTGGTGATGTTGTTGAATATTTTTGGTTTCTTAGCCATTCTATTTTTCCCCTGTAAGCAGCTCTTTTGAGTATGGATATTCACCTGCAGTCGTATCTTAGCTAAAAGTTTCTTTGGCTGCATTACACCTGGGCAAGGGCTCTTACAGGGAGCAAAGAGCAGCATGCAAAAGTGATCAGAAATACACTTGTAAAAATTCATTTTTGAGCTCGTTCATTCTAATTGTTCTCTTGAGGCTTGATCCAGAGCACAGAGAAATCCAAAGGGCACTCACTGGGCTGTGGGTCAGGTTTTCAGGTCACCTGTACATGGCAAGTGGTGAATAATGAGCATCACGCTGCCTGGTACCAGCTCCTCAGGCCTTACCCTGATGATGGAGGTAAGAATTTGGTCACTGATTTCACTAAGTGCAGACACAGGGCTGGAGGAGAGTATCACCACTCACTCCTTCTGCAACAAAAGGTAATCACAGACGTTTTTGATCAGCAGGCTGGTGTGTCCCAGTAATGCAGCTGACCATGCCCTGATTAACTTGTGCAGACTGTGCCCCAGTGGGATGGTGATGGTCCAAGAAGTTGTTAGAATCACTGCTGGGACATGATATGATTACAACTATATTTCCACATGTAATTATGAGTAGTGTGATGGCTGAGTTGTCCCTCTTACTGACATAAACAGGTTGGGATTAATATGTGTATTTTGCAAATAGAACTATGTATACTGAAAACTGTTCAAGATGGACTTTATTTCTTCTCCTTTTTTTTTTTTCTTCTAGTGAATCCTTTAAGCCAGTTCAAAAATTTTGTTCTTGCAGATAGAAATGTCCCTCCCTTTAATGCCTAATCTAAACTAGAGTGGGAAATGTGATTTGGAGATCCTGGCCTGCCTTTTAGTGCAACCATGTGTAAACTACTTTACGCCATGGCCTTCTGCTCTCCTACCATGTTTCCCCTACCTTGCTAGATTTAAAACTTGCTGGAGGTGATTGTCATATTTTGTCTTTTTACCTCACAGCATGGTGTGATCCATGACCGGGGGTCTGGACATCACCACAGTAATCATAATAAAGTTCTGGGAGCCTCTTGGTCAATCCCCAGACTCACACCAGTTTCCAGAATGGCAGAAACAGGTCCTTGGTGAACTACCAGATTTGAGCACTTATCATCTCCACCTCCATGGGTACCCCTTCCTGCTGTCCCACAGCTTTCCATACATTGAGTTGTACCGAAGTCACAAGGATCTGGAAACAGATGTGCAATTACCAAACATAAATCAGATTACTCCATGGGTGGAAAAAGAAATGTTCAAGCCTAGAAACAGAAGAGTTAATATAAAACTAATTTTTCTTACCTACATCCCATTGAAGTCACTCTTCCTATATAAATTCCCTTGTCATTAATCTAATAAAGCTCTACTTTCTTCATAATTTACTACACCCTTCAATAAGCATTGCAATATTTGTGCAGGGCAAGTATATAAATCATTGTTGCCCTTCTCTACTTTTTTACTTATCTGGTTCTTTCAAGGTCACTAACCTACCTTATAGCTTTCATCTGGTTTAAATATTCCGCTATTACCTTTTACACCTCGCTTCCTAGTTCATGCCTATTTAGATATCTGCAGCTGCGTCTTCTCAAATAGCTATTGATCCATGTCTCCTTGCTAAAGGTTACTAACTTCATCAGCAGTAATGATACAAATTACATCTGTTAAGGTTCACTCACACCTTTTGGCTAGTTAGAAAGGGGTACTGTTTTCTGATTTTGTTATTGGCCATCTTTTCAGTCTAGGATATCTAAAACACAGAGAGAAAATTTACTTTCAGTAAAATATCCTGATTTTGACACGTGTAGGTTTCAGCACCCAGGTCATGTAGAGAGTCTAATCAATCCCTACTGACCTCCAAGAGCCTGAAATGTAGCTGGGTAAGGCCCCAGTCCAGCAAAGCACTTAAGGATATCCTTATGTAAACACATGATCAGTCCCATTTTCAGTGCGATTTGGTGAAAAGTGTGTTTCAGAGCAGAGCATCTCAGGGGATGCTGCTTCTTGCAAGGGCTGTGCAAGACCAGGCTGTACTGGTTGCAAACACAAGCTCAGTTCACGGTGTCTTGTGTTCTTTCACTGGGCAAAGTAACTCTCCTCGAGTGTATTGATGTGAGGGCATCCCTATGCTTTGGGGGAACCTGATGAGATGTCCCCTCTTCAGAGTCGTAGTGTGCATTTGTGAGTGCGAGCCCTTGTCCTGTGCAGAGCCGGTGGGCTCTTAGGATGCTTGAGTTTCTTTTGCTGACTGTTTGAGAGACAATGAAATTATTTAGGAGTGGGCACACTAATTGTGTGGGTCCTGCAGGACATGTCAGCTGTGCTTGTTGTGTGATGACTGGAGAGATGATCCCATCTTCCAGCTTCATCAGTTTCTTGATCTAAGTGTGTTGCTGCCATAGCATTGCCTACACCAAACACCACAGGTGAAGCAGAGCTCTGCCATGGCTGTCTTCCACAGAGCAAGGCTGGGATGGTTATTGCTACAGTACAGAAGAAAATAGGGCTGGAAAGGACCTGAGGAGTCCATCTCATCCACCCCCCACACAAACTGCTCTTGTAACGTGTTTCTCTTACGTGTTTCTTTAACCCAGCCTCCCCAGGCAATCTCCTCTGGTGCCTAATGACCCTTGCAGTGGGGAAGTTATTGTAGTGCTGAACTTAGTTCTCCCTTGCCCCATTTAAACCCATTACTTTCTGTGCTCTCCCCATGGATGTGGGTAACAATTTATTACCTTCCTCTTTGCATAAGCCTTTTACATGATTGAAGACTGTTATCATGTCTCCTCTCAGTCTTCCCTGCTCTAGTCTAAATAGCCCAGATAAGAGGATGAAAGCAGGAATGGGGTGTCAGGAAGAAGGAGCTACAGGAGGAAATCACAGAGGAAGTAATCCTGCTTCCTGTCCCTACAGAAATGGACTTTTCCTTCTGAAGGACAGGGGCTGTGGGAGGGGGAGATGTGTTTCTCAGTGCTGGTGATTCACTAATGCAGCTCCATGGACTGTATCTGATTGATGGGCTGCTGCCTCACAGCCTAAGGAAGAGGGGCTTGGACTGACCCTCTGCTGAACTGTGACACTCCCAATCAGCCTGCGTGTTTGGGAAATAAGGATTTAATTTCTTAGATTGGTGAAGAGCATATCCAACTCACAGGTCAGCTCCTGCAAGATGCATCTGGTTGAGCTTCTGTGTATCACAAAAGCTGTTTGTAGATGCTGTGTTACACAGATAAAATGGGAGTATAACACCATCACCCTGCAGCAGCATCCAGGCAGCTCACTATGAGTCCTGCCAGGGAGCCAGAGCCCTCTCCTCTGATGGCAGAATGGGATTTCTGGAGGGAGCAGTGCCTTCTCCACAGTTCTGTGCTTCCCACCCGTGTGTGGTACGGTAAGCCACCGCCACACACGCTGCCTACATGTGTTTCACAACTTGATTGCTGTTCAAAAACCAACACATGGAACAGGCAAAACGTCTGATCCAAAATGCCCTGGGGTGTATTATGTCAATGTCACATACATTAAGAAAGTACAGTGAACCCTCGGAGTGACTTCTTGTGTTTGTAGCCCTTTCCCATTGTTCATGTCTGCTGTCAGAGCTGTAGCACGTACACAGCCATTGCATTGTGGCTGTCATAACCTGGGGGAAACAAAAATAGCTCCCAGCTTGGAGACTTCCAAAAGCACAAGGTGGAGGATAACATAGGGAAAAACAGTTCTTTACCACTTGAGGGTCTTAAACAGCTTTCAGTGACACCTTTTGCCTTGCTCCAAGCACAGCATGTAAGGTGGAGCTGTTTTCCCTAGACTCCTGGTGACATGGGATCACAGGTTTATTTACATCAGAAAAAGGGGCCGGTCTTGAAAAAACGAAACATTACAGGCTGCTTGGGACAGCAGGGAACTCCTTTGCATTGCAAGTGAACTGCAGACTCACTCCAGCACACCCAGTGCCTCTCCAGGTTCACCACTTGATCATCACTCAAATATTATGACTCTCTAGTTCAATTTCACAGTAAAAAAATCTTGATAAATTGCAAGACAATTGATTTTTAATTTTTTTTTTAAACTCTCCTTTCCCTCCCTTTATCCCCAGAGTGTCTTTGAAGATGGCATTTGTATTTCTGAATTAAAACCCCTTTTGCCTGATGCTGGGAAGGGAGGAGACGGGCAGAAGAGAGAAACCCTTTTGTTCTCCTCCTCGTGGCCCCCCCTCACCTGCCAGGGCCAAGCTCCAAAATAATTCCTAACAGCTGAGGTTAGCTGGGGACATCTAATCCCAGAAAGCTGGCTCTGAATTCCAGCACCAGCGCATGGAGTTTGAGTTTCAAAAACAGCCATTTATATGTAATTCCCCCAACCCTCTGAAGAAGTGTGAGTATGTGAACAGGTATGTGCTTATTTAATTGAAAAGAAAAAAAAAATATATTATTTTTTTTCACAAATCAGAGCCCAAATGACATCAACAGCAGTGGCAACATTCTTGTTTTGTAAATCTAGACAGGCTCAGGAACTGTTTTGGGGATGTACTGTGGTCTTTTGAGTGTACCCTGAACAGCCATGTCTATAGGATGCCCAAGATTTGTGATTCATAGCCGAAGGGAGGGCTGAATCCTCTTTCCCTGTAATTGTAAAAGATTGTTCTGTGCAAATGCAGCTTAAAGTATCTTGCTGAGTTTGCTGAGACCTGTCCTGTTTGTTTACAAAAGAGGCATAAGGAGCATCCTGGCAACACAACGGAGAAGAATCCTCTCGGGGTTCAGCTAGACTGAGATGGGAGGATGTGGCAGCAACAGGCTCACCCTGAGGGAAACAAACACACCTTAGCAGGCATGGATAGGGGCCAAATGGGATGTGTTGTGTAAAATGGCAAGTTTTTTTTTTCTTCTTCAGACTCAGTCAGTGAGGATAACATGCTAATTTTCTTAGGGGAGTTTTAATTTTTTTCAAAGACTGCTCCCCAGTTGGCCCTAAGTATTTATGACCCAAAGATAAACCTCCCCATCAGTCCTTGTTGTGCCCCTTCCAGCCAGAGAATTTCCAACATCTTTAGTTTTGGTGGTGTTTTCTTTAAGACCATACACTTTTTATTAAGAAAAAGCTTTGGTTTTGCTGTTTAGCCAATTGAAATGAGTAATGAAAATGTTATTTGCATGGGACAAAGGAAATATTTTCTTTTAAATTATCTCATCTTACTAATTGATTACAACGGGACTGCTTGGATGTGTGCAGTGCACAGCATCCGGTCCCTCTGCTCAGAGCAGGGCTTCAGCCAAGCTGGTGTCAACCATCCCAGGGGAGAAAACAAGAGTAGAAGCTTGCTGGTATTTAGGGCTGTCTCCCATAGAGCCAGCTTAGCCTTCACAAGGCAATAATTGGGTGTCTGAAAAGAATATGTCCTAAAAATATTGGATGTTTTTGTGGAAGATGAAATGCTAGAGAATATTGATAATTAAAAACATGGTCTAGCAAGAAAAAAAAAATAAGTTGTCTAGAGAAAGCTCCATCAAGGAATAGGTATGTTCTGTTGTTCAGACATCACTGACAACCTGCTAACGTGGAACAGGCTTGTTATCGATGAAAAGTAATAATATAAATCCACAATATGCCTGAATTTAAATCAGAAAGGGAAACAATATAAAGAATAACAGTATTACAGTACAATTTCCTTGAGATGCAAAAACATTTCCTGTTTGAAAGTGACTTTAATATAACAGTCTTCAAATATTCATGGCTGAAAATGTTTCCTAAATGCTGCTTCCAAAATAGGTGTCACGAGACAGCAGCTATGTCCTGAGCTGATTTCAAAACCATGGCAAATAATGTTGTTTCACATAAACACAGAAGAAAACGTCACATCAACAGAAAGGAAAGGGAGGAAAAAATCATCCAGGTCTTTGTGTCAAGGATGGAGAAAAAGAAAGAAAAAAGGCTTAAACAGGAAAGCTGGAAGAGCCAGCTTGGAGAAGCAATGTCATTCCCAGCTCCGAAACCCATCCGGGCGGTTCGCGTGGTTATGATCTATTCCCCCTCGGCTCCAGCAGCCGCTCGCACTGCTGCGTACTGCCAAGAAGTAGGTCAGAAACCTATTTTTGTCTCTTCTTCTGTGGGCACATCACAGTCCCTACTGCTGTGTGGAGACAGGAAAGCCTCTGAAGAGAGGATGTGAGACCAGACCTGTCCTTCAGTGCTGGGCTGAGCAGGGTGACCTGTCCCCTGCTTCCTCTATAAGTGACTAGATGGAAAACCGATGTCTCCAGCAGTAGGGATTGCCCCTGGGGGTGCCCATCTCCCTCTGCCTGCTGGTGATGGTTTTTAAGGGAGTTAGGGACTCAGTCTGGGGTTAAATACCTAAACTTAACAGGATGAGTCTGAGCCAAAGCACGTGTAATATGCCAGCCCCATCCAGTGAGCCTGTATCCAAGCAGTGTGGAAGGTTTTGATGTTAACTCAGCTCTCAGTGGTCTGAGTGGTCTCTGAGTGGCTTTGCAAACAGTGGTACTGGTGTGGTCAAGGTGGGGATCAATGGGGACATAAGGAAGAAGGAGGGAGCTTGGGATGAAGCAGAAGGAATTATGTTGTGACTGTTGGTGTTTCAGGGCTGAGAGCTGCCTATTTCTCCTGCTGTCCCCCAGGGCTAGTGATTTTATCACCTCTGCTTCCTAACATACTTCTTTCCTCTCCAGGTACCAGCTACCCTTCACCCCCACCCTGCCTCAAATTGTCCAATTGATTAACATAATTCGCTTAAATTCAGCAGTTGTTTTCAACTGGTTCTTACCTTTGAAGTTAGCTAGAAGACATACCAGGAAGCTGCTCTGATTTTTCTGCTGTATCATCTGGAAATTAAATATAAATAAATAGATAAATTAACCTGAAGATACTGTCTCTCCTTACAGAGTTGCCTTATTTGTATCTCTTGGTCATAAGTGCCAAAATCATCTTCTAGCTGCCTCACCCCTCTCCTGTCAGTGCAAAGGAAGGGCTGGTGAGGACGGTGGTTTTGCCATCCCAGAGCCCTGTGATGTTTGGAGGAGAAGTGATCCATCTCCCTGTGGGAGACTATTTGTTTTGCTACTGGTCAAGAAAATACTGTCTCTGAGTGAATAGTTTTACAAGTGGCAAACCCAGTCAATGCTCCTGCCTTGCGGCATGGCACTGGCCTAAAACTCAGCTGTGCCACTTGTCCCCATCGAGGTGAGTTACAGGAGATGCCAAGCAAGAACATTAAGTGTAATGTGGACCTCTAATTACATTTCCCTAAAGTATCTATAGAGTTCCCTCAAATTCTGCACTACTTTGGCCAAGAGAATTGCGGTCTGTGACACGGAAACAAACTGCTTCATCATTCTGCTTCTAGCAGGTCTTGAGCCCAGCTTTTCAGACCAATTTTTCCCTTTTCACGCTGCATCTGCCAAGATTCCCAGTCTGGAAAAGAAGATCAGAGCAAACGGGGACTGAGGAGAACAAAAGCTGACCCAAGCCTTTGACCTAAACTTAACGTGAAGCCAAATGAAACCTTAGAGGTTTGTAAATGTTCATGGAACATTTCCACCTCCTGCTCCCCTCTCCTTTATCTTTAGTTTCTTTATACTTCTGCACTTACTGTTTCTAATTGAAAGTCTAATGTAAAGCCCCCACTACGTTAATGGAAAGGATCTCACTGATTTTAGCAGCTTTTGATTCAGTCTTGCAAAGAAAGGAAATCATTTCTTTAACGAAAATGTCTTTAAACTTAAGAGAAAGCCAGCCCTGAAAAGAGATAAGGAAAATTGGAGGTCAAATGCAATTTTCCAGCTAGCAGCACGGGTTCTTCATCTGAACCACACCCAGAAAATTGATATGGATATTGTTAATCCAGAAAAAAAAATAAATCACTGTACAGAAACAGAGCACTGCTGAGCTAACAGTGAGCTGGTTTAATAAGCTGTAATGTCTGTTTGCAACTAGAAATTTTGCCATTCTTTACTGTCCCCTTGTGCTGTAGAATGCCCTGACATTCTGCTGGCACTTATGACCTGAAATCTCTATTTGTATGTGTGAGATTGAGTTTTTACCCTTGTACCAAAATTGGAAAAAAAAAAAAAAAATGTAAATCACATGAAATCATTGTTAGGAAAATAAGCCTCTGTTGCTTATATAGTTTTTAATTTTCTAGGTGACTTTTGTCAGAAGGAGGTAGAAATGTGATCGCTTATAGGGCTCAATAACACTTGAATGATGCATTAGATGGTCAGAATAAGAGCATTGTCTGAGTCTTTTTCTGGGTTCCTGGATCAAGGACTTGAGGAAGGTTGGTGAAACCAGCTCAGGCAGAAATTAAGATGTGTCTTTTCTTGGCTGGCTGTTGTTAGGCTGTTATTTGGCAGTGACAGGTCCATGGACTGGTGTTGCCAGTTCAGAGCTTGGTCTCCTCTAAAGTACTGACCTTGCCTTTGCATGTACAAATTGAGTATTTTGTGTGTGCAGGCTGGTACAGCTGCATATTTGACCTGTGAATACATGCACAGCTTATCTAGAAAATTATTTCCCAATACTTGTGTAACAGTTTTGATTTTCACAGTCACTGGGTAGATGCACACAGAACAGCGTGTGCGCTAGAGACTGTTACTCAGTCTTAATGGAAAACACAGATGTGGGAAAAGGTCCTAGGAAGATGCTGCTAATAAGCAGCTACTGCTTGTTCATAATGTTTCTGTAAATGAGTATTAGTTATTACTTATATGCAAATTTTACACAGGATAGGTTTTTTTGTCTTTCTCTCTTTTTCATAATTATTTTCTTTGTCTCCTCTTTGTCTTTTTTCCCCTTCTCTCCTACTAGATTTTGTCTTTCTGAACTCCACCACTGTCATGTCTGGACTGTCTGGTATCTGCCAGCATTGTTTGCTGCCTGTCTCGAAGTGCCTGAAAGCAGCAATGGCACCACCTTTCTGGGAGACCTTGTAGTGGGCACACTGAAAGGCTTGCTGCCTTCAGAGCATCTGCTGGGTGACTTTGTCTTTGGCTAGTTCTGTCCATGCACTAAACATTGTTCATCTCCTAAAGGAAATATGGACCTTGACCCAAAGGTGCTGGCTGAGGTCTGTGGACCATCCAGTGCAGGACAGCAGTGGTGGAGGGAATCCTCTGGATACAGGGATCAGGGACAGAAGAAATAATCCTATTTGTTTTTTTCAGTCCAAGTTAGAAGGGGAAAATTCTATATGTTGGCCCTGTTACAATTTTTGTCTGTCAAAACTTGGAAATCTTGTCTTTTTCTCACCACTCATGTTGGATAGACTTTTTCATTGGTTGCAATGGCTCTGCAGTTGTGTTTTCTGTAAATGTTTGATCTGTTTCTTGAAATCTTACAGGGCATGGATTACTGGAAATGAAGCAGAATGTACCAGACACTAACTCAGCGCATTCTCTGTAGCTCATATTCTCTGAAGACTCATTTGTTCCTTTCCTCCTTTTAAATATTTCCTCTCTTCTTTCTGGCCTGATCTTATTTGTTTCATTGGCTATTTGTTATCCAACTCTTGGCAAAGTATCAGGGAAATCTTCCTGACCGTGAACTGGGAAGAGTTTTCTTAAGGGAACAACGGCAACTTCTTTACTTGGGAGAGCTGAAAACAAGACAAGCCCAAATACTGTCTTTGCTGAAAGTTTGTGAGCTTTGTTGGATTCAGTTGTGTAGCTCATGAAGCTTGTCCATTTGGGTCTTTCTGTGGTTTTTAAAGGGTTTAAGGTGTCATTTCTCCCTGTAAAACTGCTGTGACGGTGGTAAAGTGGGCAGTGGTGGAGGGATGGACTGAGCTGCCATTTGGTGGGAGCTGAGCTCCACATGTGTGGCTGCACGGAGCTGGTAGGTCTTCTCATCCAGGGGTGGAGGTGTCTTTCTGGCTATGGGCAGCCCAGACAGTGATTAAAATGAGCAAACTCTGTGCTAGCATCTCTCCTGAGTCCGCAGCTTCCTGAGCCCAGATGGAGATGGGTTGACACAGTCTGGGCCTCAATAAACTTTTCACTTCCGCAGTTTCACAAAAGGTTTGATTTTGCTCTGGGTTTATCCTGACACTGAGCTGCTTCGGGGCAGTTGGGTTCCTCTCCGTCTTCTCTCTAGCTGAAAGTTTGTAGCTGAGCTGCACAAGCGTGTCCTGACTTCAGAGCAAACTCAAGAACAGGCAGCTCCAGCTGCAGCTTGCAGCCTGCCAGAGAGACTCCCTTGGCAGGTCTTCGACAAGCCTGTTACTACAAGCTCGCCCCAACCAGCAATTCTGGCAAATGCAAAAATTTGCATGAAGTTCATATTAGTTCAACATTAGCTCATGTTGCCAGCAGTTCAGTAGCTCCTTCTGACTGCTTGAATCTCAGTTGGAAGATTTAAGAACACATGCCATGCAGCCTCTCTGAGAAAGTCATGAGGGTGTGCAAGCATTTAGTTTTCACAAATATCATGGTGCAAGTGAGTTCTAGAATGTCTTCTGAAAGGACTGAATATTTTAAGTCCTAATACATAGTTGTCACCTCTGCAAAACTTAATAACATTTAGATTAACTTCCAAAACAGGATAAGACATAGAAAAAGTAGGTTAATACAGTAATTTTCATTTCCACTCACTGACTCAGTGAGGTATTACACAAATTGCATAAAACCAAATATTTATAAAGACTTTATTTTAAAATAGTTTCTACTGCTTTGACTGTATGTATTAAAACACAGCCTGGTCAAACGTACTTTGTCCCCCTAAAGCACTCTGTGCATTGTAACTTCTGTAATACCTTCAGCTGCTATAGAGACCTTGCAGAGGTTCTTTTTTATTCTGGAAATTGAGTCAAATTTCAGTGGGTATTTAATGAATGTTATTATGCAAATATTTGCAGCATAGATGATACTTTCTCTCCTCCCTTGATTTATTATAGGAAACAAGGATTAATTATTGTCTCACCCTTTGTGTTGGGTGAATCCTGTATACTCTGGGCTGAGGCTAATGAGACAATCCTTGACTAGATCTGGAGCAAGGCAGTGGCTTTCACATCTCCCCACAAATTTCTGTAGTGCAAAAGGTAGAACTGATGACCTGGTCTGGTACCTGTTCACACATTGCCTAGAGATGTACCCCCAGCTGTTGGAGCCAGGACTATTTCCATCCTGTTGGAAATGGTTTTTCAAAGAGGAAGCAAAACTCCTCCCTGGAGCTGCTCGGAACAGACAGTGGCTTTTCAGGGACATCCATGGGAACGGACATCCGTGGGGAGGGGTGGCTCCTGCCCAGCCCAGGAATGGGAGGCATGTCCGCAGTGGGAGGCAGCACTCATGGAGTTCCTGGCTCTCACCATTGAGTATTGTTCAGAACAAATGTAGATGCTGTATATGAATGTAAAGCTTAACTTGTGGTTTTTACACCCACCACATTTCTTGAAGTTGACATTTTCTGCAACTTTAGGGCTTTTTATCTCCAGGCTGTTGTTTGGTTGTTTGGGGGTTTTTTTCTTGTTCATTTTATAGAAAGTTAACAGCCCATGCTTTTATATCTACAATAATAAAATAGCATGCAACCAAATGACCCATGCTTTAGTCAAAGCAGCTGTGTAATTCTGTCCTCCTTTCCAAGGTGTAAAAACCTGGAGGGCAGTGGGGACACAGGTTTGGTTGGTATAACATGGTACAGCTGCACCATGACATTGCTTGGGTGGATGCTGTGAAATCTGGAGAAATTCCCTGGGGAAATGTGGAGTTGAGGGGGGAAAAAACTAAATGTTTGCTTCACCCATGGTTCCACTTCGTGCCCAACAGTGAGAACGAAGTGTTTTATTTTTCAGAAATGCCTTGGACCAACCGTGTCTGAAAGGATGTTGCTTGTGCCTGATAGTGGCCAAAAGGTGCAGCGCCTTTTCCAGGTGGAAGAAAGTTACAGCTAAAGAGAGACGGAAGAGGTTCAAGGCAGCAGGTATTTAGTGTAAGTCCAATCTCATTCATTCTAAAACTTCAGCCCTTTGTGATGACTTCACAGTTTAAAAGACAAGGTTGTGATACAAGGCATGTAGTTGTAGCCTTGGCAGATATTGTGAGTCAAAACCTGAAGGGTCTCTCCAAATCCTGCTGCACCCTGACCTTCCATGGTACTTTTCTCAAAGCTGTCCTTTCATCCTTTACCAGCAAGAATGGTGGATTTTGGCACATGAAGCAACAAAATCAGACAGAGCCAACTGGAAAAAACCTGGTAGTAGCCCCAGACAGGCATTTGATGGGCATTCCCCACTGGTTGAAAGTTTCTAGTCTAGTTTCAAGGACACTTTCATTTTCAATCCCTTTTCTATTGGGCACGTACATGTGAAGTCAGACAGCAGAGATAAAGGCTGGCACAAGAACATATGCCTAGCTGACTGATTTCTATTGTATAGTGTAATTATAGTAGCGTACACTTTGGACTGACAGCATTTTTCAGCAACTGAGTACTTTAGAAATATTAATCTCACATCAGCTATTTGTGTTGAATATTGCCTTATTCAGCAGGTGAGGTGAGCCAATATTAACCTGCTTTTATAGACAGGAAAACAGGGAGAGAGAGATTGACTCACCTACGGTCAAGCAATATGTCCAAGAGAAAACCTGGTTAAGATTGGAGATTACTGTCTTCTAGTGATCAAGAAGCATGTGCAATATTTCAGAGAAACTAATGTATGTGCACCTACTGTAAGTTACAAAAAATACTACCTTTGGAGGTTACTCATTCACCAGTGCGAAGGACACGCAGTTTTCACTGCATGGTACTGCAAAAGCCAGCAGGACACAGTGCTTATGGACAGCAACAGCCAGATCCTGAAAAGCTTCCCCATGTTCCTTCTTGTGCCAGTCCTATGGACTTCAGTTTCTTAAAGCAGATCTTCAGCAGGTGATTAACACAAGCACAGAGTTGTGATGAGCTTGTGGTTTGGCAAAAATGGCCAATGCTTTAACTCTTTTAACCTCTTCTCACTATGGGCCATTTGCCATTCCATTAGCTGAAAGGGATTAATACTGATGGGACTATTTCCCAAATGTGGGGATAGGCTACATGATGAGAGGAGCAGAAGTTGAATGGCCATGCTACCTCTACAACAAGAACTCTCAAGGTAAGAGCATCTCTGAAACTGTACAATATAGTAATTTTAGGAAACTAATTATCCCTTAGACAGTTGAATAGACTTCAGAAAAACAAGTTTACATTGAAAACTTGGCTAATAACAGGGCTAATGTATTTGTACATGGGGGAAAGGAGAAGCCAGGTCTTTTGTTCCTGCACTTTCTTCTCTTACATTGCATTATGAATGCCATTGAGGGAAACAACCTCTGCAGAATAAGTCTAATTGCTAACTAATTGTGTTTCAACTGAAACAAGCAGGGTCCCAGATTTTACTTGGCTTGGATGTTTAAAGGCCAATTATAAGTTACGTAATAAAACAACAGAATCATTAAACGTTGATTTACGTGTTTATTTTACTATAAGAAACTAAATTTTTATTGGAACAGAATTAAACAGAGGTTTATGTGCTTGTATTCCCCATAGCCTTTTATACTCCAGTAATATAGCAATATTCATAAATCATACCAGAGTTTTCAAATTTCCTCAGGAGTGACCTAGGCAAGAAACCCTTAACAACTTGCTGAGAGACTTCAAAATTAAATTCAGCTGTAATATCATCATGACTAATTTATGCCTAGTTTGGTCGCTACAAAGATACATTTAAAGAAACTGAAGTTACATAGTGAGGATAAGATAAAGCACGGGTTTAGTATCATGTATTTATTCCACTAGAAAGATTTATTTTATGTTTCATTACTTTATTGAACATGGCAAATGAGTCTGTTCTTTGAGAGAGAGAGAGAGAGTAAACCTTAATTGTATAATGAAACATGTAAATACTAGGTCTTCAACCTTTATATAGCTATTGAAGAACTCTGTTCCTGTTGATGTTAGATGCATTTGTGCCTGTGTATGAACATGCATGCAGAGCATGCACACACATGTACTCTCTACATATGTGTGTATGTATAAATATAAATGTTTATGCATGTATATGGTCTCCACTTTAGAATAGGCTTAATAGTAAAAGATCATTAAGGCAGAGACAGACGTTATCTGGCACAATTTGAACCTCATTTCTGAAATGCCCAACGTCCCTGAAGCCCATTTTCATCCCACTGCAGCTTTTGAACTTCCTGTAAGTCTCGTTATGACAAATTGAGATTGATGACAAAGTGCAACACTTTGAAATTATTAAAGGTATTTGTTTTTCCTTTAATATCTTTCTACCACAGAATGAAAAGGATAAAAAAATGATTCTTTTTTTCATACTAATTATATGCCTGACTTCTCAAATTTTATGCGAGTAGAAAACTCCCTCTGAACTCTGTGTGTGTTGGGACCTAGCTCATGAGTGTCTGGCTTTATCCCACTCCAGCAGCAGCATCACCGCTTGTTTGAGACATGGATTTTCATCCTTGCCGGTTAAGATCAGTGAATCATTTCAGGCAGAAGTTAAGCTAAAGTATTTCTTGGTGTATGTCTTTTCGTGTCACCTGTCTTCAGGTAAGTGACTTCCTATTGCTGTTGAACCTCCTAGGATATCAAGTTTCTGTAGGTGACCTTCTCCACGACATCATGCCCTTACCAACCTCTTTTCCATCTGCACCCAAGGAACTGACCCACAACTGAAGGACCAAGCCACCAAGCCTCCCAAAATCATCTTCCCAGACACTCTGTATGATGACATCTTGACATCTTAGATGAAGAAGCAGTTTACAAGAGCCCCAGCCACTTATCAGAGATCTTCACCATGTCCCAGTCATCCTGCTGTCACATCACCACCTATGACCCAGCCGACTGACGGCTGGCTTGGTGCCACACTGCCGATTCAGTGGGTGCCCTCCCAGTACTGCCCATACAGTGACTACAGTGAACGCAGAACGCCCAAGGTGGGTTTTCAGCCAGCAGCAGCACAAACCAATGCACTGGCTATTTAATATGCAAGGGAAATGAGTCACAACTAAACTCATTGCACACATCTATTACGTGAGAGAAGCATCAATATTTCTGTAAATCCACCAGGGAATTTACTCATCTCAGTCTCCAGCAACGGTGGATTACCCTGATGACTGGTGCAATTTGGAGGCATATTCAGCCATAACGAGAAAGTACCATGGTTTCCCTTAAAGTAATATAGAGGTTATTGCCGATAGTTACTGCCTTTGTGAAGTATGAACGCCTGGTTATAGTGCAGTCATGTAGCAAAATTATACAGGCTTGTAGAACGTAACTTAGCAACACTTGCTAATGCTGAGGTGGTAATGAAGAAATGGAGTAAAAGAAATACAGAGTTTATTGGAGTCATTAAAAAAACCTGTGGTGTGACTTGAGAAAGCTGTTCTGTAGATAAAGACATCTATTTCTCTTTTTGCCATGTGAATATGGTAGAAGAACTTAAGAGCTGATTTGAGGCAACACATTTGAAATATCTAAGCAACAGAAACAAGCATTATGTGATTTTTTTTAATCATTGCTGCTGCCTTGGAAAAGTATCAGCATTGCTGGGCTTTTGAAGATCCTCTCCCTATCATTTTGAACCTACCCTGAGGCACTAGCTGGCCAATTAAAATAATCTCTCCTTTGGAAAGCTAGCATTTGTCAGAGTTAAGAATGGAGGGCTCCTTCTACTACATCTATTTTTTCCCATTCACTCATTTACATAACTCCCTCCACTGTTAATCAAGGGCCTGTAGGCATATCTCAAGAAAAGGATAAGGCTGTAAAAATAAAGGCAGACATTTCTAGTTATAGATGAACCTTCCACATGTTGCAGATCTGTCTCAGACACTTATCTTGGTTTATCTCCACCTGTTTAAATTGGAAAACTCACAAAAATCCATCTCCCATGAGATTTCCAAGGTTTCTTGATTTCATTTGGGTCAGAACTGCCACAAGAGATGCATTTCTCAGAGCACTTCTGAGCTGCTGCCAGGAACAGGGAGTGCTGGACTGTGCCACTAAAAAAAAAAAAAAAAAAGTTTTCTTTGAAAAGTCACCAAATTTTATAAGCTTTAAAAAAAAAAAAATGGCCTAGTTCAGTCTCGGATCTGATTAAAAGAGCTGCCCTGATTTATTGGTGTCAAACAAAGCATGTTTGGGTAGAACATTATTTTGTAATGGAAAAAGTGTCAGTGGAAGCACTGCCTATCAGCACTGCTTGGATTGGCTGAGGGCTGAGCCTTAAATTCCAAGTCTTTAATACTTGAGGAAAGGAATACTGATAAAAATGTTGTAACTAGAAGGCCATTTCTTACTCTACCAGACAAAGGTAGCTGTGAAGTCAACCTCAACAACATCTGGGGTTCTGCTGCTTAAACAATATATGATAATTGCCTGATTGGTGCCTCACCCTGGTTCTGTAAAGCAAAGGGGAAGAAGCTTCTCATTCCTATCCCACCAGGAGTGCTGAGCCATAAATATGGAGTGATGGTTTTGGGAATGTTTCATAAGAGAAACTTTCCATATACATGAATTCAATAAAAAATTAATATTCTCCAGTTGGTAGCATAGTTGCTTCCTGCTGTCCTTTAATTTTGCACTTTTTCTTTTTTTCCTTTTAAATGACAAAGTCATTTTGTTTGACTAAGTTTTTGTTCTTGCATATTGCTTTACTCAAAGCAATGCTCTACCAGAGCATTGCCACCAGAATGCACCTACCAGGGACTGCTCAGAGACAAATGGAAAGTCAAATATAAGTGACTGATGTTGCAAGGGAGCCAAACCTGCTGTTAATAAACCAGTCTGCCTGGTCACAGACTTGTCCGACCAAAACAAATCATCCTTCTGAAACATTTTTAATAGGAAAGCCTATGTGCAAAGGGAGACCTTACTAAGACAGCTACTCATGCCTTACCTGAAACCACCATATTCATTCTTCCCCAAAACATGTAACTGAGGTGACTTTTGGCTTTAAATCTGATTTATAACGCTTTGAGATGCCATTGAGACTACAGCTGAGGCCCTTAACAGGACACAATTTGTAGCAACTATAAATTCAGTGAACCTAGGATAAAAATTATATAGAAAAATCAACACTGACAGGAAGATTCTAACATAAAAAGTCGTCCTGGAATTAGCAGAGGCCTCTGCATCTATACACAATTTTTTCTAGCAGATGTTCTGCCTGTCCCACTTTTGGCCAACTACTCTTGGTCAAAATACTCCAGACATTATAAAAAGGTGGTCCGCATTTTGTAGCTTTTAGCAGTGTTTATTTTGAGTGAACAAAGTTGTCTTCTGTCTTAAGATGTTTAATGATTATTTGAAAGCAACTTGATGAATAGAAGAGTGTGTACTCCCACTTGGGGCAAATGTATTTTTGCAGTAATTCATAATAATTAATCTTTGTCTAAGTGGAATGCATTAATTTCTCCTACTGGTGGTGGTGACTGTACTTCTGTTTCTTTTCCTAAGTTAGATGGTTCTGCTCCAGAGACATATTTGCTGATTAAATTGGACCACGACCGGGTACTCAGGTTATGTCACTGTTATCCAAATGATCTTTTAGAGAACACAGAGTACTTGTCTTTGCAGATATCGCACTCTCCACATTTAATCACGGACTTTTGTAGCTTGTTATTTCTAGAATTCAGATTACAGCAATTTAAAAGCCTCTCTGTCCTGTCAGTCCTCAGTGACATAAAATAAACCTGCATATAAAGAAAAAAAAAACCAAACAACACAGAACTTGTCAAGTTGCAGTGAGGGACGGAAAGAAAAAACAAGCGTGCTGTACGGCGATGTGGGAACGCCGGCTGCAGCACAGCTATAAAGGGAAATGTTATCATTTGCTGGTATTTGCCATGTAGCCAGAATTTATTTTTGAGAGTGCTGTTACCCACGGCAGTGCCCACGCGGCGGGGGGTCCCCGGTGAGCGGGTGGGCTGCAGATGCGCAGCAAGAGCTGGTTCATCCCCGAAGAACGTCCAGTGTCAACAGGCAGTGAGAGGGGGAAGGGGAACAAAGCAAGAAGCAATTTCCCCATTTCCTGCAGTCACTGCTGCTCCTCGGCAGTACCAGCCACCAAACCCTGGGTTCGGCTTTGTGTTTGCTTCTCCCCACCCTGCCATGGGCTGCCTGATGTCCCCAGGGTCACTTGTGGCTGGTCCCAAGCCCACCATGGAGCTACTGCGGAGCCCAGAGCTTGTTGCCGTTTTTCTTCCGCTGCCTCCTCCTCCCGGGTGCTGGGGACTGTGGAGTGGATGCAGACAGAGCCAGCACAGCCCTCGACGGACTGAAGTGCTCCAAGTTCCTTTTTTAGTAAAATCTCTTTGTCTCAAAAGTGCTGCGGAGCAAAGCACACCCACCCCCGCCGCCCCCCTCTTGGAGCTCGGCGCAGTGGAGGTGCCAGCCCGACATGCCTGAAATACTCCTTCTCCCCAGAGACGGAGCAGCCCAGAGCCCCATAGCCCGTGCCCCAGCCCACCATCAGGTTTGCCCAGAAAGAGCAATTTGTCCCCCTGCCTCATCGGGTCCCTCTCCGGTGAGGGTTAGTGACAGCATGGCTCCTTTGTCCGTGTTAAATGTGGCATCTAAGGAATGGACAAACCATTGGCTCTTTATTATTTTCTTTTTGGCCTGAGATGACAAATAACTTGCATGTGGCTGTAAAGCACTACGTACAGGGCAGGATTTCACTGGCTGCAGGACGAAAAACTCTGCACAGTGTCATTAGTTTCTTCCATACCCGGATTTGCCTCTTCGTCGTGGCCAGGGTGCTAGGAAAGAAAGGACACAAAGTGGTGATGGGAGCAAGGACCATAATCTGTTGCTGAGTTTGGTCGTGCTCCATTCCCAGTTCTTATATCTTCTGATTTCAAAAAGGGCTTTGGCCTGAAGTCTTTGCCAGTACTCCACCACATAACCTGTTTATTTGTCTGGATACCTCCTCCAGGTGGCATGATAGCTTGGGGTGGGAATGACTAGCATCTAGCTGCCCTCAGTGGGGATGCACAAGAGAGGCACTGGGCGGAGTGAGAATGAGGAGTGGGTGGGCAGGGAGCAGAGCAAGGTAAAAGGGGCTGAGGTGGCAGTATGGGAGTCAGGAGCTGCTAGTGAGGCTGATAGAGAATGTGTGGGGATAGGTAAAGTGAGCAGTAGCAGGAGAGATGGCTGGAGACAGGGTGTGAAGGTCCATAAGGACATGAGCAGTGAATATGAGGCAGAGGTGGAATTAGGGTAAAGAAGACAAGGATGAATAAGAGATGGAGGGAGGGAAGAACATTTGGTGTTGCAGGTAAGAAGAGGCAGGCTTGCATTCACAAGTTTAATGAACTGACTTGTTGCCTATCAGGATGTTGTTTACTCCAGTGCCTGGCTGGAGCTCAGTGCTCCTGGCTGAGCTCCTGGCTCTCCCTAACCCCTCCACAGACCAGCCACATCTCTGCTGGCATATGGGACAGCTACTTGTACACACACTGTCTGTGTGGCTGTGGGTGTGATGCCTTCTGTGAAAGGGTGTCTCTGGTTTAGGGAAATTACATGCTGCCCAAGGATACACTCCTTAGTGACATGATGGGGTGCTGCTGAGTACTTAGGCAGCTTTGTCTTTTTATTTATGTTTTTCATTTATTTCTATAGGTCCCCTGCTGCCCTGGGTGGCTCTGCTCTAGTGCCAGATCCTGAAAGAAGGATGCTATCTGTCAGATTCCTCTTCTTACATGATGGGAGGTGAGTCTGGGACTGCAAGGCAAGGCAGGATGGTCCCATGATTAAGGTCTCATGCATTTGAATGCCGTCCTGATGAACTGGATTTAGTTTCCTCAGTTACCCAATCTAAACTCTTTCAAGATGACTGCTTCTGTGGTTTTGGCCAAGGATAGTTTTTTGCAGACATTGCATATTCTCAGTTGCAATAGCTAGTAACGAGAGTTGGAGTTTGTATGCACAGTGTACAGGTCTGTGAGAAAAAAGGTTTTTGGACAGTTTGGATACCACAAAATAAATGAAACTTTTTTACTTTATTCTGATTATTTCTCACCCCTCCCTATTCTCACAACATGTGATTTAGCTGCAAGAATACTTACGTTGCTTTTGGATGACCCAGTAATGAGAAGTACAGAAAACCCATGAGGCTATGAACAATTTTGACTTATGTGCTCAAGCAACAGTTAGCAAGTGAGACACGGTGCAATGCAGTAAACAGCAAGTAGGAAAACAAACATAAATATCACTAAAATATACCCTTCACTCTGTGCAAATGAGGGGCAGAAAATGCCTAGGACAGTCTTTGGGAATTTAGCTGCTGTTGCTGAACTCCAGTCAGTGTAAAGATGGTGTTCATGTAAGTCCTTGTACTGTTGCATAGATAAGGTCCCATTTCAGTCACTCGTCTGGCACTGGATCATATTTATTTTGACACTAGGTGTTGTGTTACACTGTGAATAAAACAGTTGCTGACAGAGTAACTTCTACTTGCCTTGAGCGATGGTGACGTTGCTGGGCCCTGTATTAGAGGCTGAAGGTAGCTGATCAGTTACTGCATCTCTAGACCCTGCTGGGAACCTGAACTGTTAACCTGAATGCTCATTTTTCATGTGTTTTCCACTGAAATGGTTTAAAAGCATCTCTGTTACTGTGAATTCTTGCTTATTTGTTGTAACAGGGGGAAAACACCAAACAGGAATTAACAAGAGGATTTTCTTTGTGACTTCAGTCCCTCATTAGGAGGTTTATGATCAGGATTTGGGAAGGCTTTCCTTGAATTATTTTAAGGTTCTAATGATAAAAACCTTGGGGAGGTCATGCACATGGGGGATTTAATACCCATTCAGAACCATCTGGCATTAGATTACATGCAGGGAAAGAACAAAATCTGGCAGTAATATTCATCTCCATTAACCCAGAATACAGGCTGATATGATTATAGCAGAGAAAATACTCTCTCTATTTCTCCAGGAAAAGCTCTTAATAGACCTGGGCTAAATTGGTTTGTAAAACCAAAGACTTCTTCAAGTGTGGATCTGCCCTCTCATTGAGTGCATTTGCTTTGGCTTTTGATACTTGTTTCATATCTTTTTAACCTTGGCAACTAACATGTTAAGGTATAAAATATTGCTAGGGTGAAAGATTGTGTTTGCAGCTCCTAAGTTACTCTGTGAGTGCAGTCTTAGTAGTGTAAGCATAATGCTGGAGTAGAGCCCATGCATGCTTTGCTTCTACCTCTTCTCAAGAGCATCACTGAGATCACAGTCCCAGCAAAACTCCCCCTGATGTCAGTGATGACTAGATAATGTCCCCTTAAACCATCCCTCCGAGACCCTAAATCAGCTATGTGCTTAAGCATGTGCTTGGCCTGAAGAACACTGACTAGTGAGGATGTTCAGTCCAAACCCATTCAAGAGAGTGAAGAACACCAGGGAGATGGTCACTTCTCAGCCAGATTAACTTTCTTTCACCCTAACTGCTCGGCAGGCTCTCTTCAGCCTTCTGTGCAGCTCATTACTTCTTGCATCATTTTCATCTTGTCATTCCCCATCAGCACAATGACTTCTCCAGAGATGGTCTCTCTCTGCCCTCCAACTTCTCCTCTCCCAGCTCAACACAGTCAGACAGCTCCTCTCCTTCCGCCAACATTATGATTCACTTACTGTGTGGAAAACAAAACCATATGGAACACAAGAAAAGGCCATTTATCTCAAAGTCTATCAAGATGTGAACATCTCACATCAAGGATTCAGTTCAGCCAGGCTTTCTTGCACGTGTTCCTGTCATCTCTTTCCACCAGAACAGCCAAAATGATCCTCTTAGCTTGTCATCTAGTTTGGACTTAGCATGGCCCTGCATAAAAAAATGTTCAAAGGAAAAAAGAAAAAAAAAAATCTTATTATATCTTTTCCCTTGTTCTGAGAAGCCACCTGTGCTAGCTTTCCCTTTGGAGACTGCTATCTGGTGGGGGAAATTGTTATCATCCCAAGATAAGGCTATAGTTCAGTTAATGCAATGTGCATACAGCCTGGCAGAGAAGTTTGTTCTGTGTTCACTAATAAGGTGCTACTCCCCAAGTGGCTGAGAGAGGGTGATATTATTCAATTAAGGGCTGCTCTGAGGAAGGAAGACCAGAGGATGGAGTCCCAGTAATGCCAGCTGTTCAGGTGGTTGAGTGGCAGCAAGCACAGCACATGGCCCAGGACACTTCTCCGAGGTGCCCTGGTCGTTCCTCAGCTGAGGAAGACCTCAAGCATGTAACTAGGTATTTAATGCTCCTTATCTGATATTGTGTCCCTGCTTCCTTTCTGCAGTCCCCACCAACAAATTAAAATGACAGCTCATTTAATTTGGGGTTGAACGCCTCCATCTTTCACACTTCTGGAGAATTAAGAGATAGGGAGACCTCTGAGATGTGGCTCTGGTGGACGTCCTGCAGAGTCTGCCGGTACAGTTCTGCTTTCTTCCCTGGGATTGTAACGTATTCGCTGACGGATTTATGCTGCAATTGGAAACCAGAACCCAGGACACACTGTTCTCTGGCTTCACACTATAAACATAAATACACTCACATAGCTGTTTGTATCTGGTTCTTTCTATCTACACAAGGATTTTATTATCTCTCTAAAATGGTCCTGAAGGGGAGCGAGAGACTGGCAACAAAAGGATGTGCTCAAACAGGAACGAGAACAAAAAGGAGCAAAGGGCAGAAGGCTGCTATGAGACCAGGTGAGCGAGAGCAGGCAATTAATGGCAGGTATCAAAGTGGCTGTTGGAAATCGCATGTTTTCCTACAAGGGCTCATCTTTTGAGTTGGAGCTGCCTTCAGATCACATCAGAGTCTCTCTGGTCTGATGTGCATTTTTAACATGGAGAAAACTTTTTCCCATCTCCAGTTTTGAACTTTGCAGAATAAGTTGCTGAGTTAATGACAGGCCTTTAAATTGCTTCGTGTTGTGGAGCAGTGAAGTGTGTAATGTGGAAAAAAAATGCAAGCAATTATGGTTTAAATAAACCTCACCTACCATGTTATTAGAAACTACCTGAGATGAGATTTCAGCAGTGTTAAATTCATCTTCCAAACAAGTTATCCCAGCTCTCCTGCGTGAGAAACCAGGAACCAGAGGCTTTGCAAAGTGTGGGAAACACTGAGTAATTCCAGGCAGGCAGTACTGAGCTCTCAGCTGCTTCCTTCGAGTCCTCACAAAGGCCTCATATTCAGGTCCTGGTTTGTTGTAACTTTGCCCCTGATATACCGAGGGTCTTTTGGTTGTGCTGAACTAGACGAGGCAAATGAGGGGGTGCCAAGAGGGGGAACAAAAAAACAATTGAAAGGAGCTTACCTGATAATGTGATGTTTGTGATGACTAGAAAAAGTCCATACTAACTCCCTGCTATCTACCCAATCTGGACTTAGTGAAGAGTAAATGTTTTTCACATTCCATCAGCCACAGCCATCCTGAAGAAGCCAGGGTGATTTGCTTGCATAGGCAAAACTATTGCCATCTTTCAATCACTGCTCTTGGAGAACTGCTCAAACTATCATATCTCAAATGATTCCAGCTGTTCTCCACTCCCTCAGAGATATCATCAGAAAGTAGTGGCTTACACTGAGATTACTTTAATGATATCAAAGGGTGTGAAAGAAGGCTGCTAATTAGTAAACCCTCAAGGTACAAAGATATAAATAGCCTTGGAGCAGTGAGAGCAGATCCAAATCTGCAGTCTAACATTATCTTGGAATGAAAGCATTACGTGTAGACTGATTTCACTAGAGAAGAGTGATTGAACTTTCCTGTTGAGCTGAAGAGTAGGGCTTGTTTTGATTGATAAAGCTCCTTGTCAGATTGTGCAGTGTATCATCAATTTATTGAGCCACCTGCCGAGCCTGAACCAGCAGCAGCAGTGGCAAGAACTTAGTCTGGGATGAGCAATCATTTTGGAGGGAAATTACTGTACTTGTTAAAATAAATAAATAATATAACACCTATCCCAATTTCCTTTGCCAAAAGTTAAAATGCTTTTGGGGTCCAGCCAAAAGGCAAAAATTGTGATAAGCAGCTGAAATTCATCAACCAAGAATTTGCTAGAAAAATAAGCTTGTCCTCTCCAATACAGTCATGGCAGAGGGGAAATGTCAGGGCTGGGAGAGATGGAAATTACAGCATTGCCCATTCTTGGATTCTTTGCATACTCAGGAGCCACATCTCATAGCTTTGGTGACAGTTCATTCTCTATTTTCCAGCACAACTGCAACTAGAAACCAGTCAGCTGCTCTTAAGTGGCCATCCTGTGTTTTGATGCAACTTACTGTGCTCCTCCACACTTTGCTTTCTGTAGGGATTGCTTAAGGATTTTATTTTAGTCCTATGCTGTGTCTCTTGAACACAACACAAACCAGCCCCTTGCAGTGGCTTGACAGCATTATCACCCTGTGATAAACTTGGTTTTAAAGTGAAGGTCTTAAGGGATGAGGGGGAAAAAACACAGAAACTAAACCAAGATTCCCTTCAAAATACCAGCCCAGCCGTAAGTGTGGACTTGCACAGCTGTTCCCAAAGGCAGGACCGGAGCACCGCACGTAAGGAGCGCTTCTGCAGGACCACACAAGTTTACTGCTATTCTTAAACCCTAGCCTCGCAACTGGGAAACTCCTGCCAAGTTGTTTGAGACAGTGGCACCTGGGAAGTATTATATGAGTCTGTATTGCATCATGAGAACCCTATTTGCACTTAATTACACATCTCCCTCCCTCCCCCCAATATAACAAGGGAGACAGATGCTGCATCTACAAAGTGGGAAAGAAACACAGTTTTTAAGTGGAGTCTGACAGCCAGAAGCCCAAGAGCAGGCTTCAGACAAGATCCCAGCAATGAAGATCCTCACAGAACTGAGCAGTTCAGACTGGCTGGCTGTAGCAGTGATTCCCATGTATCCTAATGCAGCTGGGATTCAAGCAGGTTGTCTTGCACTCCTGCCTCCTTGTGCTGAAATGTTGGTGGAGAGGTCCTGATCTCCCTTGGTCCCTCCCTGAGAGCCCATCTCACAGCTGAAAGTCTGGATGTTATCTTCACAGACCTCCTGCTAAGTGTTTTGTACAGTGTTGATCATAACAGCCCTACCCAAAGTGCATTAAGATGCCTTGCGAGGATCACCCTGTGGGTTCCACTGGTGCCTCTCTATTTGGGGCAGTAGGTTAACAGGCACCAATTGGACTAACAGATCTTCTAACACAGACTGCTCTCAGAGATGGGTGATGGGGAGGCAGGAAAGACTCACACCAGTTTTGTTGGCCCAGGGCATGTAACAGCAGCATCACCACGCTGTGTTTAACAGGAGCAGATCCCCTGTAAGCAGACGCAGCTGGTAGGTGGGCGCAGATCCATCCCCAGCTAACACCCACATGAGGCCCAGCCTGTTTATTCCCTGGAATGGCTGAAGACAAGATATTTCTATTTCATAGGGCAATCCTGGGGTGTACTTACAGCCAATGTGTAAATCAGTCTTTTTAAAGCAATTAATTGGAAGTGTGAGTCTCCGGGAGCATTTCTAACTTGGGCTCATTACTCACGGATGTGCTGTTGTGTGTACTTAGGGGCTTTACCCTTTTATCCTCCCCTCATTTACAAGTCAAATCTCTCATCCTCTGCCATGTAATCCAAGACAGGAAATATCTTTTCTGTTTACATCAGGCCATGGTAATGCAGTCACCAATCTGGCACAAGGCTGGGCTGCTGTCAGGGGGTGATCCTCTTTCCACTGCCCTTTTCCCATCAGCTCCCTCGCCCTGGCTCTGTAATTTGTGGGTCTGGACTTAATTCTGTAGGTTCTTTAAAGAAGTCCCGGAAGGTATGATGGAAGAGTATGTTTATTGGATGTGATATAGCTGAGTAAGTAAGGTGAATGGCCCTTCACATGTAGAAAATGCAAATTTGGCAAGGAAACTTTCTATTTACCTGGTTCAACAATTTTGCAGACAATGATTATTGTCTTGGCTGAGAAATGGAGTTCCTCCCTATTTTGTATTGACTGTTCATCTGCATGGACCCCACTTGACACAAAGTTTGAGTTACTGGAGATCACAGCAACTCTGTATGATGGCTTTCAGCACAAAATGGAGGGTCTTTTGTGGTTTCACTTTAAAACTTCTCTAATTAAGTCTGTCACTTATTTAGGCACATTCTGGATTTAAAAACAGGAGAAGGAAAATATACGAGAGCAAAGTCACAATTTAACACCCTTCAAAATATCCAGCGTCTTTTCAGATGATGGGTAAGTTCATTCTATAGGTGAATCATTAACACTTTTTCATATACTTTCATTTTAATGTGTATATGTGTATAAGCATCCCAAGCAAACACTGGGATGCTTAAGGAAAAAAACAAAACCAAAAAACCCAACAAAACCTTTCCAACAAATAGTTTAGCTTTCCTGTTTACTTTGACATGTGGTTTAAGCATGTTCTTCTAAATACACCAAGGCTAGTTGGTGTCTTGCCTATTTGGCACATTCAGAAAACATACATGTGTAGCTTTGCCACAGAAATGTCAGTCATTCGTACAATTAAAGGGTTTATATGCTGAGAAACATGGTGTCTTTATATAACACAAAGCACTGTTTACAATGCAATGCACATTGGATAATATTAGGTGAAAAAATATTTCTTTTACTACAATTTTAATTGATTTCTTCTCTGTACAGTTCTAGTAAGTTATCCCACATTCTCAGTTTTAAATGTGTTTCCCATTTTAATGAAGTGTCTAGTTTAATGATGTGTCTGTTTCAATGACGTGTGAATCCCAGTCAGAAAAAGCCACTTTACACGGAGATGAGAAGACTGTTTTTCCTCCCAAACTTTCAGGAGCTGTGTTGTGTGACCAAGTTCCCCTGCAAGGCAATAGCTCAGGTTTCCTTCTCTACTGGAAAAACCACCATGAAGATGATCTCATGGATATCTTTTTCTTTTCAACTCCCTCCAGAATACCTTAAACTGGACAGTAGGTGGAAGTTTCCATGATTAAATTCCTTTCAGAATTGGGAAACTGATATTCATTCACATTCAAGGCTTTTTAAATCTAATTGTGTGTCATCCGGCTGTTTAATTATTCAATAAGCTGTGGTGGCCAAGGAATGTAAAATGGAATTGCTGTAAAATAGCTGTAGTATGAGATGGTCCCTATAATTGATGTTGCTTTTGCTCAAACTTTCTCACAACTTTTTGGCACTGAATTAATTCTGTTTTTCACATTAATAACTGGGTAGTATTCAGCAGCGCAAAATCTCTTACCTTGTATTATGGATATCTTTCCTTGTGAGGGACAGGACCTACTATACTTCAAAGGGAGTTTAATTCATCTGTGACATGGGCAGGCACTTGTCAGAAAGAAGGCTATTTTAGTGGCTTGAACAAAAAAAAAAAATAAAATAAATTGAAACTTCGTGGAAAACTGTTTGGATCCTGCTGGAGCTGGAAGGCAGGAGTCTCTGCAGGACTCTGTTGGACGTCACTTCTGGTTACACATGTGCCAAAGTATTTTGTGGAGCTGGGCCCTCAAAGCATGCAGAAACACCCACACACTTCCAGAGACTATCCAGGGACACAAACACTTTCCATTCTTCCCCCAGAGAAACTCGCCTTGTCCTCGCCTCGCTGAGAAGCGTAACCTCAGCAGCAAAGACAACTTTGCCTGGATGACAGGGTAGACATGGTAGAGCTCGCCCAGCACTCCCAGCATGTGAGGAACAGAGCACCACACACCCGTCAGGGAGCATCTGAAGGTGGTGGGTTTTCCTTTGGCTGCAGGACACATTTCCTGAGGCAGCTGAAGGATTTCCGGACTCTTGTTTTATTAGTGTTGTTCCAGCCAGAGTCTGCAGGCATCTCATCCCAAATCAGCTGCATACAGTTGGAGCAACGCAAAGGACTTTTTTTAGAGGCTGTGCTTGTTTCCTAAAGCCAGAATAAAATGGTAGCCTCCTCTGAGCTAGGAGAAATATCTATTAGATGTGCATGAACGTGTGTGTTGCTCTAAGAACAGGCAAGAAAATCAACTGTGACTCCTGTTCATGCTGCAGGTACAAGGGAGGATGGACAGAGGCTGAGTCCTGCCTGGATGCTTTGATTGAACAATAAAATGGGTTAGGTCAGGGTTTTCTGCACTCATGATCTTTCCAGGTCACTCAGCAAGAGCTGGCCTGCAATCCTGCTCTCTCCACTGCAGCACTGAGGATGATGGTGGAGGTTTTGCTGCTCCGTGAGGCACAGCAAGCTGGGGACGTTCTGCCCGGCCAGCAGGAAAGGAAAAGTCCCATGGTGCAGGGCTCTCTGCTGAAAAACTCATCACAAAGCAAACCCCAAGTCCTGCTTAAAAAGATTTGATTCATCTGCTTGCTTGAATTTGTTCTTTCTGTTGTCTGAGGTGGATCACCTGTGTCTTCAGGCACACAGCCAATGCCTGGAAAGAAGGGTGCACCTTGATTGTGCAAAGCCCTGGTTTGCTCTGTGTACGGCACGCTCGCACAGCACTCGATGCAGCACTTCCAGTCTGGCCTGAAAACTCCAGTCTCCATCATTGGGTGAGCTGAGTGTGGTTTTGCTGAAGCAGGTTATAGGGTGAAGCCACCCCGAGTGCCAATCCAGCAGTGCTGCTCCACAGCCGCAGTGCAGGTGGTGGCACTGGCAGTGGCAGGCTTCACACTGTGCCCAGTGCCAGCACCAGCCCCGCTTTGCCAGAAGCCAGGGGAGCCTGGACTGGCCAAAAAATCACTTGCCCTTGAGTATTTCCAGGGAGGATTCTGTGTACCCACCCAGTTTCTCCCTGCCTGCTAGCCAGTGTAATCTGTAGGATGGTGACTCCAGCCTATGTTGACTTGGAGAGGATATTTATCTGAAGTTTATGTCAATTTTTTGAGAATACCTGGGTAAAGTTTCCTTTTTCCTTGAAAGAAAATAAAAGTGTGTGCATTGAAAGATGCAAAAGACATTCAGGAAACTCACAGATCATTGTTTCAGGCAGGCTGAGCAGAGCGACTGAGTTAAATCATTGATAGCATCTGTTTTGATTTTTGAGTTGTTTTAAATTGTATAGTTACACTAAACAATTTTGAGTAAAGAAATCTTTCCTAGGTAGCTTCCAATTTATTCCTTTGTTTTCTCAATCAGTATTGCTATGCTCTGTCAAACACCAGTGCAGTTGTGTGACTACAGCTAGAGGCTTTTAGCTGGACAGACCAACATTTTCTCATAATGCTGCAAATATATATATAAAAATAAATATATTCAGGGACAGTTTATCTAATAAGAATCTACAGCACAGAGGGGTTTCTGGAGTCATCTTCAAAGTGTATGCTGATGTTTTTAAAATGACCTATGAATGTCTCTCTAGCTTGCTAAGAGTCTAGAGGAATTTTCAATATGATAAATTTGGGTTATTAAATTACTGTTGGAAATGTGGAGCTGACCTCCAGTGGCAAATATTTCTGTGAAAACCTTGGCAAACTTTTCATTTGGTGAACTTTCCTCTGTTGTTTCTTTTCTAAAATCAAAATAAACAATAGAAATATATTGGATGAGGCAAGAAAACAAAATAAGCCTATTTTGTCTCATTTTCTGATAACCAGTGCAGCCTAAATGCTAAGAAATGGTGGATACATCTACTTTTAGCAGGTACTCTAAGTCCAAGATGCCTTTGAACTTGCATGTAAAACAGGATGAAATCACCATCCCCTTTCTCCTGATTTTGGCCAGAGCTGGTGAGAAAAAGCCTCCTGTACCAGCGTTTCGTTGTGCAATGCTGACTGATGGAAATGCAGTGGATTCACTAACGCTGTGATGGGAAGAGGTTCCTGGGATGGATTTTGGGCTCAGAAAAGTGGGATGAGTGGGGGTCATGCAGGAGATGGGCACCCAGAGCTGTGACGCTTCCCTGAAATGTGCCTGGGTTAGGACCTGCATGGGGATTTCCATCTCCTGGCTGTCATACTGATGACCAGATTTTACTGCCAGGAGCTCTGCTCTGGTGAATGCTGCATTGCTTATAGAAATTAAGCAGTTCCAGCAGGAGTGAGTTACAAAAAAAAAAGCCTGGGATGAGCAGAGAAAGGACTTGAACCCAAGCCTCTTGCACTGAGATGAGTACTCACATGCATATGTTTTAAATGAAAAAGACAGTTTTGACTTTGACCATTAATAAGCCCAGCCCATAGAGATGGCTCTCTACAAAGTATTGTAATTTGGCCCTTTAGTAATGGCCTCCAAAATTTAAAGCATTTTCCTTCATATTCTCCAAATAACCTCTTCAATTTCCAGACTTGGGACACTAGAATAAAATCTTTACAACCCTGCTGCCCTGGTGCATGTGACATTTGTTTGACATTAATACCCTGCGACCAGATACCCATGTGAAAAGCTGGCTGTCTCCAGCAGTGCTTGACCTCTGCAGCACAAGTTGCTGGAGAAACCCAGCCTGATTATTGATCCCGTGACCATCTCTGGATCCCATGGGTACCCTTCAAGGCAAAATCCTGTCTCTGGCATTTTTCCTACGCAGAAAGGCCCCAAGGTTCAGTTCCTTAAACCCAAACTTCATGCTAGAGTAGTTACACACCTCCAGTCATTTTGTGAGAGCTCATTAGCCTCAAAAAATAAAAAAGTCTGATTATAAAAAGGCAACCAAGGACCATTGGAACAGCAGAGATACATTTTAAGCACAGGAAATGTTATTTTTAAACAGCTTGAGAGGGTTAAATCAACAAAATCCTAAACTCCTCCCTGCAGACCCTGTTCCCATCTCCATGGAAGCAGAAGGTCTGGACAGTGTCCCCAGGCCAGATCACACATCCTGCTGTCTGAGCTGTGACTCCTCGGACGTGCCCGTGGAGCGGCTGTTAGCAGCCTGGCCCCTTTTCACACTTGTTTCCTGGAGTTACGGCTCAGTCCAAATCATCCAGCAGTGGATCCACTAGATATCAAATCCTGAAAAAAAAAAATAATCTTTGATGTTTCACGTTAGCATGGTGCAAGAAAACTGGGAGGCCAGATCACAAAATACAGATTATAATGCAAAATAACAATTACAATATAAAATACAGCTTGGTGGAGGGGGAACATGAAGGTCTACAAAACCAAGCTAAGATCTCTGTTATCTGTACTGTATTTCCTAGTAGTAGGAAATGCTGAGATAATTCTAAAAGCAAAATAATAAAGCATGACCCGGGTCAGATCCCTGAATCCTGATGTTCCTGATGTGTGGGAAGCAGAATTACAACTCTGTCATGCACCCAAAGTCCATTTCTTTGCAGCAAGGTAATCAGCAGTTTTGTGGTCACGAATTAAAGCTGAAACAATACAACCCTTCTGCAAATGCAAGCAGAATATACTGACACGTACAGGGCACTGTGTTTTACAGTCACTTAACTGCTTTCTGCTCACCGCAGGAAAACACGCAATTTGCTCATTGTTCTGCCATGTGCTCCATAGCATTGAGAGGGGTGATCGTTGAAAAAATGGTAATAACTATGGAGAGGGGAGTGCAGCTCCAATTTCGTGCTTCAGCTTGCCAAGATTTGGGGAGCTGAGTAAGCACTGTCCAGGCTAGGAGTGGACAGAGAGCAGATCTGGTTATCTTATATATTGAGTGGAAATACCCCAAGGGGAACTGCAATCTGAAACTAGCTCAAGTGGTTTGGCACATAATGTGACATAACCTTCACATCAATAGCATCACCCATGAGATGCAAAACAAAGGCCATGCTATTGTATAAAATATTTCTTCCCTCTGGGCAGAAATGGATCTTGCTTCCTCACTGCTTGCCAGCTACCCAAGTTGTTTAGTAATTGTTTAACTTCACGCTGATGAATGAATGGTAAAACTGAACCAGAGCTGCAGAACACAGTTCAAACAGCAAGATAAAAAGGATGGATAATGCATGGATAGCAGTGTCCAGAAGTGAAATGTGAAAACACTGATAAATGAGAGTGAAGTTTCTAAATGGCAAGAAAGCAACACATGGAATGGATAAAAATTGAAGTGAAACATAGGGGGGGTAGCACTATGTGGTCTTGTTTGCCACGTGTTGCTGATTTGCTGGACATTTGAGGGAAAATTTTTGAGTTTCCCATTCTGCATCACTGATGGAAGTATTACTCTTTCTGCTCCAGAGCCAGCCCAGAGGTCTGACTTTTTGGGTACACCGCCAGCCTCACCGGAGATGGGTCAGCCCTTTGGAGCATGCATGGGTTGGGCTTTATACTGTTAGTGAGACTTTTAGGTTTTTTCCTAGTCTCTCCTGTGATACTCTTACTGAAGTTTAAGTTTTGCTTTAACTTACTGTAAGTTCTTACCAGTTTTGTTCTGGATGAATTTTATTCTTAATCAAGATGGTTAAAGAGAGTTAACATCTACACAGGAGGGAGGGCTGTCTGCAGGGGGCTGACAGGTATGTACCACCTTGGGATCAACAAGGCACAGGCATCTGATGGGTTCAGGATATACTCTACAAGGGATGCGGGAAAGAAACTTTCCTCTATGAAAAGTAATATGTTTAAAACACTTAATGTTCTGCTTTGTGTATTTCCCAGCCTGGAAGCAGTGGAAGATGAGGACCCATTGGCTCATAGACGTGACCAGCAATGTGATGCATTAACTCTTTTTGTCCTGTGGAGACGAAAATTGGGTCATTTTATGATCATTTATGCCTAGATGGCTGTGCATGGCTGTCTGTGAGGCAGAGCAGCTTCTTTTGCAGGCAGTGCTGTCACTATCAGTGGGAGTGCTTCCTGGGCAGAGGACAATTCAAAACTACCTGTAGTAACTAGTAATCCAGAGACTTGGGGACATTTCCGTGTTATTTTATATTTCATTGAGTTACACGCTCAGAGTTTAAAGACTTAGAGGGGACTGTTAGATCATCCATCCTAGTCCCCTCATACCTCAGGCTGTTTAACTTCACCCATCCATCCCTCTGAGAAGCAGGAAACCTGTATTTGGTTTGCACATGTCTTCCAGAAAGGCATCTAGTCTGGATTTAAAGATACCAGGAGACAGATGATCCATCACTTCATTGGTAGTTCATTTCAAAGGTTAATCCTCCTCACTCTGAAAATGTAATGCCTTATTTCTCATCTGAATTTGTCTGGCTTCAGTCCCTAGCCAGCCTTTCTTGCTGTCTTTCCTCATTACCTCATTATTAAATAGCCTTTACATGTTTGGTATTTTCTCCCCAGAGTTTCTCCTGCCCTGTAGTCCAAGCATTTCTAAATCTTCTTCAAAAGAACAAGCTCTGTATGCATATACTGAGCAAGAACTTCCCTAGTGCTCAAGTCACTGTGCCCTCCTCTCCAGTAAAACACCTCCTGACTTTATACATCCTTCAGAAGTCAAACACCAGGGCTGTCCGTGGCGTTCTTCCCTGCTTCGCATACCCGGGAAAGGCTGTGCCCTCCTGGCAGAGCATCTTGGGACCATGCAAGCCCTTTTTACTGTAGCATCCCTCTGGAGGTGCCTGTCTTCCAGTCCTTGTTCCTAGCTGTCTGCATTGGATTTGGCCATGGCAAAACTCGTTTTATCTTATCAAAGGAAACAAGACAGGTGACAGACTTCTCTCTCCATGTCTACCATACTGTGAATTCTCAGTTTGCACCCAGATGTTATCAGTGATATTTTTTACCTCTAATCAGAAGTTTCTAACCAGCTTCCTCATATTTTTTTTTTGTAATCAGAGGCTGCAGCAAAATAATGCACTGTGTGTGTTTAGAAAATACTTTTTTAATAACAGGAAAGAACTTGATAACCTTGAGCCATGGGGGTTCTTTGTATTTTTTCTTTCAGTTTTGTCTTTATTTTGACAGTGACATCTCTATCTGCTCCATAGGCTGTTGCATGGAGAGCAGCTCCACCCCGACCTGGGGTTGGTTCTGAGGTTACGAAAATTTACTCACCGATTCACTCTATGCACTGTAGCTTTTGTGAAATGGATTCATTTAGAAGTTTAATTACTGGAGATTAAATATATGACAGTAGAGGTAAACTGGAACATAATACTGATGCTCAGCCAACCTTGAACTTGCATGTTTGACTCGCTCAGCAAAACCCCATCAGATTTGTAGAACCACCAGATTTACCTACATCCATTTTCAGGTTGGTGTTTGTGGGAGCTGGCTTTTGTTTCTGTGATTTACGTGATGTTGGAGGATTATGTTAAAAGTACTTAAGTCTGCATCTCTTTTTCTTGGCCTTGAAAAAGTGCCCAGCTATGGATTAAAGAAAGCTAATACTATATACACAGTGGCCCTTTATACAATTTTTTCAAGATGCTTTTTCATTTTTATTTTGCTAACTAAGGCATAACACACATGGGTCAAAGCCCACTTTCAGCTTTACTGTGTCATAAAAAATTATGATAGTTGTTGGAGAAGGATGGAAATATGTACATTTAAAAAAAAAATAATAAAACCAAGCAAACAAAAAACCCAGAAAAACAAAACAGAAAAACGATAGAGCCAAATAAATTCCAGAAGGCAGAAATGAAAGCTGTGACAAAAAGGGTTTCAAACTGTTTTAATTAAATTTCATAATAAGCTCAAGAAATGACCCATACTGATTGTGAGGAAGCATTCTGTGACAACTCAAGCACTCTTTATTTTCCCCAGGCTGATAGTGACTGTAGATGGATCTCACCCATCCACTTGTTTGACTGCTTATTTGCTCTGAGAGCAGCTCATATCCCAGCCACTGGCCAGTTCCCACCTGGGAACATTTTACATGTGTGCATTTGGTGCACGAATGGATTTACAAACTAATATCCACCTGCATCTGCTGCAGAGGTTGGGAAGAGTGTGTGTGGCTAACCCTGCTCACCCAGGGCAGAGAAGGGGTGGGGTAGCTCTTTGCCCCTGTGCATCTCTTTTGATGGAATTGGAAGGTCTCCAAAGGCACATTTGAAAACATCTCCCCTTTGGGATCATAGAGTGACACTGAGATATTAACTTGTTCATCCACTAGAAAAGACCAGCTGTGTCTAGACTACTCCCTGCAGATACCAATCCAAGTTGAACCTGATTACTGAGCTGTTTCACCTGCCTAAATGATGTACTCCAGCGCTTAATGAGCACTACTGCAGGGAAGCAACCCACAGCTCACCCACCTGTGGTGGAGTATTAGGAATATGGAGTAAGGAGCTGGCCACGTGAAGCTCCTTAAAAGCACTGATGAGTCAACTCCCACTGTTTGCTGGCTGAGGAGGCTCTTGGGAGGCAGTGTGGGCTGCAGAGATCCTGTCCTTTACTCATCTCCTTGTAGATGTTCTGCAGGGAGTCCAGAAGGTAGGTGGGGACCCTCTGTGCACCAGCATGGTCAGTCATGGGGAGGAACAGGAAGGATGCAAAATTTGAGTTATTTGTACTGATTGTTTCCCCACCACTAGCATGGGTATGTACTGGCCCTCCTTGGTGCAGAGGACCCTCTTACACCAAGGGTGGCTGTACTCACTGCTCCTGGACATGCATTACTGTGCCTTTCTACTGACAAAGCTCAGGGGCAAACAGTGAGCAGGTAGGATGTTTGCTGAGTGTATTTAATTTCTGCTCTATTTCCTAATACAATTTTAACTGGCTGTCTCTCTGCCATTCTTTTCCTGCTTCACCTGAAAATACAGGGCTAGCAGTTGGTACAGACACATGTTGTTATACCCCCACTGATTTCATTATCCCACACTGCTTTAAACCAGTACAGGAAAGGCTTTTAAAACAGAAAGAAAAAGAAAGCCAGAAAGGATTTAGCATGCTATGCAAAGTGACATGCTCTGACACAGATCAGTTCTGGCATTGGGTTGGAGCAGAAGTAGAAAGGATTGGTAGGTCCCTCTTCTTAAAGCTGGTTCTTGTGCCACTGCCATGGTGACACAGATGTCTCTTGTGCTCTGCTTGTGTGTTATGCACACCCTGAATACTAATGCATAATTTTCTGGGTATGTAATTAGAAAATCATGAGTTCTTCCAACATTTTCCAGCAGTCAAGCTAACAGTTAATTTTGAGAAATGTGGAATCAACTGCTGTATCTCTGGATCCTGGAGCACATCTCTCCAAGAGACACATTTCTGGAGACAGCAATATACCACAGACGTCATTTTTCAAGGAAAGAACAATAGCAGCATCCTCATACATCAGGGAGCGCTCTTTCATGTGGTGAGGTCGGCACCAACCCCACCGCTCGACAGGAGATTACACATCAGTTCCGAAGCACCAAATGCGTGAAAATAAATCAGTGTTTTGCCCTGCTCAGCTCCCTGCACCCAGCAGGTCAGAGCTGGGCAGCCAGGAGAGTCTCCAGGCTGCTGGATGGGGCAGGGGGGTCCCCAGCACCTCCTCAGCAAGCTGAACCCCAACTGCAGACATGACTATTATGGTTATTTTTAATATATTGCAGATTCTCACTGTATCTTTTGGCACACAAAGCCCCGAGGCTCTTGCATGCTCCTTGGTTCAGCACAGATTGCTGGAGTGGGCTGTGTTGTGACCTTTATTTGCTGGGGTGGCCCCTGAGCACACGCAGAGCCTGTGCAAAGGATGCAGGATCACACCTGCAATCTTCATGGCTCAGAAGAGCATGAACTTGAGGCGTACTAGGGACAGCTGAAAATAATTACTTTCTAACTCATGTACTGGAGACTGGCCCTTAGAAACCGTTTGATTTGTGTGAATAAGTTTCCTAGGAATTCTAATCAAATGTTGATGTGATGAACCATAGGACTTCTTCCTACAGTTCTGTGGCCTTTATGTCGCCATGTTTTGAGCCAATTTTTACAATTCACATTGATATGCCAAGGAAAACTTCCTCGACAAACATAGTTCCTGCATCTGTGCAGTAGTTAGTTTTCAAAGTTAAACATCCCCGCTGTTACACATTTTTTTAGATGCCAGCAGTGATTACACATAACTGTGGGCTAATTGCTTGTACAATTTCAGTTTTTACCTTGCAGCTGCCTTGAAATTTACAGCTGGAACAACAGGAACAAACACCATGCTCTCAGAAAATACAAATTAGTCAAAACCAAAACAAAACTGTTTTTTCTTGTATTCTGTTTGCAGCTGTTTATCCCAGAATCAGAGAGCTACTTACTTTCCCTCCATCTGAACCTTATAAACAGACATCACCCCAGTCTGAGGCAGCATATATTCAATGTCAGCCCAGAGCTCAGCAAAGGCACCTTCACTGCTCACATTTATGATTATTGTTGTGTATCTCAAGGATTTTCTTTTAATGCAAAGGATGCTGAACTCTTTGGTTAAAGGATTTGTGTGATTTGTGTATTTTCATGTCTTTGATATGGTTGTTCATACCAGATTTATGCAAACAGGACTCTATTCCTACTGTAATTCCTGCATGTACACCTAGGAATCAACTGACAGGATTGCAAACACATCAGGGAGTAGCTGAATTGTAAAGCCCATCATGCTGCAAGTACTACCACTCAGTTCCTGACTGGGGCATGTAAACCATGGTTTGGAAATCTTATGTACAGTTTTTTTCATCAATAGCATGTGTAGTGTTTAAAAAAAAAAAAAAAAAAAGCACACTGGCACACCCCCAGAATGATTCCTCTTTGGGGCAGCATTGCTCAAGGGTTAATGTCTTTCTCCAGGGAATGAATTTCTGTATTCCCTGAGCTGACTGTCCTTAGGACAGGATGCCCAGACAGCAGGATGTGTAACCTCTTTTTAGCAGAGCAGCTGTAGCTGACACTCCATGTGGTTCCAGCCTGCCCTGGCTTCAAAGAGCTCTCCCTGCCCAGGCACTGCCACCTGAAAGAGGGGGGAACCACCTTGCTGCCTTTTGCAAATTCTGGCATGCCGTTAGTGGATTCAGATGCTGGAACATGTGCTGATGCTGGAGAGCCTACATCACGCCTGCGGATGTTTGCTAATCCCAAATTTCAGAGCCTCCTTGTCTTGCCAGAACATCAAAGCTTAGCGGAGCATTGTAGCGCAGATGAGGAAACTACAAAGGGGCAGTACATGGCAGGTAATGGATTAGGGTCCTTCAGAGGAGTGAATGTTTGGATCAGGAAAATGATAGGTAATTTTGAACAGTGTGGGACTTGAGATGATTCCAGGATTAATTTATATCTAGCTGCTCGTTCTCTTGTCAGCACTTCCTCTGCCCCTTCCCCTGTATCCCCTATTACGAGTCTGCCTCCAGGTGCTGCTGGGCTCAGACCCCACACTGACTCCAGAGGCTGTCTGCTCTGTCGTTAGCAACTCTTCATCTTGCCTGTTCTAAAAACATATGGGGAATCAGTCCTTCTGCCCCATTTTATGGGGATGAATCCCCAAGCAAAGATCAGCAGGTGAGATCAGGCACACACATGCTCCCACAAAGGCTAGTGAATGCCGAAACAAAAGTAGAAATAAGTAACCAAATCTGAAGCCACTCTAAGAAACTCTGTTTTTAAAAACATTTCTGTGAGTAATTGTGAAAAGATGTTTTAATAGCCTGGGCCAGTTTTCATTCTAGGAATGGCCTCAAAATGAAATACTAAGCTGATAGACATGGAGAAATTAAGTGCAGTCTGGCTAAGCTGGGAAGTGGATGGTTAGACAGCATAGGTTGGGCTACAGTCACCTCTGCTCCCACCTCTCCAAAACCTCTTGCCCCTTGTTGACTCTTGAAAATCAACAGAGCCTCCACAGCCATGTCATCCCCATACAAAAGCCTTCAGCAAAGTTTCTCACCCCTCATACTGAGATGCTACACAAGTGCTGTAAATACTAAGGGGAAGGCTCCATCCTATTTCCCCATGGGAATTACTTAACTGTATCAAGATTTAGGATTTGCTGCGTAGTCCAGGTGCCTTTTGATTTGAGTTGTGGCTGTGTTAGTCACACAGGAGAGGAGGTAACATATTTCATTGGAGCTGCTGGGAATAGACCATGGCCAGGAAATGAGAAAATGTGGCTGTCCCTCACCTGCATTTTCATTGCTTTCTTCCCTCCACGCTCCAGTCTCTCCTAGCACATCAGGAGGCACTCAGCAGCCCCAGGAAAGCATTTGTGTATGTGCTATGCTCTCTCTGGAGACTGGGTTATACCTCACTACTGTTATTAGCAAGCAAATTTATTTCCTTAGCAAAAAATGAGAAGGCTTGTACTGCCATACTGGTGGCTCTAAAGCATTGACCAGTAGGTCATTGCACCCCACAGCACTGGCTAGTCTGTTTATTGCTTTTATTCTTCTCTCTCTCTTTTTGTCGTGAGCAAGAAATAAGAAACTGTCCTTTCCCCTACTTACCTCATTAAGACTTTAATAACTGAAAGCACATTTTTGGCAATTAAAGTTGGCAGTCATCAGGGTTTCTTTTTTTTTTTTTTTTAAAAAAAAAATAACAAGTCTGAACCTTTGCAGCAGCCTCAACAAAAAAAAAAAAAAAAAAAGATTTTATTTTCCTTTTTTTTTTTTTTTTTTGGAAGCTTAAAAACAGAAAGTCTCTGCCACTGTTGGGTAATGTTCTCGAGTGGAACAAATAACTTTCTATACAGTTAGCGAAATAAAGGAGTTTACAGTTTTTCCAGCTGTTTTCTTTGATGCAATATAAACAATAAAAACGATAGCCTGTGTTGGAAATGCTCCGTGCAAGCCACACAATTGGATTCCAGCATGATAAGGTTAGGTTTCTGCTGTCTGCTGCTGCTTGTTGTTCTTCTCAAATTTCTGAGTCAGCAAAAGCACAGAGGAGAAAACATGCTGATATCTTACCATCACCCATTTTCATTCCTTCCCCATGCCAGGAAGAATGCAATAAAATTGATGTAGGGACATGGGGAGTTACTGAGGAAGTTTTTGTGGTTTCCAGAGGAGAAGCACTGGGCTTTGCATTATGGGAAAAAAAAAAAACACCACAACAAAACCAAGCACTCTTGAGGCATTTCTAGAAATAAAAACTTGCAGAATAAGGGAACTTTTGTGCCTGTGTGTAAGGTGAACCATGCAAAGCAGGGTCCTATCCATCAGCACAGTGGCCACAAGTTGCTTGGATTGGCCCTTGCTGTGAAATGCTCCATGGATGGATGTAGCTGTGGGTGCCCTGCCCATGCTCTGGTTAGACATCAGGCAGCTCTGGTCTCAGATGAATCTGGTTTTTACTCATCTGCATAAACTATTCCTTGCAGAAGGCACAAAGCTGTGATTCCTTCCCCAACATATAGAAGAGGGATGGATGGTGAGCTGGAAGCAGGTGTGGAGTGAGAGAGGTGGAAGGAAGCTGTAGAGCACCAAGGTAGGTTTGGTGGTGCTGCCCCTCTGGCCTGAGAGCCATGCTGGAGTAAATCTCAGTTAAGGGTAGGAGTTGAGCTGGAGCACATACAGTGGCATGGTGCTAAAATATCATCCTGAAATAGCACCCAAAAAGCAACTAAGCACTACACATAGGTGGTAAGCATGTGGCTTGAGTATCTGAGCTAATACCTGCTCTGATACTGAGACAGTGCTCTCCATGTGGGAGTGAGCTAGTGGAAAGCTCAGTCAATCATGTCTGCAAGTGCTGCAATTGCACATGCCGATGAAGCATGAATGTTGCCAGGGACTTGAGCTGAAACATCCTCTGAAAAAGGATAAACCTTTCTAGAGCTCAGAATCCACTTGAGAGCATCTTGCTGAGAGAAAAACAATTGACAAAGTGAGTCTATTTTTTGTCCTAGGGCTGAGCTTTCTAAAACAGCCATGGCCTTTTATTAAAACCAAGGCAAAGCCATGGAGGGTCAGTACTGTTTCAGCTCCCGTGGAAATCCACTAGTCCGAGATGCCTTTACAGGTCTAGACATCACACACCTGCAGACACAGCAGCTGGAAAGGTACATTATTTGTACACTATTATTTTATTGTTGAACTTCAAGTGGAAAATCAAGTGAAAGATGGCAATGCTGCTAGCATCGGAGTCCACTCCTCAGTTACACGTTATCCTTCCATGATCTTGTCAGCTGGTGGGCAATGACAGGATCTGATGCTGGTTTTGTGCCAAGGGAAACCATCTGAAATTGTGCATAGCCTTGCAAAGAGATTTTTATGAATTACAAAGGTTTTTTCCCTCTATTAACTTACAACAAGCCTTCTCCTGCCTCCCCCACGCCTGTCTCTTTCAATGGCTGCAACGTCTGGTCATGCCCTGCTCCACAGAGAAGAAGCCAGGCATGTCTGAAATGTTTATAGTTGTCGTTGCCAAGATACAGGAGGAGGCTCACTGGGTCCATGTGCCAAGCTATTAACTACTGAAACTGAACCAAGGCAGGCACTGGTGTAGGCTGACAGGTCCCTTGCTAATGAGAGGACTGAAGGCAGCCAGCAGCTTTTTCTGAGCAATTTTTAGCCATTCCTCTGGGCAAACTAAAGTAGAAGATGACAAAATCCTCTAATATTGATGGTGCGTAACCATGCAGCTGAGAACAGAGAAATAGCTCTGGTGTTTTGATCTAGTTGGGATACTGGCATTGATGGAAGTTGTGAAGTGAAGTGTGAAGAGGATTCAGGAATGATGTTCTTCTCAGTCTTTCTGTCTGTAATCTCCAATTCTTGTTGAATCAACAGCTTCAGGAAAAAGAAACCAATAAGTAGAGCTGGGAGAGAAAAAGGCTTCCCATGCCCAAAGATTTTCTAGATTTCAGAGATTTTTCTGTTCTGCATCAACTTAAGCTCAAGTCCTCCCAAAGTTATGCAAAAGAAAAAAAAAAAAAAAAAAAAAAGGACTGAAAAAGGGGTATTCAGGAATAACAGAGAGCCTGAGGGCAAGGCCAGTTGCATGGGCTCTGGGGGGTGCACCTTGCTCTGAGTCATGGTGCAGGCTCTTGAATTTGGTTCCTGATGAGCTGCCCAGGAGGTAGGCAATTCCTTTCTCTACAGCAAGTCTCTCTTGGCCTTCGCTGAGGAACATTGGCCAGGAGCTGAGAAGCCTTTCGGGATGAAAGTCTCATCACCATCAATACCTTCCACAGAGTCTTTTGATGAGCTGACATCTTACAGTGTAGATGTTTCCATGGCAGAGTCCCAGCCTCTTCTAAATACAAAACTCTAACAGGTTTAGCAGCAGTATAAACACCAACTTTGATGAAAGATGTTCAAACAAATATTCTAATGTTGTCTCTCAGACTTTAATGGTGCTTTTATGGTATCGTTCTGTAAAGCAATACAGCAGTTTCCTGCCAGACTGCTCAAGCTTTCTATCACATACAGCTACTGACTGCAGTGCATTGAGGTTTGTAGCTAATTGCGAGATGCATCAGATCAGAAACCCTCTGATTGCTTTAATATCTTTATTTACCTCGGCCTCGTATGCTTATACCATGCACAGGGCATCAGATAAATTTATTTTGCCTAGTAACAGCTGTACAGGGGAAACTGCCCTGTAGACAAATTTCTTGGAGAAACTCCTGCAGCTCTTGCAGAAAACAATAGGTATTCTGTCATCGAACCCTTTCAAATGAGGTTGAAATAAACTCTGTTATAAAGTAATGATTCCTGCAGTGTTATCAGAACAGTGTTGTTAACATGCCACTTTATTGCCGTTCTGCCCATGACTTCAAGCTTCTGAAAGTGTTCATGCTTGCCTAAAACCTTTTTTCAATATACAATTTTTAATCTTCATGGCTGGATTCATCTTGGGTTTAAACATGACCTTCATGGCTCTATATCCAAAAAGCTAAATAGAAAAATCCCTGATATATCTTGTTCATTCTCTTGATTTTTACTTTTTTAAGAAAATAAGTCGATCCTAAATGCCTGGTGTTGTGAAAGACTAACAGTGACCAAGGTTGAATTATTTGTATAACCTTTGTTTAAGAAACCTGTGCTGCATTGTTTAAAATTAAACTTAATGTTATTACCATGGAAAATAGAAAGGGAAGCATTATTGCAAATACAATCCACCTAGAGAAATCCCAGATACTGGAAATCTGCCATCTGATTACTGCACAGATTGATAATGGAATGATTAATACAGAGACAAAAGAAAGTGCATAGAATTAGATTGGGGATACAGAAAAAAATCTTCAGGCTAAAAAGCAGCTAATGATTTTGAGTGTATTCTTCAGGGACGATGTATGAGAACCTAAGGATGGAAAACCTCACCCTGATGCTTTGAATAGGCATGGGCAGAGGAAATAGGAATTGCCAAAGCTGGGATATTCCTAGGAGCCATTAAGGTTATCATCATTGGTGTGTTTCACCCTGGAACCATGGGCAAGGGACCTGCCCCACTGGGGACAATAGCAGACCTCTCAGTGGGTGAGATTAGGGTCATGCCCTGGCAGAGCAAGTTTGCCCATTGAACTGTTCCTTTTTCCTTTCTGAATTATTGTTCATTAGTATCTCCTTCCTGCAGAGGCCTCTGGACTTTGGCTCAGCTGGCAAAGGGTGGGTTCGTAAGTCTATTCCTTTATTAAGCAGAACCTGTGACCTCTTTGCTGTCGCCATCATAAAGTGCTGCACAAACTGGTACCAACTCTCCTGCTAACCAGGAGTCTAATCTCTCCTTCCAGTGAGGAGTAGCTGTGCTTTGAGTGCATTTGTTAGCTTTGGCAAGATCAGTCATTTCTTTAATCTTACAATGAGTCTTTTTTCCTCCTCCAAATTTTTCTGGATCCTTTGCTAGAAGGATGTTGTAAATCACTCCAGAAGCTGGAGGAAAGGAAGTTAAGACACTCGTCCAACTTCTCAGCATCTATCTGAAATACCTCTTTTGCTCTGACCGATGTCAAGGATTTTCACAAATTGTTTTTAAGAAATGGACATGAATTTAATATCTTCCTTAATACTCCTTTTTTTACTCCCTCTAGCTGATGTGCGTGTTCCTTGACTCTCTACGGTGTGGCAACTCAGAATCAACAGTAACTGCATGGACACCTGTAGAAACTTGGCCTTGAATGTACTCATGGCCTCTTGGCAGGCCTTCTCCAGTTTATCTGGGATTGAACCAGCAGTAACTGGTTTTCAGGAAAGGACTAGTAATTTCCCTTTCCAAGCCGAGTGCCAGATTCTGACAGGACACAAATGCCTCTGCTGGAAGAAGACCAAGGCTCAAACTTGTCTGTCAACTAGAGCTGTACTGTGAGGCAGACACACAGGGCAGGATATTTCCATTTCCCTAGATCCCAACAGGGGTTATATCAAAAATTTTGCAATATTCTTTGCTTAGAGCATGATAGTCCCAGGGCTCATTTGCTCCCATTGCTCTGAAAGTGGAGTGCAAGGGGCCGTGGCTGGACCAAAGGCAGGTTCACCCCTTCGTGCTGGCCAATGCCTGACTCCGTGGGAATGGTGGAGCTGGCACCACCTCATGCCAGCAAGAGCAGGTCAGGCCCCTTGGCTGTAAAATGCTCTTCAGTGTCTGCTCTAGCTGCAGGTGGTGGGGACAAGCAGCTTGCTGGCTGTGCATTAAACCCAGCACCCCTCTTCGTGCTATTAAGTGTATTCTTCTGGGCTGAGTAAATTACCACTGGACATCTGTAAAACACATTTATGTGGCTAGGAGGTTTCTGTAGACAAAGATGGGTTAGCTCTAGCTACCCTCCCAGTTTAGCCCCAGGGTATGTTTCTGCTGTGAATGTCTCCAGTGACAAACAGCATTCCAGAGTTAACAAAAGGCAAGAGAAGCATTTTTGGTCTGTGTTATCCATTAGTTGCTAGAAGCTTGTGCCAAACAAATTCTTATTGTTACAGTTGATTTGTGTGTAGATATCAATGGATATACCTCTGAGAGCAAGGGAATTCTGTGTGTAGGAACCCATCTCCAACAGTTCACTTTTTTTATGGCTTTCCACGCACCGCGCTGGGTATTGCACATTATTAATACTCATGCTATCTGATTGCAAAACCCAGGGGCATATATTTGCTTTTCGTCATTCCTCAGACTTGCAAAAGTGCATTCATATGTTCCAGTTTTCGCGTGGTTACTGTCTTTATTGGCTTTGTTGGACCATTCACAACATTGTGTTAGGCATATATGTTTTTTGGAAGGATCAGCATCTTATTCTGACCTTTTCAAAAATAATAAAAAAGAAAAAGCTGTCTTAACTTTGGGACAGATGCAATTCTTGTGTTCTGTGTCCCTACAGTGCTCAGCTGTGGATTCCTCAGCCATGAATCCTGTACTTCTGTACTGCAATTATTTAAGGAACAACTACAAAATAGCTGTATATGAAGGCAGTAGAGGACAGAGAGACACACTCTACCCTTCTGAAAAAAGACATAGATTAAGAGCTCCTTCAGACGAGTGACATTGCTCACTGCACAGGCACCATGCATCATTGTTATGCTGAAATGCATACACTGAAAAAAATGATAAACATCATTAACAAATGTCATGAGTTCCTCATGGTGCAAGTAATTTTTCTAATTTTTAAAGATAATTTGAACAAAATGAAGCACTAAAACCTTTTCTATTGGCAAGGGCCTCTTAAAACTGGGAATCAAAATTACCTTCTAGCAACAGCTAATACTTGGCAAACAAATGTCTACTGAGCCCATTTGCTGGAATTATTTATGCATTGCTCTCAGTCTTTACATGAAATATATTGCTAACATAGCACTCATCTAATTTAAACCTGGGAGTGAAGCCATTGTGTATAGCAGAAGGTATGAGTGGGGGAAATCCAAAGATATTATTTTCCAGGCCATATTTGTTTTTAAATCTGAGACATGCTGCAATCTGGTTATTCCAAAGGGGGACAGGAAAAGGGAAATTTCTCAAGAAGTATTTTTATGAACCATGAAGATAAATCACCTCCTTCAGAGCTGAGTTTGCAGTAGTCAAAGGACCCATAATTCCTGAGCAGGGAAAGAACTCGGTGTAACCCCTGTTCTGCATGCCGGCCATACGCATTTGTTTAAAAGCTTAGTTCCTCCAGTACCTGGGAGAATCCTGGTGAAAGGGAGCACTAATGACATCTGAAGTTACTAACATGCTAATAAAAGTAAGTCTGCTGTTTCAAGTTGGTGGTGCATGAATCTTTTGTGATTAGAGGAAGAAGATCAACAGATAACATGATAACTCACAATATTTGCAGGGCACAAAGAAGAAATGGAGAACTGCACTGTTACGAACAACCCTCACTTCAGCTGTCCTCTGACATTTCAATTGCTTTGAGTCATGCCAGCACTTCACATGTGGACTTTAACCACTAAAGGGCCAAGCAGAAGCTGTGCTTGCTTCTGGTCACCCAGCTGGGTTTGAATGTGATGTCCCTAGGAGACAAATACGAACAGTCCTCTGAGGGCAACTTCCAGAGACATCCTAGACTGCAAGCCCTGTTTGCTCCTAATGCTGTGATGCTCCAAAGCTGCAGGGAGAGGCTGAGCAGGGCCTTTGGGAGGGGATAGCATCACTGCAGGAAGGTCCACACCTCTCCCAGTCTTCACACCCATTCCACTCTAGGTTACTGCTTCGGGACAGCCTGTTGATGGACACATTATCTTTTACAACTGGGCAAAGGGGCCCCTCTCCTGGAAGAGATCTCCCGGGGAGGTATTTCGTCTGCCATCCAATCCCTTCCTGCTGGCTAAGCTCAGCCAAAAGGCTTTGCAGCATTAACCCTTGGAGGCCTGATTCTCGTCAGATGTTTTGGTGACTTTGGTCAGGAACAGTTCTGTAGATTTTAGGCGTAAGTAAGCACAAGATCGTGTCTTTGATTTTGCTCTTTGGTGTCCACAGCTGAAAACGGGATTTAAAGTGCCAAAAAAATCAGGGCAAAAATAGAGAAAAGAAATGTGTAACTCATCTAAGGTACGAGACAGTGACAGACTATATAAAATGTTATTGTTCAACAAACACTGTCTCTAATAAACTCCATTTACTAGTGTTAGCAGCTTGGCAACTTGGAAACCCCAAACTCCAGTTAAGTAAGGAAACAAAAAGCAGAGCCATATGATGATACCCATAAACTACGCAGCTGGTTTCTGTTTTAAAAGATATTCTACTTTCCATATTAAATAAAGCTGCTTAGAGTGCAAAAAAAACCATATGGCTTTCTAGAAAATGAGAACCAAATTCCAAAATAAAATAACCCTGGCCATGTACACCCATTAAAAATAAAAGTGTGCATTTTGTCTAACTAGCTACTGTAACATCAGAGATGAACCCACCTTGGTGGAGCAAGTTGGGGAAGAGCCTTCTGCTTCTGTTCCCAGGAGACACTTGGACCTTGGGAGATGCTGCAGTGGGAGCTGTGATGCTCAGTGTCCCTATGATGTGCATGTAAGGCCAGGTCTCGCATGCTTACCTGCTATGGGTTTCAGTAGGAATGGAAAGACCTCAAGGTTTTCCATGAAAAATCTTTAGTCCTTTATAACAAGTTGACCTTCTCTACCATCCTTATAGGTGCAGTTTGACCTAATATAATGATTTCTGGTTATACCCTAGGATTTCTGACTAAAGATGGTTTACAGAGCCATAAAAATATTGCTTTACTTTATAAATCTTATATATATTTGTGAAATGAAGATATATGAAGTGTTGCTATATTTGTTAAAAAATATTTAAAACATCCTCTAATTAAATCTTCAGTTCAGCTACTGACGGCAGTGACAGAGACAGTTGCTAATTTTGCCTTTTATTTGGCCAGTCTCCTTGTGTTTCACTTTCAGTGCTTGTCTGCTTTTTAATAATTCCGTTACATGCAAGGTCCTGGAAAGCTCCCAGTTCTCTGCTTTGCAATCAGCAGACTAGACAGCCTCTGACAAAACAAAATTGTGGCATTGGCCTGTCACCATTGCCAGTAGTTGGTTCTGCTTGTGTATACTGGCTATGTGTGCCTATGGACAGGTAAAAGTAGCTTAGGTCCTCTTACCATGTTTTGTTAGATTTATAAGTGTATTTATAATTCTGCCATGTGCTTGCTGGCAGTCCTTCTACTGTGCTGGTTTCTGTACAGACACAAGCTGCAGACCCAGGGATACACTTACAGGGGTGGTATTCTGGTGTTGTGGACTTCTAAGATAGGCTGGAGAGGTCAGATGGAAATATTTGTCTAAATCCACAGCTATCTCATTCGTCTCTGGAGGCTGGAAGAGGCACCTGCAAAATTCTCATCCAGGTTTAGTTTGGATTTTGAACATTTCTAATGCTTGAGTGCTGTTTTAATCTGAAATTTAATGTTTGAAGTCGCCTTTCCTGTGACAGCATCAGGATTCACGAAGGGCATGTGATGTGGTAGCCCCCAGCTATTGCTCTTCTGGTGGGGATTTTGTCTATAAACAGCTGTTCTCGTGGAATCTGTCAGCAGTTGTAAATAAATACATCCAAATGATGTTCTACTGAGGGTTTTATAAAATAATTTTGAACGTAGAGCATAATTTCCTTCTATCATATGCTGTCATAAGTAGCCTTTGAAGAATAACAAAACAATTTAAGCAGCAGCACTTAAATTTGGGAAGGATTTTTGGCAGACTGAATAGCTTTAGGAAGCAAATCTTTCCAGAGGCCAGGATGTAAGTAATAACACATTTATACACATGTGGATTAATATGGCAGAGAGAAAAAAAAAAAAAGTCAGAGAAAGTTGTTGACGTTGCCCATCGAGTTGGGGACTGTTGGTGATGCTCTTTCTATGCAATTCTGCATACTGCTTCGGACAGCACAGCTCTCCAAAGCCTTTGCAGGACTATAGTATCATTGACCTTGTGCTTATAAACTATGAGGAGGCAACAAACCTGCAGGAAAGGTGGTAGGGAGACCCTGGCTGCAGGATTCAGCCAGTGGATGGCCCAGCTGGATGCTGAACAGTGGTTGAAGCATGTCTGGAGATGGTTTCCTTCATGAAGGGCTGGTTTAGGTTAACAGTCCTGGAGCGTACAGTACATTCCCCACTAAAGAGAAAAGTTCAATTGTCAAAACACAAAGCAGCATCTGGAGGACTGGAAAGTGGAAAAGGCGGGACGGGAAGGAAAGGGGAGCAGCCTGGAGGGATTCAGCCTCCCAGGACAACTGGATAAAAAGCCTTACACAAACTTCTAGTAAGAGGCAAGTCCGCATTCAGAACTGGCAACAGGGTTGGAGGAGATAAAGATGAAAGAATATCTTTTTATCTCATAGCCAGGAGATAAGGACAAGGTGAGCAAGCTGCTATTTTCAGGAGGAGAGCCCCATTTTCTGGATCTGCTGCCCAGGGGTCACATGAGCACATCAATCTCAAAAAGGAGGTGGGTGACATTTTCAGCTTCAGTGAAGAAGAAATAAGGTGGGATTCACTGGAGTGTGCAGGACTAGAAGTGAAAGTCTGGAGACAGAAAATCTTGCTAATTACAGCTCAGGTTATTTATGAAGTGTTTGGCTCCATCTTGCAGGAGCAGCTCTAACCCTAGAGAAATGCCTCCTGAGAGCCAGCAGCCTGGGAGATAAGCAGAAAGAGATCCCAAGAAAGGAAGAACATGAGTCAGAGGAAGCAAAAGACAAACAGAAACTGTCTGGAAGTGTGAGCATCCTTGATCACAGTATGTCCTGTGGTGAGACCATGGAAAAATGGTCCACCTCTGAGCTATGGTGCAAAGGGTGGAGCTTTGCCTTGTCCCAAGGCTTCAGCAACTGCCAGAACTTAAAGAAGGAGAAGCAGAATGAAAAAAGAGTGCAAAGAAAGAGGCTTGACATGTGTATTTGTCAGGTTCAGACTCAATAAATCTGCAAGGCAGGAGAGGGCTGCCAACCATTCATCCACTTTTGTACTTATGTTATTGAATCAACAACCTCTTCCCTGCTAGTTGGACTGTCATCGGACAAGCAGAAAAGATCAGACTGCAGAAATATATTAAACCATTCTGAGGGCCGTGGGGAAATGCAGGATGGTGATAAGAAACCTCCAGAACTGGCAATGTTACTACTTGGACTTTATGAGAGCTGCTGGCACAGAGGAGTGCCACCTCCGGCAGTGCAGCAGGAGGCATGGACGTGGCTGTCATGCAACACACTCAGTTAAGTGCAGAATGACAGTCCTTCTGCACCTTATCTTGGGCACAAGTCTTTGCCAGGCCTTATTCTGCAGAGGTGGATGTATTCAGGGAGAATATTGTTTAGTCTTGATGGAGCCATTAAATAATGAACTGGCAAACCTTCAAAGAAGAGGCATTAGTGCACCCATAAAAACCAACATAGACTGGATAAGCAGCCACATAAAGGAAAGACAAAACCTCCAGGAAAAGTAAAGAATGGCTTATCTAAGTGGAGGAACCACTTAGCTGTACACTGAAAGAAGTTTCTCACCACTATCAGCTCTTTGGGACAGGCCAGCTCATCTAACCAGAGTGAAGTATCCTGTGGCTGGGAGATCAAGAGCAGCTCCTGGCACCCTGAGCCAGACAGGAGCAGCATCACCAGCCATTTCGGGGGAGCTGGCTTTCCAAAAGAGAAGGGAAGAGCTGTTACCAAAAGCCTGAAGATAAATTTTCCACAGATTCAGAACCCTCCTTCAGCTTCCTGCTTTAATTCTTGGGATGGGTGACATAAATCAGCCTCAAATGAAGAGAGGCTGAAAGATACATAAAATATCTTAGAGTATTAAGCCAATAACAAATCATAATGGATCAAAGCAGGGAGCTGCTGTGTGTAACACAGACTGCTGCACTGACAATACAAAGATTAATTCTGCTCTGATTCAGTCATGTACTTGCCCTTGCCCCGGCTGCCTCTGTGTCTCCTGACCTCCCTCCAGGATCCAGGTCTCTCGCAGGTCCATTGGAGATGCTGACACATCTCACATTCTCAGCCAGGTTGCTTCAACAGCCACTTAAAAAGAGCCTGCCACTTCTGAGGAATATGAAATGCATCTCTTCAGGTCCCTCTGCTCCTGCCTGCTTGAGTCCTGACATTTACACTTTTGAACAGCCCCTTTTTCTCTCATGCTGCCTCCAAACACAACTGGAGAAAAAATTTAAAAGTTCTGCATCTGCCCTCCAACGGGTAAGCAACAGTTTTTATCCCCAGTGTGATGGTACAAACTGTCTCAGATGTTATCCAGTCCAAAAACCGACGTCTTTTTGGTGGAGACCTACAAAAGCATAGCATTGACTGCAGCTTCATTTCCAGATGAGAATGATATGATAGATATGACTTAAGGGGTTTTTTAGAAAAGATGCATACGTGTTCCCTGAAACAGGAAGAACCTGATCAGAAAGGAAATGGGAACTGACTCCACCCCAGGGTTCAGAGAAGACTGAGCCCAACCCCTTTGCCTATCTGAAAGTGCTTATACAAACCCACCAGAGACTTTACCACCCTCCTTAACTCCATTTAAGCAAGAAAGTGGACATTGTCTTTGGACCTCTCAAGTTCATCAGTTTCCCTCAGTCCAGGGAAAGCAGTGATATATTTTGAGATACAGCTCATTCGGAGAAGCCCTAGAGGCTTGGAAACAGCACTTGGTCAAGCCCTGGCAGAGAAAGTACCAGACCTGTTAAGACTGCCAAGTGCAGCATCACCCCATGAAACAGCAGTACCAGGCACAAGGAGCCTGATTGGGAACAAAGAGATTGAGGAGGGGGGAAAAGGAGGCAAGCAATGAAGGTACAGGGCTAGGAGGAAAGAAAGGAGCAGCCTCAACTGAGCAGCTTCAGTGTATAGCGGGTAACAGGAGAGCTTTGGGAGAGCTTGACACATATTGGAAGTGTTTTTACATGTCTGATCCAGACTGAGTGACCCTATAGGCAGTTGGCATCTTTAGTAGGATCCAATGGTAATGTCATTTAAAGAGAAAAGAGCTGTTTCAGAAGCGTGGGTGCACAGAGCACTTGCACCTGCAGTCTGCTATATTACACATGCAGTCCCTGTAAGCACATAAGCAGATTAAATGCAGACCTTAGGTGTACTCTTGGCTCGTGCACTTCCAGGCAAACGGTCGGCACTTCTTTAAAGACATTGCAATGTGTTGTAAGTATATAGCCTTGCTTTCATCATGCCTTCAAACACATCTTTTTCATAAAGAGTTTATTTCACTACTTGACTGACATCTAACCCAATCCTTGTGGCAGAGAGAGTACAAGTTGTAACTGCCTGTACCGATTGTAATGACCTTGCTCCATTACCCCTCATTTGCACAGCCCTTCCTGACACAGCTGTGATATTACCAGGCTGGGACTTCGCATCTCAATTTTCACTGTGAGTGTGCCAAGATGGTTTTTCAATACTGTGCTTTAATCATGTGGCCTCCTTTAACATTAGTGGAAACATGGCCCTAAAACCCCAGCCCAGTGTACATCATGATTAAAGTACCACCTTACTGCTATTCTGCTAAAATAGGTACTTTCTGAACTGGGACAAATGTTGGGTATCTCATTTCTGGGAAGCAGATCTGAGCATCTGAGCTGTACCAGATACTGTTCATCCTTTGTATCTCTACTTACTTATTCTGTTTGTTCTTTCCAGTGTGCATTCCCTGCTGCATTAACACTACGATGATAGCTAAAATTACCTCATCATTTGTCTATTGAATTAAAAGATCATCAGGGCATTAAAATGTTATTTAGTAGCTGCTGTTTACACAGATTGGTCATTAAAGATTCCAAGCTTCATTTAGCTCAGGGCTTACAAAGCAACTCATTCAACTAAGACTGCAAGGCCCCCCATTCAGCAAACCATGTGCTTACATCCCATTAAACTCATTGAGTTTTAGGCTCACCACTTTGACTTTTGCCATTTTGTTCATTGGACATTGAAGCTGTTTCTAGTGGTTATTTTAGATCGTATCTTTTCTGATGTCACAAAAAATCCTGAAAACACCATCAGTCAGTGCATTGAAGGCCATTTTAGAAACCAACATCCATCCAGCTGTACTGTGAGTAGGCTAGTATTTACATACAAAAGATTTATACTTGTAAGTGAAACTCGGTGTGGGCTGTTCATTGCCATTTGAGAGGAGGCAGCAAAGAGGCTATGACTGGGATACACCTTGACCACTGTTGATACTCAAGTGTTACCTTTCCGCAAGGCTGAAAAAATTAAACCAAGTCACAGAACACCTGCATCACTCATTTATTACGTTATTCAATAGAGCTTTTTATGTTGGCTTCTTTGTTTCTCTGTCTCCGTTGATGCTATCGTAGATTAATTGGCACCACTGCAAACGTTCACAGCTGTCTACAAGATGTTGGTGAGTGCATCGTGTCAGTCAAGCATGCTATCACCAAGGAGATGAATTTATTTCATTCTTCAGGAAGACAGTTCTGTAATGTGACCTAATAAAATGAAATCTTTCAGCAAGTGTTGGGAGAATATCCATCAGTCTTTGGGTTAATCCAATAAAAGCCAAGCTTGCGCTGATACTTTATTATTTTAACAGTTATGCACTGAATTTTTAATAAAGTGGTCACAAGACAAATCCTATTACATAATATAAGCAAGATGCCTATTAAATTTGGGATGTATAGAGCTTCTTACTAGCATGTCTCCAATCTGGCCAAAAAAGAGGGTAAGTTTATATGGTTTATATAGGTATGCACACATACACAGGTATGTTTTGTAAGAATTATAAATAGCATTATGTCTGGCAGGTAAGGTGATTATTATTCTCTGAGTCACTTAAATATTTCAGACAAAGTGACTCCAACATGTGCTTGAGTTTACTGCTGTGCTTTTGTATATTGTGGAATATGCACAGGCTGAAGCAGTTGCTTACTCTGGAGGACTCAACAAGCCTAGAGCTCAAACTCCATTCTGTCTGCTCATGCAACAGAAGTTCTGTCTTTTTAGATCGTGCTTGCAGGTGTGGTGATGCAGATGGTGATGAGGAGGGTGTAGCAGTGTAGTGTGGCCATCAGGCAGTAGGCAATGCTGCCCACCTGTAGCCACTCAGAGGCCATTTGCAAACCAGCTCTACCAGAGCAACTGGGATCTTTTCAGACTGAAAGGAAGATCAAGGTGCTTTCACTCTATGATTAACATGAGTCCAGCTGTTTCTCTGAAAGGAGAGTTTAAGGAAACTACCTGATGCTTCTGGTGCCTTCTTTTGGTTGAAGGGTGAGCTGTGGTAAATGAGGCTGGAGTGATAGAGGTAATCCTGTCTTCCCAGGAGAAAGCTCAGCTCCTAGGATACCTTATGCTCTTTCTTGGACAAAGATGGAAGATCTGCATATGCATGTTCATTCCAGGTAATGAATTTGTCTATGTGTTTTAACATAAAATGTTGATGGAATTGGAAAACTCTGCCCTATTTTGCTCTTCTAAGGAGTCTTTGCAGAAAGCCTTGGGTTATATTTCCTGAAAAAAGTGTGTTTCTGTTTTTTTTGCTATTGGATTTTCATAACAAAAGCAGCATTATATATCCTGTTTAATGTTATATTGACTTACCATAACAGATTGCCTGTTAAGTGTAGCTAGAATGGAGTCACTACATCCTCTATCAAGTTTCAGAAAGTAGTAACCTTCAATTATGTCTACAGAGACTTGTTTTTCAAATGACATAATAACTTATCTGAGAACACTAACCAGATTCATTTTGATTTAGCTCTACAATCAAAAAGAACTAAGCTACCTAGAGAAAAAGCATTTGACTAGCTATGAAATTTTCACTTTTTAAAGTCCAGTCTAAATGCCTTTAGAGTGCTAGCTATATGAGACTCCTGCTTAAAAGCATATTACAGGCTTATTGTTGTAGTATTTCTCTTGAATGATGAGTATTACTTGAAATAGTGCATCAGTGTGAAATGCTAGTACGCTCTCAGCATTTCTAAGCTTTTGGAAATAAAGTAATAGAAAACCTAGGCAGTGTGTGTGTGTGTTGGGGAAGTATGAAAGAGGAAAAGGAAACTGGCTCATCAAAACCATTTTGACTTCTTTTTTAATACAAGTCTGAAGAACACCTCCTGCAAAATCGTTGTTTCCTGAATGCCATAAATCTTTCTGCTTTGGCAGCCTGTCTTAATTGTTCCTAGTTTTGACTTATTCATTCAAAATATGTGCTCTTAATAACATTCACTTGTGATTTTTAGCCTTCACAAGAGAGAGGTGTGCAGTTGTGTCAGTAGCCTGTGCTCAGGGATGATGTATATGTGTATAACTTTTGTAGTACCCATGATTCACAAGCCCAGGGCTTTTTCATAGCCCTCCTCAGCAAGCTGTGATGATGCTCTGTGTTACTGGAAGTGAGTGCACACTGTAGATAGAGGAGTTTTGTGGGGCAGTTTGAAGAGGTGGACTTCAAAATAAATGACATGATCTGGAAATATGCCCTTCTCACCCACACCTTGTGTGGATTTCTTTGTGCTTTGCACGGGAAAAGCACCACAGGGGAAGGTTTTGATGCTCTCACTAAAGAAGGAGCAGAACTTGTACTGCAAAAGATGGGACACAAAAGGCCCTTGGAAACAGGACTCATCTTTGAGGAGAGCAGGGCTGTGTTCATACTGCAGTGGGCAGCACAGTTGTCCCACAGGTGGTCAAAGCTGATTCAAGCCTTTTCAGTAGTTCAGGCATTGCACAATTCCTTGGTCCTAAGGAAGAAGTCATTAGCCTGGCTCCTTGGGCTCTCATCTCCTGCAATTACTGGGGTGGCAATAGGGGGGTGGAGGGCAATGGAGACAGCAGTATGGATTTTGGAGGAGTCAACTTTTTTTTTTCAATGTGTGAAAAGTGCTGAAATTAAATTTATATTCCATAATGTGCAATTCAAGTCCGGAGCATGCTTTGATGTAATGATCAAGGCAAAGAGCTCAGTAGGAGTCAAAGAAATGCTAAAAAAATCCAACACCACACCCCCACCCCCCCCACCCCCCCACCCCCACCCCCCCCCCAAATAAAGATACTTGAATATTCCAACTTTAGGCTGTAAACTGATTATCAAAATTATGAAATCGGAGAAGTGTTTCCCAGCACAGCTGGTGAACAATTATCAATTAGGAGTGTTATAATTTACACAGGAATGCCAGGGACGATATTTGTACAGAGTGGACAATGTTTTTGTTCCTTGTCTTCTGCAGTAGCAAGAAGATTGATCAAATGGCTTAATACACACTAGAACATCCATGATCCGAGTTCAGTTATTTGTATCGCTGTCACATGTGATTATTGCTTATGGTATCGATTTCTTTAAAGGTCTTTCAGTCAGAGTTAACAGCCCTCTTGTATTGACTTACTTATAAACTTCATTTCAGACTCTCAGCTGCCATGCAGCCATTTGAAAATCTGACTGCTTTCTTCATGGATCCTATAGATTAATGGCAGAAAGGTCCCTAACTCCCAATTACGTTCACGCTCCTTCTTGTCGTTTAAAGAGAAAGGGGTGAGGAAGGCAGGGTACTTGGTGTTCTCAGCCCAGCTTCTTCCATAGTTGAAAGCAGGGAAGTTTGAGTCCCCACCCCTGTGGGACCTCATTAATACCTCTCCCAGGTGGACTTAGCCCTTCACAAAAGGGTTCTTTGTATTTTGTCTTTAACCAGCTCTTTGTTTGGGCAGATATCCAGGCCAGTAAGAAAAAAATGTCAATATTCTCTGTTGAATCAGTGGCTTTTTCCTGCTATAAGTCTGAAAAGAGTTCCAGAGACAATATGGTTACAATTGCACATAAAAAATAAATGCACGTGTGTATATATGTATATGAGGAAGAAGTACAGAATTTACATTGAAAAATGTAAATTTCTCTGAAAGATGAAACACTAGACATTAGGGGCACTGTTTCATTTAAAAAAAAAAAAAACAAAACCAAACAAAAAAACCCCAAAACCCAACAAAACCCCCAAGTGCTTTGCCTGAGTGGATATGGGTCTTATTGTGATTCTTATTTATAGCACCCAGTAAGATGAAAATAGGCAGAAGTTGCCCTTAAACTCCCTGACCTGATCCTAACATTTTTGCTGTGTGTATGTAGCTATGGATGAATGGGGAAATGCAGAACTCCTTTAATCCAAGCACACTTTCCAGAGGGTAGGAGTTAATGGTGCTTTTGGGAGCATCTGTACCTGTGAGTCGCGGCTGGCAGGATTCACACTGCTTGTTCTGTGGGATGGACAATCACTGGCAGCAGCTCTGCATTTGCTCTGTGTGCAGCAAAAGTTCTCCTGCCCCTCTGAACCACTTCACATAGGTCGTGTAGTAAAGCTTTAAATGACTCAATTCTGTTCATTTTTCTTCTGGCCCCTGAACTGACGATTGATATCCCAAAGAGCCTTCTACTGGTAATAAGTTCTGGAGAGAGACTGAAAACAGGCAGCTTTCATATGAGCTTCTTATTGGGCTTGCAAGAATACAGAAGCTGTTCCACGTAGAGCTCATTGGTACCGTTATGTCTCCTGTCACCATGATACCTGACCATCTGTGGCTTCAAGGTAGTTATTCTCCTGATGTGGAAGGCAGAGAAATACTGTCCTTATTCTAACAGTGTGGCACTGAAGCAGTGGGAGTCACATCCAGATTCATCAAAATATTTCAGTGCCTAATTAAGGACAGGACAATGAACGCAGCAGTTTAAATCTGAGAGTAGTGTCCTACCTGCCAGACCAGATTTCTTTCTCTCAAACAGTTCATAAGTGATTGCCTTATGTAGGTGTTGCAGTGAGGTTCCTCTTCCTTAATGCAGACATTTATCTAAATTAATTTGTTTCCCCCTGGTAAACATGTGTCATCTGTAGTAATGAAAGTGGAAGGAGGGATAAGAGAAGTGCTATTGCTAGGCCAGTTTTCACTTCTGAATTTGAATAGACTATCTTCTCCAGAAAGACCCCCACACACCTGAGCATGTGATAATTTTTTTTTAGTGTTTTTCCCCTCCTCCCATGGGGAGACCATGCAACAGCCTTGGTAGACAACTGTCATGCTTTTTTTCTGCTAATCTGGCACTGAACTGAGACCCATCAGTGGCATGTCTTTTTCTAAAGAGCAAAAAGAAGGAAAAATAAATTTAAGAGACCCAAACAACTTGCATTTACTTCATCTCACCAGAATGTAAACTAAAGTGAATCTTTGATGTTACATGCACAGATGTTGTAGTCGACATATCTCATGGCAAGCACCAAGCGAGAAGTGACGGAATGGCAGGAAGTTGAGTAGACCACAAACATCCAACGCTACGGGGATGACCCAGAGCGGCAACCTACATAAACACAACGATCTAACTCCGTTCTTAATTAAAGCAGTGCTTTCAAAGATATGAGAGGAGATTGGTGCTGTACTTGGGCTCTGATTTTTAGCTGTGGTTATTGATGCTAAAGTAAGGTTTGGGGCCAGCGGTCAACGTGCAGGCACCCACCCAGAGAGATGCATTTACTGTAGTCTGCCTGTATGCAATAATCTGTGATATCCGGGTGCTCTTTAAAGAGTTACAGATTTTTGGATAACTGAAGAGCTAACATATGTCAGTTATTTGCCCATTAATTTAACCATTATTTTATTAACTAGACAGATACTCCTATTTCACAATTTATTATGCTTTCTGTTCTTGGAGTATCTGTGACCAGGCAGGATAACTTCTTCTTGTCCTACAAATAAACTTTTGCAAAAAAGGTTTTCAATGATATTCAGACTTAATCTCCAGATCCTGACCCTACATTTTATGCTCAGTGTTAGCATGGAGTTTAAATCAACCACTTCTCATCAGTTACATTCATATTTCTGCTCTAGGATTCGAATGTGCAGTGTTATAGAAGAGTCAGACGTATTATAAAGAGGTCAAAGTAGGAAACTATATACGGAGATTTGGGGGTAGCGTTGCACAAGAAGAAAGAAAAGAAACTGTGAATGTCTGTATTCAGTACAATGCACAAAAAAACCCCACCCAAAGACATTTCTTCATGGGCCAGCAGTGCTTTTCTTGTGCTGCAAACTGACTGCACGTGTTTGCACAGTCCTCCCATGAAAATGTGTGTTCCACCTTCATGTTCCTCATTTAATTCCCCTTTTGAATCCCAGGTGGCTCTGGGAGCAGTATTTTGTACCATGGTAGCAGCATTGCCCTGTCCTCTGAATGACTTCTGGGGGCAATGCTTGAGCTTACAAGCTTAAAATTCTTATTGCAAGCACTGATGTAGCAAACTCCAGTGGAAAAGTCTGGCTGGAACCAACCCATTTCAAATGCAATTGTAATGCTCACAGGTTATTTTAATTTTTCTCTGGCTCTCTTTCCATCACCTGTGTACTTCCTTGTGTACTGCTGTGATGAGATGTTAGCGTGCTGCATAAAGAAAATACAGTGTTAGACCTATGCAAAAATAAGTTGTTATATGCAACAGATGTAGTTGGATTCTATTGAGTGCATCCTTATTGCTACTGCCATTGTCCTCAGTGCACTCCTTTGGGTTTTGATGTTGACAATGGATTGTTCCAGTTTCTTCGGACTTGTTAGTTTAAATAAAAAGTTGAAGGTGGTAGGAGAATTCCCAATGTATTTGGACCTAAATATTACAGAAATGTGTATAAAAATGTGCGCAGTCTGTCACGAAATGCAGCGCAATAGCTGTTAAATGTTACCAATTTATCACCAATATTTGTATCTATGTGGGGGGGAATATGTTTCGTATCTGTACTGCTGGGAGTGTTCCCAGTGGGGAGTTGGAGGGGACATGCTTGGGACAATGCACTGTTTCTAATCAGCTATACAAATGTTGGTGCATGGCAGCAGATTTATCATCTGAAATTATTCCCTCCAAGTAGGTTTTTTTAATTGTAATACCAGGAAACTAGTCATCTTTTTTTCTTTTTTTTTTTTTTTTTTTGAAGTGCTTTATTGAAATCATCTGGATATACTCTACCTAATAAAACGGTAGTCTATGGCTGCTGGACTTCCTGTGAGAAGGAAGAATTAATCAGATATGCACAGACACTATAAAGGGGAATGGAAGTTGTATCAGTTGCTGTAACAGAATGGAAAATATGTTGGATCCAGGCGTCAGTGGGTGTAAGATGGTTTAAGCACAGGGCTGGTGACTGAAGCCATATCCACTTTCCCCAGCTGAAGATGGCATGTTTGTTACAGTTGCTCACGCACTTGAGACAAACCAAGCAGGAACACTGGTGCAAATATTTAGGGAGTTATTTTATTTCCCTTGCAGTCAGCAAAAACAGTGTTTGGAAGCTGTTCTGAGTGGAAATCATTCCAAGTGAGAGGCTTGAACAGGAGCAGCCTATTGTCTGCTGCTTACCCAGAGCCTCTTGCAAAGAAAGACACGGTGCATGGCAGGGTGCTTTGGAGATGTGCATGTGGAGCCATCTTGGAGGATTTGTTCTCCCATCCGTGCACAGAGCAGCCTTGGCTTTGCTGTACACGAGAAGCAACTATGGGTTTGGTTCCTGGTTTGAAAATGAAGAAACAAAACTGCCATCTGATTTTGCACTCTGCAAGCAAATAATGGCTTGCCCACATGTCATTGGCCATCTAAATCTCCAGGACGCTCTGCAGAGGTGCAGAGAGCTCTTTCTAGAGCCACTTGTAAAAGTCTCTGTTAGGAAAAACCTTTCTCCCCTGTTGTTCTGTATATGCTGTGGCAGTTGTCTCGTTGCTGTGATGTCTAACAGTTCACTAATCACACACTAAGTGACGTGGCTAATACACACCCTGTGTGTTTCTTATCCAGGGGCAAATATGTGTTTACTGTTTTGATTTCAGGGAGGGTTTGGGGTTTTTTCCAAAAAATTTGTTTGCTGCTCTGTCCCTTGCAGAAAAGAGACCTGATTAAAGGTGTCTTACTTCTCCCTGAGAACCTTTTTTCAGTGGATGAGGAGGTGAGTCAGTAAAATTAAATTTATCAATGCTTTAATGCAGATTATTTATTTCTTTATCCCCTGAAGATAGCTTGGGGAAAATTACTTTGCTTTTCCAAGAGCCAGCAAGTTAATTTTAAAAAATATGGGCATGGTCTGTCTGAGCATTCTCCTCTCCCTGTTACCTGGTGGATAAAGTGAAAATGCTTGTAAGAAGGAGAGAAATTCATAGAAGACCAAGACGATGAAGACTGTGAAACAAGAGGAGACCAGGCTGCAAGGCAGACTGATATGGGAAAATGTAGTGTCTGGCAGCAAGATAACAGGACTTGTGGTGTCTGTGGCCAGATTGGTTTTGATGAATGACCAGCTTAGTGGTGTTGTCTCTATGACTCACTTCTTAGCTATCTAAATAGGTCCCAGCTAAATAGTGCTTGCAGTTTTACTCTCAACAGTTTTCTCTCTCCCACTGTGAATTCATGGCCAGAAAGGACTTGAATTAGCTCTGTCCAGAGTAAAATTTTGGTTTGGAAGACTTATTTTATATCAAAACCATATTTTTACTGCTTGAAAGAAAAGAATTTCCAAAAGTCTTTTGTAACATCGAGCTTAAGTAAGTGATAGATAACGTTGTGCACTGTCCCTGGCTAGTGCTTGTCTTCAAAGGCAGGAGCACTTAAAATGTAGCAAGGAATGGGCCATTCACTCATTTACACCTTTCTGGAGACGCATACATTAGCAGTCAGTCTGGAAATGTCATGTGGTCATGGGTTCTTGCTTTGAGCTTATTTTATCCCTTGCCCAGGCCCGGCTGGCAGATGCCTTGGGACCCGATTACTTAATTCAGTGGTTCCCAGACCAGGAGAGCAGCCTTCCTGGCAAGTGGGTCACTGAGGAGGGACAAGTTCAGGGGGTTTTGGGGACTTCCCAGCAGGACAGAGAATAGTGAATACATGGCTTACATCCTTTTGGATGCTGCCAGCGAGATATTCTTCTTCTTTGGCTGTGACTGCTCTTTGCCGTGGGGGGGAAGGGCAGGGCTGTCTTGCACCACAAAGCATTGAGAATGATGGTTACTGTGAAAATCCTCATGTCTGGTGGATCTGTCTAGAAGTCTAATGGTTTGCCTGCATGTGGGCATTCAGGCGACATAATCAGGGTAATTAAAGTGTGAATTTAAAAGGGTAGGCTGCACTGCCTTGTAGTTACCCTAAAACAGCTTCAGTTCTGAATAAAGGTACCTGCCCAGAGATCTGATGTAGTCTTAACTCATCCACTGTGAAGTGATTTTGCTGAGTGACCCTGCACAGCTGAGGAGAGGTGAGATGAATAAGCAGACAAAGGAAAGTGCTGAAGGTTCCTCTCTCATCAGCTGTATTAATTTTAGGTTCTTACTCAAGCCAATCCCCACCCACCCTTCCCCACAGTCCTGGTGGCCTCTTTCATTTCCCTGCCACAGAAGGTTCCCTTCATCCTGCTCACACTGTATGCATTGCCATCGTGGAATTGCACGGATGTTTTTTATGGTTAAGTCCAAGTCCCTTATGTGCAAAATTCACATGGGGGCATAATTTTTCATATTCTTAAACTATGTCCACGAGCCCCTGGGTGCCAGTATAAATCCCTGGTTTGGGTTGGTTGGGATTTTTTCTTTCTAATTACATAGAGGGTTTGTGTCTGATTTGCAAGGGTCAGGAGGAACAAGTTGCAATCCAGCTGTAGACTGTAAGCCCTATACATTTTTATGTGATTTTATTCAATAGCACCCCTGAGTAATATTTACAGTGCCTTGCAGTGGGCTTCCAAAGTTTGACTCTTGCACACTCACAAGCAAGCAAGATAAAATATCTGTGGAGAACTGACAATTAGTTCATATCTAACTTCAGGCTACTAGGGACAGAAAGGCAGGCAGGACCTCAGAGCTAGAGCAGTCACCCTGCTTTTATTGGTCATTTTTGTCCTGCTGAATACAAAGTATTTTGTTTTGGCATATAGATGACATCTGACCTTCAGGGACCAGAGGTGGCACAGCTAACATAGAGGTGGTCTTTTGCTCAGAGTACAGTCAGTGGCCACGGAGGAGTCCTCTGTGCAGTGATTCAGAGCCTGGAATGAATCTGCCTTCTACACCCTACAATGTGCTGTTAAAAACAGGTGTAAGGGTTGGGGAGTTTTTTGAGACTGCTCTCAAGCAGCCAACTATGAATCTGCTCATAAGCAGGACACATTCAATGGTGTCAGCCAAGTTATGAACAGAAGTTTCTATTAATGTACATCCCAGCCCTTCACTAGCTGAAGTCACTGGCAGTGGGAACAGGCTCTGAGTCAGTTTGAGTGACATGGGTGAAGTAGTTTTTATTAAAAAAAAAAATAATCTTACTGTGTGGTCTTTGGGAAAACAACTACTAATTCAGTTGTATTTGTCAGTAGCTTTGCTGTTTTGAGCCTTTCCCGACATCTTCCTGGCTTTTGCCTGAACTTTTGTTTTAATTAAAACCAAGGGATGCTATATTTCTCCCTGATTCATGACTAGCAAAAGAAGTGAGAGTACAGAGTCTGCGCACACACCATCACTGCTGCAAAACGATGCTGTGTTCAGGTGAAATGTACTAAAAATGCAAGCTTTGCTTGTGGCATTGGCTCAGCCTTCCCACCACCTACCAAGAGCAAACACACTGCAGCAGCTGGAATGGTTGGGATGGGAAAACTACTGCTGCTGAGGATGGGGGGAGATGTTCTGTGCTTGAAAAAAGGGTTTCTGGGCAGAAATATTTAATTGTGGCTATTGGTGTGGGCTCAGGACTGAGAATCCCATTCTGGCATTTGTGAGGTGTTTTCTTCTTTTCAGTGTACTGTGGAAAACCATCTTCTCTTTCCATTATTGTTCCCTGCATTTTGGTTCTTTATCCACCTAGAGATGACACTGTGCCACACTTCTGAGTGATGAAAGTTGCACCATTCTCTGTGCTGTAAAAATTCCGAGTCTCTGTTTAAGGAAAATTCCCTCTTTTAATCAAATGTGCCCAGCCAGAAGCTGAATTTGATTCTCTGCTATGAGTTTGGTACACAGAGGCTCACAAAACATGCTGCTCCTTCCTCACCGTCTGTCATGGGCAGTAGCTCTGCTTTTGCTACTGTGTGTGTCACAGTCTTTATTTGTGCCTTGGTGTTAGCTCTGTCCCATGGTCTTCAGACTCCTATTCCCTGGCAAAGGCATGGTAGATACCCTCCTACCATCTCGTTCCACTTAAATGCCTCTGAAATATCACTAACAGAGAAGTATCTCCTATTTTGTTTCCTTTTAGATTGGAATTAGTTTTTGTCCACCCTATTTCTTATCCATGGCTCATTCCATCCCCTCCTTTATCTCTCTTTCTTGGAAAGAAGAATTTCTCACCATACATTGCTTGGAATATGATTGCTACATCATGCTCTGATCCCACACTAAGATCCTTAGGTCAGTCCCTTATTTTTTTGCACTGACACTGCATGAATTCTGGGGATGTTCATGTAGACCTTATGATGCAGTTGACTCTTGGAGCATGTCAGAGGATATCAGATTTTGGCTCTTGAGTGTCTGATCTGGGAGGTGGTATGGCATAAGAGGGAATCTGGTCCCTCAGGCAGGGGAGATACAATTTCTTATCTCTATTTAATGAAGGTGGGTCTGACTTTAAACATGTAGAAGTCTAGTGAGCCCTCAGGATGAGGATGTGAAGTGACTTGTAGCTGAGCCTTTTCCTTCTCTCCTTCTTGATCAAATAGTTCCAGCTCCCAGACTGTTTCATTACCTGAAAGAAAAACTCTTGTTACGTAATACTGGAACACTCAGTGTGGGTGGCTTGGGGAAGCAACACTTATTTGCTCCCAAGACAGACAGGGATGTGGGGAAGTAGTGGTAGTAAACGTTTGTTTTAAAGCAGAGATCTTGGGTATTATTTCTGTCCTTGATATTGTCTTAAGTCAGAATGAATAACACAAACTCTATGAAAATGCATTATACAGCCAAGGAATGTCCTGCAACATGCTCTCAAGCATTGAGTCCAGTGCTTGAAAACTGTTGGTATTTCACAGTTTCTCTTGGGAATATGACAACAAAACGTTCTCTATTGCAATATCTTGAATAAATTGGTGAGTAAAATTGCTTGGTGAAGGCAGTCACTGACCTAGGGCAAGCTGCCCTCCAGTGCTGCAGAGCACTAGAGCACAACAGCCAGAAGATGCTGGGCTGGCCTCCATGCAGCTGGCTTTGCACCAGTCCTCTCCTCTCCTTCAACAGTAAGGGGAATTTTAGAGGTGTGCCACATACATGGCAGGATCAGCTCACAGTGTACAGATGCTCTGCACCTGCTGCCCTGGGGAGCTGTGTTATGCAATGGTGGTGTACAGTCATCTTTGCTTCCTCTGCCCAGGTTTTGTACCGTGTAGCTCATCCTGACCTTCACCTCTGCCCCATCTTTACTTCACTAGCTTATTTTGTTCTCTTTGGCAACTCCCCGAGTACATTTTAATCGACTCTGCCTCCTCCTCTTCTTCAGTCTCCTGGATACTGTTCATCTATTCTTCATGTGCAAACATAAATAAACAGTTGAAAAGTGGTACAACTCCAGGTCAGAGCTCAGCTAATGCCTTCATCTTCAAAGGCTTCAGCTATCTGGACAAGGAGCTGCTAATCATGCTCACCTTGAGATGCCTTTGGCATCGAGGCAGATATTTTTCTCTACTGGACAGAATCCTAGGTTTTTCCACTTGGGTTCAAAGGCAGGACTATTACCTTTAGAGCCACTCACCACTTTGAAATTATTTAAAGTGAAACATTTTCCCTCTGCGTAAGATCTTTGTGCTAGAATGAAATAATCACCTTTGTTTTTTTCTTTCTGAGAAGAGGGTAGACCCGATGACTCAGCGTTGTATGAGCATTTGGTGAGAGGGCGCTCTCTGTGCTGTTTCAAAGAGGTAATTACAATTGTAGCTTATAAATCATTGGGGAGGTATAGGACTGTCCCCTCCTAATGTGGCTTTCTGCAGATCAGTGCTGATTATTTGCTTCCTGATGGTGTAATTGTATCTGGTCTGAACTTACCATACGGTTTGCATACCACCGTGATTATGTATTTGTCTCTCCGAGGCTTCCAGATACATGCAGGGAAGCACGTGTGAGTTGACCTCTAGCAGAGATTCTCCAGTTGTGGTTTCTTTTCCCTTAATCCCATTTTCAAGCAGTGGTGTCACAAAGATAAAATTTACCACCTGAGGTATCTCAGCCAGACAGAGGACAGTTGTGCTAGGGTACACTTTATTTGGGGGGAATGTTTCAGCCAGTTTGTTTAGCCTAGTGTAAGTGGCATCAGTGCTGTGAAGGGATGCATTAGATTATAGCCAAAATTCAATGGCTTAAGTGCTGTATTAATAGTCTTACAATTACTAATGACACCTCAAGAATTAGACACAATGTGGCTCAAGTTTGAACTTAATAAAAATCTGGGAGCAAGCTGGCAGAGATCAGTTCTAATTGTGAAATATCTGTAATTGTTAGTTTCATAAAAGGGGTTGACTGTGCAATGCTAAACGATGGTTGCTTACACAAGTGAGCAACGCCAAGGAATACTGAACTGTGTTGTTCGCAATATTTCTTCCACTTGGTAGAAGTGGTGGCTTTGAGATTAGCAACACTCAACACAGTACAAGAACAATACCATCTGTGTTTTCAGATGGTCAAAATATTGTAGAGACAATAACCTATTGCTGGATTTCCTTGTGAAATTGGTGTGTCTGTGTAGTGTAGCAGAGGAGGCATCCTTGAGCCAGGTCCCATTAAACCCATCAGCTCCAGGACTGGGGAGGTCCTCCCTCTGGTTGACAGGTTCCCTTCTCTGCCCACAGCAGGCTCATGTTCCTGTCTCATGTTCCCAAACCTTTTAGCTATGAAGAAAGAAGGGTAGAGGTCTCTTTGGCTACAATTGTTCTGATTTTCATTGAATAGTTCAAAAAAAATGAAAGTGAGTCTGGAGTGTATTGGTTAGGGAAGTCACCTGGAAGTGGAGATACAGGGAACCAAGCCCTAGAAATTATGTGATATTATTTAAATAGAGAATAAACACACAGATTAGGGGGTCAGATCCTGCTGTGATGGCAAAGTACTTAAGTACTGTGGTATGTATAGCTATCTAAATAGATATTTATCTATCTAAATTTGGTAAGGTCCTAAAGAGATTTTTCTAGAGTATCCAGGATGCCAGAAACACCAGGGGTACACTGGCATTTTCAGATAACAAAAAAGTTTTTATAGTTTGTCTTCCAAAGCCATTTATGAAAGCAGACTTTAGACTCCTGGGTACCCTGCTCAATTGTACTTCACTTGAATGTCACTCATCCTGGAATAGGGCAGGGATTCAAAACAAAAGTTCTGAAATTTCAGGCTAATATTCTAACTGGGAGACTATCTCTGCAGAGATGTTTTTCATTCCCAATAGAGGAAAGGGAAGACAGAAGAACATTTGACAAGGGGGGAGGGAAGGGGAAGGAAAGGAAACCCTTTGTCTAGTATGGTAATCGTTCTATTTTCTCATTTGAGTCTTCCAGATACAGGCAACCTATAGAAGTCACTAGTAAAATTCACATAAAGATGACTTGGCACATTTAAAAATTTTATATCACATAATTTGTAAATTGAGAAACTCCATGGTATTGTTACAAAATTTCCATGAATATCCACTAAATATTTAAACAATGCTGTTTCTTCATATCTGAAATGAACTCTTGTTAACTTTGTTTTGAATTTTATTTAGCTATAAATTTTGAAAATGGGTTGTCTGTATGTTTATGTAGCTTCAGTGTCTTTCTGCCATGAATTTTCATGTCTTAAGTTACTCTGCCCATAATATTTAGAGATGAGACAGTATTTAAATCCACAAGTCAAATTTTGGAGAGATCTGGCATTTAATTTAGCCCCATTAGCTGGATAGCTGGTCTATTCCTCTAAGAGCTGTAGTCAGAGGTGCCTAGCTTCAGGCACTTTCAGCTCTAGCTTACTGTTGCACCAGTCTCTGTGACTAATTTATGCCATCTTTACCATTTTACACCAAATGGGGATAATACAACATTTTCCCACATGCCTGGTCAGCCCCCAGTGTCTGCACAGTGCCTGTGTGCCCCATCCAGTCTGGTCACCTGTTGTCACTGCCTGATGTTGGGTACCCAAGCATCTGGGATTGATAGAGACTCAAGGTCCTGTGCTCAGGCACGTTATTGAAAGTGCTAGGTTGTCTCAGTCCATCTCTGAAGCATTCCTTGTGTCTCTAGCTTCACACAGGCAAAGAGCTGATGGTGACCCAGTTGTGAGGAGAGTGTTTGCCTCTATGTATGATTTTGCCAGCATTGTGAAATCAAGTCTTGCAAATCAAGTGCTGTAATTGTGCCTCATTGTGAAATCAAGCATAATATGCCCACATTCGTGCTTTGTGTTGTGATGGAAAAGGCACTCACCAATATATTTGAAATTGCCTGGCTTTGTGTGCACTTCCCAGAACCTTTTCTTACCCATCACACATCTGTGTTTTTCTTGCATCCAGACTATGTATGTGGTATGTAATCTGGGAAGGAAACTTTTCCATGCAGAAAGGTAGTATGTTCAGTGGTGCCTATAACTAAAAAACAAACTCAAAATGCCACAGAGCAGAAAAATTTTGCATGTTTCTAGACGTCAGGAAGAGGGTAGGAGAACATACACCCTAAAAAGCATCTACATTTGTGAGGTGCACATTACAGTATGAATGTAATGTTCAAACAATTCAGATAGCTTTGTTGTGCATTCAATTATCCCAACTCATGAGAAATTTTTGCAAATTAAAATGAGCTAGTAATTACCCTCCAAGTATCTGCAGTGCTCCAAGTAGCACTGAAGCACCTTTAACTGCTCATATGCACTGTGTGCCTCCCAGCGTGGCAGCATGAGTTTGGCTTTGCTGTTGTTATGGTCTATCTCAGTGTGTTGGTAAGTATTGGAAACTGGAGACAGACAAATCTTTTCTTAAAATACGTAGCTAACATGAGAGATACAGAGCCAGCCAAGCACTTTGTAAGCTGTTATTTTAACTTTTCATATCCACTGTGTTAGAGGAAGAGGGAGGGGAAAAAAAAAAAAGTTATTTTGGAGTACTTTAAGATCATGATTACACTGTAGTCTGTCAGTTAGTTCTGATGTATTAGGTAATGCTGTTCTTCACAAAAATCTCACTTTTCTGCTCCTATGTGTCTCCAATTTTGGTACAGTACCGAGGTGGGAATTCTAGCTTTGGTGGGCCTGTACCCCACCCTGCCAATGGCTCAAATCTACCAGTGCCTTTTGGTTTGGGGTGAAGGCTTCTCTTTTAAGTTGTGTTCCCACAGGGTCAGACATCTACATCTCCTTTCCTCCTCCCCTGCTTTGGGGTGATATTCTTTTGACTAGATTTTAAAATCCACTGAAAAATCTGGTGTGCCTATTTGATGCTTAAAGGGGAGCTTTAGGGACACTGTGCGTCTTTCAAAATTGATTTATTTGCATATGTGTAAAGAAGGGAAGTGAGCTCCTCTCAAAAATGCAAAGCAAAAAAATCCCACTTAACCTCCTAGGAAAGATTTAGCTCCTTGACTTCAAACAGGAAAAATAAAAAGATTTAATATAAGTGTTGAACTTCACCAAATCTTGCTTACCGTTAAGACTTATCTCTGAGCTCACAATTGCAGAACCTGATGTAGTAAGCATAGCAGAGCCATATAGCACATACTTTAAAGCAATTTACAGTAGTGAGAATCTAATAAAGGTAGCTGACAACATAATTGCCAAATTATATGAATGCATTACCACCACTCACACACAAATGCTCTTTAATTATTTTTTGGCATCTGAGGAAAGGAAGAGAAATGCTGAGCTAACAGACAACATGTAATCCATCTGTGTTTGTTTTGGTGCATCCTGGATTTGTGGAAGATACCGACAAGAGACGTTGCCTGGGGTACAATGACCTTTGTGCACAGGAAAAAAATTGCCACTCACTAGACTAATAGTATAAAACAAGAGAGTTGCTTGTCTTTGGATTATGACCCGGTCACCTAAAGCATGTGGGAAAAATGTGTTCAGATAAAGGCTACAAAATTGTTAACACTTTTAATTACAGAGCATTATACAACTAGCAGTGTCTACGTTATTGAAAACCTTATCAGCTGCCATTCAGTGAATGGCCCCACTAATAAAGTGCTTCGTGGAATTTCTGCATGTATTTGTGCCTGTTGTTTGTCTAGCCACATCTTGGAGGTTTCCTTTGGAGGCATCCATCTGATCCTAATCCCAGCCAACAATAGCCATTTTATTCTATTATACTTTATCACACAGTAATTAAAGACATTATTTCCTTACTATCATTATCATTGCCTGTGTACGCATCAGATGAAAATAAGAAAAATATTTCTTTAGACAGCCATCTGAGTTATTATTCAACCACTTGTCTGTTATGCTTTCTTGATCCATTTAGAAAATGCCCTCCAATTACAATGATATGGAATTCATTAATAGCATCATTGTCTGATTTCTTTTTTAAATGAAGTCAGCAGTCTATTCTGTGAGGGATGAAGGTAAAATGTTCATCATTTATACTATCCTGTTCAAAACTTGCTGCTTCAGATGGTAGAAACAAAGGGCTTAATGAAAACTGACTTAAGTTAGAATAGGAAGTATTGGTCATGCATTTCTTTATGGATAGGACAGATAGATGAGTAATTCTTGCGAAAGATGGCTCACTGGCAGTGCAGAATATCTGGGTTATGTGGCTGTGTATCTCTCTCTGCTTAATGCATTCAGCATCCCCAAAGTACTCTGTGGAATCCATTTAATTTGGCAATGACAAAACTTAAGTTGGAGTTCTGGTACTGAAGAAGCCATCAGTGTTAGTGATCAGCATTGTTTCTGATGGGAAGGAGAAGGGAATGCATCAGTAGAAAAGGAGAGCAAGGAGTCATGGAGGGGAGCTTGGAGGGGAGGGAATTAATCTCATGACTGTGCCACAGCCTTGCGCAGAGCACGTTCCGTATCTGTACAGAAAGGGTGAGATGGTGCACACACAGGGCTACAGATACCTGGCACAAACTTGTCTGGTATCTTCTGATACCCGGCACAACCAGGCTCTTTGGCAGAATAAAAGGGGTAATCCTCTCCAATTGCTTCAGAGAGCAGGGAAGTGATGACAGACAGTAGATATCTGCTCACTGAGCATTGGTTGGAAATCTTTTCTTATTAGAATCCAAAAGCTTGGACTGTTTCATGGCCCAAATCTACTAGTCTGGGTTTGTGAGTGAGAGCTTCCAGGAAAAACAAAGTCTTGATTTTGACTTGTGGGGATGGGAATATACTTGGAAAAAAGCTTTGGGTGGTGATTGTTGTTCAACAGCAGTCAGGAGGCTGAACTTTCTCTTTTTTTTTTTTCTTTTTTTTCCCCTTTTTTCTTTTTTTCCCCTTTCAGACTACTTAGTTGTTTTTCCAGCAGCACAAGGCAATTACATCTTCAGTTAACAGTGTAATGTTCTTTGGAGACATGTAGAATTTGGGATAGGCAAAAAGGACAGTAGGATTTCAGGTAGTTGTAGTATCTGGAAGAAAATGAAAATCCATTCAGAAGATTCATGTTCACCACCCCAGAGTTACTTTAAAGACTTCTTATTTCTTCACACACACATTTTTTACTTTCATAAATCCTCTAAGTATGTGTTTTCACTCATGCTTTGAATAATCCATATGTGTCACCAGATTTTGGTTGAATTTTGCCTACTCTTTTTTTTTTTTTTAATGAGAAATAGGATAAGATCATCAGGCCATGTTTTTACTCAGCAATTTTGTGTATCACTAGTTTTAAACAACTTTCCAATTACGAGTGAATCATTTCTCACGAGATAAGAAAAACCTAACGAGGTCTTTGAATCAGATTTCACCCCTGTGCAGTTAAGAATTTAGACACTTTAATAAGGCCTCAATATGTGCTTAAAACTAAGGGTGTGAGTGTTTTCCTCAAATATAAGTGACTGTAAGTTCATATGGCTATTACTTTTTGAAGAGTTGCATGTAAGTCGCTTTATTCAAGCACTGTACCTGTCCTGAGATCTGTGAAATATCTAGTGCACATAAAGTTAACCTTGGATAAGTGGCAGTGGCATCTGGACTTTGGTTTCAAGAATATATTTTGTAAATGTAAACGTCGTTTCTTGTTAGTATACTCCGATTTTTGCTTAAAACATGCTGTTTGCATGAAATTCCTAGCAGAGAGATTTGCTAACAAATTATACTCTCAGAGCAGCAAAACTGAAGCAAACTCATTTGTGGAGTAGAATAAATGCACATGAGGTACTACAGAGAGCAGCCATCCAGTTTACACTGACAGCATTTTCATTTCAATGCGTTTGTGATTTAAAAAAATATCAAAGAGTGCAGTAAAAGCTAGGCCAGTGTCTCTGCTTGTCTTTGGGGAGAGAGCTTGTATGAAGACTCCCCTGCTTTCATCATTGATTTGCTATGTAACATTCATGATACTTCAAGTAGTTACACTGCTAGCGGGTAGAGTCACAACTGATTAAAGCTATTTCTGAACTATTTCTCTTTAGCTGTAACTAATAGGCATAAATATTTACTCTATAGTTATCAGTAAAATATATTTTTCTGCAAGTACCAATAACAAACCAATCCCCTAATTAGGATATAAAACAGCTGGTGGCATTCACAGAAACATTTCCCTTTGACAGATAACTCAAAGAGCAGTGAACAGTGCTATTTTCATTTGGACCCTTTCAAAGAAATAGGAAAATAAGAAGAGAGTTTTAAAATTGTATTCTACATGCACATTAACTCCTATGTTGTGTTTTCTGCCCAAGATTATAAACCATGTGTATTTGAGAGGCTTTAGATTTGTTTGTGTTTCAAATACTGTAGGGAATGATTAAAGATACTGAACATGAGTCTCGTGGTGGTACATCACAGGGACCTCCAGCTTGTGCCCCCCAAGCTAAACTCTGTGTAAATACTGGAGATACGCAACCTTTCTGCTGCTCACAGATTGTTCAGTAAAAATTTCATCAAATACTCAGCTCTTTTTGATGTCTGCCTATGTGGTGCCTCTCAAGAGTTGGAAAGATAGATTGGTGTCAAATAACTACTGTTTGGATCAAAAAGGCTCTTAATAGGTGTGTTACGATCCCTAGAAACTGCTCAGGGATTCTTTAACAGTAGTTAATGAATGTGTCTTAGTGACGAGAACAAAATAAAGTCAGGGCAGGCTGAACTCTTCCAAATGGTTTGTAAATCCTAAACGTGAGATCAATTCTATTCTTGACTTCATTCAGCAGTTTAGAAATTGATATGCGAATGAGGGTGATGGGAAGATAAGGCTTACGGTCAGCTGTTGGCTCAGGCTTTTGAGAACAAGCAGACTGAAATTCAAAGCATCTGTTGCAAAACTAAATGAATTCTGGTTGAAATTTATTTCTAGAAAAGTTGTCCATTGGCACATTCCTCTAGTAAGTTGAATATTTATTTCTGCTGTGAGACAAAATTGCATCTGCTGTGTGTTTCTGATTACTGAACATCTGAGGGCCAAATCTCAGTTGCTCAAAATGAGTATAGCTGTTTTCCCTTCTTCTGTTACAAAAAACATTGCTTGAGATATCAAGCTAAGGGCAAGATTTCTTGTAAGGAGAAGACTTTGGATGGTGTCATTTTTTGGTGGACTTTGGGGGTTTTTTTTGATGTGGAGATAGGGCTAAACTACAAGTGGAATACAAGCAGAAATCATGTTCTGCTGTGGCTGGTAAAAAGCCTCATTTAAATACTTAATAAAATAATTGGGCTGTTCTAGTGAAAGTTATTCTTTTGTTTTTCTCAAGTTTCCATTTCCCGTAGCCACAATAATATCTCATTAACAACCTAAACATTTTCATTCAAAATGGTGTCACTGCTTCTTGTTGGGAGCATGAGAGCTTCATGCTCCGATCCCTCACCGTGGGCCAGACTCCATGCCTGAACTGACATCTGTTACGGAGAAGAACATAGTCTTCCTCTGCCTGGTTTCAAATGGCAGGGATGTGAGTTTGGGAAGGTCTTTTGGGGGTATTTTAGGGTTTTGTGGGGATTTTTTTAGGAAGAAAATATTTTATTTTGAATATCTCTAGCTTTGATATACATTTTATCAATGCCAACAGCAAGGCCTCTTTCTCAGCAATTGTTTTGCTCCTGAGGGAAGGGTTAGATATAGGGCTACTCCCATGATCTCCCAAAATACCTCCACAAAGTTTCTCCAGTGTTACTTATTGCGTATTGGAGAAGGTTTTTATGGGAACAGCAGCACACAGGCAGTATAAGTACACATCCCTTTCCATACCCCATGCTCTGTGGATCTCAATGTGAGAGTGGCAAGATACCTTTATAATGTTATAATTTTAATACAGAGGTTTTGAGGTTTTTCAGGATTTTCAGCCTAACTTTGTTTCTTAGTTCTTTGTCTAGCTACTTGCTGCATGAAATAATTAATGTAATTTGGACACCTATTCAGGAGAAAGTTTTAAGTTCAACTTTTAAACTGTTTAGTTTGTGCATGAGAAATTTTTTTCCTCACTAGCTTTACTTTGGGCTATTAGCCATAGCTGTATCTTGGCCAAGGTTTTTCATGAAGCATCAAGAATTTACTGAGAGCATACATTCTTTTTTTTTTTTCCCTGTGGGACTACCTTTCTCCTGCAATCCAGCCTGGAAAAGAAACTTGCCACTAACACAACCTTGACACTTTGCACATTTCCTATACTTAGACTCTTGCGTTCTTGGGGCAGCATACAAAACCACAAGTAAAATGTGACTTTACAGTTGTACAGCTCTAACATAAAAATCACAATTTAAACGAATAAATGTGATTGTTGGACATGTGCCAGAAGGCAGAATAAGTGCTGGTTAGCAACTTAGTCGGTATGCAGCAATCTTTACTGGTTCATTAGCATTGATATCGGGTGCTGGTCTAAGCTTTAGAAACTTGGAAACAAATTTCTAATCACAGAGGGTCAAAAATGGGAAACTCAGCTGAGGCACCTCCATCAGCTGCCTGCTTATCCCAGGCCCTCCAGACTGAGTAGATGTGACCAGGCTGCAGAACTGGATGTGTCATACTTGCCAGAATGTATCTAACACCAGATTTGATTATGGGTTATAGTTGTTATTTCTTCGGAATAGATGGGGCATGCTTAAAACACAATAGTTTTCAGTCCACTGATTTTTCTGACTCCATCCTCCAAAATCCCGTCCTTTGCTATTAGTTTCCCAGGAAACCCAGCCTTGCAACACACACCTTCTTTTTCAGTCAATGTCTGTGAGTTATTTACACTATTTAAGGTTGCCTAGCTTGAAGCAGATTTTCCAGCAAGGGTGGAGGGCTCCAGCTGCTTAATGTCCTTTAAGAAATCTTAAATTTGACAACGAAAAATCATGTGAGCAACTTGCTCATCACACCTTAAAGTCTGGACTGTTGATTTATCATTTAAAATGGCACCAGTTTTTGTTTCTGCTCAGGCTGTGCACAGCTATAGCAGAGGTACTGAAACTCTTGCCTGTGCTCTAGTGTAGCCATCCTTGGAGCACCTTCTGTGTCCATATACTGTCATGGGTTCACACAGCTCTCGTATGCAGCTGGTTATCTGCTTTCTCTTTTCTAAGAAATTGTACAAGATTCTCTGCCTGTTTCAATAGGGTCTGTGTTAGTATTAGTGAAAAGGAGGTTGCTGAAGAATACTTGTGAATGTGAAGCAAAAGTTTTCATGAGTTTGGGTTTTATCTTAGTTGGCTTGACGCTTTGGACTGAAAGCTTGGTGGAAACAAACATTACCTTTAAAATGAACAGCATTGCTTTTTCCATCGCTGTTGATGGTACACTCTTTGCCCTGGATCTCCAGGGGCTCTTGTGAATATGACTGAGTATGACTGGCCAAGGACTGAGATCTACAGGTTGGAGTCACTATATTAGTTTTACCTCCTCCACCAACCTGACTGATTGCTAGGTGGAGTACAGATGTTTTCAGGTAGCCCCACTTGTTGATATCAGGACATAATTTTGTACTTTATTGTCTGTAGTATAATTATCCTTCTGCGCTCCAAGTTGCTGTTCTAATTTTTGAGGAATCTCAGTGTAGTATCACTGGAGTTTGTAATTGGTAACCTTCCTTGTTCTGTCCTGAGGGGGGGAAAAAACCCTATCTTTTTCTATATATTATATAAACAAACAAAAAACCACCCAAACCTGCTTTGATTACAAATACTACATTAACTTTCTGTATAACAATATCACAGATAAAGCAGAATAAATTGTTGCAATTTGGGGAGTTCGTATTTGGTATTCAGCTTGCAGCAGGAATAAGGAATTTGATGGTTTTGTCCACTACTTTATTGAGGACTGTCACTAACAATGATAAAAAAAGACAAGACGACAAGACCACATGCGCACTTAAGGGGGGGGGGGAGGGGAAAGCAGAATAATTCAATCTGTAGATTTACTTTTCATGCTCTTGCAGTCTCTAAGGACTTGTATGACTGACAATTCTAATAGCAAAAATCTGTATCCAAGGGTCTTCCTCCACTGACCCAGTAAACCTTTGCCAAGTCATGATGCACAGCCTGAGTGTCAGCTGAAGAAAGAGAAACACCTGGGATTCAAGAGCTGAAAAAGACTTTTAAAAGGAAATACAAGCTGAAGTGGAAGAAGGTCATAGGCAAAGAGCAAAGACTGGGGTAGTTAAAACTAATAGTATGGAGGAGCAGACATCATTGGAGATGAGGCTGCTCCTGCCTTGTGGATTAGTTATATGGATTTCCAGCCTGGGTTTTGTCTGAGGGCCATGGTGTAGTGGTCAATTGGCAGTGCTGGGTTAATGGTTGGAGTCGATGATCTTAGAGTCTTTTCCAACCAATGCTATTCTTTGATTCAATGATACCATGCTCTTGTGATATTACTAGTTCAAGCCTGGATCTTCTCTAAATGTCCATTGTGTAGCAATGCTCTGGGCAATGGGCAGTCCTCTGCCTCTGAAAAGAGTACAGCCTACATCTGGGTGTAAGTACCAGGTGAGGGGATGCACCAGGGAGCAGTGGCCTGCAAGGAGAAAGGCTCTGCTGCCAACTGGGAATACCACAGAGCTGATCTGCACATTTGAGCTCCTATTTAATGTGATTTCCAGCAAATCTTTAATCAAGTTCATGATTATGGCTGACTAGCATTCTTATGTCACTTTTATCTGTATCTCTCTTGTCTCACCCTATAAAAAGTGCTTTTTATGAAGATGTGGAGTAGCCTACTGCCCAAGTGACACATCACCTCCTGAAATCTAATAGAGCTGTCATCCTCATGTCACCATTGTATCTGTTAAAGCGATCAGCTGAACATCTGTCCCTCTGTATTTTATACATTACAATCCACCCTGCCAACTCCCTCCGCCCAGCCAGGTTCCCGGAAATGCTGCATTTTAAATGCTTCTAGAGTGGGAGGAAAGAGGGTGTGTTTTTTCATTTTTCAGTCAGCTGCATCTGATAAAACAACAATTTGTAGTGCTGGGTGACCCCAAACATGTAAAAGCCAGTTTGCAAGCCGTGCTGCAGTATTATAAAAAGGACTGGAGCTCTTCAAAACCCATTCGATTGGAATCACATTGGGCCCACATTTGGCAAGAAAACCTCCTAATTTCAGTGCTGAAATCTGTAACAAACTGGAAGTAATTCTCCATTAGCATGGAGTTCACATAAATCAAGGCTTCTGCTTCCAAAACTGAATTACCCACAACACCACGAGCTATTGTTGCTTTTAAAAGCAGACATCCAAACCCAAGTGTGGCCAGTTCCAGGTGTTCAATGCTGTAATGGGGGGCAGGGTTTTCTGAGATGTTTGGGTTTTTTTAAACAGTATGTTGAACTCTTCTGAAAAATCTGGTCCTCTCTTGGCTGCTATAAAAGGGATTTTTACTCTTAAAAAAAAAAAAAAAATCGACTTTTTTCTGATTCTGAATATTTTCTGAAAGTCCACTTTCTGACAGGATCCTTGTATTTGGGTTTGATGCTGCCCACAGGAAAGAAATGCAAAGAGCTCAGCAGTCTGGACTAGCAGCAGAAAGTTGGAGAGAGCAGCAGTGAAATGGAGGGAGCAGGAAGGGGAGCAGACTGCAGGGCATGGCCAGGGGAGCTTGTTTAGCCAGTCCCTCTTCCCACACACACTTGGATAACACAACTTCATCACATGCACCTCAAACAGAATTTCAGCTTCTTCTAATGGATTGAAGAGCTGAGCAGATTGCTATTAAAATCAAACAGATTTCATAGCATTAGCTGTAGGCTTGCAAACATAAAATAGCTAACTTGGGGTTTTTTGCCCTTGTTTTGATGCTTTTTGCCTAAATGGCAGCAAGTGCTCTGGGCTGCCCTGGCAGCACTTGTGTATGGGTCAGAAACCAAATCAGCTACCAAATAATGATGCAAAGTAATTAATTACTTCTGCAGTACTTCCCTCTCTTTGCAGTTATTGAATTTCTTTTCATTTCTGGGCTGTACATGCCTGTGGGGCAAAGTTTCCAGGTTAGTGTCTCTACCTTTCTGTTTTCGACTTGTGAGAGAAAAGAGAAAAACATCTTTTATTCCTAATTTGAAATTTTACTAGTGCATTGTGGGTTGTTTTTTTTCCCCTGACACTCCTTTGTGTAGACATGGCCAGAGGGTCAAATCATGTGCAAAGATGCTGTATGTTTAAGATACTGCTTTTGGGATCGACAGGGGATATGGAGTATTTGAAACTTCATCTTGAGGGAAAATTCACAGTGCAGATAGTTTATTACCTGTGATGGCTCTTGATATCTTGAGAAACTCACCCTGTTACACCTGCCAAGAAAGACTGTCTCCTGGAAAAGCTAAGGCAGTTTGTCTCAATAAATGCTTGGATACAGCATAAAGGACACTTGCTGGCTGCGTACCTGCAATCAAAATGGGCTAAGACTTAAACTGTGTGTGTCTGCAGCCTGATTATGTGCTACTGATAAACTCGTAATCAAAGAAGTCAAACTCTTTTGAAGATCAAAGGAACTGTTATTCATGAGGATGTGTACAACATATCTGATTACAGGCAATGGTCTAGCAGTGTCTTGTAGCAGCAAATGCAACCAGGGAAACAGGTGGTTGGGATGGACATTTGGGACTTCAGCACTTTCTTCTCTAGCCTTGGGCACTCTGATCCAGTGTTAGGAGTAAAATAGAAGTTGTTGTGGCCAGTGTACCTCTAGTTCCTCTTCCAAACTGAGTTTTCAGTCAACTGGAGTCAAGAGGAGGGGTAGTGAAACTGTCAGAAGTATTTTTTTGGGGGAAAGCCATCTGACTTCTATAGAGAGAAAGGAAATCTGTACCATTTTCCATTGCAGACATGGCCATGAACCAGTAAAAAAAAATAAATCTTATTCATTTAAGACATCTCTCATCCTTACGTTTTCTGTGTTAGTCATGTTGCATGGTTTAGGCTTTGTCCTAGTACTAACATACTTTTGAGTGTAGCAATACCACCAATTAGAGCTCTCGGTGTCCACTCCTCCTTAGAGGATGCTCTCTCATCACCCCTCACCAGGACCATAACCCTGGCTGTCTCCTGAGGTTTGGGGAACAAGGGGAATTTTGTAGGACACAGACTTCAAGGACTCCCTGAGACAAAAGTAGCTCTGTGCCAAGATCAGTGTTGATGGGGTGTGGAGGAGTTTGATTAATAAGCTGAAACTTAAGCTGTGTCTGCCAGAGGCTGGTACCAGAATACAAAAAAAAAAAAAAAAAAAAGTTGCAACAAGATACATGCTTCAGAAATGCTATAGATAGCCTCACATTGGTTGGGGTTCAGCAAAGAGAGATTTGCCTTCTCATATATCTGCGCCAGCCAGACATTATATTGCTGGTAGATATTGAAAAGCATAAGAAAAAGATAAATTGAATATCTGGCCACAGGTATTTCCCCCAGACCCACCTCAGCAGCAACCACAGAAGAGGTTTTTCAATCCGAAGCAGGTCAGATGCACTAACATGGGCTGTAACTAATCCTTCCCTCCCACATCCTCCATTCCAGGCAAAATTGTCTGTGCCTGTCAACACCTGCAGGAATTGTGGTGCAAAGGGTCTGTACAGTGATCCCAGTCTCATCTAGGGTATAAAGTGCTCATACTCTCCTCCTCCCCACCCCCTCCCCTTGCTCTTCCATATATTCCAGCAATGGTTTTCCCAGAGCACTTCTGTCCTATGAATAAGACATTCTGTCACTCTTTGTCTGCAGAGAAACTCGGTAACACCTAAAATCTGAAGGCGTAGAAAAGAATTATTTCTTGATAAATCATAAATTATTTCTAAACTAAGAAATTTAGAACAAATGAGTCAAAAGTATACCTGGAGGAGGAGAGGGAGGTTCATGCTAAGAGACAGTAAGGCACTGTATATTGCAAATTTCAGCTGCTCTAAGACCTCTCTTGTTTGAGAAATGCTTCGTGAAGGAAAACATGATTATAAGAATGTCCTGGTCTTGCTATTTCCCGGGCATGTTTGATTGTGCCTTGCTCTTTATGAGGTCAAATAGTGTCATTCTGATAAAGCAGAGTGGGAAATGGGGCTTGTAGGCCACTTCTCCCTTATTAGTTTTCACATGCTCCATGTAACCAAAGACTGAAGCATAATCTCTTGGCACAAGGTTGACTGAATTGAGTGTATACAGACAAAGAACTTTTTCAAATACTTGACATTTCGGTCTCAACCATGGTTTACATCTGCAGTAATTTGGAGGTTTATTTTGATTATAATCTGAATAGTCATTTTTGATTAGCAGACTGCATAGATCAGAACTGATAGTGCAAAGCTGAAGCCGTGCAGGTTGCCAAAGGTAACACACTGTCTTTGCTTACTCAGGTTTTCAGTGCTGAACTTATTTGAAGTTGAGCTGAACCATGGAATTTTTGTTTGTTTTGCAACTGTTGTCTACTCATCTGCTTTAGGTTTTGCTTGATTTCAAGAAGGGTTGGATTGGTTTGGCTTTCTTTTTTTTAAGGACATTGGGTGCATTAATCCTCTGAAAAATCAAAACGCCCTCAAGATTAATTACAGATATGGGTCAGCTATTTGTTGCATTCTACCCATATGAAACAGGTGTTTGGGTTGGCAAGTCACCCAGAGGAAAAGGAAGGACTTGGTAGATGAGAAGCAGCCCTGTGACTTTTTTTTCTTTTTTTCTTTGAGTTTATGGTGAAATTGAGCTCTACATATTTTCCAGAAGTCAATTACTTCAAATGTTGTTGCGTTCTACAAATGATTCCCACTGGAATGGTTTCATAGAATCATGGAACTATTGAAGTTGAAAAGAAAAATTGCAGGCCATCTAGACCTATGCCTGAACAAAACAGGACCATCTGCCTTTGTCTTCCTCATAGCCACCCATGAGGTAGCTGAAGAAAGCAATTAGATGCACCTATCCTCAGCTGTCTCTTTCCCAGGCTGAACAAATGCCATTCTCAGTTTGTCCTGTGCTCCAGCCCTTGTCTGCCTTGGCTACAGCATATTTGTGTCTTTCTTGACTCCAGTACTTCTGAGGTAGCCTTCCTATGGGAATACAGGTTAATAGTTGCTTCCCCTGACCTGCTGGATAAGTTCTTTGTGAGTTCAGTGCAGTAGATGGTTGACTTTCTTTGGTGCACTGCTGGCTCACACTCAGTTCCTGTCCACATAGTCCCCACCTCCTTCTCTGCAAAGATGCTTTCTATTTAGATAATCTGCAGCACACGTAGGGACTAAGGCTTCAGGTGCAAGAGTTTGCACTGGACTTTGTTGACTTTGAGGTTTCTGTCAGTTGACTTCACCTGCCAGTCAAGATACAGCTGAACAGAGCCCTGTCCTCTGGCATATCAGCATTTCTCACTAATGTTGTACCTTATGAGAACAGGATGAAGATGCACTCTGTCCCATTGGCTAGCTTAATGTGGCTAAATGCAGTGATGCCCAGTATCAAACTGTGAGGAGCTTCACTGATAGTCAGCCACTAGTTGAGCGCCAAGTTGCCAACCACTAGTCTCTGAGCCTGGCAGTCCACCCATTTGTTCCATATGTCTTTGTGTGTCCCCTGAAAGGTTGGCTTGGGCTGGAGGATAGTGCAGGCAAGGTTGGGGAAGATAAAATGGGAAGGTAGTGAATCCACAACTAGAGGACAAGCACCATTTGCTAATGGCTTTCAATGGGAGGTTGTGAGCTCAGTGTTTTTTCTTGGGGGAAATCCCCTCCAGCAGCATATTTCGATGTTCCTGAGTCTTGGAACCCAGGTTTGTTTCCCTAAGGTCTATTTGGCAAATGAATAATGCTTCCAGCAGCCACCAGTGCCACAAATTTGATACAGCAGAGAGCCATCTCATTAGGCAGAAGGCGTTCAGACCACTGTGGTTAAATCCAAGTGCTGGAGCCCCAGCCCAGCGCTGCGGAAGGCCACTCTTAAGAAGAGCTTGTTTGCCAAATGCTGACAGATGACTGTCTTTTCCTCAACAACTAAACTCTTGTTTAGCTTTATTTCAAATGTTTACTTTTCTGCTGGGATTTCAATAAAAGACCCTTGTCTTGCAGCAGCAGCAAGTCATCCAGCACAAGAATGGGGTCTGTAAAACTGTCTTCGTTTTCTGCTTGTAAAGCTCTTTGAGAGAGAGCGCACGACCCATCCTGTGTTTTGCTTTTGGAAGGAAGTTAAACATACATTATTTAAGTTATTTGTGTTATTGTTAGATCATCAGGACAAAGGGGCTGACTGGTAGCAAGCATAAAATAGTTGAAATATATGCTCCTAGGATTCTTTTTCCAACAAACAAACCAAAACAAACTCCCAAAACAGGAAAAGAAAAAAAAAAAAGTGAAGATCAGTCATTAGATTTTGAGCTGCTTTGCTTTCTGAGTTGTCATTTTTTCTTCTGAGCTCCCTATTAGCCTCTTGCATCTCAGGATCTTTGGTCATCAAACAACTTATTTGATTTCTCTAACAGAACAGTTGTTCTTGAAAATGAAATTTTGCAGATAGACCATTGGTATATCAGATACATTGAGGAGTGCATCAGCATCACTGAACAAATGCTACAGCAGCTCTGGATGGGAGCAGAAATCCCTATTTTAAATTTCTATTTGCCTTTTCTGTTGCAAGATTTAAATGGCGCTGAGTAGCGAAAAATCAAGCTTCAAGGCTAGGGCAGGAGCAGCCCTCAAGCCCATAAGCTTTGCAGATGCAGCCCCTGGTACCTGTTGGGTGCACTAGGTGTTCATAGTTTCTGCGACTTTTTGACAGCTCCCACAGTATCCAGCCCAAGAGCAATACTGAATTCATCTCTTCTCCCTGACTTCTGAAGAGGGGGGAGCCATGAAGGTAAAACCTTCAGGTCCTTCTCCCCCACTGGTGTTGACTAAATCATGCGAGAGGGATTAAAGAGACCAATGAAGCATTTTAACCCTGCTCTCACCACAAGAGCAGTGGGAACCTGGTGTGTTCACTTAATAACCAGATATGTGTATCAAAGAGGCTGGTATACAAAAGGGAAAGAGAGGCTGAGTTTAACAAACAGCCCTTAATCCAGTTAGCTCTTGATGCTGATGAGGGTTTAGAACTTAAAAATAAAGAGTTTGGGCTTGAGGATTTCCTTTATGGGGTGACATGTTCCCTCTGGACAGTGAGCATTAAGGATCCTTTGCTGCTCTTAGGAAGGCAGTAGGGCTGCAGCAGATTTGTGTGGTGCTCCCACAGCTGTTCCCACTCCTCCCTGGAGCTTTCTGAAACCCTTCTGCCTTTTGATAGTGGCCCAGCTCCCCAGTTCAGTGCCTTGTCTTTGTGCGGGCACCACGGAGTCCGCGCTGGAAGGGAGATAATGCTTCCTGAAGTGCTCATTTATCCCAGCAGGAGAGAGGCAGCTAGCAGTATCCACACAGGTTATTAAGCTGCACTGGAAAGAAAGAGCAAACTGCAGACTTGTATTAGTTTATGTGTTATCAGCATTTGTAAGGTACCTGTTGCCTTAGTAACGAGGAACTATGTATATAGCTTTGACCAAGGAAAATACCCTCTGGTCAGGGAAATAAAAAATTCATGGCTTTTCCTCCATGGAGCCACTCCTCCTGTGCTTGGGGAGGGGAGCTTAGGAGACAGAAGAAACTGAGCTGGTTGTTATGATCGTACAATCCCAGCTTCTGTTCATTCACTGCTCCAGGGAACCCTGCAGAGCTCCTAACAAGCTGTGTGTATACTGAGAGCACGTAGGAATATGTTGGAGGCAGGGGGGGTGTAACCCCAAGAGTGCACAGAGCCTTTCAGTGCAATGGGCTTGGGGTTATCCTGAGCTGTCCTTTAGGTGTCCCTCCTGCCCTCATCTCCAACAGACCCATGCCTGGCTGGGGAGCACATTAGTGGTGCTGTTCCCCAACCCACCCTGGGAACTGGATGGTTTCCATGTGAGAGAAGTGACAGGCTCTGCTGTTCACATGGCAATTGTATAGGTTGCACTGTCCTTACTTCTTTGGGTTTAGTTTTTTATTGTTAAATGGGAATTATAGCATCAATCTACCTGAAAAGTTACCATAGGTCTCTTGGTAGCAATTACTCTTCTAATGTGGGCTGAATGAGTGAATGCATTAGACACCACTAATGTTTGTATCACAGGGAGGTCTGAGGACTGAGAGCTCAGAGCTGGCATGGTGTTCCCACTGGGGTATAGCAGGGTTGCCCCCTCTCTGGAACAGGGAGCCTGGCCCAGGTGTACAGCCCTCTGGACTTTCAGATACTTAACACTTGATATTTCCCTGATGGAAAAACAGTCTTCTCTGTATCAATGGTATAACAAGATAAACATTGCACTCGGCGTGATAACCAAGAAAAATACTGCAAGGTCAACTTAAAGGCTGAGATGGGTTCAGAAGACAATGCTGACTTTGTGTCAAAATCAGGGGAGACTCATCACACAGGTCCTGGCAGTCGCAGCAGATAAAGCAGCACTTTCTACCACACGTGTCAGCACAGGCTTGTTCCTTTTATTTATTCTATATGCTGGCTAATGACAATACAGTTACTGTTCTTACACCTGTTTGCAAAGGGAAATTAACTGATGACAGAATTTTAGTGCCCCTCCATGAGGCAAATGGGTCAAGTTTATTATTTCTCTTTTTTATTTTCTTTGTCATTTAGTGCAGTACATCTGGTCTCACAAATCTGAGCTGCAGCCCAAGATATATGTAGGCAATTCAGAGCCTTGTTTTATCATCTTCTAAAGGGCGATAAAGTAAGTCATGAAAATCTCCACCAGGGTGAAATAAGAGGTGAGATTCTGATAGTTGTAAACCAGGCAGCCAGCTAAGGTGAATCTAATAATTTGTGGCATTGCAGGTTTTTGCTGCAGGAACATGTCACACATGGTAGCCAGCAGTACAAAACTTACTTCACTTTGGCTTGACACTTGTTTTCACAATGCCTACACAAACAACGAAAACACATCATGTATTACAGTTCCACCCTCCTATCACTTTTCATTGCATCAGAAGAGATCTCTCTTCACCTTCTATCAGCCACTGCAGTGGTTGCTGCCACTATTACTTTGACTGTAATTACCTATAGATGCTGCACTGATGTTTCTGACACTGAAAGATTTAACAGTGGAGTTAAGCTCCAGAATCGATGTTAACAAGTCTTATTTGGGACTATTTTATTTAATAGACTCTCATAGCTACTAGGGGTGATTTACAAAACTGACCTTCACTGGCTGTCAGGAAAACCAGAGAATCAGCAAATACATTTCTTCAGCAACTAACAGATCCTGCCTTACTGGGAATCACCCTGGCCCCTAAGTCATGGCCACAGCTTTACCTGCCCCAAAGCACTACTTGCTCTAGCTTTTAACCAGATGATTTATTACTCTGTGAAGGGCAAAATAAAACCAACCTTCTTGTTCAATACACTTTAAGACGTGGCAGCAGAGATGGAAGTAGCTGATAACTTGCACTACAGATCCTCTTCCCCTGTCTGTCCTGTCTATCTGAGTTGACAGTGTAGTTTTGAACGTCCCAAGTAATAGGAGTCTGGACCAAATGCTGTAAAAGATATGGTATGGAACAGCTAGGCCTTCATGAAGACATGGCTGGCTAACCTAACAGGCATTCCTTGGCTTTAACAACCCTGCTACAATGTGCAATGATTCGTGTGGCTTTGAGTTCAATATGAAGGTTTCTCCTTTAAAAAAATAAAGGAAAAAAATTGCAGTGGCATTCTGTTCCAGTAGTCAATGTGCCATCAGGACCGTGCTCCCTAGTGAAAATGCCATACAGACAATCTGTCCACTCCTACCCATCACATTTCTTTCCATGCCAGTGGCTGGCAGAGCACTTCCATCCCTATGCAAAAATCCAGGCTGCCGACTGCGGTGGTATTTGCAAAGGTGAAATCATGCAGCTGTTACAGAAGCTTGCTCGCTCCCGATCAGAAAAGTCGATGAGCATTTTATGGATGATAGGTTTGGACAGTTATTCTGCAGTGACTCCACTCTGCTTCCTGTTGCCCTCTCATTTGACTGCTGTAAATGCTGTATGTACTTCACAGTAAATGGTATAATAAAGGGTTATTAAGTGATACAAGTGTGTTAAGAAGTGCTATCCACAAATCAGTATAAAATATTCCAGGTTATTGTAAGACTCTATTACAAGAAAATTGAAGGATTTTGCATCAGTTGATTAGCCAGTTATGAAACTGTGCCTCTTATGAAACTTTCATATGACATATTAAATGTACAGTTGTAAATGAAAGGAGACTAGGCCATTTATTGCAAAAAAAATGGATTGATATGACAAAAAGGGGGTTGTGCTTTTGTGGGGGGATACTGCAAAGAGGAATAGGAAGAACAGTTCAAAAAATGAGAATGCCACAATGTGCTTTTACTCCAAAACTGAATTTGCCCTGTTAGAAAAATCCATTGTGGGGACTTGAGTGAAGTATTATCTAACCATCTGAGACACAGCCCTATAATTCATGGGTCATTGACACAGTAGAGAAGATCAGTTCTGTCTATTGTAGCAGCAGAGGGACTCTTAATCCATGGATTATTAATGTGGAAAATTGAAGGGGCTGTTACAGGCTTGTGGTTTATTAGACTATTGTGGATTTAGGGAGCTTTAATTTGAAGATTATGGACACAATGGAGTGCAACAGATCCCTTGACAATGTCAGTGGCAAGGCCTTTGTGCAGGAGAAAGCTTCTGCCTGAATTCTGGCCTTCCCCATCCCACAGGATACTGCTTAGAGAAACACTTATGAAGCTGTAATCACCTTTGAAACTCACTTGATCAAAGCAACTCAAAAACTCACATCTCTGAAGGTAATGTTCCCTGAGCTCTCCAGTCTGGAAATGATTTTGTTCTAGATTTGCACCTGCTGTTGCTGTTTTGTCTTGAAAATGTTTGATGCTATATATCATTAGGTCCGTGGGATGTTTTGCAGTACTAGTGAGCTGAATGTATGTTATACAGTAGGGAAGGACTGAGGAGTGAAACCTTGAACTTCCACTAGCAACAGCTTGAAGACATATGCTCCTGCCCCTGAGCACCACCTCAAAGGAGCTGAGTGAGCTTATCTCTGCTTTCCATTCACCTTGAAGGACTAACAGAGATGTGAGGAATTTGTGGGTACAAGAGGCACAGCGATACTCGAACAACTACAGTTCAAAGGACAACTAGCCTGCTCTGAAAGCCCACCAGGGAGAGTTTCTCCCCTATCCAAGCATCTTGTAGTTTGTGTGTTCTCCTTTTATCCTCTTCTGTTCAGAGCAGGGAAGGGACCCAGAAATCATTACAGGAATCACTGCAAGGAGGGTTGGGCTTTAAGTGTGGTGAGGGAGCCTCTGAGTTGGCATTGGGGTAAGCTTTGTAACTGCAAAGGTATTTGAGAATGGAAATGGTTTGCCTCTATAGGCATCACTGGCAATGTCTGAGAGCAGGTAAAACATCTGCTGGGAAGGTCTCAGTGGTGATGTGCTCCACTGCAGAGCAAAGGCGTGAACTGGATGACCTTCCAGCCTGATTCTCTGAGATTCATGTTTGCAATAAGAGAGGAGGGAGATGTTAACGGAACAAACAGTAGCTGGTTGGATCAAGGGTCATACAGTGTGTCCTCTGAGCACATGCTTTTCTCAGGGTGTCTGTGCTTTCATGGGTCGGATTTGTGTTTCTTGCATGAATGTCTGCTGCTGTGGGTGGACTGAGGAGAGCCAAAATGCCATCTGTCCCTGGCATTGTTTGGCTTATTGCACTGTTGTCCAGAAAAAGCATGATTTGGTTGTGGAGCTCCTCACTGCTAGAAGTTGAGGAAGCCAAAGCATGAATAGGATCAAAAGAAACTACACAAATCCATGGTAACAGCTCATAAATGGCTTTTCAATGAAGGCTCAGACACAACCTCAGAACTGAGATTTCAAGAAAAGGGGAGGACAACAGGAGGAACAGCCATGCTTGTCCTCTTGTCTAGGTTCTTTCCCAAAGCTGGGCATTGCCTAGTCTTTCTACTCAATTTCATTTTGGGGCCAGGCAAAACCTTTAATGCTTTCCCAAGAGGGAAAGGAAGAAGACAACTATACAAAAAAAACCCAGTCGAGGATGTGAATTGAGGAAGGGGAAGAGAAAAGGAAGCAGGGAGCTCTCCCAGGCCAAGAGAGGAGCAGAGAGGTGAACTGAGTGTTCCCCTTTCTGTCCCATTGATGTTGGGCAAGGAGTCACAGGCAGTGTGTAAGGGAGTTCATAGCATGAGGACAGGCTTAAGTCAGCAAAGCTCTATTTCTCATAATTGACTCTATTTTGCAAGAAGGGGCTGCTGGAGGAGAAAGCACGTGCAGGACTTCAGAAACTGGCTCAAGAAAGTTTCTAGGAGCAGCCTTGAGCACTAGGACAGTCTTTACTCTCTGATGTCCAATGCGTACCAAAGGCTTGGTTTCTATGCAAAATCCCAGGAGTCATGCAGAGCCTTGATTAAATTGTTGTGAAATTGGTTGAAGTAATTTCACTATCTTGAGTGATTATTTTAGTTGAAAAATATACATTTACTTTAAATAAACTCCTGTTTCTCAACTATGCTTACGTTACATAGATAGCTTGGTTTATATTTAAATAGAAAATGTTTAATATTCAGCCTGGGAATAGTTGTTTAGCACAAATAACTACTTCTTCAATATCAGTTTCCACTTCAAGTATTTATATTTGCTTTCTTTCCCTCTCTTGCACTCTTTCATTCCCTCCCCCCATCAAAATTTACTTATATTTCCCAGGGAATATATGTGGTTTAGAGTAATGCAAAACAAATGATGGATTGAGTGTATTTGCAATGGCCTTTGAAAACTGTCCCAGTGTCCAAGGACTGCTCAGTTTTATTTCTCTAAGTGTTCTGTGCTTACTGCTGCAACATGTCATCCGCAAAGCCAGGAAGTTGTACAAGATATACAAGATTCAAGCCAACAGGACAAAATCCAAATGATCTTTTAGCCAGCTTTAGAAATGAATAGAATTTTGTGACCCAGAACTCCAGAAATTAATATTAACTGAGTGCTCAAACACAGATGGTCCACGTGAAGTTTTCTGTGTAACTTCTAATTTGACATGTGAAATGTTTTGTATCATGTCAAAACACAACAGGATTTTGAGCACTATGCTATTTAAGGTAGCACATATTGCTGCAAAGGAACAAGGACTTCCTGAGAAGTGCTTGGGTTTAGAAGACAGCTAGGTTTAAGCAGCTTTCAGAATTTGTGTAGTACAGTTATTGAGTTAATATCCCAGCCTAATCTATGGATATACTGGCAGTGAGATATTCTGAAACTGCAGACTGTAAAATCTGCTCAGTTTGAAGATGTCCGATGAACCTGAATATTTTGATGTTTGGATTTGTGAAGATGAGGCATAGTTACAAATGCTTTTGCAAGTCAGGTCTGTAGTCGGGCATCAAGGTGTTCAAGGTGAAGCTGGGGATGTGGGCCAGGGCTCTTGCTGGCAATAGTAATGAATCAATACCAGAAAGTCAACTTCTGTGTACAGAACCCTCCAAAGGGAGGGGGAGAAGCTCCTATCACACTGTGCCTGAGCCCCCTCTGGCCTGCTCCACTGAGCACACGTGTCTTCTGCTGGAGCCAAAGATGCCTGATTTTTGGAAAGCACTGAATGAGCAACTCCATGAAATGGGAGTGCACATTTTAATGGTGATGCACTGAACACCTGCAAGGCGTTCTGTAAACTTTGGTTGCTCTGAGGCTGTAGACTAAAGTAGCAGGAATCTTTCCTTTGACTTCAGCAGATGTTTCCCACAAGTATATGCAAGAAAGTGTTTGTCTTAATATTAGCAATAGTTTTAAGGTTACAAAATAGCCAAAAGTAATTTTCTCTTGAGCAAGGTGCTGAATGAGCAATAGCTGAAAAACTTTTATTTGGTATTTGCAGTCACTGATTACACTCCCTCAAGATATTCTCACAATCGCTTATTCTTCCAGCTCTGCCTAATAAAGTGGCTGGAGTTTGGTAAACAGCTGGAGTGAAAGGGGTGTAGGAGGTAAAAACACTGTAAAACTGAGGTAGGTGAGAAGTTCTCCTGGTGGGTATATGAAGGAAGGAAAGACACAGAGTTCCTGGAGCTCTGGGCATCACCCTCCCTGTGAGAGGACTGTGAAATAATGCATGTTTTGGTCATTTGGTTGCTAACATTCAGAGCAGAATTCTATCCCAGCTGTAAGGTTTTTTTGCCAGCAATGGAAGCCTTCTTACTGAAGTCCAGAAAGTGAAATGGTCCTGTTTGACACTCACCTTCAGAGGGGATGCCTGGGCTGTTTGTTGGACAGACTGTCCACGCACTGCTGTGCATGGTGAACAGGGGCTCCTCTTGCCATAGCCATGTAAACCATTGAAACTTGTCCCCAGGGGCGCAAGGGAATACATGCTGCCTGGGCAGCTTCACCAGACTACTCCTACTCAAGCTACTGCTCTCCTCTGTCTCCTGGATTTCCTGTACAGCAAGGTCAGAGGGAGAGCCATCAGGAGACTGCTGACACTAATGCAGAGCAAGCCAAGCCATTTCTTCTCCTCAGATTTGCCAAGACAATGATCTCTGCCATGGAGAGCCAAGGTGGGAATTTCTTCTTCCTCCACTTGATCAAAGCAGGTCAATTACATTCTTTTGGAGCTTTACATATTAGCATCACATAACATCTCTTTTCACTTAACTACTCTAGTCATTCGTTATCCATCCAAATGGAACCTGGCAGCGCTTTCTGTATTCAAGTTTTTTTGGATCAGTGGTTATATCTGTTGTTGGTCCAGAAAATATCAGCTTTCATCTGTCCTCTCCCTCGCATGGAGCTTTTCCTTTTAAACCAAAATTTTTGTTTAAATATTTAAACATTTATTTATTTAAGTAGCAAACTGATGCATCCTCTATTCATGTCAAATTTCACTAGACTGCATTTCTCTGGCTTTGCTTGTTGGCCCATGGCTCAGCAGATAACATGGTAATGTCTTGTAAGAGAACCCATATCCTGGGAGAAAATGGACTATGTCTGGATTTCTTGGTAGTCCTTCACTAGGAAATGTTACCCAGAAAGTTGTTGTCATTCTGATGGAACAAATAGAGCTGCTTCTTTGCGTGTACCTCATCCACAGGGAAAGCTCTGCCACGGTCGTTTCTCTTGTATCAAAAGTTGTTGGCATTTCCTACAGGAACACTAAGGTCTGTGTTTATTAGTCCAATAAATGCCAGTCATTTAATGCTCCAACCAATCCTCCTAGTAATTACAATCAGCAGGGTTTCTGTGCTGCGCATCAGTGATGGTTCATGAACTTGCTTCAGTCACGTCCCATGAGTAATCAGTAGAGTTGACACAGCTAAAGTAGACATGTCAAACTACAATTATGTAGTTTTGCTGGAGTTTTTCTAAGCCTGTTTTCCTAAAGACAAGATTTTCACCATCACTCTGTAAATCAGATTCTACACCTGGATACGTTGCTAAGTTTCATCCGAATTTGACAGACAGATAGATATGTCAGCAATATCAAGATGCGCAACTGAGGAAAGAAGGGATTAAATTCACACACCCCAATCGGGAACAAAAGTTGCCCTGTAAACTCAAGTAAATCTTTAGACTCCACAAACTACTCATAGGAAAATTATTCCCACCATGGGAGATGTTCTGATTTGATCCTGTGTGTTGCTACCCAGAGACTGGCCCAACCCTGAGCCAGGGAGCCAAAGGAAACAAGGCTTTGCAGCTTCTGTTGTTTACAGATCAGCTTCTTGTTAAGCACTTTCTTAACTTTACTGTCAGAGATGTGTCAGCTTTTGTTTTTTTATTTTAAATACACAAAGATGGTTTTTCCATTAAATATTGTGCAACTACCCTGGGAGGTACGTTTCCAGTACTTACTTTTATTAATAATTCTTGAGCACAGGAGGGAAAAGGAACCTGGGGGCAGAAGGCTCAGAAAGCTTTTTTGTGTTAGATAGGATGGCAACCTGAGAACATCTCTGATGTGGGATAGAGGCTTGTACAAGATGAAAATGCAAACATGCCAGATTCATACGACATGGTACGATGTCTCCATGATCCCAGAACTCTGCCAGGGACATTGATATTTGGACCACAATGGTCCTCTGATGAATGCTGATAAAATGGTGAGTTTCTGCCAGGCATCAGGTGTGTTGCATGATGGGGAACAGGTGGGGGCCCTTGTTTAGCTCGATGACTTTGGTAGACCCTCATGACCTCATGACACAGCCTAACATTGCTCAGAAAAGGTGTTGGAGCTGAACCCCACTTTTGGACCTGAAGCTCTTCTCCAAGTCTGCACAAACATTTGTTGCCAAGTGTAAAAGGAGGAAAGTGATGTACAGGAAGCAATGATGACATATAGGCTGTAAGTAGCATTGCCTAACATGAGAACAGTATTTCTGATGATAAATGTTTTGTAGATCATTCATGTCTGGTAAAGGCAAGAAGCGATGCATTCAACTTTTTGTATTCCTTCCTCTCTCCTTTTTTCAGCTGACATTTGTTGGAGCACCTCACTTTCCTGATCCTTCCTGATGAGGGAGAAAATTAATGTTTTTGTCATTTTTCTAAGTAAGAAAAGGCAGGGGAAAACTACATCTGTTGAAGCAAATTAGTAGAGAAAGAGGCACATAGAGCAATTCTCAAAATTCTCCCCAGATGTCTAGCTCTGCTTGACAGCGGGCATTAAAGAGATTCCTGTAAGTTTTATATTTGCATCTCTGCAAACCTAAATCCCTCTGAATGTCTGGCACTAAATCATCTACCCATGGCTGCAGAAGGAATTTGAAGTATCACAGGGAATTGATCCTTCTTCAGCATTAAAAGTGGTGTTTAATTGCTGCCATTTCCATCTCGTGTGGTGACTTCTAGAGAGTTTGCCAGCTTGAATTGGCCACATTTCAGCTGCCAAATTGTTTGTTGAGGAAAACTCCCAAGCTGCTTTGCATCAGGAATAAGTGTATATATAAAGTGTGCATGTGTGTGTGTATATATGTATGTATATGTATATATATATAAATACATACGTACTGTGTATGTGTGTATACAAATTATATTTACAGTATCAAGAAAATAAGAAACGAGAGTTTGAGAGTGTCAATTCTCCTCCGAAGGAGAACTATGGCTGTTGCTAGTGGCTCATGAAAACACTGGAAGTGGAAGTGCTCAGTTGCACTACATTCCTCCTAAAAATTAAAGATGGGAAATGAACACTGTTAAATTCTGAGTAGCTTTTTTCTTTTTAAACTTGTTTAATTTTCCTAGTAAACTCCCTCCCACCAGAACCTCAGCTGGGACTGCTTGCTTAAATTTATTTTGCTTAAAACAGGAACTGAGCCCTAAACCCATTATTAACAAACAGGTTATTTTTTACTGTGAGACATCCAATGTAATTCATAAATTATTGTCCATTTAATTAAAGATACTCACCTTTCCATCTCTTTCTCTAATCAGCTTAATCCAAAGCCAAGAAATTCAGTGGGTGCTTTGCCAGTAATGTCAGGGACCTTGGTGCAGGCAAAAGCACTTTCAAAGCTCCTTCCCTTGAGACTCTGGGTGTTGAAGGTCCTGTAGGTGCTGATTTCCAGAGGCCCCAAGACACACTTGAACTTCTGGGGACTCTGCCTCCTCACCAGCAGGTTGTCCAAGGTGGGGGCTACCCCACTTGGTCAACACAGTGGGCCCACCTCTCCTCTTTATTGTTTTCTTATTCTCCTTTAATTCAAAAGTAGACCTATGAGAAATTAAAGTAACTTAGCCACAGCTATCCTAGAAGAGCAAGTCTGCCATTGACGTAGCCAGCAACTTGCTCAATGACCCTTCAAGCTAACCCATATACAAGATCACTTCCTATGAAATGGAGTGGGATGTTTCAGGCAGCTGGTTGGAGAGTGGAGCCTGTCTGTGACTATTACCCATAGCAAAAAAAAAATATATCTCACTTTCAGTCCTTTCCACAGCTGGCTCTCTGGGAGCTTCCCGAGTTCAGGAGCAATCAAACGAGTTCATGGAAAATAATTCTACTGAGGGCTATGAAATACAAATACAAAGACACCACCCTGACTCCAGAAATCACCCGTGAAGTTTGTTAGAGAGGCTTCAGGAGAAATGAGACGGGAAACAGAAGATAAAGGTAGCTGGAAATGGCTAAATGGTAAAATTCACCCCACTTTCAGTGACCTGCAAAGGAGGGGAAAGTGGGTTAACCTTTGCTTATAGAGATGTGCATTTTAATTCTCTGCATCTCACCTTTAATCGACTTCTATTGCCAGTCTTTTATGCTCCAGTGGCATCTGTGGCATGATTAGAACAGGGGGAAGAGAGAGCCTGGAATGTCTGCAGACAGGAGAAACCCAGAGATGTCAATAACTACAGGTAAATAGAAATCTGAAATAATACAGAATAGGACCAGCTGACTCTGTGATCTGCTCTAACTTTGTTAGGCACCAGAAAGCTGCCTTGATCCTGTGCTTCTGTGTGCAGGGCAGACAGAAAAGGGATTAAATGCTCATTCTGCATTGTTTTTTCAAGCTTCTGAGCCATCTCTGCTGACCAAGTAGCTGCACTTTAGCGACTGTTTCATCTGCACGGTGACATCAGCGGTGGTCTGACATTAGATAACACTTCTCAGAAAGGGAAATTTAATCTGTTGGATTACTTTTCCAAGTAAATGGGGGAAAAAATACAAACAGGGAAGCTTCGCATGGCCAGAGTTTGTTTTTAGTTATGATGTCCTTTAAAACAACAGTTAACCATCTGGTCAGACAAGTCCTCTTAGGGATAAGGTTCAAAACTGAAAGTAACAGCCCAGCAGAAGTGTGCTAATGGTAGACATGAGACTTGTGTAGCAAGTCAGGGGCTATGATAAATCTGAATTGTAACACGAATCCATGAGAGCTTGGGTGTTGCTATTTTGGATTATTTTCTCACTTTCTGAATTTTTAATGTTACTTACTTTTGCAGTCAGTCCAGTTGAGTGGTTTGTTTATTTATTCTTTATGAACCCTATACGAGTAAAACTTTTTAGGTTGGAGAGAGCTGGACAGGAAGGATGAAGGCAGCCTGGGAGGCTGTCCCCAGCCCCTCCATCCTCAGAGGTAGATTTCCTCCCTGCCACTTGACCTGGTTTGGGATGTTTCCTCTCAGCAGCCCTATCCAGGGGCCATTCCAATGAGGCAGGATCACAAACAAAAGCCTGAAGGACTGTGTTAGGATCAGGGACTTGCTTTGCAGAGCAGCACCTTCACACACTGCAGCAAAACTGGAGCTGGTGTCACTTGACTGAATCGGGTCCTGCATTCGTGGATTTAACTTAATTTTCTGCTATGGGCATCCTGCTATTTAAGAAAGCAAATTCAAGCATGCCACTGTGTTCACTGAGGCAGCAAACCTGGGGGGAAGTGGTGGGGAAGAAAATCCCCCTCCTTCTACAGTTCATGGTGTTCTTCTAAACTATTTATAAATAGGTCTACTGTAGCCAGTGTTTGCATTTGGACAGCTTCACTGTTCTCATTTTCAAGGCTCGTCTCAGATCTGAAAGTAAAGGTCGGGTTGACTCCCCTCATCTGAAATAAAGAGGGGAAGTTAACCCTGTAGGCAGGTGGCTCTGAAGCAGCAATTCCCAGCCCTCCCTCGTGTGCAGCGGGGGCAGAGCTCTGAGCCCACTCTCCCTTCTGCTCTGTTTTCAGTTCCCTGCCCTCCTCATTAGCTGGTGATAGTTCTAACCTCCTGCATCCTTTTAAAGAGATCCCCCTGCACATCATCTGGGATTCATGAAATGCAGAGATCTGGTAAGCAGCACAAATCACTTGCCAGAAGCCCTGGATAAGTTTTCAGTTGAGTTTATACTTCACCTCCTTCCACTCCACAGAGGAATAATATATGGCTCCATTTTCTCCAGAGAAAACTTGCACCAAAAATAATAATCTATTTTGTGAAGGATTATTTTCTGCTGATTGAGAGGTGTTTGGAGATGACAGGCATCTGATCTCATCTTAAGTCTTAAATTGCAGTAAATCCTGTATTTATTTACTTTTTACTTCAACCAAATTGGACATTATCCTGCCTTTGAGTTAACACTTTCAGTGCTTGCCTTAGCTGAGTGCAAAGGCGTTATTATCTGCCGTCACTGGACCAGGAACAGCACAGAGCCACCAATTCACGTATGAAAAACACTAAATAGGATTACATGGCTCACAAGACACAAAGAATCAGAACCAGCCTGTTAAGCAGTTTTTAAGTTGTACTACATACATGTGACAATTGTTTTGCTTCTGCATAGGACAACTGAAGGACAGGTAAAACACTGTGAAACAGCCTGAGATACTGCTTTGTGTGTATGGGCACGGGATACGATGCCTCATCATCTTCCTGATGTTGGTATCCACAGGCTGGAAGTAAGAAAGGCCTCAGTGGATATTTTCTTGAGGTCACAACCTGTATCTGAAGGAAAAAAAACATGGCTTTGAATAAGGGTGTGCAAAAATTCACTTCTGAAATGGGAAACACTTTTTTTGGGTTAAATAATCACGAGCACCTTACCCTCCTGTATCCACAGGACCTGGCCAGCAGCCTTGTTCAGAAAACACTGTCTTTGACTCAAATGGTACATTTACTTCGGGATGGGTTACTAATAAATAGAGGTTTCTAGGTGTTCTGAATGTCTGGGAACTTATGTGGTAGGCTGGTACATTATGAACCTAAACAAAGACGACTTTTAAGACTAAATATTATTTTATTGCTTATTAAAGACTTTGAGATGAAATGTTTGTATAAAAGAAGGTTCATTATCCCAAGATAGTGGTTTTATTTCTGCTATTACTAACACAATGTTACAAAGACCTGGAAGGTCTCTATAAACTCTTTGCTCTGAGCTATGAATTAAGGCCAAGATGAACTTCTCCAAGTAAGTCCCAATCACAGAGACAAGGTGCTCACCTTCAAAGAGGTGTCCTGGGCAGTAAGGCTAGACGTGGTCTGATCAATAACAGAGATAGTTCGTATGCATTGTTACTGATGTATGGATCTTTCACCCAGTGATAATGTGTGCAGGTGCAATTTCTTTTAGCACAGAAGCACTAAAAAATTAATTGCCTCTCTTCTTGGATGTGTTCAGCTGCTGCTTGTTCTGAACATCCCATGGGCTCTGAGGGATGCTTTCTGTGCAGGCAGTAGCTGTTACCCTGGCAAATAAATGTTCACCCTCTGTTGGGAAATCTAATTTTCTTCCCTTATTTGTTGTGGGAAAAATTGCATGGCATTCTTGTCACAGAATTCCTTTTCTAGTTTTCCCGTGGTTTGTGCTCTTGCAATCTCTGCAATTATCTTTGGCACAGCAGTTATTATTGTACCAGCTGTAATTCTGGCAATGGGTGATCCTAATGAAACATTGCAATTGTGAAATTCCAGCACTGGTGAGGACAGACCCCACCAGAGCTTTTATTATGGACTTTTGCTAATTTGTTTGGGTATGCACATAAAGGCTTTGACATTATTTACCTCATATGCTATAGCAAAGTGAATTGCCAAAATTATTTACCTCTGAACTGCGATCTTTTATCTAGAAAAGTGCAGTTTATGGCAGGTGTTTAGGAATGAGTTTCTGCATGGTGTATGTACCAATTGCTGATGCCTCAGCTGAATGGCACAGGTTTTAGTTTTATACATCACCGAAAAAAAGCAAGCTTATAAAGCACTGTTCATGAGAACTACCTCTGTATTTCAATAACAGTTTTAACTATTACAAAATCATTTATTTTAATATATTGCCATTTCAAATTTCTTTTTGTAGATCTATTTCAGCTACAGAGACTAGTCATAAATATATATTCATGGAGACCGTAAAATTTGAATTTGCTTTTATATTTCTCCCATTTACATTGACTAAATGTCATACACTAAATAATTCTCATACCCATTAACATATGATTTGCCCACTAGTAATTACTTTGTCATCCTTACTTCCTCAGGCTATTTTCAACTTTAAGCCACTGTTAATCCATGACCTTAGTGCTTTTGTCTCCAGGTCTGAATTATATAAGTATTACAGAACCAGGGTTGAAATGAACTGCTCTTGGCTTTATTGTACAATCACAGTCAGATGATTGGCTTTTCTATTTTCAGTAAGTAAAATAATAGAGTAAATTTAATTCTTTTGTGAAAGGATCATAAGAATATTTTTTTTTTTTTCCTTCAGTGTGGCAAGGCCAAAAAAGAAATATTTCCAAGGGGAAAGTAAAAATGGAGAAAAATAGCAACCATCTGCTTTTCTGGGTGTTCAGAATTTCTGCCAAGTGGACACAAAGATGACTGAAGTAGGAATGTACCCTATACTCTGCAGCGGCCACTGCAATGGTAACTGAATAAAATCTGCTGAGAGAAAAAACAACAACAAAACACTTTGGTGATGGAGCTGAAATGGAAAAGTAGGTGCCTTTAAAGGACCTTTTTGTAGTGTGTCTCCTCAAACTCTTTCTCCTTCCATTAGACTACCCACAAAGCAGAACACCTGTTGAATGTCAGGTTTCTTTTTGGATGCAGGAGTGCAGCATCATATAGCATGGTCATGTCTGCCCAGCTTGCTATTGCTCCTGTTCCAGGCAAGCTCTCTGATTCTCATTTGAAATGCTATCTCTTAGCTGCTTTTGTTCAATTCCTTACTTTCGTGAAAGCTTATAATCAAAAGGCCAGACTTTTGGAAGAGTTTAGCTCCCTTATATGATACTGGTTTACAAGTGGCATGTAAATAAGGGGTCACATTTTCCAAAGAGTACTGCCCCACCATCAGTGCTGTGAGAAATCTGCTTTGCAGCTCCGTGGCTGTATTTAGGGGGAAACATTGCTGACAGGCTGAGTCAGTGGCCCAAATTCTCCTCCCTTTATCCATATAACCACATGAAAGCTTGTGCCTCCTATCCACAGAGTGTGCATGAATAATTTGCTTGGCATGGGACTGGAACTAGCTAGCACAATAACTATGCTTTTGTAGGCTCCATATGTCCCTTGCCTTGGAGCTTTTCAAATGATATAAAATTCTGGTACTGTGATTAAAATGAGAAAAGCCTGGGCAATGACTTCAGAAGCAATTGGGAGTGACCTAAAGCTCATGAAAGGACTCTTGGCTTCAGTGGCGTTGACCCAAGTCTGTGAGACTTGTTAAATCCAGACCCTATGGAGATCCTGGAATGACCTCTGGAGAAAAATTTGAATTTGATCACTGCAAGGGAGTCCTAATTTCCAAACACTTCAGAAACACCGGACTCGTTAATTGTACTTCTCATAACATGCTCAAGAAATAAGTGTGCACATACATTGCCTATCCCTTTCCTCCTCTATGCACTCAACATTTTTGGTGTAGGAGAGTCCAGTAACGGAAGTGTAAACCTTCTGTTTACATCTATAAACAAGATAAGGTACAAATGGCTGCAATACAAACTTCCTTGCTCTGGCCTTCCACTGACCTCAGCAATAAACTCCCTTCTCACTATTGCAGGAGGTTCCAGTCTCTAGGACAAACTTTCAACCAGCAAATGTGCTTGCAAAATCTCCTGTGTGAATTTTTCCAACCGCTGTGCTATTCATACGCTGCCTGGGGCCGGAGGGGCTCATGGCTGTGGCATGAGGGCCAGAAGCTGCTGTACCCCCACTTGTAGGGTACTCCAGACACCTCCAGCTGTAGGGTGAGGCTGTTGCATTTGCATGTACTTCCTGGCATCAAGAAACCAGCTGCATGCACTTTTGCTGAAGGGCTTGGATAGAGAAGTGCACGCTTGTACAGCACTTCAAACTAACTGACAGCAGACATCCGTGTCACTGTATCACACGCTCATGTCCTCTCCTGGAAGCTCTTTGCTGGGTCAAATAAATTAGTTGCAAAATATCTAGGAGCCTGCCAAGTAAACACAAGTATAATTAGATTAAACAGCCACTCATGCATTGTCTTATTTTTACAGATTTCAATGGATGCAGAAAGAAAAAGATCTGCCAGTAAGGCAAGAGCTGGTTTCTAGGCACGGGAGCCCAACTCCTTGGTGACCTGGACAGATGACACATGGCCTGAAGGAAGCACACAGGGAGAGGTCTGGGGCATGAGAAAAGTCTTAGGGAATGGGGCAGAAAAATGAAAGGGACTTCTGTCCTTGACAGCTGTAATTAGAGTTGCATGCACTGAGAGATCTCACAGCCTTTTCTGCTAAAAGCTCACAGCCATTGGCAATCCTAGCCCGGCTGCACATGTCTGCCATTGGGACTGTGGTGGGGTTTTTAATCAGAATTTGTTTATCTGGGGTTTCCGCAGCCATATCTGTCCTGGGTGCTCAGTGGAAGTTAAACTATCATCATGTTTGTATCATTGTCAGACTGTAGGGCAGAGTAAGGCTGACCTTTACAACACAACGTTGCATTTGCAAAAAGGACGGGAGTTAGGGTGATGTTTGTGTCTCCCCAGACAGGACTCGGGTCCCTCTCCTCCTGGAGCAGCTCAGCAGAAGGGCACAAGGACATCACCTCTGACATGGGCCACCCAATGGTAGATCCCCAGAAGACGGGCTGATGCTCAGGTACGGCACTATTATAAGCTTACCCATTTCTTACCCTGTCACTATTGAATGGTCAACATTGGCATGCCCTGGAGATGGCATGAAATGGCCCTAACAGGGCAGCAGTTCTTACATGTTTAAGCAATGCAGAAGCTCCTCTTTTGTTCCTTGTGTTGTGCAGTGGGTTGCAGGACAGTGACTCGGGAACAGCTGCAAGAGAGAAGGGCAGTGGGGACTGTTGTTTGTCAGAGCTTTTATGATGTTGCTAAAACAACAGAGGTGGTGATGCTGGATCCCTCATGATGTTCTTGGTAGAAGCATGTCAGGTCTTGAAAACTGCTAACTGTTGGCCCAGGGGCCTATTTTCTATTCATAGCGGTGTTCAAAAAAATTTCATGCAGTCAATTAGATACTGCTGCTCTAAACCAGATGGTTTTATATATAAACATAACTAGAGCTAAAAAGTTACATTCTCACTGTTCAGAGGGGTTAATTAATTCACAGAATCAAAAAGGATAAGTATGCTTTTGCTTTAATGAGCCCAGAGACTCACATCTATTCTGGGAGGGTGCCCTTTTGGCTCTTGGGGTGTTTGACCCATGGGTGTTGGGAGATGCCAGCATGGCTCACAAGCTATTGATGGGTCTAGGGCTCTCAGCCATGGGCCATCTCCCTGTCCTGGTGTTGCATGAACACAAATGTCCACCTTGTTGGTAGATGAAATGGCTCAGATTTCAACAATTCTCTGGTTTGAATATGGACTTTGAGTTACAAGTATTTGTGGGCAGGAACCTGCTATGAAAACAGTATAGAGAAATAATGCAGCTGCTGTGTATGAGTTCTCCCTTTCCCTGTAACAAATGCTACTCTTAGCTGGCTGGCTAGTGTGGAGTAACGCATTAACTGAGTGTGATAAGGCAGGGGAACTCTGATACTAGCTCCATTTTCAGCCCATGTTTGTTCTGCAGTTAGCACAAAGGGGTCTTGGTCCCTTGGTAGGCCCTGTCATGTCAAAACAATGCCAGTAAAGTCAACAAATCCATTCATGTTACAATCATTTCCAAGTCATGCTTCCTCCCTTTAAAAATTGTGGATGGAAATGTTAGGGATATTTAAGAATTAAGCTGATAAAACATGGGGAGAAAACATGGAAACAGCTGGCCTACAAACATGAGCCTGATTCCCATCACCAACATTCAGTAATGTTATTTATATTCTAGTGTATACAAGTAGAGAGGCCTGAAAAATGACATGTACATCCCAACATACATGCATCTTAGGACAGGAAACTACATCCTTAGCAGAGCTGCCATGTCTCCAAGCATACAAGACATGATGTCCATGTGCACATTCCCTTGGGTCTGCCATGCACCTGCAGGTGATGAGGAGCTCTGGCAGGATCATGGTTATCAGGAAGGCTCAAATGGTCCAAACCTTCTAAATATGTCTGGGTAACAAGTCTGGCTGGGAAAGAAATGTCATGCCCTCAAACTCGGTATATGGGAGCTCTGTTCCTGGTGTCATCAAATTCAGCACCTGATATTGTAGGTAATAGCACTATAATCCATATGTCAAACTGATCACACTTTGTTATAGAAGTAAATTGGGTCTATGAAAGCAACATCTGTATTACTGGAAGGTTGCTAGCTAACTCGTTCAGCCTTACTGCTTATTCCTACTGGCATCCTTATGGATCCTGTCTCAGCTCATCCCTCCTTGCAACCAAAAGACAAAGTAAGTCTTGTTTTAAATGTCTTGGGAATTATGAGGACTCATCCATGCTTCTGTGTGCTTAGAGTACACAATATTAGCTGCTTACTGCATTGATGGAAACAAGATAAAAATAAATACCTGCTTGTGCAATGAATAATTCATCAGCGAAAGTGCTGCAGGACAGTATTTGGGATGAAAACTGCATAATGTTAGTCTCCATGAGTCAATCTGCTACCTATAAAGGAAGGGATTTCTGCTGGCTGTCCTCTCTTCAGGGGAAAAAAAAAAATGACAGAAAAAACCCTCCTCTTAACACTTTTAGAAACAGCCTACATTTCAAGTAATTAAAACTGATGATCCTGACAAACATTTGCCTCCCAAGAAATAGCCTATTGTAAACGTAAACTCTCAAGATCCTTCCAGGCACACCAGCATAACTGTCTCCTAAAAATTCTTCCCAAGCCATCTGGTGCCTTATCTTTGCAGCCAAGCCATACAATAACTTTAAAAGGGGATTGTTGCTCGCAGACTTTAGACTCAGGACTACAGATTCCCTTGGAAGTACCACAGCTAGCTCTGAACCTGCCAGCTCTGGCTGTCTGAATACTCCACTTCTTTCCATCATGACCCATTTTGGGTCCAGCTGTGGTTCTTTGGGGAGATCCCTTCCTCATGTGGTTTGCAAAGGGAGTGAAGGAGTTACAGGGAGAAGCTGGAGATGCTGTGTACTTCCAAACAGGGATTTACACTCCATTAATTCTCTCTATGGTGGCCCAGCCTGAGTGGCACAACATGAATGTGGTTACAGAGGGCGTAGCCAATTCCCATCATTCGTGTAGCTCTCCCTGCACCTGCAAGGGGAACGTATGGATTCCAGGTTTGCTCCTACACAGCCTTTGCCATCAAAAAAGGTATCTAGTGAGTGAGAAGGCAGGAAGGCGTGGAGCAGAGATGGCTGATGGAAACAGCTGAGAAGGAGAGGACACCTCTGCTTCAGCTTTGCAGATCATCCAGAGTTTGCTCTCTCTTGGTTGCATCTCACTACTTCTGAGTCTGCTGAACATCTCACCTAAACTCCATCATTTAAGAAACACTGAGTTCTTACTGTTGTGCCCTATTTTAGTTGCAAAAGCAGAGCTTGACAGTGAAGTTAAGTAACAAAGCCAAGGCTGCAGGCATCTGACAGCAAAGCAATGACCCAGGCACAAACCAGAGTCAAGGGTCCTGCGTTTGCTGTGCCCAACTGCCCAGGCTGGGCTATAACCATCGTGAGAAACAGGCAGGCTGTTGCAGAGTGTACAGCTGAAAACAACTTGCTCATAGCTCACACATCCAGGGCAAACATGACATAGTTGGGGAGAAACCAAACCTCTTTTTAGATTTTTGTCATGTTTTTATGCTGACTCTCCACCATGTAAGCATCCCTAGTCTGTTCCTTATCAATGATGCTTTCAGAGGAAATGAGGAAACTGGGTGCAAGAGTGGAGGAGAGCTCCTTCCTCAGCACACCCTGCACTCAGCAAGTTGGAGATTTGCTGGAATTTGCATCTGCAGCATCACATTTAAACAGTGTTTCTCAATCTCTTAGCCATCAGGGCATGAATCCCACATCACTGCTCTGGTCTGGTGCACCTTCTGGCTGTAGTAATGATGTGATGCCAGCAGTTGTATCAAGTGATGGAGCTACCATTAGATTATCTTCCCCCTCCTTGTGCCAGTCTGCACTGGCAATCCTCAGCTACCTGGGCAGCATTTTAAAACGCTCTGGTTTTTGGTGCTGCACCTTAGGAAGCAGAGCCATTTTTCAAAGTTAGACAGAAATGTTTTTTTCAAGCTCTTGCATCTTGGTAATGAAATATTGGGTATAATATGTGCTTGTCAGGTGGATATTAATGAGCATGATGTGATGCTATAAAATAGCTCCTGGAAATGACACAGAGGCCACAATTCTGAACTTCTCCAAGTCAGTGGAAGTTTTGTTGATGAATTTTGACAGGAGCTGGCTAGGCCTAAAACATTCCTATTTTTAGCCATTGACAATTTTTTTGATGGTTTTATAACCGGTACAGACTTCCTACCCCTATACACACTCAACAACACTGCAAAGACTTCCCCCAGGGAGATGTCTTTGCTTTTAGCTGGCTACTTTGTGACACCCCTGGGGAAATCAGGCAGTTTAGGGAGAGTTTTGTATCTGCAAAGCTGCTTAGCTTTTTTCTGACTCTAATGGATATTTGAATTTTATTATATCTGGAGACAAACTACTATTTGGGGAAAGAATGAGAACAACCCTCCTAAAATAGAGTTTTACAGTTTAATGATCCTTGCACTGAAGTATTACATTGTATACATGCACTGCATGCAGGCTTGAGTGAGGGGCTAGAACTGATCATGGGGTCAGAGCTCTGCAACTCCGTGTCCTTTGACAAATCAACCACCTCAGTCTCCTAACGTGATGGCGATACCTCACAGAGCTGTTACGATAATTAGTTTATATATACAAAAGTACATGGCTCAAGGGGTAAAGCTTTTTGTACCTGCAGAACTTCCAAAGTTCCCAGGTTGCGTTTTGGTGTGGGATTACAGAACATCTGCTCTGTTTAGTCCTCCTAGTATTACCATTAACATTTTGGCAAAGGCACCTGGAACACAGCACAGATGCACATGTACATAATACTGTAAGTCAAAAGGAGTGCATTCGGGTCCTGTTTGATTTATAGTGTCTCAAACCCAAAAGATAAACCAATATAATGTTTAGCTTGATGGCTTAATTTGCATAAAAATGGGAAGATCCAGAATTAAGTGTTTCTTGGCTACTTTAGGACCTGTCCTAGATTGCTATCTGTAGTAACAAGGGTAGGGAATGGGGTCTTTAAATGCTCGTCAGGGTAAAGGAACTGCCAGGCTGCAGTGAGACCCAGATTGGGCTACTCTGAGCATGCATTTTCCACAAGGCAGATAAGAGGTGTAAGCCAAAGGAGCAGTGTGCAAACTGTCTGCAGCAATGCTGGGAGCAGGGGAGGGGTGAGCTGGAACCAGCAGTTTTAAGTGGAAAGTCTCAAGGGATCATTATGTCCATCCGTGCTGACCTGAAGCCGAAAATCACACACATTTGCAGCATCTACGTGGGCTTTGCTGTTCTTCCCACCCAATCCCTAGTTCCTACTCACGTATCTGTTTTCCAGGGTCAAAGTTGTTTCTAAGGCAAACTGAGAGCCAGTTTCCTTGCATGTGAGCAGAGCAATATGAGAGATGGTTGCTTTTCCTCTTTCATCTTCTGTTCCCGAATGGTTGTTCCCCACCCAGGCAAAGAGCGGGGATGAGGTCTGCGAGGACGGGGTTATACTCACATTTCTACTGCGCCCAGATTGCACTTCTGTGCAGAAGGATGGCTCCCACAGGACACAAGCTCCTGCTGCAATGCATGGGGTGGGAAGACGTTTGAGTTGCACAGTTTGACCCAGGACCAAGCTGAAGGACAGTTGGGTCTTATTTGCTTGGGTGACCTTGGATTAGTCACTTCAATGTGCACATCTCAGTATTCAGGGGACCAGGATGGGACCGAGAGTTGAATTCCGCTCTGCAGTATCCAGGCACATCATTTCACATCTCCAGCCCTAAAATGGGTACCGGGATGTGGGCCCAGAGAAGGCAAGCTGTGACAGCAGTGATGAAAGTGCTGTGCTGGTACTGCTGTGAATGGCAGGTACCACTTCCCAGCCCTCTACAGGTCAGAGGAGCAAACCCCCAAACAACCAAGCAATTCATCCTTCAGTGGCTCAGGGTAAGAACAGAGAGCTCCACAGAGGAAGCAGGAGCTTAAATGGCTACTGTAGATGAGTTAAACTGTATATTTAAATCCTTTTAACCAGGATCAAAAAGAGTTGTCTTGGCACAGATAACAAGTTTGAAAATTAAGTATGCACCAAGAACCTGCAAGTCTCAGCCCCTCCAAACAAATGGGAAAGGCTTAAAACAACTTAAAAACCCAGCCTTGATACAACTGCTGAAAACATTCCTTTAAAGAGAAGCCTTTATGTGAGCCAAAGAGTTTCCTAAACTGAGAAAAAGGCAGCACAGAGCAGTATCCTTGCTACCAGCACAGGCAGATGAGCAAGAGAGGCTGAAACCCAGCCAGCAAGCAGTCGCCTGTTTGAAGGGAATGAAATCTTTCACTTTCTGACCACACAGATTAGGCACGAGGAGAAAATGTTTGCTGTCTTGGGTTATCTTGTGGCATTGAAGAGCAACCATCAAAGGGAAACAGTCTGCCTTCTGGGATAATCGTGGGGCGAGCAAGTGGATGCAGCAGATAAAGGAAGATGACGCTTACCCGGAGAGGCCGGGCGGCAAAGAACAAAGATTAGTAACTGGGGAATGCCCTCACCTATGGGGGAAAGGAAATGGTAATGAGGGGGAAAAGCAGTGCAAAAACCACAGGGAATTTGGGTTCCGTGAGTGTGTACTTGCAGCAGCATGTGCTGCCTTAAATTTCCCACTGAAGTCTGGCTGTTGTGATCAAGTTCTCATTTCGTGGTTTATAGAAGAGGCATTTGCAGCTCAACTTTTGCAGTATTTACGTAGGCAGAATTCCCAGTGTTTTAAGGGGATTTTTTCATGGTAGGTATGGGCTCTTATGGGTTACTTTTGACTGGGTGAGGACTTGGAGTCCGCACAATTACCATACTGTAAGTATTAATAGATCCTTCCTAATAGGAAAGTTATTTGAATTTAAGATTGTAGCTTAGTTTCTTTAAACTCCACATAATCTGTTTACTTACGTTAGAGCTTTCCTTCTGCACTTCCTAATCTCCAGCTGTAAAGATTCAAAATGCTGCTCAGCATACAACTTATCTGTATATGAATGTCAATGGCATTGTAAGGAGGTAATGCCATGCTCCTAGAATATATTTAGTGCCATTGCAAAGCCAGGATTTGGTCCTGGGAGTACTTCAGTCGTGCCATGGGAGGTTTAGATTGGATATTAGGAAAATTTTTTTCACTGAAAGAGCTGTCAGGCACTGGCCCAGGCTGCCCAGGGCAGTGGTGGAGCCCCCATCCCTGGAGGGATTTCAGAGCCGTGTAGATGTGGTGCTGAGGGACATGGGGTAGTGGTGACTTGGCAGTGCTGGGTTAATGGTTGGACTTGATGATCTTAGCTCTGTTTTCCAACCAAGGCTGTTCTACAATTTAGTCCACTCGCAACTCTGCCCCATAATAGAGACCTAATTAGTCCCTCCATGGGTCAGCTACCCTCTTCTGAAAGATGGAGACGTTATTTCTTGTCTACACTCATGTCTGTATGTGCCAAGGTTTCAGACTGGTGAGCAAGCCTGTGAGGATGCTGCTCTACACTCAGCTCAGTGCAAAAAGGGACCAACGCACCCAAGTCACAGGTGTGTGCTGCCACTTCTCACCCTGTACCAGCTCCTGAGCATCTCTGAACCCCTCCCCAGAGCCAAATTAACTGGTTACCTTGTAGAAAACTAAGCAAAAAAAAAAGTAAAGCTTTGATAGGCTTCCCTGTGTCAGTGAGTTGAACAGGAGCAAGGCAGCTGTCGCCCGCACCAGACCTGGCCCAAGGGGATGCCGAGGCCCGGAGTGGTTGGGATGTGGTGTGCTTGTGAAACGGGGATGACGGCACCCTGGGGCACTCTGCAACCCAGATAAAACAGCAGCAGACCTGTTTCCCAACACCATCCTGATCGGAAGAGGAGGAGATGAGGAAGGCTGCACCCCTCCCCCCCAGGACATCGGCAGGACGAGCTCCACGTAAGCCTCCTCCCCTCCCCTCTGACTCAGCCCTCATGCTATGCTCAGCTGTTCACTCTCCTTCCTCAGGCACTTTTTGGTTCACTTTTCTTCCCTCCCTCCTTTGCTGAGGTATCTTGAGGTATCTTGATATCGCTCAACACACCCACCTGGCAGCGCCAGCTCGCCCGACCCTCCCAGGATATGTGTCCGCACCCACCTGAGTGTGGGACACAGCCTCCCCCTCCCCTGCCACGACTCCTGGGGCTGTGTCCCAAGCTCAGCAACCCTATATCCTTCTCCCCGTGAAAACTGAGTTTTGGGGCACACATGGAAGTTGTGGAAAGGCACTAGAAGACTGTTGGGGCTTCAGTAACGTAGAAGGTGCTATCACTAGCCCAGTGGAGCAGCACCACAACTCAAAGCACAGATATTATTCCTACTATGACTTAAGTCCTTTATTTGACGATGAGACAGTCTGAAGAAAAGAATCAGAGCAAGGAAACACGCCTGGAGGGAGGCCTGGGCTGCTATGCAATGATGTTATGAGATTCCCCTTTTTGTTCATCCAGCAGCCCAAGGACCTGGTGGCTTTTCCGACTCAATCAGGACACAATTCAGTGTGGGACGGGTGGGGATGCCACACTCTTTCATGTCATGCCAGGAAAAGGCCATGCAAGCCAGGGGGTTGCATGGCAGCCCCAGCAGGCTTTGCAGACTGAAGTTATTTTAGAACAGTTTGGTCTTTTTACTCTTATGAGGATTTCTTTCTTAATGTGTGTGCATGAGCAAACAATTAGCTGCTAGGATAGGAAGATGTTACTGTGCAGGCCCTTTGCAGCACTAAAAGCAAATCTGGTCCAGGTTTGCTCATAAAACAGATGAGCACATGGAGATACAACCATGTTTGGTTACTGGGAAGAGATGACACCTACCACAACAGGGACATCACTGCTCCTACGCACCTATAAGTTTGGAGACACCTCTGCTCCCCAAAATTGGGCACCATCAGGCAGCTGTGACTGTGCTCACGCCAGCTCTAAGGTTGGACACAGCGAGAAGACCCAACATCAATGTCGGAGCTGACTGCACATGAGGCAACTCAAGTCCAGAAGCATCCCAGCTTTGCCAAGCCCCTGAAGCCAATATGGGTGAGTTACTGTCAGCATCCGAGATTTAAATTATTTTATAAGCTTATAAGCACGGGCACAATGCCACGCTGGGAGGTTACGTGCCATTACGCCTTGCCCTAAAGGTGTGCTGACTTGGGTTTCCACCAAGGTGGAGATTCCTACACCATCCTCAGCTGTGCAGAGCCCTGGCCAGCCAGCCGCAGGGTGGGACGCGTGGCTTTGCAGGCGATACTTTGCTTACTTTGACTTTTATATTCATTGTACAAAATTAATCTAATGCTTGAGGTTTGTAGGGCTTCACCAGTTAGTTTAGAATTGCTGGGAGGTGCTGTTTCGCCCAGAAGTGGATTCTGAACTGATTTTTTTTAAAAGCTTTCTCTTTCTGCAGCAAATACTGCTATCTTTGTTCCTTGTCCCAAAGTTGAGTGGAGAAAGTACAAAACTCTGAAATTTTCTATGGAAGTGCAAATCTGAACTTCCAACCATCTGCTTTGCCTACAGGCTTTACATTTCATTGCATCTTTGGGAAAAAAAAGGGGGGCGGGGGGGCATTTTGAAAAAGAAAACAAACCCAAGGGTTTGGGTTTTGGTTTGAGGAAGGGTAGAAGACACTGCTGAAATACATTTAGCGCTAAAGGATGTCTTAAATTGTTGTAGAGAACCTCCAAATTGTAAACCAAAATAAAATAAACTCAGATGAAGGAATAATCTTTCCCCTCAGGGTGCCTGCACAACATAACAATTACCCGAAACAAAAGCTGCTTCAACCAGCGCCTGCGAAAAGTGTCACACGGGCGGTTCTTCGGTCGGTGGTGTGCTTCTTCCAGCTGGATTTGAAAAACAGAGGGAAAAGCATCAATGGTATAAGAAAACTCGGCTGTCTCCGGTAAGTGACAAAGCGGCTGTCCCCCGCACCCGGCAGCAGCCGGTGCCGCTCTGCCCGGGACACTTCGAGGTTTCAAAGCCGCTCCCCCCGCCCGCCCCGTCCAGCCCCAGCGAGGGCTTTTCTTGGCGAAAACCTGCGATTCCGGCGTTCCTCGGGAATGAAAGAAAGTGACATGTTGGAAAGCGGGTGGGGGGGGAAGAGGAGGAAGGGCTGTCCCTGCTCCTGCAGGGCGGGATCTTTTCTCCTGCTTGATCTATGGAGCCCGCCCCCTTAAATTGGCTCCCGGGAGCGCCCCGTCCTCCAGCCCGACGGGGGGAGAGGCGGAACGCGAGGGAGAGCAGGCAGCGGGCGGGCGGCTCCCCCATCCCATCCCGGCTCCCCCGGCCCGTCCCGTCGGTCCCGGCCCCTCCGCCCCCGCGCACCATGCGCGGCCCCCGGCACCCACCGCCCCGCCGGGCCGCCCGCCCCTAACGCCGCCCGGCTCCGGCGCCTTCCCCCCGGCAGCGCTCCGGGCGGCGGGGAGGGGGGGCGGAAAAAAAAATCCAAGAAAAAGGGGAAAGGGAGGAAAAAGAAGGAGAAGCTCCCGGGGGAAGCGGCGCTGCGAGGACAGCGCGCAGCACCATGCAGCTGGCGCCGCTGGCGCTGGCACTCACCACGCTCTTCATCGACGGCTTGAGGACGGGAGCGAGGAGGCAGAAGCTGCACCCCAGGCAAGGTACGGGGGTGCTGGGGGGAGGATGGGAGGGAGCGGGGGGGGGGATGATGTGCTGGGCTGCCGCCCCCCCGGGTGGGTAAGGGGGCTCGGCCTCCCCGCTCAGGGGCATGTGCTGCTCTTCCCTCGCAGCCAAGCTGCTGGAGAAGCTGAGCGAGTACGAGATCGTGACTCCTACCCGCGTGAACGAGCTCGGCCAGCCCTTCCCCACCGATGTCCACTTCAGGCGGCGGCGGCGCAGCACCAGCGCTGCCCCCGACACCTGGACGGCCGCCGCCGCCTCCCCCAAAGCGCACTACAGGCTCTCCGCCTTCGGGCAGCAGTTCCTCTTCAACCTGACGGCCAGCTCGGCCTTCATCGCCCCCCTCTTCACCGTCAGCCTCCTGGGAGAGCCCGCCGCCGACCAGCGCCGCCTCTACGCCGAGGCGGCCGACGCCGACGTGAAGCATTGCTTCTACCGGGGGCACGTCAACGCCCGCCCGCGGCACACCGCCGTCATCAGCCTCTGCTCCGGGATGGTGAGACCCCGGCCCGGTCCCGGCCCCGGCGGGAGCCCGCAGCGGCGGCGCGGCGGGGCGGAAGCGCGGAGCAGGAGGAGGAGGAGCAGGGCGAGGGAGGGCGGGCAGAGGGATGGGGACGGCCCCTTCCCCCGCCCCCCGGCTGCCGATGGGGATGGCGGGTCGGGCTGAACCCGGACTGGGGTTTCTCCCACCCCACTTTTATTATTCGGTCGGGTTCTGGCTGCGGGGTGAACCCCTCCTGCTCCGGGAGGTCTGGGGGGGAAAACTGGCATCCAGCGGCCCCCCGCGGGGGAGGTCGGCGAGCGCAGACCCTGGGTATGGACACTGTCCCAGCAGCGCTGAGCCCCGGCGTGGGGGCATGGCCCGAGGTGTCCTGCCCCATCCCTTTCTGCCCCATCCCTTTCTGCCCCATCCCTTTCTGCCCCCCCAGTGCCCTTCTGTGCGGGGGGATATTGGGAAAGGGATGAGCAGAAGCTCGCAGCAGCACTGACCCTCCCAGCTGCACCCCGGGGTGCCTCTCCCACGGGTGCTCCCTGGGAGGTCTCTACTGGCCTCTGGTCCAGCATATTCACCCGAGCTAGTGTATGTGTGTGTGGATGGGCAGGCCTTCCTCCCAGTTACTGCTCATGCTTCCCAGTCTAGGATGGCTACAAGATGGTTTTTATCTGGGGTGTCTTATATTTACTTGCCAAATCCCTACGTACATAGTCACGTGCAACCAGGAGCATTGGTAGGAGCAGGGATTTCACTGGCTTGACGCCTCCCTCTGGTCCTTGCACGTGGGTTTAAAGCTTGTCTCGGGGAGAGCTGCTGTATGCAAACCAGCACAGTGTGACGAGGTTGCATTGAGGCCTCCAGCCCACTGCAGCACCATGTGAGGCAGGGGTGGCTTGGTAAATATCACTGGCGTAGGGGTGGGGTCTGGCAGATGTGCGCTTTTGTGCTCCCTGCCTATGGATTAGTGACTTGCTTTCCATAAATTCCAGCGGGATGGCTGCAGGGAGCAGCGCAGCCCAGCATGGGTACGAGCGGTGTGATGGGAGCTGGAGCTCCAGCCCGTGCCTTCGCAGGGATTGCTGCAGAGCTGGGAACTCATGCATCACCCTTGTTAACCACTGCTCCGTGGTTTGCCATCGCCCAAAGCTGACCACCTGTTCCTCTCTGGTCCCTCTCAGCTAGGCACGTTCAAGACTGACGATGGGGACTATTTTGTAGAGCCGCTGCTGTCGCTCGAAGAACAGGAGTACGAAGAAGAACACAACAAACCACATCTAGTCTACCGACACCGCACACCTCCAACCAACTCTTCAGGGGACAGGCAGACTTGTGACACTCCAGGTACTCATTTTGTTACTGCCCTTGATGACTTTGCGCTGATGAAAGGGAATTAGTTTGTGGTAAAAAGCCAGTAGGTTTGTGTGGGGCTGGAGGGGTGTGGAGCTGAGGGACCCCTCTTGAAATGGCACCGCGTGCACTAGGGTCTGGCTTGCAGTGGTACTGCTGTCCTGGAGAGATGTGGTGTGCCTGTGCTTTCTAGTAATTGGTTATAAGGAAATCGTGGGCAGGAAAAATGTTATGGTTTCCATTTCATCCCTGCTGTAAGGCTGGCAAGAGATCCTTTGAGCTGTCTTGCCTCAAATATCCCATGAGCCTTTTAAGTTTGCTTTCTGCCCTCTCCTACGTGTAATTCCTAACCATCCTAATCTGATTTGCTCTCTGAAATTCTGTTTCTGTCCTTTAAATGACATCCTTCTGTCTTGATCTTGCCATGTTCCTGGTCTTCCCTCCCCAAGTCTAGTTGTGAGTTGCAATTTCTTATTTCTTTCTAGTGGAAATGAGAAGGTCCTAACACTGACTCTGACAGTTCTTACCTTATTAATCACTTTTCCATGGTTCATTTTCAAAGGCTGTTTTTTCTTCCTGGCCCTTCCTCCACCAGCACCATCTCCCTGACCTCTTCGCTCCCTCTTTCTAGTCTTTGCACATATGAAAGAGCACAAGCCTTTTTATCTCCCCTTCACGTGCCTTGGTGAGCAATAGCCTTGTTCCTACTGTCCCTATTATCTGCAGTGGCCTCCTGCTGTTCTCTACTTCGTTGACTTCCTGATTTTCACAACTAATCCTCTCCTTTGGCAGCAAATACCTAAGTTCTCTCTGAAGAAGCTTATTCCTTCGGTCTCCTGTTTCACCTGCTGTTTTGCCCTCCTCCCTTGGCCTGCAGCTAGATCTACAGGAGCTTTAAAACCTAAACAGAGTAGACATTGACTGTCTTCCCATGTGTGAGCTGCAAGCCACTCATGTGCTGCAAAGCAGGTGGAGCTGCTCAGGGAGTAAAGGAGGAGAAGCGTGGTGCCTAAGTTTAGGCTGCGTTTAGCACACGTGACTTGTTTGGCACCCATGACCGTGGATCGTGGCCGTGCTGTTGAGCTGTCAGTTTGTTCAGCTCGCAGTGATCACACTAAGTCAGAAGATGCTCTGGTGCTCTGTGAGCAGCTAGAGTCGATGCACTAGTAACATGTGTTTCTTCTAGAAGACATGTGGATTCGTGTCCACATGCAAACATACGTGCTGGGGAAAAATGGTACCTCTCACAAGGCTGTCGTTGTTTGTTCTTCCAAGGGTTGCTGCTGGACTATGCCATTCTGGTTTCTCTCTTCCAGCTGTTTCTGCTCCCTTCTTTGAGATCAGATGCAGGAGACTCAGAACAGTTGGAAAGAAACACGGAATCTGGCACATTGCATCAGTAGCCCTTGGAGGAACGGAGCAGCAGATCACAGGACTCATTGAATCAAAGGTAGCTGGGAGGGCTCTGACATTCGCTTGTGGACTTTGCTCTGTGCAGTTATAACAATCTGCTGTATGTCACCCCACTGTATGGTAGCTTCCATTTAGGGTATTATTCTTCTGGATCACGATTCACAAGGATAATACTCCATCTGTGATATTACCCATCTGGTGTATCTCTCTTTCTTCTCTCTTCCAACATGCTTTGCCTCTTGCTTGTCTTTGCTTGTTCTCCTCGGTTGCTTTGTGTAATGGAGGGAAGAGGTCTCGCCTCTCAAATACAGGCTTATGGGTTCCAGATAGATGTGACAGTCTTGTCCTCCTGTCGTCTTCACCTCCATCTCTCCCTTTTACTAAGCTTTTGAAAAGGAATGATGCTTTGGTCATACGCGTTTGGTGAACAAGTCTTGGTCTCTTTGTTTAAGGAGCAAGTGCAGGGCAGCTTTGGCAGTGCTGATCCTTGGCGTTCTCCCCTGGGGTTACGTCTAGTGGAGAGAAGGTATCTCACGTGTCTTTGGAGCAGAGGGGAAAACGCAATATCAAGCAGTGCTCACTGTTTTGGATGGGGTGCATCTACTGCTCCTACCAGAGAAGAGTGAGAGTTTGTTAGAGCTGTAGGGTGTTGTGGGATCCAGCCTTTTGTCAGAAGAACGTGCAAAAAGGTGCGTTTGCATTGCTGGCTTCTGGCAGGGATTGAGATTTGCTCAAAGAGGAAATTCATGCAAGGGAAATCTCAAATACCCACCCTGCAGTGAGTAAGGGAGCCTGTGTTGCCGGGCATGGTGCTATTAAGAATTGCTTTCTGATAGTATTCTTCCTGCAAATGATTAATAAGCAACATACCGGTGTGCCCTTGCCATGATGATGTAATTACAGACTTACGGTATCCAGAAAAAGCTTCCCTTGTGAGTTGACTGACAAGTTGAGTAAAAGCTTTCATTTCCAGTGGTCTCCCTGGTGTTACTTTTAGTTTTCAGTGTCCTCAGGTCAGCTTAGAAAAACAGGTATTTGATTTTGTTAAGTTTTAATTAGCAGTTTCTGATAGCAGTTTCAGGTCCTCTGACACATGAGATACTCTGCAGATGTTCTGAAAAAAAGATCTTTCTCCTCTGAATGCTGATGGATATCAAATGCAAGCTGTGCTCTGCATATGAACTGTCACAGCACAACACCAGGGTCTCCTGGCGATGCACTTCAGCCGTCTGGCGAATAGCTCAACCGCTGCAATAAAAACTTTTGACAAAGTTTTCCTTGGGGTAACGGGTTAATGTAGTTTCAATCATAGGAAATGGTGCAATTTCTCCTCCTTCCCTTCTTTTAGTTAGTACTGTGAATCAATTTGTCATCTGGTCGAGGATCTGGCAGAATAATTAGTTGTGTTTTACTGAATAGCCCTAACGGGATGAAGACTTGGCCAGGCTGACAGCGTGATGTCACTAGGTGCAGCGCTGCTACCACCCATCGCTTCACGATAGCGAGCTCTTCCGATCCAAATTATTAAATATCCGCTTTTTTGAGGTGGAGGAGGAAGAGAAAAGAAATTCTGATCCTAAAAAAAGAAAAAAAGGAAATGGCTCATTGCGAAGTTGGAGAGCGGAGCTTTCCTGCGCCCCGTGGAGGAACAATCTGACTCTGATGATAAAAGGCACATAGCTGCATCCTGCAGTGCCACGGGGAGCATTGATACGTTTATATGTATATTTTGGTTGTTGGCTTCTCTGGAGCTCTTCTAGTTTTGTTGGGTTTTGTGACAGCTTTAGCCTTTTACTGAATCTTACCCAATCGTTCTGCCTGTTGGCCACTACTTGTTCTGAGACAGATGTGGCCTCCACCTGCCTGGTGGCACTGAGCCAGAATTGCCCCATGGCCATGAGCATAAATGCAAGAGTTGGGCTTTCTCATCTCTCTACTTCTGCTGTATGTTGAGCTATTTATTGTACCAAACTTCACAAATTCCTTTCAGCTTTTACTGTGACCCCAGAGCAGGACTCCCAAATGAACTCTTTCAGGCAGCTCCTTCTTTGGTCCCACTGTGTTCACGTTTCTACTCTCCTGATCCATGCTTTCCATTTCCTTCCCAGCTTCCTTAGTTAAATACCTCCCTGTTCTCACCTCATTTCTCATAATTCTTTTATATTCAAGACCCACCTGTGGCCAAGATGAATAAATCAAGGACTGAATATATACCAAGCTCTAGCAGTTCCTATGGCTTGTTGCTGGTCAGCCATGCCCATCCTGAGGCTGGTGTTAGACGTGGGCTCTGGAGCTGCATGTGAGGATCTTGCACAAAGTCTTGGCTCCTTAATGAGAGTGCTTAAAGCAGGAATATCTACCACGGGCAAAACTCCTCATGCAGAAGCAGCAATAACACTCCGATGGTGCCAAACTAGTAGGAAGATGATTAGAGCTTTTTCTGTTTCTGGAGGAGAGCCAAGGGGCTGTAGCCAGCAAAGAGGCCTTCCAGCAATTCGAGCTGAGATGGTGAGATTTTTGGAAGCTGGTTCGGATGAGTGCAGGACAAAGCAGATCTTACCTTCGCACAGCTGACTGTGCCTCTACCCGCTGTTGGCAGAGGTAGTAAAGCCCAGTGACTCAGCTGCTGAGGTTGCTTTCCAAAAACCACCAAGCATTACCAGCAAAGATGGCTGCTGGCACAGCCTGGAGGCTTAGCATGTCCCAGTACCTGCCCAAAATGGAAACAAAAGGGTCTCAAATTTGCAACTAGGTATTTAGTTGCAAGGTGTTAAAGCAGTTTGCTCAGGAGGCAGCAGATGTGTGGCCAGGCACAGCAGCTCCGAAAAGCCAAGGTCCGTGTGCTCATCTGGGTGAGGAGGAGAAAAGAAGCTCTGTGTGTGTGTGTTGAGAAGGTTGCTATAAAAACACAAAACAAATCGGCAGCGTGAACCGCGTCTTGTTGCCGAGCTAGCGTGACGCAGGCGTAACCAGTAATATGTCACTGATTTTTCAGATGCATTAATGAGTAATTTGTAATAGATCACCCTTTCACAGTAACTTTAACAACCTTCCCACTGGATGTGGGAAGCCACAAGAGCAGTGTGTCTTAAGCAAGCAAATGCCTGGTGTTGCCAGCTCAATGATTGTGACCATGTTTCCGTGTGATAATTAGCACCAGCCTGCTCAGCCCTTGCAGGTGGCTATCATCTCTCTCCCAGTGTCACCCAGCTGCATGGGAAGTCATTGGTGAACCCACAGCACGAACAGGAGATGGTCCAGCCACCGTGTTCCCATGTGCTTGGGAAGGGGTGGCCAGGTTGAGGCTGCCAGGCTGTGGGTTTGTTAATGTGTTATCAGTGTCGTGACTGGAGACGTGACCTGGGGGAGGATGTGTTGGGGGTCTGGCACCATGGCTAAAGCCTGGCTTTGTCCCTTTCCATGTAACGTGGTCTCTTGTTGGCACAGGTAGGTGATGAGCTGTTGCTCCTGCCTAAGCTGTGGTTCGAGGTGTATACCCAGTGTTAGAACTGGCAGTGGTGGGGAACAGGACCAAACAGGTCAGAGGTGGAAAATTTCATAGTAATTCTACAGACCATTTTATTTGTGTTACATTCTTATTTTATAGCAGTTTTGAGGCAGAAACTTTGAATGCCTTTTCCACAGGACTTGATGTTTGTGCTCTTGTGAGTGGTCCATGGTGAAATCCCAGATCCTTTGTAGTCAAGCTGTTGGTCTGGAGCCCTTTTGTATTTTTGCTATTTCTTTTGGACTGTTTGTCTTGCTTCCAACTGTGACCTTATTTTGGTTTTCAGCTCCTTCATCCAGCGGAATTTCACATTCTAGGTGTTTGGTTTCCAGGCAGGTCTTCACACAAATTCAGTACTGCAGAGTCTCACGTAACTGTGTGCTCGCAGAAGATCTGCAGGAAGGTTTTCCCAAGCCTTTGCTTCCAGGTTGAGCAATCCTTGAGCTCTTTCAAAAGTCTGTTTAAGCTGTCAGCTTTGCTTTTGGCCTCAGGGTGTAGAACATTTGACTTCGTTCTTTCCCTCAGAAAAGTTTCTCATCTTAAGGAAGTGAATTGTAATTTATAGTCAGATAGTAATTATTTCAGGTTTCCTTCCCTCCCCAAACCAGCAAACGAGAGAGTTACGTCACAAGTCTCATATGCTAATGTAATTAATTCTATTTCTGGCTTCCTATTGAGGTAATAGCGCAGTAACAGCCAACTAATGCTTGGTCAAACGGGCCTGGGATGTCAAACACAAGCTTTTCCCATATTGAGTTGGGAAAGAGATCAGACTGCAATGTTTTGTGCTATCTTGCTGTGGTGTTGGCAAGTGAAATAAGGCATTAGACTGACTTCAGCTGAAAAATTTATCACAGCCAACGATACAGATCCCATAGCTGTGGTTGTGTTTGAAAATTTCTCAATGTGAGTTACAAGCAAGGTGTACATGTTTTGTTGTTGTTACTCTTGGTGCTGAAAATGTATCAAGCATCCATCTGGCATCCTAATGGTAGATCATCAAGACTGTGACTATACAAATTATTACTGATTGGTTATCGTTTTGCAACTTTGACACAGTAAGAGAACAGAGTTAAATTATTCTCCTGGAATCAGAATGGCTATACTTGCAATTTTGCATCTACTTCTCCATCATCTGTGTGGACAACAGCTGAAGAAGGGCAGATGGGAGAAGCAGGGAGGTATCACTTTGGTACTTTCCAGCTGTACTCCATGGTATATACTGCTGAAAATAGACAGGCTGGCTGTTCTGTGACTTCTCTTTCCACGTGCCTGTATTGTCATTACCAGCATCCCTGTGGCCAATTGCTAGGCAAAGTTTCTTTCTTTCTAATGGGATTTTTTTTCTCATCTTTTACTGAGTGTCAGTACAAAGTTGTGGTTGGCTCAGTCTTGTTCTTGTTGGCTCAGTACCTCAGAGCACGAGTGTGGATAACGTGTTGGCATACTTGTGACTGTTATGTGTTGAAAATTGCATTAAGAGCAAGAAAACAAGGACAGGAATTTGGGTGCTCAGGTGGCTTGCAAGGCAGAAGTCAGGTTCAGCAAGAGAAACCTCTAGAGCTCTGCAGGCAAATAGGTTCAGTCAGCCCAGGTAGGGCAGAAGGCAGCAGCCCTGGCTGTTTTCCTGATGTCCTGAAATGCCACCAGTGTATGTCAGGGTGGCTGCGGGATATTCACATCGGTTTGACCCACAGCCTGGCTCAGATATATGTCTTCTCATAGGTGAAACACTGGGATGTACTTTAGCAAACTGCCCAACCCCTTGCTGAGTCAGGGCAGTTTTCAAAGGTATTTTGACATGGTTTTTTAAATCATTCTACAGGGTTAGTTTATTTTTCTTCCTGAAGTAGTGGAATATGGAACTGTTATCAGTGATTTTTCAGCACTGTAACTTTGTCAGCCATACCTTAAACCAATTTCATACCAATTCAATAGTGCTTTTGTGCCTTATGGTTGCAAGGTGCAGTTATTTCGTCTGTAAAATGATCTTGAATCATTTTCTACCACGTGCTCAGCTCATGTGTTGCTATCTGCTTTCTTAAAGAGGCAATTTATTGTTTTGTTCATTAATGTAGTTTCTGTCTACTGTGCAAAATTGATAGCTTTCACATACAACTTTTTACCTTAGGCAGAAAAAAATTCTTTAACGCTGGAATGCATTCTCACATACATCATCAGGAAAGGAAATGTCGAGAGTACGTGTGGTCTTTGGTGTTTGCATCGTATGAAAACAGAATATTTTCTTACTAAGGGAAGTTGATTGGTGCTAACCACAAGTCTGCGGTTCTCAAGCGTTCTGGTTCAAGCAGCAGGAAGAAAGGCAGGATAACCCTTGAAGACATAGGTGGGTTTAGCATCACCTTGAGCTTTGGTACCTCTAAGGCTGGAGTCTTCATAGCCACATCTTACAAACACAGGTTCCAGGCTCTGGGCTTGACGTATGGGACTGACTTCAGGGCATGGACCTTTCCGAGGATCTGAATATTGCTCCAGTTGGACATGTAGGAAGCCACTTTGAATTTTTCACATAAACTTTACTAAGTGGAGGAAGGCAAGAAAATTGACAAGCAGATGTGCCTGGGTCACGAGGGCTTATGATCTGTCCGTGCAAATGTTTCTCTTGGTAGCAAAGCAAACTTTATTGTAGAAGTCCGGTATTTTGATTCTCCTGGAACAGTTTGGGAGGCAACTCTCTTCAGCCCAGATTGTTTCCTAATTGAAAGGAAAGTATGAATGACACGGGGAAAATTAAAACTTCCCTCCTTTGTTTTACTAGAATAGTTGCACCTGTGAAAGGTGTGATATTTTACTGCATTTTCAATAGTTCCAACCATGAGAGTTTGATCTATGCAGTTTTATCCAGCTCTTGCTGATGAAGGTTGAAACTCCAGTTGATGTCTCTGTTAAGTGAGTTCAGACTGATTTACATTTGAACACTTTCCAGTCTGGAAATTAGATAAATCAAGCAAACTTTCATTTTCACTCTTAGCACAGCGTATCTATCTTTTTCAATCCTAGCTGGCCCAGATCCTTTATTTCCCTTCTGATGTAGGTCATTGATCTCACCTCTATTAAGAAAGACATTTTGTTCCTTTCTAGCTGTAGCAGCAGTTCTGATTGCAGTCAAGGAGCTATCCACAGGGAAGGCAGGATTGGTCCTGCTTGTAGGACTGGTCATCTCAGGGTGGTACAGAGCAAGGCAGGTGCTGCTCCCCTGTTACATTACCATCCCTGGCTGTTGTCCGAGCAGGGCAAGAAGCTGCTGGCAGTGAAGGGGTGTTCAGCTCTGGGTCATGCTGGCCATTACAGCACACTCACAGTAACAGAGGTGAGAATTTGGCCTTATGCAAATTCATCTGAGATATATCTGTAGAAAAAAAATCCATTTTGCCTCTTGGCTCTCTTTTCCCAGTGATGGCAGTCACTTCAGCAGCCGCTGTGGTACCAGCTACAGGCAGCACATTTGGGCCAGCCAACTGTAGCCAGAGCCTGTACCGAGCTGCTTGGGCAGGGTTGGCTGCCGTGGCTCCTGCTGGAGTGGAGGGAGGCAGGTCACACACCAACTGACTGCCTGGAGGGAGCTCAGCTGCAGTTTGATCTGCTTTATGGAGGGGTGCAATAAATTATTAACTTCCAAACGAGAGTTTTATCACCTGCACAGCTGGATCAGAGCAGGTCTAGGAGTGTTGTGGGCTAACCACTGAGCAGCAAACTTTGTGTTAAAAATCCTAGATCATGCCTTCAGAAAATGTGATAGTCGGTTGGTTTGAAAGGACCATGCCCCTTTTCTAGGAGGGAGAGGTTGTTAATGTTATTAGCTCAAAAAATAGATTATTTTTCCCCCTTTCTTGCTCTCTCTTACTTTTTTTTTTTCCCTCCCCCTGCTATGTGCAGCTCTCATGAACTTGGAGCTGAACTGGAACCATTTGTATTGTCACATGTCTTATTTAATTGAGCAAATTGCTTTCTATTCCAAGGACAAGTTAATGTAGAAATGGAAAGGATTAGAACTGTTGGGATAAGCGATCACTCTTTCTTTTAATTTCTGGTTTTAGCATAACAATAACTACTATTTCAAAAGCAGTCTCTGGCTCTGCCCTGTCACCCTTTCATGCAGGAAAAGTACTTGTGTAGGGCCTGAGTGTCCCCTGCCCTCTCTCTTGGGATAGATCCAAAGTCCATTAATCAGCAGGAATCATCCATAAATCAGCTCAATGGGCTCTGGGCTGAGGCTTCTTGCGCAAGCTAAATAAATGGCATGGGTGGGAAGATGCCATCAGGAAGGAATATCCCTGTCATGGGATTGGGTCTCCTTTTTAAGTCCCACATAACAAAGAAGAAACCAAGCAGAAAAAAATGAACATACACCTCCAGGTCTGTCTAAAGAAAGTGCAGACACTGTAGACTGTCTTAGTAAAGGAAGCAATAAAATAGACATTATTCCAGCAGCCTTTTAGCCACCTCTTAAATTAATATCAACTGTTGAATCAGTGCATAGGCTCACCTAGTACTTGAATTATTGATCTGTAGTTTGTGTGATTTTTAGTGTTTGTCTACTCATTAGGGTTTGGTTTTTTTCTGCAAATTAAAGAAAATGTTTTGTTACTTAAATCTATCCAATTACTGCCATATGTAGGTAGATGTTTTTCAGGTCATTTGCAAAGATTGAGAGCTTGCCAAGCAAACCATTTGCCTTCCTGATTTCTGTTAATATATTAACACAATAGGAGGAGGGAAAAGAAAAAGCAAAACCAGGTGGAAAAATATGACACCCTTTTCTGGAGCTGTGCGTGGCAGTAGGAAGCTGTTGCTGTAAAATTGGTTTTTTGTGTGTGTGTAATGTGAGTGATTTTCCCTTCTGCTTGATTAAATGGCAGTATGCTGCACTGTTCAGTAAGAGCTTTTCTGTGGTGGCCATTGTAATGGAGTGAGTGAGGTATCAACAGCATCAGGCACATGGAGTCCTGGCAGTCCCTGTATGGAACTCCCATTAACACTGGTGGGGGTTTTATGGAGGGGTTGAGAGCAGTGGACTGCCATTCATGTTTAATTTTTTACAGGTGAATGTACACCATCTCCAAGTGTAGTTATATGCAAGAAAGATGGATGAATATAACAGTTCACTGCTATCAAAGTCCAGGAGGGTCTTTACGTGCAATGCATCCCCACTCACTTATGCTTGGTTTTACAGTAACTAGGCTGGCAAACATACTATATGTGACTTGTCCACCTAGTGTGCAGGAGGTGCTGGGCTGGCTTCATACCTGGGAAAAAATATGTTGGTTTTGCAAGGGATGATGTGGCTGACTTAAAGATTTGTGTGCTAGATGGGGAATTACATTCATACTGTACAGACACATTAGGTTAATGATTGGGCTCAATGATCTCAAGGGTCTTTTCCGACCGAAATTATTCTATGACACGGTGTGAGATCTCAGCAACAGAAAGGAAGGTAGTTTTGTCTCTGTGCTGGGCATACATGGCTGCGTTGGGCTCTGGTTCTCCTGCGTGATGGGTCAGGTTGGGGTTCTCTGAACCAGACCTGGCATTTCATGTGAACCTCTCTGGTTTTTGGGTGAATGTCAATTAATTTCCTTTAAACACCTCCTGTATAACAGGAGAATCCTTTTCAAGGGATCCTTTGCATTTCCTTCTTTTGCCATCTAGCCTCCTTCTGTGAGGCTGGCTGGAGGCAAAGACGCCTGGACCCCATGGTCCTGTTTGGGGCTCTGCAGAGCCATGGCAGCAGATGGTGCAGAGCTCTGCCTTTGCACCACAGCCTTGCCTTCAGCCTCGCTCTAGCCCTGTTCAGCATTGCCCCATCCTTAATGTGTTCTTCCTTGAGTACCTGCCTCTTTTGGAAGTTAGTTATTTAAAAAGGAAATTTAAGTGACTGAGTGAGGGTGCCGAGAGGAGGGGAACTGGCTGAAGGGCTGAGGGTACCACTTTCTCCTCCATCTGGTCTTCCTCTCACCTTTAAGTTATTTGTATGCATAGTTGGCTTCCCATGCTGATTGGCACTGAAGGAGTCGGGATAATGTCACAGTTGCCCACGAAGCTGTGCCAGCGTGAGAGCACAACCTTGCCAACACCAGGGCATTGATTAGTGCAGAGGAACTAGGGCAATCCAATTATAACCACAAATGCCATTGGCTTTCTCGAATTCTTACTCAAATAACTGTGGACTCTCTGCTGTATTAAGGTGGTCTGGAGTATATCAAGAAAGGGGAATTTGTAGGACTTAAATAGTGCAGAGTAAACAGAATTTAATTCTTACATACTCAGTTGCCTATTTACACACAGGGCAAAAAGCTGGCATTTTTCAGAAGGGTAGAAGCTGGCCAGCTGGCTTTGCCTGCCTTGATATTAGAGAATGTATTTTATTTTTCCTTTTTTTTTTTTTTTAATTATTGCAAAATATCCTAAAAGGAAACTACACAGGAAAAATAGCTAAGAAGTTTCCTATCATTTCAATCTTGTTTGAACATTGAATATTCCTTTGTTCCCTAATATTATGCTTCCTCTAACCTACTCAGTGGGTCAGATAAGGAAACGTGATATTTTTCACCACCATGACAAAATTAAACTAAAGCTACAAAGAGTGTGAGGGTTGTAGCCTGGAGTCTTAGATGGGTAGTTCAGATCTGGCTTTCTATTAAATGCAGAAAGGAACAGTCTCTCATGGATGAATCACATTCAATTAGCTACTTCCTATGATGAACTGATTAAAAATTAAGTGGCATCAAATAAGACTGATTTTGCTCTTACATTTAAATAATGCTATAATTATGTACTAATCAGATGGTAAATCTTAATTGTACATGTTCCATATGTTTTATTTGCCTGTTCTCCCTCTTCACTTTGTCGTCTTTGTGTCAGCATGGAGTATATTTCCAGGCTGCTTTTATGTTTGGCCTAATTGAATATCAAAAGCAGTATATGTGAAACTTCCTGAATCCTATTCTTTAGCCAGTGGCAGCTGTGCTATTAGATGACCTTTACCATTCCCGTAGCACAGAATAATAAAGGGAGGGGGGGAATTGAAGCCCAGCCATGTTATTGTTAGAGACAGAAATAAATCATATATAATTGCTTTGCTATGAAGGCCAAATCCTGCCGTCCTTCATGCCCGAGTTAGAAATACAGGATTTGGACCTTTGTTTCCTGTGGTTTCCTGGCCACCTTGGACGTGCCCAGAATCCTCACTCTGCCGATGCGGTGGCTAATTACCATCACCGGGCTCTCACTGCGTTAAACGGAGCTGCAGCCCGGGCCCCATCCCTCCTGCACGGGCAATAGCCAGCTCTGCTGCAGGAAAGCCTTTAGGTGAATTCCTCCTTTAAGTGCCGTTGGCTTCACTATGATTATCTTTAAAATTAAGAAAAGCCTTAGATGTTGGATTATGTGGTGGGCTTCCACACAGTCCTTCTGGTTTGGTTAGCTGTTTGGAACAAATCTGCTACCTCTTGGTTGAAGAGAATAGGTATTTTGACATAACATGCACGTGGTATTAATTCTATTCTCTCCAGAATATACTTTATGGTTTTGTTTGCTTTTTTAATCATAGATCATGAACACAGTCACAAAAAGAACAAGCGGAAACACTGGAGAAGACAGTGGGCAGAAAGCAGCATATTATCTGACATGGAGATTTTAAAACACAGCCTGGAAGTTAATTCATTTTCTGCGGATAGCAACAAGACTGGGAACATGAGTGAAAAGAAAAGCCACAGAAGAACAAAGCGGTTCCTCTCCTACCCTCGGTTTGTGGAAGTGATGGTGGTGGCTGACAGCAGGATGGTTGCCTACCATGGAGCTAATCTACAGCACTATGTCTTAACATTAATGTCAATAGTGAGTACTCGAGTAGAGGGAGTAGATTCACCCATGGAACATTTTCTAGTGGTCACAGAGTCTCCTTTTTGCTGCGTTCATATGCAATGCCATCAGTTTGCCTTGGCCAGGCATGCAGATAATGCTGGGATTACAGTAAAGCTTGGTAAAACTTGGCTAGGGAACATCAGTTGGAGTCTACCTTCCCATCATGTTTCCTAATCCTTCCCACACCTCTCCCATCCAGCTTCCTGAACCCCAGGCAGCACGAGAAGTGTCACTGCCCCTTTAGTCCACACGCTGTACTCTTCATTTACACCCATGTGAAATAACAGCTGAATTAAAAAGGTGCTTCGGAGACTGTGCCTTCCAAGGGACTGATGTTAGTCGGTTATGCAGTTGCCTGATGTCCCTTGCTGTTGCAAGGAGAAGGAGCCTGGGGTCACCTTGACCCTTAGCATAGTGCTCGGGCTGGCTTTCCAGGCTGAGGACAAGCATTTTAGTAGCTGCTGGAACAAGGATGCCATAAAGGCAGCTCTGTAGATGCATAGTGACTGGAAGTGAGTAGCCAGCATAGCTGTGTCACTGGAGGGATTTTCATCCTGTTTGAGGGTAGAAGTACACTAAATATGTGGGGCAGAAGACCACTCAGGAGAAAAACAATTGAAAAATGGAAAACATGCCTGTGATGTCTTAAATGTTTTTTCCTTCAATGTTAGCAATAATTCTAAATGCTTATTTTTGAAACAGGTGGCTTCTATCTACAAAGACCCAAGCATTGGAAATTTGATTAATATTGTTATTGTGAAATTGGTCGTGATACATAATGAACAGGTAAAGGAAAAGGTTTTCTCCTTCTGTTTGACACTGGAATTTGCAACAAGCCTTGTGATGAGTAATTAAAATACCTGCTTTATGTGTATTGCTTATTAGGATGGTCCTGCAATATCTTACAATGCTCAGACAACATTAAAAAACTTTTGCCAGTGGCAGCAATCCCAGAACCACCCTGAAGGAAGTCACCTTCAACATGATACAGCCGTGCTTGTTACCAGGTATGGTGAATATTCTCATGAAAACTGCAGCCAGTCATGTGTCAGAGGCTGTGAGCAAGTAATATATCCAGCTGTGGGAAATGTTTGGGTTTTGGTGTGGGTGTAATGACGTTTGCAATTGTGGGAGCAGTGTAGCTGTGAGCAGAACTGGGATGATGTGTCCACCTTTCCACCTTGGAGAGGTTCAGGACTTTCCAAGGTCTGCCTGTGGGTTCAACAGAAGATGAAAATCTCTGACTATGGTGGGGCGTTGGTTCAGACTCTGACTGGATGATGTGGCAAACCAGCGTGTGAAGGTCCAGTGGAGGACTAAGAATTACTTTTGGATGTTGTTATTACTGTGCTTGTACCTTAACTCACTGATGCATTGAAAATTAATGTGTCAGGTCTGTTCTGCTTTCAGACAGGATATTTGTAGAGCGCACGACAAATGTGATACTCTGGGTAAGGAAAACCTTTTCTTTTTCTTTTAATAACTTTTTTTGTAGTGACGATGTTCATTGCCTGTGCTGAACCCGTGGGCAGCATTTCTTCTTCTATTGTAAATCTCTTTGTTCTCTCCTAGGTCTGGCAGAGCTGGGCACAGTCTGTGACCCATACAGGAGCTGTTCAATTAGTGAAGATAATGGACTGAGCACAGCTTTCACAATAGCGCATGAACTTGGCCATGTGTATGTTTTATGTAAATACATTTGCATTTAAATAGCCTGAGATTTATGCTAGCTAGGGCTTGCCAGCCAGGCTAGGACTTGGTACCTGCTGAGCCTAATTATTTGAGAGGAGATAAATATACTTGGGTAGAAGATGCACAACTGAGGAAGATTAGGCTGTGATGTGACTTTGGGAGGTGGTGTGGTTCTCCAGAGCCTATCTGAGAGTAGTAGAAACAGCAGGCCCACGTTTTGGGGAGGGTGAGTGACAGAGTACCCCAAGCAGCACCTAAGTCGGAGAAGAGAGCTAGCAAAATGTCCCTTATTACTGCGTCTTCTCACATCTACATGCAAAGATCAGCAGGATCTTCCCTAGCAGCCGTGATGTCTCAAGGCACTGTGACTAGCCAGGATTTTGGCTGGGGCTGTGAGGTGCTGAGTGCCTCGAGGAGGACTAGGGCAAGGGGCACAGGCACGTCTCAGCTGGCCTTTGGGACTGAAGTCTCCTCAAAGAGCAAGTCCTCAGCCTGTCACAGCTCATCCCACCACTGTGCATGGCACTACTGAAGGCAGTACAGCAGCTGTGTGTGAAGGGAGGAATTTACCCAGGGCATCTGGCAGGTGATCAGAACGTACAAGTGAGCCTGACCCACCTCCTGAACCATTCCACGAAGGAAGATCACATGCTACTGGACATCCCCAGAAGAGATGCTGTCATTCAAGATGCACCCCCTCCAAGGAAAACTCTTTTAACTGCTTTTTGACTCTTTTTGAGAGTGGTAATGAGAAAAATCATCTTGGGTCATATAGTCCTTTACCCCCCAGCTACAACTCTTAGGCAGCTGGTTCAGTCCCAAACTGCCTCAGGCCTGGTTTTGCAGTGGAGGTCTGTAGGTGTGGGATGGACGAGCACTTCAGAACAGACCTTTCATTGTTTTAAACTCTTTTTTTTTCTGCTTGGAGAGCTTGCTGAGATGGTCTGTTTTTAACCACAGTAGTATTTGTTTAACTGTCTGACTTCCTGACAGAAGGTCCCCAAAGGTTTGGCATTCCCCACACCTAACCTGTGTCTAATTCCTTCGCTAACGCTGCCCCAGAGCTGCTGGAGGGGTTAGGGGCACTCCCAAGCTGGAAGCGCCTCTTTGCTCTTTTACAGGGAACAGAGTGAAAAGGTGGTTCATTGGAGGTAATCTTAATGGGATAGAAACTCCCCAGCCTTCGAAGGCAGGATCACACCGGGTCATTTCCCCTTCTCCACTTCAAACAGCAAAGTGCTTTAAGCCATTCTTGTCTTTGTTAGCATATTTGCCACATTCTTCAATATGTCATGTGCTGCAAACTTTGCCTGGGTTTCTGCTGATATTGATGCTTGATGGCATTTTGTAAACTTAGCACATAAAGTATAGAAGCCAAGTCTGTCCCCGGCGCAGCCCTACTTAGGCAACAACATGAAGGATCAGCATGGCCCAAGGTGTTCGACTGCATTAGGAGATGTTTCACAGCCAGCATAGGGTGCTGCCAACGTACACGAGGGTCTTTGAGCGCCGGTGGTTGGTGGGCTCAGGTCATTGATCTCCTTCAGAAACTTGGCTCTTTGGCTCAGTTCCAGAGCACTTGCCATTTTTATGAAGGTGGGGCTGGACTCCAGCCTGCCTGCAGGATTGCGACCGTCAGCTGAAAAGGAAAATGCAGATGAAATTGCATCTTACTCCAGGCTCTCTCAGGGACTTGTCTGGTGAAACGTTTGCAGTGACAGTGTGGAGAGCTTACTGGGGTGCTGCATAGGTTTTTGCAGACAGGTGCCAATTTGAGCAATACTTATTGACATTTATGAATATGTGCCTATTAATACTTTTATTCCGTAATATCTGTCAGTAGCATATCTAGGAACAATTTTTGGGTTTGCTTTAGTTCACAGTGTTGCTCTTGCTGTACTAAATACTTGACATTTGCAACTGAAGTGACTGTACTTTTTGCTGCTGCATTTCTCTTAGATTTAACATGCCACACGATGACAATCATAAGTGCAAGGAAGATGGAGGTAAAAATCAACAGCATGTCATGGCACCAACACTGAACTTCTACACCAATCCCTGGATGTGGTCAAAATGCAGTAGGAAATACATCACTGAATTTCTGGAGTAAGGCCTTGCATATGCACGTGTGAGGCTGGTTTTACATGTGCATGCATCCCACGGGGTTCATCAGTTCATCTGAAATCCTAGTGTGCAGTGTTTGGAGGAAATTGGAGGGATTTGTGTGTGCACGCGTCCTTTACATAGAATAGGAATGCACCCCTGGCATCCAGTTCCTGCCAGTTCAGCCTCGTGATAAGCTGGCAGGGACTGGCCTCTCTATGGGGAAGAACAAGTCTTCCCCCATGGATATTGCTTTTAAGGAATGTGTGTTCTCCTCAAACCTGAAGAGTGAGTTTTCCAAGCCCTGTGGCCCAGACACGGAGCTGTGTTTTAGGAGGCAGATTGAATCTGCCTTTCTGCTCCACAGGTCAAGATAAAGCCCTGGCACTAGTCCATGGTGGGAACACTGTTCCAGCAGCCTGCGGGTCAGTTTGATGCACAGTGGTCACCCGTTTTGCTGTGATGCCTTCCCACATGTTGTGATGGGGAGCAGAATGAGACCCACAATGCTGTCCTGGCAAATCCAGGAGCTTGGTCCTTTGGGTGGTTCTTCTTCTAATCAATTATTTTCTTTCTAAATATATACCAGCACTTGCTCAGCAACTAAATGCATGTTGTGCATGCTCAGAAATGCTTTTGCCAGGGTAGCTGATGGTTGTTAGCACAGCACGGGGGTAGTGGTGAGTGGCTAACGCAGCCTCCTACCCTCCACTTGCAGTAGTTGCTGTAGTGCTTGTTAAGTATGGTAAATGTTGGTGCATGGCTGCCCTAAGGCTGGCTCAGGTAAGCACCAATGGGTTCTAGTCTCATTGCCTCCCGTTTAACACCACTTTTCTGCTTTATGTTGTAGCACTGGTTATGGGGAGTGTTTGCTTGATGAACCTTCATCAAGAACTTACACCTTGCCTCAGCAGCTCCCAGGGCTGATTTATGATGTCAACAAACAATGTGAATTAATTTTTGGACCCGGATCTCAAGTGTGCCCATATATGGTAAGTGAAATTCCACACCTTGGTTTTCCTGGTGCTGCCAGGGCAAAATAAGGCCTCCTGGGGTTGGTTGAATGGGAGGCTTGCAAGCCATCAAATTATTGTCAAGCTTGTGAGTTAATGATAAAGCCTAGGGTAATAATTTCATAAAGGATCATCTATCTGGCACGGCATGTGACACGTGTTTATTTAATTTTTTTATGTTCTCAATAACTCAAGCAGATGCAGTGTCGGCGACTTTGGTGTATTAACATCGATGGTGCACACAAAGGATGTCGTACCCAACACACGCCTTGGGCTGATGGGACAGAATGTGAGCCTGGAAAGGTCTGTAATACCTGGTGATTCATACTTTGTAGCTCTGTTTCGCAGGGGTCGGGCTAAGCGTATCACTCAAAATCATCCTACCCCAGTGAATGGTTCTATGGGGCACAGCTGCTGACTGCAGGGGTGGAAGCCCACAGCAGCCCTATGTGTTTCAAGCTTGGTATGCATGGGTCAGCTCTACCTTAGATAACGTGATTAAAATTGATTGCTTGGCATAACATTGTTTAACGCAGGTATTCCTTCTGGAGTGCTTATCTTTTTAATTTAATGCCCTTGAGTGAACTCTTGAGCAAAACTTTTGCAAAGCTTCCCTAATTTTGTTAGAAATTTCCTGTGATGTGAGCAATTAGCAATTTTGTGTAACATGAAGTTGCCAACTGGCTTCTCGTCTTGACAACTTCAGAGTAAAATATAGAACTGGTTGACATTTTCTGTATTGAACAGTTTCTCCATCTCGGTTTAGTAAAAAAAGTGTGATGTTACGCTACAAGCTATTGCTTAAAATTTGTTCTTCAGGCTATTAATGATCAACAGATAGTTTTCTTTAGAAAGAGTCAACATTTTAATTCATAGTCTTTCAATGTATTTTAATAAAAATATCTGGATGCTATTTTAGATATAATCTTCCATACAGGCTGTGGATCTCCTTGGTAATTAATCTCCTGTTGCATGTGTCTGAAAAGTCAATTGTTCAACGACACTTGACTGATTTCCTTCAAGACAATGAGCATAAGGTATCAATTTGCCTTACTTTCTTAGGGAAATCTGCAGTCAGCACATTTGTTTTTATTGTTGAGAATGTGCATTAGAGATGTGGTTGGAAATCCTATTCCTGTGCTGCTCCTTGGAGCCAGTGGTGCACTAATATTTAGTGTTTTTATGTAAAATCCTCCCTTTTTTGAGACTCGGGATAAAGCTTAGGCATCTATGGAGTCTCTGTGACTTGAGACCTTGCGTCTTCAACTTCTCTGTTGGTGAGCTTGGGGTCTGCTCACTGCTGGAAGCTCAGAAATAACTATTTTCTTGAAGTTCCAGAAATCTGGGTTGCAATTTTATCCTGACAAACCTGCTGTTACCCTTGGATATGACCAGAGTGATGCTCAAACAACTGCAATTGAGCAGATTAGCACCTCCTTAGAGTCACCCCATGTCAGCCAAGAGGCAGTGTCCAGCTGCACAGCTCTTAATAAAGACCGTGTAAGCAGAAACATTTCAGTCCACAAATTTAGGCAATTTGACAAGTTTAGACAAATTAGACAAGTGTGACCTGAACTTCTCAGCTGAGAGCAGATGGGCTCTTAAGAAAAGCTAATGCAGTTCACTTGTGTTCAGGCATTTGAATGTATTCTCACAAAAAGGCTTTACAGAGTGATTCTTGTATCTGTGTGTTGGCCTAATTCAGGCTTAAGGTTTGGATCATGATAAACTTTCTTCTCCTCAGTGTTTACGTGGGCTTGTAAAGTGCTGAGGTGCGAGTCTGTAGTGCTTTTCATTGGAATAAAACACTATTTTGGTACTCTGCTGTGGCCAGGAGCCCCATCAGACTGCTGATTGCTGACTAATGCCTTGCCTCAAGCCTACATGTTTAAAGCCTGTGATATGTGTGGTTGGCAGATGGAGAAAATACTATGCCATTTTTTATGGAGATATCTTTGGAAATGAGGGAGCCTGAATAGCTAAGAAAAATCTAGCTAAAACTACTGGGACGTAGATTTAACTGGGCTCTAAATTTATTCTTAAATGAAGGACACTAAAACAACAAGGGAGTATTAGCTTATGCATATTTTGCATGTGAGGACACTGAATTTGCTATTGCTAAATCAAGTAATAAGCACAGCCCAGAGTTTGGCTTTTGCTGGGTGAGCACCAGTCGTGATGGTTTACAGTGATTCACAGCACCAGTGCATTGTCGGGTGGAAATAAATCCTGGAAAGAAAATAAAGAGGGTCGTAAAGTTGGGCCTCTATCTCTTGTGGTTTTCAGGGTTGTGTAGAGAATGGTAAAAGAAGAGTAGACGAATAGTGATCATTTCTGTCTCCTGCCGTATGGCAGCAGGTAGCGTATATGTTATGCATGCATGAAGCTTCACAGCACTTGTCTGCCCCCTGCTAATCTATTCAGCCAAAGTCAGCCCAAGGATGGGAGCTGGATTTGGTGAATTATCTGGGACTCCACTGGCAAGACAAAGGAAAGGAAAGTCTGTTGTAGTGTGTCCCATCCCTGCCATTGCTCTTCTGCTCAACTGTGCGTCTAAGTTGTTTTGAGCTTGCTCCAGACAAAAACTCTTTTATTCTCTTCATTCTCTGATCTGTAAGCTCATAGGAAAGAGAGTTCTGGCAGGCTTTTGAGTTTTTCTGTTGTAACTCAACATAGAAATTATTTTTAAAATATAAAAAGCACAAAGGTTGCACAGCCAGACTATTCACAGTGCGATTCCAAGAAACACCATTGCGTTTCCATAAGATAATCTTGCTCTTTATTTAAAACAGCTGCTCTTTTTTTTTTTTCTTTTTTTTCCCCTTTGATTTACCATCAACTCCAAACCCCCAATTTTTAATAAAATCCAGGGATGTAGGTGATTTCCTGGTTAATTCTCAACCATCGGATGGGAGACATATAGGTCACGTCACGGGCTGTTAGCTGTGTACATTCACTAGTTAGCTATTCAGTCGTCTTCTCTGGGTCAGTGGTGCCAAGCATGACTGTGGTTATATATTTAGCTGTGAGCATCAACACACTGCTGCAAGAAGTTCTCCACTGGGACAGCACTGTTGGATTGGTGTCGTGTTTATCTTGTACATTGCTGGTAGCTGTTGGACCTCTCTGTCCCGGTACAGGACTGGCATAGGGGTCCCCATCCTGCAGTTTTTCAACCCTCTAGATGCCAGGAGGAGTTATGCATCATAAGGGTTTATCCTGCAGCAAAGAAACAGGCATTTCAGCTTATTTTATTCCTGTCCTTTACTGTAGCTGATATTTTTCAACTTGTTTCTATCTGGGGAATCAAATCTTCAGATGGAAGCGAATCCAGGGCACGTTGCAGCCTAGAGACCATGCTCAGCTCTGGGCAAACACCACAGTTAGGGCCCAAGCTACGAGTTGTTCAGCTGTCCTGCAAACCATGCCCATAGTCAAACGCACCTGAGATCAGCTTTATTCATCAGCAATGTCACCAATGTGACAAGCTGTCCATCATGGGCAAAAGGTGTTAAATGTGCTACAGAGCCAGTGTCCTATGAGCTGGATGTGCAACCCCCATCATAGCTTGGTATTGCTCTGTTTTCCTAGATAGCTCCCTCTAAGGGGGTTCGTAGGGATGTCTGAAAAGGGGGATGAGCTCAGAGAGTGTCTTGATACAACCTTGTTCCACTATTAGTGAAAGGGTTGGAAAAACACAGCACATCAGTAAATTAAACCCCATGACTATAAAGATTGTCAGGTGTTTCCCTGCCTGAACAGCATCTGGTGCAGAGAAATACTGCAGGGGAATATTTTCATGATGCACTACGTGTTTTCCTCTTTAAGTCTGTAACCTCTTCTAATTTGTGAGCAATCATCAATGTTTGAGCTTCCTATAATTGCAAAGTTGTAGGCATCCACCAACAGATGAGCATGTCTCTGGGTTTAAATCTGCTTTAGCAAGCACCGTTCAGTGAGAAGGAAACCCCACTCTCATGGGTCTTGGGGACACTTTTCCATCCACTCTGCTGGGGCTGAAAGGTGATTCTCCCCTAGATTTCACCTCTCCAGAAGTCTGTGTAGTTGAACTAGCACACATACCTCAAAGGGACACAATTTATACCATAAAAATGGAGAACGGGGGCTTGCCAAGATAATTTAAACCAGTTTTCCAAACAAAAGAAAACAAGAGTTACATCTGGAAAACAAAAGTGTAGGCAAGGCCTTGGCAAGTCCCATGTTATGGCTGAGTGAAAAAAAAAATACTTTGGATTGAGGAATTCATTTTTCTATTTTATTTGCCCTTTAGTTTTGGAAGTTTTCTGTTCTGGGGCTTTGTACAGCTGTGGGGAGGTTTGAGTTCTCCCTCTTGTTTTCCCTACTGTCTGTCCCTCCCCTGACACCGTGCGGTTCCTGCTGCTCTCCAGGAAATCAGATAAGCAGCTTTTTGAAAGGGCAGTGCTGCGAGCATCGCCGTGCTGTTCGGCACCAGTGAACAGGGAATGTTTGGTGGTTCCTGTTGTCCTCAGTTGTCTTCCCATAAGTCCCTCCCGTGGGCTCTGCAGCTTGCTTTTGCTTCTTCATTTAAGGGTGCAGAGAGAAAAAAATATGAGGGTGACAGATAAAAAGTAAAGAAGTTAAATTTTATTGGATGGCAAAAACCTTTGCTGCGTTTTGTGAGTGCTTGAGAAATAACTAAGCGTGAGTCTTGGCATCCAGGCTGGTCACTGGTGGTCAGCTCTTCGTGCAAAAGCAATGCAAACCCACCTTTGCTGCCTCTCTCCTTCACACAGCACTGCCGGTTTGGGATGTGTGTGCCCAAGGAGCGAGAGGCGCCGGTGACAGACGGAGCGTGGGGGACCTGGAGCCCTTTCGGGACCTGCTCGAGAACCTGCGGCGGTGGCATAAAGACGGCGATACGAGAGTGCAACAGGCCTGAGTAAGTGTGGAGGGGAAGCACCAGTGGGTGGAATGGGGAGAAGCAGCTGGGTTGCCCAAATGGGCTGAAGTCCCCTTTGGCTGTTCCCAGCCTGTGTGCACCCTGGGGACCCGTGGCTGTGCCCTGGGGATGAGTCGCTTTGCCTGGCGTGGATGAGGCAGCACAGGAACCCAGGAGGAGCTGGTCACAGGTTTGGTTTGGGGGTGAAGGGCACTAAAAAGGGATCCATTCAGCAGAGAGGAAAAAGCTAATATCTGCATGGGTTTATTGCCTCCTGTTTTCCTGGGGAGGCACAGCTGAGGCCCACTTCCAGAGGTGTTTTTCTTCCTCCAAAGCTGTGGATCAGAAAGGAGAGAGAAGGGAAGGAGCCATATTTTATTTTTCACCATTTTATCCCTGATTTTGCAGCTGTTCCTACAGGCCAGATCCTTTATATAGTTTTCTACCATTTTACTCCTCCTGTCGCTGGTTTTGCAGCTTCTGGCTGCTTTTGCATGTGATGCTTTATACAGTTAGATGACATCTGGTGCAGGCTGGCCAAACCTCAGCAGAAATCTGTGCCCCATTAAAAAGTGGCACTCAAAAATGTTTGCAGTCAGCCTGGAATGCACAGCCCTGCACCCTTTGAAATGGCAGGGAATTTTGCTGTGAGTTTCAAGGAGATGAATGTGTGGATGGCAAAATATTAGTAATAGATTGAGCAACTGGTATGAAAACAGCCTGTTTGCATAAATTGTGAACTGTGTTTATTTCTCTAACTACCTCCCATGAGAGCAAGAAGGGGTGAGCTGGATGCTTTCCAGGCTCTCATTTGGGACTGAGACACAGAGAGGAGAGGGGTCTGTGGAGCTGGTTGAACCAAGGGGTCTTAAAAAGATTGAGCGTCCTCGTTCCACTTTGTCATCACTGGTGTTGGACAGCTTATTGCCAAGGAAATTGCCATTAGTGATGCACCAATGACAGTTTCATCCCTGCTAATGGGAGAAGGGAGAGCTCGTACCTGTGGCACCGGTGGTGCAGTGACAGGAGAGGCTGGCTCAGCGCGGCTGGGCAAGTGTCGAAAGAGAAGGGTTGAGACTAAGGGAGTCGGAGACCAGCATGTTAATTAAAAGGATGCTGAGAAACACACAGCACAAAGGAGTTCTTGCTTTGCTGTGCTGAGTCAGCACACGCCATATGGTCTTCCAGTAGCCATGGAGATACAGAAATAAAATATCTTTCTACATGCAAAAATGGCTATGCTGCCAAACCTTTGGATGCTGTCAGATGTATTCCCATCTTCTGGAGAGGCATCTGTTTGGATTGATAGCTTTTTGTGATAGAAAATCTCCTTTATCCTAAAGGCTAGCCAAGGGATTTTAAATTCCATCTTCTCTTATAGCTTGTTTTGTATCTTGGTGTTTCGTGAGGCATATTACTTTGGCTGGGATTTGCAAAAGCACCTAAATACACGAGGCACCAAGCTGCCGGTGAAATCCCCTGCACTTATCATTAATAGTGGGTGTTTTCCAGACCCCCTTTTGAGAGCTGTGTAGTTGGCACTGGCCTCTCCAACCCATCACAAAGTCTCCACAAGGAGTTATTTATCTTAGCATTGCCCGCAGGGCTTTACACCACCTCTTTTGTTTTGTCCCCGCAATTTGACATTGTAGCATGGGCTCCACCATCTGTGTCCCCGTTATCGTGGGGCTGCTGAGATGATGCAAGAGGATGAAACACCACTGGGTACTCTTCTGCCTCTCCCACTTTTCAAAGTGCTTCAAAAATATACAGAAGAGGTGTAGTCTCTATTTATCCACTGTTGTAGAAGGCAGCAAAACCAACCCAGACACCTCGAGTAACATCTGAAATAGTTTTTATTGTCTTTTATATTCAAAGATGGTTTAGCTTATTGAAGATTTTTTTTTTTCCCCCCCCATGAACTTCTGGGGCAGTATCTTGCACACCAATAAAGTATTGTGTTAAATCTGGCATTGAAAATGAACCACCCGCCCCTGCTATAAGGCTGCAGTTCCTGCCTCGGTGTTGTGCTCTGATACCTATATAGACGAGTATTTTGCAGAGCTGCAGGAAGCTGTAAGCCTCTGAAATGGCAGCAGGCTGTGTTTTGACATACACCAAAGGAATGTATTAGCTAACCAGACCAGACCCTTCCCACCAAGATTGCCCACTTGGGAATTTGAGGCTGGCTGGTACAGACAAAGCCCACGGCTGCAGTGCATCACGTAGAGGATCTGTGGTGCAAGCCCTGGTTTTCAAAGCAAGGCATAGCTGCAGAATTATGGGGAAAGACATATTTCATAAGATGTCAATACCAAGAGCCTTGCTTTCAGGAATGGCTTTCTGCATGGGGGAGTGTTATCTCTGGATGCGAGTCTGGTCACGTCTGCGTTTTAGTCCATCACAAAAGTATCCACCTGTGCTGAAAGCTGTCTGAGCTGGACATGTAAACACATCTATAGACAACTGTGCTGGCCACTGGCAACACATGTACCAATTCCTGGTCCCAGGGCTTCCCAGGATACTGTGAAGGAGATCCCAAACTGCTCTGTGCACACTAGAGCTTCACAGACTTTTCTGCAGTCGCTGCATGAGCACAGGCACATAGGCAGACATGCAGATGAACACACATACCCCGCAGCTGGTCTCCAGGGTCCTTTCAGTGTGGCAGCCTGAGTGTCCCCAGGCACAGCAGCGTGGGGCTGAGCACTTGCAAAGCATCCCCAAAACAGCACTTCTCAGTGCTGTGCCTGTACCTGGTGCTCCCAGACCATTGAGAGTTGGGCACTGGCTCTGCAGTGTGTCACTGATGATTATCCATAAAAATATTACGTAGTGGGAAGGATCCCACATTTCGTCGTGACACTGAAAATCGATGTTATGTGAGGCTGACTTATTTTTCAGGGTCAGCTCTTTCTGTTTACTCAGACTCTGCAAAAAGCAATGCTGGTTTCAAAACACCCTAAAACTCTCAGGGTGGTTTGGGGCTGGTTTGAAATGTCAGTGTGAGTGTGTTTCAGCCCCAAACACTGGCTGCGGGGAGATCTACTGCCACAGTTATGAAGCTGACAGTTTGCAACACGATGGCAAGTTGTAGCATCCTTCAGTTTGTGGTGTGTCCAATGTTATCTCAATCTCACAGGTCATGTCTAGAGAAAAGGAAACTATACAGTAGCTTGGGATCTTTGGATTTTGTTAGACATACCCTTAAAAAAAGAAGGCGGCTCCTGCATGTTCTTCTTAAAGTCTCATTTTAATTACATTGATTTATATTGGAAGCAATGTGGTTACCATAAAAATGTTGTAATTGCAATTTTTGTAAAGAAATGCCCTACTGGAGGTTTGCATAATTTAGAGCCTTTGTCAAACTGCAACAGTCCTGCTGTGGTATAAATGCTTTCAAAGTGAAAATGGTGAATCCTGTTAACTCCCCCATGAATAAATCAGGCTCACCAAGGTCTGGACTGTGCTGTTGCCACAGCTAAGAAGTTTCCCCGTGTGCTGTGTAGTGAGATGGTTGTGATGTCGCTTTGTAGCTGGAGGTAGATAACGTGCCCACATGGGAATAGTCTTTGGGAAGGGCTCCAGTGGTGGGAAACCCCCAGAAACCACCGTTGTGCCTGCAAGGGAGGAGAGGTCTGGGATGCATCCGCAGGGGCTGCTGCACTGGGTTAGCTCTGGAGCAGTCCCAAGCATGCTCAGTTAAATTAATCCAGGTTGTTTGTCAAACCAAGGTGGAGAAAAGACTAAATCAGTAGAGAAGTAGAATCAGTAGAAACCAGGTTTAGACTTGCTCCACTAGGAATTGGTGTGAAATCAGTCCGTAAACTGAAATCTGTACCAGGCGCTGTGTGGTTGCTTGGGCTTTTTATTTAACTTGCTAAGTTGCGAGCACCAGAAACCTTTGGAAGTGGCAAGTATTTAGTTTCCAGATGGTATGGGAGAGCTGCCCTTGGAGCAGGTAGAGCTGATGTTACCAGCTATTGCTCCGAGCTGTGCCTGAAGACAAATCATACCCCTCAGCATTTAGGACAGGGCTAGAGGGATCTGCATCACGGCAGTGCATATCATAGTGAGGAGAGGATGCTGGCAGAAAAATCCCATGTGTGTAGCTGGTCGTGATCTGCATCTTGCCTGCAGCTGCTGGAGGAGGCAACTCCTTCTGCCAAACCTGTGAGTGCCAGGACGTCAGCGCCCGGCGAGTCGCTTTTCTGATCTACACTTGTTGCTAGCACAGACACTTGTTTTGTTCAAGGGTTGGTAGAAGATGGAGGTTTAGTTGTTATTTTGCAGCAGAGGCTGGAGCTGGCACAGACATCATCCTGAGCTTCGAGGGCCACTCTCTGCCTCTGTACACGTGCCCTGGCACAATGTGGTCAGGACATGGTGACTGCAGCTGCTCAGGATGCTCTTTCCCTCCACTGACTCCTCTGAAACAGTCTGTTGAAGGCAGAGGCTGGGACTAACCTCAGCTGGTGGAGGCTTTCCCATGCTGATGGCTGGGATGCTTGTTAACTTCATCTCCCCTGAGTTCAGATCCTAGTTGGTATAAATTTTCCTTTTTGGATAATTATAGCTTTACCCAAGTTGACCCTGGCAACATTTCATCTAGATTGCAGTATCTTTCCTTCTGTAACGTCAGAGAAAAGCAAAGCTGCTTGGGTGGTACTGCAGGTTTTATTATGCATATTAGTGGTGGTAGCTTGTAGAAGCATGTAGAGCATGATACCATGCTCTCCCAATTCAATTTGAAGTGTCAGGAGGGAGGAGCAGAGACAGTGGGGTTTTCTTGGAACATTTGAGGCATGGTGCATCCTTTTTTGTTTTACTATTACAATTCGTTACGTACACAGAAGGCCACACATAGGCATATGAAATCTTAGCCAGGTTCCTAGAAGAAAAGTCCTTTGAACAGACAGTAAATAGCTTGTATCCCAAGTCTGCTCTTCTCACAGCATTTCCCTAGCTGACAATGAGTCCTTACCAGAAAAGTGCCTTGTGCTGATCTCCTCCAATGCCATCCATGTGCAGCGTGCTCCTGCGCTGCTGCTGACAGCGGCTGGAGTGGGAGAGGCTTTTTCAGTCCCCGAAGTGAGCTGTTATCTGGCAAAGGCTCTGTCTGCATACGAGGACAAAAATAGTTTTATGACTACAGCTCTGAATCTGAGAGTTGGGAAATTCAAAATGAGAATTTCTCCAAGGCTAATCCCTTGGTTTTTATGTGACTTGGATGATACTGCACTCCCCAATTTATACCAGACTCGTCTTACTATAAAATGGGGATAGAGTATTTATTGGCCATCTTTGGCGCTTTCTGGAATACATGGAGATAAAGCTGATTTAAAGTGCCTTGCATTACCATTTCTACCATTTTGGGGCTAGAAATCCCAAAGGACGCCTGGCCTTTCAGCCTCTGCCAGGAGAGCCCTTTCTCCTTTCTGCCCTGATGTTTAGCTATTTGTAACACAGTAGATCAGATGCAAGCACTCAGCCACCAAATCCATAGGACTGACAGGGCTGTGAGGGATGTTCCTGTATGGGGCTCCTTCAGTGTGAAACTAAATCCTCAGTTAGGGAGGAAGATGTTGCTTTTCTTCTCTGGCTTCTCTCACTACTGTTGCATTCATCAGAGAGCAAATATTCCCTTTTTTATCCCTTTTTAGCATCGCATATATAGTCTTTTTTATTAGACACCTTTATAGTCTTTCCTGCTTGTCAGCCTGGGATACCTGATGAAAGATGTGCATAGATGTAGACAGAGCCACCAAAATGGTGTCACAAATACCCACTGTGCTGAACAGGTTACAGAACTGCAATTGCATCTCATTTCCAGCCCGATCCCAGCCAGCTTCTCTTCCTTGTTTCTGCAGGCCTAAAAACGGTGGGAAATACTGTGTGGGTCGTCGCATGAAGTTTAAATCCTGCAACACCGAACCATGCTCGAAGCTGAAGAAGGATTTCCGGGATGAGCAGTGTGCTGACTTTGATGGGAAACACTTCAACATCAACGGGCTGCCCACCAACGTGCGCTGGGTTCCCAAATACAGCGGCAGTAAGTGGCTGGGGGGATGTAGAGTCCTGCCTTTTGCATCACCACGTCGGGGTGCTGGCGTTTGGATAATGTGCTTCTGGTTTTCCTCCCTCCCATCCCCAGTCTTGATGAAGGATCGGTGCAAGTTATTCTGCCGAGTGGCGGGAAACACGGCGTATTACCAGCTACGGGATCGCGTCATCGACGGGACGCCCTGCGGCCCCGACACCAATGACATCTGTGTGCAGGGCCTCTGTCGGGTAATTATTTTCCCTTCTCTTTAGCGAGGGTGATTGCAGTTTTGCATGGCAGGGACCTTGCTCCACCTGGTCGGTGGCGTGCTCTCTTCACTCATGGGCTGCTGGCAGCATCTGCAGGCTGGTCTGAAGCTTGTGGCAACCTCCAGATCTGCAGAAGGGCCATGCATGGAGGGTGTCTGTACATCTGCCCTGAGTTACTGAGGGCTGTGGAGGTCCAAGCCTGAATCCAAATGATGCTTCCATTTGTGCACTGTCCCAGTTCACTTTACATTTCCGTTCAAAATTATTTTCCACACTCTTCTCTATGGGAACAACAATGCAAGAAGTTTTCTCTAGCGAAGGCGTCGCCTAGTGCAAATGGCAGTTCTGATTCTTGCTTTGTAAAAAAGCCTTTTGTTGGAAAGTGGTGTGGGATGGCCACACTGTAAATCAGTGGAAAAATGCAGGGAAGCCAAACAATTTGTCTCAAGGCAGCCTTTTGCGTACAAAGCTTTTGTGCGCCTTAATTGGGAGGTTTGTAAATGCTGTTCTAGTCTGTATTTGCTCAATCTAGGGTTGTTTTTTTGTTTCATTTCTCTCTTAAAGCAAGCTGGGTGCGATCATGTGCTGAATTCAAAAGCAAGAAGAGATAAATGTGGTGTTTGTGGTGGGGATAATTCTTCATGCAAAACTGTTGCGGGCACATTTAACACGGTGCATTATGGTAAGAATCTGTTGCTAAAAAACTTTATGGTGAAAAATGTGAGTCTATAAAAGCCGTTACCACACTTAATCTACAAAAATGCTGATGTAAAATGCAAAATCCTTCTAGCTACAGCATGTCCCATTTCATAACTATTTATGCTAACCCTAAATGAAAAGTATTGGCTTGCATAATGTGAGGTAATTTTGCTCACTTCCCTTCCTCCTGTAAAAAGCAAATGAAATGTCTGTGTAATAGCCTTGACTTTCTGGGAAATCTTTTCTAGGCTATAACGTTGTGGTCCGCATCCCAGCTGGTGCAACAAATATTGATGTGCGTCAGCACAGTTACTCAGGGAAACCAGAGGATGACAACTACCTGGGTGAGTTGCAGTCCTTGTTTCAATCCAGAACTCTGCTTTATTGTCTGGTTGTGGTGATATATCTGGTGGCTGCTATCTGCTACGGAGGATGAAGAGTTCATTTCAGGGAGATGTTTTTTTATCGAGAATTTAGCTCATATTTTGTCCTGCCATCCTTGATACAAAGTTTGGTCAGGGCACAGATTATAATATCCCCTTAGAGTGTCTCTGAGGCTGGGAAGGACTGTCACACCCAGGCTGTGGGTGGGAGCTGGGGCACAAAGCTGGGAACCAAACAAGCTTCTCAGTTCTCCTCATCGCAACTGAACACATCTCTGCTGTCACCATGCCATGGCTGGAGAGTAAATATGCCATACCCTGAAAGATGTGTGTAGAAACAAAACCAAAGAAAAATTATATTCTATTCCTCTGAGAATAATAATTCTGATTTCACTTAGACTGAGCCTGAGTGTAGCTGTAATGAAATACCCTGCGCCAAAGATGTTGAGTTGATTTAAACCTAACAATAACTTGGCCTTTGGCTGTTGGATGTTCATAGTGACTTTTTTCTCTAGTCTGTGGATATGTCCCTAGAGCCAGATGAAAATGCTTGTGGTGCTGTGTTAGAGCACTCTGCTGCATGCACATATGCTTTTAGCATGGCTGTGTGTCTTTTCCACCACGCTAGTCAGTAATTCTCTCCATAGAGAGTTCTGCTTGGTCCAGCTGCATGGGGTCCCATATTTACATCTCTGAGCAGAGCACTTCATCTCATTTCTTCTCACAAAATCTCCACGTTGTTGAGTGTTTTTGAAAAATATGGGGCTTAGCCCCAGTGCTAGCTGTAACTGGGTATGTTAAAAATGGGACTAGGCTGGTGGTTCCTTGTCCATTGAAGGTAAAGGAACTCACTTCAGAAACAAGCAGAGGCAACTATCGTGCACCAAAAGGAAGTGGTACTCACAGCTTTGGCTGTGGCTCTGAAAAGCCATCCATGTGGCTGAACCCTTCTTTCAGGCAAAAGACTGAGCGGGTCCTCCCTGTCCTCATTCCCAGACTGGGGTCACGCAATGCTGTCTGATGCAGCCACCTTGCATCCTTTCTGCACATTCATAGTGATGAAATTAGATGGTACAGCACAAATGCACATCAATACCAAGAAAAGCTTACTGAGAAGTGATAGTTTTACATTCTGGGGGAGGAAGATACGTTTTCTACAAAAACAAATCCTCCCTGTGTTGTGCCTGTTCAAACTGGTTCACCCCAAAAGGAGCCCCCAAGAGCTACTCAGCTCTTCTTGGAGGGCCTTTAATCTTCTTGGGAAGCAATGAAGTCAAATCTTCTTTAATGTTGCTTTAATATTGCTGGGAAAGCATCTCTTCACATTAGGCCTGACTAGAAGCAAATGAGAAGTGTGCATGTGTCCGCTTATTTTGCAGCTCATTGAGTGTGAAATCTTGGGCCCTCAGTACTGTGAACCTTGTAGTTGCTTAACAATTTAGGAGGAATTTGATGTTGTCATCAAGTCCAAGATGCGTACCTACTGTTGTAGGAGATACAATAAAAAAGGAAGGAATCCTTTAATGAGTTTTACTACTGCCTAATGGCATTAAAGCCTCCAAAGTGTGGAATTCAGTTGAGTATAGTGTCTGCTTTGTGAGATTTTCTCCATCTATGTCTACTTGCTACGAAGCAGTGTTTTGCTTCATTATCTCTCTTCATTCAGTGTAAAAACCTTCCCTTTGGTGTTTTGGTGTTAAGTTTAGATTTTTCAGTACAGAGGCTTTGTAGTAATGTAGCTATGATGGGTGAAATGGTGGGGAAACTAACTTAGGAAATTAGCTACATAATCGCATTAGTGTGAAGTTGTGCAGCAGACTGCTGTTTTCAGGAAACTGTTCCTTTTATAAAGCATTTAGGCTTTAAGCCCTTGGTGCTTTCACATACCTTAAGATTTGGAATAATAAAAAGTATGGGGGGAGGAGGGAGAGAGAGGGGGAGATACCAAACTCCCTGTAATTATCTACTAGCAAATGATGCTTGGGCAATTAGGGTACGTGCGTTTACCCAAAAAACACACCTGGAGACAACAGGGAAGCCACACTATCGGCACGGCTAACAAAGATTTGGGCAGGGTTATGTCTGGGTTGTGCGAGGGGATATGGACTGCGGGTGCTGTGTACCACAGCCGACCCAGCGTGCCTTTTGGGTATCCCTCTGCCCTGGGTTAGGGGTGAACTACTTAGCAGCAACTTCAGGCATTCAGCCTTTGCTTTAATGAGCTCTCCCGTGGAAAAGGGGAAAGGCACAATGTCTGTATGAGCTCTGCTGCTCTCCTTACATCCTTTCTGTTTGAGAGTGCCAGTGGGCTTTTCCTCCCACCCCAATGAAAGGGAGCCCCGAGAGCGCATGACCCACATTATTGTGTTACCTATGAGTTAATTCTGCGTCTTTAGTTCTTGTTTTTTGCACCTATGCAGCCTTATCTAACAGTCAAGGAGACTTTATATTAAATGGAGACTTTGTCGTCAGTATGTTTAAAAGGGAAATCAAAGTTGGGAATGCTGTGATCGAATACAGCGGATCGGATAATACTATTGAAAGGATTAACTCTACAGATCGGATTGAGCAAGAAATAACGCTTCAGGTGAAGTATATGTTGTGCGTGTAAAAAAAAGTTTGCCCAGCATTATTGGACTGAAAACAGTAGGCAGCGAAGTCTGTTGGTTTATTCTGCTTCATCTTTTCTCCCTCAGGTTTTATCAGTGGGCAATTTGTACAATCCCGACGTTCGTTACACGTTTAATATCCCCATTGAGGACAAACCTCAGCAGTTTTACTGGAATGCATACGGCCCGTGGCAGCCCTGCAGTAAGCTCTGCCAAGGTGGGTGCTTGGGAAGGTTTCAAAGACGACACAATTTTGTCCTGGGTTCATCTGGGATCTGGGCAGTGCTGTTAAATCCCTCCTTATTTGCTTTCTTTGACGCTTTCGCATTATGGGCATGATTGTTTTCGGGGCTGTAGCAGTAGATATTATTGCACGAGGCGTAGCACTGCTCTGCTGCTTCTCAGTTTCAGAGCAGGGCACCTTCATAGCCCCCCTGAGCCAGGTCAGCCTTGCAGCCTGGTCTGCAGGTGAGGAAGCTCAAGTGCAGAAAAGATTACGTGGCATTTCCTGAGGCTGCAGAAGGCGTTGGTGTCTGGTTTGGGTCTGAAGCCCAGTCGTCCCCACCTGCCAGTGCTGGCCCTGCTGAACACACAGAGCCTGGCCCTGCAGGCATGCTGCAGCTCTGCCTGGGTCCATCTCAACCCCCTCTGCTCTTTTCTAGAGAGTTAACCCCTCCCCTGTTCCTGAAAGAGATTCAAAAACATAATTAAATGTCTCTTAATTACTACTATTTCAAAAGCATAATTAAATGTCTCTTAATTGCTACTATAAAAGGAATAAGAGAAATAACCAATTTGGTAGCTTTCCTGTATGACTTAAACAATGTGCTTTTTCTTTTTTTTTCTGTGTAGGAGAACGAAAAAGGAAACCCGTGTGTACGAGAGAGTCGGATCAGCTCACGGTGTCGGACCAGCGGTGTGATCGAATTCCCCAGCCTGACCCCATCACTGAGCCTTGTAGCACAGAATGTGAATTAAGGTGCACTCAACTCAGCCCTGTGTATACATTTCATCGTGCATTTATTGTTTACTCCTCTTTCCTTTCACCTCTCACCATAGTTCCTTTTCTCACCAGCCTGTATTAGATTTTTAAAAAGAAAAGGATTAGCAGTTGCCTCTTTGTCAACCAAGAGGAATTGACATCCACCAGCTGTGTTTTGAGAGGCACTTTTCTACATTTTCACATTTCTTTTGTTGGATTCAATTAGAGCTAACTATAAAAAAAAATTCACCTAACATTGAAAAATCTCCCTGTGCAATACAGTGCCCGAAATTCACATCTGCCTGGATCAGAAATACCCGGCACCATCTTACAAACAGCTTGCAAAGAGGGAAAAACATACGCTCAAAGTGCAAGAGTAACTAAGACTTGGATTTATCATCATGTGCTTAAAGCGAAGAATAGGCTTAAGTGTGGAGTGGGTTTGGGGCTGTCCCCAGACAACTCCCGGCGAGCTGCAATTGATGGAGCATGGCCTGAATCATTACAACCCCATTTTCCTTTAAAAAGCAATCTGTTTTCCTTTCTGGAGCTTAAATATGGTGGCATTAAACAGCTGCTGGTGAAGCAGTTCAGATGGCTGTGCTTCCCGAGGGGTTTCTCTGGCGGTGTTAAACCCGGGGCTGTATGGGGGCTGTAGGTCGGGTTGTCGCGGTAACAGCTGTTGCCATTGCAACAGGTTGGAAACTTGAGAAGGGCAAATGCAGGAGTTTGAAAAGCAGGCAGGGATGTGAGCGCTCTGCCATTCAGGAGCTATTGACTCCAAATCCCCTTGATCTTATTCTTCTCCTAGCTGCGCTGGAGTTTGCTCTCTCAGCTTGGGAGCAGGGCTCTGCAGTCCTCACACAGCCCAGGGGTCTCCAGGACCCGCAGGGGATGTCACTGCTTCCATCCCTGGGAGCCCCCCCTGCAAGGCACAGGGGACAGTCAGCTCCTGTTTACTCCAGCGACTCCAATATATCCCTGGATCAGGGCTCGTGTCCAGCACCTTTTGCCAGAGCTGGGGCTGATGGTGTATCCCCAGGCAGGTCCTTGAGGGCCACTAGCACCAGCCCTTACTGCCCTTCCCAGGAAGGATGCACCAGGGTGTGGGAGTCCATCCATCCAGAGGGACAACCCTAATCCCTGCTGACACCCCTGGAGCTCACATGTCTTGAAGCAATTAGCTCAAAATTCGGAGAGCTGAAACTGTTTTGCAGGCATCCTGCCTTGTGGAATGCCTTGTTACACCTTTCAAGCCTGTGTGGATCATTTTCTGACACTGTATTTTTTTAGCTTTTTGGTTTTAGAAGCCAAGGTGGCTCTCCTGAAGGGGAATGTGGGGTGGAAAACCTTCAAAGCACAGCTCCTTGCTTAGTCACAGACTTTCCCCACCGCCTCACGTGGTCCCGCAGGGTCACAGTGTGGCTTTGGTGCCTGAAAGATGGACCTGGTGACAATTCCTTCCCCACAAGCAGCAATGCCAGAGTTAATTGCCTCGGGTTTTTAGAAGCCACAAAGCATTGGGAAGTATTGTAAAGAGCCAAAACTTCTGATTCAAGAGTCTATATTCCTTATTTATGTCAAACACCCCTGAGCATGTTACCTGCAGAGTCCCAGAGCCCCACCGTTCCTTCTGGTCCTCTCCAAGGCAGGTGCCTTCACACAGGGTCATGGGTTTTTGCAGCAGCAGGGCTGACATTTGCTCTCCTTGGCTTAGGTGGCACGTTGCGAGGAAGAGCGAGTGCACGGCGCAGTGTGGGCTGGGGTACCGCACTCTGGAGATCTACTGCTCCAAGTACAGCAGGCTGGAGGGGAAGATAGAGAAGGTCGACGACCGCTTCTGCAACAGCCAGTCCAAGCCCAGCACGAGAGAGAAGTGCACTGGAGACTGTAATGTGGGAGGGTGGCGGTATTCAGCTTGGACTGAGGTAAGGGATGCTCGGTGGTAAGGCAGACGCTGTCTCCTCCTTGCATGGGGCTGCCAGGCTGTTTAGGTTGCATACAGCGTATAAAAGTTTGCCATAGTGATTCTGCTTCCACTGCTTTTTCTGGAAGATGCTGTAGTCCAAATCAGCCTGGTGGTACTTATTTTCCACTGCAATGAATTTGTGTTTGTAAGCATCCCAAAGTCTGTCTTCGTTACACTAAGCCTCGCTGGCTGTATTCTCCCATCACAGCCAGCCCCGCAGGCAGGAGCAAGGAGGATGTGTTACCATCAGTGGAGGACTTCTGAAATGTGTTTCCTTTACACTTTTTAGCAGAATACCTTTCCATGGCCAAGAATATTCCCAAATGCAGACCTAGCACCGAGAGAATGACAAGCCTGAGGCTTTCCAGGGAGGGCACGGTGAAGGGGTGGGCAGGCTGGTTAGGGAGAATTAATCTCTCCTAAAATGAGAACAAGCTGCAGCCATTTGGGAGAATTGAAAGGCAACACTTGTAAAAGTAATAATGAGGTTATAACCCAAAATGAATTTGTGAAACTCATTGCTGCAAGATTTTATTAAGCTTAGTGAGATTGGATTTTTAAAGGAATACATAAAGTAACAGCCTGTTACTTTAAGTACAAATTGTTCTTCCGGAGGTTTTCTGCAGTCTCTTCACAGACTGCAAAGCGAGAGAAGGAAATAAATGGGCTCTTGGCTCATAAGAGTGGCAGAAAGTATTTACTCAGTCCCTCTCCTTCCCAGTGCTCCAAGAGCTGCGGCGGGGGCACGCGGCGGCGGCGAGCCATGTGCGTGAACACCTACAACGACGTCCTGGATGACAGCAAGTGCAGTCAGCAGGAGAAGCTGACGGTGCAGCGATGCAGCGACTTCTTGTGCCCTCAGTGGAAAACTGGCGACTGGTCTGAGGTAGGTGCTGGCCACCACAGTGGGCTCACCCTCCTGATCTTCCACCCTGAGGGGCTGATAACTGCAGAGAGAAAGCTCTGTCCCTGCTCATCCCTCTTTGTTTGTGCCCCAGAGCATGGTTGCTCTGTGCCTCCTGCAGAAGTTCTCCCCAAGCCTGTGCACTGGGAGGTGTGAGACAGGCAGCAAAGTCACTGGCCTTGGCATCACTGGTCAAGTGGCCAATTCCCTCCCTGCAAAGCCACAGGGCATTAATTTGTCTTCAGTCCTGCAGTATTTTCTCCCCAATTTTTCCATGGTTCCTCTGCAGCTTTGGGAAGAAAAATACCTTCTGCCCTCATTTTCCCTTGAGATTGTCCTCATGAGCCCTGGCAGCTCAGGCTGTCGCTGGAGGGCAGGATTTCACCCTACTAATGTCTTGCTCAGCTCTCTCCCTGCTGTTTATTAGTTCTTCCACTGCTGCTGGTGTCCTTTGCAATGCAACAAAACCCTGTCTTGATAGGCAGGACCAGGGATGTCAGAGAACAGCCTTCAAAGGCTGCTCATTACCTTTGTGGCCAAATAGCTCTTGTTTCTGTGAAACACATTCTTTTAGGAAATAATTAAAGCAATTAAGTGGGAACAGGGATTGTTCTCCACAAAATATTTGTCTTCTGGGTCGAGCCATGGTGGTGGAAGAGGTGTTCACAGCACTGGGGAGCTGAGACCCTTAACATGCACACTCAGAGCCAAGCAAGTTTTTGTTTTACACCTTTGGCACCCCGTTGCACACAGCTGAAGCCCCACTGAGCAGTGCTGTGGCTTTGCCTTGCATCTCACAGCTGCTGGAAGTAAAGAGCCTTTGTGGTGTCACTTTGTGCTGAAGGGTCCCAGCCTGGCTGTGCCCTCCACACTCCAGCCTCTGCTCTGGAGAGCAGCTCCTGAGAGCAATCCCATCTCATTGCAAGATGCTCGTGTTTTTTTCCAGCACATGTGGTCATTAGCTAAATAGCCACCTCTTGGCACCAGTTTTTAAGCAGTGGTTTGCAGTGGGTCTCCAGGATTATTTTCCACTGCCAGGGCAGGGGCTGAGCTGGCAGCGCATCCCCAGCACCGCCTGAGCTTGTGCTTTACTCCTGGCAGTGCCTGGTCACCTGTGGAAAAGGGCATAAACACCGCCAGACCTGGTGCCAGTTTGGAGAAGATCGGTTAAACGACAGGTTTTGTGATCCCGAAACGAAGCCGGAGTCGGTGCAGACGTGCCAGCAACAGGAATGTGCTTCGTGGCAAGTGGGACCATGGGGCCAGGTACTGCAGGGCCACCACAGGGCTGCAGGCCAGTGGGACCTGGGTGCTGGGGGCCGAGGCTGGGCGCTACCCTTTCATCCAAATTCAGCGGCATAACTGTGTTAATTGGTTTGCACAGCAAAGCAGCCCTCTGTCCGCTTGGGTTCAGCCGATGGGCAGCAATAACAGTACCTGCCCTTTGTGCTAAATTTAATCTGTGTCATACTAAATTGGCCGTGATTTTCACAAAAAAAGGGTTTCCAAGGTTACGCCTCTAAATCCATATTTAGGCACATAAATACATGGCCTAATTTTCACAGAAAAGCTGCTTCCATTGAATAGCTGTTGTTGCTTTTAATGTTTTCCAGTTTCTGGGTCGGTGAGAGGTTTTTTTCTGTTAAAAAACAAGTTGCTCATTTCTCCTGGAGTGTTCTGGCATCTCCTTTTCCACAAAGCTTTTAGCTCTTGACTTAAAAAAAAACAAAGGCAACAAACCCAGACCTGTTGCCCCAGTCAAACTTATTTCCCATGAGCAAAATCGTTCATTAGCCACTTGTGCTGCCATGGGGCTGAACAACCAGTTTTAAAGGAGGATATGATGCAGCTTCTACCAGACTATGACTTACTGTGTGCAGCAAAGTAAATCATTTAAATGCTTCCACCTTCATTCCCAAGGAAGCAAGTGAAGCGTGTGAGGCTCTAGTGGGCACAGTGAATTAAAACTTTGACTTAATTTAAAGCTGAAGTGCATGAAATGGAGAGAAACCAGAAGGGAAGCTGGGTTTTGGTTTTGCTGTTCACGCTGAGTGCCTAAACACAGCCTGGGCTGATTAATATTTTCTAACCCAAGCAGCTACTCAGACCCAGCACTTCTTTCTCCTGTCTGTCCTCTCCCAGTGCACGATGACCTGTGGCCAAGGCTACCAGATGAGAGCGGTGAAGTGTGTCGTGGGCACCTACATGTCAGTGGTGGATGATAACGAGTGTAATGCTGCAACAAGGCCAACAGACACCCAGGTAAATCCCACTATCCTGTCTCCACCTTTTGCCAGCGTGCGTATGGAGGCATCCAGGCTGCAGCTGCAGGGGATGTCTTGCTGCAGCAAAGGCTTGTCCTGAACTCCAGCCTGTGCAGAGCAGCATCTTGTTCCTCTAAGAGCTCATGAGCTGAAGAAGTGGCAATAGATGAATATGGGAAGACAAACGGAGAGTAGGAGGGTGCACTTCCTTTGGCTGGCACGGGGCCTGGGATGCCTGGCTGCAGGCTGGGCTCACTTGGCTGCAGGACCATTGCTGTATGGTACAGATGACAACTAGGGGCCATCATTTCTTGCCTGCTGCATGTGACAATATAGTGTACGTGTCAGCTACAATTCCAGATGCATCCCCCCAGCCAGATAAATGGAGATATGTTGCACACCCTTTACAAATTTGCTGAAGAGGCTTTCCATGCTGTGTTCACTGGTACTTGGAAGCAAATGTGTAAATTCCCATTTCAAGCAGGGGATGTGTCCAGGGTGTCTGAAGGAGTTGAATAAAACAGAACATTACCGTTTATCTGTCATCTAGGAGAGCTGTAATGCTGATGCTGTGCCTAGCTTCAGTCCTGCATGACTTCACAGAGTTTAACTAAGGCCACAACATTTAGCAAAGGGCTGTTTTTCCCATGTATGGAGACCAATTGCACTATAGTCAAGGGATAACAATCCCTCTTGGCATGCACATCTCCAGTGTAAGTAAAATCACAGCAAGGCGGAAATCATTTGTGCCATTTGTCAAGAGCCGCCCTCTCCCTCGCAGTGACGATCGGTATTAATTTCCTTTTTGGCGATGACTACTTGTCAGCTCGTGGAGTAAAGTCATGGCTATTCATCATTTCTGTTGCCAGACCTCCCAGGAGGTCCAGACAGGTCCAGAGCCCTCCTGTTAGGCACCGTACCAAGGCTGAGCAGAATGACATGCCTGTCCCCAAAACCTTGCATGCTTAGTGTGTGGTGAAGACCAGCACGTGGATATAGGTGGTCTGGTGGGCTGCAGGCAATCAAAGGGCTGCAATCAGCTCAGCAGCGTAACCTTTGTGAAGTGGGCTGTGAGTCTCACGCTGAAGGAAGGGAGCTTTGAAGGGAGATAAAGTTGCTGCTTTGCAGATGTGTGTTCATACCAGAACTCTCTTAATGAACTTTCATCTTTTGCCTCGAAAACATCTGGTTTTAATGCATGGAGATGGCACACAGTTATGGGGATTCCTATTGTAGACTTCCAAAGAAGTCAAGAGTCCACCAAGGTTCTGCATATGAAGCCCTCGGGGTACTGATAATGAATTTTGATGATTCACCAAGGAGAAAGCCTGCCAACACACAAGCATGCCGGTCACGGATTTTCAAGACATTGTGTGTGGTTGATAATTACATTGAGGAGGAGGTGGTTTAACTGAAACATCTGTGAATTCTTTATTTCCCTCTTTTCCCTCATGTATTTCATGTACAGGACTGTGAAATAGCAGCGTGTCCTCCCCATCCAAATAGTCCTGAAGCCAAGAGATCTGTATCAGGCATTCACAGGACGCAGTGGAGATTTGGATCCTGGACACCGGTAAGCATGTGTCATAATACTTTCAGGATTATTTTACAGTAGATAGCGTGGTATTTTTAAGGCCATTTCACCAGTTTTTTGTTCCAAAGCCCTTGTAATAGATATCAGGAAACTTTCTACTGGAGTGCTTGTTGCTCTTCCGTAGTGCTCCGCAACGTGCGGGAAGGGGACCCGGATGAGATACGTCAGCTGTCGGGATGACCAGGGCTCGGTGGCCGACGAGTCGGCTTGTTTCCACCTCCCGAAGCCGTCAGCCACAGAAATGTGCACCGTGACACCGTGTGGGCAGTGGAAGGCCTTGGAGTGGAGCTCTGTAAGCATCATGCCATCTCTTGCAGGAGTGGCTGATAGACCTCATTGCTGGAAATGTTTCATTTATCTGTCATGCTTGCCCTTTGATAAGTGGGGAGATGAAGGCTTTCTGCTGTTTGTTATTAACAATAGCTGTCTGCCTGATTTTTATAGCTGGAAATGTGACTGTGTCTCCTTTTTCCACTGTAATGCAGTGCTCGGTGACTTGTGGTCAAGGTAAGGCAACGCGACAAGTGATCTGCATCAATTACAGTGACCAGCTGGTGGATAGGAGCGAGTGCGACCCAGATGACCTCCCCGCCACCGAGCAAGACTGCTCCATGTCTCCTTGTCATCCAAACAGCCATGACTACGGCAGGCCCATCCACCCTTTCCTCTATCCGGATCATCGCCTGAAACTGCACCCCGGAGGCAGCCCAAACCGAAACCGTGCACATATACCGGGAGGCAACCAGTGGAGGATTGGCCCCTGGGGTGCTGTAAGTGCCCTGATTTTATTATTGCTTTTTTTTTTTTCTTTTCCCCCTAGGCTAATCCAGGGTTTTCTTAACGTCATAACACAGGGAAAGGAGGGACCCTTCTCCCTGCTCACACCAAGTGTTCCAGAAGGGTGCAGGCATCACTTCTCAGCCTCACACAACTCATATCTCCAAGCCTCTCCAGGCAGAAAGCTGACAGCATCATTTTCCATGAGGCAACAGCCAACCTCTGCTTCTTGGCTGTCCCCTGGGACATTTACAGCTGTGCAGAGCTGTTGCCAAAGCACAGCAGAGCCTTAATGCCAGGTCCTCTCACCCCAACCAGTTTGCAACACTTTATCACAGAAGTCCCTAAAGAGAATTAAGCACAACTGGGATGTCAAACACTGCATTTAAGGCAGTGGGGGATTACTCGCCTACTCAAAACTAGGCTTGTGTTTAATTTCTTTGCTTAGTCTGTGCCTAAGTCATTGCACTCCTATTATTAATAGCTGGGTTTTGAAGTTAATAATGCCTGTTAGCTGTATTAAATTTCTTAGCTGTGCATTCTCACGGTGCATGGCACTGGGAAGGAGCTGGGAATGCAAAATTATTCCTGGACTCACTGAAGCCATGGGCAATTGTATCTTCCAGTGCTCTAGCACGTGTGCAGGGGGGTTCCAGCGGCGGGTCGTGGTGTGCCAGGATGAAAACGGATACACCGCAAATAACTGTGATGAGAAAAGCAAACCCGTGGAGCAGAGATCGTGCGAATCTGGCCCCTGTCCTCAATGGGCTTATGGCAACTGGGGAGAGGTGAGTGCACCATTCATCCTGGGCTCCCTGCACAGGGGAAGGCTCTCATTAGAGGGTGACTGAAAAATGGGAGAAAAGGGGATGTTGCAGTGGTATTTATTAGAAAGATTGGAGCATGAAAGGCAGCCTCCAATAAATGAGTGAACCCTAGCAAATGCTTGGTGGTGTTTCCCTTCCCATTTGTCACGGGAAAATTTTCCTTCCAGGCAAACACAGATTCTACAAAAATTATGTTGGTTTTTATTTTGCTTGTTAAGAGAAGTCTAATTTAACTGAAGGCCTTTGTTCCTAATAAAAACACTGCTCCATTCTGAAAATGCATCCGAGACGAGCAATTAGAGACGTTAACCTCCAGTATCGCGTTGAGCCTGGCAATATCATTGTGGAGCAGCATGAATGGCTTTGGGAAGAGAGAAGCTGAAGCGGCTGATGCCCCACCTGAGGCTCATACAGCGCTTGGGGGGATCTGGCTGGAGTGGGTTGGTTGGGAACAGAAACAACCGTCGGGTCTCGAGTGGTGCTAGTGCTTCGAGGTGCCCAGGCGGTGATTCCTCTGTCCTCTGCTGACTTCCAGTGTACGAAGCCATGCGGGGCAGGGACAAGAACACGGCTGGTGGTGTGCCAGCGCCCTAACGGAGAAAGGTTTACGGATCTGAGCTGTGAAATCCTTGACAAGCCACCGGACAGAGAGCAGTGCAATGTGCAGGACTGTCCTAGAGATGCTGCCTGGAGCGCTGGTCCTTGGAGCTCGGTACGACCATAAACTCTTTCTCTTTGTGAACCGTTTTGTGGATATCCCGTAACAACAGATTTAATTTGCTTCAAACCAAGGTGCTAATGCTTCGTGTCTTAAAACTGCACTTAAAGAGGATTATTGACAATATATTCAGAGTAACACCTGTTCAGGAAGGGCTTACATTAGGGGTGCTCGAGTCCTTTAATTTAAAAGGCACTTTCTGCTAAGTAGCCACCTTTGTCTGTTTTATTACACCATGTGAGCACTGTGCATTGTGAGTCTTGGTTCTGACTGAGTTCTTTGCATATGGATTTAAACCTGGCATTTAAGCAGTACATTTCCATTGAAGTTAGATTGTTCTGATATTTAATGGTAATATGGCACTGTGCACCTACTGGTTTGCCAGTCGTGTGTCCTCTGCCAAAAGCAAGGTGGCAGGGGAAAATGTGGACTAAATTGCACCAACTCCCAAGCGTGTACAAGTGTGTATAGATGTGTGTGCGTGTCCCTTCACCCACACTCAGCTATATAGAAACACGTGCATCCATACCCATGCTCTATTCCTTTTCCCATGTACATATAATATGAGTGTGATGTACTGTGCAAAGGCACCTGTAAGCTATTGTCATGCATTTCTCTGGTTCTGGAGAGTTATTGTCTGGCCTGATCTCCACCTGCTGCTCTAGATATCATTAAATCAGCAAGGGATCAGCAAGGTGGTGGAAGGCTTAAAACCATGGGAGTTTTCTAATAACAAAATAGTGTTTGCAGCAGAGGTGTCTTACTTCTCTGCTTTGCCACTGGAGGAGTCCGCTACAGAGATGCTCTTGCAAGGGCAGAGCAGCCCTGAATCAGGGGGGGCTGGGATGCTGTCTTGGGTCCCACAGCTTTGAAATTCTCCCTGCCCAGAGCAGCAGCTTCTGCTCAGCGTGGAGCCCCAGTGCACAGGATGGGGCTGAGCCCTGTGCCAAGGCGAGTGCTGCCTGGGGCACTTAAAGCATGTTGGAAACCATGGACCTGCTGGTTTTGGAGTGGCCTTCAAACAAATGTCAACTTTTTTGTGTATTTTCTTATGAAAGCATTTGAATTAATTTAATTTGACTCAAAAGCACTTTATAGAAAAAAAAAAAAAGGCCTGTTTGTAATGTATTGGACTTCCTTAATTGTCATGGTTTGAAAAGTGATCGTGCTAAAACATAACCGCACTCTTGTTTCTGTGGGTGCTTTCAGCAACGTGGATGCCTTCAGTAACGCTCCTCGATATTTTTATCATACCTCAGTGAGTTATGCAATAGCCATAAAACTGCTGAACTGGTGTTTATACGGTGCTTCACCAGTACAAGGGACAGTGATATGAACTATTTCATTTGAGGTGCTAATGTATCACTTCTACGCTGATATAGTTGGTGCTAAAAATGAGCAAGATGAGATGAGCTAAGCAGAGCTAGCAACTCGTGCGGTGGCTTCCCCGCAGAATTACCGGCTGGGAGGTGCTGCCAACCCTTGTTACCTGTGCTGGACCATTTGCAAGAACCAAAGGTGTGGACAGAGTTGTATTGCATTTTGCTGTCACTCAGCGTTCAGCCTCTTCACAGCTGTTCAGGAGCAGGCTCCAGTGCTGCATCTGCTCCTCTGTGCTGGAAATGCAGGGTGCAGTCCTCTATCATCCAGGAACAATTCCATTGACTCTACTAAGTCGTCTTAACCTTGGTGGGTTGTCCCTTGCTCGGTCTCCTGGGAGTGGGTGGGATGTTGGGCAAAGAGGCAGAGGGCAGGGGCATCCTATCCTGCCTACGGCATCTCCTCCCGGCTGCCCACGAGGCTCACAGCCCCCTGGCCTCCCGCAGGTGAAGGGCCTGCAGAGCTGAGCCCCAACCATTGCCACAAAATGACTTGATTTTTCTGGTCTTACCATCGAGGTGTCCTTTGGCTCTGACGTAGGGGACCTCAGAGCTGTTTGAAGACTGAATTGTACCTATGCGGTCAAAAGGGCTTTGTGTCCCTCCTGCAAAATACTCCCCACATATGTCTACCTCGTGCTACTACTGTAGGTAGTAACATCCAAATTTTTTTTTTCTTTAGTGTGGTGTCACCTGGATGTGCTTTAGCTCTGTCATTGGTTGCAAACATCATTCTGTAGCTGTACATACTTCATCTGTTAGGATGGAGTGTCACTACCATATTTTTTTGGTCACTTTTGAAACAAGAGTACAGTATTAGCTGAAACTTTTCAGCAGTATGTATTTATGTAAAGTGTATTTATTTTTCCAGTATTGTTATTTAATTTTATATAAATATGGCATACATATATGACGTTTAATATTAATGTTGAACAGTGAAAATTAAAGACAAGTAGAATGTAATCATAAACGAATTTGTATAATGATTTCTTGAGTCTTCTGCTAAATTACAATCATATACTTAGCTTTGGTAATTTACTAAGTTTTCTGAAATGGCACTGCAATGTTCCATCTTTCTTTTACTTGCTTTGTTCTCCAACTGAAACTGTCATCTCAATAATTAAACAAAAACAGTTAAAAGTGTATGAATTATGAAGTCTGGATAACTAATTTCTTGCAAGCATCTGATTGGCTTAGCTTCACTCAAGTTCCAGTGAAATTAGAGCTATAAAATACATACAAATTAAAGCAGAGAGAGTCTGAAGAGTCCAACCCTCAGTCCTCAGGCGGAATTCCACTGGGATTTTTTACAGTAAACAAGTGATTTTATCTGGCTGGTTAAATCCAGGTTTTAAAGAGATAATTGAATGAATAAACAGATTCTGTATGTAAATGATAATTTTATAACAGGAGACTGGTGAGATGTCTTGTCATTACAATGTGTGTTCAAAGAGGACTAAGAGGAGGTGACACTTTTTATTTCCTTGCTTATTTAAGAACATGTACTTAAACACTACAGAATTGTATGCCATGTGATAGATCTGACCTTTTTATTAAAATAATGCTTTAGAAAACATGCAGAGACTGTCACCAGGATACAGAGAGTGTTTGTTCTCCTCTGAATGCCTTTAATGTGTGAACGCAGATCTCCATACATGCTCTCAATACCGAGAGGAAATCTCGCCATGTTCTCCAGAGCGAGGGAGATGCTCACAGAGAGTGTGATCCATCGCTGCACTTAAAACCCAAGGCTGACCCCATTTCTCTCGGAGCAGATCTGCTCCTTGCAATAATCTCTATGATATTTTGGTGCTGTAGAGTTTACCATAATATACAGCTGTATCCTGATTATGAATACTGCTGAATTCACTTGACATGGGCTTCTCCTTCTTTCCGAGTTAGGAAACTGGCATAGATAGGTAAAACAATTCTCTCACAGCACCCTGTCCTGGTGCAGTTAGGTGAGTCATTTGGGCTTCACTGGGACAGTAATCGTTTGAATTTGACCTGTGGAGAATGGATGGGTGGGTTTTCAGGTTTGGTTTGGTTTGTTCCTAAAGGATATTATAGTTTTTAAAGTAATCTGCTTTGTCAAGTACTTGTCGCTCTTGGGTATCAAAAGTTCTTGCTGCTAATGCAATTGTGGTGTCACTCTCGGTGCCTGCAAAACAGCAGGGTGTGCTTCCCAGCTCTGTCAAACAGGCAGAAACGCTGGTGTCTTAGTCTTTGAGGGCCTTTTGATATAACAATGTAGAATTGGAAGCTTAGCATAAAATAGTTAGAATATTAGCTGGCTAAACACCAAACTCTGTTACTGTTGGTGTGAATTCAAGCTTGGGTTAGCACAACGATGCCATATCCCCTTAGCCAGAGCTGGAAGGTGGTGGCATACGTGGCTTTGCAGGGCTCTTTGGCTGCATGGAGGGATGTGTCTAGCTGTGAAGGGGCTGTGGACTCGGGAGGACTGCCTGGCCAACATCCCTGTCAGGGAGCTGGTACTCAGGAATTTTAATCTTAAATTTGGTGTCAATGTAAAGTTCAGGTTGTTTGTATTTAATTTTGTCAAAGCCCCAATATGTTGTTTATGAAATGCCCTCCCCATGAAGCTGGCTGAAAATCTGAAAATAGGCAGTTGTTCAACAGCAATACTCTCCGTGTTGTCTTTCTGATAATATTCTTAGCAGGCAGGATGTCAGCTCTTGCTAAGGCAGAAGTGATAACCAGGGGCAGATTTGGTTCCAAGTGTATATAACTCTGCTGTTCTCTTCCTCTCTTCTGCAGAAAATGAATTTGCTGTGACAGCAGCATTACTGAGCTGCTGTATGATTCTTTACACGTGTTTTTGCAATAACAAAGCCATCCTTGAAAATGAAGTGATAGGCACGCTGAACTCTCCAGTCACTTAGTGATTCACATTGCTTTTTCTGTCCTTCATTCATATGATGTTGGTTCGTGCTCTGAGACTGCGACAGCAAGTCTGTATTTATTTCTCTGTAGTGCCAGGTATTATCAGAAAACTAATAAAAACAACCCTACCCTGAGAGCCTGTGGGGGAAGGACAAATGTTGCTGCAGCAGGGGACAGCTGCATGTATGGTCCCAGCACCCATAACCCAGGCAGAGGGATGCACTGGGTGGCTTGCATGCCTTTAAAAAACAGATAGAAATAGATGCCTTAGTGAAGACTGAATAAAGCTGATCCAAACTAAAATGAGAACTTGGTAACCTATGGATATCTCCAGTCTGAAGCTGCCTCCATCTCAGAGCTGTTTACTGTACGCTGAGGCTGGCCCACCAAGGCTGCTGTCCCTCACAGGCTCCTGCCTGTCTCCCCTCTACGATCCCTCAGACAGACTGACTCCAGGGACTGCTGCTTTGGTGTGCTGATAAAAGGCAAGAAGTTGTCTGCTTTGGTTCCCCAGTCAGAAAAAGGCCTTTGACAGTGCAGACCTCTTTGCTTTTGTTTAAAAAGGCAAACCAGACCCGTTTCAGCCCTTCCCTGTACTCCCTGCTGAGTGTCATCCATTCAGAGCATCCTTCCACCAGTGCCCAGCTTCAGCCACCCTCCAAAACTGCATGTCCCTGGATGACAGCTGGGATGGGCAGAGCCATGCCAGGCACCTCACCATCCTCCTATTCACTGTCTCTTGCCGTTCTTGGAGCTCATCCCAGAGGGCAAATGCAGTTGGGGATACTTTTTGTAGAGCTTCAGCCCCTTGCTTCTCCAGGGCAAGGGTAATGGAGGATCCTGCGGCTCTTTCCTCAGCTCAGTGCCCACCATCCCTGTTACAGCTGGTGTCTCGAAGCTGGATACAGGTCAGTGATACCAGTGGTACCCAGTTGCCTGGCAGAGGAACATCACCTTTCTCCTCTCTTGCTGCTCTGAAGTCTCCAATTTTTATTTTCCTTTCCATTTTTGCTTTTTTTCCCTGTCATTACTGGATATCTTTCATTGCCACATCTTTTTCCTCTTAAATAAGAACTATATAGGTACACTTTTGCTTTCGGTTCTGCTGTCTCTTGGTTGCTAGTGTTGATGCTCCTATGAGCAGGAAAACAACCAGTACTGTGTGTGTAACACTGAGCCTGACTGTAGTGCTTTACTGGATCAGCTCCTTGCAGGACTGATTTCCTGCAGCTTAGTGCTCAGCTGTCACAGTGCATGCTCCTCCCTTGCACGCCCTTGTTAGTATTTGTGCCTGTTGTGATTTGACCTGGTGGTTAAATCTAGTGTCTTGTAGTCTGATGGAGAAGTAAAAGGTCTGGGCAGGAGGTATCCCCTCTGACCTCCCTATTCCAGCGCCCGAATGCTGGGGAAGTGCCAGGGTAACAAGCAGCAGAAAAGGGCCAGTCTTGTCTGCTCTCCTCTGACAGCCTCTCATACTGTCACTGCCAGGACAGATGTGAGCTGGACCAGTGGCTGGACTCTGGAAGGTTATTTTCTTGTATCATGAAACTTTTCTCTTTCTCCCACCCCTGGTTGCTTCATTTTTTCCCAAGTTCCTCTGTGTGCTTTCCCAGTCAGAGCAGGTAACTCCATTAGCATTCACTGATGTTTCTTACCATGTATAATCCAGCCCATGCTTCTGTTCTAACTTACTGCAAAATACTTGCATTGCGACTCCCAAAGTGAGCAAATCTCAGCCCCTGCCAGCAGCTCCCACGGGCATGTTATGTGGCAGCCCTGAGTGAGTAGGCAGTGAAACCCTGCAGAAAAGAGGAGGTGATGGCTGGAGGTGATGGCTGAGAAGTACAGTGGCTATTTGGCTGCATTTGGCATGCCTCAGTGGTTGCCTTTTTATACCTCCCCCCTTACACATTTTCTCAATGAGATGGTCATTTTCTAGGCTGTGCACAGCTGGCCTGAACTGGAACAAGTGGTGGGACCGCTGTTCAGCCTTGGCTGGCTTCAGTCTTCATGTCATAGTTGGCTCATCCATGGCTGCTGGCTTCGTGAAGATCTCCTATACACACACGTATGCATGCACTCACACACACAGGAGAAATAAAGCGATAAATAAAAGGGCAATTACTGGGAACATTTGTCTCCCAAAGCACTGGCTTTGAGTGCAGTGATTGAAATCGGCGTTAGACTGCAGGAGATGTGTTAGAGCAGTAACATGCTCTAAAGGATGAGCTGTGAAGTTCAGCATCCCCAAGCAGATCCCAGAGCTGGGCGTTGGGAGGTCTGCGTTGCATTTTTGCCCACATACCACATTCACACTGTATACCCCAAACTGCAGTCATTGCTGTTGCTCAGATCCTAGGGATTGCAGCATTTAGGAACAAGGATGTGTGATGAGCATGTAGACATTTACTGTGTTTCTAACTTTTCTGGTGACTGATTTGTGCAGTCATTAAGGAAAAATGATGTAGTCAGTCTTGTTCCAAAGGCACTTAATGCTCTATTCATGTTTTAATTTTTACTAGCTCACAGGGGAGGTGAGTCAGCCAGCAGCATGGATGAAAATCTGCCTGATGCCCAAGACCGTATGCAGGCTGAGAGTGTTTGATCTCTAATGCATTAAGCCAAGATTTTTCTTTATAAAACCAGGGAGCAAGAAGCAGCCCAGCGTTCCTACAAACCCCTGGTGTGATGCACACCTGTGCAATAGGGCTGACATTCCTTGGAGAGCTCTTTACTTTGTGTTTCAGTCCATCCGACACAGAGAAATCCTATTCTTGAATGGGACTTTTAAATGGCATTCTAATACAATTGTTCACTAAAAATATGAAGTGTCACTTAGCCTAGGCTGCTTGCTGCTTCAATTGCTACTCTCCTAAAAGTGCCACAGCGTGGAAAATGGGCTTCATCAGTGCCTTCTATATCCCATTATACTGGTGTCCTTGGGTAGCTCACACATCGCCTCTTAATTTGAGGAAATGCCATCTAACGCCACCCTCCCTGGAGAGACCTGCAGTGGCTATTTGGGGGCTTTTGCTTGTTTGTTGTTCAAGTTAAATAGCATAAAGCAGGGCAGGGACACAGCTTTTAAGGCAGCTCTTTGTGTTCACAGCCCTGCTGATCTCTGCACCCGGTGAAGTCTGTATGGGATGTAACAACAGGGCAGGTGAAAGAGGGGGAGAAGGTGCTTCTTAGTAGGTGGTTGCCATAGAAGAGGAGATGCATGGCTTCCCCTCCTGCTGCAGTTACCTGCTTTTCTCCCATATATCCTGTGAGGTTTCCCAGCTCAAGGAAATTATTTTTTTTTATTTCAGTGCTCCGGGCCTTAAATCTTGCAGGAGTTAACAACCCTCCACCCCAGAGCATCCTTTCCTCTGGGGCAGTCTGTACTGCTGGAGGAATGGGCTCCAGACACACCAGTGTCTTCTTTCTGCTGCAGCAACACATCAAGTTGTACCCTTCTCTTTCAGAAATTCCCTTTTTCTTTTCTTTTTTTTTTTTTTTTTTATTTTATTTTAACCTGTTATGAGACATCATCCCAGGTCCCTGTCTGGTCGCTGCAGCTTGGCTTGATAGTGGGAAGGTGAAGGATTAGTGGATTGTTTTATTTCACCCTTTTGCAAATTATCTCCTGGGAAACTCTGTGGCTCTGCTGCAGAGCTGAGAGCAGAGCAGCTGGCGGACAGAGACCTTGCACACGCTGCCTGTTTTTTAAGCCTGGTGCTGGTCTCACTGAAGCCAAGGGAGTTACCTGCTAAATTACTTTGCTGTTTTTCAGCTAATTAACAGCCTCTGTTGCTGGATAACACACAAGGGTTCAGGCATTTTATGACTTCTAGTAAGGTTTCCTTGGTGGTGTGTCTTCTGATGTCCTGTGTGCTCAAGAGACTTCAGAGGTACAGATGTCAACAGGGCTGTCATTTCAGCATCTGATAGCAGCAGTGTAAGTTACAGTGAGAGCTGATGTATACTAACAGGATGCTGAGATGTAGCTGTGAGGGTGCGTGGTCGGGCTCTGCGTGCAGCTGGAGAAGCTTGCTGCCATCCAGGAGCACAGCCCCTCACGGGAAGGGAGTGTGAAGCATTGCAAGGCTCTGTCATTTTTCTGCCTTATTTCATCCAGCACATGTTTCAGCTCAGATTGTTGGAAAGGATGAACGAGGGCTTACTTATGAGTGCTTACTTTCCATATAATCCTTAATGTGTGGAAATCTAAACCTACAAGGATTGATTTTAATTTCCTCCGAAAAGTTGCTCCTGGCAGTATCTGATAAAGCTGTTTTTAGTCTAATTCTTCCCAGCCCTGCCCTTGGTGAGCTATCGGAGCATACCTATCTTTAGGAATTAATTTGGTGATCACCACAGCTTGCATTCATTATCTCAAATACCTCCCAAATCGTTGGCTGATGCACGGAGGGCCTGGAAATGTGGTCTGACAGCATTTTCTGAAACTTTTCACTTTTGGGGCAGAATGTCCCCAGATTCTTGCTGGTGGTTTGTTTTTCTGCCCCATGTTGAGCTGCTTGTTCAGTGCAGAAAGCTAACAAGAAGCGGAGCCACTCCATAGCTCTTACCTGCTCTGTGCTGCTTCTTTCTTTGCACCAAGATTTGCTTATTTGTGCCCAGTTGTTGAGTCCTTTCAGTGCTGGACTGACCTTGTTCTCAGCCTTCAGCTGGGCAGTGGCACGGCTGTGACACAAGCTCCCAGTGCAGAAGAGCAGGTCACAGACTCCTGCGGGAGGGTCAGAACCTGAGCCCAAACAGCCAGAAATTTTGTTAAAAATTTTATGACCTTTTGGGGTAAATATTCCAATTTTTACCTGCTCGTTGAATCGAGTAGCAGCCTTTCTTTCTATGTTAGAGAGGTCTTAATGAATAAAATGTACCCTCACCTTCCAGAGTGTTAGCGTAGGAAATGCAGCAAGGGTTAGTTTAAAGCAATTTGCACATACTTGGTAAAACAGAATGATCTTCGTCATTCCTGAACTCTGAAACAGAAAACAAATTTCTGTGGAAACAAAAACACAAGCTTGCTGCTGCGCTGGAGCAGAGCGACGCATTGCAGGAGAGATTTACCATTGGGTTCTGACCTTTCTGGAAACAGTTGATATGGAAATATTTTTGTCGTATTTATTTAAACTTTTTTCTTGCATTTATTTAAACTAGGTAGTATATTTATTCGAAAATATCAGCAGCATGCCAGTCCCTGGGTCTTGGCATGTTAACAAAACTAATCATGCAATAAACATAATACCCTTAAATCTGTGATCAAATGCTTTGATCCTAATGCTATTAGGAAAGTCCTTTTCTTCTTATTCTCTATGTAAAGCATCAGGTGTGACTGTGGTAGTTTTGGGAGATAATAAAGATAATAACAGGAGGAAGGTTTCCTGGAGTGTTTACTGTAATGTCTATAGCTGATTTTTTGAAATAGTACTTCTTTACTATTTTATGTGCCTCACTCACGTGGGTTTTTTTTTAAGAAATAACACAATGTGGTGTTTCTGCATCATCCTCCATGCCTGGCTGTCCTCCCAGGTTCACCCAGGGGTGCTATTTGTTGCCATGCCTCTACCACAGGCTGAAAAGAGCCTTTCAGAGACATGTTTTCAAGCACTTAAAGAGAGGCAGAGGTGGGTTGGCCATGGCATGCCCAAGTGCATGTGATTCTCAACTCAAGAAAGCTGGTGAGGGAAAGAAGTCAGTACAATACCTTGCCTAGACCTTCAGGGCTGGATCCAGAGGTGATTAAAACCAGTAGAAGTCTTTCTGTTGACTTCAAAGAGCCTGGGATGAGGCTGTTATTCCACAGAGAGCCACCCGTCCATTCTCAGTACTTTGAGGTATTTTCTGCAGGAGGTGGGGGATAGAAAAAAAATCAAGAAAAAGACAGAAGAATATGAAAGGAGTGGTTTTAGCTGTGCTTTTCGAATATTTTAAAGAAGGCAAGGTCAAAGTTTACCTCTCTGTGGCAGTGTTATTGATAGATCCGTAAGCAGGTGGCAGCGTTTGCAGTGATGAAGAGTCTTGCTAATGAAATGCAAAGTTTCTCCAGGGTCTGAAATAAAGGATGAGGCTGATGGCAGTAGCTAGCTGTATTGCTCTCCTAAGTCATGTGGCATTGAGATGAAACTCACTATTAAATTATTTTCTGCATGTGTCTCACATATGCTTGAAATCTAGGTGCTAAATAAAAGTAGGAAATACCTGAAATGAATTAGAAGGCAGTTATGAAGTAGACTCTTTGCAAAGGAATTTTCAGTCTCTGATACTTGGTTAGATTAGATTATTCAACCTCTCTTTTCCATCAGTGCAAATGAGATCATAACTCACATGTGCATGAAAGCAAATGGGTGGTTTAGATCTAAAAACACACAGCTGCCTAACTGATTTATATTAAAGACAGACATAGAAATGATTAATTCCAGTATCTTGGGGATTACATTTAAGTATTAACAAAATTAGGCAAATTATGCCTCAACCTCTGGCTGCACTGAGGTATGCACACAGTCTTGCTTGATGGTGGGATGGCGAGATAAATATCAGAATCAGGCTCCACGCCAAAGTTAAGCAATTTGTAGAAGGGGGATAACAATTTTGGAAAAGACTGACACCATATTGATTGTGAGATCAAATATTTATCAACCAACTTCAGGTCCCCAGAAATGTGCTTGTGTTGTTGCACAATGTGGTGATTCTTCCTTTAGAATAAGTAGTGGAGCCAATGTATTTTTAAATTAGAGAAAGGTTGCACTTGGCTGTCCCAGCTTGGGATGCTGGGCAAGAGAGAGTCCTGATTAAAGTACATGAATTTGCTCTTTAGCGTTGGCTGTCACAGTAAAGTGGTATCAACCTGCATGGAGAGCTCTTACTGAGGAGCACTTGAATTTTTGCTAAAGTATCAGTGTTGTCTTTAGTCCAAAGATAGTAAATGGATGAAAGGATTAGAAGTTTATAACTGGGTTTGGTAGGATTTGACATTTCCTTCTTGCTGCTGACGTTCGTTGCCTGGGGAGAGATGTAGAAAGCATCAAAAAAATGAACTGATGAAATTCGAAGGCTTATAAAAATAGGATAACATTAACGCAATCTTTTTACTGTTCATACTAAAGAAAAAAAAAGTGAAGTTTATGAATATGGGTAACTCATGAAAGTCTTGTTTTAGAACAAGGGACAGCATTTCCTCTGTTTCTCAGTGCAGGTTGAATGCTGCTCGTTGGGGTTTTTGGCCTGTCTTGAAATTGAAGCTGGGCTCAGGAAAGCTCAGAGGCGGCCACCCCTGCCACAGCCCTGCCTGGCCTCCCCACCTCCCACCCAGGAGCTTCATTAATGGCCCTTAAACCCGAGTGATTGCAAGGGACCTCAGCCACCTTTTGTCGATCTGTAACAGTCTTGCAGCAGGAAAACAGAGTTTTTCAGGACATCTTTTAAGCAGTAACATCTGATCTTACAAGCTGCATCCATTTCTCCCCACATTGGTCTGTACTTTTCCATTTCAGAGCGAGTTACTGCTCTCTCACTGGTTCTTTGTGTACCTCTTAATACAATAGGGGCTCAATGATTTGGAAGTAGTGCTGTAATTTAAAATAATCACAGTTGTCAATGCATATGCCAATTTCTATTCTAATGGATCTTCCAGAACTACTGCATATATAAATTGTGGCTTTTTAGGTTTCATATGTATTCATAGACTGGGAAGAGCTTGGGCTGTAATTTATTTCTTAGGAAATGTACTGATGGATTGGCTCCAAAATGAAGAAAGAAGCTTCATCTCTGAAAAGAAAGCAGAGAATTTTATATTGAGAGGTGGTTGAACCAGTATGTCTGTGCTCAAGGATTGTACCAGGATGCTTGTGACATAGCATGTAATGACTTGCATAACATGTCATAAAGGAATGGAAGCTGAGTCTCTGGGTGCATCATGCTGAGTAAGAGGCTTGTTCTACATGAAACTGTCATATTAAATTCTTGTCGTGATTCCAGACCCCTTTGATTCCTAAATCTTTTGGAGGAGCCTAATCTGAAATCAAAGTGAAGTTGCTTGGGGTTTGCATGCCAGAAGTGGTCACATTTGAAAAAGTTCAGTGAACCTGCAGAGGGAGGTTGAAATTAGTTGCTTCACTACAAAGCCTACAAGCTAACATACCTGCTGATTTGCTTTTTGCTTTGATTCTTCAGGCTCTGCCTTCTTGCCACCTTCTGAGTTGTTTTCAAAAATGCATAAATCTTAAGGATGAGTATGTTCTGCTTGCAGTTTAGTTAAAAAAAAAAAAAAAATCAGTCTACACTCCTAAAACAAACATGAGCTTTAATACCAAGGACATGGAGAGTCTGCATTTTTCTCTTCTGCCTTGTCCTTTGTGAAGTTATTTCCCTCTGTGAGGGTATATCACGCTTTACTGTCCTGATTTACCAGCGTTTGACCTCCCTTTGTACCAAGGTAAATGGAAATGGCTCCTTTCAAGTTCTTCTGTGTAGATACTGAGTGCTCCTGCCTTGATCCCTGTAAGATGACTGCTTCTCTGAAACAACTGGGGCAATGCCATGAATCCAGCCTGTTATCCCTGCTGAACGTCAGCTGCTTTCTCTGTTTTGATATTGGCATTTTGGGGGCTTTGACCAAGAATATCATGCAATATTAAGTGCAAATGGGATCATTTTGAGCAGTTAAATTCTGCCCTTCCGTATCCCCATCACACTTTGTGTAGGCTGCCAGGGACCTGGGGATGTGCTTTTTGGTCCAGTTAAAAGAAAATGCCCTGGGTAGCCCATGGCCTGTGTATAACCGTGTAGATGGCCCTGTGTGAAAGCTGATCTGTTGTTACTTTATTTACAGTGTTCTGTCTCCTGTGGAAGGGGCCAAAAGCACCGCAATGTGTACTGTTTGTCAAAGGAAGGGAGGCATGTAGAAGAAGATTATTGCAAGCACCTTTCTAAGCCCAATGGGCAAAAGAAATGCAGAGGGGGCAGATGTCCGAAGTGGAAAGCAGGAGATTGGGGACAGGTGAGACAAATGGTATACCCTTTTGCATCCTTTGATATTCTTCCTCCGTCAAACTGGTTAGAAGCTGGTTTTCCCATCACCTCTGTCGTCCTGAATTTTTCAAGGGTAAAAGCTTTGGGCCAGATCCTTGGGTGGTGCAAATCAATGTAGCTTCATGGATAGCAGTGGAGCAGCACTGATTTGTACCAGCTGAAAACTTGCAACTTGCTTTTAGTGTCTATCTGAAAGACAATTCCTTGTATATTTTTTCTGCTAGAAAAGGCATTAGTATATAATATTGAAGAAAATCAACCATTTATTCATGTTTTTAATATTGTTATTACTTAACTGTGTCACATCCTAAGCAAAATCTTCCTTAGTTTTGAGAAATCTGAAATTAATTTTATCATCAGCTTCCCAGGAAAGCCTAAACAACAATCAGAGCTGTTCATTAAAAGATGCCTTTTAGTACCTTTTGTTTCTGAATAAGCTCATCACTTGATTTTGCTTCATTAAAGCCAGATGCTGATGGCTAGAGCAGAGGCTACTGGCAATGTGAAAGTGCTTGGAGTTTTTAAGCATCTTGTTTGCTGAAAGCATACCTTGAATCCTTGTTTTCCTGAAAATAATGTCTTTGTCATCACCTTGAATCTCCTGCATCACATTTTAATCTCTGAACCTGCTTTCCCCTCTAGCTCATTAGTGTGCTAATCAGCAGAATTATTGAAAATCCCAGACTAAATGAACTGTTAACTTGTAAAACATCGTGTTCTCTTGTGGTCTGTCTTCCAAATTAAGGTACAAAACACCAATTTTCACTGTATACAAGTTCTCTGAAAGATAAACCATTAACATCTCTACAGGTGCACATGCAAATGTTAGGACTAGGACAGCATACTCTTGTTTAATGTCGACTGTTAACAAAGATAATAAGCCCATTGATGTTCTGTGATTGTTTTCAGACTTGGATTGTGGTTTTTTAAATGCTTACCTTTGAATTCATAGAATAGGAGTATTTGCCATTACGTATGTAAAGGGCTCAGCGTGCATACACCATGGAGGTTCAGTTATGGAGGTCTGGGTTCTTTACTCAATGTGTGGCTAGGAGCAGCCAGGTAGCCCTGCGTAGCCCTGTGAATTGCCCAGTACTGCTCCCATATTGGAAACTAAGTCAATATTATTACCTTTATTACCTGCAGGACTGACACCTCCATTTTTTGCAGGAAGCTAGACTGAAAATAAAAGAAACTCTAGGCCATTAGATTGTCTTGTCATATCCAATTTGTACCTTATTTAAAGTGACTGCTCCTGAAACCAATTTTTTACAGCTAATAATTGTAAACATAATAAGGTAATGGTCTGTTGATTGCGTTAAAATAATTGGTAAAAGTGTTTTAAAATTCCCAACATTCCACCGCATGATTGAAGTTAATTTTATGCAAGTGGAGAAAGAAACCCAAGATACTAGGAGGATGAGGTGATATATGGCCTGAGGTAATCTCTTGTGACTAGGCAATTAAGGAATGATTGTATGCTAATGATAAGAGGAAGAATAGGCAGCGCATTTCCAGCATGCAGGGTAGCTCCTCAGCCCTGGGCCATGATGCTGTACGTGCTAAGCCAGCCAGGATCTTGCTCAGGTAAAAAATAACGGGGTAGAAATGCCCATTCTGCAATATCAAACTGGGCTTTTTAAAGCTGAGCTGCTGTGAGCTTTGTCCTGGGTAAACCAGCAAAAGTCTGTGTGGGAAATAAGGCAAAGTTTTCCCATGAAAGTGCACCCTCCTTGTTGCTGTTGCACAGGACCTTTAGGGATTTTTTTCTTTTCCTTTTGGGAAAAGGAATAGTTAAACAAACCAAACAGGATTAAAAAATACAGAAATGGTAAAAAATGAATCCCAGCCATCTGAGCCAACGTGCTCCACTCCCAGATGTTTTTCTCTCTGGATGTTTTGTGTTCAGATGCTGGGTAATTCTTTTCTAGGTTGTTATGAATCCACTTTCCTGCAGCAAAGCTTTTTAAATATATCTGTAATAATCAGAAGGGAAGAAAAAAGGCTTTTTCTCCAAGCTTTAAGTGTGCCTGCGTCTGCACTGAAATGTCAGATTTAATGTGTTTGCATCTCCTAAGTAGCATCAATTATGGCCATTTACCTTTCACTTAGCAAAAATCCCAATATTTATTCTGCTGTCTGGTATTTGCATATTTCAGCTACAGCCTGAAATCCAGCCCTGTCTGAAAACTCAGGTAGAGCATCAGATAGAGCTTCTCCATAGCCCAGCTGGTGCTCAGCAGTTTGGTGATTGACTTTCTCAGTGGAGAAAGGAGCGCTCCAGGGAAAATATAGCCTGTTTGTCCTGTCTATGGAGTTTATGTCTGGCTTGTGGCATCCCATATATAAGTACAGCAAAAGTTGGCTGCCCCAAAACTGAGTATCTTCTGGCAGTGTCAGCCAGCCATATTTTCCCAGGGCAGACACGGGTTGGCTGACCAGTATTCAGAATTAAAATAGCCAGGATGAAAATGGTGTTGTTAACCAACTTTTCCTCCCTCTGTAATGGTGTTATTTTGAACCCAGCTACAAATCCAACCAGAGTCACAGCAGTACTGATGCTGCATTGCAGAAGGCAATGCCTCGATCTGCTGGGAAAACTCCCGTGGCGGCAACTCACCAACTCTCACCCACAGTGGGTGCAGCCAGGGGGGACTCACACATCCCCCTGGTTCGGATGCAGCATTTATCCTTGTGGGCTTACACAGGGACAAAGTTTCACCCCAGGCACACAGCACAGCCTCCCTGTGAAAGAGCCACATCATGACTTGTGCTCCCTTATCATAACATACCCGGGCATGTGTTTTTAGGTAGGTGATAAATGCAAACCAAAAGGCATTTTAGAGCACGGTATTCATCCTGATGTATATATTTCTCCGAGTTTGTGGCCATTATTCAGTTTAACTGTACCCTATGGAATGCGTAGGACAAACAGCGCCGTTAATCACGGGGAGGCAGTGCAGCATATGGGGAGCATTGGCATCACCAGGGAGAGAAATCAACTGCTACTTTCGAAAGTATCACCATCTTACAAACATCTGAAGCCAGGGAAATATTCAGAGTCAGCTTTTCTGTGGTCCTCTTGACTTTATGGGATGCTGGGACAGTAAAGCAAACAGAGCATTGCAGAGCAATACTCTGCAGAAGAGAGAATTCCTTCCCCGTTAGCTGCCACTTAATTCCCTGCCTTAAGAAGCCTCACTTTTATGGGTATCGCAATAACAGGCTCTAAACTTGTTTTCTAAGTTCCTGATGTACTAATGGGGTTGTACTAATTGTTAACTCGGCAAATAGCTAATCCTAATAGCTGTGTTTTAAATGCATACCTTTGATTTTTACATGCTTTCTTCTATAAATGTAAATTCTTTTTTTTTTCAAGTCTATATCATGTACTTTAAGACCTAGCAAGGGAGAATCCATATCAGAGGGACATTAAGTATTGTTAACATATTACAGTGTGCAGTCACAACAACAAGAAAAGTTGTGTGGAAGAAAAAGCAAGCTGTTAAAAGCATCTTAGTGTAGATAATCACTTGAAGATGTCTGAGAAACAGAGTAATTCGGGCTTTTCTTGCTGTGCCTGAGAGCGAGGAGAAATGTGCCCACAGTGCAATGAAGGAAATGTGAGATGCAGTTAATTTTAAAAAGACATTTAGTTTTACAAACTAACAGTATGCCCTGGCTTGTGTGCTTGTGTTTAGATGCACACTTGAAGAAATCCCAGCTGTACCATACCTTTACCTCACTACTGCTACAGACTTTCTTCTATATAATTCAAGTTTGCTTTTCATTACAGCCCACTCCAGCGACACTTGTGGCGTTTGATATATTTTGAACTATTTTTTGAGCCAGGTGCCTGAGAAGTAATACACAGAGCCTCTGGCACGTTGCGATGGTTTAGCAATGCTGCTATCTCCAGAGGTTCTTGTGATAAAAATCCTGGCCAGGAAATCCTGAGCCCACTAAAGCCAACAGCAAAAATCCCCGCTGGCTTCAGCAGAGCAGGGATTTCAGCCCCTCGCAAAATTTTCCCTTGTGCAATGAAAAGCCTGACCTGGAAGTTTAAGCGCCGGTGTTAGAGCATTGCTATTGCTGCCATCGAGCCCAAAGCAGAGGGAGAACCCCAGGAACTTACCGTGATGGCTGCAATGGGGACCGCCACTCACCTTGTGTCCCTTCCTCCAGTGCTCGGTGTCCTGCGGCCGAGGTGTCCAGCGGCGCGCCGTGCACTGCCACAGCGGCACCCCGAAGGCAGCTGAGCAGGCAGAGTGTGACCCAGCCAGCCGTCCCCCTCCACAGCGGGACTGCCACCTCCCCGAGTGCCCCACGCACCGCTGGACGGCCGGCGAATGGCAAGCGGTAAGCGGGGTGCCCCCTCCGCCCTCCCCCGGGGTCACGTCACTTGTGCTCTCAGGCGTGCGGGATGATGCTGGAGACGGGGGGCCACCGGAGAACGCTGCCCGAGGGACGGGGGTTTTGGGGTTGCAACCCAGGCTTGCCATGAAAATAAGCCAAGGAAATGCTTGTGTGTGCTGGCAGGAAGGGGGAGCTGAGAAATGCCTCTGTAGGGTTAATTTATTGCTTTGTGCTGCCCTGTGTTTGGCTGGGACCTATGCAAATATTGAGCAATTTGGGGCAGGGAGGATTTGGGTCCGTTCCAGGAGGCTGAGCCATAACCCCCCCTTGGACTGAGCTCTGCCATGCTGCACCAGCAGTGAGCCTGTGGGTTTGAAGGAACTGGGAACACTGGTAATTCCCACTTTCCTGCCCCGTTACCCTGTCTCCCCCTGACAGCTCTCTCGTCTCACTGAGCTCCCTGGGAAGCAGTGGGATGAGATCTCCCATTGCAGACGGTGCTTTCCTGAGTGACTGGGACCAGTCCCCAGCAAAACCAGCCCCTTAGGCTGCTGCTCCCGTGATTCAGGGAGCAACTCCAACTCACCTGCACTATGGGCAGTGGGTGGCAGCAGGACAAGGGGACTCTGGGCAGGAGGAAGGGGTCCAGGAGGAGCCCTCCCATCAGCTGCCCACAGGGTGCTGTGGCAGGCTTCGGGTACACAACAAGTTATGGCAGAGAGAGTTCAGACCAGGCACCAAAATGATTATTTTCATTCTAGTTTCATTCTGTTTCCTGCCATCCCTGAGTGGAAGAGTCCTGCCCCCGTTCTCCTCTATCCCTGTGTCACCATCCCAGGCTTGCAGGGATGCTGTCACCTGCCAGCCTTGGAAATGGGACAGCGATGGAGTTGCCAGCTCAGGGAGCTGATTCTAGCAGTGCACAGCCTGTGGGTGAGGCCACCACTCCCATGGGGAGGATGTCCTCATCTCACAGGGAGAAGGGGATTGCTCATCATGGGCCCTCCATGGGGATACAGGGGATGGAGAGAGGCAGAAGGTGCTCCCCACCATGTGCATCACCCTCTCTGCAGAACCATTGCAGAGGCAGCAGGGGCTCGATCCTGCACCCCTTGAGCAGCAAAGATCCCACTGACTTTGGAGGTGCATGATCAGACCCTGATCCTGATCCCCCTGACACCTGCAGTGAGCAACTCTGGGGAGCAGGAGAAATATTAATCAAATGGGGGCCTGGCTTTCATTGGCAGTCAGGCTGCTTTTATATTGCTCCTGCGTGGCCCATGGGGGATTCAAAGGGGAACAAAATTGGTTGAGGTCCCTTCCCCTGCTGAGACAGTGTGAAGAGGCCACAGTGTAAATGCAAAATAGGGCCTCCTGCTCGGGTAACAAAAGATGAGGAGGCACTGCCAGCCTTCTGCTCCAAGTCTTGGTATTCACAGATGCTTCCAGAGCCTGTGTTTATGATGTCACTTAAAAAAAAAAAAAAAAAAGAGAGAAAAAAAGAAAGAAAAAGAGGAGGAGGATAAGTAAGAAAAGCAAATTTACTGATGAGAGAAAAAATGTTTCACGCATGCAGAGGTTGTGCAACTTTTCCACCATAGCAAGAAAAATTCAAGGTTAAGGCAGTATGTGATTTCCTCTCATCTTTCCTTCCCCGTGAGCCCGTCCTTGGCTCAGGGCTGTGTGGAGCATCCCAGCCTGCAGAGAGCACCCCGGTGACATTATCTAATATCCCCCTGCCCGCGGTACCTCGGCCTGAAGGGGACAGTGCAGACAAGGTTAGCTTCATTTCCCCAGCCTCAGCAGCACTGGGAAGTTGGGGTGGGTTTACAAACCTGTGTAACCCAGCCATGGCTGCAAGCGGCCGGAGGGGACCGTTCCCCATTCCCACCTGCTGGGGAGCCGAGGTGTGATGGGATGCAGCAAGTGGCAAAGCCAAGCAGTGGTACCCGATGGGAACATCCCAGCCTGGAAACGAAATGTAGGAACGGCTGAGGGGGCTCTAGGAAATTCCTTGCAATGAACTTTTGCTTTTATGGAGCCTCTTAAATTTCTTCAGCTAATAAATTTACAGGCAGTAAAGTAGGTCACCAAACAGCATGCAGTTGCAGTCCCTACCCAACGGTGTAATCAGCCCTGAAAGCCACAGCTCCCACCCCATCCTTTCGCCCGCTTTCCTTTATTTTTGCAACTTTTCAAACTGGTGAGGAGAGGCCCCTGCCTGCCTCCACCCTGCCAAGCCCTTGGTGGGAAGTGGATGTGGATGTTTTCCAAAGCTTTCCAGGGCTCCCCGTTGCACTGGGGAAATTTTTAACATGTTACAGAGATTATTTTTTTTTCCTCCAGGGGAGCTTTGCTAGGGAGGGTGGGCTGGAAGTTTCCTCACCTATAAATAACCATTAGTAGAAACCTGCAGGAGATGCCCAATGTGAGTTCACCCTTATTGCTGACTCCAAGCAGTTCTAAGCACTTCTTATGTTGTTCTGATGTACCCAGTGAAAAAAAGTGATAGCACCTTCTCTCCAGCCATAAGTACTGTCCATGTGTTATTTATAGTGAGGAGGCACAGACTGCATTAGTATTCTCTGAGCAGGGAACAGCAATGGACCCTAATTGGCATGAAAGGTGGGATGTAAAATAACATCCCAGTGCTGTCTCGTTCTTGATTTCTTATCTTTAAAGGGAATCTGTCTAGAGGGTTTGGTTGGTTTTTTTTATTGTTCCTTTTTCTTGTTGTTGTTGAGAAAAAAATGTTGGTCTTTCCAACAAAAAGGAATAGGGAACTTATTGGAAACCATTTATTGCTCTGTTGGTGCATCACCATTAATTAGCTGTTCTCAGTGCTCACAGCAGGGAGAAGAAAGTCAATAGAAAGGGCTTTGCTAATGTCAAAGTAAAACTAAGACCAGGGTCACAAAGAAAAAGGAAAAATTGAGAGAGAGAAGGGTGTGGGGTTTTTTAATACGAACCTCTGTGGAAGGGCAGTGCACAGCTCTGGAAGCTGCAATGCAATTCTTAAAGCACTGACATTTGGGGGGAAATCGTACCATCCTTGCCTAATTTGGATTGCAGAGTTACCCAAGGCATGTTTGAAGTGTTCGTGGTGTTGGGGTTTCCTTTCATCTCTCTGTCAGATTTTGATTTTAAAAAAAAAAAAAAAAGAAAACAATGAATGCTTTTGCAAAGCAATGCCTTTGGGTTTTTTTTTTAATTATTGTTATTACTCTTCTAAAACAGTTGCAGAAGTGCTTGAAATGGTCCTTAATTTGAACTGCCAGGAAAATAGTTCAAAATTTGGGAAATGAGGTGAAAGAAACAAATATTGTCAAATGCCTGACCTGGTTTTCAGCTTTCGCTGTTAATGACTGGTATCCCCTGGCCCTGCTGTTTTATGTGAGATTTAGATCAGTCATGAACATGAGATTTCATACAAAATCTATCACCATATTAAAAGGAAAAATAGCCTTTTCGTGCTAGCTGAACTGTCTACTTTCTATGTGAAAAATGTTTTATAACCTTGGGGTGGCTGATTGGAACCTCTGCAGTGTTTCTCTTTGATTTGTTTTATGGTGGTCTCACTGTCTTTGAGCCATAGTTAATATCACAATGGGATTATTTTAATTGCCAGTTATCCCTAAAAATAGAAATAATAAAACCTTAATTTACTGATGATGACAAAATACATAGATCTGGCTCAGGTTTATCTGGCCACACAACCATTATTTGCAGAGAAACCCAAAGCAGGCTGGCATGGGTTTGAGAGTGTCAATCCCCCATCAGCAAGTAACGATTTTAAATGAGGATGGGCTTTTGATGGCCAATGTCAGAAGATCTGTTGATGACGTGAAGATTACTTACCCTTCCAAAATTAAGTGTGAGCCAATGTACTTTGCAAATTTAGGCTTAAATATACATAAAGGAGGGAAAAAGGGGAGGAGGTGAAATCAGCCTTGTTTCTTCCCACTCCTTGCAAGGTGCCTCCTTTGTCCATAAGCAGCAGAGGGCTGGAATGATTCAACCTGCACTGGTGACCACGTGCTGGGCTGGCATATGCCAAACCAGAGACAAGGGGAGCTTTGAGCACCCCGCAGCCCCGTTCACATGGCACTGTTAGTCCCTCACCAGGAGGGAGCAGGAAGGTGGGGGTTCAGACTGCCTCTGAATGGTGCAGCTCAGGGAAGCTGCATGATGATGGAGCACTCGTGATGCCTTATCCAGATTTTACTTATGTGATAGGGATATATCAGAGAAGGAAATAGAGCAGTTTGTTTGCTCTCTGGGGAAATCCCACTCCAGCAAATTCCTCCAGCCCCTGTGGGATCACCATGTTTCGGCACAGACCTAGAAGGAGCTTCCACTCCAAGGACTCAGAGCAAGAGAGTAAATAAGGTTGAAAGCACACGGAGCCCTTGGGGTCTTCTGGCAGACTGCAGATTTTGCAGTGTTGACTGTTGCCTAAGAAGCTCCTAAGTTATTCCTTCGAATAAATGCTGCTTTGTGGGGCTGCCTCTCCTTCCCCGTCCCCCTCCACTTTGCACAGTTACTAAATATTTACAACCAACATGACATTGCACTCTCTGCAGCTCTCCTGGTTTGCTGCTCCTGCCATGGATTGATCTGATTTTTCAAAGTTCTCACATAATTTGCCATCTTAGTTCTGACAGCTAATTACAGAGAGGGGGGCCTGACAGTGCCTGCATTTCACAATTAGCTGAACCCACTGAGATCTTGCTAATTGTGCGCCAGCCAGGAGAGCAGGAACTGCTTCGGGAGGCTGGAAACAGTGTTTAGAGGGTGAGACTCTAACTTGATTAAACTGGCATGGTCCTCCAAGCCTAGGTGACTTCAAACGGTGTTTCTGTGCAGATAGGGATGGTCTGATTGAATGTTTTATCCTTTTGCTTAGGGCAAGACATTTCCTACACGTTATATAAAATGATTATTTTCATGCCTTTTTTTCTCCTTGTTAATCCAGTTAGTTGAAAGTGTTAGAAGTCCATTACAGGCGATAACTTTAAGAAAATAGGGTTTTACCCAGACAACTGCTCTTACGCTGATTTATTTTGGCTTATGTGTGTGTTTTGTAAGATGTGCTCCGAGCACAGACCCACTCCCAGGAGTGCAGCCTCGCTGGTGTTTCCAGGGTGAGCAAAGAACCGAGTCTGTAAAGTCTCCAGAAGCAGGGGAGCAGTTGTGCTCAGCTAGCATGGGTTGCTCTTAATATCGGGCAGAGCAGCATTTAAAAGAGAATAGACCCATAGGGCTGCCTCTGCTGCAGTGGTGGCAGAGATGTGTCCCCATGCTGTGCCAGGGCAGAGCACTGCTGCTCACCTGCTGGCAAGGACCAAGGAAGGGGTTCCCCCCATGCCAGCCATAGCCAAGGGGGTGACAGTGTGTATTTTGGAAGGGAGATGGTTGGTTGTTGTCCAAGCAGCTGTATTTACTAGGGGCTGAAATGATGGGGGTTGGCCCCTTTCTTTGCCCCTTGCCCCATCTCCTGAGGACCTGGCATGTCCACCCATGCATCTCTTGGTCCCATCACAGCTAGACCCCACATCCACCCCATCCCAATACCTGCTGCCTCAGTTTCTCCTCTCTCACTACATCTGCAATTTGACTTGGTACCTCCAGAGGATGTCAGAGCAGTTTGTCACTGGATGCTCCCACAGTGCCTGGCAATGTGAGGCCCTGGTCTCAAATTTGCCCCAAGTGATAGCAGTGAGATGCCAACACAGGGCATCTTCTCACTCAGGCTGCTGGGAGGAGGTCTCGTTTGCTTTGCAGATATGAATTAATTTGCTGAAGTCCCTTGTGGGTTATATGAGCCATTGTTTCTTGCAAACAGTGCATGAAGACGTGCGGGGAGGCATCCCGGTACCGCAAGGTGGTCTGTGTGGATGAGAACAAGCAAGTGCAGAACAGCGGCTACTGTGACGCCAGCAAACGCCCCCCTGAGATCGAGAGCTGCGGGCTGCCACCCTGCGAGTACATCTGGATCACCGGGGAGTGGTCGGAGGTGAGTTCCCATCCCTGTCCCCATCCCTGTCCCTGCACAGGGCCAGGCCACACTCTCCTCCTCTCACTGCCAGCCTCACTGAGATATTGCACACCAAATCAACAGTGGCAGGGCAGTGCTATGTGGTTTAATTGGTTTTTCTTGGTTTGTTTCTGTGTGCAATTTCCCTGCTGGAGAGGAAGAAGCAGGGCTGTGGGAGAAAACCAGGATATTAAACACCAGCATGCTCAGAGTCCTACCTAATATCTAGAGGCAATTTTCTTCCAAAGGACATCGCATCCAGCAGGCACCCACTGGTTTTGTGCAATTTAATTTCATTTATTTATTTATTTGGGTTTATTGCCATCCTCTCCCAGGGAGCTCTGAGGATGAGAAGCTGTGCGAGGGTCCAGGTGAGCAACCTGGGGGAAAGGCAAGCCTGGATGTGACCGTGGGGACACGTCCTTCCTGGGTGCCATCTTCGGCAGGAGCAAGGAGCAAAGGCAGAAGGTTCACCCTCACATCTGGGAGAGCGCTCAGCAAGGAAAATAGATGAGTTTTCTTTGCATGCGGGAGGACCCGAGCTAATCTGAGCCTGTTTCCTTCTGCAGCGTGTGAAGGAATACTTTCCACTTGGAGGAACAGCGGAGGGAAATGACAAGGCAGCTGCTGACACAGCACTGATTAAAAAGAAAGAACAAGAAAAGGGAAAAAAGAAAACATGCTGGGACTGAGGGGGAGGAGAGACAAGCCACCCAAGATAGTGCAGGGAGTAAAAATGTGGAGAGATGATAATTTCTCTGAGCAGCCTGGTCTCCTGGGTAGTTTTCCAAGAGAAGTATTAGGATAGCTGTGAAGCTGGAGCCCTGGCTGCCCCTTGCCCAGACACCCACCGCCTCTGACCCCCCAGGAGCACTCAGACCCATGAAGATGAGGAGGTGGGCAGGGCTTGTGGAGCCAGAGCTCAGCTCACCCAGCTGCCACTCAGCCTTTTGGTGAGGAGGGTAGAAGCACTGTTTGTCCTCTGATTAGAAGGAAAACCTTCCCTTTTTTCCAGTTGCTGCCAAGTACCTGCAATTCAGGATCAATCTTGAGCATTTTATTTCTCTGTGCATCCAATGACAAAAAAAAAGAGGAAAAAAAAAGGAAAACTCAGATACTAGAGGCATTTCTGAGTTCCTAAGGATCTTCTGCTCCTTTCTGTGCCCTTGGGCCAACCTGGAGTAGGGTGTCCTGGAGCAGCTGTAGGGGCAGCAGAGGGAGGAATTGGGTGCTCAAAGGCAGTGTTGGGTGCCAGCCCGCTTGTAGCTGCTCACAATGCCTGTGGATGGCTTAAGTAGTTCCTAGTGATCCCTCAGAGCAGCTTGCCATGTTCAAAGCTGGCAAGCCTGCTCTTCCCCTCCACGCACAGCAGTGTGCAGTGCTAACAGGCGCTTCCTCTGCCCGCAGTGCTCCGTCACGTGTGGGAAGGGATACAGGCAGCGCCTGGTGTCCTGCAGTGAGATTTACACCGGGAAGGACCACTACGAGTACGGGTACCAGAACACAGTCAACTGTCCCGGCACGCAGCCACCCAACATCCAGCCCTGCTACCTCGGGGAGTGCCCCGTCTCAGCATCCTGGCGCGTCGGGAACTGGGGAAGTGTAAGTTTGGCAAACTTCTTTTTTTAACCAAAAGAATCAGAACAAACATTAATTATGCAATTAATACCCTCATGCAGCAGCAGCCCCGGTGTGTGTAGGACTCCTGCTCCAGACTCAACCCCATCATACAGGGGAGTCCCAGCAGCCACGAGCAGAGTCATGTTCTCCATGAAAATTCAGTTATAGCCAAAATTTGTGGCAGTGTTGAGGGTAATGCTGAATGCTTAGTCAGAAAGTGGGGCTGTTGGCAGAAAACAAGGGGTTTGAAAGCCTTGTGCTAGCGTAGAGGGAGCGATGGATAGTTGGCAGCTGGGGTTGATCCCACTTGCCTGTGTGTGTGAGCAAGACTTGGGAACCACCAGTAGACCAAAACACTGGTAATTTTAGCCTTAAAGGGATTTTTCTGTCTTTTTCCCCCCTCCTTCTCACAAATTCTGGGACAGGGCAGGGGAAAGAACTTCACTTTTCTGCTAATTTATTTGTGTCAAGCCTCTTCTGGGGCCTGAACTACAAGATCTAATTTTAGTTAAGGTGATAACACTTCACTTCTGACATTCTTTGAAAGGTGATGTTTCTCCCATAAATTCGATTCATTAAGCCAGCTCAGGCATTTGTAGGAGTTTGTCAAACCTTTACAAGGCAATGAGGGTCAAGCCAAGCAAAATGTAGTGGAAGCTGTCACAGTAAATGGCAGAGACTTTTGAAACCAAAGTTCCTTCTGCCCCATAGGAAGCCTCAGATCCTCCCTGCGAGTCAGGGCAGAGGAGTTACAGGAAAGAGCTCAGCCTCAATTAATTGGTATTTCCCCCAGAATTTCAGTGCAAAATGTCCAACTCATTAATACAACTTCATTGTGAAGAGTATCCATTTCAGAGAGTAAGACCTTTCTCCTCACTTTGGGCTGCTGAATGTCCCAGTGACTGCCAAGTGCCACGACCCTTCTCATCTCTGATTTTCAAAGGGATTTAATGTAAAATGCCATCATCTTTGATGGACACAGAGAGCCCTGCTTAACTCCTTAGATGTATGAATTTGGACCTCATAAAGAGTACACACCAAGTTGCGACTACCATGAGACATTGAAGACCATCTCCTTCATGGTGTGCTCCCTTGGGCTAATAATTTCTAAAGAGATGAGCAGCATAATTTTCTTGGCAGCCTAATATGGTACCAGTAGAAAGAGCTGATTTTCAGTTCTCAGTTACTGAAAGAACAAGTTGCAGAGGGGGAGCAAGATGCTCTCACCTCCCATTGCCCACGCTCAGCAGCAGCCAGCCCAGACAAGCTGCTGCTTGGTAGCTCCAGTAACATGTGCAGTTTTAGCCTTAAGATTGCCCTTGATTTGGGCAGTTTGAGGATGACCCAGTGTTTGTGCAGGTTTAGGCATTTTTCCAGAGTGTGAGGGGAGAGAGAGTTTGGAGGCTGTGGGGTTTTTGGTGCAATTTGGATAGAAAACAACCACCCATGTCATGTTGTTCAGACTTGGATGACTTTGTCAGTGACCCAAGCAATGTCTCCCAGCCCCAGGAGAGGATTTCTACCATTCAGGCCTTCTGGTGAACATTCCTCTCTTGTACAACCTTCCTAGTGTGAAAAATAAACAATTTCCTATTGAGTGCATGGTTCACCTTAACCAATATTGCCTCATGCTGTAAAGTGTTTAAGTGCTAAGTGAAGTTCAGTAGTCTTCTTGAAATAATTAGTGACGATGATAATAATGAAGGGATTAATAATAAAAGGGATTACTTGTTTGATTAAAACTAAGCCTGTGTTTGAACACTTTGGAGGACTGGGGCCTTTGCTGCTGTCTCTTGATACAAGAGAAATGAGCTGTGTCTGTTCTTCTGGAGCCCAGAAACCCTTGAGATAAAATACAAATCTCTGTCTTCTGTCTTGCAGTGCTCTGTCACCTGTGGCGTTGGAGTCATGCACCGGTCCGTGCAATGTTTGACGAACGATGACCAGGTCAGCAGTTTGTGCCATGCAGATCTGAAACCTGAAGAGAGGAGGACATGTCACAACGTCCACGACTGTAAGTCTGCAGATTTGTACCTTCCTTTGCCTTTCTCATGGCTTCAGCATCGGTTCCCATCAAACTCCTAGGGATGTGCTGTGTTTCCAAGCATTGGGAGCCACCCAACTAAGCACTAAGGCACTTCAGGGAGACCTCTTCTTAAAAATAAGCAGTGTTTTGATGCTTTAGATGCTTCACAGTGTTACAAAAGAAATTTTGATGTCCAGCTGCTCAGTGACTACAAGTATTTCTGGTTTGTTTCAGGTGAATTGCCAAGGAGCTGCAAAGATGTTAAAAATCTCAAAGGTGTCACTGAAGATGGTGAATATTTCCTTCAAGTCAAAGGAAAGAGGTTAAAGGTGCATTTCAGCAACAGATTGTTAGTTCATGCATTTCCCCAAGGTGCAAGAGGACCCTGCATGTGCTCTTTGCTTCTACTCTTGCATTTTCTACCTTCAGTTTTCTCGGCCACCCCTTTGCACATGATGCCTTGATAAAATTCTGGCTCCTCTCTCTCAGGTGTATTGCTCTGGGATGCAGACTGACAGCCCAAAGGAGTACGTGACCCTTGTAAATGGAGATGCAGAGAATTTTTCAGAAGTGTATGGATACAGGTAAGAAATTCCTTAATCCTGATCTTCACAATATTTTTGTTATCCGCTGCAATATTTTCCAGTCATGAGTAGAAAGGGTTTTCTTTTGATTTAGATTGCATAACCCGACTGAATGTCCGTATAACGGGAGCAGAAGAGAAGACTGCCAGTGTAGGAAAGATTACACAGCAGCTGGGTTTTCCACCTTCAGCAAAGTAAGGCTGGACCTGAACACTATGCAAATAATAAGTGAGTAAAAACAGGGCCTTGCCATTAAAAATCAATGTTTATTTTGCACAAATATAGCTGTAACTACAAACAAGCAGCAGCACTCCAGTGAGCAATATTCCTGAGCTCTCCTGTTAAAAGCTGCTTTTAAACTTGGTTAGCTGTTTGCTGCTTTACACTTAGAGACTGCAACTTGAGTACATCTGAGATGCTCATACTATTTTTCTGTAATATGGGAAAATTTTGAGAGTTACTGGTACATCTGCTATACAGAATGAATATTTGCGTGCTCCCGGCTGGCCAGTGTATTTTCTGAAGGATTTTATTTTATTTGGTCTCCAATTTTCAGACTGGACTCAGACAGAAAGCTTAACCAGGGAGGAGCTGACCCCATTTTACACACAGACATGTCAGGAGATGCCAGTGCAGGGGACTCCGCTGGGGTCAGGGATGCTGCTCCCTCCAGGCCAGGGCAGAGGAGGCTCTTGGCAGAGTCTGACCATGGGGAAACAACTTGTGTTGAGAGTGATGGAGTTGGGGCTGTGGATTTGCAGGGGAGAAGGGGACTGTAGCTGTGCACTATAAGTGATACCCTGTCTCTCTTGTCATTCATGGGAGCTGGGAGCCATCCTGCCGCCAGAGAGTCCACAGCATCCCATAGCGTTACGGTTTCAGTCCCCTTGACTCCAGGGTTGCTATCAGTTTACAGCAAATATTTTAAAGATACAACATGTTGTTGGGGCTTCATTCAGTAAACAGGAGAGATTTTCTAGCAAATCAAAATCCTTCCTTGTAAAATGACTCTTTATCTGATAGGGGGTTTTTACCACTTAATTTTCAAGCCATGAGACCTCCCAGTCTATCAATCTGTAAAAAGCTACTAATAGTCTGTAAAAGCTCCTAGGTAAAGATCTCAAAGGAACCACACTCGGGGAATTTGATACCAGCTCCCTTTGAATTTCAAAAGGAGTTGGGCACCTACCTCTGTCAGGCAGGAGCTATCTCACATCCCCATCTAAATGAGTCTCCCTCCAAAGCAAAATACCCCAATTCCCTTTGAAACCCTGATCCCTGGGCTGGGGCAGCCAGGAGAGCACAGAGATGGTTGTTTGCCTTTGTTTAAAAGGGAGATTTAGAAGGTCCCATCGCCTTCTTGAAAGTGGGGAATTTTCTGATAGAGAAATAAAGCCCAGGTCATGGGTTTGAGTTTTGTTGTTATTTATACCTAGGCCCTAAATCACCAATGGACTTAAACTGAGCTATAAACATTGAACATCGTGTTAAATTCAGTTCTCACACCCTGGTTGTCACATGTGGGATGAACTGGGGGATTTAATATCAAAAATCCAGCAGATGAGCTCTTGACTCTCAAGATTAACGTATGAAACCAGCTTCAGTGAATTTAAACATTAGCAAAGAGCATGTTTACATTTATTTTGTCTCTCTCCCTGCATCCTTCTTTCTGTGTTATTCACCAATTCCTCTCCACAGCGACTGATTTACAGTTTGCACGGACACATGATGGACGACCTGTTCCTTATGCCACTGCTGGGGACTGCTACAGTGCAGCCAAATGCCCGCAGGTATTTGACAATAGCATTTCATAAGAATCTGTGCCATTTGTTCTGATTCAGGCCCTCTATCAATTACTGCTGATCACATTACCCCAACTCCAGTGAGTGTCACATTCTCTTCTCAGCAGTTGGAAACTTTTCCCTTTGTCAGTGCAGAGAGCATGTTCCATTTTCCATACGGGAAAATGTCAGGTTATTATCAGACCAGCATCAAGACTGGCTAAGGGACATTCCCCATCCATCAGAGACCACGACAGTACCTGACAGCTGCTGCCCCACCGTCCCCACACCCTGCTGCTTATTTTCACAGTGGCCCGCTGGGACCATCACTCACTCCATTTTGGGGCTGGGAAAACAACGACAAAATGAAGGCAGTGCCTGCACATCAGGGCAAATCCAGCCTGTCCCAGCACCATGTAAGCACAGAGCTGAGCACAGGCTAAGTCACATCTTCAGTAGCTTTGGGAGGCAATGTAGCACATCTAGCCCAGTTTCTTGGAAGAAATATGCTTTCTTGCAAATTTTTAGGAGACTCTGTGCTACAAGTGGCTTGCTCCATGTCCACATCACACCTATGGAGCTGGGGGATGGTAAGTGGTATGTTGGATAGTCCAAGGTATTGAGTGGACCATATTTGCCAGGGACATTAATTAGGGAGTCACAGCAACAGATGGCAGAGGGCAAACCTCTCCATCTCATTCCCTCCCTACTTTTGGAGCTGACACTTTTCCGCACAGCTCAGCAGCTTAGGGATTGACTTCTTACCTTGGGAAGGCTCATGAATGTTAATATCCATCCACCTGACCCAGACAGTTTGCTCCTTGCAGAAAATCAACATTCTCAAGGCAGGAAGTGCAGGGAGCAAAGCTAACAGCCATATGGTACCAAACAGCTGCGGGTCAGCCTGGGGATGTGGCCACAGGATCCCTCCTCGGGTCCAGGAACAGGGAGGGCTGAGGTCTGCCATGGCAGTAAGGGGAAGGCTGGGGACAATCCGCATTGGATGCAGGCATAGCCCTTAATTTTCCACCCATTTGGTGCAGTTTGAGACAGGGTGGAATGAACTGAAGGACATTTTTAAGAAATAAACAAACGAAAGAGTTTTGATTTTACTGAAGTCTGAGGTGGAGGAGGGGGAAGCCCAGTGGAAAATAAGGAAAATAAGGACAAGTGTGCCCTCTCCAGTTGAGGAGGGAGCAGCGAGAGCAGCTGCAACACGTCCCTGGGGTACCTTTCCCATCAGCTGCTGGAGCACGTCAGGCTCCACAGTTTGCCATGGAAAAGCCAAGGATGCCCTCAGCCGGCAAACCGTGAAAAAGCAGTGCAAAACCGAGAAAAAAAGCAGTGAAAAACCAAGATAAAGCCCCTCCTTCCCTGCAGCCACCAACGAGAAGGAAATTCCTAACCCCAGACATGCTGTGATTTGTACAATATGTGCTAATCACTGGCAGAGCAATGGAAAAAAACTGAAAACACTGCCGGCAAGATCCCGTCGGAAAAGTGACACTGTGGCAAGCCATGGGAGACCAAAGCACGGCGTTTGGGGATAACCAGTCTCATCTGCTTGTTTTTTAGGGTCGTTTCAGCATAGACCTTTACGGGACAGGCCTGTCCTTAATGGGAACAGCAAAGTGGCTCTCGCAAGGGAATTACGCAGTGTCGGAAATTCAAAAATCCCCAGTAAGTGGTCATTTTAATCATACCAGCTCCTGAGAAGTTTTTAATTGCCGCGTTGCCTTTTGTGGCAGCATCTTCCAAGTAGAGGCTAACAAAAATCTAACATCTGACATCAGAAATGAAGTGTTGTCCACAATTGTATGTGAGGTGGGGGGGACCCTAGTGGGTTTAACTTGGTCTGAGTTATTGCAATTAATTAGTGAGCCTGCTTAACTGTGAAGCTGAAAATGCTGCGTGCTGTAGGGCAGACATATCCTTAATTAGTTGTCTGAGGTATCCAGCATGAAGTGTGCATCACACAGCAGGCAGGACCAGGGTGCACGGGGTCAGGGCTGCAGGGCAGGGCTTGAACTGCTGGAGAGGGTCTGGGTGCCAGGTGAGTGCCCTGAGTAGGAGTTGTTCCCAAAATGTGGGTAATAAAGTGTAGAGCACGTGGACCTTCCCACTGGTCTGGTCTGGGTTTATCTCCTTGGGAGATACCCGGGTCACTTGAGCTCTGGTGGGCTGGGGCTACCCACGGCACACTGCACCCCGAGACACCGTCCCCTGCAGCTGCTCGTGGCTCTGCTGACCCTGAGCCCTCTGGGTAGCCCAGGCAGGCCTTCAAAATCACAGCCAAATTTGAATTTGTACGGCTTAATTTCCCTACCCATTAACACCGCCATCACTGTGTGCCTTCTCACTGTTGCTTCTGTGTCACATTCTGAAACTGGAGAAACCCAGGATCATTTTTTTGGCTGTTACTTCATGTGAATCATCCTGATTGTCCCTGTTAAAACCCTCCGAATGAAGTCACCATAATAATGTAACAACAAAAAAATTGCAAAATGTCCTCTCCTGTTAGTGCTTTCAGTCTCCCTGGCTCTGGGGAGCCCCTTGAGCCCATGAGCCTCATCACTGCTGGGGCTCTTAAAGGAGAGTTAAATGCTCCTGGTTCCACCATGCTGCAGCAAAGCATCCTCCAGCACAGGTAGAAGAGGACCAGCGTGACTCCATGTCTTATTTCTGGCAGATGCTTTGCTATTCTTCTCCCCTTCAGAAAGGAGAAACCCAGACAGCCAATTTTGGGGTCGTGGAGAGCAGCCACCATCACGGCTGGCAGAATTAAAACAAACTTTAAGGGATGGGATTTAAGAGAGAACTCTTACCTCCATCACTCAGTGGCATCTGTCAAATGCTGATCCAGGGGTATAATTGCCCATAGGAGCAGAAGAAAGAAAGGCATAGTGAGGAGAGATGATAGCAGCCTGCTGCAATCGATAGTGTCAAGGGCAGGATGGAGCTTGTTTAAAAATAAATGTTTTGTGCAAGCTTGTCCTGCACTTAAGTCCAATTTTCTGGTAATTGAGGGTTGAATTCCCCTCAAGGACTGTCTGTCCATTGTAATGACCAAGACAAGACAGACACTGCAGAGGTGGGATGAGGAAGGTCAGACAGAGGTATAAAGCTCCTGACTCAAGACTGGAGTTGTACCACACTTGCTGGGCTCTGCTGGAGACCGAGACGACTCCGCATCTTCCTTTGTCTCTTCTGGCTGTGGAAATGCAGAGCTGAGAGGGGATGGCACTTTAGCAAGTGGCATAGCTTCACCTCGTCGCTTTCCCTCTCACCTTGGCTCTGGAGCCACTCCAGGCTTTTCCTTTCCAAATGGATGTTTCTTGGTACTGCCCACAAATACCCTTCCCATGCCCTTCACGTCCTCAGGCACAGCTGAGGAGCTGTGATTGTCTAGATGTGGTTTTGCTCTTGCGTGAGCCAAGTTTTCCTCTCATTACAGTTGTTCGCTGTGGGGCAACCTGGAGAAAGCAGATACCCTTGAGATATCCCTCCAAATGGTCTTCTCCTTGGGCACCTTTCAGTGTGATAAATCAAAACTACCCTTTCTTATTTGTGTTGACCATCTGACCTGGTAGCACTAAAGGGAATTACATTTGCATACATTTGCATATAACGGTGATTTTCTAGATTGACTTAGGCATAATTTGTTTTCTTTCCAAGACATTCTCTATTAAAAATCCTGGCTAGAATAACCCAGATCTGGGCCTTTCACAGTGTGGTGTTCCTGAGCCCTGACATGAGATGTTATTTCTCATTTTGCCTGCAGGATGGTACCAAAGTAGTAGGAAAATGTGGCGGTTACTGCGGGAAGTGTACTCCATCATCGGGAACAGGCCTCGATGTTCAGGTGTTATAGCGATGGTGAGTTCCCAGCTGCTTCTGCATGAAGGGAAATCTTCCCAAAAACACCCTGAAGGAGCAGATCAGGCCACGCTTGCAAAACCACTCGTGCACTGAGTGCATCAGTGACAGCCACCCGCCCCATGCAGCATCCAGAGAGCGATGGGATGCCATGCTCCCAGACCCAGTTCCTCCAGTAACCCTTATGGGTACCACACTATCAACTGGAAACACACTTTCCACCCCGTTGGCACCCGCTTTGGCTCCACTCTCGTGCCAGTCTCTCTAGTTTCAGAGGCACAGATGATGATCTGATTCTAACATGCACCTTGTCTGTATTTCCCAGGTTCTCTGAGAGCAGCCAGCGGAGATGAGACGGATGAAGGATAGCGATGCAATACCTCTGCCTTCCACTTTTTTTTAATCTGTTTATGTGTGTATATAGATAGCATATTCTTAATGTACAGTATAATATTTATGTTTGGAATTATTTATTTTGATTTAATATTTTTGTACGTAAAATCATTATATTAAGGCTGCTTTTACTATTTTTATTTTTTATTGTTAAATCCTGCAGTCAAACCACTGCATTTTGTGTACTCTACATTATATGTAGCATTATGACAAGTGATACTTTATTGTCACTGTATTCAGTTGTTTACTTTCAATCAGTAATTTTCCTTCAGTTACGGGCTGCTTTGGCCCTCTACGGTGCTACACAATCTGCACAGGGGTATTTTTGGCATTTCAATCTGTCTTTATGTAAGGAAAATAGACAAGATGTGCTTAAATTTTATTTTAGGGATTAGACCGACAGCACTCAAGGAAAACATGACAATGAATACAGTGCTAGTTGCATTAGCAATCTTTATCTTTTAGGTATGTTTTGAATTTCACATGACCTCTGTGGCCAGTGCTAAAAGCACTGGTTTGGTGCTAACATGATATTTATTAATGCTCTGTAGTTTTAGTTAATCCAGTGCCTTTACCAGTGAAAAAGGGAAGAAAGCAGAAAAAAATGTCAAATTCAAATAGATCCAAATAAATTAAGATCTACCCCAGGTTTAGGAAAATTCCTGCAGGTGGATCTTCAGCTTGAGCCCCTTTTTCATAGGGCTCTGAAGTGAACTCGCTTTTAAAAAAACATATATTTGTCTCCTAATTGCATGTGCCACTGTGCTTCCTGGCTCCATCTGGAAGTGGGGGTATTAACTCATCCCAGACAGGCTGATCAGCCCATATGTTTCCCTAGGCTGTGCACTGAGAAGCGATGCAGTTTCTTATGGACATTGTCAAAAAATCCCAATGTGCAGCTGAAAGCATCCCTGCCGTGTTATCTCCCCGTAGGACCAGTAAGGACCGTGGGGTCTGCAGCAGGGGATGGAGGCCAGGGCTCTGCACCAAGCCTCCCCTTCCTCTTGGCCAGGGGACTCCATTGCAGGCACCTGCAGCATTTCCCCAGCTTCCCACTCACTCACAGACCATCTGCAAAGGGAGGCTTCAGCGCTGGCTCTGCCTCCTTTCAACAAGATCACTCTGTACTTAGAGATAACTCTGCCCCCCCCCCACTTCAAAAACAGGCTGCTTTACGCCTACTTCTGTGTTGCTTCAGTTCTTCCTGGTAAGGCATCTGTGCTCCTTGCCTATCCGCCATCCCATGGACAAGCAGACCTTTAGCGATGGCTTTTTTTTTAATTTTCAGTTAAGGAGACATCTCCCACAGGCTCCAAGTGTGGCTGTGTGATGGCTCCCGCCTGTACATAGCCTGCTGCTTGTGCCACGCCACGTTTTCGCAGAGCTTCATAGCACATTGAACGGGGGTGATGTGACCAGATTATTTTTGTAGTCTATGACTATGTCCCATATCTTTCTCCACAATTCTATGTAGTGATAGGAAGATGCTGCCCCGTTGCCTTATATGTCGGGGCAGGCAGGAGCACGAAGTACAAGGAAAGGAAGCTTTTCAGCACAAAATTACCAGCAGTTTGGAAAACCAAAGAGACTTCACTGCTCCTTTGAAGAAGCCTTGCAATTTTGGATGCAAACAGTTAACAAACCCGACCTCGGGATTTTGTGTGAGTCTTTTGCAGAGCTCCCCAAAGGATGTGTAATCAGCCTGTTACAAACCAGTCGGATCAATAGTGATAAACGATCCCATCCCTGGATTCTTCACCTGACAGCCGGGCTGTGTTCAGCCTTCAGAGTGAAACCTGTTAGCCTGACAGTCGGGTATCAATGCCTTTATGTCAGCAGGGAGACACCTCGCAGGTGAGCAGGGCTGTGTTACAGCGCAGCCGCTAAAGAACTGGTGCTTGGCACTTAACTGGTGTGTGCCTCTGTTGCTCTTATTAATATTCAGACTTAGAGGAAAGAATGAGACTCTTACCCATAATTTGCCTTTTTTTTGCTTAATAGTGCATAAGTAGATATGACCATTTCTTAGAAAGACTGATATTTCACCTACGTTGTACGTCTATGCATAACAACAATGAATTCTACCTTTCTGAGAAAAATGCCAAAAATACCATTTCAAAGGTGAAAGAAAAGGGAAAAAGGGAAAGGGGAAAAGGGAAAGAGAAAGAGGAAAAAGGGAAAGGGGAAAGGAGTAGTAATGGAATAGTGATTTTTTAATGATAATTGCTTATGTATAACTTCCTTAAGGGAAAAAGGGAAAATTGCACTATGAACTTTAGAAAGAAACAGTGGTGCTTAGAAAGTACAGGCTTATTATATTTTCTCTAATGAAGTGAATGGCTATTTATAAAAAGAAATATTATTTTGACCTGTACACATTCATGTCTACCATAGAGTTTCACAGCAGCTATTAACAGAGCAAGAGAAACCTAAAAAAAAATTAAACTATAAGGGAAAAAAATTCTAGAGCACTGATCCTATGGTTCATTAACAGGCTTCATTAAATAGGAACAGACTTTGAGGACCATAGACATTAGACATTTCTTGTTCAGAAAATAACTCTGGGTTTCGTATATCAATGTCATTATTTTTGTACAAACTGGGGGTTTTTTTGCAAGCACTTTCCTGTACAGTGTTTCTTTTCTTTCTGCTTATACTCAAGAGGAAATGAAAAGACACGTAAGACATGTCTGGATGGTCTTTCTGCATTTGCCATTGTATTTCAATACCTGCGTGCTATTATAGAGGCAAAATACTTTGTACACGAGGGAATAATACATTGAATGGTAAACATTCCTTTCTGTGCTGGTGTTTATTTCCAAGCTTTGGGCTCCTTGTTTGATTGTCCCATGCAAAAGGAACAAGAGAAGGTAATAATGTCGTTCATATGGAGCCCTGACCCAAGCTCGTGTTGGAGTCCATGGTCCAGGGACCATCCTGGTGAACCCATGCTCTGCCGGTCGGATAGACTGATGCTCCCCAATTTCTGTCCAGGAGAGGAGTGCACCAAGGCACAAAAATACATGAGTACATCTCAGAGGTGCCCCAAGTGACAAACTGCAGCCAGAGTCTGACATTGCCTCTGCCCCAGAGGCTGCAGGTAAGAGTGAAGTTTTTCTGTCCTCCCTTCTCTGTTCCTTTTGCTTTGTCTCAGAAAATGCAGCAGATCTCCTAGTGCTGGCAGCCCCAGCCTTTTTCAGCTTCTATGTTTTTAATCCAAAAGGAGAGAGGATACATTCCTCATGCTGTCTATAAACATGGTCAGATGAAGAAAACAGAACATGTGATATTTCAAAAGCTTGAATTTTCGTTTAAGTTACCAGTATCTTAAAGGTGTCTTTCTTTTCCACCATTTATCTTTAATAAATTATTACAAAGGCTGTAAATGTGGGCTGCTGTGGAATTAAGTCAAAAGGGAGTCTGTGCACAGACCCTGAATCATATTGAACCTTCTAGTTCTGTATGATGAGAGGGTCATTTTAACACTTTTGATGCTTAGGTCCAGTTATTCTATGAAAATTACAGCACTCTTCTTCAGCCCCATTGCACGGCCTATCAGGACTAATTGCGCCAGAGACCGAGGTGATTGCTTCATCTCTTCAATCTCCTTTTTTCCTCTATGGAAAAATAAAATGGATTTTGTTGAAGGCTGTTGGAAATGCACATCTCAAGGAGCTAGTCTGTAATCAGGACATTTGCTAGAAAACCTTCTTCTCCTGCATAGCCATGGTTTGAAAATTGTATTGAAAAACGAGGAGAGGCAGAAAAGACCAAGGAAGGCAGTGTAGGCTTGAAAGACAGTTCTCCACTGAGAAAATTCCAGACCTGGTCTGTTGTCTCTTTCCAACATGATTCCTCTTCCCAAATAGACAATTAAGGGCTGACTTAAAGAAAACATTTCTGCCGAGGGAACAGTGTTGAGGTGAGACAATTCTTCTGTCTACCAGGCAAAGGCACAGAAATTCAACCAAACCCATTAACAGTTGAGTCATTAATGGCTAAAGCAGCTCAGCCGACATAGGAAGTTCTCCCATTGCTTGAACTCTTCAAATTGAGAACTCAAATCGAGTCTTTTTAAAAAATACATTTGAGTTCATCCAGAAGTCACTAACCTTATTAGCTGTTGGTCATTTAGTGGGAGGGGATGAGTCTCTTTGCAGTACAAATTCCTGGAGGCATCTCTCCAGCTTGCATAGTGCAGGAGGAAGGAGCTGACGGCCAACAGCGGTGCCTGTCGGTCTCACTCCAGTATTTTCCAAGTGGTTTTGCCTGCGCTGGAGTAATCCAGGCAATCGGAATTGTAGCCTTCCAGAATCAGATTTAGTTGACAAGTTTCTGACCTCTCTTTGTAATAGCAGGATGAAGTATGCTAAGAAGTTATTTTTGGCCTTCACAGAATAGTCTGAGTTTCTGCTTCAAAGTTGGCTTAATTGTTCAGCTATTTTGTATTACAAAACACAAGGCACAGTTTTTGAAAAATCAAAATGTGAAGAGAATAGTGTTTTGATCCAACCCATATACTTTCCTGGACGGTGGGGTTTTTTGTTTGTTCCAATTTAGAAAAAAACAACAACAACAAAAGAAAACAAAACAAAAAAAACACCACCACACCCCACCAAACGAAAACAAACAGCAACAGCAAACTTGTGAAATTTTCCATGAAATTCCTTCTGCCCCTCTCTAGTTATAAATACTACTTCTGAAGGTTTCGGAAACATGATCTGTTGACTGTAAGTACAGGGAGATCTGATGTAGATACCATTTTAAGCTGAGGGAAGGTAGAAATACCTTTCTCCTTTGTGAAGCTAATTCAGGTCCTTCAAGGCAGTGGCTGGATATGAAGTGCAGAGGCTGAGGCCATGCACATCAGTCCATTTCCACCAGGAAAACCTCAGTTCTGCTGGGAGCATAGGAGCCCAAATGGTTTCCACGTTACATCTCCCTGCAGGCTTGGGCACATGCCGAGCTTTAATGCTGCTGCTCCATCTGAGCTGCCAGCAGCAATATCAAGCTGCAGCTACTTAAATATTTGTTGGTAGTCGGTGACTCCATCTCTGAGAAGACAGCGTGAGGAGAAGAGCCAGAAGTCTGGAGTAATCACTGAATACAATCCCCTTTGTATGCAGGGCAGAGGGTGCAGGGGGAGGCAGGGCTCTGCCTATTTTCTCCCCTAAAATCACTACTTGGCTCCATTCATATGCTTATAATTTCTTCATCCTCCTTTAATCTGTGACTACATTTCAGATGAGCAATTAAATTAATCAGGTCTTCGCTGCATTGTCCTTTACTAATCCATCCTCTCTGGCTTGCTGACCTTTCTCTTTGAAGCTATTCACTGCTTACTGCCTGCCTTCCCCCACCCCTACGCAGAACCGAGTATTTGCTGTGAAATGTTTTAATTGCTCCCGCACGGTATCAGGGAAGCGGGGATGGCTCCCTGCAAACTGACAAGAACAAACGTGTCCAGGTTAGCCGCTGTGCAGGCAGACCTGTGGTGTACAGGTCTTAGTGACCGGCAAATGTGAGGGGGAGCCTTATTTGCTCCCATGCCTGTGTGATCCTCCTGCAGCAAAGGATGCGAGCAGGTACCAGATGCTGCCAGGGGCTGGAGCTCTGGCCTTATGCAATGACTTGAAACCCTGGATGAGGCTGTCTCAACTTTAGGTCTCAGGTTTGAGCAGCCCTTTGGAGCAGAGGCCAGATCTGCGGTGTTGGGAGCATGCAGCTGTGCACTTGCCCCTGAGGTTGGCACCTTGCCGGGGCTTAGCTAGAGCAAACAGGTACCCACTGGTGGCAATGTGGCCCTGCTTGAGAAAACGCAGCTACAGATAGAACGTACAGGCATTAGCTGAACCGGCAAATAACTGAGCTCTGAAATAATAAACCGCACATGGCACGCCAAGCTGCTGGAAGGAACTGTTCAGCACTTGCCACGGAGGTTTGCTCCCTTGGCAGCAGCAGGGAATAACACGGTGAGTCTGAGCCTTGTCTTGTGAGAGCAGAAGCCAGTGGCCTTTCTTCCCATCTGCACCAGGGCTCAAAGCCTTTGCTGTCTTCTTCTCTCCTTCACTGCTCTCCCCAGGGGATCCCTGAGCACACCAGGGCTCTTGAAACCCAAGTGTCTCGGGGGACAATCCACCTGGACCAGTAGCACAGATCATCTAAGGAAATCTCAGCCAAGGGCACTACAGAAGACTGCTCTGCTGTCTCCGTTCAGCTGTTGCAAAAGGAGAGATGCTGTTCTTCAGATATGTTTTTTAGAGGTGTTCCTAAACCCTGTTGACTGAACTGCATTAAGTGGGGTGCCCTAAAATCCTTCCCATGGCTCTTGTCAACAGCTACAGCCTCATCCCGCGCTACGTGGGAATCGCAGTGGGTGCGCCATGTGCTGGTGCGTGGCTCACCTGGAGTAACCCCCGGGAGCTGCACGCCCAGGAGAGGCTGCCTTCCTTAGGCGCCCGAGATAATCTGATAATATCCTCCTCTTCATCAGCTTTCCTCCACGTTGTGTAAGTGGTATCTGAAGCTTTCCAGATACGACTTGCGTTCCGATTTCACTAATGGCTTTTTTCCCATTTGATCATTCCTAATGGCCCTTTCAAGAGCATAAACGTGCAGAAGCATTTAACTTTGGATTATTGGAAGCTTTGGACAGCAGGTAGGTCCTGGGCTGTTTGCCTTGGCCAGAGAACCAGCGTCTCCAGCAGGTAAGAACAGCACAAATGTAAAACCTGACAACATTCGTGGCCAGAAGATAAACCATTTCTGGCATCTCAGGGACCATAAACATAGTTTTCTGCATTTTCCCATAGAGCAGCTACCTGTCTTCTGCCTGACTGGAGTTACAGCCCTGCCACAACCACTGGCTTTGTCAGGTATCTCACTCCCCAATTTATCAGCAGGTTTCAATTGTGTGAAAATGGAGAAAAAGTCTGTTTTCTTCTCCTCCCCCCCCCCCCACCATGAGAAGAGACAATAAAGCAGCTTTAAAAAAAAATAAATAAAAGGACCTTTCCACCTGTGGGATGGCAAATGGATGAGCAATGTGAGCGATTGAACAATAGTGAGGTGGGGGTCAGTCTTTTCTCCCAGGTAACAGTGACAGGACAAGGGGTGATGGCCTCGAGTTGTGCCAGGAGAGGTTCAGATTAGATATTAGGAACAATTTCTTCACAGACAGGGTTGTCCAGCACTGGCCCAGGCTGCCCAGGGCAGTGGGGGCGTCCCCATCCCTGGAGGGATTTCAGAGCCGTGTAGATGTGGTGCTGAGGGACGTGGGGCAGTGGTGACTGGGCAGTGCTGGGTTAATGGTTGGACTGGACGATCTTAGAGGTCTTTTCCGACCACGGCTATTCTATGATTCTATATCTGTGCTGCTTCCAGTGCCACTGCAAGTGAAGGGCAGGATGGCTTCACCCCAACAGCTCACCGCCTGCCTTGGCTGCTGACATGTGTCTCCCTGCGAGTCACCCCAAATAGGTTTATTTTTTCTCATCTTCAGGAATGGTCCTGGAAAGTAAAAGTAGCAGGGAAGGAGTGTGAATTTACAGCATCAAGCAAATAATTCTGCTGGATTGCAAGAGAGCCCGAGGGAGTGAGGAGGGGTAGTAGAAAAATACTTGTTGCTATAGCGCAAGGAGGTTTTGTGCAAATTGGCAGAGCCCCACTTGATTGCTTTGTTTAGCCTCAAATTGAGAAGCGTTAAGGAACTGCATGAACCAGGGCCATCTACCACCCACCTCTCCTCAAACAGGCGAGGTAGAGCTGCGCCTGGGGAGTCTGGAGCTTGACAGCAAAGAAATTCAGTTCTGGGAAAAAACTGCAGTGCTGTCATTCTGAGGAGTGAGGAACTGCCTGCGAGGACAAGGAGGGGGCTGGAAGAGGATGAGGAGGGAGGGGAGCAAGGCAGGAGCCCCACGGGATGCACAGCCTGTGCCCCACCACCAACATATCACCATGCCAGCACCAGAGGCTGGGGGAGCCCAGGGTCCCTCCAGCACCCCAGCAGTGCTCAGCCTGCCCACTTTGAGAGGAGCTGGGCCCTTTTTTGGGGATAAGCTTTACGTATTCACATGGCTCTGTGTTTCATAGCAAGTGCTCTTCTCCATGGAGCGGGACTGGGCTGCAAGTTTTTGTTGGTGTGGAGTCCAACTCCCAAATGCTATTTACAGGGAAATTGAAGACTGCCTTCAAAATTAACAATAGATGGCTATAAATCTTACTCAGTTACCTAGCAACTAACACAATAAAATCCTAAGGTTAAAAGGAGAAGGGTTATTTGGAGATACCTTGGGGAGCACATAATGACCATTTGCATTCCTGGGTGGGAGGACAAAAAAAATTTGCCTGGGATATTTACAAATTACTGTATTGATGAAGGAAAAAAGGTGAAATTACTCAGTGTGGTTTTAATCAAAATGCTTTGGAACTGACAAATCTCACAAAAAAATAGTAGTCAAATGGCTGTGATAAAGAGCACTCAGAAAATGTATGGCGATCTGTGGAAATGATGGAAGGGTTTTGTTAAGTTGCTAAGCCCACTTCATTACTGTTTCTGACATGTGAGTGTGTGTACTGCAGACTAACAGTGTAATAAATGTTCAAAGTGAATTTGACCAGTATGTGCCTGATGGAATATGCCCTAGAAAAACCTACGCAGCGCAAAAAAAATTCAAAACTGAAGTCACATAGCATGATTCATCCCGGCCTGGGTTCCTGTTATGCACAGCACAGATTGAAATTCCATATCCCCACCTCAAACTGAGGTTTATGCACAGCCTCTTCTGCCTGCAGTAATTGCAAATCTCAAAGCTGGAATGAGCGGAAACACTGAATTGTTTCCCCTCCTAAAAGACCCTCATGAGGGCACGTTTACCCAGGAAGGAGGAGGCTTGGTGGAAGAAGTGTGCAATAAAATAGATGCCTGGTCCCTAGCACAGCCCTTCAGCAGCTGCAGCACTTAGAGGTATTTTTTAAGCCCTCCTTTTGTCGTTGAAAGGCTTCAGATTATAACTGCCTAATAACAGTCAGACATTTATTACCTTCAGGGTACTGGTGGCAACAGGATTCAAGTTGAGTTGTAATTCACCTGCACAGGCTGCTGGCAGGAGGAACCACGAGGGGACTGACTCGGTCCCTAACAGCCAAATTCACCTTGACACTGCAGAGGGGAGAAATATATAGGTCCAGCTGACAAAGTGAGAGCTGCTTTCTGCCTTACTCAGTGTTTTCTGCTGGTGGTACTGCTGCCCTGGTACTGACAGTCAGGGCTGGAATGTGGGAGGCACGAAGGTGTTGGAGCTGATGGAGGGATGCTAAGAGTTTTCTGGAGGTATTTTGGAGGTTTGCAGGGTAGGGGAAGAGCTGGGAGCACGTCCCTGGAAAGAAAGACTAGTACACTTTCCTGGCACCCTGCACAGAAGTGTTGTGTCTGCCAGCTGACTCCCATCCAGCGGTGCTGGGCCAGAGCTGGAGGCAAAGCTTTGGCCTTTGGTGGCACAAGTTGTCCCCATATTTCCTGTCCCCTGGTTGCAGCCACTGCTGTGAGACCTGCAGCTCCTCTTCCTGGGTGGTAAGAGCTGCCCATTGGGCCTGGACACGGTGACTTCGCTCCTGCTATTTGCTCAAGCTGGTGTCCCAAAGGGGATGGAGGTCACTGGGGAGCAGAGCCCTAACAGAATCTCCTCTCCCCCATGTGCAGTGGTGGGGCACGCTACAAGGTGAGTCACAGCAGAGGTGTGATGTTGGGCACATACCCCGGCACTGGGCAAGCAGAACAGCTCTGCAGCAACATGGGTTTCTTCTTTCCACCTTCTGCTGCCAGAGGCTGAATTTTCTTGAAGAAGCACTTTTGTCTGACCAGCAGGCATAGCACAATGTGCATGTTGGACAGAGACACTCTGCAGGGCTTGTGCCCACACCTGTTGAACCATAAGGGCTAACGCAGCCTGGTGCCCAGGGCTGCTTTCCTGCACATCAGCCCCTGCACCACTTATCCCAGTACCAACAGCTAACACAGGACCTGCATTTTACCTTTCCCTGAGCTCTCTGATTTTAATCATAATTATTTCTGTGGTCTCAGGTACAACTTCCCTGTCATTTCCCTCCTCTCAGCCATCCATAACTTCATCAGGGAACGAGGTCCTTCTCACGGTGCACAAATGGAGAAAACTGGGTTTTAAACTGGGTTAGTCATGAGGAGGGGTGGAAGAAGTGTCATCTCTAGGCAGGTTTGGTTGAAACAGAAATGGGAGGAGAAGATGATGTACGGAACAATTTAAGTGACAGCAGAAACAATAATTTGTCAGACAAACTGTCTGGCATACATTATCTATGTGTCTCTGTTTCTGAGCCTATTTGACAGCAGTATTTGACACCCCCCACCTCCAAGCTGAGTCTGTCTCCTCTCAAGAGGAAGATCTACATGTTTCTAAAAGGAAAAATATAAAAACCCCTTTTGAAGTACCTCTCATGGTAGCACAGGTAGGGCTGGAGCTGCATTGCCATCCCCTGCCCGCCCGGCCATGCCAGGATGTGTGCATCATCCCCTTTGAACATGGTGAGAACAAGGGAGTGGGAGTTTATTTCCTGAGAGATCTTTACTCTTGGCAGCTTTTCTGGGGGAGGAAAGAGAAGAGGAGCGTGCGGGCCAGTGAGATAATGTCTCCCCTCCCTTTCCCAAATACATGCCAGAGATGATGTTCTGGCCTGGCTGTTTCTTTGTGTGGATGCAGCATCTGATCATCCCAAAGACATGGACTGAGTCCTCCTGACTAGCCCTTCATTTGTCCTGGGTGTCTCAGGCCAGAGGGAAACTGCTGTCCCCGTGAGATATTTAGATGTCTGGGAGTCACTAAGGACCTGACTGTGTTTGGAGTCTTTGGTACATTAATGTTTTTATGGCTCTGGGTGTATGTGATTTCCTCAGATCCCCCTCCAGGCACACCTCAGGGCAGAGACCACCCCTCTTATCTGTATCTTCTGCACTCCCAGGCTGAGCCTTCATCTTCCAAACATGCTGGTGCATGTCTTGATGCTCAGAGCCTTCCCTGCCTGTTCATCGAGGAGTCGCCCACCAGCGTCTGCAGCGTTTCCTGAAATGAGGCTGGAGGACACAAGCCATATAGGCTGGCAGGCAAGTTTGGTGGCCTCATGGACAGCTTGGGACAGAGGGAGGGGACCAGCCTGCCTTGTTTTAAGAACCAATTTAGGACCTGCCTCTTCATCACAAGGCTGGAGCCATGATTCAGCACCGCCACACCTCCAAGGAATTTACCCTCCAACTTTGACTTACTTTTGCTGTTTTAAACTTATGGCAGATGTCCTCACCAGCCCTGTTATTGAGGGCACACAGCATCTTTTGCAACGGCAAAGCAATTAAAAAGGATTTGCAGGTCACCTTTAAAGCATTTCCCACAGCACGTTGAATCTTGTTAGAAGACCTGTATCCAATAATGCTTTTATTTCAGCAGTTTTAATTGGAGTTTTAAATATTCTGAATCTTATGCAAGACACCCAAAGTGCTGGAGATTTTCAGGCCCTCCCTTGCACCATGCTCGTTCCCTGGAATCCCGTTGACCTTCAGTAGAGATAACAGTAACTCAGCACCGCTGATATTACTGTGTCGGACATTAGATACAGCTTATGGGTAGGAATGTTTTAATATGAGGTCAAACCCCAGTCTGCAACCAATTGACCACCATGTGATGAAATGTGGGTGTATTCGAAGAGATTGCCTCCTCCCTCGAGAGTTTATAGCATATTAAGGTCCCTTCCAATCCCTAACATTCTGTGATTCTGTGTGATTCTGTGATATTTGTGCACCACTGTATGAGCTGGAAACTGGGAGAGAAATCGAGAAGGAAAATGATGAGGAAATTCTGCAGAAATGAGCAATGGAGGGAAGCTGGAGGGTTTTGGAAGGGTAAAATTAGCAACCAGAGAGAAACAGAGCAGGGAGGGATATCAATGTTTTCCCACTGACATGGAGAAAGCCCATGAAAAAGAAAGTTTTCTTCATAATGAAATTCCCTGTTTGGGTTTTTTTTTCATTTGTTTGTTTTTTTTTTAAGAAAGCCCAATAATTATGGGAGGAAAGAGTGAAAATCTCCCTGCGACTTTTTCCCTGAGACTCCTCAGAAGGCAACCACGCAGCTCCCAGCCTCATTTCAGTCTCCTGCAGGGGAAGATACAAGTGAAAAATTGACAGAAATGAGAACTGATCAAATGAAAAAAAAAAATTATCAAAGCGTTCGGGCTGTAACCAGCTGTGAGGCAGCACAGCAGAGGAACAAAGCGGCAGGGAAGGAGGGGAAGGAGCTGACAGGATCCACAAACAGCCACAAACTACGGGGTGAGGCTGTGAAATGCTGATGGAGAAGCTGCTCCATCCCCACATAGTTCCGAGGACCCCCGTGCCCCATGAGGTTTGCTGCTCCCCCTTCTCCCTGCGTTTCCTTCTGCTCTGGCCTGCGCCAGCTGTGCGGGTTGGCTGCAGACCCCCGGGGGAAGGGGCTGGCTGCTGGCTGGGGGTCCCTTAGCAGTGCACTGTACACATGACAAGAGCAGGCTGCTGCGTGGGCTGCCCCATGGCTCCTGGCCCCACCGGCCCCCCTATAGCTCCGGGAGGATGGTGAGCTCCGGGGGGGTAACAGCTGCTTGGTGTCCCTGCCTGGCACCTCAGGCCACAAAGACATTTCACGTGGCGGTGTGAGAAACACCCCACTCGTGTTTGTGGGCTGAGTCTGTCCTCCAGGGGAGTGGGACCAGCAGCCTAGCAGGACCCCGGGCAGTTCGCTCCCTTCCGTAGCCGGTGCCAGTTTATTACGAGCGCAGTGCACTGCCGGGAAGGGCCCGCGGAGGGTCGTTAACTCTGAAGCGGAGTGATGACAGCGGGCGCTGCGGTGCGCAGGGCGACAGGAGCCCCGGCCCGCCGCGATCCGGTGCGGGGCGGTTCGGGGCTCTCCCGGGGCGGGGCCTGCCGGGGCGGGGGGCGGGGAAAGGGGCGGGGGCGGCCGCGGCGTGGGGGTGGAGGGGCGGCCGCTGCCGCGCACTCGGGCTGGGCTGCGCTGGGCTCCGCGCGGCGCGGCGGGGCGCGGTGCTGCCATGTTCGGCCGTGGCTCCCGCAAGCGGCTCTCCGGCCGGTCGGTGAGTGCCGGGAGAGGGTCTCCCTGCTCCCCCCCCCGTCCCGTCCCGCTCCAACCTGTGGCTCCAACCTCCGCTCCGGCCGGGTGCGGTGCGTGTGTCCCCCGCCCCTAAGTGTCCCGTCCTCCGGGTGCGTCCCGCTCCAGCCCCGCCGTGCTCCTTCCGCTGCCCCTTCTTCCCCACAAGTCCTCCCTTTCCCCGGGCGTGCTCCCCCCACCCCCCCCGGTGCGTGCCCCCCACTCCAAGGCACCCCCCTGTCCCCTCGGTGCGGGGCCGGGGCTGACCTCTGCGGTTTGTTGCAGCTGACGGCGTCGGGGGAGCCGGAGCGGGGCCAGCCCTGCACCACCTGCGGGGACCAGTGTCCCGGCTTCGCCCTGCACAAGTGGAGGTAAGGCCCGCCGAGTCTCGTGTCCCTCCACCCCATCCCATTGCCTCATCCCACAGCCTCGTCCCTCCACCCCATCCCATCACCCCATCCTGCAGCCTCATCCCACCACTCCATCCTATCGCCCTATCCCACTAGTGTGTCCCGCCACCCCATCCCCCCGAGGGCAGTGGGACCCTGATGGAGCCCCCTCCATATCTCCCACTGCAGGGTTTGTGTCTCCCTGCCAGCCCTGTGCTGGCTCAGTGTGGAGATGTGGCTTTTTGGGAGCACTTGTGTTGCTCTGCAAGTGTTGCCCACCCTGGCTGGTGGTTCTGGAGACACGGGTGGGTTTGTCAGCCCCACAGGTGTGCCTGTTTGTTGTGTGAGGTGCAGCAGGATCCAGAGCTGGCACTGGGGTAACTGGTTTGCTAATTACCACCTCACAGCCATCTGCTCCCCGCTGTGCTCAGGGGCTCATTCTGCTGCCCTGAGTCGTTCTGGGGGGTGAAGCCACCCTTGCCAGGTGGGGACAGCCTGGGCAGGTTGGGGTGGGAAGGGGGGATCGGGACAGAAGGGACTGTGGGTGGTTTGTACCAAACCACTGCATGAAACTCCTGCCTCCCCCTGTGACCCCACAGTGGGGTTCTTCCCCTCTCAGTGATGCCAAGCATAGATTTAACTATTGGAATGGATGGGGTGTGTGTAAAAATGAACAAGTATTTTTGGCTGTTTGTGATGTGTCTCTATACAATGGATGGTGTCGGTGCCTACGAGGCACAGAGAGCCCTGGCCTCGTGCTGGGTCAGCCCCTTCTCCCCTCCCCGCCTTGTGCTGTCTGAAAATGAGTTCCTGCTCATGGGTGATCTGGGATTCAGCGATATTAAATCTGGGCTGTGGGCTCCAGGAGCTGGTGCTCATACGTAGTAGGCCAGCGAGCCCTTGGCGACCTTTTAACCCTATTTTATAGGGTATGCCCTTTTCTCCAGCATCTGCTATGCTCATCGCTCCTCCCGGCCTCTGCCCTACTTCTTGGAGCTGCATCTCAGCAGATTAAAGCACGGGCTCAGAGTGCAAAGGGGGATTGATTTATTCACGTTGAGTTGTATCTTAAGCTTCAGCCTGGCAAATCATCCTTCCTGGTACCATTTGCTCCGGGCCGAGGTCCGTGGGCTGAGGTCAGCCCCGAGGGATGCACGGTGGCTGGTGAGGCTCACCGTGGTCCTCCGTGGGTACAGGTGGCACATCCGTGTGCACCATGTCCCACCTCAGACCTTCAGAAGGTGAAGGTGTCTCCTGACACCCTCCCCAGGATCTGAATCTGCCACGTGTGCGTTAACAGATTTATAAGGTCACCCCTGAGTTGTCTTCTTCTCAGGGTTTGTAAATGCCTTCCCGAGCTGTCCTGTTTCCTCACAGCTGCAGTTTTGGGTAGCAGTTGTCACAGAGGTGCTTCATGATGCTTAGAAGTGTCAAGGAGAACTTTCAACTGTAGGATAAGAAGAAAAAGGGTGGTCACCAAAGCTGTTTGTCCTCTGCTCTGAGAATTTATGAGGTGCTGTGGTTTGAATTTTGTTATGTCAGAGGGTGCAACTATCCAGTGGCTTTTGAAAAATGAGGTGAATTTTGCTAGCATCCCATCGAAGGCCAAACAAGAGGCAGAAGAGGCACCCAGCTGCTTGGGGAGTGTCAGGTGAGAGGTGGTGTGGCGGCTCTGTTCAGGTTGTGCCCTCTGCACCAGCATGCCCTGCCTCTTGCACCAGATCCTGCAAAACCCTGTGTTGAGATGAGGTGGAGCAGGAGGCCCCAGCCTGCCAGGACCACCCCTAGCTATCTCCTGGCTGCCCTTTTCTGAGGGACCCTGAATTTTGGCTAAAACCACGTGGATTGTTCCAGCAGCCTTTTCTTGGGAAGGAAGTAGTTACCTTCCAGAGGACAGGAGAAGGATGGGGGCCCTGTGGGTACAGGTGGGGGTCAGCCCATTGAAGCTTGGGGGTGCGTCCTGCTGAGCAGGCAATGCTGAGTTAGACCTTACACCAGGGATAGGACAAGCTGCCTGCACATACATTTGTGTTTAATTGCCTTGATACAAGAGTAATTAGGCAATTAAATAGAGACAACCTATTTGCCAGAATAGTAGTTTTGTAGGTTGGAAATATGCTGGGGAGCCTGTGCTCTGTGCATACTGGGGTGTAGCCACCTCCTGCTGGGGATGCTCCCTGACACCTTCATGGGCAGAGTGAGATCAGAAGAAAACAAGGGCTTGTAATGAAATCCACAGATTAAGGATACAAACCCAGATCAATTAACCACTAGAGATTTGTAAGCCTTTTTATAATCCTTTAATAGCAGAGTTTTGCTGATAAATGCAAATGGGACTTTTTTGCTTCAAAGATGGGACCTGGTGATATGCTTTAGGGAGAAAGAAAGAATTTATAGGCTTATAGGCACTGAAACCATTGCTGATACAAGCATTGTCCTATACATAATTATGCAGGACTATGTATTTTCTAGTTACCTGTGATTTTAGGTGTGATCCGTGCAGCTACTCCATCAAGCAGGCACATTGCTGTGTTAGACACTGAAGATTTGTGTGCCTGTACGTTCCCTTAAAAGCCACTTTTCTCAGACGGGGAGATGGCAATGAGTGTTGGTTGAATTTATCATTCCTGGAAGCACATGGAGACTTCCTGAGCGAGGGAAACCACTTGAAAATAAAAGGTATTCTGCAGAACTGTTTTCTTTTCAGAATTACACCAGTCTTTGTACTGTAGGTGATGTGCAAAAAGATGAAAGGGGATAACTAAGTAATTAAAAGAAGTCCCTGGTTTTAGAGTTTGTTTTTGAGTCTTCTTTATTTTGTTGTGAAATTATAATCTTGAATTCAAGGCAGTGGGTGAATTATCATCTAAAAGTGTCAGCATATTTAATATTATTTGCAAACACCTTGTGTGACAGTGACAGACACTGTTAAACTGTAGCCCGCTGCCTGCGTATTACCTCTCGAAGCTCTCAGACATCCTGTGTGCCACAGACCTCTGTCTGCCTCTTATTGTACGGCAGAAATTCAATTGTCAGTTTTAAATCATTTAGCCCCAAAGAGATGAAAGTACGTGGTTTGTCTGAGAAGACTGAAAGTTGAATTCCATCATCCTCAGGTGTGAAGCCTGTGAGGACGCAGCTATAACTGGTATAACCCCCAATTTTTAATGGCCTGAACAGCAAAATGATTTTTTTCCTCTAATCGCATTGCTTTCTTTTATGGTAGGTTGTCAGGAAAGTACGTAGGGATTGAAAAGTTCATCTGTGTGGGAGGCGTTCTGTAAGGTGGAATGGGTGTACATAACCAAATCCTCATTAATACAGGTCGATAATGAAAGGTGGCTTTGTGTGGAAAAAGTGAAATCAAATTCAATAAAAATCTCCCAACTCCTTAGGAGCCGGGTTGCTGTTTTCTAATCAGATCTGCATTACATTAAACTGTGTGGCATTCGACTTGTTAACAGGCTTTGGCATTAAATAAAGCTGTCACTGGAGTTTGGTGAATGAATGGCCATTAGGAGTGTCTTTTGCATAATGTCTTGCAGAGAAAAGCCTTCGAGGGAGGTGGTCCGGGAGGAGGGAAGGGAATTTATAACCTAGTCCTGGTGCAATTAGTGTGAATATGCAAACCTGAAAGGTGACAAATGGTTGGCAGCTCCAGGAAGGGAGCGAGTGGCTTTTGCTGCTGTTAAGCCTACTGTGAAGAACTAATTTTGGATTTACTCTGGGCAAAGTGAAATTACAGCCTTAGTACCGTATTTAAAATAGCGGATCCTTCGTGTTGGGAGATTGGCATGTGTTCAGCACACAGAGACATGGTTTGTTTGCTCCTTGAGGAAAAACGACACTCTTGCAATCCAACAGACCTTGCCGTTCCCTGCTCTCGACCTTCTCCTCCAACACCACCAGCTAAACCATAGATGCAGGACACCTCAGTCTCAAGACCGTGTTTGAGCTGTGGTTTGAGGAGGGGGGATGTACTGCCTGGTTTGCAAAGCCTGAAGAGGCAGTGGCGTGCGGCTGGTTTCAGAGGGAAGGCGTTCAGATGCTGTGACAGAGAAGATAATTTTAAAAATAGTGTCTGAAAAACCTTTGGAGAAGTCTTTGTTGCCATAGTTATTATTCTCTTTTGCAGAAGCATTTGAATAATGGTAATAAATATGACATAAAGACAAATACTGGCTAACTGGGGTTTTTGTTTCAGTGTGAGATTGTTTTCCATCTTTTCCTGGAGTCTCTTTTTTTCCTGCATGTGCTGTATAATCTTTGACCCTCAAAATCACATTTTGGTGGGGAAGAGATCTGCTTCTTGTCATGCATCCCTGTCACACATCATGGTCTTAATATCAGCAGTGTGCTGTATAGCATAAAATGCCTGGCCCCTATCTTCCAGGGCAACTATTTACATGACTGGTGACTTAATATTTAGTAATATTCCATATTAACAAGTGAAGTTTTGGTGCATACAATTGTTTTGAGCATTTATTTGTTTCCATGACTCGGTATCTCATTATAGTCTGCTGTGGCCAGCCCCACAGAAGTCTGATCACATCTGGCCTTGTTGGATCTGGGAGCATTTGCAAGGACAAACTTTCTAGCATCTCAGGAGAGACCACCTGGAGATCCCAGATGATACAGGATCAGCCCAAAGGGTTGTGATTGGCCACTGGATCACAAAAACCTGTGGACAAGGAGACAGATGTATGTAGTGAGACGGTCAGTCTCTTCTCCCAGGTAACAGTGATAGGATGAGGGGTAATGGCCTCAAGCTGTGCCAGGAGAGGTTCAGATTAGATATTAGGAAAAATTTCTTCACAGAAAGGGTTGTCCAGCACTGGCCCAGGCTGCCCAGGGCAGTGGGGGAGTCCCCGTCCCTGGAGTGATTCAAGAGCCATGTAGATGTGGTGCTGAGGGACATGGGGTAGTGGTGATTTGGCAGTGCTGGGTTAATGGTTGGACTGGACAATCTTAGAGGTCTTTTCTGACCACAGCTATTCTATGATTCTATAGTGATCTGGTAAACGAGCTGGTTGACCAGGAGCCCAGAGATGTTTGAGGTTGCTGGGTGATGGTGGATAGGTCGCTTTGCAACTCCCATCTCTGCCTTGTTGACCGTAGGCAGGGTGTTGCTAGTGGCAGTAGATGTTTATTTTCATTGTGTGTTTGTCCAGTTCCCAGTACTCTGGACGTGATCTGTTCATGTGTGACAAGCAGCAAACGGGACGCTTGTGCTATGAGAAACTCTGTGTGTGTTTGCAGCCTCCATCTGCGTTTGCCTGGCGCTGGCCCTGCCTGCAGGAGGGACATCCCAGCAGGCATGTGTACGCATCCTGGGGCGCCTTTGGGTCTCTGGTTTGATGCCTAGTACCTCATCCAGAGAGCAGAAACAATAATATTTGTAATGCAGCACGTGAACGAATAACACCGAGTCCTGAAGCATTTGTTTCTACTTTCAAAAAGAAAAAAAAGTAGTACAGATTATTGCTTCCATATGTTTTCAGCATTTTTCGTAGGTTATGTATCTTTCACACACACGCTCCCAGCTTTTCCCTTTCATGAATAACATTCTTTGTGCCTCTCTCTCCTTTAGGATTCAGATATTCCACACTTCCTTGCATGTTTATTTGAAAGGCTTTAGAGATGTAAGAATAGCAATACCTTATCTTGAATGGGTTTATGCTCACATCGCTGCTGCTGCAAACTGCACTGGGCCCAGTGGGTTTGAGCAAGTTTTTCATTTTGTGGTGAAGAACCTGCTGAAATAGGCAAAACTCAGCTGGTGGGGTCTGTCCCAGTGTCATCTGTGCTGCTGCTCTAGAGGTGAGTCACAGAGGGGCTGTCTGTCCCCAGGGTACCCGTGCCTTTCCGCAGGGGTGGGCAGAAGTCACCTGGCTCCTGAGGATGCTGTTGTCCTGGTGGAGAGGATACAAAAAAAATGAAAGGTGGTTTTGTCTGCTGGTTTAAAAGCCTTTCACAAAAGGGTTGGTATCGTTAGCTTGGTTTTAATGTGTTTTTCTTGTTATACGCCGTTCAGAAAGAAGTCATTCCCTGCCAGGTTCCTCTGACAAAGCCAGTGCCCTTCAGCCTCTGTCCCCAGGGTGGTTTGGTATGGGCGGCTGCTGTTAGTGCGGAAGCTCAGCGCAGGGGGATGCTGGAGCATGGATGCCAAGCACTTTGCTTGGTGTAAATGCCTTCAGCTGTCCTGTTTACTTACACCTGTGAGAGTAAGCATTTGTGTAAGTGTTTAAAAAAATCAGGGTCTACTTTTTCTTTGAGTTTTCCATCCCTGTGTCAGTAGGAAAAGAGGAGGGTAACTAGTGATGGCTCGTGCTGCTGCCACCATTCTCGTGGTGTCCCTGCCAAGGGACAGCCGGGCCCTCAGGATGGGAGTTTGGGTGGGCCTGAGAGTAGGAATTCCCATGAGGTTTTCAGCTGTCCTGCCCTGGGACAGTCCGTCTTTATATGTGTCGAGTACACAGTTGCATTTGAGGAACTCTAGACTAATTTTTTGGCCTGTCCTTTCCACATCTTCATGCCCTACTGCTGAAACAGCACTTAAAACAGCCGAGACTGATAAGGTATCCTGTTTGTGTTGGCTGGGAGACATGATATCCACTTTAACAGAGCGTTACGATATTGGAGGCAGTGTCGTCCTGGCAAAAAGCCTGAAATAAATTCTTTAATTTTTTGTATGCAATGTACAAAAGACCAGGTGAGGTATGTACTTGTATCCGGGCAAGCCTGAGGAGCCTGTTTCAAGTCCATTACAAGTCACTCAGGATTGTATTGCAAGAACTCAAAGGAGTTTGAGACACTTCATGATTAAATTTCAGCTGAACACAGAGCCCTAGTCTGCAGCTGGTGTAACTGGAGTTGTTCTGCGGCCGGGCTCTGTCCTGTTCCATCGCAACTGAGCTGCCGGCAAAAGCCCAAAAAGCAGAATTTCTTCTAGAGAAAGGGCAGTGTGGGTATGTGTTTTCTGTCCGTTTTGCAATTCTAGTTTTATGAATGGGGTGAAAAACCACTAAGAAGCTGTTGTGGGTTTTGGGGTGGTTTGGGGGGTTTATTCTGTTTCTGGAGTGATTGTGAATGACACCGATGATGGAGGGGGCAGAGCAGACAAACACTGAATTCTGAATTTACCTGGTATTTTACTGCTAGACTAAACAAATCTTTTTAAAAGTTGGTGTGGAGTATTTTTTGGAAAAATGACTACAGCTGCTTCTTGGTATGCAAAGAGTGAAATGTTATCTGCCTGGAATGAGTGAGCGGGGTTTTCCATCCTGAAGGCAGTGACAGCCATGAGTGCTTTCCCGGAGCTGGGGTCAGCTCCTGGGCTGTGGAGCCTTTTGGGACGGACCCACCCAAGACAAACCCACCCAACTCAGAAGCGGGATGGATTGCCTTGCAGGGGACATCTTCTGGCAGACATCCCTCGGTGCTGGCGGCAGCGGTTATGGATTGGGGTGCAATGTAGGGTGTGATTTAGTGCGTCGGGGTGAACTGATTTAACAGCTCAGTGCCACTGGATGCAGAAGGTCCTGAGCTCTCTGTGCATCCTCACCAAGCCCAGGGTAACATGTTAAATGAGTCATTGAAGCTTCTGCTGAGCTGCTGCAAGGAGAGGGAGCAGGTGGGAGATGAAGGGTCGCATCGATCCCACGGCATGAAAACCTGGGCTATCATCCCTGCCCCTTGGCATCTCCATCTTCTTACTGGGTCTTGCTGCCCTGCCACAGCCTCAGCCCTCTCAGTCCTCCTTGCTGGCCCCACAGGAGCGTGCAGAGCCCATTTTCCCTGCAGGATGCATCCCACCGCCTGCAGCTGCCATCACCTGCCCCAGGGTGCATGGCATGTGTTTGGTGGGGAGGGAAAACTCCTACTCCTTTAACAGAGGGTTTGCAATAGACCTTTGTCATGAGCATGGTGCGACGTGAAAGATACGCTCCCAGCCACTAATTTGGAGAGAAAGCAGAACTGGGTGGATGAAGGCTGGTACCAGAGATCCTCAGCTGGAAGGGGCTGGGGTGCTCGCTGAGTGCTGCCCTCTTCTTTGTTGCTCTCTGCTGTAGAGGGCTGTTCAGTGTGTTCAAGAGTTTTTCTTGGGTTTTGTTCCCTTTCTGTTTGCCTTTAAAAAGTCAATCTGCAGTCTTTTATATTTTTTTTTCCAAAGACATTCTTCCCCTCCGCCCGTAATCCATCCTTATTGCACCAGTGAGTCACTCTTCAAATAATCAATTGCGTTTTCATTGTCTGGCTTGTAAGTATATCACCAAGCTTAAGGACAGCGATAGTATCAGCTGAGACCTTTGGCAGACGGTTTTGCAATTCGCGATGCTCATTTGGATATTTGCTTTTTTTCTCCCATGAATAATCTCCCAGCCGTGGTGGGGGAAGGCTGGGCTGGGGACTCTTCACTGTGCACACAGCATCTCTGTGGTCACTATCTAATGTAGGAGGAATTTGTAGCATTAGCAGAATTGTCTGGTGTGAGGAAAACTAATTTTGGGGTAAGCCTTGTGAGCATGGCTGTAAAAGAGCCTTTTTGTTGTGGGCTGTTGTGTCCTCAGAGGCTGCACACGTTCATGGCCAGAGCCTTTCTCAGGTTCACCCATGCTGGGGCCAAGAGGTGTGTATAAAATTCAGGGTGCTCCTCTCTGGAGAGGCCGTTTCTTTCCCTGTGTAGGGTTCTTTGCTCTCCGCAGGGCCCTGGTGCCAGAGCTTAACACTTGGAGAGCTAAGTATTACAATTATTATTCTTACCGCAGAGGGAGGCACTTTGTACTCAGCCATCGCAGCAAATATTCCATCCCCTATCAATTGCCCTCGTGCGGGTGCTGCTGCCGCGGTGATAAAAGACATAATGGCTGCTCTCGCTGATAAGAGGAGCATATAAATATAATTATTGAAATCCCTACGCAGAGCCTGTGGATGGATGTAGGAGAGTCCCTCTCCCTGCGAGGGGTTTCTCTTGCTCCAGAGCCCGTTGGGGAGAGCAGAGCACTCGCCCCAGCGCACTGCCTGCTGGCTGCAGCTCCTGGCAGCCGAAATGGGAGCTGCTTGGCTACAGCTGTGAGCAATTACTAAAAGATGTCTTTTTTTTTTTTTTCCCCCCTCCACTTTGATTCCTCCTCCTCTTCTCCATGAAACCAAGTCATGTGGGAGCTGGGAGGAAAGCTCTGAGCACCTTGGCTTGGAGATGCTGCTTGGGCCAGCTTGGAGGAGGCTGGTGCTCAGTGTGGTTGTACCTGGGTGCCACCTGGGCGCAGGTCTAAGGCTCCAACCCACCCTTGCAGGGAACATACTGCAGCCGTGGAGCCAGATATTATTTAGATCAAGCCAACAAAAAAAAATATTTCCATGGCAGCAGTAACCATAGGAAACCTCCCCAGCGTGTCTTGGGTGGTTCCTGTTTCCTTGCCTTCAGCTGTTTGCTTTGCAAGCAGAGCAGTGGTGTCGAGCGCTCTGTGCCCGTGGTGTCACCAGGAGTGGCCACTGAGCCTGTGTGTCCCCTCTCCTGGCTGTCCCCAGGGGCTCAGCAGCCGTGCTCCGAGATGCATCACTGCTTCTAGTTTTTTCTTGCACTCTAGTTGGTATAAAGATGCTTTCAGAGGCTTCTTTAGACGCCGTAAAGTCTCAAAGCCACCTTTTTACCTTGTGTCAGCTCACAAATGCGTGTTTGATCCTTAAATACCCAAGGCATGAAAGTGAATTGGCTCCCAGGGTCTAATTCTTCTTCTTTTCTATAGCGTCTTAGAAAGATGCTTTTATATTCCCTCTGGCTCAACTAGTGACGCTTGGCCTTCAACCAAGATGGGGAATCTAGGACAAGAATCTCTGAGAATAGCAAGATGAAAAGTTATAAAAAAATCCAACATTTTGTTGGGAAAAAATGCTGGTAAAAGATTTCATTTAAAAAAATAAACGGGAATATTTTTTATCAGCTTCATGTGGACATGTTTGCAGGAGGGAGTGAGAGGAGGCTTGTTTTCCTGGGTACTGCCAGCTCTAGGAAATCCAAGCTGTCAAGTGAATGCAAATGCTGGAAATGGGGAGGTTTTGCAGTGAGTCACTGGTGGGGATGGGGAACCAGTTGTGCTGGTGTGGTTGTGCCGGTCGGGAACCAGCTCATCCACCGACGTGGGGCGGCTGCATGGGAGCACCCAGGGGCCTGTGCATCACTGGAGACTGCACCCATGGGTGCTTCGACCCCCTCCTGCTCGGCGAGGGCAGTGTGGAGGTGTGCCCACGTAGCTTTGCAGAGCAGATGGACCCCGCTCACAGAGCCAAGGTGTTGCACAGGGATGGGTTAAAAAAAAAAAAGTCTTCTGCAGGAGTGTGAAGCAGAGAGGGGGAAAATACATTGTGGTGCTGGTAACTGGGGATTTGAGGTTTGTGTGCTACGTGGCCCTGCTCTGTCCTCCCTCGTGGGTGCTCCTTGTGGCAGGACCCACCTGCCTTGGGTGGAGGGGGACCCGTTTGCAGAGATGCTGCTGGGCTTGTTGTCTCAGAACCTGCCCCGAGTCTTTGCAGATAGATGATTTAATCCCTGTTTTTGCAAACCCCACAACTCTGCAGAAGTCAGGATTTTGCTTAAGATGACACACTATTTGAAGAAGTGGCAGCAGAGCAGGGACAAGGCTGATTCCCTTTCTCTTCTCACTGCCAAACAAATGGGAATGCTCAACACAGAGCTGTGCCCATGTCGTATTAAATCTGTGTTTGGGCCCGTAAAGGCCATGTGCTGGAAATGCAGCTCCTTTAAATGTCAGATTTGAGGAGAGCTGGGATGTGAGAAGACAATTAAAGTTAATATTCTTAGTTTGGGTTTGTTCAGCGTAGCTCAGATTTTTAATATCAAGTGCATAGTTTATTACAAGATGTAGATCTTTCGAATACATATATCTGAATATGTTTTAATATTATCTCACCTTCCAGTAGCAGGAACAATGCTGCTTTACAAAAGAAAAATGATTTCATGTTGCCACGTGATAGTTTCAGCTTGTACCTCTAATAGATGTGCTATCTGCTGAAGTGTGAAGGCTATCTGATAAATGCCTGAATAATGAAGCTATATTGTTTGCTCTGATTTCCCCTTGCTATTTTCAAATGTATAAATAAAACATTTTCACACCATACCCCATGTAGTTCCAGCCCAGACTATATACTTCCTGCTGATGCAACCTACAGGAGACATGAATCTTCTGGTCCAACAGGCATTGGTATTACATGTTGTGCTCAAAACGATCAAACATAATTTTAATAAGTATTTTGTCCAAAGTAAAGTTATAAGTATTTTAAAAAAAAAAAAAAAAATCTTCTTTTTAAACAAAGAAGCATTTGTCTCCGTGTACAGCAGAGGGCACTCGGCATCGCTGCTGCTCAGGGCTGCCTGAAGGGAAAAACATCCCTCTGCTTAAATTATATTTTGCAGAAATGAAATACTGTGTGTGTTTGCTTAAATATGTGTGTGAGCATGTATATAAAAAGACACAGGGTGGCATATATATAAAAATAATCCCAGCTCATAATATAAAACTGAAATATTCGTAGTGGTTGCTGAAGTTGGGTGAAGCACATGTTGTGTTGATTAATGCTCAGCCTGGTGTTACGCTGAGCTTCGGAGGGGACTGGAGCGTGCTGGGAGGGGAAAACGAAGAGGCCCCAGCTAGTGAAGGGTTGCAGTCTTCATGTTCCTTGCAAAGACAGAGAGTCTGGAGGCATCATATGACGTTGGGAACAGCCCCAAGGCAAGGAAAGGTCTCGACAGATGGTTGATATTGGGGGATACTGAATGATGAGTCCTTCCTTCTAGAAATGCAGCAGCACATCTGGGGCGTTTGTGCTGGAGTTTGCAGTGCTGTGGTCTCGTTCCTGGCAGCACTGAAGTTGGTGGCATTGCAGGGCTCTTGTGAAAGTCCTTGAGATGATTCTTATCCCCACCTTAGAAGCTATCAGCTATTTAAGGAAATTTAAAATACTGAGTTTGGCTGGAGCAGGAAGCAGCCCTGACCCTCAGGCTGAGGTGGCAGAGCTGGATGCTGGCTGGAGCATCGTTAGTTGGAAGATGGGAAGTGCCTGCTTGCTAGTGAGGGACCCTGTCCTGCAGGTATGGAGATCTGTGCTTATTGTCCAGAGACAGTCATGGAGGCTGGGGTCTCACCTTGTTGTAATAAGGTTTTTCTGACAAAAATGAAGTTTTTTCTTTTTTTTTTTTATCCTCCCTGTAGCTAATTGCACAGACACTACCAAGACATGTTTCCCATTGAACTCTTAGTGCACCTTGTGTTTCTCTTAAGAAGGAATAAAGAACTTCAATGCCATGTGCATGCTCAGCTTTTGGTTTTGCTGTGGCACTGTTAAAATATTCAGGGCAGCTGGATGTTGTGCTGTGCTTTGGGCAGTGTGTTTCCTGGTGAAACCGTAAGATGCCATGTTGAATTTTCAGATTTTAGTCATTAATTCAAGAAGAATTCAGATTTCCTCTGACTCCCCCAGCAAGCTGCTTGGATTGGGCTTGATCTAAATCTCTCAAAGCAATGCTCCTGCAAGAGGCTGGAAGTGTCAACACTGTTGTATAAAATATGGGGCTGGTTACAAGAGTGAGGGGGTATGTGATTCAAGATAACCAGTTTATGCAAAATACACAGCTGGGTGGATTTTGCTGCTATCTGTGGACTATAATGATCAGAGAAATACAGAAATGTTGGAGGGGCTTTATAATGGTAGGCTCTAATGAAGATGAAATGGATTTGGAGGGAGTAATCCAAGATTACAATAGTAAGGGGTTTTTTTTATATAGCCTCTGCTATTTGGGAGGGCAGGAGAGCTTCTTGTTATAGGGCTTAAAACAGCCTCTCCACAGGACTGTCACAAGCAGCGTTCACCTTTGCCTGGTTATTTCACAAGACTTGGTACAGCTAAGACATGAAATATGTGAATAATTTCAAGGGTACAAGCTGGCCTGTGTGCTGTAAAGCACCTTCTCACTAGGAGAAAAATGTTGTTATATTGATGTGCCTGGGTAATTGCTTTTCTGAAGCTCTCGCTGGAGCTGGGAAGGGGTGTTTTGTCCCCATTCCTGCATTGCACATTTTGTAGCTGTGAGAATAGCCTGGTGCTGCCACCATCAGTTAAGATGCTTCTGCCTGGGCTGGTGGGCTGGGAGGTACTGGGAGAATGCTACTGGGAATGAACTCTTGCAGCTCTAGGATTGGGACCAAAAGCAAGATGCAACACCAGAGCCTGGACTGCAGGACCCTGGTTCTGCCCCACCGGCTCCAGGATTTTGGGCAGGAGCAGATGTGCAGAGCCATGCACATTTCTGCTTGTGCTGCTTGGCTTTTCCTCCCTTGTAAGGCTTCACTGGTCCTTTTTCAATACTGACCATGCCACAAAGCACTGGACTTAGCACATCGAGTGCTTCAGGCAGCTGGTTCTTCGGGAAATGTTGGTTATGAAATGTTTTGCAGGAGTTTTTTGTCGTTAAAGGAGATTTGGCAATGTGCAGCTCGAAGGGCTGCGCTTGTGGGCAGCCCAGCCTTGTGCTGGAGACCAGCAAGCCGGAGGACTCATCTTAGCCAATGTCAATAGAAATGAAACTACTTAAATACACAGTTAAAATATGTTGTTATGTTAGCATGTGGACCTCCATGCAAGATTGCTCTTTAACTGTAGCCATTAAAGGACTCCTATGGAAGAGGTGTGGGAGGCTGTTAAAAAATTCCCAGTCTTAACTGCATGCTTGCTGCCAAGTGGATTTGGGGCTCAGGTGAAAGGTACCTGGTTTGGGGGTGTTTCTATCCAAAACCTTGTAGACAGTAAGAAGAAAGGGGTTAAAAAGATGCCGCGTGCTTCCTTTCAGGTGATGAAATCCAGCTGCCCCATCTGGTGGCTTTTCTCTTCCGTGCCTTCACGCGGGGTGCCCAAGTCATGGTAGCAGAGAAGGTTGGTACCCATGGCTAGCACATCGTTGTGGTGCTAGCCATGGGTAACATCTTCCTGGGCTTTTCCAGATGATCCGCCAACTTGAGTAGTTCATAAAAGGAGTGAGTGGCCAAATGGACCAATAAAAGGAGTTTGTGGAAAAGCCCAATATATTTTATGAAGAAAGAAATGGATCCTCTAACGTGAGGGTTGTGTCTTGTAAAATTTTGCAGGGCTGCTAGCACTAAGTGCTGGCTTTCCGCTCCAGCCGCTCTCTTTGAGCACACGCAGTAATTGTCTAAGCTTTCCTTTTGGCCTGAGCTCTTCCAAGTTTGGGGTGAAATCCTGGCCCTGGGGAAGCCACTGGGAGATGTGCCATGAATTTCCCAGGGACCTGGAAAGCAATCTTCAGTGCAAGACCTGTGATGACAGCATAAAAACTGTCTGGCCTTTGTGGGGCATTTTAGGCCAGGTAAAACACAGCTTTACATCTTCTTAATGCTCTTGGGTGGGAACAACTGCAGCTAGAAGGCCAAAATTTGGCTCGATCATGGTTCTCAGGGAAAGGCCTTTGTGCGATCCAGGAAAAGTTAAGCCATTTGGATGTGAGCGACGGAGGAGTTTGCAGTAGTGGGACGGTGTACGCACACGCGGCGTGTCTAACCACGGTAACCCAACGAGTGAAATTTCAGCCCAGCACAGAGGGCAAGCACAGGGCTGATCAATGATTTAAATCCCCACCAAGCTCTTTAAAGGGCTTGAAGGCGCAGGGAGCTGGGGTGCCCTGCCAGCTTGGGTGGATTTCATGTGCCATCATAGCTGCAGAGATCTCATTCCCCCATGCTGCCCTGAAGCCTACAAGATGGGGAGGCAGCAAATGAGGCGCAGCATCCTTGGAGGCTGAACCCCTTTGTGTCATTGAAGGGACAGGCAGGGAGCTGCAAGAAAGCAGAAAATGGGGATTTTGCTACTGATTCAACGTTTTACACCACTGCGCAGAGGAGTTGTCTGCAGCTTCAACCTTGATGCTACCCGACCTATGAGATTTTTAACTAAATCTTTTTAGTATTCTCCTTGTGCAGTTTGAATTTATTCCGATGGACTGCAGAGATGTGGTGGTGTTCAAGCTAGGCTTGAATTTCTTAGCTGATAAAAATTTGATATCATTCTTCTGTCTTTGCCCCGAAGGGCAAAGCTGCAGAGCTCAGCTGATCTTATGAGATCTGTGTCTTTTTGATCTGACAGCTCCTGAGAGCAGTTTCTGCTGCACTAAGACTTTAAAATGGGGGAAAGTCCCCATTAAATTCAATTTCTCAGCTCCTAAACTCAGAATGGAGACATATTTTGGACTGTGTCCTTTATGTGAAGTGATGATGTGTGCTAGTGTGTGGCCGTTCACTGAGCCAGGGATGGGGTTGACCCCAACTGCAACCAACTCTAAGAGAAGGCTTCAGATTTTAAAGAGGTAGCATTGCATTTCCCAGTCGCTGGAAGTCTTTACGGTCGAGGGGGGTTACCTTTGGAGATGGCTGGGGAGCTGGCTGTGCTGAGCTCTCCTCGCTGGGGGTGCTCAGCTCCCCTTCAGCTTCATGGGAATACGACAGCATCTCCTCTCATGGGTAGTGGTGCTCAAAAAAATGGGCTGTGGGGCTGGATGAAGTGCTATGCCCACTTCCATGCTTTTGCCTACCGGGCCCCTTCCTGCAAGCTTTCTCCAAGGCAAAGGTTGGGTTTTAGTGCTGGAGTTTGGCTGCCACTCTCACTTTCCCCACGGCCACCTTTTGAGGAGATCAGTGGTTGGTTTTGGCAGGGGCTGTTTTATTTCTTGCTTGCGAATATAGTGATCTCAGCTGTCTGCGGGTCTGCATGAGGCTCAGTATTAGAGCTGCTTTGATGTCTGCACTGATACATCTTAAAGCAGCTCAGGATGATTTTATGCAGTAGCCCCGAGGTGCTTGCACAGAAAAAGGTGCTTTAGAAATGTAAATTTTGTTTGAGGACAGATTTTTCTCTACTGCTCTCTTGCAATTCAGGACAAGGCAGTAAAGATGTAGCATTTAATTAAAGTTGGTAAAGGTTTGGAAATGAATTGCTATAAACATAAAAGACATAATCAAACGCCTACCTAATCCCCACCTTACGGGCACATTAAATGCAGAAGGAATATAATGTGTCAGAGACTAGGATTGAAAAATGATGAGGATTTGGGAGCAGATCTTGTATAGCTGGAGCTTCTAAATTATTTTACTTCAGGCTTAGGGATTTAAATGTCTACATATTATAGATAAACATGAAGCAGGCCAGTTCTCAGTCGCACAGCCAGCATCATTCTACTGAGTCATTTTAGCTACAAATCCATATAGTGCAGCCTTGTGATGTGCATTACAGCGTGGTGTCACGTCCTGATGGTAGATGGGAATCAGCCCTGGGTTCATCACTGAGTTGAGGACTTCTCTGTAGTTAACAGCTATTTAGACAAAAGCACCTGAGACTTTTCCATTATTGGAATAGAACAGGGTGAAGAAGTGATGTGGTGTTACGCAGTGTCAGACGGGGAACTGGGCATCTTTGGCTGTGGAGCTGCCTTCTGCCACCTCCAGCTTCAATTAAAAAAAATAAATAAAATTGAAGCAATCTCTTGTCCTGAAAAACTCAGACAGCAGGAACCAAATGCTGTTATCTCTGAGTCTCTGGAGAAATAAAATCTGAGCTCCTTGGAGCTGCCAGGCTCCATCACCATCTCCCCGCCATCCCTAACGTATCCCCAGAGCCAGGCGTCCTGAAGAGCTGGTTTTCCCCATTGAACCACCAGGTCCTCCCAGTACCCTCCAGCAGCGCATTATCAGCAGGACCACGCTGTGGTTTTGTTTTGCAGTTAGTGGTATTCAGCTTTGTTTGATTTTTGGGTAGAAATCGGACTACATTCTGCCCCTAGATGTGATATCTGTTGTTTTTGAAGGCATTGCAATTTGTATGGAAATGGGGAACATTTCTCTTGGTGAAGAAAGAGCAGTGAGGTGTCACCAAAAACCCGAGTTTAGACCCATGTCTTGTGGTGCTTTGCTGGGGTGGTGGCAGCAGAGGTTTGCTTTCCTTTGGGATCAAGGCTTCGAAAGGTGAGATGGGTAAGGGCTGCCAGGAGAGGACTTGTGTGGACACTGGTGGTGGTGGTGATGATGCTTGGAGCAGGAGAGGTGGTGGTAGGGGATTGCCTTTGCTAGTATCATCAGGGAAAGGGTGATGTGAACCAACAAATGATTAAGTCATCCTCTGAATGACAAGGGGAGAAAGGGATCCTGGGCAAAAGGGAAAGGGACATGTAGATGAGGGACATGGTGCAGTGGTGGCTTGGCAGTGCTGGGTTGGACTTGATGATCTTAGAGGTCTTTTCCAACCAAGGCTGTTCTATGATTCTATGAAATACCTGATGACAGAGCCAAAAGGTGCCCAGTTAAGGGTGAAGTGAGTCCCGTGTCTTATACTGCAGGGCCCCATGGAAACGGGGAGGGCTTTCTTCTTCTGTTGAATCGGGCTCTATGCCAGGTAGAAAGAAAACGTTTTCCCAACACCGAATGGAAAAATGCAAGGCAGACATCTTAAATGAACTGTTAAAGGAACAGAGCTGCGAAAAGAATACATTTGCTGTGCGCCGGGGTTATGCATTTAGCAGATTTTTGAGTACATGTGACCTTTGCCGTTTGTAGGTAGAGGAGTCTGCTGCAGGAACTCAAGTGGTACCGAAGGCTGAAGGCAAACGCGGGGGTCTCATCGCTGTTCCTGGGCTGGGCTTTGCTCAGGAGGGATGGACAGTGTCTTTCTGTCCTCCCCAAAATCTCGCTGCGTTTTTCCTTTCCCCTCTAGCCCTCTCCGCTCTCTTTCTTCAGATCATTGGCAGCTCTGATGGTGCTTTAAAATAACCCAGGCTAAAAAGTGCGATTTGCGTTTCAGCGATTTTTTTTTGATTACACCCACATCCTATATTTATTGCCGCTTAAATTGTCTGCGTTAGCTTGAGATGTGTTTCTTTTGAGCGAGGGGGAAAAAAAAACCAAACTTGACTCTGTTGCTAACTGTTGCTAAGGGAAAGAAGATATTTATTCATCAGGGCACTTCTTCAGCACTGCGAGGCTGGTAGCCATGGAGGAGGAGTGTAAGGAAAAGAAACAGTTATGTATTTAAGCCCTTTCTGTTATTGTTGTTGGACTCTTGCCATATCTACTGATGGTCAGCAGATGTCTTTTTTTGTTTTTTCTCCCTTCCCAGCATTGTGCATCTTGGTTTAAGGGTGCAGCTCGGGTTATGGTGCAGGGCAGCTGGTCCCCAGAGCCTGCTGTGAAACCCAGGGGGTCCCTGGAAGGATCCCTAGGGTTTTGCTGGGTCCCCAGTCCCACAGGCGTTACGAGGCTCCTGTGTTTTGTAGCTGCTTCCCTTCAGCCTCTCTAAAGAGCCTTTCTAGTCCTTGGCTTCAGTATATCCTTTTTAAAAACCTCCATCAAATCAGAGACACCGAGAGCCAAAAATGATGCACATGGCTGCGTTCCCTCCCTGAGCTACTGGTGCTGGGGGACGTGCAGCAGTGCCGTTAGCTGGCTGTCACTGAGGTAAGAGGTTTTCCTTTCAGCTGTCATAGCAACAAGAAAATATTGTTTTGACGGAGATCAAATTAAAAATTAAATTTGTCTCTTTTCTAGTAAGCGAATTGCTCACTCGTGAAAAATATAAATCACTTTGATCAGAGTAGATATCATTGTAAGCACCTCTGTGGGTTTCCGAAGTGGATTTTGCAAACGCCTCGTGCAGCGTTATGTCCCCGCTGGGTTTATGTAGTGTGTCCCATGAATTTGAGCTTTATTTAATGTTAGGCCTAGGTTGAAAAACTTCCTTGGTAAAACTTCCTTGGTGCTTGCAACCTGCAAAAGTTTGGGGAAAAAATCCAGGTCCGACTAGTGTCTGGAAGCAGAAGGGATAACTCCTCAAATGTAGCGTTTTGGTTCTTTCTACTAAAAAAACAGACAAACAAACAGGAATTTGGTGGTTTGTGAGATCCTCTGGTTCTTGGAATGTGAAGCTGAGCACGTGAGAGCAGAGAAGAGGAGGCGAGTCAAGTAAACAGGAGGGTTTGCAACAGCGCCGAGGAGAGCAGCGTGAACATCTCTCTGATGGTCTCCCACACCCAAAGTATTTCCAGCTCAGAGACTTTCTAAGCCAGATGTGATTTCTAGGAATTCAGTGGCAAGTGCCTTTCTGTCCTGTGAGTTGTCTGTTCTCACTTTGAGTCCATGCAAATTTTTGCATCCACAGCATCACTTGCCGAGCTCCATGCCCCTGCATGGGGGACCTCCTCAGCTGGATTGCTTTGTACGTGGTTAGCTTCCTTTGGTGAGGTCAGACCTTCCCAGGCTGCTCACAGGTCCACGGTAGCCCCAGCACTGCACTGATGGCCACATTTCTTCTCAAAGCAGCACATGGAAGCTCAAGCAAGTCATAGCTATGTCCTTTTGGCTTAGAGTAAAGTAGTGGTAGCAGATATGCTACAGCCAGACTGGTTCTCTCATCAGTTTATCTGTAATTAAGGGATAAGGGATAGGGATAGGGAAAAAGCTTTTTGGTTGAAGGTAAAGTGAAAAAAGGAAAAGGTTTTTCTTGGAAAGCATTTAAAAATCACAGGCATTCTTCAGCAGAAGTCAGCAATGCCCTACCCAACATTGTGCAAATTGGTTTTGTTTTTTTCAAGAGACATCCTGTTAGCACGGATGGTTTGGGGATGTAACCAGATTTCTTGACTGCATGAATGACTCTGGCTGACATCTGGCAGTGGAACACGATGTAATGAGGGCTGTACAAGTCTACGGTGCTTGGATTGGAAATGATGTTCCAGACTTTGGTGACAGATGGAGGTCAGGACCTTCCTCCAGATTGTGTGGGGTGCATGAAGTCTAGCTGTGGGCGAGAAGGGACCATCCCATCAGCCGGTGTCCTAGAGCCGCTATCTGGACAGGCTTTGGCACTAGGTTGCCTGAAGCAGGAGGAGAGGGAGAAGCCACCCAGAATATAACCAGGTCCACATTTTATAGAAGGGATTTGTGGGCTTTTGGTCATCTCAGCTTTCCAGGTGCCCAGGTCTTGGCTCAAAAGAGATGGCTTTTTCAAATGAGCTTTTATTTTCATTCTTTCTTCTACCCTGTTCCTTGGTAAGAGGCACAGTCCCTGGGACACATAGCTGCTCTGTGGGAGATGCTGCCTCCCCCATGCCTGGCCTGGGGAAGCCTTGAGCCCCACATCCCATGTGTGTGCCACAAAATCTCTGAGAAAGGAGAACAAAAGAAAAGGGCTTGTTTGTTTGAAATGTCAGTCTTGAAATTATAACAGAAATTTCCCTTTTTTCCCCATGGAAATCCATGCACAAAGCCATTTCCAGCCAGCTCCCTTAAGCACTCAGTATTGATTTGTGAAATCAAATAGGGCTCAGGCGACGTCGTTGTTATCTGCCACAAGCTGATGGAGGAAGTCGATACTGACATCAATTGCCCGTTGCACGTGGAGTTCATGGCAGTCTACAGCGGTGTGACACCGAGACCATATCTGTACGGTTGGTTGTCACCCACTTTTGGTAAAATCCCCCTTCTTTTCCCCAAACAGAGGTCTGCAGCAATGCTGGGGCTGTGGGGACCTGCATCCTCGGCAGATGGAAGCTGCCTGCAGGCAGCGATGCTGCTCAGTGCCTGCTTCTCCCCACCAGCGGGCATTTGTCGTGCCTTTTGGTTGTTGCATGTGTTCATCTTCAGTATTACAGATGTGCATGTGTAGAGCGGTGCTGGCATGGCAATGAGGATTATTATATTGCTGGGAGGTTTTTTTCTCGTATATTTAAAAAAGCAACACAGAATTACATATATAAATGGCAACATCTGTTACGGAAGCCTGGCCCAGGCAAATTATTGCTTTAGAAAGTCAGCACAGATACTCCTGTGATTCACTTCCATGTGTGCCAGAGTCACAGCATACCCACAGCGCTTTATTCCAGCTACCATAGGTGTGTCTTTTTTTTCTTTCTTACATCTTACCTACATCAAATTCTTAAAATAAGAGCACTGCAAAAGGAAGAAATAACTTGAGTTTATTTTCCTCTGGAGTCCATGGGGCCCTGGAAGTTATTATTGGAGGTGAAGTCATGACAGAGGAGGCTGTAACCCGTGGGGAAGGGTGTGGATGATGCTGCTCCTGCAGAAAGAGCAGTGGTGGTGTGCCCAGGCAAGGGGACGTGGGCACCAGCAGGAAGGCTGGAGAAGTCCCCATCTACCTCTTGTCCATGATTTTGGCTAGATGGAGATGGCACAGGGAGCAGAGGGGATCTGCCCCGAGCGCTGTTGAGCTCCACCACGTCCACAGCACCATCCCTGCGCTGGCTCGCAGTGCCCACACCACACTGACAGCTGGAGTGGAGCTATTCTTTTTTTTTTTTTTTTTTTTTTTTTCTTTATTATTTCACATAAAACGGAGTTGGATCCTCGTTACCGTGGAAACCAGCAGCCCTAATTATAAGGAGTTTGATTCACTGGATGTAAAAAGCTGTAATTCTTCTTTTCCTCTTAAAAAAATAGAAATAAAAAAGACATAAAATGATAACCTCCTACCTGACATAAGGTTAATCTTGAATGTTTTCCATATGAATGGTGTCCCAGGGATATACAAAATACTATGTCTGTAATGGTGAGCCAGGCTGGGAGCAGCAGTACCATCCTTTGCTGCCCATTACTTGCGCTGAACCGTGGCTGCCTTCAGGCCAACACTGAAAACAAATCAAAGTCAGTGCATTCTGTATGATTTTCATTTATTTATTTATTTATGTATTTGCCATTGCATCACATGCAGCACAAAGAGAGGAGATAAAGCCAGAGGGCAGAGGTGAAACTCTCTCCTGCCGGGAACTCCAGATTGCAGCCAGGAAAAGAGCTGAGCCCCGCTCAGTGCGGGAAGGGCTGAAATCTGTGCATGGCCCATGAATAGCCCTATTGAGCAGCTGCTGGGCTGGAAGTTAAGCAGTGGCTTAAGTGTTTTGCCAGATCTGCTGGAATTTGCTCGTTTTGCAGACAGCGGTGAAGTACCAGTACGGTTTACAGCAAAACAGGATGCGAGTCAGTATGTAAATACTGTATAAAGAATGCTGTGTGTGTGCAAAGTGGCCTTTGCAAGTGGTCTCAGGGTTCATCCTACCCATCAGTCTGTCCTTTGGGGGAAATCAGCTGAAAACTGCCGAAACTGGGGAGTGTTTTCTGTCTTGGATGTCTGGCTTCTTTTTCTTTGAGCAGACAGCAAGGGGACCATCCCATGCAGGTCAGAGCATTGGTTTTATGTGGGTCAGGAGGGGTTACCAGAGGGGCAGAGATTTGCACATGGAATTGATTATTTTATTCCATTTTTAGAATGTGCTTACTGTGGTTTAAAACTCAAATTCGTCTTGTAACACAGATACTTAAATCCTGGCCTGGAACCATAGCTAAGAGGAGAGCATTTAATACTTGCTAAATCCCTATTTCAAATAAACACGTGAGAGAGTGGCTTTCTGGTTTATTGGGTGAAGAAACAAAGCTGATATTTTAGAATATACCCAATTAAATTCTGCAGAGTGGGCTTTCACATGAGGATAAATACATTTAGGGCTATGTCCCTCCAGGCATGAAAAGCAAGGGCTGTTGAGGGGGTGTTTTGGTGTAACTTCATCCACACTTATGACAAGGGCTTTGTCCAGCCCTGGATATGGTTGGTCATGAGTTGGGAGCTGGCATGTTCTTGTATGGCTTCATGGGAGGAGCAAGGCTCGTTGTGTTAGGTTTACAGTTGGACTCGATGATCGTAAGGGTCTTTTCCAATAATAATTTTGGGGAATAATTTGGGAGCGGGGAGGTTCCTCTTTGCAGGAGTGGGATGTGCGCCCGTACCTTGTGTGTGTGTGCAAGTGGACTAGGAGCTGGAGACCCTAGGGATGCTCATTCTGCAGACAGTTTGCAGTTAATGGTGTCCTGATATCCGTGACCATGTGACAAATCGTGTGCTTAAAGTTGCGTATGTGGATGGTTTATCAAAAGCAGCAGATCCTACTCCTGTGCTTAATATTAGGCGTGTGTTTAAGTACCTTGTTGAACTGTAGCAGAAGCAGCTGACCCCAGCCAGGACTTCAGCTGAGCTTTTTCTGGACTGAAAGAATTTTTCAGCCTTTTAAATGCCTCAGGATTTTTACAAGACATCCACCTCTGGTTTTAAAAACCCGTCACCATGGTGTAGCGTATCAATGTGTGACAGCTGTGACCAGGTAGGAATTACGATGTCTTGAATAGAATTTATGAAACCACAAATTACTTTTTGCCTATTGAAAATTAAAACAGTGCTAGTCATTTTGGACTAATACAAAGGAACCACAGTACTTTTTTCATTTAGCAGTCACCATGTGACTGATATAATTTTATAACATAGCCTTCCCCCCCCCTCAATGTTTGGAATGTATAAATATATATTGGGCATTAAAAAAATTATAAAAACCATTAGGCAAGAATAGCACGTTAAAGTGTATTTTACGTGTTTTTCTTAGGCTCAGTTAGCCATATGTTAAAATAAACTTCAGCAATGGCAATAATTCTTGTTTGAGATTATGTCTTAATAAAATAGTATGTGGGTGGTAAATACAAGCAGATACATTTCTGTGCAGGAATTGGGATTCAACTATTTTATGTGATGTTTATCTAAACTGTCCCCATGGAGCAGCTTCCACCTGCATCCCCTGGGTTAGGATGTGGTCCTGTTCCCACTGGAGCCAGCAGGACATCTCTAGTGGGGTTGGTGGGCTGTGCTGCTGCAAGGGTGCACGTCCTGTCCTGGCCATGGGCTGGGTGGTCCGTGGGGGGCAGCTGGTGCAGCAGGAGCATGGTGCGGGGCTGCTTCTCTCAGAGCATCTGTACAGCTCCTGCATCTCCTAAAATCCTTGGGAGATGTGGTAAGGGGAGAGCAGGCAGGACTGCAGAGCTTGGTGCACACGCAGCCAGGAATGGATGCAGGCACTGGGAGCATCCAGCCCTGTTCTCCAGTATGACATGGCCCAGGGTTGGAATGGGGAGGATCCAAGCAGGCTGGGTGCTTTAGGCATTTTTCTACCCGCTAGCGTGGCATCCAGAGCTTGTACTGGTGGAGACAGCTGAGGAAATTGTTCCTATCCATGCACACAGCTTTGTGGCATGGATGGTGGGGACCACAGGAGCTTCACGTGCCAGGCCCTGGCAGTGGGTGGTGGAGGGATAATGACAGGAGAAGAGAGACGAGGCCTGATTCACTTTCCACACACTCCCAACAAACCCCAAACCAGATGCAGTTCCTCCTCTGACCAGTCCAGTGGCCCCAGTATGCTGTAAAGCCTGCTGACACGAGAGGGGCTGGCTCAGCATTCCCCACCGTCCCTGCTCTGCAGCACAAGGACTGACAGCACTTGCTGGCTGCCAGAGGAACCTCACTCGAGTCAAAACCATGGGGTTCATCTCCTGCTGGCTTCAGTTACACTAGTCAGGAATTGGTCCCCTGGTACTTTGTCAAGTTTGTTGCTTCCCAGTGCTTTTACCACTATACTCTCCGGTATATGGACTGCAGGGTGCTCTTCTGCAGACTTTTTAGCACGTGGCAGTTGATATTTTTTCAGATGACACTTAATTTGCAGGGGTTGGGTGATGGTGGGATGCTGGCAGGTCAACCTGGTGCCCAGTGCTTTGTGGTCACTCCTTTGTGCACTCTTTATCTCTGGCTTTTTGAACCTGAGCTGCCCTCTGCTCATTTTAATAACCTCTTACTTTTCTGTTCAAGACTTCACAGGGTTGTGGATGAAACTGTTGTTTCTGGATTTATTTTTTTTTTTTAGGCAGGGGAAAATAATCACGGTCAGCTGCACATTGGATTTTATTAAGGGTTTCTGGAAACCACATCAAATGGTAACACGAGTGTGATGATGAACGCTGGGGAATTTGTCTCCCAATCTGATGCAGATGGTCTACTCCCTATTTACATTTTGAGGGCAGTGTTTCATGTTGTTTCACTCTGGTCACTTCTACTAAGGCGGTGAAGGCCAGGGCTGTGCTTTCATGGTGTGCCCAGGCGTGGTCGTGTTGTTTTTAAATTGCCTTGTGTCGCTGATGGCTGTCTTATCAGTGAGCAGTGAAGAGAGGAGAATGTGCAGGGGGATAGCCCTTGGATTTAGCATTTCAGCCTTTCCACTTGTTCTGCCCTTGAATAAATGGGGGTTTGCATTTTTGACAGTGCTTTTCCCCTAGCTCTGGGAGCTGCAGTAAATTGTGTTTCCACCTGTGATGTTCTGTTGCTTCCTCCCCATCGTGATACTGCTGTAGCGAGGTGCAACACAGCAGTCAATGAGCAGCTAAGTCTGCATTAGAGATGGTGAGTGATGTCCTGATGTCACTGTCTCCTGACAGTGGGAAGGCTGGGAAGGGGACAGACTCTACCTGTGGTTGATTTGGGGTGTGTGCCCTCACCTCCCATGGTGCCTTGGCCCCTCTGGCTCTCCCCCCTGTCAGACCCATCCCCGTGTTATTTATCTTCACTGCTGATCATTTACTTAACTTTGCATTTATTCAGGATTGAACTCCAGCAGCCTGTTTTAATTGGTGGGGCTGCAGCGTTGTTGTGCTAAACTCAAGACAGATGGTGCTTAAACAGGGACCACACACAGAGACCTGCAGCAGTGGTGCTGGCCGAGAGGGGTCCCGCATGGGTACCAGCGGGTGGGAGCCAGCGCCCAGCCCAGGATGCTTTGCTGAGCTGCCCAAAGCATGAGATGGGGAGAGGCAAAGGGACCACGCTGGATGCAAGGGGAAGTGTCACCCCTCCAGCTCACCAATATCTTTTTTCTCATGGCAAGGAGTTTTTGTTAGAAGAGCAGTGGAGAGTTTGCCAGGCCCAGCTCCATCATCTTGGTGGGGCACCTGTCACCAAAAAAGCCCCTTTTGCTGAAAGGAGGAGGTGGGGAGGACCCCACAGAGTGATGACTGGAGCAGTCCCTTTTCCTTGCAGGTAGCACAGGGAGCAGGGACAGAGCCAGGCAAAGGCTTTCTAATGAGCTGATATAATACCTCATTATTAAGTGTTGTGGCTGGACATAATTAACTCAGCACACCAGTTGCCGTGGCATCTGGCACACATTGGCACGAGTGCTGGGTTAGCTCTTCGCCCAAACGCTCAACCAATTTGTTTCATTGCTTGGAGCCACGAGAAAGGAGATGTCCCTAGTCCTGATCCCTAAAGAGCTTGTGGCTCCTCAGCGTGAGGAGAGCACTGGGAGCTGAGGTGGGTGAGGAGCCTGGGGAGGGGGCACAGAGGTGATTCTCCATCTGCCCCAGGAGCCCCCCAGGGATCACACTTCAATCTGACCTACATGGCTGTACCGGTGCTCAGATAATCATCGTTACCAGCATGTCTCCCTGCTCGCACTCTGCCAACTCTTCCTGCGGATCAGTTGTGGGTGAGGAGGGTGTAATCCTGGCTCCAGCGAGGTAAGGCTCCCTGGAGCGCTTGCAGGAGTCTCTTAGAAGATGCTGGTACAAGTGAAAGGGAGGAGCACTCCTAAGAGCTTTTGCTTTTTTGGGTGGTGCCTTGCAAACAAATATGATGAACTTGTTCTCTCCTAAAGAGGATTATGAGGTCTTAAAGTTAGAGATACCACCTTGGGCACATGTTTGTATGGTGGCTGCTTTGCAGCTGGGCTTTCTCTTAAGGTGTAGATGCCCTCCCATCAGCATGTGCACCAGCTGTTGGAGATGTAGGGCACACCATCCTGCAGTGATGGTCTTGCAACCAAAACTGCGTCTTGCTGACCTCAGGCTGTGAGTGAGAGGCAGTGATTCACAGGAGCCCTCTGATGAGATCAGAGATTTGCCTGCTCAGATTCCTTGAGACCACCAAAAAAGGAAGAAGCCACCAGTGAACAGACCTATCCTCTCTTGTCTGGTCTTGCAGACAGGCAGTAAACCTGATGGTCAGTGGTTTTGTGAGCTGCCAGGAGAGCCAATAAAATGTGCTGACCGTGTGAAAGTGCAGGGTTTGTGCAAAAGCTTTCTCATCTCCCACGAAGAAATTGGTTTGCAAGTAGGAACAAGGAACCTGGGAATGGTTCTGCAATTAGAAACTCATCTGTCTGTGACTCTGGTGGGATAAAGAAGCTTCACACCTTACTTACAGTAAATGGCAAGGTAACAAATGCTGAGATACTGGCAGCTGGATTAAGGGTGATTATCATAGGATTTTAGGAGAATTAACATGGCAGTAAAATCAAAAAGAAGCCTTGGGAAAGAGTAAGAAGCATGACAGGAGAAGACCCATCCTGTCCATCTTCCTAAGGGCTGTGAGTTTGTGAGTGCTTGGTCTGGTCTAGTCAGAGCAGCTGGAGAAGTGGGAGCGGGGCCAGGGCTGTGCCTCTGATACACGGCTGTGATGGGAAAGGCAGAATGAGATGTCTCAGGGTGTAATTCACCCAATACAAAATAAAATGAGATCTTGGGTTATTGGCTGTGCTGCAGCCAGGATGTTATTGCATGCATTTTTATGAGGCATTTTATCTAGAAGTGCTTTTTCTCTCGAGGACCCTTTGAGTTGATTTTCCACATCAACTTATTTTTATAATTGCATCATGTTTACTGATGCTGGCTCATGAACTTCTAACATCTGAATGTTGTAACTGCAAGGCAGCCAGCCTTTCTGGGGAGACTGCTTTGCATAAATACAGTACAGAGGAACAGATACACTCAATTAATTAGCTTGCACCCAGCCTCGGTAACGAAGTGACTCACAGGGTGTTTATCCAGGGAGTTGTGTCCTGCTTTGGGCTCTGCCCAGGGGCAGGCAGGGGAGAGGTGACCTTATTTCCATCAGCTGTAAGTCTGCTTGCATGGAAGATGAAAAGCAGCGAAGCGGAGCTGATGTTCAAAGCTGAAGTCTGAAATCTCTAAATAGGAAATAAACAGGAAAAACAAAAAGAAAAAAGCTCTTTATTGAAATATTTGGTAAACAGAAGTGATAACACAGATGAGTCGTGAAAGAGTTTGGAGTCATTACTGAAGTAAACAGGGATTAGACAGGATTTGAAATATTTTTTCCTATGGTTTTTGTGGGTTTTTTTTTTGGTACCAAACATGTATCGGTTGCCCAATTAGTCGTTCAGGGAATACCGATTTACTGGGGAATATTCTTTCTCCTCACCTCAGCAGCTGATCAACAGTACATATCTGTTGCCATAATATTTTAGCTGTCATTTCACTCGACTCCTCTTGCAAGTCTCCATCTGGGATACAATGGTGACACACAACAAAAAGCTGTCCTGACTTCACCACAATCTGATGTTTTCACTCAGAAAAATGTGCATTTTCAGAACTGGTTGGGACTTGCAGAAAATGGCTTTGCGTTTTTGGGTGGCTCATGGTGCACCATCACAGTGACGTGCTCACAGCTCTGGCAGCAGCCTGGTAGCAGGCTGGGGTTCCCTCTGATTTATACCCTGTCAAACCTCCCCACATTTCTCAGCTTTTCTGCCAAAAGGCAGGTACAAAGCTTCACAGGCCTCGGTTCAGGCGTTGCACTTGGTGCCTGCCATTAATAAACGATATTTACATAAGTAAGAGGGTGGAATATTGCTTACAGCCCTCATTTGGTGTAGAGTAGCTCTCCAGCGATAAACTGTTTATATCAAAGAGGAAAATAATGTTTAAATGAAATGGATAAGCCAATAGCTGGGTTTGGCAAACAGATGCGAGAAATGGAGTGGGAGTCAAATCCAGGGGTTGTAATAATAAGTAAAGCAGTTTTTAGGCTGTTGGGTGTCCGGGTTCCCCTCCACCTCTGGTCTGGCATCCAGGGACAGTGCCCTGTCCCATGGGAACCTGAGGGGACTTTGGGTGGAGATTTCAACCCACGGTGAATATTTCTGTAAATCACTGGCGAGCAGGAAATTTTTCAACAGCTTTGGGAACAATATGTCAATGGCAACTAAACAAGTTTTTAATAGCATTTACAGAGGGGTGGAGAACAGCATTTTTCCTCCAACACACAAGTGCCAGTTTGTACTGGGATGCTTCACTAACGTGATTTATTACTGGCCTCATTATTATATGGCCTCTCTAAATGATTTTTTTATTAATTCCAAGCGTTTGCTTCTTCCCTTTCAAATAGCAAAGGAAAGAGCCAAGTCTGACAGTTTGACATATTTATTGAGATCTGTGTACTCTGATTATCACCCCCTCCAGCTCTGCAATGGGTTTGTTTACTCTGAGTAGGGGTTTATGTACCGCACATGCAAGTTCTATAAAAATTACAACAACTTTACATTTGTTTTCCTTGCTGCCTGAGCTCCAGCCTCACAATCCATCCCAGCCATCCAGTGCTGGGAGAAGAATTTGGCAGGGCAAAAGCAAGGTGTGGCAATTCTCATTTAAATTCTCCTCTTCTTAGATAGAAAGCCCCATTCTGTGTCAATAAAACACCCTAAGCTCAAAAAAAGGAATCTAGGTACAAGAGAGGCACAAATTAAAGGGAAGCTGTTATAAAGTCTCTTTGGAAAAAATGTGAGATATATATATATATATGCTATATATATATATACACTGTGTATATATGCTATTCTTTTTATTATGTTTTATTTAAAAAGAGAGCTTTCATAGTCTCTGTTTCCAAATGGTGTGGTCCTATCTGGAAACCATTCTTTCAGACATGCATCCTACACAGTAGATCACTGTTTTGCTGTTTAATATCAGTCCAGTTCCCTCAAGCATACGGTATACCCAAGCACTGGATGGATTTCTTGTCATCTTATATTGCTCTGTTAATACTGCACAAACTGACCCTGTAGGTCTGCGGCTGCTTTGTGTGGTTGGTGTCATCTCTTGCATCCAAAAGAAAGCATGTGCCAAGGAACTGAGGTCGCAAATCTGGGCACACAACGTGCTTGTGGGGCCGTTAACCACCATCGGCTAATTAAAGTTGGACTCGCATTTTCTAACCCTCTGACGTGACAGATTGCTGGAGGTTTTTGCTTTGCTGGGTCTTTTTCTTTAAAAAAAAAACAGTAAATCAAACTAAGCTTCAGGTTGAGAAGTCCAAAGAAAAGTGTCCTGCTGTGGTGGCTGAAGATGGCTTTGCCAACCTGCAGCGTTCCTGTGTGTTCTCTCTGGGTAGAAGATGCACTTTGGAGGCAGCTGGATGGGGACAGTGGGCTTAATCTGAAGTGCTCATCTGGACCCTTTTTAACATCCATGGCACTGAGCTGATTTAAATGAACTCCAGTTCTCCTGAAGGTGGGAATGGCTTTTTTCCAGACGTAAAACAGATGGGAACATTTTCTGCTGGAAGTGGATAGGAGAACATGGGATAAGGAAATCCCACTCCTTCTCCAAAAAGGAAAAGAAAGGAAACTCGTACAGAAAGCCATATTGGAGCCAGGAGGAGGGCGAAGGGGCTCAACCTCACTGAAATCCAGCAGGATTTGTCACTTCAGTGAAGAAGAGTTTGAGCCTTTCTCTGTGTTTGTATGGGCAGGGTGATGCTCACCCAAGGAACCATAGAAACAGCAAATAATAACGGCAGCACTAAATAGCTTGCTCTAATCAAAAGCAGACCGTTGTGGTTATATTTGAGCACTGTCATTACAAGAAACTCTGTAATGAGTATTTTTTTCTTTTTTCATTTGCATCAAACAGATTCCCCATGTTAACATTAACAGCCTTCCGTGGAGCCCAGAGTATTGACAAATGCGATGGTGCTGCTTCAGTCTTATGGGAAGATTTTCAGTTCCTGTTTAAATCACCCAAGACAGTTTTCTAGGCAGATTGAAAGCATGAGCTGTGTGGAAAATAGCACGTACAAGCTTTGCTGTCGATGAGTGGTCTGTAGTTCTGTCCCTTTGGAGACCCAGAGTCTGCATGTATGTATACTGACTTACTGAATTGTGGTTGTGATATCAAATGTTTGGAGCATCTGGGAAGGTAAAGATGAAGAATCCTTCTGCTAACAGCAAGTGTTTTCAGATTGCATTTCCTCAATGCTGAAACCCCCCTTGCAGGAAACTTTGGGTTTTGGTGGGTGATAATCAAGTTTATTCATGAGGTGGTACTCTTCTTAATTGAGGGGGAGGAATGTATCTCAAAGACCTGTGTTGATTTTCTGTCTAGCACAGAAAAGGCAAATCCACTTGGGATAAGTTGAAATGCTCTTCCAGCCTTGGTTTTGAGAAGCATTGGTAAAAGCAGATTCTGCTGCAGCATTAGTTTAGCTTGCAAACAAAAAGCATGTATGGTGGATGGAGTCTATCCCTAATTACTTGGTGTTGCAGTGTGGCTGTGGACTGTCAGGGAAGGTGGACGCCTTCCTTTTCACCTTGCAGTTACCACAGCGCTGCTGGTCACACCTGCCACAGCTTCATGACATTTTCACCTCCAGCTCCAACAGCTACTCGAAAGCAAACTGTCCAGCTTGCACCTCACATCTTCCCAAGGTGTTAGCAGGGATCATGTCTGCTCATGTCTTGGTTACACCAATGGATAATCGCACCTCACTGGTGCATAACATTGGTTTGAGAGCCCTTGCACTGTGAAGGTGATGACTGAAGCTTTGACCTTAGGCCAGTAAACCTTTAAACCCCAGCCAGGAACTCTGAAAAAAATTTTGAGCATCGTAAGCATAGTTGTGGTGGCACAATATGTTGCTGGTGGAGGTGCAGTGAAGAAGCAATGCTGTGAAGAGGGAGCCCTGTCTGGAATAAGTCACAGTGGCCATACCTCTGGTGCTTGAAGGCTTGAAGAAAGCTTCCAGAGAGGATGGGCAATGGGGTTTGGTTTGTGCCTGGTGACAGCCAGCACCTGTCTGTCTTGGGACAGGTGTAACGTAGTGAGCCACGTTGATTTCCTATGGGTTAAAAGCATGGAAGGACCAGGATTATTTCTTTTGCCAGAGAGCTTAGCCTGCAGGGAGCATGTGATGGCCTCCAATAAAGCACAACAATGAATGTTTAAGGGAACGTTACAAGTATTTTAATGACTTTTCCCAGGTGTGTTTGTCCATTTCCTGCTTTTAGTTATGTCTGATGGACCTGTAAAAGCAAGGAGACTCAATGAAACCATACACGAGTGGCCCAGAGCTGTCTAACGGGGAAGGACAGAGCTGCTCTGAGGTTTTCAGAAACAAAACTGTGAAGCCAATTCGTGATTCTTTGGTTCCAGTTAAAATTTTGCATCCCAGCCAGTTGAGCACTGTGATCGCCCTGGGGAGAGCAGCGCCCCAGGCTGGGGTGTGATGAACAGGGGCCTGATTTATCCCTCGGGGAATGTTTCTCCAACAAGCATCCCAGTGGGCAGAGCTGCAGTGGTCATCTGCATCCTTGTCATGTTTTGGTGGTGCATAAAAGCTTAATTTTTCTTTTTTTGTCTTTTTCCTGTTTCGCTATTCTCCAGCCCCCCCTTAGTTTAATGGGACTGTTTCCACTTTATCATTTTCCAGAAAAGAGTTGTTAAAGCAAAGTCTCTCCTTATTTCTGCAGTGCTGTGTGATCACTCCATCTGCTAGGTCATCCCTCATCAATTGAGATGTTGGGTCAACACCCTGGACCAACGCGTCTGTACAATTTAGCACGTGTTTAAACTGGGAATGAAAATTCTCCTTCTCTAGGTCAAGAGATACCTTATTTAATTCAGAGTGTAGTTTGCAAGGATTCAGAGAGCTTGTAAAGTTTTGGAAGACTTGAGCCTCGTGTCAGCTTTTGTTCTCTTTTGGCATCCAGATGTTAATTATGGATGAACGGAGCAGCGATGCTGACGAGCCTGTTCCCACCCGTAAATACACATGAAGAATGATGGAGTGCCTTGGCTGGAGTGAGCACACATTCGTGCTCTGGTTGTGTGAATCCACATACCTTTGAAATCGATGCGCAGATCCACATGTCACCATGACACATTCCCAATGTATTTAGTTTACGTGCTGTGGGAGCTGGAAATAATAGAGTCAAAGTATAATTCAGAGTGCAGCCTTTGTCAGTCCAACTTCATTTGTCATCATCATTGTCCTTATCATTTGTGATTGTGACTGCGGGCTGCTGTTGGGCAGATGATGGCTGTTTTGTGGAGGATGCTGTTTGTGCATTTGGTTGCAGTGCAGCTGTTTGGGGCAATAACATGAACTTTGAAGTGCCTTTTTCATAATACTGTTTTTCTGCTGTTCATGTTTATGGCGTCTTGGAAGTAGAACGTACTTTTGCACATGACTTTTTACGTTGTGGAGAAGCAGTCCAAGAGTATTTGGTATTACCAAGATGTTTTAATGGGAAACATCTCTGTAGCTACAGACTCAAGTTTTTATGATTGCTTGCTCAATAACTACGAATTGTATGCTTATTTAAGCAGACGCATCTCCACCCATTCCCTTCAGTTCATGTTTAATGGGATGATTTGTTTGGTCGCAAGGCTTGGAGGATTTCAATAAGCCCAATTTACAATTAGAAATAAGGGAATAATAATTTTTGCAGAAGTTTGTGTTGTGCTGTGTTTAAGGTACAGGAATTACTGTTTGTTCAGATGTCAGCATAACCCGGGCTGTTACACATCAGTGCACGACAGTGTGATGCTGCAGTTGATTTCTTCCGCTGCCTCTTCATGTGTGCACAGACATATCCAAGGTCTGAGATGTTTGTGATCACCCACAGTGAATGCACCTACCCCTTGGGGCATGAGGCTAAACTGAGGGACCTTGCATGAGCCCTTCTTTTTTTGTGATTAGTTGGTTGAAATATCGACTTTGAATCTTGTGTGCACGTGATTTTGCAACAGGCTACTAGTTTTATACCATTCCCTGCTCTTGAAAAGAGATTTGCAAGGTGTTAAGCATTCATCAGAGATTTACTGTTGAATTCTGTGGTTGTTCAAACTTCCCAGCAGCTGTTGGCTTTGAATCTTCCTGATACATATTGCAGAAATCCCTCTCTTCTACAGTAATCATTATAGCAGGGAATATCTGGGCCCTGGCTGCTTTCTAACACCATACGTTACTGCTTGGGTTCGTGCGCTGGTGCATGAGCGTTTTGGCCACCTGCTGATACCTTAAATACTGTTTTGCATGCAGGTGACCTGAATCTATTAGAAATGCTTCAAGTGGTGCTATATTTATCATAAGAGATGAAAATTGTGTCATTTTCTATGCTGTCCTTATACGTCATAGCCTTCTGCTGGGCTTTTAAAAGCCAGCTGTGCAATTCACAATTGGGCTGCCGATAAAGATGCCCAGCACTTCCCTGCAGTGGCTGTAGAGATTTGTTTTGAGTGTCACTCTGGACTTCACATGGTTTCGTAAACATGCTTAGTCTATTATCCCTCCCTCACTGTTTCCTGCAGTGATAATGGATTGTAGAAACCTTAATAAGCAAATTCAGGCTGATCCATCAAATAACCAAGCTGAAAGACATCATGTCTTTCTCTCATGGCGAACAGATGCGAGATATTAGAGCTGCGAGTCGCAGACCTGTGTGAGTTTAATGGGGAGGTTCTCATCATTCCCAGGGCCTTCGCCTAGAGTTGTAAAATAAATTATCCTCAGTAATTTTAATATTTCATGAAATCTCGCAAAGCGATGGCATTCTGGGCAGATTAATACAAGAGCTATAAAATTCACATGTGCCATATGTTATATGAGTACCAAATGGGACGCCTGGGATTCTTAACATCAATATCATTTTAATGTTGGCTTCAGCAGTGATTCATGACATACTCGTCCCTGAAGAGAACCTCGATTTGTGAGTGGCATTATCTCAGTGTGCATTTGCTCTATGCAACTGGTTATTGGACTAGATTTTTGAAAAACCACCATACATGGTGTTTGCTGGCTGTTTCGGGCTGCTTTAGGTCTGCACGGTGTTGGTGTGCCACCCTGGGCTGCAGGTGTGGCCAAGGGCCCCTGTCCTCCCCCTGATACCTGCAGGACAGGGTTTGTACCAGTCACTCCACCTCACCGCCGTATGGTAAAGTCCTGTTCACTCCCAGTTGAACAGCTCGGCTCAGTTACACCAGGTTGCTGCTCTGGTGCAGACATGAGCTCTTTGACACTGCTCGCTTGCACACTAATGAGCCATCTTAGATTTCTGCATTAAATCCACCTGTACTGTTTTCGTGCTACCAGGCTCCCCAGGCTCCTCTTGTTTGAGCAGCCATGCTTAGAAGCAGCAGTGCAAATGTGAACGTAATGATCCTCTGTTGGTCCTCCTGGTTCTGGGGTTTATTTGGGAGATGGTGTACTCAATCAGCGATATCAGGTGCGGTTTGCAAAGTGACAATGTTAAACACAACTATACTTTTGATATTCCTCTGGACTCTGTGAAAACCTCTTTAGAAAGTAGTCTGCCAGATGAGTTTGTTTTTTTAAATTATTTTTTAATTGTGGGTTTTTTTTAACTTGAAAACCCTGCCAGCATCAAGGCGGCACTGTGCCAGGATAATCATGGGCACTGCTTGCTACTTGGCTCTGCATTTTGCCCTGCCTCTCCTCGGGTGGTGCATCTGTTCATTTATCTCAGACCCATCCATCACTTCTCAGCCTGTCTCACCCAGACTAGTTTTCAGAAGAGGGGTGCTGCATCCTGCAGCAGCAGGTCCTGGGTCCCCATGCCTGCCCCATGGCCCAGTGAGGCAGCTGTGATATCTCGTTCCTGCAGCTGGCAGCAAAGTGATGGTGTGGCTTGGTTTTGTTCTCTTGCTGGTGAGCAAACCCCATCCCTGGATGTGGATTTGGGAAGGTGGAGGCCTTCCATGCTGACACAGCTTCAGGAGTTTGCTTGCTGTACAAGACGCTGCCAGGTGACAGGGGTGTTTTGAATATAATTATCATAATGCACTTTTAACCTGCAGGTTGTTCTGCAGCTCGCAGGATGGTTTTAAAAATCCTGTCCCAGGGGCCTTCCTGTGTGTTGGGGTTTAGTACTGTTAATGGGGACCACAAAATCGTGTGTATTTTTCTTTCTGTGTTTCCTGATAGTTAACCCAATGATCTAACATGCTTAAATGTTCTTCGTAAGGCACAAATACAGTTGATTTGTTAAATATGCAGGTTTCAGTTTTTCAGGCTGCTACTTTTTCACTAAAAAAAACAGGTCTCATGCTGCAAAAATATGCAAATATAGTTATTACTCAAAAAAGAGAGGTTTATTTCATGACTTACATATATTTTTATAGGAATATTCATAGAGGGCACAAGTCTTTAGCCCAGTGGAAGTGCAGTTGCTGTTAGACAGCATTTTGTACCCTTTGCTCTCTGATTTCATAGCACCAGAGATGCTTGGGGAAGGTCCAAGCACAGCCCAAGCCTGTTGTGGATATGCAGGATTAAATTGAGCCCAGCAGTGTGGATGGGCACTGTTAGCTTAGAGCCTGGATCTTGGTACCTCTTGAGACAAGAGTCAGAGTTCCCTGAAAGCTGTCGAACCAAGGCAGTCCAGGAGCAATTAACAGCATGCAGGTGTCTGTGCCACAGAGTAGGTTGAGTAAAGCTTTGAGAAGCAAACAGGAGGAAGACACCAGGACTGGGGTTCCTCATTCCCTGGGCATCCTTTCCACGCAGAGGATGCCCTAGTAGTGGTCCACTCCTCTTTCAAGCTGCTTTGGTCCCCTTCTTGGTCTGAGACAGGAAGGCAGGAGGCAAAGACAGGCAGGGCAAAGGCAGGGTTAGGCTTTGCAGTGGTGCTGCCACGTTGCTGGTGCTGGACATCTCCCCCAGCCCTGCAGTGTGCCCTGCACTGGGCTGTGCCAGCTCGACAGAGCGCTCACCGGGGTGAATAAAGTCATCGGGCGGGCTGAGCACGCTCACGTTTCGCGCTGGCTGCGTGCTAGGGGGGTGTTGCTTTAAATAGGTTTTCTTGGTGGGATTTCCATCAGGAAACCCCCTCGGGATTTAAGCATGTCTGAGGCAGGAGCAGGTTTCCTAGGAGAGAGACAGCACAGCGCTGTGCCCCTCACCCGTCCCCGTCCCCAGTGACATGTCACCAGCTGTCTCAGCTCCCCGGCGGGGCTGACTCGTGTGACACCATGACACCGACGGCTCTGACATCCCACCCTGGTGTTACCCACCCACAGCGCTGGAAACCTCATGAGACTGACAGAGTTGGGGGAAGAAAAAGATGCTGCTGTGGAAAGGGGACAGGGGTGTCACTGTGCCAAATGCACCAAAGCTGGGCAGGGGTTCAGCCAGGACCCTGGTACAGATCCCAGCCATGGGATGAAGATGTATGGGGCTGTTGGGAGGAAACTCTCCAGCAAGCGATGATGTTGCAGGGAGGAGAGGAGGAGGCAAAGCTATCCATGGGTCAGGCAGCCCTGCCTACCCCCAGAGCTGTTGGCACTTGTCATTCTTCCCCTGCTCCAGAGACACCAGTTTGGGTTTTCTGGTGGTATCTCTGAGATGTGCCCATGGCAGGACACCCAGGGGTTAATTCTGAGAATCCTTCCACTCTTTCAGCAGGAGGACAGCAAGCCCTAGCAGTGCTTTGTTTTCAGCATCAGTTGGCCAGTGCAAGAAAAGTGATGTCAGAAAAACCATCTTTCAGTGACAATATGATTAATTTCTTCTTAAGGGGGAAAAATAAAAAAAAAGGTTGGGTATTTTTTTCCCTTTTTTTTTCCCCATAACCTAAAGATGGTTTGACAGTAAAGAACCCATGATTAATTGCACCAAAAGAAATATAATAGACACCTTTTCTTGGCATCTTCTGTATTTTGTGTGATTTTGCTGTTATCTCATTGGCTCAATGCAGAAAAATGATCTCTGAGGCCGCTGTAAGGGATGTTAACTTCCTTTTCATTATTACAGATTGATCTTTGATATCTGCTTTTCTCTGGGAGCTCTTTTGTTCCCACAAGTGATACAAACCTTCTGCTGTTTTCCATATATTGTACTTAAGTAGTTCAGCACCTTTTGGAGCCTGTATGGGAACATTTAATAAAGACTCAATGATTGCCATATTTTGAAGGTTATACGATATGAGAAATTATATATTGTTTTAATAGCTGAATATATCTATGCTGTTGATTTCAGATAAACCAATATTTTTCTAATAAGGTGGAGAAATGATACCTTTTTTTTGTTGTTTATATCCTCTAGAGTGTGAATATTTTTCCATCTGTGGTTTCCAGTAAAATGGATTTTCAATCTCTCTGAAATTTCTGCCCAAGTCTCTACAATATTTGCTTAAGAATAATCAGAGCATTACCCAAATCTCTGTTCAAAGCAACAGTGACCTTACCAGTGGTAAGAAATAATTGGATTATTTTCAGAGATGTAGGAAGATTCACTGTAATAACAAAAGAAGAAATACCAAATGATAACACCACTTGTCTGCAGCACTGTAAGCTGCAGCACTTTCCCTAGAATAGTTTAATAGCTTAGCATATTATGAATACTGAATAAGAAAGGCAGAGACTTGGGGAACAGACACTGCCTTGCATTTTGGGGTGGTGCATGTGCTTATGTGAGGGGTTCTTTTGATGATGATTATTACTGAAGTGGTCTTGTCAGGATGTGATGCTCTGTATGTATAAAACTCATACCCAGGTGAAGTGCTGGGGTCTGAACCCCAAGCCCTGAATTAAGGTTGACATATGGGTGGTCCCCATGGCCCTTTAAGAGGAGGGGATGAGTTTGCCTTTTGGCTTTCCTCCAAGGTGCTGCTGGCCTTGTAAGGAAAGCCCTTGGGTGAACAAGCCCCAGGTGCCCTGCATTGGGTAAATGAGTGCCAGGTGCCCTGCTTTGGGCATAAAAGCTGGGACCACTTGCAGGAAGGGTGCAGTGTCTGTCTGTGAGGTGGATGCACTTTGCAGAGATTCCTGTTGGGGAAGGACCTCCTGACTCTCCCTGCAACTGGGCCCCAGTCAGGTCTGGCACTTACAAACATGGGCTTTGTGGGGGGACAACATGGGGCTGCTTCTATCGTACATGATCACCCTATTGACTTGGCTGTCTCCCATTTTCTCCATGGGTTACCTTGTGTCTTTGTTTATTCCATCTATTATGGGTTGTGCTATATCATTCTTGGGGTCGCTGGGGTTGATGTCTATTATTTGTGATCTGGCTTGTTTGTACCCCCAGTGATCCCCCATATACTGACTCCTCTATGTGCAATAGATTCTGCTTACTGGATTGTTTTTCTGCTGGCTGTGTCCTTTGCACTAGGTCTAGTAATTGGCAAAACACCAGGGCAGTACTCACCTGCCTGCAAGGTGGGCTGCAGTGAACGCTGGGCTCAACCTGATGGAGCAAGCAAATGTACAGCCCAAAATGTCCTGGTTTGGTGGTGTCACTGAAGGGTGTGGTGAGGCCGTGGCAGGGTGTCCTGCGTCCACCCATCCCCTCTGCTGCCCGTGGCTTGGCTGTAGCTGGGTAATGCTGATCTCTCGCTGTGGGTTTCTCAGCAGTGTCAGTGCAAAGCCCATGGGCACAGGCTGACCAGGGGTGCAGGAGCAGCATCCCCATGCAGCACAGGGCAAATGCTGGTGGGGTTTCTCCCAGAGAGGCTGAGCTGCTGCAAAGACAAATTGGAAACCACTTGGAAGAGCAAATCCACAGCACTGGGCAACCCTGATTGCCTCGCTCTCTGCTTTTAATTGTAATGAATTATATGGCTCGGCACGGCGGGGTGCCAAGCCTCTTGTCTGAAACTTGTGTAATTCACGTGAGTGTTTGCACAAAAGCCAAGTAAATGTTAAGCTTCCTACAGATTTCAATATACATGAATCCTTGTTTGTGTTCACTTAGGGTGGAAGCAAAGCGCATGGCTGTGCATCTGGGCAGGGGATGTATGTCAGCTGCACATGTTAAAATATATATATAAAAAATATAACCTTTAACTTTCCCTGGAGTGGGTTTTGCAGTGACCCGTCTGGTTCCTTCAAAAGAATTCTGTGTAATTTTGGCTTATTAAGAGATGCTCAAGGGCATGGGGGAGTTTTTGCCTGTTGACCACTGAATAAGAGACTTGTGCCGCCAAGGCTACCAGCGTCCTTTGAAGTCCTCCCGTGTGCCCACATGATGCTTCTAATTACTGCAAATGAGCCTTCTGCAGCACAGGCTGCTGTGTAATTCAAACCAACGCTGCTCACCAGATGCAATCCCTCCCAGGCTAGACCTTGGCAATGTCTGTCCCCACAACGGTGACAGGGAGCATGTCACACAAGCAGGACAAGAGCTTGGTTGTGACCTCTGGTGGCACCTGATTGTGGAGCAGAGGTCCCTTAGCCTGGCTGTGCCCTGTGTGTTGAGAGGTGACCCTTGGCTCTAACACAGGGTCTGGCCATGCGGAGCTCCAGGCCTCTTGGTTTCCCCTTGACCCAAGGGGAGCTGACATTTGGGAACCTGCACATCAGCCAAGCCCTTGTTATTGTCCTGATGGGGCCAGGTTTGCTTTAAAATAACAAAACCAAACCAGGCTGTTAGAGAATTTGCATTAAGACAATTCCCTGGGCATGATGCAGCCAGGAGATCTGTATACCTGGACAGAATTTTATTTTTAGAGAGCATGTTAAAGAGCATAATGACCTCATTACCATGCCAATTGCAGCCTTGCCTATTTAGGGTTGTTTAATTGTTTTCATTCCCTGGGTGCAGCTGTTTAACTGGACAGGGCAAAAGCAGGAGAGGAAGGGAGTGTGTGTGGCTGGGAACAAGAAGAATGACAGACAGAAAGCAAAGTCCTTATCTTGAAGCATCCCTATGAGACTCCCTCCCCAAAGCATCCCAGTCCTCAAGGAATCTGCACTGTTCTGGAGCCCTCTTCTCCAAAGAGGAGAGGTGGCTCCTCCTCTCATTGCCTTCCGAGGAGCCACAATTTTTCCCTCTTTTAGGCCTTTCTCATTAAAAAAATAATAAATAAACAGAAAGTGTGTGAAAGGCAACCTAAGCTCCCACTTCATCAGATGGGGCTGGTAGCTGAGGATCAAGGAGAGGGATGAGTTTTGCCCCAGCAGTGCTGCCGTGAGGGGAGCACTGACCCTTTCTCTCCTGCCCATTTCCCTGAGTATTTTTAGCCTCCTTCCCCCTCCCTGTGCAAGGAAGAATGTATAAAAACAGGTAAAAGAGAGAGGAAAGGAGGGGGAAAAAAAAGGATTTATGTTTCTCTGGCAGTGGTTTTCTAAGCAGCCTTGATTATTCACAGCAGCAGTGGAAAAAACTGCAGAAGATGTAAATAATCTTCAGGATTATGCTAAAGCCAAGCTTCAGTCATTTTCCTGGAAAAAAAAAAAAAAAAGCAGGAGGCCTGTCCATTTAATAACGATCAACCAGAATTTCTCTAGGGCTTCTTAGACTTTCATGAAAAGGATCAGTTGTCTTAAGAGAAATGGTAATTCTGGTATCTACAAACACCCTTTGGTTGGGGAGTGTGTGGTTTAGGTCGGTGCACTTCTTCGATTGGGCTTTTTCTCCCCATTTGCTTTTCATGATGCTATCATACATTGACATCCACAGTTACACACTCAAATGATCAAGAGCAAAGAGTTGGTTTATCGTGAAATGGCAAACCACGGCTGTACTCTGTGGTGTAGGCTGTAGCAAGATAAAAACACTACATGATTTTCAGCTTTCCCTGTGTTTATATTTGGTGCCAGAGGTACTTGAGTGGTTTGCAAAGTGTGTATACAGTGCAGTCAGGCTTTCAAAAAAAAATATCGCGGTATCTTTTGAAATCTGTACAGGATCTTACTTACCCGGCTGGGCTTAATTTTAGACTATTGAGTTTATTGTTCAAGGAGGAAAAAATGGGTTTGTTGTGTGCTGTATTTAATCAAGTGCAGCAAAAAACTATCACAGGCACCGTTCATCTTCGCAAGCCAATTTTTGTTTCCATTTTAGTTGTAGAAAAACACAGCCTCGGTAAAATGGACTCATTTATTGTGCAGATCTGATGGCACAAAGATTACAGCTGCTGGCAGGTATCGGCTGGTTTGCAGTGGCAGTCCCCATATGGATTTTTATGGGGTTTTAGTGTTGAGAACTCTGTTTTTTATCATCGTAGAAATACCAGGAGACGGGGATTTGTGGATGCTTGGAAATAAGGCAAAGAGTACAGCATTTCTGTTGCAGCATCCAAAACGTGAGGTGTGCTGCAAAAGCCTGCAAGTGCTGGGTTTCCAGTGAGTAGCAGGGTTTAGGGTGCTCGTACATCCTTAGACAGCTTTTATCCTTCCCATCCATCCACCCTCCTGAGAAGCCCTATCCGTGATGTAGGCAAGAGGTGTTCATCCCTTTCGTGGTGAACCTGAGTGTGATTAAGCAGTTGCTGGTACCAGGCGTGGACAAGGTCTACAGTCCCTCTTCACTCTGCTCCAGCTCCGTTCCTCAGGCTCTGGGCATTCTGAGGAGCACAGTGCTGAGGTGATGAGAGCAGGATGAAGGGAGATGTCCATAACTTATGGCAAGGGACCACTTGGTCCAGCAACAAGTATCTCTCCTCTACATGGGGTGCAGCCAAGGTTATGCTTTCCATTGAAGTTTCCACTGCAGGGAAGCCTCTTGACTGCTACCACAGAACATTTTAATATTTAGTGAAGACTTGAAGAAACGTCCTGATTCACCAATCTGGGCCTCGGTGGCACATGGGTAGCTCAGAGCACGTTTCAGTGGTCGCATGTGCAGAGCGACGGGCGCGGTGCCTGGCTGGCAGCAGCCTGAGCAGTGGGGATCCTCACTTGCCTAAACTTTGGGCAGGCAGGTATGAAAATCCAAGCCCAGAGTGTGATGTTAATAAAAATACCTGCCTTTGTACCGGATAGCCCTTTGCATGGTGGAGATGCTCTGATTTATCAGTGCACAGGCCACGTCAAGGAACAAATCCCAGTAATCACTACCCATAACCTCTCTAGGGTTTCATTTCCAGCAGCCCTTAATTCAAGAAGCAGTGTCTGTCACTCTGGGTTCAGCCACAGGCGAAGAAATGGCTGAGGGAGAAGTGAGTGATGTGTCCAAAGCTGCAGGAAAGGAGTGGTGGTATTTTTCATAATTTGATGCATTAAAACCATGATCTTCCTGTTCTGTTTCTGAGCATCCTGGCTGTCTCATATGTCTGTGGGCTCCTACAGCAGTATATTCTTCTCCAGGTTCACACATGCCTGAGGTGATGGCTTGTGAACTGTTCTGGCAATACCAAAAGAAAAAAAAAAAAAAAAAAAAAAAAGAAAAGGCTTGGAACAGGGCAGGGAGGGGATGTGATGCCAAGTGGAACAGCTCTGTCTTACCCGCCTCGAAGAGAAATCATCCAAACGCTGAAGGAGACAGGCTCCATTGCACAGATTAATGTGCAGTGTTTGAAAGCAGCCAAGAACATTTTATACACACACACACGAGGCTGGAAGGAGCAGGGTGGTTCATCTCTGCAGAAGCCATTCCTTTCCCTAAGAGGGCATTTTAAAAAAAAAGGGAAAGTACAGAGGTCTCTGGGAGCGTTCAGCCGGTTTAATTGGCTGAACATAGCGCTTTACAGTTGGGATTAATATGGATATTTCTTAATAACCTGTCACCTTGTCAGGAGTTTCAGGGTCAGGACTGCGAGGCTGCACAGTGCTTGCAACTGAAGTTCTCGCCTTTCCTTCTGGTTTTTACTATTACTATAGCTCCTGTTAGCAAATATGCAGAGGAAGATGGTGTTCAGTTGGTTTCTTCTTTTCTTCCCCATACAACTAGTGGAAAAAAACAGAAAGAGGAGGGGAAGGATGGTCTGCAGAGCTTGGCAGCGATCCCTGCTGGTGTGGGTTGTCTTGTGGGTCCATGCCGGCTTTGACCTGTGCATCAGGATGCACAGCATAAACATGGTGAGCTCAAACCTGAGCAAATCCCAGCAGAAAGCAAATAAAGTAAGTGATTTAGCAGCTCTCAAGATGGCTTCAAAGGACTTGAGACCATTAGCATTTTTACAAGTATTTTACAAGTGGTCTTACTGCCTTTTATCTCCTGAGTGACCACCAGCACGGGGATGCCTGTGGAGAGGAGGCTGCTGCTCTGTGCCCGGCTCCCAGGCAGCCGGGGTGATGTCTGCCACTGTTATAGAGGGTTAGTTTGATGCTTTTCTCCTTTTTCCTTCTTTTTCCTTCGTTTTCTCACCTTCTCTCCCTGCCTAGTAGCTTCAGAGGGGGCTCTGGGAAGCCCACCTACGTGATCAGCACATGTAATTGCCCCAGCCGTTGATGGGATGCACTCAGAAGAAGGTTCCTCTAATTTCCCCATGCTCCTGCCTGCCCCTACACCCCTCCATCCCCCAGGAGTGATTGCCTCCATGGCTTTATAATCAACATGTCACCCACTGTAGAGGAGAGGTTCATCTGCCTGGAGGCACCGCAGCGCAGAGCGGTGAGGCTGAAGCCTTTCCCTGCTCTCTATAAAGTAGTGGCACAGAAGCGAGCCGCAAGCGTGCAGCTGATAAAAAGTCTGAGCGAGGCATTTGCTCCTGTAATGATCAGCTTTTATGCATAGATAATTTTGATAGAGTTGCACTTCCGAAGCCCACTGTCATCAGGGTGGCATGAGCTGACCTGTTAATCATAAGAGGAATTAATAGGAATTAGAGCTGGTGGAGGTCCCTCTCTGAAGAGCGGGTTCAGGGCAGAGCACTGGAGGGGAATTGAAAAACGAAGCAGTGTGTGTTGTCCTTAGAGCTGCAGATAAAGTGGCAGCGAGTCAGTTCCCGGGGGAGAAGGGGGTGTGGAGCAGATAAACTCCAGGAGTATAAACAGCAGATTAACAGTCTAATTCTGAGGAGCACTCTTTCATTGCATCCACTCGGTAATTAACAGAGACTTTTAATTTAACTGGGGGGCGTGGAGCAGGGGGAGACCAGAGCCAACAGGATTTGCAGCCTGGTGCTGGCTGTACCCGAAGGAGACCCTGGTGAGCTGGTCCTGTGTTACCTCTCTTGGTGATGCTCCTGTGGTGTAAATAGGACTTGAACTGAAATCAAAGGATCCCTTCTGCTGCTTTACACCACCTGAGATCCTGGCTGTCTCCAGATGTTTCCAAACAGCTGTTAGATACTTCACAAAGCATTTCCTCTGAGTTTTCTTTTTAGGATAAGTTTCCTTTAAAATGCCGTATATCCGTGTAGCCGGCAAAGATTAAAAGAATATCTTATCTCATCCGTCCAGAAGACCCATAAAGTCCTTAAATATGCTTTATATTGGTGCTTCTCAAAGGAAAGGTTGATTGCCTAGTCTGAAATATCCAAAATGTGGTCCCTGTATGCTGAATACACATACACAAGAGCTCTCTGAAGAGCAGTCAGAGAGACTGCTCAGAGACTGGCCTTAAAAGTTTATAAAGAATAACACAGCAAGTTGCATTGAAATGCTGTTGTCATTTGTGCATTCAAAATGCACGTGTAGGTTTGGAGAAAAGGACAGCAAATAGACAGTCCTGTTAATAAGGAGTATGTTGTTGGGAAGGGGAGAATGATGATGGAATGAGTTATTTCTTCTTGAACAGTATAAGGAAGATAAATGGCATTTGGTTGGTTCCATGTGTGCACTTCAGAAGTTTTCAAAGTCTGTTTTCCAATTTTTGGACTAATCTGATATGGAGAAGGGGCAGATTTTCCTGCAGTATTAACAGTATTTGTGTTTTGGGAATGGTGATGAAGTCATTCTTTTCCAGGGTGGCTGGAGGAGAAAGCCCTAAGCAAAGGTGATGTCCTTCCCAGCATAGGCACTGGTGGGACTGTGGACACCCCCATGCCATGCCAGCCTAGGAGCAGTTTTTCTGTCTAACTTGGCTTCCTCCAGCATTTCTCCAGTGAGCAGTGATGGCCCTGCTCTAACTCTGTGTTTGTTACAGGGAAGCTCAAAAGGTCTCCATTTGCCATCCAGTGTCTAGTGGTGAGGTGCTACCGCTCACCTTCTGAACAACCCAGGGAAAATAAAGCAGCAAGGAAAGCTCAGGCTTGCAGGGGAGGGTGGGGAGAGCGTTATTTTGGGTAATCTGTCAGTCAGCTTGACACTAATTGGTTGCAATAAGTAATCGTTCTCCATGTAAATTAGATTCCAATTTCCTCTGTAGTCTGTCTGTTTGCTGTGTGGGCTTCAGTCTCTAATTAGGCTCTCACGTGGCGAACCTGGTTTGTAAGCTGCTTTTGTTCCCAGAGAGGAACCTCAGCCCTCCCTGAGGCTGCCCACGTTCTTCCAGCCCTGCTCCTGAGTGGGATAGTTCTTAGATCAACACTGCCAAGTTCAAAATAAATTCTTCTTTTAATGTATGTTTTGATTATTTCTATATTTAAAGCTTGCAACAGCAGGGGGGTTAAAATGCAAAGGGGTTTATTGGACTTAAAATGGGAATACCCCTCAGAAACGCTTCCTCTGCATTCCTGGAAGCCCTTCTCACTCCTCCATGAATAGACCTTATTGAATTGCTGGCCTGGAGCAGCATCTGGATCCTGCCGCCCGTCCGTCGGGACACATGGAGTGCATACAGCTTGCTCCAGCCCCCTCAGAGGTAGCTGTATATGTGCATTCAAAGCTTGCCCAAACGCCAGCCCACGTTCTGGAGCTGCTCCAGGGCTGCACATCTGTAACGGAGCACAGAAATGTGCAGTTGCACGAGAGGCTTTTATCCCTGGCCATCCGTTGTTTGGAAACGAAGGCAGAGTTTCTAGGTGGCTGCCTGCAGTAGGAAGCTGCCCACAGTGTAGCTCTGTGGTTTCAGGGATGCTGCCAATAGCCCCCAGCGTAGCCCGAGCTTCAGAAGCAAACACTGTGGTCAAGCATCTCGATTTGTGTGCAGCAGGGAAGGATGTGCCTCTCCAGCTAACGTCTGCACCAGGCTGGAAAAAAGAAAAAAGGAGAACCGTATGTGTCAGCCAGGCAGGCTGTTTGCCAGCAGCACTTTATGAGTCAGTAGTTACCTCTGTGAAACTCAGTATAACTTCAGGAACCATGTGCTAACCGTTTCTATAAACCTCCTCCGTATGCAGTCCAGTCCTGACCCAGATGTGTCGGCGGTACCGTTGGGCATTTGGATAAATACTGCTTTTATTTGCATCCTGATACATTTACCTTACTGCCTTTCGATCTGGCGATCCATGCTGGGAGTTGCTGGCTTGCTTCAGTGCGTTCACAAGGCTGTGGTCCCCTCCAAGTAGAGAAGAAACTCTTTTGGAAGAAAGAGGTAAAGCAAATTGAGCGTGGGGTGTTTTTATTGCTTCTCTTTACGTGATTTATATATTGGCAAGGTAACTTTGCTTTCATACCGCTAGTCAAAACTGGAAGGGATGTTGGCTCTGTGGAGAGCTAAATTTGGGTAAAGGGACAGGATTGGATTAGGGCTTAAGATTTTCACCAATAAGCTAAAACTGCGGTGGGCGTCACTCCGGCAGCTGGGGAGCCTGCCCTCGCCAGATGACAGTGGCCAGCACACAGGCAGCATCCTGGCCTGGCCACTGCCAGAGGATGCACCCTGCTCCCTGGCACCGAAGGCACTCACCTCGCCCCTTCCCATCCTTCCCTCTGCCCCTGCCCATTCCACGGGGGTTTTCCAGCGCGTGAAGTGAATGCCTGTTTAGCCTGGGTAAGTAATCGCGCCCGATTTATAGCCTATGAAAGTGTAAGCTGGTTTAACGCTGTACAAATGTTTGCACTGGGAAATGATTTTCTTTTTCAGCTCTGACTCCTGCCTGCCTCTGCCAGCACAGGGTCCCGCTGCGGGCAGAGCTCAGGGCAGGCAGGGGCAGTGCTGTTGCTGCAGAGCAGGGATGTGCCGTATCCCCTCCTAATATCTGCCCCAGCAGACAAGGTAAAACTTTTCATTGACTTCTCTCGCCAGCCCTTCTGGTTTTTTACTCTGCTGAAAAACCCCTGAAGAGTAAAACCCAGTGGGAGGCTGGAGCTTATCTTGAGCTCCGGGTTTCCAAACGTGCTGTGTGTCTTCTCAGCTGTTGCAAGGATTTGTGCGGAATGACAAAACGCGAATTTTGAACCCTGCAGCTGTGTTTAATACAGGATAAAGGGTTCTTTTTAACTTTGGGATGTTGGATTTTTTTTGTCTTTGTTAATATGAATTCAGGAGAAAATGTCTAATTTTCTTTGAGGCAAAACAAAGACTTCTTTTAAGTGAAAAAAGAGGTTTAGGTAGTTAATCAAACTTGCTGAATTCAATTTCTTTTGGATACTTTAGGAAGGAAGCATATAGGAGGCTGTGTTAGTGACAAACAACTGTGTGGTTGGAAAAAAAGGTTCATTCCTGCTGGACACCCGCTCTGGGCAGAGGTCCGGGGCTGCGTGCTGGGCAGGGGTTTTTCACAGCATCCTCTGTTTGCCTTTGTTTAGGCAGTGCAAATTGTTTGTGTGCTTTAGGATTCCTCCCCTCTTCCAACAGATGTTTTTTCTGTGCAACTGGTGGAGTAATTAGGGAGAGAGATGTGGTGCTGGTATGCAAACACCCCTTTGGGGGGGTTTAGAGAGATCGCAGAGCCCGTCCCGGGAGCAGCCGGCTGAGGAGCAAAGTTAACACAAGTTGCCAAAAGCAAAATGCGTATGGCCCAATGTATTTGATTCTATTTCTGTGAAGGGGTTTTTCCCCCTCTCCTCAAGTAGGGGCAGGGGCTGCATCCCGGGACAGAATAGTGTGCTGCTGCTTACGGCAAATTTCTCTCAACGTGAGAGTTATTCACTCGGGATTTTTGTGGTGGCAGCTGGGGGATGATTAAATGTTCCATCTGTGGGAAATTACCAGGAGATTTGAGTATTTTCCTCAATGGCTTTGGCATCAGCAGTGGGGTGACATGGAGCCTCCTTATACGCAGATCAGGCTGCCTGGAGGGTTTGAAGGCTCCGGTTGCGTGAGCATATTTTTGCTCTGTTACCATTTAAATAATGGCAGCAACATGCTGATTCCTGTAATGATCTTGATTAAATTATTGGTTATTTCCTTAATTAGCTACTTGATCTACTTACACCTTAAATGAGTCTATTTGTTTACCCAGAGGAGGGTTAAAAAAAAAAAAAAGTCCTGTTTTTTCCCTTTTTCCTCTCTAAAAGGCATCTGTCATCTTAGGTCAATAAGGGAGCTCAGATGAGCTTCCCCAGCACTGTCACATCAGGGGTCCGTGAGGCAGTCATGGTGTTAGTGTGGTGACCAGCAACCTGGCTGCCACCACTGGGTCCCTCCCCAGCAGAGATGCCTCGGGGGGGCTGGAAGCGAGGCGCTTCCAGGGGCTGAGCAAAATGGCACCGTTGCTTTATTCATGGTGGTGGTGACCCATGAATCCAGCCAGCCATTTTGGGCCGGCTGTGGCAATAGCGCCGGTGTTTGCAAATGTGGTGCTGATTGATGGGTATTGGTGCTTCCCAGGAAATGGCTCTCCTGGCAGCAGTGCATTTAAAATGTGACAGGATAGATGAACATTTATTCCTGGTATCAGTGTTATGCAGACAAACAGTGCTCTTCTGAATGCTCTGTTTGCGTGTATTAACTGAGATGGGGATGAGGTGGTGTCTCAGGGCCAGTTCTGGAGGAGAAAATGCATCTTTTAATCTCCAGTGGCTATTATGTTTCCCATGCATTAATGCAAGCATGGCACTGCATGGACTACCCAGTGTCTCTGCACAGCACTACAAAAGCAGCTTTACCAGCTGACACCAGTTCTTCACCAGTACTGCCCACACACCACTTTGTTGCCCCCTCTCCTATATCTGAGGAGAGAGACTCAAGTTTTTCACTTTGCAGACTCGTCGTGATACATGCAGCAGCAGCCTGTGCTTCAGACAAGCCTATTTGTTCATACTTTTGTACTGTTTATTACTCTTAATGATATTCCCCTCGTTAGCCTTAGCTTCACACCCTCCCTGATGCAGAACTCGCTGAAACACGTATTGCGTAATGAGCCTGCTTCCATACATGAGTTGGAGAGACAGAAGTTGGGACTCTCCCAGCTAAAACAGAACTAAATGCTTGCCCTCCAGTTACATTTTAGCATCTGTGCCAAAAAATTATGTATTTGGGAGGAATTACCAAGAGTTCTGACATACCCGAGCTTTATTCCTTTGAGTCTTTAATATTTTTAGCAGCTTGGCATGAGTTTGGGCTGTATGACTTTCTCAGAAGAAACCTTTCTGGTGGCCCGTGTGAAGGCTAGAGCATCGCCCCGGGATGCAGAGCCGCGGGGAGCGGCACGAGCATGTCTCCAGCATCTGTGCTCGCTCCGGCCAGGACGTGCTTGGATGGCAGAGCTCAAAACCCTACGTGTCGCGTTTGGCAGTGGTCACAAACACTGTACCCAGTGCTGCCAGCCCTGCTGCCTGTGCTGGCCGACTCCGCGCACTCGGCGTTACTCTTGTGGTCTCGGGTGTTCGCAGGAGAATTCAAGCTTTTGGTTTGGCAAAATAGCTTCTCAGCTGAGGTTTGGTGGGAAGGACTCGAATAAATCAATTCTAATGGCCCAGAAAACAATATCCTTTTATATCACGATTCCTAAATGATTGTCATGACGTTGCCAATGCAAACATGGTGGATGTTGTGGTCAGCTGTGCTTTGGACACCACAGATGAGCGTCACAGATGTTGCAATGGTGATGTCTGAGTGATCTGTGTTTCCTTCCACGCCTGTCCTGGATTGCTTGTGTAACCTCGGATAAACCATGGACATCTTCCAAGTTTCAGATGGGGGGAGAGCAGCAAAGCTTCTGTTGCAACTGTGCAGGGGTTGGTGTCAGAGCAGAGCTGACCCTCGGGTGGTACCCAGGGATGCCCATATCCATCTGGTATGTGCAGTGGACCCGTTGTGGCCAGGACCTCCAAATACAATGGAAAAAGACAATAAAACCAGACAAGTAACTGCACTCAAAAAGAAAGTGTATTTCTGGCTTATCCCCTCTGCATTGTCCTTTCTCTGCAAATCCTGGGAGGAAATAGCTGAGATGCAATATTTGCTCTGCCGGAGTTAGATTTCTCTTTACATTCCTTGGAAGTTTGTGTTTGGGTTTTGCCCCATTGGTGTTGGTTTATGCAGTGATGTTTCCAGCAGTTCAATTGCATGAGTATACCTCCAACTCTTGGTATTCCGTGTAAAGATAAAAATGAAAGAAAGGTGGGCCTGAGTAATGAGGTGGCTATTTAATCACAGCAGGACTCACAGAAAAATGTGCATTAAATATGTATGGGATGGTATTCGTTAACATTTTCACTGTGTTGGCACTGGGCAGCGCAGGAAAGCTGTCGAGAGAATTGGAGTCTGTGATACACAGCCACAGACCTGGAGCGAGCCACAGCAGAGGAAAGGCATGAACGCTTGCTTTGTTACCCTGACGTGTTCCTCGGAGCTAGCATTGCGTTTGGAGCTGCAGCAGTAAGCAGGATTTCAATAGTTTCACTTACAGATCTGAAAATGCACACGGTAAATATTTTCGGGCTGATTTTTCTACCTGCTATGTCTTACATGAGTGCAAGTGGCTGACACCCAACCCCTGATTTGCAGGCAGGCAATTAGAGAGATAAGCCTAAGTGACTTCATGTATCTCCTTTTTGCATTGCTCAAGCCTGAGTTGCTGTAAGGGCTGGGGTTAGCAGGGACTGAGTTCTCGGTGTGCTGGAAATCGGCTGCGACTGGGGGCCTGTGTCCAGCATCTGCTGTAGGTACCGAGTGAAGGAGTGAGTTATCTGTGGGGGTGAAATGATGCCAGGAAGATTAGAACTGATGGTAAAATGGTATTAATGCTTCATTAACAGTGTGGAAAGTATCAAATTACTCTGCTGCTATAAATCTAATGTGTTTCCTATGTCTGTTAAGTTGAACTACTTAAATGACTGAAACATATTTATTTGTCAGCTGTTGCATCCTCAGACAGTGGATCACAGCACAGGACATCAGACTTCCCACAGCAGTACGAGGAAGGTCTGAAGCAGCAGCAGCCTGATGGATTAAATATTCCTTTGAGATGAGACAGGGTCTCGTGTCAAATTTTAGGATACCTTGTTCTAGATCAGTAGTGTGAGCCTGAGACCGGCCCCGGGCTCATGCCAAAGGCTGTACTGCTTGCACAGGTCAGATTTGGGCTTTGGAGGCAAAGGTTTGTGTCTGTGATGCTGGCCCTGTCCCATGGCAAGCCCAGCTCGGGCTGTGCCCACAGGCACCTGACTTGGGGGAGAGAAAGTACATCTTGGTGTTACTGTCCCTGGGAGACAGCTTTGTCCTACTTTTTAACAAGTATAAAAGGGACATATACAGATGCAAGAGAACCACTTCCTTTACCTGAATGCCTGTTGGATTAAAAAAAGAAATGCTCATCTTGACTAATTAGCTAATAGCCTCACTGCGGATGTCTCTGCAATCCATTTATGTACTTGAAAGCCCCGTTAATTTCCACTGGCACCTCACAGGAGAGCAGCAAGGGAAGGGCTCGACTGTACCCATACTCTTTGCTTTCTGATACCTTTTTCCCCCAGCCATGCATGAGGAAGGAGCCCTGTCCCGATGACAGTCACGAGAGTTGCGTGGCTCGTGCCAGGCGTGCAGCACAGACCACTTCTCGCTGCGCCTCAGCCTCTGCTCTGTCATGTTTTGTCACTTTGCATACAGTGATGCCTTGCAGCACCCCAGGTAGGTGGCTTTGATTAAGTTGTCTTTCAGCTGAGTAACTGGTAGTTAAGGTGCAGTGACAGGGAAGGTGCAGGAGCTGCCATGGCTGGTCCATGTGGTGAGCTGGGGACGATCTGGGTCCCAGCAAATGGCTCTTGCACCTCTTGCTGCTTTGACATGCTGCTTGTCAGAGAAGTACAATTGTGTTTACACTGAGAAAGAAATCTTTGCTCTGGCTTCACACGTCATGTTTTTTAACCCTTCGGTGTGGTGGTGTTGACATCCTGGTTCCAGCAGGTCACTGCCTGTCTGCAGTTACTGCTGAGCTTTCCTGCCCAGCCTGGCCTGGGGCTCCTTCCACCAAGGGGTTAAATTTCCTCAATGGAAGCATTTTCTGCTTTCCAAGCTTGTCATTATTTGTTGTCTCCACACTCTCATTTTCTTAAGCACTGCAGGAAACGGTGAAGAGCTTAGAGCTCACACCTCCAAACAGCTTCACATTAGACACTTTTCTTAGTGTCAAACGCCCACTAAAAATCAGTGGGAGCTGAATGCTTAACTACTGCCAAAATATCCAGTTATCCTGAGCTTCTGACTGCTTCCCTTGACCACCTCTGTTAGACCAAGGGTTGGCAGAATGGAAGCACGAAGAGCAATCCCTCCTGGAGCACGAGCACCGGAAATTATTCAGAATTAGTCTGGGTCTAAGCCACGGCGTATTTTGCAATTTAAGGCTTGGAGCCTGTCACATAAGTGACTTTGCAACTCCTGTGCTGGCCGTGGATGATGATCCAGCCCCTAAAACTGGTGGTTAGGGTTGAGGGTGGTGGAGCAATAGGGGTAAAGTGGGTCACTCTCTCCCTTGCAGTGGGCTCCCCAAAAGGAGAAAAGCAGCAGTAAGTGCTTCAAGGTACCAGAGGGTGTTTTGGAGGTCTTTCTTAGTCCTTGGCCTCCCTAAATTCGGAGAAAGTTGACTTGAATTTCATAGCACACGGCACAGACCTGAAGCCCAGCAGCAAGCACATCTGATGTTTGCTATTCTGAGCTGTGGCCACGACCCAGAGCAGCGCGGGGTGGCACTGCAGCACGGTGACATGCCTGCTGCCTGCATCCTGTGCAGGTGGCACAGGTGAGCCGCTGACAAGCAGGGCTTTCCCCTAAATCTCCCCACTGATTTCCAGTGAGGATGTACCCCAGCACTTCTCCACCATTTTAAATATGTTTCCAAACCAATTAACCATTAGTATAAAAAAAATCACTGCACACCAGTTACATCACCAATCTGCTTTCCAGTCCTTTAAAATATTCTCCTAGCAAGAAGTCCCCTCTTTTAAAGCAGGTCTGCTTTGGATTTTGGTGAGCTGTAGAGCAGTTTTTCTGTGCTATGTGCTCACTGCTAACGTTCTGCAGCCCTGGCGTGCATGGGGACCAGTGTGTTTCAAAGGAATTTGTCTTAAGTGATGCTTCAGAGAGGGATGTTGGACATGGACCCATCAGAGGAGGGTGGATATATGCCCACGGTAAACAATTCTGGTCATGTTTTGCCATTTTCTGTAGAACAGGACTTCAGAAAGTTGAGTGTGGCAGGTTTGCCTCAGCTTAAAGGTGTCAAGGTTTTTTTCTAAGCCACATATCAAATCATAGTTAACATCAAAACTAAACCCAATTTCATGACCCTTCTGTAAGCACAGTGTACTGCTTGCTCAGGTGAGGATGGAGTGGCTGGGGAAGCAGGAAAGCGCTCTCCTCTGCTTCTTGTGTGGATTGAAAAGTTTACCAAAGTCAAAACTTATTTCAAAGCAGAGCTGTTCAGAGTACATCAAGTATCAAAATCCTTCTTGGCCGAGGTTCTGTGCTGGTGCGTGTAGCAGACGCTCAGGGAGGGGACGGCAGCTGTTGAGCTGTGATTGCTGCTTATTACACTAATTATAATAGTCTCGCCAGTATTGTGAGCTTCCCTTCTCCTTCCCCCATCTGTCTGTTTGGCCATCCATGGTTGCTCATCTTTTGAAGGGACATGTTTGAAGGGCTTGGTACCGCTGGGAGCCCAGTTGTGCTCCCTCTCCGCTTCCCTGCACTGATACAAGGGAATGATCACAGTTTGCACAGAGAAGGGATCTTTGGGATTGAGCTGTTTGCCCTGAAATAAGGCCACAGAGGTGAGATGTTACCCTGGCTCTGCAGCTCCACATTTCCAAGGGCCTCAGCCAGGTGAGCCAACCTGGTCTGGAGCATCCCAACGTGTTTGGGATGGAGGGAAGAGGACCATGTCCAGCACTTCATTGCCTTTTTCCTCCACATTTTGTTTTCTGCCCTGTACCAGTAAAACCAGTCTCAGTCCTGGTCAGAGCAATCCCTTCCAGTTTGGGCTCACCAAAGAAAGATTCCCAGCTCTACCCAAAGAATATCCACTGTTTCCCACAAATGTCCTCCCTCCTCTGCCTTGGGAGCCTGGCTGACCCTGCCTGCAGTAAAACCACTGGCAGCAGCTGAGCTGACCCCCAAATTCCTGTTCTTTTGTTGCAAGGAGACACTGTAAGTTAAATGCTCAGCAAAAACAAAGTACTGCTCCTTTGGATGCCCACCTGTTTTTTATTTCACTGGAGAGGAGTTCCTCATTGTCACAGGGCACTGGCTTTGAGGGAACCAGCCAGCAAAATGCTTTCTGAGCCATCAAACAATAAGGCTCACTAAATCTCTACCAGCAATAATTGCTTCTAAAAGGCTGATGTCTTTAGTCTGCTCATGTTTAGCAAACATGTTTGCTTTGCCCTTTGAAGATAATGCTGCGTGCAGCAGAGCATGGTAGGGAAAAAGGAGGAAGAAATGGCCTGTGGTTTTCAGCATGTTTTACGAGCAATGACTGACGGGAGCAATAGCATTTGATAATGTTGGTGTCCCCCTGGTAATTGCAAGTAATTGGGTTTCTCCATCCCTCACCGTGCTTGAGCTGTGGGCAGGATGCTCTCGTGGGCTCATACAAGCTGGGAGCACCACGTCTGGGGCTCAGGCTGGTGGGGGGCAGCAGCAGCCTGGCATGATGATGCTGGTGTCTCCATGAGTGCAGGGTACCCCTGAAGTCCCCTGGGTGGGGACATCTGCAAGCCATGGCTACAGTGGCACCAACTACCATCTGCTTGCAGGGTGGCTTTGACCCTTCACTAGAGACTTCAGGGTTGCAGAGCTGGGGCTTGTGCAGTGAGGAGGGATGCTCTGGGGACATCGCCTGGACCCATCCAGGAGAGCAGGGACAGACTGGGACCCCACGGCACAGGGAGCCAGCACTGGAGTCGGGGGCCACGCTTCTGGCTGACCCTCTCCTGATACAGTCTTAATCCCTCCCCGCGGGTCCTGATCCCCCCTGTTCGCCTGGCAGCCCGTTTAGTTGCATTTCCCCGTAGATCAAGATAAGATAAAAGCGTGGCCGTGTTTTACAATAAGGGACGCGGGTTCAGAAGATGACAGGTCATACGGGGAAGGGCTGCGGGTTTCCAGCTGCGCCC